>OZ010800.1:194485031-197180031 GCA_963932465.1 Maratus speciosus | reverse complement strand
TTTTATGAAAATCGGATGTATTGTTTAATTTCAGGGACAGCCAAAAGTTTTTCGCTACATTACGGCCAATGAGGAAAAAAATATTGCAAGTGCATATTAATGATATTACAGCCTTCCGAATGGTCTGAAATTTTAAATATATAATTGTTGCAAAATTTTGTCGAGCCATTTCTAATTTTATGAAAATCGGATGTATTGTTTAATTTCAGGGACAGTCAAACGTTTTTCGCTACATTACGGCCAATGAGGAAAAAAATATTGCAAGTGCATATTAATGATATTACAGCCTTCCGAATGGTCTGAAATTTTAAATATATAATTGTTGCAAAATTTTGTCGAGCCATTTCTAATTTTATGAAAATCGGATGTATTGTTTAATTTCAGGGACAGTCAAACGTTTTTCGCTACATTACGGCCAATGAGGAAAAAAATATTGCAAGTGCATATTAATGATATTACAGCCTTCCGAATGGTCTGAAATTTTAAATATATAATTGTTGCAAAATTTTGTCGAGCCATTTCTAATTTTATGAAAATCGGATGTATTGTTTAATTTCACGGACAGTCAAACGTTTTTCGCTACATTACGGCCAATGAGGAAAAAAATATTGCAAGTGCATATTAATGATATTACAGCCTTCCGAATGGTCTGAAATTTTAAATATATAATTGTTGCAAAATTTTGTCGAGCCATTTCTAATTTTATGAAAATCGGATGTATTGTTTAATTTCAGGGACAGTCAAACGTTTTTCGCTACATTACGGCCAATGAGGAAAAAAATATTGCAAGTGCATATTAATGATATTACAGCCTTCCGAATGGTCTGAAATTTTAAATATATAATTGTTGCAAAATTTTGTCGAGCCATTTCTAATTTTATGAAAATCGGATGTATTGTTTAATTTCAGGGACAGTCAAACGTTTTTCGCTACATTACGGCCAATGAGGAAAAAAATATTGCAAGTGCATATTAATGATATTACAGCTTTCCTAATGGTCTGAAATTTTAAATATATAATTGTTGCAAAATTTTGTCGAGCCATTTCTAATTTTATGAAAATCGGATGTATATTTTAATTTCAGGGACAGTCAAACGTTTTTCGTTACATTACGGCCAATGAGGAAAAAAAATATTGCAAGTGCATATTAATGATATTGCAGCCTTCCGAATGGTCTGAAATTTTAAATATATAATTGTTGCAAAATTTTGTCGAGCCATTTCTAATTTTATGAAAATCGGTGGTATTGTTTAATTTCAGGGACAGTCAAAAGTATTTCGCTACATTACGGACAATGAGGAAAAAAATATTGCAAGGGCATATTAATGATATTACAGCCTTCCGAATGGTCTGAAATTTTAAATATATAATTGTTGCAAAATTTTGTCGAGCCATTTCTAATTTTATGAAAATCGGATGTATTGTTTAATTTCACGGACAGTCAAACGTTTTTCGCTACATTACGGCCAATGAGGAAAAAAATATTGCAAGTGCATATTAATGATATTACAGCCTTCCGAATGGTCTGAAATTTTAAATATATAATTGTTGCAAAATTTTGTCGAGCCATTTCTAATTTTATGAAAATCGGATGTATTGTTTAATTTCAGGGACAGTCAAACGTTTTTCGCTGCATTACGGCCAATGAGGAAAAAAATATTGCAAGTGCATATTAATGATATTACAGCCTTCCGAATGGTCTGAAATTTTAAATATATAATTGTTGCAAAATTTTGTCGAGCCATTTCTAATTTTATGAAAATCGGATGTATTGTTTAATTTCAGGGACAGTCAAACGTTTTTCGCTACATTACGGCCAATGAGGAAAAAAATATTGCAAGTGCATATTAATGATATTACAGCCTTCCGAATGGTCTGAAATTTTAAATATATAATTGTTGCAAAATTTTGTCGAGCCATTTCTAATTTTATGAAAATCGGATGTATTGTTTAATTTCAGGGACAGTCAAAAGTTTTTCGCTACATTACGGCCAATGAGGAAAAAAATATTGCAAGTGCATATTAATGATATTACAGCCTTCCGAATGGTCTGAA
Organism: Maratus speciosus; assembly: GCA_963932465.1. NCBI lineage: Eukaryota > Metazoa > Arthropoda > Arachnida > Araneae > Salticidae > Maratus > Maratus speciosus. Next base: position 197,177,976 of record OZ010800.1, on the reverse strand, counting down.
ATTTTAAATATATAATTGTTGCAAAATTTTGTCGAGCCATTTCTAATTTTATGAAAATCGGATGTATTGTTTAATTTCAGGGACAGTCAAACGTTTTTCACTACATTACGGCCAATGAGGAAAAAAATATTGCAAGTGCATATTAATGATATTACAGCCTTCCGAATGGTCTGAAATTTTAAATATATAATTGTTGCAAAATTTTGTCGAGCCATTTCTAATTTTATGAAAATCGGATGTGTTGTTTAATTTCAGGGACAGTCAAAAGTTTTTCGCTACATTACGGCCAATGAGGAAAAAAATATTGCAAGTGCATATTAATGATATTACAGCCTTCCGAATGGTCTGAAATTTTAAATATATAATTGTTGCAAAATTTTGTCGAGCCGTTTCTAATTTTACGAAAATCGGATGTATTGTTTAATTTCAGGGACAGTCAAACGTTTTTCGCTACATTACGGCCAATGAGGAAAAAAATATTGCAAGTGCATATTAATGATATTACAGCCTTCCGAATGGTCTGAAATTTTAAATATATAATTGTTGCAAAATTTTGTCGAGCCATTTCTAATTTTATGAAAATCGGATGTATTGTTTAATTTCAGGGACAGTCAAACGTTTTTCGCTACATTACGGCCAATGAGGAAAAAAATATTGCAAGAGCATATTAATGATATTACAGCCTTCCGAATGGTCTGAAATTTTAAATATATAATTGTTGCAAAATTTTGTCGAGCCATTTCTAATTTTATGAAAATCGGATGTATTGTTTAATTTCAGGGACAGCCAAAAGTTTTTCGCTACATTACGGCCAATGAGGAAAAAAATATTGCAAGTGCATATTAATGATATTACAGCCTTCCGAATGGTCTGAAATTTTAAATATATAATTGTTGCAAAATTTTGTCGAGCCATTTCTAATTTTATGAAAATCGGATGTATTGTTTAATTTCAGGGACAGTCAAACGTTTTTCGCTACATTACGGCCAATGAGGAAAAAAATATTGCAAGTGCATATTAATGATATTACAGCCTTCCGAATGGTCTGAAATTTTAAATATATAATTGTTGCAAAATTTTGTCGAGCCATTTCTAATTTTATGAAAATCGGATGTATTGTTTAATTTCAGGGACAGTCAAACGTTTTTCGCTACATTACGGCCAATGAGGAAAAAAATATTGCAAGTGCATATTAATGATATTACAGCCTTCCGAATGGTCTGAAATTTTAAATATATAATTGTTGCAAAATTTTGTCGAGCCATTTCTAATTTTATGAAAATCGGATGTATTGTTTAATTTCACGGACAGTCAAACGTTTTTCGCTACATTACGGCCAATGAGGAAAAAAATATTGCAAGTGCATATTAATGATATTACAGCCTTCCGAATGGTCTGAAATTTTAAATATATAATTGTTGCAAAATTTTGTCGAGCCATTTCTAATTTTATGAAAATCGGATGTATTGTTTAATTTCAGGGACAGTCAAACGTTTTTCGCTACATTACGGCCAATGAGGAAAAAAATATTGCAAGTGCATATTAATGATATTACAGCCTTCCGAATGGTCTGAAATTTTAAATATATAATTGTTGCAAAATTTTGTCGAGCCATTTCTAATTTTATGAAAATCGGATGTATTGTTTAATTTCAGGGACAGTCAAACGTTTTTCGCTACATTACGGCCAATGAGGAAAAAAATATTGCAAGTGCATATTAATGATATTACAGCTTTCCTAATGGTCTGAAATTTTAAATATATAATTGTTGCAAAATTTTGTCGAGCCATTTCTAATTTTATGAAAATCGGATGTATATTTTAATTTCAGGGACAGTCAAACGTTTTTCGTTACATTACGGCCAATGAGGAAAAAAAATATTGCAAGTGCATATTAATGATATTGCAGCCTTCCGAATGGTCTGAAATTTTAAATATATAATTGTTGCAAAATTTTGTCGAGCCATTTCTAATTTTATGAAAATCGGTGGTATTGTTTAATTTCAGGGACAGTCAAAAGTATTTCGCTACATTACGGACAATGAGGAAAAAAATATTGCAAGGGCATATTAATGATATTACAGCCTTCCGAATGGTCTGAAATTTTAAATATATAATTGTTGCAAAATTTTGTCGAGCCATTTCTAATTTTATGAAAATCGGATGTATTGTTTAATTTCACGGACAGTCAAACGTTTTTCGCTACATTACGGCCAATGAGGAAAAAAATATTGCAAGTGCATATTAATGATATTACAGCCTTCCGAATGGTCTGAAATTTTAAATATATAATTGTTGCAAAATTTTGTCGAGCCATTTCTAATTTTATGAAAATCGGATGTATTGTTTAATTTCAGGGACAGTCAAAAGTTTTTCGCTACATTACGGCCAATGAGGAAAAAAATATTGCAAGTGCATATTAATGATATTATAGCCTTCCGAATGGTCTGAAATTTTAAATATATAATTGTTGCAAAATTTTGTCGAGCCATTTCTAATTTTATGAAAATCGGATGTATTGTTTAATTTCAGGGACAGTCAAAAGTTTTTCGCTACATTACGGCCAATGAGGAAAAAAATATTGCAAGTGCATATTAATGATATTACAGCCTTCCGAATGGTCTGAAATTTTAAATATATAATTGTTGCAAAATTTTGTCGAGCCATTTCTAATTTTATGAAAATCGGATGTATTGTTTAATTTCAGGGACAGTCAAAAGTTTTTCGCTACATTACGGCCAATGAGGAAAAAAATATTGCAAGTGCATATTAATGATATTACAGCCTTCCGAATGGTCTGAAATTTTAAATATATAATTGTTGCAAAATTTTGTCGAGCCATTTCTAATTTTATGAAAATCGGATGTATTGTTTAATTTCAGGGACAGTCAAAAGTTTTTCGCTACATTACGGCCAATGAGGAAAAAAATATTGCAAGTGCATATTAATGATATTACAGCCTTCCGAATGGTCTGAAATTTTAAATATATAATTGTTGCAAAATTTTGTCGAGCCATTTCTAATTTTATGAAAATCGGATGTATTGTTTAATTTCAGGGACAGTCAAAATTTTTCGCTACATTACGGCCAATGACGAAAAAACTATTGCAAGTGCATATTAATGATATTACAGCCTTCCGAATGGTCTGAAATTTTAAATATATAATTGTTGCAAAATTTTGTCGAGCCATTTCTAATTTTATGAAAATCGGATGTATTGTTTAATTTCAGGGACAGTCAAAAGTTTTTCGCTACATTACGGCCAATGAGGAAAAAAATATTGCAAGTGCATATTAATGATATTACAGCCTTCCGAATGGTCTGAAATTTTAAATATATAATTGTTGAAAAATTTTGTCGAGCCATTTCTAATTTTATGAAAATCGGATGTATTGTTTAATTTCAGGGACAGTCAAACGTTTTTCGCTACATTACGGCCAATGAAGAAAAAAATATTGCAAGTGCATATTAATGATATTACAGCCTTCCGAATGGTCTGAAATTTTAAATATATAATTGTTGCAAAATTTTGTCGAGTCATTTCAAATTTTATGAATCGGATGTATAACTTAATTATAAGGATAGTCAAAAGTTTTCCGTTACATTAAAGCCAATGGGAAAAAAATTATTTCGAGTGTAATTTAATGATGTTATAGCCTTCCGAACGGAATGAAATTGATATGCACTTATGAAGTGCATTAAAATATACATTCATTACAATATTCATTACAATATGCGGTGCAAAAAATATTTATAAAACAAGTTATAGTAAGAACGCACCTCATTTGCCACGTTTGATGAGCAATTTATAATTTGTTCTTTTTCTTTTCTTTTTTATTCAATGATCTCTAATGATTTTTTCAGCCATTTTTGTTCGAAAATTAATTACAAGAGCTTTAAGAGAAAAACGGCCACTACGAAAGCAGCAAAACAAAACCATTTAACAAAACAATATTGCGAATTTTTAACGACCATTATACATTTATAGCTCTTTTATTGAGAACTAGCAAAACCCGCGACTCTACACGTAGTTGTTAAAATATACTGGTTGGTATTTATGTGCCAGATTTTATTATAGGAAATTACAGTGATACAGACATTTCAAAAATTTTAATTAGGCCACATTTTGAGTAAACTCCATTCTTTATCTGTAATACGCGAACAAGAGACATAAATAAATGGACAGATCTAAAATTAATTGAAAAAAAAAATGTAATTTACATTTTATTTTGAAGGTTTTACGTGAGTTCATTTTTCATTTGAAATTTCGAAATGTTGAAACCATTCTTAGCGAGCATTTACTTAAGACTAACCACCATGCCAAATTTCAAGTTTCTGGTTATCCAAGCTTTTATATCAACTATACCACAGAAATAGCAATTTTAGAACTGTTTTTGCTCCTATTCACCTTTAAATTTCGAAATTTTTAGAACTGTTTAAAAAGTTGGTATATGAACCGTCTTAGCATTTACATATTAAAATTAACCATCATGCCAAATTCTTAGACTCTATACCAACATCATATAAATCGCAATTTTAGAAAGTTTTTTATCTACTGCGTTTTTAAATTTTGAAGTTTTAAAAAACTGTTCCTGTCGAGTATTTACGTCTCTAATGCAACCACCACACCAAATTTCACATTTCTAGACCCAACAATATCACAAAAATTGCAATTTTAGAAAGTTTTTCACTCCTGCACCCCATTGGCTATTGTTGTACTGATATAAAATATAGCGTATGTTGGAACAGAGATAGTTATCAGCTTTTCGACACTATTATTTCTGAAATTTGTCCGGTAATTCAAGACATTACACACTACAAATAAAGAAACAAACAAAGGCTACTTCTTTACAATATTAGTACAGATTTAGGTGGCGTTTTCAAACTTTTTGACGATTTAAATTTTTGTCAACATTTTTGGAAGTTTTATTTTTTTTTTCTATTCCATTATATTCTCTTGATTTCAAATAGAAATAAATTTTGTACATAAAATAATAACGTTGCATATTTTAACCTTTTTACCTTCTTCTCTCTTTACAAGAAGAAAGTATTGTATTCCTGAAAAATTTCGACTTCCGGCTTTCTACGGTATACGTTTCAGAAGGTCCTGGATACGATTTCACTGTCTTTAGAAAATATCTGTCTGTGAGTATGTGTGTCTCTTTGTCTTTTTTGTGGGTGCTCTATCTCAAGAACTATTACACAGAATTTAATAAAACTTTAGATTCAGTTTGACTTCGAAATAAATTGCTGCTGATTAGTTTTTCTTTTATATCGCCCAACATGTGGTGCTGCTATGCTGCACTTTTCGCAATTTCCGCAATAGCTCAAGAATTCATGCACAGATTTTCATGAAACTTCATATTCTGTTACATGTTGACATAAAGTGTAGCTGATTAGTTTTTTGTTTATATCGCCCAACATGTGGTGCTGCTATGCTGCATTTTTCGCAATTTCCGCAATAGCTCAAAAATTCATGCACAGATTTTCATGAAACTTTATATTCCGTTACATGTTGACATAAATTGTAGCTGATTAGTTTTTCGTTTATATCGCCCAACATGTGGTGCTGCTATGCTGCATATTTCGCAATTTCCGCTATAGATCAAGAACTCATGTACATATTTTCACGAAACTTTACATTCTGTTACATGTTGACATAAATTGTAGCTGATTAGGTTTTTGTGTAAATCGCAGAAGATGTGGTGCTGATTTGCTGCATTTTTCACGATTTTTGTGATAGCTATATCTCAAAAGCTAATTTAGGGATTTTCATCAAACCTCACATTCAGTTAGATATTGGCATACGTTGTTGCTGATTATGTTTTGTGGAAAATCGCCCATCAGGTGGCGCTGCTATGATGTAAAACTTAGCAAAACTTAGTAGAAATGCATTTTGTCAGAAAAACATGAAATCGACCAAATATCTTTCTAAACTAGATGCTTAGTAAAATTTTTAATTTAAAAGTGAAAATAAAATGTGATTTTTTTCAAAACTTAAAGTGAAAGGATAACACTAATAATCGCATATTTCAATTTGTTTTGATCTTTATAAGAGAAATCATAATTTTACTGTGAGTTAATAATTGCTGCATTTCCCAGAGTTACCTTAACCCTTAAATGCCTGACTTTTCAAAAATCATTGTAATAATGTTTTTCGGCTTTCATTTTTTAAATAAATCATGGGAAAAATACTTAAAAAATCATATTTTGTTTTAAGTATAGTTTACGGCTAAAAAACAGTTTGTTACTAATCGGCAATACTGGTGTTTAATTGAAAAAATAATTTCCCTTGATAAAATTCTACAATATTAAACACACAAGAATTTTAGAAACTATAATAAGAAATAAATTTTACTTGCTCACTGCAGGTCTAAATAGGGTATTTCGCAAGCTTCCAAACAAAACAAAAAGAACAAGTAGGAACATTTGAAAAAATAAATTTATGTTTATTCTTAAACAGCACAAGTGTTGCCATCTAAATGTTGAAAATCGATTTAATAATATTTTCAGAAGGTATTTTATTGGCAACATTAGGCATTATAGCGTCAATATTATTCTAATAGTATTTTAGAGTCTAAATTGGGTATGTTGCCGAAAAGCAACACCAGGCATTTACGGGTTAAAATTAAAACTGGCACAAGTCTGTTTTCCTTAACCCTTTCAAGTGTAGTGATCACACGGCGTGACCACCTAAATTACTTTTAGCTGATTAAAGTTTGTGTTTTGCGTATCATTAAGCAAGATTGTCTACAGTAAGAACCTTGTAATACACCTCGGTGATATTTATAATTTTTTTATATGTTTAAAATAGTATAATATCATTAATACACACTTCAAATGATTTCTCTCCGTAGAGCATAATGTAATGATTCTTTTGAGTTAGTAAATGAACCGAAAATGCTACACACGTCATTTTCAATACCGAACATGTCAAAGTAAACCCCAATAACATATATCCATTTCATGGCAATCGGAATATATTTACGCGAGGAAGAGCACGAACAAACGCACAGACAGACAGGCAAACCGAATTCATAAACACTTTTCAACTATGTTAGAAAGTGTTAAAATGTATATTATTTTTTGTAATATATTTTTACTAAACTTAATTTGTGCTTTGCATCCTCACAATATAAATTTTATTTTATGAAGATAGATTTAACATGAGAATATTTATAAAAGTTATTCTGTATCAATAAACTATAATCACTTAAATAAGTTAAACTAGATCAGTAAAACAGAAGGCATCAGAAATGTCAGAAATTTATCAAATGCTTTTTTTCACATCATAAATATCAAATTTAAAGCTTATATGTTTCAGTAAATCGATACAAGATGTATTTCAAATTGAGAAATATAAAAATCTTTTAGTGTTTGACTATTAATCATAGAAGCTACTTTTATGAAAACATCTTTAAATTATTTTCAAAAGCCTTGAACTCTACATAAATTGTGTGAACTAGATTAGCCTCTATAAGACTTACTAATTTTTTCCACTAAAGTTATTAGATTTTCGGGCTAGAGTAAAACAATCCACTTAGTCCATTATTTTCAATGAAGAAGTTTCCGAAAAAAATTCCATTGAAACATGCTTTAAACTTTGAAAATAAATCGATATAAAGCTTTTAAAAGCATTTTAGTACTAAAGAAAATTGCCATTAAGTATTTTTTAACAAAAGTATCGTTTATTTATTTATTTTTCATTTTTTATTTTATAATGAATGCACTCTGCGAAGAAGCTCAGTAATACATTTTTGAACGAATATGTTTAAATTTACTTATAAAAAAAGAAATTTACTTAACATGAAAAATGTTAGCCTAAAATATAATCTAACCAACAAAATATAACGTAAACCATGGCATAATTAAATTGGCATAACATAATTTACAAAATGTCTTTCGTAATGTAATCCATTTATAATTTTAAATGCATGCAAAATAATTTTCACTAAACAAAAAAATGGTTGTAAAAAATTTAAAAATGTTTATATAGATCTGCATTATACCTAGCATGTGAAAAGTGAGATACTTGGGAAATAAGTTTGTTCCTCAAAATAAATATATATTATATATATATATATTAGTTTTGAGTAAAAGTATACAACAATGATATTTTTAAAGATCTCAAGATTGTGTGGGGTTAGCGTATTAATCAGAAAAGCTAATTTTGTCAGAATTCCTTTACCTCATTTAAGGAAACTTCGAAAGGTAATTAGATTGTTTGAACTAGATCAGGCTTCAAAAAAATTTCCCGTTCTTCCCTAAAAATTTGCTAATATATTTTTCGGATTAGAGTAAAACTAGCCGCTTAATCCATTACTTTCTATGAAGGAATTTAGAAAAAACGATCCATTGAAAAAGGTTTTAAATTTTACTAAAATTTTAGCGTAAAATAAATTGATATGCAACTTCTAGAAGTAAGTTTGTTGAAAACATAAACGCAAGAAAAAATTTTAACATTTAAGTAAGTTTTATTTTATTTTATTTTTTATTTTATCGAACATGCATTCCGTGAAGAAATTTTACAATCCTCCTTTTAACAAATATTATTAAAATATTCAAATACATAATATATATTTATAAATTTTAGAAAAATATTAATCAAATTTTTGATATTTACTTATATAATATATATGTAATAGTCTTTTTTCACATGTCAATGAAACTGTATTTTTTTTTACGTAGTCATTACATTTTGATTTTCTTTTCTAATTTTGTCATTCTTTGAATAAAAGATTTACCGAACTCGTCAATTTGACATGTTTTGTAAATTCCGGTTCCGTAAATTTTCCGGGTTCAATTTGACGGGTTTTCAATTTTGAGCTTGAAAATCATTTGAAAATATAACTTATTTTTACAGCAATATGTATTTGAAGTTAATAGGATGTAATGTAATGTAATGACAGTAGAGGTTGGCGACAATCATGATTCCCTGGGTTTCCATCTTAATTCTCACAGGCGTGTTGCCCGGTTGGTTATTAAAGACGAAAATAGATGAAATTAAATAATGGAGAAAGAGTCAACTGAGCTAATTTCCAATTTTATTTAACATGTTCAAGAACAGTTTTTTGTAGGGAAATGCTTATTTCACCCGATGCTAAACATATGATTTATTTTCAGGTGGTAATTGAAATTTGTGAAAAAAAAGGAGCTTCACGTACACTTTTGAAGCCTTACAAAATCTTCCATCTGAACTCTGACCTCCAACATTTATTTTCTCTGTACTTTACACAACATCTTTTTACATACTTCAATACCCAAATCTCTCTGGCTTCTGCACACTCTCTGAACGCTGCTCTGCACACTGTTCTGCCGGCGTTCTGCACGCATTTCTGGCTGTTGCAATCAGTATTATGCTTTATCGGCGCAAATTTACAATACGATCAGCTGTTTCTTCTCTCCCAATCATAATCACTCTTTAGATGGTTTTTAGTATTTCCAGTCGGGTTAATTTGGAAGTAAACAAGTATCCTGGCGCCAAGTATTTTTCTAGAACTTTCGAAAAGCTCTCGACCCGGACGCACTAGGTGTAAACAAAATTTAGTCTTTGATGTCGATATTGGATCTAAAATTAGCTTTTCTCACCACCAGACGATAAAGGAAAATGAATTTACTGTCGCGGAATAAGTTTTTTAAAAGCATTGAAAAATTATAGTAGACACCTTGGTATTTTACATGTAAAGGAATTATTTTACACAAATAGGTATTTTAGACGGGAAAAATTATAAGTTATACTATTTTAGCAATTAAATAAATATTTTAGAGTATTTGATATACCGGCAGTTAATAGCGAATTTTAATTGAATTTAAATAATAAAATGTTTTATTAAAGAAACATAAATAATTAGCGCCATTTTTAGATTAACGCAATTTGGAATAATTATTATTAGCTGGATTAGGATCTTATGGAGATTAATAGATTAGGGTTTTAACTTAATAAGCCGGTATAATATGTGGAATATTACTAAAAAGGGAAATTTATGTAAAATAATCTTAACCTTGGCGAAAAAATTAAATTTTGTAATATATATATATATATATAGATAGATAGATAGATAGATAGATAGATAGATAGATATAAATTTTAGAAAAATATGAATAGAATTTTTTATATTTGCTTATACAATATATTTAATAGACTTTCTTAACATGTCGATGGAACTGCATTTTTTTTTTTTTTTTTTTTTTTTTTTTTTTGTACGTAGTCATTGCATTTAGATTTGCTTTTCTAATTTTGTGATTTTTTGAACACAAGATCTACGGATCGCCATCCATTTGACTTGTTCCTTAAATCCTGGCTCAGAAAATTTTCCGAGCTCAGCGGACGGGTTTTCAATTTTGTGCTTGAAAATCATTCGAAAATATAACTTATTTTTACAGCAATATGCATTTGAATATAATAGGATGCACACATACATTGTGATGCATAATGAATGGGACAAAATAAATGAGATTACTAATGTATTTTGCTTATTCATTTTGCATCACCCCGTACATACCTAGCCCATTTTCTCAATCGGCTCTCTAATTTTGTGTATCTGTTTAAAATCAAAGAAAGTTATTACGAAACAAATACATTTTAATATCGTCGAATTCCCGTAATTTAGTTTTAAATTTCTTGAATCAAGGATATACTTGGGCTGTTTCACAAACTAAAATGCTTCAATTTTTTGTATTCTGTCTTTTACGATGTTATAATTCTGATCGAAGTAACTATTTAATCAGAGAAATTACTTGTTCGAAAACTTCATTACCTTATTTTCGAAAACTCGGAAACTTAATTTGATTCCTCGAACTAGATCATGGCCTATAAAATTTTATCATTTTGTTTCACTCTAAAGTGTAGTTTATTAAATTTTCAGATTAAGATAAAATTTACCACATCGTCCATTTTTTTTTTTTTTTTTGGTAAGACGAAAGTTTGGGGAAAAAACATAAAGCGTGCTCTAAACTTTAAGACAAAAAATACAGCTGTTAAAAAGAAGTTAATTCTAACGAAAATTACATTAATTTTACATTTTTAAACACTAACAGTATTTATTTATTTGACCTTTTGCTTTAATAAATCTCTGTAAGGACAGATTTCTAAATTTTTGCTTTGAATAAAAATATTTTAAATATACAAATACATGATGAATACAGTGAAATAACCTGGAGTAAAAAATCGTCTTAAGATTTTTAGTATAGGAAATACTTCAAATTTACAAACTTCAAAGAATTCTCACTCAGTAAGTTAAAAGTATAAAAGATAGCAGGTTCTAATGTTATTCTTAGCCGCAGAACAACATTTTTAAAATTTAGATAAGAGGAAAGTGGCTGTATAAAAAATTAAATTTCGTATTTGAATCTATATACAGCCATTTGTAAATCAAATATTATATCTAAACGGAATATTTGGAAATAAAAGGAAATAAAAAGATCATAAAAAGGAACATCTAAAAGGAATATTTTTTTTAAATCACCGAGTATTCATTGTACCCATTACTTGCTTTCTCTGTACCCGGTATTCAGCTTTATTGAATCCAGTTGGTAAAAAATACATAGTGTCAGATAAGGCCTGATTGTATATCATCACTGCGACAATTACTAAAGCTTTTATAGTAAGTTTAAACATTTTTTTTTTAATCTCGTATTTCAATGTAATCACGAGTTAGGATGAAATAAAAGCTTTTTTTTTTTTTCAAATTTACACCAACGTAGCATAGCGGTAATAATGGCTCGATATCCCCTCAACATTTTCATATTTAACAATAAGGAACATGGTGTGATATAATAGAAGCATGAAAAATAAACAACGTTAAAAGCACCTTTTTTATAAAAAAAACATACCGATTTCGGTAGCATGTAGCATACCTTCCTCAATGCTAAGGATGGCGGAAATTTGCTCACATATTTAGCAGAGATGGTGTTTCAAATTAAAGTTTTATTGACCTGTTTGTTGTCTGTTTTCCTATTGACCAATAGGAAAACAGAGGATTGCAGGTAACAGCCAATAGGAAAATAGATGGGAGATGGAACCGAAATAGTGAGAAAAATTAAGAGAAAGAAATATTTATGTAATGTTTCCAACAATCTGATAATGGAGGAACAGCGAATTCACAATTAACAATATTATTTAAATTTTTATAAATATGAAATGCTTCAAGGAAGTTAAGTTCAGGTATAGAAATAGGTTTAGAGATTATTTTAACCGAATTGAAGTCAAAAGTATGATTCATCTCCCAGCAATGTTTTGCAATAGAGGATTTATTGATTTCTTGTTTTTTAATACATTGTTGATGTTCTTTGATACGAAATTTTAAGCAGAGTTTTCTTTGTCCAGTATAGGAAAGGCCACACTGGCAATTAATACGGTAGATACTCCATGAATTGGATAATTCAATAGGGTTTTTGAGAGTTTCGAGAGGGTGAGTTTATTGGTAGGGGCAAAATTTATTTTGAAGTCATATTGCCTAAGAATTTTAGCAATGGGAAAGCTTTATTTAGGAAAGATGAGTAACACAATGCTAATATTGGACAGAGTAGAAGACTGAGGAGAGTTTGAGCAACGAGGATGCTGAAGTGTAAATAGAGCAGTATCAATTATAGAAGGGTTGTAACCTATGTCAATCGCAATGGCTTTAATGTATTGAATTTTACTATTAAATGACTGAAAATCAGAGCAAATATGTATGGCACGATTTATAAAGGTATAAAAGCTTTAAAGGCATAAAAGGCGGCCATTTTTTGGCTTGGGGGATGACAAGAACGAGCATGGATTGGTAAAGTAACAGCGAAGCTTTTGCGATAGACGGATGTAGTGAAACCGATTACAGTGCGAGTGAAAGGGGTATCCAAAAAGGGAGAGAACTAGAACTATTATTTTCAGTTTCATAACAGAATTGAATATTGTTATCAATAGAGTTCAAAACGTTAAGAATATTATCAATATTGTGAAGAGAGGTGCCAATTAAGGTGAATGTGTCATCAATATAGCGAATCCAGAAAGAGAAAAATAATTTATTGAAAAGGGAGCATTCAAAACTCTATTGATAGTAATATTCAATTCACTTATGAAACTGAAAATAATAGTTCTCTCCCATTTTTGGATACTTTTGTCACTCGCACTGTAACCGGTTTCGCTACATCCGTCTATCGCAAAAGCTTTACCACCTTTTCTTTACTACTCTTTTTTACCAAAATTTCTTTACCACCCCATGCTCGTTCTTGTCATCTCCCAAGCCAAAAAATGGCCGCCTTTTATACATTTATAAATCGTGCCATACATATTTACTCTGAATTCTCAGTCATTTAATAGTGAAATTCAATACATTAAAGCCATTGCGATTGACAGAGGTTACAACCCTTCTATAATTGATACTGCTCTATTTAAACTTCAGCATCCACGTTGCTCAAATTCTGCTCAGTCTTCTACTCTTTCCAATATTAGCATTGTGTTACTCATCTTTCCTAAATCAATCTTTCCCATTGCTAAAATTCTTAGACAATATGACTTCAAAATAATTTTTGCCCCTACCAATAAACTCACATTCTCCAAACTCAAAGACCCTATTGAATTATCCAATTCATCGGGTATCTACCGTATTAATTTCCAGTCCACTATGGCCTTTCCTACATTGGACAAACCAAACGCTGCTTAAAATTTCGTATCAAAGAACATCAACAATACATTAAAAAACAAGAAATCAATAAATCCTCTATTGCTAAACATTGCTGGGAGATGAATCATACTTTTGACTTCAATTCGATTAAAATCATCTCTAAACCTACTTCTATACATGAACTTAACTTACTTGAAGCACTTCATATTTATAAAAATTTAAATAATATTGTTAATTGTGAATTCGGTATTCCTCCATTATCAGATTGTTGGAAAAAATGCATAAATACTTCTTTCTCTTAATTTTTCTCACTGTTTCGGTTCCATTTCCCATCTATTTTCCTATCGGCTGTTACCTGCAATCCTCCGTTTTCCTATTGGTCAATAAACCTTTAACTTGAAACCCCATCTCTTCTATATATATGAGCAAATTTCCGCCATCCATAGCACTAAGGAAGGTATCCTACATGCTACCGAAACCGGTATGCTTTAAATTAAAAAAAATGTGTTTTAACGTTGTTTATTTGTCACACTTCTATTTTCATATTTAATTCAATATTACAAAAGTATTAAGATGCTTACATTGTAATAAATCTGTACCAAATTATTCCCGTATCTTAATTTACTTGTTATATTGGAAATCCAAATTTAATCAAACATCTCTATTTAATTTATTTTTTCGTTCTAGAAATCAGTTTCATAGAAATTCCGGAACAATATTATGGTAACCATAGTATTAAATATGCACTTCATATATGTACTTCTAGTATCCAAACATTTATAAGAATTATTGAATTTTACAGGCATATAATTATTTGGCTTTAGGGTCCTTATTTTTTTTCTATACAAACTAATATATTCCGTAACTTAATTTTCTGGTAAAAAGAGTCTTTCAAAATAATAACAATAAAATGCATTGCATATGTGGCATTACTAAATACTGAACCTATTCGTAAATACATTAGGTGTATGGACTAGCTGTAGAGTTACTCGGTAAATCGAAAACAAAATGATGTCGGAATGAAATAAGCAATAATTTGCAAGCATCAGGCTTTTTTTTTTCGCACGACTAATACGTTTAGTGTTAAACGTAACTGTTTCAAAGGGAACAAATTGATGCATTAGAGTGTGTAGTTTGACTTCAGAATCATATTTCTATTTTTAGCTTACAGAATTCTAGACCTTTACAAAATAAAAACAAGAACGAAAAATCATTCATCCAGCATAGATTATGTAATACTTTCCAACATATTCAGCATACTGAAATAAAACTTTACAGTTTATTAAGATGAAAGCAATCTAAATAAACAATTTAGAAAATGTATAAAGCAGTTGAAAAACCAGTTACTGCAATTACCACTAATAGTCGGAGAAATATCTGAATTTTTTATACGTTCCTGTATATGATTTATAGATTTGTAAGTATACTATGTAGTTGTATACTAAAGTTACTAAATACTAAAGTATACTAAAAGTTGGCTCAATTAAACGTATAGCACAGGTGAAAATTTCTATTCAGCAATTTCTGACAATAAAGAGAAATGTACTTGAGATCTTTTGTGTAGACCTGTATATGATCTATTATAGATTTGGAAGTATACTACACAGTATGCTAAAATTTCGTTTAATTAAACGCATAGAACAGCTGAAATTTTCTATTCAGCAATTTCTGTCAATAAATGGAAATGTACTTGGGACCTTTTGTGTTGTTCTGTATATGATCTACAGAATATAATCTCACCAAGTAATATGAAAATAAAAAATGTTCAATTTTAAAACGTGTACCACAACTGAAAACGCACTTGCAGCAATCATTGTTCATAGGTGGTACTGTAAGATAAATATTTTTGAGTGTCCCTTTAAATGAACGATAGATTATATGCACACCATAGTCTACAATAAGCAATTTGTAGTACATCTCAGTGATATACATAAATATCTATACATATATATTCAATAGTACAATATCATTAAAATACATTACAAACGTTATTTCCCCATAGGCCTTAATGTAACAGAATTCTTTTGAGTGTCCCTGTAAATAAGCCGTAAACGCTACACATATTTCATAAAATTAAAAAATATTTTTTTTTCTTACCTCCATATTCAAATATATAAAATTCGTTGCACAGATTTATTTGTATATGTAAACCAAACCGGCATAAAAATTATTGGGAATTTTCAAAAATATGTAATAATGTCGGGACATTTTGAAAGTTCTTCATAACGCTTAAAATATTCAGGAAAATTCTTTATTTTTCTCCATCCCATTTAAAAAAAAAAAAAAAAAATACACCTTTTTTGTGTAAAAGCACATGGCAAAGGTATTTTAAAGAAATCTTCTATAAATATAATGTAGTGTTAGTGTATTAACCCTCCATTAATATAAAACAACAAGTAATAGATATATATATTTAAGTCAATTCTTACTTGCGTTATCAAAGAAAAATTTAATATAATCCCTTAAGCTAATATTAGTTTTTGTTGTATTAGAATATCTCAATTTGTTGATTTTCTATAAGCGAGTAAACCCTATTGGTTTACAATGGAAGTCTATGGGAATTTGGCGAAATATTAGAGATATTGCAAAGTTGGCGACACTTTTGGCGACTCATTTTGGTCACCAAATTTGGCGATTAACTTCGCGGTATTTGGCGATAGAACAGGGTCCCCCCATGATAACCCACCTCATAGGTACGGAGATGCATTAAATGCTGTTCAATAACCAATGGCCGCCATTTTTTCTCCCTTTAAAACTAAAATTAATTAATTACATTTAATTAATGAAATAATATTTGAGAAAACTGTATTAACATCAAGTGCCATCAACTACAAGTTTAAAAAAATGTATTTGAACTTGAGTGGATGATTAATAAGTCTTTTATTAAAGATTGAAAATTTGAACAAGATACATATAGGGAGAGTGTGAACTAATTGTAGGAAAAAAAGGTGCCCTTAAAAAAGGACACCTAATTTTTATTTTACCGGCACCCAGAATATTTATTTAAAATTTTTCTTTTATGACGTACGTGAAAATAAGCAAGTTCGTATTTTCTAATAAATTCGTTTATAAATTCTGGTGTCAATCCATCATTTCACCAGCTTATAAACAGAATTACTCAGCGCCGGAAAGGGTTAATCAGAGTAGCTACTTTTATCAAAATTCTCTTACTTTATTTTCGAAAACTTTTATAGTAAATTAGATTGTTTCAACTACATTAGGCACTCTAAACTTTTCCATTATTTTACTCTGAGGTAATAAATTTATTAGATTTTCAAAACAAGCCACTTAATCCATTATTTTCGATACAACATTTACTGGGAAAAAGGGATATTTCCATTCAAGCATGCTTTAATATTTTAGAATATATTAATCGCTATAAAATTTTTAAAAGTACATTATGTTTACAAAAAACTACAATCAAATATTTTATCAATATTAATCGTTATTTTTATTAAATATGCATTTCTAAACAGACATTTCGAAATTGCTTTGAATAAATACATTTTTAATATTATACATTTAACAGCTTAAATGTTTAATATTTTTTTTTAATCTTCATATACTGTGAAATTTTCGAATATAGATTTTACATTATATCTTTACTTGTTATTGTTTTAAATATTTGGTTTTTCGTACATTAAAAGGAGAAAACATAACCCTTATTATCTAGATTTGGAAGTTCCGATTGTACAATATCAAGTGATAAACCGACATGCAATTACAAATGAAAGATTTTCGGATTTTTCCCTGTATATGCGCTATAAGACTTTCTTTCGTATCAAATTTCAATCTTTTAGGTGAAATACCTTATAATTTTTAACAAAAATCTGTAGGGTAAATTCGTTGAACTAAACTTTCAAATATGGCTCGAAGGAAGGAAATGGGGACATGCAAAGGAAAAAATGTCTGCAAATCAGTAATTTATGAAAGCTTCGTCAATTTACAACGTGACAATTTCATGAGTTCCATAACCTGTATGTCAAACTGACGCGACCTAATCCGAAAATGCGAATATCATTAATGTATAAATATATGTCTATTTATAATATGACAAATAAATCTCCATAATCGGTACTAACGCCAAATTGTCGCGTCATAATCAGAAATTCAGAAAATCATTAATTATAAATCTACGCTGATTTATAAGGCGGAATACTCATTCACAAACGCTAAATTAACGCATTGTAAAGATTATTTTTGTAACTGTAACACAAAACTATCTAGGTTCGCCTTCTAGCTGGCCCTTAACTACATCGTGTTCTCGAATTACAATCAGGGGTCGAATTATAAAAAATAAACTTCCAAACGAACCTCTGGTTCCGGTCGCTGCTGCCTACAACAGAGTATATCGGGCGTGCTCTACACGAGCCGGAAAATCGTTTAGTTCCATTATCCACCGCCTACTATAGATAAAGGTACCGATTCTTTCTTAATTTCCTTCTTATTGTTTTTCCTTTTTAGACGTGAATATTAACGTAATCTGAAGGATAGTATTACTTTGTAATCTTTAACCCCCCAACTACAGAAAGAAAAGACCAGAATTATAAACATGCATCATTGGAAACCTATATATAAACAGACAAGGTTACCAAAATACAAGATCACTATTAATTTACAGTAAATATATAAGGAGCAGTCAAATGGAAACGAGACAGACTATATAACGACCATGACGCGGAAATTGGTAACGTAGGTAGGTGTGATTATAGTAGTGCCCTCTATAATGAATCAGGTAGGAACAGTGCGAGCCATCACAGCTGTGCCATTTGTCTGCTAGACACGCTCGAAGTGACGTGAGCGAGTCGTGTGTGCGTCCGACATAACTATGGAAGCCAGAAAAGAGGAACAGCGAGGTGTAGTGTGTTTTTGACTCCGGAAAGAATATCAGGAAGTGAAATTCATGCCCAAATGTCTGCTGCGTATGGCGGAAAAAGTATGTCACGCGCGCGTGTGTTTGAGAGGAATAAACGATTTCCAGAAGGTCGAGTGTCATTGAAAGACAGTGGTCGGCCAGGACAGGCGCATCGTGTCATTACTTCGTCTGTCTTTTCTGCGGTGGATACTGCAGCAGTAAAAAAAAATGCGCTACTCTTCACTGTTCCTCTTTACTGGCGTCCATAGTTATGCGAGACGCATACACGACTGGCTCACCTCAATTTGAGCTTGTCTAACGGACAAATGGCACACCGGAGATAACTCTCACTGTTTCTTCCTGATTCTCTATAGAGGGCACTACTATAGACACACCTACCTACATTACTAACTTCCGTGCCATGGTCGTTATTTAGTCTGTCTCGTTTTCATTTGATTGCCCCTTATACTAATATTAATACAACATATTCTGTACAAAAGAGAAAAACAATTATATTGTAATGATTGGAAATTAATTTTTATTATCTTTATTTACTGTGTATGCAGTGTAACTGAACAAATGCTGCTTTCGCGTCCAAAGGACCCATGTTGGTGATTGAAATGTTAATAATTTCCTGATATCTTAAGTAGCAAAATAATTTCTAAAAGAATTTGATAATTTTTAAAAAACGTATTTTATGCTTAGAATCCGACAATATTATTTAATTTTTATAACGAAAGAAATTTTATCCACTTGAGATTATTTGTAAAAGTTATTCTGTCTAGAACATAACTTATACCACTAGAATAGAAAGAGAGAAAAATTATAGGAATTTATCAAATGTGTTTGTATCCAACAAAACAAATTTGAAATTTGTTTCACATTTTGAAAAATTATTCTATTAAGGTAATTTTAGAATATAAATAAGAGTAACTACTTTTAAGAAAACGTCCTTATTTTCTAAAACTAAAAAACGTACAAATATTGTGTGAAACAGATTAAACTCTGCGAACCTTTTTTTCACCCTAAAATTATTAGATTTTAATATTAGAGTAAAACAAGCCGTTCAGTCATTATTTTTTGAAGAATTTTCTAAAAAAGTTTCATTGAAACATACTTAATTTTTTTTAATAAATCGATATACGGTTTATAAAAGCAAGATAGTTCAAAAGAAAAAAAAATATCAGTTAGGTTTTTCTTAACGAAAGTAGCGTTTACATTCGTTTCATTTTTTGAAAAAAGCATTCTGTAAAGTGGCTCTAAAGTTTATTTTTATACGTATTTTCTTAAATTTATAAAACAAAAAATGAACTTATCATGGGAAAAGTTGTGATATAAAAACTCAACCTAGTAATCAAAATATAATATAAAACATGTGTTAGTTCATAATTTCACTAAATATATTTCTTTCGCAATGAAATCCCTTGATCATTTTAAATACATCCAAAAATATTTTTAATCAACATAAAAAATAAAATAAAATTCCAAAAAAATTGCATAGACAATGCACGGAAAAGTGAGAAAAGTGTGAAAAATGAGACTTTTATAATAAATACATTTTTCGTAAAATAAATAGATATTTTACACCTTTTCTTTAGAGTGAAGTACATGAAAAAGAATTTTTTGTAATTTTTATCTCAAAAACGCGTGGGTTAGCGTATTAATAAATTTTGTTGAAATTCCTTTACATCATTTTCAAAAATTTCGAAACGTAATTAGATTATCATAACTGCATCGGACTCTATAAAATGTTCTCGTTCTTTTACCCTAAAATTTATCTTATTAGATTTTTCAGATTAGAGTAAAACTAGCCGCTTTGTCCATTATTTTCTATGAAGAGTTTTACAAAGAACAGTACATTGAACCATGTTTCAAACTTTCAAAATAAATCGATATGCAACTTCTAAAAGGAAGTTAGTTCAGAAGAAAAATTTACTTAAAAATTGTAGCCTTTAAGTAAGTTTTATTATATTTTACCAAGCAAGTTTTCAGTGAGGAATCTTTACAATACTGTTTTTAATAAATATGATTAAAAATGTTCAAATGCATGTTACATATATAGAAATTTTAGAAAATTATTAATACAATTTTGATAATTTTTTATATAATATATATCATAGATTTTCTTTTTTACATTTCACTGAAATTGTTTTGTTTTTGCACGTAGATATTTCATTTAAATTTGCTGTTCTAATTTTATGATTTTTTTTTTAATACTAGATTTACGTAACCCCTCAATTTCACGGGTTTCCAAATTTATGCTGGAAATCATTCGAAAATATAACTTATTTTTACAACAATATGAACTTGAAGGTATTAGGATGCATATACATATACCTATACACACTGGTGTGCAAAAAGTAAGGACGAAACAGATAAGTTAGCATAAAAGGCGAACGGACTAAAAGACAAATCAGGAGACAGACCTGAGACCGACGCAGTAGTGAACGCGCATATATGGCATGTGACCAAAGAGGATGAAGTCGGAAGGTTATAAAGCACAGAGGCGGTGGACACTGAGCAATTCTGTGAAGTCTGTTGCACGGTGTACAGTGGTTTTAATGACGTTTTGTTGCTACTACTGTGTAATATTGCCAACAGGCAATCCAGGAAATATCATCTGGATGATTTTACCAGAGGTCGCATAAGTTTCGAAGAAGATCGAAATGTGACAAGTATGGCAGAATAGTTCGGGATCGCTCACAGCATCATTTCACGGTCCTGGAGAGCATTTCAGAAGATAGGAACAGTTGTCTTAGCATTAAGCTGTGATCGGCCACGAGATACAACAACGGCGGACGACTGCTATATTGTTTTATAGTTGAAAAGAAGCAGGCGGCAGACAGCTGAAGAAATCGCAAGGCACAAGGAACAGACTACTAGACGTCGGATATCACATTTTATCGTAACCAGAAGGCTATACAAAGGTAGTTTATACGCATGATGGCCGGTACGGTGTGTATTATTAACGCCAGTTCATCGGAGACACCGGCCTGTCTGGTGACAGAAAGACAAGAACTTTACACAACAGGAGTGGAGTCGAGTACTCGTACGTTGAGAGCCGATATAGTCTCACGAACAATTCTAGACGTATACACATCTGAAGAGAGCATTGGACATACAATCACCTTTCCAACATCATTGAAAGGAACCATTTTGAATGTGCCGGAGTTTTCGTTTGGTGCGGTAACATACTTGTTAGCCGTACGAATCTCCATGTCTTCCAAGGAGGTTCACTATGGTACCGAGATTCTCTTGCCTCACCAGCGTCTGTTAAGAGGTGCTGTGGGTCCGGACTTCCTCTTCATAGACAACAATGCTACACCTCATCGTACAGGGACTGTCGGAGAGCTCTTGGAGAGTGAACATATTCAACGCATGGATTGATCTGCAAGGTCCCAGGACCTAAATCCCGTGTAAAGCATGTGGGATTTTCTCGGGAAACGCTTGGCAGCACGTGACTGGCGGCAGCAACAATTCCGCAGATGCAATATGCATTACAAAAGGATTAGGACTCGATGGTTCAACAGCTCCTTGACAACCTCGTACTCAACATGGATAGACATTGTAAATCCTGCATCGCAGTCAGGGGGTAGCCATGTCCCCTATTAAAAACTAAAATGAATTTGTCAGTATGATTTGTTTTATAACGTTTTTACTCGGCTTAAAAAGAAAGAAAACATTCTGCTGTGATTTTCAGATTGCCAATTAAAGCACAATGTACGATCACCTAAACAATTTAGAATGGAACTTGATGAAAAACTCATTGTAGAAAATCCTTTTCACGTGTTTTCTGCCACATCAGGAAGGTTCAGCATTAATCCTTCTCACGCTAACCTTAAGGCATTTTCCAGATGGTATTCCTGATATTGCGAAAAAGTCAAATCCAGCGAGACAGTGTAATCTAAACTCCCGCAAAAGAGATTCGAGAGGTAAGCCTGTAAGAAAAGAGACCAGATACAAGTATACCGAATGTCAGGTATCACTTTGTGTTGTCACCTTTTTCAAAAACAATCATACAAAAAATTAATGTTTACACTTTCTCCATTTGCTCGAGGTAATTCGCAATAGTAAACTGATGATAAAACTATGTGCTTTCACACCTGTAAAAAATTAAAAATTCAACTTAAAACCTGTATATTATGTTTTGCTTCGATTCGTTATATTTATTAATGAAAGAGAAATTTAATGGGGTTTTTTTTCTTCAATTTAAAAAAAAATGGTAAGGGAAGCGGTTAAAGTAGTCGAATTCCTGTAATCTAGTTTTAAATTTCATAAATGAAGGGTAGACTTGGGATGCTTGACAAACTAAAATGCTAGTTCTTTTTGTTCGACATAACGTTGCAGTGTAGCTTTTTCTCGTATAAATAGTTTATTATATACTCTATATATTTACGGTGTATTCTAGACAGGGCTGACTAAACTAGCTACTTAATGAAACCAATTACTTTCATGAGAATTTCTGTAACTTTTTTTTTTTTGAAAAGTCGGAAACATAATTTGATTGTTTAAACATGATTACAGCCTGTAAATCTTTCTCATTCCTTTACTCTGAAAATTAGTTTATTGTGTTTTCAGATTAGAGTAAAACTAACCACTTTGTCCATTAATTTCTGCGAAGAAAGTTTTGGAAAAACGAGTTCTAATGAAGCATGCTTTTAACTTTTAAGATAAAGCAATATAAAGCTTTTAAAAACAAGTTAATTCTAAAGAAAATTATATTTACATAGTTTATAACGCTAAGAGCATTTATTTATTTATTTATTTATTTATTTACTTACTTCATAAAATCTATGAAGAGTCTCTTCGACATTGCTTTAAATAAACATGCGTAAAATATTCCAATACATAAGTGTAAATAAATTTCCTAACCTAAAAACTCGTCTTTAGGTTTTTAGCAGAAGAAAATACAGTAGCCCCCCGCTTAACCGGCCTAAACGGGACAAAGGTCTAGCCGGTTAAAGCAGGAAGTAAAAAAAAATTAAATAAGTATCTGCGTAATTTAATTAATTAAACCCTTACGATGCATTTAGTGTTTCAATTCGTGTAGTTTTAAAAAAGTACATGTTTTCTATATTTTGTGAAATGAATGCTAGTTATAATTAACTGAGTTGAAAGAAAAATTATCATTGATAAAAAATAATCAAAAATATTTAACCCAAATTAAATTGTTGAAAATAGTATCACACACCTTTATAAAAAGTTGAAATTGTTCTAAATTATGTCTATTTAGTTAATCAACCATAAAGAAATAAGTGACCTTCTTCTGTTGAAAGCAACATGTCCGACATTTGCAGCATAATCTGTCCATCTCTTTAACATGATAAGTTTAACCGAGGAAGCTGTTTGCAGCTGCTCAACGTAACGTGGCGCCAACTCTAATGTTTCACCCCTTCTTTACGAGGAAATTTAGCAATGTCAACTTCAACTGGATCATCATCGCGATTGTCTTCGTATTGAACAACATCAGTTTATCCTCGTCAAATAATGTTTCATGCTTGACGTCTTTATTAGACTCAAACAACTCATATACATCTTCTAAGGTGATTCCTCGCATATAAAATTTTTTAAATATTTGTAGAAAACAATTTGCAGATAGATCAGACTTAATAGAGTTCCGGGGGATTTCACTTTTGACCATTAAAAACACTAAATATCAAATCTTCCGGGAAGACATCTCATTGTTTCTGGGAGGTTGAAATATCGCCCCCTTTCGTGCGAAACCCTGAATTCAACACTAGTGAAGGTCAACGCGTATCCATTTAGAACCGACGTTCACCTTTCTGAAAGTCCCCTCCTTCCCTCGTGATTGTACTTCAACTCGAAAGCGAAAGGTGAGTTCTCAAGGCCCTCATCCCTGAATTTTGCTTGATGATGGGAAAAAAATTCGAACGGTTAAAGCAGAGTTCAGGTTAAGAGGAGGCCGGTTAAGAGTGAGGCTAATGTACTTTAAATTCATAAGCTTCAAAAAAGCAAATATCGGTAAGTTTTGGTAAAAAAATAAAGTTTTTATTAAGTCCTTCTTAGATGCTAATCAATACTTTTTAATTTATATCTTATAAGATTGTCACTGTAAAAAAAAAAAATTATATAATGTATTTTGATATTTATACAGCCATTTATAAATCCAATACCAAAGCAATACTTGATTTCATGATTGAAAATTTTTCAATCTTCAACGGCTTAATAGATAATTGCCAATATATTTATTTTGAATCGTGCAGTATATAAACCTCCATTGTACCCATTGCTTAGAAAGGCATATTTTCTAATGAAAAAATATTTTTTTATAATATATTTCTTAGGCATGTGCCGTATGAAAAATAAATTTCTTATTGTAATATGTGTACAGCCATTTCTAAATCAAAAACAATATCTGAAATCTATACTTGATTTGTATTCGTGTTATAATTCGAAATTTTTTTTTGTTATCAACGGCTTAAGGAGTAATGGTTCATACATTTATTATGAATAGTCCAATATTCCTTCATTGTGACCAGTTAGTTAAAAATACATATTGTAAGATAACTTCTTATTGTATCACTGTTATATAGTGATTAAGGCCTTTATTACGAGTTTAATGATTTTATTTTGTAACTTACTATTAAAATTGATCATATAAATTAGGATGAAACAAAATGTTTTTCCTTATTTAAAGGGCACAGTCAATGAAACACCCCGATCTTTAAATTCCACGTTAACGTATGGGAAGACTTAAACTCCAATTACTCATTACCTAATATAATGAATCTTCATCATCGAAAAATAAACGCCAGATGTTGAAGACGTGCGTTTTTAAAAAAATGTCTGAATAAATTTTCAACATTTAAATATTCACAATAAACATTCAAATTTACACTTAATGGAATTTAGCATTTTCTTGAAACTACTTAAAATTTACCGAAATTTTTTTAAAGGCACTTCTTCGACATCCAACGACTACTTTCTGATTGATAAAGCAGTTTTTCGATAATTATATTAGTTAATGTGTAATCGCGCTTTTAAATTTTCCCGTAGTTTAACGTCGGTTTTACTGATGGAGAATTTCAGTGAAGTGATAGCTTAACGAGAACAAAAGTAACATAATGGTAATGTTATTGTATTGGCTTACTACACACTTAACACTTGCATATTTCGTTCAATATTACAGCTGTATTAAGACGCTTAAATTTTTAGAACTCTGTACCCCATTATACTACCTGCATTTTCACATGATATTTTCAATCAAAATCTAATAGAAAATTGCATTCAATATTATTTCTCCGTTGTAGATTTCTCATAAATACCAATATATTTAAAATAATTGCATTAAAACCTTAATATTTCCAGAGCAATACTACAGTTATCGAAGTGTTAAATACGCACTTCAAAGGTTTCTAGTACGCAACAAATTAATAAATTTTGGAACGTTAAGAGTATAAAATTATTTTGTATTAGTGTCCTTATTTGTTTCTATACAAACAAATTCGTGCATTCGTGCATTAATTTTTCAGGTAAATTGAATCTTTTGAAACTTAACAATAAAATGCATTATAAATGTAGAATTCGTAAATATCAAACCTATTCGAAATGCACTAGCTGTCACTTTATAATTAGCTAATACGAAATAAAATAATGTCGGAACAAAATCCACAATAATTTATACACTTCAATTATATTTTTCTGCATCATTGATAGGTTTAGTATTAAAAGTAAAAGTTAAAAAAGGAACATACAGAGGCATTAGAGTGTGTAATTTGATTTTAGAGCGATATTTCTAACATACATAATTTATTTAAAAGAATCCATACATATAAAAAAAGCAATTAATAGTAAGTCTTCATGATTTTATAAGCTTTAGAATAAATAAATACTTATAAAAGAGCTTGCTTTAATTATTGTAATTAGACTTGAATCACGTCTGACCACATTTAATCAACTGTATTATCCAAACAAAGATATACACTGCTCAACACAATTAGGAGAGCACATGGTTTTAACAAAATTACGCAATTATTTACACCGATAAGTAACGTAAAATAAAACATCCATAATTTAAAGCGTAGTAGAAAACCGATGATAAAAACTTCACATGCAAATCAGATGAAAATTAGAAAACGTAGATAAGTGCAGAAATCGGGATTTTGCAGAAACGTCTGTTTCACTGTCTCAGTTGTAAAATTCAATTGTCCAGCTTGTGTTTTGAGAACAGGTGACTTGCAAATGTCACAACAATGTGATTTACCAGCATCCATGGATTGGCATATTACCAGAACAGTTGAATCTGGGGAAGTTCACGCCGAAGTGTAGCAAACGCTGTTGGAATCACAAGAAGTGTCAATGCAAGGTTGTGGAATCGATTCCAAAACCCATGGAATGGTAGACATCGACAAGAACAAGGTCAGCTATGTGCTACCACAGTAACTGATGACCGATATATCCGGTTAACAGCTCGTTGAGACGGAATGGGGAATTCTACTCAGCTGTAAACACAGTTGTTCTTGGCCACAGAACGTAGGATGTCCAGCAAAACGGTCCGGAATAGGCTTCATCAAGCTAGTCTGTATGCACGTTAGCCGATGATCTGTATTCCGTTGACCTCAAGCAATTGTGCGGCCCAAAGAAGATGAGCAAAGGAACATCGAGTTTGGAGCAACGTTGATGGAGTCAAATTCTGTCTACAGACGAGTCCCGATTAAATCTGGATGTGACATCCAATGTATTTTGGCATGGAGAGAAAAGGGTACTTAAAATAATCCCACATTCGTTCATAAAAGATCACATTACAGGCTAAGTGGGTTGATGCTATTGGCTGGAATCAGCAAAGGTGTACCTACGGGCCTACTTATCATTCGGAATGGCACTTTAACGGACAGACGAGATACTGAGACCTCATGTCGTATTTTATGTTGCAGCAATTAGAGATTTCTTTTTTTTCATGCCTGATAATGTCAGACCTTATGCAGTTCGTCTTGTGGAAAACGTGATTGAAGCTAAAACATTACAGCTTATGAAATGACCAGCATGCTCTCCTGACCTAAATCCGATCGAGCATGTTTGAGACATACTCAATCGACGCATTGCTGTGAGACCAAGGCCTCCTTTCACTGTCCTGGACATGGAGATTGCAATTCTTGAGCAGTGGAACAATATTCACCAAGTCTTATCGATAACCTCATCGCATCCATGGAAAACCGGTGTGCAGCAGTCTTAGTTGTTCGAGGAGGCCACACGCCAAATTAAAAATCTTGCATCATTTCTAAACAATACTTTTTTTCATCATTTATATGAAATCAAATTGTTGCACTAAAGCATCTTTTCGTGTACTCTCCATCTTTTCAAACAATAAAAGCTCCCTTACAAATTTTTTCGCGTCTTTTTTTTCTGTATTGCGCATTGATACACGTGTACTCTTCATTTCATGTCCATACATGGCTGTCTTGCACTGCTGTCTTCACTTTTTTGCTTGCTCATTAATTTTTTTGAGCAGTGTATTTCTACATTAATAAGTAAAAGAAAATTTTGAAAATTGTTATTTTTATTTGTTTCGAATCGTAGTCATTAATCATGTTATAAGGACAGTTATTATTTATGTTTTTATATATTTTAAATGAGATCGAGATTTCCATTAATAAGAAAAGAGAAGCATACATAGAATTATTTAAGATTAATAATCCTCTTAAACGAAATACTTATAAAATTTATAAATATTAGCAATACATTGCAGGTTCTTAAATTAAGTAATTATTGTCAAAGGAA
Organism: Maratus speciosus; assembly: GCA_963932465.1. Classification (NCBI taxonomy): domain Eukaryota; kingdom Metazoa; phylum Arthropoda; class Arachnida; order Araneae; family Salticidae; genus Maratus; species Maratus speciosus. Next base: position 197,149,780 of record OZ010800.1, on the reverse strand, counting down.
TTTATTCTGTTTTCATTAGAACTCTATTTTCTCATTTTCTATAGAAGTCTAATGTCTTAGTATATAAAAAAGTGTTTGCTATTACATATAAACGCAATGCCGTGAAAGGGTTTTCAGTTGAACACTACCTTATATTTCAAAAACATAAAACAGGAATTTATTTTTTCCTTTCTTCGTGTTAAAAAGAACGCATGTTTCGTTTTAGGCATGAAATTTTAAAGCATTACGGAAAAGTGTAAAAATGAATACAAATTTCGCACAAAATCTTTATGGAATAAATAGTTTGAAAATACATCTTTGATGATTTTTTTTTCTGAGGATATTTTCTGAAAGTATTTTTGCTCTTGTATCTGAGAGAAAAAAAAAAACACGCTAAAAATATTTTAGGTTTACTTTTCATTTTGTGATAAGGTGTTCAAAGTTTATATTATCAAAAATATCCTGAACATAGTAGTACTAGTACTATTTACATAAATCTTATTAAAAACCGTTAATGGTTATAAACGATATATGAGGACATCAGAAGCCAAGGGGTAGAAGTGACAAAATTTCGATTTGGAGTAAAATTGAGTTCAAAGATAATTGACGTTAAAGTTGAACATGAATAAAAATTGACTGAATTGAAATAGAAAACTGCTGCTTGTTTCACAGTGGTCTTTAATCTCTTATTTCAATAAATGTGAAAAAAGTACAGTGCAATTTTCTTTAAATTTATAATTCGCCAAAAGTGGTTGATCTCTAAAATACAACAGATAATTAGAAAATCACTTATATTTCTTTACCTGAGAGAAAAAAAAGCTTATTTCTATGTCGTCTGTGCCCTTAGTTCAATTTTTTCAATTTTGTCATTTATACCGCTTGGCTTCTGGGGTCCTCATATCAGGTCTGTTTTGTAATCTTTTAAAAAAATTAAAAAAAAATAATTCTACATGTTTTCTTTTAATAAATGTTTCAAATCTATATTAGTCAAACATATTTTTCATTTCTTTTATCGTTCTTTTATAAAGTATTAGTACTTGTGAACGTTATATAAGGGTTGTTTTGTAATTTCGTAAGAAATATACATTAAAAAAAATTTAATAGTATTTTCTCTTAATAAAGATTTTGAATCTATTTTAAGTCCAAAATAATTTTCATTTTTAAAAATCATTATAAGTTTAATAGCTTGTAAACGTTATGTCTCGGTTGTTTTGTAATTTTGCAATGCATTTTTTTTTTTTTTTTTTTTGAAAATCCGACAACCTTTTCTCTTTACCCTTTTTGCACTGACGCTACGTTTTAGAACCACTGAATAAAATTAATCTAAAAATTATTTACTGTGTATGTTAATAAAAGTTTTTTTTTTTTTTTTTTTTCACACTTAATACTCTGCTCGATCAAATTTCGAAAGCGTAGAGGAACAGTCGAGGGTAAATATTTTTAAAAAGTAGTAATTTTCTTAATTATTTACATAGGAATTGCCTTTTCTTTTAAAAAAAGTTATATGAAACATTTTCAACTGCAAAAACCTTTCCATTTACAGAGAGGATCATAATTCATTTAAATACATTGCTTTTATAACAATTGTGATATTTTCATAAGAGTATTTTTGGTTAATTAATGTTTTTGTAATGTTGTTTAATTAATGTTTTGCACGTTATTGTTGTAAATATTTTACAAAGTAAATTTATAACTTCCGGTTTATTTAAACAGTTTTAATAAAAAAAAATATATATATAAATTTAATATTATTATTATTTAAAAATTCCAGTATATCTACAGATCTTAGAGAAGAGAATTTTTGAGATGAAGCAATTTCTTGATAAATAATTCCGTAAATAAAGAGTTAATAAACCATTTTGAAACTATTTTAAGTCCAAAATATTTTTCATTACTTTTATCATGATAAGTTTTAGTGCTCGTAAATTTTGTTTCAGTGTTATTTTGTAATTCTGTAAGAAATGCATTTTTTTAAAAAATCCAGCAGTATTTTCTCTTAACGAACCACTTTGAAACTATTTTAAGTCCAAAATATTTTTCATTGCTTTTATCGTTATACGTTTTGGTGCTCGTAAGCATTATTTGAGGGCTGTTTTGTAATTTTGTAAGAAACGTAATCTTTTTAAAAAAATTAATATTATTTTCTCTAGTCATTTTGAATTTATTTTATGCCAAAACCTATTTCATTTCTTTTATCACACTTGGAAACGTTATATCAGGGTGTATTGTAATCTTATAAGAAATATAATAATAAAAATTCATCAATATTATTTTCTCTTAAAACATCATTTTGGATTTATTTTAAGTACAAAATATTTTCCTTATTTCTTTTTTATCTTTATAAGATTTAGTGATTGTGAACGTTATATTAAGTTTCTTTTAAAATTTTGTAAGAAATGTAAAATGTTTAAAAATTGAATATTATTTTCCATTAATAAACCAGTTTGAATCTATTTTACAAAACAATTTTTTTCATTTTTTTTTCTTTATACAGGGCTCGCAGCGTTCCTAAAATTTTCGCACTTTACTACCACTAAATTAAAACTGTAATCTTTGTTGCATAATTCTACTATAGATGTTAAAGTAATCTACCACGAAGAATTCTTATTTAAAATACTGGTAGAAAAGTGCGAAAATTTTAGGAACGGTGCGAGCCCTGCTTTATATGTTTTACTGTTTGTAAATGGGTTATTTTGTAAATTTCTAAGAAATGTATTTCTTTTAAGTCCACATTATTTTTTATAAATAATAAATTGTAAATATATTTCAAGAAATATATATATTTTATTTCTTTTATCATCATAAGTTTTATTGAAAGAAAATAGTGTAATTTTTTAAAAGTTCCCTATTATTTTCAGTTCGTAAATTATTTTGAATCTATTTTAAATGCGGAAAGTTTTTCACTTACTTGAAAAATAACTCATGAACGAGAGAGTTACAATAGGCAAACAAAACAACATTTGTGAAACATAGAGATACACATTATTAGTCTGAATTATCATGTGAATTCAATGCCTATTTTTATATTTGATTTTTTTTTTTTTTTTTTTTTTTTTTTTTTGGTATTGAGAGATGAAAATTACTCTTCGAAAGTATGAGCTTATTTCTATTTTTTGTTCGTTTGGAGTGTCTGTAATTATAATCCTAAAATATGATGGAGGGATCTAAACTTGAATAACTATTTGAATAATGTAGTGTCGAATATATTATTCCAGCACCTTAGGCTCTTTTAAAAAAATAATTTAACACTGGCAATTATTTTCTAAATCTAGCCTTGTTTAATTATTATTCTTTATTAATTTTTAATCCGTTTATTGTTTACTAATTCCTTTACTTTGAATACCTCCCAGGTAAAAAAATCAGCGATAAACCTTTTAAAAAAATTTCAGGTAATTTGCAGGTATTTGGAACTAAGGTTTCTTGAAGGTAAAAAAACCCTGCATTTTCCCTGAACGTAAAAAACCCAGGTAATTTGCAGGTATTTGGAACTAAGGTTTCTTGAAGGTAAAAGAAACCTACATTTTCCCTTAACGTAAAAAACCCAAGGTTTCTTGAAGGTAAAAATACCTGTATTTCCCTGAATATATATGAAAACACAGATTTAAAGTGCACATTTCTCTGTTGCCCTCAAAATAAACAATATAATTTTTCACTAGCTGGCTTCGCCTGCTAGCAGGCCCCTCCTTTTTTATAGAACCCCTAAGCAAACGAACCGAATACTCACTGCCTATAGCACTGACCGGGTCTCCGCTGCAAAATCTTGTGAAAAAGCGAATTGCGCTTGTGGGGCAAATTGAGAAGAATGACACAGGAGATGCATAATATGATTATGTGGTCACAGACCTTCCCAATGATATATCACATGAGGGACACGTCTGCAAAATTTAGAAAAGTGTCACCTTTTGGTACAAATCAGGGGGATGGACACCTCAGATGCATAATATGGTTGGGCGGTCACAGAAATTTCAAACGATATGTCACATGACGGGTGTCGGCAAAATGTAGGAAAGTGCACCCAGGGGGCAAAGTGGTGGGCGGAGCACCGGAAGTGCATAAAATGATTAAGTGGTCACATGCCTTTCCAATGATATGTCACATGACGGGTGTCGGCAAAATATAGGAAAGTGCCCCCCGGGGGGGCAAAGTGGTCTGCGGAGCACCGGAAGTGCATAAAATCATTAAGCGGTCACAGGCCTTTCCAACGATATGTCACATGACGGATGTCGGCAAAATGTAGGAAAGTGCCTCCCAGGGGGCAAAGTGGTGGGCGGAGCACTGGAAGTACATAAAATGATTAAGCGGTCACAGGCCTTTGCAACGATACGTCACATGAGGGGTGACGGCAAAATTTACAAAAAGGCACTCCCGCGGGGGGAGGAGTGGGGAGAGGGACACGGAAGGTGCATAACATGAATAAGCATTCGCAGGACTTTCTAATGATATGTCACATGATGGGTGTCGGCAAAATTCAGGAAAGTGCCCCCTGGGGGGCAAAGTGGTGGGCGGAGCACCGGAAGTGTATAAAATGATTAAGCGGTCACAGGCCTTTCCAACGATATGTCACATGACAGGTGTCGGCAAAATTTAGGAAAGTGCCCCTCAGGGGGGGAGCACCGGAAGTGCATAAAATGATTAAGCGATCACAGGCCTTTGCAACGATACGTCACATGAGGGGTGACGGCAAAATTTAGAAAAAGGCACTCCCGTGGGGCGGGAGTGGGGAGAGGGACACGGAAGGTGCATAACATGAATAAGCATTCACAGGCCTTACCGATGATATGTCACATGACAAGTGTTGGCAAAATTTAGGAAAGCGCCCCCTAGGGGGCAAAGCGATTAGGGCGGAGCACCGGAAGTGCATAAAATGATGTACGGTATTTATGTACGGTAACAATAAAAATTCATGTAACAGATGCACTTTTGCTCCGTAAATCTGAAAATCTCTAAGGTTACTAAGAATATTTTAGAAAACTGGAGTGTCTGGAACTTTTAAAGTAACTGCCACCCGGGTTACAAGTCAAATTTTAGTATGGTCACTGTGATTTTAGTAGATAATTTTGTAAAGCTGCGGGCTTCTGTAGCTTTAAAATAACTAGTTGTGCACAGAGCCTGTGCACATAGTCACATTTTTGGTTCTGGGTTTGAACGATTGGTCAGAATTTACTTGGGCAATTGGGCAAAGAATCAGGGTCCTCTGGCGATTGACGTCATACATTAAATACAAATGGGCTTTCCTTAAAGATCTAGTATGCCTTTGTGTGATTAGTACGATAATACAATGTAAAAAAAAAAAAAAAATCTGTAATTCTACAGATGTAAAGTTACATAAACTGTATGCTTACTAAAATTATATCTGTGCACTCATCACAAAAGATGTAGATCTACACAACTAGTTATTTTAAAGCTACAGAAGCCCGCAGCTTTACAAAATTATCTACTAAAGTTACAGTAACCATACTAAAATTTGACTTGTAACCCGGGTGGCAGTTACTTTAAAAGTTCTAGACACTCCAGTTTTCTAAAATATTCTTAGTAACGTTACAGATTTTCAGATTCACGGTGCAAAAGTGCATCTGTTACATGAATTTTTATTGTTACCGTACATAAAAAGTTCCAGGAATCCGAGTTATCTAGAAAAAGTTTAGTAACGTTACAGATTTTTCTTTACAGTGTACCCAAACAGAAATTCTTAATGAGCTCCCATATGTCGAATATGTTATAAACCATTGTTGAAAAAAGTGTATAAATTTTCGTGAATAAAGATTGATAGATTGGGTATTTAATCTATTTTTCAACTAATTTCGAACGATTTTGCGACTTATTCTAAAGGGAAAATCACTAAGAAAATATGGCACAGCATAAATGAAAAATATTGTTGAGCGGTAATCATGCAATAGTAGCTCAGAGGTAACATTTTCAGCTTTAAAACGAGAAACCCAGTCTTTAAATCCAGCAGACTCCATTGTATAAGAAAATTATAAAAGTTCCTTTTCATTTAAATTTCTGCGCTCATACTCCAATATCTGTCATTCCAGAATTATTTATTTATTTATTTATTATACACACTATCAAAACGTTGTTATGTGTTGATATGGAAAACATACCCATCTAATACATTTAAATCACAGCTTAATTGAAGTTTAATTATTTGAATTTTTTTTAATTGTTTCTCTGAATGTTATTCATCACCGTGTCGGTAAATGCAATAATCACGTTAGACTTGACTAGAAACAACACCATTTTCAATTCAACAGCTATAAAACCTGTTATTATTTCGCATGTCTGCTTTCCAATTTTTATTACTTCCTTTTTTAAGGATTTTGACGCTTTTCAAAATATCATTGGTGGGATTTGAGCTTTACGAATTGGGATTTCTTGCCGAATTATATGAACAGCTTTGAAAACAAAATTGATGAAGATTTAGGCTTGTTTATGTTGGTATTTAAAAAAATGCTTCTGATTACACATATTGGAAAAATTACTTATATTTGTATATATTAGATAACTGTCTTCTGTTTACTAATGCATATATTAGTGTAAATAATAAAAATATTACTAACGAATTGCTTAGCAACCCGCTGCGTTCCACTTCTATTGCATGAGGTATTTCGATTGTTGTGAGAGAGGGGGGGAAAAAGTGTTTTCATTATACATTTAAAGTTTCTAGCCCTAATAATTTCAAAAAAAATCCTAATTTAGAATGCTTTTAGAACGTTTTTCTGCACATTTCGCTCTTTTAAATATCGAACCTTTTATAAATCGTTCATATGAAGTGTTTACATCTTAAACGTAACCATGACCCCAACTTGTAAGTTTCTAGCTCCCACAATATCTTTAGAAATCGCAATTTTAGAGCATTTTTTGCTCGTGCAAACCCCTTGTGAATTTTTGTATCCATATAAAATATTGCCTATTTTGAAGCAGAGGTAGTCATTAGCATTATGCCACCGTTATTTTATGTAACGGTTTGGTAGGTCTACAGTTTACTCTCAACAAACAAACACAGAAACACACAAACAAACGTTATTTCTTCATAACATTAGTATGGATGTGCATAAAACACTTAAAAGGGTGTCAGACCTTACTAGCGAAAAACTTTTTTCTTTTCCAATGTCATTTTCTCAATCTTGTTAACGTCGCTATAAAGCCAATTTTGTATTTCGAGAAAAAGAATCATGGAGAATTTAGTCTATAATCAGAAAATTAATAGCTTAATTTTTATTTGTACACCGTTTTTATAAATGTTTTTTTTTTCTAAAATACATTTTGTTTAAGTTTTAAAAATTAGATTCCACAAGAAAAGTGCAGAAAATTAAGGTATGGATGCTAACTAAATTAGAGCAATTTCAGGTTTTTGTTATTTTACTAATTTATTTTGTGATAACAGGCAAAAAAGATAAAATTTCACACAGAAAAAACCCTCTTATTTTTAACGTTATTTCCTGCTGACAAAATGTCACGAACATGTTTTTTATTCCAGTTTTGGGAGGGGGGGGGGAGTCCGTAACTTGTACCGTAACAGCCGCTATCTAGAAAAGGTACTTTTACAAATTTCTCTTTTTTGTATTTTCAAAAACATTCAAAATTTAATTACGCAGGTTTAAAACTTCTTCATTCTTTTTTCTCTTGAGATTAGTTTAGTGAATTTTAAGAGAAAAGTAAAACTTGCCACTTAGCAGAGTATTTTGTATAATATATTTTAAATAAAAGATAAAGTTCTATTGAAATTTCATTTAACACTTTAAAAATAAAACGATAATAGATCTATAGAATGCAAATATATATATTGATGTGTAAGTAATGTGTTCAAGCATTTTCTGAACACAAAAAAAAAAAAACTTTTATAAAAAGTAGTACATTTTTAAAAGCCAATTAAAAGTGTTTAAACAAATATTTAATTCAAACAGATGCTAATAATACAAAGGTTTCTCTAAGACGTTATTTGTTTATCGTTCTTGACAAAACAATTTAACGGATAGTTATTAGGAACATGTACAATTAATTAAGGTATTTGTCCGTATATTTTAAGTGAAATTGAACGAAACCGGTAATGAAAATTCTTTAAACTTTTTTTATGTGTGTCAATGCACAGTTCATAAACGGATGTTCCTTTTTTTTTTTTTTTTTTTTTTTTTTCTTTTGGAAAGAATTCGTTTTACTGGTAGACTCGTATAAATATCATTTGGATCTAAAAATGATACCTTTGTGAGTCTTTTTTTTTTCGTTTCATTTCTTTTCACTTTACAGACTTTCGTAAAAATTGATCTATCATCACAAATTTTGAATATGCTTTTAAGATATACAGTAGTAATTGACTTTTTTAAAACTTCGAAAAATCTTAATACTTGTAAAGACATAGTAAATGCAATAATCACTTGTGATAGTGAGCGCAGAGCAACTGTCATTATTAAGTAATAATATTCATCATTAAGAATAAATTAATACCGGAAACTTTAAGAACTTTGCAATCCAATACAGGAAATTGTAACGTTGATTGGGGATGGATTTATTACCGTGCATTATCAAGAAACAAGATTTGTAGATGTACTGTACATAAGAAATAGTCAACTAAGTTCATTTGATAAGATCTATTTTATATTGGATTATTTAGGAAATTGCTACAAGGGAGTAAATTTTAGTAGACTATTAAATAAATACAATGTCCTTCAAATATGATAAGCCTTTGGTACGAATTATCTTTAATTACAACGGTTTTGTCATAGACCTATAGAAGTTTTTATGAAAGTATACGCAATTGCAATGAAGTAGAATTTACTAATTATATAAATTAGGATTATGGCCATGTTATTACCTGTAATTATAAAACTCAAACAGTTGCGAAAGATGAAGGAGTATGGAACAAAATATTGCATGATACGTATCGTAAAAAAAGTGCTGCAGCTAAACAGTTTGCAACTAACATAAATATATTTATACGAGTCTTGTGCGTTTGGTACAACTTAGGACTAATTTGCCGAACCGTGGAATGGCTCGAAAACTGCGCAATCTTGTTTACGTTTTGGACCCAGGTTATTAAAACGTAAATTGTGGGTTTGAGGTTTATTAAGCAAATAGCATTTATTATGAAAAATTTATCATGTGCAAAGTGAAAATGCCACAAAGGTATGAGGAATGTGTAAGCATTGAATAAACATATAAATAAATCTATTAATATATAAATAAATATTCTTTAATGAAATATGTAGACTCTAAGAGTGATTTGGGAATGGAAATTTCAAAATTAATAGTAAAGCTAAACTTGTTTTCCACGTGATATCAGAACATTTTACGATTAAAGAGTCACGAGATTTGGCTACATTTTTTACATGAGATGTTTTGATGCGATTGCATTTTCAATTACAACTCTAGCTTCCATTTCATTGAAAAAAATTAAGTTTATAATTGTATTTTTTCTTTTCTGGTATAAATATAATTAATTTTAGCATTAAAACATATCGTGCAAAAAATTAAAATTAAATCCTAAATTCGATAAGTTTCAATATTATTATGCATGTAATTGTGCATGTATTATTGTGCATGGGCAATAATAATTATTATGACAATCATGCTTCATTTTCTAAGCTCCGTCTTACTACTTTAATTTAGTATAGTTAGCAGTTGTTATTAAGCTGTGATTTGCATTCAAAAAACGTTTTAGTTTCAGTGAATAAATAGCACATCAATGGACTTGAAAAAAATTATCACCATCTCTTTTCAAAAGCAATTAATAAACGGATAACTGAACTAAATATTTTAATTTTCTAAACACCTCAATCAGACTTGAAAATATCTTTCGTATAGAACATTTTTTGCAAACTACTTTATTGTTCGGCAGACAAGAATTTTTATTTAAAACTATTCATGCACAATAATAGTAATTATTTTTTTTCTCGACGAAAGCGTAACAGATTTCATAAAGATATAGTTGAAAATATAATCTAACAAATACATTATTTTATTAAATTCTATGCGAAAAATTTATTTTCTTTGTTGAAAATACAGAACATGTTTAATAGAAAAGGGTAAACATAACTTCATTTCTTATTTTGAATCGACTAATTGAATATGTTTTCAGATTATTGCTTTCTTTGTACACCGAACGAACGTCTAGCCGGGCTGAAACCGACTAAAAATAAAATAATAGCTTTTAAAAATTTTCGCTTCCCTTCATTATTATATATAAAGTTAAATTTTGCATAAATTACTTCATTATTGCTATTAATGCATATAAGTAAATTTTAATTTTAAAAACAGAACAAAAATTTTCTAATGCCTGATTTAACTGCGTTTACAAATTGAATTCTTGCTACAATTTTAGCCTATATATTTATTATACAAAATATTAAAAACTGAAAAGTAAAATCTATCATAAAAAGTTAAATCTAAATCCTAAACTTTATATAATTTGAATATAGAAGACAATTATTAGTAATATGAGATATAAAAGTAAGTTTCAGATACTAAATTATTTCTAATTTAACTTATTTTAATTCGTTATTATCGTTAATGCATTCGATTTTTTTTTCAGTGAATAAGTACAAAATCGATAGGCTTAAAGTCTTTTTTATTATAATCTATTTCCAAAAGCGTTTAAAAAAGAAACAAATAAACTGAATATTTTCATTTTCTATACGTAATATACTTTAATACAACTTTCAAACAATTCTATCATATGTAAAGCTGTTTAGAAATATCTATTTTTTTACGACAGGATTTATTACTTGAAACTATCCATTCGCAATAAATTCAATTAAGCTTTTTTTGCAATGGAAGCTTAAAAGATATATAATTAAAATTAAACTGAAAAAATGATCTACTAATTGTTTTATTTTAATACATTTTGAGAAAAAAAATTATTGTAATTACAGAGAATTTAAAAATGGGATGTTTTGAGGTAAAAAGGTAAACATTACATATTTAATTGTTTTATCTAATTAATTGGATACATTATCGCATTGTTCTTTACTTCGATTAAACATGGGAGACTGGATATATTTTTTTGTTATTCTATAACCTTTAAAAATGCGTTGTTAAGTATTTCAATGTATAGTTATAAAAAGAAAGACTTTTTTTCACATACTTTCTATACTCATGAATCAAAATTTTTATTACTTAGACTCTGATACATTATTTACTGAAAATAATAATGGCAACAAGAAACATTTTCTCACTCGTGCATTGTTATAAAGTTAATTTTGAATAAATTAGTCTATTATTGCTCTAAATGTACATAAGTAAATTTACAGTTTTATAACAGAGGAAATTCTTTCTACACTGTCAGAAAAATTCGTCTTTAGAGACTAAATTATTTGTCATTTTTAAAGAAATAATTTCCGTACTCCCAGAAAACATGCTTTTTCTTTCCGGAAGTCTGAGAAGAGGGCAAAATTCCTTTTATACCGAGCACGCATGCGTATTGGCTGTATCAATACCAAAGTTTGAATTTATTTTTAAAATGAAAAACCGAAAATTCAATGAATTAAAATTTCTAATTTATATAAAAACAAGCTAAAAAAATAATACTTCCCAATTTAATAAAGTAGCAGTTTTTGCATTAATTTAAATTTATTCACAATTTTTTTTAGAATATAAAATAAAAACATTCGCATTAAAATGCATTCTAAACGAACACATTTTAAAATATATAGTAGTTCAATCAAGTTTTTAAAAAATCGATTTTATTAAAAAAAGCAAACATTTCTCTCGGATTTAATTGAAAACACAATATTCATATTTTACATCTAACAACCAAATGTAATATGTAATAATTCTTATCCTCTATTATTCTACGATTGCTAAAATCCCAATCATTATTTCATAACGAGGAAATGGTCTTCAATTACGTTTAAATTTCTGATCCATTTGAACAAAAAAATTAACAATCCTTACCAATCTCCAGTGTGATGAAAATCCACATCTTCATTTTAAACTCGCTATCTATCAAGTGCCCGGAAGCCGTGTTGTTAAGATTCTTGCTTAGAAATGCGCGGTCCCAGTTTTAAAGCCAAGGGTGATCCACGGAAGAAGGAGAGGTGTATTTTTTTAAAACCTCCATTTCTCAGATTACGGAAATTTTCTGAACGTTCACGTCTGAAATTCCAGGATTATTTAAACACGATTCGCATATTACAACGCAATCGGTCTGGCAAGTCATATCTTAGTGGAAAACACCGGAAAACCCGATTTTAGCGGTTGACTCTTAGGTTTACCATTGTGCTTTCCTACAGCTAAAGGTATGAAATCACGGAGAACAGGGATCAGGAAAACACAATGGTAAACCTACGAGTGAACCACAAAATCGGGTTTTCAGGTGTTTTAAGCCAAGATATCACTTGACAGACCAATTGCGTTTTAATATGCGAATCGAGTTTTAACTAATTCTGGAATTTCAGACGTGAAATCGATGAAGTGATTGTCTGCGCTACCTCCTCTCGGTTTAAAAGAATATTAGGACACGGAAATAAAAGACGAGTAGCATTATTTAGGATTATAACAGAATTTTTTTACTCAAATATCTACCAATATTTCTGATTAGTTATATTCGCTTAATTAATCTGTATAATTAATAAGATGGGTATTACTATTCAGAAATAGTGGTAGATATCTAAGTTAAAAAAACCTGTTAAATTTGAAACCCTGGTAAAAAAAGGAGAAATTCACATCTTGTTCTATGAAGTCACGTATTATGCTGGATTTTTTGCCTCAAGGAACCGAAGCAATATCGCATATTATGCGGCTTCGCGTATTAACAGTGAACATCTTAACCGGATTCGACTGTAATTTATTTAGAACAATGGTGAAAAAATACTTAAGACAGACGATATTTTAGCAAAATTTAAAATGTTTAAGACTTTAGACATTACAGCTCAAGGGGTTTCGCTGTACGTCGAAATCAGAAAGCTGCAATATAACGAAGTTTCTTTCTTTTTTTTTTAATAGGTTGGTTTGATATAATCATTATAAAAAGAAATTTAGATAAAATTTTGGGCATCAATTTTCGGAAAACAATAGTGCGGTGTTAGTTAATTGAAATGAGATAAAGCATTAAAAAATATGCTACAACCCACGACAGACACTGAAAATGGGTATTAGGAGAGTGGAATTAACAAAATAATTAATTATAGCTCTTTAAAAAAATTGCTCTGAACGAATTTTTGTGGATTAATTGAAATTTACAATTCTTTTCCCTGATGAAAATCAGTACATAAGATGTAGAAAAAGAGAAAGATGTAATGCAAATTGCACTCTTAAAAGGAATCGTGCATTTTCCTCATTTTATGGGTTGGTGTTGAACTAATCTATCATGAAGATTAAAAACTATTGAGCCTGGGAGAATCATTAAGCATACAAAAAAAGTTTACACAGTATAAAGGATTCTGCATAGGTTATGCAAGATTTCCACGCACTTAGATATCCACTACTTTAAGAAGATAATACTTTTTGCTGTAGCGCGTCTGCGATAAATAATTTCAGATTTCAGCGTGAAGATAATCGCTGATATGAGTCAGAATATTTATCAATATGATTTTGTAAAATTATTAGACACATTGTTTTAAGGAAGTCATTAATTTTCCCCATTTATATGGAAGGTGACAATTCAGAGATAAATCCAATGGAAATTTCATAGACAGAAATATAGAAAAAATCTATTTTTTATAAGAGTTAGAAACCCTTACTTGAGCAGTTGATTCTTGAAAGTAAGGATAATCTGTTTTATGGCATTACTAAAAAATATTTAAAACGCCAATGGCAAAAAATTATTGCAAGTGCATTTTAATGGTGTTACAGCCTCTCGAACAGAATGAAATTGATATGCACTTATGAAGTGCACTAAAATATACATTTAGTACAATATGCGGTGCAAAAAAAAATATCTATTTATAAAAGTAGTTATAATAAGAACTTACTTCATTTGCCACGTTTGACGTGCAATTCCAACTTGTTTTTTAAGTGTACGAGACGGCAAATTGCTATATTCCAATGCAAATTATATAAATTGTAATTATATTTTATAAATGTAATCAAATAATTTAATTTAAGCATAAATTTTGCTACACACACGTATTGTAAAGTTGTTTAATTTCAGACACTTAAAAAGTTTTCACAAAATGCGCTCTGTATATCCTCGAACTCAGATCAGCTAATGTTATCCATCTTTCATATTTTTCTTTCTAGTTTCATGTATAGAAACATTCACTGCATCAAAAGTTAACTAAAGATTATTCTTACGGAGATTTATACAATTATGTATTATTATTATCACCAACCTATTGAAATAAAAATTGGTTGCTGAAGTAAACTTTCAGTATTTCAGCAAGCATTTTTAAACGTATAGCTGCAGGCGCTACTCATGTTTAACGCCAAACTTGACTATGGACCTGATTAGGGAAGATTTTATTGTTTAGAAACCAGATATGGTTCTATCAGAATCAGACGTCAAGTTAATGATCATATGTTTTCAACTGATCTATAAAATATAAAGGCCAGTGTAAATGCAGTCATTTTAATTTTATTCAAACAATTCAGTTTTATAAGTGCACTATTTATGGATAGCTTTTTTTTTAAATATGAAAGTTAAACACTGATTTTGTGTGCAAATAATTTATTATAAATTTGACTACATTTAGTTGACTTGAATCTAAAGATGGAAAACCGTGGAAGACCTGCCAAAAGATGACGTGTATTACGAAGTTTAATAAATTATAGAGTGAGATTGCATTGATACTACTAGAACCACTCACAACGCTAAGTTAACAGGCAGGGAGTTTAACAAGTAACAAGCGAGAATGAATCCCCCTAAACATTACGCATCTGCAATTATTGCATTGCACTCCATTTTAGAAGTGCGGCAACTAAAGAACGTTTTAACTCCTGTACTCACAAAGGCCCCATTTCTTTATCAAATATTGAAAATATGATGAAATAATAGATCATGAAATAATAGATATGAATCAGCTAAAAGATTTGATTCATAATAGCCCACATTTTGTCCAGCTCTTTATGAAATGTAATGGCCTTCACATCGTTTCCAGCAATGGTAAAACACTTCCCAGTTAAAGATCCATATTACTTTAAATTACAGTGACAAAATAACCGATATATTTCGTTTTGAAAAATGGGCCAGCGTTGTGGTTGTAGCTTGCTAATATTAAATAAATGTTTTATTAAAAATAATCATTTTTATAAACAAATTTAATTTTATTCATGTCGCAAGTTTCATGTTTAAAATAAATGCATTTTTATGCGCGTTCGTAATCATATAAATACATAGCACCTATAGTTGTCGCTCGGTCCGTCTGTCTGTCTGTACGTCCGAATATAACAGAGCAAAAACTACCCAACCGAATAGTCTGAAATTTTAAATGTATAATTGTTGAAAAATTTTGTCACGTCATTCAAATTTTATGAAACTTGGATGTATAGTTTAATTACAGGGACAGTCAAAAGTTTTCCGTTACATTACGCCCAATGGGAAAAAATTATTTCAAGTGCATTTTAATGATGTTACAGCATTTCGAACAAAATGAAATAAATTTGCACTAATGATGTGCACTAAAATATACATTCAGTTCAATATGCGGTGCAAAAAATGTTTATAAAACTAATTATAGTACAAATATATCATTTGCCACGTTTGACGTACAATTTCCAACTTGTTACTTTTGTTAAATATTCATCTTTTTGTAATGAACAATAAATAGATAGTCTATTATTCTTCTCTTTTCAACTTACTGTTAATTTTTCTCGGGACATTTCTATTTTATCATGCTATGATTTTTTTTCTTACAGTCTTCTTACATAAAGGTATATATACATTTGCTTTTGCCATTCCGATAGCTGGGAGGTTCTGCTTTCAAAGTTAGTAAAAGAGAGGATTTAAGTTCGAACAAATGTCGCTTTCGACGATCTAATATCCGTAAGTCGTTATATCGCCGCTTTCTGGTTTAGATGTACAACGGAACACCTTGAAGCGTAATGTCTAAAGTCTTAAACATTTTAAATTTTCAAAAATATCGTCTGACTAATTATTTTTTCACAGTAATTCATTTTCACTATTATTCTAAATAAAATACAGTCGAACCCGGGTAAGATGTTCACGGTTAACCCTTTCCGACACACAGGGCCCGGGCCGCGACACCTAATTTTAATTCAAAACTTACGAACGGCACCAAGAATATTTTAGTAAAATTTTGTTTTTACAATGAACATTAAAAGTAACATGTTTTTAATTTCTAAAAAAGTCGTTTTATAATTCCGGTGTCAGTCAATCGTTTCATCATTTTACAACAAAAATTGCCTGTGCCGGATAGGGTTAATACGCGATATTGCTGCGGTTCATTGAGCAAAAAATCTCGCTTAATACGTGAATTCATAGACTAAGATGTGAATTTCTCTTCTTTTTACCAGGGTTCCGAATTTAACCGGATTTTTTTTTTAACTTAGACATCTACCAGTATTTCTGAATACTCTTCTTATTAAATTATAAATTAATTAAGGCGAATATTAATATTCAGAAATATTGGTCCAATTCTATTTCTTCGTTTCTTTCATTTGATGCCTACTTTCGTTTGTAATGTATTAATCGACAAAAATCCTGTATGAATCATTTTTTATTTTCAGAGTTATTATTCCAGTGGGTTCAGTAAAAGCAAACAACGAGTTAAACTTGAAGACATTTTAAGTTTTAACATAAATATGCGTAAAAAACAATAATTTGTCTTTAAACATATAAACAAAACGTTTAAAGTTCATTTAGACCATCAGAATTGTTGGAGTTCGTGTTTTTTTTATACCTGTATAACAGTTCGTAAATACGAGTTAGGGTCCCCTAGAATAACCTCCTCCCATACAGATTGGATTGGCTCACTCGGTCGAAATCCCTTGTGCAGATAATCGGGCGTAACAAAGCAGCACCAAAACTTTATATTTTTTTTCTTCTCCTCTCATAATAATTTGTTAATATTTTAATTAAATCCGGGATCTAATTATTATTAATTACTTTTTATTTTATTTCTCTTAACAAAAAACATTATTTAAAAATTCATATTTTAATCACTATGAGTTTTTCAGACGCATAATAATTTCTAGTTTTTATCAAGACTTAGTAATTGTTACACGCTATTCTTCTAACTGCATTCTACACATTACTTTTTTATGTTTAAACTATTTTTAACCAATGACAAGTATATTCGCCCCCTAATAACAGCAAACATTTATGTTTCTTTTTATTTGAATTATTTATTCATTTATTGGTAACGGTAAATATAGAAAAATAATATTCAACACTGTTAAAAATTTACATCATTCTGTCCAGGCATTCGACCGTTTTTTGAAAAAACAGTTTCATAACCGTAATTTAACTGTATTCTGACCATAAAATGGTTAATAATATGGTCAGAATAGTGTTAAATTACCGTTGTGTAAGAGTTTTCGACAAAAATGGTCAAGTGACTGGACAGAATCCTGCAAATTCTTAACAGTGAACTTATAAACAGAGATATGTGTGATAAAACAAGCCTACTTTTTTAATGTAGTGACAACAAAAAAAAAATAATAAATTGTTGATCAACAAAATGTTATATTAGACTTTTATTTTTCCTACGTGTAAAAAAAGCTGTTTTGCACATCTTCTTTTTGTTCGTAATTCGATATATTCTGCCTGATTTTTTTAATCGTACAGTTTTAAAAATAAAATAAAATAAAAGTTAAATATATTAAAAACGAAAAAAGCATGTATCAAAAGATTTTAAAAAGGACAATAGCCATTTAATCTCGCCTGAAAAAATATCGCTTTATAAGATAACTTCACAAATTTACATTAACACTGCGAAAGATTTACATTTCAAAGACGCCTTTTCATGTAAATAGCGGAAATGCTTTCTATGAAATTTCAAAGGAAAAAACTTCTTTTTTTTTCAATATAAATGAAGAATTTTATCTTTTATCTTATACTAGATATTTTGTTTATGAAAAAAAAACTGATTTTTTTCTATGAGTTTTAAAAAGATCATATATGTTTAATTCTTTTAATGAATGGATTTCAATTGTTTATTTTTAAGATTGCCTTTATTTACTTTTAACAAAAAAGACTATCGAGAGAGAATAAATCAAATGTAGTACTGTTTAAAACATTTTTTTTACAAAGTTAATTAATTTATTACTTTTTTATTTATATAAGGTACCTGTACCCAATATAGACACCCTAAGGAAATTTGATTTTTTCACCCTCGTGTACACGTCACAGGACTCCAAAAATATATGACCATTATCCTTGGACTGTTGACTATCATTATTAAAATTAGCGACCTTGTAATTACTCTGGTTTAATTTTAATTATAAAAACAAAAAATGTTTACAAGTGTTCATATAAGGAACCACCTATCCCTATTATGGACATGCATGTCCATATTAGGGACAGGTGGCTCTTTATTGACCTATTACACAGGGTGTATGGAAGAGCCGCTCTTCCAAGGGGTTTTAGAGGATAGGGGATAAAAGAAATATATCTTAAAGTATTGCGGGGGAGGGTGGGACACAGTAAATAATCCAGAACATGCACTTTAGAAGGGGAGGGGGGTACTTTCTGTTGTGGCTCTTCGAAGACCCATGCAAAGCACCTCAGTTACTACAAAATATTATGAAATAATATAGTTGGTTTTGCTTAGCTTTATTGCATCTGTCTGCAGAACTTTCATCTGTTAGTACTCAGTCCTCACAGGATGGACAAATAAACACTTCTTCATCATGGGTGGTAAGTCTCGCACAGTCCTGATGGTCATATCTGCTGCATGTGATGCATAGCCACATGTCTGCAACAACATCAATACTGCGTAAGAAGCAGTACCAGCTCTCCTTTGTTGAGGAAGTCATACCACTGGTACCTGCGATTTCGCCAACAGATGCCCTACTGAGGAGAGGCTGCTTTTGATTTTTCTGCAAGGGCTTTTTGGAGGATTTTTTTCTTAGTGAAGGCTTTTGGAGGATTGTTAAGATGACAAACAGATATTTTACAAATTTGTGAATCTGAAGATTCAATATCTGTATTTCCAATGTTGGCATAAGGTGTCCATTTTGGGAATTGGACATAGTTTTACTAAATCTTGTAATAAATAAACAAAAAAAAACATTTTTAAGCAATATATGCAATAGCAATCGAAAATATGTTTTATCAGCTTTCTAAAATACTCCATTTTTCAATATTTGAAGTAACTTTGCCATATCTAATAAGAATTTAAACTTACCTGTAATTACGATCAGCACACCACGAAACAACAAATTTTCTTCCAAATGGTGAACAGCATGCTTTTTTGCACTTTCCAGGTTTAATTATCTTTTCAACTGCTTTTCTTCACGGACATGTAGCGCCATCTCTCGATCAAAATTGTTAATTTTAAAGATATTACGGGTGTTCATATTGAGAGCACTGTCCATATTAAGTACAAGTACCTTAATAAATAAAATACAGTTAAAACATACAAACAGCGTGTTGATAATAAAACAAGCAAATCTACTCCATGCACAAATTTATCAGAAAATAAAACAGTACACTTCCTAAATTCCGTACTCTTTCGCTTAAGACTTTTTGCGCAGTTTATAATTTTTCAGCGTTTAGGTTGCATTCAAAAATTTGCAGCATTCTGTACAGTCATTCGACCGTCTTTTGAAAAAACGGTTTTATAACCGTAATTTAACTGTATTCTGACCATAAAATGGCCAATAACATGGTGAGAATAGTGTTAAATTACGGTTGTGTAACCGTTTTCGACCAAAACGGTCAAAGGATTCTTTTTCTGCCTTCAACATATTATAACTTTCCTTTCCCTATTTTTTTACATGTAATTCCTATTAACCTACATGTAATTCCTACATTTAATTCTTTTGTACATGTAATTCCTGTGAGACAGATAAAAAGGAATTAAATTTAACGACTCACATATACTGACTATGCTAAAACAAAAGATATAAGTTGCTGAAACAGTGATGATGGCTTAAACCTTAGAAGGACCTATGCGGAAGGTTTTTCTTGTGAACGGAATAACTGGTTGTTATGTTACCAGTAGTGCAATGTTAAAATTAATAGAATGACAGGTAGAGTTGAATCCTCGTCGATTAATATAACGTTACTCATCCTGTCGACTAATATAACGATATTACATTATATAGTCCTTCGAAAGTGTGGTTAGCTTCGATGTCATAGTAGATGAATAATCAGTCTGGAAGCCTTACATTAGATTAAGCTGAAATAAATTGTTTCGTAGTAAATCAACATGGATATTGGAAGGTAGATGCAGTCATCGAGTGGTAGGCCAGAAACACATTTATCCAGTGTAGGTTTCTCCAGAATAATTGAGACAATTCGTAATTTAACTCAGGGTTTTATTTAAGGAGCTTTCGGTGGTGCAGTTTCCACCAATTCAATTTAAATCAAGCCATCGCTACGTAGTATTTAATCATGGGTAAGCAATTATAGATAATAGAAAATATCCGACGGTGACCATGGGATGTTATCAAAGTAGAAATACGACAAAATCTGCTGAAACACGGCGAGTATCGACTTTTAGTTCCTCCAATGTAAGGATACAAATATGACGTAGATCGCGCTCTCAACCAATGAATAATTAAGAAAGTTACGTCTTATAAAAATTGCGGACAGAGCAAGCGGGTGAATTTGAAGGGAAAAAGGATAACCTCAGAAATTCGCGGGAAAGTAAAAATGGAAGCTAAAAGAATATTCTCGAAAGAAAAAAGCGCGGAAATGGAACATTTAATTTAAGAATACTAAAAGCGTAATATTTAAGCGATTTAGACAAGTGAGACATTAAATTAAAGGGAATTTAACAGAGATAACGATAGAGATTATTTAAGGATAAGCATTTAGTAAATATAAAGTAGTAATTTAGGATAAGATAAGGAAATCGCGGAATTAGATCTAATAATGTAACAAAACTTATATATATATATATATATATATATATATATATATTTGGTAATGGTTCCAAAGTTTCATAAAGATCCGGTTGCTTTTAGAGCTATTACATGTGGTTTCGGTTCATATTTGGAAAATTGTAATAAAAAATTGTTGAAATTATTAAAAGAGATTTTTGATGAAGTATTGAAAGATAAACCGGCTTGTATAATAAAAAACAGCTTTGAGTTAATTAAACATTTAAATCTAATGAAAAACATTTCAAGTTTAACTGCGTATGATTTTGAAGATTTGTATAATAGTATAGATTTGGACAATCTTAAAATAAAAATTATGGAGTTTTTTAGTAAATATAATTCCTCAAATATCGGACAGGAATGGTTTACTAATTTGTTTAACTTTGTAGTGAGTGAGAACTACTTATATGACGGGAAAATTGTTTACAAACAAGTTAGAGGTATTCCAATGGGGGGATGTTGTAGTTCGATTTTAGCCGATATCTACTTATATATGTATGAGGAACAAATTGATATAAATGAGGATATGAAGTGCTTTCGTTACATTGATGACGTTTTAATAGTCAGATGCAATGATGTGAAAAAAGAAAAATTTGATTGCTATCCTAGAGGTTTAAATTTGAAATTGGAGTCAAAAAGTAAAAACATGGTCAACTATTTAGACATTAATAACGAGATAAAAAATGGTGAGATAAAAACAGATATATATGATAAACGAAAAAGCTTTAACTTTGAAACTATAAAAATCTTAAATTTTGGATCAAATGTGCATATCTCAATATATAGAAATATTTTTATTAACGGGTTAAACCGTATAGATAGATTGACATCAAATACTGGGGAAAAAATTGAAGAACTTTACAATTGGTATATTCTGGCATTGCACCATGGCTATCCTGAGAGATTTTTGAAGAGTCTGCTACGAAATTTCGTAAATTGTAAGACTTATCGCAGAGATTTAGAGGTAATGTGGATGCGAAGAGAGGAGTAACCGTGGCTTTGACTGTTCAGGGTTTGCGTGCACGATTGTTTGGGGTTGCATGTTCAGTTGTTGGTTTTCGATGGGTCTAGGCAGCTCATTCGATTTGTTAGTTTTTTTCTTTTTGGTCTTGACAGGATGTTTGGGGAGCGTTGTGCACATAAAAACTGGTTTTAACCCCGCAGTTGCATGTCGCAAGTGCATGCCGGCCTGTCTCCATGGTTTCAATTTCTTCTGGTTTTAGTTTGAATGTTTTTAAAGTTTGCCGTTTTTAGAGTATGTTGTTTTAAAGTATGTTGTTTTTAAAGTTAGTTGTTTTTAGTTATTTTGTAGTTGTCATTTGGTTTGGTTTAGTTTATTTATTGTTGGATCAGTTCCGTAGTTTCAAATTTTTGGTTTGGTTTTTGGATATATATATATATATATAATTTATGTACAATTAAACCTGTTAAACATATGAAAATTTACCAGATTTGATTGAATAACCAGTTATAGACAAAAGATACAAAAATCCAGCTAAATAGAGTTGAGCGTATGAAAATGTTTAACTAAAAGAGCCTTTTCAAAATAGACTAGACAAGTCATTTAAAAACCCAGATGCCAGTCAGTAAGTTATTGAAGACATAATGTCAATGGCCAAAAAGATCAAAAGTTATAAAAATAGTAAAATCACAAAAAGTTATTGAAGTGCAGCAAGGTATAAAGATGTTAAAGAAAGAAATAAATACATCAAATTATGCACATATGCAGCAGTAATATAATGTATCTATTAATCATAAAATTACAAATTATGCCAAAATTTGGGCTATTTTTAGATGTATCTAAACGATAGCTGCCATAACATATTTTATTAATTTAAATAAACTAGGAGGGTTCCGCCCCTCTGCTCGCTACGCTCACCAACTCCCCGCGTAATCGAATAGCGAGGCAATCCCTATTTTTTAACCAACCCCAGACGTAATTGTTTCGCGTTTCCATTCTGGATCGCTTCGCGATCCCTTATTTTCTATGCATTCAATTTTTAGATTCCAGTTGATAAAAACGCGCTGCTCCGCAACTCCTGGCAATTTTATTTCCTTATCTCCAAGCACATAATCATTAGAGCTTACAGAGTTTCATAATTATAAGAATTATTAAATATAAAATTATATATGTAGTGTTACGAATATTGTAAATAGTTAGTGTTTGTGCTTAAAAATACTGTAAATAGTTCAATTAAGGTCTATTCATAAGCTAATATTAGTTTTTGTTGCATTGAAATATCTCAATTTGTTGATTTTCTGCAAGCAAGTAAACCCTATTGGATTTCTATGGGAGTCTATGGAAATTTGGCGACAAACTTGGCTACGTTTGATGACAGTACCGGGTCCCCCGCCCCTTTGGTAACCCCCTTATAGCGTCAGAAAGCTGTGACCAATGAGATGCGTTTCGCGGTATCTACGCAGATTTTCATTGGTCCATTTCCAAAGCGTTACTTTTTTTATATATAGAAGGAAATTTGAAAATAATAATATTCATCAATTATATCGCAAATGCAGCATTTCACTATGGAAGCTTAATATATAAACGTTTTGTACAATTAAAACATTTAAACACATGAAAATTTACCAAATTTCGTGCAATAACCAGTTATAGGCAAAAAATACAAAAATCCAGCTAAATAAAGTTTAACATATGAAAAATTTTAACTAAAAGAGCCCATTCAAAATAAACTAGCCAAGTGATTTAAAAATCCAGATGCCAATTAGTAAGTTATTGAAGGCATAATGTCAATGGTCAAAAAGATCAAATGTTAATAGTAAAAATCACAAAAAGTTATTGAAGTGCAGCATGGTATAAAGATGTTAAAAAAATAATAGTGAAGAAGTACATCAAATTATGCGTATATGCTGCAGTAATATAATGTATTTATTAATTATAAAATTACAAATTATTCCAAAATTTGGGCTATTTTTAGATATAGCTAAACGATAGCTGCCATAACATATTTTATTAATTAAAATAAATAAATATATATAATCATGTATATCAAAATTATGATAAAATTGTAGGCTATCTTTCCAAACTTATAAGAAGAAACAATTTTGTTTTCTTTTGGGTT
The DNA here is from genome assembly GCA_963932465.1 of Maratus speciosus. Taxonomy (NCBI): domain Eukaryota; kingdom Metazoa; phylum Arthropoda; class Arachnida; order Araneae; family Salticidae; genus Maratus; species Maratus speciosus. The sequence continues at coordinate 197,125,778 of OZ010800.1, read as the reverse complement.
TCGAGTAATTTTGTCGGATTACAGTCGGATATTGTGGCAACGAAAAATTTATGGCATCACATTTCGGCACGATAATAATTATTATCCTAATTCCGGGAGTAACTCAAGATAATACGATTATATTTAGTACACTGTAAAAAAAAATCTGTGAAGTTACTAAAGTTTTTCTATGAAACTTGGATTCCTAGAACTTTTCATGTAACGGCAACAACAAAATTTCATGTAACAGACACACTTTTGCGCCGAAAATCAAAAAATCTGTAAGGTTACTAAGAATTTTTTTGGAAACTGGGATTCCGAGAACTTTTCATGTAACTGCAGCCAGGGTTACAAATAAAAGTTTAGTAAGATTACTGAAATTTTAGCAGATTCATTTGTAAAGTTACAGATTTTTGTAGCTTTACAAAAACTAGTTTTGTAGATTTGCAGCTTTTTTCGTACAGTTACAGGTGAAAGTTTAGTAAGCATGTAACTTTACATCTGTAGAACTACACATTTTTTTTACAGTGTAGGTATGTGTCTAGTTATGGTTAACTTTAAGCGGGTTTCTCCAATAGAGAGATTATCTCTAAAAAAATCTTTTAAATAACTCTCGTAGAATATTTTTCAACAAGAAACAAACGCAGTACATAGGGTAAAGTGGGGACTGATGCCGCAATTTTCTTTTTCTTCTTGTAAAATGTACAATAAAGCAAAAAACAACAAACTAAGTACTAGGAATCATTAATCAAACTCTTCAGAATAATGTTAAACAAGTTAAAACCCTTTTAATAAAGTAGGCATAATTATTTTCCCAAGCATTCTTTCTTGACATTCTTTTTTATGTGCTGGGTCTAATGCCGAATGGGGTGTGGGACAGATGCCGAAATGAGAAAAAAGCTATTCTGTTTATTTTTTTCAAGCATATCACATTTGTATATTCTCAAACTACTTAAAATGGAAATAAATAACAGCAAACTTGAAAAATCTATATATATCGCTAAATTGTGAAAAGTTTAACATAAATGCAAAAATGTAAACTCAAAAAATAAAACTTAAAAGAAAAAATGAAAATAAAAATATCTGAATTTACATGAATGGATAGCATAATTACTCGAAACAATAGACAGCATAATTACTAAAAAGATAAATCACTGGTTTACATCCAATAGAACATTGCAGCATGATCTTAATGTGAGTATTATTTCTATTCTATTCAGGCCCTAGTCTGTTTATTTTTGGACTTTCTTCTCATTCTTTGATTTTGTATTTCTATTCGCCCACAATCTCACCACAATTACCGTTGCAAAAGTAAAGTGAACATTTTTCATGTAGCCACTGATTGGATTTCATGCACTGAATCCTGTACGTTTTAGACATTTTTTCCTGTTAATATTCCAGACAGCACATTCAGAGTCAACAAATTACAATTCAATACTGCCATCAGAATTCATAAGAGGAACAATATCGTTATTGTCGGAAGATGGCTCATGTTTATGTTTCTTCCTCACACTGTAAAAAAAATGGTAACGTTCCATGTAAAATCCAGGAAGGTTTCGCCTTTTCTCAGGTTTTCAGAATAATTTAGCTCTTTCCTGTGAAATTCTGGTTTTCTTATCTGAAACGTTCCTGAACAAAAGTTGGAAACAGCAAAACGCTGCGGCCGCCATTTATTATTTTTTTGCTATAATCCGTTGCTCGCGCGCGAGTGTCGAAAAAGAATTCCTTAAATGAATGTAAAAAAATCAATATGGAATGCAAATAAATCAATAGAGACATAATCCTTTACGTCTCTATTGTCAAGACAATTCAGATGAAAATACAATACCTCCGTGACATCGCTAAGAGATTATCTCTCGTACTTGTCTGTGGAATGTTTAAGGCGCAGACCGTGTAAAAAAAATACACCTATTATTTGGATCTCCATTAACCAGGGGATCATCAAACATGATTCTCACCGATTTTGATTAATTTAAAGTATGTTTTAGAGTTCTTATCTCTAATTATTCTTGTGAAAGGATTTCTTCAAATGGGACTTAGATTTTCAGAAATTAAATGCCGAGGTTTAGCATACGTTTCAAATACCCATTAGTTTGCAGCTCTCAACGTGTCTTTCGTGGTGTGGACGCAGAAAGCTCGCACGCCACCCGTACGGCCCGAGTTCGATGCTACCTCTGGACTTTTTTTTTCTTTTTTAATTAATTTTATATTTTAACACTTTATTACAATTTGATTTAAATTTGATATATATTTGACACCTTGAATTGCTGCAAATTTGAATTTTTTTTATTTTCGGAAAAAATATACAATTACGTTTAGGTTTTTTTTTTTTTCATGAAAATTTATAGGTATTTTATCTAACTTGTAAACTAACATAATTACTGACGGAAATCCAAAATATTTATGTCTAGATTTTTTTTCTAATTATTATTTACATTTATATATTTTTATATTTTAAGCAAAGTTCAGAAACAATATATCATATATATATTTACTTTATTGAATTTTAACTGAAAATTTATTTTTTTGTGTAAATTATAAATAATAATTTTGATGTCAATTTCAAAATATTTCTTCATTCTAACAAATAATGATAATAAAGCGAAAATTGTCAACTGGAAATGTAAAAATCGTCTGCGGATCCCGCATGCTGTGAAATGTCAGTAATGTTTTGCTGTCAACAGAAATATTCCTGGTATTTCGCAGGAAATTTACTGGCATTTCTGTAGAAAGTTTTTAACATATACGGTAAAGTTCCAGTCATTTTCAAGAAATGTTTCTTGGAAATAATGGGCAACTCAGCTGCCCATTTTTTCCCAGGAACGTTGCGGAATTTTTTTTACAGTGCAAGTAAAGTGTTTTCAAGTTGATCTTTCCCTTACTTTTTTTACACATTTTACTTTCGCCAAGCTGTCGTTCTTTGACGCTTGCTAGTTTCTTTTGCATTTTATTCCCTTCTCCTTTTTCTTTTTTATATATTTTGTGCTTGTAATATTTGCATCCTTTTGCTTTATCTTACTTAGCTGTATATGTATTTTGACTATTGGGATAGGATATATTTTGTTTAACAGTTTAGAGGGTGTGAATTGTAAAAGGCCTACGTTTTCCTTATTCGCACATGGTGAACCAACATTGTTGCTCAGAATATTTTGATAAGTAGTAAAATGCACTAATACACGTTCATTTAAATGTAAGTTCTACTTAAATCGTAGTGGTGGATTTATTGAACCAAAAAACAGAAATATATTTTGCGGTCATCTGTCCCTCAAACTTGGTGTGGCATCTGTCCCATAGTGGCGGGTAAGATGGCGCGCTGCCATTTTGTGTCATGTGAGCGACGCGAGAGAAAGACAAGCAGATGTTTGTATTCTACGGGGATCAAACTCTGCTTATTTGGATTAAAATATGCAATAAAATTTTATTAGAATAATTTTAGCAAGTTACCATGCAGGTTCAAAGCATAAAAATTGGCATAAATATGTAAACACCTACAATTAAGTGGTGGGTGGAAACGCATTCAACACAGTACATAGCACAGAGGAACACTACGAACTTCTTAAATTAGTTTAGGAAGCACTAGTGCCGCCCACACAATCTCTGCGGCATCTGTCCCACCGCAGCGTCTGTCCCTAGTTTACCCTATACATTTTGCAACATATGCTTACTAAATATAATAAATATGTAGACATTTCATTCAAATATTTGTGTAATTAATCATTTACAAGCAGCGAAAAAAAATGTTCAGCCTCAAAATACCAGTCTTTATTAACTTATATGGTATTTAAATTTTGATGGATAGCAGTTAAGCAAAGAACTGTTGTAATCAAACTAAAATAAAGATTTTTAGTTTGCCTGTTGACATTAGAAATACCCGCTACTAATCCAGAAATCAAGCGGAGCAGGCTTTGGGTAATCGAAGATCAGATAAAAGATCTGAGCACTTACCATTTTTAACCTGAATTTGGAACATAAGGAATATCTAATACATAAGGAAAGAAAAATATAATTAATTATTCCCCATAAATTTGAAAGAAATAAATTATCCATAAAAAACAGTTTTCGTTCACATCAGGTTGAATAAAAGAAAGAGGGAATGCTATTATTAAAGCCACACATACACACACTTTGACTACCCAGGCCCTTTAATTAAACTCTGGCAAATCACAGATATGTAAAAGTTAACCAAATCCTTTACATTTTTTTTTATTTTCCAATTGGAGGGTTTTTTTTTTTTTTTTTTTTTGTGTGTGTGTGTGTGTGTGAGGGGGGAGGTGCGGTTGTCCACTTCAAGAAATTCATATTGTTCGTAAGTTTACGAATTAATCATTCAAAAGGTTTATTATCTATAAGTTACGAGGCAAAATTTAGATTAGCTAAAAGTATCTTCATCAATATTACTAGCCCATAATGTGAAATAATCTACTAAGAGTTTTTGCAAAATAATAGACAAGTATATTTATTCTTTTTGAGAAATTCGTCAACATTTTAATCTTAAGAGACATTTGCCAATATCTATGAGTATTCTATACGAGTTAAAAATTTATAACGATCAGATTCTATAACAATAACTTCAGGAAATATTTCAGAGCAATTTTTATTTTATTTAGTTTTCATTGTTTGAGTAAGATGCATCACTTTTGTGAACAATTATTTTGTAAAATAATATCTAAGCAGCGTTACTATTTCTAGACTGTTTGTCTATTTTTTTTCGAGACTTTTTTTTGTAAATATTTATTTAATATCTTTTTACATGCTGTTTTTGTTACTGTGAAATATAAATATGCATTATTGAATTTTTTTGGATAATTTTTGAGACCATTTCAAATTTTAGAATGTTCCTAATCTCCGGTTATTTCAATGTGAGGTCATAAAAATTAATTTATTTAAAATAACTTTATTCAACAATGCTAACATAAGCAATACTTAATTATAAGTTCTGTTTTATTATATCGAATATTTATTAAAAACATATACTTTCAAAAAAATATTTTTAGGGTTCCGTACTTAAAAAGTAAAAACGGAACCATTATAAGATCACTCCCCGTGCCTGTCTATCCGTCTGTCACAGCCATTTTACTCGAAAACTATGGAACGTGAAAATCTCAAGTTGGGGGAAGTAATACAGTTTATTGACCCACATATTTACAGATTATTAACCAATCATAAATATATTTAGGACAAATGTAGAGGGGATAATTAAGTTACTTGAAAAAAAAATCTTTTCTTTGTATATCGTGTGGGTATCAAGTAAAAGCTTTCGTAACTCCGAACTCAAAAATACATTTCTTTTAATTTTAGGTATTATATTTTCAGAGCCATCGTCGAAAATGTAGTGTAAAAATATGCCCCCCCCCCCACACACACACCCATCTATTTCCGAATCTACTGAAACTAAAATTATGAAAAAATTAGATGTAGTATATTCTTAATTTAAACCTTGCCGGAAAATTATAGCTATAGTTAATTACAAACCTATAATGCAAAACGCGGTACAGACCAAGGCGGCGTTGAAAATTTGCGACCTTCATTTCGAAGCGCTCTTAGCATAATGCCAAGTTTGAACTTTAAACAATGGTTTTCTTTTAGCTACTCTGTAAAAAGAAAACATTATTGCTACGCATAATTTAGTTTTATGAAAATACAAATGAAGTTTAAATATGCACTAATTTTATTGTCAGTACCGAATTAAGTTCATTGTAAACATATTAGGATAAGATGAAAAAAAAAAGAGTTATACAGAATATCAATATTTAATATTATTTAGGCTTCATTCCTTTTTTAACTTTTCGGTACACCCATTCATACCATTATAGTATATACAGCTATATCCAACCGTACGTTGTATAGTTTTTTACAAACTCTTATTATCCTTTAAGCAACGATTTTTTAATAATATAGTTAATAATTGATATATATATTGTACGGAAACCCCTGAGCGCGAATAATACTCGCACTTAACCGTTTATTTATAATGTCATTTTATTTTTCATCTTTTATAATTATCTCCCTCCCTATTCCTATGTATCAGTTCGTTTGGTACCTAAATATAGAATTTCATTACTGAATAAAATTGAGCATAGCTTTTCGAAACTAAGTATAATTGAAAAAGTTAAAGGTAGTTAAGTGAAGAAATAAAATGCAAAAATACAGAAAATTTCATAAAATTTAGAATTTTTTTTTTCAAAATTCCTTATTTTTCCCCAATTCTTTTTTCATAATTTCTTGTGTGATAAATATATTCTATAATTCACATAATGTGCAATTAAATAGTATTTAAAGTGCAATTTAGAAAAATAGAAAAATGAGTTTGAAAGTCCCTTGTCCCTTTAAATGCATCCTATCCAAGACCCCCAGACGTGACTATTATGTATTACTTTGCATTTTAAATTTTAAACCAAGCTCTATATAAACGGCAACAACACAGTGGATGGTCTCTGGAAGATTGTGATTGAGGACTAGAACAAAATTAACCTTGATATTTAAAGAAATGAGCTTTTATCTGGGAAATCGAAATACAATATGATAGATCAACAAACGAACTATCAGATCAACATATTAAAAAATATATTTTTTATCTTTCTAAAAAATATATTTTTTATCTATCTTTTTAAAAATATATATACTAGGGCGCTCTGCCCCCTGCAAGCTATGCTCGCCACCCCCCCCCCCCGTTCAGACACCGCAGAATCTAAAATCACGCTACTCTGACCGGTTTTAAAAATATTAGAGAGGATTGAATTATACTGAAAAAAGATGTGCAGATCTCCATGTAAACGGGTTTCCATTAAATTCCCCTTGATTGCAAAAATTTAAGGCCGAATCAGTTGCTGTTAAGACATCCAATGGTTGTTTTCGTGTTTGATTAAAGAGGATCAGTTAAACATTTCAAAAGAAGCTAAAATAAAATGAATTAAGTGTACAGAGCCTTTGTCTCCCGATATTTTAAAACAATTTCTATAACAATAGCCTAAGTCATGTGACTATCATCAACAGTTCCGGGCGTACCACTTCGCTTTTTATATTCCATGTGCCATTTTGGTACTTTAATGCTAGCCAGGCACAGGTGATAAGTCGCCAAATATTATTCTATCGCCATCATTTCATCTACATTATAATAGTCCAAGTCATGTAACTGCCATAAATAAATACGGTCTGGTCCCTGTACTTTTCATATGAATGTTTGGCACAAATATCATATAGGGCCCCATATTGGCAAGATTTTTTTTCCCGACGCCGATTTGGGGAAAACATCAACAGCATAAACAACAACATCCGGGTTACCATATTAAGCAAAATAACTATACTTTGGCGCTAGTTAAGTACACGTGGCGTATATGACATTGGCGTCAGAAAAAAATCGCACCAATATGGGGCCGTATATGACATCTGTGCCGAAAGCTTTCCATTTTGATTAAAAAATCACTTTTTTTAATAAAACTACATAAAAGTTAGCATGGTTGCAAAAAATTCTTGTTATAGTTACGCGAGCCGGATGCAAATCTCGCCAATAGCTTTTTTTCAACTCGCCAGTTAGCATTTTTTTTTTTTCGAGTGGTAAATTAAAACATTGCTTTGAAGTTGAAATTAAATGTCATGGTTTGTTGCATTATTTAATATTTGGCCAGATGTCATATACGCACTGGGTATGGCATGATTTTTGTTTCTTTTTTTTTTTTACGAAAATTTCGGGGAAACCTCGTTTTCGAATACCAGTTACATATGTTTTTTTGGTACTACTTAGTTACCCCGTCGACCAAAAATTTATCACCAAACTATAAGATTAAATGCCAATAATGGTTGATTGTAAATGTCACATTCACCTGACTTTAAGCAAGTTACATGTGTTTGCGTCATCAAGTGATTTTTATTTCGACGTTTTATTTCAATATTTATTAATGTTATACTATTTTATTTGTTATTTCGTCATTTAAAATAAAAATCATGTCAATTTGTATAATTTGGCGAGTGGTTTGGCAATTTATATAACTTGACAAAATTGGTCGACGGAATAACTAAGTAGTACCTTATTTTTTTATTATTTTCTATAAATTTAAAAGAAAATAACCAAAAAAATAATTAATAATTATAGAAAAAACCAATTTACATAATTTTAAAAAAGAAAATAAAAGTAAATAAATATTTATTATTAAATAAACAACAATAGCCGGGTTACCATGTCAATCAAAATAATGCCATTTTGTGCCAATTAGCTACCCCGGTGCGTATATGACATCTGTGCTTAATATATTTTCTTTTCGTTTTGTTTAAAAAAAAAGAAAGAAGTGAAAGCCATCAAATTTAAAAGTTTCAGTTTTAAATGAAAGTTTTGCATTTTAAATAAAATGAATGAAATGATTATATTTTAAATGAAATTAATGAAATACGAAAAAATGCGACGGGAAAAATGTTTGACGATTTATCTCCTGCGTCCCGCTAACATAAAAATACCGAGTTCTTGATTTCTCTATCAGAATCTTTCGATTTGGCGAAAGATTGTTCAAGTAAATTGAATTAGGAGTAAAAGTAGCATGATACATTTCTTAGCATACATTTAAGGGAGGCCAAAGTGGTCGCCAAATTAGTTTAAAATAACAACCTTTTCTAAAGTATGAAAAAAATATATATTTGTTATAATTAAAATTTGAGTTGCCATCATTAGAGAAAAGTATTTAAAATTAGAAAAAAAATAATATCTCGAAAACTAAGTCGAATTTAAAAATTCTAATACCAATTTTGAAGTCTGCAAATCAATACGGATTTTTGGTGTTAATTTCATCGCAAAGTATTCCATATTTCAGGAAAAATCACCGTGAAACGTAATAAGTTGTTTAATCAGTCATTTCATAAATTCGTTTCATTTCAGTCTTTTCATAATATCCGTTTCATAAATTCGTTTCATTAGGATTTTATATATATAGGGTAGATATATATATACCGGGTGATCCAGAAGTTCCGGGAGTTTTGAAATGTTAATAACTATGTCCGAAAGATATGTTCGGTTTTCTCACATATGTTCAGAAACGTTTGGCATTTTTGTTTATAATGAATTTTTTTTAAATAAATAGTTAAAAATTTTAACAACAGATCGCGCTGTTGTACAACATTGAAAGTACCTGTACAATGTGTTATATATATTTTCATTGCGCAACATCTTTCCTAAGATATTGTGAGTCGTTTATGTTCAAGCGCTTTTTCGAAGATTAAAGAAATTGCATTTAAAACGAATTTTGATACAAAATTTGACGTGTAACTGCTATCTTTAGACATACTTTCTTTGTTTGATAAAGTTTGTTAGTCAAGTTGTTGTACAAAAAGGATGAATCGGCAAGTTTAGCTTTGCTCTCTTGTATTATACAATGCGTGGAGTTCAAACTAGAAAATGACCGATGACTTCTACAAATCTGAAGGCTATGATAAAAAGGTTTGAGGAAACGGACTCATTGGAAGATCGTCAAAGAAGCGGGAAAGCCCAAGTATCTGTTGCAGTCGTAAACGAGGTAGAACTCGATGCCAATACTCAATCCGCTTTATTATACCATATCAAAAATATTTTCAATTTTATCAATTTCAGCGCCACCTGTTGGCAAAAAAGTGTAACTAATATAACATATTTTTTCATTAAAAAAACAAATCCCACATGTTTCTAATCATTTTTTGACAACCGCATCTTTCTATTGTATATAGTTTACTAATTATTAACATTTCAAAACTCCTGAAACTTTTGGATCACTCGGTATATATCGTTCTACATATAAAAAAAAGTTTTGATTTGGAAATGGACCAATGAAAATCTGCGTAGATATTCCGGGTAGATCGCATCCAATTTGAATGCTTAAGCATGGCCTTTGATCGTCAATATTAGAAAACTGTTGCATACAAAAATATGAAAATCGGTGGTATGATGGAGAAATGTTTGATAAACACGCTGATGCAGATAGTTTTCAAATCGAAGAATTATTTTAAGAGATATTTAATGCTTAAGTTGGACAAAATCGTTCCATTAAAAAAGTTTTATTGGATCAAAAACTATACATGAGAATTTAATCATTTTTAGATCATTTTATCCGTTATAAGTTCCCAGTGTGCAGATTGCATTTATATTTCTTATTTGACTCATTTTTTGAGGTTTTATTTCAATTTTAAATACAAATTTTTAGCATTTCGAGAGAAATTTTTACAAATTTTAGAAAATGTTATTAATTTAAACTGTTGCCAGTTGTATAAACAGCGCAAACAATAATGTATATTTCAAATTAAAAAAGTATTTACACGTGACTATTACAAACAGAAAAAAACTTTAAAATTAGAATTAAATGATTACATGCTAAAAGCAGGAAAATTACGTCATAAGAACCATAGGCACAGATGTCATATACGCGCATATTGGCGCAATTTTTTTCCGACGCCAATTTGGCGAAACATTAATAGCATAAACAGTAACATCCGGGTTACCATATCAAGCAAAATAACGACACTTTAGCATCAGCTAAGTACCCGTTGCGTATATGAAATTGGCGTCAGAAAAAAATTGCGCCAATATGAGGTATGGCAGTACATGACATCTGTGCCGAATCATATTTGTACTTTAATTTTAAAAAAGAAACAAAATCTTAAAATAAAAAAAACCTTATTATGCGTTAAAACTTGTAATTTGAGGAAATTACGTCATATTTAAAATGGCAAAAAGTATAGCAAAACAATTTAAATTGAAAAAAATATATTTGCGCGAGATATTTTGAGATAATCTTTTCAACTATTATCGTGAATTCGAAGACAGCGCAAATAATATTTCCTTCTAACAACAAAAGTATTTTCACGTGAATATTAATAAGAGAAATAAAACTTTGGTGTAAATTACGTCAGATTTGAAACGATACATTTAAAATGAATTATTTAAAAGAACTATCTTATAGCGCTGTTAAAAAATACCGGGAGACAATGACACTGTTTACTTAATTCATTTTACATTAGCTTATTTTCAAATGTTTAAATAATTTTTTTAATTAAATACGAAAACAGCCTTTGTATCTCTTAACAGCAGCAGATTTGGCCTTAAAAATCCCCAATACAAGGAAAAAGAATAGAAACACATTTACAGAGAGGTCGCTACTGTTTTTTTTTTTTTATTATTATTTATTCAATATTTTTAAAGCCGATCAAATTAGCGTGCTTTTTGGATTTTGGTGTGCCTAAACTGGGGTTGGTGAGCGTACCTCGTAGGGGGCAGAGCCCCCTAGTATATATATATATAGGTATATTAGAATCGTGACAAAAATGTGAAACCCTGTGTAAAAATTAATAAAATCCTTTTTCTGCTTAATCAGTTCTAAGTAATGTCTGTTGAGGTACACTTTTGAAATCCATTTTTGTGATTTGAATTACTTATACTCTACTGAAAACAATATAAAGACATTCGGTGGTTTTACCGCTTTAGCGTATCGCTGAGGACTTTTAGTGTGTTTTATAATTCTAAAATTAACTAACATGTTTTTGTTAATTACGGGTAGAAAGTTAATTTTTTGAAAATGCACTTTATAAAAGCACATAGATTAAATTACTACCTGCCTAAAAATTTAATCCTTGCTTTTTCCTCCTTATTAATTAAATATTTATGCTGTTTTAAAAACTGAATTGGCGAATAATACGAAATAGCTTGTTTCTAATAATTTCGAAGGAAGCTTATTTCTAATATTTTCGAAGGAGCCTCTGTTTATAGTATTTTTATGTAGTTATATTTCCTTTTAAACTAAAGAACTTTTCTTAGATTTTTCAACATTTAATTTTAATTTTCTGCGATAATTGGTACCTTTGATATATGATTTTTCCTGGCGTTTGTTCGTTTGGCGGGCTTAGGTTTATTTTAAGAGTCTGGTTTGATTTAAAGGCAGTCTTGCTGGAACTAGCGAGCATAAATATAATAATTTAAATATAAAACATATAAAAGATCTTACCTTTTCTTTCAGGGAGTTAAAAAGATGTTTAAATCAGCGAAATAAAACGGGTTATGTATCATTCTTGTATATAATACCTTTTGTAAGCTCAATTATTCAAACAATCATTGTAGATGGCTAGGCTTTACTTATACATAATTATTCTGAAAATTCATACTTATAATTTGTCCGGAAATTAAAAATGCGTTGTTTGTTAATTTGAAATCTGCAATTTAATTTATAAATTTGGATATTTTCTTATATAAATCTTGGTATTTTTTTTTTTTTTTTTTTTTTTTTTTTTTTTTTGCTTTTTGTCTTTTTTTTTTGGGGGGGGGGGGGGGGAGAGGGTGGAGTGGGAGAAGAAAAAACATTGTTTTAAGTATAAGCAGGAAATGGGAAAATGTTGCAGATCTAGAACTGCTACTATATAAATTAGCTATATACTAATAATCATAATATTAAAGCTCTAATCTTAGTTCTTCATTTTATAGCAGGCGTAGTGACTATGATCCCAACAATTAACTCATAGGAAAATCACTCGTTCTGAAACAATCTTGATATCACTTTCATTGAATAAAAGAAAGAAAAATTCTTCGCAGATTTAAAGTTTCCCAAAATAATAAAAAAAAGATTCCGAAACTTTGTTATCATGAAATTGTTAATTAAATTCATAAAGAAATTTAATTTCTAAAATGTGCATTTCAATAGTTCCATTACAAAAATCTGTTATTCAATGCTTACCTTAAAAGAAAAATGTAACGCTGAAAAATTATTCTCTGTTTTCGAAAAAGCTATTTCAAAAGTTCTTATTTTCTATCTCTTTCTGGTATTAAGAGCTTTAGAAAGAAATTTATCTCTTTGGAATGTTTTATAATATTTAAAGAAAAAAGACTTGTTTATTTTGTTTAGATGATTGGAGTTTGCTTCTTGAATTGAGTAATAGAAAGCGTTTGCATAATATTTAACAGCTATAAGGTTCCTTCAGTGTGATTGAAAATAATTTGATAAAAAAAATTGTTAATGTTTAATTTTAAAAATTAAAGAGATAACAAAAAGAAAAAACAAAATGTATTATTATGACAAATTTAAAATTCTTCCACTTCGTAATATTGTTACTTTTAAAAAATGGCTACGAAAATAACTGAGAGTAAAATGAAATAAAAAAGTAAGTTGTACTTCAGTAATTAAAAGTATTCCAAAATATTGCCCAGTCATCTTTTCAAACCAAGTTATGAGACATTTCGTAGAAACTACTTAAAAAAACTCTGCATATTTGAAATAATGTCAATACAGTAGAACCTCCACTCTCGAACACCCGCCGTTGGCAAACAATTCTGCTCTTGAACAAAATATTTCATTGAAAATTTATTCGGTATCAGAACAATTTGAATTTTCGTCGCCAAATTGTTCGAATGAAAAAGCACAACAAAAGCAATTGAATTGATTTTAATCTATTTTGTTAATCACAAAATGTACATACATGAGGAAGTTCATTGGAAACATAACGAAATCCTTGCATAATGGAATTCCTGTATAGCGAGTCTGCTGAATAAACATAGTTTTATTTACTTTTTCTTTATTAATCTTCTTTTATTCTAATATATATATATATATATATAAACACTAGATTTATTGATTCGAGTGCTTAAAAATTCGATGCATTATGAGATTTATAAACAGTAAATTAACTTAGATATCCAAATCTAAAAAAGTATGACTGGAAAGCCGTCTCCTTCTCCTGAATCTAATGCCATTCAAAGTTTCATCAGTAAAGATGTCCTTTGCTTTTAAACGGAAACGATGTTAGTTACTTAAATAATTTCAAAATTGCTATGAAATTGGCATTGTCATACTGTACGATGTCTTTCTAAAGTACTGTATTACACAATATAGAGCATGGTTAAAAACACGAAAATTCAGGGAGTATCTTCGGAAATGAGAACCATTTAATCGAATTACCATTATTATAGATCGTAAAATTCGGATTCGATCCTCGAACAGTTTGGCTCCCAAAAAATCCTTTGGATCGAATTTGTTCAAAAAATTTTATTACTGTATTAAGAGCCATTATTTTGAAATTCAGACAAAAAAGTGATATTTTGATAGTTGTTCTTTTTGATTTGCTTGATATTTTTTTATGTTGAAGTAGATCACATTTAATGAATAATGTGCAATTTTGATGCCCTGAAAAAAATTTCCCTTCCCTGTAGAAAATGTCAAAGTTCAAGGTTCTGACCGTCATTTTCAATGAAAAATGAAATGCGAGTATGTTTGCAGTGCTAAAGCTTGGGAAAGCAACGACATCCCAAAATTCTTTTGTGATGAAATATTAGTATAACATTACCTGTTTAGTAAACTGTATTCTTTTCCAGGGGGCATTGTTATTTTACATTGTTATGTTGCTTGAAAATGCAATGAAAATGACGTTTTTGTCCGTTTTCCGCTCGTATTTTATTATTTAAGCAATTGTACCACAAACTTTTTCTTATAGAATACTGATGTGTAGTACTAGGACAATCTAAATAATATAATACTTTACCGGGATATTGCTGCTGTTAGCAGAAATAGTTTGTTAAATATTCAAAAATTTCAAAATCGACAACATTTCAATTAGTCTTTTCTCAAAACAGCGTCACGTTTCAATAAAACAAAATGTATCACGTAGTAGTTGAAAATATTTACAAACACATGGAAAAGAAAAAAAAAGTGGGGCCTTCTTCATATTTAAAAAAATAACAAAATTTGCAAAAATTCAAAGTCAAAATATCCCGTTTAAATTTCCCTTTTTTCCATTTGGAACAAGTTAGGGGAAAGAAAAAGGGATATTTCATTTTCTCATAGGGAAAAAACATAGCTAGTGGAAAGAGAAACGGGATGTTTTGTTTTCTGATAGGGAAAAAGTATGATAAATGACAGTCTTTTTTGTGACTTTTGACATTTTGTTTTCTAAAAATATGACGAGGCCCCACCTTTTTTTTTCTTTTCCATGTGAAAAAAAAGATGTGTACATACTTCCAACTACTACGTGATATATTTTGTTTTATTGAACCGTGACGCTGTTTTGAGAAAAGACTAATTCAAATGCTGCCTATTTTGAAATTTTTGAATATTTAACAGACTATTCCTGCTAACAGCAGAAATATTCCGGTAAAGTTTTATATTACATAGCTTGTTCTAGTAGTACACTTTGATATTCTATAAGAAAAGTTTTTGTGCTATTGCTTAAATAAGAAAATACGAGCGGAAAACGGACAAAAACGTCATTTTCATTGCATTTTGAGGCAACATAACAATGTAAAATAACAATGCTCCATGGAAACGAATACAGTTTACTAAGCAGATAGGGTTATACTAACATATCACCACAAAAGAATTTTGGGATGTCGTTGCTTTCCCATGCTTTAGCACTGCAAACATACTCGCATTTCACTTTTCATTAAAAATGGCGGTGACAGCCTTGAACTTTGACATTTTTTACAGTGAAGAGAAAGTTTTTTTCTGGGCTTCAAAATTGCACATTAATCACTAAATGTGATCCACTTCCACATAAAAAAATATCAAGCAAATCAAAAAATACAACTATCACACTTTGTCTGATTTTCAAAATAATGGCTCTTAAGGAAAAATTTTCTTCTGTGACGATTTTCTTTCAAAAATCATTGCCAACTTACATAGCCATTGTAAACTTGCCTCTCAATTTTTGCTTCTTAACTTTCATTGTAATCATAATTTGGAACTGCTTTGCTTGAAAAAAGTTCCTTGGAAAAAACAATTTAGACTAAATATACATGTTGATGTTATTTCAGCTATACAGAGGTTTCGAAAGTAGGTAACGTAAAATTCATAAAAAATTTCCTTTGAGAAATAGACTGAAAATTAGGACTATTGCATAAAATTTGAAAGAAGATGTTTTGAAAGAGACTAATTCTTTTTCGTTTGTTACAATTTATAATGTTTTATGAATTTACTGATAGTTTTTATGGGACGCGCGCTGAATGTAGGCTTTGTAATTAAACTTTAAAAACACACTCTGATTAAAAAGAAACTCTTGTATGAATATCCCATACTTATAATTTATCACATCAAGACACTCTATTGGAATTATTAAAATTTTCTATTGTTGTCTAATGTGTCCAAGTTGATTGGCTTAAATCCACTTCTTGTGCATTGGGTATCCACTGAGATTCTCCCGTAATGTTCTTTATGGAAATTTATATGAATAATGCTAACGAATCTTGAAAAATCATGTCTGTATTTTAATGTCTATTTAGTTAATCAGGATTTAAACTAAAGGTAAAATAACCGAAGGCAGCTAGCATATGTAAGATGCGTGTTATTTCAAATAGTCCAATCCTGATAAGACGTTCAACCCAGAAATTTTGCAAGAAAACACAGAAAAACAAACGTTTGGAAAATTTAAGTACTGTAAACAACCCACTAATCTACAAATTAGAAAATTCGATAATCTAAAAGGTCTACCATTTCAGCAACTCGGGTGTGATTCTTACAGAATATTAAATTTCATACAGCATTTAAAACACAAGCCTTTTACAACAGAGAAGATAACGCAAAATATCTTAAATTATGGCTCCAGCGAGAACCACTTTTGTAGTTGTATCCTGAAGATCTTGTATAAAGCATGAAAAAGGTTTACTTAACTACATAGAGAATAAAAGGTCCTTTAAGAGACGACAATTCAGAATACCTTTCCGTTTATTCACGGAAATTGCTAAATAGAAATCTTCAACTGTGCTATTTGATTCAATTAACTAACTTGTAGCATACTATGCAGTATACATACAAATCCATAGATCATGTACAGGGCTGCACAAAAAACGGATATTTTTCCGACTATAGATTGAAATAGTAGAAATTGAATTTCAAATGCGTTATGAGTTTTTAAATTTGTTTATTTATACATCACCTTCCACTTTCTGTAAAGCTGTCAGGTTTTTTTTTTTTTTTTTTTTTTTTTTTTTTTTTTTTTTTTTTACTGTATTTTGAATGTGTTGAAAAGTGTTACATAACCTATGTTGGACGCATGATATTTCGTTCTTATTTAAATATTCCATTAGATGACGTATCTCTTAAAATGTTTTTTGAATAAATTCCAAAATAACAGACAGATGTAAGTAAAACACTCTTTTACTCCATGATGAATGAAAAAAATTCCATCAGTAATCATATGTACACCTGATTCTAAAATTGAAAATTATACAGGCTATTATTTTTACGTGCTGAAGAACTCAACATTTAGATAGATGTTAAGTTTACAATCTGAGAAATCACCTTAACACGCTAAATTCTTAGAAATACATAATGTAATTCGTGGGCAGAATTTTGCCATTAAAAAAATATTCAAAGAGTTTGTCTCTGACAAAGTCGATCAGTCGAGTTTGTCAGAGTTGCACACATTGGAAAACAATTATACCACATGTATATTTTTCCACGCTATCATTGAACTTCTCTATGAAATCTCTTAGAATTTATATTTCTCTAAGGTGAGAGAAAATATTTGTCCAAAGCAATGCGTAGTTAGATGTTTCTTTATTTAAAGTGGTGATTCTGATTCAAGACACAACTTTATTCAAATTCCATCCTCAGCCACCTTCAATCTCTTTAAAAACAACTCTGAGAGCAATGACACAAGTATTTACAATCTAAGAAATCACCTTAACACGCAGAATTCTTAGAAATATATAATGTAATTCGTGGGCAGAATTTTGCCACTAAAAAAATATTCAAAGCGTTTGTCTCTGGCAAACTCGATCAGTCGAGTTTGTCAGAGTTGCAGACATTGGAAAACAATTATACCACATGTATATTTTCCACGCTATCATTGATCTTCTCTATGAAATCTCTTAGAATTTATATTTCTCTAAAGTGAGAGAAAATATTTGTCCAAAGAAATGCGTTGTTAGATGTTCCTTTAATAAAAGTGGGGATTCTGATTCAAAATACAACTTTATTCAAATTCCATCCTCAGCCACCTTCAATCTCTTTAAAAACAACTCTGAGAGCAATAACACAAGTATTTCAATCTGAGAAATCACCTTAACACGCAGAATTCTTAGAAATACATATTGTAATTCGTGGGCAGAATTTTGCCATTAAAAAAATATTCAAAGCGTTTGTCTCTGGCAAACTCGATTAGTCGAGTTTGTCAGAGTTGCAGACATTGGAAAACAATTATACCACATGTATATTTTTCCACGCTATCATTGATCTTCTCTATGAAATCTCTTAGAATTCATATTTCTCTAAGGTGAGAGAAAATATTTTTCCAAAGCAATGCGATGTTAGATTTTTTTTTAATTTAAAGTGGTGATTCTGATTCAAGATACAACTTTATTCAAATTCTATCCTCAGCCACCTTCTCTCTTATTCAATCTCTTTAAAAACAACTCAAAGAGCAATGACACAAGTATTGGGAAGATATACCATACATTATTAAAATGTACATAAGTGCGAGTACGTTGGCTTATGTGCGATATTTTTTAGCACATTTGAGTCTAGCGTCCCATTTTTGGGACATTTCAAAGATTAATGAATAAGTATATTTTTGTTCTACTTTACAGCATGAAAATTGTAAGAAGTAATTATCTATAAATGTCTTTATCTATTACCGAGAGATGACAGCATAAGATGGATATTTATTTGTTTAAATGAAGTCTTTTTTTGGTGTTTATAAATTTTAAATTTTTAAAGAGGGCGAAATGTAAAAAGTAAGTTTATTTGTATTTTTTCTATCAAGAATCCAAAAACGCAAGTCAAAATCTTAGCTTGTAGACTTTTTTGAAATACGTATTTTTTTAAATTGCGAAATTAAATGTTCAAGCCTATTTTTATGCCTTTTTGTAAAGTCCAAAACATGGGGTTCTAGGCACAAATGGGCACATATTTTTGTTGGACGTTTAGGAGTTATTTATGTAATCTCCTTTTGAAGATAGTTATGAAATAAATTGTTTTTAAGTCAGCAATACGATTATTCTTATTTTATTATTAATAATAGTTATAAAGTTATTAGTCTATGTAAAGAAATAAATATATATTTTCTGTAGTTCATAAAAATACTAATTATCGTACATAATATGCAATTTAAACATTTTGTAAACATAAATATGGACAAAACATATAATTATGCATATTATTCTACTAGAAATACTCATATGTAGTTTTTTTTTACATTTTATTTGAAAAATACAAAAAAAAAATAAGCGTAATTTTTTTTAGTATTTTTCCAGTTCATTTTGCAATATTTTACAGTGATTTTACCAAAAATTTTGAGAAAACCAAAATTCAGGTACAAATGGTTAAACTATCCGGTAGCTGGCATTACTAGCTAAGAGACGTGTGTTTTATCTATTTTTCATTCACCAGTAACAGCGTCAGCATAGAAAAGGTAATCAAACGGAAGCCGCTTCCAATTTTTTATTTTTCACTCAGAGAAGTTTTTTTAGTAGGGGAGATGGGGGATTGATGGGACATTTTCACAAAAATATTTATTTTTAATTTTTTATTTAAGTTATTATCAATATTATATATCACATTTCATACATTAGGTATTTGACTACATCTATGCGCAATATTTATTGTAGATTATTATTATACAGAAAAATATTATGAAATAAAAAAAAAGTTCCTTCCTGTTCCAATCACCCCCACAGTAGGGATGGATGAGACACAAAACTTTTCCTCTCTGTATTCAACTTTAACAAATTAAAATTTATAATTATAAAACTTACAGTGCGTCTCATAAATATAAAGATACTGATATTTTTGAAATAATATTTTAATAATTCACTATTGAAAATTATGTTTATGAATATAACAAATAGCATATACTAAAAGAACATTTTACAGTAAATTAACTTAGAATGAAATAATTTCAACTCGAAATTTGATAAATGTAAACAAATTTGCTGTCCCATAAATATAAAGATGTTTTACATACTTTTAAATTATCGTGCAATAAAAGATCCATTCCCATTAATGACAGCAAATATCCTAGCTGCCATGCTGTTTATTAAGTTGTGCAAGTATTTGGGCTTTATATCAAACCAACTTCGTTCGTATTCTTTTTTCAACTCAAGGAGGTTTGAAAATTCTCTTCAGATGCTATAAGAAATTAATAGCTTAAAAGGCAATTTTAATTTGAAATTTGATTTTCATTTGAAATACTGTATACAAGGCGAATGTTTCTCTCTGGAAAAATTTCCAAGTATTAATATAGTTTCAATCGATGCTGGATTTAATTAAGTTTCGTGTTTGCCCCATTACGGTGGCTCACCATAAATATTCCATCTTGTACTGCGTTTGTAGCCTTGCCAACATGTAATAGGGAGAAATTTTCCAGGCTGGGTATCGTTCCATGTGGTTTAGTCGGTAGAATGTCAGTGCGCTATACTGATGACCCGGTATCGAGTCCCGGCGTGGATATTTTTCACTATGTTGACCTTTGCTCCTTTTAAGCAATTTATTTGAAATTTGATTTTCATTTGAAATACTGTATGCAAGGCGAATGTTTCTCTCTAAAAAAATTTCCAAGTATTAATACTGTGATGATTCTTGTCATAAACACTACGATAATTTTAAAGTAAAGTTTTGTTTGAAATATAAAATCTTATCTTTTTATCGTACTTTTTAGCAAGATATCGCTATTTTGGAGTCTTATTCTTCTAAAATATTTTTAATTTTCCATTTAAAAAACAATGCTTATCAACTGACATCTTTTTTTTATTAAGTTCTAAGCTTGATCTTGAATTCAAGCTTAATATCAAGAATGTGTAAGCTTTTTAATGTGTTGTGATTTGTCATTGCTTTATTAAATACGAACATGGACTCTAACGAACATTAATACAACTGTTATTTATAGAACGACATGATAAGCCCTATTTATTTAAATTTTTTATTCCCGTATATATTGTATTTTGTGAATATGAGCTAATTAGATTTGGTATGTTTTATAGGAAAAGACTGATCTGGGAAATAGAAACAACAAGTAAGATATATCATGCGTTAAGCATAGATTATAAAACACTTTCCAACTCTTCCTGAATGTTTTAACAAGACATCGGGGGAAATAACGTAAATAAGATAACTAAGTAAACATGAAAACGCGTAAAACATTTGAAAAACTGATTTACGCAGTTACCATCCACAGCCAAATATATTTTCCAATTCTTTTAAACAGTCCTGTATTTGATTTGTTGATTGATATATATATATTCTATATAAAGGAAAAATTTAGTTTATCAAGGAAACGCATAACAGGTTGAAATTCTCTTTCAGCAATTTATACTAATATATGGAAACATACTAAAATAATTTTGTACAACCCTGTAGTTTACCTAGAACCTTTATTACACGCCACTATTTAGTTAAAATTTAATTCAAACTAAAACACTCTTAAAACTGTTGAAATCAGATTTCCAGGAATTATGATTTATAGACGGCAACGTATCCAATACTTTGCGTGACCCTGTATATCATTTTATCTATATACTACAAACATTTCTTAGTAAATTAAATACAGTGCAGCGTAAAAATGCATAACTTATTTAAAAACCATCTTTAAGCAATATCCAGTAACCCTTACGAATACTTTTGTATAGTCCAGTATATGAATTATAGCATATATAATATATACACCATATACTATGCATAAATGTTGTGAGTCATAAAAGCGCATATCATAATTAAAAATGCATTTCCAGCAATCATCGCTAATGAACAGTACTTCGGATACAATATAGTATCTGGAATATTTTGTGTGTCCCTGTAAATTCTATATACACTTCGTATTATACATGAAATAATTCATAGTATGTAAACCTCAACGACGTATATCAATTTCATTACATATCAAATAGATTAACATAAATAAAGTACGCCGCAAACAATTCCCTCCACCCCTATATCATTATGTATTGGAATTTCTTTTTTAGCCCTGTAAATAAACAATAACTATTCTTTGCATCCCATATTCTACAGAATGCACTTTTTAGTGCGCTTCATAAATGCATATAAATTTTATTCTGTTTGAAAGCGTGGAAAATCATTAAAAATCATTTGAAACGATTTTTTTCCCCACAGGCCGTAATGTAATGGAATACAATTGACTGTCTCTGTGAATGAACTAAACATGCTACAAACTTCATTACAAATAGGGACCTTGCTATGGTAAACGTCAATAACATCCAAAAATTTCAGGTCAATCCGAGTATATTTACGCGAGTTAGAGCGCGGACGGACGGCCAGACAAACCGAAGTCATAAACACTTTTCAACTTTATTGGGCATGAAAAACACTTTATTTCAATGCTTAAATATTATATTTTATTTTTTAATGCCAATAAAATAAATGTATCGAAAACGTAGAAAATGAGTTTACAATCAAAGAAAATTTAATAACTGATTCTGAATGTCTACAATTAAATGTTTGATTAAAATCACAAACAGCAAAAAAAGAATGGTTAAATACAATTAAAAAAATAAATATAGCAATTTGAAAAACACTAAATAATTAACATTTATAATTGTACTATTAAACAACAACAAACTATAATAGATGAATTAAATGCATTTAACAATTTCTCAAAAATCTTTCCATCGCCATATCGCTTCTGAAAAGAATACCAGATCTGTCTCATTGCACATAACATACAACTATTTAACTCATATTAATAATGTATCAAACAGGAATAAAAAATTTAAATTAAATTAGACATACCTTTTAAGTTCCATAAATATTTTAATAATATCCGTATTTTATCCTAAATTGTCAGGCATATTTCTGTTAGCTTAAAAAAACTAACTTCCCGCGTCAGAAGTTCTCTGATACTTATTTTATTCTGCGGTTTAATCGCGCGCAGACGATATTGAGCAAGCAGGTGCTCCTACTGTTTTTTTTTTTTTTTTTTTTTTTTTTTTTTTTTTTTTTTTGTATACAACAGATTTAGAGTTTAAATGCGCAATAATTTTATCTTTATGAGAGTATCTGTAACGAAAATTTTCTATTTGATTGAAACACCTGCCTTTTTTCTTTCTTTTTTTTTTTTAAAGTAAAGTTTGTTTTACACGTAATAAATAAATACGTATCTTCTTAATAAATGAAAAGAGAGTATACAGGATAAAAAATTTTCTTTGTCAGCCTGTCATTTTTTTCATATTCATTTTCTGTAGAATAAAACAATTTGTAAAATAACTTTTTTTAAAGTCGTATCTCTAAAACACGAATTTAAGTACGAATAATTATATCATGGGTTTTGTATAAAATTTGTATACATATTTTTTCGGAAAATGCTAATTTTATTTAAAAAGTCTGAAAGAAGTAGAATTTTTAAAAAAATAGTTATTTAAAATAGTTAAACACTAACAGGAAAAAATATGACTTGAATACAAATTCTAAAGCAAGAAATGCATATATGACTAAACTCTGAGTATTCTTTCTACGTGCTCATTAAAAGCTACAGACTTAACTGTAATAGAAAATTTTAGTTTGAAACTACAGAAGGGTTTCGAATACCACTAGTCGACAAAAAAAAAAAATAAAAATAAAAAAAAATAAAAATAAAAATAAAACAACTTCCTCCCTGCAAACTATATATGTAAAGTGTACAGATTTAATATTCCTAATTCTAAATATGTTATCCAAATTGCTCCAATACGTACCATTTTTCCGAGAAACACTTTTATGGCTCACAGTGACGTCACAACGACGTCACCGTGACCATGCTATGAGGGATTATATGTGTTTTTTCCTTGCCGTTAGTAATCCGAATGTCAATTGAGTTTAGAGGGCCAAACTACCCCGTTCGATCAAGCAGATTGGCTCAGTGACTTGATGTCGTTCTGAGCTTCATATAGAAACTATTAATTAATGTCTTTCAAATTTTTTGACACGTGTTTAAGCTTTAAGCTACGCTGATTTTATAAACTGAACAAATGAAAAATTTCAATAAAATAAAACAAAATTATAAATACAGAACAAAATCACTTACCCTATATTTATATAACATGATGATACATTTTCAGCCTATGGATACAAATTTGTCCAAGTATTATGATGTATGCCTGGCAGAGGGCGTGTAAGCAGAGGGCGTGCTTCATTACAATAGAGAATGCTAACTTATAGCATAGTACAACATCAGAAGTCCAAAACAATTTGAAGATTCACATTAATTTTGCTATGTTTTAAAAACCAGACTATTGAAAAGATTATCTAATGTGAGCCAAAAATAGAATTAAATAAGTGCATTTTCGAGAAAAAAGTTCTGACTATCGGGTTTATGGATATGGGGCATTCTCACAATGTGTTGACTTTCATGTCCCTGAATAATATTTTTTTATTTTAATACACTTTTTTGTGATTTTTCTAATTTCATATACTGGGGAACATCCCATTCCATGATTGTACAACAATATTAACGAGATAAATAAGTTTTGGGCGATGTTGTGGGTCCAAACACCTGGAAAACTCCAATACCGTCCCGTGTCCCTGATGCTGATTTTTAAGTTTGAAGCTGTCTGGATAAAATTGTTTCAATAAAAATAATTCGATGTAATTTTTTTCTGAAACTGGATCTATAGTTTTATATAAATATGTAGCTAAAAATTAACCCAGACACATTTTTAGGGTTGTTATTATTTTTTAAACTATGTCCCTGGGTTTTAGATTCCTTACCATCCCCCTTTAAAATGATACAGAAAATCATTTCAGATGCAGCCAAAGAATGTTTTTCAAGTTTTCTCTCATGCAGAAGTATGCTAGAGAAATAATATCTAAAATTCTTTGGCAGGAAATTTACTGCAGAATTTAAATCAGCATTTAAATATCAATTTGAAGCATCGTGGCTTTATTGGTAGTCTCACCGTCCCCAAGGTTTATTCCTGCACTTTTCAAGGTAATTTTTTTTAAAAATTTAATTTAATTCAATGTTAACAACTGTTTCTAAAAATCAATGAACATTGTGGCTATCACTTAGTCTTAACATGATTTTCCTAAAAATAGGTGGCAATTTTCCTTACCGTTCCATCCTTACCGTCCCTTTTTTTTTACCATTTAGTCCCTTTTTTCCAATACCATCCCCCTTTTTTTTACCTTACCATCCCTTCATTAACACCCCTTTAAGACAATGTTATACAAAAATTCTGTGTTAAAAATACTACATTGTTATTATTTCTTATTTGAATGTCATGTGGGTACTATGCAAATTGATTATAAGTAAAAATTTAGAAGAAAATAAAAAGTTATAGGGGTAAAATTGTAAGGAAAATTAATCTCGTAAGTTTAACTTAAACCTCAGTTAAATAAAAAAATATTTCGTTGCTGACGAATTTTTCTTTATCTTGAATCATTAAGGCATTCGTCTATCAGAATAAAATGTTATTTTGGCAAGTTTAATTTTGTCAGATTTTTTTCCTCAAAAGTCAGAACATTGTGAGAATGCCCCATATACTTGAGTGTGATTGAAATATTAAACAGTCTGCAGAACTGTACTAGCATAAATGAAGAAATAGTCGAATACTTGTCCTGATATTTTATTTTTGTTCGATCTAGACATCGTTAATAGTTGTCTTTTGCTATTTTTTAATAGCCATAAACCGATTAGATTGGCAGCCGTATCAGGATAAAACTGAAACTGAAATTTATTATTATTATTAGTTTTCTTCAAAATTGCACCCTGAAATTGGGTGTTTCATTAAATATGCGTAAATAAAATATTATGACGTTTTTAAAAATTATTAAAAATTTGCTTATTTTTAATCACATTAGATGTTCAAAATCTACAAATTGCAAAATGAGTTCATAAGTAAATTTGTGGTTTCAACTAAAATTGAAACATGAGATATATTTCCTTGCGATAAATTAACTAAAAACAGTTTTAATAGAAATATTTATTGAAGATTCAGTTGATAAAAATATGGAATAGACATATTTAAAATGTTAAATTTCTTATTGACGTGAAAATGTTTAAGAAAAAATACACAAAAAATAAGGATTTCTTTTAAAATATTTATTTAATATAATATATTTTTGCAGAAATAAATATCTTTATTTTTAAAAATAACCTTTCTCGAAAAATATTTTATTGAAAAGAAGCACAGATTTATTTGTTTGTTATTGATAACATGTTCCAATAAATGTATAGTGTTGTATTTACTTTAAGATTTTTCGAAAACCGAAATGTTTGTTTTTACTATATACTTTTGGAAGTGAGTATCTAGAAGCATTCAAGGGATTTTTTTCTCTAGTGGAGAAAACAAAGAAAAAAGTATATCGCTATTTTTCTCTTTCATATTTGCTTTTGACTACATAAATATTAAAAAATGTATAATCACTTTGTATTTTAAGCCTTTTGCAAGCAATTTTTATACACATACAACATTTTTAACATATACAAATAGTGAAATAAAAATTATTTTTTATTAGAAATTTAAGAAAATGTTACTTGTATTTTTATTATATACATTATTTACTTACTTTAATATTGCTTCTTTTGAAATTTATAGCCTTTTCATAGAGAGATATATTATACTGCATTATTTGTTTGATTTATAATTATTTGACCTTTCAAAATTTTAAATATTCAGTCGACAGCATAAGAATATATAAATTCTAATTCATCTCATTTCTTTATTGCTCTCAACTGACACATTTTAAAATTATTCGATGCTTTAATGTACAGTCGGTCAAAAGTACAAACATTACTGCATTTCAATGAACAAAATTACTCAGAAAAGAAATAGAAATCATCTATCAACATTAAATAATATTTTGTTTGAATTTATGTTTATAAAATAAGCTTAGGAGGGCGTCTTCATAATGGAATTGAACCAAACTCTGAAATGTTCGATGTAATAATCTAATTTTAATAATATACTTGTTTTTTTTATGGTAAATTATCTGATGGTACTAAACAGGAAATCAGTACAATTTCTAAATGAAGACGAATGAAAGTTTTTGTCATTATTATTATTATTATTATTATTTTACATAAATTCAAAGGAAATAATTTCCAGTCACATTGCTTTTCCTGTTTTTATTTTTTTCTATCTTTAATAGAAGAAAGTATTGTAATCGAAATTTTTTTCGACTTCCGGTTTTCGACAGATTTACGCGTTTTCGGTGTCAGAGATCTCTCAAAACATGTTTCTAGAAAATGCCTGTCTGTCCGTGTGTCTGTCCGCATTGTACCATCAACAAGTAAGAAAAATCGTGCGTTTAGCATAGATTATGAAACACTTTCCAACACACCCTGAAAGATTTAACGAAACTTCGTTACTTAGGGAAATAAGGTAAATAAGATAACTAAGTAAACATTTAAAAATCTGATTTCAGTAGTTACCGCCCACAGCCAAATATGCATTCCAATTCTTTTGAACAGCCTTGTATTCGATCTGTATGTTGATGTATATACTATATAATGGGAAAATTTGGTTAGAAACAGTGTAACACCATTAAAAATCATTTGAAACGATTTTTTCCCATTAGCCATAATGTAACGGGAAACTTTTGACTGTCCCTGTAAATGAATTAAACATGCTACAAACTTCATTTGAAATAGGGAACGTGCTATGGTAGAGGTCACTAACATCCAAAAATTTCAGAACGATCCGAGCATATTTACGAGAGTTAGAGCGTGGACAGACGGACAGACGGATAGACAAACCGAAGTCATAAGCACTTTTCAACTTTGTTGGAAAGTGTTAAAAAGTGTATGAAGTTATGCATAGAATTGAATCAACTTTTTTTAAGTCTTTGGCTATATCAAGCAGGTCCTCCCTTAGTTTGGAAAAAAGTCACCGAAAGGGGGCGCTGTAATAGCGATTTTTGTGCGATTATGAATATTGTACCACCGAAAAGTGTATGAATTTATGCATAGAATTTGAAACATTTTTTTTTTTAAGTTCTTGGCTATGGCAAACAAGCCCTTCCTTAATTTGGAAAAAATCGCCGGTAGGAGGCGCTGTAATAACTATTTCTGTGCAATTTTTGTGCCATTTTGAATATTGTACCATCGAAAAGTGTATGAAGTTATGCATAGAATTGAACCAATTTTTTGTGTATGTATTTGATGATGGCAAGAAAGTCCACCCTGAATTTGGAAAATTTCCGCCGGAAAGAGGCGCTGTAATAGCGATTTTTGTGCTATTTTCAATATTGTACAATCGAAAAGTCTCCTACCTGGATTTGGAAAAATTCTACTGGAAGGGCCGCTGTAATAGCGATTTTTGATTCTTTGTGTATTCTTCTTACTTTTCGTAGTTCTATTGTACACCTGTAGCTCCTGAATCGACGGGAACTTCCGATCCTGATAACCCGACTATTCGCGACTATTCCGGATTTAAAATTGGCTGAAGTAGGAATTTAAGATGAAAGTCAAAGTTGATATAGCATTGAACTAATAAAAATGAAATATTGAGATTTGTAACAACATTTTGAAATACTAAAATATATGAGATAGAAGAAAGTTTTGGGATTGGCACATCCAATTAGTTTCTACTGTGACAATTTGGAGAGAAAAATGTGTGCGATAGTCTTTTTTGTTTGGGGAGGGGGGGGGGGCAGGGGTATTTTGATAGCGTGGCCCAATGGAGCATTCGATCTGAAAGCAATTTCACATGCGAAGCGGTCAGATGATAAAAGCGGTAAGTGACACAATCATCATTTCCAGGAAATGTGATCTAAAGTTCCAAAAGTTTATTTGCGTTTATTATCAAATGCTTCTTTTAAAAAATAAAATATCTGTGAATTTTTTCAAATAGTCAGTTTAATAGATGGTAGAGTACCATTGATTATCTTCATTCATATTGATTAATTCTTTTTTTCATTTTCTCGCATACCACATTTATCATCTGAGGTCTTCAAATGTTGATAAAATAAAGATTGCACTGTATATAATACTCAAATAAATAAATATTCCTAAATTTTTCTTTCATAATTTTTACGCAATGACACATTTGAAAAATACTTTTGAAACCTTTAAAAATTCTTTTCATATTTTCACTGTTGGGTAACTCCGGGAGAGTCGCCGCATCCGGGATAGAAGCCGCACCCCTTGTATTTCTTGTAATTATCGATAAATGGTCGTCAGACGAACAGTATAGGTGCACAATAAGATTATTTTAACCAGTGTATGGCGTGAATCCCATTTTGATGCTTACTTGTAGAAGTACAATCCTTATTTTGACGTAAGTGCATGATTTCACTGTCCAAACTTTTAAACATGTTATGTTTAAATACTTTTCATGCACTAATTACTAAATGTATGCATGATTTTAAAGTGAAAACTAAGTGTAGCGTTTGTATAGAGTACTGTGTTTATGATTACGCCAGTCCCCTTAGCGATGGCAGGTAACTGTGACAGCCAACGCCTGCACCATGCAAAATGGGATACATGCTGCACTGCAATTCCGGTATACATGCCGCAGCTTCTTTTGTACGGGATGATTAAGTGTTATTAACTTTTCCTTTTCCATTTGCACAGACTAACCATGTTAGACATGTTATCAAGTTTACCAAAACCAAAGAAGAAAAGGGAAAAATAAAAGTAAGAAGGGCAAGAAAGATGCAAGTCAAAATGATAATAATGAAAAATTGGATTACGCGTAACGCAGATGTTCTTTGCAAGGAATGGTTAGAAAACTACTCCAAAAAAGAGGAAGTGTAATTGTCTTCGTTGCATCATGTGTCAAATGTAGTTACATAAAGACTACTTTATCGACACTTTTTCTATAGATTGTAGTCGAAAAAACAGGTCTCTTAACCCATTCGGGACCATAGGTGCATATAAGCATCTTCATAAAGAGCATACAAAATTTGTTTCTGATATCAGTGAAAAAGAAAAGTGATATTAGCTTTCTATAATTAGAGCATTTTTATGATTATTGAAGTAAAGGTAACTTCTTTTAAAAAAAGTAGCGCCAACCGAATAAAAATTTATTATAAAAATATTTTGTAAAAGCCACCGGTCCTGAAAGGGTTAACAAATAAATTATGCAAACACAATTTTACACGATTTTTTTTCTTTTCGCTCTCTAATACCTTGATGTTACGTTGTTGCTGAAATAGCAATTAAAATTTAATGTAAAAAAAATATGTCAAGAATTTTAATAGTGAAAGTAGGCAAACAATTATTAATTTGAATCTACTAATACGTTTCATTGTATTCATTTAGTTTCATTTTGTTATTACCAGGGCTGCGGAGTCGGTAGGAAAAATGACCGAATCCTACTCCGACTCCTGGATTTCTGAAACAATCGACTCCGACTCCAGCATACACACAAGGCTTCTCAAAAAGATTGAAATGCGCTTTAATTTTTTTTTTACCTGTTGGAGATATATAAGTAATGCAAATTGAAACAAGTTGGAAATTGCTCGTCAAACGGGGCAAATGAGGTGCGTTCGTACTATAACTAGTTTTATAATTATTTTTTGCACCCCATATTGTACTGAATGTATAATTTTTTGCACTTCATAAGGTGCATAGTCTGTAACATCATTAAAATGCACTTCCAGTAATATTTTTCCCATTCCCCGTAATGTAACGGAACATTTTTGACTGTCCCTGTAATTAAACTATACATCCGATTTTCATAAAATTTGAAATGGCTCGACAAAATTTTGCAACAGTTATATATTTAAAGTTTCAGACCATTCGGAAGGCTGTAACATCATTAAAATGCACTTCCAATAATATTTTTCCCATTCCCCGTAATGTAACGGAACACTTTTGACTGTCCCTGTAATTAAACTATACATCCGATTTTCATGAAATTTGAAATGGCTCGACAAATTTTTGCAACAATCATATGTTTAAAATTTCAGACCATTCGGTTGGGTAGTTTTTGCTCTGTTACATGCGGACAGACAGACAGACAGACAGACAGACGGACGGACTGAACGGCGACTATAGGTGCTACGTATTTATATAATTACGAACGCACTTAAAAAGATGTTCAAAATTAAATAGTAATTAAGATTAAGGATCGACCGAAACCGAAACCGAGTTTCGTTAATATTTCTATTTTCGGCCGAAAATTTCGTTCGATTAGTTCTAAATACAGTAATGAAAACAATTATATTTATTACTTTTTTTTAGATGTCCATTATTGGAATAGAGGGTGTCCATTATTGGAACAAAGGGTGTCCATTACTGGCATTTTAGGTGTTTTGATATATTTCTGCTATTTACAATTAAATTTTGATTCATATTGGGAAATGAGACTATGGCAATGGTTAAATATTGTTGATAAATTAATATAATACTGAAAAATTGGAATATAATACACATAACTATTACTTAAAAACAATTTTTAGAGAAATTCCTTAAGGGTGTACATTACTGGCACATCTACTATTTATAGACATATAACTCATATAATCCGACTGGCAGGATTTCCTGGCAAAGCATTATAGACAGTTCAGCGCTTTAAAAAAAATAATATTGTTCGGTTGGCATTAGTTTTTTTAAATAATAATTTTCTCCTTACTTGAAGAATGGTGTATTAGATGAAAGGAATATTACTCTTAAACAGCCGGGTAATTATCCTCATATGATAAAAATGTAGTTATCTACATTTGAGATTGTAATGCCTGTATTTATAATTTACTGTTTATCTACCAATTTTAGACATTAATTCATACTTTAAAGACAATTTTAATCACTGTAATATATACAGGTCTGTTTCCATAAAATATATTTGATGTAACATTTAAAAAATATATTAGACGATACATTTAAAAAACCAGAAAAAAATTAATGTGCGTCTAATATATATTTTTAATGTATTTTATAGAAACAGGCCTGTATATATTACAGTGGGTGGCAGGAAAAGTTATTATCTCGACACAGCATCTCTTTCGAAACAATATGTGGAGAAGCAAAATCTGTAGATATTAAAGAACTGGAGGATTGACATGAACGACTGCAATCAATTTGTGAAGATCGTGAGGAGAGAAACATTTTTAATGTCAATGAAACCGGACTCTTTTTCAGAATTTTTCCGAATAAGACTTTGTATTTTAAAAAGGATGACTGTATCGGCGGAAAAATGTCAAAAGTGCGACTCACTATTTTATTATGTTGCAATGTGTTAAGAGAATTTGAAATCTCTCTTATTATTGGAAAACCTCTGAAACCCAGGCGTTTCCCAAAGAACATTCAATTTAATCAATCTGGTACTGTGTGGAGAGCGAATAAGAAAGCGTGAATGGCCAGTTATTTAATGATCGAATGGTTAACTTCCTTTGATAATAGGATGAGAAAACAACAAAAAAATTTCTCTTGTTTTTAGACAATGCAAGTTCTCATCCAAAACACTTGAAATTCGACAATGTTAAAATTGTGTTTTTCCCCCCAAACACAACTTGAGTATGCCTCCCACTTGATCAAGGCGTAATGCACAATTTCAAAGCCTGGTACAGAAAGCTTTTATTAGGCCATATTCTTTCAAAGTTAGATTCTATGAATACACTTGAAAACTACCTAAAATTAGTTAATGCTCTCGATTCTATAATTTGGAATTCCTCATGTGTAAAAAACATAAAACCGGAAAGCGTACGCCAATGTTTCAGAAAAACAGGTTTTATATTAAAAGAAAATGAAACACACATTTCCGACACAAACGAAGAATTAAGCGAAATAAGTGAATTAATGAAATGTATCAGGAGAGCAGAAACTGCCGAAAATTTCATTAACATTGATGATGAGTTACGTACTGAAGAAGAATCAGTTGATGTATGCGATGGTGTTCCTTCAGAATTTTCGACAAAAGTTGACTCTATTAGTGGTGATGATGAAACAGATACTGAAACTGGAGATGCTTTTCCTGCAATATCGAGAATTTCCAAGAAGAGGTAAAATACAGTGTGCACAATTTGTTTTGCAAAAAAAGATGATTCAGAAAGATTAAAACTACTGACAGCGTTAAAACTTCACATTCAAAAACAATTACATGTAATCCCAACCAAAAGCAAAATTTTGTAATAGAATTTTTTTAGTAGGAATGTAATAAACAGTGGATAAATGTATGAACAATTTAATTTCAATTTTATTGCTTAAAAAATAATTATAATTTCTGATTAATCATATAATAGTTGTTTTAGAACATATAAAAGTCAATTAATGAAACATTAAGCTTTTCTTAGCAATTTTTGAATCTTTGAAGTTTTCCCAATAGCGGACACCTCCGAATAGCAGACAGTTTCCGCGCTCCCGAGGTGACCGTTATTTAGAGGTTTTACTGTATTTGAATATTAATGAGCGTATTTAAGTTGATTTTTATACAAAAAGATAAAATTGTAGACTTTTCTTATAATTGTTTATTCTACAAAATGTGAACTAATTTTCTTTCGTCTCGAATTAGGGTCGGACTGACGACTTTTTTTCCATTTTCGGATTTGGTTGACGAATTCCTTTTTGTCAGGTTTCGGATTGACTTTCAGAAAAAATTTCAGATTCGGGTCGGGTGCACCCCGTCCTTTGGAAGACTCTAGTTGGGGCTTAGACATAGAAGAACGTCTAAGTTTTGGGTAAGAAATATATAAAATTGCAGATTTTTGTATTAATGAGAAAAATTCTGTATGAGTTCTCCTATATTGTAGTGATAGCGGATTTTATCAGTTTCATATTTTACACGCATTCTCTTTTATCTGAAATACTGAAAAATAAGGCAGTACAAGTTGAACAAAGGATAAGTGAAACATCCATTGTTATCTGAAGTTAGATTGTTGCATTCGTTAGGGTCCGACTCGAACGGTGGTTCGGATTGAGTTGGTGCTAAATGTTTTTCGTTGTGGGCCAGTCTGATAATTATTATTGCGGGTTCGGATCGTGTTTACCCGATTTTTCAAAAGAAAGTCTAAGTAAATATATATTCCTTTTCCGACACAAAGATAAAAGTGCTGTTAGAGATGACTATTTTTCATAATTCCAATAATATTTTGATTTTATTTCATTTCGGATAGGGTTCATGGTTCAGGTTTCTTTCCGTTTCGCTTCGGACTGACTTAAAATATAAATTTCAAGATCCGAGCTGAACACGGATGGACAGAGGTTAAATTGAAACATCTGTTTTGTCTGAGATGGATTCCTTCATTGGGTTGGATATTCGGACTGACACGCGATTCGGGTTAAGTTTGACTTAATTTACAAAAAATAAAACAAAACAAAAACCTTTCAAAACTCACTTTAATTTAATTATTGTACAATAATGTCGTCTATGAGCTGAAGATGTAAGTAAATGAATTAATTTAATGACTGATTAATAAAAAAAAATCATATCCGCCCTTTTGCCTTATATTTACTCATTAACATGTCAATAAACTGAAAAATAACTAAATATTTATGAATGTATAGAGTTTAATTATTATTCAGTTCATAAATTTAAAACTAAGCGTAATTGGTTTTATTTTTTATTTCACTTCAAACTGTTCAACAAAAAGTTTGGAGTCGGAGTCGGAGTCAGCACATTTTTAGCGACTCCGACTCCGACTCATTTCACCGAAAAATCACTCCGACTCCGACTTCAAGACTTCGACTCCGACTCCGCAGCCCTGGTTATTACATCGTTAATTATAGTCCAGATATAAATATTTTTTTAATATTTTTATTTATAATTTCATTCTGTTCTTATTACAAACGCGGCATAACTATCGCAAAAATGCGGTGTCTCAGCCTGAATGTACGGGTAACGCGCCGCAGTGTAATGTTTTAGAAAAAAAAATTGTTAAAAAATATTAATTATTTGTATTGAATTTTTTGTCGCAGTACACGCGTTGTATATTTAACATTAAATAGCACAGCATGATTTTTTTTTTATGTCCACCACGGGACTTTATACAGAAATTCAAAAAAATGTGCGGCATAAATCCCGGAATTACCCTATAAGATACATGTTTCAAATAGTCTCACAGTCTGATAGTCTTGTCTATATTTTTAGAAGTGAAAGTAAAAACTTTTATATTTGTACCACTTTCCTATTGCCAAATTATTAAAAACGGAAGAAGAAACACATGGCTAAAAAAATTACCTTTATCACGAATAAATCAAAGTTATAAATGAATAGCTAGGATGATAAAGGTGATAAATAAAAAATCATCATTCTGAGAAAACACATTTTGAACCACTTTTATCAACTAAAATTACAATTTTTTATTGTCAAATGCCTCCTTTATCAATTAAAATCTTTGCAAGTATTAGGCTTTTTCAAATAGTGATTTAACAGATGGTAGATAATCACTGATTATCTTCAATCACTTTGGCAAATACCACCTTTATCATCTGCGTTCTTCATATAGTGTTATTCAAACTTTTATCTTAATACCTATATTCTCCCAATTATTCTTAACTGTTTAATTTTATATATTACAGAATACATTTCTGCAAATCGAAAGTATTTTTTTAATCATTAATAGAGCGCAATAAACATATCTGTACAAGTTTACTTATTTTAAATTGCTTTTAAAAACGTAAATCATGCATGAATTTTAAAACAAAACAAGCATCACTTTTAATTATATTTATAAAAAAAAAATAATAAGATGGAAATTTAAACTAGAACTTGTTGTAGAGAAAAATTAAAACTATATATGAAATTTGATATATTTGAAATACATTAAGTTCAAATCAATAATATGCTAGAGAAATAAAAGAAAATATTTCATATTCTTATTCTAAATTAATTTAGGATAGATTGTCTTCATACCAGAAAATGTGTATTAAAATGTATGAGGATCAATCCATTTCAAGTAGTCCAGCACTGGTTACTTGACCATTATTAAAAAAACCTGAATTTTTTTTCTACAACAACCATAAACACGATGAAAGTCCAAAAAGACTGTTATTTTAATTTTATTAATTTTTGTTTGTGCATGGCAGCCATATTTGTTTCATCGTCTGCAGCAATTTTCTCACATGAAAAGTTTACAGAATTGTAAATAACTCATCGTTTATTTCTCCAATTCAAGTACGAATTAAAGCAATTGTACAGAATACATTGGGCTAAAAATCTGGTAATAGAGTAGTTTCCGAAAACAAATCCTTATTGGTGAAATTTCAGCATAAAGTTTCAATTTTTATACAGAATTTGTCCGTTTACAAGAAGAAATTTTTCTAGCAAGGAAAACTGTCAACATGACATAATTTTTTTACAAATAGGCCGAAAGTACTTGTACTAACACGCCAAGTTCCAGATCTGAGAGTTGCTTTCTCTTTGCTAAAAAAAAAAAAAAAAAAAAAAATCCCAAATATTTCAAAAATGTCAAAAATCGCACCTTTGAGGCTTTGATATCTCTGTCGGGGCATGAGATAAAAATCTGAAGTTCTAGTTTCTCACAGTATTTTATGACAGTGTTATGCACAACAAAATTCAGGATGGAGATTTGCCTAGAAGCTGAGATACGGCAAGGGCAACATGTCAAAACAATACTGCCAAATGTTGTTTTGTTGCAGTCACAGATAAATATTTATCTCAGAGTGTCATTTAAATTAATTTTTTATTATCTTTAAATAATAGTAACAGAAAATAAAGACTTTTGAAAAGCTTAGCAATTAATTTAAAAAATAATTATGCCTAAGGCCTACATTTTGTATGGTTTCAGTAATTTTTGTTGTAAGTAATTTTAGTAATTTAAAGAAACCTCAGCACTTTTACATAAAGACAAAAAATATTTTTATACAAGACCTGAGAAAAAAACAGAATAGGGAAAGAGGAAAGCTGTTAATGTTGACATACTTGTTGATACATGATCAAACGTGTCAAAACACATTCTTGCTTGTTGGTTTTAAAACCACAATTTTAATATTGCTAGCCAGTCCCTGAAACTTTTTCCTGCCGTAAGCATGTTCCTGTAAATGAAACATTATACGATGTTACCAAGCATCAGCCTCAAGTAATTTTCAGAAAGTAAAGATATCCAAAGCCCTTTCAAAATTTATATTGCAGAAAAATGAGACTGTTGCATGATAAGAAGTAAGCTAGTAATTATTAATGAAGTGAGACTTGAACATAGTAATTTCAAAGTTCATTTCTATGAGTCAGCCGGGACAAGATCTTCAATCAAGTTATCAGGAGATGACAAGACTTGGTTCCTACAAATAAAATTTTGAGATAGATCACCCCTAATTAACTGACGACAGTTACTGGTCGAAATCATAACATCTCTCCTAAATTCTGTGAAGGTATTTCTCAGATCGTGGTTGAACATATATAGTCTCTTAGTAAATTAAATATTTCTTATTACACTGTTTTCAACAAACCATATTTTGTGCAAAAATATAAAACAGATAAATCTAATTCATCTTAAGGTACTTTTAATAGCATGTATTGATATCTTTTCCTCGCTATATCTCAGCTTGCAGTCAGATCTTCATCTTTAAATTTTTTGTGTATAATAGTATCATAAAATACTATCAGAAGCCGTAATTTCAGACTTTTATCTCGTGCCCAACAAAGATACCAAAGCCTCAAAAGAGCGTTTTTTTATTATTTTTGAAAAATTTGGGATTTTCTTTTAGCGAAGAAAAAGCAAGTCCCAGATCTGGAACTTGGCGTGTGAGTACAAGTACTTTCGGCTTATTTGTAAAACAAATTATGTCATGTTGAAGTTTTCCTTGCCAGAAAAATTTCCCCTTGTAAACAGACAAATTTTGAAAAAAACCTGAAACTTTATGCTGGAATTTCACCAATGTAAGTATGTCAACATTGACAGCTTTTCTCTTTCCCTATTCTGTTTTTGGCTGGGGTCTTGTATAAAAATATTTTTTCTCTTTATGTAAAAATGCTGAGGTTTCTTTTAGTTATTAAAATTACTTACAATAAAAAATACTGAAACCATGCAAAGTGTAGGTCTTAGGTATAATTATTTTTTTAATTAATTGCTAAGCTTTGCAAAAGGTTTTATTTTCTGTTACTGTTATTTAAAGATAATAAAAAAAATAAATTTAAATGACACTCTGAGATAAATACTTACCAGTGACTACAACAAAACAATAGTTTGGCAGTATTGATTTGACATGTTGCTCTTGCCATATCTCAGCTTGTAGTCAAATCTCCAACATGACATTTTGTTGTGCATATCACTATCATAAAATACTGTCAGAAACCAAAACTTCAGATTTTTATCTCGTGCCCCACCAGAGATACCAAAGCCTCAAAAGTGCGATTTTTGACATTTTTGAAAAATTTGGGATTTTTTTTTCGCGAAGAGAAAGGAAGTCCTAGATCTGGAACTTGGCGTGTAAATACAAGTACTTTCGGCCTACTTGTAAAAGAAATTATGTCATGTTGACAGTTTTCCTTGCTAGAAAATTTTCCTCTTGCAAACGGACAAATTTTGAAAAGAAACTGAAATTTTATATTGAAATTTCACCTCCAAAGATTTATTTTCGGAAGCTACTCAATTATCAGATTTTTAGCTCAATGTATTCTGTACAAATTTCTTTAATAGGTACTTGAATTGGTGAAATAAACGATGAGTTATTTACAATTCCGTAAACCCTTCATGTGAGAAAATTGCTACGGACTATGACACAAAGAACGACCGCCATTCACAAAAATAATAATAATAATAATAATAATAATAATAATAATAATAATAAAATTAAAATAATAGTCATTTTGAACTTCCATCATGTTAGTGTTGTTGTACAAAAAAATTCAGATTTTTTAAAAATGGTCAAGCAACGAATAAAGGATTTTCTGGACCACTTGAAACGGATTGACCCATGACTCTTTTGAGGAATTTAAATAAATTAAGTATTCTTTAGGGATGAAGTCTGATAATTATTAAGATTTATAAGAATACTTA
The DNA here is from genome assembly GCA_963932465.1 of Maratus speciosus. Classification (NCBI taxonomy): domain Eukaryota; kingdom Metazoa; phylum Arthropoda; class Arachnida; order Araneae; family Salticidae; genus Maratus; species Maratus speciosus. Next base: position 197,087,052 of record OZ010800.1, on the reverse strand, counting down.
CAAAAAAAAACTAAATACTTAAAAAGAAAATGCTATTACCTTAATTAAATGTTCGATATATTCTTTCATTGGAGCGGAAATGTTATCTTACAGATTGCAACAAACAAAAATTAAAATTTAAAATTCTTCGTGCACATTAACTATATCATTTTTTCTTTAACTAAAACGTAAAAAAAAATATAAGAAAGATATCTTGGGGAAATGCTTAATTGTGTTTTTTTCTTTAGTTTCAAGAAACAAATGCAAATTTTGTTTTAGAAAAAAACAACACTTTTTTTTCTTTTTTTTTACATTAAATTCTGTTTATATTCATTTTAATTTTTGGATAGGAGATATTTATTAATTTTATACAGTAATATTTATACACAGGAATTTTATACAGGAAATCTTTTTTCACCTGATTGGATCATCACGAATATTTTAAGGTTTTTCTAATAGATATGGAAATTTTTATAATGAATGTTAAAGAATGCAAAAAAATATTTATTTAAAACGATATTTAGATCCACTAAAGCATCACTAAATATAAAATAATTTCGAATATCAATCTGTTGCACAAACAGTTATTTTTAACACTCTACAACGTATTTGATAAGTGTTTATCAATTCGGTATGTCTGTCCGTTCATCTGTCTATACGTCTGTATGCCCATCTGTCTGTCTGCCGTATATCCGTGCTTTAACTCGCGTAAATATATTCCGATTGCCATGAAACTCATATATGTTATTTGGAGTTACTGAGGCATATTCACACTGTTAAAAATTTTCAGAATTCTGTCCAGTCACGTGACCGTTTTTTGAAAAAAACGGTTTCATAACCATAATTTAACTATATTCTGACCATAAAAGTGCCAATAATATTGACAAAATAGTGTTAAATTACGGATGTGTAACCGTTAGCGATAAAAACGGTCAAATGACGGGACAGAATGCTGCAAATTTTTAACAGTGAGTGTTGAAAATGAAGTGTATAGCATATACTGTCTGCTTACAGTGACAATCAAAATAATTTTGTTACATTACGGTATATGGCAGAAAACCGTTTGCGCAGGTATTTTAATGATATTGCAGTATTTTAAACATATTGAAATTTATATATGTCATTCAGCTGTACTATATGGTGTTAGTTTATGTATTATGGTTTGCATAGAATTTATCGTTCATTTACATGGACACACAAAAGAATTTGGCTGTACAGTAATATCTATGAACGATAATAATTGCTTCAAGCGCGCTTTCAGTTGTAGTACGCCTTTTAAAATTTAATTGTATTTTCAATATGATATTTGTTAAAATAAATTCTATAGATCATAGGGTAGACCGGAGCACGTTTACGCGGTTTTTTTTTTCAATGAATTTTCTAATTTTTATGTTTTAACTTAGGGAATTTTAGACATTGTGTTTTTATAAAGCAGTTAATAAAGTCAAAATTTGTGTATTAAGTTGTTGCCTTATTTGTGTTTTTTAACCGTAAAAGAAAATTTTTTTGGTCCAAGTGTCTCGTGTGAATTCGCCCCGGGAACGGAGCAAGTTTACGCATCATGTACACTGTTAAAAATCTTGCAGCATTCTGGCAGGACATTTGACCGTTTTTTGAAAAAACGGTTTCATAACCATAATTTAACTATATTCTGACCATAAAATGGCCAATAATATGGTCAGAATAGTGTTAAAATTACGGTTGTGTAGCCGTTTTCGAAAAAAACGGTCAAATGACCTGCCAGAATGCTTCAAATTTTTAACAGTGTAGAGTACGTTTACGCATATTATAAGTGATACCAATGAGTAAATGAAATAGATATTTAATCAAATTCAAATGTTTAATTTATAAATTAAAACACTCTTTTAAAATAAAAAAACTTAAAGTGAATTTATTAAAGAACATTTTATAGGCTAAATTTAAAACATAGGGCTTAATTGCTAATTAAAAACAAAAGCTATTTAGTCATCTTCATTATCACTGTTACAATTTTGTACAAACAAAAAATAAAGTATTTACTTTCGCACACTTGTCGTGGAACCCCCTTTTGCATCTAAGACATTGAACCCAGTCTTGTCCTTTTTCGGATTGGCTGTATGATTTCAAACAATAAATACATACACAGATTTCATTTTCGTCATGAGATTCATCCACTATTTTCTTTTTTCCAGAGTGTACCAACTTTTTCCCTTTTGCAGTTTTTGGTTTCATACTTTTCCTTTGCTGTCTTCTCGTTCTGCTTCCATAGAAACCAGTAAATTTTTACCTAATTTCTTCTTTTTGTTTTGTTGTGCCACAATTTTTTCTTTTATGCTTCTAACTGCTCTTGTCTGAGGGCTTCTTTAACCGGAGTATCAGTTAGGATTGCGAACTTCCTCTTTTTCTTCCCCTTCTTGGTGCCAAGCCTTGGTCCTGCATTTTCAAATTGTCTCAGTTGTTCAGGTGTTGGGTAGTCCACATTTGACGAAGTTAAAGACTTACTGGGAGAAATACTATCGATAGGCATATAAGTCTCAGAGACTTTTGCTGCAGTGCCAGAGACGTTAGTAGGCCCATTAGTAGAGGGCAATATTTATTCTGGTCTGTCAGTCATGTGGGATGGCATGAAATCAGCCTCAGAAAATATCAATAGGTTTAGCGGTTGAAACCCTGTCACTTTAAATTCTACCGTTATGTTTGCTATAACAGACAAATCTGTTACTCAATTAAACATTAAATGATGATTTGCAAAATTAAATAGCCTGAAAATACTAAAAAGGCTTGAGACAGTACGGAGCAAAAAAGCTTTAGGGCACGTTTACGCAGTAAGAACGTACATAAATTTTGCCCCGATGTCAATTCGTAAACGGGTCCCGTCACCATGTTTGAATTTATTTTTAACGTGCAACGAAAATTCATAACATTTCTGTTCATACAAATACAGTTCTTAAAAGTAGAAAAAATTCTGCTAGTGTTCATATATTTTTTTATCCTTAACTAAGTATTATTAGTTCACAATTAGTTTCAATATGTTCAACACAAAATTTACTCATTTTGACAGAAAACAGTTTATCCTTTCCGCATGCTAGACTGAAACTCGACTGATGCTCAAAACGTTGTGAGAATACCCGCTAGGAAGCAGCATCAATCTGTCACGACTGGAGGCGTGCCAGTTATAACTCGTTTTGGAAAAAGTTCACTGCATAAACGTGCACCATGCGTAAACGCGCCCGTGTCTACCCTATACAAAAGTGCACAAGAATCTCAAGTAAATTTCCGTTTTACTGACGGAAATTCTTTAATGGGAATTTTCAGCTATGGTATGCTTTTGTCTTAACTAACTTCTAGCAGACTATACAGTATATATAACACTCTAAAGATCATATACAGGGCTGCACAAAAACCTCAGATAATTTTTCGACTACTGATGGTATTGTCAGAAATTTTATTTTTAAATGTGTTATGTGTTTTCAAAATTAAAAAGTATTTATAACATTTTCTATTACTTCTATTAAATAATTTTTAATAATATCAATTTTTTATTGAAATTTGTATGTTGTAGATCACACTGTGTTCAAATCCTCGTTCTCATAGTGATCCTACTAAAGCTTACTTATAGTGGCATGTAAAATTACTAGATGTGTACATTTATTTACTTTTTTCTAAAATTCCTATTTACTTTCATTTTACTTTTTCTTATAACATAAAATTTTTAAACGTTAAAGTCTGATATTACGCATAGTCTTGTTTTAAGTAATTGGCTTGGGAGCTTTGATGGGTGCAGAAATGCATCTTTAGGTTAACAAATGAAAAAAAAAAACTTTTTCTTAATTTATAAATGTTCTGATACAAAACATGTATTGTAACAAGTAACTTTGTGGTACTTTTACTTTACTCTCTTATGTTATATTCAACGTCTGTAACATAAAATATGAACGTTCAACAACCATTTCCCCTCGTGTAGAAAAGTTTCTATGCTTAAAGAAGTCTCTCCACGAGAGAGTGGTCTCATTCCATTTCATTTGTTTATTTACAAGGGAACCACTTTTGGTGTTGCTCGCACCTAGCATTGAGACGTGGTGCATTTTAAAGCCCTATATTATGAAGTTTGAGAATCGATAAACTTTTTCTGTTAAAATAATGTTTCTTGATTATACAGCAGCATAACTTTCTGAAAATGCAATTTCCGAGACCACTTATCGGACTATTAAGATTGAATTTTTTTAAAGAAAAGCATTTAAAAATAAAAAATTAGTTAATAATAAGTGTAAATATTGAAAAAAGTTTGAAAATTCCTTCAAAAACCCACGAATTTGATTTTGAAAAATTGCAACTTTATATTCGTATTTTTGACGGGGAAACAGTTGGTGTTTATTTTCAAAAGTAGAGCTTTCCGGCAACCCTACACAGCAAACACAGAGCTATCGGTAAGCAATCGGCCGACAGCCGCTTGCCACTACCGGCGGTATTGGCACGATACCGGTTCCGTATCTTTTTTTGATACGCCGCGCGAATGCGGCCCGATTCATGAGGCACGCAGCCGGTCCAGTATCGGCAAAACACTATGTCGACAGCACGCCGATAGCTATCCATATGAACGCCGGCCGAAGCCCGACACCAGTATAAATTGAAAAAAAAAACTGTTTTGATGGCGCCATGTATGAGCCACCGTCGAATGTATATTTGAAAGGAACGCCCAAAAGACAAAGGTGTTTCGGCGATAGACGAGGCCGTGTTTGATCCTACGAACCCCAGGACAGGAAGTGGACGCCCTAACCACTTGGCCAAAGAGACTTGATCAGGGGAGGATTATAAGGTAATAAGGGGAAGAAGTATTTGTTTGTAGTTGAAGGTAATTGGTAGATGGGAAAATTAGAATTTTGAAGCGTTTTTATTTTTTATTTTTTTTTTTTATTTATTTATTTGTAATTGTCTTACGCGCGTGTATTTAAAAGTTAATTTAATATTTAATTGAATGAAATAAATATCTTAGCGAATTCGTTAAAGCAAATGAATTATTTTTCTTATAAATTTAAGAATAATTAAGTATAAGAAATATTTTTAGAGGTTTTGTTCAGTTAATCTAATTTTCTTGTTAGGAATTATAATGCAATTACATGCGTTGCGTTAATTTATAAAATTTATATTTTTAACGTGGGAAAATGTATTTTAATAAATAAAAAGTTGATAATTAATAACTTTAAATTAGAATAATAATTCATTTTATGTCGTTTTGATGATTTAAAGTGGAACATATATTTAATGAGTATGTTGCAATATTAATTTGTTACTTATCAATATTTTTAATTTAAAAATAAAATAAAAATATTAATTTACATATTTTTTTTCCTTTTGGAAAATTATTTTTAAATGGGAGATATTTCTGAATTTTTCTTATTAATTTAAGAATGCTTATTAAATGAAATAAGTGAATTTCAGAGGTTTTTCTGTTAATACAATTTTTTTCTTTAGGAATTATAATGTAATTAAATCTGTTAATTCAAGAAATGTATATTTGTAACATAGAAAAACTAATTTTAATAAAAAAAATAAGTTGGTAATTAATCACTTTTAATTAGAATAAGAGTTCGTTTTTTGTCATTGGGTGATTTAATGTAGAATATATTTTAAGGGATTATGTAGCCATAATGATTCTTTTACTTATCAACATTTTTTAATCATCAAATAAAATAGAAATATTAATTTATCTTTTTTGGGGGGGAGGGAGGGGGGGGTTAGTAATTTTTTTAGAAGTGGGAGATTTCTGAATCTTTCTTTTAAATCTTAATGCTACAAATTTGGGGGGGGGGGGCGGGGGTTACAGCTTGTAAAATAATTTTAAACACGTTTTAATAGTTTGATTTTTAAATAAAATAAGAAACATAGCTCCATTTTTTTTACGATTAAGTTTACAATGAATAGTAATTTTAAGGAGCGATTTAAAAAACTCTTTTGATGATTCAAATAATTGTAAGTCATTTTTAAAATGAATTCAATAACAACTTTTTAAAAATAAATAAATATAGGCTATTTTTTTTTTGTGTGTGTGTGTATCACTGCTAGAATTTTATATGAAATATACATATCTTATCAAAACTCAAACTCAAACAAAATTAAGAAAAAGTAAAAAAATGTCGGTACAGCTAAAAATTCCGAATTCGGACCGATGTTGGCAAATCTAATCGGGCCACTATCAGAAATCACATACCGGTCCTGCGTCACTTGCCGGTGTAAGTCGCTTGCCGATACATAACCATAAGGGGACCGATTACGGTAACCGGCAGCCAAAAAAGCAGATTCTTGAGTTTCAGTTGCCGACACTTCACCGAAACCATTGTGTCCATACCGACACTTAACCGACACTGCCAGCGGAGGACTGATCGTGTGCCAAAAGGTATGTGTTTGCTGGGTAGCCAAATGTCATAGCTGAATTTGTAATAGCTAGACATTGCAATGCCCGACCTATTATCGACCTATGTCCGACCACAGTAATTTTTCTAAATTGTGTAAAAATATTAATTTACATTATGATTACTTTTACAAAAGGACCATTTAATACAGTAACATTTCATTTTAAACATTCGAAACTTTATTTCTCTCGATTTCAAAAGAAAATAGTTTGCGTATTTTGTATTTCAGTAAAAAACAGTTTTCAATGATCTTCGAAGCTTTTACAGAATTGTATTTATTACTTATATATTTATCGTCTGCATAAAAAAAAATAAATAAAAACCTAATATTTGTTTCTTATGCTATCAATTATAAAAAAAAATCGCAATCTGATATAATTCTAGTAATATGTTCTATACATTTTCTCTTTGGATAAAGCGGACGGAAAAGCGCCATATTTGGTGACTTAACTCACTTTTGGCGTGAAATAAACAAATAAATGTGTAATAATAAAAAATTAAAAGTATAAAAAAGTATATAAAATATTATTTTAACAGAGAAATTTTTCGGTTCTCTAACTTTTATGTATAGGGCTACAAAACACACCAGGTCTCGATGCTAGGTGCGAGCAACACCAAAAGTGGTTCCCTTGTTAGACATTATCTTTCACTAATAAACTGTGAAGCTTTGGTACAATATACTGAATGTATCGGAAAGTGTTTCATAATCTATGCTGGACGAACAATTTTTCGTTCTTGTTGCTCATTGTTGGTTAAAAGTTGTTGCTGATTAAAAATATTTAAAGGCTGAATAATTTTCATGTGAAATAATTTTAGGGAAACCACCTCTTTGAAGCATTCTTTTTTTTTATGTCACCAGTGTATAATGTAGTTGTTATATCAATTTGAAATGGAGAGTTTCTGTACCAAGCCGTGAGAGTCATAAATATCTGATATAGTCTCACATTTGCGTTAAGTACCGCAACGGCTCCAATCCTGAAAATGAGAGAATGTTGAAAATCAATTGCTCAATAATTATAGTTAGATTCCATGGAAAGACTTTAGTTGATTAGTAAGATGAGGTGGGCACACGCCAGCATTGCTAATTACAATCTCTCAGATACAAGAGTAGTGGAATGATGACACTTACAAAGCCAAAAAGCATTTCCAAATCGAGTCATGGTGCGCCGACTAAAATTTAAAACAAAAACTGCCAACGGTCAACCAGAATTGGCGGCGTCATCTTTAACCAACATATTGGGCAATGACAGGCAGCCCTAAATTAAAGCAGTTGAAAACATCGCAGATATGTCGTAATAACTTTATTTATTGCTTTTATTGTTATGATAACCGCAGTACGTTACGCAGGCATTATAAGTGAAACTGAAGATAATATAAAAAGTAATTTCCTTTTATGATTGCAAAACCCATAAATCTATCTAATTGATTTTCTAGAATGAGTTAAATTAACACATCTGCCTGAAAGAATGACCTTTTTTAACTGGGGTAAAATAGAGTAAAATGTATTGAATTTTGACAAAGCAAAATAGTATTTTCGTTTAAAAAAAAACTGAAGGAATAAACATTAAAAGAGAGGGGAATTAATAACCTTTTAATACATTTAAATTAATAAATTATGCCTAATATATGATTCCATCATAGTGTCACATTCGCTTGCATCTAGCAATGTATACTCACGACGAGGTTTCCAAACAACTGAAAATAAAATTCTAAAACACAAGAACCCTGCGTACCTCAAAAATGTATAACACATTCTAAATCATATATTATATTTCTACTTTTTATCCTGCTTTTCAAAGCAAAATGTAAAGTCTTTTTTGAAAGCTACTTCACTATACTCTACAAGACTGGAACAGCGTGAACAACAGTTTTACCAAATGTTGATACAATGAGCTTTTCCTTGATGCTTCAAATTGAAAATCGTGAACGCACCGAAACATAAAAATTTCTAAGTTCTTTTTTTTTTATTTAAATAATAGTTTTTTGAAGGTTTTTGAACAAACAATAGCTCCCTGTAAGAAAATCCAATTCAGATGCACACTTTATGTCAGCTATGTAGCATTAAGCGAAGTAGCATTAAAAAATGTCTCAACATTTGCTTTAAAAACAGACAATACGATGCAACATTTGTATATTATCTGAGGAAAAGAAATATTTACAAATATCGCTGTGTTTTGCAATTTTATGAATTTATTTCGACTTTTATGAGACTATATTTATAAATATTCACAGAACAAATGTTTTTTTCTTTTTATTCTTCCTTATTATCATAATTGAAATAAATTTACTAAATCGCGCTTAGCTTTTAAAACATTGAAAAAAAAAAGTAATTTTTCTTCAGTCACTTTCCTTAAATATCGTTTGGAACAAATGCTCAAAAATTAAAGGGAAAAGTTAACAAAATTCTATTGATACTATTACTTAATTAACGTCTATTCGTTCTTAACTATTCTATTTTCAAAAAAGTAAATGCGTATTAGTATTAGTAAAAGTAAGTTATTCATCGTATTGCTTCTAAATTACAATATATATATATATATATATATATTCTTTTAACTAGGACTATAATGTTTAAAAATTGAAACAAAAACTGTAATTTTAATGGAATAGAGGTTATTACAGAATTTTATTGAAAACAAAAGTAAAAAATAACTTCGTTGTTTGATATTAATGTAGCAGAAATTTTTCATTTTTCATGATTCCACGAGATGTTTTTCTACATAAATTGTTAAAATGTTATATTTGAATTTTAGAACAAAACTTAATTTTTCATACAAATATCAAACTTTTCTTGTCTGTGCTATATTTTATAATTTATCGCAATTCATGTGTGCTTCTTTATGAATATATTAGTCGTTATTTTCATAAAATTCAAGCGTAGTACATTTGATAATTTTTTTATTTATTCGTGAGCTTATCTATATATTTTTGTATTCTTATAATAATACTGGTGCAGATATTTTCAATATTTTTGCTGATTCCCATTCTTCAAAATTTTAACTTTGATAAATTTTGAAGATTTAAAAAAGAATACATGAAAAAATCGAAAGTGTAAAAAAAGAACAATGAAAATTTACAAGTACATTATAAATATAAATTTGCTATACTGTATGCAGTAAACATTAAAATTATGTAATGTTTAGAAGAGAAGATAAATACGATAAAAATATGCTGTAGTACCTAGTATTACTTTTCAGTTTAGTGTTAAACATGGATAACTTTGTTCTTTATAATGTTCATTGTTTTTTATTACAACAAGTAATATTCAAAGTAAATATTAAGATTAATAAGAAATTAACTTTCTTCCACATTATTCAGCTTATCTCAAAGCAACAACTTAATTTTTAATAACCGATTTGAACAAAGCTAACGTTTTTAAGATTAGCCGTTTTAGCACAAAAACTATTTTTTGGTATCGCTTTTAGCTTTTTATCAAATTTACACCTTATTTCTTTCGTTTAGCTAACAAATATTTTAGTGCCAAAAGATTAACATTTTAAGTAACATTAAGTATGACATTCAAAAATACAATCTAACCATACAAACAATTAAATTTAAATTTTTCTTTAAAGTTACAAAAAAGTAGATATTGTAGGTATAACTATTTTATGTATATAATTTTTTAATAAATTATATGTATCCAAATAATTGTTTTCTTGAATAACATGCATGTAACAAAAATACATTTGTTTCACAAATGTACACAAAGTCGCTGTGAAAGTGCACTTTACCAATTTCAAATTCACTCGCTTCGAATTGAAAAATTTTGTGTGGTTTGTTTTGGTTGATTTATAATTGAATATACATTTTAATGTATTAAAAACAGAAAACAGACTTTTTGAATAGTTAAACGTAGAGTTCCTCTGAAGGCTGTTACCAAATCCAAAAGAGAAATTTTCTGACACATTTTGATTTCGTTTTTGTTCAAAAACACGTGAAATTGACATGTATTCTTATTAAGAAACTATGTAGTCGAATGAGTTTTCTATTTTTTGATAAAGGCAAACGATCATTCAGAAAATATTTTTTAAGTCAGCGTTTTGTACTAAATTTCCGGTCGCGACAGTGCTGTAAATCTAAAAACCTATCATCACGTCACAAAAATCGCTAAAAAATCAATAACTAACTTATTTACCGAAAAATGGAAAACGCCATTCGATTCTAAATTACTTCAGCAGTCTGACCTTTTAATTGTATGCCTTTACGTTTAAGAACGAATCAGAAAATGTTCCAGAAAATTTCACATTTGTTGAGCTGGTAATTTGAGAAACGTCTTAATGTAGTGCCAATAAGCAACTATTTGAAAAATATGCAACCTCATTTCATAAACAATATGCAAAATAATGATTAAATTATTACAAGAATAATATCAGGTAAATATGATGAAAATCTTCGATATAAAGGTGCTTTAAAACCACTAAATGCTATAGCATGGAGCATACAAAATTGCTGCAATATGTAGTACTCTAGGTTGGTTGGTTGGTTGTGTTTATGTCGGCCAATTATCAACACGAGGGATATGGGCCCTATGGGGGGGAGTGCCCTTCGTGGGGGTCTTTCTAAAGGAACATAACCCGTATTAACGCTTGGAAGTCCAAGGTTCGAAGAAAACCACGAAAACTCCGAACGATTAGGCCGACGGGCGCGATTGGGATCGAACCCAGCACCTCCCGTCTACCAGCTTCGAGAGCAGAACCTCTCGGCCACTGGTATAGTACTCTAGGAGATGGATTCGTTGGATTTGGATCGCATCTCGCCATTAAGACTTTAATTCTAGATTTAAATGTAACGTTTCTGTTTCGTATTCAAGTTCTACATGTGTTGAGTTCAAATGAAGTTTCTCATTTAGCTGTTTTTGGATTGAATATACAGCTGTGAGTTTTCCAGTGTGGTAAGAAGTTAAACTTCGTATTACGAATAAAGATTTTTTGGAATCCATACGGTTACATGTTATAGTAATATTCACTGTTAAAGTGATTTTTTATGATCCATACGGTTACATGTTATAGTAATATTCACTGTTAAAGTGATTTTTTATGATCTTGCTCACATCGAAATCATTTTGATTTAAGATAAGCAATTTGAATAGGTCTTTTAGAAAACATGTGATGTCAAATCCATATAGTTCTTTTATGTTCCTTAAGAAAGATTAATTAATAACTTAGATAGCTATTCTTAATTGGGCTATCATTTTTCTCTAAAAAAAGAATCCATTCCCTGTTTTAAAACATTCTTTATTATATACATATATACATATATATACATATATATTGTTTAATAACGTTCATATGAAAGTTATTGCACATTCTTGCATCGTGCTATAATTTATTTCATCTTTCGTAAATTAAAAAAAAATATATATTCCTTTTTGAAATATTATCCATATGCTATTATAATAATAATTACATCTTTCATAAATAATGCTTGCTTTTGTTTACACTATAATATATTAGATCATAAATCAAAGTCATTTTATTTCTTATATAATTTAAATGTGTACGTTACACGTACACATAAATAATGTTATCATTTTCTTTACATCATAGTGAATACTTCTAGAAAATTGCTCAATATATGTAAGTACTTAATGAAAATATAATAAACAAATAAAAAGATTTAATCTGTAATTACAATTATAAAGTAGTGATCGTTATTCAAAATGAGGGGTTTAACTGGGCACTATGCTTACTCTTTTCCCAAATGATAAGGATGATTTATTATTAAGTTAATACTTTATTTTTTATGGGCTTTCCTTTCGATGCGAAACATTATGTCTGTTTTTTTTTTTTTTTTTTTTTTTTTGCTATTGTCTTGGCCAGTTTGGCTCAATTATGCCAACTCAATAAAACGCAGATGCACTGCTGTTTTGACAGAGATTACTTCTAAATTTTGAGTTGCTGTATGGACACCTACCTGTACTATGTAAGCCTTCCAACAACTTCGTTTTTCAACAAATAAAGAGATTTGCCCTGCTAATCGGCTTGCTTACTTGGATCTGCTTTCTTCTGATTTCTCTTAATTTTGAAAATATTTCAGTGAATTAATATTACAACTTTTCAGGATATCATCTGCTACCTATTAGCTAAACTTCACTTTAAATTGTGGCGTCTGCCAGTTTCCCGATGTCTTCTAGGCAATAGCTCGAGCTTTAAGCAATCAAACTCTATAGGGAGTTTTCTGAAAAATAACACCCAAAAGCATAGCCACTATTTTCAAGAAACTGCCTCATTTGCTCTTTGTGCAAACAGATTGTTTGCATTAATTTTCACATGTCAAGGCAATTACTGGGTCCTGCTCTTGTGATGCCTGCACGCTCCGGTCGCAACGGATATCCTTATTTTTGATTTCATATCCTTCTGTCACCGTGCTATGTACATTCAGCTAATCTTTTGGTTTCGCCATCAAAGCTCTGTATACTTTCCGGAACTCAGTAAAGTGCCTGCATACAGCCTTAATTTCTTACAAGTATAGCATTTTAAGATGTCATAGGCACTGGGTCCCCTTCTCCAATACTTGCCCAGAAAAAGCTATTTCTTCTTCAACCTTTTGCGATTATTCACAAGATATATGTGACGTCAAATCACATATAGTTCTTTTACTTTCCTTAAGAAACATTAATTAGTAACTTAGATATTCTTAATTACGCTGTTATTATTCTCTTTAAAAAAGAATCCATTTCCTGTCATAAAGCATTCATTCTTCTTATATTGCTTTAATAACGTTCATATGAAAAGTAATGCAAATTCTTGCATCACGCTTTATTTCATCTTTCATAAATAATAAAAAATAATTTCCTTTTGAAATATTATCCATAGGCTATAATAACAATAGTAATTAAATCTTTCATAAATAATGCTTTCTTTTATTTATACTATAACATATTAGTATGATCTAATATGTTATAGTGTAAGATCAAAATAATTTCATTTTTTTATAGAATTTAAATGTGTTATTTTCTTTACATCGTAATGAACACTTCCAGATAATTGCACAACCTATTTAAGTATTAATGAAAATATAAAAAGTAAATAAAAAGATTTAATCTGTAATAACAATCATAAAGTAATGATTGTTATTCAAATAGAATAGTTTAACTGGACACTTTGTTTACTGATTCCTTTCTTTTCATTGCTTTTCCTATATGGAAAAGATGATTTATTAATAAGAAATTACATTAACTTTATGGGTTTTTTTTTTTTTTTTAAATACCAAACATTGTGTCTATTTTTATGATTTTTGCTATTATCTTGGCGAGTTTGGTTCAATTATGCCAACTCGACAAAAATCAGATGCACTGCTGTTTTGATACAGATTACCTCTGAATTTTGAGTTGCGTATGGACAACTCCTTGTACTATTGTAAACCTTCCACCGTTTCTCAACAAATAAAAAGAGCTGTCCTGCTAAACGGTCTGCTTACTTGGATCTGTTTTCATCTGATTTATCTATTTTTTTAACTATGTGAGTGAATTGATATTCCAGCTTTTCTTGGTATCATCTACTACCTATTAGCGAAACTTCACTATAAAAAGTATTTCTATTTCTTAGCCTTTTAGTAAAATTGAGTTTTTTTTGATCGACTATATGTAATCCTATCGGGTCTACTGTCAATCACATTGTTTATAGTTTTAAATAAATTGGTGTGTTTTGTTACAGTAAGTGTCATGGCTCTCTTTAACACTTTCCCAAATTATGAATTTTTCTAAAGCATAAGCATTTATCGGGAATTTTTGAAACTACATTAGAAGATTTGCACAATCATTTAATAAATTTTAGAAGGATATTGCTAATTAAAATTAATTAATTGAATTGAATTTATAAGGATTTTGAGCAATATTTATAACTCCACTCAAATATTTTATTTAAAATATTTCTTTAGCATTTTGTAGAATTAGGAAATGTACAAATATAATATTCTTACAAAATAAATATAGAAATATTTTCGAACTCAAACTCTCCCCCCCCCCCCCCCCGCCACCACCACGACCACCACCAATCTTTCAACGCCAAGAAAGCTGAAAAGATGCAAAGGCAAAAGAAATCATTCGTTTAAAAAATATTTTTGTTTTGTGCAAACAAAAATGCTTTTGGAGCACGAGAAAGTAAAATATCTAAGTATAATAATAAAGAATAAGAATAAAGGATAAACAAAATACATATATAGAATACTAAACTATAAATAACACATAAATATAAATAAGAAAATAAATTAATCAAAAAGATAAATAAAAGAGACAATAAAGATAAAATGAAGACAAAAAAATACTTACATGCAAAAAAAGAGAGGGTGAAAAAACACAAAATTAGTTGAAATGCCAGAAGAAGCAGAATCAAAGCAAATAAGCTAGAACTTGTGTGAATCAATAAGTATAAAAATAACTTCTTAAAACACCATCAAAAACTTTTAAACATGCTAGACCTTTCGAAAGATCTGAGTCCTTCTTCATCAGGCGCAAAGAAGACATGCTTCTGCTATGAAAGCAGCAGCAAGAATGAAATGAGAGATAAGGGAAGGGGAAACAAGCTGAAGAAACAGCCAATAGGAAAGCAGAAGACAACAGTCAATCACAGACGAGTATAATCAAAATAGAAGAATACAGAGTAGAAGGGGAAAAAAGAAGCAAGTTGGGGAGAAAAAAGCATGAAAATAAAACTAAAAATAAATTATCATAAAGGAAAAACACACACATATATTAAAATATGTGAACACATGAAATAAAAATAAATAAATGAATAAAATATAGTTTTTTCCAAGCTGCAGGGAGCATTGTGGAATCAAATTTGTCATTAACAATAACTTCACGATTAAGATAAATAGTCAAATTTTCAAGAAATTCCAATTCAGAGATACTATTGGCATTAAAGATAATTTTAGCATTTTGAAAATTAAAACTATGGCCAGAATCCCAAGAGTGCTTGGCAATAGAAGATTTAGAAATTTCTTGATTAATTACATAACGAGAGTGTTCTTTTAAACGGATTTCAAGATTTCTTTTAGTTTGACCAATATAAGATAAATCACAGCCTTTACAAGGAACATTATAAATTCCCCATTTACGAAGATCAGGAACAGGAGATATAGTGGAGGAGAATTTGAATTTATTGACAGGTTTAAAGATAACGTTAAAATTGAAACGTCGTAAAACTTTAGCTAATTTGAAACATAAAGGAGGATAAAAGGGGAGGACAATCAAATTATCAGGTTTGCTTTTGACAGATTTGGAAAAAGTAGATTTATTAGGCGGTCTATTGAATTTCTTCAAAGCATTATTGATAACAGAAGGATTGAAACCTCTTTTGACAGCAACAGTTTTTAAGTAAATAAATTGTTCATTAAGTGATGCAGAGTCGGAAAAAATTTTGAGAGCACGATTTACATATGTGTAAAAACCACCGATTTTTTGGTTGACAGGATGATTTGAGCATGAGGTGGCTTAGAGACAAAAAAAAAAAAATTCCTATAAACAAAAGTTTTGAAAGAAGAATCACACTAAAATATCAAGGAAAGGAAGTTTATTAAAAATATCTAACTCAAAAGAATATGTGGGTCTATAGAATTGACAGTTTGAAGAATGGTAGAAATATCAAAGAATTCTCAACTAAAACAAAAGTATCGGCAACATAATGCATCCACCATTTAAAGTTAACCAGATTTAATAATTTCTCCTCAAAATAATGCATATATTTCCTTTTCTTGATGTTTTAGTTACTAAGTGTGATGCTTCTTTCAAAACTCGTGTTTATAGAAAACCTTTTTCTGTTTCTCACCCACCTCATGCTCTCTCAAATCATCCTGTCAACCAAAAAATCGGTGTTTTTACACATATGTAAATCGTGTTCTCAAAATTTGTTCAGACTCTGCATCCCTTAAGGATGAACTTAATTACTTAAAAACTGTTGCTGTCAAAACAGTTTTCAATCCTTCTGTTATCAATAATGCTGTGAAGAAATTCAATAGACCGTCTAATAAATCTACTCTTTCCAAATCTGTCAAAAGCAAAACTGTTAATTTGGTTGTTCTCCCTTTTTATCCTCCGTTATGTTTCAAATTAGCTAAAGTTTTACGACATTTCAATTTTAACGTTATCTTTAAACCTGTCAATAAATTAAAATTACCCTCCACTAAATTTCCTGTTCCTGATCTTCGTAAATGGGGAATTTATAATGTTCCTTGTAACGCCTGTGATTTATCTTATATTGTTCAAACTAAAAGAAATCTTGAATTCCGTTTAAAAAACTCTCTCGTTATGTAATTAATCAGGAAATTTCTTAATCTTCTTTTGCCAAGCACTCTTGGGATTCTGGCCATAGTTTTAATTTCAAAATGCTAAAATTATCTTTAATGCCAATAGTATCTCTGAATTGGACTTTCTTGAAAATTTGACTATTTATCTTAATCGTGAAGTTATTGTTAATGATAAATCTGATTCCACAATGATCTCTGCAGCTTGGAAAATCCTTTTCAGTTCTACCATATAATATATTTTTTTGTATTAATTAACTTTATTCTGTTTTTATATTTTATTCATTTATTTATTATTATTTCATGTGTTCACATACTTTAATATGTGTGTGTGTTTTCCCTTTATGATAATTTATTTTTATTTTATTTTCATGTGTTTTTTTCCTCAACTTGCTTCTTTTTTTCCCTTCTACTCTGTGTTCTTCTATTTTGATTATACTCTTCTGTGATTGACTGTTGTCTTCTGCTTTCCTATTGGCTGTTGATTTCTAATTTCCTATTAGCTGTTTCTTCAGCTTGTTTCCCCTTCCCTTATCTCTCATTTCAGTCTTGCTGCTGCTTTCATGTAGACGGAGGTCTTCTTCTCGCCTGACGAAGAAAGACTCAGATTTTTCGAAAGGCCTAGCGCATTTAAAAGTTTTTGATGGTGTTTTAAGAAGTTAATTTTATACTTATTGTTTCACAGCAGTCCCAAATTATTTGCTTTAAAATATCTATAACTCATTCTAAACTGTATTACTAAAAGTCGATGCATTAACTAAATTTTATAACAAGTTATTATAATGGTACTTTAAAGTACCGTCGGGGCATAAAACGTCGCGCAATTTGTACGACACAAGATCTCTAAAATTCCTTCTAAATTATGTTCCTGCGAATCAAGATATTTTATGAATGTTATAAGTTATTAGGTAAACCCGCGACTTTGCTCGCGTAATATTTGGAATATGCCAATTGATATTTGTACGTCTAAATTTTATTAGAAGAAATTTTACTTTTAGGAATAATTCAAAAATTACTAATTAAACCACAGTTTGACTAAACTTCATCATTATACTGCATTAGGCAAAATTGAGAAGTAAATTAATAAGAAGAACTAAAACTAATTCTGAATAAATGATAATTTAGAAAGTATTCTGAAGCTTTTATGCTCATATCATACGCTCATTTCAGTTTTCATTTGAAGTTTTGAATTTTTTAGAAACCGTTCTTAGTGCACATTTACATCTTAAAATTAACCATCATTTCAAATTCCAGGCTTCTTGTCTAACGATCTACCACCTCCTTAGTGGTAGTGGCACGAACCTAAACTGCCTATGTTGAAACAGAAACTGCCACCATTAATTTTCCAACATTAATTTTGAAATCGGTTTTGTATTTCCTAATATTCCATAGAAAATGTAATTTAGAAAGTTTTAAAATATTTTTTAGAACGTCTGTTGTTCCTGCCAATAGCAGGTGGTACTGGTACCGGCATAAAATATAGCCTATGTAGGATCAGAGAATTCACGATCTATTTGCAATCATTACTTTTGTAATCGTTTTATAATTTTCTGAGATTGTACAGAAATTGTATTTTAGGACATTTTTAGAACGCTTTTTGCTCCTTCCTTCTGCTTCACCCTTTTTAAATTTTTCATTTTTGACTGTTCTTAGAGGGCATTTATATTTTATAAATAACTCCTATGCCACATTTTTAGTTTATAGCGTCTTCAGTATCACAGAAATCGCAATTTAAAGCGTTTTTTGCCCCTGCAACCTTCTGGTGTTAGTGACAACAACTTAAAATATAGCCTATGTTGCACCAGGGACTATCACTACCAATTTGCAACCACTATTATTGAAACATATTTGGTATTTTATAAGATTGCATAAATATTTTAATTTAGAACGTTTTTAGAACGCTTTTTGCTCACTTCATCCTTTTAAATTTGGAATTTTCTTTCAACGGTTCTTAGAAAGCATTTGCATCATTCAAGTAATTACCATTCCAAATTTAAAAATGTTAGATCCCTCAGTATCACAAAAATCGTAATTTAGAATATTTTTTTGCTCCTGAAACCCCATGTGGTAGTGACAACAACATAAAATATAACCTATGCTGGTGCAAGGGTTGTCACGATTAATTTCCAATCATTACTTTTGAAATTAGTTTAGTACTTCCTGAAATTGTGTAGAAATCACAATTTAGAACGTTATTAGAAAGCCCATCGCGAATTTTCACCTCTTTTAAATTTCGAAATTTTCAGGAAATGTTCTTAGCAATTATTTATATCTTATAAGTAACTACCATGCTTAATTTCAAGTTGATCGCAATTTAGAACGTTTTTCAGAACGCCTTTCGCTCATTTTCAACCTTTTTAAATTTCGAATTGTTTTTTTTTTTTATAAATGTTCTTAGAGATCATTTATATGTAATAAGTAACTATCATGCCAAATTTAATGTTTCTGGGCCCTTCAGTAGCACAAAAATTGCATTTTTGAAGCGTGTATTTCTCCTGCAACCCCTTTGGGTTAGTGGCATGGACATAAGATATAGCCTGTGTTGGAATAAAACTCCATCATTTTGATACCATTACTTTTGAAATCGGTTTGGTAGTTCCAGAGATAACCTCCTACAAACACGCAAACAAACTTTACTTCTTTATAATATTAGTATAGAATTAGGGTATTATGTGGTAAGAACCGTCGAAGCCAACCGTTTGATAAAATAGCGCTAAAAACAATATATTTTTTTTTTCGTATAAATTTCAATAATATTTTAACTGTACAAATACACAGAATGATTTATTTTATTTGTTATTTCTTCGTAATTCATGAGTGAAATAGATAATATCACTAAAGCTTTTTGTAATATATTTTCCAGTAATATTGTCCAGAATAATAGATGTTTTCTAAAGCGTTCGTCGAGAAAAAAATGCTGGCAAAGATTCTAAAGTTATATATATCAATCTTCAGAAGCTAATCATCAGCATAAAGTCTATCGATGCAAATGAAAAGTAAATTTTTCAAAGCCGGCAAAGTGAAGTAAGGTGGAAATGTTTGAGAAGAAAAATGTTGCATTGTCAATATTTTGCTTTGAAAGAGATTTAATTTTTTTCTCTATAAATATCTTCTGAACATTAAATGCAATTATAAATAATTTTCAAGAGCAATAAGTACTGCTGGTACGGGAATCCAACTTAATTTTCCCATATCGTGCAATAGTACTTTCTTTAATTTTAAATATGTATATATATATATATATATATATATATGCATGCATTATAACCTGCCGGGCAATTATTAAATCCTTGATCAGACATTGGTTAGGTTGCAAAAATTCCGTGCCACCTAGAGAAACATTGCTGCTGGAGGTCTCAAAATGGTAGAATATTGATGGAAACACCACCGATTCATGAAGCAGTCAAATTCTATTTCAATGCTCAGGCCATATGAGCAGTAAGCAACAAATTAAGAACTCCGGTACTTTCCCAATTAATACAGAGGCCAAAATTACTTATATATATATATATATATATATATATATATATATATATGTATATATATATATATATATATACTGAGATATTCTATTTTATTTAACTCCGATGTTATTCTCTTTTATTATTTTTTTTATGTCGCAGTCTACATATAATACCGTTATAAGTCCGAAGAAACTTTAAAGATTCCTAAAAAACGGAAAAATAACCGAAATAAAAAACGTTTTGCAGGGTTGGCATCTACTGGTCACGGGAAAAACTCAAAAAACTGCCAGTAGGGGGCGCTGACTTACCCAAAACAAAAAAAAAAGATTCGCAAATAATGCACATAATGTACCCAACTCATTTATTACAGCTCTGTGTGTTCAACATGTCCACCACCACAGGGGATAACACATTGCAGGGTTGTCAAAAATCCAGCATCGGCTGAATGCAGCAGGTCTGGATGTACACATGACACCTCTCGGCCAATTGCAACTTTCAGTTTCAGCAGATTAGTTGGACCGGATCAATACACACAGGATTTCAAATAACTCTATAACCAGAAGTCTGCCGGTGTCAAATCTAGAGACCGAAGAAGCCATGGGAACCTGCAACCCCAGCTAATGATTTTATCTTTCCCGAACCCATCTATTAGGAATTCCTTGACCATAGTAGCAATGTGACTAAATGCTCAATCTTGCATAAACGTAAAGGTAGAAAGCGCATCTCCTTCAAGCAATCATGTCACGAGCTTGTTGCGCTATTCTCGCGCAGAAGCATTAAATAACGCTGAGCATTCACCGTAGTCGTTTTGAACCCATTTACAGGTGACCGCGTTTCAAAGAAGAAGGGTCCTATGATGACCGAACCTGTGAACCCACACCACACCGTTTTGTTACTTTTGGGGAATGCAATGTTTTATGGGTGTATTCAGGTGGATTAGACGTCGCCCAGATGTGACGATTAGGAGTATTAACGTCGTTATAAAGAAATAAATGAGTTTTACCTGTCCAGAAGATGTTAAAGACCCACGTAGAATTCTGTTCGATTTTGGAGAAAGCCGAACTGGCAAATGCTTCTCTCTGTACGGTATCTGAAGTTAAAAGTTCATGGTATGACTTGGTTCTGTAATATGTATGGGTACGGATCAAGTAGTTCCATCAAATGGTTTTAAAATCTCTCCAGGCTCTATTTGCTTGCATTTGAAATAGCAATTTTCATATAGCAGTACTTTTTATCTTCATGAAAAATAGTAATAACATAATTAAAAAAATTATATCGAAAATATCCATTCTCTTGAAATTAATGAGAGATGTCAATTTCTTGATCATAGTTTAGAATCATTCAATAAGTTAGAAATTTTTCTTAATTTTAGTAATATTTGATCATTAAATTTATAATTGAAACAAAACTATGAGTCTCCTTTTTACAAAATAACTTTAATAGGTTAGAATCCGAAATATGGTATCTTGCATGCAATTTGCGTTTACACGTTAGAAATTTAAAACCAATATTTGCAAAAAATTTTGTGATATTTTGGCATTTTATGGGCAGGTATAACATTAAAATACAATATTGAAGCGCATTTGGATTAAATTGCAAATATTTCGAATAAAATGTTATTGCATGTTTAGTAGTTATACATATTGCTATAAAGCACGTATAAATGCTGCATTTTTACCCCTTAAATGTAGATTATTAACTAATCTTCAATTTACTACTAAAACACTACAGACACACTAGTGAATTTAAAATAGCATACGTATACAAAATCTGCCTTCAAAGACACATACAGTAAAACCTCTGAATAACAGACACCTCTAGATCATACCAAAGTGTCCGGTAAATAGTAGTGCCGCTGTTCTGAGTTTCACAAAACTAAGAAAGGAACAAAAATGAAACAAACTATGTTACATACCGTACAATGAACCCTGCTTAAAATCAAGACATTATTGTAACTATACATACCTGTAATACTTTTTTCTATTTCATTACTTTAAAGTTTTAATGAAAAAAAATTTTAATGTTAAACTTACTTCATTTTCATAGGTTTTAGTTTTGAAAATATATATATATATATATATCTGAAAATTTAGATTGTTTCTTTTGCTAATTAAGGCTTGTTCATCACATACAGTTTTAGATTTGTTGCTAATTATATTAGCCCATTATTATTACCTTGGGAGCACGTGAGTTCACAGAGAACTTTTGTAGTTCCAGCCCGCATACCATAATTAATTTTTAAAAGTATGCAAAAATATATGTTTGATGCTTTGAGCGCGATCAATCAGTCCAGAACGTACATCGGCAGCTTTAAAGATTATAATAGAGCACAGTTCTTCATCCACGATTTTAGCTAGTTCGTTTGTTAGTTCAGGATCAGAAAACTTCGTTGGAATAAAATCCGTTACGTTCTGAACCGTTTCTACAACACACATTTCCTGATCTATACAAATGAAATCTATGGTTTCTTCTTCAGAATTGAAATAACTCATCAACGTTGTCCAGTATACAAGGTCATTTTCAAACAGAAAACCTAGTAATTGGTATTGCCTCTCCGACAGTAATCCGTAATGTAGCATAGAATGTTAACTTGCATTCTCGATCAGTCTCAAAAATCCTCAGAATTCAAGATTGCTAGAAATTCTGTGTAAGTTATTGTAAAATAACCCGGTTACACTTAAACTGAACTACCCCCACATACACGGTAGAGGAAAAGGGTAAACCTCCCATTATCACCGTGATTTTGTCTATTGCAGGTAGTATTAAATAATAAAAGAAGATTGTGTGAAATTCCTGGTTGAGATGGGAAGTTAAAAGTAATTAAACTTAATTGCATAACAAAACTATGCATAACAATTACTTTCGTTACGGGAATTAACTATAGACATTGACGATGTGCATTTTTACGTGGACTCTCAACTTTTTGGAAATAGACTAAACTAGAATTTAGATTAAGGAATATCCAAAACTAATATACCTCTAAATCTCGATGTAAAATCAACTAAAAAAATACATACATGCAATAAATAATATAGAGAAAGAATGAAAAATTAACGAAAACCATTTTATTTACACATTTACAGGAAATACAATTAAAAAGAAAAAAATACAAAACATTAAGGAAAATTAACTTGAAAAAATTCATGCTTTTATAAATTTTTACAGAAATATCACTGTATTATATTTAATACTGAGCATAGCAATATACTGAAACAAAAAATGAACATTCAATTAATGAGAATTTTTATAAAAGAACGAATCCTCAACTGACTGTTCACAATCCCTCAATTTATAAAGTTATATATTTTACAAATGCGTATTTTGATATAGAGGCAGTACCCGCATTCTTGGGCTTGCGTCCGTCAGCAGTAAGGAACATCAGAATGTGATATCCACTTTAAGAAGTGATAATCGCGGATTTTCCTCTCACAAAATGGGAAAGCACCAAAGCATTAAAAATTGGCCGCAAAATGGGGAAGTGCCAAAAGACTTTTTAAATATTGCACTTTTTTTGCTATCTACTATAATAGCATATTTCCTTTAGAATGATGTTGGATAAAGAAAAAATAATTCTAGGAAGAAAATCTTGAGGGGAGGACATAAAAAGACCTTTTACTAGAAACTCTGCTTCATTGGATGTGCTTAGCAATACGGCATCGCCCACTGTGACCCACAGTGACCCTATTGAGTCCACATTGGTCAACACTTAACAACGGACATTACTTGTAATTGTTCTTTCTCAAAGCATAAGTTACTTAAATGAACACACTTTGTGATGCAAGCAAGTTTTTACGTGGGGATAACTTTAATGATGGTTATAAATTTATATAGGCTATACAAGTTAGTCCCATTGTGCAGCGCAGATTTATGGGAACCAAAATCATAAGTCTTCGGGATTATAATATTGTTAGCCTTGGTGGTCGTTTACTATCAGTCTTTCAATTTCACACGCTATGTGTAGTACTGTATACATAACATTTTGTACAAATACATTATAAAAACAATTAATACCTAATATATATAAAATAGGATACGTGTTTGAGATTGTAATATGGTCATAGCAATTCTCTTGCTGGTATGTCTTAAATTTAAATATCCCAATTATTTCAAATTGTTCATTATTACGGATCTTGCATTGATTAATAGTTATTTTTTAATTCAATTTATATGGCATGGTAAATTTATACTTTTTGTTGTGTAGTCGATCGGGTACATAATGGAATTCAATTTTTAGCTTATTGCTGGATTCTATTACAGAAATCGACTATGTTTTTGCTTATATTTGTATTTCATGTACCCTTGAAAAAGTGAAATGCTATATAAGCTTCCAGCTACATCCATCCATTTGATCTATTATTTGTTTCCGATACGTCTTTTAATGGTTCAACATTATTTAGCTGGTAGTTTTGTCTTTAATATGATATTTTATCGAAATTTGGTGGCTTTTTCATAGGTTTTATATGGATTAATCGTCCACAATGTGCTAGTGATTCAGCGGTATTCAGCTTGATTTTTTATTACAAGTTAAAGGTTCCATCTTTATTTTGTATAATGTCACACTTATGAATTGAAGCTCAATTCATTAATTTATTAATTTAATTTTAGTAATTGGAAATAGATGATGATTTGTAATTATATAATGGTTAATATATATATATATGTGTAATGTTAAATAATACATTTTGTTTACAACCATGTATGTGGTGCAAAATCACCAGCACAGATTAAAGCCCGAAATCGCCTCCCCTCTTTTAAGATAAGTTTCCTTCACATAGTCATTAAACTGACACATGTAACACGCTTACCAGGAAGGGGAATCTTTCACACATTCCTTTTGAATAGAACTGGTGGACAGTGCTAAATACTGCACTGCTGCAATCTTGTACGTTTCTTTATGCCTATATGTACTTTCCCTCTTTACACTTTCGGGTCCGATTTTTTTTCTATTTTGAGAACAAAACTACTTTTACTTTAACAATGTTAATCCTTGCTAGCCAGATAGATTTACTGAAGTTTAAAGACTACCTCATTGTTTTAAATCTAACGAATGTACTTATTTTGTGTACTATTAAAATCATATTTATATGATAATAGGTTAAGGAAGAGTTTTTGGAGACGTTTGGAAAATATCGTATTACAACAGGGTTTAACAGATATTACAATTTTCTAATGTTTTTTTTGTGTTTTATCACACATGATTCGTTCAGAAAAGTAACCTATATTTTACATTTAAATAGTGAAATATATGTGTAAAGTAAAGGAATCGCCAACGGTACAAAGAGAATTAAGCAGACTTTTATTATTATTGTTATTACTAAATGTCAAAACATAAATGAAATCATAATAAGAAATGCATAGCCACTTAACATCATTTCTATATGTAGATAGTAACAAAAGTAATTGTTCAGGCAAAATAATACTGTATGAAAAGACATGTACTATTAACAGTACGCCAGACCCGAAAGGGTTAAAGACGTTAAGCCTTTTCAACTATGAAGACAGCATAAATGGTGGCCGGCTGCACCTCCCTAGGTTGAAGGGGAAGGGGAGGATTTGCTTTGGCCGGAATGGTACGTTCTATGGTAGGGTGGCTTCGGCCAGATTGAGAACAAAGAATTAAACAAAAAATTCGAAAATTCACTAATTATTTCGTAAATTTAAATGAATTTAACTTTTAGCAGAAACTTTTGTACGGTATATAGAGATCTCTGCTATATATATGTTAATACATACAAATATATATTATACGGGATCGGAGATTTCATAATTGTCCTCTAGATAGCGGTCTGCGTTATGTAGGTTTCACTTTATATGTATAATATAGATGAGAATAAAGTTATGCACGGAATTATCCATAATTGATTCAACAAATACTGATGTCAGAATAATGATACCGTGACAATAATGAACAGTGATATCGTTGCCAATGACAGTAAGAAAGCTCAATATTTTGAATATTGTACAAATTTCATGTTAATTTAGTTACATTTCATGACATAAATTATATTTAATAATTAGATTCATCTATATCTGAAATATCAGGAAATGTATCTAGTAGGTACAACTACGAAAGTCTGTGACTAAGGGGTTCCTCCAAAAATATTTAGTTCCGAACATTGACAATAAATGAAACTATTCTAATATTATAAATCTAACTGCAAACAAATATCATAAAAAACAGCTAAAATCGCCCAGTGGGCACCTACTAATTATTGTCAAATCACGCCATATGTAACCAAAGTGTAAAATATAATTTTTTTTTCAACTTCACCACTACGGTACAAAAGCACTTTCGTTGGTTTCATGAATAAAAATCAATTTGTGCTCTTACTGTTTTTTTTTTTTGTTTTTTTTCCCTGAATTTCTAATTTTTTACAGTTTACTTCGCTATCTTTATTCGCAGATAATTCTGCCGTTAGATAAGGTAAAATACTGTTGTTCACAGTGTCTGGAGCCCCAATTTACGCGGAACACCTGGCAACGCTACTTCTGGGAAACACAGAAATCAGATTGTATCCCAAAAGATTACGACAATATCAAGAATGGATTTATCTTAAATGGCAGTCATACGCAAACGTATGCCGTTAAGTAATATCCAAAATTCATATTCGCCTTGGCTGACACATATTAGGGACTGAAAATGTATTATTTTTCTTTGCTCAAATAGACTGTTATAAAACATTACGGAATGCTCCATATTTGAAAAATTCCTCAACCACATAGTGGACACAGTAGTGGTCGAAATTGAGTTCAATTCTTAAAGAAGAAAGAAAAATCATACGTACAGCATAGATTATGAAACACTTTCCAATACTCCCTGAAAATGTTAACAAAGCTTGGTTATTTAGGGAAAAAAGATAAACAAGATAACTAATTAAACATTTAAAAAATTGATTTCAGCAGTTACCACCCATAGCCAAATATGTATTGCAATTCTTTTGAACAGCCCTGTATTTGATCTGTATGTTGATATATATACTATATGATGGGGAAATTTAGTTTCGCAAGAAAACGCATAACAGGTTGAAATTTCTCTTTCAGCAATTTATACTAATAGATGGAAACATACTTGCATACTCTTGTACAGCCTTGTAGTTTACCTCGTACCTTTATTACGCGCCACTACTTAGCTAAAATTTAATTCAAACTATAACACTCTTAAAACTACTCAAATCACATTTCCATAAATTATCATCCATAGGCTAGGCATGTATCCAGTTCTTCCCGTGACCCTGTATATCATTTTATCTATATTCTACAAATGTTTCTTAATAAACTAAATGCAGTTCAACGTAAAAATCCATAACTTATTTAAAAAGCACCTTTAAGCAATTTGCGCTCATACACGGTAAACCTTACGAATTCGTTTGTGTAACCCTGTAAATAAATTATAGCATTTATATACACCATATAGTATGCATAAATAGAGTGAAATATGAAAGCGCATATCATAATTGAAAATGAATTTTTAGAAATCACCGCTAATGTATAGTACCTCTAATATAATATAGTAACTGAAACCTTTTGTGTGTCCCTGTAAATGCTATGCACTTCGTATTATACATGAAATAACTTATGGTAAACCTTAGCGACGTATATCAATTTCATTATATTTGAAATATTTTAACGTAATTATAATAAGCCGCAAAAAATTCCCACCCTATATCATTATTTAATGGAATTCTTTTGTGTGGCCCTGTAAATGATGATAACTATTCTTTGCACCGCATATTCTACAGAAGGCATATTTTAGTGCACTTCATAAATGCATATAAATTTTGTTATGTTCGGATGCGTGTAACGTCATTAAAAATCATTTGAAATGATTTTTTTCCATTGGCCGTAATGGAACAAAATACATTTGACTGTCCCTGTAGATGAACTAAACATGCTACAACCTTCATTTGAAATAGAAATCGTGCTGGTAAACGTCTGTAACATCCAAAAATTTCAGGGCAATCCGAGTATATTTACAAGAATTAGAGCGCGAACAATCGGACAGACAAGCCGAAGTTATAAACACTTTTGAACTTTGTTGGAAAGAGTTAAAACGGCTGTTGTATACAATCTGTGCACTGTGTGTAAATTCGTCTGTGAAAGTATGTGTATAAAAAGGAATAAAAATATTCTGCTGGAGCTAGTGTAGCGCCATCTGTACGATGTTAGTCGCAAGACATTAAATGTTAGAAGAATGAGCCTTCTGTAACTGTTTCTTTGTCTCATTGCTTCATAACGTCTCGAAAATATTTTTTATTTTCTTTTGAATTTAGAATTTATAGTTAATTATCTGTTTTATTATAATAGTTTTGTTTACAAACTTTAGAAATTTAAAATCCATACTTTAAAACCAAATGATGCAATATCATTTTCATGTAGAAGATAATAAATAAAATTCAACTGTGTAAAATGCACTTCTTTCTTTCATTATATTTGAAATAGTTAAGATTACATTCATGTTTCTTTCAAGTTAGATTCATTCCTTTGAAATGGTTCTGTGACAGAAAAATTTTCGAAAGGAGTTATAGTTTTAAAATTTACTCTTTCTGTTCAAAAAAGTGTTGTAAATATTCGCGCTTTAAAAACAGTTTTCTAATATGTAAACTATTTTCATTTTCTTTTTCGAAATGAATGAATCAATTGAAGATTAAATAAAGTTTGTAAAAACTTTCAGACATGAAATTTCAAATTTAAAAGCTGCTACATTTTGATTTTTAGCTCCTTATTTCTTTTATAGCTGTAAAAAATTTTTGACTGTAAATATAATATTTAATTTCCATAGAAAGTAAATTTTGTTTATAATTGTACCAACCTGAATTTGTAATTGCCAGCTTTACATTATGTATTTAATTATCATGTATTATTTCTTTGAACAGGCATGTGCGTACTATAATACTAAAGTACAAAACGTTAGAAATGTTACTGTTATTGATTATTTTTATTTAAATCTTAATTTTTCGCTTTGTTAAGAAGCATAAAAATATGTTAAAACAAACTCTTTAGATGTAAATTCTGAACTATCACTTTCAAGCGAAGATTATAAATAAAACTAAACTGTCTATGCCATCTTTATTTCTTTACATTTGAGATAATTTAGAATGTATTCTAGTTTGTTTCAAGATAGTCTCATTCCTTTGAAATGTTTCTGTTAAGGAAAAATAAAATTCTAAGGTGGTTATTGCTTCGTATTTTACTCTTTCTGTTACATAAAAAGTTTAAAGCACTAACGCTTCAAAGGTATGATTCTAAGGTGTAAACAACTTTCATTTTCTTTCTTTCAAATAAATAAACGGATGTCAGATTAAATAAATCTTGTAAATGCTTTCAGAAAGGAAATGGCAAAGCGGAAAATTCTTAGAGTTTGATTTTTATTTCTAATATTCATCTTTTTCTTCAAGGAAAGTTATATCTGCCGACTATTTCTCATAAAACAAACTTCCTTTATTTGAAACTTTACAAAAAATTCCGTTCGTGGAAATCAAAATGGAGCAGAAAAAGGTCACTTAAATTTAATAGAAAGCAAGTTTTGTTTGTAATTGCGTCTAAATAACTCTATAGTTGATAGTTATATCAGGGTTCGTACGGGCCCTTGAATTTCCAGACTGTGAAATTCTTCGGTACCAGTATTTCCTTTTGGAAAATCTTTCCTGAAATAAGACAAAATTTCGTCCATTTAAACTAGATTTATTTTTCTATAAAAAATACTGATATTGGGCCTTGAAAATAACGGTACCCGTACGAACCCTGTATATGTACTATATTTATTCACAGTGCATTTCCTTCTATGGATTGGAAAACACGATCGTTTTTCTACAAAAACGTTACTAACTGAGTATAAAAATTTATAACTGAGTATAAAAATTCCGCTTGTGGAAATCAAAATGGAGCAGAAAAAGGTCATTTAAATTTAATAGAAAGCAAGTTTTGTTTTGTAATTGCGTCTAAATAACTCTATAGTTGATAGTTTTATGTACTATATTTATTCGCAGTGCATTTCCTTCTATGGATTGGAAAACACGATCGTCATTCTACAAAAACGTTACTAACTGAGTATAAAAATTTATAACCGAGTATAAAAACGTTACTAACTGAGTATAAAAGTTCCGCTTGTGGAAATCAAAATGGAGCCGAAAAAGGTCATTTAAATTTAATAGAAAGCAAGTTTTGTTTGTAATTGCGTCTAAATATCTCTATAGTTGATAGTTATATGTACTATATTTATTCGCAGTGCATTTCCTTCTATGGATTGGAAAACACGATCGTGATTCTACAAAAACGTTACTAACTGAGTATAAAAAATCCGCTTGTGGAAATCAAAATGGAGCAGAAAAAGGTCATTTAAATTTAATAGAAAGCAAGTTTTGTTTGTAATTGCGTCTAAATAACTCTATAGTTGATAGTTATATGTACTATATTTATTCGCAATGCATTTCCTTCTATGGATTGGAAAAAACGATCGTCATTCTACAAAAACGTTACTAACTGAGTATAAAAATTTATAAAAATAAACTAAAATACTTTACATTAATATTCATAGTTCTCCATTCGTCTCTTTTATGATTTATGATTAATGGTATGGTTCCCTCATTTATTAATACGTAATTTTGTTATCAGAATAACAAGTGTTGCAAAGCTATAAATAGTGAAGAATTTTACAATTAACCACATTGTTAAAAACCTCTACTGGTATAATACGTGCTGTTCTAACATGTATTCCACCGTATTTTAAACAGAATATCTGCATTTTATGTAAAGTACAGATTTTTTTCTGTTACCTAGCCTAAATATCGTTTTCACAATCTACCTGAAAGCATTAAAATTATAATATTCTTCACATTTGACTTTCAGTAGATCCAAAAACACCAGTAATACTGTAAAGCAGTGTTTCCCAACATTTTATTGGCCACGCCCCACCGAAGCATCTGTAAAATCACGATGCCCACCCCTCTCCTCCGCACTCTGTAATATTTATTAACTAAAAAGTGAATTATATGATTATAAAATTTACAGTGTGTGCGTGATAATGTATATTTAGTTACTATGTAAGAGGCCTACACTAGAGCCATATATATTTACTATTTATCTATTTGCTTTTCTAATGCTAAAATCTATTAATTTTATAAAGTTTGTTGCACCTGATTTAGATAGTTAAAATATTTTTTAGGTTAAATTTGTTCAAAGCAGTCAGATTAGATTTAGATATAGTCTTAACTAGCCTCGCATGTAAAAGTTCCTTCTGTTACGTATAACAGAGCGAACAAAAATAAGACTAATTTAATAAATAATTAAAAGTGTTGCGAAAAATTTTAAAACAACCCTTATAACCGGAAAAAACTATAGACGTTTTTTAATAATGAAACAAACAAACAAAAAAAAAAAAGGTGGGAAAGGAGGAAGTTCTCAAAATTTCATTACTGGTTTTTCATAAAATTATTCTGGTTTTGTCCCTTTAAAAATTTTTTTTTGAAACTTTTATTAATTTAAAAGAGTTGGGTTGATTTTTGACGGCCAATTATCTACACGAGGGATATAGGCCCGGGGGGAGTGCCCTCCGTGGGGGGTCTTTCTAAGGGAACCTAATCCGTATTAACGCATGGAAGATCCACGGCTCGAAGAAAACCACGAAAACTCCGAACGATTAGGCCGACGGGCGCGATTGAGATCGAACCCAGCACCTCCCGTCTACCAGCTTCGAGAGCAGAACCTCTCGGCCACTGGTGGGGCCTTAATTAATTAATTTAAAAGGAAAATTATACTTCTTATTTTGTTTTTGTTTTAATTTGCATGTAATTTTTTTTTCTTACTCTACCACATAACTTTTCCAAAAACAACCAGACAGCAAACGGGTGAGTGACAAATTTGGAATTCATCCCCTAAAGTGTCAAATTTCCACCCACGTTGGGAACCACTGCTGTAAAGGAAAATGGGTGTGGCTCCGTACAAAAGTACTTTTTAAAAAATAATACCACTAATACCAGAAAAAAACTGTAATGGAAAATGCTGGTAATCCCGTCTGTTGCATTCGGTTGCAATTAAATAAAGATTTTGTTATAAAACAGTTGAGTGGGATTGATTTTTTGTATGAACTGCTTCATTTTAAAAGGATTATTCTGTCTTTAACACTAATAAACTTTCCTTCATACAGTAAAAATCTATATCAATTTAACAGGATTTGTATGTAGAAATTACAGGAGAAAACTAGTAGCATTGCACACAGGATTTCCTTGTAAAATCTGCAGCAGTTATTTTAGAGTACGCGCTAGCATGCGGCCCTACTATAATAAAAATATATATGCGCGATCTGATTCAACAAAGTGATTCAACAAAAAGTATAGAAATCAAGCTCCTATATCGAAAGGTCGGCTGTCCACGAGTAAGTGATTAGTGATTAGTATAGATTTTATGCATGGTGTTTGTTTTGGAATTGTGTATATGCAAATTAAAGTACGAAATTTTAATTTTAAACAACCTCTTTATCGTAAAAGCAATAATTACACAGCAAAAAATCCACTGTAGATTTGCCAGAACAAAATCGATCACAGTGAATATGCTGTATCTTTCTTTGGTTTCCTGACTATAGTAACATGGAAAATACAGTAGTTGCGTAAAATTAACAGCACAATGTGCTGTCAATTTGGACGCAAAAACAGGACAGCACAAACTGCTGCGTCCAAATTGCCAGCACATTGTGCTGTTAATTTTACGCAACTACTGCATTTTCCATGTTAATATAGTCAGGAAACCAAAGAAAGATACAGCATATTCACTGTGATCGAGTTTGTGCGCGAGATGAACAGTACTTTGTACTGTAAAAATTATTATTATTATTATTATTATTATTATTATTATTATTATTATTATATGGAAATATGGCGAGTTATTGTGCTTCGAATTGTGCAATTTAAGTGCTTTCTGGCACTAATAATGCATCTTTTCGATTTCAGAACTAGAATACTGGAAATATTCATAAAATTCAAAGTTCCATAATTTGGTAAGTTTTCTTTGTACAAAAATGGGAATTTTGTAAATATTAATCACATGGAAAAGTTTTTATATATAAATTTTATTATATCTTCACATTTTTATTAATATATTTTTATTTTTTATATTTTATTTTTTCATTCATTATTACATTTTTCTACCAAATAAATTCATTTTAAATATAAGTTATAGTAAGAGAAGGGCTGTATAAAAAATTTCGTATTTTAACATTTAAACAAGGCCTATGCAAAACAACTGCTATATCCAAAAGATGCACTTGGTTCTTATACGTTTTGTCACGGGAAAAACATGTCTATCAATATTTTATTCGATTCATATAAATAACGAAACATTTACTGGTTTTCTAGAGATCAGAAGAGCTTTTTTGAAAATATAAAATAATTTTGAAAAATTTTTCATTAATACTTTCACGCCTGGTATTCTAATAATATTCCATGTTTTACGGCTAGTGTTAGTTTGTCTTTACAATTGCTTTTGTTCTTATATACAAATACTTATGATAGTACATGTTATGACATATTCTGTTATCAATTAATTTATATTTCGGTATTCAGTACCGTCTTACTTTGGTCATTGTGGGGTTACTTTGGTCCATCCCTTGAACAAGCAATATAATTTGGAGTTTATGCCCTTGAAAAATATTTTATACCCTACTATAGGGTATTTGAATAGTTTGGGGGTAATTAAATTTTTTTAGTGGTAACACTAGATGTGTTACAACTGTTTTCGTGTGTAAATTTTAACTTTCCAAACTTTCCATAGTGAAACAATCTGGATAGGAGCTACAAATAAGGTAGTTATCAAAATATTACCTTTAGTAACCTGTAACCCATGTGTGATCATAGCTTTTCCTTTAATTTTTTATTTTGACAGGAAATGTTTACGTTTTCATAAAGTTAACATGAAAATTAGTATTTCGGGGCTACTTTGTGCCAGGCCTTTTTTGGTTCCCCAAAGGAATGCCTTTTATACAACCAAATCTTTTAAAACATGTTTTAAGTAACATTTTTTCTTCAAATGTTATTATAGCAAAATGTTACATTAATTGTTTTTGTTCCAGTTGCTGAGGATAACATGCCAAAAACTGTTTCTCGTTTCTTTAGTATTAACAAATGGTTTATTGTGTCTAAATAAAAAAAATGTTTATTGAGATTGAAGTGTTAATTTATTAGCAAATGCTATTGCAAGGGTGTTTCCATTAAAATGTACTCATTTTGTATCAAACTAAGCGAATGGACCAAAGAAGCCCCCAGCAGGGATTACTTTGTTCGAAAACTTTAAAAATAGGTAAAAAATATAAAATAATAAAACATTTCCTCTTTAACAGAATACAGTTGCTTCATGGTTCCATGTTAATTGTTTACAACTCCATTTCGACGTAGAAAAATCACATATAATATTTTTAATAATGGAAATGTGACTGGAACCAGGAAAAAGTGGCCCAAAGTAACGTTGACGGTAATGATAAAAATCTCTTACAGCTCTATAGATCGCACCGTATCTGTGACTGTTATTTCAAACATATGTGTTTCATTCATAAAGTTGAAACATGGCCTACCTTTCGGAAACAATATGTTATTATAAAAATATACTGGGCAATTGTTATGTCTACTTAATCCTTTTTAGAGTTCTTGCGTTTCGTGAAATTCAAAGGATTTGATTACCTTAAGAGTAGTTTTCTTAAATTAAGTGTCGTATTATTTAGACAATGATTTTTTCATTAAATAAGGCAAATATTGCATTTTGATTAATCTGGTGTTCTTCATCTGAGGCATACGAACCCCGCTTTTGCAATACAGTAATTTCCATGTTCCTTCGAATATTCTCCCAGAGCCTTGCATTTGAATTAACACTACGCAAAATATATACTCGTCATATTTGCGTAAACATTAATTGTGCAGTTTCGATATCATCTTCTAATTTCTTAAACTAAAATGCTATTTCAATCCAAACTAAAACTAAAATTGAATTTAAAAGTTTTTACACCTTTTTTCTGCAATCGTACCACTTGCTAGGTACTTCAAATAATGTCTCCATTAAAAAGAAAATTGTATTATATCACATGTGAATTTCTCCTCACTACAAATTTGTCAAATTTAGATTTAGTGTCTCCGCATTTGATTATTTGTCACGGGTAAAATGTTTTTAGCGACAAACAAATATTGAGTATATGGATCATAATTGCGGTTCAATATTGTGTCAGTAGTAAATTTACCACAAAAATTTCCAACAGAATATCAAAATTCAGTAAAATTAAGCTTTACATTCAGAATATTTAAAATGAATGACAATATTATAGAACAATATGCTTTACACTTAAAATATTTGCAGTGAAACACTATTACACCTATATTGCCAAATTTGAACATAATATGAATTATATGAATTATATAAACTATATTTAATATTGTTCCTCTACAAGGGTTGTAACAGGCCTCTCAAAGCAGCTCAAATTAGCTTCAAATGAGGACATCATACTAATTTAACAGCAACAAAACAACAAAAAAAAAAACAGTTCATTAAAATACTGTAACATGAGGAAGAACAGTGTAGTGCAAGCTTAAATTTAGCTGGCTATATGCAGGCATACGAAGACTCTACGAAATTCAAGAGCAAAACTAAATTCAGAATGTCTCTAAAATAATTCTCTTTACGTAAAACAAAATATTTAAATAATGCTAAACAACTTAATAGACGCTATAAAAATAAATAAAACTTAATCCTAAGAAGATGAAGTATTATTTTGAAATATATAGAAAATCTATATGTAATGTCAAATTCACCTTAAAATGTTAATTAAAATACATGAATACATCAAATGAATCATAGTTTTATTACTAAAATAGGTGTAAAAAACAATTAAAAGGTTTTAAGCATTAAAACCAATTTACAGATGTTAAATATAAATGAATTCGCCGGAATCCCGAGTACTTTCGACCAAATCCTGGTCATCATCAAGTGGTTAAAAGAGAAGAAATCAGCCTATTAGCTATGCTATTTTTAACTAACCCACATAGTCTTGCAGAAAATCTAGAGTCCACGTGCAAAGCAAAAACTTCATTACTTTGATTCATGAAGAAGCGTTTCCATAACAGGTGATGATTGCAGTTTAAAAACATTTCGAAGTGATGTTCAGTAAATCAGAACTTTTTAGCTAACACCTCGTTATGTATAGCCCCTACAGAACGAGAAATACATTATTCACATATATTACATTCAATTTCCGCAGATTCACACAAACTTTGCAAAACTTTATGAAAGACAGAATAGATCGATGCAGAAATGTTAACAATTCAGGGCAAAACAATCGCAGGAAAAATCCCAAAAATTCGCTCATCACCATAGTAGCCTACTAACAGATTATTCGAGCATCATGTTACAGGACATGCGTAAGGTTAATGAATATAATTTCAAAATTGCTTCCACAAAAAATATTTTTAGGGACCTTTCTCTTTAAAATATTTTCTTTGTATCCAAATTGCTCAAATATTTAGGTTTTAATTCTTCTGATAAAAATTCGAATTTTTCATATTTTCGCAGCTTTAATGTATCATGATCAAGCGGGAAAAAAACATTTCGATACACTTTAAGACAAGGATTTTATTTTTCAAAATCATATGTTATGTTTCATCGCCTACGTGTTGTAAGATTCATTCTGTAACATAAAATAAAATCTTTAATATAAAGATTGCGAAGAGAATTTCTGTCTTACATAACAATTCTTAGAGTTTCCCTGTTATTTAAATATTTGCATTTCTACAGATCTTTATTGCTGTGGAAAGTTGTTATGGAAAGAAATTGATTTCTTATGAAAATAAATTTGTTTTATTCGCAATGTGTGACATGCAAATCTGAAACACCACATAAGAATTAGGATGTCGAATCGTAAACGAAATTGTTTGCATAAGTATATGCAAATAAAATGTTACGAAAGAACAAGATACAAAAAAGTACCTGTTTTGTTCAGTATATATATACATTCGCATTTTTTTAAACAAGAAAAACATTTTTAGTGTAGCTTTTTTATTGCGTTTTATATTTTAAACGAAGAATAATGCATGAGTGCTATATGACAGACAATTGCATTTGAAAACTAGTTTTTATGACAAAGTGTAAGTTTTAACAGAGAAAATTGAACAAATGTGAATGCAAATAGATATGCGAAATACTTCGCAATTCTTTAAGAGAAAATATTTGAAAAAGCAATCTTTTCAATTTCATTTAGTTAGGATTTAAAGTATTGGGAAAACACTAGACGAATTGTTGCATTTATTTATTTGAAACAATCATTGCAAATACTACATTTTAAAATACCGTATATTCCAGCGTATAATGCGCACTTAAAATTTGAGACACACTGTAAAAAAAAAAACGGACTAAAAAACGGAAATACTACTGGCAATCTAGACGTCAGTACTATTTCCTTTTTTCTATGGGAATTTTTACCCATAAATTACAGAAAAATTTCCGTTTTTAATCAGAAAAACGGAAACTTTTTTGTAATTTATGGGTAAAAATTCCCGTAAAACAAACGGAAATGGTACTGGCGTTTAGATTGCCAGTAGTACTTTCGTTTTTTAGTCCGTTTTTTCTTACAGTGAGTGTTTTTCTATTTTTATGTATATTCTCTGATTTGAAAGCTTCCCAGTTTTTGCGAAGAAACTTTCGTGAAATATGTAGCATGAAAATAAAATAAACAGTATTAAAAATAGAATAACTAATACAAACATAATGAAAAGAGATAAATACGAAGGAATAACATACTCTATACTGCCAAGCCTATCTGATTGAATACTAATAAGTGTTTGAAATCGTACTGTTGTTCATTCAAATAATCGCATCTTCTTCTCTTGTTCATTAATATAGAAATTTCAATTCTTTTTCTTAATTTTTAGCTTTCATTTTTATTCCATGGATATACCGTGCACCTCTAAACTTTCATTTATTTTATTGTTTCAAAAATTGCGCCGGAATATACAATAAATATGGTGTTATGTGATTGGATTTTTTTTTTTTTTAATTTGGCATCTGAAATGAAATGTAATAATTGCAAAAGTTAATTATTATATATATATATTTTTTTTTTAAGACAAATAAAATGTTTCTTTCTGAAAAATCCTTTCAAAAAAAAAAAAAAAAAAAAAAAAAAAAAAAAAGGAATGAAAGTTACATACATTTCAAAACCGGGCATATAAAGACTAAATTATGAATGAAAATACAGGGTGTTATAATACTGGGTGACTGTTTTCAAAATTCGAAATTAAATAAACAGAGCAAATATTGCAGATCATTATTATTGAGGATTAAAATATGACTTTCAAAATTTATCTATTATTTCCAAGTTCTAGAAATATCACCGACAGATGATGCTGCAGTGTCTGGGCTAGTTAGAACATTCAACCTACCGTATAAAAGAAATGGATCAAAATTCACTCCTTTTGTACGCTTTATTCTGCTTAGAAATTGAAAAGTCATAACTGATTGCGTTTCGAAATTGAACGCTTATTTTGAGTGTTGTAACAAGTTGAGACAGTTTCGTGTAAAAGTTTAGCGGTGATTTTTGTAATTAAAACAGGAAATGGTTTTTTTTATTATTATTATTGATTTCTCAAATAAGTTCTATACATGCCATCCTGTGCTTGTTATTAAAAATGGTTATGAAACACGGTCAATCCACTTTTCTACATTCCCTAGTTATATCCAAATCATTACAATTCTTCGAGAGAAAGCAAGACAAAGATCAAGCTATTCAATTTCGAATTTAAGGTCTGTTATACAAATTTTGCTTTACAAGTTATCGGTTTGCTGCATTATTTGTAAGCCCGGAAATGTTCATTAAAAACCATAAATTAAAAAATTTAATTATTACATATTTCTGTACAGTAATTGCAGTCTCCATTAAAAATATTAAATTCTAAAATTTAATGATAACATATTTTTCTCCAGTAAATGCAATCTCTATTGAAAACTATGGTTTTTGTTTAATAAATAATATTTATTTGAGAACTTATTTTTTCAAAATGTTGAATAATTAAATAAATGAATGAAATTTAGGTGAAAATGCAAGTCATGTTGATAACCTCTATTCTAGCCTATACGATTTTTTAAAATCTTTTAAGATACGGATGCTTTGCAGAAACATAAAAACACAGGTGGTTTTTTTTATTACATTTTTTTTATTACATTTTTTTTAAATGTATGCACCAAACATTTTAAAACCTAAGGAATATTTATTAATGTATCATTTTAAATTCCATGTCCACCTGTAGTATAAAAGTAATAAACATGAAATTGATAAAATGAAAAGACTAATTTCATTAGAAAGAATATAACATGGGCGGTTTGTAATAATGTAAAAACGCTGGCGGATAACTATGCGCCGATGCTTTTAAAAAGCTAAATTTCAAATTTTTATGCTAAAGAACTATAGAATTTTATGTCCAGTAATAGTATACATCAAACATTACAATACATCAAAATACAATACGTACAAACATTAAAATACATCGAATTAATAAAAAACAATCATTAAAAACGTAAAGTGTAATTATAAAGATTGCATATTGAATATTAAATATTCTTCAGGTTGTAAATGGTCGCAGCTAATATTGATATGTTTTCAATCTAGAATGCAACACGATTAAATTACCAAAGGTGAAAATATCGGCATATTTAACTATTTTATCCTCTTGCGGGTCTCCCTTCCCTTATGGGATATATTATATCCCGCGTAATTTTAATCAAGATTTGCACCAGAAACTTTTAATGAAATTTTACTTTTATAACTTCGGTGGAGAAAAGTTGTAAAACTTTTTTACCTTATTTTGAAATAAAAATTTTCGAAAATTCCGGTGTCAGTTTAGCATTCTAGAAACACCATTAGTTGCCTCTGAAAGGATTAAGTAAATGACTAAAAACGTAGTCGTCTTCGCTGAAGCAGTTGAAAAAAATTACTCCAAATATACCTTATCATGGAAAGTACATAAATATTATTATTATTATTATTATTATTATTATTAAAATGTTATTAAACCATCTAAAAATAAGAAAATAAATTTTTCACCCGTGTTCAAGTTTTTATGGTATTCGTTTCACTGTGCGCCGCTCATGTCTTTAAAGGTAAAAGCAGTATAAGCATTGATTTTTGCTCTTTTCTTTTCCCCGAAGAGGCCATTCTTTCGTTTGTACTCTGATATTTTGACTGTTTTAGTATATTTAAATATGTATATTTACTGCCTTGTTATTCGATTTTTTTGGTAGATTGTTTAACTGGGATTAAATGTGTTACAAGATCAGACACTTAGATTTATTTAGGAATTTTCAAAGTATTTAACTATATGAATTCGATTTTTTTATTAAGCATTCTAAACATCATAGTTTTTAATCTGTTAATATGGGAATTTTATGTGACACGATTAAATTTAGTAAAATAGTTTTTTAACACTCTTTTATAAACATTCAATTTTAAAATCACGCTTTGCCGATCAGTGAAAATTCACACTTTGTAGAATGCGTAAACTGACTGTTTTCTTTAAATAAATATATATAATTTGCAAAAATTTAATTAATTGAAATAGACGATTGTAGAAATAAAGTAAAAAAAAAATACATAAATTGAAATATGTACATTACAATTCGCTATATAAACATCTTTTTATGATATTTTATAGCTCCTTTAAACAATCTAAAAACAAAAGACAATCACAGACGCTGTAAATACACATCCTTGATTATATTGAAACAATAAAAGCATCTTATTTTTTAAAAAAATTAGCCGGTCGGACGAAAGAAGTGTTGGCTAAAAATCCATAATTATGTAACTAGTTCCTTCTTTCATAATATTCACATATAAAATAATTCTTATTTTCATTTTATAGAAGTGGTAGAAAGAATTAATAAATTCAAAAACGTTCTTTAAATTTTCAGAATAGATTTAATTTGTAATAAGTTTAAGTAATTAATAGCTAACACCACACTGAAACATACAACAATAACACCAAGGATAGACAGATGAACCACAAGAAAACTTAAAATAACTACTTCTACAGCGGAAGAACTTTAATAAAATATCTAAAAACGAAAGGCATCTTTTGTATTGAAATATATAAATATTACAAAACTATATGTAAGTTTACGTGGGGCAACTGGGCTATGATTTTACACTAATTGTGACTCTAGAGATTCTGGCAATTCACCTTTAAAGGTAATATTCATTTGAATTAAAGTCTGAACTTTTGTAAATGTGTTCAGTTAGGTTTCGTCTATCAGACAGAAATGTTCAAAATTACATTTTTATATCTAAAAATAATATATATATATATATTACCTTTTTTCAGCATGGTTCCAGTTGCCCCATAAGAATGGGGCAAGTGGACCAGGAGGGTCTATGTCCCACACGCCTTTTTTTTCTTTTTTTTTCAATATTAGATATCAGGTCCTGTTTGAAAAAATGTAAACAACTAAAAAAAATTTAAACCAGGCAGATCATGTACATTATATAACAACTAAATGGCATCGTAAGGGAAACTTTTACTGTCAATGTGTCTAAAAAAAGCACTAAAAGCGAAAATATTAGATTTATTTATACAAAAAACATAAAAATTAGGTAAGTGCTTATGTACTTTAGTATAAATAATAAGCATAAAAGCTGCATGGGTATTTTAAGGGAAAAAATAACAAGATAAATCCATGAACAAACAGATAAGTAAGTACTTAAATATCTCATTCTCTTTTTTATGTACCATAATGGAAGTTCGATAAATCCAATAAATTAAATAAAATAATGGAAAAAAAGCCAGTTTATTTTGCTGAAATTATGCAGACCACAAAATAATTCGAATTAATTTGAAATGAAATTAAATAGAGGAGTATGTTTTTTATACAATATAAAAATTTATTGTGTTCTATTTATAATCAGTATTTTTATTGATATAGATTTTATGATTTTTTATACTTATTGAAATGGTCTGAAAAAATTGAATTTTAAAACTAAATTTTCAAAATTTTCAGTTTATGATACAAATTGCAGTCACTGACATTTTAAATATAGGTAATTTATAAAATTTATAATATATGGATTGTCTTATTTTATTTATTTTACTTAATCTTTTAAAAGTTTCAATTTCAGACGTTAAATGTATGTATATTGCAAAATAAGTAACTTAAATAAATTAATATATTATTTCTTTTCTGCATTTTTGTTTTTATGTATTTTAACATTTTTTTTTATTAACAATTTATTTTATTATTTTTTGCATTATTCGAGCCTTTACTGGTTCAACGCAAACGTTAATGAAATATATAATGTACCATTTTGAAATAAATATATGAGTATAATAGATATAATATATACTAGTTTACAGTTCAGATGCATATGTAGTTTCTGTGTTTTTCAGCGTTGCATTTTCTTGCGTCTGTCGCATTTTTATTGTTTTTTTTTTTTTGTTGTTGTTTGTTTATTCTATTGCATACGTACAAGTCTAGCATATCAGGATGTATATCTGTATAATTGAGTAGAAAATTGTTTAAATACGATGGCGTAAGACTAATTAAATGCACTTAATAGGATAATCTAATACATATCTATATTACATATCATTTCTATATATATTTAAAAAATATTCTATATCCTTAATTAATGTCTATATTTAATATTTTATTATTTTTCATTACCAATTTATTATCAGACATTATTGCATATTCAATAAAATGATATACAGCATATGAATTATTGAATATTGTTTTTTGGCGATGACTACCTGTATGATTTACACTGTTATGCCATTAGAAAAGGTCAAGTAGCATTTCATAGTTCATAATAATACATGGCAAAAGCAATTCTGTTTTTAATTCTATCAATGCATACATAGTTTCTTTTAATCTTGACATGAGCTTTATTGCTTAAAGTTTATTTTATTTATTTAAAAGTTTATATATATAATTATATATATATATAAGTTTATATTTATTCGTAGTATACTTAAGAAAAATACACCCATATCCTTTTAAAACA
The DNA here is from genome assembly GCA_963932465.1 of Maratus speciosus. Classification (NCBI taxonomy): domain Eukaryota; kingdom Metazoa; phylum Arthropoda; class Arachnida; order Araneae; family Salticidae; genus Maratus; species Maratus speciosus. The sequence continues at coordinate 197,043,967 of OZ010800.1, read as the reverse complement.
TTTTTAGGCTTGCTAAAATGGCTATGATGAGTATATCCACTGGGTAATCAAAGTACTTTACCCGTGGTCCAAATTTTTTGCTCATTAGTTCGTCGATGCCTTTTTTGACAATAAAAGGTCAAAATATTTCAGAAAAATTTATGTAAATTATTTTAATGAAAAATTATACATTTTACTATTACATAGTGAAATTGGACAACAAATAATAAACAACACATACTTTGTGACCAATGAAATCCATTTCCTTACAAGATTTTTATGTCCGTAATGTTTTACGCATGTTCGAATGAGACGAAATGAGTCAGCCTTACCACTTCGTTGGTCCTCCTTTGGCAACGTAAACATCTCTCACTCTTCTCGACATAGTTGAAACTAATCGCTGTCACTCAGGAATTGGAATTTTTCGCCATTCTTGAAGAAAAATTCTTTTCAACTGCTGATTGTCGCGTGGTTTTCTTTTTCGAACTTCTTTCATTAACCCGGCAGGACGCGCGCCGTGAAACGTAACACAAGAACGAGCATGGGGTGTCAGCACACCCCAATCATATTAAACGGCATCTTATACGAAAAAAATCTTTAGAATTCTATCTGTTAGCGAAATTCATGATAACTACACTCTTTCTCGTGAAAACTGATAACTGAAATGTTAAATTACCGTTAATTTTAAAAGTTAATAAAGAATAAATTCAAAACAAACACCATTATTTTCCTTATTCAAAAGACTTAATTTTTCTTTGCAATTTCTTTATATTAAAATTATAGATTATTGTGGATAAAAATACCGAGATTTACGAATTTTCATAATAATTAGGGTGTACAAGGATGAGAAACTTTAGATTTTTTGCAGTTTTTAAATATAGCTTCATCTCCTATAAGACTTTATATAATTCCACAAGACAATAAAAGAGTCTGAATTAGGCCGTTTCCATAAGCTAAGCACGGAAGACGGCCTTGGAAGCAGGTACTGATGGACCCGACCACTTCGGTTTATAGGGAGACACAGCAGACGAATATTTTCGGTCCTGCCGGGTTAAATACCGCCAGAAATCCTCGATAGGATTGGTGTCCGGTAAATTCGGAACACAATCTAGCACAGGAATACCATTTTGTTGAAGCCAGACTTTTGTTATCCTATCTGCATGCGGTTTGGCTAAGTCTTGTTGAAAAAGATAGCCCGATTGAAGGCCAAGTGGTTGAATTGAAGAGAACAATTTATTCTGCAAAATGTCCCGATAACGTTGTGCATTGATGGTCCCGTCATATGGCATCATTTGGCCGACATCAGAATAACCAAAACATCCCCAAATTTGTACATATAACGGACACTTGCATTCTTCTTTGACGCATTTTGAATTTAAAGTTTCATTTACTTGCCGTACGACCCGACGACCGATATTTCAATATGAAACTGGAAAAGGGATTCATCCGACCATATAACACTTTGTCATTGCTGATCTGTCCATTTTAAGTAATCCAAAGCCCATAAAAAACGTTTCTTTTCTTGAGCAGGAGTTAACGTTGACTTACGTTTGCTTTTGTAAGATATGTAGCCCATTTTACGCAATCTTTTTTAGCCATTTTACGAATCACTGGTCTCCTTATGCTGTCTTGCCATAGAGATGCGGATTCTGTCATCTTTCCTGGCCTTCTGTTCATTATTACTCGACGCAACATTCGATCTTCTCGGGTCTTTGTTGTTGATGGACGACCAGTACTCTTACTTAGCTTCATATCTCCGGTTGCAACGAAAGTTTTCAAAACATAACGCACTGTTGATTCAGGAATCATCAAATCCCTGCCTATTTGCCACATTAGTCACCCACTATTTCAATTTTTGATTATCTTTATCCATAGCTCTACCGTCAATCTTTTACTGTCCATTTTCTTCTTATGAATTGATTTGAAACCGTTCTTCTTGTGAACAACCCATACCATCAGATCCGGATGTAATAATTTGCATAGTTGGAAACAACCAGCCAATCGAGATTGTAGAAAATTTTCTTTAAATGCGCATTCACAAAACAATAGGGCTTTCCATTTTTAAGAGGAAAAATGTTTTACATACGCAAATCTGATTGTGCGACTTTATTTATTTATTTATTTATTTTTGTTCAATGCAATTAATTTTAGACGACTGACATTTCAAGAATTTGGGTTGCTTACTTAGAGAAAATTAAGTTTGAGTTTTCTTACTTTGAAAAACATTACTTTTAAACTAGTGCGCAATGAATTAGGGCCGCGTGTAAGGTATTATGCTTTACATTTAAATTTAGTTATTGCTTACCTGAGTCATTTTATAACAGCTAATTATATGAAATTATATACTACCCTAAATTATGAATCAATATAAAAGTTCAATAATGTATACATTTTTGATACGACCTTTTATTTCACCATTTATATATATTTGAATGAAGGATTTAACGATATTTGAATTTAATATTTCCTATTTGATGTAATTTATGTAAACACTGTTATCTCGACTTAGGTTTTGTATTAAACAATGTCATCAAATGCTACTCTTTAAATGTATTACCCTAAAATCGGAAAGCATTATGTACTTATATCTACACTTAATTATTCGTCCTTTGAGTCACTTTATGATACCTTCCATTCTGGATGTAATTACTGTCCTAAATGCAGAATGTATATGGAAATTCTCTGACATATCGTCGCCTCAGAGCAACAGTAGGACATCTAGCAATAAACGAAAATGAGATGTCTGACTTACTACTATGAAAAACTGTGTCTACATCTAGTTGAATATAGGGAATTTTTATAAAACACATCTGAGATATATACCGGGTGTCCTAAAAAGGACTGACTGATTTTAAAATTTAATAACTTGTAACCGGTGACAGATATTTAAAAAATTCTTGCAGGAGGGTTATGCATGAGGTCAAAAGATTTTTTACAGTGATTTTCAATTTTAGTTCGAATTACAAACAATAGATGGCGCTGCGATCAATAGACGCTAAATTCAGGCTCGATTTTTGGTACTTCGTGACCCGGATAATACATTTCCATCTCCTTTTTCAGCATGGAACAAGAGAATGGACCAAAAATCGAGCCTGTATTTAGCGACTATTGCTTACAGCGCCATCTATTGTTTGCAATTCGAACTAAAATCAAAAATCACTGTAAAAAAACTTTTGACCTTATGCATAAACCTCCTGCAAGAAATTTTTAAATATCTGTCACCGTTTGCAAGTTATTGAATTTTAAAATCAGTCAGTCCTTTTTGGGACACCCAATAGTATTAATCATAACTTTGTGTTTCTGAAGCTGTTCCACTAGATGCAAACACAGTTTCTCATTGCAGTATGTCAGATCTCAGATATATATATATTTTTTTATTATTACTAATGTTCTACTCTTGCTCTGAGGCGACGATATTCTTCTGTGAAAACCATTTATCTCAGAATTCAAATATAAATTTGTTAAAGAGAACATGTGTATATCCCTATTTGGTAATTTCCTTTTGAGTAAATTTATGAAAACATTTTATCTCGACTTAAGTTCTACGTATTTTAAATATTGCTCTCACATATTTAAATCATCATCACATTTTATCTCACATATTAGCATCTTAAAGGTACAATCTCTTTGAAGCAACTTTTCACCACAACATTTATAGGTAAATCCGAAAAGAAGTGTACTTTTATGTTTAGATTGAATTAATTTAAAGAGGGTTGCAATATCTTGTGAGATGAGAAATATGACACTATTGCCCGTTTTAGATTGATAGGTATATTAAATGAGATCATACTGTTTGAAATATCTTCTGCTTTATAATCGATTGCTAATGGAGATTAGACTAGAGAGAAATTCTTTTAAAATCAATAAATAGGACACAAAAGGAGACAATCTAACTTATTACAATTTTTTCCAGAACTGTTATAAATGTTTCTGGCTTATTAATTGAAATATTTATTCTCTGAGCTACTTAAGTAGGATAAGGTAGCGCACTAAATAATGTAATTATATTCCAACTAGCTGACACGCCCACATTTTCCCTGGTCCGTGATGAATAACCCTTAAGGCTGCGTACTCACACGTATTTTGCCTGCTTGTCCAGTATTCTTGGAAAAGCTTTTATTCTGAACCCATCTGCGGTTTATTGACAAAAGAATGAGGGGAATCAACAATGGGTCAGGAGATAAGGAGCTCGACTCTACTTGAAGGAAAGGTTCCTCTTTTGCTGGACATCAGTCCCTTTCCTGCTAAAGTCGTTAAAAATCAAAGACACCGTGTGGCAAGAACAAACGAAGCCGACACTGATTACAGTTAGAAGGATAGTGTGTACGCAGCTTAACCTCAAATTTTTAGGATTTTATATCTCCAAATCTATTTTGTCTGAATTTATATTTTTAAATAATAAAATTGCGAAAAAAAATGGAATTGAAAGAATATGCTATTCGGCATTTTATTTTCTGCGTAATTTTACGCTTAGAGACTATGCGTACCGAAAGCGGGTGAAAACGCGACGAAACACTCAGGTTTTTACTGATTTCGTAGAAATTTTCACATATTTTATTTTGTAAAAAATATTTCTACCCATCCGAGCGTTTCAAAATTTTTGTACGGACGTTTCGTTACTTTTAGCATAGAAAAAATATCGTCTCCGTGAGGCGCGAAGAGACCTGAGTTAGACGATTATTTCAAAGGGTTAAAATTCACATTTTAAAAAATTTATTACACTACCGATTAGAATAAGATTTCAGCTTCAAGAACATATTTTTGGTTTGTCGGTACCTCTAAATTTGCGCCCTGGAGGGGCGTTGCAATAACGTAGAAAAACATTTCCCGAAAAACGACCTTTTTTGAAATTTTTTTTTCTTCGATATATTTTCGAATTGGTTGTGGAATTTGCTACGTACGGTCTCTCATAATATTTCTTCTGTTTTTAAATTAACTAAGCTGTTTGAGCTATGTAAATTAATAAAGAATGACAAATTACCCCTCACACACACACACGCACCACCACCACCACCCGAAATTCCTTCTTTTCCCCCTTCATTTTCTCCCAATGCGTAAATAAGGCTTTTACGCATGCGCCAGCGCTTTTTTCCCTCTGGCAAGGACCGAGATGAGTTTTTAATGAGAGTGCGTTGCGATTGTTATTTAATAACAAAACTAATTACTAGAAATTTAAAATTCTGACTCTCAGGTGTATCAGGTGAAACTTTGAGCTACTCTCACAAAACGTTTGATCATCATACGTGCCGTGGAATTTGATAGCCATCGCGAAAAGACAGACAGACACACAAACACAGAGCGAAACTTTCTTTTATTAGTATATAGATTATCACATGTGATCCCGTTTTGATATAACATTTAAAATCAATGTTCATAGATAAACTCATAAAGCATATGTGTTTACATAAAAATTTGAAATTTATCCTTTGAGGAAATTTACGAAAAGATTCTATTTGGACGTAATTGCTACCCTGGGTAATGATGGTATAGAGGATTTGTTAATTGCAGTTTTGAAATGAAAAATTTCCGTAGCTTTTGAAGATGAATACGTAAAACAACATACCTTCATATGTAAATATAATTTTGTACTTTGAGATAACTTGTGAAAACATTTTATCTCGATAGGAATTAAAAGCTTCTTTGCTTTTCGAGTGTGTTGTGTATACTTCACAACCTGCAACTTAACTTCCGTAAAATGTCGGTAAATTTATTCCCGATTAAAAATGTTTGTTTCCAGAAAATTTATTTGATGAAGAATTAAATCATATTTCGTGTTTCCACGGAGAATCTATTTGGTTTCATTTCCTTAAAAGTTTCTGGTTCGAAACGTCAACAGACATTTTACGGAAGTTAAGTTGAAGGTTGGCCGGTATGTGGTATGTAGCATTATTAATCATATTATATCGGAAATTTCATATTAAACTAGTGTAAAACATCATATTTTTTATGTTTTCCAGCGTTGTTTGTACCGCTTGGGTCTATTTTTTTTTTCATTTATTGTTTGAAGCACTCTATGGCATTCGATACTTAAACATTCTAAAGAAGATAACTATAATTATATTTTTATATATATATTACATTTTTAACCTGACGGTTTGAGTTAACATCGACAGACGAATTTGTAAAACACTACTCCTCTACATCTGAATTTAATAATTCGTCATTTGAATCAATTTATAATACATAATTATCTGAAAGTTCTTACTATCCTAATTGCTTAAATAATATGGCAAGCCTCTAATATATAAGCTTTTTAAAATGGTCGTTCATTCATGCATTTAAAGATGAATGTATAAAGGCGCATACCTTATTATATAAACATAATATTTTTTTCGTTGAGATAATATATGAAACACTTTACTTCCAGCATATTCCAATTATCTCATTTAATGACTTTTTGATATAGTATTTTAAGTTAATATTGATAAATAAATTTTCATTGGGCAGTTAAATCGAAACTTACTGTTTTTTCGAGGAGGCAATTTATAAAAACATATTATCGCAGCTTAATTACAGCTTAAGGTGCACTGTAAAAACAAATATGACCAGCTTTCCTGTAGGAATCGGAAAAATAGTGGCCCATAACGTACCGGAAAATTTTCTGACCCGGCCTGGGATAAAATCCGTAAAATACCGTTTTATTGACTATTTCCTTTTTATTACGGTTTTTATTCCGAGCTGGGTCGGAAAATTTTCCGGTACGATAAGGGCAACTATTTTTCCGATTCCTACAGGGAAACTGGTCGGATTTTTTTTTACAGTGTAATGAAAGCGTATGGAAATTCCTTAATGTATTGCCTTTCTGAAATGAACTCTCACCGTAGTAATTGAATGTAAATACCTAAAATACATGAAATACGTTTTCCTCTAAATATAATAATTGTTCTTTGAAATAATTTACGAAGTCTTTGAAGTAGTTTTGTTTTGTAAAGGTTATCATATGCAACTTCTTAAATGTATTAACCTTTTGAAGTATCCTCTCACCACACCATTTGAATATAAATGTATAAAACATTATACAATTCCATCTAAATTGAAGTTTCATCACGTGTGTTCCTATTTCACGAGAAGCGAGAAACATAATAAAAGTAAGACTGATACTTTAAATTGTGGAAATACGCACATTTTCATTAAGGTAAAGTTCAATACTAAAGCCATTTCTCTGTTTTCTTGCGTTCCTTTATCTCTTCCGATATTTCTCTGGAAAAATTTATAAGTTGATATAGTTTAAGGCAGATTGCTACTTACAAACATTGTATAATGTAATTATATTCAAGTTACAACATAGGCCGTTTTAGTTTGACTTTCATAGTAAATTTCGTGGATAAATTGTTAAAGATTTATGTTTCTACATCTAAATTTAATATTTTCTCTTTGGCTCACTTTATGACCTGTTACTATACAAACATAGATAAATTATGAAATTGAAATTGAAAGTATGTAGAAGCTCTATAATATAGTGACATGTTGAAATGATCTTTCAAAATAACATTTGAAAATAAATGCATAAAACCACATGTTTACATCTAAATATAGTATTTATTTTTGTTAATTTTTCAAAATATTTTATCTCGACGTAAGTTATGTATATATAAAAAAAAAACTTAAAAGCAACTTGTTAAGTGCGTTACCCCTTTAAAGTGATCTTTTACTGTAGCATGTAAAGAAAAACGCATAAAGCCTTATCCTTTATATATAAATTGAATAAATTTCGTGTATCTGTCAGTTTCATGCGATGCTATAAATATAACATCATTTTTCGTTTTATGGCTATTGGATTTATTCAAAGAGCATGCATAGTTTAAAGTATTTTCTGCTTTAGAAATGACGCTATAGGGGATACAGTCAAAACTGAAGATCTTTTCAAATTAATAAAAAATATAGAAAATTTCTCAATCAGAATATATTTATAGCAATATATCCATTCTTGTCTGTATCTTTTAAATCCCAAATTATGGTATTGATATGGATAAAAAAGCTACAGAAAACTACATTAATAATAATGTTTACATTCAGTATCAAAAATATAATTTTGAATTATGTTTTTTTTATTTTATTGAAAACTTGAATTTCACTTTCTACAAATATTTAAAAATGCTATTTATCTTAAAACTTAAATTATCCAAAAATAAGCAAAACTAATTCTTTCCTTTTGCAATTTGGGTGTTTTGAAAATGTAAATTTATGAAAGTTCTACGCGCTTGTGCATTTATTGCGAATTTAGAATTTGTAATTAAACAAAAATAATAATTTACAGTAATTTAAGGGTGGATGCCAGTGTAACTCTTATTATGTTAAGTTTATTTTAGCAGGTTTTTGAAAAAAAAAATGCGAATTTATTTTCAAACAGAAATCCCAGTTAGTTAGTCAATCTTCTTACAAACAATTAATTAAAAATAAAATTAATGTAATCACAAGGAAACTCCAAAACAAGAAAATGGTTCTAGGTCTCCCTTCTGACTAGTGGGCATTGCTGCTTTGTAATAACAGGCATAAAATAAACAAACAGCTGTTTAAAATTTTTAAACTAATTGAAAGAATCTGCAAACCATGAATTCCCCCAAATTTAATTATTATTTTATTATTATTATTATTATTAACAGGCGATCCATATAAAGCTACTCGGGTTAACGATGTCCAGTATAGGCGAAATATAAATGAAAATCATTTTTAATTCAAAACTCCAAGACATTTTTTATAATTATTTTTTTTTTTATGTTGGTAGCAACCACACCTAAAAGCATTTTTTATACTTGCGAATTAGCTTCATCCCAGTGAACAATCTCTAAAGATTTCTGTATTTTTAGCGATCTTTCGATTTTTAATGTTTCAGTATTTATGTGTATATTTCGAATGCATCCCTGTTAAATTCGAATTTTATTTATTTATTTATTTGTGAAGTTTTTATTTCGTATGCGAGTTTACTTACAGAGTATGACCCGAAATAATAAAATATTTAATTACTTACATTTTTTTAAGGTCAAACGGATTCGTCTAACATAATGGGGTAGAATGTTCATTTTTGAGAGAGATTTTTAAAAAATCATGCTTTAAAGTTAATTTAGAAAACAAAAAAAATCATTAAGTTTAGATATTATTTTCAAACAAATTACACTTGAAAAGATATTTTTCCCCTATTTAATGGTGTAAAGATTTAAATTGCTCGTTTTTTGGACAAAAAAAAAAAGTGTTAAAAACGAAATTTACTTTTCAGGTCGTTGCCAACGTGAAAATGGAGTCAGAAGTTTTCGCGGACATGATTTTTCTGTATAATGTAGATTATTATTTAAAGTGAAAATGCGAAAATAAATGCAAAACATCTAAAAATCTACACTGTAAAGAAAGCGAGAAGGAACTATAAAGATAAATTTAAAGGTCATCAGATAAGCAAACGTCTCGTGTAGCTTCTCTCAAGTTTGAAACTTGACAGCAAATCATAAAATATTCTAGACTATCCACCAGTTAAAAGAAACACGGTTTTGAAAAAAAAAAATGCACTAAAAAGTTTTGGAAGAGGTAGGGGAGGATAATATACAATGAGACAAAAAATAATATTTCTTAACGTATGGCGTCTATTTTTATACTTTTGAAAAAAAAAAAAAAAGCCAAATAATTAAACATCACAAATACACGTTAATATATAAATGGTTTCAAAAAAGTTATTTATAAAAGCATAACAGCATAATAACGGAGTATCGGAAAATGTCTCACTGTGTACCACTTGTGGTACACAATGAGACAATGTATACATTTTCATAAATCATACATTTTTACACGCTATCAATAATTTTCTTCAGTATAATAATGTATGAATTATGTCTTAATATATAACGGGTGTCCTAAAAAGGAAATATATATAACTATTTTAAAATTCAATAAGTTGCAAACGGTGAAACATATTTAAAAAATTCTTGCAGGAGCGTTATGTGTGATGTAAAGAGTTTTTTTACTGTGATTTTTTTAATTTAGTTCGAATTACCTGCAATAGATGCAATATGGCGCTGCGAGTAATATGCGCTAATTCCAGGCTCGATTTTTGTTACTTCGGGATCATTTTAATCTCCTTTTTTGGCATATGAGAAGAGAATGGCCAAAAAATACAGCTTGAATTTAGCGCCTATTGCTTGCTGCGCCATCTATTGTTTGTAATTCGAACTAAATTTAAGAATCCCAGTAAAACAACTCCTGACATCATACATAACTCTCGTGCAAGATTTTTTAAAAATATCTGTCACCGTTTGCGAGTTATTGAATTTTAAAATCAGTCAGTCCTTTTTAGTACACCCGGTATATATATATATACTAGAAAGGTAGCCCGTCAAAAATGACGGAAATTTAAATATAAAGATATATACAACTCATGTGCAAGAATATGAGTTTTCTCGCTTGTTCCGCAATGATAGATGAAAATAACACATTTTAAGAACGAAACACACTTATAAAAAACTGTGTACAGTAAAAGACCACTAATCTGCACAGTTTGGTTCCAAGTGTTATGCAGATTTGAGGCTTTTTGCGGTCATGTCTATTCAATCTTTGTTTACATTTTTTTAAATTCATATATTGGACAATTTAGATTGTTGAGCCTTAAAAATAAATAAATAACACACTTGAAGTAAGGTTAAAAACTATTAAATTATCGTATACGATTTCATGAAATGGTATTATATGGTATTATATGTGTGTGCTTCACGATCTTGGTTACGACGTTGGCGAAATTGGCTGCAACTTGTCACAATCCTAATAGTGTGGGCCGCTATAACAAAAAAGTAACCAGTTTTTAGTAAAATTTCGGATATAAAGTAGCTTTCAAAAACTTGTGTAAAATTGCAGGCCGTTCTCGTGTTATGTCAGTCCAAGGAATAATATTTATAACACTGAAAATTTTCCATGTATATCTGGAATTTAGAAAAGCTTCTCCAAAAGAAAGATCCTGAAATGACATTGTAATTCCTCTAACTTCAAAGTTTAATCGGGCCCTGATTTTGAGTACTGAAATCTAATAAATACAGTTATTTTGAATATTACAACAGAATTAAACAGTTAAACTTATTTAACTTAAGCCCGCTGTTACTTCCCGATGTTATTTTTTAGTATTAAGAAAGCAAATTATTTTAAATTTTCAAATCATGCATTTATGATTTTTTCCGTCTTTAATAACTAAATAATGAAAAAATAGGCTTTTGTTCTGAGCTCATAAATATGACAATAAAATAATGTAACTAAGAGACATTGCAAAATTAAATCTTTGTGATTACAAACAATAAACAAACGATACCGCCACCATTTTACCTACTATGACGTCATTAGAATATTGCCCATTGATTGTTGGAGAACTCACTTTGTGAATGATTACCTCAATGATTTAATATTTTTGACATTTCACGATGAATGAATCACTTGTGTTTGTTTAGGTTTATGGAATGAGATATTAAGCTGTGAAACTAATTTCAATTGAAGCTATCCAAGGATATATGTATTTTTAATCGAAATTAAAAACAATGCTTTGATCTCGAAATAAAAAGTTTTAGTTTGTATAATTTGTTATTTCTGTTAATTATTTATTTAAGTACTTTTCCATTATAGCGCATTTTTTAAAAAAGCTTGGCGAGATTCGGGCATTAGAAAGTGAGTTATGTTGCGAAAATATATAAACAGCTATGAAAACAAATCTAATGAATTTTTATCTTTGTTTATATATGCACTTATATGCATAAAAAAATCGTTTCTAAATATATATAATTTTTTATATATATACAAATTACGGCACAGATTTCAGATATGAACCGGGATACCTAACTGGCGCCAAAATGGTGTTATTTTGCCTGCTATGGTAACCCGGCTATTGTTTTTTATTTATTAATAAATTGTTTATTTACTTTTACTTTCAGTTTTTTAATTATATAAACTGCTTTGTTCTATAGTTATTATTCAAACTTTTATTTATTTATAGTTATTTCCTTTTCAAAATGATAGCAAATAATTGAAAACTGTATAAGTAACTGGTATTCGAAAGCGAGATTTCTGCCAAATTGGCGTCATAGAAAAATCACGCCAACCCCATGCGTATATGACATCTGTGCAAAAATTGCTTCTGTTTCTTTATAAAAATGGGTAAATAGCTTTTTTTATATTAAATTGTCGGCACAGATGTCATATACGCCCATATTGGCGCGATTTTTTTTTTTTTTTTTTTTTTTTTTTTTGACGCTGATATCATATACGCATCGGGTACTTAACTGGCGCCAAAGTGTCGTTATTTTGCTTGTAATGGTAACCCGAATGTTGTTTATGCTGTTGATGTTTTCGCCAAATTGGCGTCGGAAAAAAATCGCGCCAATATGCGGCGTATATGACATCTGTGCCAAATTGTATACATATGAAAAAAATTGCGGTACAGATGTCATATTCGCCCCATATTGGCGCGATTTTTTTCTGTCGCCAATATCATATAGGCAACAGGTACTTAACTTGCGCCAAAGTGTCGTTATTTTACTTGATGTGGTAACTCGGGTTATGTTGTTTATGCTGTTGATGTTTTCGCCAAATTGGCAACCGAAAAAAATCGCGCCAATATGGGGCGAATATGACATCTGTTCCAAAATTGCTTGTGAGTATGAAACAGTAAATAGATTGCCAGAAAATACGTTGGCAAACTTCTTTCTCGCCAAGAAACTTTTCTCCGAAGTATTGTACATAAGCAATGATTGCTAGAAAGGCATTTTTAATTATGATATGTGCTTTTATGTTTCACTACATTTATGCATACTATACTGTGTGTATAAATGCTACAGTTCATATGCAGGGGTACACAAAAGAATTCGTAAGGGTTACTGAGTATGAGAGTAAATTGCTTAAAGGTGGTTTTTAAAGGAGTTATGCATTTTTACGCTGAACTGCATTTAGTTTCCTAAGAAATGTTTGTGGAATATAGATAAAATGATATACATGGTCACGCAAAGAAATGGATACATAACCGTCTATGGATGATAATATCTGGAAATGTGATTTCAGTAGTTTTAAGAGTAGTTTAAATTAAATTTTAGCTAAATAGTGGCATGTAATAACGGTACTATTGGCTATGGACGGTAACTGCTGAAATCAATTTTTAAATTTTTTTATGCGTCTTCTAAAATGTTTACTTGGTTATCTTGGTATTTCTTCTTAGTTATCCCGTCGACCAAATTACTGTCGCCAAATTGTAAGATTAATTGCCAATAATGGTTGCGATTAATTAATTAATTAAATGCCAATAATGGCCAATAAAACCATTAATTCGACGTTTTATTTGTATTTTTATTAATGTTTTACTATTGATTTGGCGATTTATATAATTTGGCGAAATTGGTCGACGGGATATCTAAGAAGTAACGTTATCTTATTTACCTTATCTCCCTAAATAACGAAGTTTTGTTAAAGCATTCAGGATGTGTTGGAAAGTGTTTCATATTCTATGCTTAAAGCATGGTTTTTCTTTCTTCTTTAATCTTATTTTGCATTTATTTTATTCTTAATTTTTTAGTCTTATACTGCTTTATAGAAACTTTGGCACAGTTGTCATATAAGTTATCATATATTGGCGCGATTTTTTTCCGACGCCAATTTGGCGAAAATATCAACAGCATAAACAACAACATCCGGATTACCATATCAAGCAAAATTAAGACACTTTGGCGCCAGTTGTGTATATGACATTGGCGTCAGAAAAAAAATCGCGCCAATATGGGGCGTATATGACATCTGTGCCGAAACTTTAATATTTAATGTTTAAACTCTTCGCTCCACTCCCCTTACATATAGTACAAACTATAACACGGATAGCGCAAAATAATAGACATTTTGGTACTTTTCCACTGTAGGGGCTTTGGCATTTTTTTAAAAAAGCTTGGTGTAATTTTGGCATCAGAAAGTGAGATTTGGGTACTTTTCCGTTATGCGGACACCATTGTCGCCAAGCGTAATAGTTGGCGCAAAATCGTGAATTGAAGCATTTGAAAAAATAAAAGAAAAACCAATGTCGATACTAAAGTGAGCATTTAAAAAATATAACATTTGAAAATTCCAGACTTTTACGAACTATTTCATCAAATCACAAATATATACTTAAAATAAGTGAACAAATAACTGCTATAAAATAAAGCAATAAAATAAAACTCATATTAAACTGCTGGCATAAAATTACAAATATCTTTTAGCATTTTGAAATAATTGGCGCATTAGCATACATTTTGGCATGGTGTCCGTATAACGGAAAAATATCGAGATTTGTTGTCAAATCATATAAACAGCTATGAAAACAAACTTGATGAGCGTTTTTGTTTGTTTTATATGTTTGTTTTATATGTATATTATTGATGTTTTTATGTACAAATTACATCTGTTTCTGTATAAAATTAGAGAAACGGCTTTTTTATGTTAAATAAATCGTATAAATATCGAAAAAAATGCGTGTGTATCTAAAATGAAACAGTGAATAGGTTCCCGGAAAATATGTTACCAAATTTCCTTTTTCGCCAAGGCACCTATACTGGAAAAGTACCTAAAGCACATTAAAATCGCTCAGTTAGGAGCTCACACAGTACACCGTTGTCTATTGGCGGTTATTTTATTAGTAGCATCGAGAGGAAGATATAAAGATGTACTTTAAATTCTCACCCATAGATTTCGAAAAGATATCTTAAATGAGTGGAGTTTAAATTAAATTTCGGTGACCTCCATTATGAAAGATTAATGGTTTTAAATGGGAATTTCGCCAAATTAGCCAGCTATCGCCAAGTTGGCTAACATTTGGCGCTACTGTGGTAACCCTACATTAATATTTTTTAACAATTACTCATTTCAATGAGGCGGTCCTACCGGAATAGTGAGGGACACACAGAGACTTGGATTTTATATAAATAGATATAATATATATAGATAATATATATATAATATATATATATTATATATATATATAATATATATAGATAATATATATATTATATATATATACAGGATGAAATAACGCATCTTCTATGAATGAACTCACAAACTCCTCAGACTATTCTGTGAGTCATTCATAGTTTCTTATTTTACATACTGGTTTCATATCTTCATTTCTAAATCATCTTTAGAAATTTATCAATTTCTTCATATATTTGTGATTTCAAATTTATTATATATATATATATATAATGTCTTAATTATTAACGCCTTACACTATATCCATAATTTTCTTCAGTATAATAATGTCTTACCTATTGTCAGAAATCGTGGTTATCACTTGGAGTTTAATCTGACATTTTCGGGGTCAAGTAATTTCGATAGAGCAATAGTGAAAATGCCAAGAAAACTTTAATAGTTACAGGTGCACATACTATTAACAATTCAACCACATTTTGAGCTTACCTGAGCACATATGGTGGATTGTGGTAATTAAACTATTGTTGTCCCTCTTAAATAATGTTTTAGGAATATGCCTAACAATGACAGTGTGTAGCTGAACGTATATCCAAATTTTCGAAGAAAATCGGAAACCGGTGGTATCCTGATAGTCGCTTTGTTTAAATAAGTTGTAGTTCTAGCAGTAGCATTCAACTCTCTGGTTCATTAACAGAAGCCATATCTGGAACATGAGGCATTACAAAATCTGTTGCTTTCACACACCTTCGAAGATAAATCACTTGATAATCTCCATCTTCATCCTTACAGGTTACGTTTTCTCTATATAGAACGCATATTTGGAAGCCGGACAAGAATAAAATCACCAACGATAAGCTTCCGTTCTAGTTCCTGAAAATCAAATGATTCATCGTCGTCAGAAGAGCGTTTAGAACCATCTATGTATCTTCATCAGATGTGTCACTGAGTACGAATCATTCTGCACCGTCTGGTGTGTTTCTGAGGACTTCGGAAAGAAAGTTCTGGATTCCGAGTTTCCTTTCTTATCTTTACGGGAAGGGTTTCTGTTTCCTAGATCAGCGTTGCGCCATTTTGAGATCTCGCTTATGATTTTTAATTAATTAATACTTCTGTTAATTTTCAAATTATTAAAAATCTGAGCGTCATGTGCACAATGGCAGACCTTGGGATACCGTGATGCAAATTTTCAGCCTCGTACGTTCAGTAGGTTTCCTTAGCCATCGCACACACACAGAAACAGAGCTCAACTTTCTTTTATTAGTATAAGGTATGATATTAATTTTACTTAAAAATATTATATAATATTTGAATTTCAAAAATACTTTTTTTAACATCATAACCACATAGCCACAACTGTGTGTCTCACTCTGTAAATGTTATTATATTTAATAAATTTTTAGTCCCCTAATTGTCTCGTGACTAATTCTTACAAATGAGTGTTCAAACGTGTTCTTCACACTCCTGAATTTCATAGACAATTACAATTATTACTTTTCCATCGAGCATTTCGATAGACAATCGACACTAAAATGGAAAGTTTCATGTGGATATATAGTGTACTACGACATAAAGAACGACTGAATTAAGTTCTTTTTCTTAATAACATATCTTAATTACCTTTAACTGTATGACACAGATAATTTTAGTCGCATTCTAAAAAGTATTAAATAATATATATTCAATTAATTGTTTTTCAAAGAAAATCTTAAAATGATTTTATTTAACACATTTCCTTGCGGCTTTTTGTTGTTTTGTTTTTAGCATATGTCTGATATCTATCAATGAATAATAATTAATAGAATATATACGTACAAAGTCACATCTTGAATTTCGGCGAATACGAAACTTTATCACTTTAAAATAAATTTTAAATCCGAAATTCATGGATAGGGCAACAATAATGTAAATAATAATAGTAATACAGTTGACGCTCATTATAACGATTCCATTATAGCGACCGTTCCAGTATAACGACCAATGCAAAATATCCCGAAATATATTCCCTTTATGATATGTTATTTTTACTTCCAATATAACTTCCGGCCAGCTGCTTATTTCCCCATACAGCGACCGAATTGATTTTTCCTCCAGATTTTTTTCCCCAAAAAAGATTACCATTTTCTTTGCTCACTGCGCTTTGATGCGTTTTGTAAAATGTCTTAAAATGACACTTTAAAACATTGCTTACTTATCATCTTTATTTTAGATGGAAAAATGTGTTAAAAGAAAATATCAAATGCACAAAAAATAAACGACTATTTCGAATTATTTTCGTAATATATGTTAATATGTCAGTAACTGTTTTTTTGTGTGTGTGTGATTTAACATTTACTTTAATTTTTCTTTTAGAAATACGAAATCATTCTCTTAAGATAAAAGTAAACGTAGTTTTGAGTTTAAATTAAAAAAAAATATTTTCATACTGTTTTTTATTTAGGCCCTGCATTTTGTAGAATTATATTAAGGGGTCTCAGGACTCTTAAAATTGGAAAAAATGAAAAAAAAAAAAGATTATTTTCAACATTTAATATCTTAAAATGTATTTGATTTTAAGACGCAATTTTACTTGGAATAAAATATACAAGTACGTTCTTTCATTTCATGTATTTAAAAAATTATAAGATTCAGAATTAGCATTTACAGGGGGCTCCAAACTGTTAGACATTTGACGAGCAAAAAATCGGCATAACAGCTTACGCGCACGATTATAAAATAAATATTGCAACTAGAATAAAAATTTTGGTGCCTACTTATATTTCAGATTGTAATAATTACCCTGAACCTAAATAAATTTGTATTTAAAGCTTTTTTATATTTTTAATACATAGTTGTATTTGGCTAATGCAAAATTAAGAAAATTTCAACTGTATAATCACCTAAAAAATATTGTTTTGAACAATAAAAAGGAAATTTTAGGTTCCGTTTATACAGACTAACATGAAACCTATGTTTTGAAAATTTCATGAAAAAATATTCATAAGTTTTTGAGATATCGTGCGCGTTATGCCCCAAAAAGTCATTTGGAGAAAAATGGCTTCAAAGTTTCCGAACCGACGCTTCAGCTATTGAACGTGTATAAATGTAAAAGCCATAACTTCAGTTCTAATAGGAATTTCAAGGAAACAATTATATCAAAATGTTCAGAAAAGATAGGAGTTTAACATGTAAAAAAATTAAAATTTCGACAATTTTAAAGCTTTAAGAGTCCTGAGACCGCTTAAATTGATTTTTATAATTATTCATTGTTAACGTTTATTTGATTAACATAATTTAATAATAATGTTGTATTATAAAATTTCCTTTGAAACCTTAATTTCCATGCATATAATTTCATTTTTTCCGTTCACTTTCGTTATAGCGACCTTCCATTATAACGACCCTGATCTTTGACACGCGAGGGGTCGTAATAACGAGCGTCGACTGTAATAATAATTCAGTACACCGTCATTTGTTTCAATTGTATTGCACACGTGTATTGCTAGAAGCGTAAAAAATCCACTTATAATAATGCAAACTGTCTTATTTGCACATTTTATTCATGCACCACGGTCGGATAGGACTAATAAATATTTCTAAATTTTTATTTTAAAAGTATTTTATGATTCAATCCGAGACATCCGGGATATAAAATAGACTGCGGCTATAAATAACAAGAGTTAGAATTGTTTTTAATTAAAAACTCTAGAGTAATTTTTCAGACATTATATTTATTTTAGATTTTCCACTAAAAACACCTTATAACAAAAATATCAATTATATATTCAAATAAGGAATTTACGAAATTTATTAAAATAGTCAAAATAAAATAAAATAAGTATATCGTGTCCTGAATTTCTATTTATATAAAAAGTTCAGAAGATTTAATTCAGTCATTTTTTATCGAAAGGGGATTACGTTCCTGTTGCTGTTATGTGAGAAAGGTGAAGAACTACACTTTGGCAATCAATAGTCACATGCGATAACATTGTCACTTTCTCCCTATTTTTGCATATTGCATATTTGTTTATATTACTGCAAAAAAACCTTAACTTTTTGTGTCAAACAAAGTAATTTTTTTAAAATTATTTTATATATATATATATATGAAAATGCTTTGAAAAACACAAAAAAATGCCCCAGTAAAATGCGTAGTAGTTAAAAAAAGTCAAACTAAAAACTAAAAAAAAAAAAAAAGAAAAAAAAAGAAACAGTAAATTGCGTAACAGATAGAAATGAATAAAATAAATAACAAATAAGAAACGGAAACATCAATAATTAATAAGATTTGAATTTTTTTTTAACAAAAATTTAAAAAAGTAACAAATGCATCATTTAGAAAGGTAACTGCTTCAATATTCGGCAATTTCTCCCCCCTCCCTCCAGTAGTCTGACATAATGAAAAAAAGTTTTATAAATAATTTACTTTTAACTCCAAATGATAGTATTATTTCTCTATGTGAAACCATCTTTCATAAGTCATCCACAATCAGAAAAGAATAGTGATTTTTTATTTATTTATTTTAATAGTAATTTGCCTGTTTTTTGCTTCTTTTTTTTTGGGGGGGGGGGGGGATAATTTTTTTGTTTTTTTGTTTCTATTTCTGGCCAACTACTGGTGCTTTTAACCTATAGCATTATTGGCGGGGCATAATCCAAAAATCAAATTCACATGTTTAGAGCTAAAAATTTTATATGATAGAGTATCTATTAGTAACTTCGCGCAAATTATTTTAAAAGGTTTTTTTTTTTTTTTTTTTTTTTTTTTTTTTTTTTTTTTACAGAACCTATTTCTTCCCTTTGTTTTTCTATGTTGTATTCTTATGATGTGTATGCTTTCATATGAAAAGTTCTGCTGTTCATCTAGATTAGCTCCTATTCATTATCTAGTTGAGAGATGTGAGACGCTGGTCCCAGACCCCCTCCCCTCCCCCCCAAAAAATCGCCCATTCTTCGAAGTTTTTTTTTTTACTTTATTTGTAATTCCTTATTAAGAAATAATTTTGGTTGTGACGAAATTTATTTGACATGGGACTATACTCCAGAATTTACTATACAATACTTTTTTAAAAATGCAGTTTCTATTTAAATATTGCTAACAATTGATTTATTAATGTGCACTGGTTATCAAAAATTAAGGAAAAGTCACAAAATGCCAATTTTTAAATACGGGAATACTCAAAAGGAAGTAATATAATTCAAATAATTACTATTCTGCAGAACAGCTAGTCCATATAACATCTCATTCAGGTCACACATGGTCACACGAGTCACAGTCACTACGGCTAAACAAAAAATAGGAAATTCCATATGTCTCTTTTATGAGTCTCAAATGACTACTATATGCGACTCCACTGACAGGTCACTGTGACTGCTGCTTTGTGACGAGTCACCAGGTGACTTTACAATGTCATTTCATTGAGAGTCTCGTGTGACTCTCATCTGGAGACTCAATTTCAAAGTCACTGTGAACGTTGCATTATGATAAATCACCAAATAATGTCAAATTAAAGTCACATGGTGACTTTTCACCACTTTTCACAGTGGTGACTTTACAGTAGGGTCTCTGTCACCATTTGACAAAGTCATGTGACTTTAATGTGATATTATTTGGTGATTTATCATAATGCAACGTGCACAATGACTTTGAAATTTAATCTCCAGATGAGAGTCACACGAGAGTCTCAATGAAACGACATTGCAAAGTCACTTGGTGACTCATCACAAAGCAGCAGTCACAGTGACCTGTCAGTGGAGTCACATATAGTAGTCATTTGAGACTCATAAAAGAGACGTATGGAATTTCCTATTTTTTGTTTCGCCGTAGTGACTGTGACTCTTGTGACCATGTGTGACCTGAATGAGATGTTATATGGACTAGCTGTTCTGCAGAGATAGTAACTATTCAAATTATATTACTTCCTTTTGAGAATTCGCATATTTAAAAATTAGCATTTTGTGACTTTTCCTTAATTTTTGATAACCAGTGTATTAGCACACGAAAACTGTATTAGAAAAAAAAGCACTTTTTACGCTTCAACTTTTGCTATAACTCTCAACGTTAATGAGTTATAAAATAAAGGTAAACTATAATTTGGAGGTGAAATTCACCCCATTATGTGGGGAAAAGTTATTTGGGAATTAGGAAAAAAAGTAGAATTATCCATACCTCCACAATCTGTATATATCCAAAACTTTTCATATATATATATTTTTTCAGAGTTGGGAACATTCCTTTATAAATAAATATACGTTTACATTAAAAAAAATACTATAATCGAAGTATCTAAAAATTTTTGCTAACAAAGTTTTTTCAAAAGATAAAAATATTATTTATTCAGCCGCTAAAAAATCCTAAGTTGTTGATTATTTTCTTTCTAATTTTATTATCTTATGTAGACGAAATATTTCATTTATAGAAGGTATAAGAATGAATAGGGATCTAAGATAAATCTTTTATGAATGAAAATAAATTCAAAGTAATCATATATTCAACGTCTCTCGTTCAAAAGATCCCTCATACCTAAAGAAATTTAACTACAAATAAGTCAGGTAAATTGACTCCTAGTATCTCTCTATTCTAAAAAAAAGTAACTACCGCTGTCACCGCCGCCGCCGCCGCCGGTTTTGAATTTTTTGTCACCGGAGGTCTTTCTTCGTTAATATTAAGAAAAATAATGCATACAAAAATATGAAAATCGGTGGTTTTATACAGAAATGTTTGATAAACACGCTGATGCAGAGAGTTTTCAAATCGAAGAATTATTTTAAGAGATATTTAATGCTAAAGTTGGACAAAATCGTTCCACTAAAAAAGTTTTATAGCAGCAAAAACTATACATGGCAGTGTAATCATTTTTAGATCATTTTATGCGTTAGAATTTGCCGGAGTGCAGATTGCATTAATTTTTTTATTTTGGCTCATTTTTTCAGGTTTTATTTCTATTTTAAATTCAAATTTTCAGCATTTCTAGAGATATTTTTTACAGATTTCAGAAAATTGCACTAATTTAAACTGTTGCCAACTGTATAAAAAGTAAAGCAATAATGTTTGCTTCAAATTGAAAATTTATTTACACGTGACTATTATAAGCAGGAAAAAAACTTTCAAATTAGAATTAAATAATTACATATAAAAAGCAGGAACTTATTAAAAATTACGTCATAAAAAGTATACGCGTGAATTTTAAAAGATAAAGAATATTGTAAAATAATAAATTCATTAACATGCGTTAGAAGTCTTAGGAGAAATTACGTCATATTTACGTCACATTATAGCTATTACATAAAATGAACACAAAATAAAATTGCAAAAATGTTTAAATTTAGAAATTGCGCTAGACATTTATTTAATATTTTGAGAGGATATTTTGAACTATTTTTGTTAGGAAAGCGCAAATAATGTTTCATTGCTAACAAAAGTACTTTCACGTGATTATTTAAAAGAGAAAGAATAGCTTGGTAAAAATTACGTCAGATTAAAAACGATTAATTTAAAATGTCTCATTTAAAAGAACTTTCTTTTCACTTTGTTAAAAAATACAAGGAGACAAAGACTCTGTTTACTTAATTCCTTTTATATTAGCTTATTTTGAAATGTTGTTACACGTGTCTACGTCATCAAGTTATTTTTATTTCGTCGTTTTATTTGTATTTTTATTAATGTTGTACGAATTTATTTGTTCTTTCGTTATTTAAAATAAAAATTATGTCAATTTGTATAATTTGGCGAGTGGTTTGGCGATTTATATAATTTGGCGAAATTGGTCGACGAGATAATCAAGTAGTACCGCAGCGGATTTGGCGTTAAAATTCCCCAATCAAAGAGAAATGAATAGAAATTCGTTTATAGGGAGATCGCCACTGTTTTTTAAATTATAATTCACTCTTTCGAAATCTTTTTAAAGACGATCAAATTAGCGTGCATTTAGAGCCTGCGGTGTCTGGACGGGGGTTGGCGAGCGTAGCTCGTAGGGGGCCGAGCCCCCTAGTTTTTATAAATTTTAACATTGCCACTTGTTTTAGGACAATAGTGACTCAAGTATGAGTAACTACATTCATTATCTATAGCTCCTTTTTCCTAGTTTTTATCTTGACATTCTGACGCGTTAAAAAATTTCAACTAAACCAGATTTAAATCCCCTTTAATATCATTTCACACACCAATTTGCACACAGAAATTAGCACGCACTGTTATAGTTACATGTCTACATCGTATTACTTTCAAAGGAATAACTGGGTGCTAAAACATATCTTTTTATTTATAGTTTTAATCATGAGGGAAAGTTTTTAAAATATGATGTAAAGATTTCAAATAAAATTAGAATGACTTAAAATAAGTAAGTAAAGATATTTTAGAATTAATAAAGCAATAATCATACCCTTGCCATTTTTATAACAGGGATAACCATTACCCTCGCTTACCCTGGACATTCCCAGTAAGGACATTCTGAAATCATTATTCAATAACATCTATGTTGTGGTCACTACTCTCCTCCATCTGATACCTTTTACACGCCGTTCATCTGTTTCGAGCACATTCAATTATCTTTAGATTATCGCATGCAAAATAAATCATTTGCATAATCTAAATATGACATTTATTTCCAAGTAATGTATTGTTCAATCGGCTGTCTATTACAAGGCAGCTTCGTCGACAATGTCGTTAGTAACTGAAAATAGAATTTTAAAACTCTTGTGCTTAATTCACGATATCTAAATTCTTTTTAAGAAATCAAATTTTTATTTTTATATTTTTAAGTGAATTTAAGTGATAGAAAAATAAAGAGAATTGATGAATGTACTAAATGTATGTTCAAAAAGCTTCGCTAGATATTTTTATTAATATGACTCAAAGTAACTAGAACGATACGAAATTTTCTTTCAATGAACCTCAAACCTACCTGTGTTTCACAACATTAAAGACGCCGTTAATTGCACCGTTATCGGAATGTGTCTCATACTATCTACTATTATAGACAAGTTGACCCGCGCGGTGGTGTTTGGTCACGGGATAATATCTGAAATATATCTAAAATCAGTGTTGCTTTCCTCCGGGATGGGGTGGGATTCTGCGATTCTGCAGTTACGAATTGCACACTCTGAAATTCTAGGGGTGGGAGATGGCCCTTAGCTCTTAGCAATTGCACTTAAAAAAATATATTAACTCTTCCACGCGATAAAGAACGAAAAAACCTAGCGCACGTCTTTTAAAACGCAAAATGACACGAAAAATATGGAAACCGCATACAGAAAATATTGTTTCTAAAATAGCAACAATTCTTTTCTTTTTTGAAGTAATCAATATTCATATATTTTTACCGAAAAGTACCGTTAAAAGAATAATTTTTTTCCGATAAGTTTTGTTATTTTTCCCCATTCGGGTCACTCGATATCAATTTAGAACTATAGAAAAAATGGAAAAAGTGATCTCCAGAAAATATGTTTTTTAAAATAGTAAAGATTAATATTTTTTAAACAAATGATACCGCTACTACCACTAGGGTACTATGAAAACGTACGTATTCTTCTTCTTCCATTCTTTTCTTTTTTTCCGTAATTTTCAAGGGAAACAGGTGATTACGATTTCAAAACGCAGAAAAATGAAACAGTTACTAGGCATGTGCTGGAAAAACGTCGTATTTCCCTGACATGTACAGAAGTTATAACCGAAATAATTAACACTCGTTCATTAACCCGTGGTCTTGAGAGTTTTTAATTAATATGTCAGCTAAATTTCACAAAATCTAAAACCTAAGTCTCAGGTGCATTGGGTCCTATCTTTGTTTCTACTTATCCAAATTTGCAGACCTCCACGTGCATTACATAAAGAGCAATCAACTGAAAACATACAGGGATAAACACTTTTTTTTAATTAATACTATCATTCCAAATCGCTACATTTTCAAATATCGTGGGTGACAAAATTTACTGTATAAGTTTAAAAGTTTGAAAACAAATTATTTTTCCAAATGTCGCAATATCGTTAGAAAACAAGAAAAAATACTAAAATTGAATAAAATGTATTGAAAATCAAATTAAAATCGAACTAAAAATAACAAAAATTCAAAAATCACGAAGGACAAAATTTACTATATCAGGCTGAAAATTTGAAACAGAATTACTTTTCTAATGTTAAGGGGGTCCGGTTCTAAAAATTCTCCAAAAAATGGAATTTTTTTTTATTACTCAGGGGCATGCATTATATGCATTACGACATTCATTTATCACAAAAAAAAAAAAAAAAAAAAAAAAAAGAGAGAGAGAAAAAAGGAAATTACACGCGTTATCTTAGAAATTTTCAAAATGACCAATACGCTTTCCATGTCAATGAAAATCCCCAATATTTTTTTTAATAAAAGTTTGGTTTATATATATAAATAAAACTGTGCACCGAATTTTATATATTTGCATATAAAGGTAAAAAAAATGATCTTTTTTTTTTCTTATTTTTATATTCAAATATATAAAATTCGAAGCGCAGTTTTATCTATATATATAAAAGAAAGTCTGGATTTTGTATTAATCAACGCGCAGCCCAAACTGCTGAACCTAAAATCTTGAAAGTTGGGGTAAAAATACTTCTTATAACATTGAGTGCCGCTAAGAAAGGGTTTCCTAAAATTCCACCCCTAAGGGGGGTAAAAAAGAGAACAAACTTTTAAGAAATTCCTTAAAAATCTGATTTTACAGTTATTTTTCAACTGATAACATAATTTAGTGTACTTTTGTATGCTGGATCGAATGGAACTAATCAAATTCTTATAAGTCCAATAGTTCGCGAGATATTTCGTATTTTTCTAATTTGGCGCCAAAACCTCGAAATATCTAACATTACAAGTGATAATTCATATTCATCCATATTCATTCATATTGTACATCCGTTACTGTAGCAACGGAAGAAATTCAAATTAAATCTTTATGTTAATTCTTTTAATTAAAGAATTAAACCGGCTATATTTGTTTGAAAAAAAAATACAAACGCCTTGGAAAAAAGAAAAATATATATTGATGTTATTTAAAGTACAAGGAAGGGATCCACAGAGAAATTAACATTATAAAACGAAAATATTTAAAAATGAAAGCAATGTTTGTTCGACTTAAACAAAATTTTTGGTACTTATATCCGGGTCATGTCAGATACAAGACAATTACACTAATTACAGAAACCCTTATTTTTTTTCCATTTGATAGTTTATTTATCATAGTTTTAAATTTAGTTTATTATTATAGTTTTTTTTAAATTATAGTTTATAGTACGTAATTTTATGTTATATATTTTATTTATTTATTTACTTTAAACAATTTGTCATTTTCAACAAGGTTATGTATTTAAAAATGTTAAATTACTGTTTTGAACGTAATCGGCAAACGATAAACAAGATTGGCAATTGCCAACCATTTTTGGCGATCTATCCCATGGTCCGGATAATAAGTAAATACCACTTTTGAATTGGAAAGAAATTGGAATTCAAATAATATATCACGATTTATCGTTTGCTCCTGGATAAAAAGAAATAATGGGTACTTTTATGTCAGCCGTGTGTAAATTTTGCCTTTTTAAGTTATGGCAATATTTCCTATTATTGTTTTACTTTTTATTTTTTCAATGGAATTAGTGTAAGGCGTATATTTTAAATGAAATTAGTGAAACGTTTATATTTTGAATGAAAATAATAAAATAAGAACAAGATATGGAAAAAATCTTTGTTGATTTATGACTTGCGCCCGTCTAACATAAATGTATCACAAAAGCCATATATTCACCTTTCTTTGGGTAGTTGTTCATGGGATTCCTGGTTAATCTTCCGTAATCGGATACCTCGCCAATCGCTGTATTAGCTACAATTCTGAAAGCATCGTTTACGTATGAAGCGAAACCTTCACGATGTATTATATTACAAAAAATCGTATCATCATCATTTACTACATATTTAAAACGGAAATTTGCATTTCATTCCGATTGTTTATAATATTTTGATAGGATATGCCACTATGAGTTAGGTAATGTTATTGGAACGGTTTTTGTGTATACACAGTGTTCTACGTTGCTTAGTTATAGAGATAAAGGAAAAAGTTAAAAAATTAAGTGAACCTGATTATTAATGGTTAGCCTTTAAAAAAAAAATTCCATTGAACAGATTTTGATCCAAGTGGCACTGTTACATAACTTTTCAGGAATGGTTTTAGTATATAACATTTCATTATATGTTGTTACAGAGCTATTGAAAAAGTTATAGAGAAAGGTGAACGCAATTATGAAAGATACATCTACTGTAATTATATAAAATGTATAAAATGCAAATTTGTCTTTCCTTCCACCCGTTTATAATTTGAGTTTTGCAGGATGTGTTTTGACGGGACTTAACACTGTTAGTTAGATATTTTTTTTGTGGATGGTTGGTATTTCTTTCATGCTTGGTACTTCTTGCATGGATGGTACTTCTCTGTAGCTAAGTTTTCTTCTGGGTTATTGTTTTTCCTAAAGCACAAATTTTACAACAAATCAGATCGCAGAAAATCACAATACAAGAGAAAGTTCCAAAACTAGGTGAACCCGATTGTGAAAGATTACCTTTTATTTAAAGTTCTACTGAGTGTATTTTGATTGGAGTTGCAGAGTTAGGTAATATTTCAGGGATTATTTCAATGTTATATCATTCTACATTTTTAGTTATGGAGCTACTATGAGGAAAGTTCTCAGTGATGTCGTAATAAAAGTAGGATAAAATCTACAAGCAGAGGGTATATACTAGAGAGTATATATGTTATTGCTATGGAGAGAGTGCAGAGTTTCTGAAAAAAACAGAAGGTCTACCCTATGCTTCATTCCTGGAAGTTCTACAATCACGTTAATGCGATTATGAAAGATATATTTAACTATCTACTCCACATATAAAATATAAAGAACAATTTCGGCCCGACCACTTATAACTTGAGTTCTTTTGAATAGATTTTGAGAAGACTTGCATTGTTAGTTAGATACATTTTCAAGTAAGGATTTCGTATATAGCATATATCATTCTACGTTGCTTACTTATAGAATTGTGTGCTAAAGTTCTTTAATCAGTGAACCCTATTTTGAAAGATTAGCCTTTATAAAAGATTCTACTGAGTTGAGTTCGATAGAATTAGCACTGGTTGTCCTATAATTTTTCAGGAAAGGATTTAGTATATAACACATATTGTTCTATATTGCTTTGCTATAGAATTATAGGTGAAAGTTCTAAAATCTGGTGACCTCGGTTATGAAAAATTAGTCTTAATAGAAAGTTCTACTGAACGGATTTTGACGCGATTTGCATTTTTAAATTTTCAGGGATAATTTTAATATGCTACGTATTGTACTTCCGTTCTTTTCCATATTCAATTGTAACTAATCAACTAAAAGGTTTGCTTCTTATCACTCCAAATTTTGTCTGAAACATTAGAAGATCTAAAACCGTGATGGCGTTCATATTGTTTTCAGCAATGCGGAAGGTCATTGGAGATAAATGTATATATCGCTATAAAACACAAGATCAAGTACACCGATATATTTCGTTTGATTAAAGGTTCGTTTGAAGAAACGGATCAGCGAAGCGGGCGAAGGCTGCTAGTCTATATACATAAAAGAAAGTCTGAATTTTGTATTAATCAACGCGCAGCCCAAACTACTGACCCTAAAGTCTTGAAATTTGGGGTAAAAATTCTTCTTATGACATAGAGTGCCGCTAAGAAAGGATTTTCTAAAATTCCACCCCTAAGGGGGGTAAAAAATCGAACGAACTTTTAAAAAATTCCTTAAAAATCTGATTTTATAGCTATTTGTCAACTGATAACATATTTTGGTGTATTTTTGTATGCTGAATCGAATAGTACTAACTAAATTCCTTTAAGCCCAATAGTTCGCGAGATATTTCATATATTTCTAATTTGGTGATGTCTTTGGTGCCAAAACCTCGAAATACCTAACATTATAAGTGATAATCCATTCATATTCGTTACTGTAGCAACGGAAGAAATTCAAATTAAATCTTTTTGTTAAATCTTTTGGTTAAAGAATTGAACCGGCTATATGAGTTTGAAAAAAATAAATAAATACAAACGCCTTGAAAAAAAGAAAAATATATATTGAAATTATTTAAAATACAGGGAAGCGATCCACTTAGAAATTAACATTATAAAACGAAAATATTCAAAAAACGGTTTGGTTTGGGTTGTGTTTATGACGGCCGATTATCAACACGTGGGATATAGGCCCTGGGGGGAGTGCCCTTCGTGGGGGTCTTTCTAAGGGAACCTAACCCGTATTTACGCATGGAAAACCACGGCTTCGAAGAAAACCACGAAAACTCCGAAACGGTTAGGCCGACGGGCGCGATTGGGTTTGAACCCAGCACCTCCTGTCTACCAGCTTCGAGAACAGAACCTCTCAGCCACTGATGGGGTTATTTAAAAAATAAAAGCAATGTTTATATGATTTTAAAAAGTTTTGCGGTACTTACATCTGGGCCATGTCAGATACAACTGCGCCAAGCATGGCAATTACATTAATTATAGCAACCCGTATTTTTTGTCCATTTGATAGTTTATTTAGTATAGTTTTAAATTAATTTTATTATTATAATTTTTATTTATTACAGTTTATGGTATGCAGTTTTATGTTATATATTTTATTTATTTTTTACTTAAAACAATTTGCCATTTTTAACAAGGTTATGTATTTAAGAATGTAAAATTAATTTTTTGAACGTAATTGGCAAACGATAAACAAGATTGGCAATTGTCAACCATTTTTGGCGATCTGTCTCATGGTTCGAATAATGCGTATTACTTTTTTTAATGGAAGAAATTGGAATTGAAATAATACATCGCGATTTATCACTTGCTCCTGGATAAGAAGAAAAAATGGGTACTTTTATGTCAGCCCTATCCGTATGTAAATATCGCCATAGCATTTCAAAAATTGCCAATAGCAGTAGTTACATTTAGCGTATGTAAATTGAAAACAATTCTTTGTTTTGTGTTATGGCATTATTTCCTATTGTTTTACTTTTCATCTTTTTCAATGACATTAGTGTAAAGCATGTATTATAAATGAAATGAGTGAAATGTTCTTATTTTGAATAAAAATAATAAAATAAGAATAAGATATGGAAACAATCTTTGTTGATTTATTACTTGCGCCCGGCTAACATAATAGTATCATAAAAGCCATATATTCACCTTTCTTTGGGAAGTTGTTCATGGAATTTTGGTTAATCTTCCGTAATCGGATGCTTCTTCAATCGGTGTATTAATTACAATGTTGAAAGCATCGTTTATGTATGAAGCGAAAACTTCATGATGAATTCTATTACGGAAATTCATATCATCATCATCTACTACATATTTAAAACGGAAATTTGCATTTTATTCCTATTCTTTATAATATTTTGATAGGATATGCCACTATTAGTTAGAATGTGTTTGGGACGGTTTTTATGTATACACACAGTGTTCTACGTTGCTTAGTTTTAGTTATAGAGCTATTGGAAAAGCCATACAGAAAGGTGAACGCAATTATGAAAGATACATCTACTGTTATTATATAAAATGCAAATTTGCTTTTCCTTCCACCCGTTTATAATTTGAGTTTTGCTGGATGTATTTTGATGGGACTTACACTGTTAGTTAGATTATTTTTTGTGAATGGTTGGTACTTCTTGCATGGATGGTACTTCTCTGTAGCGAAGTTTTCTTCTGGGTTATTATTTTTCTGAAGCACAAACTTGGCAACAAATCAGTTTGCAGAAAATTAGATTACAAAAGAAAGTTCCAAAACTAGGTGAACCCGAATATGAAAGATTACCTTTTATTTAAAGTTCTACTGAACGTATTTTGATTGGAGTTCCACAGTTAGGTAATATTAGGTATTGTTGCAATATTTGTAACGTCATTCTACATTTTTAGTTATGGAACTATGAGGAAAGTTATCAGTGGTGTAGTTGAAAAAAAAGTAGGATAAAATCTACAGGCATGGTATATATTAGAGAATATATATGCTATAGCTATGGAGTGCAGAGTTTCTAAAAAACACCAAAAGGTCTACGGCGTATTATAGTATATGCTACATTTCTAAAAATTCTACAATCACGTTAACTTGATTATGAAAGATATATTTAACTATCAACTTCAAATATAAAATAAAAAGGGCAATTTCGGTCCGACCGCTTATAACTTGAGTACTTTTCAATGGATTTTGAGAAGATTTGCATTGTTAGATAAATTTTCAAGAAAGTGTTTCATATATAACACATATTATTCTACGTTGCTCAGTTATAGAATTATGTGCGAAAGTTCTTTAATCAGTAAACCCTATTTTGAAATATTAGCCTTTTTAAAAGGTTCTACTGAGTTAATTAGCACTGTTGTTAGATATTTTTTCAGGAAAGATTTTAGTATAAAACACATATTGTTCTACATTGCTTTGCTATAGAATTATAGCTTAATGTTGTATTATCTGGTTAACCCGATTATGAAAAATTAGTCTTATTAGAAGGCGGATTTTGATGAACTGATTTTGATGAGATTTGCATTTTTTAATTTTCAGGGATGATTTTAATATGCTACATATCGTTCTTCCGTTCTTTTTTATATTGAATTATAAATAATCAACTAAAAGATCATACACTTCATAACAGCCCAAATTTTGTAGGAAACATTAGAAGATATAAAACCGTAATGGCGCTCATATTGTTTTCAGCAATGCGTATGATCATTAGGGATAAATATATTTATTGCTATGAAACACATGATCAAATACACCGATATATTTCGTTTAATTAAAGTTTCGCTTGGAGAAACCGACTTCTACTACTATATGTAAAGCGTAAATTCTATTTCATTCCGATTGATTATAACTCAGATTCTACTGAACATAATTTTGCAGAACTTACACTATTAGATGGTAAATTTGGTTTATAAATAGTTTAATCTAAAAACCATCATTCCAAGTTGCTTAGTAATAGATACGGGAGTTCTAAAATTAGGTGAACTCGATTAGGAAAGATTTCAAGTTTTACTGAATGGATTTTAATGACAGTTGACCAGTTAGTTAGACAATATTTCAGGGATTTTTTTAACATTTATCATATCTTTCAAAACTGGTTAGTTACGAAGCTATGCAGAAAAAGTTCTCTGTGGTATAGTAAAGAAAATTGGAGGATAATACGGTACAGACAAAGGATGTGTACGAGAATGCTATAGTTATGGACGTTGTGCAGAGTTTCTTTAAAAATCCAGAAATGATGCGATGTATACCTACCACTACATCCCTGAGAGTTCTATATAATCAGGTTAACGCGATTATGATAGCTATATTTAATTATCTCATTGTATGTAAAATGCAAAGAGGAATTTCATTCCGGCCGCTTTTAAATTTACTTCTACTGAATTGATTTTGATGGGGCTTACATTGTTAGTTAGATAATTTACAGAAAATATGTTAGTATAAAATATAATGTTCTACGTTGCTTAATTAAATAATTATGGGTAAAGATCTAAATCAGATGAACCCGATTTCGAACGATTGGCCTTTTTTTTACGGTTCCGCTGAATGAATTTTCACGGGATTTAATCTGCTAATTAGATTATTTTTATGAAATGTTTCGGTACATTTTCCAGTTTAAAAGATCATGCTAAGTGGATTTCGATGGAACTTGTCCGGTTAGTTAATTTTTCAGTGAATGTTTTAGTATAAAGCACATATCATTCACTTGGTGTTGCTTGGTCATCAGGTTGCTTGATTATAGAATTAAGGCTGAATGTTTTAGAAGCAGGCGAACCAAATTATGAACTATTAGCCTTTTCAGTATGTCCAATTAACAGATTGTGATGAGATTTGCATTGATAATTTTTCATGAACCCTTTTAAGTATAATACATATTGTTCAATCGTTCTTCACCTAATACTACACTAAATGATCAACGAAAGAAGTTGGCCCTTAACAGCCTAAATTTTGTATGGCTCAAAAGATATAATAGCGTAATAACGTTCATATTGTTTTCACCAATTAGATTGGGCATTCCAGGTAAATGTCCATATTGCTTTAAAACGCATGATCAAATTCACAGATATATTTAGTTTGATTCAAGGTTTCTTTAGAAAAACTGACCAGCGTAGCGGGCGTTAGGCTGCTAGTTTATATATATAAATCAAACTTTTATATATAAAAAAAAATATATATTGGGGATTTTCATTGATAACGCGTAAAATTCTTTTTTTTTTTCAATTTTTTATTTATTTATTTATTTTTTTTTTTTTTAATAATTGCATGCCATTATGCATATAATGTACCCTTGAATAATATTTAGAGTGACATTTACAAAAAAAAAATGATTTTTACGTCCCTCGTCCCTGATTTTAACTTCATTTATCTCAGAATTAATTTTTTCACGATTTGTGAACTTTAAAAGGATATATCTAAAGTTCCTTGCAAGATATATGTATGAAAAATTTTCAAAAGAGCTTTTATGCTATATTTCCAACAAGTTGTCCTCAGGATTTTTAATTTTGAATGATAATTGTGAAAATATGCTAATTAATGCTAAACTCAATCATAAAAAAACATTTATTTTCTTACTTAATTTTTTTTTAATTCATAATAAATATTTTAAGGAATCCTGAAGACAAATTCAAATGACACATTTTCTTTATACAAAAGTGTAAAAATTTTGTAAATCGAGTAATTCCAGAGTTTTATCAAAAATTAAATATGTTTAAAATTTTAGAATTTAATTTTTTTTTTTAATATTTAATATTTTTCAGATTTTTTTACATTCAATAATCTTATTATATTAAAATATATTTCAGAAAAAATTCATAACAAAATCTCTATAAATAAAAAAAAATAGAATTTTGAGCCCCGGACCCCCTTAAACAATTCTCACAGAATTCGAAAAAAATCTAAAAATTGCATAAAAAATTCGCAAAAATTTCAAAAATTGCTATACGACTTCTGAATTAACCTGACTGAAAAGAAGGCAAAATTTACTTTATTGATATAGGATTGAAAACGGATTTTATTAATGTAGAAGAATCGCCTCCTTGAAAAGATGCTAAAAATCGCATAAAAATGTTTGATAATAAAAATCTAATGCAAAAATCAAGAGTCGTTCTTAGAGGTGCATTACTTCAGATATAGATGTACCTTCCTGATAAATTTTGTTCTTCTGACTGCAACGGTAGCTTAAGAACACAATATACACTACACACATTAGCTTCTTTCCTTATTATTATAGAAGACAAAGATAAAGATCATTATGTCACCTGGGGTAAATCCTATAGGCGTCAAAAAAAAAAAATCGTCGCCATCCTGAATAATATGAGAATATAAAGAAAAGCAAGTTCAAATCTTAAAAAAAAAAAAAAAAACTAAAGCATATTTAAGTACAAATTCTTTAGACCATACAAAGGGTTTTACAAACGAATTTCTAATCAGTAAACTTATACGGGCGGGAATTGTTTATACTGGAGTTCTAGCTGTACTACCCCTTTTTTCCTAAATATAGACTTCAGTTACGAAAATGTATACTGCTCAAAAAAAATTAGGGGAGCAAGCAAAAAAGTGAGGAGAACAGTTTAAGACAGTCATAAAATGGATAATACACGTGTATCAATGCGCAATACAGGAAAAAGGCGAGACAAAATTTGTAAGGGAGATTTTATCCTTTGAAAAGATGGAAAAAACACGAAAAAATGGTTTAGGGCAACAATTTGGTTTCATGTAAACGATAAAAGAAAAGTATTGTTTAGAAATGATGCAACATTTTTAATATGGCGTATAATCTCCTTGAACAGCTAAGATTGCTGCACACCTGTTTTTTATGGTTGCGATGTGGTTATCGATAAGACTTTGGGGAATACTGTTCCCCTGCTCACGAATTTCAATCTCCAAGTCCAGGACAATAAAAGGAGGCCTTGGTCTCACAGCAATGCATCGACTGAGTATGTCCCAAACATGCTAGATCGGATTTAGGCCCGGAGAGCATGCTGATCATTCCATACGCTGTATTGTTTTAGCTTCAAGCATGTTTTCTAAAAGACGAACTGTATGAGGTCTGGCATTATCATGCATGGAAAAATGAAATCACTAATTGCTGCCAGATAAAATACGACAAGAGGTTTAAGTGTCCCGTCTGTATAACTTTGGACCGTCAAAGTGCCATTCCGAATGATATGGAGGCATGTACGTCCACCTATGCTGATTGCAGCCCTTAGCCTCAACCCACCTCGTCTGTAATGTGATCTTTCACGAAAGAATGTAGCATTATGTTGAGTACCTCTTTCTCTCCATGCCAAAACACACCAGATGTCACATACAGACTGAATCGGGACTCGTCTGTAAACATAACTACACTTCGTGGTATTTCCCCAGACTGTCCCGATAACACGCCAAGCCATGAATTTCGTTAAATCACATTATTGTGACATTTTGAATTCACTTTTTCTCAAAACACGAGCTGAGCAATTGAATTTGACAACTGAGACAGTGAAACAGACGTTTCCTCAAAATCCCGATTTCTACACTTACATTCTTTTTCTACTTTTTGACGGCATTAGCTTTAATTTGCATGCGGATTTTTTTAAATCCGTTTTCTACTGCGCTTTAAATTATGGATGTTTTATTGTATGTATCTTATCGGTGTAAATATTCGCGTAATTTTGTTAAAACCACGTGCTCCTCTAATTGTTTTTAGCAGTGTATTTCAGAATAGTAACGTCGCACTCTTCTCTCGGGTTCTGTGAGCCCAGCTCTAATAAGAATTGATGCTTTCAACTCCTCTTAAGATTCTCTTCAGATTTTCTGGCGGAAGCGCAGAACACCTGCTATACGGTGCCGTAAGCACCGAGGATCCTTTCCCGGGGTTCGTTCGGAAAGACATTTGTTTGGAATGTCACATCCTGTGTAGAGTGTAGGCTACCGAAGTCAGTGGAGACCCATCCTAGAGTTAATTTTGAAAGAGGTACGTATTTTAATTTTTAGAGTTGTGTGCGTAGCACGCCTGGTATTCGCTTCCGAAGGCATCAGGGAACCATTTCTGAGTTTCATTTTGAGATATTCGTTTTTTTCTTTGGAAATTTTAATATGACTCTTGGAATTAAACACTCGCTGTTCGTTTGAAAAAAATCGACTGGTCCAGGCAACGCCTGTGTCCAACGAATTTCATTCGGATAAGGGAAACTTGTACTATTTTTAGTTATTCAAATACGATTTCATTTGCGCAGTATTAAATTCTTTCTGTTCACTGAATTCAGTTTGTTCACCTTTTGAATGTGTATTTAAATATATGATTTTTTTTAACCATTTGCAAAAATGTTTATTGTCCTCGGTCGAGGTACGAAATCTAAAACATATGTGAAGCTTTTTATTAGTTGAATCCGCATTTTATTCGTTTTCTGATTGGTCTATAATGTAATCTGCATTTTCCCTTTATTTTCAACAGAGATGGATACTTCTGTTGCCACTATGACAAAAAAGTAATAAAAATTAATAACTCAGAAACAAATTGAGATATATCTTTCAAACAAATTGCATTTAAAAGTACATTTTTTTCTCTATACGACGATGTGAAAGTAATACTGTGGGATGTTTAGAAGTTTAAGTGTGAAATTTCATTTAAAATTGATCCACGAATATTAATGTTTAATCCATGGCGTACGTAATGCATGACCAGCTCCGTAGAAGTTTAAAAATGTACAGTACCGAAAAGTGTAATCCATGGCGTACGTAATGTATGATCAACTCCGTGCGATTTTTTATGTGTTAAATTTTAGTCTTTGAAAAAATCATTTTCCAAATCGTCGTTGTAATTTGTTAAATTGCATTTTTTTTTTCATTTTTTCCAATTTTAAGAATCTTGTGAGCCCTTAAGACAAAAACCTATCTGAAATGAAATGATTTTGCTGTCGATTTTCTGTCTTCGTAGATTTTAGTGTAATTCTATTTTTAGCAATATTCTTATCATTGTATTGTTATTGTACTTGAGAAGAAGGAAATGTAATTAATAAAGAGTTAATAAAGTCATAAAATATTTTAAAAAATTGACAGACGATATTTATTCATTAGAAATTGAGAAATAAAAGGAAAATTTAAAATTCGGAGCACAATCTGATCCACTGTATAGTTCAAACCAATTAAATTAATCATTTTTATAATTATAAAATTAAAATCTGTGCTTTCGATTACACTTTATAGTTTAGTACCAAAATGTGGGATCTTATGGTCAGTCTGATTTTATGATAAAAGTGCCTTTTTTATTTAAAATTCGTTCTGGGCAACCTATTGCCAATTGTGGACACAGTACCACTAATTTGCCAAATGTCCGTTGTTGAGTTAGATTTGAAAACAATTCATTTTTGAAAATTAATTTGATTAAAAAAAAAATACGAAATTGATACTACAGTTTTCAAACAAACTTCATTTGCAAGTACATTTTTTTCCGTATACGATAATGAAAAATCTGATATATTATGTGACGGTTAGAAGTGATATATTAGCGATAAAAATGACGCCTTTTTTCTCCTTTTTTTCTGAAATCCAAAAATGACATATTTATTTGCGACAACAACACAAAGTCTAAACTAACAGTAATAAGACTTTGTCCGATAAAAGTAATTAGTTCCACTTATCACGAATCTCTCGAGACCCTAAAAAAATTACAAAGATAGGTTTCGGAATAAACAGTATTTAAATGTGAAAAACTAGAAAACTTATCTACGAAAAACAATCTATAAAGTAAAGCCAGGAGAGATGCCCGGTCGGAGAGATTGCGCACAAAGAGGGTCTGGGAGAAGGAGTAGAGTGCGCGCGCAGCGTCTCCAGGTGGTTGTACAACATAAGTAGTGGAGTGTCTACTTATATGTGTACGTTGATTGTTTTGAGAGTCTAGATTAAAGCATTGCTATATTGTTTTATTTTCCCGGGGTGCGTGCTTGAATTTTCATTACTATTCGTCAGAATTCCTATACAATGTCAGTAGTACAATTTATTTTGATCGTAAGCGATTTCTTATAAGCTGCTAACCTGGACTAACGGTGTGAAAACCAACTAGTCCAAGAGCCGGCCGTCGATTTTCCTGTGTATAAGATACAAGAGAAATTCGGCTGGCATAAGTAAGCCCTAACAAAGACCTATAGGAAGCCACCATATTTAATTTTTTATTCCTGCCGGGTCATGGATTTTTTCCGTCACTTCCGGCGTAAATTTTGAGTGTTTGCCTATGTATCCAATACAAGGATCAAACATAAATCCCAATGTAGGTTTCAAAGTGTACATTAAGAATATATTGGTCTGCCAGGTCCAATCCTGCCGGAACCAGGTGGCAGACTTACTTTTATGACGTCAATTTTGAGTGTCTACCTATGTATCGAATACAAGGACCGCACATGCATCACACTGTAGGTTTCAAAGTGTACATTAAGAATATATTGGCCTGCCAGGTCGAATCCTGCCGGAACCAGGTGGCAGAGTTATTTTTATGACGTCAATTTTGAGTGTTTACCTATGTATCGAATACAAGGACCGTACATACATCACACTGCAGGTTTCAAAGTATAGATTCAGAATATACCGGTCTGTAGATCCAAGTCTGATTCAGAAGATCCAAGCCTAATCCTGCCGGAACCAGGTGGCAGAGTTACTTTTATGACGTCAATTTTGAGTGTTTACCTATGTATCGAATACAAGGACTGCACACACATCACACTGTAGGTATCAAAATATACATTAAGAATATACCGGTCTACCAATCCTAATCCTGCCGGAACCAAGTGGCAGAGTTACTTTTATGACGTCAATTTTGAGTATTTACCTATGTATTGAATACAAGGACCGTACATACATCACACTGTAGGTTTCAAAGTGTACATTAAGAATATATTGGTCTGCCAGGTCCAATCCTTCAGGAACCAGGTGGCAGAGTTACTTTTATGACGTCAATTCTGAGTGTTTACCTATGTATCGAATACAAGGATCAAACATACATCACAATGCATGTTTTTATAAAAAGGGTAAAATAAAACCTTTTCAAATATTAAGGGAAAATGAAAAATATCAGTTAATGTTTGCAAATCTCAATAATCCCCTAAGTATTGAAAACGGAGAGATGTTGAAACAATCCAAGAAATCAATTGTTATATTTATGGTATTAAAAATTGTAGTGATGTTAATTTAGCTCGTCTGTTAAATTTTCAAAAACAGTTCGCAAAACAATTTAACGAGGAACAGTTTTTCAAAAAGTAAAAAAATTACGATTCAAGTTTCATGCCACCGTGCTGGAAATCTCTCATGCAGAAAATTTTAAGAACAATTTACGTTACTTCTATGTGGCAAAATGCAACAAATAAGAATCGCATTTTATATTATATCTCTGATTGTGGATGGATTTGTAATGATAATGATGAAATCACACCAAATTGGTTTGATGGACGGTCAACTCCTCTGCTTGTAGAAGATATTTTACTGGATGATGAAAAAGAAAATGAAAGTGAAGATGAAGACAATAGCTCATATATATCTCAGATTCTGATGAAGAAGATGGATTAAAAACTCATTCGATATGTGCCAAAGTATTATTGTAAGCAAGCGAATTTGTATACCACGTATTATTTTTCATGTCATTTTCTATAAATGAATGTTCTGATAATAAATTTATATTTACTTTCTTTTGATTTTATTTGCATTTTCATTGCAGTCTACCAGGGAACCTTTGCCCAGCAGTGTAACTTTACCACTATTGTTTCAAAAAAGTCTGAGGTGTTGTCATTTAGTTAAGTAATTTTTAATTTTTATTGGCAGCATGAGCTAAGAAGCATACTCTATTACCAAATAGTAGTTGAATACAATTTGGCACTACTTTGGTTTGTTTAAATATAGCCATTTTTTTATATTTTTCGCATTTTTCCACACACAAAAAAAGATTTTTTTAATATGCATTTTAAGTATAAATTAAAATTCTCAAAAATTGTCTTTTAAATCTAAAGTTTCAATCGTATTTATTCACTTTATTATTGAAAATATTATAATTTTCTATAGATAGACACTCAAAAAATTGCTAGTGAAGGATAACATTATCCCAGGTCAATAGTCCCCAAAAGATTTCCCCTCTCAGTTCGTTGTACAATTGTCTTATGTTAACTTCAATACACATATAACACAATAATTTTTTTATTATACTAATCAAAATTTCTTTTTGTAAATTAGGAAGAATAATCTTTAAAAAATGGAAGAAAGCAAATATATATAGATATAATATATATACATAATATTAATTTTTTACACTTGACATAAATGATTTAAGCATTTTTCGTAAATATGCTGCAGCATATTTTTTTGTTAAATGGTTGAGGAAAATTGGCTTTTATCAGTTAGAAATGTATTTTATAATAGCAGCTATAATTTTACTAAAGACATGTTTGATATCTATAATCATACTCTGGTCCCGATGAAGACAATGAGGGGCACTTGTCCTGCTATTTTTCTGATACTACGTTCATTGTACTGAAACAAAATAATAAACAATTTCAATGACTTAGAATACAGATATGAATACGTAAATATATATTTAGATTTTTTTTTTTTTTTTGGGGGGGGGGGGGGGGGTTCTAATTTACTTTTAAATATAAAATATCGTTTATAATCACCACAAGGTCAAAATGGATGTTTAAAAAAACTTTTTTACGAAATTTGCATACCAAACTTTGAGACCAAAAGCTCTGTTAGCCGATGCCTTAATAAATCACTGATAAAATTATTTATCTATATTTAAATTTATATCTTTTTCATACGTAAAAATTATTATAAATAAATAAAAATACTATGTTTTAAAACAGACAATTATTTTTGGAAATTTGTGTTATTTAGGATATGAATTATTTTAAAAATATTTTATAGATAGATATTTAAAAAAATACAAAACAATGAATTTTGTGCGTGCTTTTTAAGCCACAAAATAAAAATAACGATTTATGAATGTGATATTAATAAAACAAATTGCATTTCCCTTTAGGAGGATCTGTATATATATATATATATATATATATATATATATATATATATTTAAAAAAACTCCTCAAATAAGAATATGTTTAAAGTTCACAGAAATCTGTCAACATATTTGCGGAAAATGTTATTTATTTGAAAATTATTTTCATTTTGAATTTTAAGGTTTTGCATCAAATTTCAAATTTATTCTTTCTATTCTTTCTATATTCTTCTGTCCTCGGAAATATACTACATTGAAAATGTAAGATTTAAGAATTTTTTTAGACTATTTTGCTCTGATATAAGAAAGTTTTTCTATGTGTTTTTATTTGATTTTAGTTTAAAGTTATTTGTTAATGTTTAACGAATATCTTTTTAACTAATAGTTCTTTTAATTTTTGCTACTGGACAAAGTTACAGACGACGCCAGCGGCTGGAGTCGTCTCTAATGTATGTACTTATTTTTTTTTTTCGGCATTATCCCCAGTCGTAGTATGCCTTGGTGAATGTAGGCGTCTTTCATGTAGACATTATAATAAGAAGGCTACTGAAAGCTAAATAATAGTTAATAGCTTCCTGTTTTACCAGATGCCATTCATCTTCTTTTTTTAAATTAATAAATGGAATCCCAGCAGGAATAATAATAATATTAGAATATTTCAGTACGTTTTTAGAATTAAGTAATATTGGAAATTAGTTACATAACACACTTTACATACTAGATAGAAAGATGAACGCATACATATTTTTAATTTATACACGCAATGACAAAAAAATTTCAAAACAAAACTTTCTTCAGTATCCATATCTACTTTCCTATAGTATTTTTAGTAAATCGCTTACGAAATTAACCATGCTGCTTTTTCGGTAAGTAAAATTTGTAACTAATTAATACAAAACATAATGAATTATCGTAACAATTTATTACTTTTTTCTTACAAACTCAATGAGTGAAAAATCAATTTTAAAATGGATTTTAGTATTTCATTTTGACCTGCAAAAAACAGATTTCTCAAATGAAAATGTTTTTTTTTTTCATTTTAACAGTAAGATTTCTCGTAAATTTAATTTTTTTTTCTATACATACCCCATCTGGTATAGAAATAAAAATAAATAATAATGTTTATTTTAGGCAAGTTTACGGTTATCCCACCATTTTTCTCCTGCCTCCTCCCGTCTAATATATCACAATAATAAAAATAGGTAAATAAGTAAAAATTTAAATTTAATTTGTTTATGCAGTTTCAGTCATATTTTCAATACTGTAATAAAAACAGCTCTTTTTATTTATATTTATTTCTCATCGTGTCGCATTTGGACTGCACCAAAACAATTTATTTATTAAGTACTTTTGACTGAAATAAAATATAAATA
Organism: Maratus speciosus; assembly: GCA_963932465.1. Lineage (NCBI taxonomy): Eukaryota > Metazoa > Arthropoda > Arachnida > Araneae > Salticidae > Maratus > Maratus speciosus. Next base: position 197,001,732 of record OZ010800.1, on the reverse strand, counting down.
TAGAAAATCCAACTGATATATATTTTTTTTTACATGAAAGTGTTTATTCAGGCGTGTTTTGTTTGAAAACATAACTATATCTATAAAACAATTTCGCTGATTTAAGTAAAAATGTGAAAATATATACATTTTAAAATATGATTTTCTCAATAAATTGTTCAAAAGCTTTGTTTGAAGTTAAAAGTATACTTTTTTTTATCCTTTAAAATGCAGGACGTTATTTTTACGTGTTATGTTTTTAATGAAATCGTAATTCTAATACATGATTATTTGATGAACACATTAGATTTTTTCTCATCAATATGAAACAGAGCAGATTTATTATTTTATTTATTTAACCGTATTTGTATGTTTTAAAGAAATTGTTGCAATTTAATGTAAAATATACCAATTTTGTTATGCATTATATTTCCGTTTTGAAAATTTCAACGCATAATATTTCAATTTTCTTTCTTAATTTATTTATTTATATAACAAAAAGATATGAAAAACTATAAAATACCCGAATAAATTTACAAATAATGTAACATACGTATAACATTTAAATAAATTTCAAACACAGGTTTTACTCGAAAAAATAATTCTATCAAACACAATCATCAAAACTAAGAGAAATATTCATTACGAAATTTAAAAACTAGAAGTGGGTGTGTCCCGGCGCACAGTGGCGAATTTCTCGGAAATCTTTGCTAAAACGTGAATCTTTTTCTGCCTTTCCGAGACTTTTTTATAAAAAGCTGATAATCAGAATGAATAATTTGATGTTAGCTAGGTAACACTTTTGGTGCTTCTGGCACCTATCATTGAGACCTGCTGCATTTTAAAGCCCCATATTAGGAAGTTCGAGAATCGATAAATTTTTTCTGTTAAAATCATATTTTTTTACTTTTACAGCAGCATAACTGTCTGAAAATGCAATTTTCGAAGCCAATTATCGGACAATTAACATAGAATTTTTTTAAAGAAAAACATTTTAAAATGCATCGAATTTCATTTTGATAAATGACAATATTATATTCACATTTTTGGCGGGGAAACAGTTGCCGTCTTTTTCAAAAGTGGAGGTTTCCGGCAACCCTAATCGAATGTCATATCTGCTTGTCCTATATCACCAGTTGTTTGGACTTCACTAGAAATTGTACTGTTAGACCAAATTAGGAACATTAAATTTTCTAAATTGCATAAAATTATTAATTTACTCTATGATTACTTTTATTAAAAGACACAACATTTAATACTGTAACAACATTTCATTTCAAACATTCGAAACTTTATTCCATCTCTCTTCGAAAGAAAATAGTTTGCTTATTTTGTATTTGACTAAAAAAATAGTTCTCAGTGGTATTTCAAGTTTTTAACAGAAATATCTTTACTATTTACACATTTATAGTCTGCATAGAAAAAAAAAATATTTTTTTTCTCTTATGCTATAAATGAATTATTAAACAAATCGCATTCTGATTTAATTCTACTACGTAACGTATTCCAGGGATAAATCGGGCGTAAAACCTGTAGCGCCATATTTGGCGACTTAACTCACTTTTGGCGTGAAATAAACAAATAAAAGTCGAATACTAAAAAGTTAAAATTATAAAAAATATATACATAATATAATTGTCTGAGCGAAGCGAAGGCTAATACTCAGCGCAATATTACTGTCTGGTCACATAACAGCTACGATGGATATTAACGCCATGTCCTACTAAAAAAAAAAGACTAAAAAAAACCTTTCGTCAAGCATAACTCAAAAAATATTTGTCGGATTTCGTTTCTGATTGCACCAAAAGGTACCTATGAGGGCCACCTACTGAATGCACCTACTATGAAAAATTAGTTCCAAATCGTTTAAAAATTATATTAAAAAAACTGATAAAAAAACACATTTTATCTGCATCCGTCACAGATATTTGGTGTGCGTCACTTTCACCGGTAGATGTTTTCGTAAACAACTGGTTTGAACACATGGAGCAAATAATAATTTAAAAAAAAACCGTACGCAGTAATAATGAAGTGCCATAAAACATATTTAAATTTAATCAAACAGGAAAAGAAATCTGTGTGTTTTTCCATTTAAAAGAAAAAAAACATAAAAATTTGATTTGAGATTTTTCGATATTTAATCAATAGCAATTTTTAATCGCCAAAAGCATATTTTATATTTCGCGTGTGAAAACTAGAAACAATTATATGATTTTAATAAAATATTTTGCTTTATAGCATCATTTCTTCTTACTTTCTTTATTTTTTAGGGCTTCGGTCATCTGACAAAATCCTATTCGTCTCGCTCCTCTGTCTGTCTGTCCGTCTGTCACAGAGCCCGTTCCAAGAAACTATACATGTTGCAGACTTGAAATTTTGCATACTTATAGCTAAACACCACATATCATACGACAAATCATAAAATGTTGAAAAAGTCGTACATTTAACCCTTTGGGCTCCACATGTGTATTTTAAACAATTCTTTCCAATTCAGTCCCAATTAGGTTGGAGGCGTGCAATTTGTCATACTTATAGCTGAACACCTCACATCAAATGACAAACCATAAAATTTTGAAATAGCCGTACATTTAACCCTTTGGGCTCCCACATGTGTACTTTAAACAATTCTTTCTAAATGAACCCCTAATTAAGTTAGAGGCATGAAATTTCACATACTTATAGCTGAAAACCTCACATCAAATGACAAACTATAAAATTTTGATAAAGTCCTTCATTTAACCCTTTGGGCTCCCACATGTGTATTTTAAACAATTATTTCTAATTGAGCCCTAATTAGGTTGGAGGCGTGAAATTTTGCATACTTATAGCTGAAGACTTCACATCAAATGAAAAACTATAAAATTTTGATAAAGTTGTTCATTTAACCCTTTGGGCTCCCACATGTGTATTTTAAACAATTCTTTCCAATTCAGTCCTAATTAAGATGGAGGCGTGAAATTTTGCATACGTATAGCTGAACACCTCACATCAAATGACAAACTATAACACTTTGATAAAATCGTTCATTTAACCCTTTAGGCTCCCACATGTGTATTTTAAACAATTCTTTCTAAGTGAGCCCTAATTATGTTGGAGGCGTGAAATTTTGCATACTTATAGCTGAACACCTCACATCAAATGACAAACTATAAAATTTTTAAAAAGTCGTTCATTTAACCCTTTGGGCTCCCACATGTGTATTTTAAACAATTCTTTCTAAGTGAGTCCAAATTAGGTTGGAGGCGTGAAATTTTGCATACTTATAGCTGAGCACTTCACATCAAATAACAAACTATAAAATCTTGATAAAGTTGTTCATTTAACCCTTTGGGCTCCCACATGTGTATTTTAAACAATTCTTTCTAATTGAGCACTAATAAGGTTGGAGGCCTGAAATTTTGCATACTTATAGCTGAGCACTTCACATCAAATGACAAACTATAAAATTTTGATAAAGTTGTTCATTTAACCATTTGGGCTCCCACATGTGTACTTTAAACAATTCTTTCTAACTGAGCACTAATTAGGTTGGAGGCGTGAAATTTTGCATACTTATAGCTGAACACTTCACATCAAATTACAAACTATAAAATTTTGATAAAGTTGTTCATTTAACCCTTTGGGCTCCCACATGTGTATTTTAAACAATTCTTTCTACTTGAGCACTAATAAGGTTGGAGGCGTGAAATTTTGCATACTTATAGCTGAACACTTCACATCAAATTACAAGCTGTAAAATTTTGGTAAAGTTGTTCATGTAACCCTATGGGCTCCCACATGTGTATTTTAAACAATTATTTCCAATTGAGTCCAAATTAAGTTGGATGCGTGAAATTTTTCATACGTATAGCTAAACACCTCACATCAAATGACAAACTATAAAATTTTGATAAAGTCGTTCATTTAACCCTTTAGGCTTCCACATGTGTATTTTAAACAATTCTTTCTAAGTGAGCCCTAATTAGGTTGGAGGCGTGAAATTTTGCATACTTATAGCTGAACACCTCACATCAAATGACAAACATAAAAAATTTTAAAATGTCGTTCATTTAACCCTTTGGGCTCCCACATGTGTATTTTAAACAATTCTTTCTAAATGAACCCCTAATTAGGTTGGAGGCGTGAAATTTTGCATACTTATAGCTGAACACCACACATCATACGACAAATCATATTTTTTTGTAAAAATCGTTTATTTAACCTTTTGGGCTCCCACATGCGTATTTTAAGCAATTTTTTCTAACTGAACCCTTTATTAAATTGGAGATTTGAAATTTTGCATACTAATAGGAGAACACCTGAGGCCAGGCGAGAAATCATAAAATCTTGAAAAAGTCTTACGTTTAACCCTTTGAGCTACCACATATGTATTTTAAGCAATTCTTTCTAACAGAGCCCCTAATTAAGTTGGAGACGTGAATTTTTGCATACGTATAGCTGAATACCTCAAACCACACGGCAAATCATAAATTTTTCATAAAGTCTTATATTATTTACTCCTTCGGGCTTTAACTTGTGTATTTTAAGCAATTTTTCTAACCTCCGCCCTTTTCATCAGGGGAGCTCTTTTCCAACTTTTGCCTTCACCCATTTGACCATTCTTTCATATTATAAATCATAGCCTTACATATTTTAGTTCCACTTTTCACCGCCAGGGGCATCTACTTATCTCGGGTGCTATCATCCTAATCCCCTCGACTAATATAGCTACGGATACTATATAAAACGGAGTTTCGTTCGGATAGAGATTTATTTAGAATAGAGTGCGCCCCTGGTTGCGAAATGTGGAACTAACAGATTTTTCAAAAGGGTAAAGTGTTTTGAAAGGAATATTAAACGAAACCCTCTGTGCGATCAGTGATCACACTTATTCACTTGTTTTTTACATGCTTTCTTTTAAATCACAATTATATTTGTCTGTGGCACTCAAATTTTGTGATTAATTTTTCACCCACTTTCTGTTGACATAGAGTTTTGAAATTTGGAATATCTATGCATTCCTTAGGGTAATACATGAATTGGATATTGATTTCTTAAAATGCGATCCCTAAGGGGACAACGTTAGGGGGGGGGGTTAATTAATGGTTACGTTTGATTTTCTGTAGAGAAATCAGCATTAGCTTCAACAATGAGTATTTGTTGAAAAGTACTAATGACAGGGTTACCACGATATCGCCAAACTTTGGCCAGCGTGGCGAAATATCGCGAAATTTGGCAACAAGAAAGTTTTTATATATGAATCCAACTTGGAGATAACTGGCTAATTTGGCAAAATTCCCATTAAAATCCTTTTATCTTCCATAATTGAACTTACCGAATTAAATTTAAACTCCGTGCATTTAAGGGTTTTTTTCAAGGCTTTTCTAATATTTAGTGCATTTAAAAACATATATATTTTCAAAATTTTTGTGAATTTTAATGAAAGTACGATTAAAAAAAAACAATTTCCATTTATATTAATTTCTTTTTAGTCTTTAAAAATGAAATTGGTGCTTTTCCTGTATAAGGGCCTTTGCGAAGTAGAGAAAATGGGTTCGGCGAGTCAAATGAGCTTTTTATGAGTATTTTCGTGCAACTTATTCATTGTTTCATATACTCAATATACAGCAATTTTTAAAAAGATTTATAAAATTTATTTTGTGTAAACAAGCAACTTAACTATTTTTATATACAAACAAAAGTAAATTGTATATAAAAAGCAATGATATTATATATATAAATAAAATGTTTATATTTATGTCACAGATGCTATATACACAGATGCTATATGCACCGAGTTTGGCGTGATTTTTTATGCCAGTTTGGCGAAAACGTCGTTTTCGAATACGAGTTACATCTAACGTGTTATAATTGCACGTTATTGTTTATTTCAATATGAAAACAAAACAAAGTGATAAACAAGACATTTTCTATTATTTTTAAAAGGAAATAACAATCAATAAATGATATAATTATAGAAAAAATATATAATTACGATATATATGGTTACATCAGTGGGGGCTCTTGACTGGCATTTTGGGGGGCACTAAATCCATAGCTGTCAAACTTATTCTTCTCTTACCACTATTGCTTTAAAAGAAATCTTTGCCGTATTTGTCGGCGGAATATTCGACTGTTAAACAAGGTAATGATTTCTTTCAAAGAATAATGGTAAGAAAAGAAAAATACTGCCCGCCATGCATTTAATGCCCCAAATTATGACAGTTACAAGCCGCCACTGGTTACCATGTCAGGCAAAGTAACGCCACTTTGATGTCAATTAGGTACCCCTGTGCGTTTATGACATCTGTGCCATATTTACTTGTAAAAATAGGCACAAACGTTCATCAAGTTTGTTTTCATAGCTATTTATATCTTTTTGCAACAAATCTCACTTTTTGAGGCCGAAATTCACAAAATTTGAAAAAAACTAGAAAACGGGAAGTCTGTTTTTTCAGAATTTAGTGTCACCTCCGATGACAAACAAAATATATAAATATAGATAGTACAAAACATATTTCTGTTTTAAGTCTTAAAACACACGCTTTTATTTTGTACGGAATGACGTCATCCGTATCCGCTGAAGAATTCTTCATTTACGATCCAATCTTAAAGAACTTCTATAGTAAAGTACGCATAGGACTATCGCTGAGGATATCGCTGAATAATACACAAATCCAAAAAAAGATATGTCGTCTATAATAGCTCCACATTTTATCAGAAATCATTTATTTACATTTCGTCAAAATAGCACGTATTTTAATTATATATTTTTAATGTTGTTAAGGGAAAAATGCAACAAAAAGTTTTAATTACTATTTTTCAACTGTTTCCCCTCAACTTTCTACAGAAATGGAGTATTTGAGATGCTAAAATTAAACAAATGGCGCTAAAAACAACAAAAAATTTATGTTTCAAAAATAAATTGAGATGCAGTTTTCAATCAAATTGCATTTAAAAGTACCTTTTCTCCCCAATACGACGGTATAAAATTTGAAAATGTGGGATGTTTAGATGTAAAAATCTTAAAATAGTAGAATAGAGAAGATTAAGTTAAATTGCAGTACAGTATTTGGCACAACATAGTTATCCCGTCGACCTAAAAAATCTATCTCCTAACTATAAGATTGAATGCCAATAATGGTTGATCGTAAATGTCGCATTTTAAATACCTTATTACCATGCATATAATGCTTTTCATGGTACTTTGCTGTTATATGGACTTTGTGATTTTTGTAAAATAGCACGACATTCGGTGTTATGAAAGTGACATTTTTTGTCAAATCATGTAAATGACAATGAAAATAAAACAGAATAAGTATTATACTGTTATATATATATATATATATATATATATATATATATATATATATATATATATATATATTTACAAATGCATCTGCTAACACGTATTAGATAAGTTATTTATGTTTGTATATAATCTAATATATAAAAATGAAAATTTGTCTATCTGTCTGTTTAAAAATTCTATACAAATCCACAGTTTGGAAGCCAGAATTGTGAAAAGATACGTATATGTGTATTAAAACGCGGCCGAGGCAACTAAAGTAATCCGGAATCGAAATAATTTTTAGTTAATTTTTAATTAATAAAAAACCACCATTTTAACAGCAATTTCTTATCAAATTTAAACATTTTTCGTTATAGTAGTTGCCAACAATTAAAATACACAATAAAATTCTTACTACAACAATTAATTTTCTATTGCAAGATTTCCACGTGAAAAATGAAAATGAAATAAATAGTTTGCCGAATTAAAAAAAAGGTGAATATTAACGTCATAACTTTTCTATTGCAAGATAATTATGTGAAGAATGAAAATGAAATAAATAGTTTGACTAATTTAAATGAAAGTGAATATAACTTCATAACTTTTCTATTTCAAGGTTTCCACGTGAAAAAGGAAAATATTACGTCGTATTGGAAATATAAAGGACGTGGTGGATATAGTATAACGTCATGTGAGTGTGAAAAAACGTATTGAAGCATGATAAAAACCCGATTATGGAAATATTGGCGTATTTTAACATTATTGCTCCAATGATATATTGAAATAAGTTCATTTATAGCTGTATTATTTTTCGTCTGTTATATACATTTATACATTTTTATATTGTGTTTCCATTTGATTCGTGTGTACAACACTTCGACTGATTTTTTTGTTTCTTTTATGTTGTATGTTAAATTTTAAAATTGATTTTTCAGAGCAAACATTCTTCGAATTCTAGCCAACGTCGGGCACTTTAGTTTGTAACAGATAAATGGCTTCTGTATCTGTACATCTATGCTAATAATATAAAGTGTTATGATATTATAAAATGTATAATATTATTAATGTTTGTGCGTTTGTGTGGTGTTATCTCTCAAACTACATAGCCAAGTTAAAAATATGTTCGTGGCCATATCTGCTCCGAAAAAAGATTATGTTGTATGCCAGTGCAACAACCTATATTGCTGCAGGAGCAAAAAAGTTCTAAAATTGCGATTTCTGTGATATTGATTGGGGTTAGAAAATTAAATTCGGTGTGGTGTTTACTTTTAGGATGTAAATACTCGTTGTGAAAAGGTTCGAAAATTCAATTTGACAGATAAGCGTAAAAATTTCAAGAATGGTTCTAAATTATGACTTATTTGGAATACTGAAAATTCTGGGATACTGTTGGGATTAGAAACTAGTACTTTGGCATGACAGTAATTTCTAAGATGTAAATGCTCGTTGTAGGACGAATTCTAAACAATTAAAAGACTAAACAAAACGGAAAAAGATCTAAAGATGATCTAAGTAACGAAGTACATGGAATTGTTAGGAATATAAACATGAAAATTGACATGGCTGTATTTATCATGACGTAAGTTCTAGCAATAGAAAAATTTCAAAAGAATGTCGCTACATAAAACACTGCAGAAACAAAAAAGTTTTTTTTTCCTATCCCTGTGTTACTGCTGAGCCCAAAAACTTGAAATTTTGCTTCAGGTTAGTTCTAAAATGTATTTTTTTTTTTTTTTTTTTTTATGAATGGTTTCTAAAAAATTTAAAATTTAAAAAGATAAAATGAACGGAAAGCGTTCTCAGTTACCATTAATTTGGAATTATTAGTTATAGAAACTTTAAATATTTCATAATGCTGCCATTTTATATTTGATATGAATTTTTTTTCTGATTCATTTTTTTAGGCATTTTATCATAAGGTCATATTCTCAATTGTCATTAGTAGATTTTTTATATATTAACTTATTCTGGTAAAATTTCATAATCGTAATCATATTGGCGTATTTTAGCTTGCATGATATGCTGAAAAAATATGCATGGATTTGTAAATTTCTTCAAATGACACTTTGACAGCTCAAAAGTTATGCATACGATATATTCAGATTTTGTGTCATACTTTATGTTGCAATCATTGCCTATTTCTTTTATTTAATACGTGCTAAATACAGCTCAACTTGTGCAGAATATGTTTGAAAACAAAACAATACAGCTTATGTAGTGGACAGCATACACTCATCATTTAAATCCGATCGAGCATATCTAAAACACACTCTATCGACGTATTGCATGCCACTGTTGATGTGTTCGGTACTTTGATACTATATCAGATTTCGAAGAGAGAATTCCTTAATTCTTGTCGACAACCTCATTGCATCCGTGGAAAACAGATATTGTACAATATTAACTATGCCGGGGGAGCACACACAATATATAGTCCATTCTTTTCAAACTTCATATATTTGTCATTTAAAGTTACTCAAATTGGTGCGAAGCGTCTGATTATGCTCTTGACAGCATTTTATACAGTTAAAATTCCGATATAAGATAATTTAGTGTTTCATTTTCAATTTTACTTTTAATATATTGCGTACTTTCAATTTTATATCCATGCATGGCTGTCTTACATGGTTTGCTTTCACACTTTTTTAAACAGTGTATACGAATTTATATGTAAGATTTTGTAATTCTACGATTCGTTTATTTTCATCATTTCAATTTATCGCAGTATATAGACAATTAAAGATAACATCTCATTTTCTTTGCTTCCACACGTTATTATTAAATCTATGTTCTTTGCAATATCGCTCAGAATAATCCCTCTGAGGGAAGTCCTAGTCTTAACAGAGATACTTTATCGGGCCATATTTCGCGACTTAACTCACTTTTGGCGTGAAATAAACAAATAAAATTCGAGTACTAAAAAGTTAAAATTATAAAAAATATATACATAATATAATCTTAACAGAGAAACTTTATCGGTACTCTAACTTCTATGTATAAGGCTACAAAATGCAACAGGTCTCGATGTACGAGTAGCGCCAAAAGTGGTCCCCCTGTTAGTAAGGAAAGGGGATGCGTCTGTATTTTATTAAGCGTACAGATCAACGGTTATCTTAGTTATCACGGACCTCTTTTCGTATTTTCTCTATTTTTCCGGACTCCAATGATTAAATATTAAAATTACGGGGTTTTTTAGAACATTAAAAATACGACACATAAAGTAATAGATATACATTAAAACATGATAATACGGAATTGCTTTTGACAGGAAAAAATTTCCGTTTTACATACGTTTCTGTCTTAGAAAGTATATTTGTAATATGTTTCTTTGTCTGGAACCATGATTTTTTCCCTTAAAAAAATAAAGCATTATAGAAGATTCATTGGTTTTACATAATACAGCTGATATTCAAAATATTAGAATAATTACTTTTTTTTTTTTTTTTTACAAATTGAAAATATCGTTTGGTAATTTAATGTCTTTTAATGCAAATATGCAAACGATATCTTTTTAAAGAACTTACTGTTGAGTAAACTTATTTATAATCTTAAAATTAATATCATTTTTGAAAAGATTAATTGAAAAAAAATAATTTTGAAAAGTCAAAATATTGAATATTTATTCAAGTGGTTCACAATATTAGAATATTTCACATTAATTATCCTATAATTGTCACCGATTCATAACTGGTGGAATCATTGATTAAATTCATACAATTTTATTTAAAATCAGTATTCTTTTTGCAGTTTGTTTGCCTTTTCGTCTTAAAATGGGTCGTTTGAGTGATATTCCTGAATCTATTAATCTTTGTATGGTTGATTTGTATCGGCACGGTAAAAATCGATGTTATATAGCGAATTATTTACATTGTTCGCAAACAAGCGTTAGTAAAATACTAACACAATTTTCAAATAAACGGTCAAGTGTGAGTATTACTCGCGCACAGAGGATTCTGTACAATAATATATGAATTAGCAAGTGTATTATTATAAAAAATAGCGTTTCTAAAAGATTACTAAGACTTTGTAAAAACTATAAAACGTAGGGTTGGGTATAGCTGTACAGTATACAGGGTACAAAGGAAAGTCCTTTTAATCTGAAAATACTTGAGAACGGACAGAGCTACAGCTACACAAGTGAGGTAACGGTACAGTAAAGTGACTACGCCCGACCTAATGCAAACGACAACAGCACCCCCTAGAGGCCAAATTTGGAAGATTGCCATTGCAAATCGAAAACGAAAAGAGATAGAGCAAATTTTCTATTTAGAAAGTTTTAGAGCATCAATTGATTAGTACGAAACGACATTTGGTTCACATGGATAAGATAAGTTGTCGCCTGCATACCCAAAAATGTCCGAAATCGATGAGCGACGATTCTACTTTGCCTATTCGCATTCCGGAAATGTAGCAGTGCACATTTGCAGATTGGGACGTTGTACTGTGCTGTAATTTCTGTAATTTTTGCTGTAAAAAATTTGTATCTGTAAAGATTTAATTTCCAATTCATTTAAAATTTTAGAATAACCCTTTCAGGGTCGCAAGAATTATGTTCGTAAACTGATGAAATAATTTACTGACACCATAATATCAAACGACTTTCTCAGAAAACAAAAACCCGCTATTTTGCACTTTCATTATAAATTTTCATTCATTCCATTATAAAAGCAAAATTTTATTAAAATATTCTTGGTGCCATTTGTCAGTTTTGGAATTAAAATTAGGTGGCTAGACCGTCTAGCCCCAGATATTGAAAGGGTTAAATCTATGTCGTTGTATTGAAGAGGCTTGCAATAGACGTTCCATACTGAAAAATGTGCATGCAGAATTACTCTAACGAATACAAACCTGTATTGTGAGCAATGCCGAAATTTTCGAACATACTGAATATTAACTTTTTATCACTGTGAAACAGTTTGTCTTTTTTTTGCGTGATGTTATCAAAATGTATTGAGATAAGTGCGTATTTATAGCATAAAGTGTGCGTATTTCTTCATACTTCTGACAATTCCATTCAAACGTTTACACAAAATGGAGTGCATTGATTTCGAACATTTTTGGGTAAACAAACGAAGATTTATCTTATCCATGTAAACCAAATGTCGTATTCTATTAATTAATTGATGCTTTAAAACTTTCTAACTGGAAATTTTGCTCTATCTCTTTTCGTTTTCGATTTACAGTGGCTATCTTCCAAATTTCGCCACTAGAGGTGCTGCTGTCGTTTTTATTAAATCGGGCGTAGTCTCTTTACTATACTGTTACCTCACTTGCATAGCTGTAGATCTCTCCGTTCACAAGAATTTCCAGGTTAAAGGGACTTTCCTTTGCACCCTGTATACCAGAAAAGTATAAATGGATATACCATGAAAGTTCAAAGATATATGGAACCTAAATATAGGTTTCATATAAGTTTTTAGTTAACCTTTAAAGTCATAGTAGGTGTATTGAGAGAGCCACTCAATGGAAACAAGTCGAGAAACCCATACTATTTATGTGATTAATTTTCATTAAAGTAGTCTGTTTTTAACAATTTGATGTTTATTACTTTTATACTGCTACTGGGCATTGCATTACATAAATATATCCTTAAAATTTGTTATCTAGTCTTTAAAAACCGATGGAGCATAGAGTACGCCGTACCTGTCATTATGTATGTCCAAACCTCCAGTCTCTTTAAGGGTTAATATATCGGCTAATTACCGACGATTTTTTTCCAAAGTTCATGATTAACAATGCTTTTATACTTCTGCTACGATAGGTACCTCCAGTTCTTCTCAACACTTTTGCTGAAGCCTGTAAATCGAAATTTGAGTGTAATGGAAAATGCGATTATCTCAAAAACTATGTGACCTAAGGTAATCGCTATAATTTTCCTGCAAGGTTTAAATTAATGTCTACTACCTCTAATTTTTTCATAACTTTAGTTTCAATAGGTTCGGAATTAGATGAGGGGGGCGGGGGGGACTACCATAACTTTGAAAATATAATACCTAAAATTAAATGAAATATATTTTTGATTTCAGTGTTACGAAAGCTTTCCCACGATACCCCATTCGATATACAAAGAAAAAAAAATTTTCAAGTAACATAATTAGCCCCTCTAAATTTTCCCTAATATATTTATGAATATTTATTAATCTGTAAAATGTGGGTCAATAATCTTTATTACTTCCCCCCAATTTGAACTTTCCGCGTTGCATACTTTACGAATAAAAGGGCTGTGACAGAAGGACAGACACAGGAGTGATCATATAATGGTTCCGTTTTTACTTTTTATGTACGGAACCCAAAAAATAGAAAATTTAAAAATAATCGCCAAAACGGCGGCCGAAAACCAAAAACATCTGCTAGGGATAACAGCAAACTAAAGCGTCTAGTTAAGAAAAACACTTTTAAAAGTGTATGATTCTTGCACCGAAAATGGAAAGAAGAAGGAGTTTAAGTTTCTACATCAACAACATTAAGACATCTCCATAAATTTAAATTTGGATCTCGTGTGCCGGAAACAAAACCTCTCATGACTGCAAAACAAAAGCGCATAAGATTGAATTGATGTAAATAAAGACGTTCATGTGGCAAAGAATATTGGAAAACTATATTATTTAGTGATGAAAGTATGTTTTGTGTTTCATATGGTAATCAAGGTATTCGAGTTTGGAGAATGAAGCAAGAAGCATTTGATAAAGAATGACTTAAACGTTCCGTAAAATTTTCTGCTAGCGTCATGATTTGGGGTTGCATGAGTGCAGAAGGACCTGGAAAGTGATGTATCTCAAATGAAAATCAAATTTCAAAGTGATTGCTTAAAAGGCGCAAAGGCCAACATAGTGAAAAAGATTCCAAGCCGGGATTCAAACCGGGCCTTCAGTATAGCGCACCGACGTTCTACAGACTAAACCACTTGGAACGATACCTAGCTCGGAAAATTTCTCACTATTATATGTTGGCAAGGCTACAAACGTAGCACAAGATGAAATATTTATCCTGAGCCACCGACCTGGGGCGAGCAAGAAACGTAATTAAATCCAGCATCGATAGAATCTATATTAATACATGGAAATTATTCCATAGAGAAAAATTCACCTTGCATACAATATTTCAAATGAAAATCAAATTTCAAAGTGATTGCTTAAAAGGCGCAGAGGCCAACATAGTGAAAAAGATTCCAAGCCGGGACTCGAACCCGGGCCATCAGAATAGCGCACTGACGTTCTACCGACTAAACTACTTGGAACGATACCTAGCTCGGAAAATTTCTCACACTATGTTGGCATTTGCGCCTTTTAAGCAATCACTTTGAAATTTGATTTTCATTTGAAATATTTTATGCAAGGCCAATTTTTCTCTATGGAATAATTTCCATGTATTAATATAGATTCTATCGATGCTGGATTTAATTACGTTTCGTGCTCGCCCCAGGTCGGTGGCTCACGATAAATATTCCATCTTGTGCTACGTTTGTAGCCTTGCCAACATATAATAGTGAGAAATTTTCTGAGCTAGGTATCGTTCCAAGTGGTGTAGTCGGTAGAACGTCAGTGCACTATACTGATGGCCCGGGTTCGAGTCCCGGCTTGAAATCTTTTTCACTATGTTGTCCTTTGCGCCTTTTAAGTAATAACTTTGAAATTTGATTTTCATTTTAAATATTGTATGCAAGGCGAATTTTTCTCTATGGAATAATTTCCATGTATTAATATCGATTCTATCGATGCTGGATTTAATTACGTTTCGTGCTCGCCCCATAGTCAGTGGAGTTAGCGTAAAAACATTTCACTTCCGGATACCAGTATGAGCTGTAGAGCATTTCTTATATATATGTTAAGAAATAGAAAACTGCCGGGAGGCAATCGATCAGAGGTGAAAACCCTCCATAATGACGTCATCAAAATGGCCGCCGCGACAATGGACATAACTTCATTAAAATGCTCACATCTTCATTCACAATTATAATATTATGATATTGTAATATATCATTTGAAAGCTCTTGAACTAAGCTACAAAACGGTTCTCACAAATTTGTTCTTAGACAAACGGTTTAGACGTGTTTGCGGCGACAACGTAACACTCAGCCAACTTTTACATTGTTACGATGTTTTCCGGTACTCACTTTGTACTGGGTGCCACTTGTAGAATAGTTTTTCACTTTTTTCACTTCTAAACTTTCCTCCCTACCCCCTCCTAGATATATCTTAGAGAGCATGTTTATATAATTGTTCGTATGAATATGTTATAAATCTAATTTCCATAAGATGTAGTAAAATTTTAAAAAGCAAAGGCATAACCGTGACTCTGAGCATAAGCAAGCCTCATATTTAAAGCAAATTCATTGTTTAATGTAAAAATTTTACAAATTTGCAAAATAAAACCATTTTATTCACTACATTGTCCCTCACAGCTACAAAGTAAAGTGCAACTTATACCTGATTTTACACATCGACAACGTGTGCACATCTCTTTGCACTTGCATGCAGTCAGTTCTTGTAGCTTCTCCATGGTGATTTCCGTGTTTGAAGACCAGAGGGGATCGTAGCCATCGTCTACCTTTTTTCCATCCACATTGACACGGATTCAAACGTGGAAAACTGCGTTGAAGGCAGTTTGTCCACAAAGAACACTGCAGGATAACCCTCTTCAGGTGATGTAGGAGAACATTGCTGGTTGGTGGAATATTTTCAATGGGTCTGTTCTGCTGTATAAACAGTACTCACCTGGTTTCATTTACGATATCCACTGAACTTGATGTATGGTATGAAAGGACGACGAATTGCTGAATAAGTAAAAAAATATTTGTGATCCTCTGTTATGTTGTTAGTATCTTTGGAATATGTCAAAAAAGCCTTGTCCATGTCTCGAAATGTCATCCACATTTTCCAGAAAGTAGACTTACCGATACCTGCAAAACTAGACACCGTGTCAGCTCCTGTGAAGGCATGGACGAAAGGTAAAAGATCTGGAATTTCTTGTGGAACTTTCCTGTGCAACTCGTGGATGGGAAGGTATTGGAGATTCTTTACACTTCCATACTCCAACCACAATTCTTTTAGATTCGGTAGCCTAGAGAAAGCATACATGGCAATCACTACAACATCACTGTCAACAGTTTTTTACTGTGATCTTTGAATGACCTGAGTATTCAAAAGCATGCCGAATATGAAGTAAAAGACATGCATCCGCTTCTTCATGGGAGACGGAAGAAATGACTGCAAAAGTGCCCTTAAGCGAACCAATTAACGTGTCTTTGTAGGTGCAAATGACTTGTTTCCCAAGGGGCAGATCCATCTTGACAAGGTTTTCTGCTAAAAATCCGAAGAGATCTTCTTTATTTTTGCTGTGAGCAAGAAACTTACTGAAGGATTTAGGTATGACAACGTTGGATTTGACATTTACCCTTGGACCAGATCTTCTCATCTTTCTTATGTCATTTTTAAGGCTTCCATCTAGATAGCGGTCGAAAACCAAATCGACTCTATCTGCAGTTTTTAGCCACGATAAAACGTGTGGTCCAACAATCTGATCACAGTACTGCTGAAAGGTTCGACTGGATTGAGGGATAAGCATATGGACCAAAGCAGCTCCATCGATAATGACGCAAGAAACATTAGGTTCAATGACAGTCGTTTCAGAAACTCCACTTGACTTTAATATACAATTAACTACATCGGATTTGTTGCTGGGTTTTCGAAGTTTGCCAAGGTCAGATATAGAAGGTGAACGAGCTGTTTGCATGTGCGAAAAAGTCTTTGAAATCCATTTGTCTTGATTGGCTAGCAACGTATAGCTTGGCGAAAAGCGTACGGTCTTTTCTCAGGTCAAGAATCTTTTGCTTGTCTTTGGACTTAATAGAAACTTTCTTTCCACTCATCAGGGGTAAGTTTTTTTGTGACGTTATGGATTGATACCTTTCTTAGTGATAAGCGATCTTCGACAAATTATTCAAACTGTCTTTTCCCTATTATATTCGATAACATAACAGACTTCGCACATTCTTCCGGGAGAACAATCCTACTACTGTTGACGGTAGTCAACTCTCGGTCTTCGAAAGGATTGCCGTGTTCTTGAAATACATCAACAAGAGAAGAAACATGGGTCTGAAATCTGTTACAAAAACTTGCAGTGTCTTCATGATGCTCTTCAGAAGTGATGTCTGACTTCAGGTTTTGATTTTCTTCGAACTCTTCAATCATTCGTGCAGCCTCGGGTCCCGCAACCATCCATTGTATTAGGCCCTTCTCTTCACTTAGACGTGATAAATTATATGAAGTGTTTTTCAATAATTTGTTGTTTTGTTCATGCAACTGGTCATGTGACATCCTGGAGAATTTCCTGTTAGTTTTGGATCCAGACATATTTCCCTTTTTAAACTCGCAGAAAAAGCGGGATGCATCTCTGGTAGTTGCTTCAAATTCTATAAAAATACTGGCAGCCATCGAGCATAGTTGGTTCGATCAAGAGAAACATTCATGGGCATATTTCCTCCAAAGTGGAAATTAAACTTGTCAAATTGCCCTGACGGATACTCCGCACAAGATCTAAAAGAAAAGATTCTAACGCTTTAGTGATATTCCAATACTTAAACTGAGCCGACTTTTCTGATCTTCGCTGAATCCAATCTTTAAATGTTTCATCTACTTCTTCTTCTGTTCGAGTTTGATAGGCTCTCTCCAACAGGACTTTTAGAGTCATAATCGAAACCTCGTGAGCGTATAGACATCTCTTCACGTGCGACACTTTCAATATTCCTTCCGCTCTTTCTGATGTTGTTACATTAGCTTCTACAAGGTTATCAGCCTATCCACTTCCTTCAAGCCATATACCTATCGCAGGCCATTTCTATATGGAGGCCACCTAACATAACTACGATTTTGTATTCCCCATATTTATATGGCATAGCCCACTGAAGAGATTTCAGCAAGGCGTAGACAGGTTGGTCAGCTGTGATGACAGGGATTTGGTTAATATTAACTTTGCGAACAATAGCACACACATTATTTGTTACATGTCGGGCAACCGATGACAAGTTGATGTCTTCATTGATCACTGGGAGCAAGATTGTCCTGAATTTGTTTATCGTTGAATTCATTTGTTCTTTTTTGGAAACGTAGGAAGCACACGGTGTTACAGCTTCACATCCCGCAAATTTCCTAGCCTCGTTCAACCACTCGGCGAGTTTAGGGGAAAGTACAACACTTACATTCTGCAGCTCAATGTTCACTTTACACATTGGAACCTCGCTTCTGAATTTTGGAGTTGGTGGCAAAGTCGTATAGTTTTCTGGGAGTCGTGCTGCCTTGGAATTGTTCTTCAAGTCTAGTTTCACGGACTCTGAAATTTCTGTGTTCTCAGATACATATTGAATCAAAGAAATGGAAGTACCGTAGAAAGCGTTTAGTGAAGTGTTCGATGAAGTGTCATGATCTATATTATCTATTGCTGCACATGTGAAGACATTACTTGCAATATTTGGGGGACAAACACAATCCTGTTGTTCAAAATGCTCGCAAATTGAGCTTGCTTCTGAGTTCATCACAGTTTTCACTCTATGGTACGAAACGCTCAACCCAAGGTCAAAAACTTGTCAATTACATCGGCGTCACCAGTTTGACTATGCAGCATGAGGCCAACGTAGAGAGGTATATGTGTTTCTCTCTGGAGGGGATGACGATTTGAAGTAGTAGAGCTCTTTCGTTCTCTTTGTTCTTCTGTTCTGTTTTCTTTTTGGTTCAGACAGTTACAGTCGCGATTAAAGAGTAAAGAGTGCGAATTCGCAACACTTGCGTAATCGGATAATCTTTTTTTAAATCTGTGGAAATTAGACTGCTTACAGCCTGCATGATCTAGACAAGGGTTAGTGAGCCTAGCTCGTAGTGAACAGAGTCCCTCTGAGTATTAAATGAAATAATTTGTAAGCAGGTGTAAATTTTTCAAAAGCGAAAATATTCAACTGATCGCTTTATACCCTAGAAATCATCGTAAATACACCAAAATTTAACACTGCGAATATAAGAAAGATTTACTTAACATATAAAAATTTTAAAGCTTTAATATATACTTTTAAGTTATTGGGGGAAAAAAGAATTTTTGAAAAATACAAAAGATGTTTTGAGATTTTTTTTTTCATATAGGCCATTTATATCCCAAATATCAATATTTCTGCAATAAAATCTTACATGGTCATTGTATAAATATTTTACATAATATACAAACTTTTTAAAGCTTTATTATAAAGATAAGTATTTAAAAAAAATAAAATGTGCTCAATATCTGTCACACTATATTCGACCGCGCCCCCTCCCGGGAGGGGGATCTTGACACCTGATCGATTGCCTCCCGGTGATTTTTGTTTCCTTAGTATGTATATAAGCGCCGTGCGAAATCTCATACTGGTATCCGGAAGTGAAATGTTTTGGTGAAATTTGTCGCTAACTCACTGACTACCAGGTCGGTGGCTCTCGATAAATATTTCATCTTGTGCTACGTTTGTAGCCTTGCCAACATATAATAGTGAGAAATTTTCCGAGCTAGGTATCGTTCCAAGTGGTTTAGTCGGTAGAACGTCAGTGCGCTATACTGATGGCCCGGGTTCGAGTCCCGGCTGGGAATTTTTTTCACTATGTTGGCCTTTGCGCCTTTTAAGCAATCACTTTGAAATTTGATTTTCATTTGAAATATTGTATGCAAGGCTATTTTTTCTCTATGGAATAATTTCCATGTATTAATATAGATTCTATCGATGCTGGATTTAATTACGTTTCGTGCTCGCCCCAGGTCGGTGGCTCACGATAAATATTCCATCTTGTGCTACGTTTGTAGCCTTGCCAACATATAATAGTGAGAAATTTTCCGAGCTAGGTATCGTTCCAAGTGGTTTAGTCGGTAGAACGTCAGTGCGCTATACTGATGGCTCGGGTTCGAGTGCCGGCTTGGAATCTTTTTAACTATGTTGGTCTTTGCGCCTTTTAAGCAATCACTTTGAAATTTGATTTTCCTTTGAAATATTGTATGCAAGGCGAATTTTTCTCTATGGAACAATTTCCATGTATTAATATAGATTCTATCGATGCTGGATTTAATTACGTTTTGTGCTCGCCCCAGGTCGGTGGCTCTCGATAAATATTTCATCTTGTGCTACGTTTGTAGCCTTGCTAACATATAATAGTGAGAAATTTTCCGAGCTAGGTATCGTTCCAAGTGGTTTAGTCGGTAGAACGTCAGTGCGCTATACTGATGGCCCGGGTTCGAGTCCCGGCTTGGAATTTTTCTCACTATGTTGGCCTTTGCGCCTTTTAAGCAATCACTTTGAAATTTGATTTTCATTTGAAATATTGTATGCAAGGCGAATTTTTCTCTATGGAATAATTTCCATGTATTAATATAGATTCTATCGATGCTGGATTTAATTACGTTTCGTGCTCGCCCCAGGTCGGTGGCTCACGATAAATATTTCATCTTGTGCTACGTTTGTAGCCTTGCCAACATATAATAGTGAGAAATTTTCCGAGCTAGGTATCGTTCCAAGTGGTTTAGTCGGTAGAACGTCAGTGCGCTATACTGTTGGCCCGGGTTCGAGTCCCGGCTTGGAATCTTTTTCACTATGTTGGCCTTTGCGCCTTTTAAGCAATCACTTTGAAATCTGATTTTCATTTGAAATATTGTATGCAAGGCGAATTTTTCTCTATGGAATAATTTCCATGTATTAATATAAAGTGATGTATCATCTACGAAAAGGTTAACTTTCAGACATATCAAGAAATTTTGGAATATTACATAATTCCATATCCGAAGATTTATTTGAAGATGATTTCATCTTTTGACAAGATTTAGCGTCACCTCGGTGTCGACTTCTTCCGCCAACGCAACATTAGGGTACTTCCTTGTCCACCAAACTCACCAGACCTCAATCCCATCGAAAAGAATGTGGAATATAATGAAGAAAAAACTCCAAGAAAATCCTCCGTCAAGTAAAACTGAGTTAGTGGCACGTATAAAGTCTATTTGGGCTAATATTAATAGAAATGTTTGTAAACACCTTGTATATAGTATAGTATGCAAGATCACTTGTACGCTGTTGTGAAAGCTAAAGGGGATGCTACAAAATATTAACTACGATTTACTTCATATTCATAAGGTAATATTGCTGCGTAAAATAAAAATATTCTAATATTTTGAACCAATCTAAATTTTATTCTAATATTTTGATGTGTTTCAGAAAACTGTATACCTAAATTATTGTACTGCATTTGGTATTTTGTAAATGTTAAAATCTTATCTAAACAATCCAGATTTAATTTATAAGAAATTTAATTGCTTTTACTTGGTATCAAAAATAATTTTTAAAAAAAA
This sequence comes from Maratus speciosus, assembly GCA_963932465.1. Classification (NCBI taxonomy): domain Eukaryota; kingdom Metazoa; phylum Arthropoda; class Arachnida; order Araneae; family Salticidae; genus Maratus; species Maratus speciosus. The sequence continues at coordinate 196,980,137 of OZ010800.1, read as the reverse complement.
TATTTTTTCCTTATTACTTTTTCTTAATTATTCTAATATTTTGAATATGAGCTGCAATAAACTGCATTATAAACTAAGGATATTGCAATTTTAAAACAATATTCTTAGTTTTTCCTTCATTTCACTATTTTGATTCCTAATAGGTTTTAGATAAACTAAAAGGAAAATAAATTCATTGCGACATCTTCGTGGACTTCCTGAAATACGTTCCGGTCGATCTGGGATCAAATAATCGGAGTTTAATAAACGCTGATATAGCGTAATTTTGTTAATCTCGACGCAAATTTCAAACAATTTCGTGCATTTATTGAGTAAAAACATTTAACCCTTTAATCGTCACGCGCGATACATTCACGAGCAATTTGCTCGTGAACGTATCGGACGCGACATTTAAGGTGTTAATAATAAATAACACAGCATTTATTTTCCCAAATAGAAAACTGTAGCAATTACAATTAATAATGTTGTTAAGGTATATAAATTTAAATTATTTCTCTCATCAATTCTTCTCGATTCGGATGAAAATAAAACTTTTTTGATTAAGATATGTAAGGAAATGTGAAATTTTACAACCTGAGGTGACTTTCTGAAAAATTCCTTAATAGGATAAGACCAAAATAGTTTGAAACAGATTCGCATCCCATCATTAAAAAACTAAAAATTATTACTAGAAAAGGTTATTTCCAGTGTTTCGTATTGAACAATGAAGTTCATTAATTTTCAAAATAGTCAACATCACGACAGCATGAGCGAAATAATAACTCTTATTTTATGCAATAATGGTGAGCAAAACACAATGTAAGAAAATTAATATAAATTTATACAATGTTTTGGGTGCAAAGAACGTAATTTTTGTTACAGAATTTTGGCCATAATTTAGGGAAATTGCGCCGGTGTGCGACGATATGTTAAGTTACCCTTGCTTGTTATATCTCCATTTACCACAACTACAGCTGCTTTAGAGCAGAGTTGGGCAAACTTGTAATCTCAATTAACCGCAATGAAATTACAAGTTATTTGCATGTAATTGATTATAGTTAAACACATCCAAACGCAGAAATTTCGTCATATAATGGGATGGGGGCGGTTCCGGCTGCAGTGCTGCAAGATTTTTTTACGGCATCCAATTTTAACTATAATTAATTACATGCAATTAACTTATAATTTCATTGCGGTTTATTGCAATTACAAATTTGTCCAACTCTGCTTTAGAGTATCCGATATTGAACGTTCAAGCACTCCGAGTCAAAAAATTAGCAAAAATCAGTTTTGCTTTTTTACGCTAAATTTTATTTCATGAGTTTAGCATTTTTTTTCCTCAAAAAAATTAGTTAATTTATGAATTATTTTTCCTTTGTCGCTTTTTAATTTGCCCATTTTCACTCAAAATAAGTAGAATTTACCTGAATTCATGCTAACTGTACATCTTTGACAAATAACAGCGTTGTTCCGGCATTTGGGCTGCGTTTACCTCAAAACACGAGAAATTTGCGAAAGTAAGATCAAAATGCATTGAAATTATCCAGTCAAGAGACATAAATTTATTTAAATAACAGAAAAAGTATCTTCTAATCACAAAGGTATTCAGGTAAAATACTATTAGTACGTTTTATATTTTTTGATGAAATTTATTTTGAGAGTTTAGTTCAGCTTTTCCTCAAAATAAATTATTTTACATGAGAACATTACGTCATATAATTAGAATTGATGAATAACAGGGATCGTCCCTTTACTATTATTTTTTTATTTTGCCTGGATGTATATAGTACTGTATGACATTATAGTTCATTATATTAACTTCTTCTGATTTCTCTATTGCACTTTATGGTCGATAACCAAATTTTGCTTTTAAAAAAGCTACGTTTTCTGCTGTAGGATTTCATAGCATAACTAATATCAAGTGTTACTTAGTTATATATTCAATATTATTATAGAGAATAACAAATCATGTTTATTATAATTCTTGCAAAACGAAAAAAAAAAAAATAAGATCAAAACTTAGGATTTACTAGCATACTTTTTAATCTATCATCATTAGTAAAAATACAATTCAAAAATGCTTTGGATAAAAATATATAGGGGAGATGGGGGCACATGTGAACAGTTCGCATAAATATGAATTTTTCTCATAACTGGAGTACTTTCTATAAACTAAAACTACTTAAAATAGTAAACAGATCTTACTTTTCCACATGATATTTTTTTATAAATCACCTGTATAGTTCTTCTTACATTTTTATTTTTTAATAGTTTTATAAATTCAAAAAGTTATTCACATGTGCCCCATCAGCGGGGTAGTTGTGAACACATGTGGGGCACATGTGAACACAAGGAAAAAATATCCTTTGATATGATTTTTATTCTGTTATTCATTTGTCATCATAATCATTAGTTACATTGTCTGTTAAATTCACCATAAATAATATATGGAGGGGAACATACTTTTGCGCTACAGTTTCGATGATATTTTTGAAAATATATTACCTAAAATTAAAAGCAATGTATTTTTGAGATCAGCGTTACGAAAGCTATCATACGATACCCCACACTATATACAAAGAAAAAATTTTCTTTCAAGTAGCTGAATTAGCCCCTGTACATTTTTACTAAATATATTTATGAATGTTTTATAATCTGAAAATATGTGGGTCAATAGTCTTTATTATTGCCCCCAATTTGAACTTTCCACTTTCCATTCCACTTTCCATTGTTTACGAGTAAAATGGCTTTGACAGACAGACAGACACAGAAGTAACCTTATAATAGTTCTGTTTTCACTTTTTAAGTAGGGAAACCTAAAAATAAAGAAGTAATTTTAAAACAAAAATTAAAAGTTTTAAATTTGCTTAGGGGGTTTCGTTTGGGGGGAAATTTTAGGGGGGGGGGACATTTAGATATTATTTATCGAAAATTTACCGAAATACGAAAGATTCTCACTCCTGTATTTGCCTTATTTACTTGTAAATTATAGATAAAGAATGGTTTTTAGTGATGTGAAAAAAAATCGCAACTATAACCGCCCCCCCCCCCTTCCCCAAATTTAACTCCTTTTGCTTTTGAAAGAGCGAGATGGGGTATTACAATCAGTAGTTATCAGTTTAAAAAGTTTACTTTCTTAAAATATTACTTATATCTATCTCCATTCAAAGCATCATATACATAACTGTTTTACAGATGGAAGTAAGCCATCATTACAAGTTTAGAACAAATGCAATAGAAAAATTTGCGAAGTTGTTTAAGGTAATACTTTTATATTAACAATGCGTAATAAAATATTCTTGTAAACCATTTAGTAAAATAATACATAACACTTATTGCATTTTAGAAAACATTAAATTTATTTGAAGTACAATCGAACCTAAACGAGCTTGTTCCTCTTTATGTACTTGCTGAAAGTTGTGTTTGTGGAAGTTTCAATTAAAAATAAACTTTGTGTGAGGAAAATATCTTCTATTTCAGGAAACTTATAGATAATGGAACTGACATTATTTCTTACGAAATTAACTGAAAGGAACAGAATCACAGAATGATTATTGAGGCATTTATGTACTGCTCATATCCGCCCAACTAGTTTGTTCACAAGTGCCCCACATGGTTGCTAGAGTTAAATTGATAAATTATTAACATTTCTCGATTTTAGAAGAAAAATAACTGTATCAAAAATATTTATTAGTATTCATAGTATATGTTAAAACGCCCAAATTCAAATAAATGAATAAATAAATAAAGTTATTCGCTTATGAACTTGGAACAAAAATTTTACTTTTGAAATCTATAAACAGCGTTTTGGCTACAGAGTTCAAACAAATTGCCAGAGCTTCAAAATTATTTTACCATATGTATACAGGTGCTATCATCATTAGTAATTTTTTTCAAATAAAAAATCATATAATAACTATTGAAAAAATGGGATGTTCACATCTGCCACATGTTCATATGTGCTTCGATCTCCCCTACTTACTTTTTCAGACTCTCTGTTTTATTGTTAACATAATAGTGCAAAAAAGTCTTAATTCAAATTTAAACGCGCAAAATAAGCTGGATTTGTGTTCCAAAAGCACTTTTTTTGAGTAAAACCTTTTAATCAATTTCTTCATTTAGATGTCATAAATACATTCACTGATTCGCGAGATCCTATTATATGATCGTTTTAGAGTTGTTGTTTTTTTTAATTATCTCACACAAAACTCACATCATAATATTAAAAAATGCTAGACCAGCTAATAATTATTAACATCTGACAGACTAGAAGTAATTTTTAAGAAAATGATACGAACAAGGTGGTGTTATAAACTTTTAGGTAGATTTCGTATGAAATACTACCTATTGCATTCTCCCCTATGTTGGAATTTCTAAAAAAATTCTGCAGATCTACACTGATGATGACCCCTAGAATCAAAAACCAGCCTCAGTGAAAACCTTATATAATATATATATATATATAACTTTTTTATGGACAATATAACTTCCATAATTCTGCACATATCTCTTCCAAACTGATACATAAAATCAAGGGGCAGAAATAGAGAGGGGCTTTGTGAAAACCGAAAAAACCCCATAACTTCTTAATTTTTAGACATATCAAATCACTTTAAAGTTTTTATTACTTCTAAACAAATGGCCAAAATTAATGTATCACAGATTTTTGATAAAAGTAAAAATGGGCTCAAGGGGTGCAAAAATAGGGTTTTTTGGGGAAAAAAATTCCTAACTTCATCAATTCTCAAGATATCAAATCCAATTAATTTTATTATACATCTCCTTAATATTATCTACAACTTTCATATTCAAAAGTTTTCGATAGGACCAATTCGTACCAAAAAAAAAAAAAAAAAGGTGGGTTGAAGGAGAAAAATTTCCATAACTCCATCCATTCACAAGATATAAAATCCCCATAAATTTATCATACATCTTCTTTATATTTTATTCAACATTTATATGGACAGGTTTTTGATAGGACCAATTCTTACAGCAAAAACAAATTAAAAATACATAGCGGTTGAAAAAAAAATCATTGTATTAAGGGTGTATTCAAATCCAAACTGCTTATTTTCAGACTCATTTTTAAATTCATTTTTGCTCTCAAACGTATCCAGTTGGTGGATTATCTTATTCAGAAACTGCATAATGCACCGTAATGGTCCATTTTTTGATAGAGGCAGAATATATTTCAAAAAATGATGTCAAAGTGGGCATTTTGAACCGAAGTTCCCAAAGCGATTGTGTTGCTAACGAAAAATATTGTCCTACTGAGAAAATAATTGTTTATGAATCATGTTTTAATTAATTGAACAAAAAATAAAAACACAGGTCACTTATAAATCTCTTCGTAAATCACGTCAGCAAATTTCATATTTTTCTTTTAAAAATAAATCTGAAAATGTGCCAGAAAATTTCGAGTTGTTGAGCATTGAAAAGCATTTTTTTAATACCGTCTTAACAGGATTCTGATAAAACCAGCTCTTATGTAAAAGAGAAAAAAACTCGTCAAAAGAGGCCAGATAAAATATTTAAAGTGGATTTATCTCTAATCATGATTTAGTTCTTGTTGTTGAAATTAGCAGTTAACTTCGAAATCTACCGGCACCTGTAGGCCGAGCGGGCAGGGATTTTTTTGTTAGTGTAGAAATATTTTACTTTTTTCCCCTTTAGAGATCTGCAAATGTTGGGTTACTCGATCCAAACTTGACAAAAACATTTTCATGACACAGAAGACCTAAACGTTTCAGGCACAAAGAAACACCACAAGGACACGAAATCTAATAACAAATAAATTTTATCTATATTTTAAAGGTTCTCTCAACTCTTAAAGCATCAAAATTTTCGAAATTTTAATATTTTTAGATGTTATACTCGTATATTTTCCAAATATTTTGATATAATAGTTCGCTTGAAATTCCTTTTAGAATAGAAGTTAATGATTTTTTAATTATACCTGCTCAATAACTGAAGAGGCATTTCTGAAACTTTAGAGTCATTTTTTCTCCAAATGACATTTTGCGCATAACGCGCAGGATATTTCAAAAACTTCTGAATAATTTTTCTTGAAATACTCAAAACGTATGCTTCATGTTAATCTGTATAAACTGAACCTACAATTTACTATTTATTGTTCAAAAAAATATTTTTTTAGATGATTATATTGTTGAAATTTTCAAAATTTTGTTTTAGCTAAATACCAGCTTTGTATTACAAATACAAAAATGCTTTAAATACAAATTTATTTAGGTTCAAGGTATTTATTACAATCTGATGTATAAGTGGACACCAAAATTTTCATTCTAGTTGAAATATTTATTTTATAATCCTGCGCGTACTCTGTTATACCAATTTTCTACTTGTCAAATGTCTGACTGTTTGGAGTACCCTGTAAATGCTAATTCTGCATGTTGCAGTTTTTTGAATACATGAAATGAAAGAACATACTTATATCTTTCATTCCAACAAAAATTGTCTTTTTAAATCATATACATTTTAAGATATTAAATGTTGAAAATGGTCTTTTTTTTTCATATTTTCAAATTTTAAGAGTCCTGAGACCCCTTAATGTTATTTTGAAATAATACTCTATAATTATATCTCTAATATAAATTTGATCTTTATTGTAGAAAAAATGTACACATGTATATTCAGTTACATAAAAATAATTTTAAATAGTAAATAATATCGTAGACATTATTTTTAAAAAAAGAATCACCAAATGCAATCCGGAATTCAAATAAAAATTCAAAACCGACCAAAATACGAAACATTTGGAGTCAACCAGACTCGAAAGCTACTCGCAACGAAATTTTTTTAACGTCCACACAATTCCACAAAAAGCAAGACATTTTGTAATCTGCAATAATTTAAAATGCCATTCTTGTCAATATTCCTCATTTTGATACGATGGCTATCTTAAGAACACAAATAAGTTCCGTGCATCTTAAAACAATAGTCAAAATTCGTGAAGATTAGTTCATTTTTGTGAACGTTAATATCTGTAAAACAGAAAAAGAAAAGAAAAAGAAAAAAGATATACGAATATATAATATTTTAGATTACAGGCATCCCCTGAATTACGTAAGCAATGCGTTCCGTAAAGTTTTCAGCAACTTGAATTTTACGTAAATCAAATTTGTAAGTTACTTAGGTAAAATTTTGTAAGAAACTGCAATATTTATTACATACATATATATATATATATATTATTTACACCGTATTATTTTATAAATAAAGCATCATGCGACAGTATTTACTCGTATATAAACTATAAAATTATGAAAAAGTATAAAAACAAACTGAAAGAATACTTTTCAAATATCTTGTAGAATATGGGATTTATAAATACTAGGGGATCGTACCCGGGCTTCCCGGGTTAAAGAATATAGGTGAAATCATTTTTTTTAATTGAAAACTAATAATTTTTTTTATATTCCATAATATTTTTAGATTGACAACTTACATTAAAAAAGCATTTTTCATATGGAAAATACGAATTATACAATCAAATAATTTTTTTAAATTTATCAAAAGCGATATTTTCTTATTAGCCGCATGCTAAGAGTTATTTGCCAAGATTTTGCTACTTATGGCATCCTTTTATATTCTGATAATTTCAGAGCTTATACATGTCTGGTAAATTTGTGTTTTATTAATATTATTTTATTTATTTATTCATAGGGAATTTTTTTATGGATATTAGCCGTGAGAAAATGATGAAGTCTGTATTTTGTTTTAAGGGCAAACGGATTAATCTTTCGTAATCGAGTTCCGCGCGATATAGATAAATTAAAAAATATTTCATGCTTAAAAATTGTTTTTAAAACTATAGACAATCAGTAAACTGAGATGGACTTTGCAAAGTTATTCCATTTTAAAAAAAATTCTATTTGGTGATCTAAAAATTTAAATTGTACGATTATAAATATGTTAGATTTGTTGTTTTTTCAATATTATTCTTTTATTTGTTTATAAAAGAAGTATTAATTTCGTTAATTTGTCTTTCACAAATATGTTAGATCGGTGGTTTTTTTTAATGTTATTCTTTTATTTGTTTATAAAGGAAGTATTAATTTCGTTATGCAAAAATAGTCAGAAACAAATGCTGAAAAATGTTTGTTGCTTTATGTGAAAAATATTTATTATTATTATGTATTGAAACCGGCACGTGATAAGATAAACTTAAAAAAAATCATGGTTAAAAATTATTTTAGAAAATATAATACATCAGTCAATTAAGATAAAGTTTTTAAACAAATTGCATTTGAAAGTAAATTTTTTCTCTATGCGACGAAAAGTAAAAATGTAACGATGGTCAGAAGATTGAAAAATATACTTTATAAAGATACTCTAAATTTTTCTAAAACATTGCGTTTTATCAGTGTGTGATTTCGATTACATTATTTTTAAATGTGAAGCATTTTCACCTGTGAAGAATTTCAAAGCAGCTGGGCTGTAAAAATGACGCACTTCTACAAAACATAATTCAGGTTTAAGAAATAAAATACACGTTTTTTTTTATAAAATGACGTCATTTGCATCCGCTAAAGCAATCCACTTTTACAATCCAGTTTTAAACTTCGTCTATAGAAAATTGTGCATATGACGATATTCTTCACATATTCTTCACAACAGACAATATTCTTCACATAGCCCATATTTTAATTTCAATTTTTTTTCAGGTTTTATGAGAAAATGGCAACAAAAAAATACATTATCTCCTATTTTTGACTATTTTCAGTTTACTTTCAATGACTTTCAATAGAAATGAGGTACTTTTGTTGCCACTATAAGAAAAATGGTATTAAAAACTACAAAAAAATTAATATCTGAAAAATAAATTGAGATACAGTTTTCAAACAAATTGCATTTAAAAGAGTATTTTTTTCCTTATACGACGGTGTAAAAATTTAAAATGTGCGATGTTTAGAAGTTTAAAAATTTGCAGTAGAAAAAATTGCAAATCCAAAATTTTATTTCAAATTTCAAAGTGTTGCCATTCGCAAAATGACGTATGCGTTACGCACAGATATGTTTGTCCTTTATAATATAGATAGCATTGATGAATTCATTTATAGCAATTTTGAATCGACATCAAACGGAGGACTAATTCAACGTTTTCTCCGCGAATTTCTGAAGGCAAAACAAATGAATAGCACTCACAAAATAAAATAATCCTTCGTAAGCATAAACTGTATTTATTATGAATTTAGATGACTACTATGAATAACTAACAATAAAGATTAAACTGTTTTGTTATCTATTTGACTGTATATACCAATAATAATTATAACTCTGTCTAATATATAAAATATATTATGGTTGTGGTTTATATCTATGTGTTTTATTTATAAAATTAATATCAAAAGTATACAACTGCGTATCAAACGCTCAAGTATGTTCACATATGTAATTTTCGAGATTTATTACGTAACTGCGAATTTACGTAAGTCGCGTAATACGTAAGTCGAGGGATGCCTGTATAAGGTAATGGAAACGGAACCACCAGCAGACCGATGCATTTTTAACAACAACAACAACAACAAAAAGTCGGAACGTTTGTTCAAGTGTTAAGCACGAAAATACTGAATACATATACAGGGCGTTTCATAAAAGAGGTGATAGTACACATCCAAACAAATAAATTTCATCAAAGTATGCATGGCCGGAAATAAAAAACAATGTTGCTAGAGGGCGCCGAAGTTCTTATTGTTATACGAGGAAAAACACACAAACGACGATTAAGTAACAACCGCCTGTTTGTAAAAACCGGTTTTCGTACAATCGTTGAGCCTCTGAGCCATTTCCATTTGCAGTTCCGTAGATAAAATGCCTATCAGACTGTTCCATGTTTGTGAAGGACAACAGCTTCCGCTACGTTCCTACGGTGATTGACAGTTGCACACTCGGATCAGCGGCTTTTACATAACAATCGAAGCGAAATTTTGGCATACGTGTTCTTCTTCTTCCCTATATCACATTTACATGCTATTAATGTCGTTCTTCACCCGATAACTCGCATCAGGTTACAAATGCGCCAGCACCTTTGCGGTTTATTTCCGACCATACATTCTTTGATGAAAGTTGTTTGTTTGGATGTGTACTATCACCTCTTAAAGTTTTGCCCAACCTTTAGAAAACATCCTGTATATATATATATATATATATATATATATATATATATATATATATATATATATATAAGCTCAAAAAAGGTTAAAATAACAAATAAAAAATTAAAATTAAAATTAAAATTAAATTAAAATCCATGCGATAAGCGCTACAGCTGCAAATAACCAGACAGATTATATATAGCACATTATGTATTAAATGCATTTGTCAGACCCAGAATCCTGCACCATAAATAAACTAAGAATAACCATAAAACATCCAAGAAATTTAAACAGATATAACCAGAACAAGAAAAAAACAACAAAAGGCTGTGGCCTCTTCAGCGGTCGGCATTTTAAAAAGCACAGCAATGTTTCAGACTAATTATAATTTACAACAAACTATTATTCAGTAGTGGCAGTGGGTTTCGGCCAGAGTGTCGCAAAGCATAAATCAAATGCATAAAAACAATTGAAAGCATATCGCGAACACTCCCCCACCAGATCCGACGCCACAATAAACAGTGCATCTCGAAGATACAACTGATTCAGAACGTATGTGTAATGCATACTGAAACAATGAAATTATTTTACCCAAATCCGAGCCACACAGCCACAAAAATAACCAATTTCCAGTGATCCATAATCTATCCATGTACGTTCATGTCTGTAGCCACACAATTGCAGACATCCTTGTAGAGCCGTCCAAAAAAGGCTTTAAGTTATACAAATCATTAACTGTCAATCGCATAGCAACTCCTCAAAAATAAAGACTGTCTGTAAAACTAGTATATTTATTAATGAAATTCAAAGGTAAATTATTTTTATAATACAAAATGCTGGTTAAATTAAAAAGTTCTTTAAAAAATAAATTCTTATTCGAACAGAGTTTATAGTATCGAAAAATCTGACCTATTATGATATTGGTGTAAACACGTTTATGGATATTTGAACTCCAATTAACTAAATGGTTAACTTCAAAATTAAAGTTATCCCGTTTATTATAGATTGATATGTGTATACCGTTTGAAATGTTTATTTTCAAATCAAGTTAATCAGCAGCACTATTATTTTCATTTGTTTTTTTCAAAACCAGCATATCGGGATAAATGTTACATGATATCACCAAAAAGTCGCGATCACAGTTCAAAATTATCAAATCATCGATATACCTGAAAATCTGAAAATTAACATCGTTATTGACACTACAAAATCGAAATTCATAAAAAAAAATAAACATAAGTTAGCTTCCGTTGAAGAATAACTTGTTCCCATTCCTATTCCATTATTCTGTAAATAAATATTTGAACCTGTATAAACATAGTTGTTATATAAACAAAAATTGCATAATAATTTAAATAAATTAAAATCTAAATCGGTGTCAGCTATAATTAAATACACAACCTTTAAAAGGACACCATTTAACCCTGCAATAGGAATATTTGTGAAAAGATTCTCAAAATCTTATGTCTAGATATTTTGTATATCTTCTTTAATTAATTCATTTCTGATCTCATAACTGTTCAAAATAATCCAATACATATTACTATCTTTATACTTAAATTTTAGGATATTCAAAATCTTTTTTAACATTTCCTCAAATTTTCGATTAAATCCGTTACCAATGCAGTTCACATTACTACAGATAAATCTGTACTTAATTGGTATCTTATGAAATTTAAGTGTAACGAAAACAAAAGGAAATGACAAATTTTTTACTTTGGGCAGAGGAATATTAATCTTTTTTGAAAAGGCCAAATGTTTCTTAATCAGTGTCTGAATAGTAGATTTATACAAACTGTAGGTGACATTATTGTTAAGTTCAGTAAATATCATATTAGCATAATAGCTTTTTCAAATAACTGCAAAATTGTTAGATGCTTTATCGACTGAACAAAAAACAAAGGTATTTTTCAATTTCAGTATTTCCTTCTCTAAATTTGTATTTATTCTATAGTAAGTGTAATTAGAAGAATCATTCATATATTTTATTTGAAATAATTTAAAATCATCCAAAATTTTAAATTTCCATTCATTGAAAAGGGGAATAGGTTTATTGAATTTGTAACTTAAATTGAATATGAACATATGTAATTCAGATTTGAATAGATTGAAAGATTTTTTTAAGTTCATCTTCTTGTTTAATCTAAATGTAGTACCATATTTCATTAATTGTTTCAACTCATCGTTGGATATAAAATCAAGGTCACCAGTAACTATATGTCGTGCATTTTAATCGTAAAAAGATGATTTCTGAAAATTCCTACATTCTCAAGGCAAATTCAAGTTGGAGTCTAAATCTTGTGCAACTTCTCTATAATTAAATAATTTATTACCCAAGGTATTTACATATTTGTAAGTTGAAATAATAGACACATTTTTAACTGGAAATATTTTATTGTGTCTGATAACAATTTTATTTAGATACAAGTTATCAAAACTTTTTTGCTTAAATGTACAAACGAAATATATTTTATCAGTTTTACACTCTTGATATTTACCTATTTTATATAATAAAAAGTCCGTTAATAAATCCTTAAACTGTGTATTATCACAAACAAACTCTTTAATCTTCTCCTGCAATCTTCGTAAAAGTTTAAATTTTAAACTGAATAAAATAGTTTTAATTTCTTTAATATTGTAATTTTTATTAAAAAGATTGTATAAATCATGCAATACTATGGCTGGATTTATATTTTTATATTTCACAAACAGTGCTTTATTTGAATGATTTCCTCTTTTCCCTCTGTTGTAAGAAAATGAAGGTTTGTAAACTGATGAAAAGAGATTATAAACAGATATTGAACTTTCTGTATGATAGCAAATTTTAGTATTTAACGCGTGTGGATATAATGATTTTGCACGCAAAATATAAAAACTTTCACTACGCAAACGATATGCGTGATCAAAAACCTGCTCTAAAACTTGTATTCTGACATTTTTAAAACCATGTAAATGGAAATGCTTTATTTCGAAAGATGAACGAGACATATTTCTTTCAGATAATGATCTATGATTATTGATTCGCTTATGTAGTTCATCAGAAGTTTCACCCACATATTTCTGATTTCAAACCAAACATGTTAATAAATATATAATGTGAGTAATTTTTCAAAAAATATAATTCAAATTAATTGTACTTTTGGCATATATGTTTACAGACAAATCCCCATTCGGACAAGTTTTTCATCTTTTATCTGTACACTTGTTTAATCCCATAATTAAAGCAAATTGATGAAAATTTTTTTAAATATAATTTTTTCGAGCGAGTATACGCTTTGCAAAATGTAAGGTAAGATAACAAATATGGATACAAGAAAGACAGCTTTGAACCAAACACAATAACAAATGCAACTCAAAATAGCGCTATAGCTGCTTCATAATCGAAATGCCAAATATAAGCTAAAAAAAAATTGTATATATATACAAATGAATTATATACTATTTTCCTTTGGAAGTCGAAAAATAAAAGAAATACTCTCTATCTTATAAAATAAAAAACATTTTTTACGTCTTAAAATGTATACTATTTTATTTGTATTCTACAGTACTTTTTTACTTTTTACATTCACTTAAAAAAGAAAAAAACAAAGAAGAAAACCCCATAAAATTCTCTATTGCTTGTACATAGAAGATGTGTGATACATTACATGTCTTACAAAATGTTTCAGCATGTATTTTCATCACGCAGTATACTAATTTGAAAACATCGATATTTACGCAACATATTGCAAAATTTCTTGTTTATTTCCAATCTCCTTCAGGTATTAAGAGCTTTAGAAAAAGATTTTTTGCTCTAGAAAGTTTTATATTTTTGAAAGAAAGACGGAATTTTTGTTGAAAGCATTTGAATTTTGTACTTCAACTGAATATTAAGAAGTTTTTTTTTTCTTTGTTTCTATGCCAGAGTCATGAGATAACTTCTACTTATATTTTGATTAATTTAATTCACAAAGTTTTAAAGTGAAATTTGAAAAATAGCAGAATAGAAACGTTTTGAATGACGAATTATAATTTTTTAAAAGTTGGCAAAAGCCTTGGAAATAAAGTAAACTCCCCATACTAACTCTTCAACTAATTATAAAAGAAGAACGTTACTGGTGCCAAATGTTTGGAAATATGGTCTACTTTTAAATGAAGTATATAAAGTTCGCTTATGCGGCCATCTACAAATAGAAACCAGATCAAACTTTGTGTTTTTCAACGACAACATCCACTTTTGATAGTATATTTAAAATCTTCGGCTCAAACTATGCCTGGATATGAAATTTCAAGTCCGTTGAATGGTACGTTTTAGATTATAAACATTCAAAATTTAGATCTTCTAATTTTAAATTGAATTTTCATATTTTTATTAAAGTCTCTTGAAATTCTAATTCTAATTCGATTATTTTTTGTGTTGTTATAATACTAAAAAAATTCAAAAATAAATACATTGAATTTTTAATTAAAAAGAGTTTGTAATATGAATTATGAATTATGAAAATAATATTCGAAAAAAATATGAATTGCAATTTACATTTTTTATAGATTTATATTTATTAAGCCCTGCTTTATGCTAATTCTCAATTTCAAGTATTTCTTTCAAGCAGTTTTCGAATTATGTTTAAAAAACGCAAAAATGATTGTTTAAGGGGCCGTCTATGATGTGCAAAAAAGCATAATTTGAAAAAAATATATATATTACTCACTTTATTAAAACATTTGGTGTGGCAATAGTGTAAAAGTATTAAGCGAGTGAAATGGTCATATTGGCAAGAAGTAATACATTAACAGAAGTGGCATCGCATTCTGCAGCATTTCAACAATCGAGTACCGAATTTCAATTCAGATACAGTCCCTAAAATAGGCTCATTTTAAAAGAAATATCTTCTCTTAAACTAATCCTACGAATTGCTTGAAAATCTGTGTTTAGGGTATTTGATGAATGTCACATTTACTTATGGTGTCAAACTTGGGTATTGGTATTAAAAAATAATGTATGGGTTCTTTTTTATATGTAAATGGCCGCCTAAGCAAATTGTATATACATCATTTAAAAGTAGACTTTATTTCCAATCGTTTGGTTACAGTAACTTTCTTCTACAATAATTTCTTACAGAGTTAGTAGGGGGTATTTTTTTTCCCCACGACTGTTCATACTTTTTCACATTAGTAACTTAATTGTGCGGCAAAAGTCATAATTCTAACTCGAAAGCCCAAAACGAACTGCATTTTTGTCTCAAAAACACCGTTTAGAGTAAAATCTTTTAATAATTTTCTTCCTAGTGGAATCAGATATTTATTCATTGATTCTTGAGATCTCATTATTTGATATTTTTCTGGTTTTTTTGCTTTCTTCTATCTTTAGTAGAATAAAGTATTGTAATCGAAATTTATTTCGACTTCGGGTTTTCGACCGATTTACACATTTTAGGGGTCAGAGACCCCAAAAGACATGTTTATAAAATATTTCTGTCTGTCCGTGCGTCGGCATTGTACCATCGAAAAGTGTATGAAGTTATACATAGAATTGAACCAATTTTGTTTATGTTTTTGACTATGGCAAACAGGTCCTCCCTTAATCTGGAAAAATGCCGACGGAAGGGGGCTCGGTAAAAGCGATTTTTTTGTGCCATTTTCATTACAAAACTGCATATATATATATATATATATAT
This sequence comes from Maratus speciosus, assembly GCA_963932465.1. NCBI lineage: Eukaryota > Metazoa > Arthropoda > Arachnida > Araneae > Salticidae > Maratus > Maratus speciosus. The sequence continues at coordinate 196,964,389 of OZ010800.1, read as the reverse complement.
TAAGCGTACTATGTTAATGCTGGAATGTGCCGTAAATTGACACAGCTGCGCCATCTTGTGGACGGGGTTGATAACACAAAAACACGGGTTTTTAGTATGACGGCATATATGGCAGAATATCTACTATCTGCACATATCTTGCACATATATTCTGAATCTTTACTCACTTATGGAAGATGAATCTTTTTTAACAGATTTATTACAAAATATTTTTGTTACAGTTTGTTTTGGATAAAATTATGTATATTAAAAAAAAAAAAAAATGTCACTTTTATTTCGGCAAAAAAGCACTAACGCTACGAAAACATTATTGCCCTGAAACTAAAATGACATTGGGACTATTTTTTAAATACACATATTTTTATCAAAACAAGCTATAACAAAAATATTTTGCAATAAATCTGGTAAACAACATTCATCTTCCATATGTAAGAACCATTTGAAATTCGTGATTGAATTTTTACAGGGATTCTCATACTGGTTCTATCTGTTTCATAAAAAAATCTAATCTACCAATTTTAGGATAAATACTGAAGCTATTGTCTAGAATCGCAAAATATTTAAAAAATAAATGAACAATACTTTCTTGTTTAATAGTACAACGTTAATGCATGCATTTTAAATTAAAGTGATTCCGAATATAAAATGAAATGAGTTTTAAATTAAACGAATGAACTATTTGTTAGTTAAGTAACATGAGTGCAATGCGTTCAAGAGAATATTAGAAACTTATCGTCTGCGCTGGATAAACTAAAAAAAGACTTAAAATTGAATATTTTATTTATAATTATTCTAAACATACATAAACGTTGTATTCTCATTCGGGAATACAACCGTGTATATCATTTTTTTTATAACATTAGCACATAAGAATTGAGTAAAAAATGAGACTACATAATTCTATCTTTATATATTAACTACTTACTAATTTTTATGCATCATTTCTCATTACATAAAAAAAAATTAAAATCGAGCGTTTAAATCAACAACATTTTATAATATATATTAAATAATATTTTATATATTTTTTATAAACGAAAATAAAAAACGTAACTAAATTATTTTACCCTATGGAAAAGGACAGAGACGCACTCCATCAGAAAAAGAATGTTCTTACAATTTCAAAAACTACAGCTATTAGATGGCCAAAATTTTGCCATTCTAACAAATAATATTAGTTTTAAGAAGAACTGTTTTTACTTATATAATTATCTTTAATAAATAAATTAATTAATCACGAATAAAATTAATAATATTCTATACTGTTAAAATATAAATACTACATACTACAGGGTGGCTACTAAATACTGTTACACTCCAAAAAATACTAATTAATTTTAATCGTTTGGTAAAACAATTTATTTCTCTATTTTAGCGTTTGGCAATCTTCTATTAGTGCAGACAAATTTTGTTATAAAGCAAAAATTTTAAATTATTTTAAAGATGGAAGCCAAAAAAATGATGATTAAACAGCTCTTTGATCGTAGATTTTCCGCAGGTAAAATCTTTAAGCAATTAAAATGCCTTGGTTTTAATGGAACATTTATATATAGAACTATATTTCGATTATTGGATACTAATAGCTATGTAAATATCGATCTAGGTCTGACCGTTCACGCCCAGTTCGCACAATAGAGTACATCAAAAGAATTCGTGAAAAGGTGAGAAGAAATCCACAACGTTCTGCAAATAAAATGGCTGCAGAAGAGAACGTGAGTCGCAGAACTATGCAAGTTATTATAAATGAAGATCTGAGTTATTGCCCTTATCTCAAAAGAAAAATCCAAGTTTTGACTGCGGCACAAAGAATAAAAAGTTTACAAAGAAGGAAGAAATTGATGAAGCGGCACGGTAGAAAAAGTGTTGACAGAATAATATTTTCTGATTGGAAGCTATTTTGCAATGAACAGTGTTAGAATGCTAGAAATGATGTCGAATATTCAGCAACCCTCTGGGATATACCGGAAACCTTTGGAACTGTTAAACGCTTTCAGAACAAGAATTCTGTAATGGTTTGGGGTGCAGGGTCAAACAATGGAAAATTGCCTTTGAAGTTCATCAATAAAGGGATAAAAATTAATGCGAATATTACAAACAGGATATATTGGCTACACAATTATTACCACATGCTGACAGGTTGTATCCCAAAAAGAATTGGACATTTCAGCAAGATTCTACACCTTCAAACCGAGCTAAATCAACACAGGCTTGTCTCCCTGTCCATTGTCCGAATTTTATCATGGAAGAAGATTGGCCACCTTCTTCACCGGCTCTAAATCCTTTAGATTATTGCGTCTGGGGGATTTTAGAGGCTAAAGTAAACAGCAACAAACACAGAAGTTTGGACTCTATCAACGCTTCCATACTGCGTGAATGGTACCGATTACCTCTTAAAATGATTCGTGCCGCAATCGGACAATGGCATAAGATATTATCTTTGATAATCGATAAAGATGGTGGTCAATTCCAGTAAAATTATTTCCCGGTAAACTTTCATCTATGATGTTCATCATATTAGTGTAGTTAACATTTTCTATTTTATATTTGTAAAATAAAATGACTGAATATTTGTAACAGTATTTAGTAGCCACCCTGTACAAACAAATGAAAACACGGCGTTTTACGCTTGCGCAGTCATTTCATAGATGTACAGTTAATAGATTATCTACAAAGAAAAAAACAGTTAGGCATATTCCTGTAGTTCAACCACGTCCGCTACATGGCGTGCGACCTTGATTGATATGACCTTGTCTTTAATCTTGCGGTTTCCTATCCCATTTAAGATAGGACGCTTACTTTATATTCTGCTTTGTTTTCATTATTGCACCATCAAAAACTGTATGATATTTCGTATACAATTGAACCAAATTTTGTGTGTATATTTCTGGATATGCCAAACTGGTTCTCTTTCAGTTTGGAAATTTTCCATCGAAAGAGGACTCTGTAATAGTGATTTTTGTATAATTTTCTTGATTTTTCGTACTTCTATTGTACACCGGCGGCTCGTAAAGCGACGAGAACTTTGTTTCATGATAAGCCGGCTGTTCGCGAACCTCTTATGTACAACAAAATAACGGAAAGCTATTGATTTTAATAAATATCATGATCGAGATTAACTCGTTTTTACTCCGATTAATTGGCTGAAGCAGAAATTTAATATGAAAGTTGAAGTTGGTATAGTATTGAACGGATAATATTAAAGTATTAACATTTGTAATTCCATTTTGAAATAGTAAGACGTATTAGATAGAAGAAAGTTTTGGGATTGGCACATCCAACTAGTTTAAATAGGTCATAAACAAACGCATTCTGCTATTAATAAATACTACACCAGCTAGTATTAATTAATATCTCAGAGATTAGAAGTAATTTTTAAGAAAATGTTAAAAACAAGGGGTTGCTCTTGACCCTTTGTTAATGAAGCAAAATTTTACCGTTCTGCACTTTAAAGATCAGCGAGTACTGGGTTAAGTGATCCAAACTCGACAAAAAACTTCAGTGAACCCGAAAACCTATCAGTTTCCGGCCCGAAAAAAGTGAAAATCGAAATCAAATAGTTTTAACTGCTATTGTAATGTAATACGTAAATAATAATGTATAATTATATCGCTAATATAAATTTTATCTTTAATGTAGAAAAAACACATGTACATGCATTTATATATGTATCATATCTATCTATCTATACTAAAATTATAAAGAGGTAAAAATTGTTTATTTGTAGGAGGAATAAGCTCTGGAACTACTGAACCGATTCCAAAAGTAATGGTATCAAAATGATGGTGTTAGTCCAACTTAGAACATAGGCTATATCTTATGTCCGTGCCACTCGCCAAAAAGGCAGGAGCAAAAAACGTTCTAAAAATGCGATTTTTGTGTTACTGGAGGACCTAGAAACATGAAATTTGGAATGGTAGTCACTTATAAGATTCTAATGATATCTAAGGACATTTCTTTAAAAAATCGAAATAAAAAAGGGGTGAAATGCGCGAAAAGCATTCTAAAAAACGTTCTAAATGGCGATTTTTACGCAATTCCAGGAAGTACCAAACCGATTTAAAAAATAATGGTGTCAAGATGATAGTTTCAACCCTTGCTCCAACATAGGCTACATTTTATGTCGGTGCCACTACCCCGAAAGGGGGTGCAGGAGCAAAAAAAGTTCGAAATTTCGATTTTTAGGTTACTGAAGGACCTAGAAACATGAAATTTCGCATGGTAGTTACTAATTAGATATAAATGATCTCTAAGAACATTTCTTAAAAAATTCGAAATTTAAAAAGGGTGAAAATGCACAAAAAGCGTTCTAAAAAAAGTTCTAAATGGCGATTTCTACTTACTCTCAGAAATTACCCAACCCATTTCAAAAGTGATGGTTGGAAATTGATGATGACAGCCCTTGCTCCAACATAGGCTCTATTTCATGTCGGTGTCACCACCACTTAGGGGTTACAGAAGCGAAAAACTTTCTAAATTGCGATTTTTGTGTTACTGAAGGGCCTAGAATCCTGAAACTAGGCAGGACAGTTATTTATAAGATACAAATGATCCCTAAGAACATTTCCTAAAAATCGATATTTAAAAGCAGTGAAAATGAGCGAAAAGCGCTCTAAAAAACTTTCTAAATTGCGATTTATACGCAATCTCAGGAAGTACCAAACCGATTAAAAGAATAATGGTGTGAAAACGATGGTGACAGACCTCGCTCCAACATAGGCTGTATTTCATGTCATTGCCATTTCCCCAAAGGAGTAAGGGAGCAGAAAACGATCTAAATTTCGTTTTTTTTTATTTGTAATACTGTAAGGGCTAGCAACTTGAAACTAGGCATGGTAGTTACTTATAAGATATAAATGATCTCTAAGAGCATTTCCTAAATAATTCGAAATTTAAATGCGTGAAAATGGACGAAAAACTTTCTAAATTGCGATTTCTACGCAATTCCAGAAAGTGCCCAACCGATTTGAAAAGTAATGGTTGGGAATTGATGATGACAGCCCTTGCCCTACGCTGTAAAAAAAACCACTGTAAATTTGCCAGCACAAACTCGATCACAGTTGAATGTACTGTATCTTCTTTGTGTTCCTGACTATTTAAATATGAAAATACAGTAGTAGCGTAAAATTAACAGTACAATGTACTGGCATTTTGGACGCATTTGGACGACAGCACAAACTACTGGCGTCCAAATTGCCAGTACATTGTGCTGTTAATTTTACGCAACTACTATATTTTCCATGTTTAAATAGTCAGGAACACAAAGAAAGCCTATATTTTACGTTGTTATCACTACAACCTGGGGGTTACAGGAGCAAAAATGTCCTAAATTACGTTTTTGTGTTACTGAGGGGTCAAATCTTTTTAAATTTGGAATGGTAATTACTTCAAAGATGTAAATGCTTTCTAAGAATTGTCGAAAGAAAATTCCAAATTTAAATGGATGAAGTGAGCGAAAAGCGTTCTAAATTACGATTTTTATGCAACCGTATGAAATACGAAACCGATTTCAAACATAATGGTTGAAAATTGAAGGTGATATAACCTGCTCAAACATAAGCTATATTTTATGTCGATGGTTACAGGAGCAAAAACTTTCTAAATTGCGATTTCTGCGGTACTGAAGAGGCTAGAAATTTTTAATATAGTACGGTAGTTACTTATAAAATATAAATGTCCTCTAAGAACAGTCGAAAATAAATTCGAAATTAAAAACGGGTGAAGCGAAGGGAAGGAGCGAAACGCATTCTAAAGGAGTCCTAAATTACGATTTCTAGGGAACCTCAGGAAATAATAAACCGATTACAGAAGTTATTGGTTTCTAATCAAGAGTGATAGTCCCTTATACTATACGGGCTGTAATTTTTACCGGTGTCACTACCACCTGGTTGGCAGGAACAACAAGAAGGCCTTTAAAAACATCTAAATTCAGTTTTCTATAGGATATTAGGAAATACCAACAGATTTCAAGGTTAATGTTGGCAAATTAATGGTGACAGTCTCTGTTTCAACATTTTTCGAGACATTCAGTTTCAACTCTGTTTCAGCATTTTATGTTGGTACCACAAACACCAGAAAGGTGGTAGACTGTTAGACAAGAAGCTTGGAATTTGACATGATGGTTAATTTTAAGATGTAAATGTGCTAAGATGGTAACAAATTCGAAACTTCAATTGAATACTGAAATGAGTGTATGAAATGGGCATAAAAGTGTCAAAAAACTTTCTAAATTATCAACTAATTAGAATTAGTTTTAGTTCTTCTTATTAATTAAAATTTCATTTCTGTTTATTGCACTTTTATAATGAAATTTAGTCAAACTGTGGCTTAATTTGTAATTTTCGAATTATTTCAAAAAGTGTTCTTCTAATAAAAAATAGTCATGCAAATATCACTTGGCATATTTCAACTATTACGCGAGCAAAGCCGCGGGGTTTGCTAGTATATTATAAAGCAGTAAGCTCTAATAGTTCCGCTCGGGTGTTTTCAAAAACTACCCGGTGAATTTTTTTTGCAAGTAGTGTCATTCGATAGAGAATATTCATGCGGTGGTTTATGAGTAAAATATAGAGGGATGACTATGATTTTTGGTAATAATTTCGCATTTTATTTTTATTTTGAACGAAAAGGTTGTCAGATATTATTTTTTTTGGCGACAAATGAATTGAAATCGCTGTATCTGTTAGAAAATACATGAAGAAAATAATTACTGATATTTTATTGTACAAAAAAAGAAAAATTAATTTCAATGAAGGATAATGTTAAAAAACGAAAATATTTAATTTAAACCTAAAAGAAATATTTGTAATTTAATTTAAACCTGAAAGAAATATTTGTAATGCTTAAAAATTAATTTAATGAGAAATATTAAAATTGATACGCAATATTTGTCTCTTTATCGCTTGCGTTAGATTATAGAAACGAATCTGAAAATTTGATTAGATGAATTTTTAATGACTTTCTTTTCTTTATCTTTTTATTCTTTTCTTTTTACTTTTATCTAATTACCCCATCACGTGACTTAAAGAAGAAACAATCAGATGTAATTGTGAGTCACATGTGTAATTATTATTTGTTTCTTTACTATTTTTTCTTTTACTTTTGTCGCCAAAAATGCATAAACGTGACATCTTGAGTATATTCTCACAAATGTTTTTTTTTTTTTTTTTTTTTTTTTTTAAGTGAACGAGATCATTTTTTGAGTACATTTCTTATATTCAATTGTAACTTATACATATTATGAGTTAATGTTTTAAAAATGGAATCTAAAACTTAAAATTTAGTGCGAATTTCTGCCACACATACATCTTGCAAAATAATTTCATACTTTTTAAAATGTTTTCCACCGTTATTCCGAAAGCATGTGATATTTATAAACTTGAACTCAGATCAAAGAATATTACCCATTTTTTAAAGCAAATATTATCTATAGTTTATTTCATTTTTTCTTAAGCCATATTGCCAATTTCATTTATAGGAAAATTCACAGCTTCGAAATCTAGGAAATGAAGATATTTTTTAAGGAAATTTACGCAATCATGCGTTATTATTATCGAAAATTTCAACATTTTGTAAAAAAAATTACAAGTCTTTTGTAATTCGTCATTTCTTCTTCGTCTTTCTTCGTATTTTCTCCTCTGTTATGTAATATTTCAAATGCTATTGGACTAAATTTCTATCATCGAGTCACCGACAAATGGCATATCTATATAGTATATATAATAAAGTTTGGATTAGGGGACTTATTAACGCACAGCGCAAACTACTGAACCTAAAATCTTGAGATTCGGGGTAAAAATATTTCCTACGACATAGACTTCCGCTAAGAAAGGATTTTCTAAAGTATCACCCCTAACGACATTTTTGCAAGGGGAGTGGAAAAATTTTCTTAAAAATCGGATATTACAATTATGCGTCAAATGATAGCATAATTTAATGTATTTCTGTGTGCTGAATCGAATGGTACCAAGTAAAATCTTATAAGTCCTACAGTTCATGACATTTTTCATATTTTTCTAATTTGGTGGTGCCTTTGGCGTCTAAACCTCAAAATATCTAACATTACATCCGTTACTCTAGCAACGGAAAAAATTCAAATTAACTCTTTTGGCTAAAGAATAAAAACGGCTCTATGAGTTTGAAAAAAAAAATCGAACATTTTAATAAAAAAATGGTACTATTTAGTTATCCCATTGACCAATTTCGCGAAATTATATAAATCGCCAAACCACTCGCCAAATTCTATTAATTGACATAATTTATATTTTAAATAACGAAAGAACAAATAAATTAGTATAACATTAACAAAAATACAAATAAAGCGTCGAAATAAAAATAACTTGATGACGTAAACACGTGTAACTTCCTTAAAGTCAAGTGAATGTGACATTTACGATCAACCATTATTGGCATTTAATCTTATAATTTGGCGATAGATTTTTGGCCGACGGGATAACTAAATAGTACCAAAAAAAAATTAGTGATTTTATATAAAATAAAAGGAAAAACTTTTCTGAGAAATTAGCATTATAAAACGAAAAGTTACTACTTAGATATTCCGTCGACCAAAAATCTATCGCCAAACTATAAGATTAAATGCCAATAATTGTAATCGTAAATGTCAAATTGACCTGATTTTAAGCAAGTTATACATGTTCACGTCACCAACGGATTCTTATTTCGACGTTTTATTTGTATTTTTATTAATGTTATACTAATTTATTAGTTCTTTCATTATTTAAAATAAAAATTATGTCAGTTTGTATAATTTGGTGATTTATATAATTTGGCGAAATTGGTCGACGGGATAACTAAGTAATACCAACAAAAGTATTTAAATATGAAAGCAATGTTTCTAACGACTTAAAAATTATTTTCAATGAAAGAAATTGGAAGTGGAATAATATTTGGCGATTTATAATTTGCTCCTCGATAAGAAGAAAAAATGGGTACATTTATAACAGCCGTGCGCATATCTAGCCAATAGCATTTTTAAAATTGCCAGTTACAGTAATTACATTTTGCGCATGTAAATTAAAAGTAATTCTTTGATTTTAATTATGGAATTATTTCTTGTTATTGTTTATCTTTTCAGTTTTTAAAATGAAATTAGTGTAAGGCATGCATTTTAAATGTATAAATTTTAAAGGAAATGAGTGAATTAGGTTTGTATTTTAAATGAAAATTATAAAATAAGAATATGGTATGAAAGCAATCTTTGTTGATCTACTACCTGCGCCCGGCTAACATAAAAGTATCACAAAAGCCACATATTTAGTTTTCTTTGGGTAGTTGCTCATAAGAATCGAAGTTAACCTTTCGTAATCGGATACTTCACATATTGGTTTATTAGCTATAATGTTGAAAGCATCGTTTATGTTTGAAGCGAAAATTTCACGATGAATTAATTCTATTACACAAAATCGCATCTACTATATAATCGCATCATCATCTACTATATATTTAAAACGGAAATTTGAATTTCATTCCGATTGTCTATAAAACTTTGATAGAATTTACCACAATTCGTTAGGTAATAATTTTGGAAAGGTTTTAGTTTATACATATTGTTCAACGTTACTTAGTTATAGAGCAACAGAAAAAGTAAAAAAATTAAGTGAACTTGATTATGAAAGTTTAGCCTTTTCTAAAAAAATCTACAGAACATATTTTGATACAAGTGGCACTGTTACATGACTTTTCAGGAATTATGTTAGTATATAACATTTCATTATATGTTGATTAGTTACAGAGCTATTAATTCCTGTTGTCATAACGGTCTCATTACCCTAACAAGAGTGCATTGTTAATAATCAACTAAAAGAATTACTTCTTAATAGGTACATTTTGTCCAACGCTTAAGATAATATTATATCTCAATGGCGTTTGCATCGTTTGCAGCAATGAGCAAGGTCCAGCTGAAGGTCCATATTGTTTAAAATGCAAGTTCAAATCAAAATTTCGTTTAATCCAAGGTTCATTTGGAAATATTGACCAGCGCAGCGGGCATAGCCTGCTAGTATGTATATATAATTAAAAATATCCAGGCAGATCTAAAATGTACCACATAATTTAAAACCATAAAATGGAGAAATAAATAAATCAACCAGTAGAGAATAAAATATTTAAAAGAAATTACCTAACTCATTATACCATAATCAGCTGAATGTGTTTATATAAATATATATATACCTATATTGCACCAAAAATAGTACCGTGGGCATTCTTTACTAAAAGGATTATCAAACACGACCCGCAAAGTCTCAAAGGCAAACTCCAATCCCACCTATGTCCGAAAAATTATTCTGAGTCGAAACCGACTCGAAACGAAAAGATTTTAGGGTCAACACAACTCGACATAATATAAGATTGCAATCCACGTTAATCTTCAATCTTGCAAATAGTGATAATTTTGATACGATGACTAATTTAAAAGCACAAAAATGTACCGTGAAACTTAACACAACACTCAAAATTCGTGCAGTTAGTTTATTTTTTGTGAAAATTAAAGCCCGTAAAACAACAACAAAAAAAAATAAACGACATAGAGACAGACGAATATGTATTTAAACTGTAATGAAATAAATGTAAAAGCTAGCAGAACGATTCATTTCCAACAACAACAAAAAATTTAAAATCAGAACGTTCATTCAAGTGTTCAGCATGAATATAACTTAACTTATGCATGTATATATATATACATGTATATAAATAAGTGTGTACATTCACATTTCAAAAATCAAAGTATACATTTGCTAATTATTGTACAAACGTACATAGAAGATATATGATACATTACACCTTTTACAAATGCTTCAGATGTATTTTCATCACAAACTAATCATTTGAAAACATCAGTATTCACACAGCAAATTGCAAAAGTTCTTGTTTATTTATAATCTCCTTTCAGGTAGTAAGAGCTTTAGAAAAAGATTTATCTCTTTCGAACGTTTTATATATTTGAAAGAAAGACGGAATTTTTGTTGAAAGCATTAGAATTTTATTCTTCAGCTGAATAGTAAATAAGTTTTTATTGCTTGTTAGAGTCATGATACAATTTCTACATATCATTTAAGGAATTTAATTCATAAAATTTCGAAGTGAAACTTGAAAGCTAACATAACAGAAAGATGCTGAACGATGAATTATAAGATTTTAAGATTCAAAAACCTGTTACACTGTAATTTTTTATAAATTATTTTAACTAAGCACATGCAATATCATACATTTAATACAAGGCATATTAATACAATCTTATTATATCTTGAATATCTGTATCAACAACGTACTGCATCTCACATTTTAAAGTTTCTCACAATTATGAATATGCATTTAGTTTAAAACTTCAATTATCTATTAAATACGATGCATATAAATAAAATATCACACATATCTAAATAATGAAAACAATGTGTGGTCAGTATATCGTTTGGATTAAGAATAGCATACATATGTTTCAACATACATTTTCCATGTTTCCAATAATACATAAAAATATTAGTTTTCAGTATTCCTTCTGGGTATGATAATTTATGTACCGAATTAATAAAAATATGACGGAACAGTAACAGAGTAAACTATATACTGTCATGAATACCAATAAAAGTGGACTAAACTATGGAATTGTGTCAAAAATAACGCTTGGTATTGACTTTTAAGAACACGGACGGTTTGTGGCGACATAAACACACGGGCGGCATACTCCAAATGTTTATGCATTTTAAAGAGTAAACATAAATTTGTAATGAAATTATTTGTTACTGCCAACGTCTAGTAATACCTAGTCACAATGTCTAGTAATAATATAAAAGTAATACAAATCAGGTTACAGAAAAAATAATTTAATTAAGAAAGAAAGGGGAATCAATTACACAAATTCACGGGCGTCGTATTCCGTACTCCAGTGGTGATACTAAAATAATAATAATAATAGTAATAATAATAATAATAATAATAATAATAATAATAATAAATAATAAATAATGAAATAAATGAGAAAAAATTACGACATTCAACTTTAAACATTGGTTGAACACTGGATTTATTTTTAATTATTGTGTCAAAAAGAAAAGAAACAGTTAAGGGGTTAAATACGTAATTATATTTGAATTCGCAGTTCCTTTTTCACTGAGTGACGCATTTTGTACGCCGTCTGTGCTTTTAAGGTTTATCACTTTATCTACTGACGATACTTACAAGCACCATTGAAATAATTTGTTATAAAATCCATTTTGTACATCGATTAGTTGTAATACAGTTTAGAATGAGTTATAGATACATTACTTTTTCTTGTTCCAAAAACATTATTCGTTACACGAAACAAAAATATTTTTAAAAGGAGGATTTCTTTTGCCTTGGCATCTTTTCAGCTTTCTCGGCGTTGGTAAGGGAGGGGTATTTTTCATTTCGAAAATATTTCTATATTCTCACTGTAAGAACATTATATTCGTACATTTGCTAATTCTACACAATACTAAGAAAAAGATTTAAAATAAAAGATTTTTTAGGGGTTATAAATATTGCACAAAATCCCTATAAATTAAAATTTAATAAATCTGTCTAAATCCTTCAATCCTTCAAAACTCCTTCTAAAATTTACTAAATGATTATGTAAACCTTCTAATGTAGATTCAAAACTTTACGAAAAATGCTTTAGAAGATAAAATTTTCATGAATTCATAATTCAGTACATAAACGGTTAAAGTTTCTAAATGTAGACACGTCAGTAAACAGCAAAAGTATAATGACCAATTTCTAAACCTTTTAAATGATTTTTAGCACTTTCAAAAGAATTTGTTATTAAATCCTAATATCGCCTGTCTGTTAAACAAACAGGTATGATTTAAAATGATATCAGTGTTTCAGTTTATGAAACACTGCCAATCATGTTTTCTCCAATGTTTCCAACGAGAAAAATTATCACATTTGACAGTAAAGAGGCACTCTCTCTTGTATATTTCTTATGTATCACGTCATAGAATAAATATCTTAATATCCTGTGCACAGAGTCATATAAGATGCTGCGGGGATTTAGAAACAATCTAAAATTCAGGCATTAAATTTTATAATCCTTCCAGACATCATATTAGACTACACTTATAACACTAAGAGATATTTTGTTATTATACGATTTTATAAAAATAGTCTGTAATAATAAAATTGATAAAGAATATCGCATTGTGTAATTTCTGTTAAAACTATAGCGTATGAGATATTATAATTAAATGACTCATCTACACGAATTAAACTGAAAAATATTTACTTTTAAACAGCAAAATTTAGTTCCTTAAATTAAAGAAATGAAAAGACATGATGTAAGCAAAGATAAAGATAATCACATTTTGAGTTAACATTAGAAGGGCCGAAAATTTTACTCAAGCTTCATAAAAATATTTCTATAATTTTTTTTCTTGTTTCGCGTCATGGAATAAATTAAACCTTAAGTTAACTTAAGTTCCTTAAATTAAAGAAATCAAAATATATGATAGAAGCAAAAAGAAAGTGAATCACATATTGAATTAACACTAGAATGGTCGGAAATTTTAATCAAGCTTCATAAAAATATTTCCCACCAGAATTTTTATTGAAAGTTATTTCACTGATTTATTTAACGTATTTCGGTGTAGTTTGAGTTTGAGTAGAATCGACTCCGTCCGGCCGCTCTTGTGTTAAGTATTTCCAAAATTTTTTCATAATTACTTACACAATAAAACTCCATATCATAATTAATTAAGAACATTATACACTGTAAAAAAACGGACTAAAAAACGAAGATTCTACTGGCAATCGAGACTATTTCCAGTACTATTTCCGTATTTTTACGAAAAATTTTCCCCATAAATTACAGAAAAAATTCCGTTTTTCTGGAATTTATAGGGGAAAGTTTTCGTATATAAAACTCCATATCAAAATTAATTAAGAACATTATATCTAATTTCATAAGATTTCGATAAATCAATAAATTAGCATGATTGTTTAGTTCAAATTTATGCCTCAGTTTTACATATTTTAATATTTTAGAAAACTGAAAAATTCATTTTTAATCGCATTGTAAATTTTGTTACTTCTAAAATAATAACCATAACAATACAAACTTCAGAGATTTTTTAAATTAAAATATATTTATTTATGAATATCAACATCAAATTCGCAATTCAAAACCATAACATAAATCACACATTGGAGAAGCATCTCCTGTTTCAACACAGATACCGGCAGTTAAAACACGATAAAAAATATCACTCCAACAATGATTGTATGGGTTATAAAATATATGGGTTTACATAATAAATAGGTTATAATCTCGTGAACCGAGTCATGTAAGATTCTGGGGGAGATTTAGACACAATCTAAAATTTAGCCATTACTTTTTATAATCCTTCGAAATATCTTATTATACTATACTTAAAATACTGCTTAATATTTTGTGATCGTACTATCTCTAGCTCAGAGTTTATAAAATTAGCACATAATAATTAAATTTATGAAGAAATCGCGTTGTGCAATTTTCGTTGAAAATTAACGTATGAGATATTATCGTTAAATGAATCTTCTACACGAATTAACGTGAAAATTATTTCTCTTTAAGTAGAAAATTTCAATAAATACTTAGAATAAGAAATTAAAATATATGATGCAGGCAAAGAGAAAAATAATATTAAATTAAGAGTTTACAAAATTTATTTGTAATTATTTATAGACCAAACTCCAAATCATAATTAACTAAGAACATTAGATATCATATCATAAGGTTTTGATAAGTTAATTAATTAGCGTGTTTAATTAATTCACATTTACGTCTCAGTTTTACATACTGTAATATCTTGAAAACTGAATGATTCGTTTTTAATCTTTATATAACTTTCTTACTTCAAAAATAACAACCATAACAACACAAACTCAAGATATTTCTAAAAGTAAGATATATTCATTTGAAAAAATTAACATAAAATTTACAATTAAAAACCCTAACATAAATTACACATTTGAGAAGTATTTCCTCCTTCAACAAACCTTAAAGTAAATCACTATAACAATGATAAATAAAAGCAATTTTCAGTATGTTAAGGGCTGGTCCACCCTCCACTTTTTGAAACTATATTCTCCCACTTTTGTTTTATTACACTATTATATGTGATTTACGATATTATAATATTAAACTGTTTAGGATTGTCAATATTTTCAGATTTCTTAGTGCGTTCTGTATGCCGATTAGCTTATTTGCTGTGAACGGTATTTAAAAAAAATATAAAGATGGCCATGGCCTTCGAAACTTGTGACGGTCCCGGAAACCCCGGAAAACGACTTTTCTTTTGGGCAGAATTATCAGGAGAAAAGCAGTTGATGACCCGCATAAAAATGCCGCTGCAATTACCCGCGATTTATGGCGTTAAAATATTGCTGAAATAAGTCTGTCTACCGTGTCAAGACGCTTGGCGCTTGCCAAGGAATGCATAGACTAGTCAAGTGAAAACTGGAAGAAAGTACTATTTTTCGATGAATCGACGCTCAATCTTTTTGGAAGGGATAGAAGATATTACAACCGACTACCTAAAAACAAAGGATGAGATTCGTTCCTACCATGAAGCATGGAGGGGGACACGTTATGCTTTGTGGGGTATTTTCTGGAAAATATGCCTGTCCGTTATTTGAAATTCACGGCAAGATGAATAGTGCAATGCATAAGGATATCTTGAAAGATCATTTTACGCCTTATTGGAGTAAAAATTGTGATCGCAACTGTTTCTTTCATCATGATAACGACCAAAAGTATAAATGCAAGCTCGTCAAGTAGTTATTTTCGTACAAAAAAAATCCGCTTTTGAAATGGACAGCCAATCATCCCATCTGAATCCAATAGAAAATCTTTGAAACTAACTTGAAAACGTGTGTGGAATTATAAATATTCCAATTCAGCAGCATTTTTACAAAAATTGCAAGAACCGTGGAAAAAACTCAACCTTGACGATCTACAACCGTTCATTGAATCGATGCCACGTTGCTGCGCTGCAGTACTTATTGCTAAATGGATGAATACAAAATACTAACTTAAATGTTGTTGATCAATGTTATTTTCTGTTATAACATCATTTTTTTCCAAACTTGCTAAGGTGGCCGGAAACTTTTGAGAACATGCGTTTTCTTTTGCAATTAATTTTGTCAATTGAATTTATCAATATTTATTTTTATTCAATAAATAAGTTCTTAATTGTTATGTCAAAAAAGTGTATAAGTATCACTTTGAGTTTCCTCTTCATATGGGTATACTTACAAATTAACCAAAAATTTTATGCTGACCGGAAACTTTTGACCGCCACTGTATATCTCACTAGGGACGCTGCTGTGCTGTGTTTTTACGATCTCCGTGATAATAGCTATCAAGGTATATCTCGGACTCTATAAGATGGAATTAATATAAATAATTATGTTAGGTGTATAGTAAAATTTATGTTCGCTCAATTTTGATCTTTTCTACCCAATAGATAGAAACATAATAAAATTGAATAAATATGCAATGAAATGTTTACGAAACTTAATATTACGACACTAAGTTACTGACAGAAAATATAAAATAGTTTAGAATTATGTGATCCTAAGTAATTGATGTGGTCTAAGTCAGCCTCATTTTTTTAAACTACACTTACTGGACGTTCATACAGCAAATGAAATGAATGTATTACAAGGAATTGAAACATTTGTATTTTTTTCTGTTCTTGTTTTTTGTAATTCATTCATTTCATTTTGTTTTATCAAGGTCCAGTAAGTGTAGTTTTCTATAATAAAAAAAAAGAGTCTGAATGCTCTCGCATTAGATTCTTTTCTTAACAAAAGTGGTCTGCGTTATCGTATAAATGGAGTCCACAGATATTTTTTTAGAATATATTTTTATTCAACGTAAGACAGTTATGGAATCTGATTTTCCTATGTTTTATGTCAGAGTTCCAAAAAAAAGTTTTAGAGAAACTTAAAAAAAAAGAAGAAGGAGAAAATGTTTCAACCGAGCGTAAAACATTAATTATCTGAAAAAGTGAGTGTTTTTAATGGAAAACTTTATAAAAAAGTTTCTCGAAAATCAGTGAACCTTAGTTAATAAAAAATGTCAACATTTTAACACAATCTTATGTAGTAGTTGTTGTGGATTTTTATCTAGTTAGGATCTCATTTTTTTCTCTTTTTAAAAATTTCATAGCAAACCAAATTGAGCAACATTACCACTGTTTTCATATATAGCTATTTTCTTGTTATCTTATCGAAGAACTTCGTTTATTAATTAAACAAGGAATAACAACCAACTTTAACAATTTAACAAATTTAGCACACAATTTACGATAAACACTTGCATTTTCATAACATCAATTTAATGAACAAAAAGCAATTATATAAAAAGAAATGCACATATCTACAAAGAATTAGGAAAAATAATTACGAATGTTTCACTTCTCTCTTACTCAGTCATTTCTTTATCAACGTCAAGTAAGCGTAGTTTACTAAGAGAGTCTGAATGTTATCAGTGTGGATTATTTTCTTAACGGAAATGCTCTGAGTTGTTGTTTAAATGTTACCTAGAAATATTTTCCCAAGAATATTTGTTTTGACTATATTAGGCAGTTAACTAGGGAGAACTCGCGCATACCCAGGATATGAGTGGTTTTTATTTTCCCACCAATAAATACAAATAAAGATCGTCACCTTATTTAATTGGAGATAATTTTGCAATAAAATAAATTGAAGATTACTTTTATACAGATAGTGGTGACAATTTTAAAAACCGTACGCATTCCGGGTCTGTCAGACCTGGCATGTGTCCTCGCGGGTTAAAAAAACCCCCAGATTTATCAACTTTTTTGCCACAGTTTTGATGAAAACTGTTTACAAAATATGCACCTTTGTAAAACTAATATGTTAAGAAAATTTTTAATTCGAGCAATACAAATTGGTCTTATAAAAAACGTAGATATTTATAATCGAAAATCTTCAAAATAAAGCTGCTCAAACAACAACCTCTAATTCATGAACAATGTCAATGTCTAAATAAAATCTTATGTTTTAATTTAATCCATTAAGGACTGAATAGTTTTTCCCTTTAAAATTTCCACAACGTTCAAGATTACTTTCATACCACAATTTAAATAATTTTATATGTACAGCCTTAGTTTAATCTCCATATGTAAAAGAAAATAAAAATAAAAAAAATAAAAGAAATGATCCAAATGGAACCTGAACATCAAAGAAGAAGGCTAAAAAAGATTAGGAATGCTTCACTTCTTTGTTATTCATTCATTTCTTTTGCTTTATCAACTTCAAGTAAATGTAGTTTTCTAAGATAGTCTGAATGATATCTGAGTAGATTCTTTTCTTAACAAAAGTGCTCTGTGTTGTCGTTTAAATGGAGGCTAGAGATATTTTCCGAGCATATTTTTTATTCTTCATAATACCATTACAAAAACAACTTTCTCCACATTTCCTTGTCACAGTTTGAAAAATAAAGCTATAAAGAAATATACATGTTCCCTATTTAATATACATATGTTAAGGAAATGGCTAAACTGGGAGTGACATATTCAGTCCGTGAAAGAGTAGGGGTTTTTAATCGAAAATCTCCAAAAAGACGTTGCACGTTGCACAAAAATCGGTAAGTGATACTTGCTGAAAAATGTCGGCATTTTAACACAATCTTATGTTTTTATTTAATTCATTAAGGACTTGAAAGTATTATTTTTTCGTTTAAATTTTTATAACGGACAAAATTCAATAACATACCACAGTTTTCGAATATAGCTATTTACATCATATTTTATCGAAGAATATATTTTATTAAATAAACCAATCAACAAATCAACTTTGACGAAGAATTTATGGTAAATACTACTATTTGCATGACGTTAATTTAATCTTTGAAAAAAGCAGATAAATAAAGGGAACCATCTTATATACAAAGTATAAGAATAGAAAAAGATTAAGAATGTTAATTTCTTTGTTATTTACCCATTGCTTTTGCTTTATCAACGTAAAATAGTTGAAGTTTTCTAAGAAAGAGAGCCTAAATACTATCACAGTATATTCTTTTCTTTTAAAAAGTGCACTGTGCGGTCATTTAAATGGAGACTATACTGCAAAGAAATTTGTTGATTTACTGTATAATACTGGTACCTCAGCTGCTAGAATTTCACCGTAAAATTAACAATAATAAACCTTAAATAAGCAGTAGTATGCCGTGTTATAAATGAATTAAGCCGTATATTACTCCTTAATAGTATTTTACTGCTTTTGTACGGGTTGTTATTGTCAATTTTACGGTAGAATACATGTACCTCAGGTGCCTTTATTACATATGTAAAATCAACATTTTTGTTTCTTTTAGGTGTTTAAAGATTTTTTGAAGAAAATATTGTTATTCTACGTTAGACAGTCAACGGAAAATGTACGCATCTTCCTTTTTAAAACAAACATGTTAGAAAAATTGTTAAACCTGGCGTAACAAATTGATCATATGAAAAACGTAAGCATTTTTAATCAAAAATCTTCAATAAGTTGTTCAAAAATTAGTACGACAATTTCATTAAAAATGTCAACATGTTAACACAATATTATAAATCGCTAAAACCAACATTTAAAAACACAATATATAAATTAGGCACAGTGAACATAGACCAGCCATATACGTGAGTGTTAGGAGTCACATCATCAGTGTATAAAATCAATGTATAAAATGAATACCCCCCCCCCCAAACTACATGGAAGAAGAATACCCAAATGTCAGTAAACACAACACCTAAAGACCACCCAGTTCCAGCAACCAAAGAAATCAAAGCGGAAGTGAAACATCGTGACACAACAAATCCATCCAGAAAGCTGAGATGTAAGGTACACTAGAAAAGTCATTAAAAGGCATAATGATTTTTCTAGTGTACCTTACATCACAATTTAATTTATATATTGTGTGTTCATACGTTGGTTTTTAGCGATTTAGTTTTCCACACAATTTATTACTTATTAGCACAATCTTGTATTTCAACTTAATCTCTTAAGGTCGGAATAGTGTTTTCCTTTAAAATTCTTATAACGTATCAAAGTTAATTTCAATTCACTATAATCGACTATCTTCGTTTTATTTTATAGCAGAATTATATTTATTAAATAAACCTAATATTTCTATCTAAAAGTGTTATACTCAAACAAACGGGATTGTTGGCAGTCTCTGAAAACATATTTTACCACTTTATGATTTATAAATGGGAATTCTTTTAGAGTAATTTTCTTATGTATTAACACGTTCACGCCGGCACGGTGGGTCACACTCGACTGTCTCAGAGTTGTCAAGTCTCCGGCTTTTTGCACACCACTGTTATTTTAGAGAAAATGTTGTTCCTTTAAATCGCCCAATTCTTCTAATTTAATAAAACAACATTTTCTGTATTAAAATACAGGTATCTAAAAAGCCGGAGGCTTGGCAAGTCTGAGACAGTTGAGTGTGACCGACCGCGCCGGGTTAACGTTTTAAAGATACATTTTTTAACCGTACTATAATAAAATCTACATTATATATATATATATATATATATATATATATATATTATTATTATTATTATTATTATTATTATTATTATTATTATACTTTATTCAAGAAAAGTAAAATTTTCGTGGTAGAGGGCACTTATAATTTACCCTTTGTCTAAGAGTCTGACCATATACGTCCTTGTGGACTAATTTGTTTATTCTATTCGTACCACTTTTTGAAAAATAATTACCGACATGGACTTATATTAGGATATTTTAAAGCGAAAGCTACCATACGAAAAAAAAAATTGTAAATTGTGATACAATTGAATATAAAAATTGTCGTCATTCCTCGCCAGCAATTAAAGGCTTAAGGGCTATTCCACGAAAAATACACAAAATGTCCTGCACGTGAAACTGGCATAAATACTTTTATCTATTAACTTATAAGTTATTAGAATATAAACTATAGATTAAAAATAGCAAAAAACCTTAGATTTTCATATTAGCATAGTTTTAATTTGAGAATGGAATAGCATCGTGTAAACAGCAGTAATATGTAGAAAAGTTGACTCCCAAGCCACAAGTGATGTGGAATGTCCCTTTTGTAGGTTTAAAAATCTCTGTGCTTTAAACACTAGACCCTGTTTTAACCCTAATCTAAACCGTGTTTTTAATAAATTTAAAAAACTCTACATTTAAAAACCTTGACCTAAGTAATCTGCCCGTTTCAGGGCCATTTCATGAAAAACGAACGAAGTTTCCAGCGCGTGACGCTTACCTAAATACCTAGATCTATTAACTTATAAGTTGTTAAAATATAAACTATGGATTAAAATAATAAAAACGTTAGATTTTCATATTAGCATAGTCGTGTTAATTTGAGGATATAATAACATTGTTAAAACAGCAGTAATATATAGAAAAACTATCACACGCGTGACATGGAATTAAGCATGTTTACTAAATAATAGCAGATATTTAAATTTATGTTAAATACGCATTTTAACATTCAAATATTGTTAAAAAATATATAAAAGGCACTCTGGATGGAATTTAAGTACTTTGTGATTTTGCCTGAAAAAATAATTAGCGGGCCAAATTTTGACGCGTGTTATCCCCCCTTAAAATTTATTTTATTAATTTATGCACACCCTGTGCAAATTTTTTATTCACGCTATTCTAAATTTCAATATTTATTTTATAATGTCATAAATATTCTTCTAAAATATTATTTAGAGAACAAAACAATATATAAACACATTTGTCGTAATGGAATTTCTCCTATTTGCATTATCTTCACAAGTGCATTTTAAAAATACAGTTACTCTAAATTCTGACTTAAGATGCACTCCTAAAATCTCAGAACACAATTCACTATTTATAGCCCTATTGTTTGTTTTACCAGCATCCCTTTCATTAAATAAAAGTTTTTCTGATATAGGGGAGACGGGTACAATAAAGCTAGGGGAACAATGGATCACCTTTATTATACACCTTGCTTATTTATTTTTTTTTTTCAAAACTTAATATTTTGGCACATAGACGATAGCATTGCAGTGTGGAAATAAAATTCAAATTTATGTGCCCAACTGACAATTTGGCCATTAAATTCTTGAAAGATATTTTCAGTGAAATATATCTTCTTTTCTTCATTTAAAGAATTGTCATTTGGAAGACATTGTTCTGCACAGCAAAAAAGGTAAGATAATGTATTACTATGTTACATGTAGCTAAAATAATTGTATATAAAATAGTTCTTTTTTCTGTGCAATGGACCACCAAAATCTGGTGCATAATGGACCCACTGTATCTCAGCTGTATATCCCATATGATTTATTGAGTTAGGCGTTTTATATGAAATTATCAGTTAATAAATTGTTTATTTTTAGTAAAAATATTAACCAATTATTTACGTAGTCACCATTTTAAAAGTTTATGTATTACATTTTAATTTTTAAAAATTAGCATAAATTCGTGATCAAAGGGTAGTAAATACAGATATTAATTATTCACTTATTTATTCCTGTTTTCTTCTTATTTACTATCTATAAACATTCACTTTGTTTATTAGCTAAGCTGTAAAAATGTTATACAGAAGTTTCAAAATTTAGTTGCAAAAACCGTTAACAGATGGCGCAGTAATCGCAATGCCTATAAATTGTGCTTCAAAGTCCAGAGCACTAGCGTCTCATTCCTAGATGGTTCCCTATGGAAAATTGGGAAAAAGTCCATTTTTTCGTTCTGGTGATTGCAGAAGTGGAGACATCTGGTCACAGAATTATTGCATCCGCTTTAATTTTAGAGAATTTCAATGAATATAATTTTCAATAAAGAGTTTAGAAATCATTATATAAGAACTTATTAAAATATTTTACTTGAGTGATGTGCAGAAGCGGAGCCATGTGTTGCCAGAATTTGTTTCAAATTTTGTTATAAGCTATTTCGGTCTGGATATCATTATCTCTGTGGTATGTCTTTTCTCTCCTAATTGGTAGATCGTGGAATCGAATCCAAGCAGAGGAGGATTTGAAGAAATTGTAAATGTTTACTTCTTAATACATATTTAAATTGTGAAAAAAGTTTGAATACAAGAAATCCGAAGTTTCTAGTTATAATATTTTATTAACGTAAGAGAAACCCTTTTTTAAAATCATTCAGCATTTATAATAATGATTGATAAATCCATTTCAAGTGGTCCAGAAAATCATTTATTCGTTGCTTGGCCATTTTTAAACTAGTTGGATGTGCCAATCCCAAAACTTTCTTCTATCTTATACATCTTAATATTTCAAAACCTAGTTACACATGTTAATACTTCAATATTATTAGTTCAATACTATACCAACATAGATTTTCATCTTAAATTTCTGCTCCAGTCAATTAAACGGACTAAAAACGAGTTAATCTATATCATGATATTTGTTAAAATTATTAATTTTTCCTTATTCTGTCGTTATCAGCTGTTTGCGAATAGCCGGCATAGCAGGAAGCGAGTTCCCGCCGCTGAATGAGCCGCCGATGCACAATAGAACTACGAAAAATCAAGAAAAGTATACAAAAATCGCTAGCACGGAGCCCCTTTACCGCGCAATATTTCCAAATTCAAGGAGAACCTGTTGGTCAAAGCCAAAAACAAGCCAAACATTTTGGTTCAATTGTATGCATAATTTTATACGCTGTTCGATGGTACACAAATGAAAATGGCACAGAGATCGGAATTATAGCACCCCCTTCTTTCGGAATTTTTTCAAGTTCAGGGAGGACTTGTTTGCCATAGCCAGAAACATGCACAAAAAATTTGGTTCAATTATATGGATAACTTCATACACTTTTCGATGGTACAATAATGAAAATGGTACAGACATCGCAATTATAGTGCCCCCTTCCGGCAAAATTTTTCCAAATTCAGGGAGGACCTTCGTGACATGACCAAAAATAAACACATAAAATTTGGTTCAATTCTATGCATAACTTCATACACTTTTCGGCGGTACAATATTCAAAATGGCACAAAAATTGTACAAAAATCGCTATTACAGCGCTCTCTACGAGCGATTTTTTTACAAATTAAGGGAGGACCTCCTTGCCATAGCCAAGAACTTAAAATGTTTTTTTGGTTCAATTCTATGCATAACTTCATACACTTTTCGATGGTGCAATATTCAAAATCGCACAAAAATCGCTATTACAGCGCCCCCTAACGGCGCATTTTTTGCAAATTCATGGAGGACCTGCTTGCCATATCCAAAAACTTAAAATAAAAATTTGGTTTAATTCTGTGCATAACTTCATACACTTTTGGACGGTACAATATTCAAAATCGCACAAAAATCGCTATTACAGCGCCCCCTAACGGCGAATTTTTTCCAAATTCAGGGAGGACCTGCTTTCCATAGCAAAAAACTTAAAATAAAAATTTGGTTCAATTCTATGCATAACTTCATACCCTTTTCGATGGTACAATATTCAAAATCACACAAAAAACGCATTTACAGCGCCTCCTACCGGCGATTTTTTTCCAAATTCAGGGAGGACCTGCTTGTCATATCCAAAAACTTAAACTAAAAATTTGGTTCAATTCTATGCATAACTCCATACACTTTTGGATGGTACAATATTCAAAATCGCACAAAAATTGTTGTATCAGCGCCCCCTACCGGCGAATTTTTTCCAAATTCCGGGAGGACCTGCTTGCCCTAGCCAAAAACTTATAAAAAAATTTTGGTTTAATTCTATACATAACTTCATATACTTTTTGATGGTAAAATGGCGACAGACAGACGGACAGACGGAGAGACGACCTGACGGACGGACGGACAGACGGACACACAGACAGACAGACATTTTCTATAAACATGTTTTTTGGAATCTCTGACCCCTAAAACATGCAAATCCGTCGAAAACCGGAAGTCGAAAAAAATTTCGATTACAATACTTTCTTCTATTGAAGATAGAAGAAAGTAAAAATCGGAAGTTTTTTATACAACAACCCTAACGTGATGGAAGTTCAAATTGACAATTATTAGGTAGCTTTCTTTACAAAAAGCTACCTATTGCAGCCGTTCGGAGGAAAGCGATTTCAAAAAATTTTGGTATATTTTCATCGATCATGACGCCCAGACCCCGAAACCACCCTCCGTTCAAAATTTATATATATATATATATATATATATATATATCTGACCTATGTCACACTGTAACTCTCGTATTTATGAACCGATTTTGATGTAACTCGGTATTCACATAGTACATACCAATGTTTCGACCGAGTTCGTTGGCCAGCTTCATCCGCCGTTTTGTTTCAAAATGGCGGCTATTTAAAATTTAAAAAAGTCCTTCCGGCCAGTGCCGGGAGGAAGAGGTAGCTTTCAAATACCTTATTTTAAAAAAGCCAACATATATTATTCAAACACACGAAACTCAATTTAGTGGAAACCGAATACAGGAGATTCAATACTAATTTTTATCAATACTAAATCATTATGAATGAGAATTTCACGAAATTAGTCAGCTTTATCCAAGCTGCTTTTATTTAAAGTAACTTATATTTGGCTGAGATGTTGATGTATTCTATCCATATGCTTTCTCACATGGAAATAGGCGAATACGTGTGTTATCGCGTGACAAATACAAGATCGTTTCAAAATGTTAGCCATACTAGAAATTCAAAGTGCTATAATTCAACCATTTTTTAAGATATAAACAAAAGAACAAATTTTCAGAAAAAAAATCTGCTCCGGAATCTTTGTATCAAGGCCAGACACATAAAAAAATCTTTTTCATTTTCCAATTTTTTAATACCTCATTTTAAATTTTAAATTACATTTTTTTTTTAAAAAATGGCAACCCTTTTGAAACAAGATGGCGAATAAAGCTGGCCAACGAACTCGGTCGAGACATTGGTATGTACTATGTACAGACCTTGTAACATCCAAATCGGTTCATAAACAAGCTTGTTATCGCCTGACAAAAACCAGGTCGTTTTAAAATGTCAGCCACAATAGAAATTCAAAACGCTATAACTCAGCCATTTTTTTAGATATAGACGAAACAAAAACTGTTCCGGGATCTTTGTATTAAGGTCAAACACATACAAAAAAAATCTTTTTCATTTTCTAATATTTTGGTATCTCATTTTAAATTTTAAATTTTTTAAATTTTTTTAAATGGCCGCCATTTTGAAACAAGATGGTGGATGAAGCTGGCCAACAAACTCGGTCGAGATATTTGTATGTACTATGTACAAACGAAGTTACATCCAAATCGGCTCATAAATACGCCTTTTATCGCGTGACAAATTTCAGGATGTTCCAAAATGTCAGCCACGCTAGAAATTCAAAATGCTATAACTCAGCCATTTTTTAAGATATAGACGAAACAAAAACTGCTCCGGAATCTTTGTATAAAGGTCAAATACATAAGAAAAAAATATTTTTCCATTTTCAATTCTTTGGTACCACATTTCAAATTTAAAATTTTTAAGAAAATTTTAAATGGCCGCCATTTTGAAACAAAATGGCGGATGAAGCTGGCCAACGAACTCGGTCGAGACATTGGTATGTACTACGTACATACCGAATTACATCCAAATCGGTTCATAAATTCGAGAGTTACAGTATGACAAAGGTCAGATATATATATATATATATATATATATCAACTTTTGAACGAAGGGTGGTTTCGGGGTCTGGGGGTCATGATCGATGAAAATATACCAAAATTTTTTGAAATCGCTTTCCTCCGAACGGCTGCGATAGGTAGCTTTTTGTAATGAAAGCTACCTAAAAAAAATTAAAATTTAAAATGTGGTACCAAAAAAATTGAAAATGGAAAATATTTTTTTCTTATGTATTTGACCTTTATACAAAGACTCCGTATCAGTTTTTGTTTCGTCTATATCTTCAACTAGTTGGATGTGCCAATCCCAAAACTTTCTTCTATCTTATACATCTTAATATTTCAAAACCTAGTTACACATGTTAATACTTCAATATTATTAGTTCAATACTATACCAACTTTGATTTTCATCTTAAATTTCTGCTCAAGTCAATTAAACGGACTAAAAACGAGTTAATCTATATCATGATATTTTTTTAAATTATTAATTTTTCCTTATTTTGTTGTTATCAGCTGTTTGCGAATAGCCGGCTTAGCAGGAAGCGAGTTCCCGCCGCTGCATGAGCCGCCGATGCACAATAGAACTACGAAAAATCAAGAAAAGTATACAAAAATCGCTAGCACAGAGCCCCTTTACCGCGCAATATTTCCAAATTCTAGGAGGACCTGTTAGCCAAAGCCAAAAACAAGCACAAAAATTTTGGTTCAATTGTATGCATAATTTTATACATTGTTCGATGGTACAATAATGAAAATTGCACAGAGATCGAAATTATAGCGCCCCCTTCTGGCGGAATTTTTTCAAGTTCAGGGAGGACTTGTTTGCCATAGCCAGAAACATGCACACAAAATTTGGTTCAATTATATGGATAACTTCATACACTTTTCGATGGTACAATAATGAAAATGGTACAGACATCGCAATTATAGTGCCCCCTACCGGCAGAATTTTTCCAAATTCAGGGAGGACCTTCGTGACATGACCAAAAACAAACACATAAAATTTGGTTCAATTCTATGCATAACTTCATACACTTTTTGACGTACAATATTCATAATGGCACAAAAATTGCACAAAAATCGCTATTACAGCGCCCTCTGCGGGCAGTTTTTTTACAAATTAAGGGAGGACCTCCTTTCCATAGCCAAGAAGTTAAAAAATTTTTTTGGTTCAGTTCTATGCATAACTTCATACACTTTTCGATGGTACAATATACAAAATCGCACAAAAATCGCTATTACAGCGCCCCCTAACGGCGAATTTTTTTGCAAATTCAAGGAGGACCTGCTTGCCATATCCAAAAACTTAAAATAAAAATTTGTTTAATTCTATGCATAATTTCATACGCTTTTGGACGGTACAACATTCAAAATCGCACATAAATCGCTTTTACAGCGCCCCCTACCGGTGAATTTTTTCCAAATTCAGGGAGGACCAGCTTGTCATATCCAAAAACTTAAAATAAAAATTTGGTTCAATTCTATGTATAACTTCATACACTTTTATATGGTACAATATTCAAAATCGCACAAAAATCGCATTTACAGCGCCCCCTACCGGCGAATTTTTTCCAAATTCAGGGAGGACCTGCTTGCCATATCCAAAAACTTAAAATAAAAATTTGGTTCAATTCCATGCATAACTCCATACACTTTTGGATGGTACAATATTCAAAATCGCACAAAAATTGCTATATCAGCGCCCCCTACCGGCGAATTTTTTCCAAATTCAGGGAGGACCTGCTTGCCATATCCAAAAACTTAAAATAAAAATTTGGTTCAATTCCATGCATAACTCCATACACTTTTGGATGGTACAATATTCAAAATCGCACAAAAATTGCTATATCAGCGCCCCCTACCGGCGAATTTTTTCCAAATTCCAGGAGGACCTGCTTGCCATAGCCAAAAACTTAAAATAAAATTTTGGTTTAATTCTATGCATAACTTCATACACTTTTTGATGGTACAATGGCGACAGACAGACGGACAGACGGACAGACGGACAGACGGACAGACGGACAGACGGACGGACGGACAGACGGACAGACGGACAGACGGACACACAGACAGACAGACATTTTCTATAAACATGTTTTTTGGAATCTCTGACCCCTAAAACATGTAAATCCGTCGAAAACCGGAAGTCGAAAAAAATTTCGATTACAATACTTTCTTCTATTGAAGATAGAAGAAAGTAAAAATGGCTGAGTTATAGCATTTTGAATTTCTATCGAAGCTGACATTTTGAAACGTCCTGAATTTTGTCACGCGATAAAAGGCGTACTTATGAACCGATTTGGATGTAACTTCGTTTATACATAGTACAGACCAATGTCACGACCGAGTTCGTTGACCAGCTTCATCCGCCATTTTGTTTAAAAATGGCGACCATTTAAAATTTTAAGAAAAATTTAAATTTGAAATGTGGTACCAAAAAATTGAAAAATGAAAAAAAATATTTTTTTCTTATGTGTTTGACCTCGATAAAAAGATGCGGGAGCAGTTTTTGTTTCGTCTGTATCTTAAAAAATGACTGAGTTATAGCATTTTGAATTTCTAGCGTGGCTGACATTTTGAAACGCCCTGATTTTTGTCACGCGATAACAGGCGTATTTATGAACCGATTTGAATGTAACTTGGTCTGTACATAGTACATACCAATGTTTCGACCGAGTTTGTTGGCCAGCTTCATTCGCCATCTTGTTTCAAAAGGGTTGCCATTTTTTAAAAAAAAATGTAATTTAAAATTTAAAATGAGGTATTAAAAAATTGGAAAATGAAAAAGATTTTTTTTATGTGTTTGGCCTTGATACAAAGATTCTGGAGCAGTTTTTGTTTCTGAAAATTTGTTCTTTTGTTTATATCTTAAAAAGTGGTTGAATAATAGCACTTTGAATTTCTATCATGGCTAACACTTTGAAACGATCTTGTATTTGTCTCGCGATACCGCACGTATTCGCCTATTTCGATGGAAGAAGGCATGTGGATAGTATACATCAATATCTCGACCAAGTTCGCTGGCCAGCTTCATCAGCCATCTTGTTTCAAAATGGCGGCCATTAAATTAAAAAATATATATATTTAAAGTGAGGGGCAAAAAAATTAGAAATTGAAAAAGGTTTCTTTCTTAAGTATTTGACCTTGATATAAGGATTCAGGAGCATTTTTTGTTTGTCTTTATCTTAAAAAATGGCTCAGATATAGCAGTTTCACTTTCTAACGTAGGTGACATTTGAAAAATCTGATTTTTTGCATGCGACAGCACTCGTATGTATCAACCGATTCCGATGTGAGTGAGCATGTGCACAGCAATTACTAAGGTCTCGACCAAGTTCACTGGTTAGCCTCATTCACCATGTTGTCTTAAAATGGCAGGCACTTTAAGAAATCGCCGAATTTGGCAGCGAAATATAAGTTACTTTAAATAAAAGCAGCTTGGATAAAGCTGACTAATTTCGCGAAATTCTCATTCATAATGATTTAGTATTGATAAAAATTAGTATTGAATCTCCTACATTCGGTTTCCACTTAATTGAGCTTCGTGTGTTTGAATAATATAAGTTGGCTTTTTTAAAATAAGGAATATGAAAGATACCTCTTCCTCCCGGCACTGGCCGGAAGGACTTTTTTAATTTTATTAATTTTTGTTTGTGCATGGCGGCCAGCGTTGTTTCATCGTATGCAGCAATTTTCTCACAAGAAGGGTTTACGGAATTGTAAATAATTCATCGTTTATTTTTCCTATTCAAGTTTGGATTAAAGAAATTTGTACTGAATACATTGTGCTAAAAATTTGGTAATAGAATAATTTCCGAAAATAAATCCTTATTGGTGACATTTAAGCACAAAGTCTCAGTTTTTCTAAAATTTAGGAAATTTTTCTAGCAAAGAAAACTGTGAACATGACTTGATATTTTTACAAAAAGGCCGAAAGTACTTGTACTCACACGCCAAGTTCCAGATCTGAAACTTGCTTTCTCTTCGCTGAAAAAAATCCCAAAATTTTCAAAAATCACAAAAATTGCACTTTTGAGGCTTTGATATCTCTGGTACTAGATAAAAATTTGAAGTTCTGGTTTTTGACAGTATTGTATGGTAGTGTTATGCAGAAGAAATTTCAGGATGGAGATTTGATTACAAGCTGAGATTTGGCAAGTACATCATGTCAAAACAATACTGCCAAACTATTGTTTTGTTGTATTCACAGCTAGGTATTTATCTCAGAGTGTCACTTAAATTTATGTTTTTGATTAGCTTTAAATAATAGTAACAGAAAGTAAAGCCATTTGCAAAGCTTAGCAAATAATTGAAAAAATAATTATGCCTAAGGCTATACATTTTGTGTGGTTTCAGTAATTTTTGTTGTAAGTGATTTTCGTAACTCAGCAAAAGAAACCTCAACACTTTTACATAAAGAAAAAAATTATACAAGACCTGAAACAAAAACAGAATAGGGAAAGTGAAAAGCTGTTAATGTTGTCATGCTTGTTGAGACATGATCAAACATATCGAAACACATTCTTGCTTGTTGGTTTAAAAACTACAATTTTGATCTTTCTCAAAATTTTATTTGTAGGAATCAAGTTTTGTCATCTCTTGATAACTCGATTGAAGACCTTACCCCTGTTATCTCTTAGAAATATACTTTGAAATCACTATGTGCAAGTCTCAATTCATTAATAATTTCTAGCTTACTTCTTATGCAAAAATATCATTTTCTGCAGTATAAATTTTAAAAGGGCTTTTGATATCTTTACTTTCTGAAAATTACTTGAGGCTGATGCATGGTAACATCGTATAATGTTTCATTTACAAGAACATACTTATGGTAAGAACAAATTTCAGGGACTGGAAAGCAGCATTAAAATTGTGGTTTTTAAACCAACAAGCAGGAATGTGTTTTGACACGTTTGATCAAGCCTCAAGAATTATGCCAACATTAACAGCTTTTCTCTTTCCCTATTCTGTTTTTGTATCGGGTCTTGTACATATATTTTTTTATGTAAATGTACAGAGGTTTCTTTTAGTTACTAAAACTACAACAAAAATTACTGAAACCATACAAAATGTAGGCCTTAGGCATAATTATTTTTTAAATTAACTGCTAAACTTTGCAAAAAGCTTTATTTTCTGTTACTATTATTTAAAGATAATCAAAAAAAAATTAAATGACACTCTGAGATACATACTTAGCTGTGACTTCAACAAAACAATAGTTTGGCAGTATTGTTTTGACATGTTGCCCTTCCCATATCTCAGCTTGTAGTCAAATCTGCATCCTGAAATTTCTTGTTCATAACACTACCATACAATACTCTCAGAAACCAGAACTTCAGATTTTTATCTCGTGTCCCACCAGAGATATCAAAGCCTCAAAACTGCGATTTTTGTCATTTTTGAAATTTTTGGAATTTTTTTGGCAAAGAGAAAGGAAGTCCCAGATCTGGAACTTGGCGTGTGAGTACAAGTACTTTCGGCCTATTTGTAAAAAAAAAAAAATTGTCATGTTGACAGTTTTCCTTGCTAGAAAAATTTCCTCTTGTAAACGGACAAATTTTGGAAAAAAAACTGAAACTTTATGCTTAAATTTCACCAATAAGCAGTTAGCTTCGGAAACTACTCTATTACCAAATTTTTAGCCCAATGTATTCTGTAGAAATTGCCTTAATCCTCACTTGAATTGGAGAAATAAGCGAAGAATTATTTACAATTCCATAAACCCTTCATGCGAAAAAATTGCTGCAGACAATGAAATAAAGATGACCGCCATGCACAAACAAAAATTAATAAAATTAAAATAATAGTCATTGTGAAATTCCATCATGTTATGATTGTTGTAACAAAAATTTCAGATTTTTTAAAAATGGTCGAGCAACCAGTGCTGGACCACTTGAAATGGATTAACCCGATTCATAAATCATTTTTTTTAAATTGTAGAAAATAGTTTGAATGAAAAAAATACAAAGTTTCTATTTTTTAAAACCTAATTAAGTTAGAAAATCACTATAATTTTAAAAACTTATTATTTTTTTTATCATTAAGCACAGAAGTATAGTGCAGCTTCTGGCGATACAACCCGAAGTTTTGGAAAGGAGTGCAGCGTCCAAAATACATTTTCTTCGACGTTCATGATATGACTTATAATCAATTCCTTTTAAAAATGAAATAATTTAATGCATAATTTCTGTCCCTAAAACTTTGTTTACAAAGAAAAGAAATATATGTGTTGTACTAAAACCAAAATATTGTGCCGTGATTTAAAAATATAAATTAAAAGAGCAAAATTACTTTTTTATTTATAATAATTCAGGCATAAAAATAATAAAATATTGTGCCATGATTTAAAAACATAAAAAAATAATAAAAAGTACAAAATTATTTTTCTAAATATATGCATTTTGATTTAAATATTTATATAGCACTAAAAATTGAATTTAATAAAATATTTTAATAAGTTTTTATGTAACGATTTCTAAACTTTTTATTGAAAATTCTATTAATCAAAATTCTCTAAAATTAAAGCTGATGCAATAATTCTGTGACCAGATGTCTCCACTTCTGCACATCACCCCAACGAAAAAGTGTAATTTCTCAAGTTTCGTTCCTCCATAGGGAAACATCTAGGAATTAGACGCTAGTGCTCCGGATTTCGAAGTACAATTTATTGGCATTGCGAGTACAGAGCCATCTGTTAACGGTGTTTGCAACTAAATTTCGAAATTTCTGCATAACATTTTTACAGCTTAGCTAATAAACAAACCGTTAACCGCATAATTCTATTGATCTTTGTTTTTGAGATGTTTAATTTTGAAATCAGAGTCTTATTCGCTGGACACCCTGTATATATAATAACCTTTTAGTTAGTTTCTATAGATAGTGTAAATAATTTATAAGTGTCAAGCGAGATAAAATTAATTTAAAAAGGTGTAGTATTGTCAAATTAGAACATTTTCTCAAACAATGTAAAGTAGACACGGTGTCCTGCAGAGGTGGAATATAACTTTGCAAAGTTGGGGAACAAAATCCTCAAATGCAGCGTGAAAAAAAAAAAAGTGACCAACTGGGAAATTTCGCGATGCATTACCATAGAAGGATTTTTCTAGCTGTGTAGGTCAACTGCCTATATTGTACAGGTGTCGACATACCAAGAACAGCTGTTCAGAAACCAAGCACACTACAATCACTATTTGAAGATAACCGGCTAAAAATTATATCAGTTTTACAAAAGCATCTTACTCCAAAAGCTTGTTTACACAAGGTTACAATTAAACAAAAAAATAAGCGCATCAAAAATTCTAACAGATACGACAGTAAAAACAAATATTTAAACAACAAAAAATTTCGCTTGACTTAGAATTTAAAAGAATTTGGAAAAAACGTTGGTTTTTCTTGCAGAAAAAGATGATAAGAAGGAAATACATAGCAAAAAAAAAAGCAGAATTTTTTATTAGAAAGTTCGAATGACATTCTGTTTATAAGAACAGAATACAATGATGAGGGAATTCTTTCACAGCGTAATGCTAAAGGGTCTAGCCTGATAAGCATAGCAAAATGGTCCCCACGGCCGATGTTTGAAATAATATGTGCGGTAATAAGGCTTACCATGAGAATACAATATAGAGTGTTTTTAGTCCCTGAACTTGAATTGTCCTTGAGATAATCGCGGAAGTATACGCCCACGCTAATATTTTTCAAATACGTTTTTCTCAAAATGTACAAAAGTTATAAAAATGAAACTAACGCCAATTATTGGAGAATATATTAGTTCAGATTATATATTTTTTTCCATTTTTCCACAAATTTTAACATAGGAAAATAAACAAAAATATTTGAAAAAAAATTATTAATGTAACAATTTTATATTTACACCAACCAAAAAATCACGGAATAATGCTCAAAATATCTACTTTTAAGAAAATAAATTTCGATAAAATCGAAGATACGCTTTTTGAGTTATAACAAAAATAATCCTAGCAACTTGCTAAAATATTCGTAACTTTCCCTGTTTGTATTTAAAAAAATACGCTGCTTTCAATGCATTGGTCGAATCGTAACATTTCCACTTGGGCAGGATGTGCAGTGCGCCAGAATAAGAGAATGTTTCCATACATACCACTTCTCTATACGTTTGTTTCGTGTTTGCAAACATTCAGTTATTTTGGCGTACTACGCATCCTTCTCGCGTAATAATATAAAGTCAGTGGTCTAGTCGATTGCGCAGGTGAAGCTGAACAGGAACTGTAAATATATAAGATTATCAACTTTTTTGG
This sequence comes from Maratus speciosus, assembly GCA_963932465.1. Classification (NCBI taxonomy): domain Eukaryota; kingdom Metazoa; phylum Arthropoda; class Arachnida; order Araneae; family Salticidae; genus Maratus; species Maratus speciosus. Next base: position 196,929,502 of record OZ010800.1, on the reverse strand, counting down.
CAATTTCTGACGCCCTTCCAACTTTCCGATGTCATACGTTGTCATTCCTTGTCCCCCCCACCCCCCACCCTTCTCCCTAATAATATCGTTATCAGTGTCTAAAAATTATTTTTATTTTTACAATTTATTTTTCCTTTTGTTTCTTTTTATACTTTTGTATTGGTATACAGGTATGGTTGTAAATTTTTTATTCGCATATTTTACCGATTTACATGAAGAGAAGAAATTCATAAAATATCACTGTTATATAAGAAAAACTTTATATCAAATAACATTTTAAAGAAATATTATTTAAAAGTTTTTAACAATAGCTCTTTGTTACATAATGGATTGAACAGTAATATTGTCTTCTTGCACTTCTCAACTGCACGCGGCTAAACAAAACAGGTGGAGAACATTCTTCCCCGTATTTTATTAGCAAAAATAATAAATATAATTTCGAATCTGGTTTCTCTAACAACGAATTACATACGTATATGGAAGGAGAATATTAATGGCGAACGTTGGGTTATTCCCTATTTTGGAGTGAAATGATTTGATAATATTTCAATGGTTTTAATAATAACCTTGTATTTTAATAAAAAGTAGAAATCTGACTAAAAAATTTAAGATAACAAATTTAAAGAAAAAGTTAGCAAAAAAGTAAATGTTGGTTTGATTAAAAATGATAACGATATCAAATGTCAAACCCCTCCCTCTACATAAATCATCCGATGTCAAGTGCCAGGCCCCGCCCCCCACACTATATCTGAAAATAATGATACCCGAATGTCACCATTATGTTTGTCAGTTCTTGATATTATTATGCGAGAAGGATGCACAGTACGCCAAAATAACAGAATATCTCATACACGAAAATAACCTATAGAGAAGTGGCATGTATGGAAACTTTCTCTTATTTTGGCACACTGTGCATCCTGCCCAAGTGAAAATGTCACGAATCGACGAATGCATTGATAGCAGCGTATTTCTGCAAATACAAACAGGGAAAGTTGCGAAATTTCAGCAAAGCAAATTGCTAGCATTATTTTTGTTATAACTCTAGCACATAGTCGAATTTAACGATTTTTTTTCCCTTAAAAGCATATACTTTAAGCATTATTCCGCAATTTTGAGGTTGGTGTAAACATAAAATTACTACATTAATATAATTTTTTAAAAATATTTTTGTTTATTTTTCTATGTTAAAATTTGTGGAAAATGGTAAAAAAATATATATAATGTAAACTAATCTAATCTAATCGTCCACCCCGGGAACCTGCTTGTGGCTGATGGTTGGGTCAAGCCCCTAGCCCAGGGCGGGATGTTCCTAACACCTTTACGGCACCTCAACCCAGGGAACGTTAGTTAGTATATTGGTTTGTTTATAAACTAAATATTTTCAGATAATAATTACTAAAATTAATAACACTTAAGATATGATGCAATTACAGTAGTTACTAGGTTATATGCATGTTTTAATACAATTTTTAAGATATGACACAATATGATACGATTTACTACAATTACAATAATTACTAAGTTATTTACGTTATTTATAACACTTCTCTAAATCAGTTTTAACCTCAAAATCACACTACAGGTCACATTTTTCAGGGCGAGCCAAGATCTGACAATAAGTTCAGGTTTGAAAAATAATAGTTACATTTAATACAGCCAAATTTTTTTTTTCTTTTTTAAGATTACTTTATAGAATATTAATTAAAGAATAATGGAATATAAGAAATTGTGCAACAATAAATAAAAATAATAGTTAAATGGAATAAAATTACATTAGAGTTAATAACCAGAAACATATATTCGATAATTATATTTTTTTAGAAAACTGTGCAGCAAATGAAACAAACCGTCCAAAAGTAAGTTAGAGTTAATTTAGAAAGAGCTGTCAAACAAATGGCTAAAAATTAATATTTAAACTTGATAATGGGACGTTTGTTCATATTATCACAGTCTAAAACGTGCAATGAGAATGAAAAGATAATCAATTATGTTACACAGTGCATAAAGAAATCTCCCATCAAATCCTGGCCTCAGAAAGAAGATAAATTTAGAGAAAAGAATTAGTTAATTTGTAAAGGTAAAAGATAATCCAAAATTATAATAATAGATATTATGAGCTGCATCCAATGGGGGAGAAACTAAATTCTAAAATATTTGGCATAACAACACCAAAACTATTTACATAAATGTGGGTTTATAGGTAGCCCCACAACTTTAAATGATAAGATATTAATATGCTTAAATGATAATAAAATATGATAACAAGTGAAAAATTTTTTACAGACGACACCTAAAGCACAACAAGTAAGAAAAAAGTTTTACTATTATCAAGTTATTAGTTTTTGAGTTCTTAGAAATCGAACCTCCTTCGCTCAGCCAACTGAGATCGGAACACTGGGAATAATGATGAGTCAGCTGTGTGCTGTTTATAATTTTCAATATGGAAACAATTTGTGCAACGATGTTGAGATTTCACTTCTTTATATAGACAGTTTGATGTTGAGTGTACTGTTGAACATTTTGCACATATTGTGTGTCTTTTACAGGATGCTTGTGAATGGCCGTGGAGTTGGCAAGTGGCACATCTCACTATGGGGTTATACTTTTGTAACCTGCAGTTATTGAGTGCTATTGTCGTAAATTTTTGAGCTATCATTTTGTTGAAGATTTTTAAGTTAGTTTGTAGCACTAATTGATATGTGTGATAATTATTCTTCTGCAGTATTTTTGTTATTGTTATAGTTTCTTCTTGAAATTTCTGTTTAATTTGTTGTAGTATTTTTTTTTGTGTTCATATTTTGGGAATTCCTATAACTATAACTTTTTGAAGATTTTCTAGGTTATAAGTAATTTCAACTATTTCTGTTAGTTTAGGTATCTGTTCTATTTGTTTTAAAAGTAATTCTACGTCTTCATCTGTTTCTGATTTAATTATTAACATATTGTTTCTCCTCGATCTTCTGCAGATTATTTTTCGGAAATCTTTTTCACATTGAAGTTCCCTATTGAGCACTTCCTGTATGTCACTTATTGATGTTCCTCATCAGAATCGCCGAGCTTGATTCTTGACTGTTATTGTTAGGGGATAGTTCCTTTTGTTCGTAATTATTTTTTGTTGTTTCAGTTATTGTGTTTAATTCCTCTGTAATTGTTTGTTCTAGATTATGAATTTTCCTTGATAATTGGGGTATATCCATAGCTGCTATTTTCTCCATTCCCTGTAGTCTATCCTTGTATTTTTCAATTGTTATTTCATGTCTTTTTAATTGTTCTTCCCATTTATTGATTTCTTCAATAAGTTTCTGTTGAGTTTCTTGTTTAGCAAATTCTTCCATGTGTTCTATTTCTTGTACTGTAATTATTGTTTGAGCCATTTTTCTTTCTACTCTAGTGTCCGTTTGTGAATCTCTATCTTTGGTTACCGGATATAATTTCCCCAGTTGTGTTCTTAGTTTTTTAATTTCTTCCTTCATTTCCTTCTCTTTTTCTTTAAAATTTTTATTTTGTTCTTCATAATTTTTCTTTCTTTTTCTATCTTGTTCGTTTAGCTTTTGTTCTAATTCTTCCAGTTCTTCTGCTCTTGTTTTAATTATTTGTTCATTTCTTTTTAATTCTTGTTGTTTTTCCATTAACGTTTTTTCTAGTTTCTTTTCTAAGACATGAATTGTTTTTATTTTCTCCTCTAATTCTGATTTTAGAGTGTTTATGTCTTCCTTATTTCCATATTGCTGTGCCTCTTGCAATTGTCTTTCTCTTTCATAGTTTTCTTTTTGTGCTATGTTTTCTTTTAATTTTTCTTCCAATTGTTTTTCTAGTAGCATTTCTACTTTGTTACTTTCTTTGAGTTTAGCTTTCAATACTGTATTTTCTTTTATTATTTCTTACATTTTTTGCTGATTGCCTTTATGATATGTTTGTTTTAATTTCTCGTCTCTTATAGCTTTGGAACAATTTATATTCTTCAATAATTGGCGTTGGTTTCATTTTTTTTACTTTTGTAGATTTGAGAAAAATATATTTGAAAAATACATTAAATAAATACGGCGCATACTTCTCCTATTATCTTAAAGGCAGTTCAATCTCAGGGACTAAAAACACTCTATATTGTATTCTCATGGTGAGACTTATTACCACATGTTATTTCAGACGTCGGCCGTGGGGGCCATTTCGCTATGCTTATCCGGTTAGACCCTTTGGTAATGGAAATAAAACTTAGCAATTATATTTTGGTAAATTTTCTGACAAAAAAGGCAGTTTTTTGTTGATTTGGAAACAGAAAAAAATTAAGATTATGTTTTCTCAGATTCACGATGCGAAGATCTAATCAGAACTTGATATCTTTTGTTGATTCTGCTGAAGAACATCTTGTTAATGTTATGATATTGCAATAAGTCTACCGAACTGCACAATTTCCGAAGAAACATCACACCTTCAGAGACACAAAAATCTTTTAATGTGACATTTTCTATTACAATGTTTATTAGCAAATCATAGTTTATCTTTTGTTACATGTATAAACTAAACCCTTGAATAAAAAATATAATACATTATATGTTTCCTTTTATTAAAGGATGTGCTATGTAATCACATATTTTTTAAATTTTACTTGTGCCCCATAGAGTCTCATGTTGTGGACTATTGTACCCCCGCCTTGCCGTACAAAGGACCATTTTGTCACTTACTATTTAAAAATAAATATTAAAAAAAGTACGAATACTTATTTGTTTTTCGTACGTGTATCTACCTTAATATATAGATAATATACATACATTCTTACAAACACAAAAATAGTACTTTAAGAGTAAACATCCAAAGTTTACAAAAGTGTTCCATTGCACCTCGATCTCCCCTATGTCGCAAAAAAGAAAAGAGACCGAACAGTGGAAGAAAAAAACAATTAATACTTCCAACATAGTTGAAAAGTGTTTATGTATTCGGTTCTTATGTCCGTCTATCCACCCTATAACTTGCGAAGTGCGCTCCGATTGGCATGTAACTAATAAATCTTATTGAGGTTTACCATGGCATGTACCTACTGATTGAAAATGGATTGTTTAATATTTATAATTAGTTTACTGGGGCACTAAAATGAATTCCGTTATTGTATAGTTCATAAGGGAAAAGTTACTTTCTGTGTATTTTAATGATGTTAAATTATTTGAAATATATTGAAATTCTTATACATAACTGAGGTGCACTAGAAAACACTTGCTTTGAATATTGTGTGCATGACATTTAACGTTCATTTACAGGGACACACAAAAAATTCGGTTAAAAAGTACATGAGGAATAACTGCTAGAAGTGTGTTTTTATTTGTTTTATTCGTTTTAAAACGTATATAATAATTGCATATTACTTGGTGTGTGTAAATTTATACATATATACAGGGCTGCACAAAAGTATTCGAATACATATCTGCTTGTTGACGGAAATTGCTGAACGTGAACTTTCACCTGTGTTATGAGTTTACTAATTGAACCAAATTTTCTTATACTATGTAGTATATATACGAATCTATAGATTGGTATACAGGGTTTAACAAAAGAATTCGGATATTTTTCCGACTATAGATTGTAATTGCTGAAATTGGGTTTTCAAGCAAGTTATTAAACGGTGAATTTTTGTTACAGTATTCTGAATGTCCCGGAAAGTTTTTCAAAATCTACGCTTGACGCATATTTTTCCTTTTTTGTTTTCTAATTTTGAATATTTCGTTTTTATAAAGAGGGCATAATGCTCACTTGTTAATTTCGATCACTTTCCTTATGTCGAATGTGCAGGTTATAGTCCAAAATATATGTTAGGTAAAATTTGTATAGATTGTTAACCAAACCCATTTCAAATATTCCGCTTTTTTATCTAGAATAATAAATGTTTTGGAAAAAATTTTCGTTAAAAAAAAAAAAAAAAAAAAAAAAAAAAAAAACGAATAAAAAAGAAGAGATTTTCTATCTTGGCATACGTTTCAATCTTCAGAAGATACATGATGTGTATCGATACAAATGAAAAGCAAATTTTTCAAAATTGGCATTTTGAACGTGAAGCGAAAATGGTTGAGGAAAAAGTTATGCATTGCCAAACAATAGCTTAAAATATATTCAGTTTATTCTGTATATATCGTTCCTGTTATGAATTCAGTCGTAAAAGAAATCTAGAAAGCTTGTCTGATAAATCATTGACGCAAACAGATAAAAGTAAACGTAGTTTTGAGTTTAAATTTAAAAAATAGTTTCAAACTGTTTTTTATTTAGGCCCTGCATTTTGTAGAATTATATTAATGCGTATCTAATATAGAGGGTGTGTTGAATTTACTACGTTTACAGAGAAATTATTTATCACATAATAGCAATATTAGGAGCCCGACATGCATAATTATTTCTGATTTCCTGTTATTTTATGATATGCGTCTTTAACAATGGAAAAAGTAATCCATGACACATAAAATACCAGGACATAAAATAAATTTCATAATTTATGCATCGGTTTATTGAAATCTATTTCCCAAGATATACTTTAAATATACATACAAGAAATCAAATTACATTTTTCTTTAAAATATTTAAGCAGTTTAACGAATGCGTTTTAGGTGGTACTCGTGAAAGTATCATATTTTATTCACGAAAACATATTCAGTGTCTCCATAAAGCCATGGTGTCCTTTTGAATGGTTACAAGAAATCAACGAAACAAGATGGAAATGGAAAATCGTCACGAATTAAAAGAAAAACTTTCGAAGTTTCATACCTGTTCAGTGCAGTTTGATGTGGCTTCCATTTGTTGCCCTACACATCTAAATGATATTCAAGTTCTTCCAATACACAGTTAAGGACTAAAATATTTTCTTAAAACACCATCAAAAATTTTTAATTGCGCTAGGCCTTTTGAAAGATCTGAGGCTTTCTTCATCAGGCGCAATGAAGACGTGCTTCTAATACGAAAGTAGCAGAAAGACTTGCTTTCATTGTAGAAGCACGTCTTCTTTACGCCTGACGGAGAAAGCCTCAGATCTATCGAAAGGCCTAGTGCAATAAAAAAAATTTTGATGGTGTTTAAAGAAGATTTTTTAGTTTTTATTGATTCACACTAGTTTCAACTTATTTTCTTTTATAGTTAAGGATGCCTCGTGTAACTGAGTGAATAACGTCTGTGATTCTCTGTTTCAAATGGAGACCATATCAGACTGCACTGAACAGGTATGACAATTGGAGGTTTTTTCTTTTATTTGGTGAAGATTTTACATTTCCATCTTGTTTCATTGATTTCCTGTGACCGGTCAAAAGTTTACCATGATTTTACGGACGCATGTATTATAAAAGTGCAAAGTTTTTCAACAACTTGTATTACAGAGGTAATATTAGAAAGTTTTCTGAGATGTTCTTTACATAAATTAGTAGGAAATTATGGAACAGTAGGTAAAATCGGAACACACTAATTTTTCTAAGCCAAAAACAGGTCTCGCAGCGTTCCTAAAATTTTCGCACTTTGCTACCACTAAATGAAAACTATAACCTTTGTTGTATAATTCTAATATAGATGTTAAAGGAACCTACCACGAAGAATTCTTATTTAAAATACTGGTAGCAAAGTGCGGATATTTTACAAATGGTGCGAGCCCTGCAAAAACTCTATTATTTAATTTCAGCTTCTATATCAGGTGAGGTACTTATAAAGTTATTTATTTAGGCTATAATTTTACATCGTCACAATATTTAAAACATTTCTTGTTGAAAAGTCTCATTTTTTAAAATGCAAAAGTAGGATGAAATCTATTTTTAAATTAAATTTGATACACATAAAACTTCTGGAACAAAAATAATGAATTGTTATTATAATTCCATATATCCTGTGTTTACAAATCACTAGTTATTCTAAGCCTAGATTATGGATATTAATCGCTTAAAACGTGTGCTGAAGGAATGAGCCACTGAGAGACAAGGGGAAAATGAGACATATTTCAGTTCTCTCTTTATAGTTCACAAACAGCAACAAATATTTAACTTCATAAATTTATTTATTTTTTTCTTATTCTTATTGACAAATATGGGAAATATATTATAAGAGGTAGATTTTCGTTTAAATTATTATTATTTTATTCTATTAAGAAGGTTAATTATTTCCAATGTTTCAACTTTTAATACATAAATAATTAGTGAGTTTTTTTTTTATTTGATCATAATATTTTGTTTTCTTTATTAAAAATACCTCTGTCTACAAGATACTTACTACAGTATATGCTGCGCACGGTCACTAATATGGTCATAGAATATTTTAACCCTTTATGTCCCAAAATGTGAATTCATCCTCTGTCATTTGGTGATTTCTGACAGCCAAATTTCAACCTATTATGTATTTTTAACACTTTTCATCATAATTGAATGTGTTTTTGAATTCGGTTTGTCTTTCTGTCTGTTCGAAATTTAACTTGTGTTAGCATAGTTGGATTGCTCTCTAAATGATATATGTTTTTGAGATTGACCATGCCATGTTCAGTATTGAAAATAATGTGCACAGCGATCACAATTCATTTACAAAGACACTCAAAAGATTCCATTACATTATGGTATACAGTAACCACCGCTTAATAAAATCATATTCGTTCTGGGGAAAATTGATTTTATTAAGCGGCTGATTTTTATATCTGGCAAACATTCCAAAACCTAAAAAACGATGGTAGTACCCCTCTAACTCGGTAAGAAATTGTAAAATGTTGCATCGAATCACATTGACAAACAGGATTAATTATTTTTTGTTCAAATTAGATAATTATTCATTCAAAATTAATAACTATCATGCATATAAAATTAATAAATACTTACGACATATAAAATTAATAAATACTTACTACCTATAAAGTTAATTTCATTATGCATTATTATTTACATTTTTGGGCTTTATGAAAAACTGATCAATGGTGCTTTGTTTGGTCGGAACAATCAAACGGTCAATGGTTTTAGCAAGACAGTAATACTGACTGTACAGTTCCTGTTCTGCACCCCGTTTTTCTAATATCTTTCTGCGTGTAATGAAGAGCTTTGCGCGCATCAACAGCAGTGGGGGGAGGATCTGGCTCTTCGTCTACATCGGAAGCTTTACTAGCTGGTCTGCTTGAAACTTGCGAAGACAAGACCTGCTCCACTATGTCTGTGTCAGATATTTCACTGGAAGTTGGGAGATTTTCGTCGTTTTCAACATACTGAAGGAAATCCTTCTCAAATTCTTCCTTATCTTGAGTAAGATGTAATTTCTTGTCCCTCTCCGGATTTAAATGCGCAAACCAAGAAGCAATTTTTTATCATGTCTTTTGTCACACTGTCCCAAGACATTTTTATGTGATGCATTGCATCCAGCAAACTGACAGATTTTACTATGGAGCTTGCAGAAGAAGTAGCAGATGAATCAGATACTTTGATTTCTGTTACTGCTTTTTTGGCCAATTCCATCCTATAATAACATTTAAAAGCTTTGATAATTCCCTGATCTATTGGATGTATAAAACCGGTGGTATTAGGTGGAAGAAACACTATTTTTATGTGCTTAAATGTTAAATCTGGATGATGTGCAGCGCAATTGTCCATAATCAGAGGAATATTTTCCGTAAGTTTTTTGTCCCATTGGACAAGAAAATCTGGATATATGGATGTAGATGTCATCCATAATATCTTATTGTTGCGGTAGTCCACAGGTAAACTCTTCACTCCTTTAAAACAGCGCGGTTTCTTACTTCCTCCAATCACTAAAGGTATTTCTTTGACAGTTCCCGTAATGTTGCAAGTCAGAAGAACAGTTACACGTTGTTTAATTCTCTTGCATCCTTCACTGGACTCTTTTTTGAACATATGAGTGTGCTCTGGTAAAGCCCGATAAAACAGTCCTGTTTCATCAGTGTTAAAGATTTGAGAAGGATCATAGTCAACAAACCCGGCAAATATTTGCTTTCCAGTAATCTGCAGCGTCCAAATCTGTGTCCTGCTTTTCGCCGTACAGTTTGCGATAAACGATATTGTTTCGTTCTTTCCATCGTGACAACCAGCCGTCAGTGTGTCTGAAGTTTTCAACACTCGTCATTTGCGCGAACTGTTCGGTTTTCTCGCACAAAATTCTGCGAGAAATAGGAACTTTTTTCAACCTGGCATTTTTAAACCATTCTAAAAGGGCTGCCTCGACGTCTTCTGCTTTTCCTCCTCGCTTCCGTTTACGCTCAGATTTCCGTTTGCTACAATTTCAGACTTAATATTGTTTCTGTTCTTAAGCAAATTGCATAAAGCAGATTGGAAAATCCCAAGCTTTGACGCCGCTTCCCTTTGGCTACATTTCCGTAAATTATCACAATTCTCTAAAATTTCACGCTTTTCCTTCAAGCTTAAATCCTTTCGTTTAGCCATCTTACTCGTTTCAAATGAAACAAAACTGAATCAAACTGAACTGAATCCACTTTTAAAAATTACAGAAAGAAAACAAATAAGCCACGTAATTATTGTAACAATAAATTTTAAAACTTTCTACAGCGCTAATAATCTTTGAAAGAATGCATTAATTTATCCTCCCCTCCCATACATCTACCTACACGTTACCCCATTCCTCTTTCATCCCCCTTTTTTTTAACACTAATCTTCTACGAAATTCGAGGGAAAAATTGGTTTGCTAGAACATGTGATCTACGTGTTTGTTGCTAAGAAGGTGAGACTCTCTGGAATATCAAATGTATTTTTTGTTTTGTTTTGTTTACGTTTAATCAGAAAAAGAAAGCAAAATTAAAATTCTTCAGTGAAGATTAAACTGATTATTTTGCTGCCGAAGAAATTTTTTGGGTTTATTAACTGGCGATGCTGATTTTATTAAGCGGCAGTTTTAACAGAAGTTTGTATTGATTTGATTCCGGTCCTCATAATTTGATCAGACTAAGCGGCTGATTTTATTAACCAGTGATTTTATTAAGCGTCTGGTACTGTATATAAATACGTAGCACCTATAGTCGTCATCTGGTTTGACTGTCCGCATATAACACCGCAAAAACTACTGAACCGATTGGTTTGAAATTTAATGTATAAAATCGTGGCAGAATTTTGTTGAGTCATTTAAATTTTTTTGAAAATCGAGTCAAAACTTATAAATATATTAATAAAAGTTTTCTTCATTGTATTAAATCATATCACAGGTAATTATTTCAATGATATCCTATGAAAGGTAATGATTTTAGGTTGCCATGGCCTTACGTCCTATTTAAGATAGAGTCATATCATTTCCATATCATTGAATTTAATTTATATAATCGTAATAAATTTTGTATTGTTAAAATTCTTTCTTATTTGGACTAGTTTTACGTGAAGAACCTGTGTAATTAGTATTTATTTATTCCAGAAAACGTTTATAAACATGCAATTACATACACAATACTCAATAATTAATGTTTGTGATTAAAATATGCTACACTATACACTATACTCCGAAAAGGCTTGTGAATAAATGGTATGCTACATAATACACGCAGATACCTTGTGTAAGTGAACTGTTAACACGAACTCCCGGCAGATGGAAGCACCACAAGTTTTCGTCAATCCGGAACTTTTTTCATCTCGACGCTCACAGATGGCGACACCATGCAGTGACCTTATGCAATTGAACTTTGAAGCTTCATTTAACAATGAAATCTGCTGACTTATGTACTATTTTCTGTCTCAACCCTTTGAACAGTTTTCGGGACCTCAGATTTTGTCAGTCTGCTTTAAAATCTCAATGCAATAACAACACGCTCGTGGTGTTAGACGTCGTCTATTGTTCTTCGAAGGAAGCGGCAGCTCCTTCTCAAAATGTCATATAACAACGTCTTATAGACCGTTTGAACTGTCTAAATTTATCTATGTCTCACATATATTAATTAACCGTGTTTCTTCTCCTATTTTCTCATTGTAGTCCAGAATAAAATTGTGATTCTTCAAGATCCCGTGTTTTCTGAAGAGTACACGTACACAACGGAATTGCAGGATTTCCGTTCATATACTTCAATAAAGATTATTTCTTTCAGATAAAAAGCACGGAATAGATCCAGCTACTTATAGAGAATACAGGTAGGACCTTTCCATTTTACATATAAATATATTTTTGTCTGCCTGGGTAAGTTGTTTTGGCTGACGCCACAGATAAAATCACTCACTGCTCCCTTATTTTTTATTAGATTATGAGAAACTGAGGCATAAATTAAGGGACGTGAGATGTGAAATATAAATATAAAACCCAGAAAATGAAAAATGAATATATATATTATTTAATGATATAAAAAGAGCATTCTATATAATTTTATGATATACAGAAGAAAAAGAAAAAATAGTTTTTTTATGAATGTTGATAAAACAAAAACATATAGTTTTTTCATGAATATTGATAAATGATATATTAATATGCACATATATGAAAGTGAAACATTTATATAGTATCATAACAAATTGAATATCAGAAATAATTTTTAACTGTATATTGATATCATATATAAATAACATTATGGCAGTCCATAAAGATTTAGCGTGCATAGAAAAACTTAATGATACCAATTATTTAAATTGGTCATTCAAAGTTAGAGAACCTGCTCATTAAAGACGACCTCTTTAAATATTGTTTAGAGGCCCCACCCGCTACACCGGACGCAGCATACACGAAAAATAGCACTAAGGCCAAAGCCATTATAAACCTTTGCATTGAAGACAGCCAAATAATTAATGTTAGGAATCTTCAAACCCCCAAAGAGATTTGGGATAAGCTCAAGTCCATACACCAGCGGGCAAACTTATCGTCGAAACTTTTTTTACTTAGGAAACTTTATTCCCAGAAATTGCATGAAGGAGGAAATATTATAGAGCATATAAATAACATTTTAATTATTAGACAAAAACTGTCAGGAATCGGCGAAGAGATAAGCGAGTCACATATTGTTGCTATCTTACTGTGTTCGCTGCCTCCATCATATGCAACATTAATTACTGCCCTTGAATCCCGAGATGAAGACGATCTCAAATTGTAATTCGTTAAAAATAAGTTAATTGATGAGTTTTCTCATCGCTTAGAAAACAAAATCAATGGTTCTCATACGAAACAAACAGCGTACAACATTGAGAGTAGAAACGCCAGCTCACACCCCGTCGATACGGCATATAAAGCAATAAACAAAAACTATAAAAACAAAAAAATTTGCAGTTTCTGTTCCCGTTCTGGTCATTATAGAAATGAGTGTTTTCAATTAAAAAACAAAGAAAAATATAATTCGCAAAAGAGTAATTATAGAAACGAATACAACAGAAACACCAACTACAACAACAGCGGTAGTTACAGATCCAACACCGCCAACTACAAAGATCAACCCAAAAATAAAGACCACTCATCTAATTTTTGCTTTAACAGCAAAATAAATACATCTAGTGAGAAAAACGACTCAAATGTTCCTCTTCCCCCAGTTGAACATAAAATTGAAAATGAATCCACACTAGTTAACGAAGCACATACAAGAAACCCTAACACATATATCATTGATTCGGGCTGTACAAGACATGTAACATCCACAAAAGAGCACTTCACAACATTTACACCAGGGAATTTTGGTAACATCACAATAGCTAACGGGAAAAGATTAAATTCTCTAGGTTTGGGTGACGTAACGCTAAACACAGATCGGAAAAATAGTATAACACTTAAGGACGTGCTGTATTGTCCGGAATTAAAGAGTAACCTTTTATCAGTAAAAAAGGCAACAGATAATGATATAAAAGTAATTTTCGAGAAAGAAACATGTTTTTTGTTAAAGATAACACCACTATCTTAACTGCTAAACTAAACAACAACCTCTACGAAATAAATCCCAGAGATGAGTACGGTTACACCTTAAGTACACAAACCTCATGTAATAGTGATAACTGTATATACAAATGGCATCGGAGACTGGGCCACAAAAATTTCGATGCGATTAAATATCTCGTAAATCATAAATTAGCTGAGGGAATAGTCATAAACAACTGCAAGCATGAGACATATTGTACTAAGTGTATTGAGGGGAAACTTTCGGTTTTGCCCTACCCTAAATCAGCTAAAAATAGAAGCAAAGAAATATGTTCGCTTGCACATTCCGATTTATGTGGACCTATGGAAACTCAAACTCCAGGAGGAAAGCGTTATTTCATAACGTTTACGGACGACTACAGTCGGTTCACTATGACGTATCTATTAGCACATAAATCTGAAGCGGTAGAGAAATTAAAGCAGTACGTAGCCCTGACAAAAAATAAATTCGGGAAGGTAATAAAAGCTATAAGGTCAGATAACGCCAAAGAATATCTTGGGGAGAGTTTCGAAAACTACTTAGCCGAAAACGGCATAGAAAGACAGTTGAGTGTCTCGTACAGTAGCCCCCAAAACGGGGTTTCTGAGAGAAAGAACAGAACAATCGTTGAAATGGCACGTACTATGCTGTCAGATGCAAAATTGCCTAAGCATTTCTGGGGGGAAGCGGTAATGACAGCCACATATTTAACCAACCGACTGCCGACGAACGCAAATGAAAATCACGCCTCACCATACGAATTGTGGAATAATAGGAAGCCCGACCTATCAAACATTAAGACTTTTGGGTGTAAGGCATTTGCCTACGTAGATAAATCAAAAAGAACTAAATTTGACGAAAAGGCAATTGAGGGGGTCATGATGGGATATGATTTTCGAAGCAAAGGATACAGAATTCATACGGGGAATAACAACATAATAATTTCAAGAACCGTAAAATTTATTGAAGAGGGTACTAAATGTGAGGAAGTTAATGATATTGAAGAAAACAAAAATGACGCTCCAACACCGGCGGAAAACATCAAAATTGACTTAACGAATGATAAGGAAGATCAAATTGAAACCATGGTGGAAAATAATCCCGAACCGAGAAGGTCACATAGGCAAAACAGGGGCGTACCTCCGAATCGTTTTGGAATAACTGTAAATTTGTGTAAAATTGAGGAACCTAAATCGTGGACCGAATTACAAAACATTGAGGACACGGAAATAAAAAATAAGTGGTTGGAAGCGACAAATGAAGAAATGAATTCGCTACATCAAAACAAAACGTGGAAATTAATCAAAAATATACCGGGAAAGCGCGTCATAGGGTCAAGGTGGACCTTTAAGGCTAAAAGAGGGGTCGACGGAACTGTAGAAAGGTATAAGGCCAGGTTAGTGGCCAAGGGGTACTCACAAAAATATGGATGTGATTACGACGAAACTTATGCACCCGTCGTATCACATACCACATTGAGAGCATTTTTAAATGCAGCCGTTTACAAAAATTTAGACGTGACGCACCTTGACGCAAAACCGCCTTCCTACACGGCACGCTTGAGGAGGAAGTCTATATGTATCAACCGGAAGGGTATTTAAAGAAAGGGGAGGAAGAAAAGGTATGTAAATTGAATAAAGCCATTTACGGCCTCAAACAAGCCGCCAGGGCGTGGAATTTAAAGATTAACCAATCCCTACGGAACTTAAATTTCACAGAATGCGAATCGGACCAATGTCTGTATAAGAGAATCAAAAACGGGGAAATCGCATATGTTATCGTCTACGTGGACGATATTCTCGTAGCAGGTAATAAAGAAGATACGCACGAGATTTATACTCAATTGTCCAGGGAATATGAAATTAAAAACTTGGGACATGTAACACAGTATTTAGGGATTAATATAACAAAAACAGAAAACGGTAATTTACAACTCGATCAGGAGCACAAAATAATAGAAATAGCGGAAAAGTTCAACTTAACCCTTAGCAAACCCACCTACACGCCGATGTGCACTAATTATTTTAATTTGGATCCAGAGGGAAAACTAATGGAAAATAACACAAGGTACAGACAAGCAATAGGCGGATTATTATACATCGCGACACTAACAAGACCCGACATTGCGGCGATAGTTAACCTCTTGGGGAGGAGGAATGAGTCGCCAAGACAAGTTGATTGGGAAGCCATAGAAAAACTGATCAGATACCTGATGACTACTAGAAAAATGAAATTCGTTATTGACAAGTCGAAGCCACCGATCCTCAAAGTATACAGTGACGCCAATTGGGCGAATGACAGGGTAGACAGGAAGTCTACCACAGGCAACCTATTTAAATTAGGGAATAACCCACTAACGTGGCTTTCTAGGAAACAATCCAGCGTAGCATTGTCATCAACTGAAGCCGAATACATTGCGGCGTCAACCGCTACACAAGAGATCAAGTGGTTATTAAACCTACTTAGCGATCTCGAATTACCTCAACAATTACCAATAGAAATCTACGAGGACAACTTGTCCGCCATAAAACTCACTAAGAATGAAAAAGCACAGACCAAGACTAAACACATTGAGGTGAAATATCATCATATAAGACACCAATACGAAAGTGGCATAATTAAAATTGTTTATTGCCCAACCAAGCAAATGCTTGCAGATATCCTCACCAAGCCACTTCCAAAAATTCAATTTGAGCTTCTAAGAAAAGAAATGCAACTAACTATGGGATAGATTCTTCACGTAAAAAGGAGGAATGTTAAAATTCTTTCTTAATAGGACTAGTTTTACGTGAAGAACCTGTGTAATTAGTATTTATTTATTCCAGAAAACGTTTATAAACATGCAACTACATACACAATACTCAATAATTAATGTTTGTGATTAAAATATGCTACACTATACACTATACTCCGAAAAGGCTTGTGAATAAATGGTATGCTACATAATACACGCAGATACCGTGTGTAAGTGAACTGTTAACACGAACTCCCGGCAGATGGAAGCACCGCAAGTTTTCGTCAATCCGGAACTTTTTTCATCTCGACGCTCACAGATGGCGACACCATACAGTGACCTTATGCAATTGAACTTTGAAGCTTCATTTAACAATGAAATCTGCTGACTTATGTACTATTTTCTGTCTCAACCCTTTGAACAGTTTTCGGGACCCCAGATTTTGTCAGTCTGCTTTAAAATCTCAATGCCATAACAACACGCTCGTGGTGTTAGACGTCGTCTATTGTTCTTCGAAGGAAGCGGCAGCTCCTTCTCAAAATGTCATATAACAACGTCTTATAGACCGTTTGAACTGTCTAAATTTATCTATGTCTCACATATATTAATTAACCGTGTTTCTTCTCCTATTTTCTCATTGTAGTCCAGAATAAAATTGTGATTCTTCAAGATCCCGTGTTTTCTGAAGAGTACACGTACACAACGGAATTGCAGGATTTCCGTTCATATACTTCAATAAAGATTATTTCTTTCAGATAAAAAGCACGGAATAGATCCAGCTACTTATAGAGAATACAGGTAGGACCTTTCCATTTTACATATAAATATATTTTTGTCTGCCTGGGTAAGTTGTTTTGGCTGACGCCACAGATAAAATCACTCACTGCTCCCTTATTTTTTATTAGATTATGAGAAACTGAGGCATAAATTAAGGGACGTGAGATGTGAAATATAAATATAAAACCCAGAAAATGAAAAATGAATATATATATTATTTAATGATATAAAAAGAGCATTCTATATAATTTTATGATATACAGAAGAAAAAGAAAAAATAGTTTTTTTATGAATGTTGATAAAACAAAAACATATAGTTTTTTCATGAATATTGATAAATGATATATTAATATGCACATATATGAAAGTGAAACATTTATATAGTATCATAACAAATTGAATATCAGAAATAATTTTTAACTGTATATTGATATCATATATAAATAACATTATGGCAGTCCATAAAGATTTAGCGTGCATAGAAAAACTTAATGATACCAATTATTTAAATTGGTCATTCAAAGTTAGAGAACCTGCTCATTAAAGACGACCTCTTTAAATATTGTTTAGAGGCCCCACCCGCTACACCGGACGCAGCATACACGAAAAATAGCACTAAGGCCAAAGCCATTATAAACCTTTGCATTGAAGACAGCCAAATAATTAATGTTAGGAATCTTCAAACCCCCAAAGAGATTTGGGATAAGCTCAAGTCCATACACCAGCGGGCAAACTTATCGTCGAAACTTTTTTTACTTAGGAAACTTTATTCCCAGAAATTGCATGAAGGAGGAAATATTATAGAGCATATAAATAACATTTTAATTATTAGACAAAAACTGTCAGGAATCGGCGAAGAGATAAGCGAGTCACATATTGTTGCTATCTTACTGTGTTCGCTGCCTCCATCATATGCAACATTAATTACTGCCCTTGAATCCCGAGATGAAGACGATCTCAAATTGTAATTCGTTAAAAATAAGTTAATTGATGAGTTTTCTCATCGCTTAGAAAACAAAATCAATGGTTCTCATACGAAACAAACAGCGTACAACATTGAGAGTAGAAACGCCAGCTCACACCCCGTCGATACGGCATATAAAGCAATAAACAAAAACTATAAAAACAAAAAAATTTGCAGTTTCTGTTCCCGTTCTGGTCATTATAGAAATGAGTGTTTTCAATTAAAAAACAAAGAAAAATATAATTCGCAAAAGAGTAATTATAGAAACGAATACAACAGAAACACCAACTACAACAACAGCGGTAGTTACAGATCCAACACCGCCAACTACAAAGATCAACCCAAAAATAAAGACCACTCATCTAATTTTTGCTTTAACAGCAAAATAAATACATCTAGTGAGAAAAACGACTCAAATGTTCCTCTTCCCCCAGTTGAACATAAAATTGAAAATGAATCCACACTAGTTAACGAAGCACATACAAGAAACCCTAACACATATATCATTGATTCGGGCTGTACAAGACATGTAACATCCACAAAAGAGCACTTCACAACATTTACACCAGGGAATTTTGGTAACATCACAATAGCTAACGGGAAAAGATTAAATTCTCTAGGTTTGGGTGACGTAACGCTAAACACAGATCGGAAAAATAGTATAACACTTAAGGACGTGCTGTATTGTCCGGAATTAAAGAGTAACCTTTTATCAGTAAAAAAGGCAACAGATAATGATATAAAAGTAATTTTCGAGAAAGAAACATGTTTTTTGTTAAAGATAACACCACTATCTTAACTGCTAAACTAAACAACAACCTCTACGAAATAAATCCCAGAGATGAGTACGGTTACACCTTAAGTACACAAACCTCATGTAATAGTGATAACTGTATATACAAATGGCATCGGAGACTGGGCCACAAAAATTTCGATGCGATTAAATATCTCGTAAATCATAAATTAGCTGAGGGAATAGTCATAAACAACTGCAAGCATGAGACATATTGTACTAAGTGTATTGAGGGGAAACTTTCGGTTTTGCCCTACCCTAAATCAGCTAAAAATAGAAGCAAAGAAATATGTTCGCTTGCACATTCCGATTTATGTGGACCTATGGAAACTCAAACTCCAGGAGGAAAGCGTTATTTCATAACGTTTACGGACGACTACAGTCGGTTCACTATGACGTATCTATTAGCACATAAATCTGAAGCGGTAGAGAAATTAAAGCAGTACGTAGCCCTGACAAAAAATAAATTCGGGAAGGTAATAAAAGCTATAAGGTCAGATAACGCCAAAGAATATCTTGGGGAGAGTTTCGAAAACTACTTAGCCGAAAACGGCATAGAAAGACAGTTGAGTGTCTCGTACAGTAGCCCCCAAAACGGGGTTTCTGAGAGAAAGAACAGAACAATCGTTGAAATGGCACGTACTATGCTGTCAGATGCAAAATTGCCTAAGCATTTCTGGGGGGAAGCGGTAATGACAGCCACATATTTAACCAACCGACTGCCGACGAACGCAAATGAAAATCACGCCTCACCATACGAATTGTGGAATAATAGGAAGCCCGACCTATCAAACATTAAGACTTTTGGGTGTAAGGCATTTGCCTACGTAGATAAATCAAAAAGAACTAAATTTGACGAAAAGGCAATTGAGGGGGTCATGATGGGATATGATTTTCGAAGCAAAGGATACAGAATTCATACGGGGAATAACAACATAATAATTTCAAGAACCGTAAAATTTATTGAAGAGGGTACTAAATGTGAGGAAGTTAATGATATTGAAGAAAACAAAAATGACGCTCCAACACCGGCGGAAAACATCAAAATTGACTTAACGAATGATAAGGAAGATCAAATTGAAACCATGGTGGAAAATAATCCCGAACCGAGAAGGTCACATAGGCAAAACAGGGGCGTACCTCCGAATCGTTTTGGAATAACTGTAAATTTGTGTAAAATTGAGGAACCTAAATCGTGGACCGAATTACAAAACATTGAGGACACGGAAATAAAAAATAAGTGGTTGGAAGCGACAAATGAAGAAATGAATTCGCTACATCAAAACAAAACGTGGAAATTAATCAAAAATATACCGGGAAAGCGCGTCATAGGGTCAAGGTGGACCTTTAAGGCTAAAAGAGGGGTCGACGGAACTGTAGAAAGGTATAAGGCCAGGTTAGTGGCCAAGGGGTACTCACAAAAATATGGATGTGATTACGACGAAACTTATGCACCCGTCGTATCACATACCACATTGAGAGCATTTTTAAATGCAGCCGTTTACAAAAATTTAGACGTGACGCACCTTGACGTCAAAACCGCCTTCCTACACGGCACGCTTGAGGAGGAAGTCTATATGTATCAACCGGAAGGGTATTTAAAGAAAGGGGAGGAAGAAAAGGTATGTAAATTGAATAAAGCCATTTACGGCCTCAAACAAGCCGCCAGGGCGTGGAATTTAAAGATTAACCAATCCCTACGGAACTTAAATTTCACAGAATGCGAATCGGACCAATGTCTGTATAAGAGAATCAAAAACGGGGAAATCGCATATGTTATCGTCTACGTGGACGATATTCTCGTAGCAGGTAATAAAGAAGATACGCACGAGATTTATACTCAATTGTCCAGGGAATATGAAATTAAAAACTTGGGACATGTAACACAGTATTTAGGGATTAATATAACAAAAACAGAAAACGGTAATTTACAACTCGATCAGGAGCACAAAATAATAGAAATAGCGGAAAAGTTCAACTTAACTTTTAGCAAACCCACCTACACGCCGATGTGCACTAATTATTTTAATTTGGATCCAGAGGGAAAACTAATGGAAAATAACACAAGGTACAGACAAGCAATAGGCGGATTATTATACATCGCGACACTAACAAGACCCGACATTGCGGCGATAGTTAACCTCTTGGGGAGGAGGAATGAGTCGCCAAGACAAGTTGATTGGGAAGCCATAGAAAAACTGATCAGATACCTGATGACTACTAGAAAAATGAAATTCGTTATTGACAAGTCGAAGCCACCGATCCTCAAAGTATACAGTGACGCCAATTGGGCGAATGACAGGGTAGACAGGAAGTCTACCACAGGCAACCTATTTAAATTAGGGAATAACCCACTAACGTGGCTTTCTAGGAAACAATCCAGCGTAGCATTGTCATCAACTGAAGCCGAATACATTGCGGCGTCAACCGCTACACAAGAGATCAAGTGGTTATTAAACCTACTTAGCGATCTCGAATTACCTCAACAATTACCAATAGAAATCTACGAGGACAACTTGTCCGCCATAAAACTCACTAAGAATGAAAAAGCACAGACCAAGACTAAACACATTGAGGTGAAATATCATCATATAAGACACCAATACGAAAGTGGCATAATTAAAATTGTTTATTGCCCAACCAAGCAAATGCTTGCAGATATCCTCACCAAGCCACTTCCAAAAATTCAATTTGAGCTTCTAAGAAAAGAAATGCAACTAACTATGGGATAGATTCTTCACGTAAAAAGGAGGAATGTTAAAATTCTTTCTTAATAGGACTAGTTTTACGTGAAGAACCTGTGTAATTAGTATTTATTTATTCCAGAAAACGTTTATAAACATGCAACTACATACACAATACTCAATAATTAATGTTTGTGATTAAAATATGCTACACTATACACTATACTCCGAAAAGGCTTGTGAATAAATGGTATGCTACATAATACACGCAGATACCGTGTGTAAGTGAACTGTTAACACGAACTCCCGGCAGATGGAAGCACCGCAAGTTTTCGTCAATCCGGAACTTTTTTCATCTCGACGCTCACAGATGGCGACACCATACAGTGACCTTATGCAATTGAACTTTGAAGCTTCATTTAACAATGAAATCTGCTGACTTATGTACTATTTTCTGTCTCAACCCTTTGAACAGTTTTCGGGACCCCAGATTTTGTCAGTCTGCTTTAAAATCTCAATGCCATAACAACACGCTCGTGGTGTTAGACGTCGTCTATTGTTCTTCGAAGGAAGCGGCAGCTCCTTCTCAAAATGTCATATAACAACGTCTTATAGACAGTTTGAACTGTCTAAATTTATCTATGTCTCACATATATTAATTAACCGTGTTTCTTCTCCTATTTTCTCATTGTAGTCCAGAATAAAATTGTGATTCTTCAAGATCCCGTGTTTTCTGAAGAGTACACGTACACAACGGAATTGCAGGATTTCCATTCATATACTTCAATAAAGATTATTTCTTTCAGATAAAAAGCACGGAATAGATCCAGCTACTTATAGAGAATACAGGTAGGACCTTTCCATTTTACATATAAATATATTTTTGTCTGCCTGGGTAAGTTGTTTTGGCTGACGCCACAGATAAAATCACTCACTGCTCCCTTATTTTTTATTAGTATTCATGCATTTTTCCATAAGAGTGCAGCAGCTATTGCACTAATATATGAATATTTATAAAACTAGTTATAGTACGAACGCACCATATTTGCCACGTTTCACATGCAATTTCCAACTGGTTTGATGCAGCCGTTCATACGTAAACATACTGAAATAATATTTTATTTATAAATGAGTTACTTTGACGTATGCTAATAATACTGAAACATTTCTATTACCAATATAGTACATAAAAATGATGAAAACGCATCTATATTATAAATTGATTCTTGCATTCATATTTCATTCATGCAACGTCTGTGGCTACATAAATAGAAAAGACTTATTGTTTTCCAATATATTTACGATAAGAATAAGAGGTTAATAGCTAGCAGAGAAAATTCTCTACTAGTATTTCTTTCTATCTGCTGAAAAAAAGATCGGAACAAGATTACTCTTTTGTGTAACATTAACAAGAAAAAAACATTAAGGGATAATATATATATGTCTGTTATATTTTATCGGCGATTTTTTTAGCTTTACTTGCTTGGAGTTTTTGAAAAATACTATATTATTTTGACTTTATCTTTACTGTAAAACATAATCTTTTCTGTACAAATTTTTATTACTAAAAGGCAAGGGGTATCAGGACTCTTAAAATTGGAAAAAATGAAAAAAAAGGACCATTTTCAACATTTAATATCTTAAAATGTATTTGATTTTAAGATACAATTTTAATTGGAATAAAATATATAAGTATGGTCTTTCATTTCATGTATTTAAAAATTTATAAGATGCAAAATTAGCATTTACAGGGGGCTCCAAACGGTTAGACATTTGACGAGCAAAAAATTGGCATAACAGCTTACGCGCACGATTACAAAATAAGTATTGCAACTAGAATGAAAATTTTGGTGCCTACTTATACTTCAGATTGTAATAATTACCCTGAACCTAAATAAATTTGTATTTAAAGCTTTTTTATATTTTTAATACAAAGTTGTATTTAGCTAATGCAAAATTACGAAAATTTCAACAGTTTAATCACCTACAAAAATATTGTTTTGAACAATAACAAAGCAATTTTAGGTTCAGTCTATACAGACTAACATGAAACATATGTTTTGAAAATTTCATGAAAAAATATTCATAAGTTTTTGAGATATCGTGCGCATTATGCCCAAAAACGTCATTTGGAGAAAAATGGCTTCAAAATTTCCGAAACGACGTTTCAGCTATTGAACGTGTATAAATGTAAAAGCCATAACTTCAGTTCTAATAGGAATTTCAAGGAAACAATTATATCAAAATGTTCAGAAAAAATAGGAGTTTAACATCTAAAAAAATTAAAATTTCGAAAATTTTAAAGCTTTGAGAGTCCTGAGACCCCTTAAAATTTTAAAGTAACAAAACCAGATTTATTCAACTGTTTACACAATGTAAAACAAAACGGACTAAAATACGGAAATTGAACTGCCAATCGAGACGACAGTACAATTTCCGTATTTTAACGAAAAATTGCACCCGTAAATTCCAGAAAAAATCCCGTTTTTCTGGAATTTACGGGGGGGGGGGATTTTTTGTTAAAATACGGAAATAGTACTGGCGTCTCGATTGGCAGTAAAATTTCCGTATTTTAGTCCGTTTTTGCTTTCTTCTACCTTTACAAGAAGAAAGTATTGGATTCATGAAAATTTTCGACTTCCGGTTTTCGACCGATTTACACGTTTTAGAGGTCAGAGATCCTCCCCAAAAACATGTTTTTACAAGATGACTGTCTGTGAGCCTGTGAATCTGTCTGTCTGCCCGTTTGTTTCTCTGTCTGTATGTGACACAAATATTGTGGCCACTCTATCTCAAGGACTAATGCACGGAATTTAATAAAAATTTATATTCAGGTAGTCCCTAATATTAATTGTTGCTGATTACGTTTTGGTGTAAATCGCACAACAGGTGGCGCTGCTATGCTGCATTTTGCAGGATTTCCGCAATAGCTCTATCTCAAGAACTAATGCACGATTTTTTTTATAAAACATTAGATTCAGTTAGTCCTTGATATGAGTTGGTGCTGTTTACGTTTTGGTGTAAATTGTCCAACAGGTGGCGCTGCTATGCTGCATTTAGCAGGATTTACTAGATTTCCGCAATAGCTCTATCTCAAGAACTAACGCACATATTTTCATCAAACTTCATATTCAGTTAGACCTTGATATGAAATGATGCTGATTACGTGTTGGTATAAATCGCGCAACAGGTGGCGCTTCTGTACTGCATTTTTCGGGATTTTTTCAATAGCTCTATCTCAAGAACTAATGCACAAATTTTCATCAAACTTCAGATTCAAGTATACCTTGATTAATATTGCTGCTGATTGTATGTTCGTGTAAATCGCTCAGCAGATGACACTGCCATGCTGCATTTGTCATGATTTGCACAACAGCTCTATCTCAAGAACTAATGAACGAATTTTCCCCCAAACTTTATATTTAGTTAGACGTTGACATATGTTGATGATGTTTCGATTCTGGTGTAAATCACTCTATAGGTGGCGCTTCTATACTGTATTTTGCTGGATTTACACGATTTCAGTTATATTCATATCCCAAAAACTAATGCACGGAATTTCATCTTTTTAGAATCCTCATGATGAGTATAGATTGCCATTTAATTTTGGCACTGTGATAATGAATTTTGAAGTATTGACAAGTATGAAACAGAAGAAAGTTCTGGGATTGGTACATCCGACTAGTTTTTTCAGTGCAAGTTTCAACTCTACACGAGTCATTTAAAAAAAAACAATAAATAAAAAAATTTCAAAATTGCACAGTCTATGAAACGCCATAATTCAAATTTTCACGTACTTAACCATGTTATACAAGTAATTTTTTGTTAAATTTTACTTAGATGTTAGTTTTTTTAAATTAAATGATGAATGCTCCATCGTTACATATCGAATTTTTGCGTGCTACAATCTCTATGATTTCTCTTAGGATGAATAGTATAGACGGGAGGGAAAATTTATCTTACTTTCATAGAAATTTATTTGGATGGTTTCTTTATGATATAATCTTGCTAGGGCTATGATTTTTCTATTATATTTGATATCAACAACAATCTCCTTTTTTCTATACTTACATTTCCTACTAGCTATACCAGTATAGTAATTCTTTGATCTGCCTGCTCTAATAAATGGTATTTCATATACACCTGAGTAATTCTCAAAATTAATCGGGTCAATTTTAGTGCAATTGATATTATTTTACTTCGGTGGTGGTTTGACTATTAAGCGGGTATTGAAACGCTTGAGAGTGTACACTATATTGCCAAAGGTGACCGGTCACTTGCAATTTTAGATGTTTTGTTAAATATCTAGAAAAATGCATGAGGAATTAACCTGAAACTGCAGGTGTGTGAACAGTATAGTATAAGTCATATATCTCCTTGAAGATTTTTTCCCGAAACCCCATAGGAAACCGTCAACATGTTGAAAAAGAACGAATATCTTTTGGATAACCCTGTAAAAACTAATGTAGCAAAAGTATTCAAACTCAAGATTATTAATAAGTAACTTATTGTAATATACTGTGTTCATTTTTATGAGGATAGCATGTATACTCGTAGAGAAATTAAGGTTTTTATAAAAACAGTCCCAAATTTCGCCAAGTTTTTTGCTTATAATTTCCAGAGTTCTTAACACTAGAAAGACTGAAACTTAGTGTATACCTATATTGCCCAAAAGCAGTCAAAATGACTGCATTGTGAAAGAATAACTAATGTGTAAAGAAATTTATTTAAAATTAATTTTTTATATTTTTCATATTATTTTAAGTTATATAACAAGTTATTAGTAAGTATTAACAATAAAATAATATATGCATTATTATTTATACATTTTATGCAAACGAAAGTGGAAATCTTTTTATGTGTACATCTTCCGCAAAACATGCTTTTGACATTTTTCACATATATTATTTGTTTTGTTGTTGTGGCAAAATGGTACTTGACAAATTTTGCATTTGTTACAACGGCTTGCATTCGATAATTTTGCAGTTGACCGTTGTGGGTCTTCATGTTCTGATGAATGTTTCTGTCTTGCAGCTCTGTATTCGGTGGAAAGCTCTTCTTCTAATTGAAACAAGAACTCTTTTCGTTGTATTTGTATTCCTGTCGTTTCTTTGTAAAGGATCCAAGCATTTATAGCAGTCAAATCTAAAATATTGAAAAATATTTGGAGGGGCTATCTACGAGAAATAGCTTTTAATGTATATTTTCCGGCCATTTGATCCGCCATATCAACTCCAAATTTTGTGCTGTTATAAAATTGAATAGATTCCGGTAACATTTTTTTTATTAGTTTTATCAATTTTCACAAATTTATGCTTAGAACTTAGAACAGCTACTCTTGTATTTGGTTTGCTTTTATATATTGTAAGAACTCAATTCTCTTGATTTGTATAGCAGTGTGGAAAAACGAGGCATGTTATCCTTCGTTTGTTTGACTGCTTTGGGTAGTTCTCTTTTGTTTCCCCTAATAGTTCCAACTAGAGTTTTTTGTTTGGCCAATAATTTCGCGGGTGAAGTGCTAGTGAAAAAGTTATTGTTCGTGATATTTCTTCCACAGCTTGTATATGGCTCGACATGTTTCAGAACAACGTGTTCACTGAGAAGCATTGACGATGGTCGTTGTTCATCTTTTCTCAAATAAGGAAAAACATTCAAAACATATTTGCTACTAACATCTGATGCAAGCCAGAATTTGATGCCAAATTTGTTGAGTTTATTAGACATACACTGTGTAAATCTGCATCTGACTTTTGACGGAAATATAATTGTTCGTCATCTGTTATATTTTGCCCTGGTTGATAGTAAGCTTGACTATTTTCAATGAACTTGTCCCAGATTTCCGAAACAAGGGCAAATTTATTTGTTTGTAGGCGCCTACTTCTTTTGGTTCTTTTGTCAAAACGAATAAACCGTAGGATTTGCTTGTACTTTTCTCTGGTCATAGTTTTACTAAAAAATTTGAGACTCCACTTTGCTGACCATAAATAACTCAGTTTTAAATTTTTTGCCTCGTAGATTCTACGAGCATATAAAATCCCAATAAATGCACGTATTTCCGGTAATGCTATTATCCAATCGTTCCTCAAAATTCGGCGACCTTCTTCTTCTGTGCACTTTTTTATATGTTTGATAATATAGTTATCTATTATCAACGTGAATGCACTGATGGGATTATCTGCCATAATGTTCCTTTTTGCGTAGCCTGTTGGCCCTTTCACACCCTTGAAAATATAAGCAGATGGTAACCTTCCAGGAATACCACCTTTGTCAAATTTTGACCACACAGTACCATCAGCAGCTGTTTCGGTCTCCTGAAAGGTGTCTTCAGTTTTTCCATTAGAGTCTGAACTACTTACCATCCTACACATTTTCCTGGGCATATTGATGACACTTTCATTTTCATCATTGATGATCGACTCTTCATCGCTATCTGCAGTGTCAGATGTTTCACT
The DNA here is from genome assembly GCA_963932465.1 of Maratus speciosus. NCBI lineage: Eukaryota > Metazoa > Arthropoda > Arachnida > Araneae > Salticidae > Maratus > Maratus speciosus. The sequence goes on along the minus strand of OZ010800.1, from coordinate 196,901,297 downwards.
TTGAATATAATGCGCTTCATCTTAAGATGATAGTTCAGATTTTATTGCATCTGATTCTATATCGGAGCACTCTTCACTTATGTTCGTTAGCTTTTCCAATAACTCACTTCTATTCGACATTTCTTTCATGAATTAAGGGCGCAAAAGAAAAAACAAACAACTTGTTAGAACAAGTATCATTGCATAAAGACCCGAATAACAAGTACTATTTTACCTTATTGAGCAACCGCAACTTATAAACTATACGCCCACATCGATAATTTATCATGTGATGGTAATCGAAAAAATGAAAACTGTTACTTCAATACAGAGCCGAACTGGTCATATAAGAAATTTACTCAATACAATAATAAGAGTCATTTGATTATTAAAAATTTCCCAAGCAGTCAAAATGACTGCTTTGGGGCAATATATGGATAACACATACATATATACCGGAATGACGGAGGGGGAGGTAATTACAGTTATCAATAAATGCATTTATATGTTGTACAAAAAGTCACAAAATTCTAAGAAATTGTGTCATTATATACATAATTGTTTTTCTAATTGCAATCTAAAAAGCAGTCAAAATGACTTCCTTGGGCAATCTAGTATTAATATAAAAAAAGTTCTATTCAGAAAATATGACAAACAACATTGTACACAATACCCTGTAATCAGAATGAAAAAATAATAAAAACTGTATGAAAAATGAGCAGGTTTACTAAATAATGATTCACCGCGCGTGCTCGAACGTAATCAAAATATAATTTGCATAATGTGTTAGCTAAATGTAATGAGCAACTTTTGTGAAAGTCTCAAAAACATAGTTTGAAAAGTCTGATAATAATCGTTTATAGAATAAGCTCAAAATCCGTTATTCCCAAAAAGATGAGGGACTGTATCCAAATACAGTAGTACGTGCAATATTGTGCATGCTATATTGTCACTAATCAATGGGTATATGAATACAAGCCCTAATCTTTTTGCTTCATTTTCGGAACAACGGATTTTGGGCTTATTCTATAAGCGATTATTATCAGACTTTTCAAACTATGTTTTTGAGATTTTACAAAAGTTTCTCTATACATTTAGCTAACAAATTATGCACATTATAATTTGATTACATTCGCGCATGCGCAGTTAAACATTTTTTAATAAACCTGCTCATTTTTCATACTTTTTTTATTATTTTTAATTCTGATTGCAAAGTATTGTGTACAATGTTCTTCGTCATATTTTCTGAATAGGACTCTTTTTTATATTAAGAACTCTGCAAATTATAAGCAAAAAACTTGGCGATATTTGGGACTGTTTTTATAAAAACCACGAGTATACGTGCTATCCTCATAAAAATGAACACAGTTCATTACATTAAGCGACTTATTAATAATCTCGAGTTTGAACGCTTTTGCTACATTAGTTTTTACAGGGTTATCCAAAAGATATTCGTTCTTTTTCAATTTGTTGACGGTCCCCTATGGGGTTTCGGGAAAAAATCATCGAGGAGATATATGACTAATACTATACTGTATACACACATGCAGTTTCAGGTTAATTTCTCATGTATTTTTCCTGATATTTAACAAAACGTCTAAAATTGCAAGTGACCGGTCACCTTTGGCCATATAGTGTACACTCTTAAGCGTTTCAATAACCGCTTAATAGCCAAACCACTACCGAAGTAAAAGAATATCAATTGCACTCGGAAATATATGACCTATACTGAACTGTTTACACACCTGCAGAGTCAGGTTAATTCCTTGTGTATTTTTCTATATATTTAACAAAACGTCTAATATCGCAAGTGACCTGTCACTTTTGGCCATATAGTGTATTTTAATTTCTAAAAAAATCTTGGAAAATACTGAAGAGTAAAAAGTTTGAATTATTGTGAATCAAATTTCTGTTCAGGCTTCTGATTATGGTCAGTATTCACGATCGATTTATTAAAAAGTTAAACTTAAAAACCATTATTATGAGCAATTCGGCGAATATTATCTAATTCATTATCCAAATTACTTTCAATGCATACTAGGAAAGCCCGTGTTATGAAAAATCTGTAGGTTGAAATTTTATACGTAAATAGTGAATATGCATTATTTGGTATGGTAGTCTGGTAAGCCATGCTTTTCGTGAAAACATATCTGTCGATAGATTTATTTGTTCTATAGCATAATCTTTGCTGTAAAAAAATATGAATTCTGTTTAAATTAATTCGGAGTATGCCAATTTCTTTGTTATCTATTATTTTCATCCAACTGACATAATATATTTATTGTCTGAGCGAAGCGAAGGCTAATACTCAGCGAAATATTACTGTCTGGACACATTACAACTACGATGGATATTAACGCCATGTCCTACTAAAAAAAAAGCCTAATAAAAACCTTTCGTCAAACATAACTCAAACAATATTTGTCGGATTTCGTTTCGGATTTCACCAGAAGATACCTATGAGGGCCACCTACTGAATGCACCTAATGTGAAAAATAGGTTCCAAACCGTTTAAAAATTATATTAAAAAAAACTGATAAAAAAGCACAGTTTATCTGCATACTTCACAAAAATTTCGTGTGCGTCACTTTCACCGGTTGATGTTTTCGTGGACAACTGGTTTGAACACATGGAGCAAATAAAAAAAATACACACGCAGTAATATTGAATGGATCAGTTTCAACCACGTGATCACAAACCTTGCAACAACCCGTGGCAACCAGTTTTGATGGGCAAACAAATAATAATACGGTACTCCGTACCACGGTGACCGTTTTTAGCCTGTTGTATAAAATCTGTACAACAGTTTAAATCCGGCTAAAAACTCAGGCTAAAAGATAGTTGTCAGCCTATCGACTGGAAATTAACAGATTTTTTTAATACTCATATAACGAAATCTAGAAATTTTGTGGATGATTAAAAGAAAAGGCATGAGTGTTCATTTCTCCTTTAGGTAATCTTTCTCTGGATGTCTGTCTGTCTATTCTACAGCATGCAATTTTCTTGTAAAGGATGATACTATTATGCAGTAAAATCTCCATAACGGACACACCCGATTAGTGGACACCTCTATTTAGCGGGCATTTTTTCGATTACCAACCCTTAAATAACTGTACATTTTTTACTCTCAGTAGCGGACACCTCCAAAAAGAGGAGAAATTCTGCATTCTCGAGGTGTCCGCTATTCAGAGGTTTTACTGTATACATTATTGATAGTTATTTTACAGGGCTGCACAAAAGAATAAGAATACATAAAACGAATATAAACTAAATTCGGGATTGGTAGATCGCTGATGGTAATGTAATTTTAGGATGTTGTTACAGTCATCCGCAGCATGTTTTTAGAGTTTCGTTCATCTAAACAAACCCTACCTGTCTCACTCCTTTGTCTGTCTGTCTGTCTGTCCGTCTGTCACAGAGCCCGTTCTCAGAAACTATATATGTCGGAGACTTGAAAATTTGCATACTTATAGCTGAATTCCACACATCAAACGGCAAATAATAAAATTTTGAAGAAGTCTAATATGTAACACTCTGGGCTCTAACTTGTGTATTTTAAGCAATTTTTCTAACTGAGCCCCTAATTAAGTTGGAGACATGAAATTTTGCATACTTATAGCTGAACACCTCACATCAAACAACAAATAATAAAATTTTGAAAAAGGTCTAATATTTAACACTCTGGGCTCTAACTTATGTATTTTAAGCAATTTTTCTAACTGAGCCCCTAATTAAGTTGGAGACATGAAATTTTGCATACTTATAGCTGAACACCTCACATCAAACAACAAATAATAAAATTTTGAAAAAGGTCCAATATTTAACACTCTGGGCTCTAACTTATGTATTTTAAGCAATTTTTCTAACTGAGCCCCTAATTAAGTTGGAGACATGAAATTTTGCATACTTATAGCTGAACACCTCACATCAAACAACAAATAATAAAATTTTGAAAAAGGTCTAATATTTAACAATCTGGGCTCTAACTTATGTATTTTAATCAATTTTTCTAACTCATCCCCTAATTAAGTTGGAGACTTGAAAGTGTGCATACTTATAGCTGAACACTTGCGATAACACGATAAATCATACAATTTTGAAAAAGTCATATTTAACCCTCCAGTCTCTAACTTCTGTATTTTAAGCAATTTTTCTAGCTCAGCCCCTAATTAAGTTGGAGACATGAAATTTTGCATATTTATAGCTGAACACCTCACATCAAATGAAAAATAATAAAATTTTGAAAAGTCTATTATTCAACCCTCTGGGCTATAACTTGTGTATTTTAAGCAATTTTTCTAACTCAGCCCCTAATTAAGTTGGATACATAAAAGTTTGCATTCTTATAGCTGAACACTTGCGATAACACGATAAATCATTAAAAAAAGTGATATTTAACCCTCCGGTCTCTAACTTCGGTATTTTAAGAAATTTTTCTAACTCAGCCCCTAATTCAGTTGGAGACATGAAATTTTGCATATTTATAGCTGAACACGTTACATCAAACGACAAATAATAAAATTTTGAAAAAGTCTAATATTTAACCCTCTGGGCTCTAACTTGCGTATTTTAAGCAATTTTTCTAACTCAGCCGCTAATCAAGTTGAATACATGAAATTTTGCATACTTATAGCTGAACACCTCACATCAAACGACAAATAATAAAATTTTGAAAAAGGTTTAATATTTAACCCTCTGGGCTCTAACTTGTGTATCTTAAACATTTTTTCTAACTCAGCCCCTAATTAAGCTGGAGACATGAAATTTTGCATACTTATAGCTGATCACCTCACATCAAACGACAAATAATAAAATTTTGAAAAAGTCTAATATTTAACCCCTGATATTTTGTCTCACGCAATTTTTAAATTTAAACTGTTTTGCAATATTATTTTTTGTTCATTTTGCATAATAAGTGTAATGTGATGTAATTTCTTCTATGTAAGACTTCTAACGCAAGTTAATGAATTTATTTTACAATATCCTTTCTCTTTTAAAATTCACATGTAAATATAGTTTTTATGGCGTAATTTCCAATAAATGCTTGCTTTTTATACCTAATTATTTAATTCTAATTTGAAGGGTTTTTTTTTTTCTGTTTATAATAGTAACGTGTAAATATTTTTTTTTTTATTTGAAGCAAACATGATTGTTTCCGCTGTTTATACAGTTAGCAACAGTTTAAATTAATACCATTTTCTAAAATATGTAAAAAATATATGCCGAAATGCTGAATATTTGAATTTAAAATAGAAATAAAAACTCAAAAAATCAGTCCAAATTAAAAAAAATTAATGGAATCTGCACACCGGGATCTTCTATTGAATAAAATGATCTAAAAATGATTAAACTCCCATGTATAGTTTTTGCTCCTATAAAACTTTTTCAATGGAACGATTTTGTCCAACTGTAACATTAAATATCTCTTAAAATAATTCTTCGATTTGAAAACTGTATGCATCAGCGTGTTGATCAAACATTTCTCTATAAGGCCACCGATTTTCATATTTTTGTATGCAATAGTTTTCTTAATATTAACGAAGAAAGACCTCCGGTCACAAAAAATTCAAAACCGGCGGCGGCGGCGGTGACAGCGTCAGTTACTTTTTTTAGAATAGAGATATATATAAAAATGAAAACTTGTCTATCTGTCTGTTTGTAATTCTATAAAAATTCACAATTTGGAAATCAAAATTGTGAAAAGATACGTACATGTGTATTAAAACATAGTTGAGGCAACTAAAGTAATCCGGAATCGAAATAATTTATAGTTAATGTTTAATTAATAAAAAACCACCAATTTAACAGCAATTTCTTATCAAATTTAAACATTTTTCGTTAAAGCAGTTGCCAAGAATTAAAATACACAATAAAATTATTATTACTACAATTAATTTTCTACTGCACGATTTCCACGTTAAAAATGAAAATGAAATAAATAGTTTGCCGAATTCAAAAAAAGGTGAATATTACATCATAACTTTTCTATTGCAAGGTTTCCACGTGAAAAATGAAAATGAAATAAATAGTTTGACGAATTTAAGTGAAAGTGAATATAACTTCATAACTTTTCTATATCAAAGTTTCCACGTGAAAGAGGAAAATATTACGTCATATTGGAAATATAAAGGACGTGGTAGATATAGTATAACGTCATATGGGTGTGAAAAATGTATTGAATCATGATAAAAACTCGATTAGTGAAATATTGGCGTATTAAACTTTATTGCTCCAATTATAAATTGAAATAATTCATTTTTCAGAACAAACATCCTTCAAATTCTGGGCAACGTCGGGCACTTTAGTTTGTAACAGATAAATGGCTTTTGTATCTGTACATCTAATGTTAATATTATAAAGCGTTATAATATTATTAAGTGTATAATATTATTAATGCTTGTACGTTTGTGAGGTGTTATCTCTGGAACTACATAGCCAACTTAAAAAAAAATGTTGGTGGCTATCTCTGCTCCGAAAAAATGTCTGTATTTTATGTCAGTGCAAGAACGCTGCAGGAGCAAAAAAGTTCTAAAATTGCGATTATTGCGATATTGATTGGGTTTGAAACTTTAAATTTGGTGCGGTAGTTACTTTTAAGACGCAAATACTCCTAATGAACGCTCTCAATTTGACGGATAAATGTAAAAATTTCTAGAATGGTTCTAAACTATGATTTATTTGGAATACTGAAATTTTTGGGATACTGTTGGGGTTAGAAACTAGAACTTTGGCATGGTAGTAATTTATAAGATGTAAATGCTCGTTGTAGAACGAATTCTAAAAAATCGAAAGACTAAACAAAGCGGAAAAAGATCTAAAGATGATCTAAGTAACGAAGTATATGGAATTGTTAGGAATATAAACATGAAAATTGACATGGCTGTATTTACCTGTATCATGACGTAAATTCGCGCAATAGAACAATTTCTAAAAATGTAGCTATATAAACAGTGCAGAAACAAAGAACTTTCGAAATTTTTCATTTCTGTGTTACTGCTGAGCCCAAAATCTTGATATTTTGCTCCGGGTTAGTTTTAAAATATACAATTGTCTCTTTGAATGGTTTCTAAAAAATTTAAAATTTAAAAAGATGAAATTAACGGAAAGCGATCTCAATTACCATTAATTTGGAATTATTAGGTATAGCAACTTTAAATATTTCATAATGCTGCATTTCCTCCGCAAAACATGCAATTTAAATGCAACAAAACTGATAGATACCCACCTAGCATTAAATAAATTGTGTAAATATTGAATAAAGACCTGTATGAAACAGTGAGCAGGTTGCCCGAAAGTACTTGTTAAAGTGTTCCTTCTCTAGGCTTTTCTCTCTCTCGCCAAAGCCACTAACAGAGGGAAGTTCCGTTTTAAATGTGATATGAATTTTTTATCTGATTCATTTTTCTAGACATTTTATCATAAGGTCATATTCTCAATTATCATTAGTAGATTTTTTATATATTAACTTATTCTGGTGAAATTTCATAATCGGGTTCATATTGGTGTATTTTAGTTTGCATGATTTGCTGAATAAATATGTATGGATTTGTAAATTACTTCAAATGACACTTTGACAGCTGAAAAGTTATGCAGACGATATATTCAGATCTTGTGTCATACTTTATGTTGCAATCATTGCCGATTTCTTTTATTTAATACATGCTAAATACAGCTCAACTTGTGCAGAATATGCTTGAAAACAAAACAGTACAGCGTATGTAGTGGCCAGCATACACTCATCATTTAAATCCGATCGAGCATATCTAAAACACACTCTAACGAAGCATTGCATGCCACTGTTGATGTATTCGGTACTTTGTTACTATATCAGATTTTGAGTAGGGAATTCCTTAAATGTTATCAACAACCTCATTGCATCAGTGGAAAACAGATATTGTACAATATTAACTATTCCGTGGGAGCCCACACCATATAAAGTATAGTCCATTCTTTTTAAACATCATATATTTGCCATTTAAAGTTGCTCAAATTGGTGCGGAGCGTCTGATTATGCTCTTGACATCATTTTATACAGTTAAAATTCCGATATAAGATAATTTAGTGTTTCATTTTCTATTTTACTTTTAATATATTGGGTATTTTCAATTTTATATCCATGCATGGCTGTCTTGCATGGATTGATTTCTCATTTCTTTAAACAGTGTATACGAATTTATATATAAGATTTTGTAATTCTACGATTCGTTTATTTTCATCATTTCAATTTATCGCAGTATATGGACAATTAAAGATAACATCTCATTTTCTTTGCTTTCACATGTTATCATTAAATCTATGTTTTCAACAATATCGCTCAGACTAATCCCTCTGAGGGAAGTCCTAGTTACTTTTGGAACTTATATCTATAGGCAGAAAAACATATGAATGTAAAGATAATTATTAAATTACTGATATGAGAAATTACGTATTTAAATTAACTCAATCCGAGTTAGAAAAACTGTGCTTCCATATGCAAACTGGAGATATTTAAAAACAAAAATGATAATTATAAAAATGTATTAAAGCTGAATAATATACATAAATGTGAATTATGATAATTGAATTATTAAAAAGGAAATAATGTTTTAATTTTTATTTAATTACACATAGTAAAAAATATTTTAATAATTATATCCATTTAATGTAGGGTAGGGGAGTACACTACACAGTGAGACATGGTACACAGTGAGATAGCAGCCACTTTGACATATAGTTGTAACTGATTCTTCAAGCTGGCACACGCACATAACAACCTCATATTATGCAACACGTGGATGTAGTTTCGGTACTTCAGTTACTCGTCCGACAAAATAGTAAATAATTCTTTATTTTATAATGGTTAAAGTTACATAAACATCTATTTTAGAGCTTATTTCCTTCAATATGACATACGTTTACTTAACCAAACGTAGTTATATCTAATAATAGACTATTTCGACAAAACGAAATAAACTTTTTAAAGCGACGAAATTGATGTAACAGATGTGGCATCCATTTTGTTACAACGTAACGAAAGTACACATTGAGACATACAGTTGTGATACACAGTGAGACGCGTCTAATTGTGTACCTACTATGTGGTTCTGATGTTTAAAAAGTTATTTATTAATAAAAAAAGGTTTCTCTCTCGCTCTCTCACTCTCTTTCTTTGTGTGTGTCTGGGCGTGCGTTGGTTAGGGAAATTTACTAAACGTAACAGGCTGAAAATTTGCATGAAGTTAGCCCACGGTCTGCCATTGTCCACTCGAGGCTCATATTTTTTATATTTTGAAAATCTAGAAATATTAATTAAAAATCATATACTGCAGAAAATTATTGATAGAGTGTAAAAATGTATGATTTCTGAAAATATATACATTGTCTCACTGTGTACTACCTGTGGTACACAGTGAGACAATTTTCGATACTCCGTTATGCTGCTTCTGTGCTTTCATAAATAAATTTTTTAAAACCATTTATACATTAATGTGTATCCCATTTGTCTAGCTTAAAGATGTAGCAAAAATGTTTTCAAAAGAATAAAAATCGTTGTCATTCGTTAAGTAATAATAATTTTCGTCTCACTGTGTACTACCCTCCCCTATTTTACAGCATAAATACCCTTCTGCTCAATAGAAATCCGTTCCAATTTAATTTATGCCTAAAAGTAAAAAAAAAATTAAAAAATATATAAAATTAAAAATTTAATATACAAAGTTTTAGAAGGTTAATTGTTGTTGTTGTTATCTATTTGCGGATTTTTTAAACTAATCGAATTTTAGATAAAATTTAAATTATTCTTCCAACCAGACTAAATATTTTAGAACATTTGTTTTTCATATTTTTACATTAATATAAAAGTTATCCTCGCAATTAAACTTCAAAAATTAAAAGTAGTTTTAAAACTGAAAAATAGTTTTTGAACCCTTTTTGTTGTTGTTGTTGTTGTTTTTGTCGGATAAATAAATGGTATTTTTTAAAAGCAGAAATCATAAGTAACGAAATAATTTAAGAAAAAGAAAACATATATTAAGTAGGTTTATACTTTCTATTGCTAAAGTTTTGAAATCTGAATAAAAAGAACATAAAACAATAAAAAGAAAATTTGAGATTATGCTAAGAGATTATTTGAAAACTTTTATCTAAAAACCGCTTAAAATGCTTAAGTCTGTAATATTGATTGTTCCTCGTAAGCATTATTTCTATATATTGGGAGTAAAGAAGATTTAAAATAAAGAAAATTATTTTGATTTTTCTAAACGCGTGAATTTGTTTTCGATTCCAATAAATCAAATTTTCTAAACTGCTGAAGATTTAAATTTAAAGTTGAAAACTTGCTTATTTTTTAATACAATGACTAAAGGTTCGCAGCACAAATAAATGCTATATTCATTTATTTATAATTTTATTTAATATTTTATATTTCATAAAATCTAGAGAACATCTCAATAAATTAATCTATTTTAATTTTGTGAAAACTCGGAAAATCCTGGTTGCAAAACATTCTGCTTTGTGTACAGAACATAGATGAAAATCATTTTAAATTTAAATTAATTAATAGATTTCACAAGATTTCCAACAAGATCATTTTTTTATTGAATCATGTATCAATAATGTATTTAAATAATGCATTTATTAAAAATTAAATTTTTCAAAAGCAGCCTTGTACCTGTGTTTTAATCTAATTTGTAATACATCTGTATGCAAAGTTTCAGAGAATTTATTTCAGCCTTTTTCCATTTGACGAAAAAAAAGGACACTTTAATTTTGTTGTTGTTAAACAAATGAAGCTTGTAGTAAGCTTTTTCCAAGCTCCAGAAATCCATTGCATATGCTTTACTGCTGCCGCTTTGTCCTTTGTCTTACATATTTACTGATATTAACTAAAGTGATTCTTTACATTATTGTAACAAACAAATGTTCATTGTTGAGATAAATTTTGAAAATATCATACTTGGAAATTATTTTTCTTTTATAAATATATGTAAAAAAAATCAGTAAATTGAGTTACGACTTTCAAAGACATTTTATTTGAACGTAGTTATTTATTTTTCTTTTCGGTGATATGAAAAATGAAATTATGCGATATTTTGAATAGAGCATATTTTGTGCAATAAAAGAAAAGGGGCAGCACAGATTGTTGCTATCTATTAGCATTAGTTTGACACCTTGTATAATTATCCAACTTACAATATAATTTCTTTGCTTTAAATTAGGATATTTTTTTCAAAAAGAAGAAATCTATGTATATATATCTATGAAATATCTGTATATTTTTACTTAAAATCTTTACTTCTGTCTTTCTTTTTTTACTGAAAATTCTTGCGGCACTGAATATCAGTAGATTTTTATAAACCCCAAAACAAATTCATCATTATTTGCAACTCAGTAATAAATTATTTAGTACTGACCATACTCCCATCAGCGTCGCACCAACTCAGGGATTTTGAAGAAAGAACAAAAGAATTTTACTCAGCATATATATATATATATATATATATATATATATAAAGAAAAACCTTGAAAACCCAGAAAATACCCCGATCAGATTGTAGTTGAGATCAATTTAAAAATATTCAACACCACACTGTAAAAAATTTGCAGCATTCTGGCAGGTCATTTGACCATTTTTTCCGAAAACGGTTACACAACCGTAATTTAACACTATTCTGACCATATTATTGGCCATTTTATGGTCAGAATATAGTTAAATTATGGTTATGAAACCTTTTTTTCAAAAAACGGTCGAATGACCTGCCAGAATGCTGCAAAATATTTAACAGTGCATGAAATATGAATTTGGAAAATTTCTAAAATTATTGAAAAATTCGGAGTAAATTTTAACTAATTTCATTGTTATTGAACGAAAGTTAATATAATTGAATAGTAAATAAAGATATATTACAAAACATAAATTTCAATTTAAATGTAATTTAATTTGAAGTATAACAATATATCAGACGAAACGATATGATAAATATTCCACTTTAGGTTGTTATTTATGGTGGATGTCTTAAGTTATATGATAGAATAGTGCGATTTTTGTTACAAATTACAGTCCTTTCTCACATTAACCCATATACTGTTTGACATTATCCTCCTGGTATTATTGGTTTATCACTTAAACTATGTAAGCGTATTCCTAATCTTAAAGGTTAAAAGGACACAACATTCCTTCTTAAATAAACGCAAAAAAAAAAAAAAAAAAATCATAAGATTTTATTTAACTGTTGTATAGCAAAAGTTTTGAAATTTAAAAGTTTTCTCATAAAGAAGAAGTAAGGTTATATAATAGGGTGGATCGAAAAAAACGAAATATTTATAATCAAAATGTAATAGAGCGGAAAAGTTGCCTTTTGTGATAAAGAATAAATTCGTAAAATATTTCACCGATCGGTTAATATTGTTTACCACCGCAAGGGGGCCAAACTTTCCAAAAATCGCAAAAAACATGTTTTTTTTAAATGTTTTTTATAAATTTTCCAAAAGTACGAATATAATCTCTAATAGGACGTAATAGGTACATGAAGATATAAGAAATGTCCCGGTAAATGTTCATTATGATAAAGTCATATCTTTTACTGCTGCAAAGGAACCGCATTTTTTTTTATGTAAAAATTTTATTTTTTCAAAAATTTTATAATTTCTATAATGTGTCTATATGTAAATAAATTTACTTCATATCTATTAATATGTCCTAAATTTTGTTAACTATTTGTCATAGACTGAAAAATAAAAACGGTAATCATTCATTTTTCTTGACGATCGCTTCATCTACTGCTGTTTTACTGCATATCAGCAATTCATATACAAAAAATCACAAGAATGATATAAAATGAACAAAATATTTTAGTATTTAAGTAATTAAAATACAGAGATGTTGAGCCCAATTGGATTAAATAAACTTAAAATGAAGAAGTATTTAAGGTAAATAAATTTTACAATATGACTTGCTTACAAATAAACCCATTGTTCTTCGAGAGGCCGAAAGTGATCAAATGTGATCCTCCCACTGTTTTTGTCCACAAACTTTAACAGAACGTCAGAGACTAATTTCACGCATCTTTCTAGTGATTGAGTACGACAAGGACAATTATATCAGCTGATGTTTTTAATCGGACATTCTAAACTTACCAGCGTTGTTAGATTGTCAGTCGATAGACAAACCGTAACTGCTGGTTTCGTTAGTTTACAGTTTTGCAACTCTACTAAATACATACTATTTTAAGCTTCAAAGTTCATGCGTGGAATGACGAAGTGACGTATGGCACTATTCGTGCTCACAGAACTTCGTGCTTTGGCAATTTCCTTCATGGCAATTTTCTTATATCTTCATGTAGCTATTGCGTCCTATAAGAAATGTTATCTGTACGTTTGGATAAGTAATAAATCAATATGGAAAAAAACACATTTTTTCGATTTTTTGAAATTTTGACCTCTTTGCTGCGGTAAAAGATATTAGCCGATCGGATATTATTCGATTTACGAATTTATTATGCATTACAAAAAGCAACTTTTCTGCTCTATTACATTTCGATTATCAATATATCGGTTTTTTCGACCCACCCTATTATATAATGCATATTTTTGGAGGTATGCTGCCTTAAATCTTGAGTGTATTCGCAATGTATATATATAAAATGATGTATTGCTTACAAAATAATCACAAAGCCAAATTTATTACAATGAAATTTGATACTTTTTTGTATGCTTCACATTAAGCGCATATTCTGGGTGTCTCTTATTTGCCGATTGACCCTACTTGATGCTTATGTTTGTATGGAATTGAAATGTAATACTTAAGCAATAGAAATAAGAATCAAGGCATCTATCATTTGATACGGTATCTGGTGTCACAAAGGACAGTTTCAAATTGTTTTCGGAAAAGTGTAATGTTTAGGTTTTTTTTTTTTTTTTTTTTTTTTTTTTTTGAGTACATTTGAGAATTTTACTTTTTGAAAATATACAGATATTTCATCAAATTTTGCATTTTATAAATACAAATCTAATTTAAGAACAAATAGTGTATTTATTAGTCATTTCCACACTAGCACGAAAATTAAATTAATCATTAAATCCGCCGTGCGATACGCCGGCCTACGAAATCCCACACATGATAGACATATCCGGCGAATACAAAGACCACGGAAGAAGCTGTACGTGTTCTGCTCACAAGAAGTCTTGAACATTCCATGTGGGCGAGCATCATCCCGTTGAATGATAGCTCCAGGAATGCCTTGAAGGAAAAGAACAACCTCGGTCTCTAACACTTTACTGATGTACATGTTGCTGTTCAGATTACGCACAAGTCGTAGCAGCTGCGATCTTCCATGATATGCAATCACACCCCTAACCATAACTCTGGGTGCTTGTCCACTATGGCGTTCGATAATGCATTCCAGGAGGTAGCGTTCCCTTGCACGGCGTCTAACACGAATGCGGCCATCATGGTACCACAATTTAAAGCAGGTTTCGTCAGATAAAAACCACTTGTTGCCAATCTGAATACCAGCATGTATGTTCATGGGCCCATTTCAGGAGCAGGTGACTATGGTTTTGCGTGAGGGCGACCCTGTATAAAAGATTTCTTACACGTAGTCCACGGTGCAGCAGGCATCGACGAATTGGCAAAAAAGACAGTGATACACTTGTAGTAGTTGACCAATATATTGCAAACTGTCTCAATGAAAAAATAGATACCAAATAGACACCAACTCATAAAAAGTGGGAAGGATTGTACTTTGTGCCAATATATTAAGAAAAAGAAACAACGTATAAAGGCACAAATAAAATGTGTTTAAAAGCATACAGCTGTTTCAAAACCTCTAAGGTTTCCTCATCAGTGCTTAAAATAAAAGTTAAATTAAAACTAAAACATTGTGTAAAAAAAGGGGGGGGGGGAGAGGTGGACAGAGAGTCAGAAAAGCGTACCTTTCAGCTCCTTTTAATAAAATTCAATTCACAAATCTGAAACATCCAATTGACAGTTTTTCAAATTGGGGTATTTACAGGATATCTTGCGAATGCAACAAAATGTACATTGGTCAAACGAAGCGTGCCTTTAAGATCCGTTTGGGGGAGCATAAAACTTGCGTTAAAAATTGTGATATTAAACGTTCCGCTATTGCCAACCACTGCTGGTCCAACAACCATAATTTTAAATTTTCCGAAGCCTCCATAATACAGAAATGTACATCAATCTATGATCTGGACTTCTGGGAGGCTTACCACATATGGAAAAATTCAAACAGTTTAGTTAATGATTTATCCAGTACGCCCAATTTTTCAAAGGTATGGTTTAATTTTCTATAATTCTCTCCACTCCCTCCCCCCCCCTTTTTTTCTCCTTCTAAGTTTGGACTCTTCCAGAGCAATTGGGTATTTTGACTGGTCTCCCTGAATTTGCGCGTGAGATCAACTCCGTAACTGTTTGTCAGCCGTATGTCGCATTTCACCGTTGGCAGTAGAGCTGAAAGGTACGCTTTTCCGACTCTCTGTCCACCTCCCCCCCCCTTTTTACACAATGTTTTAGTTTTTATTTAACTTTTATTTTAAGCACTGATGAGGAAACCTTAGAGGTTTTGAAACAGCTGTATGCTTTTAAACACATTTTATTTGTGCCTTTATACGTTGTTTCTTTTTCTTAATAGACACCAACTGTCTAAATACCAAAGATATCAATAATATATTTAAAAAAGTTATGAAATTTACTAAATTCGATACTTTGGTAATAGCCACATGAAAAGGAGTTAATCGCCGAAGAAATCGACAGAGATTTCGGTATTTACTGATGTCTTTGATTCTAACAATTTCAGCGGTTTAGGTGCGTAATCCGAAAATATATGTGTTGAATTTGTGTTTTATTTATATTACTAGCAAAAGCCATGTTTTGTTTGAATTCGCGAAGCATTATTTAATAAGAAAAATACTTGAAATAACAATATGTTTTTTATTTATTTATTTATTTTATTTATTTATTTATTTTTGCATCTTTATTAAGCAAGAACGTTATTTTATGTTTTGGCGCATTTTAATTTTAGAAACGTAAATTCAGCCAAATAACTAAGAATTTCCTCGGAATCTTTTATTTATGATATAACGATTTTAACAATTAAATATATTTATTTACTATTATTTTGTTGCCAAGTTACAAAAAAAAATCATAATATAATTCTTTTAAAATGCGTAAGTATCGTCTGCGTAAATGATTTCAAATAATAAGAGTAAAATGCGTATTTGAATTCTTAACACTGAAAAATACTTTTATAATTGAAATGTAAATTATTGAATTTTCACAAATTTTAATTCATTAAAAATATGCTATAATTTTCATAAAGGTATTTTTAAAATTTCCTAAAAGAAATCGTGAAACTATTTAATTAATCATGATTCTATCTATAATGACTACCTCCATGATTTATTTGTTCTTCTCAAAATATACGTGTTTCACTTTTTATTTGCAAAAATGCGCCCATAATGGAAAAACATGTAAAATAAAATTATTAAAATAATAAATTTTTTAAGGTTATTCTGTAAAAAAAAAAAAAATAATAATATTGTGCAAATCTACACATCATAATTTATTTTAATGTTTAATTTCAAGTAAAAATACCTAATAGATTTTTTTGTAAAGTGTACGACAAAATGTAATTGTTAAGCCTAGTAGAGGGTTCCCTTCGCGCATCCTAATATTATTTATATATTGGCGAAGTTTTAATTTCGTTTTGGAATATTATCCGGAAAGGAATGCAGAACTATTTATATCATTTTAAGTGCAAACGAATTAATCTTTCGAAATCCGGCTGGCCGTGATAGAGATGGATTTAAAAATAATTCACACTTGAAATTAGTTTTTTTTAAAAACAGTAAACTTAAATACAGTTTTTAAAAAATCGTATTTAAAAGTACATTTTATTTTGTTTTTCTGTGGGGTAAAAATTTAAATTGTTTGGTTACATGTACATTAAATTTATTTGAGTTTTATTTTATTTTAAATCATTTAGTTATTTATTTACCGATGAATTTTCGATTTCGTTATAGAAAATTAGCGAAAGACAAATGTTGAAGTAATTACGTTTGAAAATTATTAAAAAACACAACAAAAGAGTCGATACAATTCTCTAAGGAACTGTATTTTAAAATACATTTTTTCCTTATACGATAAGGTAAAAATTGGAAATGTACGAAGATTAAGGTTTAAAAATTACACTAGCGAAAACTGCAAAAACGAAATTAATTCTGCAGCTGTTTCCAATCTCAAAATGTTAACAGCATTATGCAAGGACGCTTTCGTCCTTTACAATATAGATTTGAAATATTGAATTTAAATTTAAGATAATTAACTGATATTTTCATTGTTGCTACATTTTCAAAAGAAACTGAGCAAAGTTTAAAATAATTTATATTTTTGTATTAACATTTAATGTATGTTTTTTATGCATGAATATCACTAAATATTTCGCGGATCATGTGGGTTTGCATATACAGGTTGTCCACTCTCAACAGTGTCCAATGGCTAATTGCTAAACTGTTAGTCATAGGCATATAGTTCCAATTACAAAAATATTTTATGATGAAGTAAACAAATATTTTAAAGGCAATTTGGAACAATAAAAATATTTCTTAAAAAATTACGAAATTTAAATTTTTATACCTATAAATTATATCCTATAAATTATATTTAGTACAATTTTCCTATTACAATGACATGTAAGACGAAGAAAGTCTTCTTCATATAACACTAAAATTGACTGAGTTATGAAACTTTAAAAATGCATGACTTATACCACTTTTCTACTCTGAACACAAATGCGTTTGACCATGCTTTGAGGGGTTATATGCCAACTGCTTAAAGTACTTATTTCATGTGTATCTGCGCTTTGTAAAAAAATCGTAGAAGCATTACGGTTGAGTTAACTTTTATTAAATTTGTTTTTTATGCATGAATATCACTAAATATTTCGCGGATCATGTGGGTTTGCATATACAGGTTGTCCACTCTCAACAGTGTCCAATGGCTAATTGCTAAACTGTTAGTCATAGGCATATAGTTCCAATTACAAAAATATTTTATGATGAAGTAAACAAATATTTTAAAGGCAATTTGGAACAATAAAAATATTTCTTAAAAAATTACGAAATTTAAATTTTTATACCTATAAATTATATCCTATAAATTATATTTAGTACAATTTTCCTATTACAATGACATGTAAGACGAAGAAAGTCTTCTTCATATAACACTAAAATTGACTGAGTTATGAAACTTTAAAAATGCATGACTTATACCACTTTTCTACTCTGAACACAAATGCGTTTGACCATGCTTTGAGGGGTTATATGCCAACTGCTTAAAGTACTTATTTCATGTGTATCTGCGCTTTGTAAAAAAATCGTAGAAGCATTACGGTTGAGTTAACTTTTATTAAATTTCAGATAAGCTAATATAATTGTATTTTAACATATGTTTTATTTTGTAAGGATTTGAGACTGTCTTTTTCATGATTTCTTTTAACAAAAATTATGTTATTTTTATAATTTTTTATTTAACTTCACCGATCGTATGTATGTTTTTCCTGTTCAAAATTTGTACTCGAACTTTAACTCACTTTCAAATATCAAATCGAGATTAAATTTTACATACTGGCCTAAATCGATGACAATATATTATTATTAGGATTTTCAGTGGTTACAATTTATATTTATTTTACAGGATAACACAAAAAGATTCGGATAGATTACCGCCAAGAAGTTTAAGAAAAAGTTTTAGATTAAATATTAGACAAGTTTTAGAATTGGCCGCGGTTTTAGACAACGTGCGATATGAACGACGAGCGACAAACCAGTTTTGTAAGGGGCATAGCCCCTATTAATTGATTACCAAATATATAAATGATGCGAAAACTATTTCTATAACACAAAGCAGTACTTTATGCCTTAACCCTTTCAGGCGCAAATCATTTTCGATGCTAAAGTGTTGAAATAATTGATTGGCACCGGAATTTGCCAAAAAAAAATATTTTTAAATAAGAAAGAAGCTATATTTCACAAACTTATTAAATGGAAAATATTTTACTACAATTCTGGTGCCATTGTAGCGTTTGGGAATTTAAATTAAGTGGTTTCATAAACATACCACCGCCTCTGAAAGGATTAAAAGCATATTCATATTTCGTGATAGTTGGCCCATTTTTACGAAAGCCTAGAAATTTGAAAAACTGAAAAAGAAAAACAGTCCACAGAAATGTGCAATTTTAGTTTTTGAAGTAATTAATATTCGGCCATCATCAAAAAGGAAAAATGACAGAGAGAAAGAACGAAACAATCATCCAAGAAAATTGAAATTGTCAAATTGGAAACACTTGTTCAAAATTGTGCGCGCTCAAATGAACTCATATTTTTTAATCAATATTTGTTTTTATACACTTCATTTATAAAAATCTTGTACAATGAAAAAAGATAAATAAAATTGAAAAATGGGTATTATATGCCCGTCATCCAATTGCTTTCAAGTCTTTTAAAATAAATTCCCATTTCTTTTTCATAGTTTACATCTTTTTTTAATTCCGAGATAGAAAACACTTTCTGAAACAACTCTCGTATTTTTTTTTCTATTCATAAAAGCATTTAAAGTGTACTTTGACATCAAAAGGATATTTCTTGTGTGTAAACACATTCCATTTTCTATTTCTGTAATAGATGAATAAGTAGATCCTTTAAAACTTTTCGCAAATGAAAAGGGAAAACTGGAAGTACTTGCATTTTGATTTTCATGTCCTAGATTTATCTTAATATGCAACAAAAATTCAGTCAATCTGAAAATTGTCAGAAGACAAAAACAGTTTTTATGAGAACAATTTCGAATCTTTTTCGCATGCAACAAATGTTTTAGGCAAAGACATACTGCATACACGCCAGTTGAATTTAAATACAATAGAAAGTTTTTTTTTTTTTATGATTACACTTAAATAACTTTGTTTCCTAACTTAGCACAGCAAGCATGTATTTCCTTCTGTATATCGTTTTTATCTTTTACAGAAAAAGAATGTAAATAAAATCCTACAATATGTGTTATAATTTCCTCTTTTATATATTTCAAATAGTTTAGAATAAATTCATGTTTCTCGCTTTGTAGCAGGTCACATTCTGTTGATTTTCCGAATTTTTACAAAATAGTTAATAAACAAATGTAGTTTTGAGAGTAACATTTTCCTTCCAAAAATGTATTTAAAATAGTGACTGACATCAAAAGCGGGTTTCTTGTGTATAAGCATATTTCATTTTCTATTTCCAAAACAGATCACTGATTAGAAGAAGTAAAACTTTCAAATGGTTCCTCAAATAAAAAGAAAAACTGTAAAATTATTATATTTTCATTTTCATTTTCTAAATCCATCTTAACGTGTAATAAAAGTTGAGTCAAGGAAACTAAAATCTGAAAATTAAAGCTTTTAAAACCTTTCCACACGCAACAAATGTTTTAGTCAAAATCATATAATTTAAATGCAATAGAAAATACATTTATGTATTATGTATTTATGAATGTGTCCATAGAACTTTATATAATTTGGCAATAATTAAACTGACAATTCTCGGTGTGTTTTTTAGTGCGATCTAATTTCTAGAATGGAGCCAAATCATGTACAATGATTAATCAAGACGTTGGATGAAGGATTCCGTGGAAATTATAGTTCCAAATGTCAACACTAGGATGATATGCAGCGCTGATGTTTGGCGGATTCTTTGTCCATCGTCTGATATAATCATCCTACAAAATATGGCCCTATTCTCGCAATTAGATCTCGCTATAAAACACGCTGAGTATTCTCACTTTAATTATTACCACCTTGTGTTTTCTACCGTCACATTTGGGGTATACCTATTCGGGCTTGATTATTTATCAATATATCAACAAATATTCATATTTTTAAAATATCACAATAACAGTATCTAAACTTTGGCTCATTTGATATATCGCAATAAAATAACAAACTTTTGAATTCAGTACAATTTCTCACTACAATTACACACTACTCCCCGAAAAAACTGTACCGAATATCTCACAATCCAAAAAAAAAATAATGTTTTGCATTCACCGCTAGCGCCCTGGAAATCACACCTGAATCTTCCATTCCAATGTTTTCATCCTCCTGCCTCATCTAAAATGGAACATCCTTTCCGCTGATTATCTCCGTTAAAAATAATCCCAATCGTTGCAATATATGCCTTCTCTCAAAATCTCAAGTTCGTTCGACTGTCTGGCTGCAACATCGTATAACAATTACTATTATTTCTTTCTCGCCGCTTTCATTGGCTCATACATATTGCGATATCCCCAGATGATATGTGATGAATAATCACACGAGTACTTGGTGGATCTCAAGTTAGATACAGGAAATAGCCCGTTATCACCGAGTTTATCACCGTTATCAGCCTTAACACCTGCGATGCTCGGCTTGCAAGCAACCAATCAGAGTCAATAAATGGTAAAGTTTTATCTTTTGTTTTACGTCAATTGGCGAAAAAAACAAGTTCGAAACACTCGATTGTTGCGGCGATTGGTTGATTTTAGGAAGTACTTGCCAGTCAGTAACGTCTAATATGATATTGACTATGCTGCGTGCTGCGTTCAATGCTTCATGTGATATTATAATTCTTCCTTTTACGCCGTTTGTCGTATTTTCGAGTGAATTTAATGTATCATGTCTTGTTATTTCAGCTTAGAATGCATATTCATTAGAAAACTGAATTTAAATCAGTATAAAACTATTCCCAAATGTGATTCGAAAAAGGTTTCAGTGTTGTTTTCTAGTAAAAAGATATAAATAGAGTGGATTTTCTCTTTTAAGAATGCTTTAATTCTATAGATAAAAGCTGAAAACAAAATTTTTGTTGAATCTATCATCCACTGAAAACCTATTTAATTACATATATATTAGCATAACATTAATTTTACTTTTTCCTCTGCTTTTACTTATTAGAATTATATTAAAATAGTCAACGACCTAAATCTATGAATATTTTATTTCAATTTATTTTCTTTTGATAATCTCCGTTAAACGAGAAATAATTAAATAGTTAAAATATTGTTAATAAATAATGCATATTGTAAGAAGAATATTAAACATTTAATAGAAATTTTAAAGACAAGTACTTTGCAACAAATGGTATGAGTGCGAACAGATATCAAACATAGATTTATTTTTTTTTAATATTTCTATTTTATATAAATATATATACATATTTTAATGACGCTGTGAGAACATATAGGCATAAAACATTCATTCCTTGTTTTCTACAGCTGGTTTGTACTTAAATTACTGATACTATACTATATATGTTTCAAAATTAGCAATATTTTTATTCT
The DNA here is from genome assembly GCA_963932465.1 of Maratus speciosus. NCBI lineage: Eukaryota > Metazoa > Arthropoda > Arachnida > Araneae > Salticidae > Maratus > Maratus speciosus. The sequence continues at coordinate 196,878,973 of OZ010800.1, read as the reverse complement.
TACACAGTTTAAAATAGCTATCGAGATGTATCTCCAATATCAATACTAACACGTTAATATATTGCGATAGTAGATTTCTTCTATCGTCCAGCACTAATTCCTAGTTTGTATCCATTTTGTAAATTGTCATATGCTTAGTAAAATATTAAAAACAGCATCAAAACAAAATGAGATCATAAATTTCTTACTTCATCGTAAACCACATGAAAATACAATTTATTTGAAGATATTTTAATTTCTTTTTCTTCAAAATTCCTTCTTTGTGGGCACTACATGTCATACAGTCTGCTTTTTTCCTCCCGTACGTCACATGTCACGCGACGAAGAGAAAAATTGAAAATGAATTGAACGCTACTTACACGTTGCGTTATATTCTGGCATAGTTTTAGATAGCTTTCATTACAAAAAGCTATTGCAGCCGTCCGGAAGAAACAACTCCGAAAACTTTTCGTGATCTTCACCGATCATGGCCCTCAGAACCCGAAACCACCTTCTGTTCAAATTTTGATACATATATATATATATATATATATAATCGTAAAATTCGAAGTTATTATAAACTTTTAAATATTTTATCTATTAATTTTAATTATCCACACTGCAAATAAAGGCGTCTAAAATTCAGACACATATGTGACTGAAAAAGTAATTCAGACACTTAAGTGTCTGAATATGAAGTTTCAGACACCATAGAAGTCTGAAATTAAGACACTTAAGTGTCTTACTATGATCATGGTATAAACACTGTAAACTGAAATGTCTGAAATTCAGACACTTAAGTGTCTGAAAATGGAGTGTTCAATTTTCAGACATTTTAAAGTGTCTTAATTTTTAAGACACGTGTATGCATCTGAATTTAAGACGTTTCAAACGTCTGAATCGCATCCATCTTTGGTCAACCTGCATGTTCGGCAATAGGCAACTGTCTTTTTTTTTTTTTTTTTTTTTTTTTTTTTTTTTTAAAGCTTTATACGTTGTAAAAAATATCCGTTAAAATATGGAAGTTGTACTGGCTATTCAGCCATTTACGTATTTTAATGTAATTTTTTTCCCCGTAAATTCCAGAAAAATTTCCATTTTTTTGCATATTTCTGTATTTAAAAAGTTCCATTTAAAAGATAATATGTAACTTTTCAAGGATAAACCCATATAATTCATTCCCCACTTTCAAAAACCACGTATATTAATTAGACATGATTTATTTATTTATATTCAAACCAGTTTCGTATCCAAGAGGCGAGCTGCTGTGTAGAAAATGTCAAATTTAAGTACGGAAGTTTCAATAAAAGCTTGTTCTAACCTTAGAATGCGTGATTTCGCAGAAACCATGAAATTTTTCATTTTAGCCAAGTTTCCGTTATACAGAGGTTTACTTCAGTTTTATTTACTGTTTATTGAGTTTCATTTAGCAAATAATGTTCTGTAGTCCATTTAAAAAAATACGGTATAACCATGCTGAAAGTGAAATTTTGCCCAGTCCCATACGATTCTGTCTTAAGTTTGATTGCATAATAACTTACCGTTATAAAAACCTGTTTAAAGAGGATAGCTTATAATTCGATAGGTAATTTATTCATCATTTCGACCACAAACAAAAATGAATAAAAATTTATACATTTCCAAAACATTAAATATTTCGTGCCAGAAGAATCTTTCTTTGGATTAGAAATTAAACATTCAATTTTAAGATGAATAGTGCCGCCATCTATTGGTGTCAAAGTAGTTTATCTGGAAACAATTTTATTCGTTTGCTGGTAAAAAGAAAAGGATTTTCTAATTATGTACTGCATTCTAGAAGTCAACTAATTAAACCCTGTAAACTACTTAATTCGTAACCTCTATAATCTCTATTTAAATTTAAAAAAAATTGTAGTCCACTTTCCTTTTAATAACAGTTCAAAGACCACTATTAAATAAGCTGCAGTTTCATATTTTAAATCAGTACATTACTACTGATGTTCAACTTATAACCCAATTTACTTAAAACCTTTATTTTATGGCGTGCATCCCTTGGCTTCTGGCGGGGGGGGAAGGTCCTCATTTGCACTCTAACAAATCCTCTGGTAGAAAAGAAAAAACTGAACTTAAAATACCACATATTCAAATAAATTTCTAGAAAGAAAATGTGTAACAGGGATGTGGAGGGTATACGCCGTATTCCTTCTGGATTTTTAAAAAATACTCCGTATACCCTGTTTCTCAAATAAAACTGCAACGAAAACTCTATACATGACTTTAGCCTATACCCTCTGCCTCTAGCGTATACCCTCTAATTTTTTTACGACTACAACACTGTGTGAAAAATATTTACAATTGTACTAAATTGGAAAAAAAAAAACTTACTGCTACTTAAGAGGACAGGTAAAGCAAAATTCAACTAAAAAATCGATTTTTACTTTTTTATATCATTAAATAGTTCAAACTTTTATCTTTCCAACGTTGTGTCACACATATTTATATATAAAAGAAATAAGTATTCAAATTAATAATTTTTTCTAAAAATATTTCACAGCTTAATGGCCTTTTAAATCTGACTTTTTCTTAAAACTTAGATTTTTCATGTTTATGTTCCTTTTTTTTCAATATCTATTAAAATTAAAAACTCAGATTTCTATTTAATATTTATATTATGATAAATTGTATATTTTAACACAGGGTATTAATGATTTGTTGAGAATTATTTATTTTGGCAGTGAAATCTTACCAAAAGTGATAATTTAAAAATGACTTTCAATAAATAATTAATAATTAATTTTGAGTTTCACTTAGAAAGAAAATAGTCAGTTAAAATACGTAAATCGTGTTATTTTAACTACTCTAAAAAATCTAGACCTCTGTCTTTCACAATTTCTGAGAAAAAAGTACATAAAGTTGGTGAATTTAACATGGCGGAGATAGGACTTACCCGGTCCCCTTAAAAACATTGCGTTGTGCTTTATAAATACTTTATTTCAACGATCGGCCGATGAAAGCGTGGTCGAATGGATAAGGCACTGAACTCCTATACAACAGGACCTCAGATCGAGTCCCACCTCGGGTAAGTATTAAAAGTTTACAGTAGAATTGAATACAAGTACCGTGATCCTTCGGGAAGGTGGTTGTTGAAATATGGTGGTTAGTCCTTGAAAAATATATTTTATCTTTTTAAATGGAAATTTTTAAATACAGAAATATGCACAAACTAAACGGATTTTTTTTTTTTTTTTTTTTTTGGAATTTAGATCAGAAAATTTCCATTAATATATGTAAATTATACCGGAGTCTCGAGTGGCTACAATTTCCATATTTTTAGCGATATATATATATATATATATTGCAGTGTATAATGCTTACAGAAGAAAAAAAAAAGGTGAAAAAATGTTTGTCAAAGTGGTCAAACATGGATGCAATTCAGACATTTGAAGTGTCTGAAATTCAGACGCATACAAGTATCTTAAAAATTAAGACACTTTAAAACGTCTGAAAATTGAACACTCCGTTTCAGACACTTAAATGTCTGAATTTAAGACATTTCAGTTTACAGTGCATATTTAGTTCTTATTCCCAAATTTCATAAAACTCCTATTAAATTTAGGACTGTTACTATTGGTTGTAATACATATAATAATAAAGCAAATACACTTCTCTTAAAAATTCTTAATCAAATATATGAACTTACTACAAACAATGATAATACACATTGTATAAAAAATAGCTATCAACTTGTTAATATTTTAAAAAATCTTCATTCTGTTTGTAATATAACGACATATGACTTCAAAGATCTTTTTAATAATATAGACCTATTAGATTTACATAAAATTATAAATGCATTATTGGTATACCACATGGCGGTTGTACTTCCAGTTTACTCTCAGACTTATATTTATCTCATTATGAACGTAATTTTACTAATAATAATCTACATTTATATCGTTATATTGATGACATCATTTTAATTGAAACTGATCATTCTGCAATTACTCGATTTCCAGTTGATTATCCCACTAATTTGGAATTAACGGAAAACCTTTTATCTAACAATACAATTAACTTCTTAGATCTTAAAATTACAATAAAAGACAATAAAACAATCACAGATTTATATGACAAACGTAAAGAATTAAAATTCACAGTTAATACATTTACAAATTTTAAATCTTGTCTACATCATTCTGTATTTCGTAATATAATACTTAATCATTTATATAGAATAAAATGTTTATGTTCTTCTCCTCTAATTAACAATAATATTAAAAAACTAATTTATGATGCAATAAATCATGGTTTTCCAAAAAAATTCATATATTCATTAATATACAATTAGTACTTTTCTTACATGATCTATAAACACAAATTAACACATGCGTAAACAAAATTAGAAAAAAATTATAAAATAAAAAAATATCTATAAAAAATTAAAAATTGTAAAATAATATAAATATATATATATATATATATATATATATATATATTATAGGTTGGTTGGGTGGGCAGATGTTAGAGTACGGAGGAGGGTGGTGTTGTCTGGATAATACGCAATGGTTAATTATTTATTTAAAAAAAAAAAAAAAGCGGGGCTCTTGTATCATTACTATATTTTTGTTATGTATTTTATGTGGATGTTGATTTGATATTTTATATGTAAATTGGAGATTTTCATTAATATTATAATTAGCTTAATTATTCATTAATCTAATTTACAATTATTTGTTATTAAATTTTAATTTACTAAGGACAATATCATATTAATTACTAATAGTATGCCACTCTTATAGTGAATGATATACATATAAGTAGTTTTAATATAAATATAGTTATACTGTATGCATTAAAATTGGGTGATTATTTTTATTATTATTCCTCTATTCTTTTTAATATTTATTATCGATTTAATGTTTTTGAATGTCCCACATTCATACTTTATGGATTTTTATGGATGTCTGAAAATAATCCACATTCTATATTTGTGCTTTTTAAGTAATGGGATTTTAAGTATTATTTAACCTTCTATATACTTCCACATGTTTTTTTATTTCCTGTTCATTTTATAAATATCTTATATATAATTCATTAAAAAATAATTTTTATGTTATTTTTAATAATTATTTATATTAATTATTACTGAATTTATTTTGTTTTATAGCATATAGCTATATGCTATATATTATCAATGTTCTAGCATTATTTAAACTCTTAGTTTAGTTTAAATAAGTTAGCTAATAGAATATATTGTATGCTTTTAAATTTTATTAACAATAGTTTTAAATACATTGTGTGATTTATATTAGGTTTATAATTCTCTATATATAAGGATTTGTTTGGTTTTGCTGTTTAAACAGTTATTTACATTCAAAAGCTTACAAATTTTTATCTTGCGATAGATGTTTAATATAATTAATAATAGATGGCAGCACCAAATTTGTCTCTTTCAGATTGCTCTAATTTTTAATTTTTCTAGCTCCATTTCAGTTATAATTTATACACCAGGGGGTATTTTTAGCTAAATTTTGACGATATTGTTAAACTGTTATCTATTAATTTAATAGTGCATTTTAAATAATGTAATTAATATCTATTTATTTTATATTAGATTAAATTTGTTTTACAAGGTATTTCAAATTTTATTTCAAAATGTATTAACTGCATCCTTTAGTATCATTTACTGTGATTTCTTAACTGTTTTATTCACCTTAATCTTTTTGATATACTGGTAGACATGTGCACATGGATTTTTGTAAAATACTGAAATATTAATCGGTATGGTGTTTATTATTTATATTTTATATCCTATAAATATTTAAATACGTTTTATTGATTCTTCCATTTCATATTATTTGTTTCTATTCTGCTTTCATTTTTAAACAATTCACTTGATTGTAGTGGTTGTTCGGGCACAGGTAAAAATTAATTTTAGCTTTAGCTTATTTTTCCCACAGAAAACAACCATTTTGCTTATATCATTGAATTCTGTGCCCTTGATAACGTAATTCAATGTATAAGCTTTTCAATTTTTGTCGGTGTCCACTTTTTTCTTCCATAATAATTCTTATAATATTTTTTTATATATATATAATACTTACAGCTTTAATTCATAATAATTGACGGTGGTAGGTTATGTTTAATTAATGGTAATATATATATATATATATATACCAATCTCTCAAGCGCGCAATGTCCAGCTTCATCCTCCATCTTGTTTCAGAATGACGGCCATATAATTTTTTTAATTTAAATGTAAAAAAAAAAGTACAAAAAATTAGAAATTGGGAGATTTTTTTTTTCTTGAGCGTTTTACCTTGATACCAGAATTCCAGAAAAAGTTTTGCTTTGCCTTTATCTGAAAACATGGCTGAGAAATAGCATTTTGAATTTCTAGGGTGGATGACATTTTGCAACAATCTGATATTTGTAATGCGATAACACGCGCGGACCAATCGTGATATGACTTAGTATGGGCATAGTATATACCAATGTCTCGATCGAGTTTGATGTCCACCTTCATCGCATTTTGTTTAAGAATAGCGACTATTTAATTTTTTTTTATTTTTAAATTTAAAAAGTGGCTAAAAAATTAGAAATTGAAATACTTTCTCTTAAGTGTTTGACCATAATACAAGGATTCCGAAGAATTTTCTTTTTGATTTTTTCTCAAAATATGCCTGAGATATACTATTTTCGAATTTTAATTATGGTTGAAATTTTGAAATGATCTGATATTTATAAGGTGGCAGCATGCGTATCTATTAACCGATTTGTTTGTGACTAAACATGTATACTGGGGATAATTAAGTCACAAGCGACCTCGTTAGCCAGCTGCATCTGTCATCTTATTCCAAATCTGTCAACCACTTAGAAAATATAGAAATTGAAAAAAAAAAATACTTTTAAGTGTTTGACCATGATTCAGGGATTCCAGAGCAGATTCTTCTATCTTATAAAAATGCTGAGATATAGCCGTTTGAAATTCTAATTTGTTTGACATTTTGAAACAATCTGATTTTTGTTATACGACAGCACTCACACATTACGCAGTAAGGGATTTAATTATGACTGACAAAAACCCCCACCATACTTTAAAGTTATAGTGTTATAAAGTCACAGTGTGAATTTTATAAATCTTTGAAAATGAAGATAAATATTATAAACAGGGCGTCTTAATGCATTTGGGAGTTGGATCGGATTGATTTTGTACTATACTTTATTATAATAAATAAAATCACTTTTATACCTTCAATAATATTTTCCTTTTCTGTTGATGTTTAATTAGTTTAAGTGACTCTTTTAAAATAAATGTTATTATTTGTTTCTGCCTTTTTGAATAAATTTAACATTTTCTGAATATATAAGAAAATATACAAAATATATTCAAAACGCATGACATATTTATTCATATTTTAATTTTTTTCCAGAAATTTCCTTAAAAAAAGTTATTTTGTAAGCTGTTTTATTATACAGGAAATTATAGAAAAAAATAAATGATTATAAAGAAAAAAACTTTCCTTCCTCAATAATTTTTTTTAATTTTTTAGAAACATATTTTGTATTTATTACATGTGATACAAACATTAACTTTTTTTTTAAGGATGGGCCATTAAATTTACTTTATTTACTCTAAAAAATTATATAGTATTTTATTTCATATTCCCTAATTATAACTAATACTATTTTTATAATTTACGAAAAAGAAACATACAACCTATTTTATCTTGAATTATTTTGAAACTGATTGACAGCAAAAATGAAACGCATAAAAAATTTTCAAACAGAAAATTTTAATTAGAGACACCCTCATTAATGTATTACGTATTTAACTTACAAATATGCGAGAACAAATAATCGAAATAAAACATCCGCCCCGAAATTATCGTCTGCGATGACCAGAAGAGGAAACACAGTGCATTTATTCTTTCGAATAGAGGCGGCATCGGGAGCTGGAGAATAGTAACTGTGGTATGGTATGAGTGTCTATAGTTTATTTGAAAATTTTACAAAAGTTATACCGGAATGCGACCAGTAGTTATTTTACATAAAATATCAGTAAATATGTAATCAGTAAATACTGAATTATGAAATCATGAAAATTTTATTTTGTAAAAGCATTTTTCGTGAATTTTTGAAACTATATTAGAAGATTTACATAATCATTTAATAAATTTAGAAGGATTTTAGAAGTGTTGAAGTATTTAGTGGGATTAATTAAATTTGAATTTATACCCTCATAGCATGCATAGTCACAGTGACGTCATTGTGACGTCACTGTAAGTCACTGTGGTCACGTCACAACTGTGACCAAAATGCCACCACTCAGCGATGTCACACTGTGACTGATATGTGAACTTCTTAGAAAACTTTTAAAAATTATAAAAATTCTTCAAAACACGTTACTTACTGTAAAAGATAATTTTCTGTCAATTAAAAAAAAATGTGACGTCACTGTTATGTCATTACATGTAACGTACGTCTCATTATATGACAAAAAAACCCTACCATATACTCACAGTGTAACTCGCAGTGTAAATTCGCAATAAAACAAAACATATGTTAAGATTAAAAGTTTCCACATCAAACAATAAAAATAATTCAGTGTTTGTTTCCGACTAATATTTCACAACAAAATTAAAAACTTCACCAAAAAATGTACATGAATAAAACACACAAATTTAATAGACATGTAATCAAACTGCTCGCTTAGACTACTAAAACTTTTTGAATTAAAAAAAAAACTGTTGTAGGTAGTAAAATATTTTACGATATTTACGACTATTAACTCTTGGAATGTTGCTAATATGAAAGTATAGCTATTGAATTTTAAAACTTTATTTGAATACATAATTGATATTTTTCATATAAAAATGTTTTTTGGTGTTATTAGTGGTCAATCTAGAAAAATGTATTAACTGTAGAGATTTCAATAATAAGAAAATGTTTTCTTCCTGTATTCTATAATCCGGGAAAATGGTTTTTATTTATAAATTATTGTATGTATAAATTGTGTGTGGGTATGGGAAGGGACGGAGTTTTGTAATAAAGCAATGCTTTATTATAAGAAATAAAAACACTTGCATATTTTCAGTAATAAATTTTTCTGCTACTGTTTAATTATTTTAAGTTATTCTTAACAAATAAATTTGGCTACTTGTTTCACATTTTTTAAATAAATTTAACTTTTTCCGAATATAAAATAAAATACAGTAAAACCACTTTAAAGCGACCACGTTCCGTTCAAATAAAAATTGGTTGCTCCGGGAGGTGGTCTCTTAATAGAGGTCACGTTTAAATCTAGATTTTAATTGTTAAAAAAAGGTAACAGTTAAAGTTATTAAAATTATTTTTCACATTTTGAAAAAATATGAAAATTTAGGTTTCAAAACAAAAGTTAATTACATAAGTTAATTACTGCAGAGTATAAAAAATGAATATATTGACGTTTTTTGTGATTTTACGGTTTTATCTTTTATAGATTTTATTTCCAAGTCCTTTCGAAGTTCAGTAAATAAATGCATTTGTTTTTCTTTTTTTGGACGGGAGCAAATAATGACGATTTCATTAATTTATCTATTTTTTTGAGAGTTTCTTGACAGAATAGTGCACGGCAGTTTATTGACCGCCATTCTTAATTTGTCATCAGAGTTAAATTCATTGCCTAAAGAGGCACAAAGCAGTGGCGTGGCGTGAAAATTTTCGGTGGTCATCGCAATTATTTAAGTTTGTGGTGAAAAATTATTAACTCTAATATTCAATGGTTGAATGTTCAAAAAAGAAACTTTAAATCTTACCTTCACTTATACATGAACTCCAAATGTTCTGCTAAAACTGGATCGTAGAGTTTTAAAAGCTTATTAAGAGTTTTAAATTATTGCTTGGTCATCGCCGCATCCAGCGATGACCGGACGCCACGCCACTGGCACAAAGGTGTTTAAACACTTAAAAGTTATCGGAATAAAATATTTAAAAAAAAATTCTAAACTAACTTTAGAAGTTTGATGAATAATGCGCTCTCAGGAATTAATTTTCTAATAAAATTTTCTTCAAGCGACCAGGAAAAAGCGGAATTTATTTCATTTTCTTCAAAGAAATTGGTCGCTCATGGAGGGAGTTCAACTTAAATGGTCTCTGAATGGAGGTAAAATTAGTATTGAGCCTATGGGAATAAATTTCGTTCTATGACAAAATGATCGTTGAGGGAGGTGGTCGCTTAATGGAGGTGGTTGCACAGGGAGGTTTCACTGTATACAAAATATATGTAAAACTCATGGCGTAATTAATTATTCATATTTTTTTTGTTTTGCAAAGCTTGAGTAGCTTTACAAAACTTAAAACTTGAACTATTTTGAAACACATAAAAAAAAGTTAAATGCATCAAAAAATTCTTCAAACAAGAAATTTTAATTGGAAGTAAGTTTATAAAAATATTATATCATATAAATGTATAAAAACGGAAAAGCCATCTGTTCTTGCTTTGATAAACAAAACAGTGCTAACCGCAGACGATAAAACTATTAAAAACAACATATTGCGTTTAACCTTTGGAACAGGCAGATGGAGTTTTTTGCTGGACAATAGGTAGCGTTATGAACATGCAGTCTGTCAGATAAAAACATTTAACCTAAAAAATTCATAGGAATAATCATCCCAAGGTCATACTTTAGACGAAAATATGAGTTCGAGATATTTACACTAGCTTTGGTGTGGTTTAAATGATTCCCATCAGTGCTAGTGTATGTATTATTGACATATTTTCTACTGCCAAAATTTGTTCTTCCTAAAACATGGATTACATCGGAATTTAAAGAATGACGTTAAGGGGGAAAAAAAGGTATGAAAAAATATTTTATTCCAGAGTTTGCTTTTCTTTAAATTATAACGCTTTTAGTATTTTCTTATAAACATTTCATTAACCTAATACAGTTTAGTAGATTTATTATTTAATTTATTGAAATAAATAACTGTCTCAACAATTTTAATCAGATGATTAATATCAATTATATAAATTTATTTTAATCAGATTTGTTTTCTTTTAAAATATTATAGGTTAAAATCACATGTTTTCTCAAACTTTAAAATGACATATAAAAATATTATAATCAAAGTTTAACATAATTAGCAAATATTTAAATGTATTTAACGTACTAAATAAAAAGGCCTTTTTATAGAATAAAATTTTTTGATTGTCTCAAACAATTTGCGTTGCACATTTTTATTTAAAAATTAATATATGTTCGGAAGAAAAGAAGATTGTTTATTCTATTTAGAAGAAATAGGAAATTTTTACATAATGGAGAAGTACTATTTAAAGGATATCATACATATGTAGTATTAAGAGTGAAAAATCAGTGTTAATGAGTATTATTCGATGTGAAAAAAGTTATAAAAAATTATAAAGAGATATCCTTAGCTGGTAAGAACTTTTCAGTTAGACGTTATGAACGAAAAGCTTTGAAAGTAAACCGGTGTCTTAATTTGTTGACAAATATAGAAATTATGCAACCCAGTGAGAATTTAAATTTGGTTATATTGAAAGATTTTAATTTTTAAAACACATATCCATGTACTTGAATGAATGAAACTAAAATGTAAAATATATTTCATTATTTTTTTTCTAGACACTTTTAATATTTTACTTTTTGAATGATTTTATACGCATAAACTTCAAAATATCTATACTATACACTCTATTAGAAAACAGACTGATTAAAGGGGGCTTGTTATTTATGATTATCATCTAATCCTGTAAATAAAATAATAATAGTAATAATGAACCAATGTGTGCTTCTATTTTTTGCTTATGGTTTGAATTTTTATACTTTATTCACATAAAAATGACTATTTTACATTATTTTCATTCTTTTTTATTTTACTGTGTCATATAAAAGTAAATATGATTACCTGCATTTGTAACAGACAATATATATAAAATTTTCACCACACGTTATTCTAAAACCTTTATAACAAATTAAAAACGTCATCAAACATTGTTCATAAATAAAACACAAATTTAATAAACATGTAATCGAACTGCTCGCTTAAACTACTAAAACTATTAGAATATTAATAATAATTTTTAAAAAACTGCTGTAGGTAGTAAAATCTTTGGCGATTTCTTCGACTATTAACTCTTGGATTGTTGCTTATATGAAAGTATCGCTATTGAATTTCAAAACTTTATTTGAATAAATAATTGATATTTTTCATATAAAAATGCTTTTGGTGTTATTAGTCAAATGCATTAAAAAGAGATGCTAGTTCATAAAAACAGAGCATGATGACAGAGCTTCATGAGTAAATGTAATATAGTAATGTGTTTCGTAATGCTATAAGAAAAAGTATATAATTTGTTAATTTGATAAATAAAGTGACATTAATTTTTAAGGATTTTATGAATTACAAATTGAAAAATACAATTAAATAACGACATGATTTAACAATATCTTGTATTTTCTGAAGAAATAAAGTTCTATAATTTTTGCAAGGTCTTGGACACACTGATTTAGGAATACTGTTGTATGAGGTAGTTTTTTAAAAGAAATTTCTGATTGCAACTAAAGGTGAATTTCACTTTTAAAAAAAAGGATGAATTTCGCCCATTTTAAAAAGAGCAGGGTACTGCAACTTTAAAAAATGGCCTAGATTGAACAGTAAGTAATTGCAGAATTAATAAAAACAGCAAATAAATATAATTTAAGGTTTGTTTCCGATCCAAACTGCTTATTTTCTAATTCATTTTAAAATTCATTTTTGCTCTCAAAAGTATCAAACTGGGAAATTCTCTTATTTAGAAACTACATAATGTGCCGTGCTTCTCAATTTTTTGATAAATGCAGAAAATACTGTATTAAACGCTGTCAAAGTTAGCGTTTTGAACCGAATTTTCCGAAGCGTGCAATCTGGGAATGAAAAAAAGGGTCATACTGAGAAAATAGTTGTTTAAAAATCAAATTCTAATTAATTGAGCTGAAAATGAAATCACACGGTACGTTAAACATGTCTTCAAAAATCACTCCTAGCAAGTTTTATGTTTTTACTTTTAAAAATGAGTCTGAAAATGTCTCAGAAAATTTCGAGCTGTTGAGGGTGGAAAAACATTTTTTCGAATATACCCTTAATTAGTGGCACAAACAACAAAACAAACAAATATGGATTCCAGCTCATCTTGCATTTGTACAAAGGAATATTACTATTAATCACCGACGCTTTGGACGGAAGCAAAGATGACATTTTATGGAATGACGGAGAATCTTCATACACCGATTCATATTACAATAGTGGTACTGCTACCTTCAGTGAAAGTGATTTATTATGAGAATTTTTTGTCAAAATTTTCACAAAGATTATTTGTAAATTTTACGTCTATGAAAATATTACTATACAAAGAAAAATGGTATTTAATAAACAGCATATAGTTTGGAAACATATGATAAGTTACTAATTTTATTATAATTTGTTTTTTTATACCAGTAATGTTTTAGCATTAGAGTGTACAATATTGTGTAGTAGATTTCCCCGCATAATAGTCGCACTTAGATTTCACAATGAAAAATTGGCAAAAAAGTGCGACTATTACGCGAGTAAATACTGTAGTTGTTAGCTCCAATTTGCTGTAAATTTATTATTGCAAAAGCAGAATGAGAAAATATTACCTAATTATTCTTTTACTCTCAAAAGTTTTTAATACTTGCTGTGATGTTTATAGAAAAGAAAGAATAACTTGATTGATTAAAGATGAATTTCGTAAAAGCATCGCGAAAAAATGCAAATTTCGTCAAAAGGTCATGAAAAAAGCGAATTTAATCTAAGATTAGCAAATTTTGTCAAAATATTGTAGAAAAAACGCGAATTTCGTCAATGGACCGCATAAAAGGCGAAATTTTTAAAATAAATCGCGCAAATAAGGTGAATTTTGTCAAACGATCGCGAAAAAAATTCTAAATTTCTTCAAAAGGTCGTGGAAAAAAACGTGAATTTCATCTAAGAATCGCAATTTCGTCAAGAGATTGAAAAAAAACGCGAATTTCGTCAAAGGATCGCGAAAAAATGCAAAATTCGTCAAAAGATCGTGGAAAAAACGAATTTCATCTAAGAATAGCAAATTTTGTCAAAAGATTGTAGAAAAAACGCGAATTTCATCAATGGACCGCATAAAAGGCGAAATTTTATAAATAAATCGCGCAAATAAGGCAAATTTTGTCAAATGATCGCGAAAAAAATCTAAATATCTTCAAAAGGTGGTGGAAAAAAACGTAAATTTCATCTAAGAATCGCAATTCCGTCAACAGATTGAAGAAAAACGTGAGTTTCGTCAAAGGATCGCGAAAAAATGCAAATTTCGTCAAACGATCGAGGAAAAAAAGCGAATTTCATCTATCAAATTTTGTCCAAAGATTGTACAAAAAATGCGAATTTCATCAATGGACCACATAAAAGGCGAAATTTTGTAAATAAATCGCGCAAAAAAGGTGAATTTTGTCAAACGATCGCAAAAAAAAATATAAATTTCTTGAAATGGTCGTAAAAAAAAAACGTGAATTTCATCTAAGAATCGCAATTTCGTCAAGAGATTGAAGAAAAACGTGAATTTTGTGAATCTCAAAGCATAGTGAATAAAAGCGAATTTCGTCAAATGATAGCGAAAAAACATAAAATTTTGTCAGTAAATCGTACAAATAAGGTGAATTTCGCCGAAGGATTTCGAAAAAAAAACGTAAATTTCAATAAAGTATCGTGAAAAAAACATTCTGAAATTTTTCTGTGAACTTCAGAATTTTTTTTTACTCATAATCATTCCTGCTTTCATTGCCATGGTGCATTGATTGAACTCGAATAGCGATTTCATTTTTCAATAAATATATTGCATCTTAACGCTGTCACAACATTGTCATTGTAGTCACATATTCGTCACAAATTTAATGACAAAATCGTCACAAATTACACAATTTTCACAAAATTGTCACAATGTGACTTCACAACATTGTCACTGTCGTCACAGAATCATCACAGTGTTAATGACAATTTCGTCACAAATGACACATATTTCACAAATTGGTCTCACCGTGACTTCACAAATTGGTCACAATGTGACGTCACAAATGAGCTCTAAAACGGCCATAACGACCTCACATTCTAGTCACTGTGACTTCACATCGACGTCACGTGACGTCACATCGACGGTCACAAAGTCACAGTGTGACTTCACAACGACGTCGCCGTAACGTCACCATGCCTTACGGGTAGGGATTTTGTGCAATATTTATAATTCCACTCAAATCTTTTATTTTAAATAATTTTATTTGTATTTTGTAGAATTAAGAAATGTGCAAATATAATGTTCTTATAATAGAAATATATAAATGTTTCCGAATTGAAAAATCACCCCCCCCCCCCCAACGCAAAAATCATCCTTTTAAAAATATTTTTGGAACAGGATAAAGTAATGTGTCTATAGCTCATTTTAAACTGTATTGCAACTAATCGATGTATTAAATTATTTTTATAACAAATTAATTTATTGGTACTTATTAGTACCGTCAGTAGATAAAGGGTTAATGTGATCTCGACAATGTCATTGTACTGGATTCCGATATAATTCTAAGAAAGAAACATTCCCTATTTGGATTATCAAAATGGAGTTACAGAGGAGGATGTCAATAAGAAATAGGTAATTAAAAATGATTTTCCTGCTTTCTTTTATAACGATTTCTGTTAATTTCATATAAAATATGTTATAAAGGCAATAAATGTCATTAATTTAACTTTTATCACTTTACTAATCTTAATAAATTCAAGAAATTTATAGTTTATTTTATTGAAATAAATCACAATATGTCAACGATTTTAATCAGATGGTTAATATCATTCATTTAAATTGCATTTTAATCACATTTGTTTTCCTTTTTAAAACTATCTGGTGAAAATCACATTTTCGTAATCTTAAAAAAAAGAAAGAAAAATTATAATCAACAGTTCACAAATTCTCAACACACAGATATACGGTGATTAATCTTTCACATCAAATTTTATTTATCATTTGAGCAGTTTCACATTGTTATTGCTGAAAGCAACTTCTCAAATTTTATAAAATTAAAAAGGTTGGTAATGTCCTAAAATATATTTTTTACAAATGTAAGTTCGTATTCTTTACAATTTTGTGTTAGTAAATTGACAGTATTATGAGAAGTTTGTAATTTTCTGTTTATTACAAACATAAAAATGATAGCTTATAGCCAATATTTTTTAATGCTTAATTTTTGTTTTTATATGCTTAAAATGATATATTCAAACATCCCAGTAATTTCAAGATTACATAGCGCTTAAAATAATTATTTGATTTAAAATGATTTAAAATTTACGTGTATAACATTTTATAATGTATATGATGAAATTATTCATATGACATATATATATGACACGTGTGTAAGGCATATATGAAGCATATCACATAATAAAGCGTATGAATCTTATATAGGATAGGTGTGTGTAAGTAATGGACACCCTTGAATGTTTTTGTTTATAAAAAAATAATCAATAAATGTTTAGCTTTTATCATTTTTTCCTAACTCCTTGTTTTATAATCTGCGTTATTGTTGACGCTCTTAAACAAAACAATCAGGAAACAGAAAATAATGCTTCGAAGTTCCACTGTTTTTCAGTGAAAATCATAATGAACATGTTAAGAGCGTAATTCACTTAATAAAATTATATATTCTTTATTTTCTTGTAAAACTTCCATGTTTCTGTTTTGGTAGTGAAAGAAAACTTTGACTATTATATACTAATGGACATTTACAAATTTCATTTATTTTTAAGTTTTGAAGACCCGAGTCCATTACTGGAACTTTTACTCAATTTCCAGTAATGGACATCCCGTGTGAACATTGCTAAAAATGCAATTTCAGTAATGTTCACAGTACATAAAAATCTTTTGACTTAACTGAAAACCTGTCATCAAATTTTATATGTATTAAATTGCACTTGCTAGAATGTAATAACATCATTTTTTTTTTGTATAAACTAGGGGGCTCTGCCCCCTACGATCTACGCTCGCCCACCGCCGTTCAGACTCTAAAAATTCGTTAATTTGATCGGCTTAAGAAAGGTTTGGAAGATTGAATTATAATTTAAAGAAAACAAACACTGGCGATATCCCTGTAAACGGGTTTTCACTTATTTTTCTTTTAGTGAAGGATTTTAAGGTCAAATAAGCTGCTGACAATTGCTGTTTTCATGTTTGATTAAATAAGATTAGTTAAACGTCTGAAAATTAGCTAATTTAAAATGAACTAAGTCAACAAAGTCTTTGCTTTCAGTTATTTTTTAATAACGCTGTAAGAAGATGATTATAAATCACACGGTTTAAATCTGACTTAATTTTCACCAAACTTTTCTTTTTGTAATATTCACCTGGAAATATTTTAATTGTTAGAAAAAAAAATATATTATTATTTGCGCTATCTTTTGCAACAGTAGTTAAAAGGAATATTTCGAAATATGAAATAAATCTCACGTGTACATGTAAATATTATTTTCATTTAAACTGTTTGGCAAAATTATTTGGCTATTTGAAATAAGATGTAATTTCACCCGCTTTTGCTGCTGTTAACACATATTAAATAATTAATTGTTTTATAGTTTTTTTTTTGTCTTATTTAATATTCATGTGTATAAACAATTTTTATGACGTAAATTTTAATACTTTCTAGCTTTTAACACGTAATCATTTTATTTTAATTTCATAGGGGTTTTTTCTATTTATAATAGTCACGTGTAAATAAACTTTCAGTTTAAAGGAAATATTATTATTTGAGAAGTTTTTACAATTTTAGCAACAATTTAAAATAATAACCTTTTCTAAAATATGTAAAAAATATCTCGGGAAAAGCTGAAAATTTGAATTTTAAATGGAAATAAACCCTGAAAAAATTAGTCAAATTAACCCCTTGAAGGGCGGTGGGACATAATATAGCTCACCTTATTTTAGTTGCGAAATGACACATTGACATCTTAATTCTGAAATGAAAATTTTAATTTTATTAAGTACGTGAGAAAAGCTTTTACCCATTTTGAAATAAATTTGTTTTTAAAAAATGGTGTCATTCAATCCTTTCAACATTTTACGAATAAAAGTGCTTTGCCCCTCCAAGGATTAAAAAAATAAATGCAGTCTGCACACTGGGAACTTCTATTGTATAAAATGATATAAAAATTATAATTCCTATGTATAGTTTTTACTCTTATAAACTTTTTAAATGGAACGATTTTGACCAATTTTAACATTAAATATATCTTAAAATAATTCTTCGATTTGAAAACTGTCTACATCAACGTGTTTATCAAACATTTCTCTGTAATACCACCGATTTTCGTATTTTTGTATGCAGTAGTTTTCTTAATATTAACGAAGAAAGACCCCCGGTCACAAAAAATTTAAAAACAGCGACGGTGACAGTGTTAGTTACTTTTTTTAGAATAGAGAGATAGCTGCTTTTAATTAATTTTGTGTGCTTGGTAAAATTTTCAATATTTTAATCAATTATTTTTATAACTCAACCTTGCATATTTCATAATCTGGCAGTCTATAAAATAAATCAGGAAACACATAATACTGTTTAAGGACATAGGGCTCAATCCCTCGCCATAAAAAAAAAAAAAAAAAAAATGTTACAGAAATTGTTAAAAATAAATACGTTATTTCCTGTCTTAAATGTTTCTTAATCATCTCTAACCAAAAAAAAAAAAAAATAATAATCCAATATAAGTAATTAAATTTATATTTATAATTGAAATTAAACTAGTAAATCTGCAATCAGTGGCGTCAAACATCAGTTCTGCACTTTTATTTTGAAATTCTTTTATTTAACATGTAAAACATCCAACATGCGGTATTATTTCCTTCATATTTGTAATTATTACTACATGTAATACATCAAGTAGTTTCGGGGTGTTTAACAGTTAAAAGTAGTGGTAAATATACGAATTTATGCATTAATATTCCAAAACATTTTTTTATTAACTTTCTAAAACCCCCACTTTCTCAATAAGTTCATAACTGTAATTCACTGGTATTTATTATTTTAAACCATGTATCTAAAGTAATTAAAATATTGATCTTCTGATAATCACAATAATTGAATCAAACAGTGAATAATTCTCACATATATTTGATTAATTATTGATATCCTAACTGTTAAATTTATTTGAAACAAATGTTTGCTTCATTAGTATGCGTTCATTAAATTCTGGTTCTAAATACAGTCATAAAAAAAAATTATATGTACTACTTTTTGTGGGATGTCCATTACTGGAACAGAGAGTGTCCATTACTGGAACAGAGGATGATTATTACATGAATTTTAGATGTTTTGATATATTTTTGTTATTTACAATAAAATTTTTGATTAGTATTGGGAAATGAGACTATGAGAATAATTAAATATTATTGATATATTAATATAATACTAAAAAACTGGAATATAATAATTATAACTATTAATTAAAAAATAGATTTTAAAGAAATTCCTTAAGGGTGTCCATTACCGGCATATCTACCCCATATGACATGTACAATCTGTATAAGACCTATACATTAAACGGATGTATATATACGTATTCTAAGTTAAATGTATATAAGTTTAACTATGACTTTGGTAAAATTGCAACTGAAAGCTTGGTATAATCATACATGCACAAGTCACTATAATAAGGAAGTACCAAGGCGTAATACCAGAAATAGTTGCATGGCTTCCATTTATACTGCAGATTTTCATCTGAAATCTGTATGTCACAAATATTGCGCATAAACTGTGCACGTAGTTTTATCAAACTATAATGCTATATTAACTTTAACAGAATGATTTTAATTGGTAAATTAATCAAACGAGTTGTAATTTTCCTATCTGGGTGAAAAAATGTTTAGGCCAGGAATTGAACCAGAGACCCTTGACGTATGCTGCCAATGCTCTACTAACTGAGCTATCCTGGACAAATTTGCGGGCACAATTCACACAGAGAACTATTATTATATACTCATACGAGTAGTATGTATTATTCATACGGGTAGTATGAAAAATAATTAAAGTATTATTATATATGGTTCTATAATAATGATAAGTATAGATTCGCATTCACTGGGTGAGTTGTGACCGTAAGATATATTCAGGATAGCTCAGTTGACTGACTATTGGCAGCTTGCGCTAAAAGTCCCTAGTTCGAATCCGGACCTGGACACTTTTTCGCTCAGTTGGAAAAATTAAAACAAAAGATAATTTTGCTTGAACATCAGTGTTATTGGTCAGAAATAATGGTACGCTGTACAGTTTTACATATGTGCTGATGCCTTTGGTTGTTAAAGTGAGTAAAAGCTCTTAAAGAGATTGCAAAAATACTCAAAGACAAAAAAGTTTCAATAAGATACTACAAAATGAGAGAAATAAAAAAGCGTTTTTTTTTCGTTACGCCTGGCTCACCGCAGCAACAGAAAATAGTCCTTGTGTGTCACTTATAAATACAAAAATGCTGTGCAATTTTAAGCATGTACGGGGAATACGTATAAATATTTAAAAAGGGGAATAGTCTTCAAATATTGAAATGAACACTATCCGTTTCACTTGTAAGGCATGTGAGAAAAATTTAATTCTTAATTTTAAATTAGAAGAAAGTCTCTGCACTATATGTGGCTATTTATAATATTATACAGTATTTGTTCATAAATTGTGAGTATACGATTTTAAGTATCCAAACCACTTCTAAAAGAAAGATGGCAGGCTCAAATTATAATTTGAAATGATCCTGTTTATTTTAAAGTATTAGAGAATCGTCAAGAATTTCATGACAGTGTAATAATCATGACAGTGTTAGTGACAATTTCATTACAAATGACATATATTTCACAAATTGGCCACAATGTGACTTCTAAGCATGGTCAATTTCATCCCATGTGCGTCACAAAGTTATTGCAAATTTTGTCACAAATGACACATTTTTTCACAAATTTGTCACACCGTGACTTCACAAAGTGGTCACAATGCGACGTCACAAACGTGCTCTAAATCGGCCATAACGACTTCAAATTCTAGTTACTATGACTTCACATCGATGGTCACAAAGTCACAGTGTGTCTTCAAAACGATGTCGACGTGACGTCACCATTACTTACGAGTAAAGACATTGATCAGTGGTAAGCCTAGGTCCGGGGTATTTAATACGCCGGACGACCGCTGCGGCTTCCAGTTCATTACAACTCCCGTACCCTCTAATCCTTCATCAAAAGATTTAAAAAAAAACGAGAGTCCATTAGTTGCTGAGATATTTCTGACGTGTGTTTAAAAAACATTTTTTGAGATAAACATATTTACATTTTGCAGTAAATGCTGCAAGTGCTGCATGTGCGATAGAATTAAATTATATCTTCCATGAATTTAAAAGAGCTTTGTATAACCTCCAATATTCAGGTGCTTTCACTCTTAATCTGTCAAAAAGTTGATATTTCAGCATTTTACCAAGGATATCGCATTCTTCAGAAATAATTTCTATCAATCAGATTGAAATGAAAACCTCTTACGACATTAAATTTTGTTTGCAATTAAATTAATCTTGAAAAATAAATAAGCTGTGAAACCGGAGCTAGTATAATCAGAAAGCATATTAATTATACAATTTTCCCTCTTACCATAATTTAACTAGGACTTCCCTCAGAGGGATTAGTCTGAGCGATATTATTGAGAACATAGATTTAATAATAACATGTGGAAGCAAAGAAAATGAGATGTTATCTTTAATTGTCCATATACTGCGAAAAATTGAAATGATGAAAATAAACGAATTGTAGAATTACAAAATCTTATATATAAATTCGTACACTGTTTAAAAAAATGGGAAATCAAACCATTCAAGACAGCCATGCATGGATATAAAATTGAAAGTACGCAATATATTAAAAGTAAAATAGAAAATTAAACACTAATTTACTTATATCGGAATTTTAACTGTATAAAATGATGTCAAGAGCATAATCAGACGTTCCGCACCAATTTGAGTAACTTTAAATGACAAATATATGATATTTAAAAAGAATGGACTATACTTTATATGGTGTGTGCTCCCCCGGGATAGTTAATATTGTACAATATCTGTTTTCCACGGATGCAATGAGGTTGTCGATAACATTTAAGGAATTCTCTTCTCAAAATCTAATATAGTATCAAAGTACCGAATACATCAAAAGTGGCATGCAATGCTTCGTTAGAGTGTGTTTTAGATATGCTCGATCGGATTTAAATGATGAGTGTATGCTGGCCACTACATACGCTGTATTGTTTTGTTTTCAAACATATTTTGCACAAGTTGAGCTGTATTCAGCATGTATTAAATAAAATAAATCGGCAATGATTACAACATAAAGTATGACACAAGATCTGAATATATCGTCTGCATAACTTTTGAGCTGTCAAAGTGTCATTTGAAGTAATTTACAAATCCATACATATTTATTCAGCAAATCATACAAGCTAACATGCGCCAATATGAACCCGATTACAAAATTTCACCAGAATAAGTTAATATATAAAAAATCTACTAATGATAATTGAGAATATGACCTTATGATAAAATGTCTAGAAAAATGAATCGGATAAAAAATTCATATCACATTTAAAACGGCACTTCCCTCTGTTAGTGGCCTTGGCGAGAGAGAGAAAAGCCTAGAGAAGGAAAACTTTAACAAGTACTTTCGGGCAACCTACTCACTATTTTATACAAATCTTTATTCAATATTTACACAATTTATTTAATGCTAGGTGGGTATCTATCAGTTTTGTTGCATTTAAATCGCATGTTTTGCGGAGGAAATGCAGCATTATGAAATATTTAAAGTTGCTGTACCTAATAATTCCAAATTAATGGTAATTGAGATCGCTTTCCGCTAATTTCATCTTTTTAAATTTTAAATTGTTTAGAAACCATTCATAGAGACAATTCTTTATTTTAAAACTAACCCGAAGCAAAATTTCAAGATTTTGGGCTCAGCAGTAACAGAGAAATAGAAAATTTTTGAAAGTTTTTTGTTTCTGCACTGTTTTATCTAGCGACATTTTTAGAAATTGTTGTATTGCGAGAATTTACGTCATGATAAATACAGCCATGTCAATTTTCATGTTTATATTCCTAACAGTTCCATGTTCTTCGTTACTTAGATCATCTTTAGATCTTTTTATGCTTTGTTTAGTCTTTCTATTTTTTAGAATTCGATCTACAACGAGCATTTACATCTTATTAATTACTACCATGCCAAAGTTCTAGTTTCTAACCCCAACAGTATCCCAAAAATTTCAGTATTCCAAATAAATCATAGTTTAGAAACTTTCTAGAAATTTTTACGTTTATCCGTCAAATTGAACCTTTTAGAGAGCGTTCATTACGAGTATTCACATCTTAAAAGTAACTACCGTACCAAATTTAAAGTTTCTAACCAAATCAATATTGCAGAAATCACAATTTTAGAACTTTTTTGCTCCTGCAGCGATGTAGGTTCTTGCACTGAAATAAAATAGTCTTTTTTTCGGAGCACAGATGGCCACTAACATTTTTTTTAAGTTGGCTATGTTGTTTCAGAGATAACACCTCACAAACGTACAAGCATTAATAATATTATATACTTTATAATATTATAACTCTTTATAATATTAGCATTAGATGTACAGATACAAAAGCCATTTATCTGTTACAAACTAAAGTGCCGGCGTTGCCCAGAATTTGAAGGATGTTTGTTCTGAAAAATCAATTTCAAAATTTAACATACAACACAAAACAAACATTAAAAAAAGCAGTCGAAATGTTGTTGAATGAATCATATGAAAACGCTATATAAAAATGTATAAATGTATATAACAGACGCAAAAGAATACAGCTATAAATGAACTTATTTCAATTTATAATTGGAGCAATAAGTTTAAAATACGCCAATATTTCCATAATCGGGTTTTTATCATGCTTCAATACATTTTTCACACTCATATGACGCTATACTATATCCACCATGCCCTTTATATTTCCAGTAAGACGTAATATTTTCCTCTTTCACGTGGAAACCTTGAAATAGAAAAGTTATGAAGTTATATTTACTTTCATTTAAATTCGTCAAACCATTTATTTCATTTTCATATTTCACGTGAATATCTTGCAATAGAAAAGTTATGACGTAATATTCACCTTTTTTTTTTAAATTCGGCAAAATATTTATTTCATTTTCATTTTTCATGTGGAAATCTTGCAGTAGAAAATTAATTGTTGTAGTAATAATTTTATTGTGTTTTTTAATTGTTGGCAACTGCTATAACGAAAAATGTTTAAATTTGATAAGAAATTGCTGTTAAATTGTTGGTTTTTTATTAATTAAAAATTAACTATACGTTATTTCGATTCCGGATTACTTTAGTTGTCTCGGCCATGTTTTAATACACATGTACGTATCTCTTCGCAATTTTGGCTTCCAAATTGTGGATTTTTTATAGAATTACAAACAGACAGATAGACAAGTTTTCATTTTTATATATCTCTCTATTCTATAAAAAGTAACTAACGCTGTCACCGCCGCCGCCGGTTTTGAATTTTTTGTGACCGGAGGTCTTACTTCGTTAATATTAAGAAAACTATTGCATACAAATATATGAAAATCGGTGGTATTATAGCGAAATGTTTGATCAACACACTAATGCATACAGTTTTCAAATCGAAGAATTATTTTAAGAGATATTTAATGCTAAAGTTGGACAAAATCGTTCCATTAAAAAAAAATTTATAAGAGCAAAAGCTATACATGGGAATTTAATCATTTTAGATCATTTTATTCAATAGAAGATCCCGGTCTGCAGATTTTATTAATTTTTTTAATTTGACTCATTTTTTGAGGTTTTATTTCTATCTTAAATTCAAATATTCAGCATTTTGACAGATATTTTTTACATATTTTAGAAAATGGTATTAATTTAAACTGTTGCCAACTGTATAAACAGCGCAAACAATAATGTTTGCTTCAAATAAAAAAAATTATTTACACGTTACTATTATAAACAGAAAAAACCTTCAAATTGGAATTAAATAATTAGGTATAAAAAGCAGGCACTTATTGGAAATTACGCCATAAAAACTATATTTACATGTGAATTTTAAAAGAAAAAGGATATTGTAAAATAAATTCATTAACATGCGTTAGAAATCTGAAATAGAACAAATTACGTCACATTACACTTATTATGCAAAATGAACAAAAAATAGTATTGCAAAACAGTTTAAATTTAAAAATTGCGCGAGACAAAATATTAGAGGTTAAATATTAGATTTTTTCAAAATTTTATTATTTGTCGTTTGATGTGAGGTGTTCAGCTATAGGTATGCAAATTTTTGTTTCCAACATAATTAGGGGCTGAGTTAGAAAAATTGCTTTAAATACACAAGTTAGAGCCTAGAGGGTTAAATATTAGACCTTTTTCCAAATTTTATTATTTGTCGTTTGATGTGAGGCGTTCAGCTATAAGTATGCAAAATTTCATGTCTCCAACTTAATTAGGGGCTGAGTTAGAAAAAATGCTTAAAATAGAGAAGTTAGAGATTGGAGGGTTAAATATGACTTTTTCAAAATTTTAAGATTTATCGTGTTATCGCAAGTGTTCAGCTATAAGTATGCAAACTTTCAAGTCTCCAACTTAGTTAGGGGATGAGTTAGAAAAACTGCTTAAAATACATAAGTTAGAGCTCAGAGGGTTAAATATCAGACATTTTTCAAGATTTTATTATTTGTCGTTTGATGTGAGGATTTCAGCTATAAGTATGCGAAATTTCATGTCTCCAACTTAATTAGGTGCTAAGTTAGAAAAATTGTTTAAAATACATAAGTTAGAGCCCAGAGGGTTAAATATTAGACTTTTTCAAAATTTTATTATTTGACGTTTAATGTGAGGTGTTCAGCTATAAGTATGCAAAATGGCAAATTGCCATGTCTCCAACTTAATTAGGGGCTGAGTTAGAAAAATTGCTTAAAATACAGAAGTTAGAGACCGGAGGGTTAAATATGACTTTTTCAAAATTTTATGATTTATCGTATTATCGCAAGTGTTCAGCTATAAGTTTGAAAACTTTTATGTCTCCAACTTAATTAGGGGCTGAGTTAGAAAAATTGCTTTAAATACACAAGTTAGAGCCCAAAGGGTTAAATATTAAGCCTTTTTCAAAATTTTATTATCTGTCGTTTGATGTGAGATGTTCAGCTATAAGTATGCAAAATTTCATGTCTCCAACATAATTAAATTAGGGGCTGAGTTAGAAAAATTGCTTAAAATACACAAGTTAGAGCCCAGAGGGTTAAATATTAGACTTTTTCAAAATTTTATTATTTGCCGTTTGATGTGTGGTGTTCAGCTATAAGTATGCAAATTTTCAAGTCTCTGACATATATAGTTTCTGAGAACGGGCTCTGTGATAGACGGACAAACAGACAGACAAAGGAGTGAGACAGGTAGGGTTTCGTTAGATGAACGAAACTCTAAAAACATGCTGCGGATGACTGTAACAACATCCTAAAATTACATTACCATCAGCGATCTATCAATCCCGAATTTAGTTTATATTCGTTTCATATATTCTTATTCTTTTGTGCGGCCCTGTAAAATAATTATCAATATTATATACAGTAAAACCTCTGAATAGCGGACACCCCGAGAATGCAGAATTTGTCCTCTATTTAGAGGTGACCGCTACTGAGAGTAAAACATGTACAGTTATTTAAGAGTTGGTAATTGAAAAAATGTCCGCTAAATAGAGGTATCCGCTAATCGGGTGTGTCCGCTATGGAGGTTTTACCAGTAAAACTTCTGAATAGCGAACACCTCGGGAGGGCAGAATTTGTCCTCTATTTGGAGGTGTCCGCTACTGAGAGTAAAAATGTACAGTTATTTAAGGGTTGGTAATCGAAAAAATACCCGCTAAATAGAGGTGTCCACTAATCGGGTGTGTCCGTTATGGAGGTTTTACTGCACAATAATATCATCCTTTACAAGAAAATTGCATGCTGTATGATAGACAGACAGACATCCACAGAAAGATAACCTCCCGGATCAATAAACACTCATGTCTTTTGTTTTAATCATCCACAGTTGTATGTCATGCAACATGCCAGATTTTATACAACAGGCTAAAAACGGTCACCGTGGTACGGAATACTGTATTATTATTTGTTTGCCCACCAAAACTGGTTGCCACGGGTTGTTGCAAGGTTTGTGATCACGTGGTTGAAACTGATCTATTCAATATTACTGCGTGCGTATTTTTTCTTATTTGCTCCATGTGTTCAAACCAGTTGTCTACGAAAACATCAACCGGTGAAAGTGACGCACACCAAATTTCTGTGACGTATGCAGATAAACTGTGCTTTTTTAAGAGTTTTTTCTATATAATTTTTAAACGGTTTGGAACTTATTTTTCATAGTAGGTGCATTCAGTAGGCGACCCTCATAGGTACCTTCTGGTGCAATCAGAAACGAAATCCGACAAACATTTTTTGAGTTATGCTTGACGAAAGGTTTTTATTAGGCTTTTTTTTTTAGTAGGACATGGCGTTAATATCCATCGTAGTAGTAAAGTGTCTGGACAGTAATATTTCGCTGAGTATTAGCCTTCGCTTCGCTCAGACAATTAAAAATAATTTAAAGAAATTGATATTACATAATTGTCTTCTAAAAAAATTAATATTGCACAGCAATCTTCTAAAGAAAGAATATAGCAAATAATATTTTAAAGAGACGAATATAGCCTAAACATATTTCTAATTATAAAAATAATTACATTTTTAAAAAGCTAATTCAATATTAAATTTGATCTAGCAATCAATTCCCAGAAGTCATTAATTAGTTTATCTTTACTCCTGTTTCGGAATATTTAATCAAGATGGAATATAAAAATAATATTTAACAAAATTAAGATGTAACAAAATTAAGATATAACATATTTGGGTTTATATTATATTTTATAAGTACTTCAGTGGCATTTTCATTTGAGAGATAATATTCTCTCCGTTTTTCAGGAGTATAATTTAAAGATAATTTAGGTGAAAGACATACAAATTCCATCGTTTTAATTGTAATATTCTAAGTTGCCTTTTACAGCTTTAATTTTAACCATGATTTAATACAATCATATTTATTAGCATCATATATATATATATATATATATATATATATATATATATATGTTCATTAGTGTGTGAGCATTTATATGTGTAAGGTTAGTTGGAGCAACTGGGCCATGATTTTAGAACGTGACTCTGGAGCTTCTGACAATTCAGCTTCAAAAAGCTAATGTTCATTTGAATTAAAGTCTGAACTTCTGTAAATGTGTTCAGTTAGGTTCCCTCTATCAGACAGTAATGCTCAAAATTACATTTTAATATTTAAAAGTATAAAAATATGCATATTTCATCTTTCTTTCCTCATGGCTCCAGTTTCCCCATAAAAATGGGGTAAGTGGACCAGGAGGGTCTATGTTCCACACGCGTTTATTTTTCTTTTCATATGGGATATCAGGTCCTCTTTGAATAAGTGTAAACAACTTAGAAAAAATTAAACCAGGCAGAGCATGTAAATTACATGTCAATAAAGATCGTTGTAAGGGAAACCTTTGCTGTCAATGTGTCTAAAAAAAAGCACTAAAAGTGAAAATATAAGATTTATTTATACCAAAAACTGAAAAATTAAGTAAGTACTTATGTACTTTAGTATAGGTAATAAGTATAAAAGTCACATGGGTATTTAAGGAAAAAAATAGCAAGGTAAATCTATGAACAAACGTCTACGTAAGTACTTAAGTACTTTATCTGTATCATCGTGCAATTTCAAGGTTTGTCTATCTCGTTTTCA
Source organism: Maratus speciosus (assembly GCA_963932465.1). Taxonomy (NCBI): domain Eukaryota; kingdom Metazoa; phylum Arthropoda; class Arachnida; order Araneae; family Salticidae; genus Maratus; species Maratus speciosus. Next base: position 196,850,099 of record OZ010800.1, on the reverse strand, counting down.
GGGGCAAGGTACTTGCATTCGTAAAATGTTAAAATAATTTAATGTCACCAGTATTTACAAGATAAACTATTTGAAAAAAAGTAAAAGTGTATTTTCGCGTACTTAATAAAGGTTAAATTTTCGTTATAAAATTCCGGTTCCAATGCGGCAATTAGGAATTAAAGTTATATGATGCCATAACGGCATCGCCGCCTTAAAAGGGGTCAAAAAATTTGGTTTCATACCACCCAATATGCTTTTTTAAATTTTTATTACGTAATTTTAATAAGGTATTCTATAATTTTATTTATTGTGGGCAAAAAATAATGGAGAAATTTACTTCCCGTGTTAAGAGAAACTCAAATATATATATATATATATATATTTATAACTATTGGGGTAACTGGATCCAGCATGGTCCAGTCACCCCAGATACATGTCCCAGTTACCCCATTCTTGAAAAATTTTTGGGGTAACTGGGACACCGGGCTTACATTTGAAAGCTGAAGTAAATATGTATAGATACCTAATAATATTAACACAGTTATATGCCTAATCTTTTAAAAAAAAAGGATTGTTTAATAAAAGTACTTACAGTATTTTAATAAAAAGCCGAGGAAGTTCAACCAAATTGAAGTTGTTTTTAAAAAAAGAAACGTAAATTTTCGACAACCTATGACAGAAAAAGAGAGTTATGATTGAGGTGACAGTGACATACGTCATTTTAGGAAGCAGAGGTTAAGGGGCATTGTTCACAAAAGCTAAAACTTAAAATACATCAACAGTTTTTTATAAAATAGCCTATGCCCCAGTTACCTCATGGGTCCCGTTACCCCAACTAACCTTATGTATATATGCTTATATATTGTATGGACATATTAAATAATAATAATAATAATAATAATAATAATAATAATAATAATAATAATAATAATAATAATAATAATACGGGGTATCATTCATTTAACATCATAAATTTTGACATATTGCTCCATAATATAAGGATATATTTTACTATTTCAATATTCTTCATTGCTTTTTAAATTTTCACATTTAATTACATAATACAAGGCTATATTTTACTATCTCAAAATATTCCTCTTTTTTTTTAAATGTTATTTATATTCTAATTTTTTATATTACAATATTTTGTCTTTAAAATAGTTAATTTAATCTTTTGCCCTTCTATTTATTTATTTTTATATGATTCTTTATTTTATTCTATATTAATTTATTCCTATTCTTTATTTTATTTTGTATTCACTCAGTACTTATTAAGTTTATTCCTATTTTTTCATTCTACTTTAACTAAATGTTAATCTAAGTCATTTCTTGATTTCTTCAATCAATTTCATTCCTTTTATTTTTATTTTTATTTTTATTTTTATTTGGAGGGGGGGGGGGGGGGTAAAGATGGTAACACTAAAGATTCTTGTTAATAATCCAGCTCCAAATTACATTTTTTCCTTTCTCACACCAGATGGCAGCACAATTATGGGTTTCAGTCAGATACTCAGCTGTAGCTCATATGCTAAAATAGTCCTAACTATGTTTTCCATCCTGATATGCTGCAGTTTTGACTCCTAGTGTTTAATTTGGGTATTGTGCTCTGGTGATTTTTAGTGTCCTGTGTGAGGTGTATCTTTCTTTGGATCTCTTGGATTTTTATTATCTATTTTCTGTTATGTTTGCGTTATAAGGAGGTACATTTTATCATTTTAGGTTTAATGCCGACAAAATTGAATGAAATAACGCATCTTCTATGAATGAACCCACAAGCTCCTCTGAAGATTCTGTGGGTTATTCATAGTTTCTTATTTTGCGTGCTGGTGTGTTCATTTCCTATGTTCGTTCCTGTGTTCATTTCTAAATCATCTTTAGAACTTTGCCAATTTGTTCATATATTTCTGATTTCAAATTTATTATATACATATACATATATATATATATATATATATATATATATATATATATTCATATATATTGAAAATGAGCAAAAGAATTAAAGAGTATTAATTTCTGTTTAATAGGACATTTAATAAATATTAAATAACGTAAAGTAATGATATTATGTAATAATAAATAGAATGCTTTAAAACTGTTTTTTAAGTACGGAAATGTACAAACGAACTCTTTAGCCCCATTTTTCCGGAATGCGCTAATGAAACCTGGGACATGTCTGAAGTTCAATCTCCACCCTTTTTTTCGCTTAAAAATGCTGGATAATAGTAATCAAGGTGAAAAAAAATCTGAATCATAGTAACTATGATGGAAAAAGAAAAAGAAAATTCCTTACATATTCTGGAGCAAAGTATAAATTAATCAAATCAGATTTTCTTTATAATAATTCTATATCCAACTTAAAATGAAATCATTTCTTTCCCTTCACATATTTAAAAGAGTGCCCACATGATGAATCTTTTGGTTAATCTTCCGTAATTAGACCCATAGTCAAATTGCATATGTGAGCAAATGTGATTTGGTGTGAGAGTGATTTTTAATACTTTTATTGATATTGACATTTAATACGGCAACAGGTGGTAGTGGACACAACTGCGGAATATTAAAGTAATACACAAAAAAAAAGGTTTTTTGTTGAGACAATTTAAAAAATTATAGTTACAATTTATTTTTTAAAAATCATAAAAATCAGTAAATTCAGCTGCAGAGTTATGACAATTTCATTTGTGTGTTACTACATTATATTGTAAAACTTCAGATTTACATTGATTAGCAATGAAAGTGTAAACGATAAATGCGAAAGCGATAATGTAGGTAATTGCAGCTATCATTATGACATCGGCATACCTACTGCTTTTTTTAAGTACATAAAATAATTTCATAAATTTATAGCTTTTTAAAATTTGTTTGACAGTTTCTTATTTTTACTAATAGAAATTAGTTATTAATAGAAACTGAAAATATGTTCACCGTCTTCTATTCTGAGTTGTTGTTTGAATAAAAGTACGGTGTTTTTTTACACAGTTACACTAAACACATAACTAAAAATTTTAATAGATTGTTGGCTGTGTTACACTTGTGTTTTCATAAAAAATTTTCATTTGAAACTACTAAATTTGAAAAATAATAATCGATTTATGTAATCTCATATTTCTGCATTTGAATAAGGCGAAGATTGATATTAAAAATATTTTTTAACAGAAATGCATAACAAAATGTTGACTGTATATTAAATTGCCAGTCAACAAATACTTTTGATTATTTGTTCGTTCATATTATGTTTCAGCTTTGCCTCCACGTAATATAAATTGAAAGACTTTAATTTGGTTATATAGTTAGATATGTTTTCTCATTAATTTAGATTTTCTTAAAGAACTATTAGTCGGAATAAAAAGTGTAATATATGCAAATTTAAGTAATCAAATTTTGCGGTTCCAACTATCTTCACCACACAGGGTCAGGAAGGGTAATTATGACCACTTTGTATATTTTCGACATTGTTATTTTTTTTTTACTTTTTTCTATTTGGAAAACTGGTGTTTTTAGTACATAGGAAATAACTTTGATCCTTTAAGAACACCTTATAAAAGTTTTAGCTGTCATAGATGATTTTCTTTTTAGATAAGACGATGGTTATAATTACTCCATCAAAAACTCACAATCAGAAAAGTTTGGGGTAATTAAGGTTACTATAGTAGTGGGGAAATTTTGACTACTATGTTTTCTCTTTGGGTAATTGAGACCAATTTGAACTCCAATGTGACAAATCCGTTTATCAAAACTTTTTATAGATTTAGTTTCAAATTGCTATTCAGATCACAAAAAGGCTTCAGACTAGTGATAAACAATATCTAAAATAGAATATACATTATGAGGTAAATATCTAAGACTGAAACAAAATTTTACCATACACACTTTTCTCTAATATGGCGGTGGTCATAATTGAACCACCAATTGGAAGAAGGGAATAAATCCAAAAAATAAGAATGGAGATAATTAAAAAAATTTTATAACTTTTTACTTTCAACTTATAGGCTCGTGTGATATCAATAATAATGAAGAAAATACCAATTCTCATTTATTTACTAATAGAGCTGGCTGAAATGTATAATATTAATTTATTTATGTATATGTAAACGTGTTGGATTTATTCCCTTCTTCGAATTTACCATATACTATATACAAAATAATTTGAAATAATAAACAATATAATGGCAAAACTATTTATTTATTAGAAAAAATGTAAGGACACTCTATTAATCATCTATTTCTTCACTTTCGGATCTTGTAGTAGGCCAGGTCAGAATAATATCGTAAAAATCTTTGAATTTGTCAGGAATATATTGTATTAAATTTGTATGACATTCATTTTTTTCTCATTTATGGGTATTTTAGTAACACATGCCAGAGTTTCTGGTATTTTCGGGTTTGTAGAAGGTTTATGGAGCAAAAATGTAGCTTTAATGAAACCATCGATAAATTCGGAACATGTCAAGTAACCTTTATTGCTTGAACAATACTCAAAACTTCTATATTGCGAAATCTTCAGTGTTGTTGCCTTGTCTAATGACTTACAGTTTTTCTTGAAACATCGCTGCCATGAGTTTTTAAAATCAAATATGTCGTTAGAAGTAATGTGTTTAACTGAAAAACCCTGATTTTTGCTGCCAAATTAAGATTATATTCATTTGGAACGTAAATTCTGTCCTTTCGCCTAATGAGTTTTTTAGAGGTTTCGAAATTTCTGTCACACTGTTAAAACGAATGACCACGCACAGGAAAGTATTGATATATTTTCTGAAAACGATTCATTGCAACAAGGGTGAGAAAGAATCTTATAAGGGTGTTATTTCTATTTTGTCCCCCGCAAGCATCGCTAAAAACGTACAGTTCTTTGACAGAGGGATCCATGCTCTGCATAGTTTTCCACAGTAAACTGCATACTCCATCCGGGCGCCGTTTACCTTCACCCTCGTGGAAATTGTAGAAATCAGCTGAGTTCGTCTTCCAGTCTTGAACACAAAACACATACAGCCATAGTTTTGTTATATAAAACATTTCTTGAACCGGGATCTTAGGAATGGGCAACTTTTGCATGTAATCAAATACAATGGCTCCTAAATTTTCTCTTTCCTGGCACAAAGCTAAAATTTCTTTCTGTTTATTATAAAACTTTTAGCACGTTTAAGATGTATAATTTTTTCCGCAACCGCCACTCTCTTCGCATTCACATTGAGAGATTGACTTTTTATTTTTGCATCGAGTTCTTCGCAAGTCGAGCAAACGTCTACATGTGGCCGACCGAATCTGTAGCCATGATCTGTAGACCTTACCAAAGCTACCAAAGTTACCTAAAAATTGTAACACAGTATGAAATAAATGTCAAGGCGAATTGTGACGTCAGTTATAGTTCAACAGGATAGCTTTTGTTGAATTGTAGCTGACACCACAATTCGCCTTGATTTTTATTTCATACTGCCCAACAATTGGCCGGTAACTTTGGTAACTTTGGTAAGGTCTGCTGAACGCGCTCTAAAATGGTGGCTATTAGATCGCTAGTATCGCGTCCCCCATCAATAGCGGTGCGTTTTTGTTTATCAAAAATAAAAACAGGCAAGAAGAAACACTATTTCTATACTCGTACAGTTGATAATTGGAAGAAGGGAATAAAGGAAGGATTTGTTTCCTTCTTCGAATAACTATTTTTATGGCCCCATGAATCTATACGAAGCGAATGGTTTTTGTTCTTTTCTTCGAACACACAATTAAGCCCTACGTCTAAAGAATGTAAAAGTGTAAAAAAAATGAATTTGTCAAAAAGTGGCATTTATTCCCTTCTTCCAATTGGTGGTTCAGTTACAACTCCCTGGTAATTACCCTCCTGACCCAACTCGCGTAGAGGTTTCGCGAGAAGCAGAACGCTGGATAATCTCAGCGGCTCCAAAATGGACGATTTTAATTTGCTTTATATAGTTAGATACATAATTCAATTCTCCATCGTTTAACATAGTGCTAGAAACTTTCACAAGAAGAATCATTCAAGACTGATTTAAGATATATTTGAGGGTATTATCACAAACAACAAAATATTTCTTAGATTTAAAGAAGCATTTCTGAAACAAATTTCTTTTCTGTCCGCAATTTTCTGGAAAGTTTCAGAGCAGTTTTTATCAGTGTATTAATCAATTTTCAATCCGAAATATAATTTTTTGGATGTTATCAATTTTTAAGTAAACAGTTTCAGCGGCTTGAAAGCATGTTTACATGCAAGAGTAGCAAAATAATGTGAATTATGATGTTAATGATTTTAATTATAATGTTAATACTAACACTGTTATTTTATCATGTTTGTTGAACATGAAAATGTTTACTTAAAGATTCATATAATCCAAAAAATCAATATTTCGAGTTAAAAAATTGATTATTGCACTGTAAAAATAAATCGGAAACGTTTCCGAAAATTAGGGACAACACACACACACACACAAAAAAAAAACTTTTATTTTAGAAAAATTATTTTTTTATGTCTGCAATATCTATAGATTTCTCAGATTTCTAAATATAAATAAGCGCTTTTTGGAATTTTTAGTAACTCAGGAGGACTTATATTTTCGTATACCTTAGGAGAGATAAGATTAGATCTTTTTTTTTTTCAAGAAATTTATTTCTTTGTAAAATATACTATACTTATATTTTCTATTTCGAATTTAAGATTTTGGGGGTTTCGTTCATCTGACGAAACCCTATACTCTGTCTGTCTGTCTGTCCATCTGTCACAGAGACTGTTCTCAGAAACTATATATGTTGGAGATTTGAAATTTAGCATACTTATAGCTGAACACCTCACATCAAATGATAAATCATAAAATTTTGAAAAAGTCGTAATTAACGGACGTTATTAATTTAAAAAAAACCAATTACAAGATCGGAAAAGCATTCATAATTCAACAAAAGCATGGATTTTTTATCAAATTACAAAAACTATCTCATCCACGTATTGGGTAGGTGTCATTTTAGCAACAGATAAGGACTGGCGATTTCTTTACGGCGCGATTATTTTTTTTTTCTACGCATCCCAGAAATTCGAAATTAGAACCACAAGACCGGAAAAAAATCAGCTTTCAGAAATTCTAAAAATTATCTCCATCTTACCATAAAAGCTCGAAAATTTGTTAAAAATCGAGAAAAAAATCTTTTATTTTCCTTCATTTGTGAAGGCGACAGGTGTCTGATCACATAGAATTTTCTGTGGTAAACCAGATAATATCAAACAGGTGCGTCTTGTGGTCAGAAAGGAATACAGAACTTTTATACAAGACCAAAAGTTTTTTAAATATCGATTTTTGAGATGGTATTTTTACGCCATCCAACGTAAAATTTCATTCTTTTTCAGAATATGTCTTTATTTTTTAATTTCTACACTCGAAAGCGAAGATAATTTTTTGATAATTAATTCCAGAATTGCATGTTTCGCACAGCAGGCCACGTGACTGGGAAAGAACAGAGATATTTTTATACTAGGGTTTGAAAATGGAAGTACAAAATTTTTAACTAATCATTTTACAAATTTGGTTCTTTCGCTTTTATTTAAATTAGGAAATCTAACACGGCGATCTGTTTGAAAGTTTAAAATGGTTTATAACACATAATAAAAAGTTTTCGAAAGAATGGTACCAGAAATTTCGTAGGGAGGGGGGGGGGGCGGCAATTTTTTTTTAACCTTTGCGTTTTTTACCTTTTTATGTGCGGTTTTTAAGGATTTAATAATTACAAATTATATAAATTTGGCATTATTAATTAACCCTTGACTGCACAACGTGCCATATCTGGTACATACCTAAAAACGTTATAATTTTCATTGTGTGTCATGAATTTGACTAATATGATCACTGTAACTGATCAAGAACAATCCAAAGCATGTAATAACACTTATTTTGCCCATGTTAGATGGTTGCATTATACAAAAAATAATAGAATTTGTTTTTCGGAAAAAAAATTGAATCAAGCTATTAAGGTAAGATTTACTTTCATTATTTTTAGTGAATACTTAAAAATATTAATATAATAATAGTTTCACGGTGTTAAGCATATAAAATTAATTAATTTAAGCTCATTTAGTTGCATAATATAGCAATACAATATTTTAAAACCCTAAATGTGTACATATGGCAGACACCATAAAATATCAAATTTTACATGAGATTTGAATTTTTTTTTTTTTTTTTTTTTACTATTTTTCCCATTATTAGACCGATATATAGATTTCAAATGAAAAATTCCGTAAAAATAGGAAAATTCGTGCAGTGAAGGGTTAAAGAGTAAAGTGTTTTGAAAGGAAATCTGTGATCACACTTACCCAATTGTTTAAAATTGGAAATTGTAATATTAGCCTATTGTAAAGTGAAATATTTCCTCCAGCAAATCACACGCTATGTAAGGGAAAAATTCGTATAATGCAAATGTTTCCTATGAAAGTCTTAGGGTTCTGTCTTCAAAACTATCTTAAAGGACATAAAATGTATTTGTAACGCGCGCCACCCGTTTTAAAACAAATAGACTCTACCGGCAGTCACGTGACCGTTTTCCGTGAGCTTTGCCGAATGAGAAATGCTGAGAGTTGGAGTGTGTTCTGTTACAGCGTTGACAGTAGTTGTGTTCTGTTTGAGATGTGCTAAAATGTAAAAAGTTATATCCGTGTTATTATTTTATGTGTTATGTGCCGTTCTATTTGTGATGTGTCGTCTTATCAAGATTAAATAAAAAAATATTTAAAAAGTTATACCCCGAGAAAGTGTTATTTTGGAGTTATGTGAAATTTCTGTGTGATTTGAAACTGAGCTAGCCTGACAATTGGCGCCCAACGTGGGGCCACGAATTCGAAGAAAAATGTTCACATCCAAATTTTTCAAAAGTGTTCGCAATATTATTTCATCATTCTTCAAGTCAAGTGATATAGTAATATATTTTTATTCAAGAAGTGTGGTTTTCAACTAGCAGAAAAAAAAAATGGCACGACCGGTCGTTGCGTATAAAAATATGTTCCTATAATTCTACAGAATAATTCGTCGTCGTAAGCTTGTGAGGTATGTTCGTCATGGTCTATAGATTAATTTTTGTTTCGTTACCTTTGCCATTTTCATGCATCAGCTTTACACGATGTGATATGTGTTGTTATTTTCGAAAGCTATTCTGCAAATTGTTTTGTTTACGACAAAGAAAAATGCTGCGATATGAGTGTTTTTTAAAAAACCTTTCACTTCATTTGTTCTTAGAACGGTGCCTACAGTGTTTGTGCCTATAGTGGTTTATTCTACAAGATTTGTTTGTTCTACAAAATATTTTTACCAAGTAAGCGTTTTAAATAGAATGGATCCATAATATTTTTTACTAAAAAAGAATGCATTCTTCAAATTCTTGACTTCATAACATTATTGATATTCTAAAAATTCTAAATATTTTTGACATTATTAAATTTTAATTCATTCTATTATTTTCCTGTCATGTTTGTATTGCATATTTCCCCTTCCCCCTTCCCTCACCCATTATTCTGAAAATTTTACTTTGATTCTGTTCATGTATGTTTAATTTTTACTTTGCTTTAAGTAAAATATTTTGATTCATAAAAAAAAAAAAAAAAAAAAAAAAAAGAGTGAGTGCGAGAGAAAGCGAAAAAAATATTCATTTAAGTTTTCGTTGATTTTTTTTTTCTTTTCTTTTTAAAAGAGGAAAATAAACTGTTGTCAGTCAAATTAGAAGTTGTTAAAGTGATTCATAATTTTATCGCAATTCTCATAAAGATATGTGCTTATTTTTATTATTTTTTTTTATTGGTTTCGTAAGAGAATTGATTGCTATTTTTATTTTAAGTGTTTGTTATTATTTAAATGCTAAACGTAAGTATTTACTTTTGAGTTGCTGATTTATTGATGAAAAAGCCTTGAATGTGATTAATTTCCAAAACGGAATGAGTAAGTTTTTGCATTTATTGTTTGTTTATAAAAGAAACTTTATTTTCTTTTAAAGTGATATTGAATGAAACCGATATTAAGTAGCGTTAGTAATATAATAATAATATTGGTTGAAATTTTAATTATTCAATTATGTGTTTTATATTATTTAGAATATTGTTTGAAAGTGTTAACTATTCAGTAAATGGCTTTATATTGGTTAAAATATTGTTTTGATTAAATGTCGCGTTATGACAATCCAGTTTATTTATACCTGCAGGGATTTAAAGTTTGTTTTGTTTTGTAGTCAAGAGTTTTGCTAATGTTAAACCTTACTGTTTTGCTTTATTAAAGTCTTGTTTATATGAGTTGTAACGGCAAAGCTCACACGTTTGGGGAATAATTTAAACGAATTTTCGGCATTTGTGGGGTACTCGTTTTGTTGTTTTGCTAAAGTTTAAAATGTCTGAACTTAATAAAGCTCGTAAAGAGGATTTATATCAGGTTGCGTTAGAAATGAATTTAGATGTGCAACCCTCTATGACAGTTGTCACATTGCGTGAAAAAATTAAATCCTCCCCCTCGTACGAAGTTGATTTTGTAAATTCATTAGTCAGAAACCAAATTTCGACTCGCGAAGAAGAACAACGCAGACGGGACTTAGAGGAAAAACAAAAAGCAGCTGAGTTAGAACAGCGCAAATTAGAATTAGAAGAAAAGCATAGAGCGGAAGAGTTAGAGTTAAAAAAGCTTGAGATGAATTTTGAGCTTGAGAAGCTCAAGTTACAGGCTCAGAGCCAAAGTGCTTCCAGTGGAGCGGTAGGTGGTAGTGCAGCAGGGGTAATGTCTCACCCGGAGAGTAAGATAGATATCCAAAAGCTGTTGCCTACATTCAGGCCAGAAACTGATGATGTAACCTTGTTTTTGGTGCTCCTGGAACGTCAATTAAAGCTCTCGAAGGTACCAGAGCATATGTGGGTTTCGTATTTACTCAGTGTTGTACCGTCTTCTATCTCTACGCTTATCGCTCGTGAATCAGAAGAAAACGCTTCAAATTTTTCACATGTTAAAGATTTACTCCTAAAAAGGTTTAAAATTAGTGCCGAAAAGTTTAGACAGCTGTTCTTTACGCATCGCAAGTCCAAGGAAATAACTTGGCGAGATTATTATTTCGAACTTCGAGCTTATTTTGAAAACTGGCTTAAAGAATTAACTGTAACGTCTTTTGAAGCTCTTCAGGATCTTATCATAGCTGATCAAATGAAAAGGCGCGTGCCTGTTGAATGCAAACAACATATGTTAGATGATTGGGAAAATTTAAATTCGCCAGTCGACCTTGCCGAAAAATTAGATGCGTATGATATTATTAGATCTACGTTTCCTAAAAGGGATCCGGTTGTACCCCAAGAGAAGAAAGAGTTTTCTCGTCGAGAAAATAATTGGAAGCAGAGTAAGCCTCCAAAAGAAGACAGATCTTCCCCTAAGTTTGCTAATCGACGCATAGAATCCGATATTGTTTGCTATGGTTGTGGTAAATTGGGATTTATAAAGAAGAAATGTCCAGATTGTTCCCCTACGGTTAAAAAACAAACTGTTCAAGCACATCGTCTTGAGCTATATAGTTTAAATACATCAGCAGTTTCAGCTCCAAATGTGCCTATCACGATCTGCAATAAGAAGGTGTTAGTTTGTGCAGATACGGGAGCGAATCGTTCTATTGCAGGAGAACGTATGTATAAATTATTTTTAAAAACTGGTGTTGCATTGAACCCTCATACTCATGAAGTAACGTTAGCTGACGGAATTACGGTGGTTAGAGACACTTTGTCTGCCACTGTGCCCGTAGAGATTGAAGGCCGAGTCTTCGAAACGGAGTTCATCGTATTACCAGATGCCAAGGGTAATAGAACTCTTTTAGGTATGGATTTCTTACATAATGCTAACATGGTGTTAGATACTGCCAACAAAACATGGTATTTCAGTGATAAACCTCAGGAAAAGTTTTATTTTGTGGATGAATATGAAGAAGACAATAATACGTCAGCTGGTGCGGTCGAAGTCAATCCGTACGCTTTACGTGAAGATGAAGGTAAAAATCTAAATTCCGATGAAAGGGACAAACTTAATGATCTTCTGAAAAGGTATGAAAAATGTTTTCAACCAGGGGGAGAGACAACCCCGTTTGTGGAGCATAGTATGAATACAGGTGATAGTGCTCCTGTTGCTGCACCACCTAATCGGATGACATCTGCTAAGAAAGGAATTGATAAGAAGAAAATAGAATATGAATATGGAAAATCAAATGTTGTGGCTGACATGCTGTCACGCCCTGTCTGTAATCATCAATCTGCTTTCTGTGAGACATGCAATTTTGTCAGCATAGACATGCCAACAAGAAGTCCAAAAGATGTCAGAGAAGCACAGTTGCAAGATGAAAACCTTAAAAAGATTATAGATTGTTTTGAAGACGAACAGAAAAGCGAAGATTTCGCCAATTGGACTGATAGAGGATTCCTGATGAATCAAGGTGTGCTTTATAGGTATGCTCCCGAATCAGATGCCGAAGAAGCGCAACTGGTCGTTCCAGTACAAGAAAGACAAAATATTTTGAAACTTCATCATGACGACCCCTCAGCCGGACATTATGGTGAAGCAGGAACTTATCAGAGAATTGCTAAAAGATATTATTGGACAGGCATGAGAGCATACATTTCTGAATATGTGAAGAAGTGCTCAGAGTGCGCTCGTTATAAAGCAACAAATCAGAAACCAGCTGGTTTATTACGAACACCTGCTTATGCTCAGCGGTTTGAGACCCTCAGCATTGATCTCTTTGGACCATTGCCTCCTAGTAAAGATGGGCATCGATGGATTTTTATAGTAGAAGATTGTGCCACTAAATGGGTCGAACTATTTGCCTTAACAACTGCTACTGCACAAGAATGTGCGACTACTCTGATTGAAGAGATCTTCCTTCGTTATGGTATCCCAAGAAGACTCATAAGTGATAACGGCCCTCAGTTTGTGAGCGCTGTTCTACAACAAGTTTGTTACATTCTTGGAATAGACCAATCATTGACACCTTTGTACCATCCTCAGGCCAATCCAGTCGAACGCAAAAATCGAGACTTGAAACCTCGAATTGCAATCCTTGTTGGAGATGAACACAGTTCCTGGATTGATAAACTACCTTTTATTAGATTTGCTATGAACTCTGCCAAATCTGATACGACATGCCAAACTGCCGCCTATCTGCAATTTGGTCGAGAATTAAGAACAATCGATGATGTGGTGAACGATTTTAGAGCTGTTGTGGAAAATGACAATTTTGTACCGGAAATAACCCCATATCTTAAACGTCTTGCAAATATTTCAAAAGGTGTGAAAGAGCGTGTTGAAATGAAACAAGATCAGCGGAAGAAATATTACGATAAAAATCGTAGACGAGTGTATTTCGCACCTGGTGATAAAGTATGGGTTAACCTACATCCTGTGAGCAAAGCAAGTAAAAATAAAACAGCCAAATTTATGCCTAAGAGAGATGGGCCATACATAGTTTTGACTCAAAAGTCACTAGTGACATATGACATTGCTAGCCTGGACAATCCTACTGAGCGAATTGGGTCTTACCATGTTTCCGCTTTGTCACCATTTCAAGAAACTGAAACTATTCCAGTTGCACCCTTAAGGAAAAGAGGAAGACCCAGAAAGCATCCTGTTTCCTCTCCGAGACGTAAATCGGAAACAGAGGGGGAGGATGTAACGCGCGCCACCCGTTTTAAAACAAATAGACTCTACCGGCAGTCACGTGACCGTTTTCCGTGAGCTTTGCCGAATGAGAAAGGCTGAGAGTTGGAGTGTGTTCTGTTACAGCGTTGACAGTAGTTGTGTTCTGTTTGAGATGTGCTAAAATGTAAAAAGTTATATCCGTGTTATTATTTTATGTGTTATGTGCCGTTCTATTTGTGATGTGTCGTCTTATCAAGATTAAATAAAAAAATATTTAAAAAGTTATACCCCGAGAAAGTGTTATTTTGGAGTTATGTGAAATTTCTGTGTGATTTGAAACTGAGCTAGCCTGACATATTTAATTAATTAAATTCTTTAAATTTGTAGTTGTAGAGGGAAAGTCTTGGTGTGAAGAAGTCATTGTAAGTAAAGTTTCTTTAAGTCGATCTCTAAACATATTATTTAATATCAATAGCGGACAAGCATCGGTGCGCTTTAATGCTGCTCTGGTTTAATCGTTGGGCAAAAATTGATCGATTTCTATCGAATTCGTTGATAATATTTTGATAATAGCACGATGCTTAGTTTTACGGTTAGTATAATAAAAAACATATACTTCAAGGGCCAGGAGAGTAAAACGATTATCGTGACATTAAGTTATATGGTAGTTATTCATCATTCTTTCTTTTAAAAGCGTCGAATTCTATCGCCATTATACTGTTTTTTTTTTGTTTTTTTTTCCCAAAAGAATCTTTATTGTTTTGTAGGATAACTAGCTATTATACTATAAAGCGAGTCTAATTTTTAAAAGAGAGCCTTTTTGTCTGAAGTTAAATTTGACTTGTACGTAATTGCCTCCTTCAATCTCAGTTTCGCGTTTATTTCAGGCATTTTACGTTAATTACGTCGCTATGGTCAATCATCAAACAATAAATACGATAAAGAAAGCTTACGGGGGCGGATTTAAAGTCAGATCAAACTTTCCATAGGAATTTAAGACTTTCAGTTCATATTTTAGTGCTTTGACACACTGTCTGTTTGACACGTGTGCATCGCTTGCGACGTAGTTCCAGCGTAGAGGCTATTCAGCTAGGTAAAAATGCATTTCATCGTAGTTTTTAAATTAAATAGATCTTCGGTGGTTACGGGTATCTAATTTGTAAGTTAAAATTCAGACAATTGTTAATTTTATTTCCCGTGAAGTATTTTGACATGTGTAACTTCTTCGACATTGAAGCCGTGAAATTTGTAGCAGCTATCTTGCCTCGTACGAGTTAATTTTTATCAGAAACTTTAAATCTAAGTGATTTGACAGTGAACTGAATTTTAGTGAAATATTAATTTTGATCGAATTGTTTAATCTTTCAGAACCACTGCCAGCCGAATATACCTTTGACTTTTTCTAACTTGTTTGTTAAATTTTAAACTTGAGTCATAACTGATTTACTTAGTGGAGAGGGAAGGGGGACACAAAGTTTTATCTTTCTTCTCCCTTTCATCGTAAACTAAAGGTATCACATTAACTTTTTTCTCGATTCAAGTATGCCAAACTATAGAACACCTGTCAAAATAACAGATGGCACTGTTATTTTAAATTAAGAAAAAGCGGATTGGTATCGTTTTAAACCGCAGCAATTCACTTTTAAGCTGAAAATATTTTTTTTAAAAATTTCCCCGAAGCTCTCTAAAATCTCAAATGTGCGCCAAAGTGAAAATGTGTAAAAACAAAAATGATCTATGAGTTACTAGGTATTAAATAAAACAAGGAAATAAACTTTTAATTGTATAGTTAAGAATGCATTTATTGATCAGTAATTTTTCAATTTGTTTAAAATTTACTGTAAATTTAGATTTATGTGACTTGTACAGTTAAAGTGGAGTTTCCTAATTCGTAAATTTAAAAGTTATATTTAAATTCTACTGTTAATTTAAATCATAATGTTAATTTAAATCCTAAATATTTCTTTTATAAAACAATTAAAGATAATTTAAAAATGTATAATTTCAGATTAAGGAAAAAGTTTTTTGTAATTTCGGTATATTTTGTTTAACCCATTATCTATTGATGGTACTTATAAGAGCCATTAAAATAACTTGTATACAATTCATTTAATACATATATTACTTGTAATAAAGTTTTGAATAAGTTATAGATGCATTACTTTATCTTGTTTCAAAAGCATTATTGGTTACACACACACACACACAAAAAAAAAAAATATATATTTTTTTAAAGTATGATTTCTTTTGCCTTTGATTCTTTTAAGCTTTCTTCGTGCTGGAGACGAGGGGGGGGGGTGGGGGGTTCAATTCGGAAATATTTCCATATTTCTGTTGTAAGAACATTATATTTGTACATTTACCAATTTTACAAAATACTAAGAAAAATATTTAAAATAAAAGATTTGAGTAAGGGTTTATTTATTGTTGTTAACACACACATCTGACTTGCGTGCTTGACATCTAGGTCCGCTTATAAGTCATCGTCAATATACAGGGACGAGATAGCACAATGAAATTTACAACACAGAGAAATTACATCCGGGAGCTCCACAAAGAGTGTGCAATGAAGCCAGCGAGAGTCGAACTCGCAGACCTCTGCCGCTCGCAATGCTTGGCGGCTGGCAGTGCGGTGTCCTAACCGCTCGGCCACCGAGGCCTCCTTGAGTGGGGGTTATAAATGTTGCACAAAATCCCTATCAATACAAATTTAATTAACCCTTCTAAATCCTTCAATTCTTCTAAAATCCACCTAAAATTTATTAAATGATTATGCAAATTTTCTAATGTGGTTTCAAAAATTCACTTAAATTGCTTTAGAAGATAAAATTTTCATGAATTCATAATTCAGTACATAAAGGGTTAAAGTAAACAATGCCTATGTTTTAAAATTTAAAGAAAATACCTATTTGTTGTTAATAGTTTGTTTAGAACAGTCGTTTCTCATTTAATACAACATTTACAGTCTGTCTTAAAAGTTTAGGCAGATACTAAATTATGATAATAAGCTTGAAAAGAGAAATATATGTAATTCTTTTAAAATAAATATCCAAAATCTAATTAAAATTGAACATACTAGCGATATTATAATAGTTTCATTAGCATTATTTATTTTATAAAGTAAGTATTTTTCATTTTTGTTGCAAAACCATCGTCTGAAAAGTTTAGGCACTTTACGCAAACATTAACAAATTCTCGAATAATTTCAACCAACCAACAATTCGGACCAACGAACCGTTTCCGCTGAGCAATGTTGCAATAATTATTCAATTTCCGTTTGCTAATTAAGATACCGAAAACTACATAATCCGCAAAAGAGGAAATTATAAAAATATTTATGTTGAAGTAAAAAAAAAAAAATAATAATAAACCCGTTATTGAAATCCACAATATTAAATCGTTCAAAGCAAATAATATGCAGATTAACTAATAGAAATAACAATTACGATCAGAAACCAAGATGCGGACCACCCCAGGTAAATGTTTTCAGATTGATCCCAAAATCGGAATATCAGTGTTGAAGCAAAATATACCCCTAAGGCAATTCGCGAATATGAAGAAGAAAAAATCCGGCTCATTCCATGTAGTCCGCTTTCTCTTGGACGCTGTAAAACCACTAATAGCATGAGGACTTTTTTTTGTTGTTGTTTTTCTTTTTTTTTTTTTTGTGCACGCGTCTTATAACGTTGTATTTTCAGCTGTGATTGTGACAGCACAGGTCACGATTTGACGCAATCCTTCTTTTTTGAAATAGTCTTTTGATTGTGAAAGTCACCGACACTGTCGGAAGTCATTTAAAGTCCGTCTTTTTCTTTTTTGTCCAACAGTTTTCTATTAAACGAGAACTATCTGGTGACCTTCTAACCACTGTTTGTCCGAAATTATTCCCAGTTTTATAAGTTGTCACACCACTATGACTGTTTCAGCAAATACTTTCTTATGAACTTCTTGGTACTGGAGATTCATTTTCACCTCGCGCATAAAAACTTTTTGATAGATGAGCATTGGCTTTGGGTAGATCTGAGGATAAATAACGACTAATAGACATTTCCTTTAGGAACTCAACAATTCCCACTAGACATCTTACTTGTCACGCTTCTATCATTTCTTAACCTAAATACTCTCACCTGGTCTAAATTATACGTCTACTTTTCCCTTTCCACAACTATAACCATATTATTATTAAGCCCTATCAAACTTTAAACGCTCCAACAAACTTCGTATCAAACTTCGCTACTCTTTTTCGCCGACGAGAACTAAGCCAATACTTCTCTACGAAAATGAAATCACCCACATTTATCTCCAACTCCCACCTATACATGTTACATTACAAATCTTGCCGCTTTTGTACCTTTATAACTTGAACTTGTTCTCTATTTACAAAAATATCTATATCCTGGCACATAGATTTACTGTCAGCACCAAACACCTCTAAAAAGGCTTACTAATTTTCCTTTCAAATACAACTTGGTATGAGTCTCTCGATTCATGAACAACCATGCGTAACGCAAATGCAAATACAAGTGTAAGATAGAAAGATGGCTACTAATGTAGCAGGATATAATTTGAATTGATGTTATATTTACACGTTCCGTCATATTAGACAGAGGCAATAGGATACCGTAAAGATGTGAAAATTTTCCAGCTTTACACGTAGTGCCTTAAAAATTTCAGATACAAATACAAGGGGCATTATCACTAATTAACTTCAATGGTGCACCAAATCTTGAGACGAAATATTCGGAAAATACACCTTCGACTGCTCTTACAGAAGCCTTCCTGCGAAGGGGATAATTTGTACCTTTTAATTGAAGTAATTTACGATAACTGATACGTATCTAAATCTATCAGTATTAGAGAAAGGATACGGGACGCTTTGATCCAATCCTACATTTTTCAGAGGTATGTTACTTTAAAAAGGAATAATTTGTCAGCTGGACTTGCGTTTTTTTAATTATGCTTTTTACAAATGCAAAAGCTCGAGATAAGATCACGCACTGCTTCCCTTATGTTAGGGAACTAACACGAATAGCAAATATTTGGATAATTTTTTCGAATACGTATATACCCTGCTAGGTCATTATGATAAAAAAAAAATTAGGAAAATCTTTTCGAAGACCAGTGGAGATTAAAACTCGCAGTTCATTATGTGAATTAGAAGTTTTCAAATATAAAAGAAGGTGATCTATTAACGTAAACGATTGGTACTTTAATTGAAATATAGGTACATTTGAACTTTGAAAGTCATCCGTATTCTCCAAATTACTATGAAAACTACTAAACTCGTAGTTACATTTTTGCTCCTTCATTAACTGTTCCAATAACCTTACTACAGCAATGATAAAGCAAAATCGTTCACTTCCTCATTCCACACTTTCGAGACAATGAATCCGCTACCTTATTTTCCTTATCAGTCCTACGTTCAGTACTGATATTTTACTTTA
The DNA here is from genome assembly GCA_963932465.1 of Maratus speciosus. Lineage (NCBI taxonomy): Eukaryota > Metazoa > Arthropoda > Arachnida > Araneae > Salticidae > Maratus > Maratus speciosus. The sequence goes on along the minus strand of OZ010800.1, from coordinate 196,831,039 downwards.
CTAATTTAAGACTCAACTTTAACCCATTTGTGCCTGAATTTTTGTTTTCTCAAATTTTTTGGTAAAATCACTTTAAAATGTTGCAAAATGAACTGGAAAAATACAAAAAAAAATTAAGCTTACATTTTTTTGTATTTATTTGATAAAATGTAAAAGAACTAAATATGAGTATTTCTAGTAGAATAATATGCATAATTATATATTTTACCTACATTTATATTTAAAATGTTTTTAAATTGTATATTATGTACTATAATTAGTATTTTTATGAACTAATATATATATATATATATATATTTCTTTGCAGAGACTAATAACGTTACAACTATTATTAATAATAAAATAAGAATAATCTTATTGCAAACTTAAAAACAATTTATTTGATAAATATCTTCGAAAGAAGATTACATAAATAACTGTCTCCCAAATTTCTAACAAAAATATATGTCCGTTTGTGCCTAGAACCGTATATTTTGGACATTACAAAAATGCATAAAAAATAGGCTTGAACATTTAATTTCGCAATTTAAAAAAATACTAATTTCAAAAACGTCTACAAGCTAAGATTATAACTTGCGATTTTGCATCCTTGATAGAAAAAAATACAAATAAACTTACTTTTTACATTTTGCCTTCTTGAAAAATTAAAAATCTATAGACACCGAAAAAAGCCTTAATTTAAGCAAATAAATATCCACCTTATGCTGTCATCTCTCGGTTACAGATAAAGACATTTATAAATAATTATTTCATGCAATTTTCATGTTATAAAAGAGAAGAAAATTACACAAATTCATTAAAATTTGAAACGTCCCAAAAATGGGACGCTAGGCATAAATGGGTTAACATACAAGCCTACCAACTCAAGAGATCGTCTCTAACGGAATAGGTACGTACTTTTGTTGGGAGACAGTTGTGATAGACACTTGGGCCGCGCCGCGTAGTATAACAGACATAACTCAAGTTTACAGTTTAACGAATTAGTTTATTAAAAGTCTGAGCTATATTCCGCTTATGGTGGAGCTGGAAGATTAAACTATGCCTATTATAATTTAAACTTAACGAAACTTCAACCCACAGCTAATCTAATTAATTGCAATTGTATCTATAAAAACTTACTTACACGTGGCAAGATGGCTGGTACACACTCACGGCTTTGGTGTCGAAATAACTACTCTTCTCAAAATAATTCAATGAAAATCGAATCCATGTCCTAAAATACAACTTACAAGTGATGCATGACCTCCGGAGGTATAATTTATTTGTAAACTACGAGGAAATGCATTCTTACTAAGCTGGTTAGCCTGTATGCCGGAAATACACAACAAGCAATGCATACGTGTCGAGCTGGCTAGCTTTGAAGCACTAAAATATGAGCTGCAAGTCTGAACTTCCTGTAGAAAGGCAGGATCTGACTTTAAATCTACCGATATGATCTTTTCGTTCCAGTATTTACTGTTCTCTGACTGACTACTGCGACCTAATTATCATGTCTGATAAAATTAAAATTTCTGATTAAAATGTCTAATTAAAATGTCTCATTAAAATGTCTGATATAACTCTAAAATCCAGTTTCTGGGAGGCATATACGCAAAAAGTGGAAATGAGAGAGAAATGAAGGACAGGGGCAGATTTCACGCACATATGTTTATATCGGACAAAACGCTCGCAGTCGTAAACTAGAATTCCTTTATAGGAACGTAACTAATCCTGCTGCAAGTTCTCTAAACAAATATTTGCTAGAAAATTTTATATAAAAACAATATATAAATAGTTTCTTGTTTAAACTAGTACTCCCGTTTTTCATTTAGAAGCAGATTTTCTAATTGTATGATATTTAAGTTTTAATATTATTTAGCAGAAAAGATTGTACTGCTAAAATATTTCTTCGTAATATAGTTGTTATTTATTTATTTATTAGTATTTACATAGTAATAAAGTTGAATCTAAAAATCTAGAAAAAAAAACTAGAAAAACTTTTACGTTAGTTTTTCACTAATGATTAAAACCTAGATTGTATGTCATTTTGCAGCAAAAGTAATTGCAGATTATATAGTTTTTTTTTTTTTTTTTTTTTTAAATCTTATAAGCCATTGTAGTTTTGCGTAACGCAAACTTTTTATAATTTATCTCTAAAACCTTAAAGAGAAAATTTTAATTTCCTTACTAAATATAATGAACAGAATTATTGAACCTCTTTTTTTGTAATAGTGTACACGGACATACCGTATTATCTTATGCAAATCTGTTTCGTATAAAATATTAGCGTTAAACTAATTATTCTAATTTGTTGAAGAATGTATGAGGATGTCTGACTTTAGACAGTACAGTGTAGGATTACTTAGGAAAGCATTGGTGTCATTCATAAGCATTTATTATTTAAACATTTTCAGTGTAGTGATTGTGCTTAGTTAAAAGTTTATTTACCTTAACACGGTTTTAGTTAAATTTATTTTCTTTCTGACTTTTCTTAATTTTCTCTATGTATAAATACGAAACCGACTAAAGATATAACATTTATATGATTTATGTATATATGTTTTAGGTTCTGTTGTCATTTTTGGCTGATTCTGTAGGTTAAAATAATGTGCTAGTACGGTTAAGTTTAGTCTTAATCTGAAGCCAAATTTATTTTAGTGACATACATGGATCTTTTGATTGTTGTACTATGAACTGAGTTTCAATTAGCATCTTTTTAGTAGCTGGTTCTATGTAAAATGTTTTCTTTACACAGCCGTCAGATATTTAATTTTAGTAAGATCTTTCAGATCTTGCACTACCCGAGCTGTAATCTCTTGCCTGAAAATATAAAAAAAATAATAATAAACGTACTTTTTTTAAACATGATTTCATTGAAATTCACAATAATGTAGATCTTTTAGAGCGACACAAAGCGGAAATGAGAATTTCGCCAAATTAGCCAGGTATCGTCAAGTTGGCTTCATATATGGCAGCTTAATTTGTTACCAATTTTGGTGATATTGCGACTAGATGGCCAGAATTTGACGGTATTGTGGTCGCCCTGCCATTAGTACTTTTCAAAGAATACTCATTGTTGAATCTGATACTGATTTCTCCATAGACAATCAACCGTTGCTCCCCCCCCTCACCCTATATCCACCTTAGTAATGGAATTTTAAAAACTCGAAGTCCAATTCATGCATTGCCCTCATTGAGTATTCCAAATTTCAAAGCCCTATGTCGCAGGAAGTTGGTGAAAAATGAGTAACAAAATTGGACTGTCACATAACAACAAACAGATCTGTAAGTTAAAAGAAAGCATGCAATAAAAAGGTATTTATTTCTTGTAAATGTATGTATTACTTTTGGCTGGCACTTAACATAACGAAACAGGATCTTTCTCTCACAATACCAAATTTGTGTATCTAAACGAAAGTGCAGTTTTAAAACATTATAGCATTAAACAAGAATTTGATTAATAAGATCAAAATAAAAGGGCAGGTAATATTTTGAATGTTTTTTAATTAAAGAATACAATGCAATAGCCCGAAATTATAACAATCTAAGATGTGTTTTTAATGGATATGAAGCTATAGTTTCATATTTTAAGAATTTATTTCCGTGTCTGAAAATTTTTATTTGTGTATTTTCTTTTGTTTATTTAGTCGTTTAGTCTCTTGCCTCCTGTCTAACATCAACAAAAAAGTAATCGTCTATGTTATTAAATGTTAAAAAATAATTTCCTGAGATATTTTGTTTTGAAAAATTTAGAGGCATAATCTATTTTTGAACTTTTATTTATTTATTTATTTGCGGTGAAGTTTTAAAAGATTGTACTGTCTAAAAGATTAATTGAGAGCTACAACTATATGTTCCTTAATTCTTTGGGAAAAAAAAATAAAACCATAACAGCACATCTGATTTACGGAAAAAAAACCCCAGTAGTATAGAATATTTGCTATATGTTTGAAAATATTTGCGCATTCCATTATTTGCTTTTCCAGTTTTTATTTTACTTTATTTTATTTTATCTCAAGAAGATAAAAAAGCAAAAGCAATATATATCTCTAAAGCAAAAAAAAAAAAATCGCTAAAGTTTCTGGATTTTTAAATATTCGCTATGCGATATTTTGTTTGAGAAATGAGAAATACAGTAAGTCTTTTTTTTTTTTTTTTTATCCATAAAAAGATGTTTTTACAAATTTCGGCTGTAGTAAAATTTCAAAATGGTGAAGAAGAAACTATATTTCTGAAGTCTAAACTATATTTATTGTTTAATAAGCAATACTTTTATTAATAAACAATACTTTATGATTTATTAGGCTTTTGTTTTTGATTTAATAAAGAATACTTTATGATTTAAAAGTGTACAAATACCGCTATTTTTATCTGGAGGCCTTAATTAGTATATCAGTGTTATTTAGTATAATGGTATGAAACTTTTTTTATGTATCAGAAATATATAATTCATCCAGAAAAGATTTTTAAAAGTGCCCTTTTAATTTATATTAAGGTCTTTTTCTACTACCAGATAGGGAAAAACATTTTGAATAAACAAGGTGTTTCTGCAAATTTATATAAAATCTGCAGAGCAAGAATCATAGCTTGGAATCATTAAAAATGGTAAGAGAACCGTGGCTGTACGATCTTTAATTTTTGAGAAAAGGCGAAAAAATATTATATTAAGTCACATTGAATTAAAATTGAACATGGATAATTTTATCGAATTGCTCTTTTCTAAAAAAAACTAATGCTGCAGCTGTTGTTGATGCTGCTGTTGCTGGTGCTACCTCTATTGTAACAGAATTTATTATGAATTTTCTACTGTCTCGGATCATAATTAAAAATAATTTCATATGAAAATATGGAACTAAGAGAAATGTCTGATAAGCAAATCATACAATTTTAAAATCGAAATACTATTTTTATCGCTATTTAATGTTGAAATCGGTCAAATTATTTTCGTAAAAAATGTGTTATAAGTAGGAAAAAACTGTGCATAGAAATTAATAAATCATCCCTTGGCATGTACTTGACAAGATTGTGGTGTGCGTTTTCCAATCACTTTTTAAGTGTTTTTAAGTTTTTTTTAATTAAAAATTTCATTGTCTGAATGGAGATTTAATTCATAATTTTAAATAGTCTCTTTAACTTACTACTGCCAGACTTTATAAAGCTCAAATAAAAGAATTTCCAAACACTTCTCAACTGAAAAATATATTTATACGTGAATAGTTAAAAAATAATGAAAATTTTAAAAGAAATAAGCTACTACATGCAAAAAAACATTTCATGATGAAAATGACATTATATTTAAAACTTCAAATTAAAAATACTTTTCTTATTGCGTTTGAAACACTGTACTTTTAATTGAAGTACATATTTACACATGAACATTGAAAAAGAAACAATTCTTTAAAATTATTGAATTATTACAAACGAAAAACATTTAATGGTGATACGTCATCTTCAAAACGTTGTATCGACAACGTCATACTTAAATTGATTTATTTAATATATCAGCTTTATGTCACATAGTAGATTTTCTTATAGCATCTAAAATAAAACTTTTCTTCTAAAAGTTATAAAAATCCAGAAAGCATTTTTTTACCTAACCATTTTATATAAACTTATTTTCAAATGCGTAAATGATCTTTCTTAATCAAACACGAAAACAGCTTTCAGCTGTCATGCTAATGGAGGATGCAGCCTGAGGAAAAGTAAAGTCTTTTAGTCAAAAGGCAATGAGAGACAGCCGATTATAGAAGATCGCCATTGATCGTGGTAATAGCATTTAATCTTCAGTAATCGAGGAATCATTTTAAAACAGAGAAATATAGTTTGTTTTTAAATCCTGCTGAACCTACACGGGGATTGGAGATGTAGGTCGTAAGGAGCTGAGCCACCTGGTGTTGAAAATGCTAACTAGTGTTTAGAATAGTAGATAAACCGATCAGCATGCGTTCGTTTCCCTTAGATTGCTTTTTATGTTGTTGTTTGGTATTGTGTACGCTGTTACCTCATATATAAATTTAATTGCTCTTTGTCATACTGCTTTTAATTCCGCAAGTATTTAAACGATTTTTTTTATAGCTAATCTACCACAAGCATGTTTCGCTTCATGCAGATGGTATTTTAGATCCTTCTCAAGTAAACATGCTATCATATGAGATTAACTCAGCTCACATTTTCAAAAAGTCCCAAAAGTCTATGGTTGAATGGTTAAGACACCTTTCCGTTTATGGCATAGGAATAGGCGCTAGGCTCAACTTTCTATGACTTTGTTGTACACTACTCGAATAACACTGTGTATCTGAAATAAATTTCTAGATTCTTCATTAAACTTCTTATTCCTGTTTTTGAAAATACTATATCTAGAATGTACGACAGTATTAAAGTTGTAAACAAAATTATTAAAAACATGTATAATAATCACTTATAAACAAATTAAGTTAAATAATGCTATAAAAAGTGATAGAATATCTTTATTAAGACTTACGATCGTTTCATCGCACAATCGGCGACATTTTCAAAATCAATCATAATAGAAAATATTTTCACATAACTTAAAAACAATAATATAGTAAACAATGTCACGAAACATGAAGCATAATGAAAATATTGCATAAGAGATACTAAGTAATTGTAGAAACAATAGTAAAAATTAATCCACACTCGCAAATAGCCAAGTTAATTTTATTTTATTTTATGTTTTGCAATGTTTTTCAATATGCTTGATGTCTCGTGACATTGTTTACCATGTTGTTTTTAAATTATGTGAAAATTAATCCACGCTCGCAAATAGCTAATTTAATTTTTATTTTATTTTATGGTTGCAATATTTTCATTATGCTTCATGTCTCGTGACATTGTTTACTATATTATTGTTTTTAAGTTATGTGAAAATATTTTCTATTATGATTGATTTTGAAAATGTCGCCGATTGTGCGATGAAACGATCGTAAGTCTTAATAAAGATATTCTATCACTTTTTATAGCATTATTTAACTTAACAAAATTATTATTGTAAATGATGGATAATGACATTTAAAGAAACATCTAACCATTCAACCATAGACTTTTGTGACATTTTGATAATGTGAGCTGAGTTATTTCCATATGAGAGTATATTTACTCGAGAAGGATCTAAAATACAATCTGCATGAAGCGAAACAGGCTTGTTGCAGATTAGCTAGAAAAAAATCGATTAAATAAAGATATACTTGCGGAATTGAAAGCAGTATTACAAAAAGCAATTAAATCTACATATCCTTATTAAACAATTAGATGATATAAAAATTATTATATGCTTTCTTTAATACTGTGATCAAATAAACACATATGAAAAACATTTCAAGTATTAACAATGTACGTAGTATAAGAAATATTATACTACGAAATGGAAATTACAATATGCATATTTGCGCGGGAAAAAGTATTGTACTACAGACTGATTGAAATTGGCGACGAATTTCGCTCATATTTAACTCATTTTAAAATCTAGATGGTGTTATATTTATCTGGAAATTTTCAAACTCTACGATAGAAATTAACGGAATAATCCAGAAATGAAGTACGTCATCAGATAAACTTTCACCAAGCTTTCATGTAACTTTCACAAAAAACTTTAACTACTTTAAATTAAACAATCTATCAATTTAAAAGATTCTATTATTTTTTTATGATCTATTCATTTTATTTATTATCAAAGATCTGATATAAATTTGGATAACACAAAATTGTACCACAAGCACATCATACCCTTCTGCTACATAACTAGAAGAATTACTGACATCACGTTCAGTCAATTTATGATAAAAAACTTTAATAAAGTAATCAATCTTATTTTTTAATAAATCATTGCTGAAGTTATAAAAAAGAAGCAATTTACAATCATTAAAATTATACTACAATCTTTCATATTAAATATTTATATTATTATTCAGCCTTTACCTGTCAACAAATATGTAAACTATATTCGATAAAATTGAACAATTATTTCCATAATTTATTGAAAAAACATTTAATGTTTACACAAAAATATAATTAAATGATGTCATTGCTTGAAATCTTCAACTTAACAAAGTCTTTCATATAAAAAAAAATAAAGTATTTTTTCATTTTCAACTTATAATGAAATTATATTCAAAATGCTTGAAGTGAGTGAATCAGTGAGAGTTTTTTTAATTTCTCATTCATACAGAAATAGTATCTTTTTTGCGAAAATTAAAATTAATTTTGTGTTGTTTGAAAATTAATACAGACATAGAGATTTTGAATATGCATAGCAGTTTTTATGCTCTTTAACATAATATATTTGATAGAAATTCCATGTATTAAATTCGCCATTAAATTTAAAATCAAATTGATAAAGTTAACGGTTTAAAATTTTTTTAATCTTGTTTGTAAGAAAATATGAAGTTAATTGTCAAAATTCGACAGTAAAATTATATTTCTACACAAGTACATTCAAAGATCAAGGTTTAAATACAAAGTAATTAAAAAAATACTTTGCCAATATATGAGTCACTAGTGATCATACCATTCAAAGAAACTGGATGCCGCATGGGATGAGGTTATTTTATGGCTTGGGCTAGTATAGGGGTGCACAACCTTTTTAAAAGAATGGCCACTTACAAAAATTTCTGGGTTGTCGAGGGCCACATCAGTAACATGGAAAGAATTCTATTTCGGGGAGTTGATCTGTGGACTATAATGAGATAAAAATTATGGTTGTGAGTTTTATTCCTCTAGGTTCCTCTACCCAGACAATATATAATTTAGTTGGCAAGGATATTTAAACAGTTTACCTTTGTATATATAGCAGGGATATAGCAAGAATTATTTAGAAGGAGTGATAATCTGATAATATTCTTTGACTTTATTCGCCGGGGGGGGGGGGTAAATGTTGTTTTATTAAAAGTGCTAAAAAACAAACATACGCATGAAAGTGTCTAGTGCCGAAAAAAAGCGAACTTCATGAACGAAGGGGGGAGGAGAGGCCGATCAACAAAATTCGCAATTTTTTCGTGCCCGATCAACGAAATTTGCGATTTTTCGGAGCCCGATCAACGAAATTTGCTATTTGTCCGTCCTTGATCGACGAAATTCTCGACTTTTCCGCTTCCTATCAACAAAATTCATGATTCTTAACTCACTAACGAAATTTGCCATTTCTCCCCCGCGGTAAACTGACGAAATTTACGTTTTTTTCTAGCTATAAACTGACGAAACTCGCGATTTTTTGCCGCCGATCAACGAAATTTTCAATTTATCCGCGTCTGATCGACAAAATTCGCAATTTTTTCCGCGCCTTATCGACAAAATTCGCAATTTTTCGGCGTCCGATCGACAACCCTCGGAATTTTTCCGAGCCTGATCGACGAAATTTGAGATTTTCCGTGCCTTATCGAGGAAATTTCCAATTTTTCCGCGCCCGATTAACGAAATTCGCGATTCTTAACTGACTCAGACGAAATTTGCAATTTTCCCCAGGGCAAATTGAAGATTTTCACGATAAGCAGGTGAAACACGCGATTTTTCCGCAGCCGATCAACGAAATTTGAGATGTTTCTGCTCCTAATCGACAAAATTCGCGATTTTTCTACACCCGGTCGACAAAATTCTTGTCTCTTACTTAACTGACGAAATTTACAATTTTTTGCCGCGGCAAATTAACGAAATTCTCGATTTTTTCTCGCGACTGTCGAAACTCACGATTTTTTAGCAGCCAATCAACAAAATTTGCAATTTTTCTGCGAATCATCAACAAAATTTACAATTTTTTCATGCCGATCAGCGAATTTTGCGGATTTTTTTCGCACGTGATCGGCAAAATTCGCGATGTTTCCGTGCCCGACCTATGAAAGTCGCGATTGGCCCGCGGGCAATTGCATCCCTAGGCTAGAGAATAAGACAAGAGCAACAATCGAGTTCAAAAAGTTGCTGTTCCAGAGACGTTATTTGGACAACATTTAAGGCGACATTGGACATTCAAAATCACGAAATTTAACAATTTTTTTTTTCAAGAATTATGAAACTAGATTCTCGCATTTATCTGATGCAAAAAGAATTTTTCAATCCAGACGTTTCTTCGTAGAGGTATAAGCTTTTATATTTGTAAAAACTGTATATATTTATGCAGTTTGTTTTACTTAAAATACTGCTTTCTCAAAATAGGAAATTTCGCGCATTTCTAATAGATCGGGAGCCAGGAACACGGACAATCACCTCATCCAGTTCACGGATGAAATTCTAGGATTAGTTAAAACTCGATTCTCATATTTTAACGCAATTGGTCTGCCAAGTCATATTTTGGTTGAAAACACCTGAAAACCCGATTTTAGCGGTTGACTCGTAGGTTTACCATTGCGTTTTCCTTCCCCCAAAGGTATGGAAACATGGAGGAAACCGGAGCAGGAAAACACAATGGTAAACTTAGGAGTCAATCACTAAAATTGGGTTTTCAGGTGTTTTCCACCAAGATATGATTTGGCAGATTGATAGCGTCTTAATATGCTAATCGAGATTTAACCAATCCTAGAATTTCATCCGTGAACTCGATGAGGTGATTGTCTGTGCTGCCGGCTCCCAGTCTTTGAAACATTCCATCCGCACATCTAATTATCGGATTATTTTAAAATTCATACTTTATCTATCTATCTATACTAATATTATAAAGAGGTAAAAATTGTTTATTTGTAGGAGGTAAGCTCTTGAACTACTGAACCGATTCCAAAAGTAATGGTATCAAAATGATGGTGTTATTCCAACTTAGAACATAGGCTATATCTTATGTCCGTGTCACTGGCCAAAAGAGGGGTGCAGGAGATAAAAACGTTCTAAAAATGCGATTTTTGTGTTACTGAAGGGCCTAGAAACATGAAATGTGGATTAGTTACTTATAAGATACTAATGATATCTAAGGACATTTCTTTAAAAAATTGAAATTAAAAAGTGGTGAAAATGCGCGAAAAGCGTTCTAAAAAACGTTCTAAATGGCGATTTTTACACAATTTCAGGAAGTATCAAACCGATTTAAAAAATAATGGCGTCAAAATGATGGTGACAACTCTTGCTCCAACATAGGCTACATTTTATGATGTGCCACTACGCCTAAAGGGGGGTGCAGGAGCAAAAAAACGTTCGAAATTGCGAGTTTTGTGTTACTGAAGGGTCCATATACATGGCATTTTGCATGGTTGTTACTTATCAGATATAAATGATCTCTAAGAACATTTCTTTAAAAAAAATTGAAATTTAAAAGGGGTGAAAACGCGCAAAAAGAGTTCTGAAAAACGTTCTAAATGGCGATTTTTACGCAATCTCAAGAAGTACCAAACCGATTTAAAAAATAATGGTGTCAAAATGATGACGATAACCCTTGCTCTAATATAGGCTACATTTTATGTCAGTGCCACTACCCCTAAATGGATTGCAGCAGCAAAAAAACGTTCGAAATTGCGATTTTTGTGTTACTGAAGGACCTAGAAACATGAAATTTCGCATGGTAGTTACTAATAAGTTATAAATGATCTCTAAGAACACTTCTTAAAAATTCGAAATTTAAAAGGGGTGAAAATGTGCGAAAAGAGTTCTAAAACACGTTCTAAATGGCGATTTTTACGTAATCTCAGAAAGTACCCAAACTATTTCAAAATTAATGGTTGGAAATTGATGACGATAACCCTTGCTCCAACATAGGCTCTATTTCATGCCGGTGTCATTATCACCTAGGCGTTAAAGAAGCAAAAAACGTTCTAAATTGTGGTTTTAGTGCTACTGAAGGGCTTAAAATCCTGAAATTAGGCTGGGCAGTTATTTATAACATACAAATGATCTCTAAGAACATTTCCTAGAAATTCGAAATTTAAAAGTGGTGAAAATGAGCGAAAAGCGCTCTAAAAAACTCAGTATCCCAGGAAGTACTGAACCGATGTAAAAAATAATGGTGTAAAAACGATGGTGACAGCCCTCGCTCCAACATAGGCTGTATTTCATGTCGGTGTCACTACACTAAAGGAGTTGAAGGAGCAAAAAACTATCTAAATTGCATTTTTGTAATACTGCTGGGACTAGCAACTTGAAAATAGGCATGGTAGTTACTTATAAGGTATAAATGATCGCTAAAACCTTTTCCTAAATAATTCGAAAATTAAAAGGGGTTAAAATGGACGAAAAACTTTCTAAATAAATGCTCTAAATTGCGATTTCTACGCAATCTCAGAAAGTACCCAGGCGATTTCAAAAGTAATGGTTGGAAATTGATGATGAAAGCCCTTGCTCCAATATAGGATCTATTTAATGTCGGCGTCACTACTACCTTGCGGTTGCATTATAAAAAACGTTCTAAATTGTGATTTGTGTGATACTGAAGTGGCTAGCAACTTGAAATTTGGCATGGTAATTACGTATGAGATGTAAATGATCTCTGGAAAGAGTTCCTTAAAAATTTGTAATGTAAAAGTGGTGAAAATGAACGAAAAATATTGTAAAAACGTTCTAAATAGCGCTTTTTACGCAATCTCATTAAATATAAACCGATTTCAGAAGTAATGGTTTCAAATTGATGGTGACAGTTCCCGCTCCAACATAGCCTATATTATACGTTGTTGTCACTACCACCTAGGAATTACAGGAGCAAAAAATGTTCTAAATCGCGTTTTTGTATTACTGAGGGCGGCCTAACATTTTAAATTTGGAATGGTAATTACGTAAAAGATGCAAATGCTTTCTAAGAATTGTCGAAGGAAAATTCCAAATTTAAAAGGATGAAGTGAGCGAAAAGCGTTCTATAAGCGTTCTAAATTACGATTTTTATGCAATCGTATGAAATACGAAACCGATGTCAAACATAATGGTTGCAAATTGATGGTGATAGAACCTGCTCAAACATAAGCTATATTTTGTGTCGAGGGTTACAGGAGCAAAAAACTTTCTAAATTGCGATACCTGCGATACTGAAGAGGCTAGAAACTTTAAATATAGCACGGTAGTTACTTATAAAATATAAATGTCCTCTAAGTACAGTGGAAAATAAATTCGAAATTAAAAAGGGGTGAAGCAAAGGGAAAGAGCGAAAAGCATTCTAAACGAGTCCTAAATTTCGATTTCTATGGAATCTCAGGAAATTTAAACGGATTACAGAAGTTATTGGTTGCGAATCAAGAGTGATTGTTCCTGATTCTATTCGGGCTTTATTTTATGCCGGTGTTACTACCATCTGCTTGGCGGGAACAACAAGAAAGTCTTTAAAAACATCTAAATTCCGTTTTCTATAAAATATTAGGAAATACCAACCGATTTCAAGGTTAATGTTGGCAAATTAATGGTGACAGTCTCTGTTTAACCATTTTTGGAGACATTGTATTTCATCTCAACTATGTTTCGGCATTTTATGTTGGTACCATTAACACCAGAGAGGTGGTAGACTGTTACACAAAAAGCTTGGAATTTCACATGATGCTTAATTTTAAGATGTAAATGTGTTAAGATGGTTTCTAAAAAATTCAAAGCTTCAAATGAATACTGAAATGAGCGTATGAAATGAGCATAAAAGTCTCAAAATACTTTCTAAGTTATCCTTTATTTGGAATTAGTTTTAGTTCTTATTAATTAAAATCACATTTCTGTCTATTGCACTTTTATAATGAAGTTTAGTCAAACTGTGGCTTAATTTGTAATTTTTGAATTATTTCAAAAACTGTTTAAATAATATTCATGCAAATATCACTTGGCATATTTCAACTATTACGCGAGCAAAGACACGGGGTTTGCTAGTATCCTATATAATAATAAATACATGTTAGTATAAAAAGTTGCATTTCAAGAGTACTTTAATGTTAAAATTTATATTAATATGAAAATATATAGCTACTTTTTTGAAAAAATGAAACATAATTATCAAAATATATTTTTTCTACTTATATATTCAGCGATCTTTTACAATTAATGCCAACTTCCACTGTAATGCATAAAAATTATCTCATGAGTAAATATAGTCTTTTTTATGCAAAAGAAATACGCATGGGACATTTTAAAAACTGACAATTATTCGTTATTTTAAAAATTAAAAAACTTAATAATTTAAAAACATTTTATTATTTTATCACCAAATTTTGAATGTAACTATTTAAGCTTGCCCTTAAAAAGTCTGTCAATTTTCAAATGAATCCATTGAAAATAGAGGGATTTGATTTTTAACGTCTATAACTAATTTCATCGCAAAATGACCTTCGTGGTGAAAAATCAAATACAGTATTAAAAAAATGACCGTAGCTGTGGAAATGGGGATAAAACGCATACACTTTAAGAGCACTTCGTGATTGACGTGTGCGGCAAGAACATGTCATGTGTGCTGCTGACGTTGTCACCTGTCCTCATTTTACTAGATCGACAGGGTCATCCAAATGCACCTGAGTCTGATTTTGTGTCTTGGGGTGATTAAAATTCTAGGTATTCACTTCAAATCCACTATGTTAGTCTGAAATGAAAAGTACTATAAATTTGATATCCTGCAGTGTCTTCATGTCATGATATATTAGTGCCCATAGTCTCTTGGATGCTATGTGTCACCGTGCGTGAACGTAAGTACTTGAATTTTTTTCAATCCGACTAAATAAATAAATAAATTTTATTCGAAACTAATTCACTGTAGCCATTACTAACAGGAAAAACACCGTCAAATGTGAGATTTTCATTGTCTTTCTGCCGTGATATATTGTTGCCCATAGTGTCCCGTATGCGATGTGCCATCATCTTTAAATCATTTTGTATATCATTCCATAAAATGTTCAACTTCCAACTGGAACCCCGTTTCATTCAATGGCGTGGTCACTATGGTCTGATATATCGGTAAGTTTTTTTATAATCTCCTGTCGTTTTATCAAAATAAAAAATAATATAATGTTATAAAATAAGACATTTAGAATTCATAATTAACCAATAAGATCATTTTTTGACGCATGTAAACGTAAAATAAGTTTACAAATGTATAAGCATAAAAATAACAGTATTATAATTATAATCTCGCTAAGTGTATAACACTTCCGGAGTGAACTCATCCGGATCCCGACAATCTTTCGTTAAAATCAACCATTTTATTTTTCTTTTCAGAGATTTATTTTTTTTTTCAAAATAGCTGCATGAGATTAGACTTTTTACAAAGATTGTGAAAAACAAAAACAACTTGAGTAATGAGCTATTTCGAAATTATGCATGTTTTCCGATATATCTTGTGCTTGAAATCATATATCTCAGAAAACAGAGATGGTAAATAGTATACGATTCATAACTTTGAGATTCATTTAAATATAGATCATGGATATCATAATTTTGATCAATGGCAATATAAAACAAAAGAACTAAAAACATTTTATTGCTTTTTGGAATCATTTCACGATTTCATAAACAATGTTTAATTATGAATGTTCCCTATTCATTCCTATGAAATTCATTAAAATATAGACCACGAAGCTCATTGGCAATATAGCGATTTGAGCGAACTCCATGCATTAAATCTTTCTTTAAATTTTTCAATTTAAGGCAAGCGATAGTGTGTATTAACCCTAGATCTACCGGGAATTTTATTCAAGTTTTAATAAAACGTTCTACACCAGAATTTTTATTTAAAACTATTTAACTTATTTATTTACCTTATTTTTGTCTGGTTTATATACTTAGTTTATTTTAAAGAAATTTCTGGTTTGAATGAATATTTTGTATGTACCTGTCGGGTCCAATGGACCCGTCTGGTAGACGGAGGGTTAAATGCAATATTGTTTGAATTCTCACATTCGGGGTGTCTTAAGTTTTTGTCCATAGCCGTGAATTAACTTGAGAAAGACTGCAATGTTATTTCTAAAAATATATTCTTTCAAGTGGCTTCACCTGTGAATGTTTACTGTATAGATTTGATTTTTCAATCTTATAACATGTGCTCTTTTCCAGGAGTCACCGGATAGAATTCGAGTGGCAAATGCTGCAACTCAAAAAGTACGAAATATAATTTATTACAATAAAATGTATCACTTCACATTTCTTTTTATAATGCAATGCTTTATCGTTCTTTTAAAAATGCAAACATGTCGTTCTAACGGGATACCTTCTAGTTAAGAATATAACACGCACAAAAGCAATTGAAAAAATAGCAGGAATACACGTAGTTCTTTAAATTTGTGATCTAAGGTAAACTGTGAAAATTTAATGAAAACAATTTATAATCGTAAAGTCATACTATATTGCATTTTTATAATTATTAAATATGCATTCAAAAATGAATTAAAGTATTTAAAAATAACTGCAATTATCGAATACGAGAACGAAATAATTTCAAAATAACACTGATATGAGAAACAGTTTATATGAGCAGAAATATTAATTACATTCATTTTTATCCCTCTTCTGAAAAAAATAAGGATTAGCTATATTTCAGAGAATTGTATAATTAACTTGCATTAATTAAATTTAATATAGACTCCATTAAACATATTACTAGCATTTTTTGTAAAAAACAGAGTGACTTTAAGGTCATTTAAAAATTAAACTAAGAAAGAGTATAATTTACAAATATTATTCAATTAACAATTTACTTTAATATCACGAAGTAATTACGCTTGGAAATAATAAGCTTATTTATTTATTCAATAATGCGTCTTATTAATAAAAAAATTAATGTAAGGAAATTAGTATTTTAAAATAGTTTATATGCAGCTTTTCTTTTATTATTTTTGCATTGGATTCCACAAATGGAAAATTGTATTGATTGTTTTTTATTTTTGTTGTAAAAACAGTTCTAGATGAAAACGAAATAAAAGCTTCTTTTGCTTTATAACTGTATTAAAAATATTAAAAAACCTTTTTATCAAGATTTTTTTATTTCTGAAATCGACGAGCGATGTAAATAATAAAAAAAAATCTTAATTTTAGGAAAATTTAATATACAATAACCTCTTCCGAGTTACAAACGTTTTCAAAAAGCATTCTTTAACTTGAGAAACCCCAGAAAGCAACATATGTTCAAGCTTTAAAGAAGCATTTATGAAAACACAGTTTCTTTTGTTGCCGCTGATTTTGCCGCACGTGAGAGTAGTTCTCATAGTGCATTAACCAGTTTCTCATCCAGAATACGGGATTTTTCGAACTCAAATAAGCATTTTCATATTCAAAAAACATGTTTTACAGCCAAACATAATAAATTAACCACATTAACATTAACATTAACATTATAATTTATGTATTTTTTATAACTGTTGCATGTATAAATTCAACTACACAGCTGAAAATGTTATATTGAGAATTGATTTCATCCTAAACACCAGTATTCTAGTTTAAGAAGACTGGTTAATACACTGTAAAAACTACTCAGAAACGCTTCCCAAAATCACTTGAAAAAGCAAAAACTTTGTTTTCGTAAGTTTTCCTTTAAACTCGAAAATATATTGGCTTCTAAGGTTTCTAAAAATAAAGAAAACTTTTTGGAATCATGGGTTACACGGAAGAGTTTAGTGTAGTCATCTAGTTAAGAATATAATACGCGCAAAAACAAAAACAAAAACAAATCAGGAATGCATGTAGTTCTTTAAATTTGTGATGAAAGATCTGTGAAAATTTAAATTAAAACAATTTATAATCGTAAAGTCATACTATATTATACTTTTATCATTATCAAATATGCATACAAAAAATAATTAAAGTATGCTTTAAAATAATTGCATTTATTGAATACGAGAACGAAATAAAATAATTTCAAAATTACATTGATATGGAAAACAGTTTATATAACAGAAAATAATAATTGCATTCATTTTTATCATTCTTCTAAGAAAAGGAATAGCTATGTAGTTATGTTTCAGAGAATTGGATTATTAGCTTGCATTAATTAAATTTAATATATCTTTCGTTAAATATATTACTTACATTTTTTTGTAAAAAAACAGAGCGATTTTCTGGTCATTTAAAAATTAAACTAAGAAAGAGTATAATTTACAAATATTATTCAATTAACAATTTACTTTAATATCACAAAGTAATTACCTTTAGAAATAATAAGCTTATTTCTTTATTCAATAATAAGTCTTATGAATAAAATATTAATGTAAAGAAATTAGTATTTTAAAATAGTTTATATGCGACTTCTGTTTTATTATTTTTGCATTGGAACCACAAATGGGAATTTGTATTGATTTATTTTTATTTTTGTTGTAAAAAGAGTTAAAGATGAAAACGAAATAAATGCTTGTTTTGTTTTATAATTCTATTCAAAATATTGCACAGCCTTTTTATAAAGATTTTTTTATGTCTAAGATCGACCAGCGGTGTAAAAAAAAAATCTTAAATTTAGGAAAATTCAATATACAATAACATCTTCTTAGGTACACACGTTTACAAAAAGCATTCCTTAACTTGAGAAACCCCAGAAAGCGACACATTTCCAAGATTTAAAAAAGCGTTTATGAAAACATAGTTTCTTTTGTTGCCGCTGATTTTCTGAAATACGTGAGAGTAGATCTCGTAGTGCATTAACCAGTTTCTCATGCAGAATACAGGCTTTTTTGAACTCAAACAACCATTTTCATAATAAACAAGTTGGAAATTGAACGTCAAACGTGGCAAATGAAATGTTCGTACTATAACTAGTTTTATAAATATTTTTTGCATTGCATATTGTACTAAATGTAAATTTTAGTGCAGTTCATAAGTGCATAGCAATTTCATCCTTTTCGAAAGGCTGTAACAGCATTAAAATGCACTTGAAATAATGTTTTTCCATTGACCGTAATGTAACTGAAAACTTTTGATTGCCCCTGTATTTAAACTATACATCCTATTTTCATAATATTTTAATGACTCGACATAAATTTTGCAACAATTATATATTTAAATTTTCAGACCATTGACTTGAGTACTTTTTGCTCTGCTATATGCGGACGGACGGGCAGGCAGACGGACAGATAGACAGACGGACAGGCAAAAAGACAGCGAGACCGAATAACGACTATAGATGTTACGTATTCATATAATTACGAACGCACATAAAAACATGTTTTAAAGCCAAACATGGTAAATTAACTATATTAATATTAACATTATAATTAGTATATTTATGTGGCTCTTCCATGTATAAATTCAACTACACAGCTGAACATGTTTTATTGAGAATTAATAGCATTCTAAAAACCGTTATTCTAGTTTGAGAAGACTGGTTAATACACTAGAAAAACTACTCAGAAACGCTTCCCAAAATCACTTGAAACAGCAGAAACTTTGGTTTTATAAGTATTCCTTTAAACTCGAAAATATATTGGCTTCTAAGGTTTCTAAAAATAAAGAAACCGTTTTGGAATCATGGGTTACCCGGAATAGTTTAGTGTATAGTTTCATTTGTGATTATATTAGATATATATGCTAGCTGACCCGCTCGGTGTTGCCTGAGCCCGTCATGAATGACCCTTAAATGAACATAAAATTTGTCTGATTTTATATCTTTAGCTGTATTTTCTTGATTTTATATTTTTAAGTGAAACAATCGCGCAAAATAATATTGAATTGAAAGTATACGCTATTTGGTATTTTATTTTCTGCGTAATTTTATTTTTGGAGTCTATGCGTACCGAAAGCGAGCGAAACCCCGAAGAAACACTCAGATTTTTACTGATTTCGTCGAAATTTTCACACATTTTAATTTGTGAAAAATATTTCTGCCCATTCGAACGTTTCAAAATTTTGATAGGTGTTGTAAATTTGGTCTATTGAGATGCTCTAAAAAAACTTTTTAAAATAACGATGTTTTGTTACTTTTAGCGTAGAAAAAATATTGTCTCCGCGCGGCGCGAAATAACATATATTTGACGGTGTATTTGAAACGGTCAAAAATCATATTATTTAAAGCTGATTGCACCTTTCATTTAATGATGATTTCAGATTTACGAACTTATTCTTGGTTTGTCAGTACCGCTAAAAATGCGCGCTGGAGGGGTTAAACTGCGACGCAACACTCGTGTTTTTACTGATTTCGGTGAAAATTTCACACATTCATTTTCATAAAAATATTTCTACCCGTCCGAACTTTTAAAATTGTTTGTAGGAGATGTAAATTTAGTCTATTAAGATGCTCTGAAAAGATTATATTCAAATATGGACGTTTAATTACTATTAGCGTAGAAATAACATCATCTTCGTGGTGCGCGAAGTGAACTGAGTTCTCCTGTATATTTGAAAGAGTTAAAATTAATATTTTTTCAAAACCAATTGCATTATTAATTACAAGAAGCTTTCAAGACATATTTTGGTTTGTCAGTACCTCTAAAATTGCGCCCCTAGATGGGCGTTTCAATAAGGGGGGAAAACGTTTTTCGAAAAAATTGAACCTTTTTAAAATTTTGTGTAAAAAAAATTAACTGCGATATATTATTTAATTGACTACAGAATTTGAAACGTAAGAGTATGATCTTTTAGAATATGTCTTTAGTTTTTAAATTTACTAAGTGGTTTGGTTGATATAAATTAATAAATAATGACAAAATCCCCCCAAATTGCTTCTTTTCGACATTCATTTTCCTTCATTTCGACCATAATCGCAGAAATAAGGTTTTACGCATGCGCCATCCGGTTTTACCCCCTATCACAAAGACCGAGATGGGTTTTTAATGAGAGTTCGTTGGGATTTTAAATTCATAACGCAACTAATTATTAGAAATTTAAAATTCTGCGTCTCAGGTACATCAGGAGACACTTTCGGCTAGCCTGACAAAAAATTTCAGCCTTCTACATGTCGTAGTTTTCGCTAGCCATCGCACATACACACACACACACACACACAGATAGGCAGACACACAGAGCGAAACTTTCTTTTATTTGTATAGATAACATATTCCTAGATAAGAAACATTTGCTTTGTTTGTCTTTTTACAGTGTAGAGATATGTAGGTTTTTGCAATAATAATACGTATTTTTAACTTTCAAAAACAAATATATATTAATCCCTTTTAAAAAATACTCTTTTGGAATCGCTTTTCTTTCATAAGGCGCGGAGTAACCACAGCAACCGACATAGAAACCATCTTTAACACTTTCCGAATTTTAAGTTTCGCTGAACTTAATTAGCTTAATTTAATTTGATTAACTTTACAAAATTTTAGTTTCGAATAAAAGTTCTATATATCCATTCTTTCAAAATTATTAATTCAAATGAAATGTGCAAGTATACTTACCAACCTCCGGCTTTTTCTAAATCAAGGACAAATGCATGGAACTGGAAAATTTGATAAATTAAATGCATCTTGCATTAAATGTGGTTGTCATTTGAATTTAACTTAATTTCATTCTCTAAATAAATTTCTGGTTCGAAGTATGTTTCTTTGAATTAAAAAAAGCCGGAGGTCGGCACGTATGGTGTAAACTAAATTTTGAAAAATATAACAGCAAAAATACTACATTTGATATAATGACATAGATAAAGTAGAATAAAATGCCTAAATTTTATTAATTCTATTGTTGCAATAATCTAACTTACTTCAATCTTTTGTGGATTTTAGCATGGTGATAAAAGGATATTAGGAACGTGGGAAATTATATAATTTTCAGGATGGAAAACGAGATGATCTAACACATTTCTCAGTTTTAGTATTCTTTTGGTATTTTATTATATGTTGACATTATTATATAAAGTCGTAAAGATTTTTTTCCTTTTAGTAAAGTAAGACAACTTTCTATCTGAACATAATTATAGCCCTAGATAGTGAAATTGCTTTGATGTATCGCCTTTTTCAAATTATCCTTTAATGTAGCGTTTGAAGTTAAAAACGTAAAAAATCACAAGATTATATTTATATTTTTAATACGTTTATCAATATTTTTACTTTGGAATTTGTGAAAACACACTCTAAAAAATAAATGTTAAATTAGTCAATTTTACATGCATATATGTGTAAACTTGTAAAATTAAACCTTTGTCATAAAATTTACAACCTTGTCGTAAATATTTACCTATATTTATATGTGCATATTGGCTTAATATAAGGCGTAATTTGTTATCCCTTCAAAAACTCAAACAAGTGTGTAAATGGTAGAAAAATTTACGGATTTAGCTGAATTGATGTGTTAATATAATTTACTAATTTATGACATCACACAAATATCTGTTTATTTTGCATATTACAACAAATCATGTGTAACAATATTACGCAGATATATGTGTAAAAACAGAATACTACACAAAAGTATGTGTA
Source organism: Maratus speciosus (assembly GCA_963932465.1). Taxonomy (NCBI): domain Eukaryota; kingdom Metazoa; phylum Arthropoda; class Arachnida; order Araneae; family Salticidae; genus Maratus; species Maratus speciosus. The sequence continues at coordinate 196,808,852 of OZ010800.1, read as the reverse complement.
CATATTATACACAGTTATATGTGTAAGAATAGAATATTACACAGGATTGTGTATAACAATATTACGCAGAAATATATGTCAGAACAGAATATTACACCAAAATACGTGTACTTATCTGAACACAATAAATATCGATACTTGCAAACTTGGATTGTGTAGTATTTGATAAATGGTCCAGTTAATAACGTGAAAAGTTGCAGATCGTGAGTTCAAATCCCTTTTCGTTAAGCATTGCTTGTTTAGTATGCATAGAATTATATAAAGAACTCCTCCTTATGATGTAGGTATATCTTTCAAAACTTGTGACTGAAATTTATAGAAAAAAAATCCGATGTAAGAAAAATAATGTCACGATTTTCGTATTTTTCAAAATTTTATTTTTCAGCGTATTTATTTGGATTATATAGTTTCTATTAATAAATTATGACTATACAATTTTAGGTCTTCAAAACAACATTAACAGAGAATACCATGCAGTGAATATAATTTCAGATGTAAATTAATGATGTAATTTTATGTAAATTAAGGTTACACTATTTTGTGGCCTAAAAACAAATATGCTAGAAAGAAAACAAAAACGCCATTTACAAGTGTTTGTTCTTCTTGCAAATTTTGTTTTGCGATCTTAAAAATATTTAGTTCAAAATTTACATCCGAAACTATCAGGTTAAGTACTATGTACACAAAATCCAACGTTTATGTATAGGGGGGATTAGCCGATAATTTGGACCACTTCAATAATTTTCAGGTGTAACTCACTTCATTTGTGGAATATCTGCAAAATGTCACTGCACGTGGTCATTCTATTCATCTGCTAACAAAATAAATTTTTAGAACAATTTCTTTTTGAAAATCTGAAGTTTTATTTTAATTTGAAAAAATTATCAAAATTTGTCCAAATTCAGCGACTGGTCGCCTAAGTTCGACCCCTAGTCTCCTAAATTGGACCAAACAATATTAGGTTGTTTAAATGAGTAGAGAATATAACTAATTTTTTTAAAAGAAAAATTTGTTATTAAAGAAGCAGTCAAACAAATCAACAACAAAACAACAGCAATGAAATATATTTAAATCAAATGCCTGAAAGTAAGAGTAATTGTTTTAAAGCAAAATGTATTAAAAATATAAATGAAAGTTATAAGTAATTAAGAACAGAAATTATGGAACTAATTGCCAGTTACTTGAATATCACGTAAGAATTGATGCAAGGCTTACAGACAAATTTCTTTTATTCATTTTTTATTCGAGCGCACATAACATGGAACCATATTTGGGAATTTGAATACTGAATCATTTCTGCTATTTTATTTTTCTTACAAATTAGAAAAAATCAATCATCGCTATCTTGATTTTTCTTTTTAGATTATGAATCCTTAGAATTTTCTTTGCAACAGAAGTTTTCTTTATCTTATGTCTGTAGTTCTTCCCTTGCATACTTTCTTTACAATTGAATTACGTATGTTTTTTTAAAAAAACTTGATGTTCCAATTTTCTTTGTGCTTTGAGAATTTCCTTTTTGTCGTTTTTTTTTTTTTTTTTTTTTTTTTTTTTTTTTTTTCCATTTCAAGATTTACTTTATATGCCGAAGATGTTAACACGGCTGTTTTTTGGCTCCCCTTGTACTTTGACTTAACTGATTATGGCAAAGGAGATACCATTTTTAACGATTCTTTGGCCTTTTGGGGGTTTTGTAGCTTTAATCTTCTTCTGGGTCAATTTGTTTATAATTTACTCTTTCCTTTTCGTTTCCTATATCTTTTACAACTTTTGTTGTCACTGATGTTTTTCTTCCAGGCTGTTTGTCTGTGTCATTTTCATCTTTTTTAAAAATCTTTTAGTTTTAGTAGGTTTCATGATTACTGACTATAACTCTGAAATCTCACTAGCAGGAGAATCAACGGATCTATCTGCAGTGTCTATCTCCTCGTCAGGAATAAGAACAGAGGCAGCTGCAAAATGATGAATTTTAAAAACATCCCTGTTAGGAGGCCAGATCCTGCTACTTTTAATAGCTTGGACGTCTGTTTCAGACGGTTGCTGTTCTGTTGTAAGCGATAGTTAAAAGCTAGGGGACCTGCAAATGTTGTTAGAGGAAAATCTTAATGAGATCTAAGCCACGATTCTTGTGCTTCTGCGTAATAGGTATTTAAGGGTTTAAAGAGCAACATTCAACGTATATCTTGATCAATTTGGTAATTATTAAACTCAAATTTGTCCATTTAAGGCGCAACTTCGCTTTTTTTAAAACACATAATCTCAAGACTAAGAACAAAAACGAAAGCAAAAAAATCCGCTTGAAAAATATGCGCAATAAACATATGAATTTAGATGTGTATATGAAAACATAACAACTTACCTTAGTTTGAAAGCCTTCTCTTACGTTTAGTAGGAAAAAATTACTTCAAAACAGCTAATTTTATTTTATTTTTTAGTTGTCTGAAAACAGCACGTAGAAGGCGGGTACTTCTTCTAAGCATAAATGACGTCAATCTCATGAGTAGGATTTCGGCGGTTGTTTACGTCTCTTTATCTCAAATTAACGGCAGAATTGCAGCGGTCCATTTAAAACGGCTGTCCAAATGTGGCTACCTTCCCCTATATTAAGAAAATCCTGAAATCAGAATTTAATAATAACTGTCTGCCGCTTATAATAAAGATAAAAATAAAATTGATTTAAAATAAACCTATATTTAGTATCGCTAGTATAAAAGAACTCTCGTTATAAATGAAACTAATATAGTGTAAGGCAGATCGGGGCACATTTATGCGGATTTTTTTCAATGAATTTTCTAATCTTTATGTCTCAACTTAGAAAATTTTAGACACTGTGGTTTTATAAAGCAGTTAATAAAGTCAAAATGTGTGTATTCAGTTGTTGCCCTATTTGTGTTTTTAACCGTAAAAAATTTTTTTTAGGTCCAAGTCCTTTGTGTAAACTTGCCCCGGGAAGGGGGCAAGTTTATCAGGTGGGGCACGTTTACACATATTATAAGTGATACCAAGAAATAAGTGAAATAAATATTTAATCAAATTGAAATGTTTTATTTATAACTTAAAACACTGTTTAAAAAAAGTAATAAAGAGAATTAATTAAAGAACATTTTATAGGCTAAACTGAAAACATAGGGCTTATGTCTAATTGAAAACAGAAATTATTTAGTCATCTTCATCATCACTGTTACAGATTTTATAAACAAAAAATAAAGTATTTCCTTTTGCATACTTGTCATGGGACCACCTTTTGCATCTAAGACATTGAACCCAGTCTTGACCTTTTTTGGATTGGTTGCATGATTTCAAACAATAAATACATAATACATACACAGTTTTCATCTTCGTCATCAGATTCATTCACTATTTTCTTTATTCCAGAGTGTACAAACTTTTTCCCTTTTGCAGTTTTTGGTTTGATAGTTCTTTCTTTGTTGTCTTTTTGTTCTGCTTCCATAGAAACTGGTGAATTTTTACGTACTTTCTACTTTTTGAACGTGCGTAAACTTGCCCCGATGTCAATGCGTAAACGTGCCCCGCCGCCAGCTTGTATTTACTTTTTACGTGCAACGAAAATTAATAACATTTCTGTTCATACAAATACAGTTCTCCAAAAAGAATAAAATTCTGCTAATGCCATATATTTGTTTATCCTTAATTAAGTATTATTAGTTCACAATAACTTTCAATAAGTTCAACACAAAATTTACTCACCTTCACAAAAAACAGATTGTTCTTTCCTCATGCAAGACAGAAGCTCAACTGACGCTCAAAAACCTGTGAGAATACCAACTAGGGAGCAGCATCAATCTGTCAGCCATAACTCGTTTCGGAAAAAGTGCACTGCGTAAACGTGCCTCGGTCTACCCTATAGCAGGAAAATTCTAAAATTAAAATTTAATAATAACTAACTAGTGTTTATAATAAAAATGTCTGTTCTCTTTCCAGCAGAGTTGTTTTAAGACCATAAAATAGTGTAACCATAATTTACAAGAAACGGTATCGTCTGAAATTATATTTACTGCATGCCATTTCTCTGTTAAAGTTGTTTTGAATCCCTAAAATAATTTAGTCACAATTTATGAACAGAACTTGTTAATCTGAATAAATACGCTGCAAAATAAAATTTTGAACGAAACGAAATCTTGGCGTCAGTATTGACTCTGAATTTTGTCGGAATTTTTTCCTATCAATTTCAGTCACACGTTTCAATGATAAATCTACATCAAGAGGAGAAATTGTTTAATTCAATCTACAATACACAAGCAATACTTACCGAGGAGGGGTACGAACTCAGAAACTGCAGCTTTCCACCGCATTACCTTGACCAGTCCACTCATCACACAAACCAAATTTTTGAGTCTCGATATTTATTGTGTTCAAATAAGTGAACACATTTATGTGTAATATTCTGTTCTTACAGATAAATCTCGTAATACTGATACACATAATCCTGTCTAATATTCTGTTTTTACGCGTATATATGTGTAAAAGTCTTGCACATATGTGTCCAAAAGTCTTGCAAAATGCACAAATTATTGTGTAAGGTGCAAAATTTGTAAATTTAGATTAACAATTGGGGTAAATCCATACAATTTTCTACCATTAGTTTTTTGAGTTTTCGAAAGGATAACGAATTACATATTTGCATTAAGCCGATAAACACACATAAGTGCAGGTAAATGCTTACGATATGAGTGTAAATTTTATGACAAAAGCATAATTTTACGAATTTACACATATACGTATGTAAAAGTGACGAATTTATACATTTATTGTTTTAGAGTGTGCAATATAAATCATACGCATACCCCGAACTTTACATTAATTTTCAGGTAATAAATTATTTTGTTAGTTGTATATGAAAAAATAGTCTTAATATTTAATTGCGTTAAAAATAGAACTGAAATTTAAAGTGCCTTACTGTAATTCATATTGTCTATGATAAAACAATTTATTTTTTAAAAGACATACATATTCATATTTACCATTCTTAATGTTTTTTCCACTCAAATAAACATATTTTGGACCAAACCGTTATTGAATAAGACTTATCTTGTTTCTACGTGGCAGTTATTTGATTTCGTTTACAAATAAACAGTTTTCTAGCATTAGTTATGTGATATCATTTCGTCGCCCCAGAGCAACAGTAGGAGATCTGGTGATAATCGAATATGATATCTCGGCTTTCTGCTATGAAAAACGGTGTCTGCATCTAGTGAAACAGTAAGGAATTTCTATAAAACACGTGATATCCTTTCGTCGCCCCAGAGCAACAGTAGGAGATCTAGTAATAATCGAAAATGATATCTCGGCTTACTGCTATGAAAAACGGTGTCTGCATCTAGTGAAACAGTAAGGAATTTCTACAAAACACGTGATACCCTTTCGTCGCCCCAGAGCAACAGTAGGAGATCTAGTAATAATCGAAAATGATATCTCGGCTTACTGCTATGAAAAACGGTGTCTGCATCTAGTGAAACAGTAAGGAATTTCTATAAAACACGTGATATCCTTTCGTCGCCCCAGAGCAACAGTAGGAGATCTAGTAATAATCTAAAATGATATCTCGGCTTACTGCTATGAAAAACGGTGTCTGCATCTAGTGAAACAGTAAGGAATTTCTATAAAACACGTGATATCCTTTCGTCGCCCCAGAGCAACAGTAGGAGATCTAGTAATAATCGAAAATGATATCTCGGCTTACTGCTATGAAAAACGGTGTCTGCATCTAGTGAAACAGTAAGGAATTTCTACAAAACACGTGATATCATTTCGTCGCCCCAGAGCAACAGTAGGAGATCTAGTAATAATCGAAAATGATATCTCGCCTTACTGCCATGAAAAACGGTGTCTGCATCTAGTGAAACAGTAACGAATTTCTATAAAACACGTCTGAGATATCGTATTAAACGTAACTTTGTGTTTTAGAATTTATTTCACTAGATGTAAACACAGTTTTTCATAGCAGTAAGTCAGAAATCACTTTTTTTACTATTACTAGATGTTATAATGTTGCTCTGAGGCGACGATTTATTAAATAATTTTTTCTTAGTAGTTATTTGATTTTATTTATTAAATAAACTTTCTAGTTCAAAATATTTTATTTCACTTTAAACAATACAGAAGGTTTGATACTTATGCGAATGGATAGTGGAATAATTTAATAATTAAAATAAAACTAAGATAAATTAAAATCTGGCATTTATTTAGCTATCTCTGGTCCAAAACTTTCCTTATTTAAAATGAATTAATGTAGGGCTAAGGTAATTCTTAAACCATAAATTAGTATCATCCCAATGCTAATAACTTTTCTTTGCAGTACACCTGGGTATACACCGTTAATACATTCAGTCAGTTTCAATTATCCTCGGGTTATCACATGAAAGATAAATCACTTGTATAATTCAAAATTGACATGTGCTCTCGGGTAATAAATTGTGCAACTAGTTGTCAAAACAGACCAGTGTCAAAGTATTAGATAATTATTATTTGAAAATGGAGCTTAAGACGACGTATATATGGTGGGATAATAAATATCCTAAACAATGCAACTTAACAAATTTAAAAGTTTTAATTAATTGATAGACGATATTATATGGAAAGAAAAAGCATAACACGAATAACGTGGAAAAATCGCACGGCGATCTTCTAGTTCAAGAAAGATTTAACGTGGTTAGGTTGTCGAGAGGATCTCAGTTCCATAGTTTTTATCTCGACATGTATAGGTTGGAGTTCCGTTAAATGTCAAATAAAAGATTTGACCAAGAATTCTATGTAAATTTCAGTATTTATGTTTATGAATGTATTATATTATTATTGTGGTTGAATTGCCGTTATATACTAAGCATATTGTTTGTAGAGTGAATAATAAAAGTTTTATGAAAAGCTGATACATGAACTCATTTAGTTATAAGTCAAGTGAATTTTTAATAAAGAATCAAATATTTACTTTTATATTGTGAAAATATACCTAGTTTTGAACATTAGTGTGATATAATATAATAGTGAGCCAAATTTACGATTTTTTTTTTACAAATGGATATTTAGGCAACAATTCAAATTTTCATGAAAATATATGCAAATATATTTTCAAAACCCAAATCATGTTCATGACTATCTCTATCTATAATTTATTTCAAAAAAAATTTTTTTTGCGTGAAAATATCCGTAATGAAATATAAATTTCATACTGAAAAAATAAACGCCAGCGCGAATGTTTTGTTTTTATTTTTATTTAATTATACAAAATCATTGATTAAAACATATTATTTGAGGTTACATGATTTTAAAACATCTAAAACATGTTTTAAAATACAAGAGAAACAATAACCTTCGATTACAGTACCAACAAAGGTTATTTCTTTTCGAAATATGACAAATTCAATGCTAGTATGAATATATGTAACTTTCACGGAAATCTGTCAAAACATTTGTATGAAATGTTATTTATTTCGAAATTGTTTTCTGTTCGCATTTTATGGATTTTCGTCAAAACTGCCAAACTTTTATCTTTGAAAATGTACATTGAAATTGTAAGAATTTAAACTGTTATAGAATGGAATATTTTGTTTTTAAATTTGAACACTCATGACTAGTAAATACAAAATTTTTCTTTAGTATATGATTTTACCTCAGTCCTATTAAGATGAACATATAAATAATAAATAAAGAGGGCAATACGTTTTTTTTTTAAATATGCTTCAACCAATTAAATGTTTCATGTTCATTTCAATTAGGATCATACGTTGAAAAATCAATTTAGAAATTCTAAAACGACGGTTTCAAAAATGCGTTTTTTTTTCTTTCCATATCATTCATGCCATATCTTAAAAATAAAAGAAAACAAAAACCCGCATTTCAGAAAAGCGTCCCTTTATCTTCATAAACACAGAAACCAATAGAAACCCATAAATTCCAGAAACTGGATATTTAAAGAAGTTTTGCTGAAACAAAAGTATGCTAATAGTTTCCTCAAACGTTAAGAAGTGTCTTTTTACTGTGTCAGTCGGTTTTCACTTTCCGGTATAAACATGAAATATCTGTTTTGGGGGATACTATTAATTCTTAAGCAAACATTTTAAGTTGCATATCAGAATTCATACATTCAAAAGTAAGAATTTTTATTTTTATCGTTCTGGTATTATTTTTGCATGTTTTCTGTTAAACATAAAAATGTTTACTTGAGATTTGATAAAATATTTAATGAACATATTCTCACAAGTAGTATACGAATAGTAGTATACTTTTAAACGTATTCTATGAAATTTCTCCAGAATGTTGGTAATGAGATAGCTTTCATTATTGCTGAGAAGAGAGAAATAATGAGGTTTATTTATCTTTATTCCTGTGATTATCTGTTCAAAATTCAAAATTGTTGATTAAAATTGTTGTATAGGGTTTAATGGTGCAAAATCCATTAGGAACATAATATTTCGAACGAAAAATTGCGCACTGCTTTTGAAAACACGCATTTTCCTCATAAAGTTTCCATATTATTTGGGGGTCTAATATCCCCTTAACTTAGATAAATGGGTTTTTCATGCAGAATTACCAGATTTACTTCAAATTTGGTATACTGGTTAATTCTGATAAGGCGCTGCCCTGATTAGATTTGGCGGTTCATTGTTTAAGTGGGAACGGGGGGTAACACACCCTTTAATATAGATAAATGTTTTTTTCTATCCTGTTTGCTTTAAATTTGGTATACCGGTTTATTCTGATAAGGTACTTCCCTGATTAGATTTGTAGGTTCATTAATTGAGTATAAATGGGGGACGGGGGGCTATTTCCCCCTTAATTTAGATAAATGTGTTTTTCTAACTGATTTGTTTCAAATTTTGTATATCGGTTTATTCTGATAAGGCACTTCCCTGATGAGATTTGGAGGCTCATAGGTTAAGTATAAAGAGGTGAAAGGGGGGGTCTAATCCCCCTTAATTTATTTTTGCAGGGGCATTATTCTTTGAAATAAGAGTACAATATTCAATTAGTGTTCATAGTCTGTGAGCTCTATGCCATCAGTTTAACTGGGCCCTTTTCTTTTTTTCCCTTATGTTTTAAGTACCATAACATGCAAAATAATATCGAATAAAATTCACGGTGTTTGGGAGATCTGGCGCATACTACAAACGCTTACTACATTCTCTTTCTATCCGAACATTTGCTATTGTGCCATTTACTGGCATTTTGTGATTGTTCATTACTTCTCTAGCCGGATGTTATATTTTTTAAAAAATTAATTTTTTAACATCATCCTTAATTAAAATCACTAAATGATGTCACTGAGTTGTGATTTTTGTTTTGGTAAAGCTCCAGTGTATGAGAAAAGTTTAACATTAAGCTTTTGGATAATTATTGAACTAAATCAAAATATTCCACGTTTTAAACCCTATTTGCGAAAATTGCCTGAAAATAAAATAATTTAAATAATCGAAAAAACAAAAAGAGTGATGCAAATAAAAACAAGTTAAAAATACCAAGATTTACAATTACTTATGAATCAACTTCCTACATGAACATTAGTTATGTATTTCAGTATTTCACTTATTATAACTTGTATATTTTATGTTTTTAAAACAGCAATTATCATTCTTCAAGAACTAAGACGAAACATTATTTATTTTAATTTGACTGAATTATGTAATTTCTGTATAACATTTTGATGAGTCACTACCATACTCAGGTATACCACATTTAACACGTACATAATAATTTATTTATTTTTTCACATGAAATATGTTTTAAAGAAATACCTGGCTATCTGACGCATCATCATTCATCTTCCAGAAGGAGCGGGGGGGAAGAGTCCCAGTTCTCTATCGGCCGTCGGTTGTCGTATATCCGCGCAGGACTTGTAGCACATTGATTCTTTAAAATCACTCTTTAACGAATGGCTAATCATTAGTATTGGAAAAAGAAACATGTTATGTTTGACCGAATTGCACCGCAACGGAATTAAATAAAACTATCTCTGGTCTGGTCTTCAGTGGCTTCCAGCACTGGAAACAACGTGAGAGACGAGAAATCGCTCAGATTACCTCTTCTGTACCACCAGAATCTCTCTGCATCACAGTGTCACTACACAGAGAGCAGTTCATGTAATAAACATAAAAAATGTCATAATAATCATTTCTCATCTCTCCGCAATCTAGTCTAGTAAACTGTTATCTCTTTTGTCTGATTCGTCTACCTGGAACTTAAGGCTGCGTTTAGAAAGAGAAAGGGCTCACTGTTATTCTAAAGCAATAAAATGTAGTTTTTAACAAAAGGACGCGGAATTCAACAATAGGTTCAACAATGAAAAAGATACAAGGAGATTAATTGAACTTGAAAAAATTTTCTAGCTCCTGTAACATATTCAGCACTTTTCTTGTAAAGTCATTAAAAATGAAAAACGGCACGTGACCACAATAAAGTGACGCATGACCGGAAGAAAGAGAGCGCGAATAAAATGATACGTCTATCTGGAGCTTAATAGCGTTGCACAGATAGACGTATCATTTAAATACTTTCAGTGTCGATGTCTTTTCTTGCGGTCACGTGCTGGTTTTCATCTTTAATGGCTTTACAAGAAAACTGCTGGACCTCCTGCAGAAGAGAGATGTTTCCTTTAAGTTCGATCTAATCTCCTTATCTCCTTTTAATTGTTGAATCAGTTGTTGAATCTCTAATGCTTTTGTTAAAACTACGTTTTATTTCTTTAGAATGAAAGGGAGCACTTTTCCATTCTAAATGCAGTCACCAACTTCAGATCCCGTCACCCCCACTAAAAAAATAAAGGGGGTAAAATAATGGGCAAATCTCCCCCTGGCCCTCTGACTTCTAACGTAGATTCTCAGTATCATCATTGCATGGATCTTTATCACGTTTATCCGAAAAATCCTCGTCATTGTCGGCACGATTGTAAATTACAGTCATAATATTATGACTGTGACCACCATGTGAATACCATGATATTATAAAATAAAATATACAAGTACAGGTCAGTAAAATAAAGAACATATTAAAAAATCAAATTAGAAACTATTTTACTTGTAGATAAATTTTCTGTAGAAGTTTCTCTTTTTGCTGATTTCTTGTCACACTAGAATCAATAAGGATGTGAATAAGAAAATTATGGACGCTCGATTTCTGTTTCAGTACACCACAAACCATTTTACCCCATATCATAATAATAAACGGATATTTAAAATACTTTTTTTGCCCGTGTAAATACCACACACTTCATTTTCAATGCCGAACATTCTCTAGTGAACCTCATTTAAGTATAAAAATTGTATGGTAATCCGAGTATTCTTACTAGAGTTAGAACACAGGCAGAAGACCAGACGGAGAGATAAACCGAATTTATAAATATATTTCAACTATATTCGAAAGTGTTAATAGAATGGTAAAGTAAATATAAAAAAGAATCTGTGAAATAAAACGAGGAAATACATATATAAGATTTACTTTTAAAAATGCTGTGTTATGCAGGAAAATAAAGAATATTTTCATTATTTATATACAGAACATCTGACAGTAGTTTTAGCGGTAACTAGTGTAATTCTCAAAATTTGTTTGTTTGGTTTGTTTTAAGATGTGCAGAAAATATTCCTATTCCACTGTTTGTTTGTTTGTTTTTTTTTTAATCTTTTTTTTTATTTTATTCGCATTTTAAAATTTTATCAGTTGGTTGGTTGTTTTAGAATAAGAATAAACATTTCGCATTTATATGTACCAGTGTTTCAGTGATATCGTTTTAAATCTGTTGAAAGTAAACTTTCACAGTTTTTTTCTCTTGAATAAATAAAATATTAAGAGATATAGAGAGTATTTTGCGTTTAAATAAACTAAAATCCTCTTTTTTAGATACATTTTGTGTAAAATAATAGTTAATTTCAAACTAAATCATTATTTTGTAATATGGCATAAAATTCCTAAGTTTATTCAAAATAGTCTCTTTTAATATCAAGCATATCATGGAGTTCTTCATTTTTAAGTATACTCTCGCAGAAATTTTGTTTTGGACTGAAATTATTTCTCAGGTAAAAATATTGTTTTCTTTCCAACTTTCAATTTACATGATATTTTTTGTTGCAGAAAATCGAGTTTTACTTGCGTTCTGTAATTTCATTTCTAAAATTTTGAAGAATTGAAAATTTCAACCATGATTCAATAACATTTAATGTGACAATATGTACTTTTATTCGAAGAAAAAAATGTTTTTCATGTAAAGTTTGTTTGAGCATTCATTAGGCACTGCATTTCTAACTATATATTATATATAAATAAAATCCATCAAGATAGAATAATTTTACTATATTACATATGTTAATATGAAAAACTGAAAATATTAGTTGAGATTATGTATGGCAAAATAAATAAATTAATTAAATAAATATCATGCAACCTAATGAAACATGCTTTGAAAATATGAATTATTAATAATAAAATTGATATTATAATGCTTGTGCAATTTTAGAAAGTAATATATATAATTATTATTATTTTGAGCAGGGTTTTCGAAACTTTTGTGCCTTGCAAAACCCTTAAAACGCACGTACAGTCGTGGGAAAAAGTAAATACCCCTACAAATTCTGCAACTAATTATAATAGAATAGATTTACTGGTACCAAACGATTGAAAATAGAGTCAACTTAAAAATGATATATTTAAAATTTCCTTAGGGGGGCATCTACATATCAAAACGAACTCAAACTTTGTTCTTTTCAATGGCAACATCCAATTTTGGCGATGTATTTTAAATCTTCGGTTTCAACTATGCCTAGAAACGAAATTTCAAGTTATTTGGATAAGTTTTTGAATTATAAACATTCAAAATTTAGAGCTTCTAATGTTACATTACATTTTCATATTTTTACTAATATCTCTTGAAATTATAATCCTAATGTGATATTTTTTTCTGTCGTTATAATACTAAAAATCACAAACATAAATATATTGAATTTGTAATTAAAAAAAAATTATAATATGAATTATGACATTAATATTTGAAAAAAATATGAATTGAAACCTATAATTTTTTGATAGATTTATATGTGTTAGATCTTGCTTTATGCGGATTCTCAATTTCAAACTTTTCTTCCAGGTAGTTTTCGAATTATGATTTTAAAATATCAAAATGATCGTTTAAGAGGCCGTCTATGATATGCAGAAAAGTATAATTTTAAAAAAATGTATTTTATTCATTTTATTGAAATATTTGGACCAGCAATAGTAAAAACACATTAAGTGAGTGAAATGGTCATATTGGCAAGAAATAATACATAATTAAAGATGTCATTGTCATTCTGTTGCATTTCAACTGTCGACTAACGAACTTCAACGCTCCTTTTAAAATAAGTATTGTATCTAAAACTAATTGTACGAATTTCATGAAAATTTGGATTTAGGATAATTGAAGGGTGTAGAATTCATCTATGGTGTCAAACTTGGGTATTGCTACTGAAAAAAAAACACAAAGTTTGGTTCGTTTTGATATCTAGATGGCCACCATAACCCAATTTTACATACGTAATTTTAAAATAGACTTTATTTCCAATCGTTTGGTACCAGTAACTTTCTTCTACAGTAATTTTTTGCACAGTTAGCATGGGATGTTTACTTTATTTTCCACGACTCTACATGGAGTACTATTTGTTTCTTATACAATTCACGAATAGAAAATGAAAACGAACAGTACAACTAAAAAATCCAAATTAATATAAATTTTATTTTGTATTTAATGTAAAATTTACATATATCAAGGATTTTAATGTGATGGGTGAGATTTTTTACCGATGCGGATTTCTTGAATTATTTAGAGTTAATTTTCTGAGATAAAGTCTTAAATCATGATCAATATTAAATATGTTTTGCATTTCAATTTTAAAACACGCACTGAGATGAACAAGTCGTAAATTGTACGAGGCAAATGAGATGCGTTCTTACTATAACTAGTTTTATATATGTTCAGATCTTGGTGCAATAGCTGTTGCACTCTTATGCAGAAATGCAAGAATACAAAATTTATTGCGATTTTATATATTAAATTCAGTAAAATGGAAATAATAGGACTCCATCATAAATAAGGAGTAATCACTATGGCAACATTGAATCATTACCTATCATGTGATAACATTGAATTAATTGCGTATGCTAAAATTTAACAGATTAAAGAAAACATTTAATAATATATTTTTAAGTTTTGATTCGATTTTCATAAAATTTGAAAAGACGACAAAATTCTGCAATCATTATATATATTGAATTTCAAACCATTCGGTTTAATGGTTTTTGCGCAGTTATATGCGGACAGACAGACGGAACAAACGGTCGAATATACGTGCTACGTATTTAAATAATTACTAACATACCTAAATATGCTTCTTGTCTCGTTGACTCCTTTATATGTCCCTCGTCGTATGCTGTGAACAATCGCTTTTTGGGTACACTTAGATTCTTTTCACATGTTCCCGAGCGGTAAATTACAACACTAAATTTTGTTTTAAAGTATTAATGAAATTTCGATATTTAAAAAAAGCTGCAAATTTATTTTGAAATAACTGTGCAGTTTTAATCCGTATGAAAATAAACTTATTAATTTATTATTTATTTACAATTCCTCAAATTCTCCAAAACCTTCTCAACTCTTAATAATTTTCTCATTCAATTTCAATATAAAATATAAATATAAGACTATTATTTTTATAGAAATGAAGAGATTTTTTTAAGATGCAAGTACAGTGTAATAAATATCAGAACCAAAAAGCTGAAATATTAGTTCAAATTACAATACTATACATTGATAAAAAGGTAAAAGAAAAATAACTTCAATATTTATTTCTATGATTGAAAATATTTAATATTATTTAAGCAGAATCAAATAATTTTAAATTTATGGGACGAAATATTTCAGAAAAATGTATATACAGTTAATATCGGTTATATGATCACTAGGGTGGAACTAAAAAACGAAGTTTCGAATTTTATATTCTAATAGTGATTATTTTTTTTTTCCTTTTTAACTCCGTAAGTAAAAAAAAAATAACTTCAATATTTATTTCTATGATTGAAAATATTTAATATTATTTAAGCAGAATCAAATAATTTTAAATTTATGGGACGAAATATTTCAGAAAAATGTATATACAGTCAATATCGGTTATATGATCACTAGGGTGGAACTAAAAAACGAAGTTTCAAATTTTATATTCTAATAGTGATTATTTTTTTTTCCTTTTTAACTCCTTAAAAAGAAAAAGTTTTTCTTTTAATTTTAAAATGATATTTTCCGGTTCCTCAAAGCGTCTGATTTTCCGTAAAAAACGAATAAAAGCCAATAATTGCATGAAACGTGTTTTAAGCTTATTGTTAAATTTATATTTTGCAAAATTAAATTACCGAAGTGTTAATGTCCTGTAATAAAGAGAATAATTTAGTTTGAAAGCCGTGGAAACGATGGCCCCACTTTATTTGACTTTTGTAGAAGCCAGCGGAGTGGGCGTCGCCTTTCATCGTTTCTTATTTATTTGGCTGCGACTCATAACAAGTTAGTCCGATTTAGCGTGTGTTAACAGTTTCTTCCATTAATTTTCAATAAACAGTCGGTGTCAAATGTGACAAATTTTTCTAACGTGCCTAAATCTAGAAAATTGTTGAAGTGTCTTGTATTTCGCAAACCAAAACAATTAACATTATACTGTCATCTTTGGCGAACTTATGAAGTTGTTATAAAACATTATTTATGAGTTCAATTTAACTTAAAATGTGGCAACTGAATCTGGAACACACTGTTTCTGAAATATCTAAAGCTGTTGCTGATACAATTAAAAGTGTATTGCTGAAACCTTCAATTCCAAAGGTTTCTGATACACAAATCATAAAAAATCATTAGATTATCGTGAGAAATGTCAAAATTGTAAGAAAAATATTAAGATTAGAAAGAATAATCCCACATCCAAAATAAAATTGCAAAATGTTAGGTAATTGTGCAGAAATCTTTTCTTTGCGTAAATGCACTAAATATTATCGTGTATCAGAACAAGAACGTCACTTTCTCAAAGACCAAAGATAGATGGGGTGACTGGAATAGGATCAATAGATGTAAATACTTCAAAAAAAAAGTTTAGCAAAACTCGAAAAGGAAATATCAAGAAAAGAAAAACGTTATTTTAAAACAAAAATGTGACGTTTAGATTGAGTGACTCGCCAAATGAAGAAAATAGTTCGTAAGGACATAGTTCAATCGGTAGTTCTAAACCTGAATTTGATAATCAATAAGGTGAAAGAACCGTGGCATTAGACAGAACTGCAAATATTATTGCAAAAGCACCTTAGAAGATATTGGTATTTCTGTTGATAATAAAGAAAAGGTATCTGAAAGGTATTCTTTATTGAATTTTTTTTTTGTTAAACGCCGCTTCTTTTACAAATCTGTTTACATAATCTAAAGATCATATAGTTAATTTAAGCTTGCTGGCGTCTCGTAAATGCATTAAGATACTCATAAATTTCATTTTCAATTCGGCCGGTAAATAGATATTTGTCATTAATTAACCTCACCGTTATACTTTATGTAAGCAATAATAGGTTTGCTTTATTATTTCACTTTATAATTCGTTGTCAAATGTGGTTTCTGTCCTTGGCGTTTATCTCGTTCAAATTTTAATATATCTCCCAATCTAACGTACATTTTGTACTTGGCGTATTGGCACAGGACAGAAGTATTCTTGGCGTATTAAATTACGCAGATTGAAAGACACTTCACCTCTGCTCTTGCTACTGATAAGATCTTAAAATTTTGCTGAGTAATCGGGGCCACCACTAATCTCACATCTTAGCTTTCTGTTTTCTTAGAATAAAGATTTTTTATCCATGGAACTTTCTCCTCAATTATTGCCTGGTGGACATCTGTTACAAGAAACGGATCCATCACTGGGATTTGCGAAATATACAGCGTTTTTGTACTACCAATTTATTCCATATAAACCGGCCTCCAACATCATTTTATTCCGATATTTCAAAAGCTTCATACTTGTCATGCTCAAACGGTGGAAACGTGTGTCAAAATTGTCCCGCGAGCTGCGTCAACCGTCTCTTTAGACATTAAGCAAGAGATGGATTTATATTGGGAAAATTTAATTCCCGTAATGCAATGACAAAGTTTGCCTAAGAAGACTTATAAGCCAGTAGGTTGAATATCCATTTGAATTAATCCATAACAAAGTGCGGTAAGGAGGATGGAAGTCGATATTTAGCCATCTCCTCGGGATGACCTCTGGGTAGTATTTGCTTTATATAAACAGATATGAGCTAATAGTTACGTTGTTTACTTTAAGTTACTTTATACTGAAATTTTAAAACTCTGACGTCCTTGAGAAACCGGAAAATAAATTAATTTTAAAAAACCTTTTCAGCCAATAGTTTAGACATCCAAAAAGGAAAAATGTTTTCACTATTACACATTAAAACAAAAAGTTTTTTTTTTTTTTACCCTATACTTAAGTTCCTCCCTAATGATCACCCATGCGATCCTAAAAAATATGACCTTATGAGCGGGGTGACCTTATATGCAGTGTGAACAGGAATTTTAGACTATATTTTAGACAACTTTACACAATAAAATATCATTAATAGGTTTGTTATATTAGTAAAATAATGTAAAAAGAAGCTATAAAGATATAATTTATAAAATAATAGGTATAAACGAAAATTGCTTTACACTTAAATTTTCGAATTAATGAGTATACTCGTAGTAATAAAAAGAATCAGATTTGTTTGCTTTTTTATTGTAGTTATTAAAACTACTATTTCTTATTCATGAGCAGTTTTAAAATGTTCCTCTGTGCCTTTGGGATTGGTAAAAAAACATCTGAGGATATTTAATGCATTGAGAGCTTCTGCTCGCGTTGTCGGTTCAGCTTCAGCTTCAATGTCATTATCATCGTTTCCATCAGAGGTTATATTTAAAACTTCCGAAACTATTTCCTGTATACAGAAGCTTCAGCATGGACTTTACATACAGTTGAGGCTAAAATTGTGGAATTATTTTTTAATTTTTATGTTTTATAAATTTGTGTGCTTATAGAATATGTTAATTGTCAATTAAATACAAATTTTTATGCATCAAATTCAAGGAAATTTAATGTAGAATTTAATTAAAAAAACAGAATTAATATATCTCTATTACAAAAAAAGTTACGCTTACTTTAGTCTAAAATACAAACATAATTACTCATGAATACTGAATTTTATTGTAATAAAAGCTTCCTAACTAATCACAATGAGTCAATATGAATGTGAACCAGTCAAATGTCATTAACGAAACTGTATTATATTTTGATTTGTAAAAGCGGTATTTTGCTGGAATGAATTTTGCAGAACTGTGAATACTAACACTAAATAGAATAAAGTTTTTTTTTTTTATATTTTTATTTTTTTTCTTAATTCAGACAATTTAAAACAATGTCAATAACAGCAAGAACAGATTGGACACCTACAAAAAGAAGTAGAATTGTCATATTGAGAGAAAATGGTCTCTCTTATGCTGAAATTGCAATACAGGTTGGTGGATCAGTCACTTTATCTGGCATACGAAAGTTGTGCTTACGTTATGAAAAAACTAAATAAGCGATAAATAAGGCAAGATCAGGCCGAAAAAAAATGGACAAGTGCTTCTGACGGTAGAAAGATAAAAAGGCTATGCCTCAAATATAGAAGAATTTCATGAGATGCTGTTAGATGTGAAATGAATGTAATCGGTATTTCAGTTAGTTCAAGAACAATAAGGAGAAAATTAGCAGGCTTTGGAATGAAAGATAGAATTCCTAGGGAAAAAGCATTTTTAAATATTCGGCAACGCAAGAAATCGAGTTCAGTGGGCAAAAGAACACATTAATTGATCAGAAAATCAGTCGAAGCAAATAATCTGAAGCGATGAGAGTAAAATATCGCTCTTTAGTTGCGATGGTCGAAAATATGTGAGACGAGGGGAAGAGCTGTTAGAGTAGGGGAAGAGCTGCATCCTGATTGTATTGAAGAAACTACAAAGGACCAAATAAGAACAAATGTCATGATTTGGTTCTGTATTTTTGCAGATAGTGTAGGCCACATTCAAGTGATTTAACATTCTTAATGCAAAAAAAAAATCGTCGAAACTGTCCTAGAACCAAAATTGATACCTTCCATCAGGGATCTCCTACCCAATAAAGCATGATTTATCTTTCAGCAGGATTCAACTCCATGCCATACGGTAAAAATATGCAAAGAATTGTTTAAAAATAAAAGCATACAATTATCACCCTAAACAGGAGACAGCCCTGATCGGAATCCTATAGAAAATTTGTGGCGACATTTGAAAATCCTTGAGCAAAAAAAGTGTCTATCTAATAAAACGCAACTCATTGAAGCTATAATTGATTCTTAGCATCATGTGATTAAAAGGATGAACTTCAAATACTAGTTCTAACAATGAAAAGACGTTGTAATAAAAAAAAGGGTTATCCTACTAAATATTGAACGTGTAACTGTAACTTTAAAATTTAATGAAATCTAAGATAGATCTTATTTTTTGTAAGCGTAACTTTTTTTGTGATGCAGATATTTTAATTATGTTTTTTTTTAATTCTACATTCAGTTTCCTTGAACTTGATATATAAACATTTGTATTTAAGTAAAAGTTATTATATTCTTCAAGCACGCAAAATTACAAAACATGAAAATTTTAAAAAATTCCCACAATTTTGGCCACTACTGTATGAAACGTCAGCGGTGGGTATCATCTAGATGAAAAACACCAATAAGAGTGCAGAACATTTTAACACAGCTTCCCCTTCGTTGAATATGCAGTTATTTTTCGGAGGGTACATACCGCTAAGGTGTGACTGTTGCCAGTCGTGGGTAAAGTCCATTAGTAGCGAGCTTATTGTCAACAACTGCATATGTCAGTTCGTCTTATATTGTGCAAACGGCATTCCGCAGTTTTTGTGCAGCTTTCAATAGGGGCAAAACATCATCATCATTGTCTTCGAATGATATTTCTTCAGATTCTGGAAGCAAAGGATGTCTAAAACAACTTTCAATGTTCATCTTTGATAGCATATTCCAGCTCTTGTCCACGTCAGATATGGCATCTAACACAGACACGCGAAACTTCTTTTTTTGATCAGTTGCAGCAATGAAGACTTTTAGATGCATCTTTCGATAATTTATCTTACAATTTTGAATAATCCCTTGATCTAAGGGTTGCGCCATAGCAGTTCAGTTTAGAGGGAAGAAAACAAGTTTATTTGAATTTAAATTGGGAATCATGCAATGGGCAGTACAGTTGTCTGCGATTATATCCACTTTTCCACTTTTCTTTTTTTTGGCCGTCCAAATTCTATCCAAAACCCGAATTTCTCTTTTTCAAATGCTTGTTGTCATCCAGGTCTTTCGGTTCGCATCAAAAGATACATGCAAAGATGTGCAGTTTTTCAAGCAATAAGGCTTGAGAAAGTTACCAATACTAATGGCGTCAATTTCTCTGAGTCATTCAAATTCGCTTCTAAAACATCGGTCAATCTTCTTTGCTTTCCTACCCACCACTACATTTTTCGTTCTCAAAAGTAACAATTTTATCCAGCAAACTTGCAAAAACAGCCCCAATTCACCAAAATTAGAAACATCACAAGGTTTGTATCTCTCGAGAATGTCACTTTACAAGTTAATACCGATTCCTTCACTTCTTTTTGTTGTTACACTATCATAAACATCAGCAACTTCACCACACATCTGTAAAAAGTAAGATTGCGCAGTAAGTTAAACCTTCGTAACTACACTTTGCGGCAGTAAAATTCGGTTTTCCTAGTTCAGCAGCAATTTTCAAAGACATTTCTTTTACGATAATCCATGATATTGGAACATTCTGCATATTTTATCCAAGTAAAAAGACCTTTCTCAACATTCAAATGTTAAAACATGTTGTCACTTTCTCTTTTCATTGGTCACATCTTCTGCGTAACAAGATTTGGACCCTAAGACGTTATTAAGTGTAGTTCTTGCTATTCTATGAGTCTTCGTAAAAGCTGCTTTCAATACATTGGATTTTTCAAAATTTTCTATCAATTTCTTTTTTTTCCGCAGTTGTCAATTTTTTTTCATTTTGCTGATATCTTGTATTCGCAAATGAATAATTAACAAATGAACGAACACTTTACATGCAACGACAAGTAATGAAAAATACAAAAAATTAAACACATGAATTTCCTTTTCTCTGCACTGAGGACAATTCTCAATCGGTCGCAAGGCATGATGGCATGTTTTCGAAGAATTGGTATCTAGTGCGACGGTTGAGGAAGAAATCTGCAGAGCTTTGGAAAATCTTACTGACAGGGGTTTCTCTTATTTGCTGCAGCCGGCAAGAGGAGAGCCCCACCCTTTCCCCAAATGACGGCGCGCAGCTAGTCACATGGCACGCAATATTATCGCGAACTCTAAGGCTCCGTTAAAAAGGAAAAGCTCCCCCTCTTGTTCTAAAGCTATAAAAATGTCAACTGTCCTTTCTTTACAATACGGAAGTTCACACTTGTGGTTTTTAACAAAAGATTCAACGATGGAAAAAGGGGAAGATTGACTAGAAGGAAAGAAGTTCCACCATCTGGATGTCCATGCACTTCTTTCTAAATTTATTAGAAATGAAAAGCACCGTGTGACCAATACAAAGAGGTCGACTGGTGAAGATAGTTTAATGGCACGCCTATTCGGCCTTTTAAACCCTACAAAGGGAAAGGAAAAAAACATAAAACTATAATATATTTTGCAATGAACAGGGAGACTCAAGGTGACCATATATCTGATAGTAGCCATTAGAAACTAGCCATATAGGCGGTGTATTTTAACACATAATACTTATTCAGTCAGTCCGGACTTACGAAAAGTGACCTTAAGCGGGATGACCTTATAAATGGATGACCATACACCATCGTGACGCAAGTGTCAAAGGTTTTAAGCTGGCGTGCAACCAACACATCAAGAAATCTTCTTGATGTGTTGGTTACACTTCAGCTTAACACCTTTGACACTTGCGTTTACCGTAAACCTTTTGCTGTTACACTCCCCCCCCCCCATTTCAATTCATGTCACCTCCCTTCCCAAAAAGCTTCGGGTTTTCTTTATTTGATTAATAGAGCTCGCTTAATTTGTTCAGATAACAATTCACTTGTTACAGAATTAAATTAAATTAGATCTGTGGCTAACGATCGTGGTTTTAGTTTATCTTATATCAATAATTTAATTTCTCAGTCTTAATAAATGTGTTAATAATCTTGATTCTTCTGTTACTGCAGTTTACATTTCTAACCTTATCATTTTACCATTTTATAATAGTATTAGCTTTAACATGGCTAATATCTTAAGACATTATGGTTTTAATGTGATTTTAAAACAGTTAATAAATTAACTTTTTCAACTCTTAAGGATCAAATTCCTCTTCAAAATAATTGAAATGTTTACAACATTCAATGCCAATGTGGTTTGTCCTATATTGGACAAACTAAACGTAAACTCCGTTACAGAGTCAAAGAACACATAAACTATGTAAAGAAAAAAAAATTGCAGAAATCCTCTATCGCCTCTCATTACTGGAAGGAGGGACATAATTTCAATTTTGACTCAGCTACCATTATGAAGAAATGCATTACTCCTCTGAATTTAGACTTTTTTGAAGCTGTTCATATACATAGATTTAAAAACTCCTTTGTTAATGATTTGTCTAGTGTACCATGCATCTCGACTTTCTGGGTGGATTTGTTGTGTCACGGCACTTCACTTCCGCTTTAATTTCATTGGCTGTTGGAACTTGGTGGTCTTTCGGTATTGTGTTTTGACATTTGGGTTTTCACCGTACATGTAGTTGGGGGGATATTATTTTTGTAGTTTTTATACACTGAGGATGTGAGTCCTTGAACTCACGAAACGTATACGTCTGTTCAAATTAACTTATTTTATTGTGTGTTTAAACGTTGTTTTAAGTAATTTATATTTCCACACAAGTTTTGTACTTACAGAAAATATAGGTCAGATATTTTCTAATTTATAGGAAGAGGTACCAATGCTCGAAACTATAGGTTTGACAGGAATGCCTTGTTTGTGAACTTTTGGGAATGTTGTTATGGATAAGTCTGATTATCTGACCAAAACAAAGGACTAGAGAGATAAGGGTCCTTATAAAAAGATTAAATATGATCCTTCCCAAAAAGAACCGAAAGCTATTAAATCATCTATCGTGCACTCCCCTCTCATTTCCAACTCGCGTTTTCACTCGTCTGTGACTGCGTTAACCTTGGTGCATACAAAATCTATAATAAAAGAACACATAGCTCTGTGTGTGTGTGTGTGTCTGTCGGCGATGTCTCAGAAAATCTACGGCACGTACGAGGTTCAAAATTTTTGTCTCCCTATCTGTCTCTATCAAAGTCTCTCCTTATGTACCTGGTTCTCAGAATTTCAAAATTCTAATTAACAGCTGAGTTATTAATTAACAACCGCCACTCACTTTCATTAAAAATCCATCTCGGTCCTTGGGAGTGGGGAAAATCTCTGACGAATGCGCTGAAGGCTCTGATACACAAATGAAGAACGGAAAAATATTTCGTGGGTATTTAGTCATTATTTATTAACTACCATCGTCCAAACCGCTTAGTAAAGTTAAAAATGGAAGACATATTTTGAATGATTGTATTCTTACGTCTCCAATGCTGCAATCAATTAAAAAATATATTGCAATTAAGCCCTTGAAAAAAAAAGTTTAAAAAGGATCGTTTTTCCGAAAAACGTTTTTCTCCCTTATTGCAACATCTCCCCAAGATGCAATTTTAAAGGTACTGACAAACCAAAAATATGCTTATAAAGCTACAACCTTTTTCAAATCTATGGTGAATCGGTTTTTAAAAATATGAATATTAACCCTTTCAAATACACCGTCAAAGGGAGGTCACTTCACGCCTCATAAAGAGGATTTACATTTCGGCGCAAATTCTCTCCATTTCGGTTAAACGTTTAACCTCTAAAATATGCATATTTTTTTATGAAATTTTAAAAAGGGCTTGGTTTTAGTTACATTTATGATCCATTAAAATGTTAGAGAATTCGGACAACAATCATCTATTTCTTTATGGTAATGAAAGCAACGCGAAAGAAAAAAGGAAATGAAGAAATCATTTCCGCTCCGATACGGAACTTTAATTGTTAAAATGTTTTGTGTCGATTGTGGCGTAGTCGCTTAACGCCTTAGCTTACTGTACGAACTTACCGTGGTTCGAAACTCGATAGGATTAAGTTGAAATTTTAATTATTTCATTTTTATTTTAAAGATTTCATTCTTCTTTTAGAGTATCTAAAGTAAAAAAAAAAATATTTCGCATTTGTAATCAATATGACAATAAGTAAATAAATATATACAGCAAATACTGTTAGCGTTAAAATAATTAAGTTATTAAAAGAAAACAAAACAAAAATTACGCATAAGTGAATCGATTTATGAAAAAAAATACTACATTTAATAAATCTCATTGTTGAACGTATTTAATTAAAAGAAATTTTGTATTTTTTTTTCTTTTTACAATTTTAAGGGTTTCTACTTATTCTTAATTTTAAATCAATTGAATTGTTTGAGAAAAACATTACACATATATCAATTGATTATTAATAATAATAATAACTACATTTTACATTGTCCAATTGATTTATTTATTTTTTTTTTAATTTTAAAAAGTTTTTTTTTTTTATCTATACAAATAAAAACATTATTTTCACTTATAAAAATTCTCGCTAGATAATGGCAAAAAAATAACTTTCAAAAGATATAAAATGATACAAACTTGGCCATGCAAAGACTCTGTCCGTTCCGGTAATAATTTCAATACAGGGCCCCCACTAGAAGTAAGATACAATAAAACCTGCTTAGACGGAAACGCAACGACCAGTGAAAAATTCCGTTTTATGCAGGCTTCTTAAATTGATTAAAGCCTAATTGTATTTTTTATTGGGGGGTGGGGGGGCTAAAACCTGTTTTATTTTCAGTTTTATTGCATGATTCCTTTATAAATAGGCTTTACTCTATTAGAAAATCAATTTTCTGGATAGTGCCTTTTTAAAAATCTATATAGTAGTATTTTTCTTGAAATTTCATTATTCCCTTTTCTGTACTACTGTTTTTGATGTATTTGTAATTGCTTTTTCATCTAAAAATTTTAAATAAAAATTCAAAATTGCGCGACAAATTTCAGGTTTCTATAAGACGGCAGCAATCGCGGGTCAGTCTTTTTGCCCCCCATATGAATTATCTTCTCCTAGCACGTATCAACTTACAAATAGAATAGAGAACTACCATGTAGCTGCTTTAAATGTTTCTGAACCACCACAATGAAGTATCAAGAAATCTCTGTTTTTTTTTTGTTGTTGTTGTTCAAGTACATTTTTACAAGCAAAGTTAAATTTTGTGGAAATGTCTACGCAACGATCCATAATGTTAAATTATTTTTCCTTTTTTCATTATTCCAAATCTCATGAATAAAATATATAATTTAAGTAAACTGTAAATTCATAACTTCACTGAAATGTAATATTCGAATATTAATCGAAAAACGTTCCTTATTTTGCATTTTTTATATGCGGGGACCCGCCGGCAAAAAGGCCGAGCGCGACTAATAACGGTCTGAAAAAAGACGAGACTACTGTCAGGTTTAAAATATTATTACGGGCCCGGGAAACGTCGTGCGGGGCAGCTAGTTTCTAATAATTTAGCTTCGTGTTTTCACCGACTATGGAAATGTTTGTGGAAGAAGTGTCTACTAATCAACCAAGCAAGCGCAAAGTGGACCTACAACAAGGAAAATGAGAAAAGCTAAAATTCAAAGGTAATGTACACCGATAACCAGGGGGGGGGGACATTTTCTGACGCCCTAGGCCAAAATACTTTTCTGCGCTCTCCCCCCCCCCCCCACCTCTTCATAAAACTGTAAGTGAATTTTCTCTGAAAAATTTAAGAATTTTTTTAATCTATTCAATTAATTAATAATCCATTTAAATTTTGTTTCTTAAATTTAGTATTTTGAGGATTGTAGATTGGGAATGAACGGGCTTTTGTTACGCTTAAAAACTGAAAGAAATTTGTTTTGGTGTATCGAGAAGTAGAAAAATTGTTTTAAATGTAATTGTTATAAATTCATTTTTTATTTAACACTTTTCGTTAAAATTTTAAATTGTCCCGATTTCATTAAATGTAAATACATTAAAGTTCTTAATTTTACGAACCCTATCCAATGTACGAAGAGATTACACCGACCATGATTGGAAGAAGACCAGCAATTTCTTCCTCGAACCACCTGCATAGTGGCATTTCAAATTTGCTCCTACGAACAAAAAAAAAATTCATAACAAAAGATAAAAATAGGCGTTGGTGCAAGGGGAGTTCTTCTACAAATCTGAGGTAGAAGTCACAAAGTCTGTTATCAAGAGTAAGAGAAGTATTATGAACCACAAACTTGAGGACGTGGTTCCGGGTACCGTGGTGAAATCTCTAAAACTATCCAAAAATTTACTGATAAAACATTTCGGGCCAAATTGGGATGCTGACAAGCTGTTAGTGTTTTTACAAAAATATATTAGCATCAGCTGCTCAAGAAGCAGAAAGCAAAGATGATAAAGAAGAAGACGCATGGATGGAAAATCATGACGAAATTTGTGAGACCTTCGAAAACGATGAGACCACTAAAGTTTGAAATTGTATCTACATAGTATGATTTTGTTTTTAAAATTTAATAATTTTATTTAAAATAATATCATGTCATTTAAATCATTTGTTTAATGACATTTAAGTTTTAACAGCTAGTCAGTTATTTTTAACTGATAGTCAGTTAGTTTTAACTGTTAGTCTGTTAGTTTTAACAATCAGTAGCTGTGTAAAAGTCATTTTACGTTAATAACTTTCTTAAACTTTTGTTTGTTAAATAACATTTAGTTGAACAATACATTTTTGTGTATTTACTACCTCTAAAAACCCAATGTCAGATTACATTTAGCAAAAATTAATTTCTGATTTGTTGCAAAATCGGCCAACTCCAAAGTAAGTTGCAAAGGTGACCAAATCCAAAACAAGGACTTAAATAACATCCTCACTTCATCTGCCCCTGCCACCTTATTTCGTGGTATTTGGTTTCTGCCACCTTACTTTAATATACTTCCCTAATGACTATAAAACTGAAGAGTTTTGTTTCCAAACTTTATTTGGCTATGTGTGGCAAAAAAAAATCAGCTTTCCCCAAAAATTTTATTTTTTGGAGATGGCCGGTTTTGCAACTAGACGACACATGTAATCATATTTGCAATAAGACTGGTTTATTTTATTATTTACCCATAAACCATTTGATTTTAGATGGATCTTCCTTATTCTCTGTATTTTGACCGCCCACTTCCTTTGATGGCAGTAGCATTTGAGTTCAATTTTTTCACTAAAAAAATCAAATTATAAATTATACCAATTGCATAGAAATCGTAATTTAGAAAGTTTTTAGAACGCTTTTCGCGTATTTTCACCACTTTTAAATTTCGATTTTTTCCCCACTGTTCTTAGAGAGCATTTATATCCTATAAGTAAGCAATTTAACTGATAGTAAAAGACCAATGATTATCTTCAATCATGTGACAAAATCATTTTTTATGCTGTTACATACCACCTTTATGATCTGAGATCTTACTTTGCATGCTGACTTAGTACAAATAGATGATATTTCATTTTATTATTTTTGTATAGAGATGTAAAATTTCTAGAAATTTCGAAGTAGTAGAAAAAAATAGATTTTTTCCGATTTCTTTCTGGAAAAAATGGAAATTTTAGAAACAACGATCTTCTACAAGGAATAGTTTTTTAGAATTATTTTTTAGAAAGAATTAATTTAAAAAAAATAGGCTTATGCACACTAAAATTGTTTTCATTTTACACGAAGATGTTACAAACTATATGAATAAATAAAATAAATTACAAATTTTAATACTATTACAAATTTAGACTTTCAGTCTCAGAATTAGAATTTAGTCTTTCAGTCTTTTTCATAGAAGAATTTTTTACTTAATTCAACCCTATTATTTGCATTATACGATTCAAATATTGAAAGCAACGTTTTAGGTGCATTTTCTAGTTTAAATTGCGATTAAACTTTTTTTTATTATTATTTAAATGGGAGATAAAATCCTTATAAGTTTCATCTTCTATCACTACAATTTGAAAGAAAATTTCAACTGTTGTCATCTACAATGCACAGTAAAAACGTCGTAACATGCATTCCTGAGCCTCTGACATCTCTATTCAGCGAACATTTTTGTAATCTCCGACACCAACTTATTTGTATGTTTATACCTATAAATAGAAGGCACTCCGAATAATAGACACTTTTTATGCTCCCAAAGTCCCTGATATTAAGATTTTTATTGTATTTCTTTTTAGGTATTATATAAATTCTGCCAATAATCAATGATGTACTGAAAGGTATATGGTGGTAAACGCTCTATAACTTCTGGATAACTCTGTATACCGTCCGTAGCCTATAAAGTATTATCTCTGTTGTAACCTTTACCTGAATGTATACCCACTGGTATTCTTTATGACCCCAACCCTGCAATAATCTCTCTTTTACATTAATGCAAATAAATGACTGAAAATTCTGAATTTTTGATATCTAAATATATATATATATATATATATATATACTTTTTTGAGATACATAATTCAGTAAAGAAAGATTTGATCTAGTGTATATAACGATGAAATTCACTAGTCATTTAATAATAAAATAGAATAATCAAATTAGAAATGATTTGGTGAAAATACTTCTGAAGTCATTGGTAATTATCGATATTCAGCTATTTTTGCAAATAAAGTGTAATTTGTTTTCATATTATTTTTCATAATTGCACATTAATAGATTTTTACGTATTATTTTTTATACTGTGTCTAACTTTTCCTATTATTATACGTTCTAGCCTGTAATTCCTGTCTTCTAATTTTATAATTTCTTCTTTTTTAATCTGAGGACTACGATGAGATTTATAACGCTTAAAAACTGGATAAATGTGTGTATCACATTATACAAAAAATTGTACTTTTATGTTTAAAAAATACTTATTTATGGATAGATTAAAGTTACTGCAACGCTGTTAAAACAAGGAAATATAATGTATATCATAATCTGTTTATCACATGGATGTGACATTACTTTCAAATGTAAGATACCTTTGTCATATATCACTAATTACTATAAAGTAGGGTAATTCCGGGATTTATGCCGCACATTTTTTTTTTTGAATTTGTATATAAAGCCCCATGGTGGACATAAAAAAAAAATCATGCTGTGCTATTTAATGGTAAATATACAACGTGTGTAGTGCGACAAAAAATTTAAAACAAATTATTAATATTTTTTAACAATTTTTTTCTAAAACATTACACTGCGGCGCGTCACCCGTACATTCAGTCTGAGAAGACGCACGTGTGCGGTAGTTATGCCACGCTTGTAATCAGAACAGAATGAAATTATAAATAAAAATATTTTAAAAAATATTCATATCTGGACTATAATTAACGATGTAATAACAAAATGAAACTAAATGAGTACAATGAAACGTATTAATAAATTCAAATTAATAATTGTTGCCTACTTTCACTTAAAATTATCGACTTATTTTTTTTTACATTAAATTTTAATTGTTATTTCAGCAACAACGTAACATCAAAGTATTAGAAAGGGAAAAGAAAAAAGTAAAATTGTGCTTACATAATTTATTTCTTAACCCTTTCGGGACCGGTGGCTTTTTCACACATTTTATTCGGTTGGTACCACTTTTTTAAAAGAAGTTACCTTTACTTAAATAATCATGAAAATGCTTTAATTAAACAAAGCAAATATTACTTTTCTATTTTACTGGTGCCAGAAACAAATTTTGTAAGCTCTTTATGAAAGTGCTTATATGCACCTATGGTCCCGAATGTGTTAAGAGACCTGTTTTTTCGACTACAATCTACAGAAAAAGTGTCGAAAATGTAATCTTTATGTAACTACATTTAAACACATGATGCAACGAAGCCAATTACACTTCCTCTTTTTTGGAGTAGTTTGCAAAGAACGTCTGCGTTACGCGTAATCCAATTTTTCATTATTATCATCTTGACGTGCATCTTTCTTGCCCTTCTTACTTTTTATTTTCCCCTTTTTCTCCTTTGTTTTTAGTAATCTTGATAACACGCCTAACATGGTTAGTCTATGCAAAAAGAAAAGGAAAAGTTAATAACAATTAATCATTCCGTACAAAAGAAATTGCGGCATGTATACCGCAATAGCAGTGCGGCATGTATCCTATTTTGCATGGTGCAGACGTCGGCCATCACAGTTACCTGCCATCGCTGAGGGGAATGGCGTAAACATACACACAGTACTCTATACAAACGCTACACTTAGTTTTGACTTCGAAATCATGCATGCATTTAGTAATTGGTGTATAAAAAGCATTTAAACATAACGTGTTTAAAAGTTTGGACAGTGAAATCAGGCACTTACGATAAATTAAGGATTGTATTTCTACAAGTAAACATCGAAATGGGATTCACGCTATACACTGGTTAAAATAATCTCATTGCGCACCTATACTGTGCGTTGGACGACCATCTATCGATAATTACAAGAAATACAAGGGGTGCGGCATCTATCCCGTATGCGGCGACTCTCCCGGAGTTGCACTATACTAAAGCCTATGCGTCATACTTCTTCCCAATGTGGGTCATACCCCAAAGTCCCTCACCCTCGTTTATGCAATCATGTTGGTTATAAAGTTCACCAAAATATCACGCTGCTGTTTGAAGATTAAAGATTCTACGGTAAAATTTACTGATTTCACATATTAATATTTGTAGTAGTTTTTGTTTTCAATAAATAAATACGCGATCGAATAGTATTATTAAATTTTCATGTACTAGTTGAATTTTGAAACAGGGCATGCGAAACTTGGTATCGTGATGAAATGCTCAATTTCCTAAAGAATTCATAATTCGTAAAGTTTGGAATATGACTGCTCTAAAATTTATCTATTAAATGCTTCAGGCAGGAAATGAGCGGGATATACTGAAATTAGCGAAAATTCCTTCTAAACCAAATATTAAAACTTAATGACATTTTAACATTTTAGTGAAACCTGCAATAAAAGACATTACCGTGTCATACATTAGAAAATTTTCTAAAGTATTGGGTATAAAAAACTTTCTTTAAATTAATGCATTTGCATATAAACATTTAAACTAAAATAATTTTAAATCAACACCATATTCTAAATAGTTAAATTTAAACTATACGTTTACAACCTATTTTTTTACTGATGGAAGTGTGTCATTATTTTTAGATTAGTCCCGAATTTTAGAGCTGGTGTCATAAAGAACTTGTGCAAAAATATTTCAATTTTTAAACTTAAAATACACCTTCTCTAGTAAATATTGTCATTTTTACTTGCGAAACACTCCTAGTTTGAGTCTCTTGTCTTCAACACTAGCTTTTCAAATTAAACACACTAAACAATCCAAACCAAACTTCCTACGATAGAGAACATACGTGAAAAAAAATTATATTGAAAATTTTAATAGATTTTGCATATTTAATGTATTGTTTTAGATTGCTAATTTACAACACGAAAAGGATTTTACATAAAAAAATATCAATAATGTATTCAAATGATGCTTTGTAATTTATTAAAAGCAATACTGCCAGTGATTAATAGCCATATAAATACCCGAAATTTTTACTTTTTACAGCTGCATTTTTGATTCTGATAATATCAGTGGTTTAAGCACGTAGTTCCATTACATGTCTCCCAATTTTGCGTTTAATCTATATTATTAGTTTATTACTTTTATTGAGAATTTTTTTTCTGCAAAGGAAAGTTAGATGAAAAGAATTTCTGAATTATTTTTAATGATTTAAGTACAAATGGAAAATTTTTCGTAATCAAGCTGCACGAGGAAGAGAAAGATTTTCTGAATATATGTTTTAAAATTGTTTTAAAACCAATAAAAAATCAATAAATTGATGTGCAGTTTTCAAACAAATTGCATTTCAAAGAATTTTTTTTCTATTAAGCGGTGTAAAAATTAAAATCGTGCATTGTTCAGAAATTAAAATAAAAACGCAAGAAGTTAAAATCGAAAATTATAAGTTAGTTGTTGCCAACATTAATATGACGTTAGCGTTACTCGTGGGCATATTTTTGCTTTATATTATATTTTTTCTATTCCACTTTAATCTAAAAAGGTATTTAAAAAAGTTACTGACATATTATCCCTGCCAAGAAATTATACAGCGCCAATAATGGCGACGATAATACTAATTACAGTAACCCTTTTTTTTCTTTCTATATTATTATAACTGCGTATTTAATATTATATACTATGATTGCCACATTAAATGCATGTTCAGATATATTTATATATAACGATGCAATATTATATACCAATTCTCTATTCTAAAAAAAAGTAACTAATGCTACTACCGCTGCCGTAAATTTATTTTTTGTGACCGGAAGTCTTTCTTCGCCAATATTAAGAAAATTGTGCATACAAAAATTTGAAAATTGGAAGTATTATAGCGAAACGCTTAATAAACACGCTGAAGCATACAGTTTTAAAATCAAAGAATTATTTTAAGATATTTTATTGTTAAAGTTAGTCAAAAGTGTTCCATTAAATAATTTTATAGGGGCATAACTATATATAGGAATTTAATCTTTTTTTTTTTTTTTAATGGACAAACATTGCAAACTTGCGGTGGACAGACATTTATTTTTTTATTCGACTAATTTTTGAGGGCTTTTTTAAAAAATTTTTAATTCAAATTTTCATCAGTTCAAAGATAGTTTTTTCATATTTCAGAAAAGGCTATTATTTTAAATAGTTGACCATTGTAAAAACAGCCCTAAAGTAATATTTCCTTTCAATTAAAAACATATTTACACATGTCTATTAAAAACAGGATTTTTTAAAATTAGAATTAAATGATTACGTGATAAAAATAGGAAAATATTGAAAATTAAGTCAAAATATTGAATTTACACATAAACATTGAAAAAGAAAGAAAACGTTAAAATAATAAATTCATTAATTTATGTTAAAAGCAGTAAATGGGAGCCATTACGCATATTTAAAATGGCAAACTAATAATATTGCAAAAGAGTGTAAATTTAAAAATACATTTACAAGAGACATTTATTTCATATTTCGAGGTGATTTTTTTAACTATTATTGGCAATTTTAACAAAGCTCAAATATTTTTTTCCTTTCAAACAACAAAAGTATTTTCACGTGAATATTAAAAGGAGAAAGTACACTTTAAAATAAAAAATTCATTATTATACGTTAAAAGAAGTAAATGGGATAAAATAATTCTCATTTAAAATGGCCAAATAATAATATTGCCAAACAGTTTCGATTTAAAATAAATTTACACGAAGCATTTATTTTATATTTCGAGATGATCTTCTTAACTATTGCTGCCAATTTGCAGACAGCGCAAGTAATAGTATTTCCTTTCTAAAAACAAAAGTATTTGCACGTGAATAATAAAAAGAGGGAAAAAAATCTTTAGTAAATATTATGTCAGATTTAAAATGGTACATTTAAAATGTCTTACTTAAAACAATTTTCTTATAGTCTTGTTAAGAAATACCGGGCGGCAAATTCTCTGTTTAGTTCATTTTATAATAGTTGATTTTAAAATGTTTAACTGATATTATTTAAACAAACACGAAAACAGTCTTTAGATGTCTTAACAGCAGCTGGTTCGACTTTAAAATTTCTCAATCAAAGGGAAATGAATGGGAACCCGTTTACAGGGAAATCGACACTTTTTTTTTAAATATCTTTTAATTGTCTTCCGCAATATTTTTAAATTACAGAAATTAGCGTTTTTTTAGAGTCTGTGGTGTCTGGATGGGGGTTGGCGAGCGTAGTTTGTAGGACGAGCAAGCCCCCCTAGTAGTTACATATATTAATCTATATAGTATGTATATATATATAAGACATGCATATTATATTCATTCCGGCGGGCATTAAATATCTTTTATCTCTAAAAGTCAGTAAATATGATGTTAGTTATTTAGTAAATGCTCACTAAATTACAGTTTTGCATTGTTTTAGTTTGCTTTCACATTATTTTTTTTTTCAATGTTGTGTATTCAATAAATATATATTAACTTATTGTCATGAACACGACTACCGATTGGCAATGTATATACGATGATGGTTGGAGATTGGCATACCATTTTTGGCGATTTATCTTCCTGGCTAGGATAATATGTACCGTAAAATTCTGCGTATAACGCGCACCTCGATTTGAGACTGTATTTTTCTATTTTTAGGTATATTCGACGTATAACGCATACACTTATCTTTACAAAGAAACTGAAATTTGCGTACGCTTGTGATGCTCTTATCTTTTTAAGTCATTCATTCCAAGGATTTTCATAGACTTTCGAACGATGGTATCTTTAAGTGGCAAGCAATACATGGGTGGTAGAAGGTAATAAAGCATTTACAAAAAGAGGCCAAATTCGTGATGCATCATGCCAGCCTAGAAACAGTGTGTGAGTGGTTAATAAAAGTATGTAATGAAATTAAACCTCACCTAATACAAAAGTCATTTAAAGATGTAGTATATCTACACTGTAAAAAAAAAAAAAAAAAAAAAAAAAAAAAAAAAAAAAAAAAAAAAAATCTGTCAAACTGACAGGAAAAAGCTGTCAATTTTGGCGCCAGTGGAAAACCGTTTAATTTACAGAAAAAATTGTAATTTTTCATTAACACAGTTTGTTTCTGTAAAAAATACAGATTTTTTCTTCAAAATTTACGAAATTCAGTTTCTTTTACAGAAAAAACTTTTTTTCCTCAAAACACTTATTTTCTGTAAAAAATACAATTATTTTCCGCAAAAGTTAAGATTTTTTTTTTTTTTTTTATAGTGTAACAATCTCTACAGAATGGAAGCTGATTACTTATTTATGGATCAGAGTGACAGTGATGGTGAAGATGAAACAGAATTCGATGATGTGTCTCAAGATGTAACGGAAGACGAATGTGACGAACATTTCATCTTATCAGATAACGCAATTTTTTAAGGTAATGTCATTTCTTATAAATAAACAATATTTCCGGTACATATATAAATCTAATTTTTTTATGCTCCTATTTTCCTTATTTTTTTAATCTACCATTTTTTATATTCGTCGTATAACGCGAATCAGTAAATTTCGATCTTATTTTTGATATTAAGAGTGTCCATTATACGCTGGATTTTACGGTAAGTAACCAAAAACAGTATTATTCCCTATGCATTTTTCAACGATCCTTTCTGGCTGAGCATTCTGGTCCGGAATACTCTGTTGCATCTTGAGGCGCGTGGCTCGATTCCAGGGAATTTCTTCATTGTTGTCTTCCCCTTCGCTCTTCAATACTAACTCCTGAAATATGCTACTGCTAAGAGACAGCTGGATGCACTAGAGCTGGCTTTCTCCTGGAACCCAATAATTCAAAATATTTATACAGATCTTATTTAACATCCTAATAAAAAGAGTTTACTATTCTTGGGTATTATCCATATTTTTATCCTTATTTGTTTAGCATGTGTGTTTTGAAAATGCAATTAAAAAAATTATTATTATTACCGGCCGTGCCATAAGCTTTAAAATTCGGCTTCCCACTTTATCTCTGAATTTGATTTAGTATTTTCTGTTAATAAAACTCCTCTTTCTGTCATATGTTCTATTATAGAAGAAATCGTATAAACTAATACTCGAAGATAAGCATGCAAATCGGAAAATGTTTATATAAATCTTTCAATTGTTCATTCTGTTTTAGTTTTTTTTTTCTTGTTAATTACCACATGTTACAAAATGATTTTCATGTAGGTACGAGATTTTAAAATGAGGAGGATTTGAATTACATTTAAAAAATTCCGAAAATAAATCGAAACATTATCAATAATTTATACATAATGATCAACATTATTTATTGTGAGTTTTTAAACGTATACATTTACATACGAATTGAATATTTCCAACTGAGAGAAAAAGTTCCCCGGATGGGAATTAAACCCAGATCATTGGCTTACACGGTCAATGCTTTACCGTTTAAGCTAACTGGGCCGACAACCAGCCAGCATATTTCGCTCAGATAACCTTATTGGTAGTCACATCTGGTCTGTCATGTAGACAGCTCAACAGAATAAACCGCAGGTAAAAGAAAGCCATATAAACGATGAATACGTAGATGAACTAATATTTAACACAATAAAACTGTTTGGTAAAGTTATAATACGAAATGAATATTCCCAACTGAGTGAAAAAATGCCCAGGCCAGGAATCGAACCCAGATCCTTGGCTTACAAGACCAATGATTTACCGTTTAAGTTAACTGGGCCGACAACCAACCAGCATATTTCGCTCAGATAACCTTATTGGTAGTAATATCTGATCTGTCATGTAGACAGCTTAACAGAATAAACCGCTGGTAAAGAAACTCAATACAAACGATGGATACGCAGATGAACTATTATTTTAACATAATCAAACTGGTTGTTAAAGTTATCATACGAATTGAATATTTCCAACTGAGCGAAAAAATGCCCCGATTGGGAATCGAACCCAGATCCTTGGCTTACAAGCCAAGGTAATTGTATCCTTTGTATGTTTTTTATTTATATTGTACTGCTCCAAATAATTTCTTATTGTAATATGATTTGCTATTTATTATTGATAAGATACATGAACAATAGCTGGATTGCTGTGCCAAATAACTTTCTAAAATTTCTTTCCCAGAAGTTTTATGGGATAAGAAAACGCAAACATTCACCTTTCTCACATATGTTTATTATACAAATGAGCCATAATTATCCAAAAGAAAAAGTTTTTTTCATTTACTTTACGGGCTTAGAAGAATAATAAACATAGCAGAATTTTCTAAATAGAGAAGAACTAGATATTTTGCACATATAAAGGTAAGAAAATAAAAGAACATCTCTCTCAATTTTGAAGAAGTAGTTCGTTTTCTTATATATTTAAACAATATAAAAAACATCGAATTTTACGCTGGTCAAAAAGTAACAATATAACACATTTTATTTTTGTTTAAACCTAAGCAAATATTTTTATTGGCATGTTTAGTTTACAGTGTCTGAAATATATTTCATTCGCCATTTTTTTCGATTATAAATTAAATTATTAGTTTTTTAAATACAAAAATAGTTGGCTTAAAAAAAAAACCATTCTCTTATAATGGTTTTGTATTCCTGTCTTTCGAAAAACTTCAGCAGAATAACAAGTGCCGAAATTTGACTAGAATATGTGCAACAATAACACTGGTCAACAAATTTGAACTTTTACTCTGTCCTAAAACAGAAATTAGTTGCTTTTATGCGGTCTATTGTGCTGATTCCGAACCTAGTTTTAGATTTACTCCAGCACGTCAAATTTGAGAGATATTTGCATATTTCAATTTATGCAAATTTAGTAAATTTTGTACAATTATTTGCAAAAGGTATAATTTAAGGTATAAAGCAATATCAGACAGGGTTTTTGGTTTTATGTTATGATTACTACCTAATTTACTTCAAAAAACATTGTTTCTGAGATTATACTGACATGTGACTGTGAAATATTGCATCTAATTTGCATATTTTTCATGTTTTTCTAATAATGTTTCTTGACGTTCAAATATTTCTGCCGCACGAGTACGCTAATATGTTTCTAAACCAGTTTTTTGAGCTGATTTCAAATCTTGTATCTGTTTTTTTTTTTTTTATCACGTCTAGTTTCTGAAAAAAGTGAAAGTTTAGTTTTTTATCAAAAAAGCCAGAAATAGCTTTTTATGATACTTTATACGATAAACTTCAACTAGTTAGGATAGATTCTACTACTTACTTTTTTTTTCGATTATATAATTTTTTGTTTATGTCTCTGATATGAATCTTACCCTGTTCACCTTATTGTCAATGAATTACATACCCTTAAAAAGCATCTTATATCAAACCTGTGGTAATGCCGTGCAAAAGTAGAAATTCATCTTACTCAAAAACTAGACATGACATAAAAAACAGACTGCAGATTTGAAATCAGCATAAAATTCTAATCTAGAAAAACATTACGTCAATTCTGTGGCAACTATTTTAAAGTTGATAGTGATGTAAACATTACACCATTGAAAAATATACAAATTAGGCTTAATAACTGATAAATAAATGTTAAGAATATGCAAATCGTGACATTTAGCTGAAGAAAATAGTCAAGCAGTCATTATCTAGAAAACGTAATTAGATGTGACATATATTGTATCTAAAAGTTCCATAAAATAGCACAGCTTAAATTGCATAAATTTAAATATGCAGATTTCTCAAAATCTGGACCACCTAGAGATAAACGGAAAGCATATTCGGAATCAGCATCAAAAACTGATCTAGAATCAACTAATTTTAGTTCTAGGACAAAACCACTGTTGTCCAGTGTAATAGGAGTGAATCATTATTATCCAAATTATCAGTTCAAGTTTTGGAGGCTATCTGCAAGCAATAGAAAACTGGTTGAATATCATTTCGAATAGCCTATTTTATCCATATTTTTATTACGGATGTCTTGATGATTTCGTATTCTTTTTTTCGTAAATTTATATTATTTAAAAATATAATCTAGGAAATACTGAATATTGAAATTTGAAAATTTATTACGTCCATTTATTTACAAAAAATGCTTTTTATTACGGGTGAAATTTTTAAATTAACCTATATATTATGTCATTATTCGATAGTAATATTATACCAATAGTATATGGTGTTTATTATTGATATGATGTATAGAAAATAATGGAAGTACAGCTCCAAAACACATAGTAACATTTCTTTTATAGATGTGGTATAGAATAGAAAATATAAATATTCACCTTTTTTCCATATGTTTATCGTACGTTTGAATGATTTATCTCCAACAAAAAACAATTCTGTGTTTGTTCTACGGAGTAAGAAAGATAGAGAATAAAGCAGATTGTTGTGAAGAATGATAGAGCAAAAACAGATAACAGTCACATATAGAGTTAATAAAATAAATTGAATTCGCAAGTCTTTCTTCTTTTTTGGAGAAATAGTTCTTCTTCTATATATTTATACAAGATAGGAAGCATACAACTCTTTTCTAAACAAAACGTAATAAGCTGTAAATGAATTTATTTTTTGTTTAAAGATAAATATATATTTTTGAAGTTTTAAATTAGATTAAAGATTTCCAAAATATCATCAAAATTGGATAAATATTAGTCAATATTATTTATTGTGCATTTTTAAAACATTAATATTTTAATACTGGCACTTTAAATGACTTAATCTGTCTTTATAATGTTTTATACTATAAATGCATTTATTTCTGTTATATCATTGATGAATTGTGCTATTGAATCAAAATATACTTCTTAAAATATTTTTAAATGACATATACTATTTATTATTGATAGAAGTATGAGAAATACCTGAAGTACAGTGCAGGCAACTTTATAAAATGTCTTTCAGAAGAGTTTTATGACGCAGAAACTATAAACGATAACTTTTTTCCCATATGTTTATCATATGAACGAGCCACTAAACTGCAACAGAAAAAAGTTTTCTGCGTTTACGTTACAGACGTAGAAAGATAAGGAACCAAATGGAACTTTGTGAATAATGGTGAAACAGATCCAGATAACAACAACAAATAAACTTAAGGGGACAAAGGACCGCCAAACTCAATTTTATATACTTTTAAAATAGCACATTAAATACTATTCAAAGGAATTCTGTATGAATTATTGCATATATTTATCACACAAGAAATTAAAATAAAACTTTTTTTGGAGAAAATAAGATATTTTCCCGAATATTTTAAGTGCTTTCGAGAATTTTCAAAATGTCCCAGCTTCATTCCATGCCAATTAAAATCCCCAATATTTTTTATGCCAGTTTGGTTTACATATACAAATAAAACTGTGCATCGAATTTGACATATTTTAATATATAGGTACTATATATATTTTTTTAATTTTATGAAATTTGCAGCATTTTTGCATCGTATTTCTGCACTTAACTACCTTTAGCTTTTTCAACTATATTTAGTTTTAAAAAAACTATGCATAGTTTTAATTGTGTATTTAAATCAAACTGGCACAAAAAAAATTGTGGATTTAAATTGATATGGAGTGAGGTTGGGACATTTTGAAAGTTTTTGATACCGCTTAAAATATTCAGGAAAATTCCTTATTTTTCTACAAAAAAAGTTTTTTTTTAATTTTTTCTGTAATAAGTATATGCCACAATTGATATAGTGTGTCCTTGAATAGTATTTATAGAAGGTGGGGAAGGTATAGAAGGTGCAAATTTAAAAACAGATAAAAAACGAGTTAGACTTGTCCTTTTAATATAATAACATTAATTTACGACATATCTTACTCTGTTACAAAAAATAAGTTCCTAAAATAAAGTAGAAAGAATGCAACTTTAATCTGGTCAGAAAGTAATAAGCATGCAACAAATTTAATTTTAGTTTAAACTTTAAATAATTATTTTATTAATATTTACCAAATATTAGTCAACTTTAATTGTGTTTTTTTTTAATGTAAATTTTTGAACACTGCCATTTTAAACGGTTTAATCCTTAATGTGTCTATTAATTTACATTAAGGTTTTTTACAGTGCTTGGAATTTTTAATTAACATTTTGTAATTTTTTATTAATGAATTATTACATTGAATTAAGTTATTATCCGAAAGGAATATTTTATTCATAAGATATACTATTTATCATTGACAAGATTTAGAGAAAATACCAGAAATAACATGTGAAATAACTCTGTGACATTTTCTTCAAGGAAGGTTTATAGCATAAGAAAGTATAAACATTCAGCTTTATTCTCATATGTTTATCATATTATTGAGCCATAAATCTCAAACAAAAAAGGTTTCTTTGTATACTTCACGAACCAAGTAGAATTTTGGTAATAATGACGAAGCAGATTCAGATACCTTTCACGTATAAATGAAATAAAATAGATTTAACAGAATGCATATATTTCTGTGTTTTAAAAAAAAAGTACTTTTTATTAAACATTTATAGAAAGCAGAAACCATGTAATTTTACGTGTGGCAGAAAGCATGAAACTTTAAATAATTTTTTTTGATTAATGTTAAATATATACACACACCCATATATATATATATATATATCATATCTTTTTTGCGCCTGAAGCATTTTTTGCCCACTGTGCTTCCCTGACAAAAAGTAAGAAAATTAGTTTTTGAAAAACACTAATATATGGTTTCAAAATAAAAATAAATATTTGTTCCCTTTTATAATGCTTTCATATGCCCCACGTTCTAAAAGATTTTGTAAATAGCAACTACAAAAATTTGACAAAATTAATTGCAACAGTAATCGGAGTTATCATGATTATAGATGTAGAGTTAAAACTTTTGGAGGATATACATTGAAATTGCGACAAAATATTTCAAACAACAAACAGGGTTATCAGTATTAAAGTCTTAATCAATACAGGCTTCAGATAATATCATTAGTTAATAGAATACAGGAGGGGGAAGGGTGAATAATATACATGTTTGAAAAACCGATTGAATATGGATTAACGACCAACTATAAAGGGTGTTTACACGTTTTTAGAGCAAGTTTGAGGCCTTTTTATAATGCTTAAAATGAAAAGAATAATTCATTTAAATGTTTCATCCGATATCCTTGTTT
The DNA here is from genome assembly GCA_963932465.1 of Maratus speciosus. NCBI lineage: Eukaryota > Metazoa > Arthropoda > Arachnida > Araneae > Salticidae > Maratus > Maratus speciosus. Next base: position 196,767,051 of record OZ010800.1, on the reverse strand, counting down.
CTGCGCTATAAATCAGGGTCGCGTTACCAGGATAAAATAGATTTACGTAAAATTCCAGTGTTTATTCCTTTCTATTCCTTTTTCAATAGAGACCATCAATCGTGGTGGCTATGCGATTAAAGGGAGCTCTTTTATGCTGACCAAAGGCACAATAGTCCATAGATGAAATGTCAAGGGATTTTGCAGGAATATATTGAAAAAGTATATCTAATGTATATGAAATGCAATTGGGAATTTCCTTCCGGCTCCTTATAACTTGAGTTCTGCTGAAGGGATTTTGATAAGACATGTAATATTAATTAGATAATTCTTCAGGGATGTAGATTGATTTAAAGACAATATGTTGTTTAGTATGCAACATATCGTTTCACGTTGCTTGTTTATAGAATTATTGAGATAAGTTCTATAATCAGATGAGTCCGATTATGAAAGTTTAGCTTTTTGTAAAGCTTCTGTCACACGAATTGGGTGAAATTTGTATTGTTAGATAATTCTTCAGGAATGGTTTTACAATATTGCAATTAGTTATATCGTACTTTACTTCTGTAAATGTACCATACTTTACTTGTCCAAATCCTAGTGTAAATTATGAGCTAAAATAGTTGGTCCTTAACAGCCCAAATTGTGCCTGACACATTAGAAAATATAATTGATCATGGCGTTCGTATCGCTCAAACCAATGAGAAAGGACATTCCACACAAACTGCTTTAAAATACAAGATACAATTCACCGATATATTTCCTTTAAATCAAGGTTCGCTTGCCCAGACCAAGCATCGTAGCGGGCGAAGCCTATTAGTATTCAATAACTGCATCAGTTATCAATTTTTCAAGGAAGGCAAGTAGGTAGTTTTCAAAGTACGACTTCTTCTGGCTTTATCTTGGTGTAGTTTTACTCTTTGAAAGTCATTGGGAAAAAATTGAATTTTATGTGTAAAAATCGGATATAATACATCCTCCTGATAGTATGGTGAGTTTATTTTAACTTTTTTCTTTTTTTGCACTATTCTTATTTTTTATTTTCTATCGTAAGAAAAGCCTCTGACAATCATAAAGCTTTTACTGAAACATTTTTTGAATTCTGGAACCTAGTTTCGACATATTTTTCTCCAACTTTCAGATAGCGAATTCTTTATATTATCGTGTTGCAGTCATTTAGGTAAACCTTCATAAAGGTTAAAAATGTATTATTTTCATTTATACCCTGGTAGGTGGTTTTCCTACATGGCTCTACAAAATGTCTTGCGTGGAACTTCATACCTCGGCAAAATACCTCAGACATTATGTTTTTTCTCTTTTTAAGCTAAAATTATAGTTTTGGGGGGATTTTTATCGTTTTTACAAATGTATTTAATGACTTTGCAATTGTTTTCTGGGTTGGCGGTTTTTCTTTTGTTACCAGCGATTTCATTTCCTAAATTTTTGTAATACGAGGGTTGCCTTTTAAGTTTTTATAAAGAGTAGGAAGAAAAAGAATTTTTTGAAAACAAACTGATTTATTGCTTTTCAAAATATTCGCCTTTAAGATTTATACACTTTTCCATTCGTTCAAACCAATTCTTGAAACAGTTTTTCCTTTCTGAAGTTGATATCACAGAAACATATTTGTATAAGGCATCAACAGCTTCTTGATGTGATGAAAATAGCTGCCCACACATATTTTGTTTGGGAACAAGAAAAGTCATTAGGCGGCAAATCAGGAGAATACAGGCAATGAGACATTAATTCTATATTTTTATCCATCAAATTCTATATTTTTATCCATTGTTTCACGTGCTGTGTAGGAGCTGGTGGTGTTGTGATGAAGAATGATGCGGCGTTTTTTGTTGTTTTTCCTGATTTCGTTAATGATTTTTGACATACAAATTTCCGTATACCATTTAGCGTTAACAGTTTTTCGATCCTCTAAAGGAATGGTTATGCTATGTCCTGTAGGCCGAAGAAACAAGCAATCATTCTCTTTGAAGTGCTTCGTGAATTAACAATTTCCTAGAATTCGGTTCATCTGGAAACACCCAATCAGCAGATTGTTATTTAGTTTCCAGCTCATACTAATATATGCAAGTTTCATCAGCTGTAACGATGTTGTATACGGATTTTTCAGTTCCAAATTTGATTTTTTTTAGTATTTCTGTACAATAATTTGCACGTGCCTCTTTTTGAGTTTTTGTCAAATTGCGCAGAATCCATCTGGAACCAATCTTTTAATAACTAAATGTTCGTACAAAATCGAATTTATTGCACTCCGTGATATGCCAAGGGATGCTTTTATATAACGATACATGACATCTTGCGCACAGATGAAGATCATCTGTGCGCAAGATGATCTTCAATCATCTTGCGCACAGCATCGATGTTGTTTGCAATCACTACCGATTTTGGTCGTCTTTCACGAGAGTTGTCACTGATGGACGTACGACCACGAAAATTCTGCAAACCAATTGTAAACAGTCTTTTCTGATGGTGCTTCATTACCCAAAGTTTCACGAAGAGATACTAAGCATTCTTGTTGAGTGAAGCCTTTCTTAATATCATAATAAATCATCAAACGGAAACCTTCACTAGTTATTTCCATTTTTTTTCACTCACTTGTTTCTTTAGAACACTCACTGTAAACAAAATAAGCAGACGATTTCTAAGATGCCGCTGATTCCAAGATAAACAAAATGTGAATTTTACGAATATCCTGAAGACAAATTTCAGTAGCGCCTTCTATTGGTCGTTTGTAAAAACATAAAAGACAGCCCTCGTAGTAAGAAGCTTTTCAATTATTCATTTGGAGTCTTCTTTCCTTGTAGAAGTCCTGATTGAAAGGTTTTTTCTTTTTGATTCCTAATTTTTCTTATTTTGTATTTAGATATTTTTCTATCATGCTTTACACAACGCTTTTTAAGTGAGATAAAAATATGTCTTATCGAAATCATCATTTTCAAAGCAGGATAAAGTTGAAAGTATTAGACGATAATTCTAAAAAATACTTTGTGAAGAGAAATTGTTTACACTCAATGTTTGCATTTAAAAAAATACTTTATCGAAATTTGACCTAATAAAGTATATCATCTGTATACCAATGTATGCCATCTGTATACTAATGTACACCATCCTATTTTTTCTAAAATTCTCCTATTCTTCAAAAATTATTAAAACATATTTTAGGACAGTGCCATATTATTACAAATATTTGAATAATTTTGGATAAATATAATCCAACTTTATCCATTATGCATTTTTAAAATATACATATTTCAATTAGTGACAATTTTAACGGTTTAATGTGCCAATTTATTTATATATATTGGGTTATTATTATGAAGGATTTTTTTAAAATTATTCTTTGTATTGGATCTTTAATGGATTGCAATATTGAATTAACGCAGTTTTCTAAAGATATTTTAGCACTAAAATATAACGTTTATTATGTATAAGACCTATGGAAAATGCCTAAAGTACTACACAAAATAACTTCGTAACATTTCTTTCACAGAATGCTTTATGGTATACAAAATTTAATCATTCCTTTTTTTACTCATAAGTTTATCATATTAATAAGCCATTAATCTCAAACAGAAAAAAATTTCTCTTTTTATTTTATGGATTAAGAAAGATAGGGAATCAAGTAGGATTTTAGGAATAATAATTGAGCAGATCAGATAAATTTCTAATATAAAGGTAATAGAATATATAAAACTGAAAGCACACATTTCACTGTTCTGGAGAAGTGGTCTTTTCCCTTATGCATTTACATACTGCAGAAAGCACGTCATTTTATGCATTAAATTTAAAAAAATTATTTTTGATTAAAATTAAGCAAATATTTCATAAGAATATTAAATTTTCTGCGCTTGAAACATTTTTTATTCACTGAGTTTCTCGGGAAAAAAAGGATGATTTGAAATACATAAATGTACTAATTATACTAAAATACGGCAAATACCTAGTTTTAAAATATAAGAAAAATGTTATTTATATTCCCGACGTTCTAAAATAGCAACTACCTGCATAATAACAACTACCGAAATTTGACAAGATTATTTGGATCAATAATCGGAATTATCATTATTATAACAGTAATCAGTGAAGATTTTGGGAGATATTATTAGCTAATAGAATACTCGTTAATGACATTTTGTGTTTCTGAATGTATGATACTGACAAATAAGGTGTCCATATCGCGTTATTTTGTATTCCTTTGATTTTTTCAAAAACATTTAAAAACATAATGCAGCACACAGTGACGTAGCACTTCACATAATGCTGGATAAATATCAGTCAATATTATTCATTGTGAATTTTTAAGGATTCAAAAAGCCTCCAAAAACTATTCAGAATTTCGCTTTAGAAGCGAAGTTATGTCCAAAACAGTTTGAGCGCACTTTATTTGATCTTTAAATTCAATGTTCTCAAATTGGTGATTTTGGACACTGCGCACATCATTTCTAGAAAATGGATGGATGTAATTTAATGAAATTTTGACTGCAGCTATAAACCTTATAGATGCCCAAAATTACTTAATATGTTCATTAAGTAAGAAATTTAGAAATTATGACTATTGAAAAATATTCTGAATTTTTGGATTTTATTTTCTGACATCTTTTTCCTACAACTAATCGTATTTTTCCGTTAATTTTCAACACTTATTATGTCTATACTCAATAAAGAAACTTTGGCTCTCTGTGATGTTTCAATTCTGGGAAATCATGAGCGCAAGACTTATGAAGCGAATTCATTTTCTAAAAAAGCATTAAATTTTCAATTAAAAAACTTTATACGCATTTAAACTCTTTCTCAGAAAATTAACTGTTAGAATATACAGGGTGTCCTAAAATGGAATAACTGATTTTTAAATTCAGTAAATTGCAAACGGTGACAGCTATTAAAAAAACTCTTGCAGGAGGGTTATGTAATATGTGAGGAGTTTTTTTTTACTACAATTCCCGATTATGGTTCTAAATCCAGTGATAGCTGGCGCTTCAAGCAATGAATGCTAATTCGAGGACCGATATTTCGTTCTCCCTCCTCTCCCAGAATTGATGCGAAAAAGGAAGTTAAATACAATGAAACCTCCCTGAAAGTCTACCTATTTAAGGAGATCACCTCTCATAAAGACTGTTTATTTATGGTCTATAATTTTTGCCTATAGATTCAATGCTAATTTTCCTCCATTAAAAGACCACTATTTCCCATCTCCCTCCCTGAAAGACCACTTTTTAACGTTTCAGTCGAAGAGTAGGATTGCTTTTCTTTGCCTGGGTAATCCTCGAAATCCCACTTCTCTCCGGAAAACACGCTCAACTAAGTCTACTTAATTACACCTGGCGAATCAATCTCGAGAAAGATAAGACATTAAATTTTTTGTATTAAAAATAAATTATGCAATCATTTATAAAAATGAGTGGTATTACAATCGAGATTTTTTAAAATCTATTTTAGGAGCTCATTCTGATTCAGCCTACGAGCTTCTGTCAGTCAAAGCTTTTATTTCATGCCAAGAAACACTTGTTGAAATCAATACATGGATAGAAATTTCGATACCTGTTAGAGATCATAATAAAATAAATAATTCGTTTAAAGAGATCAAAGAATATTTAGAAACAAATCTTGTTAATGAAAAATTGTTAAAATCAAAGAAAACTACAATTAATTCCTTGTTTAATGCTGTATAAACATGAAATATAACAAACTACATTCAATAATAATTTTTTTGGAGCTTGTATTTCATGAAACTTTGCTTTACCCATCATCTCTATTCAGAGACTACCTCTCTGAGAGACCGATATTTTATGGTCTAATGGGTGGTCCCATTAGAGAGGCTTCACTATATATGGTGTGAGAATCTAAGAATAAAATTGCACTTACGATAAAGACCCACTCCATATACTTAATCTCCTTCTTCGGCATCAATATTGGGAAAAGAGAAAAGCCAAAAATTGGGCCTCGATTTAGTTCTAATCGCTATCTGTCGCTGCTATTTAGAACTAAAACCGGAAATCGGCGTAATAAAATCTTTTGAAATTTTACATAACCCTCTTGCAAGCATTTTTTAAATAGTTACCATCATTTACAAGTTATTAAATCTTGAAATCAGTCAGTCCATCTTAAGACACACGGTATCTTTTTTAATAAGGTTTAAAATTTCATATCCAAAGTTAAACACATCTGCAGTTACTGGAATCCATATTAAAGTCGCATTTACAGGTAATTTTTCAGTTTCAAAGTTACCTGACACCTTAAAGTATACATGTGTAAATAATAACATGTTTAACCCTATCACTATGTCCTATTAAAACATGCCCTGTTGTGACCTGGGGTCCATGAGGAAACCCATACTATACTACACATGTTTAATATGGTTTAAATATCTTATAAAGTACTTTTTTCATTTATTTAGTTAAATTTAAAAAAAAAAATAACACTTATTCTGATGTTTTCATAATAAACTTTATTTTTTATACCCAAAAATATTAAATTTACATTAATTTTAACATATTCTAAATATTGGCTGAGAATACCTCACAAACTGACTTCTGGTGTTACGGGCAACAAGGGATATGGCAACTAGAACAGCGGGTCTTCACTTTCTCTCTATCCATCACACTCTCTATCCATAGAACGTGGACATAGGTGGCACCTAGCCTTTTTATTAGGTTCTTGAATTCCAGATCCCGTAGTTTCAGTATGTAGTTTCGGAATTTCGATCCCTAATGATTTGAGTGAAAGGCGAACTCCAGGTTGCAGCGATTGAAAATTCTGCAGTCTTCTTTGAATTTGATCATTTACTAATTCTCTCCCGAGATCTTTCAGGTATAAGCGTCTTTGATGGCGCTTTCCAGATTCCCAATCTGAGTACTTTGAAATCCAAATAATGAACCCAACAACAGCTGCACTGTCGATCATGTTAAACCAGAAGACCATAGGCCAACGGCGTATCTTTCGCTTGCAAGTATAGAATCTGCATAAATGATCAAAGTTGTCAACTCCAGATTTTGTTGCATTGTAATGAGTAATAATTTCTGGCTTATTAACTTCCTCTTCAATTATCATCTTGTCATGATGCATGGATGATAGTAAAATGACTGCCTTCCCTTTCTTTGGAGTATAGCTAACTAGAGTGAGTTCTTTATCAAAACAAAAGATAGGAGACTCCTCATCACGCTGACGATTTGGCAGTAATTCTTCAGGAACTTCCATTCGATTTTTTCGAATTGTTCCAACTACTGTAGTTTTTGCAACTAGCAAATCCTGTGCTAACTGCACATTGGTGAAGTAATTGTCCATGGTAACGTTGCGACCTTTGTTCTTCCAAGGGCCAACTAATCGTTTGACGGTTTCCGAAATATTATTTGCTCCAAATGCAACACCAGGTTGTCGTCCGACATACACTTCTCCTTTCAAAGGAAACGAGGTAGTTGAATCACAACACCAAAATATTTTTATCCCATACTTTCCGGGCTTACTCGGTATGTATTGTCGAAAACTGCATCGACCACGTGTTGCCACTAATTGTTCATCGACTCTTTGATCTGTTCCAGGTTTGTAATATTTTGCCAGATTTTCGAGCAGCATTTGCCAAACGTCACGAACGGCAGCTAATTTGTCTACCTGCAATCTTTGATTTCTCGTTGCATCATTGTCAAATCTACAAAATCGAAGCAGATTTTGAAAACGCTGCATTGACATAGTAGCACGAAATATTGGCCTTCCACTGTCCGTGGACCACATTTCCTCCAAACTTTCATTTGCAGATTTGTAGACACAACTGAGTAAGAGTAAGCCAATAAAAGCATAGAGTTCTGTTTCATCGGTTTCTTTCCAAATCTTCTTTTTTGTCGGATGTTCTTGATTCCAGCATTTTATCACCTTTTTTGCCCTTCTGTTAGTTTCTCGGGAAATAACATTGATTATTTCAGGCGTTATAAACAGTTTTAGGGAATCAAATTTATTAGTTACATTCTTAGCATTCCCTGCTAATCCACTTGTCTCTCGAAAATATTAGCTGACAATGTTTGGGCTGAATTAGGGTTATTTGTCGTCCCCTTACATCCTGGTTGTGATTCAAAAATTTATGATTGATTTAGCAAATTGGTGTAACGAGCTCGTTTACAAGGAAAATGTCGAGAGTCACTAGAATCATCACTTTCTGATTCACTATCGGTTTCAAAGTTCGGATCTTGAATACTATCTTCGTCACTCTTTTCAAACTCAGATGACTCACCGAAGCTATCTATATCTACATCGTCATCACTATCACTGTCTTGTATCATACGCAAAGCGTCATCTACCGAAATCCGTTTTCGTGACATTTTGATGCATCAAAGCATAAGTCTCAATTGAAAAGCGCAGTCAAGTGACAATTTCCGTCATACAGGAGAACAATAAAGAAAGAAACGAATGCATTTGCGGACAACTAGCGCCATCTATCGGATTCTGGGAGTAACAATCTGTGAAACAAAATTTTCAGAACCATGTTATAAGTATTTGCTGTTCTAAAAGATTTTTTTTTTCATTTTTTGTAATATTCTATGAATTTTTTAGCTTGGGGTCCACGCAGACCCCAGAACATAGAAATATGCTATCTATTTTTCAAATTAAAAAAATACCAAGTACCACTTATATTTGTACAGTTTAATTTTTACCGTGTGTTAGAAACATTATGATATGAGATGTCACCGGCTGAAACTACTCAGTGAGGGATAGATATTTTTTGACAACTTGTTGAAAGCGTTTGGAGTCCGCGTGGACCCCAGGACATAGTGATAGGGTTAACTTCTTCGTGATGAGTGGTACGTAAACGTGTCGTATTCGAAGAACAAAAACTTTGAAATTGAACACAAATAAATTTTAACGCCAGTAAAGTTCAACATACATTTTCGTTTTTACTAATCTCTGGTTTTCACAGATTTAATAAAGCAAAAAATTCTGTTCAGAAAAACTTGCGCTAAAAATTTAACCCTTTATCTACTGACGTTACTTATAAGTACCATTAAAATAACATGTTGTAAAATTCATTTAATACATCGATTAGTTGTAATACAGTTTAGAATGAGTTATAGATATAATACTTTCTCTTGTTCCAAAAGCATTATTGATTACACAAAACGAAAATATTTTTAAAAGGATTATTTCTTTTGCCTTTGCCTCTTTTCAGCTTTTTTGGCTTTGGGGGGGGGGGGGGGTATTTTTCAATTCGGAAATATTTATATATTTCTATTTTAAGAACATTTTATTTGTACATTTCCTAATTCTACAAAATACTAAGAAAAATATTTAAAATAAAAGATTTGAGTGAGGTTATAAATATTGCACAAAATCTCTATAAATTCAAATTTAATAAATACTTCTAAATTCTTCAATCCTTCCTAAATCCTTCTAAAACTTATTAAATTACTATGTAAAATTCCTAATGTAGTTTAAACAATTCACAAAAAATGCTTTAGAAGATAACATATTCATGAATTCATAATTCAGTACATAAAGGGTGAAAGAAGTGTGAAGGACGTTCGTCGCGAAAGGGTTAACTGTTTAATGTTTAATTTATTTATTTGATGGATTTTATTATGAATGGAATATTTAAATTTATTTTTTCATCTCATCATTAATGTATTTTAATATTGCATTTAGCTATATTCTTGAAAAGATATTTTACCAATAAAATATAACATATTATTAATAAAACTTATGGAAAATACTTGAAGTAAGTGTCCAATAACTTTGCAACATTTCATTCAGATAAGTTTTATGCATGGAAAATATAAATATTTATCATTTTTTCCATATGTTTATCGTTTGAATGAGCCATTAATCTTCAACAGAAAACGTTTTCTGCGTTTTTTGTACGCGAAAGAAAGATAGGAAACCAAGCAGAAATTTCTGAATAATGATAGAGGAGAACCTGATAACGTTCGCTTATAAAGGTAATGCAATAAAATAAAGTCAAATACCTGTTTAAGTTTTGAAAAAGTAGCTATTTTTATATACGTTTACATAAGTTGGAAATCATCTAACTTTATGCTGGAAAGAAAGCGACAATTGTGTAAAAATATTAATTTTTGTTTAAAGATAAGTAAACATTTTCTTCCATCTTAAATTTTTTGAGACGGAAATACTTTCCGTTCATTGGATTTCGAGTAAAATAAGTAAAATTGTTAATTTTAGAAATACAGAAATACAGAAATGCAAAAAAAAAAAAAAAAAAAAAAAAAAAAAAAAAAAAAAAAAAAGTATCAAAATTAAAATAGAAACATCGTTATATATCAGGTATTTTAAAATGGAGTGGCTTTTTTTGAAATTCAATAATTTGCAAATGGTGTCAGCTATTAAACAAATTCTTGCAGGAAGGTTTTGTAAGAAGCCAGGAGTTTTATTAAAGCGATTTCCGGTTTTAGTTCCAAATAGCAGCGACAGATGGCGCTGATAGTGATAGGCGCTCAATGGAAACCACCCTGCGAACTACCAGTGAACCCAGAACCTATGAACAAGAACATGATTGTATTGGCGAATAAGACCCACTGCCTATATTTAATCTCCTTACTTCGCATCAATGCTAGGCGATTTCAGTTTGTGTTCGATTGAACGCCTTCTTTTAGCACAATTTACCACTTCTATTTGGAACTAAAACCGGAAATATCAGTAGAAAAGTCCTTATACTTTACATAACCTTCCTACAAGTTTTGTTTAAACAGCTGTCACAATGTGCAAGTTATTGAATTTTAAAAACAGTCAGTCAATTTTAGGTCACCAGGTATAACCTCTTCGATACTGAGTATTAATTCAGTATTATTAATTATTAGAGAATTATTTCTTACTCCCATTTGACTTCAGAGCAAGATTTTTATTTTATTTCCATTAGTTCGAATCTTAGACTTCGAAACATATCATTCTGATATCGAAATTGTAATTATATTCGAGTACCATTAATAAAATGGTACAAAGTGGAGGTCCCCGGTCGGGGACCCAGGGAGTGAAGAGGTTAATGGGTCCGGAGTTTTAAAAGATGCGGGGTAATAACAGCTTTAAACACTTGCTTATTTGCAAGTTTGGCGAGAGTTGACGTTATTATGGATATACTCTATAGGGTACTTTTGAATATTATTTCGTAGTAGAAAACCAGTTAAATAATATTTTAAATAGGTGACTGTGTACATTTTATCAACCCACTATATCCCTATATTGGGCTGATTTCATATTCGTTTTCTTTAAATTCGTTTGCTTCATTTGCCTTAAAAATATTTAAAAATACAATATAGGAATCATAAACGTAACACTTCAAATCTACCCTATATATAGAATCAATTTTATAAAACTACTGATTAAATAAATAAAACGACCTCCTAAATGAATATATCTTATATACGGATTTTTAGAACGCTGGTATGTGATTTTAGTATGTTGTTACAGTTTTTTCACACATAGATGCATGAAACAACATTATATAAATATTATAGAAAGTAACTATTCAAACAGTAATTGACTATAAAATGTGATATATCTATATTATTTTGTGTTGCCTTGTAAATGAATTATAAATACTAAATCTCCAATTATCAATAAAGTATATGCCACAGTAAGCCCTATTTATTTATACAAATTTCACTACATTTCGAGAACGCGGAAGATTAAGTATTCTTAGTATGTTGCTACAGTTATCTACAACATGTTTGTTCTTGAAGAGCGTGTATATATCGTTCATAGCTATTGTACAGGGCCGCGAAAAAGAATTCGATTACCCTATTGTGTATAGGCGGTAATTACTTAAAATGCAATTTCATTTCATTATTTTATTTGAAACTCTGTCAAATTTGCATATGTTACTAAATCTAACTCCATTGGCATTATAGGATGTAACATTTAAAAATCTTTTACAGGGCAACACGAAACAAAAAATACCCTCCAACTCGGTCTACAGGCGCAGATAGATTTCGAAGTTAAGTACTAATTTCACCTATAAAAACTAAATCATGATTAGAGATAAACTCACTTTAACAATTTTATCAGGCCGCTTTTTACGAGTTTTTAATTTCATATTTATATAAGAGCTGGTTTTATCAGAATCATGTTAAGGCAGTATTCAAAAAATATTTTTCCCTGTTCAACAACTCGGAATTTTCTGACACTTTTTCAGATCCATTTTTAAAAGGAAACATATGAAACTTGTTGAAGTGATTTATAAGTGACCTATGTTTTTATTTTTCGTTCAAATAATTAGAGCTTGATTTGTAAATAATTATTTTCTCAGTAGGACCATATTTTTCGTTTCCAACACAATTGCTTCAAGAAATTCGGTTCAAAATGCCCCCTTTGACATCATTTTTAACAATATATTCTGCCTCTATCAAAAAATTGACCATTACGGCACATTATATAGTATCTGAATAAGAGAACCTACCAATTGGATGCGTCTTAAAGAAAAAATAAATTTAAAAATTTGTCACGAAATAAGCAGTTTGGATTTGTGTACATCCTTAATACGATATTTTTTTCTTCAACCTTAGTGCATTTTTAACTTGTTTTTGCTTTAAGAATTAGTCCTATCAAAAACTTGTCAGTATGAAAGTTGTAGATAATATTAAGAAGATATATAATAAATTTATGCGGATTTGATATCTTGTGAATTGACAAAGTTATGCATTTTTTTCTTCTTCAACCCCTCCTTTTTGTTTTCTTTTTAAATTTTTTTTTGCGGTAAGAATTGATCCTATCAAAATTTATCAATATAAAAGTTGTAGATAATATTAAGACAATTTTTAGTAAATTTAATTTGTTTTTGATATCTTGAAAATTGACGAAGTTATGAATTTTTTTCTCCCCAAAATCCAATTTTTTCGCCCCTTGAGACCATTTTTAGTTTTATCAAAAATCTGTCATACATAAATTTTTAGCTTATTTTTTAAAAGTATCAATAACTTTAAACTGCGACGATATGTATTATAATTAAGAAGTTATTGTTTTTTTCGTTTTTCACATAACCACTCCTATTTCCACCCCCTTGGTCTGATTTCGCCCATTAACGAACATGACCGAGATTTTATGTCCCTCGATTTTATGTATGAGTTTGGAAATGATTTGTGTAGAATTATGGAAGTTATACTGTCCCTAAAAAGGTGATATATATATATATATATATATATATATATAGAGAGAGAGAGAGAGATATAAAGTTTTTTACTGGGGGTGGTTTTAGGTTCTAAGGGTCATGATCGGCGTAGATCTGCAAAAACATTTCCGGAATTCCAAGATGGGAGAGATCCCATTCGGTAGTATTTCAAACGAAATCTACCTAAAATGATGAATTATACTTTATCGCCAATTACTTTCCAAAGAGAAACTTTCAATTACATTTATTTAAGTTACTATTGTAAATGTCCGTCTGAGGAAGGTGGGTGGAAGTTGTGGTTTTCACTTACAATTTGAAATAATTGATAAAAATATTCATACACTATTCGTCGGAAATATGGAAAAATGACATTAAACGATAAGTTTAGGGGCTGAATAATGCATAGACTTCTCGCATTTTATAAACAAATTTGTAACCTGATGTAAATAAAATGACAAAACAGAGGAAAAATTCAGATGTATCTTAATTATTAAAAAGAAATAGATATAGATGTAGTTCTAATTTGTGTTTTGGTATGGAAATGGATTTCGTTATGGTATATTAGCCGGGAATATTCTCAGAGCTATTTATATTAAGTACAAACGTGTTAATGTTCGGCAATAGTACATTAAACCCAATAAAACCCAATAGTCGCTATTCTAGTGACATCACAGTAATTGAAAATATTTATTCAATTATAAAAACAAAGTACACAAGCAGAAATATTTTTACCGAAATTTAGCCTGCGAATTTTATTTAGTTTTGTTTAGTTTTTAACCTGCAAATTAAAAAATATACGTCCAAAAATGCACATGCCTAGATATTTTTCAGTATTTCTCTTTTCTCTGCAACAACGAAAGTAATCCGACCTTTCCCATCCATTGTTTGTATGAGTTCGTACCGGAATCGTTAAAGTACTTTCTATGATGCTTCATCTATATTTGTCTGTAACGGTGCCCTTCCACTAACTTTTTCAAGGTATTTTAACCTCACTTATCTCGAACAAATTTCACGCAAATCTTCAGAAAAAGCTTGAGCCACTGTCAAATATATTGATTAAGTTCTTCTCATTAGTCCTTTTACACTGGTAGTATTCTAGTAGGAAATTACATAAATAATATTTTTTCTTACGTTTTCTCATATTACAACCATACTCCCATTTAAAATTAAATACGACAATTTAAACTCAACTTCCTTTTATGCCTATAACGCTCTCTAGCCAGGAATATACTAACCACGTGTAAATAGAAATGTCTTTCGTATGTTTCATTGTATGATGGCCATTTTTAAGTTAAGAATAGGTAGTACTGATTCAACAGATTTCAAATTTACTGTTGCATTTATAGCCCTTTGAGTAAATAGCGTAACAAAATGTAAATAAAATTGAGTTTTTTTGTTGCAATTTATGACAGCTATACTTAAATTAAAAGTAGGTGGCACATCTTCAATACAATTTACATTTGTGTTTGTAGCTTCTCCTGTCGGGAATCATGATAATTAAATTTAAATACTTTTTTTATATTATAAATTTCTAGAATTAACTTCAGCCGCGGTTAAATTTATGTTTTTATAAAAACATTCGGATGATTTTTCACGCTTTTAACGCTCCTGGTGGGAAATTCCATAACTTACATTAGATACACAAACGCATGGTATATGCAATTAATCTGTCTGACGGCTTATCCATCATACACAATTAAATTTCTTGAGATGCTCTTAATCCAAGAAATTTTAATTGGTTATCATAGTGAATTACAACATGCTTCCACAAATGGTTAAATTAGAAACAAATCTGCTGCGTGCAAGTCTGCTAACAATCCGGTGGTTGGTGCACAAACGGCCAAGGGGGCAGAACACAAGAATGTTATTGTAAAATTAACATATTGACAATGAATGGTATACTGAATGGAATTCTCATTGGAACAGTCCTTAAAAACGATATTGCATATTCAACTTTAATCACAACTGGTATTCAGAGACGACTGAACATGCGGCTAAATAAGTTTTCGTGGATAAAACAAGCCTATGTTCGATCTGGATAAAATGTCGGTGTTTCTAAGGATTGCAGCGATGTTATCAATTTTTTCCAAGCATTCTCAATAATTTCAATAAAGGGGACCGTCATGACACGTAAGAAAAATTTTGAATCGCTCTAAATAACTATTTGAGACCCGTGAACTATGATAGGAACTAGCCTGATTATAATAATCATCTTCATCAGGAAGTATAACGTCCATAAGTGGGTATACATGATCGAGAAAGATACTGAGGTCAGCAATGGTGTACGTCATTCAGACCAGTTGCTAAACAACAACGTATACTCCATGAAATAATTATCGAGACAATTAATCCAAAGGTATCAGATTTGTCACTAACCAATATGAACCCATTTAGTTCTGTTTTCGAATGGTTCTCTCTCTCTGACATATTTAGAAAGAAACTTTATGCGATGGACGAAACAGCAGTCAACATTCAGAATTCATGAGCAATTGGATAAAGTAGCCATTATTTTTCTTTTGAATAAAAGTATTGAAATGCTTAATGGTCTCTAGTTATTAAAACAATTCGCTGTAAAGTTCGGCATGATTTTTTATCGATATTGCAATATGCTTTGTGAAGAACCTAATTTTTAAAAATCTCCAAATTATCACGTTAGTACGTTTTACATTCTGTGTACAGTTTGTACCAATTCATGCCTTCATTTCATTTATTTCGCTAGCATTTTTTCATCACAATTGTCCTATTTAGAACGAGATTTTTTTAAATACTTGAGAGTATTCCAAAAAGAAAAGCATGGACATAATGCGGTTTCAGAGATAATGAATCCTAGTCTTCTTACTCTCATGATCATCCCTCGTTTGAAATTAATCAGATCGTCTTTTTTACCCATTTTCTTATTAAACTCTATGTTATTTTTTTTTCTGAAAAGGAGCCTTTTCTTTTCATACATCTTGGAAGAACAAATGGATTTTCTCTAACATTTTAAGGCTGTTTTCAACTGCTTTTCTCAACAAGCGCAAAAAGTTTTGACACATTTAAAAATTCATTTTTTAACGGAAAGATATAAAACTAGAAGGCCTGACTATGGAAGCGATTTGTAATCGAAATGTATTTTCATTTTTTTTATAAATAAATTACCTTTTGAATTATAAGCGACTTTGTTCACGTGACAAAGACGTTTTTTATCTTTCCTTGAGTGGTTAATCTTCTTTCGCGCGGAAATTCGGTTCACACGCTCACTTTGACACTATTTTTGGAAAGATATATTGCGTTTGAAAAAAAACGAAAAACACAGTTCTATTACATAGTTTCTGAACAACAACACCTGCTAGTTTCATGCATTTCCGAACAAAAATATACTAAAACTCATTTCACAAAGTTGCCCTCTTGGATTTGAGAACAGCCTTAATGGTAAGTTATACGGAAGTCCTTATATTATACTCAAATACTTTTAAGATCGCAATAAAATTATAGAGCGGCTGAGATTCATCCTGAAGTTTTAACGTTTATACGGTCGCCGGATATACAAATACTAAAAGAAGCAAACAACGAAAAATGAAAATTGATTCACTTTATGATAACATTGGTAGCTATGGCAGTATGTAACAAATTTATTACTATTTTTAATACAAGAAACTCTTCTTGTTGAAAATAAGTATGTACTACATTGTTAAAAATCTGCACTGAATACATGAACACTTCACAAATCTCAACGTATGAAAATGACAAAGCATCTTTTTATTACGATTAAGATGCTGGAATAACAATGACTTAAATTATACAATGTAATGAGTAAAGATATATTTTTTCATAATAGAGAACCATTTTATCTCTAGTAAGATTAGTTTTATTACTTCAATATCGATAATTTTCATAAATTGTATTTTGACCCATTAGATTCGCAAAATCTTACACCGCGTCGTCTCACACTGGATGTACAGGTGACGCGCCGCAGAGTAATGTTTTAGAAAAAAATTGTTAAAAAATAGTAATTATTTTTTTATATTTTGTTGTCGCAGTACACATGTTGTATATTTAACATTTAATAGCACAGCATGATTTTTTTTATTTTATGTGCCCCATGAGACTTTATACAAAAATTCAAAAAAATATGCGGCATCTCACCCGGAATTGCTCTTATGAAAAATTCATTAACCAATTATTAAAATCAATAGAAATACGTGACAAATGGCTTATATATACATTTTGATATCGGATGTGAACTTTTAATAAGATACTTTACCTATTTATTCAAAATTTTATGTTAGAATTTCTAAATACAATTTTTAGAAAAAGTCTTCCAAATTTAAAGAAACAAATGCATTTATTCACTAAAAATATGTGTCAGAATTTTGCTTTTAAAAACAATTTAAAGTCATTTGGATGCGAATAGTTTAAATACCTTCGGAAATATATGCAATCATTGAAATAAGAATAAAATTTAACATTAAAATTATGTGAAATCAGCACTAAAATGAATATAATCTTTTGTAGAAATGCATTGTTTAAATAAATTAGTACGCATGAAGCTATTTAAATATGAATGTAATCTTACTTCATTGTAATAACTGCATCAATAACTGTTTATTTTCTTAAATATGAATATAACTTTTGATATGGATATTACGATATTTTAATGGAATGAAATATAAATTATTTAAGAATGTACTCGCCTTTTATATGAATGCATATAAAAACGTTAATATCTATACAAGTTTTTAATGTGTATATCTTTATACAGGAATATTTTGAAAGATATTTACTCAAAAGATAAATTTTTAATGCAATATTCATTGTTCTTAGTTCCATAAATGTTTATAAGTCAAATCAATATTGACACAACACCGATATATATCTTAAGAATTTTTAATGACACAATTCGAAAAGTTACACAAAAAAAGTAGTTGTAAATATTTTCAAAATACGTATTTTTAATTGTCTGGTAATATTTTGAAAAAAAAAGCAATTGTACGAAAAATGGCTGATTTAGCCCCATACAAATTCCGGAATGATGGTCATTATTGCAATTGAATGATTTTCTGCAAAAAGGAGGTTAACTCCAATTTTGCACTTTTGGGGAATTAAAAAAAAAAAAGCCTTTTAATATATAAATTATCGTCAAAAGCACTATTTCTACTCATGCATTAGTTCATATACTTATAAATGTTGTACTATCAATAATATCTAAAAATCCCTATTTTGAGTTTTTTGTTTGTTTGTTTGTTTGTTTTTTCAGGAAGAAAGTCGACATCTAAAAATTGTCGAAAATTGAGTTACCCCATTTTTGTAGAAACCCCTTTCATTCTAAAAATCGCAGAGAAAAGAGAAAATAGTCATTCGATTGGAAATTATGTCTTCTTTTAATTTATGTTAAATAAATAATCTTAGCGGGCGGCTTTCGTACAAAAGTTGCACCGTACTTTCAATACGAACATTTAATATTACACGGCATTTGAATTTTGCGATAAAGTTTACCATCAGATACAAAAAAGAAAGATATTAAAAGGGTCCGAGACACATTTTAAAATAATTTTTATTTATTGAGTTAAAATTCTGAATTTTTTTGTAATGGTTAACCATATCATTCGTAAACAAAATCGCATGATAAAACTTTTCCTAATTTTTTACAAACATTTAAAATTTAAAATTTATTAAAAAAGTGGGATAATTTAAAATCGTTATAACTCGAAATATTTTATAGAATTTTATTTTTTTTTCATTTAAATGAACATAAATATATAAGTTTTAATTTTGATTCAGCATATTTAAATTATTAATTTAAAAAAATATTTAACGAAAAATGGGACAAGAAGGAAGGAGGGGTGGAACTTTAAAAAAAAAAAATCATATTTTCAAAAGTAAATATTTTTTTTTCAAATATGCTGAATCAAAATTAAAGTAAAACAACTGAAAAAAAAACATGTTCTAAGTTTTAACCGTTTATCTTTAACGGTTCTCGAGTTTTAAGAATTTAAATATGTGAAATGGTGAAAAAAACCATCATGAAGAAAAAAACACATTTTTACAAGAAGTCGTTTCTATGACAGCCATTGCTTGAAAGATAGATTTTGAAAACAAACCAAAATGAAAAACTTAATATTTCTTGTTCTAATTAAAATAGAATCATTATTTAAACGTCATTTTATTCAGAAAAGACAGAGAAATTTTTAATGAAATAAAATGTTTTTACAAAATTTGAAGATTTTTGTGTCCCGGACCCCCTTAAGTGATTTTTTAAAAGGATTTATGAAGTTTTAATATATAAGCTCCTAACGATAACTTCTTCCTTAATCGCTGCAAAGACGACACAGTTAAAACTTCGTAAGAAACTTCCTAGTCTTTTGACCATTTTTATAGAAAGGGCATACATAACCGTACTCCATTCTGGCTATAATATGGTTAACAATATGGTCAGATACGCTTCATTATATGGTGAATTAACTTCTTAAACGTTTTGTCAGTACACTGCTCGGAGAAGAAGAGTTTGCTTGCTTCGTTAAAAAAAGCTTTTGGATACCAATAAATTTAAACTGTAGTCTTCGCTTTATTAATTGTCAGACTTTTTTATTTTATTTTATAAACCAAATATTTCAGCATAGAAAGAGTGCTGTTTCCGCCCTATTTATTTTATAAACCAAATATTTCAGCATATAAAGAGTGCTGTTTCCGCCCTATTTATTTTATAAACCAAATATTTCAGCATAGAAAGAGTGCTGTTTCCGCCCTATTTATTTTATAAACAAAATATTTCAGCATAGAAAGAGTGCTGTTTCCGCCCTATTTATTTTATAAACCAAATATTTCAGCATAGAAAGAGTGCTGTTTCCGCCCTATTTTTAGTTTATTGTGGCAAAAAAAAAAAAAAAAAAAACTGTTAAAGAATTAAATCAACGTTTAAAACGGTCAAATGACTGGACAGTATGCTTCAAATTTCTAACAGGGTGTTGCAATGTGGATAGTTCTTAAGTATAATTTAAAAGCTAGTTAGCGGAGTAAGTTTGGATTCGCATATTTCAAGCTTATAAAAATTCATTTCTGTTAAGAATTCGTAAGTTAAAATTCATATTTTTTCGAAAATTATTTAAAAAAATATTTTTTTAACATTATTTATTTTTGAAAGATATATGTTTAATAGCCTATATGTAAATGTTTTTATGAGAAATCGATTTCGTGAAGCTTCCAATATGTGAGTAAAAAAAACTGCAGCCCATTCTACTAAATAATAATTGAGTTATGGATGAAAAGCTTCCCGCATTTCAATCTGTTTTGCACCTATTAAAAATAAGATTTGGAAATTTTAAACAATTGTACTGCATAAACTATTTGATCGGATGACTTTCCACTCGATATACAAATGTAAAATTTACCAAGATTTCAAAATTTGGGTGTTTATATTACAATCGAAATGTATATTACAAATGCTATATGAAGATATAAATTGAAATAAAAGTTAAATTTAAAAAATCAAAAAACCCGACTGCATAAGAAGCGAACTAATTAACTGTTTCTCATTAATGTGAAACTATTTTTTTATATTACTTACCTAATTTTTTTATTTACTTGTATTGATGACTTTTAAGTAGGGTTGAATTGTTAATTCCTGTCTATAAATACTGTTTTGATGAGGCCTATAGATGTCTATGATGGTTAGAGTGGCAGTAAAGCTAGAGATCCTACCTACACAACTTCCAGGTTGTGTAATAGTTAAACGAAGCTTCTGACTGTAAAATAGTCAATGAAATATCGTCTTCATTTTGAAAGACCGATCCAATGATATGCCACTCAATAGGGTGGGTAAAAAAAAATTTTCGTCTCTACCGCCATTTTGAAACAATAAAAAAAATCCTATCCTATAACCATTGGACGGTTGAGACAAATCGATAGAGACCTCATTCATTAAAATCCATCCAGCCGTTGAGATGTTTCGAGGGTATAAAGAAATCCACTTACCCAGATACGCGTGAAACACATAACACTTCTTGGCAGTCGGATAAAAAGATATAATTCACTATCGAATAGCTATTTTAGTTGTTCTCTGATACTTTTAGAATTGGATTAATGATGATTATTTGTATTTATTTATTTATTTAGGGGTGTATGGTATAACTTCAAAAATCCTGCATCATCTGGACCTAGGCTATGCCGGATTTTTGAAATTTCCAGATGTTTGAAGGAATATCAAAAGAGTAACTAGGAATATCAAAAGTCATACTATATTCTTAATGGTGGCTTTAGCCATAATTTAATTCATTATTAAGTGACAATTATGAAAGAAAACGAAAAAATTAAATATAAAAAAATCTTACTCTTATTGATATATTCTACGTTACAGAAAAAAATCTAATAAAGAATGAAATTATTTCTTCTTTTATAATTTCGGAAACATCGATGTCAACTTTGTTTGCTTCAATTTTTTTGCCCGTTCTTCAACAAGTTTTTTTTTTCTTTTTTTTTTTTTTTTTTTTTTTTTGTATTTTATACAAATGAAAAATGTCAATTTCGTATATACAGTCTTGTTTCTCTACAGCAGATATTAATTATCTAGTCAAATTTAATCATTTTTCTAATTACAGTTTTTCTTCTGCTGGTTGTTCATCCTCGTCTTCTGAGCTGCTACTAGCATTAGCGGCGGTTCTATTTAGCACAGCGTCTCAGTGTCTGTTAAATTGTTCGTGGAAGATGCATTTTCGTCAATACCTAGCCAATCATCTATATCTCTTAAAAAAAAAAAAAAAAAAAAAAAAAAAAAAAAAAAAAAAAAAAAAAAAACTTAATACATTTTCAGGTTTCGCGCGTTCGATTAGTTCATAAATTGTGGGCTTTTTGTGGAAAATTTGAAAGCCTTAGAATTCTTCCTCATCATTGATGTCGCCGTTGCCGAAAATTCATTCTGGTTGTATATTGTGCCATGCCTTCACCAAAGTTGTCGCCAAGGTTGTTCCCTTGCTAAGCAACTGTGCAGCTCCCAGAAAATTTGTTTAGAAAATAATCGCCTCTGACAAATGAAGAAATAAGTCAATTTTTCTTTTTTTTATCATTTTTACTTTCAATCTTTAAGTTTTTAATTAATAAAGAATAGCTATTTTTCTTCTCCCATAACTTAAAAGTGTAAAAGAAAAGGGAAAAGATGGTTTTGATGGCGGATTTTTGAAGTCAAACTGTATTTTTCCTATATTTGATCCTGCTTTTGCAAATCAAAAAATTATAACTTACAATCACAAGCAATGAAACTTATAGATGATTAATCAACCAAATCATATGTCGCATTTTTAAAATATTTTGGGAAAATCATAGCATATAAAATATTGTACTGTAAAAATAATACAACTAAACTGGAGCACAACATAACACAAATTTTCATGCCTTCCTAAAAGCATAAAAAAAGGAAATGGCGGAATCATAAAATGCAGGTAAATACAAATAAAGATAAACTTATCGTACATTAATAATTTAATGTAAATTGTATCAATACAAAATTTTAAGTAAGTTCCACCATAATATATTGTGTTGTCAAAGTTTCAACTATGCGAGTTTTATCATTATTAAACTGCACCTCAGCGCTTGTGTAATCTTGAAAAAAAAAAATACACGTCTTGAAAAAACACATAATTTGTAAAGAATTTTCTTTACAGAAAAAAATAAACTCAATTTTAATGTTATAATTACATAATTAACACCTCTTTTTATCAGGGAACAATATATTTATCTATTGTAATCTTTAATGCCCAACATTTCATTCAAAGAAATAAAATAAAATATCATTATACCGAGTGTCCTAAAAAGGACTGACTGATCTTAAAATTCAATAACTTGCAAACAGTGACAGATATTTAAAAAATTCTTGCAGGAGGGTTATGCATAAGGTCAAAAGTTTTTTTTACAGTGATTTTCGATTTAGTTCGAATATCAAACAATAGATGGCACTGTGATCAATAGACGCTATATTCAGGCTCGATTTTTGGTACATCGGGACCTACTCAATATATTTTAACCTCCTTTTTCCGCATGGAAGAAGAAAAAAAGCAAAAAAATCGATCCTGTATTTAGCTCCTATTGCTTATAGCGCCATCTATTGTTTTTAATTCGAAATTAAAATAAAAAATCATTGTAAAAAAACGTTTGATCTTATGCATAACCCTCTGCAAGAATTTTTTAAATATCTGTCACCGTTTGCAAGTTATTGAATTTTAGTATCAGTCAGTCCTTTTACGGACACCCGGTATGTGATATGTATAAATATTTACAGATTTTTATACAGACCACATGTTAAGCTAAAATTCAATTTAAAACAATTACATATAATACAACACACAAACGTACTTCCAACTGTTATCATCCATATATGGCAATGAATACAATTCTGTTGACCTGTATATCCCTTTAGGACCTGAAGTGTTTTGGCAGAAATTAAAAGTCTTGTTCTTTAACCCTAATTAATAGGATCATACATTGTAAAAAAAAAAAAATCTGTAGTTCTACATATGCAAAATTACATGCTTACTAAATTTTCATCTGCAACTGTACAAAAAAATCTACAAATCTACAAAACTAAAGCTACAGAAATTTGCAAATTTACAAATGAATCTTCTAAAATTACAGTAATCTAACTAAAATTTTATCTGTAACCCTGGTTGCAGTTACATGAAAAGTTCTAGGCATCTCAGTTTCCTAAAAAATTCTTAGTAACATTACAGATTTTTTTTTAATTTTCGGCTCAAAAGTGTGTCTTTTGTTGATGTCGTTATGTTGTTATGTTGTTATGTTGATGAATTTTTGTTGTTGTCGTTACATAAAAAGCTCTAGGAATCCCATTTTCCTCGAAAAACTTTAGTAACCTTACAGATTTTTTTTTTTTGCAGTGTAGTTGATTGAAATAAAAATATTGCATAAAATTTCCTATATCAGGTTACGTCAAGAAAGAATCCACACAATTGTGTGGTGCAGGCTCGGCTTTAACTCACAGAAAAAGAGAAAACTGTTTTTAGGTGCGTTCGTAATTATGTAAATACGTAGCAGCTATAGTCGTCGTTCAGTCCGTCTGTCCGTCCGCAAATAACAGAGCAAAAACTACGTAACCGAATTGCCTGCAATTTTAAATATATAATTGTTGAAAAATTTTGTCGAATCATTTCAAATTTTATGAAAATCGAATGTATAGTTTAGTTACAGGGACAGTCAAAATTTTTCCGCTATATTACGGGCGATAGGAAAAGTATTTTAACTGCATTTTAATGATATTACAGCCTTTCGAGAGAATGAAATTGATAGGCACTTATGAAGTGCACTAAAATATACATTCAGTACAATATGTGGTGCAGAAAATATGTATAAAGATAGTTACAGTACGAACGCGCCTTATTTGTCACGTTTGATGTGCAATTTCCAACTTATTTCTTTTTCCTTACGATCACCTACACAATTATGTAGGTCAGGTCTTAAAGGGATATGAATTAATTTACATTTTAGATATATTTCTTAGTATACAAAATATAATTCACATTGAAAATATATAACACATTAAAAAGCCACCCTTAAGCAATCTTTACCTGCAGACAATAATCCATATGTTTCTTTTTTATAGCCCTGAATATTATATGTATCATTTATACCCATAATGTAACATGCAAAATTTTATTTGATTTTAAATCATACTACAAATGAAAATGCATTTCCAGGAAATATCTCAAATGAAAATGCATTTCCAGCAATTATCTCTTATTGACAACTAGCTGATATACCTGGCGTTGCCCGGGGTTTTAAACAAGTTTGTTTAGAAAAATAAATTTTAAAATTAAACACCGTACAGCTTACGAATCTCGCGCAAATATGCTCTCTTTTTTAATATATTGAAAGCCTTAAAAATTTTGCTTTTATACCAATATTTAAAAACAAAAATCCTAAGCCTAAATAAATAGTATTGATTCTTGAAAAATAATTAAAAAAGAAATGTAATTTCATGAAAAGCCCTTCATGATATCACTATCACTTGTAAAAGCGATGCATTAACCATATATTCGTTTTAAATATGAGGTCATACGAGAGTTAACCTATATTATTAAGAACAAAAAAGAAATGGCGCATCTATTATTTCTCGAGAATTAAATAAAAATCATGCACTCATGACATCATAATTCCCTTTTATTTTTTAACAGAATAATAAGGCTGCTTTAATTTGTGACTTGTGCTATAGCCAGTATACACGTCAAAACCCATTGCCGTTATCATTATCTTTTTACGCGTGAAAGTTTCGCTATGGTACTCCATTGTGGTAATGTTTGAAATGTAATATTTGAAAAATGGCATAATCATTAGATTTGAAATCTATATCAAGAAAAATACAATTCTTTACCTTTCTAACGCAATTTGTCTAACAATTTTCTGACAAATACTTTTCGAGCTATTCGTTTTTTCAGTAACTTCAAATGTTTCATTTTCCGAGATTAATCTGTGGCAATGATTAGCGAAAAAGCCAGTCTTCAGCAAACCGTAGATTTTTATTAAAGGGGATACTGTAACAAAATTCTTTTGTGTGTCTCTATAAATGGAAGATAAATGGTATATATATATGTTCTACTGCAAGTATCTTTTAGTGCACATTGAATGATTTCTATCAATTTCAATATGTTTGAAATAATAACACTATTATACACTGAATATAACAATATAATACACTGCAAACATTTTTTCCCTATTGATCATCATGTAACAAATGTTTTTTGAGTACTCCTGTAATATCCGAATATCGGATGCTACATATGTTGTTGTCAGCAGCAAACATGCTATGGCCTCAATAATATATATTTTTTATATCGCAATCAGAATATATTGACGGGAGCTAAAGCAATGACATTAGGCAGATAGAGAGACGGCGGACAAATCACAATCACAAAAAATGTTCGAAAGTGTTAAAATTTTGGTTATGAGTAAATATTCTTTCATAGTGATGTCACCATAAAAATATATTGAAATGCGAATGGATGATGTCGGTATGTTCACAATAATAAATATACTCACATTAAACCTTTATTTGTGAGCTAATTTTATGGTAATCAATTTCCTTATAAGTTGGCTTTTACTTTACAGACGAAGGAAATTATATTTTATTCTGAGAAATTGTGAACAAAATATTTGCTGAAATATATCATATCATTCTATTACACGCTGTACAGAAATTAATAACGGAAATCATACAGTAATTCAACCCAATATCGAGAGTACCTTAAAAATTCCTTTTATTAATTAAGGTGCATTAATGAACAATGGGATATTTTATTTTTAAGGTAAAATGGTATGTCAAAATATAACAAATATTCTTAGAGTATTTTCAAAGGCATAGATCGTAGGTTATCCCTTTAGACTAACTTTTAACACCATCTTTGATCAAGAATACGCTTTAAAGAAAATCTAGTTTCTGTAGCAAATACAAATACGATGGAAATTGGTTAGATAACTCAGTAATGTATTAAATGGAAAAGGCATCTTATTTGGTTATATCAAGACATAATCATAATGCTTTTATACGCAAATGCTCGAGCAAAAGCTTGTATTGGATAAATAATTAGTTTAATAAGTTACAGAAGCTTTCAAATAATTAGGTTTGATAAATTATATCAGAGGTCGCATCACCAGACTAATATGTTTAAATTTAATGTTATATTAAGTAAAATATTTCAGTTCATAACAAAAGCTTTCTTGACTTCAAGATCTATCATATCATGTATGCTTGACAGAATAAATGTGTCTAAAAATTATACTATCTACTTTACATACAAATGAAAAAGAATGATTCAACATATTTTTATTTAGAAATTTCTTCTTATCAAATTACCTAAAACTTTTAACTTTATCTATAAAGATATATAAAATACCGTTAACGAACTGCTCGTATTTTATCTTTATTTCGTGCTATGGAAGTAAATTATATTCCGTCTTAATAGTAATTTCTGATAGTTTGTATAAATTTATATGCATTTTCATTAATATTCGATACTTTATTAATTTTATTTTGAAAAGAAACTCCATGACATTTTAAAAAGGCGAATTACAAAAATCATATAAATGAATCAAAAGGAAAGAAATAATGTTTGATCTTGCTATTACATAAATTATTTCTGTTGCATGAAATTTAATATTTGTCATCTAAATGTAAAAAAAAAATTAAAATAATTAAATTAAAATAAAAAATAAAAAATAAAAGTGTTTTTCTATAAGTGAACTTACAGTGCGGAATGAGAATATATTAATCGTTAACGCATGTTTCAATTGTATTTATAATACATTATAGACTGGAAGGCGGCAGCACCGACAACCACCACATCGAGTTCATGGCTGAAACTCCAGAATTAGTTAAAACTCGATTCGCATATTAAAACACAATCAGTCTGCCAAGTCATATCTTATTGGCAAACTCTTGAAGGTCCATGTTCCGAAAAAATGTACGCGATTTTGTGAAAAAATTTGAAGAAACTGGATGCACATGGAATCAACCACTATCCGGACGACCATCTGTTCCTGTTGAAGTTGTTGCGGAAGTGCATATGAGGATTGCTGCAAAATCCATTGCATACTGCAAGAAGTGTTGCACTCAGTTTGGATGCTCCGAAAACAACAGTCCTCAAGATTTTGCGCACTGTTCTGTGGCTGTTTTCCTATCTATTCCAGCGCCACCAGATGTTGCAACCTGGAGACGAGCAACAGCGTTTGGACTTTGCAAATTATTTTTTCATCAGTTAGAATGAAGATAACATTTGGCCATTGCGAATATTATGGACGGATGAGGCACATTTTTCTTTCACTGGGAACGTAAACTCCAAAAACTGCGTTCACTGGGCTGATGAAAATCCTCAGGATGTGACACCAACGCCTTACCACGAAGCTAAAGTGACTGTGTGGTGCGGCATAGAAATCACACTCGTTTCCGGTCCGTACTTTTTCGAGGAGGTCACTTCCACAGGTATGAAAATGTGCTCCATCACAAGTTCTCGGTGTACAACATTGTTGCAGAATTACGTAATTCCAGAAATGCAGCAGCGAAATGTTGTTAATGATACTGTATGGATATGGATGCAAGATGGTTCTCCTCCACACGTCGCCATTTCTGTTCGACAAGTGCTGCAACAGCACTTTGATGATAGAATCATCTCTCGTAACTTTGCAGTTTTGTGGGCACCAAGATCCCACGATCGCACTCCAATGGATTTCTGGTTCTGAGGCTTTCTGAAATCAAAGGTGTACGCATCAAATCCAAGAAATTTGTCAGAACTGAAAGATGCCATAAAACGTGAAGTTGTACAGGTTCCTTCTATGATGTTACGTTTGCCATTGTTGTCAACAACCTCACGCATGCAATGCGTTATTGTCTGGGAAGCTGGTCATGTTGAAAACTGCTAATTCAAATAAATGTTTTTCTCTCTTCTCTCTTGTGTTGCCATTGTTCCTTTATAGTGGTATTTTTTGCAAGTGTTTTACTCCGGCAATTTTCATCGTACGTATATCATTCCAACGCCATTTATGTCTTTTCAATGAGCTTATGAAGTTACGCGTGAAAAAAAAATTGGTATTGCCATTCGAAATTTTCGAAATTTTTATAACGTTCTCGAGCGCATACTGTCAAATTAGTATATCTAAAATTTCTTTTCTATTGGTTGAGTAGTTAGGACGCTAGGGGTTGATAAATAGGGGAAGTTTCTTTATGACCACCCAATATTATTATATAATTATTTATTACATTTTATACATAGTATTTGTAGATACAAAATGACAAAAATTTCTGATATCCACATATATGCGAATTCCTATTTTTCATACATAAAAAACTAAACTGCTTGAATTTTAATGTTTTGCCTTCGATTCTATGTAGCTCAATGTTATTCTTTTAAGCGATGGTGGACTTCGAAAATAATATATTATTAAATTAATTCAACTAAATATAAAAATCGGCGTTTGATTTTTAGGAAGATCGCTCAAAGTATCTTCCTGGATGAATAGTCACACTTTCACTAAAGCTGGTGCTGCAGGAAAGAGCTCCTTTATCCACTACCTTAACGTACCATACCTACTATACTTTACCGTACCTTACCTTACCCTACGATGACGGCCTCCTCTTAGGTCGATATCCCAAGCCTGTGAACTTTTGCACCAATACTGCTTGCACATTAGGTGAGGCCCTTGGCAGACAAAATTGCGTTGGGATGTTATCCTGGAGAACCCGGAAGAGGACTGGTAAAACGACCATCTCATCAGTGACTGAGAAAGTGATCTAACTTTTGCGAGAGGAATTGTTAGCTATAACTCTCAACCATTCCAGACACATCCATGCATTCGAAAATGACCAGACTGGTGGTCGCTGAAGGTGTCGTGTCCCCGTTAAAATGTGACTTACGTTTCAACGGATTTTAAGAACAAACTTATTCATTGGTGGCACCTTAGTCTTAGCTTGTCAGTCTGTAGTACCAGCGCCAAACTTTGGTTTACTAAGACGATATGCCAGGACAACCCTCTTTTTTAGTTTTTGTTTGACGAAATCCTTTGAGGCAGATATATTTTTGTTAGCCTTGCAGCCATCTTACAACCATATTCCCTGCTCAATCAACTGTATCTTCTTCATTTTTACTGGATGATATTACATTGGACCTGCCGCTTTTTTGGGTAGCCTTTCTCTCTGATCCGGGATTCCACATCCTTCCGGACATGACGATCTAACACGCTTGTCGTCAGTGGGGCGTTACACCTACCTGGATATCTCTTCTTGCGGATGGTCAGTATCTCTTCTATTAGGTTGTACAATGTAGAAGAGAAAATCAGTACTAATGAAATGTACAATTAGAGACCGGTCGGAAAACATTTGTTTTATTTCTATAGAAAATCCCTTATTTTCCTATCCCGCACGCTGCACGTTCGAATCGGCCATAACTCCTTAACGGATGCGATATAAATGAAAATAAAACGGTACTTACCTGTAGAAAAGGAGTGCAAAAGAATGCAATAAGTTTCCTCAACTTCATAGTCGCGGGCTGGTGAAAAACGCCTAAAAATTCGTTGGTATCAATTGATTTGTGCTAGAAAAAAATTCTACTGTTTGACTTCTGGAGGATAACAATTGCGAATTTTTGTTAATGTAGATTACTTTTATCAAATACCTTGAAGATCAAATGTTGTTTACTTCAATACATTATTATACAGGGTGTTTATTAAGTCCCGGACCCATTTTGAAGTTTAATAACTCATAAAATAATAAAGACAGATTAAAATTAATAACATAAATGGTTAGATAGACTCAAAAAGTTTCATGACCCTTGTCAATGAACTTCCACGTGTGCCTCCTTCGTCGCACGGAGAATATCAAGTCGATAGTCAATTTCACGCCAGGTAGCGACAAGCATGTCGGCATCCACAGAGGCTATTGCGGTTGTAATTCTGGCTTTTAAGTCAACAATGTTCGACACTCTCCTCCTGTAAACATTGTCCTTTACAAATCCCCAAAGGAAAAAGTCCAGCGGCAATGTTTACAGGAGGAGAGTGTCGAACATTGAGGATTTAAAAGCCAGAATTACAACCGCAATAGCCTCTGTGGATGCCGACATGCTTGCCGCTACCTGGCGTGAAATTGCCTATCGACTTGATATTCTCTGTGCGACGAAGGGGGCACACGTGGAAGTTCATTGACAAGTGTCATGAAATTTTTTGAGCCTATCTAAACATTTATGTTATTAATTTTAATCTATCGTTATTATTTTATGAGTTATTAAACATCAAAATGGGTCCGGGACTTTATAAACACCCTGTATATTTGTATATAAACACATAGCACGTAGCGAAAATACGGGTTATGTTTCCTTAGAAAGACCTCTTCCCTACGTAGAGCAAGCCGCCCTTAGATCTTTATACCTTGTGCAGTTAATCGGCTATAAGACCACAATAAACGAACAGCACATTACTATCTGTCAACAAAATGTGTGATAGATTTAACAGGTTTGTGAAAAGAGAAAACTTAAAAATAATTATCAATCTGCATAATAATTATAACAAACGAAATATAAAAGCCGTATTTTATCAGTGTATTCTCAATTTACAATTCATTTAAAAAGCAGAAGAATTTTAGCCTAACCCAATTTAAATACCAATATATATATATATATATATATCGAAGGAGTGTAACTTACACAAAGAGAAACACATTTGCATTCCTTTTTATATGATAAATATTTCTTTCACAGAAGAAACTCTTCTAAGGAAGTATAAACCCTTCTGAAAAGTTTTTTAAATAAATCTTTTAAAAGCCTTCAATAAAAAGAGTAGTTTCTCCAAAATACTTTAGAATTTTAAAGATTTTGAATGACAATGTTAAACTGTTCTATTTCATTAAGTATCGAAAATGTTTGTAATGTCGTTTTTTACAGGAAACATGTTTATCCGTTTGAGTACTACGAAAATCATGAGAAGAAAGATAGCGTTTAAATTTTATTTTATTAGAATCAGGCTGCTATTTATCATAATCCCCACAAAATTGGAATAGAAGTTTAATACATATTATATACCCATTCATACTCTTATTTACTTTAGCTTGCTTAAATTAAACTCTACTTATTTAATCTCCAAATTTCCCATTTGCATATTTTTTCTTATAAACAGCTGAGTCCAACTGGAAAACTTGTAAAATGAAAAGTCGCTTATATTGCCTCTCCTTTGATTTTGTTTTTAATTTGTTAATCTGTTTTAATCGTCATCCGTGAACTCTCTTTTAACACTCCCCGTGCGTATATAGGATGTTCGTTTTTCTTAGAAACGGACGAGTAGTTTCTTACTGTTTCTAAAATGACTTTAAAAAATAATTCATTCATTTCATGATGGTAATCCAGCTCCATGTTTTATTTTCGAATTTTATAATCCCGGTTCCTAATTATACAACTGAGAGGAGAACGTGCTCTAGACGTCCAAACAAAGTACTACAAACAATGTGTTAAAAGCAATTAAATTGCACCTTCCCCGGCGTCTGACTATCCGCCTTTGTCTTGGTCTATGGAACGGTTCAAAGAAAAATGGTGTACTATTTACCATTAATTCTGAAACAAGGGTAGCAAACGTACAAATTGAACATTTTTATGACGATTAGGAAACGTTCGGAAGAATGCTCGAAACGTTATATATTTTTAAAAGCCGTTCCATATAAGAATCACCCAGAATCGGGGGTCTGTGATTAAATGGTAAACCGATTCATGTGATTTTTTTTCTCAGAGAGATTACCATTAAAAAGAAATAAATCCAGAATATTAATGCCGTGGGACCATTGGTTTTTATTAAGTGGGGGGGGGGGGGTCAAATGTCAGAGCACCGCTTGAAAATTTGAATTTTTATGTTTTGCATAGTACGTCTCATAATATGCATTGAAGTTATCCCTCAAAACAAATTGCATGGTTATATTATGTAAGGTTGGCTCTTTGCTATTCAAGAATAAAAATTATGGGATATGTCTAATGTGGTGAGCTAGGAGGCTTCAAAAATTGAATTTTTTTCGAAATTTCACTATAGTTTTGACACATAGCTCTTTGCATTGAAATCATCCCATCATTTTTAACTGCTGAATGCTTCCCTATGATGAAATGAAACACAAAAAAGTAGGCCCCACCAAGGGCAGACTTTAATGCATTCCTAAATTTTATGCCAAATTTCCAAAAAAACATATTTTTGCCTATTTTAAGTGAGGTATATTAGACATGCATTAAAGTCAGAAGCTTCTACAATAATAATAGAAATGTAGAATAACTATTCACCTTTCAAAATCACCAAAAATAATCATGGGCACTAAAGCAGTTTTCATTGGGTAATGGAAATTTACTTTGTAATATAATTAGGAAATTACGCTTCCACAACCATAGCCTTCAATCATTGCCAAGAATAAAAACGCTTACAATTATTTCTGAAATGCATATATTTTTTATTCTAACATGAATTTCCACATCTATAACAATAAATATTTTAAATATGTTTTTGTTACAGGCAGTGAAGATACTTTATTGAAGTGAAAAGAAGCATGTAAACTAGATGATAATATAAGCATAAATGAAACACTTTGTGCGAATTTTAATACAAAAGTTAAAATCTTTAACAACGATTTAACGCACAAATATGTACAAACAGGACACATAAAATCCCATACCATCGTTACGAGGATTCTCGGAACCCCCGTATGGAGGGATCCTGCGCAGTGACACCTTTTTTTCAGTTAGTTCTGGTTCATTATGTCCATTCTTTAGGATATATAAACTCTTGTGTTCACCTTTTCAATCATTCCATAAGCCAGCACTCGGGGCTATAACGAGGGGTTCTTCGAACCCATTTTAATTCTCGTTTTTTTCCCCCTTCACTGAGAATCCCGGAATCCTCGAAACGATCATAAGGGATTTTTTTTGTGTCGTGTTTGCACGTATTTGTGCGATGCTACAAGATCAAGTGAATTATTTCCAGTTTCTGAACTTATGAGGCGAAACGATTTGGCATGTACTGGGAAAAAATAAATACAAATGTACCTCCAGAAAATATTTCTGAAAAAGTGGAATTACCGTAGAACTTGAGGATATAATTTGTGCAAAGCACAGATACGAATTTGGAACATTTTGGGCACCACCTCGCTATTGCCAACATCCTGCATAATACTCCTCCAATTGCGAACGAACCAAATCCTGAGCACAGTGCTTCATATTTCAAAAATGTATAAAGTCTCAAATCCATGCCTTTTCTTACCATTGATTTTATGATTAGGATGTTCGCAATAGCAAGGTGGTGTCTAAAATGTTCAAAATTTGTATCTGTGATTTGCACAAATCATATCCTCAAGCTCTAGGGTAGTTCTACTTCGATTTTCTATGAGATCTTTTTCAGAAATATTTTCTGGAGGTACATTTTTTTTTCATTACCATGTCAAATCGTTAAGCCTGGTGAGTTCAGAAACTAGAAATAATCTACTTGATTTTGTGGCAGCATATGGCCCACAAGCACATTTGTTTGATAACTTGCATAAGAAATATTCATCCATGTTTAAAATAACTTTTAAAAGCAGTCTTACTTTCAAACAGACAGTACGCAGCAAAACTGAAGTAGCTTATAATCATCTGGTTTACATGCTTCTTTTCACTTCATTAAAACATCTTCACTGCCTGTAACAAAAACATAATAAAAATATTTATTGTTATACATATGGAAATTCATGTTAGAATAAAAAATATATGCATTTCAGAAATAATTGTAAGTATTTTTGTTCTTGGCAATGATTGAAGGCTATGATCGTGGAAGCGTATTTCCCAATTATATTACAATGCGATTTCCATTACCCCATGAAAACTGCTTTAGTACCCATGATTCTGTTTGGTGATTTTGAAAGGTGAATAGTTATTCTACGTTTCTATTATTATTGTAGAAGCTTCTGACTTTAACACATGTCTAGTATACCTCACTTAAAAGAGGCAAAAATATGTTTTTTTGGAAATTTGGCATAAAATTTAGGAATGCATTAAAGTCTGCCCATGGTGGGGCCTACTTTTCTGTGTTTCATTTCACTATAGGATAACATACAACAGTTAAAAATGATGGGATGATTTCAATGCAAAGGGCTATATGTGTCAAAACTATATTGAAATTTCGGAAATAAATCAATTTTTGCAGCCATCTAGCTCGCTGCATTACACATATCCCATAATTTTTATTATTGAACAGCAAAGGGCCAGCCTTACATAATACAACCATGTAATTTATTTTGTGGGATAACTTCAATGCATACTATGAAAAATACTATGCAAAGCATAAAATTTGAATTTTTCAAGCGGCGCTCTGACCTTTGACCCCCCACCAAATGAAAACTAATGGTCCCACGGCATTAATATTCTGGATTTATTTCTTTCTAATGGTCATCTCTCTGAGAAAAAAAAATCACATAAATCTGTCTACCATTTAATCACAGCCTGGGTGATTCTTATATGGAATGACTCTTAATATAATAGAATCTGTCTATCTATTTTTGCTTTCTTCTATCTTTACAAGAAGAAAGTATTGGATTCTTGAAAATTTTCGACTTTCGGTTTTCGGCAGATTTACACGTTTTACGGGTTAGAGATTCCGAAAAATATGTTTTTACGAGATGTCTGTCTGTGAGTCTCTCTGTCTGTCTGTATGTGACACAAATTTTGTAGACGCTCTACCTCAAGAACTAATGCACGAAATTTAATAAAAATTTATATTCAGTTATTCCCTGATATAAATATGTGCTTATTAGCTTTTCGTGTAAATCGCTGAACAGGTGCCGCAGCTATGTAGCATTTTTCACCATTTCCGCAATAGTTAAATCTCCAGACCCAATCCACGGATTTTCATCAAACTTCAGATTCAGTTAGTCCTTTACATGAATTGTTGACGTTTTTACATTTTGGTGTAAATC
The DNA here is from genome assembly GCA_963932465.1 of Maratus speciosus. Taxonomy (NCBI): domain Eukaryota; kingdom Metazoa; phylum Arthropoda; class Arachnida; order Araneae; family Salticidae; genus Maratus; species Maratus speciosus. The sequence goes on along the minus strand of OZ010800.1, from coordinate 196,731,535 downwards.
ACTCAACAGGTAGTGCTGCTATGTAGTATCTTTCGTGATTTCTGCAATAGCTCAATCTCCAAAACTAATGCAGGGATTTTCATCAAACTGCAGATTCAGATATACCTTGATATCAGTGCTGTTTATGTGATTTATATAGAATAAAGTTTTGTGATGGCCACAACATACTAATTAATATGTATGGAACAGGCTCCCCTTTGTATTTCACAAAATAAATAAATTTGCTGCTATAATTTTGGAGAATTATCACCTCTTGTCATCAGGTGGAGTAGACAACATTCGCAGCTCTTATTTCTAAATTTAATAAATACATACTTTTGCTCCACCTAACAAAAGCATCTATTAATTATATTCCCGAAAACATAAGTAGCGATTTTTTATAGAATACATCTAGAATCATGCGTTTTACTTTGACATATTTTCCACTCTCGTTTATATACATTTTCTCTCTTAAAGTAATTAACAGTTTTGTTTTTTACAATTATTTTATTTTAAAATGCGATTTTTACAATGAAACCGATAAGTATTTTATGCGCGGAATACCATTAAAAATTATTTAAAAATTTATTTGTACAATATTTAAAAAATGAAATCTAAATATCGTGCAATTATTCACTCATTAATCCTCGCAGTACTAAGATTTAAAAAAAAAATATTGCTTAAATGCCTAGGATTTAAAAAGGTCTGACCCTATAGGTAATTTTGGCCCCCCAAAAGAAATTATAATGTTCATACGATGCGACGATTCATTTCATTGAATAGAGAAATTTACACACAACTGAACACAGAACAAAGAAATAACGAAATGAGGGAGGGGCCTACAGTCGCTTGCATGGTAACGCTGTACCCACAGCGAACTACAATTAGCAGGATGTCAAAAATTGTCTTTCTTTCTCTTTAAATGTGATAAATCATAGAAAGCTTTCATTTATTCCCAGACTGCCTAAGATGGGTCCATGGGACCCCATTCACAATTTCTACAAATAAACAAAAATAAAACAAAAATAACTATGCGGAACTTACTAAGTTGATAAAATCATGAAGCATATTTTTATAGGATAATTCCAATAAATTAATTTTTTGATACATATTCTAAATGACAAAAAACTACAAAATGCCTAGATGGAGTCAAATTCACCCCATATTCGTACTGCGAGGATTAATGTAAATGAATTAGAAAGTAATTAGCTTAAACACAAAATTATCTAAGTAAAAACATAAAAAACTGAAACACAAATAGAAAAATTATATTTAACATATAAAATTAACTTTGAATTTTTATGTAGAGTGCACGTTTCTGTAAAAGTGATTGCGAAACGTATGGTATGTTAGAAAATTCTTAGAACCGTACCACAACGTAATCATGATTGACTTGTAAGGCTAATTTCAGACGGACGCCTTTTTGCACGCTTTTTTCTTTACGTATTATCCCTACACAATGCCGCCAGCATTGTGTAGGGATAATACTTAAGGAAAACAGCGTGCAAAAAGATGTTCGTCTGGCATTAGCCTAAGGCGAATTTTTTTTCAGGCAATATAATATTTAAATTACTTAAACGTTATTACATTAAAAAATGTTAAATCAAAAAATACTTTTTATAACCGTATTTTGTGATAATTAACTTATTTTTTTCAAATATTCGTAACTCTAAAAAAAAACACATAAAAAATTATTTACTCATACAAAAAATTGAATGTTTTAAGCCATTTTGACTTAATATATAAATTGACCACGTTATAGAGTTTAAAAAATTGATTAAATTCAAGCTTAAATAATTTCAAAAATTTATTTTCAAAATCTAAAAAGAAGAAAATCTTAATGTTCACATAATTTCATTTCTGTTTTCAAAAATTGCGTGTTTTAAATAATTTCAAAAATTTATTTTCAAAATCTAAAAAGAAGAAAATCTTAATGTTCACATAATTTCATTTCTGTTTTCAAAAATTGCGTGTTTTCAAAAATAATATTCCCCAAATTACCTTTATAAATTTCCGGACTTCTACTTCGTTCATATAAAATCCCCTATAATTCATATAATTTGAAGTTACGAACTAATACCTAAATATTTATTTTCCAGCAAAATTAAATTAAATCAGGGGCGCGCCAGCAGTGTCCGGCGCCTGTGTGCAGAACTTCATTTAGCGCCCTTTATCCGTAACCACCCCCCCCCCTTCTCGCAGCATTATTGTCTATGAGGTTTAGAGAGACTATAGTTTGCACATCTATACTAATAAAAGAAGAGAGTTTGTCTCTCTGTTTTTTGGCGACGGCTAGAAAAATCTATCAAACGTAGAAGTCTGAACTTTTAGGTGAGGATAGTCCAAGGCAGATCCTAATGTACCCGAAGCTGAGATTTTGATTTTTTTTCATAATTAGGAGATACATTAATTAAAACTCTCAATTAAAACTTGTCTGCCGAAAAAAAAAAGGTGCGGCCCGTGTCAGAACCCCGTTCCGAAGAGAGAAAGCAGAGAAGATGCGAAAGTGGCTCCCCCATCCGTCTTTCTAAACGCGCATCGCCCGAACAGTACGAAATGCGGAAAACGAAAGATGACAAACAACATTTAAATTCTCTAAGCTTTCTAACGGAAGAATCCATTTCATAAATACAAAAAAAAAAGTAAAATGAAACCTTGAATTCTTGGTTTTTTTTTTCTCGTTTTACGAAGCCCACATCCGTTTAACTAACTGAAACACGGAAAAACTGATTACATCGAATTAATGATCGCACTTTTTCGTTTAAAACACCGCAATCCGTTCGAGAAAATATAAATGTTAACCTTTTCAAAATAAAAAAAAATTGCCGAGAGCCGTTTCGGTATTTTTATAATTTCCGCTATCTTTAAAAATCTGCATCCGCGCTTCTCGTCAAAACATGAAAATATTAAAAATACCACAGCTTATCTACGTTAATTTTCCATTCGGACACTCCCACAAATTAACTTGTGCTAGCTGTGATTCAATTTTATTATAGTGTATAATTTCCATATGTTCACATTTTTCAAGTTGATTTCCTATCGGTCCAGAAATTTTTTTAGCATCCATTGTTGTTCCATCGAGATGTTGAAATAAGCATCTAAAAAAAAATTCGTTTGCAATTTATCCATTGTAAAGGTTTTGTGGGGACCTCAGACGAGGGCGGTAGCGTGATGTTGTCTCCTCAGAGGTGTGATGAGAAAGAGTTTAGCAAAATGAAAATTGAAGGTTTTATTTTCATAAAACAACAAAATCTCTTGGCTAAATAAAATATCAACACTGGCACAACAAAATACGTAAGAACGTAATCTGATAAAATGAAGTTTTAGTAAAGTAGTAGAATCTAATAAAAGTTCTTGACAGATTAATATTCAGAGTTCAGATTAGATATTTAAAGAGTCTCTGTAAAACACGATGGCTCCTCAAAGAAAATAATGTTCTTTAGATGCGTTTGACTAGCAGTCACCTGTTCGATCAACTTCTCCGTTGACGAACCCAGCTATAATGCAGCTGCCCGGCCTAGTTGCCGTTGAGAGAACAATTGGGTCTCTCGCTCGGACTCGACTCACCGAAAATATGCTCCTTAAAAAGCCTAGAGGGAAGGTTTCTCTCCCCCAGGTTAAAGAACTTCTTCCGAGTTTTAGACTTAACTAACCAACTCCTCTGCTAACTCTTGATCTCCTCGTATATATTTCTCTCTGGAAAACAATGTGAGTCTCCAACATCCACTGACATTGGTTCGCCTGTCAAAATCCTTTTGACAGACGCCCTTCTAATGACTAGGCTAGTCCCTACCCACATTTTGCACACGAAACTCTCCTGTTAAAGTATGCGGTAGTCGAGGAGCCCTTGCTCGCATATCTCGGTGTATCAAAGTGAAACCCAGGTGGCCATTCTTTTATCGACGCTGTTCCAAAGTGTCACGTTCGTATGATCGATCGGTCTGGAGTTATTTACTTTTACGTTACCGGCAAACGCTGGGACTTAGAGCGACTTTCGAGTGTCTCTTACGAATACATTGGGATCTCCATAGGCCGTGATTCTGTATCATTTATGAGGGTTTTTATATGTGGAAAACTGTGAAAAGGCTAAGTTTCCACAGTTTTTTCAATCTTGCGCTTCCAATATTTTGATAACTCCAGTTTTGCGTCCTGTATTAAGGACTGTTTCGTCGCACCCAGTAAGTTTCAAATTTGAAATGTCCATTATTATTATTTTGAAAATACACCAAAATTCCATTGGCTATATTAATAGCAGGGGAAGATGTCAATGAAATATGACCAATATATTTTGATCCTGGTTTTTTAACTAAAACATGTGTTATTACTATGGTTCTTTCAACTGCTTGATTGTCAAATTCAGGGTCAGTAGAACTACCGACTGAACTATTACCTTCTTCCAAGCTATCTTTCTTCAGTTCGCGAGACATTCATCAAAACATCACTTTTTTGTTTTAAAATAACTTTTTATTTCCTTGATATTTCTTTTTCCAGTCTTGCTACACTGCGTATTAGTATTTTCTCTGTAGTTTTTATATCTGTTGATCCAACTGACATAATTTTTTCCTCTCTTTGGTCTTTGTGAAAGTTACGTTCTTGTTCTGATACATGACAATATTTTGTGCATTTACACAAAGAAAGGTTTTTTGACAATTACCTAAAATTTTACAGTTTTATATTGGATGTGGGATTATTCTTTCTACTATTAGTATTTTTCTTCAAATTTTGGCATTTCTCATGATAGTCTAATCATTTTTATGTGTGTATCAGAAACCATTGGAATTGAAGCTCTCAACCATACACTTTTAACTGTATCAGCAATGCCTTAAATATTTCAGAAGCAGCGCGTTCCAGATTTTAAGTTAAATTGAACCCAAAATAATGTTTCATAACTTCTTCATATGTTCGTCAAAGATGACAGTCTAATGTTAGTTGTTTTGGTTCACGAAATACAGGACACTTCAACAATTATCTAGATTTAGGTACGTTAGCAGACATTGTCACATTTGACACTGACCGTTTATTAAAAAATAATCGACGAAACTGCTAACACACAAACACCACTCCTCGATAACTTAAACTAACATTTTATGAATCGCAGTCAAGTAAAACAGAACCAATGAAAACCAACGCTCACTACGCTGGCTTCTACCAATGTCAAATAAAGTGGGGCCATCTTTTCCATGACATTCAAACTATATTATTCTCTTTATTACAGGGATTTATTACACTTCATTATTTTAATTTTGCAAAATGTAAACTTATTAATAAGCTTAAAATACTTTTAGTGCAATTATTGGGTTTTATTCTTTTTTTAGGGAAAATCAGACGCTTTGAGGAACCGGAAAATGTCATTTTAGAATTAACAGGAAAATATTTTCTTTCTGTGAAGTTAAAGAGGGAAAAAATTCACCATTAGAATATAAAATTCACAACTTCGTATTTTAGTTCAACCCTAATATACACTGCCGAAGGCAGTGGAGCTAACAATGTTAGGTTCATTTGGAAAGATTTTCGTTAACAAATATTAAATCGAAACAAAACAGAGGGTATGTAGCAAACCCAGCGTAAGGAATAACCCTGGGAATAAAAGAATGAGAAATATTGAAATTCGCCAGGGATGGCTCAGTCGGTAGAGCATTGGCGGCTTTAGCCAAGATATCCCTGGTTCGAATCCTAATCCGGGCTTTTTTCACTCACTTGGAAATTTACTACTGTTGTGATTTATTTACCAACTGAATAACTGTGTTAAAAATTATTCTAATATAAATGAATTTTAGACTAAAAATATAAATAGATTTTAGATTTTACATCTACTTATAAAAGTTAAATGAATTAATTTTGGGAAACAATTTTAAATATTTTATATTTCAAATGTAATATCTTATCATTAGCCCCAATATTAGGATCGTTTTTAATTAATTTCATTTAAAAATATAAAATCAGTCCACATTTGTATTTAGGTATATTTAAGGTTATTATCACGGGACCGAGTAGGTCAGCTAGTAGGACTTAAAATGCACGGGAATTTAAAACTCTCTCTCTCTCCTTTTTTAAAATAAATCTCCATTTTTCGGTGTATTACAGTACAGCCATTAAATGTAGCTCCTAAGTTATTTATGTCTAAATTGATTTTTTTCTGCTAATGCAATCTCTAGCGTCTAACGCTATATATAATGCTAGTGTTCATGTATTTCAATTTTATGTTCTGTATTGAAAGGAACAAATCTTATAATCATCACATTTATTTATCCAGCATCTGAATAGGTATGGGCGTACGTATAATCGCCCCTTCTAAATCTTTTGGAAAATAAGAAATTTTGGATATTTTTGGCCAAATTTAGCCTATTTTCATCATTCTCCACTCCCGGCAACCCCTTAAGAAAAATATTGGCGTACGCCATGAATGATATGTTTAGAGTAGATAAGACAGAATAGATTAAAAAAAAAATATTTGCTTTACTCGGAGCTCTAAACTTGAATGACCGAATAAAACACGCAATTTTTGTTCTATACATAATAGTTTCTACAGAATTAATCATTCGTAGGGTCGTTGAAAAAATCGTTCTTCGGCCGCCTAAAATAAACTTTATTTAATGAATGAGAAAATCACAGCTTTAAACCTACCCTATGGAATTCCAAAACCTTCGCAAACGGCTGATGCTTCATTTTTACCAATTAAACAATTAAAAGTTGCCCCATAGTCACGCCAGTCTCTCCAATTTAAAATATCTGCATTGAACGGAACGTTCAGTTTAGAAGTTCTAGTTTTACATTGTTTCTCTAATTTATTAATTAGACGACCCAGAAGTAGAATTTAAAAAAAATGGATAAAGAAGAATTAAATGATAATGAGTAAATTTGTTTCATGTAAATCTACAAAATGTAATTAAGCTTTCAGAAAAATGTAACGTAATATATAATTAAATAATTTTTTTTTAAGTATTTTCTCCTCAACTGAAATTTTTTGGCGCCTTTACTACTTTGGCGCCTGTGTGCGTCGCACACTTTGCACACTGGGTCGGCGCGCCCCTGAATTAAATAATCATTCTAAAAATAACAAAATACATAAGTTATGGAAAAAAGAATAATACAGGATCATAAAAATGAAATACGCCTTTGGGTAAGGTATGTAGATGATATATTTATCATAACAAACAAATCAGTAAACCTAAAAAATCTCTTAAACGAAATAAATAAATACGATAGCAATATACAATTTACAGTAGAAGAAGAAAAGAACCGATCCCTAACATACATTGACGTAAAAATAATATACGAAAATGACCAGATAAAAACAACAATCTATAGAAAACCTACTGCAAACCTAGCGATAATGTCAAGCAAAACAAATACAACAATAAACTATAAACTTGCAGCCCTAAATACCTACATCTATAGAGCACTGAATATATGTTCAACAGAAAAGTTATTAAAAGAAGAATTAATGATCATAGAAAACATAGGACTTAACGCTGGCCATCCAAGGAAAACAGTAGACAAGCTAATCAGAAAAGCGAAAGAAAAAATTAACTGGATCCAACCAGGACAAAATGAAAAAGATTATACACCCCCCCCCCCCCTACCATACATGAACGGGATAGCACTAAAAATAAAACGCGAAATAAGTAAACTCGGAAAGATAGTCCCAATCACACTCAACCCTTCCCTTTTTAAAACGATACGAAATGAAGCTGAAAGATACGAAGAATTACAGACGGCAGGAGTATATAAAATTAAAGCCTCAGATACAGAAAATAAGGAAATTACATACATCGGGATGACCAAGCGAAAAATAAGCGAAAGATATAAGGACCATATCTGCGACATAAAATATAATAATCAAGCAACAACCTTCTCAAGAACAAATTTAAAAAAAACCATAATACCTCAATCAATTAAAATAGAAAAAATAGCTACGTATGATAATCCCCACAACACCCTGATGAGAGAGGCTATAGAGATTAACCTCGCCAGAAAAAGTGTATGCAACGATACGGCGCATGCAAATGTTGACTCCCGTTGGCTAAAAATGCTGGAAAGAAGGGGAAAGTGAAAAGGGAGAAGAGGAAAAAAGAGGAAAGAGAGAGAAGATAAAAGGTCAAAAGCGAAACTACGAGCCGCCATTTGAAACTGATGAAGTCCTAGAAAAGGACGAAAACGTTTTTTCAGAGAAGTGCCAAGGAGTATGGACAATGCAGTAGATATTGATAGATAGCATAGTTTTAGCGATATACCGGAATATATGTCCTTTTTGAATAAAGAAATGTGTTTTTGTTTTTAAGAAAAGTAAAGAGAATGTAAATTATAAATTAACGATTTTAATATGTACAAAACGAAAGATAAAAGATTTTAAAAAATGAAAATTAAGTGTCATGAGTCTTTATATATTAATGTTAAACAAATGTGGAAAAAGAGTCTATACTAATGGCTACTATAATGCCTGAAATATGGGTATAAGAAAATTTAAATTATACATAAGCAATGTATTTTTAAATTTTATTACACAAACAGAAAAAAATCTCTTCTCATTTCTATCGGCTGATCTTCTTGCTGTTCTTGAAAGAGCAGTCAGCTCATTTTGCTTTTTTGTATTTTACAGTTGAATTAAACTTACAGCAAAACACACAATTATGTATCAAGCATAGATTATTAAACACTTTCTAACTTTAGTACAATATTAGAAATTCCATTTGTTTCAGGGATCGAAATGGAATATCCAAACAAACACTTTAAAAAACACATAGCCCACTAAAAATCTAAAACAGTAAAAACTTTTAGCATGTGCTGTCTGTATCCGGTAATGCAAGCAAATTCTTTCTTGCAAACTTGTATACATATATGATCTGTAGAATTTATACACTTCACGTCGAACCCTCAAAATAAGACGTTTAACTCTTTGTGGTCGTAAGTGGGTGAATATCACAAAATGTGAGATTTCGAAAACAAAAATTTTAAAAATGTAAATCGTTTCAAAGCTTTTGATATTTTTAAAATGTTGGTTGAACAGCTGAATAAGGGAATTTATATGTAAAATTGTTAATGTTAGAAGAGTTTAAGTTCCTTTTTATGTAATTATAATTATGCGTCATTTTCTTGGCATATGTATGCCAGGATAATGGCAATTTCATTCTAAAACATTTTGCACATTTTTGTTTTAATTATTTTTAGAACTAACATTTTAATTTTGTTTAAAAGAACGTTTCCTCTATAGTACCTGTAATTCAGTGTAATGTTCAGTTAGTTTTATTTATAATTTATAGAAGCCAGGTAAATGACATAATAAAAGTCTACGGAATTTTTACAAAGCCTTTAAATACATTATTTTCAAAGAAATATCTAAAAGATCTTGCTGATAGCAATGATTTTAATACTTCTGACTTGAACTATATGTCAAGAACAAGAAGAATTACTCTGAAACGCCATCTTTATACCTCATAAATAAACTAAAATGAGCAGGCCAGGACAATGACATTCATTTTCAGTGACAATCATATTTAAATTATAGAAAATTATGTGTAAAATACAGAACTTGTTACCTTTCACATATATGTGTTATATCTATTTATATAAAATCCAAGTCTCTGTGTGTCCCTCACGATTCCGGTAGGACCGCCTCATTGAAATGAGTAATTGTTGAAAAAAACTAATGCAGGGTTACCACAGTAGCGCCAAATGTTAGCCAACTTGGTGATAGCTGGCTAATTTGGCGAAATTCCCATTTAAAACCATTAATCTTTCATAAAGGAGGTCACCGAAATTTAATTTAAACTCCGCTCTTTTAAGATATTTTTCAAAATCTATGAGTGAGAATTTAAAGTACATCTTTACATCTTCCTCCCGATACTACTAATAAAATAACCGCCAATAGACGACGCTGTACTGTGTGAGCTCCTAACTGCGCGATTTTAATGTGCTTTAGGTAATTTTCCAGTATAGGTGCCTTGGCGAAAAAGAAAATTTGGCAACATATTTTCCTGGAACCTATCCACTGTTTCATTTTATATACACACGCATTTTTTTTTTTCGATATTTATACGATTTATTTAATATAAAAAAGACGTTTCACTAATTTTATAAAGAAACAGATGTGATTTGTACATAAAAACATCAATAATATACATATAAAATAAACATATAAAACAAACAAAAACGCTCATCAAGTTTGTTTTCATAGCTTTTTATATGATTTGACAACAAATCTCGATATTTTTCCGTTATACGGACACCATGCCAAAATGTATGCTAATGCTCCAATTATTTCAAAATGCTAAAATATATTTTTAATTTTATGCCAGCAGTTTAATATGAGTTTTATTTTATTGCTTTATTTTATAGCAGTTATTTGTTCACTTATTTTAATCATATAATTGTGATTTAATGAAATAGTTCGTAAATGTCTGGAATTTTCAAATGTTATATTTTTTAAATGCTCAGTTACTATCCACAATGTTTTTTCTTTTATTTTTCAAATGCTTCAATTCACGTGATTTTCATTTTGCGCCATCTATTACGCTTGGCGACAAAGGTATCCGTATAACGGAAACAAACCCAAATCTTACTTTCTGATGCCCAAATTACACCAAGCTTTCTTTTAAAAAAGCGCCAAAGCTCCTACAGTGGAAAAGTACCAAACTGTCTATTATTTTGCGCTATCTGTGTTATAGTTTGTACTATATGTAAGGGGTGTGGAGCGAAGAGTTTAAATATTAAATATTAAAGTTTCGGCAAAGATGTCATATACGCCCCATATTGGCGCGATTTTTTCTGACGCCAATGTCATGTACTCAACGGGTATTTAACTGGCGGCAAAGTGTCGTTATTGTGCTTGATATGGTAACCCTGATGTTGTTGTTTATGCTGTTGATGTTTTCGCCAAATTGGCGTATATGACAACTGTGCCAACGTTTCTATAAAGCAGTATAAGACTAAAAAATTAAGAATAAAATAAATTCAAAATAAGACTAAAGAAGAAAGGGAACAGATGTCATATTCGCCCCATATTGGCGCGCTTTTTTTCTAACGCCAAATCATATAGGAAAAGGGTACTTAACTTGCCCCAAAGTGTCGTTATTTTGCTTGATGTGGTAACCCGGATTATGTTGTTTATGCTGTTGATGTTTTCGCCAAATTGGCAACCGAAAAAAATCGCGCCAATATGGGGCGAATATGACATCTGTACCGAAGAAAGAAAATTCATGCGTTAAGCATATAATATGAAACACTTTCCAACACATCCTGAATGCTTTAACAAAACTTCGTTGTTTGGGGAAATAAGATAACTAAGTAAACATTTTAGAATACGCATAAAAAATTTTAAAAATTGATTTTAGCAGTTACCATCCATAGCCAATAGTATCGTTATTACATGCCACTATTTAGCCAAAATTTAATTTAAACTACTCTTAAAACTACTGAAACCACATTTCCAGATATTATCATCCATAGACGGTTATGTATCCTATTCTTTGTGTGACCCTGTATATCATTTTATCTATATTCTACAAACATTTCTTAATAAACTAAATGCAGTTCAGCGTAAAAACGCATAACTCCTTTAAAAACCGCCTTTAAGCAATCTACTCTCATACTCAGTAACCCTTACGAATTCTTTTGTGTAGCCCTGCATATGAACTGTAGCATTTATACACACAGTATAGTATGCATAAATGTAGTGAAACATAAAAGCGCATATCATAATTAAAAATGCAATTCTAGCAATCATTGCTTATGTACAATACTTCGGAGAAAAGTTGCTTGGCGAGAAAGAAGTTTGCCAACGTATTTTCTGACAACCTATTTACTGCTCAACAAACAACAACTGTTCAACTATTTACTCACAAGCAATTTTTTCCATATGTATGCAATTTATTTAGGTAGTTGTTAGCTATCCCGTCGACCAGTTTCACCAAATTATATAAATCGCCAAACCACTCGCCAAATTATACAAATTGACATAATTTTTATTTTAAACAACGAAAGATCAATTAAATTAGCAAAACATTAATAAAAATACAAATATAACGTCGAATTAAAAATCACTTGATGACGCAAGAAACAGATGATCATGTTTAATGTCAACCATTATTGCCATTTAATCTTACAATTTGGCGACAGTAATTTGGCCGACGGGATAACTAACAAGTACCTTTATTTAATGTAAAAAAAAGCTATTTACCCATTTTTTAATTATTTTTTTACCCATTTTTTAACAGAAGTAATTTTGGCACAGATGTCATATTCGCCCCATATTGGCGCGATTTTTTTCCGACGCCAATTTGGAGAAAACTTCAACAGCATAAACAACAGCATCCGTGTTACCATATCAAGCAAAATAACGACACTTTGGCGAGAGTTAAGTACCCGGTGTGTATATGACACTGGCGTCAGAAAAAAAATCGTGCCAATATGGAGCGAATATGACATCTGTGCCGTAATTTTTGCACAGATGTCATATACGCATCGGGGTTGGCGTAATTTTTCTCTGACGCCAATTTGGCAGAAATCTCGCTTTCGAATACCAGTTACTTATATATTTTTTAATTATTTGCTATCATTTTGAAAAGGAAATAACAATAAATAAATAAAAGTTTGAATAATAGCTATAGAACAAAATTGTTTATATAATTAAAAACAGAAAATAAAAGTAAATAAACAATTTATTAATAAATAAAAACAATAGCCGGGTTACCATAGCAGGCAAAATAACACCATTTTGGTGCCAGTTAGGTATCCCGGTTCATATCTGAAATCTGTGCCGTAATTTGTATTTAAAAAAATATTATATATATTTAGAAACGATTTTTTTATGTATATAAGTGCATATATAAACAAAAATAAAAGTTCATTAGATTTGTTTTCATAGCTGTTTATATATTTTGGCAACATATCTCACTTTCTGATGCCCGAATTGCGCCAAGCTTTTTTTAAAAATGCGCTATAATGGAAAAATACCTAAATAAATAATTAACAGAAATAACCAATTATACAAACTAAAACTTTTTATTTCGAGATCAAAGCATTGTTTTTGATTTCAATTAAAAATACATATATCCTTGGATAGTTTTAGTTGAAATTAGGTTCACAGCTTAATATCTCATTCCATAAACCTAAACAAACACAAGTGATTCATTCATCGTGAAACTTAAAAAAATTTTAAATCATTGAGGTAATCATTCACAAAGTAAGTTCTCCAACAATCAATGGACAATATTCTAATGACATCATAGTATAGATAAAATTGAGGCGGTGTCGTTTGTTTATGGTTTGAAATCACAAAGATTTAATTTTGCAATGTCTCTTAGTTACATTTTTTTATTGTCATATTTATGAGCTCAGAACAAAAGCATATTTTTTCGTTATTTAGTTATTAAAGACGGAAAAAAAATTTAAATGCATGATTTGAAAAATTTAAATAATTTTCTTTCTTAATAGTAAAAAATAACATCGGGAAGTAACGCCGAGTTTAAGTTAAATAAGTTAAACTGTTTAATTCTGTTGTAATATTCAAAATAACTGTATTTATTAGATTTCAGTAACCAACATCAGGGCCCGATTAAACTTTGAAGTTAGAGGAATTACAATGTCATTTCAGGACCTTTCTTTTGGAGAAGCTTTTCTAAATTTCATATATACATGGAAACTCTTCAGTGTTAGAAATATTATTCTTAGGACTAACATAACATGAGAACGGCCTGCAATTTTACACAAGTTTTTGAAAACTACTTTATATCAGAAATTTTCCTAAAAACTGGTTACTTTTTTGTTATAGCGGCCCACACTATTAGGATTAGGACAAGTTTCAGCCAATTTCGCCAACGTCGTAACCAAGATCGTGAAGCACACACATATAATACCATATAATACCATTTCATGAAATCGTATACGATAATTTAATAGTTTTTACCTTACTTCAAGTTTGTAATTTATTTATTTTTAAGGCTTAACAATCTAAATTGTCCAATATATGAATTTAAAAAAATGTAAACAAAGATTGAACAGACATGACCGCAAAAAGCCTCAAATCTCCATAACACTTGGAACCAAACTGTGCAGATTAGTGGTCTTCTACTGTACACAGTTTTTCATAAATGTGTTTCGTTCTTTAAATGTGTTATTTTCATCTATCACTGCGGAACAAGCGAGAAAACTCATATTCTTGCACATGAGTTGTATATATCTTTATATCTAAATTTCCGTCATTTTTGACGGGCTACCTTTCTAGTAAGGTATAATTATTAATTAGAAATAAAAAAAATAGAAAAAGATATTTGTACATGATAGCAGAAAGGCTTTTACTTTGCACACATCACCGTGTGACATGCAGCAAAATGACAATCTGGAATTTTAAGTCTTTTAATTGCTTTATTTTTGTGTTATTATAAATACAATATGTCTTGAAAATACTTCTAAGAATAATTCTTATTAGAATATAGAAAAGAAAATTGCATTATAGAACATTAAATAGAAATTTTATTGTGCGGACTGCAATTTCCGTATTTTGTGGTATTGACCCATGTCTACTTTCAGCCACAACAGCTTTTTTACCGTTCCAGTCGTATGCCTGCCCACCCCAGCCACCCCAGCCACCTCAGCCACCCCAGCAAAGAACTATACTGATCTTATATTTTATTAAACCGACAATCTTGGAAGATACGTAGAATTCGAAATAATATTTTACAAATTGTGTTTAAGTGTTATTTGGCATTTTCGCTTAAATATTAAAAAACATAGTTCTCTAAAATTGCCAGAAAAATGTTACCGAAAGAAGTCTACCCTGAAATTGAAAGTAGTTTAAAAAAGATAAGATGTAAAAAGTAAAGATTGTTCTGTATATTCAAACATAAAAATTAAGTGCTGCCTGTTGGAGGCTGATTTGAAAGATACCACACGATGGAGAAATATAAAATATAATTTTTACATAAAATTAAAACAAATTATTGTATTTCAAATTTTTAATTCCTTAAAAGGCGTACAGCCAAAAGAGTGAAAAAGTGTCCAACCGAGACTCGAACCAGGTTAATCGGTATAGCGCACCGACTTGGGTGCCGATGATCCGAGTTCGTGTCCCGGATTGGACACTTCTTCACTCTGTAGGCTGTACTACGCTTTTTAAGCAATTAAATATTTGAAATATTATTGAATGCAAGGAGTGAGAAATTTTTTACAGAAAATTTTCCAAGAATTATGTAGATTTATACAAAATATTGTGTTAAATAAATCTAAAGTTTAAAACAGAATTAGTAAATTCTGTTATTCCTTCACAATCTTGCATATTATGTATTACTGTTCGTTCAGCGAAAATCCATTCCGACCAGCATGTTACTTATGTATAAAATTAACACGATCACAAAGTGTTAAAACTGCATACCCCATCGGAAAACCCACTTCCAGCAATTATCAATCTTAGTCAGTCCCGTAACCAAATTTTTTTGTGCGTCTGTAAACGTGTGACAAACTCTAGGCCCTCAATAATCTATGGAAAATTGTGAACCTTTTTGATACTTTTTAATTTCAATGTTTGAAGTTTGACATCATTAAAATGCACTGCAAATAATTTTTACGCATAGATTGTAATGTAATCAGATTCTATTTTACCTCCTTGTAAACGATCTATAAATTCTATTTCTTTTATACTTCTGCAAAAAGATGTTGTGTTAATTTCAGTGGTTCATACCCGTAAGGCATGGTGACGTCACGGCGACGTCGTTGTGAAGTCACACTGTGATTTTGTGACCTTCGATGTGACGTCACAGTGACTAGAATGCGAGGTCGTTATTCATATTTCAAATGAAAATCAAATTTTAAATTAATTGCTTAAAAGGCAATTTTAATTTGAAATTTGATTTTCATTTGAAATGCTGTATGCAAGGCAAATGCTTCTCTCTGGAAAATTTTCCAAGTATTAATATAGTTTCAATCGATGCTGGATTTAATTATGTTTCGTGTTTGCTACATTACGGTGGCTCACGATAAATATTCCATCTTGTGCTGCGTTTGTAGCCTTGCCAACATGTAATAGGGAGAAATTTTCCAGGCTGGGTATAGTTCCATGTGGTTTAGTCGGTAGAATGTCAGTGCGCCATACCGATGACCCGAGATCGAGTCCTGGCTTGGAATATTTTTCACTATGTTGGCCTTTGCGCTTTTTAAGCAATTAATTTGAAATTTGATTTTCATTTGAAATATTGTATGCAAGGCGAATGGTTCTCTCTGGAAAAATTTCCAAGTATTAATACTGTGATGATTCTTGTCATAAACACTATGATAATTTTAAAGTAAAGTTTTGTTTGAAATATAAAATCTTATCTTTTTACCGTACTTTTTAGCAAGATATCACTATTTTGGAGTCCTATTCTTCTAAAATATGTTTAATTTTCCATTTAAAAAACAATGTTTATCAACTGACATCTTTTTCTATTAAGTTCTAAGCTTGATCTTGAATTCAATCGTAATATTAAGAATGTGTATGCTTTTTAATGTGATTTGTCATTGCTTTATTAAATACGAACATGGAATCTAACGGACATTAATACAACTGTTATTTATGGAACGACATGATAAGCCCTATTTATTTAAATTTTTTATTCCCGTATATATTGTGTTTTGTGAATATGAGCTAAATAGATTTGGTATGTTTTATAGGAAAAGACTGATCTGGGAAATAGAAACAACAAGTAAGATATATCCTGCCTTAAGCTTAGTTTATAAAACACTTTCCAACTCTTCCTGATGGTTTTAACAAGACATAATAACGTAAATAAGATAACTAAGTAAACATGAAAACGCATAAAACATTTAAAAAACTGATTTCAGCCGGTTACCATCCATAGCCAAACATGTTTTTCAATTCTTTTAAACAGTCCTGTATTTGGTCTGTAGATTGATATATATACTATATAATGGAAAAATTTAGTTAATCAAGGAAACGCATAACAAGTTGAAATTCTCTTTCAGTAATTTATACTAATATATGGAAACATACTTAAATAATTTTGTACAACCTTGTAGTTTACCTAGAACCTTTATTACACGCCTCTATTTAGTTAAAATTTAATTCAAACTAAAACACTCTTAAAACTGCTGAAATCACTTTTCCAGAAATTATAATTTATAGACGGCAACGTTTCTAATTCTTTGCGTGATCCTGTATATCATTTTATCTATATTCTAAAAACATTTTTTAGTAAATTAAATACAGTGCAGCGTAAAAATGCATAACTTATTTAAAAACCACCTTTAATCAATACCCAGTAACCCTTACGAATACTTTTGTATAGTCCTGTATATGAATTATAGCATACATATATACACCATATACTATGCGTAAATGTAGTGAATCATAAAAGCGCATATCATAATTAAAAATGCATTTCCAGCAATCATCGCTAATGAACAGTACTTCGGATACAATATAGTATCTGAAATATTTTGTGTGTCCCTGTAAATGCTATATACGCTTCGTATTATACATGAAATAATTCATAGTATGTAAACCTCAACGACATATATCAATTTCATTACATATCAAATATATTAACATAAATAATGTACGCCGCAAACAATTCCCTCCACCCCTATATCATTATGTATTGGAATTCCTTTTTTAGCCCTGTAAATGAACAATAGCTATTCTTTGCATCGCATATTCTACGGAATGCACATTTTAGTGCACTTCATAAATGCATATCAATTTTATTCTGTTTGAAAGCGTGTAAAATCATTAAAAATCATTTGAAACGATTTTTTTTCCCACAGGTCGTAATGTAATGGAATACTTTTGACTGTCCCTGTAAATGAACTAAACATGCTACAAACTTCATTACAAATAGGGACCTTGCTATGGTAAACGTCAATAACATCCAAAAATTCCAGGTCAATCCGAGTATATTTACGCGAGTTAGAGCGCGGACAGACGGACAGACAAACCGAAGTCACAAACACTTTTCAACTTTATCGGGCATGAAAAACACTTTATTTCAATGCTTAAATATTATATTTTATTTTTTAATGCCAATAAAATAAATGTATCGAAAACGTAGAAAATGAGTTTACAATCAAAGAAAATTTAATAACTGATTCTGAATGTCTACAATTAAATGTTTGATTGAAATCACAAACAGAAAAAAAAAATGCTTAAATACAATTAAAAAAATAAATATATCAATTTGAAAAACACTAAATAATTAGTATTTATAATTGTACTATTAAACAACAACAAACTACAATAGATGAATTAAATGCATTTAACAATTTCTCAAAAATCTTTCCATATGTTATAAGGAATTCCTATTATTTTATAATTTTGGCAGATGTTAAATCTGAAAACATTCGTATGGAGATTTAGGATTTTAAATACTAATTTAAAATATTATTAGCAATGAAAAAAAATCTTTCAAAAGTTTCACTGCTATAATATGTAAAAAGACACTTTCCCAGTATAATGTTAATTTCAAAATTGAAACAGTTTCGTAATATCATTATAATCGAACATCATATTTAACTCCAAAATATTAATGGCGATAAATACTGTGTTAGAATCAGTCTCTGCATCAGCTCTTTTTTTTCTAGCGATGGCAGATTAAGATATTTTACAGCATGGAATCGGAAAATATCGCTTCTCAAAAGAATTCTAGATCAGTCTCATTGATTATAACATACAACTATTTAACTCATGTTAGTAATCAATCAAACAGGAATAAAAAATTTAAATTAAATAAGACATACCTTTTAAGTTACATAAATATTTTAATAATATCCGTGTTTTATCCTAAATTGTCAGACATATTTCTGTTAGCTTAAAAAGACTGACTTCCCGCGTCAAAGTTCTCTGATCCTTATTTTATTCTGTGATTTAATCGAGCGCAGATGATATTGAGCAAGCAGGTGCTTGTACTGAATTATTATTATTTTTTTATATACAACAGATTTAGAGTTTAAATGCGCAATTATTTTATCTTTATGAGAGTGTCTATGAATTTTTTTTATTTGAATGAAACACCTGTCTTTTTTCTTTCTTTTTTTTAAAGTAAAGTTTGTTTTACACGTAATAAATAACAAAATACGTATCTTCTTAGTAAATGAAAAGAGAGTATACAGGATAAAAAAATTTTCTTTGCCAATCTGTCATTTTTTTCCATATTCATTTTCTGTAGAATAAAACAATTTGTAAAATAACTTTTTTTACAGTCATATCTCTAAAACACGAATTTGAAATACGAATAATTATATCATGGGTTTTCTATAAAATTTGTATACATATTTTTTCGGAAAATGCTAATTTATTTAAAAAGTCTGAAAGAAGTAGAATTAAAAAAAAAATAGTTATTTAAAATAGTTAAACAATAACAGGAAAAAATATGACTTGAATGCAAATTCTAAAGCAAGAAATGCATGTATGACTAAACTCTGAATCCTCTTTCTGCGTGCTCATTAAAAGCTACAGACTTAACTGTAATAGAAAATTTTAGTTTGAAACCACAGAAGTGTTTCAAATACCATTGGTAAACAAAAAAAAAAAAAAAAAAAAAAAAAAAAAACTTCTTCCCTGCAAACTAAATATGTAAAGTGTACAGATTTAATATTCCTAATTCTAAATATGTTATCCAAATTGCTCCAGTACGTACCATTTTTCCGAGAAACACTTTTATAATAAGAACAATCAGTGAAGGATTAAATTGCAATTGCAGATAAAATTGAAATCATAAAAAAAGTATACATTCACTGTCTTAGATAACAAATTGATAAAATATAGCATGAAAATCTAGTTTGTTGATACTTGTACCGTGCATTTTTCTTTTTATGCCCCCACCCCCCTCTTTTCGTGTCCGAATTTACTATTTCCTATCCACTAATATATTTTCATTCCTTATGTAGCTGTAACTCGGGCATGTTTGAAATATTTCTGTTAATTGTCAAAGATTTTTGATGTTCATATTTTTGTCACACTGTGACTTACAATATGGTGGGTTTTTTCGTTACATATGTGACGTGACGTACGTTACATACAGTGATATAACAGTGACGTCACAATTTTTTTTAATTGCCAGAAAATATAATTTTACATAAATAACATGTTTTGAATATTTTTTGTAATTTTTAAACGTTTTCTAAGAAGTTCACATCTCAGTCACAATATGACATCACTGAGTGGTGGCATTTTGGTCACAGATGTGACGTGACCACAGTGACTCACAGTGACGTCACAACGACGTCACCGTGACCATGCATGCTATGAGGGTAACAATCTCATTATTTTTGAAACATCGTAAACTGAATAAAAAGCGCATCAAACTTCTTTTCCCCGTATAACCGGTAAACAAACTATAAATGCTACAGGTTCCATTTTTGCTAATGAACATTCTATCGTAAACCTGAATAACACATAAAAATTACATGGGGATTCGGGTATGTTTACAAGTTATAGCAGTGGCAGAGAGACAGACATCTAGACAAGCCGAATTCATTAACATTTTCAACTATGTTGGAAAGTGTTGAAAATCAAAATGACTGTGGCGGGGTTCTATCACTAACACGAGACTTGTCTTTGTAAATATGTAAATGTTTTTTGCAATATTAAAATTCAAGTTTACCAGAGCATTTTTAGATGTCGACTGAGAGAATTTATTGTAACTGCCAAGTTTTCTAGCAATACAATCAATGATTTCTACTTGACCGTGTGCAGTTGTCAGCAGATAGAGTATAAGATCTTTTGATCTGTGATTAAAGAAGTAGATGATTGATTGTAACAAATTGAGCAGATGTTTGCCACTTTCGTTTGCTTTATTAATCACAAGATTTGCTAAACTTTTTTTTTAGAATGGGAATTTTTCCTTATGAAAAGTTCCGACTTCAAGATTAAACATTTTATAAATAGAAAAATGTATTTCTTTTCCAATATTCCCAAATTTAATTCAAGGTTATATATAAACATAAATTTTTGTTCGTTCTAATACAGTGTAATCGAAGTAGTAGTGTAGTCGTAAAAACACTAGATATTATACGACTCAGAGTTGAGAATATACTCTATATCTTTATTTAAGAAACAGTGAGAATACAGTCACGGTGTACCTTAAAACAATCCTGATTCTGTACGGTGTGTACCACCTTATACCTTCCATCAGAACCCTAAACGAAGTTTAATACATCACAAGGAATAAATTCTAAATATACCGCTAAAATTACTCTATTAATATTTTAATAAACTTTTATTTTTTTATGCAACAGTCAAAATACGTTTAACATTACAACGCTATTCCCAGATTTTAAAAGAGTCCCACTCATGTATTCGGGTCTCTTTTTTTCACAAGGTTTCTTTGTTGTTCGCCTGTGATGAAGGTTCTTTTTATGAAGCACTGAAATGCTGTTATGTTTATAACACCAATACATACATGCATCTGCATAAGAAATATAGATTTAAATAAAAAATGCATTGCATTCCCGTAATACTTCTTCGATTTTCCTGAATATTTTTTTTTTCTGTTTTCCATTTTTATCGAATAATAATTATAATTATTATGTTTCTACAAATATTATTCATGTAGTGGAGACTATGGAAGGTTGACCCAATTTTAACAAAATGATTTTTTATTTTTTAAATATTGAACCTAGAATAAAGTCTCATATATCATTTTTTTATACAATTTGTTATCAAAATAAAATTGCAACACAAGTGCAATGTATAAGAAACTTGAAAAATAATTGATATTTTAATCATGAGAAAATAATAGGCCAAGGCTCCCCACATATGGGAGACTTGGCCTACTTTATTTTATATTGAATTATTCGTTAAAGAAAATAAAATCAGTTTTAAAAAAACAGAATAACTTTTTGCTACATGTTTTAATTATTATTAAAAATTATTTGAGAAAATGTGATGTGTGAACAAACCTGCTTACAAGGAATTCAAGACACAGGAGAAAAATTACATTTAAATAACCCACTTTTTGTGACAATTCAAATAGTTTGGCTTCATCTCATTGTGTTAATCTTGGTGAAAACTTTCTACATATCTTTCTAAAGTGTTTTGGTCAATGTTATGTTCTTTTTCAGAGGCATGAATATAACATTTCTTAAGGCTGCTGCTTTCTGTTATTTACCTTTCTTTCTATTTACCAACTATGGGTACTATTTAAATAAAATAAAAGTTCCCACCAAATTTCCAATTTTTATATTTTTTTTTTACTTCAATAGCATTTTTTACATCTTCCTGAAATCAATTTTAAACGTTTTCATTTCTATCACACCATTTTACTATAGCTTTACAGAATAAATTTACATTATTTTAGAAATTTAACCATTAGCACTTCATTATGCACAGTGTAGAATAAAAAGATTTCCAAAAACAATTAAGGGAGCTTTAACCATCCGGTCAATTCTCTCTTTCATTGATTGGTTCAAGCCTTCTCACTTAGCCACTTTTTAAAGCATAGCACATGGTCAGGTTTAGCCTAATTCACTGTACACCCTTTATACCTAGAATGAAGGCTCAATATTTCTGCATTACTTAAAACTTACATACTTAAATTTCTATGATATATTTTATCTTAATGTATCTTACAAAATGTTTCTAAAAAAATACACCTTTTAAACTGAAAACTTCTCACAATTGATTTTTCCACGCTGCAATTATCTGCATGAAAGAAAGACAATTGTTTGAGAATTTCAGTGACTTTGGTTTCCACCTATTGGCGAAATTCTGTAATTCTTTTAAATAGGAAAACTGAAGGATAAGTCAAGCCTCTCCTATGGTCAACCCACTCCAGTCTCCCCTAAAGATATTTAAAATCATATATTAGAAGTATATGGAATATAACAATATCTATCAAGGAATATGTTTAGGATTCACATATTGGTTAGCGAGAAAAAGAGACATTGTATAAGTATTTTTAAACGTAAAGCAGAATAACGTAAATAAATTTATAATAAAATGTAGCACATGATATATAGTTTAACAGAAACTAAAGAAATTTTATTAAATTTCATGAGCCACATATATAATTAATTAACTGTTTAAAGTTTCATGTTAAACAACAGACAGAAGCCTAATTTACTGTAAAATATTCGTGCCTGGAATAGAAGATCAATATTTCTGCTTTACTTAAAACCTACTTGCTTAAGTTTCTATGATATATTTTATCTGAGAAAATCTTACAAAATGTTTTGAAAAAATACACTTTTTACGCTGAAAACTCTTCACAATTGATTTTTGTACACCTGTTTCAATTATCTGCATAAAACGAAAACTGTCGTTTGAGCATTTCAGTATGTTTGGTCGCCACCTATTGTCAAAACTCAGAAATTCTTGCAAATATGAAAACTGAAGGTTAGAGTCACGGCTTCCCTATGGTCTTGGTCAACCCTCTCCAATATCCCCTATATCTATCTGTCAAAAAGATGTATTTTCTTCAATGCATATAAATATTTTCTATTATTTTGTTGTGTTTTCCAGTAGATTTTGTTTTCATAATTTACAATGAACGTATATATCGGCATAAAACGTATTGAAAGCTTCAAAATTTTATTTGAAAAGCATGTGGACCATTCTAAAATGTAAATATATCTTATGAAACATTTCTTTTGAAAAGAAACAAAATTTATCTTAAACATTGTATTTAAAAATAGATTTAACTGCATTTTCCATGCGTATTTAAATATACCCCAGGATGCTTCATTTATCGAAAAGTTGGCTTTTGAACAACCGTTTAAACGATCCATTTCAAATATTTTTTCCATAATACTTCGGTAAATGTATGTTTGTTGAATAAACATCGTGCTGGATATCATTGTATTTTAAAAATACTTTTTCATATAATAAAACAATTTTAACGATGTTATTTTCCACATCGTTCATTTCTCCTAGAAATTGGTTTTGCTCGTGCGGACACTGAATATTAGAACATTTTTTTTATATGCGTACATTTTATCTTTGCTACAGTTATAAATGACGTATTGTAAAACTTATTTGGTTTTATCTTCTTATAAATTAGCTCACAGCACTCGGTGTGACCGAGCTCGGAAGAAGAACAATAAATGTAACTAAACTCAGCGCTGAATGATTTGATATTCTTTAAAAAAATCTTTCTGAAGAATCCTATTGTTGGGGGCCTCATTGCCTTCGGCAGCGTACACCGTCGAACGATAAATGCAGAAATATCCAACTTTTATATGTATATATATGTATACATATATATAATTATCTCTATATAATAAAACGCAGTGTAACGTTGGGCGGGACGAATCCATCAATCTTACCAGTCTCCCAGGAAGAGAATCAAGGGGAAAAGGATCTATTCTCCCATTGGTTGACAAGAAACAAGAATCCCGCGATTACTCCTCAAGGTTAAAAGTCCTGATAATTGAGCAGTGGTAGACAGTTTTTCCTAACAAATCAGTGCAAGACACATTGCATTACACCACCAAAATAAATCGCCAAAGTATCACTTGAGATTATTTCAAGTATTAAGTTGCAATCATATTAAATTTTCTTTGCGACATGTAAGGAATTTTAATTTATTTCTCTTATAAAGTGATTCACGGAAAACAATGATATGGTATTTTTTTAAATATCCTTTTTTTCCTGCAAAAAATTGATAAAACTGACTTTCTTTTAAAAAAGTAATCAATTTAAATATTTTAGTCTTATTATTTTATAACTTATTTTTAAATTACACATTACTTATATTTTCCTTTTCTATATAATGGTGTATGTAAATTTAAACTTTAAAAAAATCAAACATATTCCATATTTTAAAAGTAAGAAATTAATATTTATACGAAAAGTAAAATTAATAATTTTGTTTTATAGCTTTGCATCAGGAGGACAGAAGCGTAGGGGATTAGACGGTTGGGATTCAACCCGAGATACATATTTATTAATCAATATACATATTAAAAATTTTTTGGAGGGGGGAGGAAGGGGGGGGGTAAACGATAAAATACAATTTCAAAGTGTTATAAAAAATAGTATTATTTCAATAGTAGCAGCAGACTGTTTTAATTACGCACTTTTATTGCATATTTATTAAATTTTTGTTTTATTAAGAAATCTTAATTTTGTTATAGTATATTAGTTAGAAAACCTGGTTTACCCAGAAATATTGTAAATGCTAATTGTGTGTTTATTAGAACATAAACTAGCCGAACTTTGCTCATCTAAACGCTTCCATATTTTCAATTATTTTTTGATCAGTTTTTCAAATTTTAAGTGAAAAACACAATTTTTACCCACCGTCCTAGGACGGGTATTTACACTAGTATATATATATTTGTCAGTAAATTAATCAGTAATTGTCAGTAAATAAGTCAGTTATCAATTACAAATATAATAATTTTTAAGCCTGTGTGTAACTTTCATGTAAAAATATTGATCTTTATTTGTAAAAACATTGCTGTTGAAATCGAAAAAGAGGTTTATGTGTGAATGGATCTCATAAACGCAAAGATTGAGCAGATTTTTAGTATATTGAAGTATTTAGAATTGTCTAATAATTGCTTCAAATTTTAATGTATGACACAAATTAGTTGGCCAAAGACTTTGCAAAAAATTTGTGTTAAAATCTGTTATTTATTTTCTTGTCGCGAAAAAAAAAAATGTCTGGAGAAGTCGTAAAGTGACGTCCAGTCAAGAATATTTTATAAGGGTTAATAATAATATATTTATTTTATAAATACGCTTTTTAAAGCGAATTTTACACTTGTTAAATATTATTTTGTTTCGTATTTCTATAGAAAATGACGGATATAGAATGCTAAACATTGCAAAAGGGCTAAATATAACAAGATTCATAATCGGAAACAAATTTTTTTTGAAAAGATTAGCATAAATATTTTTTTTTTACCTGAAACTTCTTTATAAATATAAATATACGCGTGTTACGTGTTTTTTAAACATATTTTAATTGAAAGCGCAGAAAAAGATTTTTAAACGTTGCGGAAAAACGCAAAAACCTGGATACTGCTCTCTGGATAGTTTTTTTGAAAGGGTTAACATCAATATTTTTTAAAGAAATTTCAGCATTTTAAAGATGAAAAATGAAAGTACGATAGTTAAGGGAGTATTTTTTCCTTTTTCTGTATTCGGATTAGTCCGCCAGTTGCGAGCTTTGATAGAGAGTGAAATAAAGACAAAATATCAAAGTTTCGAAAATGTAGTATTTTTTTAAAAAGGTTCACGTAAGTGTTTTATTTTTATGAATTGTGCCATTAGAATGCATAAAGTACGTAGACGTAATTTGGTATTTTTCGAATTTCCGTATTTCGAATATTAAAGCCGAATTTTGAATACTTAAGGTCTTTGATATCCTCGAAAAAAAGAGCTGATAACGATCATTGTATTTTCACTGCTGGCGATCTTCCTGGACACGTGCCATTTTGATGGGAAAATGTCTTTTTGATGAGTATTCGTTATGGTTTTTAAGTAATATTTCGGATAATAATCAAAATAATAAAAACCTTGAGTCACAAGTGCATTAAGATCTCTTTTGGACTATCCTCATGAAAGGGGGTTGGATAAGGGCTATTTTTCGGCCATCATGCACCCGAAAAAAAAAGTTGCGGTTTCTAAAATTTTTTCAATGTTTTAGTATACATAAATATATGTATTTTTAAGGTTCCGTACTTAAAAAGTAAAAACGGAACCATTATAAGATCACTCCTGTGTCTGTCTGTCAGTCACAGCCCTTTTACTCGTAAACTATGCAACGTGGAAAGTTCAAATTCGGGGAAGTAATAAAGACCATTGACCCACATATTTACAGATTAATACAAATTCATAAATATACTTAGGAAAAATGTAGAGGGGCTCATTAAGTTACCTGAAAAAAATCTTTTCTTTGTAATTAAATAAATATAGAAAAACTATATTTCAAAGAACGACAGATTCACCTTAATAAAGTAAATGAGAAATATGAATATCAAATTCACAATATATCTTTACTTAGTAGGTGCTAAAATGCAAATGTTAAAACATTTTAAAAACAATGCAGATGTCGAAACATCATAAGACTCCAATGTTTCAACATCCAATGTGCATTGTTTTTAAAATGTTTTAACATTTGTATTTTAGCGCCTATTAAGTAACGATATATTGTGAATTTGATATTCATATTTCTCATTCTTTTCTTTGTATATCGTGTGAAAGCTTTCATAACGATGAAATCAAAAATATATTTCATTTAATTTTAGGTATTATATTTTTAAAGTTATGATGGAAAATATAGATAAAAATATATCCCCCCCCCCCAATCTAACTCCGAATCTATCGAAACTAAAATTATGAAAAAATTAGAGGTAGTAGACATTAATTTACACCTTGCAGGAAAATTATAGCGATTATCCTAGGTCACATAGTTTTTGAGAAAATCGCATTTTTCCGTTACACTCAAATTTCGATTTACGTTTTTCAGCAAAAGCGTTGAGCAGAGCTGGAGGCACCTATAGTAGCAGAAGTATAAAAGCATTGCTGATCATGAATTTCGGAAAAAATCTTAGGTAATTAGCCTAGATATTAACCCTTAAAGACACGGACGGTTTGGACATACATAATGACAGGGATGGCGTACTCTATGCTCCCTCGGCTTTTAAAGCCTAGATAACAAATTTTAAGGATATATTAGGTAGCGTTCATTACAAAAAGCATTCGGAGCTATTGCAGCCGTTCGGAGGAAAGCGATTTCAAAAAATTTTGGTATACTTTCATCGATCATGACCCCCAGACCCCGAAACCACCCTCCGTTCAAAATTGACATATATATATATATATATATATCTGACCTTTGTCACTCTCGAAGCTGGTAGACGGGAGGTGCTGGGTTCGAACCCAATCGCGCCCGTCGGCCTAATCGTTCGGAGTTTTCGTGGTTTTCTTCGAACCTTGGATTTCCAAGCGTTAATACGGGTTAGGTTCCCTTAGAAAGACCCCCACGAAGGGCACTCCCCCTTGGCCTATATCCCTCGTGCAGATAATTGGCCGTCATAAATACAACCAACCAACTGACCTTTGTCACACTGTAACTCTCGTATTTATGAGCCGATTTGGATGTAATTCGGTGTGTACATAGCACATACCAATGTCTCGACCGAGTTCGTTGGCCAGCTTCATCCGCCATCTTGTTTCAAAATGGTGGCCATTTAAAATTTTAAAAAAATTTAAATTTGAAATGCGGTACCAAAAAATTGAAAATGGAACAATATTTTTTTCTTATGTATTTGACCTTTATACAAAGATTCCGGAGCAGTTTTTGTTTTGTCTATATCTTACAAAATGGCTGAGTTATAGCATTTTGAATTTCTAGCGTGGCTGACATTTTGAAACGTCCTGAATTTTGTCACGCGATAAAAGGCGTATTTATGAACCAATTTGGATGTAACTTCGCTTATACATAGTACATACCAATGTCTCGACCGAGTTTGTTGGCCAGCTTCATCCGCCATCTTGTTTAAAAATGACGGCCATTTAAATTTTTAAGAAAAATTTAAATTTGAAATGTGGTACCAAAAAATTGAAAATTGAAAAAATATTTTTTCTTATGTGTTTGACCTTGATAAAAAGATTCGGGAGCAGTTTTTGTTTCGTCTATATCTTAAAAAAATGGCTGAGTTATAGCATTTTGAATTTCTATAGTGGCTGACATTTTGAAGCGTCCTGATTTTTGTCACGTGATAACGTGCGTATTTATCAATGGATTTGGTTGTACCTTGTTGTGTACATAGTACATACAAATATCTCGACCGAGTTCGTTGTCCAGCTCCATCCGCATATTGTTTCAAAATGGCGGTTATTTAAAAAATTTAAAAAAAAATTAAATTTAAAATGAGATACCAAAAAATTGGTAAATGAAAAATATTTTTTTCGTATGTATTCGACGTTAATACAAAGATTACGGAACAGTTTTTGTTTCGTCTATATGTAAAAAAATGGCTGAGTTATAGCATTTTGAATTTCGATTGTGGCTGATATTTTAAAACGACCTGATTTTTGCCACGCGATATCAGGCGTATTTATGAACCGATTTGGATGTAACTTGGTCTGCACATAGTACATACCAATGTGTCGGCCGAGTTCGTTGGCCAGCTTCATTCGCCATCTTGTTTCAAAAGGGTTGCCATTTAAAAAAAATAAATTTAAAATTTAAAAACTGGAAAATGAAAAAGATTTTTTTTTTATGTGTTTGGCCTTGATACAAAGATTCCGGAGCAGTTTTTGTTTCTGAAAATTTGTTCTTTTGTTTATAGCTTAAAAAATGGTTGAATTATAGCACTTTGAATTTCTAGCATGGCTAACATTTTGAAACGATCTTGTATTTGTCACGCGATAATACACGTATTCGCCTATTTCGATGTAAGAAGGCATGTGGATAGTATACATCAATATTTCGACCTAGTTCGCTGGCCAGCTTCATGAGCCATCCTGTTTCAAAATGGCAGTCATTAAATTAAAAATATATATATTTAAAGTGAGGTGCAAAAAAATTAGAAATTGAAAAAGGTTTCTTTCTAAGTATTTGACCTTGATATAAGGATTCAGGAGCATTTTTTTTGTTTGTCTTTATCTTAAACAAGTAATATAAAAATTTTGTTTTTAAAGTCAATTCCTACTTAGGCCATCAAAGAAAAATTTAATATAATCAAGCTAATATGAGATTTTGTTGCATTAAAATATCTCAATTTGTTGATTTTCTATAAGCAAGTAGGTTTACAATGGAACTCTATGGTAATTTGGCGAAATATTACAGATATCGCCAAGTTGGCGTCACTTTTGGCAACTCATTTTGGTCGCCAAATTTGGCGATATATCGCCAAGTTGGCGACAAAGTTGGCGGTATTTGGCGACAGAACAGGGTCCTCCATATGGTAACCCCTTATTGAAAATAATTTCATTGAACTTCAATAACCAATGGCCGCCATTTTGTTTCCCATGCAAAACTAAAATTAATTAATTAAAATTTAATTAATTAATTAATATTTGAAAAAACTTTATTAACATCAATTGTCCTCCAGTACAAGTTTAAAAAATTTATTATAACCTGATAGGATGAATAATGAGTATTTTATTAACGATTGAAAATTTGTACAAGATAAATATATAAATATATAAATATATAAATATATAAATAAATATAGGAAGAATGTGAGCTAATAGTAGGAATTGAAAAAATGGCTCAAATATAGCAATTTCAATATCTAATGTGGGTGACATTTTGAAAAATCTGAATTTTTGCCTGCGAAAGTAGTCGTATATATCAATCCATTCCGATGTGAGTGAGCATGAGCACAGCAATGACTAAGGTCTCGACCAAGTTCACTGGTTAGCCTGATCCACCATGTTGTCTTTAAATGGCAGGCACTTTAAGAAATCGCCGAATTTGGCAGCCAAATATAAGTTACTTTAAATAAAAGTAGCTTGGATAAAGCTGACTAATTTCGCGAAATTCTCATTCATAATGATTTAGTATTGATAAAAATTAGTATTGAATCTCCTGTAGTCGGTTTCCACTAAATTGAGCTTCGTGTGTTTGAATAATATAAGTTGGCTTTTTTAAAATAAGGAATATGAAAGCTACCTCTTCCTCTCGGCACTGGCCGGAAGGACTTTTTATGTAATGCAATGTCCAGTAGCAGTATAAAATCAATAAACGTCAAATTGTTAAAAACAGACTAATTTAATGAGAATTAATCACATAAATACTATGGGATTCGCGAATAGTTTCCATTGAGTGGCTCTCTCAATACACCTACTATCTATATTATAAAGGACAAACATATCTGTGCGTAACGCATACGTCATTTTGCGAATGGCAACGCTTTGAAATTTGAAATAAAATTTTGGTTTTGTAATTTTCTCTACTGCAATTCTTTATACTTCTAAACATCGCACATTTTAAATTTTTACACCGCCGTATAACGAAAAAAATTCTCTTTTAAATGCAATTTGTTTGAAAGCTGTATCTCATTTTAATTTTAAGATATTAATTTTTTTGTAGTTTTTATTACTTTTTTTGTAATCGTGGCAGCTGAAGTACTGCATTTCTGTTGAAACTAAAGAGGGAAAAAATGAAAATAGTAGACTGCTGTATCTTTTTGATGCCATTTTCTCATAAAAATCGAAAAAAATTGAAATTAAAATACGTGCTATGTCAAGAATATCGTCTGTTATAAAACCCAGTGAGTTTTGGCTTTATTTCGTTGTTATTTATCAATTAAATGATTTTGCCGTGCCGGCTCCATTGCGAAATATTAATAAACAATTTGCACATAAAAAAAGTTCAGAATTTCTTTTCCGCTAATTTTCTACCAAGAAATTAAAGCTTCATCAATAAATAAATAAAAGAATAATATATAAAAAAGCACGAATTTAACATATATGTAGTCGAACAATTTAAATTTTTAGAGACGAATTGGGAAAAATATGTGCTTTTAAATGTAATTTGTGTGAAATAGAGTTGCTAGGCAACTGTTAAAGTAAAAGAGAAAAAATAATCTATATATTGAAAACACAAGATAGCATTTTTAGACATCTTCCTTGAACTTTCTACTGTACCAATTTTGCTAATAATTCTTTTTTTAAATGAAAGCTGTTCATTTGTAGATGTCATCGCACTGGCTATTTTTCTAAATATTTTCACTTTTATATTTTTAATTTAATTTGAAAAGATTTTTTGAAATTTCATCAAAATGGTAGCAATCGTATTATTTCCACTGTTGCAGAAAAAAAGAAATATTGGGGTTTATTTATCCTTATTGATACCATTTACTCATTACAATTAAAAATAACTTTATTTTAAGTCTGAACAGAAAATGACGTCACTATTTAAAAAACATTTTCGCTCATAAAGCTAATGTTACAATATATTTTCATTCGGCTGATACCGAATTTGAGACACTTGGCGTAATGCTTCAGTAAGTGCCATATTTAAAAGAAAACAATCATTTTCTTTGCTAAAACTATATATTTTTACACGAATACATCTAAAAGACATCAGTTTCTGGAATTTGTACTTCGCGGTACTGAAATTAGACCCTCAAGCCAAAAGAATACATTTTCACATGCAGAGTTTTAGCTGACAAACAGAACTTCACGTTTGAAAAGCTATCTAAAGGAAAAATATGTCCGTGCTTACGGATAGCGTCATTTTGAGAATGGCAACGCTTGACGATTAAATGTCGGATTTGCAATCTTTGCTACTGCAATTTTTTGAATTTCTAAACATCGCGCATCTTCAACTTTTACACATATAGGGAAACAAATCTACTTTCAAATGCAATTTTCTTGAAAACTTTATCTTAATTGATTTATTTATTATGTCTTTTTAAATAATTTTTAAGAATAATGTTTTTTAATCTATATCCACTGCGTACAGGCTCCATTACGGAATAAGCCATTTGCACTTAAAATAATATAAATAATTCAGCATTTGTCCCTGACTAATTTTTAATAGCGAAATTAAAACTTCGTCAATCTATTATATTAAAAAGTGACTGTCCATTAGTATTTCACAGGTGTTCTTCCTAGAATATGGAATGTTGGGTGATCAAATTAACGCCAGTTATCCGCATGGGTCCGAGGATGTTAAACGTGGTCGTAGAAATTTAAAATTTGTTTAGCTTTCGAGATATAAATTTTTACGTTATTTTGATGACATTTCTGTAATGATGGAAACTAAAATTGCTCCATTTTAGTGGATAAAAGAGAGAAAAGGGAAAATGACAAGGATTATTAGGTATCATTTTTGAAATCATTTTTAAATTGAAATTAACATATATTTGAATAAATAGTGAAAAAATGATTGTAGTTTTCAAGAAAATTTCACGAAATACGAACTCACACATATTCAAGCTTCAGGAATCCGTTTATTTTAGAAACACAAATTCGACTCTCGACTGGAACATTGAGATAAATTCTGTTGACGTCAAAAGTAAAAAAAAACATCGCACGTTATTTTCAGTTAATTTAAAGTCGTAAAGTAGATTTTCAACCATTGCCTTAAGATGGCCAATAAAACATTTCAGAAGCGGACATTAAAAATGCGAAAAAGCGAGAAAAAAAAAGAAAAAAGTTTTAGAGAGAAAAAAATAATTCTTTAAATATTTATTTTAATTCATAAATATAAAATGCTTCTGAATAAATTCGTCCAAACAAATTCATTTTTGTATAAGTTGACCCAAATGACATCATTTCTACGAACTCCGAAATGCGAAGCAAAATCTTGGAAGAGCGAAAATCTCTAGGCAAATAAAGTTATGGAATATGTGCATTTTTATTGGGAAAGTTTTGACTTAAATTGTAAATATAACTTATTATTTGAAATATTGTATTTAATAAAATTAATATTGCAATGGCTTTCTAAATTTACAATAAAGTTAAGATTTGATTTTTCGCAAAAAGATCGATTGTCTCATGCAATTCAAAAGCAACACAACGGGTTGCTACGCAACTAGTGTCTTTAAAGGTTAACTAAAAAATTATATGGAATAACAAATTTACAGAATAGCTGTATTTGCTATTATTTAGGTTCCATATATCTTTGAACTTTCACGGTATATCCATTTATACTTTTCTAGTATACAGGGTGCAAATGAAAATCCCTTTAACCTGAAAATACTTATGAACGGAGAGATCTACAGCTATGCAAGTGAGGTGATGGTATAGTAAAACGACTAAGCCCGATTTAATGAAAAAGACAGCAGCAGCCCCTAGTGTCGAAATTTTGAAGATAGCCACTGCAACTCGAAAACGAAAAGAGATAGAGGAAAATTTTCAGTTAGAAAGTTATAGAGCATCAATTAATTAATAGAATACGACATTTGGTTTACACGGATGAGATAAATATTCGCCTGTTTGCACAAAAATATCCGAAATCAATGCACTCCATTTTGTGTAAACGTTTGAATGGAATAGTCAGAAGTATGAAGAAATACGCACAATTTATGCTATAAATACGTACTTATCTCAATACATTTTGAAAACACAACACGCACACAAAAAAGACAAACTGTCTCACAGTGATAAAAAGTTAATATTCAGTATGTTCGGAAAGTTCGCCATTGCTCACGATACACGCTTGTATTCGTGAGAGTAATTCTGCATGCACATTTCTCAGCATGGAACGTCTATTGCAAGCCTTTTCAATACGACGACATAGATTTAACCCTTTCAAGGGCGGTGGTTAGACGGTCTAGCCACCTAATTTTAATTTCAAAACTGACAAATGGCACCAAGAATATTTTAATAAAATTTTGCTTTTCTAATGAAAGTGCAAATTAGCGGGTTTTTATTTTCAGAGAAATTCGTTTGAATATTCTGGTGTCAGTCAATTATTTCATATGTTTGCGAACAGAATTATTCTGGCCCTAAAAGGGCTGTTCTAAAATTTTAAATGCATTGGAAATTGAATCTTTACAGACATTACAGCACAGTACAACGTCACAATCTTAAATTGTGCACTGCTACATTTCCGGAATATGAATAGGCAAAGTAGAATCGTCGCTCATCAATTTCGGACATTTTTAGGAATGCAGGCGACAATTTATCTTATCAGTGTGAACCAAATGTTGTTTCGTACTAATTAATTGATGCTCTAAAACATTCTAATTGGAAAATTTGCTCTACCTCTTTTCGTTTTCGATTTGCAATGGCTATCTTCCAAATTTCGCCACTAGGGTTGCTGCTATCGTTTGCATTAGGTCGGGCGTAGTCGCTTTACTGTACCGTTACCTCACTTGTATAGCTGTAGCTCTCTCCGTTCGCAAATATTTTCAAGTTAAAGGGACTTTCCTTTGCACTCTGTATACTATACAGCTATACCCAACCCTACGTTGTGTAGTTTTTACAAAGTCTTAGTATCCTTTTAGCAACGGTATTTTTTTAATAATACACTTACTAATTCATATATTATTGTACGGAACCCTCTGTGCGCGAGTAATACTCGCACTTGACCGTTTATTTCATAATATAAGATTGACGTTCTAAATAAAATAGTAATTCATAGAAATTATAGCCCAAAAATTGAGTGTTTCGGCTTTTTCCTACATTTTGTAATTTTTTTCATCTTTATATTGTTTTTTCTTGAAGAAGCGTTCCGTGAACCAAATTAATTTTGACTTGCAATGATAATACTCTTTATAAGCTTTGATATGACAATTATTTTACTTTGGTTAAGTGTGCGCTTCTACCTGTTAGAGAAAAATATATTTCGTGCGAGTATCATAGACTTCTCAAGGCGAATATCAGTTACACTGATATCGGAGTGTGTTCAGTTTTGTTTTGCTGCGCTCAAAAAGTATTTACGTAGTTAATATGTCAATGTTGTGTACTAAAATTGTTGTTGTAAATATTTATTGAAGAATTTAATAAAAATAACTCCTGGAAGTCAGTGTGATTGTTGTAAAACGTGGCGAAAAACAAATAGTGATTTTCGTATCTTATCTAACATAAAAGTTATATCGATACTTAAGAGTTTTAAAAACTGCAATTCACAGAGTAGTTCTAATTTGTGCTCTAAATACAGATCATATGCATTTCGTGTGCCTCGGGCTCGAAATAATGTTATTTCTTCTTCTGTGGTAACAATAAGAGATCGCGCGTCAGCGACTACTGCCGACGGCACCACAAATAAGAAACCTTATATAAATTTATCACCAACTCGTTGCCACAACTCTAACACATGTTGTGTAACACGTAAGCGTAATAAAATCCTCGTGACTGTGCCAAAAGCAGCTAAAACGCAAGACTTTATAAGAACTGGAATCTATATTTCGTCGGAAAAACGATGCTGTAAAACTCATATTACAAGATTGGTATTCAGTGAGTTGGCTCTGGAAGCTTTACGTCCTGTAAGTGAGAATATATCAATATATGAAAAATATATTGAAAGTCTTTTAATCAATGATATAAAAAACTGATGGAACAGGAGAGAAAAGCAAAGCTCGATCTAAAAAAGTTACAGTAAAAATTTGTCAAATAGTTTCAGTTAAAAAAAGTAAGTAGTGCGTAGAAAAGTAATGGAATCAGATTATCTGTAAAGCTTATGAAATTCCCCATTTTTTTTTTTTTAGTTGAAAATGTGGACTGAGCTTTACTGGTGCCTTAAAATCAATCCGGGAAGTAAAGTCATTTTTAACTCATTCTGAATTCCAATCATTCATAATCAGTTTAAAAATTTGGGTTCATAAGAATAGGTTAGAGGTTGATTTGGAAATGAGCGAGAACATGAGAGGTATCGAGAACAGAAGAGATCGTTGAGTACGAAGTATGGACCATATTCCATTCCAGGGGTCACTGAGTAAGCCTGAAAGATAAAAGCTCGAAGTAAGCCAAGAACCCTAAGCATGTACGATTCAACCATATGCTAACTACTTGTCTGGCTTAAGTCCATAGACATAAGGCTCCTTTTTCACAGTAATTACACGAAATAAAAATTATTACGTTAGATGTGTTATGTCAGACATGTTAATAACAACAATTCCTCAACAACTTGACTATATTAATGTTATACTTGAAATATTACTTCGTGGTTTACATTCTTTTAGCTTTTTGGTGTTTAGCTTAACTTGATGCAATTATGTCCACAATTCTGGGCCTGACAGAAATTTTTTAGCACGTAATTACACATTCTGTTTACTATACCAAGTACTCATTTTGAGTGGATAATAAGATTTTAAATGTAAGGCACCAGTAAAGCTCAGTCCACATTTTCAGCTATCAACAAAAATATTAGCTTTACAGTTAATCTGATTCCATTACTTTTCTACGCACTATTTACTTTTTTAAACTGAATCTATTTGACAAATTTTTACTGTCACTTTTTTAGATCGAGCTTTACTTTTCTCTCTGGTTCCACCAGTTTTTTATATCATTTCACAACTTTTTCAGATCCTTTCAGGAACTTAATCAATCAACTTCAACTAACCAAAAAACCGCCCCAACTAACCAACTAATGATCCCAATTAACCGGCCCAACCAATTGTCCCATTAATAAACTAACAGAAACATTGGTTCACCAGAGTATTTCAAGAGCTTTGATGACCCCATGCTTATTGCTGAACCCCATATAGGGATATTGACCTATGCTTTACTCAGGACTGGCCGCCAGACTAGTCCTTAGACTAAGTTTTATACATAGAGTGATTTCTTGAATTTTTCTGCTATGTACGTACGCTCCTCTGGTTTAAAGGACTATGTAGTATCCTAGGCCAACCCCTCAAACACACAAAAAGCTAGGGTAAGGAACAGTCATAAGAAATGAATTAAAACTGCGAAAAAAATATAAAAAAAGGAAAATTTCTGTTTTGGGGACATAATGGGAATTTAAAATTTAAAAAAGTCTGAAAACAACTGAATGCAGAAAAATGACCAAAAGTGATTGAAATATTATACAATACACCTGTAAATAATATTAGAAATATTACTAATATTGGATACTTATAATAATATTTCGGAGGTCAAACTAAAATATCGCGATAATGACTAACATATTTACATCTAACTATAACCATTGATCAAAAATCAGGAAAATTGTAAAGTAGGTGTCCTTTGTAAAGTATGCATTAATTAAGGAGATATATTACGTAAACGAGTCTATTGACAATTGGCGTATTTGGTACGGATATATTATATAATTGAGTCTTCAGAAATTTGGCGCATGTTACCGGGCGTCGTTTAGGGCATAATTGACTGAACCGTAAGCGCACGCACCTATTTTTGTAACGTTAACACACGCGTGGAGTAAATATCACCTCATTTTGTCTCTCATTATATTTTTGGATAAATGCGTTTTAAAAACGTGTCTACTACTCTATATTTTAAAATGCATCAGTACTACTTCTGTTTAAGGAAAAATCAAGCGTTACATATTTATTTCCCGATTTTATAACAGTTTCTGTAAAAATGGCGGGTTTTTTTCCTATGCAACGATTTGTTTTACCTCTTAAAACTTGAATTATTTTATATAATTTGCAGTAATTACATTTAATACACTTTCATCAACATATGCAGGTAGCTTTTATTTCACTCTTTCAGTAAAATTATTTTAGTGTGTGTTATCTCGTAACGAATTAACATATCGAAATGTAACGTTTGTACACGCGCGGGATTATTTAATCCAAAAAGCCATGTTTTTACTTTTCTAGCCAAGAAAGTAGAGACTTTCCTTCATGCAACCGCATACATACTATACCATAAAACGAAGAGAATATAGAAAAATGAGCTGTGCTAAAATGACGAATTTTTGAAGTTTTTTCTCCTGCATAACCCCTTCTCCCGTAGGTAAACGCAGCGTCTCCCGCCAGCCAGATTGTCCGCATACGTACTACAAAACAAAATGGAAGAGCATATAGAAAAATGAGCCTTGCTAAAATCAAGTGACGAAAACGTTTCTAGCTCTTAGACTATTGTTTCAACCACGTGATCACAAACCTGGCAACACCCATGGCAACCAGTTTTGTTGGGCAATTAAATAATAATACAGTTCTCCGTACTCCTACGTCAATTCTACTTCGGTCGCAAGACGAACCACTTTGTTTTTGTGGCACAGATGTCATAAACGCACCATGTTGGCGTGATTTTTTTCTGACGCTAATGTCATATATACAACGGGTACTTAACTGTCGCCAAAGTGTCGATATTTTGCTTTATATGGTAATCCGGATATTGTTGTTTATGCTGTTGATGTTTTCGCCAAATTGGCGTCAGAAAAAATCGCGCCAATATGGTGCGTATATGACATCTGCGCCAAGAAGTGAATGATACTAAAGCTAAGGAACGATATGCTTCCGAAATTAGTGTTATTTCCAGTGTAAAAACCATACAGTTTGATAAAAAATGATTTGAAGAAATATGTAGCTGATTTACCCGACGTTAGTTATTTTGACATCGTAAACTATTTGTTTATGGGCAAAGTTTTTATACTGAGAAAATCTTTAGGTATTATAAAAGCCTTGAATCTTATAAACAATTTGCCTGCAACTGGGTAAGAGAAGTGCATGCTTTGAAAATCGGAGATTTTTATCTTGTTATTGGAAAAGTAAGCATACATTTCTGTGAATGAATTAATAACAAATTCCATGTGATTGTGATTTAATTCATAATAAAAATCGTAAAATTAATTTACACAATATTGCTATGACAACCATCTCTGTCGCCTTTCTTCGTACAACTTTTTTCTCATAATATTATCTGCCTTTGGAATGCCTGGTAATTTATAATAGGATTTATTATGTTCCCTGTTCGAAAGATTACCGCAAATTTTTACACAACATGTCGCTGGCATGGTGATGCAAATAAATGTGATAATTTACATGATAACACCTGCAATAAGATATCGCAATAATGTAAATAATCGCTCACAAAAACTTTGAAATGGAGGTCTGTTATGTATTGAAACATACTTTTATGCTACCGGAGTGGCAACAGGCGGCACGCACGATATGTAAATATACTCGATTGTCACTCCTTGATAGCTATGTTTCTGGCTCGTATACTAATACAATAAATAGGTTTAAGTTGCATTAGTATTGACTATTTATGTCTCGGTTAATACCTAATAATTGGCGACGAGGTAAAAGTATTCAACTACGCTAATAGTATTCAGGGAACTGCCAAAATTGCTGAAGATTGGAGCTACGCTTATGTTTTAGGCCTAACTGAGGAAACGCTTACCGACGCATCAGAACTGTGAGTAATATATACATTTTGCTAATTTCTAATAAAGAACTTTTGTTTGCCTCAACATTATTTTGTGAAGAGATGACTACTTTCGGCAGCTTGGAACCATTCGACGTATCGGAACCGTCAGCATGGGACGCTTACCATGAACGCTAGGAATGTACCATTTGCTCTAAGACCCAAGATTGAGAAGGAATTGCAACGATTACAAGACCAGGGGGTTCTTGAACCAGTTAGTTACTCTGATTGGGCAACTCCTGTTGTTCCTGTCCTGAAATCCAATGGAGAGATTAGGCTATGTGGTGACTATAAATGTACAGTCAACAAGGCTTTGGGCACCCATCAATATCCAGTACCGGCAGTAAATCAAATTCTTGCAGATTTAACAGGAGGCCGACTTTTCATAAAGCTTGATTTGTCCCAAGCATATCTGCAATTAGTCGTGGATGAATCTTCTGCCATGGCACAAACAGTTGTGACACACCGTGGAACATTCAAGTGTAATCGCCTCCAGTTTGGCATTTCCACAGCTCCTGGAATATTCCAGCGGTTCATTGAGACATTGCTCGCAAACATACCAGGGGTGTTTCCATACTATGATGATGTCTTGATCAAAGGTTCTACAGAAGAAGAACTAGCCAAGCGATTTCGTGAAGTTCTTGATCGATTCTCTAAGGCTGGGTTACGTTTAAACAAAAATAAATGTATTATTGGAACACCAAAAATTGAATTCTTAGGTTATGAAATCAACGAGAAAGGTATTAAACCCACAAAGGACAAAATAAAAGCTATTCAAGAAGCCCCTACTCCAACAAAGAGAGAGGAACTCCAAGCATTTTTGGGCCTACTGAACTTTTATCATGTCTTTCTACAAAATAAAGCAACAGTGGCAGAGCCTCTTCATCGCTTGCTAGACAAGGGAGCAGTGTGGAAATGGAAGAAAAGCCACGAAGAAGCTTTTCATAAGGTTAAAAATCTCTTATCAAGTGATTCCCTCCTTGTACATTTCGATGAAAAGAAACCAATCATCCTGACATGTGATGCTTCCCAGTATGGTGTTGGTGCTGTCCTCAGCCACAAATTGTCAGAGGGAGTTGAAGCTCCAGTGGCATTCTATTCAAGAACGATGAACCCAACAGAGCGTCGGTATGTCCAGATAGACAAAGAAGCCTTGGCCATCATTCAAGGGGTTAAGAAGTTTCACAACTACCTTTATGGGCAGAAATTTGAAATAAGAACTAACCACAAGCCTTTACTAGGCCTTCTGGCCAGCGATAAACCCACACCAACAATGTTGTCCCCAAGAATGCAGCGGTGGTCCCTAGCTTTAAGCTCATATGATTACCATCTTGTATACAAACCTGGTAAATTGATTTCTAATGCAGATGGACTTAGTCGTCTACCTCATCCACAGATGATTCATCATGGGACATCTCCTAATGAAGTATTACTCCTGGAGGCTCTGGACAAGCCTCCCATCTCAGCCAAAGATATTGCACGGATGACTATGCAAGACCCTATCTTAGGTCGAGTGCTCAACTGGGTTTTGAAGGGGTGGCCCGCTGAAAATCCAGAAGCAGAATTCATTCCCTATTTCCAACGGCGACTGGAAATCTCAACCCACAAAGGATGCCTCCTTTGGGGATGCAGGGTCATAATACCCAGGAAGGCACAAGAACACCTATTGGCCACTGTCCACAGTTCACATCAAGGCATCGTACGTACAAAGAGCCTCGCAAGAAGTTACATGTGGTGGCCAAAGATGGATAGTCAAATTGAAGACACAGTAAATAGGTGCAATATTTGTCAACAAACACGACATGCACCTCCTAAGACACTGGGAACATGGGAATGCCTTAGAAAACCATGGTCAAGACTCCACATCGATCATGCTGGGCCTTTTCAGGGATCCCTTTTCCTCATTGTCGTTGATGCATATTCAAAATGGCTAGAGGTTATTAAGGTATCGTCAACAGACTCACCTTGTGCTATTGAAGCTTTGAGGAAGCTTTTTGGCTCACATGGTATTCCTGACACCATAGTCTCAGATAACGGACCTGGCTTCACATCGTCTGAATTTGAACGGTTCCTTATTAGAAACGGAATCCATCATACATTCACAGCTCCTGGACATCCTTCATCAAACGGACAAGCAGAACGGATGGTGCAGACAACAAAAGATGCACTTCGAAGAATTGTTTCGGGGAATTGGAATACTAGACTTGCATCATTCTTATTAGCACAACATGCTACGCCCAATTCTGCTACCAATGTTTCTCCAGCAGAGCTGCTTATGAACCGCCGTTTGAAAACCTGCCTTGACAGGATCCATCCAGATTTTTCAGAGCCTAATCCTAAGGATCTGTCTAATTTAAGATTCCGGATGTTTGCACCTCTAGACTTGGTATATGCTCGAGGATTCCACCCTCACGACAAATGGGTACCATCTACAGTAATAGAAGTAATTAGCCCCACAATGTATGGGGTTTTAACGGATAAAGGTCTGGTGTGGAAAAGACACATTGACCAACTAAGACGACGCGTGGGCAGTCCTCGACATATGGCAGACTCTGATAGTTCTTCAACATATCCATCTAATGTCCCAACACCTTCACCGTTGATGTCAGAATCAGTAGGAGACAGCGAGAACTCTGAGCCAGCAGGAGGCAACCAAGATCCAGTTCTGCCGACAAATGACGTGGTTTCAGAGCCTAGGAAGATGGACAGTTTAATTGGAACTGCACCTGCAGTTGTTGGAAAGTTGCCTGATGTTGCAAGTCCAGCGGTCCTTCCATCAAGACCAGTCAGAGCTAAACATCCACC
This sequence comes from Maratus speciosus, assembly GCA_963932465.1. NCBI lineage: Eukaryota > Metazoa > Arthropoda > Arachnida > Araneae > Salticidae > Maratus > Maratus speciosus. The sequence goes on along the minus strand of OZ010800.1, from coordinate 196,689,078 downwards.
AACCTAGCTAAAGGACTATGTTACATAGGGGGGAGGAATGTTATGTATTGAAACATACTTTTATGCTACCGGAGTGGCAACAGGCGGCACGCACGATATGTAAATATACTCGATTGTCACTCCTTGATAGCTATGTTTCTGGCTCGTATACTAATACAATAAATAGGTTTAAGTTGCATTAGTATTGACTATTTATGTCTCGGTTAATACCTAATACGGTAAAATTTATAAAGTGAAATATTTCACAACAAAAGTAACAGCAATGTGATTCATGACGACCGATGTGAAAGTACGAGTCAAAGAAAACTAGCAATGTTATTTGTTTGCCCACCAAGTTTTTCGCTAGACGCCACGTGCTTAGAGCCGTGACGTCAGTTGAAACTGATTTATTACTTTTGGTCCAACAATATTACTTTTTTTAAGCTCGCGAAATTGAATTTCATTTGGCGTTATAATGACGTAATTACAGTAAAGTGTTTCAGTTTTTAAAATTAAAATGCATGTTTTCTTTGGCGCGTGGAATAGGAGTATACGATTTCCTTGACAATACGCAGGAAAATACAATAAATACAACCAAATAAACTAGCATTTACCGAAAATTTCTTTCGTATCACTTAAAAATAAATCTTTCACTCTATGGATGATAATAATACGGATTAATTTCAGAATATCGGGAGTCTCTTTTCAGAATAAAACATCATTACAAAGTTATGTCAGTTAAACAGAAATTGACGTCACACCTAGCAAACGACTTTTTTTTATAATTATCTTTTCCTAAATTGTTTTCTTGAAATTAAAATTGCTATATTAAAATAGATTTTTAAACATTATAAACATTTAAATGAAGATACTACGTCATTTTAACACGTGTTTAGTTAAAGTTTTTACATATATATGGGTAAATTTTATTTTTTCTGATTAGAATGACGTCGATTTGAAAAATGCAAAAAATATAGCGAGAAAATCTGATTTTTATTAAAACAAAATACGCGTGTTATCACTTTTTTAAAATTATTGTACCGCTTTTTAGGATATGGCAACAGGAAAGAAAGATTGAAGGAGATATTTCTATATTGCAAAATTATGGAACGCTATGTAAAGTTTAAATGGGTGCCATTCCCATAATATTGGATATTTTTTGACCGACCTTCGAAAGGCACATCGCTAAATTAAGACCTTTCCAACAAGCCATTATTCATCACTGAATGCTTTCTGGTTTGGATTTTAATTGAGTTGTTGTCTTTTCATCATGTTTCAAAACGTGAAAGATGCGGCTGAGGCCTAATATACAGCACTATCGTGCTGTATGATATCAGAGTAGTAGCAAAGAAGACAGTTCTCGATTTTGACACACCGGGACAGCTTTCCAAGTCCGATTACTATACTCTCTTGGGTATATCCATGTGTGATTTTAACTATATTTTTGAACTAGTAAAACTGGTCTCTCTAATGGTGTTCTGTCCACATAATTCAATGTAAGAAAAAAATAATAGCACCTTCTGTGCAATGTGCATGCAAAATAAGATCTGGATTAAACTAACTGATACAGATCTTCAATCTTTTCCACGCGTAACTGGGGATGAGCTGCGACAATTAACTCTAAGAATATACCAACTTAATCAAATCCAATCTTATATCCAAGAGCATTTTTATTTAGAAGATATTTGCTCCCTTTATATCGTGAAGATGATTCTGTTCTTCGAGTTCTGTTACGATCACGACACACAAATGATGAAAACTATAATATAAAATCAGAGCGAAGCAACATCACACAATGCTACTGTCAGTGGAAAGTAGGCGCAAGGGTCGTAGAGTGCTGTGCACGTATTGCTTCCGTATCATGGTCTCTGGCTTACTGTCGCCTGAACCGAAGTTTAAAAACCAAGTCTTGAATATGCTCATGCATTGCATGACGCCGATGCTGGACGTTCCTGTAGTGATTTGGTTGAAGAAAGCAAGGAGAAAGACTAATCTAAAACACATTGCCGAAAGTGCGTGAAACTGTACCCATTTTAGATTAATGATTATTTTCGCTATTTCATACATTGAAGTAATAGTCGTAATAAGCTCCATTCCTCTTAATTTTGCATTTAGTGTTGTATGTACTATTGAGTATATGGATTAAATCTAATGATAATAGTGTTTACGTTCATTAATGTACATAATATTTATTTAAATATATATTATATTTTTCCCATCAATTATAGAATTTTCATTCAAAAAATATTTTTTTCTTATTTGTTATGACGAATACTAATGAAAAAAATGTATGTCACATCAAGGGGGTGGTGGGCGAAAAATGGCCCTTATCAACCCACCTCCTTTTCAGACCTCTGCATCCAGTACACTATAAAAAAAATCTGTAAAGTTACTAAAGTTTTTCTAGGAAACTGGGATTCCAAGAATTTTTTATGTAACGGCAACAACAAAAATTCCTGTAACAGCGTCTGTTACAGGAATTTTTCTTGTTACGTTACATAAAATGTTCTAGGAATCCCAGTTTCCTAAAAAAAACTTTAGTAACTTTACAGATTTTTTTTTTTTTTTTTTTTTTTTTTTTTTTTTTTTTTTGTTACAGTGTAGATCTTGCTAGCCACCGGACACAGATACACACAGAACCAAACTCTTTTTTTTAGAATAGATATTTATCTGTGCTTTAAATATTCAATCTCACGTACTTTTGAAAACACATACATTTAACCCTCTTTGCGTGTGTCTCGTATTTTTAAGGAGCAACATGCAAATAGAAAAAAAATTGTATATGCCGCGATTTCAACGGCTCGCACTTTTTTCTTTCTACTTAATACAGGATCTTGATTTTGCATACATTAATCATCTATATGGCTTTTTCCACAGTATATCGTATTTTAATCGGGTTTAGGTCGCATTGAGTCACAATCGTGTCAGGTTATATTGATAAATAGGCACTAAAGCTTCAAAAAATTCATTATCTTGTTTTAGAAATGTCGCCGTGCGTTTTCGCTCTGCTACATTGCACAGAAATGTTGTGCGGAAAATATTCCGCAAGTGATAATACTTTTACTAACTAATTTTCATTACCGCCACAGAATTTGCGGAGTGCGACGTTCCGCGTGTCCGTCCGAGGTCCCTGCCCACGTCCCAAGAGCCGAGACTCTCTAGCGGAAGACAGGGATGTAAAAAAAAATAATTGAAAAATTTAAAAGATAAATTGCTTAAATTAAAGACATCGGAAAGGGGTAAGGATCCCATTGTTCCATTCAGTCTGATTCCAGTTGTCGAGTAGTGTACAGCAGGTGGACCGGGTCATTTCAGGACCACGGCGTTAGCCGGAGCGTTGCATCCGGCACTGCTGCGACTAGCGTCTAAATCGCGCCCCTCACAACGTCTCTTATCACAAATGCACCCGTGAAATTCCCTATGCTACTGAAAAAGTCCCTATTTAAAGGGAAAATATGTTTTTTTCTTTTTTATCTGCGAAAATAAGTTAAATTTAGATTTTTTTTTCTTTTGCGTGTATGTTGTTATTGGCGAAGGAGAGCAAAATGATTTTAAATAGATTGGATATTAGTGGGATTAATTTTTTATTTATTGATTCTGAATAAAATAAATAGATGAATGTAGAGGAATATTTCTGGATAAAAATGTTGTCCTTTAGTTTTTATGAATACGAGTTTTGTTAATTTTGTTATTTTTTTACTTATCAAATCTCTGGTTGTTTCAGTATTTAAAGGAAAGAGTAAATAGTGTATGGATATTAGTTTTTAAAATGTCTTTCTTAGGTAAAGATAAGCAATCAGATCTTAAATATCTGGCACAGAGATCAGAGAATAAGCGACTAACGAGTTGCGTATAATAGATTTAAAAGTTTTAGTAACTTTAAATGTAGATCGACCGAAATATTCGTTACGTTTTCGGCCCAAAACCTGAGTTTCGCCAAACATTCGTTTTCGGGGAAATTGCTGCTGAAAATTGGGCCGAAACTATCTTTATTTCAAAAATTTCGTTTGTTTCTTTGGAAATTTTCTACATTGCTCATTGATTTGAGCTGTATCGGCTTAAATGAGACAAACTTCATTTATTGCTATGAACTTCACTGTTTATAATTATCAGTCATCAGGGACTCCAGATGTGAGGGCAAAGTATACAGCAAGAAAAGCATATATGACTAAACTTTGAACATGCTTTCCACGTGCTCATTAAAACAGCAAACTTAACAGTATTTATTTATTTACTCTTTTTACCGAACAGCAAATTTTATGAATTATTTTCTTTAAATAAAGAATTTTAAAAAAACTGTCGGATTTTCTTTCTATCATGTTATCGATTTGCATATATTTCATTTAATTTGTCTACTATGACGCAAACGAAACATTTACACAAATTTTACTTATGATTTTTGGATAGCTTGACAAAAAAGATTACTCAATCGATTGAAATAAATACATTTCAATGTATGATATAGAATCGATTGAGTATCGATTGAGATCGAATGATCGAATCGATTGAGATTTTATAGGCTTAGTGAAAATGTGAGCAACATTACACTGGTTAAAATAAGTTTAAATTAACAGTGTACTGGAAAATTAAAAACATCGTTTGGATGTGAAAATATATTTAAAAAGACAAACCAAAAGTAATTTTTATCGAATTTTAAAACAAACCTTTTAAAGTCCTATAAATTCGCCACTCAAATTTTCAGATCTCATTTAAAACACATATTTTGAATTTATGAGAGACATGAATAAAAAAACATTATTGAATAAATTGTATATATATATCAATTGATGTTGAAAATACTGTTTGCACTTGTGAATATAAATAGAAAAAAGAAAATGATGGTGTATTTTTCTTTTAAGTAAAAGCATAGCGTTACCCAAATTTTGATATCATTATTTTTAAGACGTATATTTAATTTTTTTAGAGCCGTAAGTTACAGTGCTCTGTCACAAACGTTTAACCCGTTGAGTGTTTTTGTACTGATTTTAATTACTAATAAAAATTGTAAATGAAAAATCCATGTTTCCCATTTTTACGTTCTTCTATCTTTACAAGAAGAAATTAGTTGGATTCGGAAAAATTTTTGACTTATCGTTTTCGATGGATTTATATACAGTTTTAGAAAATCCTGAACACGATTTAATGGTTTTTAGAAAATGTCTGTCTGTCACTCTATCTATATGTGACAAATATTTTGTGGACGCTCTATCTCAATAACTAATACATAAAATTTCAGAAACCTATAGATTCAGTTTGACCTTGCTATAAACTGGTGCTAATTAGTGTCTGGTGTGTATCGCCCAACAGGTGGCTTTGCTATGCTGATTTTTTCATAATTCCAGCAATAACTTTATCAAGAATTGATGTACGGAATTTAATAAAATTTTAGATTAAGTTAAACCTTGGTATAAACTAGATTGATTAGTTTTTGGTGTATATCACCCAACAGGTGGTGCTGTTGTGCTGCTTTCTGTGCGATTTCTGATTAATTAATAGCTCTATCTATAGAACTAATGCACGAATTTTCATCAAACTTCATATTCAGTTAGACATTGATTTAAGCTGTTACTGATTAGCTTTTGGTATAAATCGCACAACAGGTGGCGCTTCTATGCTGTATTTTTCCCAATTCGCAAAAGCTATTTCTCAAAATCTAATTCTCGCAGTTTAATCAAACTTAGTATTCGGTTACATTTCCACTTAAATAGATCCTTACTAGACTTGGGTGTATATTGAACAACAGGTGTTTATTTTATATACTTTGGGTTGGAATTATAGTTGCGGACATCTAAGAGGTCGGGTTCCGAAATTCAATGATTTGTTTGAAACAATGCGATACTTATATCTTCTTTTAAATACATCCAATTCAACGAATTCTCCTAGACATAGGGATGTTAAAAAAAAGCGTGTAACATACTCTCCTTCACCTATTAGGCAAAACGTTGCTTCTAGAAACAAAATAAACTTTATTCGGCATAAGCCAGATCAGAAACGATCTTTCTTTCGGCCAAAGTTTGAAAAGTTTTCTCACAAAAAAAACTGTTCAGAGTATTTTCGCAAACAAAATGTTATCCAATGTGCTTTTTGTGGTCGTTTTAACCATCTTATGGAGTCATGTTACAAGTTTAGAAATCTACTTGACTCTTCTAGGCAAAATGCCAACCACACTCAAAACTCCCATTTTTCTTCGAATTCTTCTCAGAGAAAGAAAAACTTTACTTATTTTTCTAAAAATAAAAATTATCATTTAAACAAATAAGGGAGATTGGTCCAACTGACCGCCTTCTCTCCCAATCTTACTCGTTAGGGTCAGTACACTCTTGTGACAATTCAAACGAATGTGAGATTGACAAAAAATCTTCTTCAACTACTCCCTTTTCAAGCGCTGTTACACAGACATCACCAATGGTGCAAAAAATGAACAGACCTTGCTGTTCTGAAAATACTTTGTCATCAAAGTATTCTTCTCAAATTGAGGATTGTGTACAACAACGATAGGTAATTTGCAGCTCTTTTGACAACACTTATTCACTTCCATGTATAATTATGAATGTTCAACATAATGGGATATCAACTCTCATTGATACAGGCTCAACTTTAAGTTTGCTGGATCATGAATGCTTTAATAGCATTAAATCCAAAATCCATTATAAATGTTTATCTAGAAATGTTTCTGTATCAACTATAAACTCTAAAGTTTTCTTTAAAGGATGTATTGAGATTGCATTCAAAATAGATAATTTTGTTTTCGTCATGTCTTTTACCTTACTGGTATAAAGAATGTTAATTTTGAAGCCATACTTGGTTTTGAGTTTATAAACAAGCATTCTATAACCATCTCTCCAACGTTTAAATCTATATTAATTAAAGATAAACATATACCTTTTAACATTAAAAAAAAAGAGTCTCCTACCAGTTTTTATTTGAATTCTCATTATAATAATGACAATATAACAGTGCCATATTCTTTTCATGCTAACAATGTGCCTATTTATGAACATTCTATGTCGTTAACACAAATAATGTTACTTATTTTGATAGTGTGAATGGAAATTTTGGTGATAATTATTTGCATTTGGTAAATAATTATGAAAACTATCCTTACAATTACAGTTTTCCAAATAATGGTTTGTTTAGAAATAGTGTTGGTAATACTGCTATGAATTATGATAATTCTTTTATGAATGCTAATCTCAATAACAGAAATTTAGAAGGTCATGCTCAAGTTTTTACTCAGTTTCCTAATTATTTTCCCACTCATACAAACTTTGATTATCCTAATGTTATAAATAACATTTCTAATACCAATACCAAAATTACCTCTGATGACAAAAATGTCACATCTGAAGATGATAATGACATTAGTTATGTTGGTAAAAAGTACACCAATTTGAAAAATGGTAATGAAAAAGTATTGAATTCTAATATGGTAAAAACTATAAATAGAGAGTTGATTCCCCCCAATTCTTCTGTTTATTAACATGTCAAATACTTGAATTTTCCTTCTGAATATTTTATTTTTAAGTCTCATTTGGAAAGTAAAGCTAATATTTTTCATGAATCATTGCATTATAAATCTTCAATTCAAAAAGATTTATTCTTAGTTGTATGTCAGAATATATCCAAAGTGGATGTTCATTTAAAGAAATATACAATTCTTGGTGAGTGTATTAATGTAGATGAGAACGATATTGAAAAATATTCCTTTGATTCAGATTTAAAAAATGAATATTGTAATTTAATTTTACCAACTGAAGAAATTAAAAGAAAACGGATACAAGAACTGTCACCAAATGATTTTGACTTAAAGCACTTATCCCCACATGAAAGTGACTGTTTACTAAAATTATTGTGCAATAAAGATCAAGCATTTTCTAAATTCTTAGACACTCTAGGTCATACAGACCTAGTTAATCCTCAATTTCAATGATGAATTCTCATCCGGTGAAAACCCTACCTTTTCCTGTGTCACAGGCACTAGAGCAAGAAGTTCTTGACCAGATCAATCAAATGCTAAATGCTGGCATTATAGAAAGATCAAATTCTTCTTGGGCTTCTCTCATGCTGTTAGTTAAAAAGAAAAGGACTGACATGTCAAAACCTCAAAAATATCGTTTAGCTTTAGATCTACGATTATTAAATTCTATTATTATTCCTTCTTCATATCCCCTATCTCACATTCAAAATCTATTAGTACAATTGTCCAAATTTAAATACTACAGTACACTGGACTTACCCTCTGCGGACTGGCAGATTGCGGTACCTAAAGAGATGCAAGATAAGCTAAGTTTTACCACTCCATGGGGAATGTTTACCTACATTAGTCTTGTTTTTGGTTTGAAGACAGCTGCGAGTACTTTTCAACAGTTAATTGATTCAGTTATTCAATTATCAGAAATTGACTCTTGTTACGCATACCAGGACGACATAGTTTTTGGCGCTAATTCGTTTGAAGAAATGACCACGAAACTCACAAAACTCTTGGATACTCTTATTGCTAACAACATTACTCTTTTTCCTGAAAAGTGTTCTTTTATGCAAACTAGCATTAACTTTTTAGGCTTCCAACTCACTGATCATAAAATTCTTCCAATTACAAGCAATATTTTGAAAATTACTTCTTTTTCAAAGCCAAAAACTAAGAGGCAGACAAAGAGTTTTATTGGCTTGTGTTCATTTTACAGGTCAATTATACCTCATTTTGCTAGATTGATTATTCCTCTTATTGAAATCACCAAACCTAAAAATAAATTCTGTTGGAAATCTGAACAAGAAAATGCATTTAATAAATTGCAAGAAATTTTCTTCCATAAACCCATGCTCAATCTTCCAAATTGGAATGAGATCTTATATGTTAATACAGATGCTTCAAAGACAGCAATCTCACCTGTTCTTATGCAAAAACATCAAGGTGAACTTCGCCCCATTTCTTATTACTCTAAAACTTTATCCCAGTCTTAAAAACAGTATTCAGCCATTAGACTGGAACTTTATGCCATTTATAAAGGTATAACGGCTTTTAAATATTACATTCTTGGCAGACCCTTCATTCTTTTGTCTGATGCTAAACCTCTCAATAACTACAAAAAATCAACATCTCCTGCTGACATCACTACACGTTGGATGTTAGAACTATCTGAATACTCTTACACATTCCATCATGTTCCAGGCAAAGAGAATGGGCTAGCAGATTTTCTAAGTATGACAACTCATATTCCTACTGAAGATCTCCATACTAATCCTGATCTCGTTTTTGAAGAAGAAGTACTGCCTATTGTTGATGATCAAAATGACCTACATAATGAAATAGCTCAGTATCCATGAGGATTAATTGGTAAAAAACATCATAACGTCCATCTTCAAAGTGACCCTCCATCTACAATTAATGCTACTAATGAAGGACCATTATTAGAAATTTTTTATCAAACCATCCTCTCAGAACAACAAAAAGATCTTCAAATTAAGAAATTTTATGAAGATATTAAAACTAATAAAAATTCTAAAAGTTTAAATGGTTCTAATGAAGGGAACGAATATTTTTTTTCAACTGGATTAAATTATATTCGAGGCTGGAGTAGCACAGTTGAAGTTTATTCCAACAGAGCGAAAAATGTCCAGACCCGGGATCGAACCTGGATACTTGGCGTGCCGTGCCAATGCCTTACCTGTTAGGCTATCCGGACCGATACCTGGCTCATTTTTTCGCTCTGTTGGAATAAACTTCAACTGTGCTACTCCAGCCTCGAATATAATTTAATCCAGCTGAAAAAAAAAACATATATTCGTTCCCTTCATTATGACCTAATTACATGGTATACAGGAGTTTCCGTGTTAACGTAGTTTCATCATGTAAATGCTATAGTTATAGCTCGGATGAATGAAACTAGCGCTGCAGTTCGCAGCCAAGTCCAACTAATAAGAGTGAATTATGTCAGCCAGGGCTCGGTCCGGATAGCCTAACACGTAAGGCATTGGCACGGCACGCCAAGTATCCAGGTTCGATCCCTGGTCTGGACATTTTTCGCTCTGTTGGAATAAACTTCAACTGTGCTACTCCAGCCTCGAATATAGTTTAAATGGTTATTACATTAATCCAAGTAATGGTTGCTTTGTTATAATGGACACTTCTCTTCAGAAGACATTGAATTAAATAGTGCTCTTTTACCATCTTCACTTAGAGCTAAAGCTTTAAGAATTGCTCATATTACTCATACTGGTATTAATAAAACTATTGTTAATTTAAAGAAAAGTTTCACTTGGAAAACTCTAGTTTCTGATACAATCAATTATGTCAACTATTGTGAAATTTGTTTAGTAAATAAAAATCACAAGAAAAACACTGCCCCATATCTGCCAGCACCAATTCCTACAGCTCCCAATCAGAAAGTTTCGACGGATATACTTGGCCCTTTCAGAAATCACCAGTTTGTTATGACTGTAATCGACCATTTTTCTCGTCATCTTGAATTATATGCCTTGAATAGCATCCATGCTGAATCTGTCACCAAAGCTCTGTTGAATTACATTTCTACTCATGCAAAACCTGAGTTCACTCTTACAGATCATGGTTCCCAGTTCATTAGTGATTTGTTTTTTTATTTCAACAAAAAACTTGGTATAAAACTAGAGCACAGTACAGTAGCGCATCCACAGGCTAATGGATTGAGTTAGAGATGTAACACTCAAATAAAGTCATCTGTGAATACAATGGCTTCCCAAGGGTTTGATGTTCCAACTGCTTTAAAATTTCACCAGTCCATATACAACGCTACACCTCATCCAGTCACAAAATTTACTCCAAATCTTCTTCATTTTGGAAGGGAGGTGAATGATATTTATGCCAATTATAAAACTCATTCTTCCTGTAAAATTCTTAACACTGCATATGAAATCCACAAATTAATGGATGTAATTGAAAAAGTATACTACCATGCTTACAAAAATAACGAGTCGTCTAGACAAAAAGTGTATCAAAAATCAAGGGAAAAATTAAAATTTGCTAATATCAAAGTTGATGATATTGTTTATGTAAAATTTCCCAGTGTATTTAACAAAAAAGTACAAGGACCTTATATGGTAAAAAAATAATTTCACCTGTACTTATTCAAATTCAAGATTGCAATAATAATCAAGCATCACCTATATTAATTCATACTAACAGAATCTTGAAACTCCAGAAAAGAAATAAAGCATTACTTCATCCTTCTGATTTATCTAGAAGTGCAAAACATGATCAAACGACTGTTGATAGTGCATCTTCTTCTCATGTAAAAACGACATATGCCTACTCATACAACTAATTGTGATTCTCTTCAAATTCACACCTCTTCGAAGTGCCAACAAACACCTTCGCGTTCACATAGTTCAGTGCATTCTCAAGCATCTGGTAGTAAAACTTCCACTATAGTTCTAAATAAATATACTCAAAGTAAAAAAATTATGATATTCGCCCTCGCAGTCATAAACACTATAAAATATAAACTAATCTTCATTTTTATTTAGGATGCCTTTACCATTTTAAAAAAAATATCGTCTATGCTAGCTAGATTATATTGTCAAATACGAAGACTGACTGTTTATTTTATTTTTTACTTCTACCAAAGCTGCAGGCAGCATTTGTGTAATTTTTCATGTTTATTTTTTTTTTAAGTCGCCTTCGCCTTCGCCTTGACACTGTGGAATTCTCATCCTGCAAAAGTATGTAAATCTTTTTTTTTCTTCCTGTTCACTATGTTGCTCACTGAAATATTTTCATCAAAACCTTATTCGTTTTTAGAATTTATGTTTAATGTAAAATGTGCTGATAACTCAAAATTTTTAATTTCAGCATTTGATTTAAATAATAAAAAATATTTAAAAAAATCAAATCAATTTTTTATAATTCATTATTTTAGTTGCAAATGAAGTGTCATTGATTGCTTTATTTTGATATGGTATTTATCTTAAAAAAATAAATTGTTATTGATATAAAATATAATATGAGTACATATATCATCACTTTCCCTATTGTGACTTTTAGAGTAATTCAAAATGTTACTTTGTTCTTAATTATATTTCATGCATGTTCTAACAACTAAAAAAAAAAATAGTGAAAATCATGCATGCTTAATACTTCTACTATTATTATTGGTGTATTATGTAAAGTGGTTGAAAATACATTAAGCTTCTTAAGTGTTTGAAAATTCACAAATTGAAAAAATATTTGTGCACATGAAAGTTTTGTACTTTGGATCCAAAGATTATCTTAAGCCTTTACAAAAAAATACTTATGTATTTTACATGAAAAAAAGTAGTAACATGTTTACACTTACAGAGATTGTTTTAAGTCTTTACAAACAAAAAATACTTATGTATTTTGCATAAAAAATAATCACATATTTATTCTTACAGATGTGTGAATTAAACATAATTCAATAAGCATTTCAGAATATTTAGTATAAATATTTTGTGTTATGATTTTTTGTAGGACCAATGTTATTAAAGTTATGTGGTACTACATTTATGAGAGCTTAAAAATCCTCTCTTTGAATTTATTTTCTTTGAAAGTATTATTATTGTGGTTGTAGAATAACACGATATTAGTTATTCATCTAAGAAAAGTTGATTTCTTAAAAAGTGCTATATGTATATATAAATATTTTTAATGAGAGTGTAAATATTGTCTCTTGACTATTTACTTACATGTTGAATTTTTATTGATAGAAAAATTGAAATGTAGTTCATCTACTGTGACTTGAAATAGAGTTGTGGTTTAAAGGTACTACTTTGAATTATTGATATTTTTTTAGAAATAGAAAGGTTTTGTTACTCATATATTGTACTACATTGAAGGATGCAAAGTCATTATTGATATGATTGTCAATTTGTATCATATAATATTATTTGTTTGTGTGTATATTATTACAATTTTTCCCACTCTTTTAATATACACTGATCTTACTTTACAATGTTGTATTTGCTATTTCACAAATCAGTGAATGAACTTTTAGCAACTTTATTTGGAAAATCTTTCTGTACCGTTTGTCAGAAGAATGAAACCCATTATTATTTTTATTTTGTTTCTCACTATTTGAAGTTATATGCATGTTGTATATGTATATAGTTTAGAAAATATTGGCTCAATGTCAAAATTATTAAATTTATCCATCTTACCAATATTTTCGTTTGCGGAAGCCGGAGTAATATGTTATGGTTACTTACAACCACTGCCATATTTTTATTTAATTTGATTTAGAAATTATTTTTATTAATCTTTATGCATTTAATTTTAATATTCGCATTCTAAAATTATTTTAATTTCTCTTTTTTCAAACTTCCCCTGTAAGTTTTTCTTTATGGCGTAACATTTCGTTTATTTAAAAATTATAAACGCAGTTTTGAAATCTGTACTTCCGGTAAAAGTATTATCTGGAACATTCCATAACTTTATTTTTCTGATATCATTTCCTTTTGTTGCTCCGCCCCTTAGCCAATAAAATTTAAATCAGATTAATGCGTGATTTCAAAAAGTGTAACACTTTACTATTATTTAGCATCTTATCTTTATGAAATCTATAAAATTTTCTCTAATTTAAAGCAGTTTTTATAAGCTTTAGCATCGAAATTTATGCCAATGCAAGGTTCTTGTATGTTTGTTCCGCCAAATTGGCATCTTTCATTTATTATGGCAACCTTTTTCTCCCTTTTACATCGCAGTACGTTTTGCGCAGTCAGTTGAGTTCGAATTGCAAGGCAGAATAATTTCACTTTGCCGTTCTGTGAAAATTCATGTACGTGCCAGTATGATAGTTCTGACAACTAACGCTGAAATGGGTGGCTGTCTCTCGCCCTTCTGCAATAAATAAACGGACCTTGAACATCCAGCAAAAATGTTAAAAGTGAAAGAATATTTTTTTAAGAATTATGTGATCGGCTGCACAGTTTCTTCTTTTTTGTGGCAAAATCTTTGATCAGTTTCTTGTAATGTGGATTCTTCAGTAATATGTGGATTAAAATCATGATGATGGCTCTATTATTAATTCTTTTTATTCAAATGGTGCTTTCGTGAGGAGTCGTAGAATTCAATTGCTGAAAATTCATATAAAAGCCTTATGCTTTTTAAAAATGTTCCTCCTTACTCCCCAGAAGAAAATATATTATATTTGTCTCATATAAATGCTCATAAATAGATCGATTTGTGTATTTTTCATCATAAAAAAGGCACAATGTCATGACACTATACTGATTGATCACAAAAAGAATGATTTTAGGATTATTAATTGGAATTTCAATAAAAAAAATAACTTTAAGATATTATTCTTTCACCCCCTACCATACATACCAGAACAACATTCATGTAGACACCGCACTAATGCTGATGTACAACTACCAGGAGTCGCTGCACGCGCATACTACTCTTTCCCGTCGAATCTCTTTGTGCGCAATCTCTCCTACCGCACGATCTCTCCTTGCTTTACGTTATATATATGTATCTTTATATTACATTTATGTTTTATACGAAAAGTAGGCATACAATAAAAAAATTTAGTATTCCCTTTCAAAACAGTGTTTTTATAAAATCTCATGTGAAATTTATTTTATATAAATATTTGATTATAATTTTCTAAGTCATAATAAAATATTTTTATCATTAAGCTAATATAAGGAAATATTTTATATTTAATTTATAGTGTACTTTTACTCTCAGTTGCGTAGAAATTTCTAATATCTAATATAACAAAATGGAAATATTTAAAAATGGCAATTATTATATGAAAATTGCTTCAAAAACTGTGTTTACTTACACAGCTTTTGAAGCAATTTTGATATAATAATTGACATTTTTAAATATTCCTATTTTGTTTGAACCTAAAATCTTGTACTTTTACGTAAGACACTATACATAATATCTCAAGATTTATTTCAATTTGTAATAGGAATAATAATCTTAATCCATATTCAATCTTCTTTTCTATTTATAAATTTTGACTTTTTAAAAATGAAAAGGAACCTTTTGAAGTATAATGAATTTGATAATTGAAATTAAAAAATTTAAATACATAGAAAAAACATCGATCTTTACGTTCTGAAAAACTATTTGATGACACTTATTTAAACATTAATATCATATAATGAAAACATATAAATTTAATCAATCTAAATTTTTAAATAAAATTATCATATGCGTCTTATAAGTTTATTGTGTTCAACTAACTGAATTATTGTACATAGCATACATAATAATGATGTGAAAGGCCTAATATAACACATTCCGCCTATTTAAACTAATTATGTCTTCCAACATTCTTAAATGAATTTATGACGATGCGTAAATTAGAAGCGTCTTCAATGATAAATAATTAAATTTCTCGGATTATATACCATATGTTATTTCATTCAAATATTCTTTTACACTAGTATTTGATGCTAAACCCATTATGAGATATGCTTTTGCATCGATAATAAGCCGACGGAAATACGGAAATTACGTAAATCAGTTTTCAAATAATTTATATTTGTTTAACTTGAGAAATCTTAAGTTGTCGAAGGCAATTTCTCAAACACCAACAATTTTAGCTGACTGTTTATGGAATTTAACCGCTAAAATCAATACGCGTGAAAATTATGATTGTGCTTATATTTTAATAAAAAATGACTTGGTTTTAGAATTATATTCTTAGTAAATCTTTTAGCAAACAAATAAAAAGTAATCTTTAAATATTAGAAAGCAAAATAAATAAAATAATAATAATAATGCTGATAATAATAAAATAAATTAATGCATGTATGTGAGTTGTAATTTTTCCAACTATACAAAAAATCTCCAATTATAACAATTGTGTTGAAATTAATCTAGTGTAATTACGCATCCAGAGTTTACTAGAGTATCATTACCTGCTATTTATCCTGTTGAGCTGATTCATATATCAGACCAGATGCTATGATCAATCAGGTTAGCTGGGTGAATTAGAACCTCCAGATTTGTCCGGAATAGCTCAGTTGGCAGAGCATTGGCAGCTTCAGTCAAGAGATCCGTGGTTCGAATCCTGGCCTGGACGTTTTTCGCCTAGTTGGTAAAATTAAAACTCGTATGCTTTGTTCACCAATTAGAATACTTGTGTAAAAATTAATCTAGTGTAATACACGTATGAACTAAATAATGGGAGTAAGCACAGATAAAGGTGATTTCTTTTATTACCTATAGGTTTTCTAGCGCTGTCTTGAAAAAAGATGAGGAAATCCATAGAAATATGTGATAGCAAAATGATTAAATGTTTTCTTTTGAAGAAAATGTACTTATTTTACATTTCACTATAAAAAAGGAAGTTGATTATGGGAATCCTTAATAATAAATATTTCTATTTTAAAATAACAAAAACGCATTTTAAAATAATTAAAAAAGACACAGTGTGGTATATAGTTTGGCGACGATAGATGATCACCTACTGGAATCGCAACATTAAAGGGCACCTTTTAAAAGAGACAGATTTTTAAAAAATCTTTCTTATGCTACACTGTTAAAAATTTGCAGCATTCTGTCCAGTCATTTGACCGTTTTTTCCGAAAACGGTTATACAACCGTAATTTAACACTATTCTGACCTATTATTGGCCAATTTATGATCAGAATATATTTAAATTACGGTTATGAAACCGTTTTTTCAAAAAACAGTCGAATGACTGGACAGAATGCTGCAAATTTTTAACAGTGTAGTTAACTATTATTTTATTAATAAAGGAACATTGTTTTATACATTAAATTTGTTTATGTACCCCATCATGTGTATGGTTATGTAAATATATGCAAATAAATGTAAAAGTAAAATATGCATGAATATTTCTTTGTCTAGGACCGCAGGTGCTCCATTCTAGTACAAGCACACTGTGATACCAGGTACCCCACACTGTGATAAACTGGCTTTTCGTGCAGGCATTGACCGAATAAGATATGCAAAAGCTGAAACGCATGTTTCAATAAGCTTTGCTATGTTTTGGGGGAATTTTTACATAGAACCTGTTGAAAATACCAAACAATTTTAACTATATTGCTTTTTTAAAGTTTTATTCTAATATAAAAATATGTTTTGTAATTGAGAATGTTGCAAAAATATGTCTTTTAACGTGGAATTTCATTCGATCACACACCCCTTATTGACAAATTCGAAGCCAATACGTTGGTAATCCGAACACATCTCATTTCTCAAATGCTGAGAGAAGAGGAAGGTACCGCGGATTTTGAGGGATATAGTGGGATCTTAACTTTACAATACAAAAATTTGGAAAATTATAAAAGTTTCAAAAATCACATGTAGGTATCAAAAAAATCCCTGCCGGCCCGGCCTACAGTTGGAGGTAGATTTCGAAGCTAAGTATACTAATTTCACCAACAAAAACTAAATCGTGATTAGAGATTTATCCACTTTAAAAATTTTATCCGGCCACTTTTGACGAGTTTTTATTTCATTTTTATATAATAGCTGGTTTTATCAGAATCATGTTAAGGCGGTATTAAAAAAAAAATACTTTTCCATGCTCAACAACTCGAAATTTTCTGCCACATTTTCAGATTCATTTTTAATAGAAAAAATATGAAACTTGCTGACGTAATTTTCGAAGAGATTTATAAGCGACCTGTGTTTTTATTTTTCATTGAATTAATTAAAACTTGATTTATGAACAATTATTTTCTCAGTAGGACAATATTTTTCGTTTCTAACACAACCCCTTCGGGAAATTCTGTTCAAAATGCCCACTTTGACATCATTTTTTGAAATATATTCTGCCTCTATCAAAACATCGATCATTACGGTACATTATACAATTTCTGAGTAAGAGAATCTACCAATTGGATGCATTTCAGAGCAAAAATGAATTTAAAAAACCGCTATGTACTTTCAATTTCTTTTTGCTGTAAGAATTGGTCCTATCAGAAACGTGTCTATATAAATGTTGTAGACAATATTACGAAGATATATGATAAGTTCATGGGGATTTTATATCTTGTGAATTGACGGAGTTATGGATTTTTTTCTTCTTCAGCCGTTCTAATTTTTTTTTCGGTACGATTTGGTCCTATCAAAAGCTTGTGAATATGAAAGTTGTAGATAATATTAAGGAGATTTATAATAAAATTAATTGGATTTTATATCTTGAGAATTGACGAAGTTATGAATTTTTTTTCTCCCCAAAACCCTATTTTTTTCGCCCCTTGAGCCCATTTTTAATTTGTTAAAAAATCTGTGATACATAAATTTTTGTTTCTATTTTTAGAAGTAATAAAAACTTTAAACTGAATTGATATGTTCAAAAATTAAGAAGTTATGGGGTTTATTCGGTTTTCAGAAAACCCCTCCCTATTTCCTTCCCCTTGGTCCGATTTTGCCCATTAATGGACGTGACCAAGATTTTATGCCCCTTGATTTTATGTATCAGTTTGGAAGAGATTTGTGCAGAATTGTGGAAGTTATCGTGTCCAGAAAAAAGTGATATATATATATAGAGAGAGATAGATAGATATATAAAGTTTTTACTGAGGGGTACTGGGGGTCGTGATGGGTGTAGATCTGCAAAAATTTTTCAGAAATTCCAACATAGGAGAGAATGTAATAGGTAGTATTTCACACGAAATCTACTTAAAACCCAATTAACCCATTTATGCCTAGCTTCCCATTTTTGGGACGTTTCAAATTTTAATGAATTTGTATAATTTTCTTCTTCTTTATAACATGAAAATTGCATGAAATCATTATATATAAATGTCTTTATCTATAACCGAGAGATGACAGCACAAGGTGGATATTTATTTGCTTAAATTAAGGCTTTTTTCGCTGTTTATAGATTTTTAATTTTTCAAGAGGGCGAAATGTAAAAAGTAAGTTTATTTGTATTTTTTCTATCATGGACCCAAAATCGCAAGTTATAATCTTAGCTTGTGGACTTTTTTGAAATACGTAATTTTAAATTGCGAAATTAAATGTTCAAGCCTATTCTTTATGCATTTCTATAATGTACAATATATCGGGTTCTAGGCACAAATGGGCACATATTTTTGTTAGAAATTTAGGAGACAGTTATTTATGCACTCTCCTTTCGAAGATATTTATGAAATAAATTGTTATTAGGTCTGTAATACGATTATTCTTATTTTATTATTAATAATAGTTATAACGTTATTAGTCTCTGCAAAGAAATAAATATATTTTCTTTTTGTAGTTCATTAAAATACTAATTATAGTAACTAATGTACAATTTAAAAACATTTTAAATATAAATATAGGCAAAAAATATAATTATGCATATTATTCTACTAGAAATACTCATATTTTGTTCTTTTACATTTTATCAAATAAATACAAAAAAATTAAGCTTAATTTTTTTTTAGTATTTTTCCAGTTCATTTTGCAACATTTTAAAGGGATTTTACCAAAAAAATTGAGAAAACAAAAATTCAGGCACAAATGGGTTAAATAGAAGGAAATTGGGCTAAGAATACTGCTCACAAGGCGATAAAGACAGGTTACAACAATATAAAAAATTAGACTTACATAAAAAAAAATTTCTTACAATAACTGAAATTCGATACATTTCCTTCTCAAAGAGTCGCAAGACGGTATGTAAAAGAAAACACATTTGTGGTTTATCGGACATATAGAACAACTCTACATAGTTAATAAAAATTGGAATAATACATACATTTTTCTCATATGTAGTGAAAAGCCGTCGTTTCGGTAGGCAGTGCGAGAACTATTTTCAGTTTTGACAATGAAGCAGGGTACGTTCAACAGACAAAATTTATAGAAGTTTGATAAACACATGTACGCAAAGGATGCGAATTAATGTATGTTTTCATATTTAAACACTTTTTTTACAGTGTATATAAATATAAAATCTACAAACATATCGATTTTTTTGGCTTGAAAAAATGAGAAATTAAATGTTTGTGAAGTAACTCTATTTTCTGCCCTAATCTATCTATACTGATCCGATACAAATTACAGTATATCTTCTGCGCAATTTCATTATTATTACATTAGATTTGTAAATAAGATATTTATTCAATATGATTCAATAAAACTATCAACCGAAGATTATGTAATAGGACATTATTACAAAGAATAAATAATTTTTTTCTCAGTTTCAAAGTAAAAATATAATAATTCTACATATATACTTAAGTTAATTTTGTTTTAATTAATCCCTAAGAATTATATTTATATTCATGGTAATTTTTTAACAATAGATCTCTTCTTGAAAAAATTAATCTATATATATAAGATCATCGTGCCTAAATGAGACGCGATTCCCCATAGCTTTGTCGCATTTAGGCTATATTTGGTACTCAATAAATAAATATATATTTTATTAAACAGAAAATTATTGAATATTGTGCCTTTAGTTCAAAACTAAATGTTTTGTAGAAATGGGATCAATATCTCTAGTATAGCCCTACAATATAAAATTATCGCATTTTGGTGAGTTTTATCGTATTTATGGCAGTTAAAACCTAAATGAGACATCCAAATCCCTAAATGTGACAATGAGTTTTTTAGATGCCAATTCATCTGAAAATATTGATTAATCTTTAGCTGCTGCTGACAAAAAATTTCGCATAACACTGTAAACGGTCTCCGAAACCGCTTGATGAAAGGTAAAAAAAAAAGCTTCATTAACTCATAGGATAATGTTTCTGTAATAAACGTTATGTACAGGATTATTATAAATTAAAATCACTCATTCAGAAGTCCCTAGCATTAGTATTAGGGCTCCAAACGAAACGAAACTTCAAAAATATTGATAGTTAAATTAAAAATTTCAAGATCATCCGTAGCAATTTTAGAAGGGATGAAAATATAATCACCGTCACATGAAAAATCAATTACTCAATCAGTGAATAGTGTCTTAATTATTCCTTACAATAGCATTTCTGAACTCTCATACAAACGAAATTGGACTATAAATAAATACAAACTCATAATCTTAAAACGTTGCAACATCGAAACTAAATGGTATTTATCCAAATATGAACGGTAATTAACAGTAAATCAAATATTACTATTTTTCTCCAGATATGATGCAAGAGATATCCCGTGATTGACTTAACCGAACTAAAAACTCTACAAACTCATTTTCATTATGCTGTCTGATTATTCAAATGAAAAGATGTAAAAATAAACCGCTGCCAAAAAGTGCAGCGTAACATGTTGTAATATATAAAAGCTTAAACACTGTAAAATTTAACACTTAACATATAATTACTCAAGTTTTAATATAATTCAACAATCACAAATCAGCCTCACGAATGAATTCTTCATGTGTGATATTATATAACAAAATCGTTTTTCTCGCAGTTTAGCGGTGAAATAAAATAAATGGATTACATCGAGAAACCAACTTGGATTTAAATTGGTCATGTAACAAAGGAATTGCTGCGGTGGAAATGAACAGGTAAGAGCTCTAAGTTACCTATAATATTTATAGTTTGATATTTTAAGATATTGATCAGAATATATTATTCATTCTTCTTTTATCTAAATGTGAGCACGCGAAAACTACTGTGCAATAAAGGCGGCATTCTTGCCAAAATATTTTGATTATGGAGACTGAAAGTGTTCCATATTTAGTATAAGAAGAACAAAATACTGGCCTAATAAATATATATAATAAAAAGAAAATTGAACAAGTAGTACGTTAACACATTGAAATATTGTAATGAAATAAATAATGTGTATTTTTGATGGTATAAATGCAATACTGAGACTTGAATGAAAAATAAACATATATAAATTTTTATACGAGATAAAATAAAAGCAATTCCTCCTTGATTCATAAACTTAAATTAACTAATAAAAATGGCCGCATCAAGAGACATCCAATTGGTGGAAAAACTAAATATAAACAATTATAGTACCAGGAAATTTGAAACTGAAATGTTAATAAAAGAGAACTCTTTGAAGTAATTACCGATGATGTACCCACTCTGATCACAACAGATTGACAGAAAAAAGATCGTAAGGCCAGAGCCATAATCAACTTAGCATTTGACGATTCACATATTGTACATTTAAAAGGACTTAATACAGCCTGAGAAACCTGGAACGCGTTTAAAACGATTCATGAAAGATCCAATTTATCCAGTAAGTTATTTTTGCTAATAAACTTTATGGAGCCAAACTCCCTGAAAACGGCAATTTAATTAAACACATAACGTATATTTTGGAGTTAATTGACAAAATGTCAGCAATTCAGGAAACAATTAACGGCGCACATTTTTCAGCTTTATTGCTGTGTTCGCTACCCCTGAGTTACAATACTTTCTTTACCGCGCTTGAGGCGCGAAATGAGATCGAGCTGACACCACAATTTATCAAAAGTAAATTAACAGAGGAGTACAAAAGAAGGGTGAAAACGGGGACCAGGGTGAGAATCTCGCAAAAGCGTTTAAAACGCAAAAAAAAAAAAAAAAAAAAAAAAAAAAAAAAAAAAAAAGATTTCCAAATGATAATAACAAAAATGTAAAAGACTGCACATACTTTGAAAAATGAAGAATCACACATGCAGAGAGTGCTGGCATCTGAAAACTCGACAGACTCACTTAAATACACAAAAACAGCAACAAACATACAAAAAAATATCACTCATCATCGTTGTGTTATCAGCAAACAGACAACCACAAAGAAAATACTGACTGCAAATCAAAAGAAAGATAAAATATAGAACGGAAACAAAATCAGATCGAAGCAGCGATCCAGCTTTTCTAATAGACAAACTTGGATTATCTATTCTGGTTCATACACACATATTTTAAACAGTGAGTTTACTAAATTCAATGACACAGAAAAAACAACCGTTGTCATTGACAACGGTAAAACACTAAACTCGCACGGTACGGAGAAACTACATTCCCGACAAAAACATCCGACGGAGGCGTAAATAAAATTACATTGAAGGAAGTATTATACGTACCTGAACTAGAATCTAATTTAATTTCATTCAGTAAACCAACAAAGAACGGGTATAAATTATTGTTTGAGAGAGATAAATGCACGCTATCTCGAAATCGGAATATCTACTTGGAGGCAAAAAGGGAAAATAACCTATACGAGGTTGAATTATTAGAAAATACAGAAGCCAATATGGTAATCATTGCGCATGAATGCAAGAATTAAGATTGCCTAGAACTTTGGCACAAACGCGCAAGGCATCGAAATTATAATTCCATAAAGGAAATGGTTAAAGACAATTTAGCCTATGGCATAAAACTAAATAACTGCAACCACGGAACAACATGCGAAACATGCATACAAAAAAAAAAAAAAGCGATGCTCCCTATACCAAAACATCATATAAAAACAAAACAGACTAAGAACTCGATCTAGTGCACACGGACATATGCACAGCGATAGGAACCTCCACAATAGGTGGTAAAACAATGTTTGTAACTGTCATTGACGGCAACTTTAGGTGTACTGTAATAAATAAACATAAAGATGAGGTACACGATAAATTAATTGACTATGTAGCTATGGTACGAAACCAGTTCAGGAAATATCCAAAAGCAATAATATCTAACAATGTGGGAGAGTACATAATTAGAGGAACAGAGGATTATCTAAGTAAAATGGGCATCCAATACCAATTAACCGTTCCATATTGTCCGAGTCAAAATGACGTTGTGGAAAAAAAATAAATCACTATTAGACATGACTAGAAGCTTATTCAGAGATCAACCACAAAGAATTTGGGGAGAAGCAATTAACACCGCGAACCATTTACAAAATCGCCTACCAACAAGATCAACAAATAAAATCCCATTCGAGCTATGGTTTCACGCAAACCCAATTTATAGTATATGCGAAAATTCGGGTGCAAAGCTTATTTATACGTAAACAAACAGCATCGAAGAAAATTGGGTGATAGAGTGCAGGATGGGATTTTCGTAGGATACGATAACAACACAGAAGGATAACTCGTATACACTAAAAAAGAATAAAATTGTAATAGGCAGAGTAGTAAAATTCGTAGAAAATATCAAAATTAACTTAAAAGAATGTAAAGAGATAGAAAACTCGCATGGCGACAAAAACTACATTGAAACAGAGATAAACAAGACGGTCGAAGAACCAACCGCGTCCAAACAACCGACCACTGAACCCAGAATCAGGGAGTTACCACCTGACAGATACGTATGTTATGTAAAGAATAATGATATATTCAAACCTACTTGCTCTCTGAGCGTCTTGAGGGCTTTCGTGCATTTTCATAAAAATGCTTATAAAAATAATCTTAATTAAATGTTCTTTCCCTGTTTATTTCCAAAATACACTTCATCCCTATTTATTTGATATAAATCTTGAAATACAATTCTGTTTAAAAAAAAAATTGTACTGGAGTTTAAAGTTGTTTTGGGGAAACGGCAAAATACGGGCAAACCGCTCAGAGGGTTAATTGGAATGAAACGCAGGAAATTAATAATCACAAAGAAAAAGAAAACTGGCTTAAAACCACACAAGCGGAAATCAATTCGCTGAAAAAACGTAACACATAGGAGTTAATGGATCCTCCACCGAACAAAAAGGTTATAGGTTGCAAGTGGACATTTAAAAAGAAATTAAACAGTTACGGGAACATTCGAAAATATAAAGCACGTATGGAGCCATTGGCTACAATAAAAAATACGGAAATATTATGACGAGACTTTTGCCCCAGTAGTCTCGTAAACAAAGGTTAGAACATTTCTGGCAGCAGCCGCATATCACAAACTTAACGTTACACATGTAGATATCGACACAGCCTTTCTCTATGGCAAACTAGAAGAAGAAATATGCATAAAACAGCCGGAAGGCTAAATAGAGAAAAATTCAGAAAATAAAGTTTGCAAACTTTAAAAGTCAATCTGCGGCCTCAAGCAGGCAGCCAGAACTTGAAACAAAAGGATTGAGCAGTCCCTAAAAAACTGAACTTCGAGCAAAGCACCGTGGACTCATGTCTATATACGCAAAAAAATAAATAAATAAATAAATAAATAAAAATAAATAAAAAAAATTCTACTTATATAATTGTCTATGATCGCTGGTGTAAATCAAACGATAGAAACAATAACAAAAGCATTAAAATGTGAATATGAATTAAAATACCTCGGAAACGTAGCACACTATTTGGGAATGAAAATTAAAAAAAAGGGGGTACACACTGAATTAAAGATTAAAAATAGAAGAGCTCGAAAAAAAACAATCCTGGTTTTTACAAGTTAGAGGATGACGAAAATTTGTTACCAAACATTACAAAGTTCTTACAAGCCGTGGATTCTCTACTTTACATATCAGCCACTACGCGCCTCGATATATCGGCCGCAGTAAACATTTTAATAGAAGGTGCGAAACCCCTCGTAAAAAAGATTGGAATTCCGTGAAACGGGTGATTAGTTATTATAAACTGTACTAAAGAATTGAACCTAAACATAAATACAGAGCACGAGCTGGTACTTATCGGTTTCGCTGACGTAGATTGGGCAGAGAGCACCAAAACAAGGGAATCTACCACCGGTAACATATTCATGCTGGTAAATATTCCCATACAATGGTTTACTAAGAAGCAAAATTGCATTACTTTCTCGTCTGCAGAAGCAGAATTTGTTTCAGGTGCTAGTGCAGGTCAGGAAATTACCTGGTTGATTAAACTGCTAACAGACTTGGATTTACATCAGAAAAAGCCTATAGTTCTCTACGATGACAACGAAAGTTGCATAAAAATGGTTGAGAATGAAAAATTCTCAAAACGCACCAAGCATATAGATTTCCGATGTCATGCAATAAAAAAACTAAAGTAAGATGGCATACTAGAACATCGATGCTGTCCGACAAAAGACATGATTGCCGATTCTCTTACGAAACCACTTCCCAAGCTCAACTTATGAAGTCTAGAGAATCCATTCAACTGCTACATTATCCATTTGAGTTGGTTAATGAAGGATGATGAAAATATAACCACCATCAAATGATAATTAAATCACAAAAATCAGTGAATAGTGACATTAATCACTCCTTACAATAACATTTCTGAATTGTCATACAAACGAAATTGGACTATAAATTAATACAAACTCATAATTCTCATAATTTTAAAATATTAAAACATCGAAACTAAATTGTGTTTATCTAAATGTAAACGAAAATTAACATTAAATAAAATATGACTGTTTTGCCCAGATGTGATGCAAGGGATATCACGTGATTGACTTAACCGAACTAAAAACTCTACTGACTCGTTTTCATTATGCTGGCTGATTATTCAAATGAAAAGATGTAAAAATAAATCGCTGCCAAAAAGTGCAGTGTAGCATGTTATAATATATAAAAGCTTTTATAATATATAATGTATAAAAGTACTGTAAAATTTAACACTTAACATATAATTACTCAAGTACAGCCTGCTTTTCCAGATCTTTTCGTGATGTTATCACATTTCACACAAAACAAGGTAGATATTGTTGCATTTTCATTGCAATGTTTTTATTTTTCTCGAAATTATTACCGTCAACCCGACTTCAGTTAAAATATGAAACACCCTGTATTTCTGACTAAATCAATGATTTGCGAACCCATGTTCTATGGCAATTTTTCCTCCACTTGATACCTACTATCACCCCTCTGAGTTTGTCGGTAGAATTTTGGAGCACCCTCCATATATATATATATATATATATATATATATATTACATGTATGAATTATTCTTTAAATTTTTTATTTGTGAGAATTTCTGTGACATATTGCATAGAAAAAAGAGTTTTTTCTTTTTGTACATATATTTATGATAATGCATAAACCCGCTTATCTCCCCACAAAAAGTTTTCTTCTGCTCACTTCGCATACTTTTATCTGTACAATGGAAGAAAACGAGAGCCAGATAACATTCATTATAATAATTAATATTATATTTATTTTAATTTATTTTAATTGACATATTTTAATATAATTCAACAATCATAAATCAACATCACGAGTGAATTCTTCATGTGTGATATTATTTAACAAAATCGTTTTTCTCACAGTTTAGCGCTGAAATAAAATAAATGAATTACATCGAGAAACCAACTTGGATTTAAATTGGTCATGAAACAGAGGAATTACTGCGACGGAAATGAACAGGTAAGATCTGTAACTTACCTGTAACATGTAAAGTTTGATTTTTTTAAGACATTGTCCAGAATATATTATCCATTCTTCTTTTACCTAAATGTGAGCGCGCGAAACCTACTGTGCAATAGAGGTGGCATTCTTTCCAACAAAAAGGAAGTTGTCTGTGAGACTGCTAATAGCACTTAAGGGTTAAACACTTGCCGCGTAAAAAATTGTTTTAAAATTCGCGGAAATTACGAGTGTATATTAACCCCCTAAGCTCCTCAATACTGCGATTTGGATACCGTAACATCAACTGCGTATACTTTTTCTGGCAATATAGTGATAATTAAATATAACACATTATTCCTATACGGAATTTAAGAAGGAAGCTAAATGAGATAATGATTTTTATTAAAAATTTTATTTTTTTAATGAAAAATACAAATTAATTAATTGCAGCATGTTTTAAATAATTCGGGCATTTTAAATTTTGATCAGTGCGAAATCGCATTAGTGTGGAGTTCATGGGTTAAAAGAATATTTACAAGATATTTATAACATTGTTAACAAGAATATTTATTACGTATAACTCGTGTTATCATAAAATGTCACATGATAAAAATAGTAGAGTTATTAAAACCTAAAATTATGCATTTTTTGTAATAGTTCGTCTTCAGCAGCCCTCATTAAGCCAAAGAAAGACCCAAGACCTCACATTGCGTAGCCCTCTCTCACCCTCCCTTCCTTACACTTTCACAAAAAATTGAACATTTTCTATGCTTTTGAATACTTATATGGAAACATAAATACTCATTTAGTTGAACACAGTTTTCCTTTTTGATCTTACTCCAATCTAAAGTAGAAAATGTTTATTATAATGAGTAAAAGTTGTAAACAGAATTAAAATATCACATTTAAGGAAAGTATAAAAAAATAGGAGACCTTCAAGCCAGGGTATTACGCAGCTGCATCATGCTTTAATCAGATTCGAAATTTAAGCTACCGAACGATTTAATATTTGTAAAATTAACTTAATTGCATTAACATAATTTTCAATCTATACAAGATTTTTCAGAATTTCCATCATATAAAAGCACTGCGAATCTCTTAATCTGGTATCAATATTCTCTATCTCGAATATACACCGCTATTCTTACGCCATTCTTTTTATTAATAATTTCAGACACATATTTTTTCTATTTCCGTTATTTTGAACACATATTTAATTACCAGGCTAAAGAAAAACATTGTTGGAGGATCATGCTGAAATTCCTAATTTACTAACTCAACACAGCTTATTTAAACAAAATTTCTCCTTTAAACGTTATTTTAATACAATATATGAAAAATACCGTATAAACTTACCTCGTTAATCTCCAAAAAGCTCTCCGCATTTAGGGAATTCATTTTGTCACTAATAGGTAACTGAAGAAAGCAATGTCACCAAAATGTGTAGAATGTTTTATAATTCTAATTTTAAAATTGGTCGTTTTTTCTTTAGATTGCACTTTATGTTAAAAGTTAAAAAAAAGAAAAATCTGTGAACCACTTTCGGGATTTTTTGCCTCATTTGGAGAAGATGGGGGCGATTTATAATGAGCGATGGAATGTTTTTTTTTTTATTATACGCGCCAGTAGTATGCACTTGACGCCCCTCATTTTGGACTGTGATTATTAGTTCATACGGTATCATCGATTGCTTGAGCAATATGTTTTTTAGATCTTTTCGTGATGTTATGACATTTCACACAAAACAAGGTAGCTATTGATGCATTTTCATTACAATGTTTTTATTTTCCTCGAAATTATTATCCGCGTTCAGTTGGGATGAAACACATTGTATTTCTGACTAAATCAATGATTTGCTAACCCACGTTCTATGGCAATTTTTCCTCTTCTTGATACCTACTATCACGCTTCTGAGTTTGTCGGTAGAATTTTGGAACACCTTCA
The DNA here is from genome assembly GCA_963932465.1 of Maratus speciosus. Lineage (NCBI taxonomy): Eukaryota > Metazoa > Arthropoda > Arachnida > Araneae > Salticidae > Maratus > Maratus speciosus. The sequence continues at coordinate 196,660,051 of OZ010800.1, read as the reverse complement.
ATATATATGTATATATGTATATATATATATATATATATATATATATATATATATTATATGTAGAAATTATTTTATATATTTTTTACTTGTGAGAATTTCTGTGACATATTGCATAAAAAAATGTTTTTTTTTTCTTTTTGTAAACATATTTATGATACGCATAAATCCGCTTATCTCCCAACAAAAAATTTTCTTTTGCTCACTTCGCATACTTTTATCTGTACAAGGGAAGAAAATGAGAGACTTTCATTTATAAAGGTAATGAAAGAACGAACTGATAGCCAAAGCGTGGGAGTACATTTTTTTGAACTCGCATATTTTATCTTTCTTATTCAGTTGCATTTCGTAAACATATTTATTGTACAGAATGCAATAAACGTAAAAAAAGTGTTTTTTAACATTCGTACAAATATTTTCTTCTGCTTTAGATAACTTGCTGTTCTATAGTACCATTTCATAACTGTACACAATGAAAATAGTAGGTAACATTTTAACAGTTTACATTTCATATCTAAAATGTCAACAATGCGCATAACTTTGGATGTGTAAAATAGATGAGAGGAGAAAACATCTCTCCCAAAATTTAAGATTAAACTTTTATACAGCAAGAGTGATAAAGAATTATCAATGAATATTTACTGTATTGAATATTGCGAGAAGTATTCATGTATGACATTTGCGCATATAAATATGTATACAAATAAAGAAAATTGCGATAAAAGTAAGGTATTGATATCTTTTGTATAGTAATCGTCTTTTTAACACTTTCCAACGAATTTAAAACTGTTTATGAATGTCTACGGTATCTCTGTCTGTATGCAGTCTGTTCGTCCCTGCTCTAACTCTGGTAAATATAGTCCAATTATCATGAAATTCATAGATGTTATTGGGTATCACTGTGGCATGTTTGGTATTGAAAATGAGGTATGTAGTATTACAGTTTCGTTTACAGGGACACTCAAAAGAATTCCGTTACATTACGGCCTATTAGGAAAAATCTTTTGCGGTGTATTTTAATGGCATTAGATTATTTTAAACATACTGAAATGTATTTATACCACTGATATGTACTACACGACGTTTACTGCGTAATTTAATGTGCATTTACAGGGACACATACAAGTATTTGGTTACAGAAGAAAGTGAAAAATAATTGAACTAGTGAAACCTACGAATAATAATTGCTGGAAGTGCGTTTTCAGTTGTGATACGGGTTTTTAAATTGAACTATATTTTAATCTTACTTAGTGTGTAAACTTTTATAAATAATATACAGTGTTGCACAGAAGTTCTCAAGTACATTCCCGTTTACTCGCGGAAATTGCTGAATGGGAATTTTCAACTGTGCTATTCGTTTAACTGAAGTAATGTTCAGCATACTATGTAGCATACATACAAATATATATAGATTATATACAGGGCTGCACCAAAAAAAACTCATATTTTTGCAACTATTGATGGTAACAGCAGAAATTAGGTTTTCAAATTATTCATTGTGCATTTTTCAAACTGGTTATTTAGGCATCATCTTTTATCTTAATAAACTGTGAATTTTGGAAAGTGTACCATAATCTATTCTGGGCGCATTCTTTCCTGTTCTTGTTCGTCATTATTTTGTCTTTAAATAAGAGAAGAAAATTGTATAATAGATAACTTATCTGCATAATGTAAGCCTAAGAGAGGCATTTATAAACCTGAATGAATATTAGAGCAATAAAAGATAATTGACACAACTGCCATGAAAAAATATCTGTACTTTACACAAGAATGCAAAGTAATAGCTGGATTAGTTTCGTGTCTTTTAATATCTAGCTTTATGAATTATGAGGAAGGAACTTCCTTATTTGGAAATTGTATGATTTGTATTGTTAATGAATGTGTGAAGTTAACAAAAATATGATAGGAAACTCAAAATAAAAATATACAAAATAGTTAAACAATAACACACTTGTTAATGAATGAATACACTTTACTTGACTATCCTTTAAAATTCTCTTATTACTAAATATTAACTTAAAATGTTAGCTTCGTAACAGGCATAAACATATTTTTGCATGATCGATCGCAATCTAAAATTGTGTACTTATATATTTTATGCAATGCAATCACAAAATGATAAAACAATTAATGTCCTTTTAAAATAATTTATACTGTTATTATTATTATTTATGTATTGAAAAAAGCAAAATTAGAACTTATATACAAAAACATGGTAAACAACTTTTTTTTTTTTTGGGGGGGGGGGGGGGACTCATCGGATCTCCATTTCTACTACCAAAAGAAATTTTTTATCAAATCTTGATGAATGATCGTCATTTGTTTAACCCATATTGGACCGCTGTCCTATAAATAGGACAGCTAATAAAACATTTTTTCAATAAAATTGGTAAGGATTTTTTGGATGCATTTTGTTATGACGTCTTTAAAATACATATAAGTATAATATATAAAAAAAAAAAAACAAGTAACCAATTAAAATTTAATTGAAAAAAATCTATTTAAAAAATTCATTAAGAATTGTGATCTTATAATCTAGAATTTTACCGTTATTATTATCTTTTTATTGGAGGAATCATAGAGTATTTTTGCACAACATAAACAGTATTTTTAAAGTAAAATAAAATATTTGCTCATAAAATTAGTTTATGTATGCAGGCATCCTACTAATATGTCCTGTTTATAGGACAACTTGTTGCCTAAAAAATTAAAAACATTTGTTCAAAATTTTGCTGGTATCTGCTTAATTACACCATATTAATGATATAATTGAAGTTTTAAAATTTTTCAAAAATATTTAATCGATGTGGTCCAATATGGGTTTAAAAAAACCTATTTTACCTCTATTACTAGGAAAGTTACACATTATATGAATACTGCAAGTTAACTGAGAGAGCAGTCAGAGAAGGATCGGTGAAATTCATATGCACATTTTTTTTCCATTGACTTATTGGCATAACTAATTTGATGAGATAATACTATTCAGAAGAATACCATTAGGTATTAACACAAGGAGACTTTTGAATTTACAAGGGCAGTTCGGAAATAAACCTACGTTGTGGCGTGGCGCTAGTAGTAGTGGGCGGAGCACAACTATCTGTGATCACCAGCAATCTGTGATTCAGTAAGCTACATTCTATTCTTGTGAGAGTGCCACACTACAGCGCGTTTGCTGGTTATAACGACATAAAATGTGCCATTGAAAATCCCTCCAAATGCAAGATATGAAAAGTGATAAAATTTCTTTGGGGAAAAAACTGTCAGCGCCAGAGATTCATCGTGAATTGTCTGTCGTATACGACCCAAACATTATGAGTGAAGGTGTAGTACTTGGCGAATACAAGATCTTTTGTGCCAATTCAAATAGGATGTGTTTAATCATCCCACCTGCAGCACGGGCATGGTTCCTTCTGATTTCCATCTGTTCACTGAAATGAACAAGTAGATTGTTCAAATCACTTTGCTGACGATAAGGAACTTCAAACCGCTGTGACAAGTTGATTGATATCACAGGCGGTTGATTTTTAAGAAAAAAGAATTGGTAAGTTGCTAAAACGCTATGACAAGTGCTTGAATGTACACTTTGACAATGTTGGAAAATAGAGGTCAGCTGTACCTTCATGTAAATAAAAAAATTATTGAATGTATGCTGTTTTTTTTTTTTCAGTGAAACGGAGGTTCGTTTCCGAACTGCCCTCGTATAAGGATAAATTTGATAAGTTAGAAACACTGGAAGTATGCGAATAATATAGTACAACAATTTTTTAAACACACTGTGAAATACAAAGATAGACAAAAGAAAGTGAGATTGTTGATACAGCTTAGTCATTATAAAGATTCAGAGAGAAACAAATGCACAAATGACAAATTATAACGAACTCTGAAAAAAGGTGTAACGATATTTTGGTAGGTAGAACATTTATTTTTATCTCATTTATAAGGTTAATCTTGTCCAATCATTAAATGATAGTATGCATGGGTGCATTTGACGATAGAAATTTCCCAACAGTTTATTTCATTTATTTAGAAAAGAGACTTATATAGTATGCCCACTAAAGTCCTTTGTCACCCCTCTTAACTTCGGAACGGCTGCTGCTATATGCATAAAAGTGATGTCTAGGTATAGTAAAGTTGCCACGTGTTACTGAATGAACAGTCTGCAACGCCACCTGGAGGAAACTGCGGAGTTAGCATTCCTATCTTGAAAACGGAAAAATATAGTGAAAAAAAGTGATTTGCAAAGTTGTAGAGCATCATAGATTTAGTACGAAAAGATACCTTGTGCATATTTAAGGCGAAGAATATAACGGTTAAAACCCGCATTTTGATTTCCTACATTGTGACGTCACAAAACGATCTAAGAAAGAAAAAACAACTAGTTATAACAATAGACCTTTATTTGACTTCTCACCGTCAGCTGCAATGCACATTTGGAGGCGCATTTGACCGAAAGATAATCATTTCTCCTTCCGTTCAAGTTTTGTGAAGTCACAGTGTAGTAAATACCGAAAAAATAAATGTGCATTTTAACCGTTCTATTCTTCAAATTAATGTCCGCAAGGTGTCTTTTCGTATTAAATCGAATGCTCTACAACTTTGTATATCACTTTTTTTCGTATCTCTTTCCGTTTTCGAGATAGGAATGCTAATGCTGCTGCCTTGCGCCAGGTAGTGTCGTAGACGGTTTCATTTAGTAGCACATGGCTACTTTACTAGACACCACTTTTATGAACCTAGCAGCAGCCGTTCCGAAATTAAGAGGGTGGCAAAGGACTTTAGTCGGCATACTGTTTATAAAATCATAAGACGAAATGCGATGAATGGAACGGCAATTAATGAAATTTTTTCATGACGATGGCTGCGGGATTGCAGACCGAATGTACACAGAAATTAAAATAAAATGTATATTTTTAAAGTTGTAACAAATGTATAATTATATTTTCTTATTTTTAGGTAAACGATGAACATTTTAAAGTTCATACTATGTAGTTTTGGAAATACATATTTTAAAAAATAACTTAATAGATTAAAAAATTATATTTTTAATAATTTAAAACATCATAAATATTAATACGTCTAACTAGCAAAGACTCCAGGAAGAGCAGAACAATAAAAAAATCAAGTATCGCGGAATCTAATAAGGTAATCTTTCACTTTTAAAAACATCAAGGGAATATTGTCTTATTGCAATCTTACTTACCTAGAATATCCTAGATATCGCATTTTACATATAATAAGATGTATATAGTATATAAGTATTTGTGCCTAAATGTAACGTCCTTTAAATGTGACAGTGTTCTTATACTTAATATGTTAATACAAGAGCCGTAAATAAATGCTATATGTAATGAATATCCGAACTTCAGGAACAAAACCTTAAAAATTTTTCTTTTCTTTAAAAACACTTTTTTTTAATGGAAACAGAAAAAAAATTCATCTCGATATCTGTAAAATTCTCAGAGAAATTAAAATCCAAAATTCGAGACTTACACCATTTATCTATTATTATTACACCATATATCTCTGAGCAACTCTAGTTATTCACTCATTTTGAATACAAGATTCATCCACAAATTGTACGTTATTAAAAGTCGATTTAAGACAATGCCTCCTCTTCAGACATAAAGTAGCAGCGTATAGGTTTTACGCTAAACCTGCTTTCAAAATATACTGGAAGTCTGCATTGGAGGTTTGCACTGGATGTTTGCAGGGGTCAAAATATCCAGGCCCGGTCCCGAGCCAACCCATGGAAAAAAAATTTTGGCCCGGCCTGGAATAAGTTAAAATCTTAGGCCGAGCCCGATCCAGGCTGACTTAATTTCTACAAAACAAAGATTTTACATCAATATGGTTATAAATTGTTTGGTATGGAGGAGTTCTGACCAAAAAATACTTATTATAGCTTTTCTTTTTTCCTGTTTATGATCTTCATTTTTAAAGAAGCGGCAAAGGCTGTGATATTTATTTTTTTTTTTCATAAATCTCTATTTGTATGTAAATGTTTCACTTATCATTTAATATTGTAATCTATATTCCATGTATTGGAGACTTTGAAAATGCTATACAGTAAAATCTTCTAAGGCGAAATCATATAGGAAAGAAAAAAATGCGTTATAGACAAATTCCCTTCTTAAGAGGTGTAGTTCATTTTTCATAAATCAACACATTTTCCGTTTAAGACAGAATTCCGTTATAAGCAGGGTTTTTTCACCGGTTTTACTGTATTTTATTTTTTGAATTTAAATCTACTATCTTTTTTAAAAAAATGAATTTTAAAGTTTAATTGTAAAATAATGGCGGTTTTAAAAAGTATGCATTTTTTGCAAAAATTTTTGGGTCTAGCTAAATTTTACAGATTTTTGCACGGATCAGGTCAGTCAGAGACAAAGATTTTAATGCGGGTCGGGTCGAGACCGGGACGGAAAATTTTGCCCCGTGCAGAACTAGGAAGAAGGAAACCAATCCCGGTTTCTGTATGAAAAAATACATTAGGCCCGGCCGAACCTTCAGAAAAAAATATGGTCTGGGCCTGGCCCGTCCCAAGAATACAGAATTTTTAATGGCCTCGCCGGGACGATATAAAAACTGAAGTTGTGATGACAAAAATAATGGAAAACCTCTCAATCGACATGTTAGAAATAACCTTGTTTGAAATCAACTGACGCACATTTAAATAGTACAGAAAGAAGGTGGAAAGGAAAAAGGTTAAACTGAATCGGAAGTTTAGGAAGATGTTACTTACTCATCTGCATTTTATTAAAAAAACATTTAAAGATTTTATTAGGAACTAATCTTTGTTTAAAACTCCAAGTGCGTTTTTCTGCATGATGGGGTTTTTGTGCACCATTTCTCGTCTTTAAATTATTATAAGTCAAGAATTGTTGAAGAAAAAAGTTGCAAATTTGGAACATGTCTTTTTTTATTATTTTACATTAATTTTGTTTCGGAAAATTTTTAAAAATATTTACTTTTGAAATATGATTTTTTAAATAAGTTACATCATTCTTTAATTTTTTTTAATTAATATTAAAAAAATCCTGAAACATAATTATAATTATATTATCCTCTTTAATAATATGAAAAAAAAATTTAATTCAACAAAATTTTCCAAATTGGAAAATTTACCCTACGGAGGCCGTATAAAAAATTTGTTTCGTATTTTCTCAAATAGACTCCCCCATGGAGTTGAAATTTATCTCGTCAAATTCTGCATCTTTTTTTATTATGAAACTTTGCAATTGGAAGTACTATGTGGCTGAGGCAATATTTAAGGAAATAGCCTATTGTTTCGATTTTGATAAACCCCCTGTATACTAGCACGCGTTTATTTGCAGTAACTGTTTGCCTTTATGATTTTATTTTCAGAAAAATTTAAATATAATAAATAAACTAAATTTGTGGCGGCTTTGTGCTGAGACAATCTCAGCCCAGATTGACATTCAAAATGCCGGTTTATGAATAAAATTAATGCAAAATATAAGATATCAAATTAATGCATATATATCTTTTTTATTTGTGAAGAAGAAATATTAATAAACAAAAAAAATGCATTTAGCCATTTGCAGTTTCAAGTATAAATAACTTTTCCAATCAAAAGTTTCCTCTTGTAAAATCATGCGGGAAATATTAAACAAAACAAAAACCGAAGTGATGCCCAAATGAATTTGTAAAATGCGAAAGTAAATTATTCATGTTTAAGCTACTGTCGCAAACTATCAGAATTCGGCATTACTAATTAGTTTTATACTAATTTACTAATTTTAATTGCTAAAATGTATAAGTTAAAACTTTAAAACTTGTAAAAATAATGAGTATTCAAGTGTTTACATATTTCGACACTACCCGAGTCATTTTCAAAACAATTAAATAAATTTTTTCTAAAATTGCACTGTCTATAATTAGTTTTATTGAAACAAATTCTATTATTTTATCATACAGCACGATAGTTCTGTTTAGCAGAGCTCAGCCGCATCTTTTACGTTTTGAAACATGATGAAAAGACAACAACTCAATTACAACCCAAACCAGTAAACATTTAGTGATGAATGATGGGTTGTTGGAAAGCTCTTAATTTAGGGATGTGCCTTCCGAAGATCGGGTCAAAAAATATCCAATATTAAGGGAATGGCACCCATTCAAACTTTACAAAGCGTTTCATAATTTAACAATATAGAAATATCTCCTTCAATCTTTCTTTCCTGTTGCCATATCCTAAAAAGCGGCACAATAATTTAAAAAGAAGTGATAACACTCGTATTTTGTTTTAATAAAAATCAGATTTTCTCGCTATATTTTTGCATTTTTCAAATCGACGTCATTCTAATCAGAAAATGAAAAATTTTCCTATATATATATATATATATGTAAAAACTGTAACTAAACACGCGTTAAAATGATGTAGTATCTTCATTAGAATGCTTTTAAAGTTAAAAAATCTATTTTAATTTCAAGAAAACAATTTAGGAAAAGATAATAATAATAAGAAAATCGTTTGCTAGGTATGACGTCAATTTCCGTTTAACTGACATAACTTTGTAATGATGTTTTATTCTGAAGAAAGACTCCTGATAATCTGAAATTAATCCTTATTATTATCATCCATAAAGTGAAAGATTTATTTTTAAGTCATACGAAAGAAATTTTCGGTAAATGCTAGTTCATTTGGTTGTATTTATTGCATTTTCCTGCGTATTGTCAAGGAAATCGTATACTCCTATTGCACGCGCCAAAGAAAACATGCATTTTAATTTTAAAAGCTGAAACATTTTACTATAATTACGTCATTATAACACCAAAAGAAATTCAATTTCGCGAGTTAAAAAAAATATATATTGTTGGACCGAAAGTAATTTTCTAAGACAGGGACGGCGAACCTATGGCACGCGTGCCATAAGTGGCACGCTGCAGATTATTTTTGGCACGACATAGATTTAAGTTTTACATCAAAATAAAGTAGAATTTCACAAACTGCATTAATTAATATAGTTGTTGTCTGTGGTACTTGAATCCCATTAGTGCGGTTGGCTGTGATTGTCACACAGATTGAAGAAATTGAAATATAACTTAATTTATCCGAATCTAGCTCAATATTGGCTCAGAAATTTTTGAGAATTAGAAGATTATCTCTAAACAAAAATTAAAAGTGTAATAAGCAAAAATGCTGATTCTAAAATTATAACAACTTGGAATTCAATTCCGGACACTAAAAGCTGTAAGTTTCTGGCGCTTGCTATTTTGCAATTTTTTCTGCAAGACATTCTCTTCGTAGAAAAAAAAAAAATGAAAAATTCAACTAAAAACGTCTTGTCAAGTGAGTGCAATTAAACTTGCATTCTATCGAAAATAACTAAATACTAAGCGGATATACATTATTTGGTATTTAAAATGAGACAACAGAAATAATATTTTTTAAATAAATTTCTACAGTACAACATCAAATATTACCTGTATTTTTTTAATGCTAAAAACAAAATTTTATGTACTTTCGATTCATTATTATTTGATCCATTAATTTTTGTTTATTGATGGAACGTCATGATCACGTATAAAGTATATTTTGGGGAAATTTTGGCACGTGGACGTGAAAAGGTTCGCCATCCCTGGTCTAAGACCTAGCAACATTTTCGTCATTTGATTTTAGCAAGGCTCATTTTTATATATGCTCTTCCGTTTTATGGTGTAGTACGTATGCGGACGGTCTAGCTGACAGGAGACGTTGCGAAAAATTCAAAATTACGTCATTTTAGCAAGGCTCATGTTTCTATATGATCTTCCGTTGTATGGTGTAGTACGTATGCGGATGGTCTGGCTTTCAGGAGACGTTGCGTTTATCTGCGGGAGAAGCGGTTATGCAGGTGAAAAAAATTCAAAAATTAGTCACTTTTGCAAAGCTCATTTTTCTATATGCTCTTCCGTTTTATGGTGTAGTATGTATGCGAACGGTCTGGCTTTCGGAAAAAGTTGCGTTTACCTGTGGGAGAAGGGTTTATGCAAGTGAAAAAACTTTAAAATTACGTCATGAAACACTTCTGACCTTCCTTGTACCTTTCAAGGCCAAGGTTGAGAAAGGTTGTATGAAGAAATGTCTTTACCTTGTTGGCTAGAAAAGTAGAAATATGGCTTTTGGGATTAAATAATCCCTCGCGTGTACAAACGTTACATTTCAATATGCTCATTCGTTACGGGATAACACACACTAAAATAGTTTTACTGAAAGAGTGAAATAAAAGCTATCTGCATGTGTTGATGAAAGTGTATTAAATGTAATTACTGGAAATTTTATAAAATAATTTATGTTTTTAGAGGTAAAACAAATCGTTGTATATTTTCTAAGGAAAAAAAAAAACGGCATATTTACAGAAAATGTTATAAAATCGGAAAATAAATATGAAACGCTTGATTTTCCCCTAGAAAGAAGTAGTACTGATGCATTTTACAATATAGAGTAGTAGACTTGTTTTAAAAACGCATTTAGCCAAAAATATAATGGGAGACAAAATGAGGTGAGATTTACCCCACTCGTGTGTTAACGTTACAAAATAGGTGCGTGCGCTTACGGTTCACTTAATTATGCCCTAAACGACGCCCGGTAGTATGCGCCAATTGTCTGTAGGCTCAATTATATAACTTATCCGTACCAAATACGCCAATTGTCAATAGACTTGTTTACGTAATTTATATCCTTAATTAATTCATACTTTACAGAGGACACCTACTTTCCAATTTTCCTGATTTTTTGATCAGTGGTTACAGTTAGATGTAAATATGTTAGTCACTATCGCGATATTTTAGTTTGACCTCCGAAATATTATTATAAATACCGTCGAACGAGTGCTACTTTGGGCCCACTTTTTCCTGGTTCCACTCACTTTCCATTATTAAAAAATATTATATATGATTTTTCAACGTTGAACTTGAATTATAATCAATTAACAGGAAACAATGAAGCAAACTGTATGGTTTTAAAGAGGCAATTTTCTATTTTTTTTTTATTTTTTAACTGTTTTTAAAGTTTTGGAACAAAGTAGCTCCTGCTGGGGGCTTCTTTGGTCCATTCACTTATTTTCTTAAAAAATGAATACAATTCATATGTTGGAATATTGAAACCGATTAGCAATTGATTGCAATGGGATCCGCTAATGTATTAACACCGCAAACTTGATAAACAAATGCATTTTTTTAACATTTAAACACAAGAAAACCAAATGCTAATATTAAAGACACGAGAAACAGTTTTCATCATGTTATCCTCAGAAACATTTGTAAAAAATGTTACTTAATACATTTTTTAAGAGATTCGATTGTATAAAAGTCATTTCTGAGTAATTGGGGCTATTTCCGCACTAAAAAAGGCCTGGCACAAAGTAGCCCCCAAAAACTAGTTTTCGTATTACCTTTATGAAAACGTAAACATTTTCTGTCAAAATAAAAAGTTAAAAGAAAAACTATGATCACAGATGTGTTACAGGTTACTAAAGGTAATATTTTGACACTTACATTATTTATATCTCTTATCCAGATTGTCTCACTATAGAAAGTTTGGGGAGTTAAAATCTACACACGAAAACAGTTGTTTACAAACACATCTTGTGTTCCCGCTAAAAAAAATTTAATTACCCCCAAGCTATTCAAATATCCTATAGTAGGGTGTAAAATATTTTTCAAGCGCAAAAACTCCGAATTATCTTGTATTGTTTGTTCAATACAAAGAATAAAACCTTTTTTATGGGCTGGACCAAAGTAGCCATGATCGACGGTATCCAATATTAGCAATATTTCTAATATTATTTACAGGTGTATAGTATAATATTTTCAATCACTTTTGATCATTTTTCGGCATTCAGTCGTTTTCAGACTTTATTTAATTTTAAGTTCCCATTAAGTCCCAAAAACAGAAATTTTTCCTTTTTATAGTTTTTTCGCAATTTTAATTCGTTTCTTATGACTGTTTCTTACCCTAGCTTTTTGTCTGTTTCAGGGGTTGGCCTAGGATACTGCATAGTCCCTTCAACCAGTGGAGCGTAGGTACATAGCAGGAAAATTCAAGAGATCACACTATGTATAAAACTTAGTCTAAGGACTAGTCTGGCGGTCAGTCCTGAGTAAAGTATAGGTCAATATCCCAATATGGGATTTAGTAATAAGTATGGGGTCATCAGAGCTCTTGAAATATACCGTTGAACCAATGTTTCTGTTAGTTTTTGATTGGGACAATTGGATGGGCCGGTTAATTGGGATCATCGGTTGGTTAGTTGGGGCGGCTTTTTGGTTAGTTGAAGTTGGTTGATTAAGTTCCTGAAAGGATCATAAAAAAATGTGAAATGATATAAAAAACTAGCGGAACCAGAAAGGGAAAGTAAAGCTCGATCTAAAAAAGTTACAGTAAAAAATTGTCAAAGTGTTTCAGTTTAAAAAAGTAAGTAGTGCGTAGAAAAGTAATGGAATCAGATTATCTGTAAAGCTCATGAAATTACCCAAATTTTTGTTGATAGTTGAAAATGTGGACTTGGCTTTACTGGTGCCGTATATTCAAAATCATATTATCCACTCAAAATGAGTAGTGGGTATAGTAAACAGTATGTGTAGTTATGTGCAAAAAAATTTCTCTCAGGCCCAGAATTGTAGACACGATTGCATTAAGCCAAGCTAAACTCCACAAAGCTAAAAGAATGTAAACCATGAAGTAATATTTTAAGTATAACATTAATATAGTCAAGATGTTGAGGAATTGTTGTTATTAACATTTCTGATTAACACATGTAGCATTATAATTTTTATTTCATGTAATTACGGTGAAAAGGGAGCCTTATGTTTATGTCAATGGACTTAAGCCAGACAAGTAGTTAGCATATGTTTGAATCCTACATACTTAATGTTTTGGGCTTACTTTGGACTTTGATCTTCCAGGCTTATCAGTAATCCCAGGAATGGAATTTGTCCATACTTCGTACTGAACGATCTCTCATGTTCCCGATACCTCTCATGTTCTCGCTCATTTCCAAATCAACCTCAAACCTATTCTTATGAACCCAAATTTTTAAACCGGTTATGAATGATTGGAATTCAGAATGAGTTAAAAATGCCTTTACTTCCCTGATTAATTTTAACCCCTTTGGAACTTGAGCCTTTTATGAAATGTTTAATCTTTTAAATAAAAAACATACATTTATTTTACTTAAATAGGTGTCACAAATAAAAATCAAAATATGTTGACATGTTTCGGTTCAATAGTAAAAACCGTATTCATAACACACACATAATCAATAGAAATGAATGACACTGGGTACCAAAAAATAATCTAAAAACATAAAAAATGCAAACACTGAGCCCTCTATGATCTCAAATAGCCTACGCTACCGCGGCTCCTTCTACCAGACTCACTCTTTAAGTATTTATTAAGGAATTCCAACCATAAAATTGGAATATCAAAGGAAAAAGAATCATTACACACAGTATCCCTCCTAGAATATATCTCAATAGATTCACGGATGATTGACTTGCGGTATAAACTCGAAACGAACACTAATCTACTATCCCTGAAACAAATATTAACCCCCTCTTTAAAAACAGCCTTGATAACGCAGTCTTATCTCTACCAAATTTTATATCAGATTCATGCTCTCTCCTCCTTATCCCAAACTTCCTACCTGTCATACCAATATAATAATTAATATCCCCCCCCTTCGTTCTCACATGGAATTTCATACACCCCTGCGAGATCATCATGTGCAACCGGATCAAAAGGTCTGTACAGAAGATGTTTCAATTTAGGAGGTGGTTTAGCAACTAATTCTAACTTAAACTTCATTAATTTACTTTTAAGTCTCTCAAAATTACCCTTTATATATGGAAACGATAACCTTTTAAATCTACTAACCTCCCCCTTCTCGCACGCCTTATCACACAAAGTACCACTAACCTGTGAATATTAATCAAATTATTAATTTTCTCCCTTTTGTAACCATTTACTTTAGCAATATTGAAAATATAATTCAACTCCAAGTCCAAAAAATCCTCAGAACAAATATTAAACGCACGATTAACCATGAACCTGAACGTTGAGAATTTATACCCAAAAGGTGAATAAGCTGAATTTGGAATAATATGCTGACTACCCAGTGTCATTCATTTCTATTGATTATGTGTGTGTTATGATCACCTTTTGGGTATAAATTCTCAACGTTCAGGTTCATGGTTAATCGTGCGTTTAATATTTGTTCTGAGGATTTTTTGGACGTGGAGTTGAATTATATTTTCAATATTGCTAAAGTAAATGGTTACAAAAGGGAGAAAATTAATAATTTGATTAATAATTATAAGTGTAAAGGTCATTCACAAGTTAGTGGTACTTTGGTTGATAAGGCGTGCGAGAAGGGGGAGATTAGTAGATTTAAAAGGTTATCGTTTCCATAGATAAAGGGTAATTTTGAGAGACTTAAAAGTAAATTAATGAAGTTTAAGTTAGAATTAGTTGCTAAACCACCTCCTAAATTGAAACATCTTCTGTACAGACCTTATGATCCGGTTGCACATGATGATCTCGCAGGGGTGTATAAATTCCATATGAGAACGAAGGGAGGGATATTAATTATTATATTGGTATGACAGGTAAGAAGTTTGGGATAAGGAGAAGAGAGCATGAATCTGATATAAAATTTGGTAGAGATAAGACTGCGTTATCAAGGCTGTTTTTAAAGAGGGGGTTAATATTTGTTTCAGGGATAGTAGATTAGTGTTCGTTTCGAGTTTTTACCGCAAGTCAATCATCCGTGAATCTATTGAGATATATTCTAGGAGGGATACTGTGTGTAATGACTCTTTTTCCTTTGATATTCCAATTTTATGGTTGGAATTCCTTAATAAATACTTAAAAAGTGAGTCTGGTAGAAGGAGCCGCGGTAGTTTAGGTTATTTGAGATCATAGATGGCGCAGTGTTTGCATTTTTTATGTTTTTTGGTTCTTAGATTATTTTTTGGTACCCAGTGTCATTCATTTCTATTGATTATGTGTGTGTTATGAATACGATTTTTACTATTGAACCGAAACATGTCAACATATTTTGATTTTCATTTGTGACACCTATTTAAGTAAAATAAATGTATGTTTTTTATTTATATGATAAGAAAAGGTGAAGTAAAATTTGTTTGAGTGTTTACGAAAACTTACCACAGTTTTTGACGTTTAATCTTTTGTCACTGTTTTTAAAAAACAGAAATTTGTGTCTTCTTGAATCGAGAAAATGCGCTGATTAAATAAGGCAAATTTTACAGTAAAATTTTACTGGTGAGGAAAAACAAGGATTCTGAACGCTTCAAGCGGCACGTATACGTGTCGCTCGTCCCCAAGGAGTTAAGGCACCAGTAAAGCTCAGTCCACATTTTCAGCTATCAACAAAAATTTGGGTAATTTCATGAGCTTTACAGATAATCTGATTCCATTACTTTTCTACGCACTACTTACTTTTTTAAACTGAAACTATTTGAAAATTTTTACTGTAACTTTTTTAGATCGAGCTTTACTTTTCCTTTCTGGTTCCACCAGTTTTTTATATCATTTATTACACGTTTTGTCTTTATCCGCGAGTTGCGACAATGTCACCCCGGTTGATTAAAATTTTATTAATTTTCAGAGTTTTCCGTCTATAAAATTAGTAGGTTTTATTTTGAACTATACTGGGAATTGAAAGTGTGTGGAATTTTCTTTAAAATTATTCACTGTACAGGCATCCCTCGACTTTTGTAATACGCCACTTAACATAAATTTGCACTTAAATAATAAATCTCGAAAATTATATTTATGAACATACTAGCGCGTTTGATACGCATTTGCATAATTTTGATAATTGTTTTATAAAAACAAAATGCAGATAATAACCGCAACAGTAATATACTTTTATATATTAGGTAGAGTTACATGCTTATTGGGGTAAACAATAAAAGCTTTAACAACAAAAGAAAATCTCGGTTTAATCCTTACAATTTTGTTAGTCAAATTCAAACAATAACGAAACATAATTTTAAAGTTTCGATGTAGAGGAACGAGTGTATTTTTTTTCTAGCTTCAACTGTTCATTTGATGTAGATTCAAAATTGATATAAATTGATTTATTAACGCTAAATTTATAAATCCCGTATTTCGCAAGATACTTCTTTTTTGAAAAGTGTTCTTTCAGTTTGTTTTTATATTTTCTCATACTTTTATACTTTATATCTAAGTATATACTGCTGCATGCTGCTTTATTTATAAAATGATACTATGTGATTAATGTAAATATTATATGTATATAATAAGTATTGAAGTTTCTTTCGAAATTATACCTAAGCAATTTACAAATTTGACTTATAGTCCAGGCAATAGAGACCGTATAGGGGCTCTACTTAGCAAAATTCAAGGTAGTTCTGAAAAAAGGCTTACTATATGTCTTTTCGGTCGCTGAATCCGAATATTTAACTTCCCACCAAAATTTCCCCCGGCAACCCCCCAGATTTTGGTAAAATGCCCCCCACAAAAGGTTTTTATTAAAAAATCATTTTTTTATTGTTTTAGAGAAAAAGTATCTAGAAACTCAGAAAGTAAACGAAATTTGCAACAAATTAGATATATGACATTATGACTTAGGATGAAGGGGAAAGTAGGGATCTGCATCGGAACATGTGCGCGGTACTGCGTGAACTAAGTTGCGCAATTCCACTTAACCACTCACACGTTTACATTCGCCCTCCCATCTCCCCTCCGAACTTTCTCTATAAGGTTTACTTTAAGTTTTTTGGGTCGCTGAATCCAAATTTTTAACTTCCCCCCAAAATCGCCCCCCCCCAATAGTTGTTTTTAACTTAAATTTCTTATTGTTTTAGGGAAAAACCATTACGAAATTCAGAAACTAGACAAAATTTGCAACAAATAGGATACATGACATTATGACTTAGGATGAACGGGGAGGGGGAGGGCTGTCTCTGAGCATGCACCGCGGCGCTACGTGCACTAAGTTATGAAATCTAGGCAATAGGGGATTTTACCTGGAAAAATTAATACTAGTTCTGGATTTCGACTCACTTTATGTCTTTTGGGTCGCTGAATCCGAATTTGTAACTTCCCACCAAAATTTCAATCGGAAACCCCCCAAAAAATTAATTATTTGAAAAAATTTGGTTTTTGAGAAAAGTCAATTTTGAGAATGTCATATATCCTATTTGTTACAAATTTTGTCTAGTTTTTGAATTTTGTAATGCTTTTCCCTAAAACAGTAAGAAATTTAAGTTAATAACAACTATTTTGGGAGGGTTTCGGGGGGAGGGGAAATTTTGGGGGTAAGTTCAAAATTCGGATTCAGCGACCCAAAAAACTTAAAGTAAACCTTATAAGGAAAGTTTGGAGGGAGATGGGAGGACGAATGTAAACGTGTGAGTGGCTAAGTGTAATTGCGCAACTTAGTCCACGCAGCACCGCGCGCATGTTCCGAGGCAGATCCCCTCTTCCCCTTCATCCTAAGTAATAATGTCATATATCTAATTTGTTGCAAATTTTCTCTACTTTCGGAATTTCTAGATACTTTCCCCCTAAAACAATAAAAAAATAACTTAAATTTCTTATTGTTTTAGGGGATAAGCATTACAAAATTCAGAAACTAGACAAAATTTGCAACAAATAGTATACATGACATGAATTTCTTAATAAAACCTTATTTTGGGGGCTTTTTACCAAAATTTGGGCGGTTGCCGGGGGAAATTTTGGTGGGAAGTTACAAATTCGGATTCAGCGACCCAAAAAACAAAATTGATTTTTTGAAAAAATTTGGTTTTTGAAAAAAGCGCGCGGGGAATGTTCCGAGGCAGCCCCCTCTCTCCTCGTTTATCCTACGTCATAATGTCATATATCCTATTTGTTACAAATTTTGTCTATTTTTTGAATTTTGTAATGCTTTTCCCTAAAACAATAAGAAATTTAAGTTAATAACAACTATTTTGGGAGGGTTTCGGGGGGGGGGGAATTTTGAGGTAAGTTAAAAATTCGGATTCAGCGACCCAAAAAACTTAAAGTAAACCTTATAAGGAAAGTTTGGAGGGGAGATGGGAGGGCGAATGTAAACGTGTGAGTGGCTAAGTGTAATTGCGCAACTTAGTCCACGCAGCACCGCGCGCATGTTTCGAGGCAGATCCCTTCTTCCCCTTCATCCTAAGTCATAATGTCATACATCTAATTTCTTGCAAATTTTCTCTACTTTCGGAATTTCTAGATACTTTCCCCCTAAAACATTAAAAAAATAACTTAAATTTCTTATTGTTTTAGGGGATAAGCATTACGAAATTCAGAAACTAGACAAAATTTGCAACAAATAGGGTACATGACATTATGAATTTTTTAATAAAACCTTATTTTGGGGGCTTTTTACCAAAATTTGGGGGGGTTGCCGGGGGAAATTTTGGTGGGAAGTTACAAATTCGGATTCAGCGACCCAAAAAACATAAAGTAAGCCGATTTCCAAAACTACCATTAATTTTGCTAGGTAAAATTCTCTATTACCTGGACTATTAAGTAAAATTCAAGTTACGCTAAAGTTTACGAACGCAACGTAAGTTGGAGGATGCCTGAACATTGCAACAACGAAACAGACCTATTTCTAAACATTTAATGTTTTCCCTGTTCAAGTACGTTAATACAATAATGAATAGATTGTAATGAATATAAAGCAATTGTTTAATTACTCATACATTCAGTAATTCATCAAAAGTTACGAATGTACTACATGAGAGATTTTCAACAAATATTTGAAATACAGCATACTTTGTTTCGTATTATATGGCGACAGTGACATCTATTTATATAAAATCCAAGTCTCTGTGTGTCCCTCACTATTCCGGTAGGACCGCCTCATTGAAATGAATAATTGTTGAAAAATATTAATGCAGGGTTACCACATTAGCGCCAAATGATGGCCAACTTGGCGATAGCTGGCTCATTTGGCGAAATTCCCATTTAAAACCATTAATCTTTCATAAAGGAGGTCACCAAAATTTAATTTAAACTCCGCTCTTTTAAGATATTTTTTCAAAATCTATGGGTGAAAATTTAAAGTACATCTTTACATCTTCCTCCCGATGCTACAAATAAATTAACCGCCAATAGACGACGCTGCACTGTATGAGCTCCTAACTGCGCGATTTTAATGTGCTTTAGGTACTTTTCCAGTATAGGTGCCTTGGCGAAAAAGGAAATTTGGTAACATATTTTCCGGGAACCTATTCACTGTTTCATTTTATATACACACGCATTTTTTTCAATATTTATACGATTTATTTGACATAAAAAGCCGTTTCTCTAATTTTATACAGAAACAGGTGTAATTTGTACATAAAAACATCAATAATATACATATAAAACAAACAAAAACGCTCATCAAATTTGTTTTCATAGCTGTTTATATGATTTGACAACAAATCTCGATATTTTTCCGTTATACGGACACCATGCCAAAATGTATGCTAATGCGCCAATTATTTCAAAATGCTAAAACATATTTGTAATTTTATGCCAGCAGTTTAATATGAGTTTTATTTTATTGCTTTATTTTATAGCAGTTCGCATATCGCAGTTTTATAGCAGTATTTGTTCACTTATTTTAACTATATATTTGTGACTTGATGAAATAGTTCGTAAAAGTCTGGAATTTTCAAATGTTATATTTTTTAAATGCTCACTTTAGTATCGACAATGGTTTTTCTTTTATTTTTCAAATGCTTCAATTCACGATTTTGCGCCAACTATTACGCTTGGCGACAATAGTGTCCGCATAACGGAAAAGTACCCAAAATCTCACTTTCTGATGCCCAAATTACACCAAGCTCTTTTAAAAAAATGCCAAAGCCCCTACGGTGGAAAAGTACCAAACTGTCTATTATTTTGCGCTATCCGTAATATAGTTTGTACTATATGCAAGGGGAGAGGCGCGAAGAGTTTAAACGTTAAATATTAAAATTTCGGCACAGATGTCATATACGCCCCATACTGGCGCGATTTTTTTCTGACGCCAATGTCATATACACAACGGGTACTTAACTGGCGGCAAAGTGTCGTAATTTTGCTTGATATGGTAATCCGGATGTTGTTGTTTATGCTGTTGATGTTTTCGCCAAATTGGCGTCGGAAAAAAAATCGCGCCAATATATGATAACGTATATGACAACTGTGCCAAAGTTTCTATAAAGCAGTATAAGACTAAAAAATTAAGAATAAAATAAATGCAAAATAAGACTAAAGAAGAAAGAAAAATCATGCGTTAAGCCTAGAATATGAAACACTTTCCAACACATCCTGAATGCTTTAACAAAACTTCGTTATTTAGGAAAATAAGGTAAATAAGATAACGTTACTTCTTAGATATCCCGTCGACCAATTTCGCCAAATTATATAAATCGCCAAATCAATAGTAAAACATTAATAAAAATACAAATAAAACGTCGAATTAATGGTTTTATTGGCCATTATTGGCATTTAATTAATTAATTAATGGCAACCATTATTGGCAATTAATCTTACAATTTGGCGACAGTAATTTGGTCGACGGGATAACTAAGAAGTACCAAGATAACTAAAAGATAACATTTTAGAAAACGCATAAAAAAATTGATTTTAGCAGTTACCGTCCACAGCCAATAGTACCAATTATTACATGCCACTATTTAGCTAAAATTTAATTTAAACTACTCTTAAAACTACTGAAATCACATTTCCAGATATTATCATGGGCGTATATGATATCTGTGCCGACAATTTAATATAATAAAAAAGAAAAGTGCCCAGCTAAACTGATGGTATTGAACTCACAGGCTATTCACACTAATTGTATATTATACACTTATTTTAAAGAATAATGCCCCTCAAAAAAATAAGTGAAGGGGAATTAGCCCCTGTTTCCCCCTTTATACTTAACCAGTGAACCTCCAAATCTCATCAGGGAAGCCCCTTATCATAATAAACTGGTATACCAAATTTGGAGCAAATCGAATAATCCTGCAAAAAAAAAACATTTATCTAAATTAAGGGGTGGACTAGCCCCCCCCCCCTTTATCTTTAACCAATGAATCGCCAAAACGAATCAGGGAAGCTCCTTAACATAATAAACCGATATACCAAATTTGGAGCAAAGCGAATAATTCTGCATGAAAAACCCGTTTATATAAATTAAGGGGGGTGGCCTAGCCCCCTTCCCCCTTTATCTTTAACCAATAAACCCCCAAAACTAATCAAGGAAGTTCCTTAACATAATAAACCGGTATACCAACTTCGGAGCAAATCGAATCATTCTGCATGAAAAACCCATTTATCTGAATTAAAAGGGGTGGACTAGCCCCCTTTCACCCCTTTATTCTTAACTAATGAACCCCCAAAACTAATCAGGGAAGTTCCTTAACATAATAAACCGGTATACCAAATTCGGAGCAAATCGAATCCTTCTGCATGAAAAACTCAATTATCTGAATTAAGGAGGTGGACTAGCCCCCTTTTCCCCTTTATTCTTAACCAATGAACCCCCAAAACTAATCAGGGAAGTTCCTTAACATAATAAACCAGTATACCAAATTCGGAGCAAATCGAATAATTCTGCATGAAATACCCATTTATCTGAATTAAAAGGGGTGGACTAGCCCCCTTTCCCCCCTTTATTCTTAACTAATGAACCCCCAAAACTAATCAGGGAAGTTCCTTAACATAATAAACCGGTATAACAAATTCGGAGCAAATCGAATCATTCTGCATGAAAAACCCATTTCTCTGAATTAAAAGGGGTGAACGAACCCCGTTTTTCCCCCTTTATCCTTAACCAATGAACCCCCAAAACTAATCAGGGAAGTTCCTTAACATAATAAACCGGTATACCAAATTCGGAGCAAATCGAATGATTCTGCGTGAAAACCCCATTTATCTGAATTAAGGGGGTGGACTAACCCCCCTTTCCCCCTTCATCCTTAACCAATGAACCCCAAAACTAATCAAGGAAGTTCCTTAACATAATAAACCAGTATACCAACTTCGGAGCAAATCGTATCATTCTGCATGAAAAACCCATTTATCAAAATTAAGAGGGGCGGGCTAACCTCCCTTTTCCCCCTTTATCCTTAACCAATGAACCCCCAAAACTAATCAGGGAAGTTCCTTAACATAATAAACCGGTATACCAAATTCGGAGCAAATCGAATCATTCTGCATGAAAAACCCATTTATCTGAATTAAGGGGTGGACTAGACCCCCTTTTCCCCCTTTATTCTTAACCAATGAACCCCCAAAACTAATCTGGGAAGTTCCTTAACATAATAAACCGGTATACCAAATTCGGAGCAAATCGAACCATTCTGCATGAAAAGCCCATTTATCTGAATTAAAAGGGGTGAACTAATGCCCCTTTTCCCCCTTTATCCTTAACCAATGAACCCCCAAAACTAATCAGGGAAGTTTCTTAACTTAATAAACCGGTATACCAAATTCGGAGCAAATCGAATGATTCTGCATTAAAAACCCATTTATCTGAATTAAGGGGAGTGGACTAACCCCGTTTTCCCCCCTTTATCCTTAACCAATGAACTCCCAAAACTAATCAGGGAAGTTCCTTAACATAATAAACCGGTATACCAAATTCGGAGCAAATCGAATAATTCTGCATGAAATACCCATTTATCTGAATTAAGGGGGTGGACTAACCCCCCTTTAACCCTTTATACTTAACAAGTGAACCTCCAAATGTAATCAGGGAAGCTCCTTATCATAATAAACCGGTATACCAAATTTGGAGCAAATCGAATAATCTTGCAAAAAAAACCATTTATCTAAATTAAGGGGTGGGCTAGCCCCCCATTATCCTTAACCAATGAATCGCCAAAACGAATCAGGGAAGCTCCTTAACATAATACCGGTATACCAACTTCGGAGCAAATCGAAACATTCTGCATGAAAAACACATTTATCTCAATTAAGAGGGGCGGGCTAACCTCCCTTTTCCCCCTTTACCCTTAACCAATGAACCCCCAAATCTAATCATGGAAGTTCCTTAACATAATAAACCGGCATCGATAGAAATTCTATTAATACATGGAAATTATTCCACAGAGAAACATTCGCCTTGCATACAATATTTCAAATGAAAATCAAATTTCAAATTTCAAAGTAATTGCTTAAAAGGCGCAAAGGCAAACATAGTGAAAAATTTTCCGTGTATAGTGTTTCCGTGTAAGAATAACAGTGAGAAATTTTCCGAGCTAGGTATCGTTCCAAGTGGTTTAGTCGGTAGAACGTCAGTGCGCTATACTGATGGCCCGGGTTCGAGTCCCGGCTTGGAATCTTTTTCACTATGTTTGCCTTTGCGCCTTTTAAGCAATTACTTTGAAATTTGAAATTTGATTTTCATTTGAAATAATAAACCGGTATACCAAATTCGGAGCAAATCGAATCATTCTGCATGAAAAACACATTTATCTGAATTAAGGGGGGTGGACTAACCCCGTTTTTCCCCCTTTATCCTTAACCAATAAACTCCCAAAACTGATCAGGGAAGTTCCTTAACATAATAGACCAGTATACCAAATTCGGAGCAAATCGAATCATTCTGCATGAAAAACCCATTTATCTGAATTAAGGGGGGGTGGACTAACCCCGTTTTTCCACCTTTATCCTTAACCAATAAAACCCAAAATTAATCAGGGATGTTCCTTAACATAATAAACCGGTATACCAAATTCGGAGCAAATCGAATGATTCTGCATGAAAAACCCATTTTTCTGAATTAAGGGGGGTGGACTAACCCCGTTTTCCCCCCCTTTATCCTTAACCAATGAACCCCCAAAACTAATCATGGATGTTCCTTAACATAATAAACCGGTATACCAAATTCGGAGCAAATCGAATGATTCTGCATGAAAAACCCATTTTTCTGAATTAAGGGGGGTGACTAACCCCGTTTTCACCCCTTTATCCTTAACCAATGAACTCCCAAAGCTAATCAGGGAAGCGCCTTATCACAATGAACCTAGGAAAAAATTTTGAAGCAAATCGGATGTTTCTATAAAGAGTTATCGCGTTACGTACATACATACATACGTACGTATGTACATACATACATACAGAACGGGCGGGCACATTAGCTCTCATTCTTTGATAGCCTGTGAGCTAAAAAAAAAGCTATTTACCCATTTTTATAAAGAAACAGAAGTAATTTTTGCACAGATGTCATATACGCATGGGGGTTGGCGTGATTTTTCTATGACGCCAATTTGTCAGAAATCTCGCTTTCGAATACCAGTTACTTATATATTTTTCAATTATTTGCTATCTTTTTGAAAAGGAAATAACTATAAATAAATAAAAGTTTGAATAATAACTATAGAACAAAGCAGTTTATATAATTAAAAAACAGAAAATAAAGGTAAATAAACAATTTATTAATAAATAAAAAACAATAGCCGGCTTACCATAGCAGGCAAAATAACACCATTTTGGCGCCAGTTAGGTATCCCGGTTCATATCTGAAATCTGTGCCGTAATTTGTATATAAAAAAAATTATATATATTTAGAAACTATTTTTTTATGCATATAAGTGCATATATAAACAAAGATAAAAGTTCATTAGATTTGTTTTCATAGCTGTTTATATATTTTCGCAACATATCTCACTTTCTGATGCCCGAATCGCGCCAAGCTTTTTTAAAAAATGCGCTATAATGGAAAAGTACTTAAATAAATAATTAACAGAAATATCAAATTATACAAACTAAAGCTTTTTATTTCGAGATCAAAGCATTGTTTTTAATTTCGATTAAAAATACATATATCCTTGGATAACTTCAATTGAAATAGTTTCACAGCTTAATATATCATTCCATAAACAACAAAGACAAGTGATTCATTCATCGTGAAACGTTAAAAATATTAAATCATTGAGGTAACAATTCACAAAGTAAGTTCTCCAACAATCAATGGGCAATATTCTAATGACGTCATAGTAAGTAAAATGGTGACGGTATCGTTTGTTTATGGTTTGTAATCACAAAGATTTAATTTTGCAGTGTCTCTTAGTTACATTATTTTATTGTCATATTTATGAACTCAGAACAAAAGCCTATTTTTTCATCATTTAGTTATTAAAGACGGAAAAAATCATAAATGCATGATTTGAAAATTTTAAATAATTTTCTTTCTTAATACTAAAAAATGATATCGGAAAGTAACAGCGGGTTTAAGTTAAATGAGTTTAACTGTTTAATTCTGTTGTAATGTTCAAAATAACTGTATTTATTAGATTTCAGTACTCAACATCAGGGCCCGATTAAACTTTGAAGTTAGAGGAATTACAATTTCATTTCAGGACCTTTCTTTTGGAGAAGCTTTTCCAAATTCCATATATACATGGAAAATCTTCAGTGTTAGAAATATTATTCCTAGGGCTGACATAACACGAGAACGGGCTGCAATTTTACACAAGTTTTTGAAAGCTACTTTATATCAGAAATTTTACTAAAAACTGGTTACTTTTTTGTTATAGCGGCCCACACTATTAGGATTATGACAAGTTGCAGCCAATTTCACCAACGTCGTAACCAAGATCGTGAAGCACACACATATAATACCATATAATACCATTTCATGAAATCGTATACGATAATTTAATAGTTTTTAACCTTACTTCAAGTGTGTTATTTATTTATTTTTAAGGCTCAACAATCTAAATTGTCCAATATATGAATTTAAAAAAATGCAAACAAAGATTGAATAGACATGACCGCAAAAAGCCTCAAATCTGCATAACACTTGGAACCAAACTGTGCAGATTAGTGGTCTTCTACTGTATACAGTTTTTCATAAATTTGTTGCGTTCTTAAAATATGTTATTTTCATCTATCACTGCGGAACAAGCGAGAAAACTCATATTCTTGCACATGAGTTGTATATATCTTTATATCTAAATTTCCGTCATTTTTGACGGGCTACCTTTCTAGTTATTTTATAATTAACTTACTAACAATAAACTGCATTTATAATGACATTATGGTCAAAATAAAGTACTTGATGCAACTCTTTGTTTCAAGAGATAATTTATTAGATTTTGCTTATTTCTAAGCATCTTGATAAACGAAATGCTATTAAATAATTTAATTTAGGGGTCGCTATGCATAAATTGGTATAATGTATTTAATTAGACAATGCTGTTGTATATGTAATAACATTAAAGCAAGCATTAAAATCTAGCTTAAATCTGCTACCATATGCACGCTTATCGTTTATTTCTATCAGATGAATATTTCTGAAGTTAATAAATAATCTTATAACAACGTATAGTGTGAAAGGGCTTTTAATGCTGAGTATTTAACCTTTGAAAATGTAACATATATATAAATGGGTAAAATAGATCCATTTACAACAATTAGAAAGTTGAAAAAAAGCCTTAAAAATAGACTTTTTATACTGTTGTCATGGTAAGTTGCTTACGGTTTAAAAATTCATTTCACAACCTTTCATTCTTCATATGTCCCTTTATACAATCACTCACATTAAAAAGTGAACACAAAGTATAGTTGTTTCCCGAAAGAAACGGAACACATCGTGCATTATAGTCGCCAAATCGTCCCAGAAAATAAAGGATATTTGGAACCATTCGACTGAAAAATGCCTTTTTTTTCAATTTATGTTGAAAAAAAGGTTTGGGGTCGTCTTTATATGAAAATTGTACCAATCTCTGAAATTTTCATCGGAAATATCCGATTTTGACAGTATACTGACAGAAATTCTCATTAGAACATAAATTATGACTTTTAGAATGATACACACTCAAAAGCTGAAGTGGCGTTTCCGAAATTTTGAAGTCATTTTTCTCCAAACAACGTTTTTGGGCATAATCCGCAGGATATCTCAAAAACTTCGGAATATTTTTTCATAACATTTTCAAAACATATACTTCCTGTCAATTTGTATAAACTGAACTTAAAAATTCCTTTTTAATGTGCAAAAAAATATTTTATAGGTGATTTTACTATTGAAATTTTGGAAATTTTGTATTAGATAGATACAACTTAGTATTAAAAATATAAAAAGCTTTAAATACAAATTTATTTATGTTCAGGGTAATTATTACAATCTGAAGTATAATTAGGTACAAAAAAATTCATTCCAGTTGCAAAATTTACTTTTTAATCCTGTGCTTAAGATGTTATACCAATTTTCTGCTCGCCAAATGTCTGACAGTTTGGAGCCCTCTCTAAAAACTAATTCTGCATCATTCAAATTTTTAAATACTTGAAATGAAAGAGCATACTTATACCTTTCATCCCAAAAAAATTGTGTTTTAAATTCATATACATAAGATATTAAACATTTAAGATATTAAATGTTGAAAATGTTCTTTTCTTTCTTTTTTTCCAATTTTAAGAGTCCTGAGACCCCTTAAAATGGGAATGATTCATAATCACCATTCATAGTTTTGAGATGATTCAAACAATGAGAAAACTTGAGTTTCAAGCTGGGATATAAATGCCTCGATTGGAAGTTGATAACTGCGTCCAACTAAACCAGCGTTCCTGCAGGTCAAGGGAAACCTGGAAAAGAGGGAAAAGTCAGGGAACTTGAAAATTTAAGAAAAAAAGTCAGGGAAATGTCAGGGAACTTTTTTAATATTTGTAGAAGTCAGGGAAATTTTGATGTAATACAGGGCCATTGAAAAATAATGCCTAGACGTAAAAAAACGTAACATCGAAACCTTTTATGTTAAATGAGTAATTCTTTCACTACACGATAACTGGTGAACGCAAGTTTGGTTTTAGTTCACGAGAATTCGTTTGCGTGTCTGTGTTATGCGCGGATTAATTGCGCAGTCGTCAAGGTCAGCCGACGCTTTGTTAACAGGAGCAGTTTGACCTGGATAAGTTGTCCGAAAAAGTCGTTGTACATTGACTATTGACTTTGACTCCACATACCAAATCACGTACTGTGTTTTTTGTTGCACGGTCAACATCGTACTGAGCAGCTGCAGTCTGGCGCGTCGGGTGACCTTGACGACTGCACAACTAATCCGTGTATAACACAGACACGCAAACGAATTCTGGGGAACTAAAACCAAACTTGCGATCACCAGTTAACGTGTAGTGAAAGAATTGCTCATTTAACATAAAAGGTTTCGATGTTATGAGTTTTTTTATATCTAGGCATTATTTTTCGATGACCCTGTACTTTCCATTAGAATCTCGGTAATCATAAATGAAGAAATTTTAAATTAATTATTCATTTATCTAAACGTTTTATATAAAATTCACACAAACTATGTAACAATAGCATAATTATGAAAAATAATTAAAATTTGGATATTCATACAGCACATACTTTTTTTAGCATTTATCAAAATTAAAGTTGTCGACTGTGGAGGGTTTTACAACAATATATAAGCCGAATTTTTATTGAGAAATGTAAAGGAAATTTTTGAAAAAGGCCAGGGAAAACCTGGAAAAATCAAGGAATGTCTTTGCCAGAAATATGTAGAAAACCTGTAAACGTGTATGAACTGACTTTGTGCAGCTGAGATTCTTCTCCAAACTTCTCCTAGTGAACCAATAATGACTGTCGTTAAAGATGACATCATTTCTCTATATCCTAATTGGACGGACAAAATCCATACTGAAAATTTAAACAAATAAAAATTATATGCGATTTGAGGAAATTCAGTCCTTGCTAATCATAAGAAGGTGTCGCAAGTTCAGATATGTTTTCGATGGGTTACAACAGGTATCGTTCAACGATCAAAAGACAAGTACAATTGCTTGCCATGAGTATTGCCTTGAAATCGTACCGATGACAGTGAAAGTGCAACATGTATATGTAAATACTGAATGTCATGTACAAGGATATTTAATATTCCGACATAAAATGAATGTTCAATATTCCTATGTTCCTATGTTCAATCTGCAAATATTAATGTTCCTACAAAGACAAATAATAAATTTCCTTCAAAACTTCATCCCCTCAAAGACTTATCACCAACATTTTGTTTCATTAAAGAGACAGTGATTAATCCCTTAGACCGGAACTTTAACATATTTTTTAATATGGTGATAAAATGACAAAGAATCACATTAAGTTTTATTTTGTATATATTTTATTTAACCAAGAAGTTTGTTTTATTCAATAAATTAAATTATCAAATTTAAATAGAACAAAATATGTATCTTGCGCTATTATCATTAGGGTTTCGTTCATCTCACGAAACCCTATTCGTCTCGCTCCTTTGTCTGTCTGTCTGTCCGTCTGTCCGTCACAGAGCCCGTTCTCAGAAACTATACATGTTAGAGACTTGAAATTTTGGGTACTTATAGCTGAACACCTCACATCAAACAACAAATCATAAAATTTTGAAAAAGTTGATAATTAACCGAATTACGGGCTAATTAACTTCTAAACTTAACCAATCCACCTTTTTAATTTATCAAAAGCACTTCTCTGACTACAATTGGACCCTTTTTGCGAGGCTAGCTTCGGAGCACTACCATTGGAGGATTCACGAAAGCTGAAGCCCGATTTTATCTGGCGAGGCTAGCAAACTGCAGACTTGATTTTTTATCTCAGACATTACGGCGCGCTCGCGGTTTTTATTTTAATACGAAATTTAAACTTTTTAAATATTAAATTTTTTGATTAAATTTTTTGATTAAATTTTTTGCCATCCTGATTTGAAATTCTTCGGTGATTTCATACATACCCAGTTCAAACTCCTAGCTTAATTACAAGCGGAGATATTAATTATTATTTAGTTAATTAGGTTTCATTTCCATGAAATGCGGATGGCACGTGCTTTTTAAACCACGAAATAATTTAAATTAGGAAATATATCAATTTGCATGAGGTTCAGCGCTATCAGATAAGTATATTCGAGGTGAGAAAAAGCGTGCTTCGCCCGCTATCGCATAATTTTTGTTAGGTTTGTGTCGATGGGAAGTGGGGGGGGGGTAATACTTTTGATTAAATATCCCAATTAAATCGAATTACAGATATTATTATGGCAAAAACCAGCGTGCTTCGCCCGTTATCGGATAATTTCTATCTTTCTGTGCGTGATAGCTTATTTGTAAGTTGCGATATTAATTTTTATTTAATGAATCTGCATGTGTAGTGGACAATGGGGTGCGTTTTGGATCATTTTTAGGCAAACGGGGAGAGGCGCTGGTTTTCTTTTTTAAAAATTAGCTTTTATGACCTTTTTAGATACCGTTTTTGAGGGAGTCCTCAGATATATGCTACTTATTAAATATAAAAATGTCAACTATTTAGTTACCACTATTTCCGAATAGTAATTTTAGCAAGTTTCTTAATTTCTAGCTTAAGACCGCCACCAACTCGAGTAACATATCCACTGATAGGTTTTTTAACACAGTTTCGTTCAGATACATTTTTGTTATGAATAGTGTGCGCTCCCTGGTGGTGGAATGCGGAACTAACAGAATTCTTTGTTAATAACGCCACCATTACGACTCCTGTATCTACGGAAAGGTTGCGTGAAGGAGTTTCCTTCAGATACGCTTTTGGTACGAATAGAGTGCGCCCCCTGGCGGCGGAATGCGGAACTAACGTAACGCAATTTTGTTAAAATTAGGAAAAATAACAAGTAGATGTGTCTTGAAACTTTAAGATAGTTCATAACGCATTGAGATATATGCTACTTATTAAATATAAAAATGTCAAAAGTTTAGTTACCACTATTTCCGAATAGTAATTTGTGCAATTATCTTAAATTCTTGCTTAAGACCGCCACCACCTCGAGTAACCTATCTACTGGTAGGTTGTTTAACGGACTTTCCTTTCGACACAGTTTTGTTATGAATAGAGACCGCTCCCTGGTGGTGGAATGTAAAACTAATAGAATTCTTGGTTAAGACCGCCGCCATCCCGACCCATGTATCTACGGAACGGTTGCGTGAAGGCGTTTCGTTGAGATATGTTTTTGTTAAGAATACAGTGCGCTCCCTGGTGGTGGAATACGGAACTAACATAACGCGATTTTGTTAAAATTAGGCAATCTAACAAGACGATCTGTTTAACATATCTACTGATAGGTTGTTTAATGGACTTTCCTTCCGATACAGTTTTGTTATGAATAGAGTGCGCTCCCTGGTGGTGGAATGTGGAACTAACAGAATTCTTGGTTAAGCCCGCCACCTTCCCGACCCATGTATCTACGGAAAGGTTGCGTGAAGGGGTTCGTTCAGACATGTTTTTGTTATTAATAGAGTGCGCTCCCTGGTGGTAGAATGTGGAACTAACATAACGCGATTTTGTTAAATTTAGGAAATATAACAAGGCGATCTGCTTGCGACTTTAAGATAGTTCATAACACATATTGAGATATATGCTACTTAGTAAATATAAGAATGTCAAAAGTTTAGTTACCAATATTTCCTTATAGTAATTTGTGCAAATATCTTAAATTCTTGCTTAAGACCGCCACCACCTCGAGAAACATATCTACTGATAGGTTATTTAACGGACTTTCCTTCCGACACAGTTTTGTTATGAATAGAGTGCGCTCCCTGGTGGTGGAATGTGGAACTAACAGAATTCTTGGTTAAGACCGCCACCTTCCCGACCCATGTATCTACGGAAAGGTTGCGTGAAGGGGTTCCGTTGACACATGTTTTTGTTAAGAATACAGTGCGCTCCCTGGTGGTGGAATGTGGAACTAACATAACGCGATTTTGTTAAAATTAGGAAATCGAACAAGTCGATCTGTTTGAAACTTTAAGATATTTTATAACACATAAGATAAAGTGTAAGAAAGAATGACACGCGAAATTCCGGGGAGGTGGGGGGGCGCTAGATTTCTATTTAAAAAATTAGTGTTTCTGACCGCTTTAGGTGACTTTTTGAGGGAGTCCTGAGATATATGCTACTTATTTAATATAAAATTGTCTAAAGTTTAGTTACCACTATTTCCTAATAGTAATTTCAGCAAATATCTTAATTTCTTATTAAGACTGCCACCACCTCGAGTAACATATCTACTTATAGGTTGTTTAACGGAGTTTCCTTCCGATACAGTTTTGTTAAGAATAGAGTGCGCTCCCTGGTGGTGGAATGTGGAACTAACATTTTTGTTAAAATTAGGAAATATAACAAGGCCATCTGTTTGAAATTTTACGATAGTTTATAACACATTAGAAAAAGTTTATAAAAAATGGCGCGTGAAATTTCGGGAAGGTGGGGAGAGGGGGAGGGGCAAAATATTTCTTTTTTGTTTCATACCGTTTCAGGTGCGTTTTTTGATGGAGTCCTCAGATACATGCTACTTATAGTTATTAAATATAAATATGTCAAAAGTTAAATTACCACTATTTCTGAATAGTAATTTCAACAATTATCTTAAATTCTTGCTGAAGACCGCCACCCCCTCGAGTAACATATCTACTAATGGGTTGTGTAAAGGAGTTTCGTTCAGATACGCTTTTGTTAAGAATATAGTGCGCTCCCTGGTGGTGGAATGTGGAATTAACAGACCGCGATTTCATTTAAAGTAGGAAATCTAACAATTCAATCTGTTTTAAACTTTAAGATACTTTATAACACACGATAATAAATTATAAAGAAGAAGGGCGCGTCGCATTTCGAAGAGGGGGGGGGGGGTTGAGGGAGGTGCGCGAACAAAATTAGGAAATATAACTGGACGATCTGTTTGAAACTTTAATATGGCTTATAAAACATAACATAAATTTTTAAAATCAGGCCGCGTCAAAAATCATGGTGACCATCTGCCCACTCCCCCCCCCCCAAGGGGGCACTTTTCTAAGTTTGGCAGATACCCGTCATGTGATATATCGTAGCATTTTTTTTGGGGGGGGCGAACAAAATTAGGAAATATAACAAGGCGAATATGTTTGAAACTTTAACATAGTTTGGGATGTGTTTGCCAAAATTTAGAAGGTAATCCATAGCGATAAATGTACTGGACGTTTTGAAAGAATGTGGTATGAAAGGAATATTAAACGAAACACTTTGTGCGATGTATGATAACACTTACCAACTTGTTTTCGGATTGACGCCGCTTTCGCACAACATATATACATATATCTATAATATATATGGTTGTCAATGGAAAATTTTTCAGATTAAAAATCATCATTTTTTTTTAAATCTTTAGAGGTTTATAGTTCACATGAAAACTGTTTAATCACAAATATTTTGCAACTTTTGTAAATTTTACATTTTATCTAATCACATTTCATAAGAAACGTTAATTTAAAAAATATATATTGTGCTGGAAAGTTCTAGACATGAAATTAAAAAAAAAAAAAGGTTACAACATGTCCTTAGAAAAAAACTACCAAACCTAAAAAAAGAATCAGAGTACTACACGTTGTGAAATTTTAGACTTTTATCTAACATTTGCCCTTGAATTGATCGGAATGCCGAAACACCCCTTTTAGATAAATCAATGACGAAGGATCATTCAAAAAACAAAAGGTCTAAAAGAAATTATCCATTAGCCGTAGATAAAAAAATACTAATTTCAAAATAACGACAACATTTTTAAACAAATAACTAATTTATTTACATTAACAAAAACATATTAAAAGTATAGAGAAAAGGAAATAATAGAATAAAGCAAATAATTAAAACCTTTAAGGGGACTCTTAAAGTTACCGAATCTAAACTATTACCCTTCTTCTTTATTCTTAGCTTTATAAAATTCATAAATCTTTATTATACAATTACAAAAAAGGCAATAATACGAGAGAATTTACTGTTCAACACTTAATTACACTAAAATAATATTTTTATGAGGAAGGCGTCCTCCTGCGGACAAGATTCAAAGTTATATAAACCTCGGGTACACATATATATATATATATATATATAAGAACTTAATAAACAGAACACTCATACCTGCACAATCATGAATTTCGTGAACCACAAAACACAAACTGGAGATTATCCACATAAAAGGGAGTAATCTGCTACACACTGCATTGTTAATCCATCAGTATTTTTGAGAATGTAGAATACTCACAATTATGACACACGAATATAGAATTTACACAATATATCCCCTAGTATGTACTTAAAAATTTTTATTTTCAATTATTATATTTTCTTTTCTTTCTTTTTTTTATTATCAGCACAAGCTAAAACTTGATGCTCTCACTTCTTAGATCAGAATAGTTGTGTCAAAACAAACTCATAAGACCCTCTTTCTTTCTTTCTTTATTTATTTCTTTATTTCTTTATTTATTTTTTTGGTAATCCCCCCAAAAGTATAAAAAAAATTACATATGAGGCCCTGAGTGGTGGACACGAATTAGCATATGTGACATTATTCATTCGCGAACCATTCGTAGATGTTTAATCACGCCTCCCTGTAGTCCAGTGGGCAGCGGGTCCCTTGATGTTCTGCGCCCAGCGACCGCCTCGCATCAGATGCTTAATTACACTAAAATAATATTTTTATGTTGAAGGCGATCTCCATTATTAAACATAACAGATATCTGAGGTACACACATATATAAAAAGGAACGTAATAAACAAAATGCTCGTACCTCCCCAACCATGAATTTCCTGATCCACAAAACACCAACAGGTGATTATCCACATAAATGGGAATCATCTGCTACACACTGCATTGTTACTCCACCAATATTTTTGAAGATGTAAAATTTTACGCATTATATCCACTAGTATGTACTTAAAAGTTATAATTTTCAATTATTATATTTTCCTTTTTTCCATCGTCAGCACAAGCTAAAACTTGATGGTCTCACGTCTTACATCAGAATATCTGTGTCAAAACAAACTCCTAATAAATTGTCTAAGACTATCTTTCTTCACTTTTTTGACAATCCCCCTAAAGCATAAAAAAAATTACATATGAGCCCCTGAGTGGTAGACACGAAATAGTATATGCGACATAATTTATTAATGAACCATTCATCGATGTTCAGTCACGCCTCCTTATAGTCCAGTAGGCAGAGGGGGGGGGGGGGGGGGGCTGATGTCTTGGTCCCAGCGACCCCCCTCGCATCAGATTCTACAATTCCAACTTTCTCATGTTACCGTAATTCTCGGCCCCCACACGAAGATTTTGTAGATGGCCTCCATAAACCATGGAATCTTAAAAATTTCGTTCTTTTGTGTTTATGATTCCAAACTGCAACTCTCTGGCATGACCATTTCATAAAAAACTGACGTTAAATGTCAACTAGTACTTATCTGACACAATACCTATTAACTTTACCTAACAATAATGTAGCATCTAAAACCTGACCATAAAAGTAGCCAATATTTACAGCTACTGCACGATATCAATAATAAGAATAATACTAATAATAGACGACACACTAATAATAACTATGATACTCTAATATTGGAAAAACAATATTGATAACATAAACATTATTTACGATTCTTTAAAAAAAAAGAGTGGTGGAATCATGTCAGGAGCTTGGATGTTATAAAGTACAACTAATTATTTTAAAAATGAAAAAGTTATACAAAAATCTATCAATATTTTTTTTTTTACAATATGTTATTACCTTTTTACAAAATATGTTATCGATTCTTCTAAAATTGTGAGGCATTTTAAATATTTATAGAAAAGAAATAGAAAAAATGTCCTTCCGATCACTTTTATTGAAAAAGTATACTTTATATTTTCCCAGAGAATTTCTAAATAGCACTTTTGGGATAATGAAAAGAGACTTTTCTATTACATACATAGAAATTGTTACGTGCAAGAGGAATCAAATTGTTTTCTTAAATCAAATGCTTAAATATTTATAAGACTAGTAAAATATTCTTATTTCTTTGTATTAGAAAATAAAATTATATGTTGAACGGAAACAGCTAAGAAGGTCTGCATTGAACAGAAATATTATAAATTGCTAAATTTTCTATGTAGTACCATTATATTCTAGTATTGAATAATTGATTTGCTGAAAAATATTTTAAAAAAGGATACTATTAAATTTCAAACGTTTGTTATAAGCATTAAGTATACATTTGTTATAAAAATCCTTTACAAAAAAAATAATAATTTTAATAACAATATCTTCAACATTCCTTTTTTTAACGGTATTTTTTCTTTCGTATATGCAACTTTGCAAGCGAAAAAGAATTAAATGGATAATTATTTTCAATAAAAATCTATTCTATCAGAAAATGGTATCTAGTCCTTCTAGATCAGTTAGAAAAATAGCTCGGCTTCTTCAGGTTTTTTTTTTTTGTTGTTGTTGTTGTTGTTGTTTTGTTTTGTTTTTACTTAATGGTAAATAAACCAGATTTAATACAAATTAAGCAATAAAAAAATCATGCGTCAAGCATAGAATATGTAACATTTTCCAACAAATTCAGATTGATGTAATAAAACTTCACATATTGTAAGTTAAATTATTATGTCTAATTGAACCATTAGGAAAAGCATTAATACATTTTAAAACCCAATTTCAGCAATTCCCATCTAAAGTCGGAAAATTACCTAAATTCTTTGAGAAGCTCTGTATATGATATATAGATTTGTATCTATAAACTACATGCATGCAAAAAAAATTAGTTCCGTAAG
Source organism: Maratus speciosus (assembly GCA_963932465.1). Taxonomy (NCBI): domain Eukaryota; kingdom Metazoa; phylum Arthropoda; class Arachnida; order Araneae; family Salticidae; genus Maratus; species Maratus speciosus. The sequence goes on along the minus strand of OZ010800.1, from coordinate 196,623,487 downwards.
GAAATTACATACCACAGTTGAAAATTAATCCTCAGAAATTTCGGTTAATAAGGGGAATGGTACGTGAATTCGTTTCTGCAGCCGTGTATACGAGATATAGAATTGATGCAAAATGAGTAAAATTCAAGAAATTAGTTAAATTTAAAAGTGCATACCGAAATTCAAAACGCATTTCCATAAATTATGGCTCAAAAGCAGTAATGAAACCAATTTGTTTTGTGTTGTGTCCCTGTAAATGAACGATAAATGTTATGAATGCCTTATTCTATAGTAATCATGTTGTAGTGAAATTCAGTAATTTATATCAAATTCAATACATTTGAAAAGCGCAATGTCATTAAAATACACTGCAAACGATTTTTCGCCATTGACCATAATGTAACGGAATTCTTTTGAGTGCCCCTGTAAATGAACTATTAATGCTACACACATCATATACAATACCGAACATGCCATGGTAAACAGCATTAACACATATCAATTGCATGAAAATCGTGTATATTTACGCTAGATAAAGCGTGCACAGACAGACAGACAAAGGGAACACTTAATGGAAAAGGGAACAAGTTAAAGGGTACAACATAAACACTTTTCAACCATGTTGAAAACTGTTAAAAAGTTAATCTTACTCTTCCTTTCGGCGTTTTGGCAATAAATATAATTTTTAAATTTATTTTACTAAATATAATTGAATGAATATGATGAAATTTTTTATAATAACTTTGTTGTAAGAGATCATCGGAAGGTACGCTTTCAACGTATTACAGAAGGAAGCTTAAAGATTTGCTTCCGTACTTCATAACTGTTTTATGTGGCTCCTTTTAGGCGCATAGAAAATTTCAAAGTGTAATACCTTTCAAACCAGACGTTGTGAAAATATTTCGCATGACTCCTTGTGAATACTTTTTATGGGCGTTTTGCAATGACATTACATTATTTTCCATCTGGAAGTACAGATTAATTCAAAATGATTACCCTGACAAGAATGACAATAACTTCGGAAAGTATGCTTTAAACACAATACAGAAAAAAACTCATATTTTGGTTTGCGTACTTTATAAATGTTTAACCCTTCATCTACTGACAGTACTTATAAGTACGATTCACTTTAAACATTCATTCCATAGTGAATACTACTAATATTCTAATGATACTTTGCAAAAACACTCTTTTAACTCCACTTTTTCAGGATACGTGGAAGCAGTAGTTCTAGGTTTGTTATTTTTGCATTGAAGGAGGCAAACTTTGAAACAGTCGATGTGTTTTTTGCCGACATTTTGTAGAGATGGTCAAGCTCGTCTTTGTATTACTGCAAACACAGTAAAGGATATAAGATAAGTGTTGGATTTTTTTTTATTGTGTTCATTATGATCTTAGAATGCAATCTGATTAGCTATATTAGGGGAACGGTATATGTATTTAATTTAACAGTTTAATTACTCGATGGTGCTTTTAAGTACCGCCAGTACACTGGGTGTTGGAGAAGAACTTTTTGTTTTCTTTTCGTCTGTGTAGTTATCAATGATTTTTATCTACTTCCTAATGTAATTACTAAATTGCAGTGAAGTATTCAATTCGCTGGTATTTCTTTTCTGTTTCATTGTTATTATTTATGGAAATCAAGAAAGTTGTGGCTCCGTCTCGTTTCTGCTAGCCTAGAAATGGCATATGTAAATTGATATATTGCATATGTGGAGATGGGAGAGAACATGCTGTCTTTGGAATATAGGAGTTGGTTAATTAATGGACTGCTGACAAGATCGAAACTTAAAAAATAATATATTTTTTTTAATGCCATCGAATTTGAATTTTTACTCATTTTTCATGTGTAAAATAAAACTAAGTCAACTTAATATTTTTTTATTGTTAACTTCCGAGTATCTTATTGTTATTCATCATTTTTAAGAGTTTAAACTTTATTTAAAATAGCATGTGTGTTTACTGTTACGAGAAAATTTTAGGGATAGTGTACTGACGGTACTTTAAAGTACCACTTTAATTAAGTACCTCTAATGAAGTAAATTTCTCAAAGGTGAGTATATTTTTATGTATATTCTTTAATTTTTATCGCAGTAACTGAGAAATAAATTATATGAAAAAATCTACAGTAGATCATAATGCAGAAGATAAAGGGTTAATGTGGTTATATTCAATCACACAATCAATAATATCTACCAATTAAACAATCAGAACAGTTTGCGTGAGATACTGTGAAGCATGTTTTCATTGACACTAATGTCAGTATGTACCTTCAGCTCGTTCACTTTTATCTTCTTGAGACCTAAAGTTAAAATAACTAAAACAAGTAAACTTCCATTGCTTTTGCTCAAACAACATGACGCCATTGATTACAGAATGTGTCCTTTTCCTGAAATTGATAGTTTCGGGGACTGGTAATTTAGGTTGACAAATATAATTCCAAAATTACTAGCGCCCTTAAAATGTCAATTTAGTTATGAATAACCTAAATTAGCATAATAACAAGTTTAAGGGCTTTAAAATAGCGAATAATCTACGAATCCTAAAAATTTTTTATTGTAAAGGGTTAAATAAAAATTTTATGAAAATTTCTTACTTTCTTTGCCCCACTGTCTTGGAGGCGTATTGCAAACTCAGATAAAAATAACATTTATTTAATGAAAAAATAAGCACCAGTGCTCATTTATTGTTTTTACGCCAAAGTAAATTAGTATGTTGTGGCCATCACAAAACTTTCTTCTATATAAATCACATCAATTAAATCATTTAAATAGTACAAGAAATTACATGAATTTAGCACCAATTCATATCAAATTATATCTGAATTTGAAGTTTGATGAAAATTCGTGCATTAGTTCTTGAGATAGAGCTATAGCGGAAATTCTGAAAAATGTAGCATAGCAGCGCCACCTGTTGAGCGATTTACACCAAAAATAAACAGCACTAAATGATATCAAGGTATACCTGAATCTAAAGTTTCTTGAAAATCTAAGCGTTAGTTCTTGAGATAAAGCTATTGCGGAAATCGCAAAAAATACAGCATAGCAGCGCCACCTGTTGAGCGATTTACACCAAACATTAAACAGCACTAATTTATACGTCAATTCCTGTCAAGGACTAACTAAATCTGAAGTTTGATGAAAATCCGTGCAATAGTTCTTGAGATACAGCTCTTGCGAAAATCGTGAAAATGCAGCACAGCAGTGCCACCTGTTGGGCGATTTACACAAAAAATTAAACAGCACTAATTTATATCAGGGACTAACTAAATCTGAAGTTTGATGAAAATTCGTGTATTTTTTCTTGAGTTAGAGCTATTGCGATAATCATGAATAATGCAGCATAGCAGCGCCACCTGTTGGGCGATTTTCACAAAAAAATAATCAGTACCAAAATATACCCTGGACTAATTGAATCTGAAGTTTTATGAAAATACGTGCAGTAGTTCTTGAGATATAGCTATTGCAGAAATCGTGAAAAATGCCATATATCAGCGCCACCTGTTGAGCGATTTTCACCAAAAACTAATCAGGTCCAGAATATATCAAGGTCTAACTAAATATGAAGTTTTGTGAAATTCCGTGCATTAGTTCTTGAGATAGAGCGCCCACAAAATTTTTGTCACATACAGACTCACAGACAGAGTGACAGAGTGATAGAGTGATAGAGTGACAGAGTGACAGACAGACTCACAGACAGACATTTTCTAAAAACCATCAAATCGTGTTCAGGACATTCTAAAACGTATAAATCCGTCGAAAACTGGAAGTCGAAATTTTTCACGAATCCAATACTTTCTTGTAAAGATAAAAGAAAGTAAAAACATTCAGCTACATAGCCGTAGAGTAAAATTACAAGAAAATCAAAAATTTTATTTTTTATGAGGAAAAGAATAAAGGCCCACATTTGTGTTGCTTGTGTCTAAAGAGGTTAATGTCTAAAGTTTTCAGAAAGTACAACAGTGTCACAATTCTGATTATGTTTAAAAAGTTTTCTGTTTACACCTGAGTGAAACTGCAACTGGATTACGAATTTACAAGAATGAATTGAAATGAGAACTCAAAGATAAACTCAGTAGGTTTTAGAAATTTTTGGAAAATAAATAGTTATTAAGAAAAAAAATAACTAACTTCAGTGCATTGTTTTGTATCTCATTGTATGCTGATTGGCTTATTTTATTGAGCGCGGCTTCGCTTCAGAGAGTTCTTTTCTGACAACTCTTTATTGTTGTAATCTACCACCATTTCAAATTCATTTGTTGTCGATATGTCTCATTTTTACACTCAGTAAACAATCCTATATTAATCTTTTTAATATGGTCCTATAAAAATACAGGGTCATCGAAAAATAATGCCTAGATTAAAAACACTCATAACATCGAAAACTTTTATGTTAAATGAGTAATTATTTCACTACACGATAACTGGTGAACGCAAGTTTGGTTTTATTTCACCAGAATTCGTTTGCATTTCTGTGTTATGCGCGGATTAGTTGCGCAATCGACAAGGTCAGCCGACGCGCCAGACTGCAGCTGCACAGTACATGGATTTTTCTTCGGAAAAGAAAGGTCCAATAACTTTGTCATGAAATAACTCGCATACCAAATCACGCACTGTGCACGGTCAACATCGTACTGAGCAGCTGCAGACTGGCGCGTCGTCTGACCTTGATAACTGCGCAACTTATCCGCGTATAACACAGACACGCGAACGTATTCTGGTGAACTAAAACCAAACTTGCGTTCACCAGTTATCGTGTAGTGAAAGAATTACTCATTTAACATAAAAGGTTTCGATTCTATGATTTTTTTTAATCTAGGCATTATTTTTTGATGACCCTGTATTGTATATTTAAGATAAATGTTTTTAAACCATGAAGTAGTACTGTGTTTCTTATTAACATATCGAAATTTCGTTGCGTTTTATCAGTTCTTGTGAAATTTAGAGCTTATAATATACAAAATATCGTCTCCGGCTCCTTATAAAATGGGTACAGGACCAAAAATGGAAATCGCTATGACTAATATAAAAGAAATGTGAGATTTTAGGGGATCCGCTTAAATGGGATGAGTGTGTATTCATTAAAAAATATGTATTCATTTAGAAACTTTACCTTTTTGTACGAGAAGACCATTGGGCTAGGTCACATGATCGAGAAATTCGGTTGATAGGTCTGTTCGGACCTTGTGCGCATGCCGAACGAGCTCCGTAGCTTTGCGGTCATGTGACCCAGTTCAGTTGTGGCTTGAGCTGCCATTGCGGCACGTTGTGTATTCGAGCGGGTCTTATCCCCAAGTATATAGTTGTTCTTTAGCTGCCATTTCGGCACATTGTGTATTCGAGCGGGTCTTATCCCCAAGTATATAGTTGTTCTTTAGCTGCCATTTCGGCACATTGTGTATTCGAGCGGGTCTTATCCCCAAGTATATAGTTGTTCTTTAGCTGCCATTTCGGCACATTGTGTATTCGAGCGGGTCTTATCCCCAAGTATATAGTTGTTCTTTAGCTGCCATTTCGGCACATTGTGTATTCGAGCGGGTCTTATCCCCAAGTATAGTATGTTGTTCTTGAGCTGCCATTGTGGCACATTATGCTATAGCGGGTCTTATCCCCAATTATTCTGTTGCTTATAGCGGGAGTATTCCCCAAAAGATGTTTTATGAACGTCACTTGTTCTAACAGCGGGTTATTACCCCAAAGTCACCTCATCATTCTACATGTTTTTCAGTGTTTGTGATTGTTTGTAACATTTGTGTGCTGTGTGATATAAAAATGTGAAAAAGAAACTATTTGTCTTCAATCTTAAAGTTACACACAGTATTCACATACATTGTAGTGGTCCGTCGATTTCGCAGCGAAATAGCTGCTATGGAAAAATTAAATAGAACAAAAGGTGCTCTAAAAGGCGCTATAACGAAATTAGAAAATTTCGTAAAAGATAATACAGACGAAATTAATTACTCGAGTACCGAGCTCGAAATAAAGATTCGAAAATTACCCGAGCTTCAAGCAAAAGTATCGGAAATACGGGATAAATATTATGATATCCCTGAGATTAAGGACTTACCAGAAATCGAAAACGAGTTAGATGAACTCGAAGATCGTCTCGAGAAACTTGAGGTAAGTCTCAACATATTTCTTAAAAATCTTAAAGTTTCTGAAATAAATGTGCATGCTGATAGTATTGAATCTATAAGTTCGAATAATATTAAAGTTAAGTTACCTGAAATCCCACTACCAACATTCAATGGTAAATATGAAGAGTGGTCAATCTTTAAAGTACAATTTACAAATTTAATTATCAATAATGCCCAGTTAAATGACGCTCAGAAGCTGTTTTATTTGCGAGCATCGCTAAAAAATGAAGCAAAACACCTAGAGAGCCCAGACGATTCCTTTCAGTCATTGTTTACAGCACTTACTGAAAGATTCGAAAATCAATGTTTGCTCATTGACACTCATTTATCGGCCATAATTAATTATGAAAAAATACATTACGAGTCTTCCAAAGAATTGAGATCCTTTATTGATTGTGTAAATAAAAATTTGAGGGCCTTAAAAGTATTACAATATGAACAAAACAATCTGTCTGATGCTATCCTTATCAATATTATATTGCAAAAGGTAGATAAGGAATCTCGAAAATTATTTGAATATTCGATTAAAAAATCAGAATACCCGCAATTTAATGAATTAATGTCATTTTTGGAAAACCGCAGTTCTACGTTAGAAAGCGTAAATAGATACTCTGCTTCAAAACCCTTAAACAAAAGCATTCCTCTTTCGAACAAACAAAAAAATTTCATGCTAAATTCGAATGATAAATCGAATGGAAAAACTTGTATTCTGTGTAAATTGGCTTTTCATAATTTGAACAAATGTTCTCAGTTTCGAAAAATGAATGTTTCTGAACGATACGATTTTGTGAAGAAAAATAAGCTGTGTATTAATTGTTTGAATAATTCTCATTGCGTAAATTCTTGCATTTCAAAATATAATTGTAATACCTGTGGATTGCGACACAGCTCATGGCTTCATCGAGAAAAAGAAAATAAATCCAAAAATGAATTGGCTTCCCCCCAAATTTCCTCCCCTCTTGCAGGTGCAGTAAATAGAGAAATGAAAACCATTTCGGTAAATAATGACGAATCCTTAAAGACCTTGAATAATATAAGTAAAGAAAGAAAATCAATTTTATTGAGTACATGCTTTGTTTTTATAGAAGATAATTTCGGAAATAAACGAAGGTTTAGAGTCATTTTGGATAATGCTAGCAATGTCAATATTTTAACTAAGGATTGCGCTGACATGCTGAAATTTAAAAAAAGGATAATTAATGTACCCGTTACAGGATTAAACGGTTATACTTATAATGTAAAAAATAAAATTTCGAGTGTAATTACAAACGAAGATGGCTCTTTCAGGGAGAATATAGATTTCTTAATTGTTCCCAAAATCACGGATGTAATTCCATCAAAGCAATTAAATGTATCGGACATTAATTTACCGAATATTGTGGAATTGGCAGACCCCACATTTTTCAAACCGGGAAAAATTCACGCATTGGTTGGCGCTGAATTATTTTATAGAATTTTAAAGCATAATTCAGTTAAGATAAATGATAAACTTTTTCTGCAAGACACTGTTTTTGGATGGATCCCAACTGGGGCGCTAGAGGAGAACACGCAAACAAACAATATTACTATGTGCAATTTCGTTAGAGATTTCGATGAAATAAATGATAATTTAAAACAATTTTTCGAGCTTGAGTCTATAGGCATAAAACATGATGATCCGAAAATATCGGAAACTGATCAAGCACAACAAATATTCGATAAAACTGTCAAATTTGTAGGCGATCGTTATGAAGTTCAGTTACCCTGGAAAAGAGACTGGAAGGATTTAAATGATAATTTTAATGTTGCGAAACAGCGTTTGGAAGGTCTAAAAAGAAAATTTTATCGAAACCCAGAGCTTTTTCGACAATATTCTGAAATAATCACGGAATACTTAAAGCAAGGAATTATAGAGCAGGTGCAAGAAAATGAACCTGTTTTAGACAGGGCAGTTTATTATTTGCCCCATCATGCGGTCTGTAAAGAAGATAAACTTACTACAAAGGTCCGAATCGTCTTCGATGCCAGCTCTCATGATAACAATGATTTGTCCCTTAATGATTGTTTATGGCCCTGCACCAACTTAAATCCACTTCTATTTGATATTTTAATCCACTTCAGATTATACGAAATTGCCTTTTCTTCTGATATAGAGAAGGCGTTTCTTCAAATCTCACTAGCTGAAAAAGATCGGGATTCTGTCCGTTTTCTGTGGTATGATGATGGTTTAAAATCTTTCAAGGTCTTCAGATTCAAACGTGTTATTTTTGGAGTCAATGCCTCTCCATTCCTCCTATCTGCTACCATAAAGGAGCACATCAAGCGGTTTACGAACCTACACCCAAGAACTGTTCACCTACTCGATAAATATATTTATGTGGACGATTTTATATTTGGCGAAGATACGCTGCAAGAAGCTCTTGATGTTTCCCTGAATGCTAACAAAATAATGTCTGAAGCAGGAATGATTCTTCGAAAATGGATAACCAATGATGAAGCGTTACTGCAGTGCTGGCAAAAGGAAGGTTTAAATATTCAAGCAGAACATGCTGCAATAAGCCTAGGAAGCAATCTAAGCAAGGTATTAGGAATGTCCTGGAAAACAGAAGAAGATTGTCTGACATTCGAAGTCAAAAGTTTAATAGAATTCTTGTCATCGCAAAAAAGCTCAAAGCGTCTACTATTGCAAGCAGTTGGTAAAATCTTCGATCCGTTAGGCATGCTGACGCCATTCACCATTAGAATAAAATGCCTGTTCCAAGAACTATGGCTAAAGAAGACAGCATGGGATGAACAGTTACCAACTAATGTGCACGAAAAATGGTTAAAGTGGCTCGAAGAACTTCCAAATTTAGCAGAATTAAAAATTCCGAGGAAAATTCTTGGTTGCTTGAATCAAGTAATAGCTGTAGAAATACACGCCTTTTCTGATGCTAGTAAAATAGCGTATGGATCTGCAATTTATCTGAGAATAAAAAGAGAGAGTGGTGTGGAAGTCAATCTCGTGACTTCAAAGAGTCGTGTTGCACCGATAAAGGAGATAACTCTGCCTCGGCTAGAACTTCTCGGAGCCTTACTAAGTGCAAGACTGACCAATAAAGTAAAACCCATCCTAGATCAAAAAATCACATCGAAGGTGTACTATTGGACAGATTCCAAAATAACCTTATTCTGGATCAAAGAATCATCAAAGCGATGGAAGCAGTTTGTGGCAAACCGTGTCATAGAGATTAATGCACTTTCAGATTCGAACTCTTGGTATCACTGCTCTAGCAAGGACAATCCTGCCGATCTCTTGACCAGAGGTGCGAGTGTTAATTCTCTTGTAGAGAATCCAATGTGGTTTAGGGGACCAAAATTCCTAGCAGCTGATGACTTGGTGACTGAGCAAGAAACTATTTCTGTGCCAGAAACAGATTACATTCCAGAGACTAAATCAAAATATAAAAATAACTGTAATGATTTCAATTCTAATATTTCTCTTTCTCTTTTCAGGAATCCTGAAGAAGTATATTTTTTTCTCAACATAAGTGGTAAATACTATAGTATTCTTCGCATACTGGCATATGTTTATAGGTTTTTTCACAATTGCAAATGCAAGTTAGCAGACCGGCGCAGAGGCAGCCTCACAACCCCAGAAATAAAAAATTCAGAAGTTTCTCTAATTAGATTAGTACAAAATGCAGAATTTCAGGAAGAGATTAAGGGTTTAAAACGGGAATCAAGGGTTCCCCCTTCCAGTAAAATTAAATGTTTATCCCCCTTTTTGGATCAAGATAATATCTTAAGAGTTGGCGGTAGGTTGGAAAATTCAGATTTAAACTTTGATAAGAAGCATCAAATCATTTTGCCGAAAGGCCATAAGCTCACAAAACTCATATTTGAGCATTTTCACAGGAAGTATTTTCATATTGGTCCCCAAACTTTAATCCATTACGTACGAATGCGGTTTTGGCCCGTAAGTGGAAAAAATTTAGCGCGAAAAGTAGTGCATGATTGCGTTGTCTGTTTTAGGAGCAACCCAGTTACTGCTAAACAAATCATGGGTGACCTCCCATCAAAAAGAGTAACTCCAAACTTTACGTTTAACCATACAGGAGCCGATTTTGCGGCCCTTTTGAGATTAAATATAAAAATCAAAGAAAAGGGATTTTTCATAAGGTTTATATCGCGATTTTCGTTAGCTTAGTAACAAAATATTTCTTCAGAAATTTAATGAAATCTAATGTATATACTTATTTCTCATTGTTTATGTATTTTAAGGTGCACCTAAGATTTACATGTTATTTTACATTCAACTTTTCTTAAGAACAATATAGAACTATTTTTAGAAAATAGCTTAAATTTTGTAACAAAGAATTTAATTTTATTGTATAGTCCTTGTTATTGCAACTTATTATTATTGTATTTGTATTGTAATATTATTTTATGGTATTGGTATTTTATTTAGTTCTTGTATTTATAGTGTATTTTTAATATTTTGAATGTGCTACGCACATTGCAACGCGGGGCGGCATGTTCGGACCTTGTGCGCATGCCGAACGAGCTCCGTAGCTTTGCGGTCATGTGACCCAGTTCAGTTGTGGCTTGAGCTGCCATTGCGGCACGTTGTGTATTCGAGCGGGTCTTATCCCCAAGTATATAGTTGTTCTTTAGCTGCCATTTCGGCACATTGTGTATTCGAGCGGGTCTTATCCCCAAGTATATAGTTGTTCTTTAGCTGCCATTTCGGCACATTGTGTATTCGAGCGGGTCTTATCCCCAAGTATATAGTTGTTCTTTAGCTGCCATTTCGGCACATTGTGTATTCGAGCGGGTCTTATCCCCAAGTATATAGTTGTTCTTTAGCTGCCATTTCGGCACATTGTGTATTCGAGCGGGTCTTATCCCCAAGTATAGTATGTTGTTCTTGAGCTGCCATTGTGGCACATTATGCTATAGCGGGTCTTATCCCCAATTATTCTGTTGCTTATAGCGGGAGTATTCCCCAAAAGATGTTTTATGAACGTCACTTGTTCTAACAGCGGGTTATTACCCCAAAGTCACCTCATCATTCTACATGTTTTTCAGTGTTTGTGATTGTTTGTAACATTTGTGTGCTGTGTGATATAAAAATGTGAAAAAGAAACTATTTGTCTTCAATCTTAAAGTTACACACAGTATTCACATACAAGGTCATTTTGGGGTCGCTACAGATCAATACATTTTACTGGGACTGAAGGTTGAAACAGTTGAAGAATCGCAGTAAACAAAGTCACACAGTTGGAAACATTTCGCCAAATTAGCGAAATATTAGCGACATTGTTGAGATTTGGTGAGAAATTAAACTTTCAAGATTACCAACGCCAAAACACATGCTTGGAGCCAAATGAAAGAATGTCACCGAATTTGTTTATATTTGGCGGCATTTGGCGAAATAAATTGCCATTTATAATCTGGAGAAATCTCATTTTTAGAATTTGATTTTCTAGAAATTCTGAATAGGAACCGAGATGCATGATTCAAGTAAATCTGAGCCCATAGAACGTTTTCGAAAACAGAATTTAACCAGTCATCAACCGCAGGGGATCACCCCAGAATTTCTTAATACCATGGACATCGCGGATGTCACTGATGCCGCACAAACTGAAACTCAAAACTAACACTGTAATCCTGTTGCTGCGAAACTCGATGTATCAGATGGGCTTTGCAATGGTGCACGTCTTATTGTGACTGATCTTTCAATAACATCATCGAGGCAAAAATAATTACCGGCGTCTATTTCGATCGTGTGTTTCACATATCCCGAATAGCACTAGACTCAAGCAAGAGCCAACTGGGCTGCACTATGCAGTGCCATCAGTTATACTGCCGGCGTTCCCTATCACCGTTTACAAGGCTCAGGAGCAAACATTCCATTTCATTGGAGTTGATTTAAGCACTCCTTTTTTTGCGCGGAATGCTGTACGTTGCTTTCTCACATGTAAGAAGGCATTCAGGCCTAATGTTCCTACTACTAAAAGAAAATGTGCAATGAACTAAAAATGTTATTTGGAAGAATGCCCTTTCTCTGTAAATATGTATGTAATGTAAAATTTATAAAAATGTACATAGATTTAATATTGGTCGTTTCTGTAAATAACACTTATAAAATATAATGCTTTATGGCATTAATACAGCGAAAATGTGTCGCTATATCGAGTTGAAAACAAAGCTAATTTTAGCCGAGTTTATCTCGGTCTTCCTCGCAGGTATTTACCTAATAATGCAATTTACCTTCAACAATTTATTCCACGTCCAACCTGAAAAATTGGCGATCGTCTACAAAATAAGACTTCGTATAGATGATGAATTTAAAATATAACTTATAGCAAATTTACTTAATGAAAAATAACCTTGTATTTTTTTTTCCTTTGATGCTTTTATTCATGTTAATTAAACATTTTAAAAGAGAAAGAACACATTATGTTTATAAAATTATGTAAAAAAACTCTTATTATCATTAAACTAAAACTACAACATGTTAAAAGTGAATAACGAGCATTTTAAGGCTCTGTTTATAAATACCTTTTAATAAACACATCTACATATTTCGTAAGCACAATCGGCGAGTTTTTTCAAGATCAATATTAATAAACAAACTATTTCTGCAAAAATTTAAATAATAATTTAAAAATAAATTTAGTTTTTAAAAGATAATTCATTGTTTAAAAAAAACTAGTTGAATGTGCCAATCCCAAAACTTTTTTGTATCTTATACATCTTAATATTTCAAAACCTAGTTACAGATGTTAATACTTTAATATTATTAGTTCAATATTTATACCAACTTTGATTTTCATCTTAAATTACTGCTCCAGTCAATTAAATGGACTAATAACGAGTTAATCTATATCATGATATTTGTTAAAATTATTAATTTTTCGTTATTCTGTTGTTATCAGGTGTTTGCGAATAGCCGGTTTAGCAGGAAGCGAGCCACTGCATGAGCCGCCGATGCACAATAGCACTATGAAAAATCAAGAAAAGTATACAAAATCGCTATCACAGAGCCCCTTTACCGCGCAATATTTCCAAATTCAAGGAGGACCTGTTGGTCAAAGCCAAAAACATGCACAAAAATTTTGGTTCAATTGTATGCATAATTTTATACACTGCTCGATGGTACAATAATGAAAATGAAACAGAGATCGCAATTATAGCGCCCCCTTCTGGCGAAATTTTTTCAAGTTCAGGGAGGACTTGCTTGCCATAGCCAGAAACATACACAAAAAATTTTGTTCAATTCTATGCATAAATTCATACACTTTTCAGTAGTACAATATTCAAAATGGCACAAAAATCGAAGAAAAATCGCTATTACAGTGGCCCCTACCGGCGATTTTTTCACAAATTAAGGGAGGACCACCTTGACATAGCCAAGATCTTAAAAAAATTGTTTGTTTCAATTCTACGCATAACTTCATACAGTTTTCGATGGTACAATATTCAAAATACACAAAAATCGCTAGTACAGCGCGCCCTACCGGCGAATTTTTCAAAATTCATGGAGGACCTGCTTGCCATATCCAAAAACTTAAAATAAAAATTTGTTTCAATTCTATGCATAACTTCATACACTTTTGGATGGTACAATATTAAACATCGCACAAAAATCGCTATTAACGCACCCGCTACCGGCGAATTTTTTCCAAATTCAGGAAAGAGCTGCTTGCTATAGCTAAAACTTAAAATAAAAATTTGGTTCAATTCTATGCATAACTTCATACACTTTTGTATGGTACAATATTCAAAATCGCACAAAAATCGCTATTACAGCGCCCTCTAGCGGTGATTTTTTCTCCAAATTCAGGGAGGACCTGCTTGCCATAGCCAAAAACTTAAAATAAAAATTTGGTTCAATTCTATGCATAACTTCATACACTTTTTGATGGTACAATGGCGACAGACAGACGGACAGAGGGACAGACACACGGACAGACAGACATTTTCTATAAACATGTTTTTGGGGATCTCTGACCCCTATAACGTGTAAATCCGTCGAAAAGCGGAAGTCGAAAAACATTTCGATTAAAACGCTTTCTTCTATTGAAGATAGAAGAAAGTAAAAAATCAAGGATTTTTTTTCTTGTTACTTTCTTCTATCTTCAATAGAAAAAAGTATTGTAATCGAAATTTTCTTCGACTTCCAGTTTTCGGCGGATTTACACGTTTTAGGGTTCAGAGATCCCAAAAAACATGTTTATAGAAAATGTCTGTCTGTCGCCATTGAAACATCAAAAAGTGTATGAAGTTATGCATAGAATTGAACCAAATTTTTATTTTAAGTTTTTGGCTATGGCAAGCAGATTCTCCCTGAATTTGGAAAAAATTCGCCGGTAGGGGGCGCTGTAATAGCGATTTTTGTGCGATTTTGAATATTGTACAACCCAAAAGTGTATGAAGTTATGCATAGAATTGAACCAAATTTTTATTTTAAGTTCTTGGATATGGCAAGTAGGTCCTGCCTGATTTTGGAAAAAATTCACCGGTAGGTGGCGCTGTAACAGCAATTTTTGTGCGATTTTGAATATTGTACCATCCAAAAGTGTATGAAGTTATGTATAGAATTGATCCAAATTTTTATTTTAAGTTTTTGGCTATGGCAAGCAGGTCCTCCCAGAATTTAGAAAATATTCACCGGTAGGAGGCGCTGCAATAGCGATTTTTGTGAGATTTTGAATAGTGAACCATCCAAAAGTGTATGAATTTATGCATAGATTTGATCCAAATTTTTATTTTAAGTTTTTGGCTATAGCAAGCAGGTCCTCCCAGAATTTGGAAAAATTCGCCGGTAGGGGGCATTGTAACAACGATTTTTAGGCGATTTTGAATATCGTACCATCCAAAAGTGTATGAAGTTATGCATAGAATTAAACCAAATGTTTATTTTAAGTTTTTGGCTATGGCAAGCAGATGCTCCCTGAATTTGGAAAAAAATCTCCGCTAGGGGGGCTGTTATAGCAATTTTTGTGCGATTTTGAATATTGTACCATCGAAAAGTGTATGAAGTTATACATAGCATCGAGCCAAATATTTTGTATTTGTTTTTGGTCATGGCACGAAGGTCCTCCCTGTATTTGGAAAAATTCCGCCGGAATGGGGCGCTGTAGTTGCGATGTATGTACCATTTTCATTATTGTACCATGGAAAATTGTATGAATTTAAGCATAGAATTGAACCAAATTTTTTGTGTACGTTTCTTACTATGGCAAACAGGTCCTTCCTGAATTTGAAAAAAAATCTGCCGGAAGGGGGGGCGTTGTAATTGTGATGCTTGTGCCATTTTCTTTATTGTACAATCGAAAAGTGTATAAAATTATGCATACAATTGAACCAAATTTTTTCGTGCATGTTTTTGGCTTTGGCCAACAGGTTCTCCTTGAATTTGGAAATATTGCGCTGTAAAGGGGGTCTGTGATAGAGATTTTTGTATGTTTTTCTTGATTTTTTGTAGTTCTGTTGTCCATCATCGACTCGTGCAGAGGCGGTAACTCGATTTTTGCTAAGCCGGATATTCGCAAACATCTGATAACAACAGAATAAGAAAAAACTATTAATTTTAACAAACATCATGATATTGATTAATTCGTTTTTAGTTCGTTTAATTGACTGAAGCAGAAATTTAAGATGAAAATCAAAGTTGGTATAGTATTGACAAAAAATATTGAAGTATTAACATGTGTAACTAGTTTTTGAAATATTATGTATAAGAGACAAGAAAGTTTTGGGATCGGCACATCCAACTAGTTTTTTTTTTTTTTTTTTTTTTTGCAACTGCCCATAACTTTTGCAACTTGACTTTTTATTACTTTTTTCTTAAGTATGAAATCGCATATTGTTTTGTAATTCTTTTAAGATATACGAGAAAGAAGACATACGTATAAAATGTAATTCCCTTGAAATGTATGTCATGTTTCTTTTTTATATTCTTTTCTTATTACATGAAAGTAAAATTCTTAAGTGTTATCAACAAAGAATTATCTTAAAAGAATAGACACTTCCGGAATGCATGAAAACGGCAAGCGGTTTGAAAGGAATATAATATTACAATTCTAATGTATTACAATTGTAACTCTTATCATTTCTTAAGATATAAAACACCTGCTCCCACAAGAAAATAGTTGAACGATTCTAATAAACTTTTCAATTTCATTTTCGGCATGTGTGTAAGTGAATAAAATAAATACAAAATTGTCGCTTTCTTGGTTAATATATTCAACAGTAAGAAATAAAATGTATTTTTCTCTTATCTAGTTTTGCATTTTAGCGGAGACTGAAAATGAAGACAGTGCTTCAAAGTCTTTGAATTGTGTTTTTAGAAGTGTGCTTAAAAGAAATTTTATACTTAAAGCTTCTAGGAATTTCAAAGACTGTTTTCAAATTTCATTTTATATAATGCAAATTTATTCAAATACATGTTGCATGTATAGGAAAAGAATGTTAGAATTTACTTTGAAAAATTCCGAAAATAGGTTTAAATATATATAGGCTATGTTAACTTATTGTTATAAATGTTCTATAATAAATAAAGTCTCATTCTGTAGAACACCTTTTGGCATTGTTATTTTTTCAGTGCATATACAAATAATTTTCTTTTGTTTTCTTAATAAGACTTGAAATTAATTTTAAAAAATGCGGTGTAATATTCTTTTACTTGTTTTTGTTACGCTCTAAAGCAACATGCCTGCATGCTGTCTTACCAATATAGACATTTAAACATAAATCTTAAATATTTTCTATAAAATTATAACATTAAAATGATGATTTGTAAACAAAGAATTTTTTTCCGTATTAACTATTTAAAAAGCATTACTCTAAATTATGGGCTTTAAATTTTTTTTGAAGAAATACGAAATAGAAAACTACACTGGTGTCCAAAATTAAGGACCAAACACAAAATGCTAATTTTCAAGTACGCGAATACTCAAAAGGAAATAATATAATTGGAATAATTACTATCTCTACAGCACAGCTAGTCCATATAACACCTCATTCATTTCACACATTGTCACAAGTGTCACACTCACTACGGTGTAGCAAAAAAATAGGAAATTCCATACATCTCATTATGAGTCTCAAACGATCACTATATCTGACTCCACTGAGACGTCATTGTGACTGCTGCTTTGTGACGAGTCACCATGTAACTTTATAATGTAGTTACATTGTGACTCTCATGTGACTGTCATCTGTAGACTCAATTTCAAAGTCATCCTGAACGCTGCATTGTAATAAGTTACCAAATAATGTCACATTAAAGTCACATGATGACTTTCAGGTAACAGAGAGACTAGTGTGAAGTCACCGTTGTGCTCTTTTGTGAAAAGTCACCATGTGACTATAATGTGATACTATTTTTTGACTTATCATAACGCAACGTTCATGATGACTTTGAAATTGAGTCTAAAAATGCCAGTCACATGAGAGTCACAATGTAACGACATTGTAAAGTCACCTGGTAACTCGTCGCAAAGCAGCAGTCAGATTGACGTCTCAGTGGAATCAAATATAGTGATCATTTGAGACTCATAATGAGAAATGTGGAATTTCCTATTTTTTGTTTCACCGTAGTGACTGTGATACTTGTGACCATGTGTGACATGAATGAGATGCTATATGGACTAGCTGTGCTGTAGGGATAGTAATAATTGTAATTATATTATTTCCTTTTGAGTATTCGCTTACTTAAAAATTAGCATTTTGTGATTGGTCCTTAATTCTGGGCACCAGTGTATATCTGGAAGTACAATAAGTAACTCTCTTTGTAACTTTTAATTATATAAAGTGACATACAAATTTTTTGAGATTTTTTATTTCAAGTACCTGTTTATTTAACTAATTAAAACCCTACGCACTGGTGGAAAATTGGCGCAGAGGAGGAGCCTATTGACACCAGTAAAGTTTTATAGTATTCTTCACCTTAATAAAAACGCATAAATTCTGTTATTAGATAAGGCGAAAAATGCTACTAAAATTTACTGGTGTCAGTAGGCTCCTCCTCTGCGCCAATTTTCCACCACTGCCTTACGTGTCCTTCCTCAGATATGCAACCGAGTATCTTTTTGAAAATCGACTTTAAACGTTTTTTAATCATGCACAAGTTTTTAATCAAAATATAATATCCCCTAAACTGTATAAAATATTGTTGCATGAAACATGCTTTTAAGTTAAAACGAAAAACCAAAATTCATAGTTTAAAGATATTTTATGTGCTAAAATAGTCTTCTCATTCATAGATGTTAGACTGTTAAATAACTAAAGTTATAAAGAATTGACCAAAAATAGACAAGAATAAATTTTAGCCATAAATACATCAACATTTTGGATTGAATTATCTATTAAGTAATTTCAGCGGAAATATTCTGAACTCAAATTAAAAGAACGTGTAATCCAACAATCTATCTATAGAAAATTAATAGATAGTATATTTAATCATTTCTATATAGTTAATAAAATAGTACGGAATTTTGGAAAATTTTACAACTTCTGGAAAGATTTCGTTTTTTTTATGGATTTACTTGCGCTTAGTGTACGTTAAACTGTTAGGCTATTTTGAGTGCACAGATGAAAAAAAATGCTTGAAATGTTTCAATTTTCAATTTTGAGCTTATACATTCTCACAATCGTTTGACTTTTGGGGAAAAAAATCTGGCAAAATTAAACTTGCTAAAATAACATTTTAATCTGATAGACGAATAATGCCTTAATGATTCAAAATAAGGAAAAAATGGTCAGCAGCGAAAATTTTCTTATTTAACTGAGGTTTAAGTTAAACTTGCGAATTTAATTTTCCTTACCATTTTACCCCTATAACTTTTTATTTTCTTCTGAATTTTTACTTATAATGAATTTGCATAGTACCCATAGGACATTCAAATAAGAAATAATAACAATGTAGTACTTTTAATACAGAATTTTTGTATAACATTGTTTTAAAGGGGTGTTAAAGAAGGGATGGTAAGGTAAAAAAGGGAAATGGTATTGGAAAAAAGGGACGAAATGGTAAAAAAAGGGACGGTAAGGAAAATTACCACCTATTTTTAGGAAAGCCATGTTAAGACTGAGTGATAGCCACAATGTTCATTGATTTTTAGAAACAGTTGTTAACATTGGATTAAATTAATCTTTTTTTTTTAATTTATCTCGAAAAGTGCAGGAATAAACCTTGGGGCCGGTGAGACTACCAATAAAGCCACGATGCTTGAAATTGATATTTAAATGCTGATTTAAATTCTACAGTAAATTTTCTGCTAAACAATTTTAGACATTATTTCTCTAGCACACTTCTGCATGAGAAAAAACTTGAATAAAATTTTGTGGCTGCATCTGAAGTGATTTTCTGTATAATTTTAGAAGAGTGATGGTAAAAAATCTAAAACCTAGGAACAGAGTTTAAAAAATAATAACAATCCTAAAAATGTGTGCAGGCTAATTTTTAGCTACTTATTTATATAAAACAACATTTCCAGTTTCAGAAAAAAATTACATCGGATTATTTTTATTGAAAAAATTTATTCAGACAGCTCCAAACTTAAAAATCAGCGTCAGGAACACGAGACGGTATAGGCGTTTTCCAGGTGTTTGGACCCCAACATCGTCCAAAACTTATTTATCTCATTAATATTATTGTGCAATCATGCAATGGGATGTTCACAAGTATATGAAACAAAAAAAACATAAAAAGTGTATTAAATAAAAAATTATTATTCAGAGACATGAAAGCCAAAAGATTGTGAGAATGCCCCATATATATGTGTGTGTGTTTTCTTTTTAATTTTAAGCGAAAAATTTATCAGCAAGTATGGGCACTTACGTGTTATCCGTGCTAGGAAAATACACCCCCGTAACAATGGTGACGATAATACTAATTACAGAAACCCTTTTTTTTCTCTTTTATTATAGTAACTACATACTTAATAGTACATAAAATATTTACTTAATAAATGGATTTCCACATATATTTATATACAACTATGTAATAGTATCGGTATATATACAGGACAGTAGTGTAGTTGTCAGCTTGTTTGCCTACCCTACTACAGGTCCCCTGTTCGATCCCGGGCTGAAAATTGTGTCAGGTTCACGCAACTTTTAATCCCTTCTGGATCAATAAAAGGAGCAAAAGGCTTGTTTAGGAACTAAGCACTGGTAATCCCGCGTAAGACCAACATCCCCTACATAAGAGAGAAAGTAATTTTTAATAATTCCAATCATCAAGGTTAGCTGGGTGAAAAAGTTCGACCAGAATCGTCTGGGATAGCTCAGATGGCAGAGCACTGGCGGCTTCAGCCAGGAGATCCCGGGTTCGAATCCTGGTCCGGACATTTTTCGCCCAGTTGGAAATTTACATCTAAAACGAAATATGTAAGGTTAAAATATTTTCTGTGTTTTGCCTGCTTTGTGTGACGTTTTCGTAACATGTGACAAGGGTTTCTCCCTTATCTAGGGGGTGTTGGCAAGATTGGCCACTTGACCGTGACCTATGTTGCATAGAACCTTAGGGCCCATGGTCAAGAAAACAAGACTGCTCACCGTAGGTCATAATCCTAAATGGTTTGTAGCGCCGCATGTTTATTCTTTTTCTTCTTGGACTTAAAATATATAACGGGATTAGACAAATCTGGAAACAACTAAATAATCTAGTTACGTAACATATAAACTTCTAAAAAGAACCTGTAATTTGGTTCACAATACCATACATATCTATGTACATTTTTTGCTATTTTTTCTCAGAATGCTTCTTTCAATATTTTGCACATTTTCTTACAAAATCTGTTGAAGCTAGAAAACTGAACCTTCTCATGTTTTTATAGTTAATGTATTTTTTAAATTACGAATGAAACTATAATATGAGTTTTTATTTTCCAACTGAATGAAAAAATGTATATACCATGATTTAAACAAGCGACTTTTAGCTTAAGTATCAAATGCTCTGTCAACTGAGCATTTGATTTGACTTTTCTTCATAATTCATTTTGTATTTCATTATCATTTTATTTAATACAAACATATACACATATAATATATACATTTAAAATAAATAATTACCTAATTGGTACCTAATTGGCACCAAAATGGCATTATTTTGGTTGACATGGTAACCCGGCTATTGTTGTTTATTTAATAATACATGTTTATTTACTTTTTTTTTTTTTAATTTACATAAATTGTTTTGTTCTATAGTTAATTATTTTTTTGGTTATTTTCCTTTAAAAATAATATAAAATAATTAAAAAATACGGTACTACTTAGTTATTCCGTCGACCCATTTCGCCAAATTACACAGATTGACATAATTTTTATTTTAAATAACGAAAGAACAAAGAAAATAATATAACATTAATAAATATACAAATAAAACGTCGAAATAAAAATCACTTGATGACGTAAAGACGTGTAACTTGCTTAAAGTCAAGTGAATGTGACATTTACGATCAACCATTATTGGCATTTAATCTTATAGTTTGGTGATAGATTTTTGGTCGACTGTATAACTAAGTAGTACCAAAAATACATACATAACTGGTATTCGAAAACGACGTTTTCGCCAAATTTTCGTTAAAAAAATCACGCCAAACCCGGTGCGTATATGGCATCTGGCCAAATATTAAATGATGTAACAAACGATGACATTTAATTTCAACTTCAAAGCAATGTTTTAATTTACCACTCTAAAAATATAAAAAATATGCTAACTTGCGAGTTGAAAAATTAGCTATTGGTGAGATTTGCACCCGACTAGCGTAACAGTACCAAGAATTCTTTGCGACCATTGAAACTTTTATGTAGTTTTATTCGAAAAAGAAATTTGACTTTTTAATCAAAAGGGAAAACTTTCAGCACAGTTGTCATATACGGACCCATATTGGAGCGGTTTTTTTCTGACACCAATGTCATATACGCAACGGGTACTTAACTGGCGCCAAAGTATCGTTATTTTGCTTGATTTGGTAAGCCGGATGTTGTTGTTTATGCTGTTGATGTTTTCCTCAAATTAGCGTCGGAAGGAATCGCGCCAATATGGGGCCGTATATGATATCTGGGCCAAAACTTTCATATGAAAAGCGAAGGGATCAGAGTGTATTTATTTATGGCAGCTATATGACTTGGACTATTATAATATAGATCAAATCGTGGCGATAGAATAATATTTGGCGACTTATCATCTGTACCTGGCTAACATTAAAGTACCAAAATGGCACTAGGAATATAAAAAGCGAAGTGGTTCGCCCGGAACTATTGATGATAGTCACATGACTTAGGCTATTGTTATAGAAATTGTTTTAAAATACCGGGAGACAAAGACTCTGTAAACTTAATTCATTTTTTTAGCTTCTTTTCAAATATTTAACTGATCATCTTTAATCAAACACGAAAACAACTATTGTATGTCAACAGCAACTGATTCGGCCTTAAATTTTTGAAATCAAAGGAATTTGAATGGAAACCCGTTTACAGGGAGAACTGCACATCTTTTTTCAGTATAATTAAATCTTCTATAATATTTTTAAAACCGATCAGATTAGCGTGTTTTTAGATTCTGCGGTGTCTGAACGGTGTTTGGCGAGCGTAGCTTGCAGGGGGCAGAGCCCCCTAGTATTATATAATATTAAAAACTTTTTCACTTTTTTAATGTATTTTATTAAAACATTTCAAACATAAAAAGGATTTTCCTTCACAAGAATTGCAAGTTTTATTCACAAATTTTGTACAAATATATCTAAACAATTTCTGTGTATGCTGTCGCTTAAACGGAAATTAAAGTAAAATTAGTGTCGCGTTTTACGTGTATGGCGGTATAAAAATCTTTAGGTAATATACAAGCCTGCACAACAGAATTCAAATATGTTTCCGTCTATTCATAGAAATTACTGAAGAGGAATTTTCAACTTTATTATGTGGGTTTTTTTTCTAATCATTAGCATACTCTTTAGAATATAGAAGAACCCCGCTAATCCGAACTAATTGCGGCCTGTGCCTGTTCGGATTACAAAAAATTCGAATTACCCGAAATTCAGATAAAAATAGAAAAGAAAAAAAAAGCGTGCTAAAAAAAATGTAAGTTATAAGTACTCAGTAACAGAGTAAACATCCTTTAATCTGGCATTCAGAGGTTCGGCATACTGCATAATCTGGCACGACTTTCGGGAAAAAATAGTATTACTTGTTTAATCACTCCAGATGTTTATAATGATCCAATAGTTTTTCAGAATGATGAATTACGTAACAAACCCTTACAAACGGTTCAAAATTGCGATTCTGTAAATAGCTTAATCACCACGTCGATGAAGGAGGAAGGAAAAAACAAAACTGTAGATAATTTGCGAAATCAAACTGTTAAAAGGAAAAATACATTTTTATCATCTGAATTAAATATTTTTTACATTTTGGAAAATAATTTTATAGCGGCTGGAAAACAAACTGATATTCCAGATTTTTTTAAAATGGCTTCTACGAGTAGGCCTGTTGCATGTTTTCATCTTATATTCGTGTACATAAGTTGTACTTTTACATTTTAAACTTTTTTTTATGTTCTATTCAAGCTGTTTAAAAAATGAAAAACATGCTTTAAAGCAATTTTTTGTCTAATTCTAACTTCTACACGTTTTTCCATATATTAATTCCGTAATCTGGAAAACTTCGTAGTAAAAAGTAATTTAATGTTTTTAGTACAATATTTCAATCCTTTCGTTTAATCTATTTAAGTATAATTTTCGAAAATGAAGTCGGTTCGGATTAACCGCAATTTCAGATCAGCGGAGTTCTACAGTACATACAAATCTACAGATTATATACTTTGTTGAAAAAAAAAACTGGGGTACGTTTCCGGCTGGGGCCAGTGATTGTTGAAATCTGTTATTTAAATGTTTTATGCGCTTTCTTAAATGTTTACTTAGATATCTTATTAAACAGCGAAAGTTTGTTAAAGTATCCTGAAATTATTTGAAAGTTTTTTATAATCTATGCTTGATGCTTGATTTTAATTGCAGTTTCTTTTTATGAAGACATTTTCAGTTTCGGAATCGGTTCGAAACTCAAAATAATTGACGTAAAAATACTATAGGTTTTAGAAGGTGCTGAACGCGATTTGGTGGTTTTTAGAAAATGTTTGTCTATCACTCTGTCTGTCATGCTCTCTTTCACTCTGTGAATCTGTATGTGACAAAAGTTTTGTGGGCATCTATCTCAAGATCTAATGCAACGCAATTTCACAAAACTTTATATATCGTTAGATCTTGATATAAACTAGTGCTGCTTACTTTTTGGTGTAAAACGTCCAACAGGTGGTGCTGCTGTGCTGCATTTTTCCCGATTTTCGCAATAGACTCTCAACATCTCAACAACTAATGCACGAATTTTCATAAAACTTCAGATTCGATTAGTCCTTGATATAATTTGATGCTGATTATGTTTTGGTGAGAATCGCTCTACAGGTGGAGCTGCTATACTGCATTATTCATGATTATCGCAATAGCTCTATCTCAAGAACTAATGCACGAATTTTCATCAAACTTCAGATTCAGTTAGTCTCTGACATAAATTAGTGCTGTTTATTTTTGGTATAAATCTCCCAACAGAGGCGCTGCTATGCTGCATTTTTCACGATTTCCGCAATAGCTGTATCTCAAGAACTAACATACATGAATTTTCATGAAGCTTCAGATTCAGTTAGTCGCTGGTATAAATTGGTCCTAATTAGTTTTGGGTGTAAATCGTACACCCGGTGGCGTTTTTATGTAGAATTTTTTAAGATTTTCGCAATAGCCCTATCTCAAAAACTAATGCACGGATTTTCATCAAACTTCAGATTCAGTTTGAAGTTGACCTAAGTTGGTGATTTGATTTTGGTGTAAATCGTCTAACCGGTGGCGCTGATATGCTGCATTTTTCAGGAAGTAATAACATGTATGAGATAGAAGAAAGTTTTGGGATTGCCATATCCGACTAGTATTTGTTCACTAAAGTTGTGGTCAATCTCTAACCGAGCCTCTTTTTTTTTTTTTTTTTTTTTTTTTATTTATTTATTTATTTTATTCTTTTTCTTGAGGTCACTTCCTATTTTAGTATGGGTTCCAAAATTGAGAATACTTCTACACCAAATATTTTAACCAAAATCGAAAAAGAAAAAAAAGACCTTGCTTAGAGATTGATCTCAACTATCCTATGAAAAAAATCCTTATAGAGCTTGAAAAGACAAATGAAAAATTTGAAAAGAACGCTTTCATAGATTTCATAGAATTAAAAGTACCTTGCAAGTTTTGCCGTGAAGCTAGCGTAAACTCTTAACCCCTGAACCACCGCATTCAATTTAGTTATTTAATTACGTGAAATGTGGGAAGATGAAATAAAGGATTATTTATATTATACTAACACAAATAAGGTAAACAACTTCCATAATCACAATAAGAATTAGATATGCCAAAAACCAAATGTTTAGAACATTGCAGTCTGAACTGAAAATGAGGATGTACACTGTAAATTGCAATCTCTGGAATTCAGACACAAGTATCTGAAACGGAGTGTTCAATTTTCAGACGCTTTAAAGTGGCTTAATTTTTTTAGACACTTTTTGCGTTTGAATTTCAGACACTTCAAATATCTGAATCGCAGTCATTTTTTTTTTCTTTTTGCTAAGTATTATACGTAGCCACGCTTGACCACGCCGAATCCTAGAAAAGTAGTGACGTGAGATGATTTCTGATAATAATATCAAGTCTAGAAGTTGTGGTTTTGAATCACCTATCTTGAAACTGAAAAAGATCAGAAGTTGACTATTTTCAGCATAGCAAATGGAATATTTCTAAAATGTTCGGAAACACCAAAATTAAAAACAGATATTCCTTTGATTAGAATTATCGGATTTAATGAGTTTTATCAGTCCGAACAGTTTAAAATAAATAAATGTAGACAAGTCATTTATTGTATTAAATCTATCAGGTATCGATGATATGTGTGAATGGAACCATGTTCAAACTGTATTATTTTAAATATTTGAAATTTATTATGAGGTACAAAACATGAGGCGGAGGAAACCTTATTAGGCAAGGAAAGCAAACATAATAATTAAAAGCAGCTTTTAAATAGGGATGTTTACTATAAAGTCTTAGGAATTCCAGTCCATGTCACATGATAAATCTATTGGAAATGTGAAAACCGATGCAAACATTACAAATGCTGACGCATTAAATGCTTATAAAAATATTGTATACATAAATAAAGCCTTAAAAAGGTTGCTTTTAGTCTGGTAATTACTCCAAAGAAACTTTATTAGGGTAGTCTTAATGGTAATTAAGTGTTATGAGCCAATCAACAGGAGTTGTCACAGTGATTTTTAAAATATTGGCGTACATTTGGATGGTACAACTCAATAAATTCAGTAACGCTAATACACCCTGTATACTCACTAAAATTGATTTTAAGAATAACATTGGATAGAAAATAATATAGAAGCACGATTGCAGATTATTTGAAGAGTAGAAATAAAAATATTTGCAAGATAAAATTTTAGCATGGAAATCCCATAGGCACAAGGCTTTAAATAAATTTTTGCATAACGCAGGAACTAATAAAGCTAGAGACTCGTGTGAGGGTGCCATTCAAAAAAAGACATTCACAGAGAGTTTGCGATACATGGTAAAGGTCCGTCTTACATGGAAAAACTTGCATGTTTTTATTTGAAAATATCTTTATATATCAGGCTAGTTGTATTAAAAGAATGAAAATTTTCCATCCTCAAAACATAACCCACCAGACAAAAGTTGTCATTACCTGCTTTGAGGAGACGAAGTATACTAAATTATTGATATAAATTAATGCGAACTAATACTCTGTCGATACGAATTAAATCACAGAACTTCACGTTCCGCAAAAAATGAACTAAGCCAAAATAAATTATTAATTAAAATCTACGCGTACATAAAACAAACATTCAGTTTGAATTACAAAGGAATATGAAGTTCAAACGAAAGAAATCTAAAACGCATGTGCAACTGAAAGTGCCCCCTGGTGGCTAATGCGAAACGAAAGCATCAAAATGTCTTAAAATAAGATGCTTATGGACTTTTTAGAGAATTTTCTCAGTTCGATTACACCATTATGTGTCTTAATTTAAGACGCCTCTATTTGCAGTGTACACCTATGCGTCCTGTTATTTCAAATAGAAAAGTTCATAACGTACGCAGGCACGTGATGGTGCTTAAGGTTGATCCTCATTCAGTTTCAAAAGTCCTCTCGGCAATGGTAAGTCTATGGGCATTTCATGCATTCTTGTATTTAAAATATCTCCTCGGGAAATTAATATATTTATTTTTTTCTGAGTACTCTTCTTAAAAGATGTGTCTTTTTTTCTTGGTTTTCAAAATATTTCTAAAATCTATGCTTAATTTTATACGAAGTGTTAACATTTTACTCCCAGTTCATCCACTTTTGATACATAAAATATTAAATTAAGCATACATTTTAGAAATATTTTGACAACTAAAAAAAAGAGACATCCTTTAAGAAGAGCACACAGAAAACAGAAATAGAAACATTAATACCCCGAGGAGATATTTTAAATATAAGAATGCATCAAACGCTCGTAGACTTAATATTACCGAGGGGAAATCGGAAATTGAATGACGAGCAGCCTTAAGGGATTAATCATCCACACTCACAAAGGCCAACAAGTAAGGTATATGGGACCATAACTATACTGGCATAAATTCTAAATAAATCCACCGACACCATTGGCTACAGAATCAAGTGTCAATGGGAAAGTTGCCTATCTTATATCAATTACGAAACAAAACAAATTATATGCAGGGTCAGAAACTATTACAATATATAGGAATACAGCAGCCTACTATTTGTCTTATGTATGACCATTAAAGAAAAAAAATAACTATCAAACAAATTATGCAAACGCAACAGCTATGAATCTTATAATATTCCACTAAATGCTCGAAATGGTTAATGATTTATAATGCAGAGTTTAACGTGATCAAAACGATTATTCGTAATAATACGAGTCTAGACATAAATTTTTTGTGAAAAAAATATTATTTAAAAAGTTGTATCTCAATTCATTTATTCAGTCATAAATATAGGGTATAGCACTCCATCCCAACTTGGATTACCAATTTAATAATCAATATATTTTGACGGCATTTTCAACAGACTGAATTTCTTTTATGTGAAAGATCGTGAGATCGCTAAAAGTGGTCGAAACAGACCATTATCATTTGTGTCCTAAAAGCATTGAACTCAATGTTCCGTAAATCATTTTCATTCCAAATTTAACAATAACTGTACAGAAGTGGAAAAAAAAACACCTCCTACTAACTCTGGAAATAAATTTAATAGAAGAGAGTTACTAGCACCAAACGATTGGAAATAAAGTCTACTTTTAAATGATGTATATGAAATGTGCTTAGGGGGCCATCTGCAAATCAAAATAAGACCAAACGTTGTTTTTTTTAAATGTCAATTTTTTGATAGGTTTATATTTATTATGCCCCGTTTTATTCAAATTCTGAATTTCAAAATTTATGCAAAGTAGTTCTTGAATTATGATTAAAAAAAGTCAAAATGAAGTTTAAGGAGCCGTCTCTGATGAGCCAAAAAGCATAATTTGTTAAAATATATTCTGCTCATTTTATTGAAACATCTGGATTGACAATAGTCAAATATATTAAGCGAGTGAAATGGTTCTATTGGCAAGAAATAATGCATTAATAAAAGTGCCATAGTCATTCTGTAGCATTTCAACAATCAAATACGGAATTTCAATTACGATACAACCCCTAAAATAGGCTCTTTTTAAAATAATTAGTTTCTCGGAAACTAATCGTACGAATTTAATGAAAATATGGATTTAGGCTAATTGAAGAGTGCATAATTTATTTATGGTCTCAAAATTGGGTATTGCTATTGAAAAAAAAACAAAGTTTGGATTCGTTTTGATATTTAGATTGCCCCTAACCAAATTTTATATACATCATTTAAAAATAGACTCTATTTTCAAACGTTTGGTACCAGTAACACTCTTCTGCAACAATTTGTTGTAGAGCTAATAGGGGGTGTTTCCTTTTTTTCCCACGACTGCACGTACAGTGGAACTAAACAAAGTTCATTAAACTTCCAGAAAATCTTACAAGACTGAATTAATCCGATGAAAATTTCGCTAAAAATCTTCATTATTCTTAAATTTGAAAAAAGAACATTCGGGTTCAGCTTGTAAGGAAACACCAAGTATGTTCGATTATATAGGGTAACTTCCCCAGTAATTGGCACCTTAAGAATTTCTCCTTAAACTTACCCCTGCTTTCGTTACTTAGGAAAAAAATATTTACTTGCAAATAATTTTAAATCAAACAGTGCGTATCTGTGTATCTATTTTGCCCACTAAAATCAAAAATATTTGGATAGGTATTTTTAGAAAAAAATATTTATAAAAAGCTACTATAATCACCAGTAATTGGCACTAAGTGCACCAATCTATGACACCTTGTGATCCAGTGATTGGCATATGTGTATATAAGTTAAAAAAAACACTATTTTTTCTTTTAGATTATATGAAAAAAATGACTATGAGAAACATACGATAGAAAAAGTTAATTATAACATAATATAGGCAGAATGTCTTGGTTATAAGATTTAGCAACAACTTCAAACATTTTTGCAAATGTAATTTTTGTAATAACACCATGAAAGTTACTCTCCGTTCATGAACTAATTGCTTCCACTTCAATTTCATCACTTTGAACAAGCTGATATCGCATGGTTGCATTGTATGTGTTGCATTTGGGAGAGAGCAATCAAAACTATAACTTTTTCAGCACAATAATTACTTAAAGACAATGTAAGGTGACTCTGGTGACCATCCATAAAAAGTATTTCTGGTAAATCAATGTGATTTTGCTGCAGCCATGGAAAAACATATTAGCTATGTATTGATAAAATGTTTCACCATTCATCTAGCCACTTTTACTTTTCCCTGAACCCCAACTTTTAGGAGCATTATTTACCAGATCTGATGGCAATCTCGCATAGGGATAAACTATAAATGGTGGACAAACAACTCCATCAGGTCGAACTGTCATCAGTACAGTAAGAGATTCTTTGTCTGAGCCTTGCACAATTTCATAAACATCTTTGCAACCTCTTTTCCAGTTTTGGGATAAAGCAAAAATGCAGCCTCATCACAATTATTGTATATTCCCTGGGGCAAAGCAAGAATGCAGCCTCAACACAATTATTGTATATTATCTGCGGATCATTAAAAAGCTCTTCGAGATTTTCTTTACAAAAATAATCTTCCATTTCTTTAAACAATATTCGCAAATCTAACTTAATTAGTTTGGCTATTGAATGAGTAAGAGTTTCTGGATTGCTCACGCGAATTTTAGGATGACAAGCTAAAAATATTTTAAACCATTTTTTCCTAGGTTTATTAGGGTCAGGTGGGGTGGAATGGGTAATATTGTTTTGTGTCTGAATTAAAATCATACTATGTACAAAAAATATTTGTAAATCATGTATATAATTTATTAACCATTCAACTTCCATTTTAAGTTTGGGAAAAAAATATTGGCAACATTTAGCCCATTTAGAATCAGTTTTGAAAGGCATATAGTGAATGTCAACGTCCCTTAGTGCTACATTAACTTTATTGTATTTTTTTATTTTATTGCAGAAATATTTTTTTACTGCATAGTTTGTACATAGCAGTGTTCTTTATTGACTCAAACAAACATATAAGAAATACCCTTTACTTTTTAAAAGTTATAATTAAAAATGTAAAGTAGGGTGAAATGGGTATATGATTAGGCTTAGGAAAAAAATACTTAGGAAAAAAATCTTAAAAATATTTTAATACCCAAGTGATTGAAACATCAGATCCTCTTACTTACATTGTAAAATTCCTGCATAAATCATCAATAGGAAACTTCTATACCTTTTCTAACAAAGATGAAAAGGTAGAAATCGACAGTAAAAAACTTTCAGAAAGCTTAACCAACCAACACTTAATAATCAGGGACATTACGTTTTTAATGAGAAAAAAATTGGCCAATATAATTGTCAATAAATAATTTGATGTAATAAGATATATAATACACTGAAATTTGGATTATTGGTTGCTTTGAATGCCTTTTAAACTTGGTTACCCATCCACCCCACCCTATGTGGTGGAATGGGTATAAAAACAGTCATCAGAAAAACTTTTTTTTTAACATTAATAAATAATCTTTTGAAAAACAATTGCAATGAAAATGGGATTTCTATAAATGCAATGTAAACACTGAATCATTGCTTTCTATAAATTCCTTTCCAATTGGGAATGATTCTGTAATCATTTCAAAAACTTTTATTTTCATACCCATTCCACCCCACCTGACCCTATATGTGAATGAAGTTTTCCTGTTTGACAGTTCAATAATTTTTTGAACTGTACAGAATAAATCCTCTTTTATTAAGAGAAAGCCAGCTTTGGCAATGCTCAAAATTCATTTTACTACGTTAACTTCTGTTGCTGTAAGAACTTATGATGCTCTCATTCTTCTTTCTCTTGGAGTTTTCCCATTAACTTAGATTTCTAAAGTATTATGAGGCACACTGCATGTAACATTGGCTTTATGAAAGATCATGTTATGAGTATGTGTAACATGCACTGCATTCATCACTGCTTCTTCAGAATACAAGAATTTGGGTTTAATCCCTTTCAATGAATTTACTGTAGATGAAGATGCTAAATTTCAGGTTTTTGAGAGAAAGAAAGCAGCATAATTAGTTTGAAATGTGAACATTTTAAAACAATACAATATATATATATATATATATATTAATACCCAGTAATTGTCATGCCATCCCCAGTAATTGCCATATGAAGCTTTAATGCATGCCAATTACTGGTATTATTTCATATTTTCAAATAAAAACAATTGCTAAACAAAATTACTTTATAACTTTAAAAGAACTGCCAAAATAAGTGGTTTAATCTCAAATTTTGTGATTCCCCAGTAATTCGCACATGTGCCAATTACTTGGAACTAGCAAACGTGAAGCGCCATTAAATGGCACCTATCATTAATTCAAAAATCCAAATATTTATGTCAAAAATACTTTTACCCACTTAAAGTAAGCCCTTTCAACTAAACAAAACTTTTGTCAGTCAAAATGTATAACATATTATAAATCAGATAATAATGAATTGATATACATGCTACCTTAAGCCAGAGAAGAAGCATTTGCAACAAAAATGGCTAATTTGACACAAGACATAATTGTTTCTCTTTCCTATGCACTATTGTCATCTAGTAGCAGAAATAAAAGTTATAATATTTAAAGTAAATGTACATATAGCTGAAATATGGTCTTGCATTTTTAAAAGACTGGATACAAATCTTATTTTAGGACATTTTTGAAGGATGTGCCAATCACTGGTGACCTGCCAATTACCGGGGATGTTACCCTAAGTGGGTTACGATTCTGGTTTCTCATACAAAAACCTTTTCCTTGACACGTTATCACCAATGGGAAAATTCTGACTATCACGTCATATACAACATGTGTAATTTATTCATAATATTTATTAATGTTTGCAATGTCTGCAGAAGCCTATCCTTGGAATAATTCCATCCTTTTACCCATTATTTTGTTTTGCTACTAAATCTAAATAAAAATTTCCTAATTTATTGTGACATAAATCAAATTACACACTACATTTGAAGCACAAATCCGTTAAGAAAAACACAATATGCAACTCGACATTTAAATCAGAAGGGATTTTCATGTATTCACTGACACAGAAGTATAAAATTTTAGAAAGAGAATTTTAGAGGCAGATTACTGATTCGAATATGTATAATGTTTTCGTGAACAAATTCATTCAGACAATGTTGAAATCCCAAAATATTTCAACTCACTTTTCAGTAGCCCTTCTTTATTTTTAATTCAAACTCATTATAAAAAAAATATGTAAACAATGACATTTAAATTTTTATTTAGAAAAATCAATTTTGAATAATGAATATGTTTTTATGTAAAAAAAAAAAAAAAGCTAAAGATATTTTATATTTCTGCATTTAAATAAATTTATTTGTTCTAATAAAAAGAAAGAATTTTTTTCACGACTGATAAACTTTTGAAATTTTGAAATGTAAGGAAAACTTTTATGTTGTGCATTTCATCTATTTTCTTTAAAGTTATAGATAGATAGATCTTCGAATTTTCGAGTCCTGAATTACTTTATTTTGAAACATTTCTCATTTCGGAAATCAAGCAATGATATTAAATCGTAATTAAGTTTCATTCTCATAAAATACTTTTCTAGCGCTTTCATCTACGACACACACACTCCTTGAAATAGTTATACATTTAACCTCTATTCAACTGCATTCTACAGACGAGCGAGGAAATGTTATAACAACTATTTTATATTTCTATGTTTTCAAAACTATATTTTCCTGATAAAAAGTAATAGAAAAAAAAATGTATATACAACTAACATGCTCTATACAATTTTTAATGTAAACAAAACTGTTTTCTACTTCTATATTGTGAGAGCCTTAATTTTTACCCGACTGAAAAGAAGGGTTATGTGTTTCACGCGTATGTGGATTTCTTTATACCCTCAAAACATCGCAACGGCTGGATGGATTTTAATGAATGTATGTATCTCTATGTATTCGTCTTAATCGTCCGATGGTTATAGGCTAGGTTTTGTTTTTATAAATTCAAAATGGCGGCCGTAAAATAGAAATGGAAGTAGAGACGAAAAAAAAATTACACACCCTATTGAGTTGCATATCATTGGATAGGTCTTTCAAAATGAAGACGATGTTTCACTGACTATTTTACAGTCAGAAGCTCCGTTTAAATATTACACAACCTAGAAATTGTGTAGGTAGGATCTCTAGCTTTAGTGCAACTCTAACCATCATAGACATCTATAGGCCTCATCTAAACAGTGATTATAGATAGGAACTAACAAATAAACGCAACTTAAAAGTCATCAATACAAGTAAATAATAAAAAAAAGGTATATAATACAAACAAAATAGTTTCACATTGATGAGAAATAATTAATTAGTTCGCTTTTTAAGCAGTCGGGTTTTTTGATTTTCTAAATTTAATTTCTTTCATAGATGAATAGATACCGCAAACTAGTATATATAAAAAAACCTAAATCTAAATTTATTACTTATTTACAAAACTTTTGATGTTTAAAAATATTGTTTTATGGAAAGGTAATACTAAAAAGTGCATACTACAAAACGTTGCAAAATAAAATTATCTTTTTCCGAATATGTACATTCTTTCAGTAACAGCGGATATACAAATTTTAAACTTCTCTGAATTTTACATGAGTAAAAAATTTTCTCTTTTTTAACAACTTACTATACACGATACCTTTTAAATGTCAAAATGTAAACAAAACTTTATTTTCTGATTTTATATTGTAAATTTCTTAAATTTATTCAAAGACATGAATAGTTAGGCTCTTTCGAACTATTTACAAAAGGAGACATTCAAAATCTAAATGTCTTCCTGATTTACGAATCTTCGAATTTTTACAAGTCTTTTTGTGAAGAAAAGTAATCCTAAAAGAGACAAATTACAAAGCTTTTAAAGTTGAACTGGTATTTATTTGCAGCTCTGTATTCCTTTTGTAACAGTGTATGCAAAAATTCTAGATGTCTTATATAATAAATTTTGAGTAAACACATGTAAGAACACGTTAAACAGACATTCCATTAAAGTATCGCCGCACATAATATAGAAATTTCTAGTCCCGATCAATGAGATAGTGAAATCATGATAAACAATTTCTAATAAATCGTCACTCGAAAAATATTTGAAGGTGTTTAACAGACACACCTTTCAACAAAAAGCAAGAATTAAAAGTAATCACCAGTCTGTATGTTATTTTTTTTAATAGTTAATATACTTTAGCTGTTTAAATCACTGAAATCGAAGCGAAAAATATATTCTGTAAAATACCTCATTAAATATTATTTTTTTTTTTTTACTTCCTAATCTTATAAATTTGTATTTAATGGAAATTGTATAATAAATATTTTGTTACTAGAAAGGTAGCCCGTCAAAAATGACGGAAATTTAGATATAAAGATATATACACTATGACGCAAAAGTTTAGACAACGAAGAAATTCTTACATACTTTGAAAAATATTTATTCAATTTTCAAATCACTGCTTGAAATTAATGTGCTGTACATATAAACAATATTTATAACAAAGAAAAGTGGAATTGGGCATATTGCAATAAATTAAATGGTAACAAAAATAAACTGCTGTCTCAAAAGTTTAGACACAAATTAAATAAAATCGAAATAAACAATTTTTAAAACCTGGTTGCGCATCCATGCTTATGTATTACGTCATATACACGAGATTGCATGGAAGAAACTAAATCTTGCATAGTTTGTGGATCGATATCGTACCATGCATTCTCAATAGATGTCTTAAGTTCCTTTTCAGAAGAGTATTGTCTAGCGTTGCTATAAACTTTGCGACACATGATGCTCCAAAGGTTTTCTATAGGGTTAAGATCTGGGCTACATGCTGGCCAGTCGAGAACTCTTATATTATGGGAATTAAACCAAGATTTTGAATGTTTTGCAGTGTGAATTGAAGCATTGTCTTGCTGAAATTCCCACTGAGGACCCCCTAGAAGCTCAGCAAATGGCAGTAGGTTTTCTTCTAATGTCTGTGTATAATGCTGTGAAGTTTGACGACCACTGGTGAAGGTCAGAGATACTTGTCCATTATAGCAAAAGGCTGCCCAAACCATCACCGAGCCCCCTCCTTGTCTGCGACTAAAAAAACGTCGATGTTCCTTCCGCAAGTCATGCCAATATGATAAACAACCATCTGGACCATCCAGATTCCACTTTTTTTCATCGCTAAATATGACTGACTGCCATTTCTCCCCATATGACATATGCTTTCGAGCCCACATAAGTCTTTGTAACTTATGATATGGTTTCAGAGCTGGTTTCTTCTGCATTTTGCTATAAACGATTGTTCCTTTTTCCAAAATTCGTCTACGAATCGTATCCTTTGCTACAGAGAGTCCCGATGAGCTTTGAACTCCACGTACGCTCATTTGTTGAGTACTCGCTAGTCTTTGTATCAGGCGATCCTCTCGTACATTTGTCACACGTGGCCTCCCAGACCGACATTTTGCTTTATATTCGGAACCACTCGATAAAACTCGATAAATAGATTTTTTTGACCTATTAATAATAGCAGAAATTTCAGAAACGCTCTTCCCTTCACCTTTCAACTGCCAAATCCTTGAAACCTCATTCACTTGAATTTCTTTAGCTCTCGGCATGTCGACTATGAAGCGCAATCGTTTGCAGAACTTAAGTACTCCAAATTTGTGACATCATCGATTCTAAATTTGCATATGCCAGCGAATATTCAAAGAAATTTAGAATAGTGTCTAAACTTTTGCGACA
Organism: Maratus speciosus; assembly: GCA_963932465.1. Taxonomy (NCBI): domain Eukaryota; kingdom Metazoa; phylum Arthropoda; class Arachnida; order Araneae; family Salticidae; genus Maratus; species Maratus speciosus. The sequence goes on along the minus strand of OZ010800.1, from coordinate 196,586,904 downwards.
AGCACATTTGAATTTTTATGAAAAAAATTAGTATTATAGCAAATAAAACGACTGTCTTTTGTACATAGCATTTTAAATCAGTTTTTGAATATATTTACAGGTTTTTGTAATTCTGACGTCATAATTCTACATTTTAAAGCTGAATGACGTCATTGTCTAAACTTTTGCGTCATAGTGTACAACTCATGTGCAAGAATATGAGTTTTCTCGCTTGTTCCGCAGTGATAGATGAAAATAACACATTTTAAGAACGAAACACATTTAGGAAAAACTGTGTACAGTAGAAGACCACTAATCTGCACAGTTTGGTTCCAAGTGTTATGCAGATTTGAGGCTTTTTTGCGGTCATGTCTATTCAATCTTTGTTTACATTTTTTAAATTCATATATTGGACAATTTAGATTGTTGAGCCTTAAAAATAAATAAATAACACACTTGAAGTAAGGTTAAAAACTATTAAATTATCGTATACGATTTCCTGAAATGGTATTATATGGTATTATATGTGTGTGCTTCACGATCTTGGGTACGACGTTGGCGATATTGGCTGCAACTTGTCATAATCCTAATAGTGTGGGCCGCTATAACAAAAAAGTAACCAGTTTTTAGTAAAATTTCTGATATAAAGTAGCTTTCAAAAACTTGTGTAAAATTGCAGGCCGTTCTCGTGTTATGTCAGTCCTAGGAATAATATTTCTAACACTGAAGATTTTCCCTGTATATATGGAATTTAGAAAAGCTTCTCCAAAAGAAAGGTCCTGAAATGACATTGTAATTCCTCTAACTTCAAAGTTTAATCGGGCCCTGATGTTGAGTAATGAAATCTAATAAAAACAGTTATTTTGAATATTACAACACAATTAAACAGTTAAACTTATTTAACTTAAACCCGCTGTTACTTCCCGATGTTATTTTTTAGTATTAAGAAAGAAAATTATTTAAAATTTTCAAATCATGCATTTATGATTTCTTTTCCGTCTTTGATAACTAAATAATGAAAAATTAGGCTTTTGTTCTGAGCTCATAAATATGACAATAAAATAATGTAACTAAGAGAAATTGCAAAATTAAATCTTTGTGATTACAAACCATAAACAAACGATACCGCCACCATTTTACCTACTATGACGTCATTAGAATATTGCCCATTGATTGTTGGAGAACTTACTTTGTGAATGATTACCTCAATGATTTAATATTTTTGACGTTTCACGATGAATGAATAACTTGTGTTTGTTTAGGTTCATGGAATGAGATATTAAGCTGTGAACCTAATTTTAAGTGAAGTTATCCAAGGATATATGTATTTTTAATCGAAATTAAAAACAATGCTTTTATCTCGAAATAAAAAGTTTTAGTTTGTATAATTTGTTATTTCTGTTAATTATTTATTTAAGTACTTTTCCATTATAGCGCATTTGTAAAAAAAGCTTGGCGCGATTCGGGCATCAGAAAGTGAGATATGTTGCGAAAATATATAAACAGCTATGAAAACAAATCTAATGAACTTTTATTTTTGTTTATATATGTACTTATACACATAAAAAAATCGTTTCTAAATATATATATATATATTTTTTTATATACAAATTACGGCACAGATTTCAGATATGAACTGGGATACCTAACTGGCCCCAAAATGGTATTATTTTGCCTGCCATGGTAACCCGGCTATTGTTTTTTATTTAGTAATAAATTGTTTAATTACTTTTATTTTCTGTTTTCTAATTATATAAACTGCTTTGTTCTATAGTTATTATTCAAACTTTTATTTATTTATAGTTATTTCCTTTTCAAAATGATAGCAAATAATTGAAAAATATATAAATAACTGGTATTCAAAAGCGAGATTTCTGCCAAATTGGCGTCATAGAAAAATCACGCCAACCCCCATTCGTATATGACATCTGTGCAAAAATTACTTCTGTTTCGGTACAGATGTCATATTTGCCCCATATTGGCGCGATTTTTTTCTGTCGCCAATATCATATAGGCAATAGGTACTTAACTTGAGTCTTCATAAAAATGGATAAATAGCTTTTTTTATATTAAATTGTCGGCACAGATGTCATATACGCCCATACTGGCGCGATTTCTTTTACGCCGATGTCATATACGCACCGGTTACTTAACTGGCGCCAAAGTGTCGTTATTTTGCTTGTAATGGTAACCCGATTGTTGTTCATGCTGTTGATGTTTTCGCCAAATTGGCGTCGGAAAAAAAATCGCGCCAATATATGATATCTGTGCCAAATTGTATACATATGGAAAAAATTGCTTGTGAGTATGAAGCAGTAAATAGGTTTCCAGAAAATACGTTGGCAAACTTCTTTCTCGCCAAGAAACTTTTCTCCGAAGTATCGTACATAAGCAATGATTGCTGGAAATGAAATTCTAATTATGATATGCGCTTTTAAGTTTCACTATATTTATGCATACAATATAGTGTGTATAAAAACCATATTTCACATATAGGGCTAGAGAAAAGAATTCTTAAGAATTACTGAGAAAGAGCGCAAATTGCTTAAAGGTGGATTTTAAATGAGTTATGAATTTTTATGCTGAACTGCATTTAGTTTCCTAAGATATGTTTGTAGAATATAGATAAAATGATATAAATGGTCACGCAAAGAATTGGATACATAACCGTCTATAGATGATAATATCTGGAAATGTGATTTTAGTAGTTTTAAGAGTATATTAATACATGGAAAATATTCCAGAGAGAAACATTCGCCTTGCATACAACATTACAAATGAAAATCAAATTTTAAAGTAATTGCTTAAAAGGCGCAAAGGCCAACACAGTGAAAAAGATTCCACAGTGAAAAAGTCCCGGCTTGGAATCTTTTTCACTGTGTTGGCCTTTGCGCCTTTTAAGCAATTACTTTAAAATTTGATTTTCATTTGTAATAATGTTTTAAGAGTAGTTTAGAGAATGGATTGAAGGGAGATGATAAAAATATCTCGGTGACTCAAATAATCAGAAGGTTTTGTAGAAAAATAAACTTTATTAACATAACAACACATAGTCAAATATTCGCCATCGTCACTGACAGAATAATCTGCCGCTCTCTGCAGAGTTCGAATGTTACTGCGTCACGTGACTTCAAAAGCTCTCCGCAGAAAACGCGGGGGGAGGAAATGCGCCTCATTGCTATTGGCTGGCTCCTCGCGTGCGAGAGAGAGAGAAATAGCAGACGGCTACAGAGTATGCCCCCAGTGACGAAGTCGCGATTACAAAAAGGTAGCAATTGATAAGATACATAAGAAAGGTCTTGAGTAAAATTAAAGTACATATGATGCAAAAAAAATAGAAAATATATTATGCATTACATGAAAAACAATACTTTTGAGAAGGAAATAATATGCACACTATATACATCAAATGTTTTAAACAATATAATCCGTAACGAGATGTTTCGGAAAACGAACTTTACGACCAGATTTGGTGGTAGGGTGTTCAACAGGAGTAGTTGGAAAATTTATGGGCTCATTTTGTTTTTGAGGTTGGGAAGGTGAAATAGAATCTGCTAATTGATACGCAGGTTTAATGCGATCAATAGATACAGTACAGCGCTTCCCGTTTATTTCCAAGTCAAACGTTTTCTCAGACCTGTCAATCACTCGATGAGGTCCTGTATAAGGGGGTGATAAGGGAGGATTGACTTTATCTGATCTAAGAAACACGTGTGAACAGGTTTTTAATGAGGGATTGACATAAATTTTTGGATTGCCGTGCATTGCAGTGGCAATGGGATTTAACTTTCTCATTTTTTCAGTTAACTCAGTCACGTATGTAGGAGTAGGTGGTTGATTTATAGTTTCAGTGTTTATGAGATCAGAGGATAGTCTGATATTTGTGCCATAAACAAGTTGAGCACAGGTCGCTTGGATATCATTTTTAAGAGCAGTGCGTAAACCAAGTAAGACAATGGGGAGGATTTCAGTCCATTGAATTTGATTGTGAGCTTTAAGAGAACTCTTAAGATGGCGATGGAATCTTTCAATAAAACCGTTAGACTGTGGATGGTATGCTGTAGTTCTGATGCGTTTACATCCTAATCTATCTGTAAGCTCTTTGAAAAGAGTGGACTCAAAGTTTCTACCCTGATCAGTAGTGATGGTAACAGGGGTTCCAAATCTGGAGATCCAACTGTGTATCAATGTACGAGCAGTTGTTTCTGCAGTCATATCAGATGTGGGTATAACTTCGGGCCATCTCGTGAACCTATAAATGATGGTCATGCAATACTGACTGCCATCGGATGATGGTAAGGGTCCGATAAAATCAATATGAATATGGGCAAAACGAGCATCAGGTTCAGAGAATGTACCAGTTGGTGATTTGGTGTGTTGAAAGATTTTAGCTTTTTGACATTTCGTACAGCTGCGAACCATAGATTTTATGTCCTTACGCATGCGAGGCCATACAAATCGTTTAGAAATTAAATCTAATGAAGCTGAGATACCAGGATGCGAGAAATAATGCAAGGTTGAAAAAACTGATTGTCGCATACTTTTAGGAACAAATGGTCGAGGATGTTTTTGTGACATATCGCAATATAAATGTACATCTTCGAGTGGAAAATAATGTTTTTCTAATTTTAATGAAGTGGTGTCAAATTCGAGAAGTTGTTTTAGCTCTTCATCATTTGTCTGAGCAGTGGCAAACTCTTTAAAATCTAACACATTAGGAGAAATTGAATCTATCTCAATTCGAGATAATGCATCGGCCACAATGTTGTCAGAGCCTTTAGTATATCTAATATCAGTAGAAAACTGTGAAATATAGTCTAAATGTCTCAATTGACGTGGGCTACATTTATCAGGGTTTTGTTGAAATGCGAATGTAAGGGGTTTTTGGTCTGTATAAATAATGAAATTCAGACCTTCTAGCATGTGTCTGAATTTTTTTATAGAACAATAAATAGCAAATAATTCACGATCATAAGTAGACCAATTTCTTTGAGATTATTTAATTTACAGGAATAACATGCTATTGGTTCCCATTGGTTTTCGGAGAATTGCATTAAAGATCCACCAATTGCGACATTGCTGGCATCGACCCATAAGCTTAGCTGGGCGCCAGGAATTGGATGTCGTAATAATGTAGCTCGAGCTATAGCTTCTCTTGAAGCAGTGAAGGAAAGAATGGCTTCATCGTTCCATTGTAATTGCTCAGTTTTGTTAGCATTGGAACGGGGATGTTTTTTCTTATTTTTGTGTCCTTCTAAGAATTTCACGAGTGGAGCTAAAATATCGGCAGCTTTGGGAATGCACCGTCGATAAAAATTTAAAAGACCTAAGTAGCGTCTTAGTTGAGTTAAGGTAGAGGGCTGGGGGAAATCTAGGATGCATTTTACACGATCAGGTAAGGGTTCAATTCCTTCAGCTGAAAGTTTGAATCCTAGAAAATCGATAGTGGATTGGCCAAATTTACATTTATCAACATTAATACACAGACCATACTCTTTAAGTCTAGAAAACAACATTTCAAGATGTTCTAAATGTTCAGTTTCATTATTTGATGCAATTAGAAAATCATCAAGGAATGCGTAAACAAATCCTAAGTCACGAATTACGTCATCAATAAATCGTTGAAAAGTTGAGGAAGCGTTACAAAGGCCGAATTGCATACGAGTGCTTTCGAAAAGTCCGAATGGAGTGCAAATCGCAGTTTTATGTACATCATCAGGATTTATGGTAATTTGATGGTAGGCTTTTACAAGATCAATGTGACTGAAGATTTGTTTACCATGTAATTCAGCAGTGAAATCTGCGATACAAGGGATAGGATATTTTTCTTTAACAGTTTGTGCATTTAGAGCACGATAATCACCAACAGGTCTCCAATCGACAGATCCTTTCTTCGGCACCAGGTGCAAAGGCGAAGAGTAATTACTTTTAGAAGGTCTCATATGACCGAGTTGTAGCATGTGCTGAAATTCAGCTTTGGCAATTTTTAACCGATCTGGAGCTAGCCGTCTAGGCTTAGCAGCGACTGGAGGCCCCTTAGTGTTTATATAATGCACAGTATTATGCTTAACCGGTTGGTTAGGATCCGGTAATTTCGTGATTTCAGGAAATTTAAATAATAATTTACCATATATATCATTTACAAAATTGGGTTTCACAGAAAATATATTACAAGTACTTAATATAGCAGGAGCTTTTAAATTAGTAGTGGAATCAATAAGACGACGATTCCGTAAATCAAGTTTTAAATTAAAATTATGCAAAAAATCAGCTCCTAAAATAGCACATGAAACATCACAAATATAAAAAGAATATGTAAAATTTCGGCGTAGGCCTAAGTTGATATTAATACTTTTACGACCATACACATTAATTTTTGTGCCATTAGCAGCACGAAAGGTTTGAAGAACAGGCTTAGTTTTGTCATTTTTATTCGCGGCCACAAGTGAGGCATCAGATCCAGAATCGACTAGAAAACACATACCTGTATTTCTGTCTCTAACGAAAAGGCGACGAGAAGGTGATGGGGAGAAGTCCGTCGCCGCTACTCTTCCCGCTTCTGGTTTTCCGAATAAGAACAAGGCGCTAGGCACTTTTTTGCTTTTTCTTGATATTTTTGGTGATACCAACACAATGCTGCCTCCCTATGGCGGGACTGAGAACGATTACGCTGATGGTTATCACTTCTAGATACACTTCTTGAACGACGAAGATGAGCGACCTCTTGGCGTAATGCTTGGATTTCTTTTACGAGCATATCAATGGTTGGCGGTGTCTGAGATTCAGTTGTTGGTGTTCGAATCGAAACAGAACTGATGTTGGAAGGCGTTAATTTAATTATTCTATCAGCAATATCCGCCGCTTTATCTGGAGTAATTTTTTCAATGGAAGCTAGAATCGTTTGCACAGTGGTTGGCATTTGTTGAGTAAACAGTTCTAGAAGAAGATCGTTACTGATATTATGGCTTTCAGCTCGTCTTTTCATTAATCGAAGTAATTCAGTTGGTTTTCTGTCACCCAGGCTTTCTCCAGCTAGCAGTTTCCGTATTTCTAAAGTTCAACTTTCTCCGCAACGTTCGATAACTTTTGCCTTCAAAATCTGATAAGGATCAGTAGGATCAGGACTCATAATTATATCTCGAACCATAGTAGCAGTAGCAGGCGGTAGATGCGCTACAACATAATTATATTTTGTTTTCGACTCAATAATAGCTTTAGGAGTAGCTAATTCGAATGTGCTATCCAGCATATGAAACCATAATGTAGGGTCCACAGGGATATAGGGTGGAATGACTACGGCAGATGTTTCAGCAGTTGCCATTTTGCTAGTTAAACAAAACGTTCCATGAAACAGTTGAATAGTTCGACGGTCTATGAAATAGTTGAAGGTTCAAAAATCCGCGGTCACCATTTTAGAGAATGGATTGAAGGAAGATGATAAAAATATCTCGGTGACTCAAATAATCAGAAGGTTTTGTAGAAAAATAAACTTTATTAACATAACAACACATAGTCAAATATTCGCCATCGTCACTGACAGAATAATCTGCCGCTCTCTGCAGAGTTCGAATGTTACTGCGTCACGTGACTTCAAAAGCTCTCCGCAGAAAACGCGGGGGGAGGAAATGCGCCTCATTGCTATTGGCTGGCTCCTCGCGTGCGAGAGAGAGAGAAATAGCAGACGGCTACAGTAGTTTAAATTAAATTTTAGCTAAATAGTGGCATATAATAACGGTACTATTGGCTTTGGACGGTAACTGCTGAAATCAATTTTTTAATTTTTTTATGCGTTTCCTAAAATGTTTACTTAGTTATATTGGTACGTCTTAGTTATCCCGTCGGCCAAATTACTGTCGCCAAGTTGTAAGATTAATTGCCAATAATGGTTGCCATTAATGAATTAATTAAATGCCAATAATGGCCAATAAAACCATTAATTCGACGTTTTATTTGTATTTTTATTAATGTTTTAAGACTGATTTGGAGATTTATATAATTTGGCGAAATTGCTCGACGGGATTTCTAAGAAGTAACGTTATCTTATTTACCTTATTTTCCTAAATAACGAAGTTTTGTTAAAGCATTCAGGATGTGTTCGAAAGTGTTTCATATTCTATGCTTAACGCATGATTTTTCTTTCTTCTTTAGTCTTATTTTGCATTTATTTTATTCTTAATTTTTTAGTCTTATACAGCTTTATAGAAACTTTGGCACAGTTGTCATATACGTTATCATATATTGGCGCGATTTTTTTCCGACGCCAATTTGGCAAAAACATCAACAGCATAAACAACAACATCCGGATTACCATATCAAGCAAAATTACAACACTTTGACGCCAGTTAAGTACCCGTTGTGTATATGACATTGGCGTCAGAAAAAAATCGCGCCAGTATGGCGTATATGACATCTGTGCCGAAACTTTAATATTTAATGTTTAAACTCTTCGCTACACTCCCTTTGCATATAGTACAAACTATAACACGGATAGCGCAAAATAATAGACAGTTTGGTACTTTTCCACTGTAGGGGCTTTGGCATTTTTTAAAAAAAGCTTGTTGTAATTTGGGCATCAGAAAGTGAGATTTGGGTACTTTTCCGTTATACGGACATCATTGTCGCCAAGCGTAATAGTTGGCTCAAAATCGTGAATTGAAACATTTGAAAAATAAAAGAAAAACCATTGTCGATCCTAAAGTGAGTATTTAAAAAATATAACATTTGAAAATTCCAGACTTTTACGAACTATTTCATCAAATCACAAATATATACTTAAAATAAGTGAACAAATAACTGCTATAAAATAAAGCAATAAAATAAAAGCTGCTGGCATAAAATTGCAAATATCTTTTAGCATTTTGAAATAATTGGCGCATTAGCATACATTTTGGCATGGTGTCCGTATAACCGAAAAATACCGAGATTTGTTGTCAAATCATATAAACAGCTATGAAAAAAAAATTAATGAGCGTTTTTGTTTATTTTATATGTATATTATTGATGTTTTTATGTACAAAATGCATCTGTTTCTGTATAAAATTAGAGAAACGGCTTTTTTATGTTAAATAAATCATATAAATATCGAAAAAAATGCGTGTTTATATAAAATGAAACAGTGAATAGGTTCCCGGAAAATATGTTACCAAATTTCCTTTTTCGCCAAGGCCAATACTGGAAAAGTACCTAAAGCACATTAAAATCGCGCAGTTAGGAGCTCACACAGTACACCGTTGTCTATTGGCGGTTATTTTATTAGTAGCATCGGGAGGAAGATGTAAAGATGTACTTTAAATTCTCACCTATAGATTTCGAAAAAATATCTTAAAGGAGTGGAGTTTAAATTAAATTTCGGTGACCTCCATTATGAAAGATTAATGGTTTTAAATGGGAATTTCGCCAAATTAGCCAGCTATCGCCAAGTTGGCTAACATTTGGCGCTACTGTGGTAACCCTGCATTAATATTTTTCAACAATTACTCATTTCAATGAGGCGGTCCTACCGGAATAGTGAGGGACACACAGAGACTTGGATTTTATATAAATAGATTCTCATTACTAAACGATTTTTCTAGTTTTAATGTTTATTTTGAAATTAAAAGTTTTGAAAAAGATTTTTTTTTTTTTTTTTACTGTAAATGTAACTATTTTGAACTATTAGGAAATCAGTAGCTAAAAGGACTTATTATGTTTTTTAAAATGATTATAACGACTTTAAATATAATGAATTGTGTAATTCATTTGTACTTATCTATTATATAAAACGTCATTATCATTCGGTCTAAGACCAATGTCAGACTAAAGATCTAAGACCAATGTCAAAGTATTATCCATTCACAATGCTATAGCATTGTGAATGGATAATACTTAAGCAAAAAAGCAGCAAAAAAGACGCCCGTCTGACATTGGTCTAAAAGTTAACGAGGTTTCACAGTTATTCGCCTATATATTGATGTTTCTTACAAGAAAGTCAATTAATTATTTAATCTATGATTTTATTTATCAAAACATAAATTTGTTATCGAAGGAAACTAACTGAAAATCCTCTATTAGCTAAGTATCAAAGAATTTTTTTTTTTAATGCGAGAATTATGCATAAAATGCTTTTATAAATTCTTAAAAACATTATGAAGTCCAAATGGGCTAATCTTACGTGATCGGGTTGGACGCGATAAAGATAAACTATTAAAAAAATCGTGCTTGAAAATTATTTTTAAAACCATAAATACTCAGGAACTTCCGATATATTTTTCAAACCAATTCCATTTGAAAGAAGATTTTTCTTCCAATTCGACGGTATATAAATTTAAATTATGCAATGATCAAATTGAAATAGAAATGCAGTGAAAGCGAAATTTATTGGTCAGGTGTTACCATCGTCAATATGATGTCAGCATAGGATGTCAATGTGATTGTCAGACATTTTTGATTCTCGTAGTTTTTTCTACGACTCAAATGTCATATGATGTTTGCACAATAATGAATATTATAGACACGTGTCAAATTAGAAATTTTCTAGATGCATCACTGCCTATAGAATTCTGTGCAAATATTCATACTATAAAAAATTATAAACTGCTGCAAATGTTAGTCTGAACAGAAGCAATTTAACATTAAAAATGTAATCGGATTAAATACCGATTGATGATTAACACAAGATAATATTAAGTTATATTTTTAAAGAAAATTTTCTCTGAAGAGAAGGAATATTTAGGAAGTTATTTTACATTAATTTCATTTTGGTATTTTACTTAAAGAAAATAATAAATCTACAGGGAAATTAAGTGTGTACTGGACCATTATTATTTTATTACTAAATTAAAATTTGAAATTTAACGATAAAATATGTATTCAATTTTTAAATATGTATTTTTTTCCTATTGTCATTCATATTAGAAAAAGTAAAAAATCCATCAAAATATAATCTTTGAATTTCAAATGCCGCTTTAAAATGTGATCTGAGTTACGAATGATTACTGTTACTTGGATAATTTTAGATAAAAAATTACCTTTTAAAAACCTTTAAAACATAGAACTTAACAAGTTAACAAAATAGAAATATCTTAAAAACGTGAAAGAAAATAATGTGTCACACAAACACAAAAAATAATGCTTCACACATGAAACAATTTCCGTCTCTATCAAAATATTGCTAGGTATTTTTCAATTTTCAAAAGATGAAAATAAATATTTAAATAAATTATATCAGGAAAAAATAAAATAATTGCACATCGAATTGCCCTGCGAAAATTACACTTATTGCTAACACGATAGCGCCCAAAATATTTGTCGTATCGACACAAAAAATTAAATGGACGTTTGTAGTGCCAAAACCTCGGTGCGTATTGAAAATCACAAATATTCGTCAACCCTAACGGCATGAAATGTCTGCTCAAACTTTTCCCATAGAGATAACATTACGGGTTTAAATCTATATATTTGAAAGATAAGGCTTTTTTTTTAAACATCTACCTTGAGCTTTTTTCTGTACCAATTTTAATAATTCTTTTTTTAAATGAAAGCAGTTTCTTTGTAGATTTGCGGCACTAGCTATTTTTTTCAAATATTCCCATTTTTATATTTAAATTTAAAATTTAAATTTTTTCTATGATTTTTTTTTAATATGGTAGCAATTGGATTACTTCCATTGTTGTAAAGAAAAGAAAATTAATAAAGTATGCTTATCTTTATTGATGCCAATTTCTAATAAAATTCAAAATTAAATTTGTAAAAAAGAGGAACAGAAAATGACGTCACGCTTTTAAAAAAGTACTAAATTTTTCCTCAAAAAGTTATTCACTCCACTGAGTTAGAGACGCTCTGTGAAATGCTTCAATGAGGCAAAGTGACATCATATTTAAATGAAAATCATCATTTTCTCTGATAAAACGAAATATTTTACTACGAACGCCTCTAAAAGATATAAATTTCTGGAATTTTACTCGCCGATACGGAGATTAGAATCACAAGTCAAGAGTGCGAATTTTCACATGAAAAGTCGTAGTTAACAAACTTGATTTCAAGTTTGGAAATATATGTATTAATAACTTATTGCATACTGCAATATTTTTGAAATGGTGAATGTAAATTTGAGAGATGCGTATGTAAATTTTGAGACGATGAAAATGACGTTAAGTTTAGATTTCACGCGAAAAATAATTCTATGGTTTGCTTATGGTGAAATCATTTTTGCTGATTTTCAATCGGTCATTTCAAACATAAGAGCATCAATGCGTAATTTCATCATAATAACTTATCTTGGTTAGGTATACTAATACATTTTAATTTAATACGTTGAACAGTCGAAGTATATGGAATTAGTATTTTGGTAACTTTAAATTAAAAATAATATTTCTTGAGAGTACGTATTAACTAATGTATGTGTTCCTTTTTAAACAATTTCTTTCGTCAAAATACGACGGGTTTCATCTCGTTATTAAACAAAACATTAGCTCCATTGTTGTAAATTATGCATTTTAACCTCATCCGAATCATTATGGCGTCGTCAATATTTGTGACCTGAGATATAGATTGACTTTCAGAAGTTTTACTTTGTACGTCCGTAACGACCACTTTTTCTTTTTTTTTCAGTGCGAACCTTTTATTCTCCATAACCTACCAAATCGATGCAATTCATTTTGAATTTTAAATTAAGAGAAATGAAAAGAAATCGAATACGGGGAATACGATTTTGGGTCTTAGCCGCATGGTAACGATTTCGTATTAGCCGCATGGCTACGAGTAATAAATCGAAGAAATCGAGAAAAATATAACAGAGTTTTGTACGGATCAGGGTATTTTCCAGGAGAATTTCCAGTACTTTTTTTTATAGAAAAAGAAATCTAGGCTAAACTGGTGAAATTTCTCATTGTTATAAGGAGGGATTTTCTGTAAGAAAATAGCGGTGCAGAAGAATTTCCTGGTCGCAAAATTCCAGGAGTCGTAGGAACCCCGATATAATGTCATGTATGTATTACTTATATGTATGTATTCTTATGTATGTATGTTTATATTCAGACATGAGCATGTTTGTATTGGGAAATTTTGCAATCGGGTTTGTAGACAATTTCATAATTTTGCGACGGTTGTTTGATGCGCAAATTTAACCATTTGGTGACGGTCCCAATTACAGAAGGTTACTCATTTTTTTTATTCACTGTAAGTGAATGTGCTGCAACTGAAATGCAATGGACATTCTCCGTAACCTTCCAAATCGGTGCAATTCATTTTGAATGTTAAATTAAGAGAAATGAAAAGAAATCGAATACGGAGAATATGATTTCGTTTATTAGCCGCATGGTAACTATTTCAGTATTAGCCGCATGGCTACGAATGATAATGTCATGTATGCATTACTTATATGTATGTATTCTTATGTATGTATGGTTGTATTAAAACGATTACATATGTTTGTATTGGGAAATTTCCGTAATCGGGTTTGTAGACGATTTCATAATTTAGTGAGCGTTGTTTGATGCGCAAATTTAACTATTTGGTAACGGTCCCAATTTCAGAAAGTTATTAATTTTTCTTTTTAATTCACCGTAAGTGAATGTGTTGCAAGTGAACATTTTCCGTAACCTATCAAATCGATGCGATCCACTTTGAATTTTAAACTAAGAGAAATAAAAATAAATCGAATACGGAGAATACAATTTTGGATGTTAGTTGCATGATAACAGATTCAGTATTAACCGCATGGCAACAAATGATAATAAAATAAGTCGAGAAAAATATAATGTTATGTATGTATTACTTATATGTATGTCTTCTTATGCATGTTTTTATTCAGAGATATGTATGTATGTTTGTATTAGGAAATTTCCGTAATCGGGTTGGTAAAAACTTTCATAATTTAGTGAGCACTATTTTATGCGCAAATATAACCATTTAGTAGTAGTCCCAATTACAGAAGGTTACTCATTTTTTTTTTAATTCACCGTAAGTGAATATGTTGCAACTGAAATGCGAGTGAACATTCTGAAGTGAATGAGATAAGCATTTTTGGTCTAGATGTACACTTGAAAACAGAAATATGTAGATAACAAAATAAAAACGTCCTAAAAGAGTAAAGAAAAGGTTGCTTGCTTATTTCTTGATTTTAAGATTTTAGCTAATTTTACGTTAAAACACTAAGCTAAAATGCGAAGAACCCGATTAGAGAAGAATCATCACAGCTGAATTTCAGTGGGAATTTCGCCAAATTTGGCAGCTACAGCCAAATTCACTGCATTTATATCAACATATTTTTGGTCGTCAAATTTGGCGAAATTTCGCGAAATGTCTCCAAGCTTGGCGAAAATTTTGACGTTAATGTATAAGACTATATAGTTTTATGCTTATAATCGAAAAATGGATACAACAATGAAAGAAATTTCGTGAGAAATCAACTTCACTAAAAGTCATAAATCATTCCGTGATTTTTGAAGTGAAAACTTATTTTGGCGCGTTGAGCTTTTTTTGAGATGGTGAAAAACCACTGATTTGGAGACACTGTTATGTAACCGACATGCTAGCATTTTGGCACACTAGCGCTCCAAGCGGTGAATGACAGGAACTTTTCCCTCTTGAGCTCAATCCGCAAAAGAAGAATGAAGCTAAAACTCACTTTTTCTCCCGGCGTTCACACAGGAACACACACAAAATTTACATTTTCGTTGCAGTGAGCAACGCTGTTGTGTTTATTGTTAAAGACAAATACTTGATACTTTCATTATTGAAGTGAAAGCTTCTTTGGGCGCGTTTGGCATTTTTTGAGATGGCGAAAAACCAGTGAAGTCGTGATACTATTATTGTAACCGACACCTCTGTATATAAGTATGTGCATGTATTGTGCATAGTTCGGTATGAGGAGGGCGGGCAATTAATTGTTATTGATTGCTTAATCAATAACATCAATTTACAGGCAAGCGCGTCACATGCTTGCCTGTGCGCTATTGGTTACCGAAATACACGTACAAGAGTTAGAAAAGGGAAATCTCATCAAAAACATCTCATGTAAAAATTAGCCAAGTCTCGTGACTCTTGCTAAAATAAAACTACCTTGCTCTAGCAAAATAAAATTATCTTTATTCAACAGTTGTTATTTATGTCAATAGTTGGCGGCAAAAGTGAACTATTCGATCAAATATCGGGTAAGTTTAGCAGAAAAACTCTCTTGTTTTTAAAATTTGTGTTATTTTTGCGTTATGGTGTATGTCATAGCATCAAACTATAGCGGTATTTCTAATAATATGGTAGTGGTTTTAAATATAGCAAAAGCATAAGCGGAATTATTTATCAAGAAATACTTGCAGAATTAATTGACTTGCAGAAATATTTAAATTCACCCAAACAACATTTGGTAAAACAAATCATTATTTTGTTTTTCGTCAGTTAAAATGAATTATACCGCATTCGTGACCTACCTATTTCGTGTAACTAAAAACCGATAACGCTGTATTTTATCGTGTTGATGGACTGGTCAATGACCATCAGTATTGGCGGGAATTTCGATTACGGAAGATAAAATACGGGGCACAGATGTCAGATACGCACTTGGGTACCTAATTGACACCAAAATGGCGTTACTTTATTTTACAAGGTAACCCGGCTACTGTTGCTTATTTATTAATAAACTGTTCATTTACTTTTATTTTATTTTTTTAAATTGTACAATTGTTTTGTTCTATAGTTATTAATGAAATTATCGTTTATTTATTGGTGTTTACTTTTTAAAACAATAGAAAATAATTTAAAAATATATATTGTAACTGGTATTGGAAAACGGGCTTTCGCCAAATTGACGTTAAAAAATCGCGCCAAACCTGGTTCGTA
Organism: Maratus speciosus; assembly: GCA_963932465.1. NCBI lineage: Eukaryota > Metazoa > Arthropoda > Arachnida > Araneae > Salticidae > Maratus > Maratus speciosus. Next base: position 196,571,112 of record OZ010800.1, on the reverse strand, counting down.
TATCACATGTGTGCAAAATTCTCGGTTTTTTGATTTTTCGATTCTCGGTTTTTTGATTTTTCGACTTTTTATCCAAATTTTCCGGATTTTTTAAATGTTTCCTTTCATTGTATCCCAAACACTACCTTCATACCAAATTTCAAGATTCTAGGGATACAGGATGTACCTCCGAGTTTTGATGATCGGTGAATCAGTGTCGAAACACAGTGTAAAAAAACACACACGTAATTGTTGAAATTTTCACTTCTATTGGCACTCCCGGAGTGCCACTGTTTTTTTTAACCCCGTTGCCTAGATGTAGTGTACATTTTAAGAAATGTACATATTTTGATATGAGTAACATTATACACAAAAGTTTCGAAAATGCCGGTTAAAAGAAAGCAATTGAGATGAAAAGAGTTATTCAGCGTAATTCTATGTAGAAAAGTGACATAAAAATAATCCAGCTGCCTACGAGTAATTGCGCGAATAACGATATAACAATAACTCAGATGAACAAAAGTATCATGTTTGATAGAGGAGTATAGCAGATTACCCATGTATGTGTGTTACATACGTGTTACAAACCTTTCCCTTATACCATATTAAATAAGTCTGGGCTTTGCCAGACATGCAAGTCTTTAAAGGGGCTTTGAAGTTTTCAGCCGTTAGCTCGATGGATCCATTTCCAATTTTTGATTGTCTCAACGATCGGAGCTACATTAAACAAATCAAAATCGCTCAACACATCCCCGGTGGTTATTATTTCTCTTTACCGTAGACTCTCTTATTCAATGAATTCTCTTTACTTTTAATATTTTTGAATTATTTTAAAGAACAACAAATCACGCTGCATGAAAATTTTGATAATTCTGACATCAGATTGACAGATAAGCAGCAGAAAATACTTTAGTTATGCACAGAACAGCTTTCGTCATTCCAAACAAAAGTTATAATTTTCCCTAAGTCAACTTTTATTATTGGAAAAGCAAGAGCTGGAAAAAGTAGGATAATCAAAGAAATTAGTAAAACAATCATAGGGCAGTTGGGATCAGAAGCTGTCATTCTTTTGGCACTAACAGGTACTGCTACGCTTAATGTCGAAGGAAAGTTAATTCACAGTGATTAAAAAACCACCGTGTTTTAAATAGTTTGCTGATTTAAAAAGTCAGGTAGAAAGAAATCTACAGCTCAGCATGGATACAGTATTATTTATTTTTATTGACGAATTTTCAATTGTCGTCTTATGGCTGAACTTGAACAAAGATGTCGCAAAGGTACTTTCTTTAAATCCTTGGAGGTATTAGGTAGTTACAACGCGTAAAAGACATCCCTCTATATAAGAGACATTCTATAAAAGACATTTGGCTCTTCATAGACAAAAAACGCTTAGAGCTTTTGAAAATTGCTTCACATTAACAAACTCATTGAGACAAATTGGCGATCAGCAAAGGCAGTTTCGAAAGACACTATATTCGCTTTGCGTGGGTCAAGTTTCAGACTACTCTTATCCCTTATACAACGGTGGAAAGATACGCTGCTTCCGGCTCAACTTGAATGATTTCAACATGCTATATGTCTTTTCCCAAAAACAAGCAAGCGAAAGAACATAATCAAGAAGGACTTCTTAAATCAAAGTGGTCAATGACAAGAATGTTAGCAGACCACAATAATTAAAAGTAAGATGTAGTGAAGATGATCACGTGTTTGGACTTCAGGCTGGACTTTTTTCATCAGTTGGATGCAGAGTTATGTTACATACCAATATCTGGATGGAGTGGGGATTGATAAGCGGTGTACTGAGTACAGTAAAAGATACTGTCTATGACCCAAAATTTCAACCCCCAGGCTTGCCGCAGGCTATAATGGTTCATTTTGTTGATTATCATGCCACAAATTAGCATTTGAGCATTACCTGAGGCAACTGATGACTGAATTAAATACTAGAAAATGAGGATTCAACGGGTGTTATTTCAAATTTAATTTTGTACTATTAAACAGTAATCATGAAAATTAAACTTTTTTTTTAAATTTTAAAATGTTATGTGTTAAGTTTATACGACTCCATGCTCCGACATTTCGGCCTGACGGATACTAGTTGTTAACCCTTTGCCAGTAATTACTGTGCATAAACAATTTGTGCATTCGAATTCTTTTCTCCACTCAATATATGATACATGCATTTCTGTACATTCCCCGTAGCGTACTATATGGTACCTTATGGCAGTCTGAAAATGCATAACAAAATTGAAAATGCTTTTCCAGCAGTTTCCATCCGCAGAAATCTGTGTAACGATACCTTATTATGCAACATGTAATCCAATTTATTTATATTATATACGCGTCGCATAGTATGATTAAATTTATTTCTGGTGAAAAAAAGAGTAAAACTAGCATACCATCGTACCGGATTTAGGCTTTCTAGAGACCTAAGCCTTAGGCGCCAAGAGGGCCTTGTTTATCAACGGACACCTTTCGGTGCATTCTGCTAGGTGAGTAAGAGATAGTGTAGCGGCACCTAGTTACGCAGGATCGCGACTGCATCCCAAAATCTTTGAAGATCTTTGTCGTTCCAACAGGAATACCATGCCCCCCCCCCCTTCCAGGAACCGCGGTGAACCAAACACTCACAAAAATGTCATGCCCAATGCCGAACCCGAAGTTTTCCGGAAAATGCATTTTCATCAATTCCCAACTATATAATTTAATTAATTAGAATCATTTTGAGCAGACATGTATCTAAGTTTGTACAGTAGTGGACAAAAGTGTAAACACCCCACCTTACTCTGCAACAAGTTATAGTAAAATAAAGTTACTAGTACCAAACGATTAGAAATAAAGTCTAATTTTAAATTATGTATATAATATTTGCTTATTTAGACTGATTGAATGGTGTAAAATTCATTTATGATATCAAACTTGGATATTTCTATTGAAAAAAACAAAGTTTGCGTGTTTTGGATATGCAAATGGCTCCCTAAGCAAATTCTATGTATATCATTTTAAATGATAGAAAAGTAGACTTTATTTCCAATCGTTTGGTACAATAATGTGTGGTAGAGTTAGACTAATGTCCGACGAGTGCCTTTTTTCCTATTTTTTTGCGTAAGTATTATCCATTCATAATGCTATAGCATTGTGAATGGGTAATACTTAAGCAAAACAGCAGCAAAAAAGACGCCCGTCTGACATTGGTCTTAGTGGGGAGTGTTTACTTTTTTTTCATGACTGTACATGCCACAGGCTATTATTACATTACACTTTAGTTAATCTTGAAAACGCACTTCCTACAATTATCTCTCATAGACGACAATGTATCCAAATTCTGTTTTGCGGCCCAGAAAAAGAAACTAAAATATTACATGTTTTATGTTCTATACAGAAGATATTGTACGCGCCTCAACAGCCTTTATCAATTTCACAAAGCACATATGATGCAATTACTGCACATGAGCAGTAATACGATAGAGCTCTTTTGTGAACCCTAAGAGTAAACGATAAATGGTACGCAATGCCCGTCATTTTCTGTAGAGCAGACCTTGAGATGCATATTAACAATGCATATGAAATGCGTAATGCATGAAGTAGTGCAACATCATTAAAATACGCTTCATACAGGCATCATCCATTGGTTATAATGTATGTGATTTCTCTTTTCAGTAAACCTTTGAACGATCTATTAATGTTACACAGCATTTTCAATAGGAAACATGCTCTGGAGGAACTAAATAACATGTATCAATTTTGTGGAAATCCATTGACATTTAAGAACGTTAGAGGGCTGGCAGAGATCCAGAGAGGTAATCGAAGTCATAAATACTTTTTTTAACTACATTGAAAAGTGTTTACAATAAAAAAAATTAACAAAAAAAATCCCACGAAATAATAAAAAGTAATATATTTTAAATGCTTACTGTAAAACCATTTGAAATCTAACTGATTATATAAAACTATCAAACATTTGAGAAACAGTTTATCCAATGATTACTGAATACCAATTAATGCGCGTATAAATATTTAAATAGAGATAATAATCTAGTAAAACATTATGTTATTGTAACTGCTATCATATTACAGCACTTGTAAGCACCGCCCTGTTTGAAAAATTCATTGACAACTTATAATTTATTTTAACCGGATAAAAATATATCTATTAAAATATAAGAAACTTAATTTTTGGATACTCATACTTTCTTTAAATAATATAGTGTTTCTAAGAAAACATTTTATTATTTATTCCAATGTCGACAAAATCTCGGAAAAAAAACCTGGTAGAGATATTGTTTGCTACTTTGTTCCTCTTTGTAAAGCTATATAACATTAAACTGTCAGCTGCTTGAAAAAGCAGACATATGTAATTTGTTTTAAAAAGTTTGCCAACCATCTATAGTATTTTTTTTTAACTGTTTCAAAGATATATTTAACAAAAAACTTTCATGAAAGCATTGAACAGTTTCTATAAAATAAGGAAGCGTTTCAGAGCTTTATAGAAAATGCATGGGATTAAGTGCTAAAGATTTAATTTTCCTCAAAACATTGAACACCTGCTGTCACACAGTGTAACAAAAGTCCAAGAGTTTTAACGGAAAATTCTGTTTCACTTTCATGATGTCAGAGTAAATAAATAAAATGAAGTATATCTTGTCTTTGCTTAATAGTATGTTGACATCGTAAAATAGAATTATTTCCAAAGTAATAAGTTTGATGATTTTATTGTATAAAAAGAATTAAAATGGCGTTTGGGATTTTTAAATCGATTTTATAGATTTTCCAAAAGGCACATGCAAAAGTAGTTAAAAATTGAAAAATTAAAACGTGATTTCAAAACTTACTTTTAAAAAAAAGCAAAATGCGCTACGTTTTAAAATGAGCTGAATGTATTTTAAATTCAACAACAAGTAAAAAAAATGACAGTTACACCGTAAAAAAAAAAAAAAAAAAAAAAAAAAAATCTGACTTTTCGTGCACAATTAGGTGTAATTTTTCAAGCACCGATGCTGTGAAAGTGAATTCAAGCAATAAGTGAAGCAAAAATCGAATTATTTCAGACACGTGTATCACGTAGTTAATAGAAACACCACAACTTTCCCCCGACCAGCCAAATTTTGCAGCACTCAAAAAGACAGCAGCTTATAAATTTTACAGCATCTGTGCTGGCAGCCAGGCTGGCAGCTTTTGTAGCAAAATAAAGTGATTTTTCCTGCACTTTATATTGTAATTTTTTGAGCGCCGATGCTGTGACGGCAAATTCAAGCGACAAGTGAAATAAAAATCAAATTCTTTCTGTCACGTGCACAACGCAGCCAATAACAACGCGACTTTCCCCAGACTTCGGAAATTTTACAGCCCTCTTAAAGACGGCAGTTTGTAAAATTTTCAGCAACTGTGTTCGCAGTCGTGCCTGCACCTTTTATTGTAAAATACAGAATTTTTATTCAGTATATTAAAGTTAATCTAGCAGAAGAATATTAATAAAATATATTATATTTCAATAAAATCATCAAAATACAAACTCAAAAATAAATTAATTGCTTAGAAGACGTTGGATATCTAAAATATATTAAAAGGTTGATATGTTTCGATTGATTCACTCAATCGTCATTAGAATACATAAAAATCTCAAATACACTGGAATGCGAGATCACTCTATATTATAAAGTACAGATACAGCGTCCTTTATATTTTCAACACTGACTTTTGCTGCATTTATTCCAAAGATGTTCAAACAAATATTGGGAATACGAAATGACAGCGTATCATTACATACTTTTGAACCTCTTATAAATATTTCAATCGATTCCCATATAAATAGTTATAAATAAAAATCAGAACTATAAATTAATTTACTTTCATTTAACCCCTTAATCGTCGCGTAATTTTGGGAAAATCCCTTCAAAAGTCGTCGATTTTTTTTTTATTGCCCGATTTTATTATTCATAAAATTCTGAGTTCATTAGTAAAAGAAACAGGTTATTTTCTTAATATTTAACCTTTTAAGGGTGGTTTGAAGTGTATGAAATCCCTTAATTTGAATAACCAAAAGTCCAATAATCCCAGAAATTTTATACTAAACTTTTTCTTCAGTAAATTTGTGAAATTTGTCTCTTTCTTATTTCCAAATAAATCTGTTCATAAATTCCGATGTCAATCCTTTATTTCGACATTTAAGCAATGAAGGGGCTTTGTTCCTGAAAAAATTCAGGATGGATAAAATTTTTAAAACTTACAATTTTATTTATCTTTTATTTGATTGTATTGTACACACATGACGAGCAGAGAAGCTTCGATGCAATTCTGCAACCTGTAGTTTCATTTTATGTATAGGTAAAGACATATATAAATCAAATAATATTTTATATTACTACAGCTCATATTCAAAATATTGGAATAATTACTTTTTTTTCACAAACTGGAAATATCGTTTGGTAATTTAACATCTTTTAATGCAAATATGCAAACGATATTTTTATTAAGAACTTATTGTTGATTAAACTTATTTATTATCTTAAAATTAATATCATTTCTGAAAAGATTAATTGAAAAAAAATTATTTTGAAAAGTCAAAATATTAGAATACTTATTCAAGTGGTTCGAAATATTAGAATATTTCGCATTACTTCTACTTTAATTATCACCAATTCATAACTGGTGGCATCATTGATTAAATTCAGATGATTTTATTTAAAATCGGTATTCTTTTTACAGTTTGTTTGCTTTTTCGTCTTAAAATGGGTCTTATGGGTGATATTCCTGAATCTATTAAACTTCGTATGGTTGATTTGTATCGGCATGGTAAAAATCAATGTTATATAGGGAATTATTTACATTGTTCGCAATCAAGCGTTAGTAAAATACTAACACAATATTAAAAAATGGAAATTTTCAGAATAATTGCCGAAATGGCAGCCGAAAACCAAACGCATCTGCTAGAGCTGACAGGAAACTGAAGCGTATAGTTAAGAAAAACCGTTTTAAAAGTGTGCAATTCTTGCACCGAAAATGGAAAGAAGAAGGAGTTAAAGTTTCTAGATCGAGAACATTAAGACATCTCCATAAATTTAAGTTTGAATTTCGTATACCGAAAACAAAATCTCTCATGACTGCAAAACAAAAACGTATAAGATTCAGTTGGTGTAAATCAAGACGTTTATGGAGCGAAGAAGATTGGAAAAATATATTATTTAGTGATAAAAGTATGTTTTGTATCTCTACAACATAATTTCATCACTAACCCAATCTTCTTCGCCCCATAAATGTCTTGATTTATACCAATAGAATCTTATACGTTTTTGTTTTGCAGTCACGAGAGATTTTGTTTTCGGTATACGAGAGTCAAACTTAAATTTATGGTGACGTTTTAATGTTCTCGATGTAAAAACTTCAACTCCTTTTTCTTTCCATTTTCGGTGGAAGAATCGTACACTTTTAAAACGGTTTTTCTTAACTATATGGTTCAGTTTCCTGTCATCTATAGCAGATGTTTTTAGTTTTCGGCCGCCATTTCGGCGATTATTTTGAAATTTTCCATTTTTTAAATATTGTGTTAGTATTTTATTGACGCTTGATTGCGAACAGTGTAAAAAATTCGATATATAACATTGATTTTTACAGTGCCAACACAAATCAACCATCCTAAGTTTAATAGATTCAGGAATATCACTCACATGGCCCATTTTAAGATGAAAAAGCAAGCAAACTGCAAAGAGAATATTGATTTTAAATAAAATCGTCTTAATTTAATCCATGATGCCACCAGTTATGAATTGGTGATAATTAAAGGACAATTAATGTGAAATATTCTAATATTTTCAACCACTTGAATAAATATTCTAATATTTTGACATTTCAAAATAATTTTCTTTTTCAATTAATCTTTTCAAAAATGATATTAATTTTACGATAATAATTAAGCTTAATCAACAATAAGTTCTTAATAAAAATATCGTTTGCATATTTGCATAAAAAGACATTAAATTTGCCAAACGATATTTTCAGTTTGTAAAAAAGAGTAATTATTCTGATATTTTGAATATGAGCTGTACAAAGACGATAATTTCATTCAAATGTAATTTGAAAATTGGTATTCAATATATTTTTTAAAATTTAGTAAATTTTCATTGTAAGGAAAACTTTGAAACATGACATGCATATTGCATAGTCCTAAATTACAGTCTTTGCATTCATATTTGGTTTATTTTATAATTTTTTTTTCATATTTATTCTCATAGGAAGAACAAATTTTTCATTGTGTGTAAGGTTTTGTCCGTAGGGGTCGTAGCATCCAGAAAATGCTGTTCACATAAACGACTTGATGTTGATAATTGTTCTTTACAAATCGCTGAGATGCGCACAAACAGTCGAAGCTTCGTACAGTTTTGGATTAGGTGGATTTTGAGGATCGTGAGCTTCATTATTTCAAAAATGTAATTTTTTTTTTAATTCGCTGTACCTATTGTACGTAATATTATCGCGAAAAAATGGGGTTTTACCAAATAAAGTGTAGTCCAAAATATATTTTCTTTAACTTTTACTTTTAACTTTTTTTTTTTTGCAGTTTTTTCGACATTAGTAAGAGCAAAAAACAACAGCATTTTATTTTAAGAAATAGGTTGCCATTCCAATCTGCCTTTCTCCCCAAAACATTTCCCCATTTCTCATCATAGCGATTAGATTCGATTACAATATTATCCGCCAATTCATCATTCATAAAATGTTCATAGTACTGCAGAATACCCGAAATAGCTTCAAACGAAACGTTAATCTTAGGCTCCGATTTGAATTGCAAGCATAGATGTGCGTAATATTGGGTTATCATCACTATCTTCAGTTTCCGATTTTTCAGAGTCAAAAACATCTGAAAAAGTGGAATCTTTTGATTCCTTTCCAGATATCTCAACACTAAAATCTTTCTCTTCACTTGAGATACTCAACATAGAAATTTATAAAACGGTAACCCAGATGTATTCAGATTTGAAACAAGTAAAATATGTGTTTCAACTCGTACAATTCCTTAAATTAAGCATTACGATCTTAAAAACAAACTTGCCATTTCAGAGTTTCCCATCCTTTAAGCGCTTATGACTTCCTTAACGGACCGAGGCTGCAATATCGGAATAAGACAATTTATTTCCTGAGAACCACTATTTGTTTAAGGAACAATTGTACCTGATTTCCGACAACTACTTCTGACGGTTTACCGAGGAGCCTGGGGTCACTGCCCCACATCCCCGACAGTAACACAATGGAAGCCTAACAGGAACTGAATCTTGGCAGTACTGGGAAAAAATGCTTAAAAATGGGGGGGGGGGGGGACAAACAAGTAATTCCTGAGCTCATTATGAAAAGTAAAAAGAAATAAATTAAAAAATTACTAACAGTTAAAATTTTAAAATACTTAAGATAATTAAAAGACTCAAAGGATAGTAACTCCCGCGCCTAGCCCACGCTTCATCGCGGGTCCAGGCTACCATGGCTGCACAGATGTTCGCTGTCATCTGGCCTTGAAAAAGGCCAGCGATGCGCTCGAAAAGCGGGTCTATTTCTTGATGCAGGGGAGAAGAGGAGGAGCTTAGCTTAGAACGAAGGAATTTAACTGGCTGAGAGAAGTTGCTATTGGAATCTTTTTAGTTTGTTGAGCAGAGCATTAAGGGAAAACTTTAAAAATTTACAGAAAAACTATTAAATAAAAGAGAATTTTAAGTGTTTTAAGATTAAATTTAAAAGATATGCAGAGCATTTAAAATCATACCTAATTTAGGTCTTTTTCTGTTATGGATGTCAGAAATATCGTACACTGGGAGAGTATTTAAAGCACTATTTTCAGAGTTTTCCAAAGAAAGATGAAAGTTAATATTTAAATCTTGAATGTGAGTATTTAATCTGGGGTAGTCAATATCTTTATAAAGATGATAATTTCGAATATAATAAGGCACATCATAAATTAGTCTGATGGTAGAATTTTGAGATTGTATAACAAGTTTGATGTGACTATAAGCAGCATAACTCCAAATTTGGCATCCATAAGTTAAAATTGGTCTTAAAAAGGAGTTGTAAAGGAGCAATTTATTATTAATTGACAAATCATTGTTTCGAGCTAATAAGGGATAAATTAGATTTTTAGCTACTCGAAACTTGTTACGCGCGTAGTGGATGTGTTGTCTGAAAGTAAGATTTTTATCAAGAATAATACCTAAGTATTTACAAGTGTTTGACCATGGCAAATCGGTATTGTAAAGTTAATTTTATATTTATTGAGGTTATTTTCAGTTAATTTACAAAAGAGGATGGCTTGTGTTTTGCTAACGTTAATTTTAATACGCCATTTTTGGAACCACTTTGACAGTATTTTAAGATGGTGGGAAATTGAAAGAATAGCAAATTTACGATTTCTATGGGTTGCAAACACACAAGTATCATCCGCGAATTTAGCCAAATTAGTAAAGGGGTGGTGGGGCATGTCATTAATAAAAAGGGTTAAAAAGAATTCCTGAGATACGGGATCCTTGAGGGATTCCAAAAGGGGCAAAAAGGTTCCTGGAAAGTTTATCATTTACTCTTACGTTAAAGTTTCTGTCAAGTAGATAAATAAGTTTAATTAAATAGGGAGGGAAGTTATAATTAATTAATTTGAAAATAAGGCCTAGAATCCAAACTTTGTCAAACGCTTTCTCAATATCGAGGAAGACTGCGGCTGCATAGCTTTTAGAGATTTTGGCAGTTGTGATGTGTTCCACCAGTCTATAAACCTGATGAGGGGCTGAAAGCTCCTCTCTGAATCCGAACTGATCAGGTGCCATCAGGCCTGTAGCCAGGTGGGGGCCAGGTCGGGCAAAGACCGACCTGGAAAATGTTTTGCCCGACCTAGCGCATTCCGATAAGAACATTAAATTTCCAGTTTTCCCCCGCTTCTTGTCCAACCTAGAATGAAGCTCGACATTCTGATCATTTTTTTCACTCAGTATTTCCCTTTAAAAAAATTATGTAATACATCAAATTTCCATTTTTCTTCCTTCATGCCAGACCTTGCTCTCTACCCCTAAATTTCCTTTCTAGACTGGAAACAAAAGTAGCAAAATTTCATCTATATAGCTTTTTTTCTCTCCTCTTTAACAGACCTGTCGAAAATTGCTCCATTGTGCATGCCTCGCTTTTTCGCTTTGTAGAAATTATCCCATACCGCTTCAACAACAAATCGGGTTTACCTTAACCCTTTAAGACCCGGTGTATTTGTAAACAAAACTAGTCATGCCTATAGAAAGTAAAACATGAACTGCAACCGCTACCTGTTGATAAAAGATGATACTTTATACTATGTTCACACTACGATACTTAAGATATCTTAGGCCGCCGAACTCTCTTAATTTTGAAGTGGTACCCTCCCGGAATTGGAAACCTGTTCACATGGGAAAACTCACTTAAGATAACTCAGTGAACGTCACTGTGTTGTTTGCGCATGCGCTTAACATAAAACCGCCCGCAACACCCAATCAGTTAATGCGAAACTTTACAGCCACCGAGAGTGAATGGTCGTGACTGTCTCTAGCCCGAAGAAAGTTGAAACTCTCTCAGAGAGTTTGTGGAACTCCCTCAGAGAGTTCGGATGTTTAAGATAGTTCCGATAACGCAGTGTGAACAGGGTATTACTCTATCTGCAAACCAGAACGATCGTTCGATTCGAGTTTTTATTATAAATGACTCAGAAGCAAACAATTAAATGAATGTCTAACCCACACGATCGTGCGGGTTGGGTCTTAAAGGGTTAAACCCCTAAAGCCTGCTTTCTTTATACAATTGTCACCATACGAAATTTATCGTTAGGAGGCGGGGTTGAAACCAAAGGCTTCTGAAACTAACGTTGAAGCAGTCCACAATACTGTTTCCTTAACTTGAATTTGCTGTACATGACAGTTAAATGGTTGTTTCGTGGAAACTTAGTCCGATTAGAACAAATTCCAAAGGACAGTACCCCCCCCCCCCCCCCATTGAAAATACAAAATAGATAATGGAAGGTCTGTTCCTTCATCTCTTCGACTGTCTCCTATTCCACTGAAATGTTTTTAAAAATGGTGCTTTCTAAAATAAACCTATCATTATTTTAATTTAAACAATACAATATGTCGGGATACTTACGATTTTACAAATCCAAATTTATCACTTACTGACACATTCATAAAGTCATTTTTATTCTTAAATTCAAAAATGCACTGTTTAATGAAACTGTTTTGCACTTTTTCTTAAAAGCAAATCAGTTTCCAAAGTGGTCGTCAAAGTTGCCATTATAAACCAATTTTTGCAAGGCGACGCCTGATACAGACCATCATAAGATAGAAATCGATTACAACTCAAAGTGTAATGCATTTATTGAAAAGTGAAAAACGGTATTCGATTCCAATTCCTAATTAAAAGAAAAACATTTTATTTACGTTATGCCCAGGGCCGTAGGAAGGTCTTTTGAGGCCACCCACAAACATTTATTACAGACCCCCCCCCTTTCTAAGATTTTGGAGAAATAACTATATTTAATTTTGCTATCCGAGTTCCATATTTATACCAACACCAGCGGAGCTTCACTAGTTGATTTTTCCAAAACAAAACTCAAATTAAAAGAATTTAGAGCTGGGTTGAACTGCTTTCGCAACGTACACCCATCGGGGCTATGGCCGCTCAGATCTCGAATCAAACAAACCTTGAATTATCGTAAATTTTTATTTCGACCCGGATTAAATTAAAATTTTCAACATTTTGTTCATGGCGCTATAGGAACAGATCTGATATTCTTACAACTTGAATTTAATCAAAGCACTAGCAAAATTTAACTGAGAATTCCCCCATTTAGAAAAAAATATCGCTGCAAAATGCGAAAGAATGCCAAAAATTGATAAAGATATTTCGAAGTTCACAGGGAGCAAAATTTACTATATTGTGCTAAAAGATTGAAATCGGATTTTTTATTTATGAATGTTAAAACAATTACCAGAAAAACAGCTAAAAATTCTCCGAAAAATTCAAAAATAGCAGAGAACAAAATTTGGCAAAAAAAGAAGAAGAAGTTTCAAACTGAATTTCCTTTGCAAATGTTAAGAACTGCCACAAAAATCCGCTAAATACTGCACATAAATAAAAAAAAATATATGGAAGTCTTTTCGTATTTTCTGTTTTTTTCCGCATACTTATAATAATTTTTTTCTGCTTTGAACGGTGCCTTTTATTAAAAAAATATATATATTTAGAGATTTACTAATTCGAAAAAAATTACCTTTGGTATGACGTTTTCATATTTTTCAGTTTCCTCTAATTTAAAATTGTCACCCAAGTGTTCCGGATAGAAATTGAAAAAGAAAGACTTCGGATAGACAGTACCTTTCTGTGGGCAACAAAGATGGGTTTCTTACTAGATAATAATAAAGACAGACAGAAACACTCTGTCCAGTTTTCTTTTCTTTTTTCGTCTGACCAGATGTTTTTCTGTTCAGGACAAGATTTGACAGGAAGGATACCTGTATGCCTTAAATTATGCCCATCGAAACAGGTTTTGGTTTTTTTAATCACATTTTTAATTTTAATTTTTTGTACTATTTTTAGTGTTTTTTTTAGTTTTGTGCTTTTTTCCCCACATTCATAAAAGGAATCCATTTTCAATCTATCTTTCCATTTTAGCCGAATATAGTAAAGTGGTCTTCTGCGATTGTTGAATATTTCACGAAGTCACTTTCGCTTTCTGACGGGATTTTTTGACATTAGTAAAAGGAATCGGGTTTCAATCTTTTAGCCACAAGTACAAAATTTTGTCCTTTGCAATTTTTGAATTTTTCGCAAACTTTTTATGCTATTTTAAACGTTTTTCCAGTTTTTAAGCTCCTGAGATTAGAAGAGATTTTTTCTCATATTTGAAGAAATTTTCGTCTTTTGTACGAAAAATTTCTAGAAATTTTGATCTTTGATTCGCGACTTTTTCGTGTTCTGAAGGAAAAAATTTTCATGCGTAAGTTCAGTTTCTAATTGGGTCATTCCACGTAAAATGAGCAAAAATTAAAAAAAGTCGTGGCCACATAGTAACAGATTTTAATAAAATTTGATATACAGGTTCAAATCATATTCAAATAGAGCTCTGCAAAATATCTTCACAAAAAATAAATTATTTTAGCAGTTATGTACATTTAAAAAACTTGTGATAAAGATTGGCATGTGTGCAATCGTCCAAAGTTGCAGGTTTGAAGTTCTGTATCTTGAAAACTATTTAACTGAAAATGAATTTTTTTTCAATAATGTAACCTCTGAAAAATTATCTTCTTATTTATTGAGCAATAATAATCTGGTAACACCATGATTATTCTTTAATTGGTTGTAAAAATTGAAAATTTGCAAATTTTGAGAAAATTAAAAACGTAATAAAAATTAAAGGAATTCAAAAACATCTGAGAAATTAATGCCTGATGTAGTTTTACATATTAAGATCGAATTGCTAATGTTTTTAGGTTGCCATGTATTTCCTTCACCTTTAAAAAAATTTAGAAACTTAAAAAAAAATGACAAAATCGTAATTTTTCCTCTTATTGATAGGTAAAAAAAATAATGAAGGAAATGCCCCACATTACAGTTATTGCACAGACATAAAGATCAATAAGTCCATAATCTGCTAAAAAAATTTCAAGCATGCCTTTTCATTCCTAACGTCACAAAATTGGGTTAAAAAAGGCAATATTAACTACATTCCATGAGCTATTTTTTTTTTAAATTCGCGCGCGTTTCTTAAAATATTGCACGATTTCAAGGTGAAAAAATTTAGTGCTGCCATCTATTTTCTGTTTAGGTATTAATATATAATTTTCTGTTCAATTGAGCTTTTTTTTCTACTTTAATTAAAAATCTTCTTGAGGAAAAAATAAACTGAAAGCAAGTATAAAAGTTTTTATATTTAAAATATACACTGTTATCTAAAATATCAAAAGAATTAAAAGTTTAAAAAAGCTTTCTTTCAGATCGAAACAAGTGATAGAAATATTGCATTTTATCCTCAACATTTTTTACTATTTATTTTTTTTCTCATTAAGGAATAAAAAAGGCAAGAATGAAAGTTTAAATATTTAATATATATACTTTTAGCTATAACGTCAAGCAATTTTGATATTATAGGAGGTGTCCTTCATCTCAATAGAAACGTTGCATTTTCCCCTCAATTTTTTTCAAAAATAATTTTTTTCTCATTAAGGAATAAAAATACAATTACTAACTTACGTCAATCTGTTACTTATTATTCATTCCTAATTATAAATAATTTTTAATATAGTCTTTCCATACTTAAGGCTAATAACCAAAATTGAAACTTCAAGCATGTAGCCAAAACCACGATTTTGCATCCACTTTTAATATAAATTTTAATACTTAAATAAACAATCCTAAAATCTATTATTTTACATTTACTCATAAATAGATATGATCTACTTACAAAATGATTTTCGTTAAAATCTGTGACATGTCTGCCACAGGTGATTTGCTCATTTTGTATGGAATGACCCAATTATGAAAAGTACAATGCAACACAGTTGACGGAGCACTATTGGGATTTGATTTGACGAAAATGCATCTTTACATTGAAGGATGTTGGGTATTTTTTACGTTAGACTGGTGACTTTCCATATTTTTGCAAAAAATTGGCATATCAAAGCATTTTTTTGTGCGTGTGTGTGTTTGAACGGAAAAAAACCTTCAATCCACTGTTTTATTTATTTTATTTTATTTTTATTTTTATTTTTTTTTTGAAAATGTAAAAGGAATCCGGTTTCAATATTTTATCCCAATATATTAAGTTTTGCCCTGTGAAGCGTTTTTTTTCGCCCTCCGCGATGCCTTTTTTTTTTTTTTTTTTTTTTTTTTGTAACAACCCGAAAAGGAATCAAGTTTAAGTCTTTTAGTTCAATATAGAAAGTTTATCCTTTGCAAATTCTGAATTTTTTACGAACATTTTATGTGATTTTTAGCGTATTTTTTAAAATTCCACATTCAGTCTTTTGGCTCGATATAGTCAAATTTTGCTCTCGGCGATTTCGGAATTTTTGACCAATTTTTTATACGATTTATACCTTTTTCTTCACGTTTTGAGAAGACCTTTTGACAAGTTTTTCTGAAACCGATAAATTATCCAGTAGATATTGCTGCTGTCATGATTGAGCTGAAGGTGGGAAAATTGGCTCCTGTAGCAAGGTGAACGACGATGCTGGAAAATTTAACTTTTAACAGGAGACTATAATTTTTATCGAAAGAAGGATTGTCTGATTCAAAATCAGATTGGTATATTCCGATTGGGTTTATGCTGCGGAAGGCAGTGGGGCCCCCAAGGGGGACCTCCCCCCCCCCCCAAAAAAGGTCCTTTTTTCGAAAAACCAACCGACAAAGCAAGCGAAGCTCCGCTAGCAGATTATATAATTACAAAATATATAATTTATGTATAATTAACATTAGTAATTTATCGAGAGAAGAGAAATGAAACGTTAAAAAAGAAACAGGTCGAACGTAAGGGGATAGGTGGCAAAGGCATGGTATACAGATGTCTGTTTATTGGGACCCCCAACAAGATTAAAAACTACATAAAAAAAAAATGAATAACAATAATGAGGCTTAAAAGTTTTGAATCGTGGATTCCAACTTTTCTTCTATTTAATAGGGACCCTAAAAAAGACATTTTAAAAAGTATTTAGAACCTGCAAAATTTCTTTCATCTGGGTGCCTTTAAAAAGAATAGTGGCTATAGAAAGAAGCCCATGCTGTTTTGGTTGAAGAAAGTAATAGTATTAAGAAAGTTTTGAACCTGATTGGGGCCCCTAACGAGATTAAAAAGTACATTTTTTAAATATTTGAATAAAAAAGTGGCAGCTACAAGTTTTGAATCCTGGGTTCCAACTTTTCCTTAATTTTAAAGCCCCCCCCCCCCCAAAAAAAAAAGACAATTTAAAAAAATTTAGAGCATGCAAAATTTCTTTCATCTGGGCACCTTTAAAAAAAATGGTGGCTAGAGAGGAAGCACATTATATGTTTTGGTTGAAGGAAGTAATTGTATTAGAGGAAGTTTTGAAGCTCATTGGGACCCCCGACTAGATTAAAAAGCATATTTTTTAAACATTTGAATAAAAAATATGGGGCCTAAAAGCTTTGAATCTTGATTCCCAACTTTTCTTATTTTTACCCCCCCCCCCCAAAAAAAAAAGAAAAAAAAACAATTCAAAAAGAATTTAGATCCTGCAAAATTTCTTTCATCACCTTAAAAAAGAACGGTGACTATAGAAAGAAAGCACAAATTTTTTGAAGGAAGTAATAGTATTAAGAAAGATTTGAAATTTATTGGGGGCCCCAATGAGATAAAAAAGCCTGTTTTTTAAACATTTGAATAAAAAATTTGGCCTAACTGTTTTGAATCTTGGGTTCCAACTTTTCCTCACTTTTATAGAAGGCCTTAAAAAAGACAATTCAAAAAGAATTTAGACCCTACAAAATTTCTTTGATCTGGGCACCTTTAAAAAAAACGGTGGCTGTAGAAAGAAAGTGCATATCTGTTTTAGTTGAAGGAAGTAATAGTATTAATGAAGTTTTGAACCTTTGGTTTAATCTTTTTCTCCCATTTATAGCCCCCTCCCCTCCCCCCAAAAAAAGACTAAAACATCATTATATTTTTAAAATAGAATATAAGCCTTCAAAAGCTTTTCCATCTGGGCACCTTTATAAAGAATAGTGGATATAGAAGGAAAGCGCATATCTGTTTTCTAAATCTGACAAAGATCTTTGACAAAAAAGGATTTGGATAAAACAAATTAAAATGCTGTTAAAAATTACATTAAAAATAATTATAAAAGTTAAAAAACATTATTCGGCTAAAAGATACAATGACTTATTACTGGGACCCTGACTTTGCTCACCCCCCCCCCCAAATTGGGGGGGGGGGGTATGGGAGACAGTTCCTACGGCCCTGGTTATGCCAAATATCTTATTTAACTTTAATATATTTATATCTCTGAAGAAACTTTAAAAATTTCGTACTGACTTTAGAAATATCTTATATTTTAAATGAATAAAAAAATCCCTAAAATCGCAATGCGTATTTTTGAAGAACTACGAATAAGAGATAGAAAAAATAAATGAAGAAATAATCTGCCACCCCTGGAAAAATCTTTGCCCTACCTGGAAGTATGGTCTAGCTACGGGCCTGGGTGCCATTAAATTATTATTATTGATGTGATTATTTAAGTCTTTTGCAATGAAAGCTTCTGCAAGTTTACTGAGGGAATTGAGAAGGAAAATGGGGCGATAGCTGGTGGGGTTTTCGGGTGGTTTTGAACTTTTAAGAATAGGGGCGATGAGTGCAGTCTTCCAATACAGTGGGAAATAAGAAAATTTGAATAGGCTGTTAATAAGCAGGGTGATTTTTGGAATATAGGAAATAGGTAGATTCTTAAGCATTTCGTTAGTGATTTTGCTGACGCCTGGGGATTTTTTATTTTTAAGTTTACTAATTTCGTCAATGACGTCAGCATGGGTGATCAGAAAAGAGGGTGGGGGAATGGGACTGCTTAAGAAATTTCTGACGGTTTCATTTACTTCTCTCTCAGTTTCAGGATTAGTAACAGGGTTTCCCGTGAACTGCAATTCCAGGCTGCTGGCAATCGCATCTGCCTTTTCTTCATCATCGTACGCGCAGTTATTAGAATTTGGAATATTAATGGGGGGCATTTTAGTGACAGAGCTCTTAAATCTTTTGGCTGCCTTCCATATGCTGGCGTCCTCTGGTGAAAGGGATTGGAGGTACAGAGTCCAGCTGCCTTGGCGGAGCCGATGTAAAAAGTTTTTAAGTTCCTGTTGAGCTCTGTTCATTATAATTTTGTCCGAAATTCTGCGCGTACGTTGCCAAATTTTCCTAGCGCGGTTTTTGTTCGTGGTTAATCTGCGGACATGGGGATCAAGTTTGTAAAATTCGTTGTTATAAATCTGAATAGTAGCACGATCAACAGCGTCTTTGATTTCACAAGTAATGGTTTCAGAAAGAGTTTCGATGTCGTTTGTGCTGTTGATCTCGGGTAAAATGGGGGGAATTTCATTAATGATATTATGAAACTGAGTCCAGTTGATTCTGTTGATAATTTTAGCAGGGGGGGGGTGGAATTTTGACTTGAATTTTGAGATTAATCGGGTTGTGATCTGAACTCAGTTCTGGAAGTGAATCCATAGTTTTGACATAGTTAAACCCGTTAAAAAGGCCGAAATCAATTGTGCTTCTACTGTTATTAGAAAATCTAGTTGGGGTGGCCGGAAAAATAATGTCCGCAGTTGAATTTTGAAGAAAATTATAGATTTTATCTCCATATGCGTTGCTGTTATTGCAGTTCCAGGAAGGATGGTGGGCATTGTAGTCACCGATCAGGAATGTGTTGACGTCATGACGGAGGAGGTGGCTTAGATCGTTCATGACGTCACTCGCGCGCTCATTTCCGGGGCAGTAAACTGAGAAGAAAATAAGGGGATGAGATGATGGAATTTTTAAGGTGACACCTGTAGCGTTGACGATGTTTGGAAGCCGGGCCGGGGTGGCGGGGTAAAAATTTAACCTATTTTTGATGCAGACAGCCGTGCCCCTAATGGGTCGCGAGCTGTTGCGGTTGTCAAAATCATTTCTAAGGATGTGGTAATTTGGAATTTTGAAGGAAATGCCAGGTCGTAATTTTGTTTCTTGAAGTAAAACAATATCGGGGTTATGCTCCTTTACAAACGCCCTGAGCTCAGGAATTTTCCCAATTATGCCGTCGCAATTCCACGAAAAAATATTCAAACAACCTCTGGACCCCATTAACGGGCCAGAGTTTGCGGTTGCTCGAGGGCTGCCATAAATATGGAAAATTTTGTTATGGGGTCATTAACTTCTTTCATTTTTTGAAGAACATTTTGATATTTTAGAATGAGTTGCTTAAAGTTTTGTACTTGGAATTGTTGGGCGATTTGATCCATTATGCTTTTTAGAGAATTTAGGTTGAAACTATCATCAGAAGGGTGTTGGGGATGGGTGCCTTGGGTTGAAGGCTGGGAGGTTTCTGTTTTAGGGGCTGTAGCTGCGGCATATGAAAAATTTGGATTAATAGGGGTTGATTTGAAAGTTGGTCTATTGATTTTCGGGAATTTTGGGCAGCCGCGATAAGATGCGGCATGATTTAGCCCGCAGTTACAGCGGACTGGGGTTTCTGTTTTTCCTTTGCCTTTTGGGCAATCTGGAGTTGTGTGATTTCCATCACACTTGCAACACCGTGCATTTAGCCGGCAGGTGGCGCTGGAGTGATGCCAGTATTGGCAATTGTAGCATTGCATCACTCTGGGGGGTCGATTATAATTTTCAATGTTAACGATATGATAGAGGAGGGTTTTCATTTTAAAAATCTGACGGGCGGGCTCTCCGTTTTCAAGTTGAATTTGGAAGAGGGGCATCACTTGCTTAGTTTTAAATGAGGTCATTTGGGCGACTTTGATGACGGGGAGGGAGGATTTTTTAAGTGCTTCAATAATCATTTCGGGTTCCATATCTATACCCAGATAGCAATTTTAGTTTGCAGAAAATTTTCAGCAATCTTACTTTGCAGACTTGCAATGTTGCAGCAAGCTCAGCATGACAAGTCTGAAAGTTCATAACAAGACTGCAACAAGATTATGCAAACTCCAAAGTCACCATACTTTGAACTTGCAGCCAAGTTGCCGTGCAAATTGCAATCTTGTTGCATCAATCTTACTGCAAAATCATAGCAAACTAGTAATATTGCGATGTCAGACTATTTGCAAACGCATTGTAAATTTGCAATATTGTCATGTCAAAACATCTTCAAATGAATTGCAAACTCGGAATCTTGTCATGACAAGTATAGCTGCAAATATGTAGTAATTTCATTGAAATGCTGTAAATTCTCTGAATTTTGCGTGTAGAACACAGGTAAAATCGGATTTTTTGAGACAACAGATGGCCATTCACCCAAATTTGGGAAGAACTTCGTTTTAATACTAAAAAAAATCCCTGCCGGCTCTGGCCTACAGGCGGAGGTAGATTTCGAAGTTAAGTACTAAATTCTCCAACAAAACTTAAATCAAGATTAGAGATAAACCCAGTTTCTTCACAAAGAGTGAGCTGTAGAGAGCTAAACTTTTTGTAAAAATTATAATATACACGAATACACACACATATGTATATGGAATAGGTTTAAAAAATGGCTACAAAAAATTCAGAGAACCTTAAAGTGTTAAAATATGTTAATATTTCCATAGTCGGGTTTTTATCATGTTTTAATACGTTTCTTCAAACTCACATGGCGTTACATATTCACCTGCTGAGATCCATTATATTTCCAATATGACGCAATATACATATTTTTTTAATTTGTCAAACTATTTTTTTATTTTGAGTTTTCATGCTGAAATCGTGCTGTAGAAAACGTATGACGTAATATTCAATTTGTTTTCAATTTTTCAAACTATTTAATTTTACACGTGAAAATTTTACATTAGAAAAGTAATTGTTGTGGTGAGAATTTTATTGTTTTTTTTTTTTTTTTAATTGTTGGCAACTGCTATAACGAAAAACTTTTATTTTTTTTCCTGCCATTGTTGTGTAAGAGCTGGTTATATCAGAATCATGTTAAGACAGTATTCAAAATTTTGAACCCTCTCCATTTCCACCCTCTTGGGCCGATTTCGCCCATTTTCAATCCCCGCCGAGATATTAGCCATATCAAAGTTGTTGGCGAGTTTGAGGACAATCCGTGCATAATTGCGTCTTTTATCGTGCGGACAAAATTTAGTACATACATATATATATATATATATAAAAATTTTCTAGGTGGGGGTGGTTTTGGGTTCCTGGGGTCCTATAATGAAAAGTTATGAAGGAATTTTTCAAAAGTCGCACCATGGTAACGACTGCAATAGGTAGTATTTCTTACGAAATCTACCAAAAAATGAAGATCCAATGAGTACTAAAAAAAATCCCTGCCGGCTCGGGCCTACAGGCGGAGGTAGATTTCGAAGTTAAGTACTAAATTCACCAACAACAAAACTTAAATCAAGATTAGAGAAAAACCCAGTTCCTCCACTAAGAATGAGCTCTAGGGAGATAAACATTTTGTGAAAATTCTAATATACACGAATACACACACGCATGTATATGGTTGGTTGGTTGGTTGGTTGGTTGATTTTGTGACGGCCGATTATCTACACTAGGGATATAGGCCCGAGGGGGAGTGCCCTTCGTGGGGGTCTTTCTAAGGGAACCTAACCCGTATTAACGCATGAAAATCCATGGTTCGAAGAAAACCACGAAAACTCCGAACGATTAGGCCGACGGGCGCGATTGGGATCGAACCCAGCACTTCCCGTCTACCAGTTTCGAGAGCAGAACCTCTCAGCCACTGGTGGGGCTCCGCATGCATATAGAATAGGTTTAAAAAATAGCTAAAGTAAATTCAGAGAACCTCAAAGTGTTAAAATAAGTTAATATTTCCATAGTCGTGTTTTTATCATGTTTTAATACGTTTTCTCAAACTCGCATGACGTTACATATTCACCAACTGAGGTCCATTTTATTTCCAATATGACGCAATATTTTTTTTTTTTTTTTAATTCGTCAAACTATTTATTTCATTTTGAGTTTTCATGCGGAAATCTTACTCTAGAACACTTATGACGTAGTATTCAATTTGTTTTCAATTAGTCAAACTATTTATTTAATTTAATTTTTCACGTGAACTTTCAATAGAAAAGCAATTGTTGTGGTGAGAATTTTATTGCTTTTTTTTTAATTGTTGGCAACTGTTATAACGAAAAATATTTATTTTTTCCCGTCATTGTTGTGTAAGAGCTGGTTTTATCAGAATCTTGTTAAGACGGTATTCAAAATTTTGAACCTTCCCCATTTCCATTCCCTTGTACCGATTTTGACCATTTTCAATCCCCGCCGAGATATTAGCCATCTCAAAGTTGTTGGCGAGTTTGAAGACGATCCGTGCATAATTGCGACTTTTATCGTGCGGACAAAATTTAGTACATACATACATATATATATATATATATATATATATATATATAAACTTTTTAGGTGGGGGTGGTTTTGGGTTCCTGGGGTCCTATAATGAAAAGTTATGAAGGAATTTTTCAAAAGTCGCACCATGGTAACGACTGCAATAGGTAGTATTTCTTATGAAATCTACCTAAAATAAAGTTGTTTTATCATGTTTTGTGCGCAAAAGGGGGCATTGTTAGCTCAGGGAGGGGTTAACTAAAAATAAATAAATAAGTAGGTGAAATGGGATATTGTTTATAATGTTTTTTTATAATTCCGAATCAGGTGAAATCATCAGCAAGTCAACACGTTCATTTCTTACAAAGTTACGGCAGGTTTTATTTATACAAAGTCTTTTACAGGTAAAATAGGTTTTTACAGTAACAAGTGATTGCTATTCACGAAAGCTTGAGACAAACCTCGTTATGGCAGTACAAATTAAGATCCGATGAGTCTCCAAAATGTAAAGTTGTTTTACCGTGTTTTTTTTTTTTGGGGGGGGGGGGGATGAGTTAGCTCGAGGGGGGCAAAATTCAACTTTTTTTAAATAGGTCAAGTGGGATATCGTTTCGTATGTATTTGAATAACATTATCGGCAAGTCGATACGAACATTTATAAGAAAAGTACATAAAAAATTTTATCAATGCAAAGTGGAAAATTATATTTTATTTTTTAGCGTAGTTTTGTCACATTTATTTTATGTTTAAAAAGAGTTTTTTATATCATATTAAGTCATCTCAAAACTATTAAATGTCTTTAAAATAGCAATAATCAAAATCAGGATAATTTTGAGTTTATTTCAAAGTCATTAAATTTACCAAAATCCACTACTTATAACCTGGCCTAATTTTGTAAACAATGATCGTATCGGCTTGCGTGCAATATCATTTGATTCAGAATAAAAAAATTCATAACAAACGATACCCCATTTGACATTTAAAAAATAAGTTCTGTTCGCCCATGCCGTGTTAAAGTCCCCCCCCCCTCCTCAAAAAGAACCCCACGATGAAACAACTTTATTTTGGGGGGACTCATCGTATTTTCATTTCTAGTGCCAAAATTACCAGATCTTACCAGATAAATTTTCTTGAATGGTTATCAGTTGCTGCTGTAAAAACCTACGGTACCTGCATCAAATTATAGTTTTCGACTTCGTATTCATAAAACTTGTCGTAACTATGTAACAAATGATCGTATCAATTTGCAAATGGTAATCATTCGATTAAAAAAAAAAAAGAACATAATAAACTATACCTGTCTCTTAACATACTTAAAAATTTTTTAGTTTGCCCCTCCCGCTCCCTGAGTTAAAAATGCCCCCAAAACATGATAAAAGAACTTTATTTTTTAAGAACTCGTCAAATATTCATTTTTAGTTTCAAAATGAAATTCTTCCCAAACTTTGGTGAATGGTCACTAGTTGCCGCATTTCTACTCAATTTTTGATTGTATATTTTTTATCTGTACGCTAATAGTCGTACTTTTGAAGGTTGTGCGAGTTTTGTGCAGGATTCCATATAATCGTCGGTTTTTCAAATGCTTGACATTTTTATGCTATATAGACCGAGTAAACAAGAACTTATAGTTTAAAATAGATTCCAAATCCCCACAAATACGCTACCACACTCGCAGGAATTAAACTCGACATAGTTGAATCGGAGGCCACAGGCCTAACCATTCAACTACCTGGTAAGCCCCAATAACTTCCAATAATATACCTTAATTTGTTTAGAAGTTTTATTAGACTCGCAAATTCTCAATTAGTTGCTTATTCCCTTCTAATTCTTAGAAGGTAATTAAAAACATTATCTAAAAATAAATGGTCCATGTACATAACCAATGCAAAGCAAACCTAGATGAGTATAAACACACACCCTCAATCTTAATTTCATATATAATTTTATTAAAGAAAATATAATTTATTTTCATCTCTTTTTGGCCAGAGTGGAATATATTGCTAAAACTTATTAACTTCGAAAAGGAAAAAAAAAAAACTCATTTTAAAATTGAAATTTCCCTATTCTTAAATCTGAATAAATATGATTCCACAAAAACAACATATTTGAAAAGTTTCAAGAATTTAAAAAGAGCAAAGTTATAATAAAACAATACAGTCTATAATATTACAAAGTTTATTTTCACACAGTTACAAATAATAGTTTCTAACACAAAGTATTAACATAATATTTACCAAATTAACATACAACTATTTAACATTCTTCTCTATATTATTTCCGTGTCTTTGCATCCTAAAAGAGAGAAACAATAGAGTCCATTTTAAAAGTTACAAGTTAAATTTTTACTGTTTTCAAGAATTCTGCTTAGAATTAATTCTAAAGATGATCACAAATTATAACTCTTCAGGCAAAATGACCGAATCGCTAATGTTAATCCAACGAGATATATTTTTGAAAATATCTCGTTTGTATTTTTATATTTCAAAAAGACTTTTTCTTTTGCATTGGATAGCTGAGGTAATTTTCTGCAACTGTGGTTTTTTACTTTATTTTAAGTTCGTTGAAGTTTTTATTTTATTTTATTTCTTTCTTTTTACTTTTTTTGTGCGGACACTTTCACTCTTTTCACTGTTTATACCGGCTCCAAAAGTGAAAGTGTATAAAAAAAAATCATTTAAAAATATTGAAATGCAACCGAGTTACCTTAAAGAAATTCTCTTATTGGATTAACATTGGCGAATGGGTGTTTCCGCTTGACTGAAGTAGCCTCTTAACCCTTTAAGCCCTGACCCACACAATTGTGCGGCGATACTAAAGTAAAAGAGAATGACTATTTCCTGTTTTTGTGCGATTTAAAACCAAATCTGCACATTTATATGCTTTAGATGTTCTGATAAAACACAATTAGGGGGTACCAACTACAATACAGGGTTAGATTTTCTGCTTTTAAAAAGACTATATCATCTGACAGCAATAGACAAAAAGTATGTACTGTCGTAATTTCTTTTAAATATGATTTATAGTGTTTGCTTAGATTTAATATTTCTTTTCATATAGTTTATTCAGGATTTTAATTGATTTTGTCTTCGATAAATTTAATTAGGCTTCAGAAAAGTTGAAAAACAAATGAACCACACAATTGTGCGGGTCCGGCATTTACCATTTCCAAAATAGATACAATTCCTAATATATAAAATTTTTATTTTTAAGTGATTTTTTTAAACTTATGTTTTTAGCAATTTATTTTTTATTAATTACATTTTTAAAGCTGACCAATTTTAAATTAATAGGTTTGTACTATTCATGATTTCTATTTAAAATGGATAGTGTTAGATGTATAATATGCACATGTAACGAACTGTATGTTTCTGCTCTGAGTTATAGATGTCATATATGATTTATAAGTTTTATATGAGTTATATGCATAGCACGAGATTGATTTTTAAGTTTGATAAATTCATTCCATTTTGTCGACACAGCAAGTAAACCACCAGGAATAAATAATAAATTATGGAAAGTTCAGCAAATGCTCGACAGATTCCGTAGTGTCTGCTTGAATTTACCAGGAGATCAGGAAAAATTTTTCATAGATGAGCAGACGATTCCTTTTTTTAGGACGTGCCTCAGTAAAGCAGTATATAAAAAACAAACCACACTCTGTTGTAACAGCATCATCTGGGATAGTTTTAAATTTTGTATTATACCAGTGGGAAAGTACAGACCTGGTCCACAAGGATCTAGGCTTAGGACCTGCTGTAGTCTTTACTCTGGTTCAGACCTAGTTTTATGTACTTCGATCGGTATTTCAACAAAATACCGCTGCTGGAAAAACTAAAAAAAAAAAAAGAAATTTGAAGGATCAGGCACAATCCAAACGAAGTGAAGGGCATAACCATTTGTCAAAGGCTCTTAAGAGGGGTGCGAGCATTGAGCACGTCTCAGAAAATGAAATTGTAGTGGTCTGTCCAAAAACAAAAATTGTTTCAAATATTTTCATTGTGGCTTATGAAAGTTATCTCAATAAACAACAACTTTTTTTGCTTAAACTTTTATTTTTAGATATTTGCACACATAATCCCAAACTACACAATTGTGTATATTTAGCCCGAAAACGCAGCATTAAGGCCGAACCCACACAATTGTGCGGGCCCTCTCTTGTCATAACCTGACATCGGGTATTTTTTTTTTCAGTCAAATACGATCCTATAGATAAGGGGAAACCCAAACTTTCATTTTCTACCAAAAAAACTCCCGGTCTTAAAGGGTTAAGAGCCCATACTAATCACTTGGAAAAAGTCGAACGCTAATGGTAAGTCTATGGGAGCGTTATTTTCAAATTTCTCGCTGAAATTTTAATATATATATATATATATTTATATTTATATTTATTTATTTATTTATTTATTTTTACATAGAATAGCTGAGGATGATCTACAACTGGACTAGTTTTTACTTTTTCGATTTTGATTATTTTTATTTCTATAATAGGATAGTTTCAATTTCGGAACCGGTTCCGAAAGTAATTGTATTTTTTAAAACAGAATCTGAAACCGAAATCGAAAAAGTAAAAACTAGCCAGGTTGTAGATCGTCCTCAGCTATCCTGTGTGAAAAAAAAATCATTCAAAAATATTAAAATTTGAGCGAGATATTTGAAAATAACGCTCCCATAGACTTAGAATCAGCGTTTTTCCTTTTCCCCGTGACTGAAGAATGTTCTTAAGATCTACATTAGTCATGCGAAGAAACTAGAACCCTAATGCTAAGTATGTGGGAGAAATCTTCACAGCGATAAAGCTATACAGCTTAAATGAGAGAGAAATATATGCATAGGATACCTGAGGTCGATATATATAGTTGTGCGTTTGTAATTTTTCGATTTTGTTATTTTTTTTTTTTTTATGCGGACATTGTCACTATTGGAACTGGTTGGAACGCGTTGTGAAAGTGAAACTATCCTCATATAAAAAAACAAATGCAAACAAAATAGAAAAGTACAAACTCACAACAATAGATATCGACCTCAGGTATCCTGATTAACGAAAATTATTTAAAAATATCAAAGTGCGAATGAGAAATCTGTAAAGATTTTTTTCATAGATTTAACTTGAGTTTTTCCACGTAAAGGGTCTACACTAGTCACGGGAAGAAATTTGATCACTAATGTTCAACCTATGGTTAAAATCTTTTCAAATTTATCGCTTGCGTTTTAATATTTTTCACGATTTTTTTTTTTCAGGATACCTGAGGTCGATATCTAATGTTAGCGTTTGTGTACTTTTTCGATTTTGGTTACAGTTTTTTTATACGAAAATAGTTTCACTTTCAGAACAGGTTCCAACCTCTTCCGAAAGTGAACCAGACAAATCTGTAAAGATTTGTCTCATAGGTTTAACGTTAGAGTTCGAGTTTTTCCGCGTAAAGGGCTAAAACTAGTAACGCGAAGAAATTTTAACGCTAATGTTAAACCTGTGGAAAAAATCTTTTCAGATTTCTCGCTTGTATTTTAATATTTTTAAAAGATTTT
Organism: Maratus speciosus; assembly: GCA_963932465.1. NCBI lineage: Eukaryota > Metazoa > Arthropoda > Arachnida > Araneae > Salticidae > Maratus > Maratus speciosus. The sequence continues at coordinate 196,542,578 of OZ010800.1, read as the reverse complement.
TGGCATAGGGTACGTGAACTCGATAACTTTTATCGTGCGTTTGTACTTTTTCGATTTTGGTTACAGTTTTTCATATCAAGATAGTTTCACTTTTGAAACCGGTTAGAATCGGTACTGAAAATGAAACTGTATTCATATAAAAAAACTGCAACCAAAATCGAAAAACTACAAATTCACGATAAACGTTATCGACATGGGGTACCCTATGCAAAAACTCTTTTAAAAATATTAAAATGCAAGCGAGAAAACTGTAAAGAATCCTCCCATAGGATTAACATTAGCGTTAGAATTTCACCACATGACTAGTGTAAGAGGCTATTTCAGTCACATGAAAACACTTGTTCGGCAATGTTAATTATGTGGGAGAAATTCTTAAAAATATCTCGTTTTCATTTGATTATTTTTAAATGATTTTTAGGTGCGTTCGTAATTATATAAATGCGTAACACCTATAGTCGTCGTTCGGTTCGCCTGTCTGTCCGTCCGCATATAACAGAGCAAAAACTACCCAACCGAATGGTCTGAAATTTTAAATATATAATTGTTGCAACATTTTGTCGAGTTATTTCAAATTTTGTGAAAATCGGATGTATAGTTTAATTACAGGGACGGTCAAAATTTTTCCGTTACATTACGGTCAACGGGGAAAATTATTGCAAGTGCATTTTAATGATGTTACAGCCTTCCAAACGGTCCGAAATTTTAAATATATAATTGTTGTAAAATTTTGTTGAGTCTTTTCCAATTTTATGAAAATCGGATGTATAGCTTAATTACACGAACAGTCAAAAATTTTCTGTTACATTACAGTCAATGAGGGAAAAAATTATTGTAAATGCATTTTAATGATGTTACGGCCTTTCGAAGAGAATGAAACTGACATGCACTTATGAAGTGCACTAAAATATACATTCAGTAGAATATGTGGTGCAAAAAATATTTATAAAACTAGTAATAGTAAGAACGCACCTCATTTGCCACGTTTGACGAGCAATTTCCAACTTGTTTTTTTCGCATATGACAGCTGAGGTCGATCTCAAAAACGGGACGAAATGGGAAAAAAAGGGACTGTAATGATGGAACGGTAAGGAAAATTATCACCTATTTTTAGGAAAATCATGTTAAGACTAAGTGATAGCCACAATGTTCATTGATTTCTAGAAACAGTTGTTAACATTGGATTAAATATTTTTTTTTCTTAATTTACCTCGAAAAGTGCAGAAATAAACCTTGGGGACGGTAAGACTACCAATAAAGCCACGATCTTGAAATTGATATTTAAATGCTGATTTAAATTCTGCAGTAAATTTCCTGTCAAAGAATTTTAGACATTCTTTCTCTAGCATACTTCTGCATGAGAAAAAACTTGAAAAAAATTCTGTGGCTGCACCTGAAGTGATTTTCTGTATAAGTTTAGCAAGAGGGAAGGTAAGGATGAAAAACCCAGGGACAGAGTTCAAAAAATAATATCAACCGTAAAAATGTGTGCAGGTTAATTTTTTGCACAATATTTATATTAAACAATTGTCCCAGTTTCGGAAAAAAATTACATTGAATTACTTTTATTGAAACAATTTTATACAGACAGCTCCAAATTTAAAAATCAGCATCAGGGACGGGACGGTATAGGAGTTTTCCTGGTATTTGGATCGCCAACATCGTCCAAAACTTATTTATCTCGTTAATATTGTTATGCAATCATGCAATGGAATGTTCCCCAGTATATGAAATTTAAAAAAAACACAAAAAAATGTATTAAAATAAAAATTCAGGGACATAAAAGTCAAAAGATTGTGAGAATGCCCCATATATTGGTACGCTTTTGTACTTTTTCGATTTTGGTTACAGTTTTCTTTTATATGAGTACAGTTTCACTTTCAGAACAGGTTACAAAATTGAAAGTATCTGCATATAAAAAATTGCATAAAAGCTCGAAAAGGTACGATTGCACAACTATATATATCAACCAGGTGTATCCTATGCAAAAAATAATATTAAAAAATATTAAAATGTGAGCCCGAAATATGCAAAGAACTGTCCATAGAATTAACATTAGCTTTAATGTTAAATTTTACTTCGGGTGACTAGTGTCGGTTTTTATTAAGAATTACATTTTATTAAAGATTGTTATCATAGAAGAAAATAATAAATAAAGATGCAGTTGAACACTATTTTACATATGAAAAAGGATTCAAAACGAAACATCTTTAATAATAACACAAATAAATAGTCTTCGAATCTGACATTAACAATATAACAATGGAATTAAGGTTTTAAGGTCCAAAATTTTAATTATCACAAAAAACTATTTTGTAACTATTAAAATAATATTTTGGTGCTATGGTATCCGAGGTTTTAAGTATCACACAAAGCTATTTTATAACTTTTTTTGGGGGGTGGGGGGGGGGGGGAGGGTTTAAGTGATTAGTCAATGCATTTTAGTTATTTAGTTCTAATTCATTGCAAAAAAACTTACCAATGAAGTTTCAGTACAATTGTTTGCGGCAGGACTCGAAATGAAAAAATTCACGAGCCGGAAATCTATTTTTCAAAGTTTGACAAATTTTTTTTAAGTTTTAGGCAAATTTGTCTAACAATAAGAATCAATTTTAGAAAATGCATTCAAAATTCAAAATAATCAAAAAAGTTATAGTCAGCACAATAAAAGCTATATGTATAAAACTGTAATAATAATATGTGTTACCGAATCGGAACGATATTTACCATAATTTCACAAACCAGCCGGGGTGTATTGGAAGGTATACGGAGGTATATGCCGTATACCTTCCGGATTTTTTAAAAAACCTCCGTATACCCCCGGTTTCTCGAATAAATCTATATCGTATATACTCTAGACATGACGTTCATGACTTTAGCGTACACCCTCTGATATTTTTACGATTACAGCACTGCAAACCAGATCAATATTTGGCATAATTTTACGAACCGGAATATTGTTCCGATTTGCTCCGGCACATTTCAAACCCAGATTTGCTGACGCGAAAAATTAACAATTTCAAAATATTCGTATTTAAAATTTAAGAAAAATAGGAAATAAAAAGACTTATACACATCCGATTAAGAAGCAGTTATGTCAAAAGAAAAGAGAAATTTTTAAAGAATTAAATAAAACTGACGCCGGAAGGAAATACTGTTAATAACTTTAATAAAAATTAGAAAATAGCGATACAATAGAAGTCCATGATAAGAAGAATGGAGAATAGCACACTAAGAAACTGTTTAAAATACTTAATATTTATACATAGAAAAGGGTTTAATGGCTATGAAAAGATAATTTAAATTTAAAAATACATTCGAACGCGCTGCTGAATTCAAGAGGAGGGGCATTCCCCCCGGAAGGTTTGAGATTTTATGCTTTTTAATAAGCAATTTCCACACCGAATCTCTAAAATGTCCCCCCCCCCTTCCAGAGCCGCAGAAATTGCTCCCGGAGAAAAATATCTGAATTCAACACTGCTCGATCGGCGTGAGCAAGAAAAAAAGCAAATATTAATTAAAACGATATCTTAGAAATTCCCCTTAAAGTTCAGAAAAATTCATTTAAAAATTAAAATTTTCAATAATGCCTTAACATGGACCAAAACCAAACTATTTAAAAAAATGTAGGCATTCCTCAGTAAATAAACATAACTTTTTAATTTATTAGAATTTCTGTAGTTGTAGTTTGTACTGAGGAAATACAAAAATTTCCGAATCACATTTGAATAATTAAAATAATAAATACCTTTATATCTGGGTTCTTTACTTGAACGCTAATCCAATGGCGCTGCTTCATGGGATTCAATAAAGAAGTGTTGTAATTTTGTCTTTGTCAAATTTCCGCGCATGCGCGTTTATATCTGTTCTCCTTCCAACAAAAGGAATTTTTTGCTTACGTCGTTATTTTATGACAGTGTTGTATCAGGTTTAGAGCAAAGTTGCGTTGCAAGAAAGCGATTGATTATATTCCGTCTACCTAGTAGTGTCCTTGCGGCAATATTATTACTTCAAATTTGTCGTGACAAGAAAATATCAAGAAAAAATTAATCTTGCTGCAATTGTTCATGCTATCTGGGTAGGCAGCCCACGTACAACCACTTTAAGGGGTTGGGTGGACTTACTCTTGAAATGATAATATTGGACTCTTTCAGAGTCCAATGCTTTGATTATTTATTGGTAGTCCTGGATAGTGGCGGGGTGGAACTTCATGAACATACCACTGGGGCTGACCGTGAAATTGCAACGGCTTTTTGATTTGATGTTATCGATGAGGTTCATTTTTTCACTAATATTATCAGGGGTTTTTACATTTATTACATTTATTTTTGGCGTGATAACACGCTTAGTAACATTAGCGGTGGGCTGGGGGACTGTTCTGTCATGCAGAACGACTTCGGGAAGGTTTTCATACTTATTATTTATGGGAACATTAATTAAATGGGAGATCTTACTTTTTTGGAATGTAAAACTATCCTCATTAATTTCTCGTGCTCTTTTTTGTGCCTTATTGGCGTTGGGAATGTTAGAAGGGGGAGTACTGCCAGAAACAGATACCTGATTTTGGAAATCCATGATTGTGTCGGCAGGACTGGTGTCGCCATCTATGGACGTGGCTCAAAGTGGCAAACTCTGTTGGTGCTTTTCAGGGCTTAACAGCTGGTCAAGTTCCATCAGCTCTTGTTCTATGGCTTTTAGTCGGTGTAGTTGATTCGCAAGCTTATCCTGTTGGGTCTTTTTTCCCTCAGGGGAGTTGGCAGAGTCCACTGCAGCTTCACTGCTCCGAACGTTTATCTTCTGCCTATAAATGGCAGTTTCGTAAAAGGTTACTAGTTCACCCATCTCAACGGAAGTCATATTCGTTAGATGGTTTCGATCACGCCTCCATTTAAAACGGTGGCTTTTTGGTGAGTCATACATGCTCTCCTCCATCCAATCCACTAAAACGACAGCTACACTTTCTGCGTCCATTTCCGACAATAAGTGCAAGAGAAATTTACTAAAAACTATACTTTAAATATATAGTGGTGCAAACAGAATATAAAAATAGAATCACGTATTTAAGGCTTAAAAATATTTTCGGAAAAGAAAAATGCAAAGTTGATACCAGAAAAAAATTAGCTGAAGTCATTTGACGTCCATCCCGTGAGTGTCACGGGCGCGACGAAATTTGTTCATACGGGCTTGAACGTGAATGTCTCGGGTGCGACGATTAAGGGGTTAATACGCTGTTGATATTCTCTTTTTTTCTTGATAAGTCTTGATAAGCCATATCTTGAAAGCAATTAAATTTTGTGTGAGTATGTATGTTGATATTTCTTTTAATATATATTTTATTAATGTGACAATTAATGGGTGCAAGTTAAAATATTTTATAGTTAATATTATATTTTAGCAGGAAGTGCAGTGCTTGTGAAGTGTTGTTTCCGATAATTTTCATTTCCAAATATCGCCGATAAATGATGCTTTCCTGTCTCAAAGTATAATACTGCTCCAAAGAATACAGTAATTACAAAACTCAAACAACTTTCAGCGTTTCAACAGATATGCAGAATGAATATTAAAGGCTGATAGAACAGTGATCCTTTTTTATAAGTTGAGCGTTCTCACAGTTTGAAAAATGTAGCTCCGTCGATTGATCATATTTGAAAGTAAAACAAAGACGCATATTACAGAAATTCCATACATAATTCTATTGCAAGAATAACTTAAAGAACTGCCTCCATTTACTTTCTCTTGAATTGTAAAACCGTGCAGTCCATTTTTTTTCACACCCTATATTTTGGAAATTCCGTAAGACAGTTTGTAAAAAGACAAATTGTTGAAGGATACTATAAACACTAAAAGATTTGTGTGATAAATAAATGAGTTTTTATTTTAGAGAAAATAAATGTGCAAAACTCTTTAGTGAATATAAATGTGCCTAAAGTGCGGGCGGTTGGAATACATTGTTTGAAAAAATAATTCATTATTGAATTTCCTATGCTGAAAACAACGTGATAGTGAACTACTTAGATAAAATCATACAGAAATTATATAATATCTGAAAATAATTAAGAAACTATTAAATAATTACTTCTTCTAACATTAACTCTAAAAATAAAAATCCTATTCTGAAGTTTTTCAATAGAAAACAAAAGTTATTTTTAAACAAAAAATGAACAACTTTTTTTAATTGTGCGACGTGCTTCAAGTTAAGAACAAGAGAGTGCTTTTTGGTTAACCCTTTGTAGTTATTTACATTTAATTTAATATACATTATTAAAGTTGTTATTGCCTTTTTAAATAAAAGAGTTGCGATAAACACACAGAGCGCATTCTCAGAGTGGAAATTTTTGTACAAAATATGGCAATCCATACTCTTGAAATTGGCTATAATCTCCGGTATGCGCATGATTAGACAAGTGAGACATATCAATAAAAATATGCTTGGCGATTATGACAGGATCATCATAGTCCTTTTCAGAATTGAACTGAATATCACAACAGTACTGCCTATGTCCGCAGTAGTCAAAATCAGTAATGTTTTCTATTTAGTCATGACCTTGATTAGACGAATATTCTAAGCATGAAAGTGGCAAGCACCATTTAGAAGTTTCTCTAGACCAATCAAACAACTTCAATGCAATCAGCTGAGGTTATGCAAAAAGAGTCATGTATAAACCAAGAACCACCCCTACATGCATTGTGTAATTCTAGAAAGTATATGTGCTCTCTAAGATTTTATGCAAAATCCTCTCAACGAATCAAATTTTAATTGGCATAGTCTTTTTAGAATTAGACAGAGCATAGCAGCACTTTTCCCCATATCGGGCAGAATGTTTTTGTACATAACAGAGTGGTTACATACGGGTAATAAAATATGATTGATTCAGACAATTTTGGGAAAAATTAGAAAACCTGCCATTTTTACCAAGCTAAGTGTGTTGACTCATCTCACTCATTTAATCAAACTAAATCAAGCTGGAGTATGACGAAGTTCAAGAATGCCAGTTGCCATAGACAAAAAATGCAATCTAAACATGCACACTATGCGTATTTTGCCACTCCTTCCAGTACAAAGGCTTTCTAATATAAGCTGTACTCAAATATCAATCTTATTTCCTGGCTACATGTGAGATCATGCCTGAACGAAATAATGAAAGGCAAGACTGAAAAGATGTTCTCGAACATTCAAACATTTCAATATGATTATCTGAAATTGGGAAACTTTCATTTTCAGAATAAAAACCACGTCCCAATCCCAGATTAAAGAATAGACTTGATAGGGCAGGCAATAAGCCCAAAAGCTGAAGTCTCAACTGAAACCGATCGGCCATATTTATAGTACCAAATCTACAGCTACTGTCATGTGTTGACGGTAAAAGAAAAACAATAGTACATGACCTTATTATTTTTTTAATGTAAAAACGTATAGGTTTTTCTTTTTGAAAATGCAATACATTATCGCAGTTGATTATTTATGACAACTATATTAAATTAATTAAATTGCATTACTTTTATAAAAATCCTTTATTTTCTTTTATAAGATTTGCAATGTCAAGTTTAAATTCAGATTTTTACTAACAAAATAGATAATGTAGACTTTGGTAAAAGTACTACAGGTGTTTTAAAGAAGTTGCATTACTTTTATAATAATTATTCCATTGTTTTGGTAAGATTTGTAAAGCTCAAAATTCATCAAAGAACATTAAAGTATTAAAAATTGTTTTAAAAACGTCAGTTTTTATTAACAACATAAAAAGAAAAGTTTTTTATTATTGTTAAAATTTCACTGCAGCTTTATAATTTGTGAACCATAATACTTTTTTTTCTTTCAAAAGAAAATAAAGATTTAAAAATCACTTAGTCATATTTTTTTTATTATTAATTTACTGATTAATTGTTTGAAGACCATCATTTAAGACATTTACTTCAATAAATCTTCTGATAGACAAAATCTAGCAAATTTAGAAAAGTCACTTTTGATTTCAAGTGAGCAAAAATTAGTAATGATAATAAAAGATTTTTTGAGAACGGGGGATAATAATTAATTTTGTCCTGCATTTTTTATTCGCAATTTTAACTTTTTAAATAAGAATATTTGAATATATTTTCTTAGTTAATGAAATTAATGCAATTAAAAGCTAGATTAAAATGTTGAATTTTAACATTGAAGTAAATACAAAAGGAATTATTATTGGCATAAATATATTCAACACAATCACTAAACAAGTGGGTAAATGTGATCACAGATCGCACAGAGTGTTTCGTTTAATATTCCTTTCAAAATACTTTATCCTGTTACAAAGTCTGTTAGTTCCGCATTTCGCAAGCAGAAGGCGCACTCTATTTTAAATAAACCTCTTTCCGAACGAAACTCCGTTTTACAACCTATCCGTAGATATATTAGTCGAAGGGATCGGGCCCATAACACAAGAAATAGTTAGGCGCCCTCTGGTGGTAAAAAGCGGAACTAAAATATGTAAGGCTATGGTGCATAATATGATAGAGTCGTCAAAGTGGTGCTGGCAAAAGTTAGAAAAGTGCCCCCCCCCCCCCCGAGTGAAAAGTGTGGAGATTAGAAAAATTGAATACAGAAGTTAGAAGGGTAAATAATATAACTTTTTTTAAATTTTTATGATTCTTTGTGTGATCGCAAATGTTCAGCTATAAGTATGCAAAATTTCATGTCTCCAATTTAATTAGGGACTGAGTTAGAAAAATTGCTTAAAATACACAAGTTAGAAGCCGGAGGGGTAAATATAAGACTTTTAGAATTTTTTATTATTTGTCGTGTGATCGCAAGTGTTCAGCTATAGGTTTGCAAAATTTCAAGTCCTTAATTTAATTAGGGGCTCAGTTAGAAAAAAAAAACTTAAAATACACAAGTGAGAGACGGGGTAAATGTAAGACTTTTTCAAAATTTTATAATTTGTCGTTTGATGTAAGTTTTTCAGCTATAAGTATCAAAAATTTCAAGGGCCTCAACATTTATAGTTCCTGAGAACGGGCTGTGTGACAGACAGACAATGGAGTGAGACGAATAGGATTTCGTCAGATGAACGTAACCGTAATAAAAATGGAGTATGCATTTTTTTTTCTAGCGTACTTCAGTATCCCTTGATAACATTTAATCCAAGAGATTTTCAATACATTTTCACTGTTTTATTTGATTATAGATTTCGAAAAAGAAATTATTTTTCATTGCATCAAGATGGTTTTGTAATACCCATAGATGGCAGTAGAATCAATGTACACAGCTGATATTTCTTATTCTCTTCAGATTTTTGTGTGAGTGAAATTTCTAAAAATATTCTAGATAAAAGTTGAGAATTCATTTAAATTAATGATAATACTCATAACTTTAAATGGGAATAATTGCAAACGCATTGGATTACGTAGGCGTTATTTTATTTTTAATAATTGCTATTTTTAGTTTGATTACTCTCACACTAGTCGCCATATTGGTGAGAGCGGAAGAGCACGCTCACAAATATTAGGTTGTCCCAAAAGTTTCTTTCATTTTTAAAAATAATGAACAATGCGAAATTTCGAAAACGACAAGGTTTTATTGAAATATATATGTGCCATTTTGTTCAACAAACTTTCTACCATCGCGGCGGAAGTAATGTCTTCTTTCCAAACCTTTTGTGAATTGATGTCAAAATACTAATAGAGATAATATTTTATGTTATCCAAAGAGTCAATTTTGTTTGCGAAGAGAATTTTTGAGAAAAAGAAACAAATAGTAGTCGGACTGAGCATAATCCGGAGAGTAGGAAGGGTCGGTCAGAACGTCACAATCATATACGAGAAGTTTGTTTCTGACAGTCAAAGATTGCACGAAAAGTTCCTTTTGCAATCCACGAGATATTTTTAAATTCATCTTGCACCACTTTCTGAAAACAAAAATCTTTCACATATACTTTGACAACATCAGCAAATATATATATATATATATATATATATACATATATTAGAAAACGTATATATTTTAAAATAGTGGTAAGAATAGAATAGGAATATAATTGCCAATGGCCGAACCGCCCTTGACCTAACAGAACGCAACATTCTACACGGCATTTCCATTTGCGAAAAAGATTATTCACCATGACGAAATTTGGATACTTTATAACAACCTGGGATACAAACAATCCTGTTCCAGCAGAGACAAAGATCCCATTCCTGTCGCTAAACCGTATTATATCAGAAGAAAATTTTGCTGTCTATTTGGCGGGATAAGAAGGGTGTTACCAACTACTAGATACTTCCATCTAACCAGTCCATCAACTCTAAAAAATACTGCTAGAAACTCAAAGAACTGAAGGCAGCAATATCCAGGAAACACACAGAACTAGTAAACAGACGATGTGTTGCCTTCCATTATGACAAATTAAGGATTCACGTGTCTTTGACGGCAGAAGCAAACTCCTTGCTTTCGATTGAGATCTTATGCCCTACCCTCCTTACTCTTCGGACATTGCTCCTCCCAACTACTGTTTGTTTATTTCTCTAAAAAAGTCCCTTCGCCAAAAAAAATAACTCTTTGAATAATATAAAAAATCACCTCGATAAGTATTTTGCAAGCAACTCCCAAATGTTTTGGAAAGAAGGCATTGTGAGACTTCTGAAGAAATGAAAGAACGTTGTTGAACTGAATGGCACATATATGTACCTGAGAATTTCCTGAGTTTATTTTTTGTAAAAAAAAAACGAAAGAATTTTTTGGGGCAACCTAATACCATTTTTTCTAATAAGCAGAGTGGGTGTTCCTGTGTCTGAAGACCTAGATTATATAGATCATAAAGGTGCATATTTTATTGGACTTATGTTTCCACTCTCTTACTTATAAAATTAATTGTCTGTATCGCAAACACTTGATGCGAAAAAGACATTCATATATTAAATTATTCGACATGCCACTGTAAATTATATATACAGGGTGCAACATGTTTTCCATCGTTGTCGTTTAATTTATCAACCGTTGGTCGTAGATATACAGTTCCAATTACAAAATGGTTTCAAATGAGATCATGTTGTGGCATTTTTTAAAGTAAAAACTCAATTTTATAAAAATTAAGAAATCTGTCTTTTTATACGGTCCCCCAATCCCTATAGTTATATTTAGTAAACTTTTACACACATCATAACAGATATAACACAAAAAGTTTAACTTCTCTACTACAAAAATTGACACAGTTATTACATTTCACAGTTTGATATTTTTGCATATGATTTTGTCTTTCATTGAGGGATCTGTTAAAAAAAGAATTAAAGTAATTCGAGATCAAAATCAGGGTGCAATGTCTTTTTTACTGCCAAACCACCTTTTGCCGGTATCGCCAAATCGGGGTATCACAAAAGAGGGTTATTTCATCTAATCGTTTGAGCTAACTTTTAGGGGTCGAACAACATTCAAAACTCGCAGTGTAGGTGGAACCGGCACCCGGAAAAAAAAACATACTGAGAACTAGATAAATGGCAGCGGAATGCAAACGATCAGCCGAGCTATAACGAGCATGAAAATCGGGAATATGCAAATTACAATAGTACGTTTGCGGTACGCCACACGTTTGGGATAAAACACCAGCCATCTAGCAGTGGGCAGGCTAATCGGCATCGAGATTGTTATGGCAGGCTACACATACACGCAATATATTCCGAAATCATTCTTATTTATGGTAAATGTCAAAGGAATGCCAGAGCTGCAGTGATAGTTTATTCAGAACGTTTCTCTATAGATAGACATCCAACGCATGAAACTATAACTGATGCTTTGTACCGTCTTAGAGAGACCAGCTCTGTTACACTACGATCCAGAACAAGTAGACAGGCAAGGTGTAATAATGTTCGAGCGACATCGGACTAGGTTTTGGAATTCCCCCTTTTATATCCACAACTGAGCACGGCAGCAATAAGAGAGGAATGTGGATACAAGGGTCAGCATGTCTGACATTTATTACATGCACATGATGCGCAGCCATAACATCCGACACTGATGCAAGCATTGATATTGGGTGAGCTCTAACACCGATTTGATTACTATAAATTCATGCTCAACACCTTAGCAAAAAATCTTTGTGAAATTCTGTGGACAGATGAGTCAACGTTTGCACGGGATGGAATTGTGAACGTGGACAATGTGCATTATTTGTCTCTGGAAAACCCCAACATTGCCCACACAGTACGGCACCAGGTACGTTGGTAAACGAACGTATGGTGCGGTATATGAGGAACCCAGATTGTTGGACCCATCTTCTACGATGGGACCTTAACGGGTGATCGATACTTGCACCTGTTACAAAGCACGGAACGTGACTGGTATGAAGAGCGGCCTCTCCGATATGCATGCCGGGTGGTATGATTTGAAAATGTTGGCACCCTCCGCATAAAACATCAAACGTCCGTGCGTATCTGGCGAACGAATTTGGTCAACAGATTATTGAATATGGTGATCCAGTTGAGTGGCTCCCGCGTTCGCCGGACTTGACTCCCATGGACTTACACCTCTGGGGTTACATCAAGGCACAGGTCTATGTGACTGAGCGTACTTCTCTGGCTGATCTGAAGCAGCGCATCATTCTTGCTTGTCGCATAGTTACACTTGCTATGCTCCTACGTGTCCAGGACTCGGTTCTATCACACATTCAATTGTGTATTGCCACCAATGGAGAACACTTTCACCTATATTTCTAGTAGATTTCAACGTTTGATGTATTCATTTTTATAGTAGACCGTTTCCTGATATGATAATAAATTGATATTTATATTTCTGTTTAATTTCAATATTTCATTATTCGCTTTCTATACGACCGGCGAGCACTAAAAGTTTGCTCAAATTTTTAGATGAAACGAGCCTATACCATGATCAAAAGAAGTATCAAAATCGAAGCATTTTTTTCCAAATCTACTCGTTGATACTCACTAAATACTAACTTTTTTCTGAAAGTCAGTTTATAAAAAATGACAATTTGTGTAAAATCAGTTATCATTCAGCTGCTTTTAGAGAACAACTAAAAATTTGCTCACTTTAACGCCGATATCTTTCTGAATTTTTATGATATTTAACTAGATTTTTTAAATAAGTTGCTCCATGGAGTTGACTATTAAATTATGTAAAATGATCCTTGTTATCGTTCGCGCATGCGCAGATAAAAATTATTTCATAGAACTGCTCATATTTCCTAAAATATTTAATATATTTATATTCCAATTGCAATATACTGTTTCTACTATATTTTGCCAATTTGTCTGAAACCGGCGTTAAATTTGGTTGAAAACCCTGCATGTTATAAGCAAAAAATATGCAAGAATTTTTTTTAATTTTTTTAAATAAATCACTATATCTCTATTAATATACGTGCTTTCTTACACAAAATAACACACATATTGCACAATGTCTGCTTATTTATATTCAGTAGCGATGGATCATTTCGTGCATTTTATTTTACAGGGTGATCCCAAGTATTATTTTTTTTCTTTGATTTTTTGTTGGCCTCCTAATTGCACCCCTTATCAAATCGACATTGCTAAATATGAGGTTACACCTGTTCTTTTCAATCCTGAAATTCCAGAAGAATCTGTTTAGTATATTTCTAAATATTCGACAAAATGTCTAAAATTGAAAGTTGCCGGTCATTAATGGCAATATAGTGTAATTCTGTACGAGCATCCGACATGGGTTCCCACTGCCTGCGACACTGTATAGCAGGCGGGGATAAATTCGGAACATTTTGCTGTATTTAAAAAACAAAAAACAGCAATTAAAAAATGCGTTTAAAATGTCTTTAACTCCTTGAGTGGCACCGGTATATAATATACACCACCTACGATTAATGAAGTTTTACACAAGAAAAATTTTATTAAATTTTACTTTTCTGACTTTGGTGGGGAAAAGCCGTAAAATTGCTTTTACTTATTTTGAAATAGAATTTTTCAAAGATTCCTGTTGGAATTCAGCATTACACAAACGTAATTGCTTGCCCCTCAAGGGGTTAAAAAACACTTCAAAAAATATATTATTAACAGTATCAAAAATGAGAATTTATATTCTATTAAAATTGTTGCTTCTCGCTACAGCAGCTGAAAACATTAGAATGCAAGGACTTATTGTTGCCAATTTCTAGTGGTAAAAGAGCCAGTAAGGAGTATTCAAATCTTTTATTTAACGCTTAAAAATCACATTTCTAGCTATCTAAATGGATCAGTATCAAACAGGCGCATCCAATTTTCCGTAAACAAACCAAAATCGCCGATTTTTTAGCAGATGTTATCGCTCAACCAATCAAAGTAGAGAAAAAACAGAAAACAGTGTAGCAAACAAAAAGCCTGCCATGTTGTCAAGTTGGTTGCTAGGTTGTGACGTCATTTGAAATAAATCTATTCTCTTAAACGTTCCTTATTATTAAATATGTTTTCAAATCATGTGTTTCATCTTCATGCTAAAATTTAATGTTTAGTTTAAAAAACAGTCACTCTTGAAACATTAATCCCTCAAATTGGTTTATTTAATTGTACCCCGGTTTACTTAATTATTTCTTCGAAAGCTTTATACAACCAACCAACCGAAAGCAAGCGGAAAGAAAGAACGTATTTTGGATGAGCGATGATTTATAAACCAACCAACCGAAAGTAAGCAGAAGGGAAAAAAGGTGTATTTTTTATGAGAGTGATGTCCGAAATAAATTAATTACTCAACTAATAATTAGACTATTAAAATTCTGAGGGCCAGGTACATTAGGAGAGGCCTTGGACTCTCTTCATAAAAATTTTAAATCTCGTACGTGTCGTAGATTTTGCTGCCCATCGCCAACAGACACACACACACACACAGAGCGATCTGTTCTTTTATTAGTATAGATAACCCTCTTTAGTGGTACCCCGATGTGGCGATACCGGCTAAAGGCGGTTTCGCATTAAAAAGAACATTGCACCCTCATTTCAATCTCGAATTACTTTAATTCATTTTTTAAAGGAATTTTTATTTATTACTCGATACTTTTGTCAATTGTACATTTTTTTGTTGCTCTGTTATAAAATAATAATCTTTCAGATAATTTTAATACATAATTTTTCTAATTCATTTTTAAACTTCCTTGAATTTAAAAGAATTGTATATTCTTTAAATGTAGTCATGAAATTATTTATTTACTTCACATGGCGCTGTACACTTTTTCTAATAACTAAAAGAGATTTATTATTATAATGGAACAGCAAAATATACCTTTCGTCTTCTGTATAATATAAATATTTGTACGGAAAGTATCTAGGTTATTTTTGCTGAGCACACTTAATCCCGCAACTTAAAGTAATTGTAAGAGATAAACAAAACCCGATATACCTCGATTTGGAGATACTGGCTAAAGGTGGTTTCGCCGTAAAAAGAACATTGCACCCTGATATCGATCTTAAATTAATTTAATTGAATTTTTACCTGATCCCTCAATGAAAGACAAAATCATGTGCAAAAATCACAAGCTTTGAAAATTAATTAATGTGTCAATTTGTGTACTATAGAAGTCAAACTTTTTGTGGTATATCTGTTATGATATGTGTACACTTTTACTAAATATAACTAAGGGATTTGGGAGATCGTAAAAGAAGATAGATTTCGTATTTTTTATAAGATTGATTTTTTACTTTAAACAATGCAACAACATGAATATTTACGCCATTTGAAACTATTTTTAATGGAATTATTTGTTTACAACCAACAGTTGAAAAAATTAAAGGTCGGCGATAGATAACATATTGCATCCTTTATATACAGGGTGCAATATGTTATCTATCGCCGACCTTTAATTTCTGAACCGTTGGTCGTAGACATATAGTTCCAATTACAAAAACGTTTAAAATGAGCTAAATATTCATGTTGTGGCATTATTTAAAGTAAAAAATCAATTTGATAAAAATTACGAAAACTAACTTTTTATACGGTCCCCCAGTCCCTACAGTTATATTTAGTAAAAGTTTACACATATCATAACAGATGTAACACAAAAAGTTTGACATCTGTACTACAAAAATTGACACAGTTATTAAATTTCTAAGTTTGAGATTTTTGTACATGATTTTGTCTTTCATTGAGGGATCAGTTAAAAGATGAATTAAAGTAATTCGAGATCAAAATCAGGGTGCAATTGTCCTTTCTACGGCGAAGCCTCTTTTAGCCGGTATCGTCGGTACTTTTGAATGTTGTTTGACCCATAAAAGTTAGCTCAAATTTTTAGATGAAATAACCCAATTTGGTGATTCCCGGATTTGGTGATACCGGCTGAAGATGGTTTCGCCGTAAAAAGGACATTGCACTCTGATTTTGATCTCGAATTACTTTCATACTACATACTTACTCTCGATTCATCTTTTAACTGATCCCTTAATGAAAGACAAAATCATGTGCGAAAATCTCAAACTTTGAAATTTAATAACTGGGTCAATTTTTTCAGTACAGATGTCAAACTTTTTGTGTTATGTCTGTTATGATATGAGTAAACTTTTACTAAATATAACTATAGGGACTGGGGGACCGTATAAAAAGTTAGTTTTCGTAATTGTTATAAAATTGATTTTTTACTTTAAATAATGCCACAGCATGAATATTTAGCTTATTTGAAACGTTTTTGTAACTGGTACTATATTTCTACGCCCAACGGTTGAGAAATTAAAGGTCGGCGATAGATAACATATTGCACCCTGTATATATATATGCACGATATGATGACTACATTTAGCTTAAAATCCTTTCAATTGTACATACAAAACATGTATTGTAAAAAGTTTCATAGAAATCCGTTCACGGGAGCGTGAGAAAATTGCTGACATACATGCATTGATTAATACATAATGGCCCAAAACAGAAGCTTTTTTTAAGTCGTTTAAAAGGGAAGCTTTAAAATAATACTTTTAAAATTAAGGATTTTGTGTTTACTTTTGAATTGAATTTAAAGGAACTCTTTTTCATTGCTTTCTATTGCCGCTATTTCTACAGCTATATTGCTTTTAAGAAGAAGAAGATCAAACAACTTTTGCTTGTTTGTTTGTTTATTTAAAAATTATTAAATACAAATCTTAATTGCTCAATAAATGCACATTTTTAGGTTTGCTTCAAAATTACACTTTTCACAATGTGATGCAATTGCTACTCTTTAGTTATTTCTTTGTGTTATTATTAATATTTAACGCATGAAGTTGAATATTGCTCAAATGTTTAAGTTTCTAACTTTGAAACATATTATGAGGAGAATGTGATTTTTTCCCCATGGAATCTTTTACGATACTTTTCTTAGTATGTAAGTTTGATATGCTTATCCCTACTATTATAATGAAACAACAAAATATATCTTTCTTCTTCTGTATAATATTAATATTTCTACGTAAATTACCTAGGTTATTTTTACAAAACACACTTAATTCCGCTACATAAAGTTCTGTAAGAGATAATCAAAAACCCGATATACCCCGATTTGAAGATACCGGCTAAAGGTGGTTTCGCAGTAAAAAGAACATTGCACCCTGATTTCGATCTCAAATTACTTTAATTCATTTTTTACCTGATCCCTCAATGAAAGATAAAATCATGCACAAAAATCACCAAATTTGAAATTTAATAACAGTTTCAATTTTTGTAGTATAGATGCCAAACCTTTTTGTGGTACATCTGTTATGATAAGTGTAAAAGTTTACTAAATATAACTATAGGCATTGAGGGACCGTATAAAAATTTAGATTTCGCAATTTTTATAAATTTGATTTTTTACTTTAAACAATGCCACAACATGAATATTTACCTCATTTGAAACGTTTTTGTAATTGGAACTACATGTCTACGACTAACTGTTGAGAAATTAAAGTTCGGCGATATATAACAAATTGCACCCTGTATATATGAGGCGATTAGAACAAAAATCAAAATTCCATTATTTCATTTAGTTAATACATTCAAGAAATAAATAAAATAATTAGTGGCATTTTTATTGTAATTAAATTTATTTCTGGATATTAAGTTTTGTTTTTAAGCTTTATAGAATATTCATTCTGAAATTATTTAAAACCATGTGGAATATTGGAGAGTTCAAAACTTGTGACACTGTCATTTGTTATGGAAGAAACAATAATTTAAATATAACACTTTTTTTAAAAAAATTGTCAGTTCCAATAATAATTTAGGAAATTACATTTTGAAATGGGCCCAGTATATTCAACTACACTCACGGTATCTGTGAAAGTCATGACCGATTGGAGTTTGTATGCCTCAGAAAATGGGAATAATGCGTAAATAACTAGGGATCGTTCTAAGTAATTCTAAAAAATGATGTATTGTGTGATTTACACTATCAAAATCCGTGCGCGTATTTATGTAACATCAAAAACTCGGAGGCTAAAGGGCGCATGGGTACGAAATTTCATACACGGGTTGCTGGCAGGGGGCTCATGAACGATTGGGGTAAAAAATTCGAAAATTTGAAATAGATTTTTTTATTTTATGTTTTTGACGAATTTTTGCCTTTTTTGTGTTCAACCCGTAATCGCACGAGTTCTAACCAATATGAGATATAGTTATTACGTACGCCACGCTGCAATACTAAGAAACTGTAGCGGGTATTACGATAATTCTTTTACCTCGCATGCAAAAAATTAGAGATACACATATTACGTACGCCACGCTGCAATACTAAGAAGCAATAGCGGGTATTACGATAATTATTTTACATGTGCAAATAATTAGAGATTATTTAATTGTGCTTTATTATTACCTTTAAAAAAACATTTTATCACAAACATCAACGAAACTTTTTATTTTATTTATTCCCTTATTCCAAATATATCGTTTTATCGTCTGCTGCTATAGCAACAGGATAAATTAAATTTCATGAAAAAATGCACAGTAGTAGAAAAATATTTTTTTACATCGAATAGTTATTTTCAACTTTGGTTTTAGAATTAAATTCATGAACTTCCGTGCGTAGAATGGGTTAAACAGTTAGATTCCATTAAACGAAGATGGTACTGAGTCATACATATTAATATCTAATCAATTCATCAGAGTTTTCTGCATTCTACACACCGTGAAAATATCTCAAAAATACATAAAAACATGGATTCTCGGCTAATTTACACTTGTTCTGAGTTAAAAACTTTTAATCAAGATTATTCATCATAGTTTAGACGTGTTCCATAGATGCGTGAAAGTGGTTTGTGCTTAAGGGAGTCCAGAGTTGAAAAGTCTGAAAAAAACTGCTTTTTAATTTTTATTACTAATAAAATACTAAAATGTGAAACATATCAATTAAAATAAACCTACTATAATTACATCAGTACTTACTGATCTTCTATGATTCTACTATGATTACATCATTAGTTAGAAAAATATTTGCGTTGTACTAATAGTTCTGCACTGCCTATAATTAAACCTTTAAGTCTGTTTGTCTGAGATTGTAGTTTTTAAAAACTTCCTTGCTTAAAAGGATATACCAACACTTCCTTGCAAGATATGTGTATGAAATTTTGTACAGAGTTTTTATGTTATATTTTTAATAGATTGTCTTCGGAATTTTTAATTACATACGAAATTTTCAAAATATATTCCTCGAAATAAAAATAACTCTCAAAAATCCACTTTTTTAACTTGAATTTAGTATAAATGATGTAAGACTTATTTTTATAGATCTTAATCACAAATAAACAAAAAACCTTTTCTATACACAATAGTGAAAAAAGTAATGAAATCGGACAAATAGATCTTGAGTCATATAAAATATTGAATAAATTTTAAATAAAAGATAATTCCAAAATTTTCAAAAACTTCTTCATTGAAAATAAAGACACATTTCAGGAAAAAAAATCCGTTCAAAAATGCCGGAAAATATAGAAAGTAAAATTTTGATAACCGAACACCCATAGAAAAGACAATGTCTCCATTAAAGTTGTACCGAAATTTGAGTTCATTGCTTTAATAATAATGAAGATACCAATATTTTTATTCAGTTAATTTTGTAGGAAATGCGATGCCATAATGGAAAGGGACACTATATTATTAGTTATTTTACTAATTCTAGAAGGGGATTTTTATAAAATTTTTGGATTCGAATGACGGTTATTATGTGAATGGTGGTCATTTTGGTGAATTTTTGGATGAGAGTGATGATTATTTACAGCACATCCTATGTTGTCACTATATGTCACAGAAAGCAAAGTGGTCGTTTGTTTATGATAACTTACAAAACTTACATTTCGTTAGTTGCGGTACATATGTTTAAAATGCTATTACATTTGGACAATTTATGAATAAAATACAAAATATTAAAATTATTCCTCTTATTCGAAATCAGCTTTGTAGTGATGTCTTTCTGGCATATCATCTTTTGAGCTACTCTAAAAGTACAATAATAAATATTTTATATCATTATTATATTTTGCATAAGTAATATGACTCTTACTCGTGACTGAGATCAAACTGCGATTGACACTAAAATCTCAAATTTTAGTTTTCTGTTGTAAATAATAAACATCATGGAAGACGATAGTATTCCGAGTGACGCAGCCTTAAGCCTAAAATCGTATCGTAGAAGGCGGAACTTATATATACAGCTAACTCGACATCAAAGAAAACGCGAAAAGCCGCCTGTTAATAACTCAGCAAATATAGGTCCTATTGTTCTGATTTTTTTAAAACAGTCTTATATATGCAGTCTAATCCTATTTTGAAAGTTTTACAATTCTACGAGCAGTATATTTTGAGATCTGAAAACCCATTTTGAAAGCAATTCGATGGTGTAAGTTTGTCTTTTTTTTTCTCCGAAACGGCCTAGATTTTTTTAAAAACATTAATATATAAAAGGAATCCGTTTTTGATGAAGTGGATAAGACTAACCTAGTATCTAGGAAAACTCTTAATTTTTATATAATCCGCATAAAAAATTGGACTTCTTAGGATCGCGGATTACAGGTTATTCTATGGACTAGCAGACACAACGTTGCAAACCGGTTTTGCGCGGATAAGGTCACAGTTTAAAATCTGGATATTGGCAATAAATCTTTTTTTAAACTACAAAAACAGTTTATTATGTCCTTTAAAATAGTTAGATTGATTTTTTTATATGGAGCAGTATTTTATAATTATATGTATTTTATTTCATTGTTATTCATAGTAAGGAAACAATTTTTAAGCAGAAAATATTTCCCATTTTTTCGAAAATTCTCGTATCGAAATTCGATATTTATCGAAAATGCTCGTATCGAAATGAAAATTCATCGCGTCCGCCATAAGACTTCGCCATGTATCACTACGCCGCAAAGTTGACTGAAGAAATAAGAAATTAAATATCAAAGATCTTGAAAAGGAGAAAGTGAGCACAATTTCTAATTATCCAGACAGCATCTAATGTAATTATGTGGATCCTTTCTAATTAATATAATGTTCTGAATTGTTGTTATTTTCATCAATACTTATTATAACTGTTGTTCTTACAAAATAACACTCATGTGTGGCATAGGTATTACTTGTTATATGTGAGTGTAATACTGATAATTACCAATTTAATTTTGGGTTTTCTTTTAAAGAAATTAAACAAAATCTTTCATTTTTAAAGAACGCACAATTTAAATAAAAGGTATGACGAAATCAAAATTCAGATTTCTAATCCCGTTTATAAAATGATTCATTTGCGAATCGTTTCTAATAACATTATAAACGAAAATTGACTTAAAATGACCTCTTTTTCGAAATATGGTTATCTTTTGCTGATTTTTTTTATATATATATATGTATATCTCTTTTCAGCTTCAAAAATTAAAGCATCCTAGTATTTTATTTTTATAAAATTAAACCTAATGGGGAAAAAAAAATTCTTATTACCGTTTATCTCTGTAACAAAAGAAAAACAGGAGAAAATAAAAAACAAAATAAAACCTGAAGCATTTCTTTTAGGCTAATTGATTACAGCCATGGTTGCAAGACATTCAGTCTTGGACATATTTTTGACTGATATTAAATTGTACTTTATATACTTAAATTATCACGATTAACTCAAAACGAACCATTTTATCCTGACTGGTTGTGTTTGTGTTGAGCTCCTAAAAGTAAAAATTTTCATCATGATACTTTTCCTTATTTAGTAATTAAAGTTTATAGATAAATAAGATAAAACAGCTTTTTTGCAAAAGTAAGATACTTGTTTTTATTTAATTTTAAAGCTAATATGCTTAAAAGAAAGCTTTAAATAATTTACTTTTTAAAAATATAAAAGTAGCCAGCTCCCGGTATTTGTGGTAATCAAGTATTATTGTAAATAAGAACAATTCAGAACATGTTACTTTTTAGAAAAGATCGGTTTCACAAAATTACATTAGCAGCTGCATTGTAGCTGTCATGATAATTAGACTTTGTATAAACTAATAACCCAGTAACTATTTCGTAATATTAATCTGACTTGCATCTTAATTTAAATATTATGTTTTTATTCTGCTTTCATTAAACTATTCACTATTCTTTAACATTCTGCATATTCAAACTACAAAAACTATTTTTTTCAATTCCACCTGTACACTGGAGGGTTGCCGTGCCACTTACACAGTGTTGATTTCAGGGGGTGGTCCGGGGGGGGGGAATTCCCCCCGGAGCAATGAGATGCCCTCCCCGGAAAATTTAAGATTTTGTGTTTTCAATGGTAAAAAGCGCAATCCCCCCCCCCCCCCCACCGGAACTGTACAAAGTCCCCCCGAAGCCACCCCGGAGAAAAGTGTCTGAGTTCAACACTGCACTTACAGACAGATGCGTTTATCGCCCGTTGGGCGATAGCATTTGAAAGATCACCACATTAACATAAAAAGTAGCAAAAAAACAAAATTAATCAGTTGATTATAAAAAACCCGCAACATTCTCGGTAGTGGGAGGAACATCACAAGGAAAAAAACCCTTGCGAGTTTTGACAGTATGTCAAGGAGAGGGGGGGGGGGGGATCCAAAACTTCATGCAATGTTCACATGAAAAAAGTCGCAGATATGTTACTTTTACGTATAAAAACGTGGAATTCTGCTTTTTCGGCACATTGAATTTTATCATCCCTGAGATCGGTGCAAATCTGCATTAAAATTTTTTGACATTTTTAGGAGGGGTGGGAGGTGGCGGTATCAAATGCAACAAAAATGTGAGTACAAACAGTACCAAATTGAGTTAATTTCTCTCCCTTTCTCTTTCGACCTTTTCTTTCCTGTTACCTACCACACATTTAGCCCATGTATAGAACTGAACAGCATGAAAACATAGCCACCCCCACACAACTATCGCCTGCTCTGCCTGAAGGATTGTAGGAAAACCACGAATTTCGTCAGACGATATGTTATTTTTGTCATATTATCTCACAAAACGCAATTATCGTCTAAGTATTGTGGGAAACACAATTTTCATCAAAAGAATGGGAATTTCGTCAAAGGATCAAGGAAAAAACACTAATTTTGTCAACAAATTGCAAAAAAATCAGTAATTTTGTCAAAGGATCGTGGGGAAAATGCGAATTTCGTGAACAGGCCATGAAAAAACGCTAATTTCGCAAAGTATTGCAGAAAAAAAATCAGAATTTTGTAAAAGGGTGTCAATGAATTGAAAAAAAGTCACTGATTTCGTTAAAAGATTGCGAATTTCATCAAAAGGCTGTGAAAAAACACGAATTTTGTCAAACGATCATGAGAAAACGCATATTTCATGAATGGATTGCAGAATAAATGCACATTTCGTCACAGGATCACGAAAAATGTGATTTTCGTTAAATAATCGCAGAAAAATCATGAATTTTAACAGAGGATCGCAGAAAAAAATGCGAATTTCATCAAAAGGCTGCAAAAACACAAATTTCATCATAGGATACTGCAAAAAATGCAAATTTTGTCAAAGAATCACAAGAAAAATGTAAAATTTGTCAAAAGTCTGTGAAAAAAATAATTTTGTCAACAAATTGTTAAAAAAATCACAAATTTCATCAACGGATTGCAGAAAAAATGTGAATTTCATGAACAGGCCATGAAAAAACACTAATTTCATCAAACTATTGCAGAAAAAATGAGAATTTTGTAAAAGGGTGTCAACAAATTGCAAAAACATCACTAATTTTGTCAAAGGATTGCGGAAAAATGCAAATTTCATCAAAAGGCCGCAAAAAAAACACGAATTTCGTCAAATGTTCGCGAGAAAACGCATATTTCGTGATTGGATTGCTGAAAAAATGCACATTTCGTCAAAGGATTGTGGAAAATGTGAGTTTCGACAAATAATCGCAGAAAAAATATGAATTTCATCAAAAGGCTGCAAAAACGCAAATTTCATCATAGGATCCTGGAAAAAAAATGTAAATTTTGTCAAAGAATCGCAAGAAAAGTGTGTAATTTGTCAAGTGTACGAAAAAACACTTGTTTTGTCAACGAATTGCAAAGAAATCACTAATTTCATCAAAGGATTACAGAAAAAATGCAAATTTCGTGATCAGGCCATGAAAAAACACTATCATCAAAGTATTGTAGAAAAAATGAGAATTTCGTCAAAGGATCTCGGAAAAAATGCGAATTTCATCAAAATGCCGCAAAAAAACACAAATTTCATCAAAACGATCATGCAAAAATGCATATTTTGTGAATTGATTGCGAAAAAAATGCACATTTCGCCAAAGGATCGTGGAAAAAATGCAAATTTTGTGAACAGGCCATGTAAAAACACTAATTTCATCAAGGTATTGCAAAAAAAAATGAGAATTTCATAAAAGTGTGTCAACGAATTGCAAAAAACTCACTAATTTCATCAAAGGATCAAGGAAAAAATGTGAATTTCATCAAAATGCCGCGAAAAAACACGAAATAAAATTGTCCAATTAAATAATATGTAATAATGGCGGGGTTGTTTTGTGAGTTGGAGCAGTAAAGCAATGGATGGTACCTTTTAATGGTGTTAACACATCTTAGTCTTAAGGTAAGTGATGTAATCATTTTACAGAAGTATTTTTATACGTTAAAAAATATATGTATATTCAAGCCTCTATATTAATTGCATTTTTAAAACTATTGAAAAAGACATACTATAGCCTTCAAAGTTTAAAATAATGTTGTAGGTTAAATTTAAAAAAAAAAATTATATGATTTAAATCAAAATAAACTGATTTTTTTCATACCCTGTTTGAAAGTTCATTTTCTATCACCACGTTAGCCAATCAGTGTGTTCAGAATATAGCGGTCTAATGGTTATTTACAAGATAAACAACATATTTCCTTCTAATGACTGTAGAAATGCCTTAAAATTTTCTTTATAGATTCAATCATCTAATAGTATTTTATTACAGTCAAAATCTGCATTATCTCACTTAGAAAAACACTTGTTTGTTTACATTAGAAGAAACAGTACCAAAAACTGGTGATTTATAAAAAGTTTTATTATTTAATTGTTTGTTTACATCTGAAATGTATTGCAGATTATAGGCTTTTGCGAATTAGAGAGTCGTCTAATACATGATTGATTAGTTTGTATATTATGTCTCCCTCAGCCAACTTTGTTTTGACACTGGC
This sequence comes from Maratus speciosus, assembly GCA_963932465.1. Taxonomy (NCBI): domain Eukaryota; kingdom Metazoa; phylum Arthropoda; class Arachnida; order Araneae; family Salticidae; genus Maratus; species Maratus speciosus. The sequence continues at coordinate 196,517,057 of OZ010800.1, read as the reverse complement.
CACTTTCTTAGGTATCTTTGTTTTTGTACCTTCGGTACAGCTGAATTAACTCCTTTATTTAAAGTCAAAATGTATTTTAAGTCTTTGAAAGAAAACAAACGAGCTAGATATGTTTATTTTATGTAAAAGCTAAACTGTTGATATTGTCTTGCGAACCTAACTAAGTATATTGACTTGACTGTTAAGGGAAAAGGGGGGGGGGTGGAGATCTGAGAGCTAAAATGCCTTTCCCTTCAAAATCAGTCACTTTTTTTTAAAGAGATTATTGGTCTTAGATTCTCATCCTACTCTGTAACAAAAGCTTGTATGCATTACTCGTTGACTTTTAACCAAAGATTGTGCATCCTTACACTGCAAGAATAACCAGTTTATAAAAAGAATTCTTTATTTTGATCTTAAATTTAGCTTGGCCATTAAAATAATATGCAATAATGGCAGGCTTGTTTTGTGAGTTGGAGCAGAAAGGCAATGATTGGTACCTTTAATGCTTTTAACACATCTTAGGCTTAAGGTAAGTGATGCAATCACTTCACAGAAGTATAAATACTTCTACATTAAAAATATATGGTACTAATTAGTTATCCTGTCGACCAATTTCACCGAACTATATAAATCGCCAAACCACTCGCCAAATTATACTACAAATTGACATAATTTTTATTTTAAATATCGAAAGAACAAATAAATTAGTATAACATTAATAAAAATACAAATAAAACATCGAAATAAAAATCACTTGATGATGTAAAACGTGTAACTTGCTTAAAGTCAAGTAATGTAACATTTACGATCAACCATTATTGGCATTTGATCTTATAGTTTGGCGATAGATTTTTGATCGACAGGATAACTAAGTAATACCAAATATATATATATATATATATTCAAGTTTCTATATTAGTTGCATTTTTAAAACTATTGAAAAGGGCATGCTATAGCCTTCAAAGCTTAAAATAATGTTGTAGGTTAATTTAAATTAAAAAAATTATATGATTTAAATCAAAATAAACTGATTTTTTTCATACTCAGCTTCAAAGTTAGTTTTCTACGATCTTTGCCCATGAATGTTTTCAGAATATAGCAGTCTAATTACAGTCTAATTAACTGCTATATTCTGAAAACATTCATGGACAAAGATCGTAGAAAACTAACTTTGAAGCTGAGTATGAAAAAAATCAGTTTATTTTGATTTAAATCATATAATTTTTTTAATTTAAATTAACCTACAACATTATTTTAAGCTTTGAAGGCTATAGCATGCCCTTTTCAATAGTTTTAAAAATGCAACTAATATAGAAACTTGAATATATATATATATATATATATATATATTTGGTATTACTTAGTTATCCTGTCGATCAAAAATCTATCGCCAAACTATAAGATCAAATGCCAATAATGGTTGATCGTAAATGTTACATTACTTGACTTTAAGCAAGTTACACGTTTTACATCATCAAGTGATTTTTATTTCGATGTTTTATTTGTATTTTTATTAATGTTATACTAATTTATTTGTTCTTTCGATATTTAAAATAAAAATTATGTCAATTTGTAGTGTCAGGTGGGGTAAAGTGGTCATAATTCATAAAAAGGGCTAAAATCCTGACTAATATAGAAATTTGAATAATTTTCTTTTAATTTTAGATTTATTAAGTATTGATCAAAGTTTCTCACTCAAAGAAACATTTTTAGTAACATGTTTGAGCCACTGAGCACTCATTTTGCCTGTCTTTGTTACACCTTGTTCATTTAACTCTTTAATTAACTTTTCTGCTGCATTTTGTTTATTCCAAATTTTGTTAAATTGGCAGTTCAGAAAGCTTTACACATATCTCAAGAACATATTTTCATTTATAGCTAAGTTATATTTATCACAGATTTTATTTCATAATAGCTTTAGTTATATGGGGTAAAGTGGTCATAGGGTTAGGCTTAACTTATAGATATTTGATCTGAGTTAAATTATTCATTATTATACAATGCCGGTTTATTAAATACTAGTAATTATTAAAAACTAACAGCTAATAGTTATTATTTAATAATAGTTTATAATATGGGGGTTAAAAAAGGTTAGGTTTAATTTTTAATAGGTTGTGAATAGTGAATGAATTAACTATGTGTAAACCCGAATTGCTTGCAAAGGTTGCATCAACTAATTTAACGACTTTTAATCATTAACTACTTTTTCTAATACCTATACTTGTATTATATAAGATAATGGTCCACAAAAAAGTCATAAAAGAATTTTTAATGTTGATGAGGTTGGAATTGATATGGATAGCCAAAATTTAAAAAATATTACGCAATGCAATTCATTATATAAAATTCAGAAACCAAAGGAAAGATAATGTTTAGTGTTCCTTTTGGTATATCAGCTAGTGGTTATTACATTCTTCCATTCGCAGTTTATGAGTGAGTATCATATATGAATTATGGATAAAGGGTGTTCGTGCAGGAGCATTGTATTAATCATGGAATCTGGATAGATGCAGGATTCTGTACTTGAATCTTGGATGGATCTTTTATTAAGTAGATAGTACGCTGAAAACTTACAAAAGCCTGCCCTTTTATTTATGATTGTGATGGATATAAATGAATTATGACGCTGTGAAAAAAAGCTATCAACAATCACATTACAATACTCTGCCTGCTACCTCATACTAGTCATAGTCTACAACCATTAGATCTAGGTGTATTTTCCCCCATTAAAAAAAGCCTGGAAAGGAATTTTAAAGAAACAGTATCAAGAAAGCCGACTGCAAAATATGTAAAAAAATTAAAATAAGCTACATTGGCAACATTATCTACACTCATTTCAGATGTGAATAAAATTGCTAGACATAGATTTAAAGGAAAAGGAAATGTGTCCAGTCCAAGATCGGGGTAGTATTGACAGTAAAAACACTTGCATTATATCTGCAAAAATAACAAGAAGAATGAGATACTTAAAAGTTGCATAAATTTCCAAAAAGAAAAAAAAAATCAACATTCTCTTTTGAATCCATTTATAATCACTAAAGATGACATCTCAAACCATATCTATAGGACCTTGAGTGTGCTAAGATATGAAATGAAGAAATCAATAAAGCAATTTATTGGGGAAAAAACCCGATTATTTTTCTTAAAGTATGTTAAAAAAATCCAAATTTGGTAATCATTATACTTTTCCAGAATCAGATGTGATGAAAATCCTTGAAGAACCAAATTTTAACAACAAACAATTTTAACATTACAAATTTACACTTTAATAAAATAAAATGGCAGATAACTTATTATAAAGGTTGTTTAAAATGTTTGTAAATAATATAATGTCACTTTTTATTCGTAGTTTATTTTTTTATTACACTTTTTCAATGTGACCACTTTACCCCATGCACTACTCACTTTACCCCACCCCCTGGGGTAAAGTGGTCATAAAAACATGCCTGGAAAAATATGTTATAAAAAGGTGTTATTCCCCAAATATATTTTTGAAATGGATATGGATATACTCTAGAGTAATGTAATGTGAAATAACACCCAAAATTTTAGAAAACATCACAGGAATTCTGATGTTTATATCCTCTGAAAGTTTGAAAAGCCTGTTTTTATGACCACTTTCCCCCACCTGACCCTATAATTTGGCGAGTGGTTTGGCGATTTATATAGTTCGGTGAAATTGGTCGACAGGATAGCTAATTAGTACCATATATTTTTAATGTAGAAGTATTTATACTTCTGTGAAGTGATTGCATCACTTACCTTAAGCCTAAGATGTGTTAAAAGCATTAAAGGTACCAATCATTGCCTTTCTGCTCCAACTCACAAAACAACCCTGCCATTATTACATATTATTTTAATAGCCAAGCTAAATTTAAGATCAAAATAAAGAATTCTTTTTATAAACTGGTTATTCTTGCAGTGTAAGGATACACAATCTTTGGTTAAAAGTCAATGAGTAATGCAAACAAGCTTTTGTTACAGAGTAGGAAGATAATCTAAGACCAATAATCTCTTTAAAAAAAAGTGACTGATTTTGAAGGGAAAGGCATTTTAGCTCTCAGATCTCCACCCCCCCCCCCTTTTCCCTTAACAGTCAAGTCAATATACTTAGTTAGGTTCGCAAGACAATATCAACAGTTTAGTTTTTACATAAAATAAACATATCTAGCTCGTTTGTTTTCTTTCAAAGACTTAAAATACATTTTGACTTTAAATAAAGGAGTTAATCCAGCTGTACCGAAGGTACAAAAACAAAGATACCTAAGAAAGTGGCCAGTGTCAAAACAAAGTTGGCTGAGGGAGACATAATATACAAACTAATCAATCATGTATTAGACGACTCTCTAATTCGCAAAAGCCTATAATCTGCAATACATTTCAGATGTAAACAAACAATTAAATAATAAAACTTTTTATAAATCACCAGTTTTTGGTACTGTTTCTTCTAATGTAAACAAACAAGTGTTTTTCTAAGTGAGATAATGCAGATTTTGACTGTAATAAAATACTATTAGATGATTGAATCTATAAAGAAAATTTTAAGGCATTTCTACAGTCATTAGAAGGAAATATGTTGTTTATCTTGTAAATAGCCATCAGACTGCTATATTCTGAACACACTGATTGGCTAACATGGTTATAGAAAATGAACTTTCAAACAGGGTATGAAAAAAATCAGTTTATTTTGATTTAAATCATATAATTTTTTTTTTTTTTAATTTAACCTACAACATTATTTTAAACTTTGAAGGCTATAGTATGTCTTTTTCAATAGTTTTAAAAATGCAATTAATATAGAGGCTTGAATATACATATATTTTTTAACGTATAAATATACTTCTGTAAAATGATTACATCACTTACCTTAAGACTAAGATGTGTTAACACCATTAAAAGGTACCATCCATTGCTTTACTGCTCCAACTCACAAAACAACACCGCCATTATTACATATTATTTAATTGGACAATTTTATTTCGTGTTTTTTCGCGGCATTTTGATGAAATTCACATTTTTTCCTTGATCCTTTGATGAAATTAGTGATTTTTTTGCAATTCGTTGGCACACTTTTATGAAATTCTCATTTTTTCTGCAATACTTTGATGAAATTAGTGTTGTTATTTACAAGATAAACCAAACATTTATCTTTTAGTGACTGCAGAAATGCCTTAGAATCCTCTTTATAAATTCAATCATCTAATTTTTATTAGTCAAAATCTGCATTATCTTGCTTAGAAAAATACTTAACTGTTTGTTTATATTTAGAAGAAACAGCACCAACAAGTGGTGATTTATGGAAAATTTTATTATTTAATTGTTTGTTTATATCCGAAATGTATTGCAGATTATAGGCTTTTTCGAATTATAGAGTCATGTTACTGACTTTTAACAAGCCAAAGATTGTGGATCCTTATGCTGCAATAATAACCAGTTTATAAAAAAAATTCTTTATTAGATCTCAAAGTTTGCTCCCGGAGTCAGATTATACCCTGCTGAACTCTCATCATCACTGAATGGGTCAGAGCTTTTAAAACTTTATGAAAATAGTTATGACATTTGAAATAAAGATCTGGCATACCAGAACAGGCGAGACATTTGGCGACTTTGAATTTGACAAGGTGATCAATCGTTACTTCTGGTAATCTCACTTTTTGTATTTTTGGCTATCCCTATTTGGAAATCTAGTTTTATTGACATCATTGATGATGAAATCTGACATTTGAGGGTGCAACTCATCTGTGTGTGTTCTAAAATGTAATAGCTCAAATAAATATACAGTAGAATATCTTTATAGCGCAAACCTAAAAACGCAAGGTTGTGCGTTATATAGAATTTTGCATTATATGGATCACATCATTAAATTCACCTTGTAAACATAGCCAAGTATGTCTGAAACACATCAAAATACATTAGAATATCTTTATACCGCATTCCTTGTTACCAAGAGTTATCCAAATTATAAATTTTTGCATAATATAGGTTAGACATTGTTAAATTTACTTTATAAACATGATCCAAATATAACTGACACAACCATCCCTTATATTAGACATTTTCAGAAATGTTTATTGTCTTAAATTAGAAGATAAAGTTGAACTAATGTATCAAATTTAGTCCTCTAGAGAGTAGCAATATGTTACAATGTGAAAGTGCAGGTGCTTTTTAACTGCAAAAATCATTGTTTACATCTGAGAAGTTGTGTGTTATATGGAGAATTGCGTTATAAAGATCTTCTACTGTATTAATATAAACATACAAATAACCAAAAAAAGTAGAATCCCTGATAGTAGGTAAAAATAATTTTTTTTGACCTTGTAGGAAAGTGGTCGCTGACAGACAATTTCTTAATAGCCAATTTTTATCATTTAGTGTCCCTATGCCCAGTGGCTAGTGCTAATTTTGCCCTTTAATGCATGCATTTAGTGATCGAGACAAGATATTTGTGAGTTTTGTGCATTTTTCATATTGCTGTATCCAATGATTTTTTGTTTGTTTTCATGAACATGCAGTGTTCATTACATGCATTATTAATCATTCCAATAAGTTGCTATATCCAGTGATGTTACTGTGGTTTTAATAAATGCAAAGTGTTCATACATACATAAATTATAATTTGAATTGTTGAATATTTACTCTATTATAAGTAGATATTTTTAAAGATTAAAATGACATGACTTTTTCTCAAAGTTATTGAAAAATCAGAATTTCAATCGTTAAATGATTACTCTGATTTAGAAAATTTGTTTAAAAGATATAACATTTTTCAATTAATTTATGTTGAAATTGTTTTTCTTTTTTACTTTATTTTGATTGCTGCATTAAAATGTGCTTTCCTGTGTTTTCTAATATGCCGTTATTTATAAATATTGTATTTACATGATTCATAAATAATGATATAGTAGAATATGATAGTCTGGCAGAAATAAAAAATGTAAACCAATCACAACACTTTTCAGGTTGCCATATTTTAGTTTGAGTTGGGTTGCATGGGAATGTTTATGCGTGCCAAAAAAATCACTGGGTATTTCTCTTGTTCTGGGATTCTGCTGAAGATCTTTATAATGCAATTATCTACATAATTTATTTCTGAGATGTAAACAATAGATTTGGCAGTTACAAATCTCCTGTATTTCAGATTCATATTGTTGAAATATCTGTTATTTCCCAAAACACTAAATTTTACATAGTTGGATGTTTAAAATCTTATTTTAGAATTCTGTTATGAAAACATTGTTGCAGTGAAAGCCCTTTATAATGCAATTCTCTGTATAACAGACAGCTTCTTTAATGTAAACAATGAATTTTACATTTAAGAAGAGCCTGCAATCTATTTTGTAAAAATATTGCTACCCTCTAGAGGGCTAAATTCAAAACATTATTTCCTCTTTATCTCCATAATTCTGATTTTTTTTAATGAAAAAATTGCTATCATTAAATTAAAAAATTTTGAAATAAGTAATATAATGATTTTGTCCAGAGGTACTTTTGATCATGTTTATTAAGCATCATTTTGTTTACATTTTAAAACTTCATCAAAATAGTTGTAACTTTTCTAATAAATATGTTACATATAACATATGGTAGTAATAATCAGTATATCTGATGAAAATACAAGTATTTTTTTTTTAAATGAACTATTTAAAGATTTTTTTATTGCTATTACTGTATTTGATTAATAGTAGTTCAAGAGCCATAATTTTATATTCTAAAATCATTAAAAGCACTCTGCAAGCAGTCCTTGTTCAATCACAAAAGCCTGCCACTAAAAAATTTTAATGCAGAAGATGTAATGTATTTCTGAGATGTAAACAATGAATTTTGCAGTTAAGAAGCACATGTATTTCGCAAATATTGCTATTTTTTGGAACACTAAATTTGATTCATTATCGTCTTTATAAACATTAATTTGGAATAACAAACAAATTTAGAATTATAAACATTGTTATTATATTAAAATTTTTTGTAAATGAGTGTTATAATCAGTAGCAGCTCATGACAGGTTTTTCTTGTAGCACTTAAATGCATGCCTTATCAAGGTTTTTTTTTAAATAAATTTTTGCCTTATTTAATGGAACAAAGTTCTGCTAAAAATAAGGCAAAGATTTCATTATTAAAAGTACTAAATTTGCCAGCCATCCATTTAGTGTCCCCAAAACTGTCATTCATGAGCTACCACTGTTTATAATTATTTTGACCAAGCATATTTGGATCCTGCTTTAAGGTACCGTAATTTCCGGCCTATAATCCGCGACGGCGTATAATCCGCAGCCGCAATTTTTAGCCCTTATAAAAAATTTCAACAGATAATCCGCATCGGCGTATAATCCGCGGACTATACGAGAATTACTCATTGTTTTCAACATTCCAAAGTACTACTAATAAACCGCCTCCCTATTTATTTAGTTGCTCTATTTAAATGATAATTGTAATAAAACAATTGAAAAAAAAAAAATAATTACAAGTTACAAAATACAAATAGTTTTTTTCTCTGAATCTTACATCTAAAACGTTCAATGTCTTGTGAATACAGATAATTCTGTAATAATTGCTGTTTTTAAATCATCTTCCGCCTTTTAAATAACGTTCTGTTTAACTTCTGAAGGGTTAAATAATATGTTTTCTCTTACATGTTATTATAACTTTCAACGTGATATAGCATCAAATACGTTTTGGTTTTTAATATAAATTACAAGGACATAATTGTATTTTATTATCTAATCCATAGAGGGCAGCAGTAAAGCCATGAAACTATGATACGATTATGATTCATTCGATTAATGTGTGATGGATTCCCATTGGTTGCATCGTAATATCAATCATCGTAATTAGTAAAACTGCCGTAATTTTGGGAGGAGCTATTTCATAAATGATTGAGATTGCTGCAATTTTTCAGGGGGATGAGTTGAGTAACGCTTTGTTCTTCATAGAAACATGTTGCCAAAAGGCTAAAAAAAATAAAATCATAACCGGAAGCCACTCCCACTAGCACGTATACGTCACATCTGAACCAATCACAAGCAACTCCACGAACGATCGATAGCAGACAATCGTTTGATAACTGTTTACATTTTTATTTTATGACTGCCGGTAGAAACTGGATGTCTGCCCTGAACTTCTGCGCACAAAAATTTTCAGCAGATAATCCGCACCGGTAGATAATCCGCATTTAAAAATTTTGAAGTTTTTTAACAGATAATCCGCGGTTTATAGGCCGGAAATTAAGGTAATTTAATAATGTGTGATCTATACCTATTATGTAAAATTTTATAATTTGCACAATTTCTGGTTCCAAGGAATGTAATTTAAAGCATGTATACCAGGTAAATTTAATGATGTATGAAATATGATCTATGTAATAAAAATTCTATAATACACACAACTTTTCATACCAAGGTGTGCGTTATAAAGATCTTCTACTATATTCATATGTAGTTCACACATAAAAAAACGAGTTTTTTTGTAAAAAACCAAAAAACTGTTTTATTTTTTTTTTGTTTAAACCAGGTTTTTTTAAATATAATTTCCTATTGCATACAGATGCATATCTGTTGATAAAATAAACATTTTTAGATATATAAACTTTCGAAAATATTTAAATGAAATAATTACAGTCAATTATATAGAAAATTGAAATCATTTCTAATTTAAACATTATTAGTAACATCTATGTCTTATGTTCAAAGTAAACTGCTCTACACAGTGAAACATTGATACCTTTTAAAATCGTATGAAGAATCCTTTGATTAATAATATAATAATCAATCAATAAACATTTGATGCAGTTTCATGAATATAATATATTATTCTGTGGTTATTATTATTAGTATTTTTTTAATATCCAAATACTTCTGGTTATTTTGTTTTCTGAGTGATAACTCCAAGTGTCCAAGTCAACATTTTTGACCGTTAGATTCAGCAACTAACAGAAAAGATTGATTGGTATTATTGAAATGCTATAACTAGTACTACTCAATTTTTGCAAGCTGTGTTGTTCAATCTGATATCTTAAGTTACTCTTTTAAATTCTTTAAGGATAATCTTTCCCAATCCAGAAAATTTTCTTTTACAGCTTAACCAAAATCTTAAAGATCATTGTATTTTGTTATTAACTGCTGTAAATAATCTGCATTTTTTAAATGAAAATATTTTATGCTAAATATTGAATATTATTTATCTATTTTATCTTTTCTAATTTCACATGTTTTAAGAAAAATCTTTAGGGTATGAGATATGTTCATCAGCACATGCTAATTTTCATTCTACATGCATAGAAACATAACCTTGGCTCATTATGTCTCATGTTGACTGCTGAGATGAAGTGTTAAAAGTGGAAATTACTTCTATCAATAATTTAAAACAATTAAATTACAAAAAAGGGAAAATATTATATTAGATTTTTCTAAAAAAAACAATTGGTTTAAACCGTGCCAACCCTGTCAAAAACCTTAAAGATTTAGTATCTGTGACTGCTCTGAAGAGGACATTATTATAACTTTATAATTTTTTCATTCTGTAGCACAAATTACTTAGCTTAGAATTTACCAATCAAAACATTGCCATATTGATTTTTTCCACTGTCTTTGTTTGATTCAGAAGTGGTTAAGATTTTTTTATATTGTAAATCCTAAAGTTTATAATAGCAAAAAAGCATCTTTAACTCCTTGGGGATGAGCGAATGCTATACTTTCCACTTAAGGTGTTCAGAATCCTTCATTATTCTCACCACTTATTTTTAATTGTAAAGTTTACCTTTCTTTAATTGGAGCATTTCTGTGATTCAATTACAGAAAATTTTCTGATTTTAGAAACCTGTAGTAAAAGGTTAAAAATTAAGCAAAGGGCTCTTGTCGCGAAGGGGTTAAACATCTTGAATTAAAGTGAACTTTAATAACCTTTGGCTTTAATTGCCAGTACTCTCAATTGAGCTATCTGTACGACAACCCAGCCAACACAATATTCGCTCAGAACAACTATTATCATGACATCAATTGATTGTGTGAAAAATAATTAAAAGTGTACATGATTATATATTTTATTTTATTATTAATCAACAGACTTTGCAGATCCATTTTTCTAAAAAGCTTTATAGATTGGAATCTCTAGGCTGGAGTGGGAAAGTGGTAATTTTGAGGAATAAGAGGATAATTTATATAGAAGAATTTTCTGTATAAAAATAAAGATTTGAATTTTTTTTTAAGGCTGGGGAGTAGGGGGAGGGAGAAGAGGAGAAATGTGCATTAGGGAAGTCAGTGCTTATTTATTTATTTATGTTAGTGAGCAATAAATGTTGCAGATGTTTTTCTTTTCAAACTAATGTTTGAAAGATTAATTATTTAGGTAATCTGGAGAGGTGGGTGCAAAGGGAGAAGTGGAAACTTCGGAGCTCAGGGGATTATTTTATATGATTTATTATTATTGTTAATAAAGAATTTTAAATAGGGATGGTCAAAGATTATTTTATATAAAATTAAAGAATTTATAATGTTTAATTTTTTTTGCACTAGGAATGAGAAAAGGGGGAAGCAGAAATTTGTAGTTTTGGATTTAATATAAATGTGTGTAATTACTTTTATAAGTGAGTGATGATTGCTATATATACATATAAAGGTTTAAAGAGTAATATTTCTTGTTACTTTTCTTAACAAAGTAAATTTTTAGATAGTAAAATTTAACATTGCTTTTCATATTTCTGAAACAAACCAACAGAAATACCCTTTAAACATGCATGTTGTACATTACTTCCATATCTTACCAAAGAGTTCTTATAAAAATATCATAGCACGGTGCTCTTTAAAATTGAACTATGGTCATCCTTTTTTGCGGGGCGAAAGGGGGAGGATTGAAGGTGAATGGAAATCCTTTGAATTCTTTGTATTGGTCTTTATTATTATTATTTTTTTCAATAACCTTAAAAAAGTAATGATATCAATACAAAAACCCTTAACGGGTTAAAAGTTTGTGACGCAGCACTTTATCTTATGCTCTAAGAATTTAAAATATGGAACTTAAAAATAATGATATCAAATTTTGAGTGACGCTATGCTATCAATTATAATCTCTCTCTATATTATTTATTTCATCTTTTTATTTTTTTTATAATCGCATGTGCAAAAATTATGTTCAATTTAAAAAAATGTATAAAAGTTTATTCATTGATGCTTTATCATTTACATCTCTCATAAATTCAAAGTCTGAGTTTTAAAAGATATGATATCAAAATTTTAGTGACGCTTTGATGTGGCTTTAAACGATTTGTTTTGAAATTAAATTAATTATTTTTTCGTTTGGCTAAGATATATTCACACATCTAAACAATAGTTTTAATTTTCCAATATACTTTAAATATGCCACTTTCATTGAATTTATATAATGCATTTAAATGTATTTATTTGAATAAATTGATTTATCCTATGTCCAATGCTATTAAAAATTAAAAATAAGATTTACGTAAATATTTTTTTTTGCGTCATTGTACCCATTTGAATACATTTCACTTAGTTTGGATACAATGACGCAAAAAAATTATTTACGTAAATCTTATTTTAAATTTTTAATAGCATTTGACAAAGGATAAATCAATTTATTCAAATAAATACATTTAAATGCATTATATAAATTCAGTGAAAGTGGCATATTTAAAGTATATTGGAAAATTAAAACTATTGTTTAGATGTGTGAATATATCTTAGCCAAACCAAAAAAAAATTTAATTTAACTTCAAAACAAATCGTTTAAAGCCACATCAAAGCGTCACTAAAATTTTGATATCATATCATTTAAAACTCATACTTTGAATTTATGAGAGATGTAAATGATAAAGCATCAATGAATAAACTTTTATACATTTTTTTTTAATTGAACATAATTTTTGCACATGCGATTATAAAAAAAATAAAAAGATGAAATAAATAATATAGAGAGAGATTATAATTGATAGCATAGAGTCACTCAAAATTTGATATCATTATTTTTAAGTTCCATATTTTAAATTCTTAGAGCATAAGATAAAGTGCTGCGTCACAAACTTTTAACCCGTTAAGGGTTTTTGTATTGATAATATTTTCAACAGTCATCAGATAAAATACTACTTTAAGATTATTATAAACGATGAACTGGAGAAATGCTTTCAAATTTAAATTAACTGCGGAGTTCTTTTTTTATAATAGGAAGGAGCAAAATATTTAAAACGGCAGGGAATAGTTATATGTCGATGTATATTCCCAAATAGTACAGATAGTTATCCCATCATAGGCAATTTATGGAAATCGTTGTAAAATGACAGGAATGTCAAGGATAAACAAAATCACCACTCTAATTTAAAGCGTATATGAGCAGGATCCTTAGCAGCTCACGCTTGAACCACTGTTGGGCCTTTGTGGACAAATTGTTTGTTGGACAATGATACGGTAGTTCTGACAAGGTCTTACTTTATTTCAAAATGGGTGAACTATTAGCCAACATTAGACACAACATTTTAGTGCTACTTGTGTTATTTAATGTTATGTACAAAGAAATCGTGATATAGAAAGAATGTCTAAAATATTAATTTCAGGGTGCAATATTACGAAATTATTACAGAAAAAGTTCAAATTACTTCTCAAAAGGTTTATGAAACATAACACCTGATTCCTATCCTTGTATCAGTAAGATACGGTGAAATTTTTGAATTCAAAGGCCTCTTTGGAGACGCCAATTTGGTATATATTTTTTAGTTTTTGCGAATAATGGCAGAAGAACATAATTTTGTAGTTAATTACTATCTTTTCCCGAAATATCGCTGGATAAACTGTACAAATAAGGAAATTTTGTCAGGAGATCTCACAGATACAACGACGACAGCTATAAGTTTCTTTAAAGGCAGTAATTGATTTTTAGGGAAGAACAATAAAAGTCAACCCTCGTAAAAGAAAGAATGATGAATAATTATCTTCTGACTAAATCTGTTTCATTTTTGCTTTACCCTGAGTTACTTTAAAACTGGAATGATAATTTTTTTTAATTATTATATTTGCGTAAGTGTATATTTATTTAATTACGTAATTATATTTGCTTATCATATTTTGCATAATATAATGCTTTTCACTTGCATGGTGCATTCAACTTTCGAAACAAAAATCATTTTCGATCAAACTGTATTCACACAATATATGAAATGTCAGGTTTATGATATAAGCAAAAACATTTTTATCTATAAGGAGATAAAATAATATTTGAAAAATAAATTAATAACAACTCAAGGAATTCTTTCACATTTGAATTAATTTCTGAATTTCAAAGAATATGTGAAAGCTAAAAGCATTAAAATATTTAAAATATAAAAATTTCCTAAAATTTCATATATTTCAAATTACGGAAACATTTAATGTTTTCTCGAAAGAAAGAATTTATGAAACTTAAAAGATTTGAAGATAATTAAGTACTCAAGAGGGGATTTATTTTATTTTCATTTACTTTAGTGATTATTCTTTGCTTAGAAATTTCAAAAGACAAAAACTATTTTAAAGGTGTTTATTAAGAATCCCAAACAAAAATAATTATTTAGTTGTGAAGGAAGTTTGTTCTTTTTAATATAAATGTAAATCTTTTGCTGAAAAGGTAATCAATGTTTGCATTAGAATTCTTTAGAAAAGACTTTGAAATCATTTTGTTATTTCATATTTATAATTCTACATTTGTATTCTTTGAAATGTGCATTTTCAATTTCAGAAAGACTTTAGGTTTGAAATGTTAATTATACAAATTTCATTGTGTAGAAAAATCTGAACTTTCAAAGTGAATAATAACGATGAGGTAAATGAACAAAAACAAAATTACTCATATTTCATAATGAATGCCTGTAAATAAAATAAAGTAGAAAAGTAAACTGGAAAAATTGCTTACTTAATAAAAATCCCAGTACTTTTAACAAAAATAATTGATAGTACGTAAATAGACGTCATGATGCTAAATAGATTAATGAATTCTACTGCTGTCAATGACGGGAAAGTTTTCATAGCAATTTCAGAAAAGACATTATGGAAAGAATGGTGTTGAGAAGCTTTTTTCACGAAATGTAAATCTTAAAAACGTGCACTAAAAAAAAAAAAAAAAAAAAAAAAAAAAAAAAAAAAAAAAAAAAAAAAAAGCATTACGTTTACGAAGATTCTGCAGCAACATATGAGCATTTATTTTAACAAATTGAAATAATATGCCTTATCTACTTATATAAAATCTAAGTGTAGAAAAATGTATTTAATCATTCCGGGACAAGCTGATCGTAGCTAAACGGCATGTTAGGCTTAACGAAAACATATGCTAACATATGACAACTAAATGATAATTTATGCTACCAAAATTCATATCTATTCAGCATATAAAACAAGTATATCAACATTTCTGTAAACAATTTCTATGTTTTGCATACTTAGAAACAGTTTTTACCGTCAATAGCGTAAGCAAATTGAATGCATCCCATGCTTGGATTGCGCTCAATTTCAAATTATTTTTTGGCCCTATCTATTGGCATTTAATATAACACTTTGAGAACACTAGTTTCGGTAGGCACTGAGGGCGATACACTAAAGGCTACCGAAACTAGTCTGCTCAAAGTTTGCATATTCTGGCGTTTTTAACGTTGGTTTTAAATGTATACCACTATAGACCGGGAGGCTGCAGCGCAGAAAATTGCTTCATCGAGTTCACGGCTAAAGTTTTAAAATTACTTAAAACTCGATTTGCATATTAAAATGGAATTGGTCTGCCAAGTCATATCTTGGTAGAAAACACCTGGAAACCCGATTTTAGCGGTTGTCTCGTAGGTTTCCTATCGTGTTCTCCTGCTCCTAGTCCTCCATGTTTTCATACGTTTGGGTGCAGGAAAACACAATGGTAAACCTACGAGTCAACCGCTAAAACCGTGTTTTTAGTTGTTTTCCACCAATATATTACTTGGCAGAGCAATTGCATTTTAATATGCAAATCGATTATTAACTAATTCTAAAATTTCAGCCGTGAACTCGATGAAGTGATTGTCTGTGCTTCCGCCTCCCGGTCTATTATGCTTGCAATAAGTACTGCTGTGGGGTGAGTCATTCATTTTTGAGACTCATTCATCAAAATTATTTATGCTGATTGGCAACGGGTGTAAGCATCTTTGTTGATCTAAATATTGTTTTTAAAATTTATCAAACATTTTAGAATTTACGTTTAATTTTGCTTACTTAATCAAACGATGAGCTATGTGGTGAATCAAACTCTTTAGAAACTCACTGATAACATTTTTCTACAAAAACGTTCGCACATCACTTATTTTTTAATATTTAATTTCAATGTTTTAAACAATTGTTGAACTATTTCAGAAATTGAATACTGACAAGGGAACCACTTTTGGTGTTGCTCGCACTTAGCATCGAGACATGGTGCGTTTTGTAGCCCTATACATAAAAGTTAGAGAACCGAAAAAATTTCTCTGTTAAAATAATATTTTATATACTTTTTTATACTTTTATTTTTTTTATTATTACATATTTATTTGTTTATTTTACTCCAAAAGTGAGTTAAATCGCCAAATAGGGTGCTACAATTTTTCCGCCCGCTTTATCCAAAGAGAAAATGTACAGAACATATTACTAGAATTATATCAGATTGCTATTTTTTTTTTTTTTTTTTATTGATAGCATAAGAAACAAATATTAAGTTTTTATTTATTTTCTATGCAGACGATAAAAATATAAGTAATAAATATAATTCTATAAAAGCGTCAAGGATCATTGAAAACTATTTTTAAGTGAAATACAAAATAAGCAAACTATTTTCTTTTGAAATCGAATGAAATAAAGTTTCGAATGTTTAAAATGAAATGTTGCTGTATTAAATGGTCCTTCGGTAAAAGTAATCATGAAGTAAATTATATTTTTACACAATTTAGAAAAATTACTGTGGCGAAATAGGTCGGACATTGCAATTTCTAGGTATTACAAATTCAGCTATGACATTTGGCTAGGGTTGCCGAAAAGCTCTACTTTTGAAAATAAACGCCAACTGTTTCCCCGTCAAAAATATGAATATAAAGTTCCAATTTTTCAAAATCAAATTCGTAGGTTTTTGAAGGAATTTTCCAACTTTTTTCAATATTTTATACTTATTATTAACTAATTTTTATTTTTAAATGCTTTTCTTTAAAAAAAAAATTCAAATTTAATAGTCCGATAAGTGGTCTCGAAAATTGCATTTTCAGAAAGTTATGCTGCTGTATAATCAAGAAATATTATTTTAACAGAAAAATTTTATCGATTCTCAAACTTCATAATATAGGGCTTTAAAATGCACCAGATCTCAATGCTAGATGCGAGCAACACCAAAAGTGGTTCCCTTGTGAGTAAAAAAAATATCCTCATCATCTGTATTTGTAGAAATTGTTTGGCATTTTTAAAATTACAGTACAAACCTTTAAATAATAAAATCGTTAAGCTATTTTGTTGTATGAAGTCTTATGAAAATGAAAGGCAGATCAACACTCCGTCATTTGAGACGGGAGTTATAAACTAGTTTATAAATACAGTAGTATCCCGACTCACGTCCTCTCGACTTACGTAACCCCTTATTTACGTCGCCTGGCCAGGAAAATAAAATTCTGTAATTAAGACGCAATTCGAACTCTTTTGAAAACTTTTGGATCTCTGAAGGGAAACTTTCCCGCGAAAATAAAAAAAATATTAACAAACAAAGTTAAAAACAATCACTAGAAAATGCTTGGAAAACTCACTCTGAAGTTAAAAAGAGCTTCTAAAGGTAAAAAAAAAAAAAAAATTGTCGGTTCAAACTTCATTGCAAGATTTTTTCGCATCATTAAAGACTTGAACGGGGCAGCTAGAAGAACAATAAATTCTAAGTTAACAAATTTCTGGAACATTTTTTTTATTTATTTACAAATTTATATCTAATCAGTTCGTTTGAAAAGATACTTGAAATATAATATTAATTGTCTAATGACGTCACGTTTCATAAATTACAATAGCATAAATACATCGTTTAAACAAGTTATTTGAAAACTAATAAACAAATTATATTAGATGTAAATTTCCAACTGGGCGAAAAATGTCCGGACCAGGATTCGAACCCGGGACCTCCTGGCTGAAGCCGCCAGTGTTCTGCCATCTGAGCTATCCCGGACGATTCTGGTCGAACTTTTTCTACCAGCTAACCGGGAAAACCTTGGGTGAAAAATTTCGACCAGAATCGTCCGGGATAGCTCAGATGGCAGAGCACTGGCGGCTTCAGCCAGGAGGTCCCGGGTTCGAATCCTGGTCCGGACATTTTTCACCCAGTTGGAAATTTACATCTAATATGATTTGTTTACCAATTAGAATAATTGTGTTAGTATTAATCTAGTGTAATAAACAAATTGTTTCTTAAGAAAAAAACTGTATTTTTTAATAAACAAATTGTTTCATAAGAAAAAAAACAGTATTTCTTCACATTCGGATATTAAGGATAATTAGTATTTCTTTTAGAAACATTGATAAGGGTCTTGAAAATAAAATTGCTTTGAAATCGTCAGGTAATATTTCTTACATTTATTATTTACACTTAAGTTGACTTTTTATTACTACAGCCTGAAAATGAGATATAATTTGAAGGATTCTTGCAACTGGAAAACATGTTATATTTTAATGTGCACATAATCGATGTCTGAGAAGTAGTGAAAAATAAAGTAATTTTGTCTATTTCGCTACTTCCGCACGTTCTTCTAAAACTAATTATCTCATATGGAAGAAATTTGTTTACTATATTATCATTGGTATTCTTGAGTATATTATTAAAAAGATAAAAAAAGATATACAATGTACTATAATTATATCCCTGTGTATTTTCTTTAAATCGTTATCTACCCTATATATAAAATTCTAATGAAACGAAATTGTGAAACGGATATATAAAACGGCTGAAATGAAACGAGATTATGTAACGATTCTTTGAAACGACTGGTTATAAACAACTGATTATGTTTCACGGCGGTTTCTCCTAAAATATGAAATACTTTGCGATGAAATTAACATCTAAAATCAGTATTGATGCGCAGATCTCAAAACTGGTATTAGAATTTTTAAATTCGAATTAGTTTTTGAAATATTATTTTTTTCTAATTTTAAATACTTTTTTCTAATGATGGCAACTCTAATTTTAATCATAACAGATATATTTTTTTTTTCATATTTCAGACAAGGTTATTATTTTAAACTAATTTGGCGATCAGTTTGGCCTCCCTGAAATGTATGCTAAGAATTGTATCATGCTACTTTTATTCATAATTAAATTTACTTGAACAATCTTTCGCCAAATCGAAAGATTCTGATAAAGAAATCACTTCTGACGGTATTTTTATGTTAGCGAGACGCAGGTGATAATTCGCTTAACATTTTTCCCGTCGCATTTTTTTATATTTCATTAATTTCATTTGAAATATAATCCTTTCATTCATTTTATTTAAAATACACAAATTTCATTTAAAATTGATAGCTTTCACTTCATTTTTTGTTTTTAAAACAAAACGAAAAGAAAAAAAAATTAGGCACAGATGTTATCTACGCACCGAGGTTCTTAATTGGCTCCAGAATGGCATTATTGTGATTGACATGGTAACCCGGCTATTGTTGTTTATTTAATAATAAATGTTTATTTACTTTTATTTCTTTTTTAAAATTATATAAATTATTTTATTATATAGTTACTGATTATTATTTTTTTATATCTTCTTTAGAAAATAATAGAAAATAATTAAAAAATACGGTACTACTTAGCTATTCCGTCAACCAATTTCGCCAAATTATACAAATTGACATAATTCAATTCCTACTATTAGTTCACACTCTCCCTATATTTATTTATTTATTTATTTATTTATATAATCTTGTTCAAATTTTCAATCGATAATAAAATACTTTATATTCATCCTATCAAGTTGAAATAAATTTTTTTGAACTCGTACTTGATGACATTTGATGTTAACATAATTTTTCAAATATTAATTCATTAATTAAATTTTAATTAATTAATTTTAGTTTTACATGTGAGACAAAATGGCGGCCATTGGTTATTGAAGCATTTAATGCATCTTCATATCTATAAGAGGGATTACCAAAGGGGGGAACCTTTTCTGTCGCCAAATACCGCCAAGTTTGTCGCCAACTTGGCGATATATCGCCAAATTTGGCGACCAAAATGAGTCGCCAAAAGTGACGCCAACTTGGCGATATCTCTAATATTTCGCCACATTCCCATAGACTTCCATTGTAAACTTACTTGCTTATAGATAATCAACAAATTGAGATATTTTAATACAACAAAAACTAATATTAGCTTAAGTGATTATATTAAATATTTCTTTGATGACCTGAGTATTAATTGACTTTAAAAACAAAATTTTTACATTACTTGTTTTTATTTTAAATAACGAAAGAACAAATAAATTAGTATAACGTTAATAAATATACAAATAAAATGTCGAAATAAAAATCACTGGATACCGAAAACACGTGTAACTTGCTTAAAGTCAAGTGAATATGACTATGACATTTACGATCAAACATTATTGGCAGTTAATCTTATAGTTTGGCGATAGATTTTTGGTCGATGGGAAAACTAAGTAATTCCAAAAATGCATATGCAACTGGTATTTGAAAACGATGTTTTCGCCAAATTTTCGTAAAAAAAAAAAAAAAAAAATGACGCCAAACCTCAAACTTGCGTGTATGACATCTGGCCAAATATTACCATTCGAAAAAAATAAAAAATGCTAACTGGCGAGTTGAAAAAAAGATATTCGCGAGATTTGCATCCGGCTAGCGTAACAGTACCAAGAATTCTTTGCGACTATGGCAACTTTTACGTAGTTTTATTCAAAAAAAATTTTTTTTGATTTTTTAATCAAAATGGAAAACTTGCGGCCCCATATTCGCGCGATTTTTTTCTGACGCCAATTTCATATACGGAACGTTCACTTAACTGGCGCCAAAGTATCGTTATTTTGCTTGATATGGTAAGCCCGATGTTGTTGTTCATGCTGTTGATGCGTTCCCCAAATTGGCGTCGGAAAAAATCGCGCCAATATTATATGACATCTGTGCCAAACTTTCATATGAAAGGCAAAAAATTCAGACCATATTTGTTTATGACAGTTAATGACTTGAACTATTGTAATATGGATGAAATGATGGCGATAGAATAACATTCGGCGACTTATCACCTGTGCCTGGCTAACATTAAAGTACCAAAATGGCACCTAGAGTATAAAAAGCGAAGTGGTCCGCCAGGATCTGTTGATGATAGGCACATGACTTAGGCTATTGTTATAGATATTGTTTCAAAATAGCGGGAGAGAAAGACTCTGTATACTTAATTCATTTTATTTTAGCATCTTTTCAAATGTTTAACTGATCCTCTTTAATCAAAAACGAAAACAACCATTGGATGTCTTAAAAGCAACTGATTCGCCCTTAAATTTTTGCAATCAATGGGAATTGAATGGAAACCCGTTTACAGGGAGATCTTCACAACTTTTTTCAGTGTAATTTCATCTTCTCTAATATTTTTAAAACCCATCAGATTAGCGTGTTTTTAGATTCTGCGGTTTCTGAACGGGGTTGGCGAGAGTAGCTTGCAGGGGGCAGAGCCCCCTAGTATTTAAAATATTGTTTTATGAAATCATAAAATGGCAAAGTTATTGCTAAAATTAAGCGTTATTGCTGAAATTGAGTTTAAATTGAAAGTCTATATATATGTATATATATAAATGGGAACGTTTACCTGAACATTATGCAATCCATATTTCTGATCAGATTTGAAAAAAAAAATCCTTGCTGGCTCGGAATACACGAGGAGGTAGATTTCGAATTTAATTACTAATTTCACCATCAAGAACTAAATCAAGATTAGAGATAAAACCCAGTTTCTTCACTAAAAATGAGCTCTAGGGACCTACACTTTTTGTGAAAATTCTAATATACACGAATACACACATGCTTATATATGGAATAGGCTTAAAAATGGCGAAAACAAATTCAGAGAGCCTCAAAATGTTAAAATATGTTAATATTTACATAGTCGGGATTTTATGAAGTTCTAATACGTTTTTTCAAACTCACATGATATTATATATTTACCTGCTGACGTCCACTATATTTCCAATATGACGTAATGTTTTTATTATTATTATTATTATTATTCAAACCATTTATTTCATTTTCAGTTTTCACGTGGAAATCTTGCTCTAGAAAACTTATGACGTAATTATTAATTTTTTTTTCCAATCCGTCAAACTATTTATTTCATTTTCATTTTTCCCGTAGAAATCTTGCAATAGAAAAGTAATTGTCGTGGTGAGAATTTTATTTATTATTTTTAATTTTTGGCAACTACTATAATGAAAAGTATTTATTTTTTCTTGTCATTTTTGTGTAAGAACTGGTTTTATCAGAATCAAGTTAAGGCGGTACTCAAAATGTTTAACGCTCCCCATTTTACACCCTTGGGCCAATTTTGTCCATTTGAAATCCCCGCCAAGATATTAGCCATCTCAAAGTTGTTGGCGAGTTTGAAGACGATCTGTGCCTAATTGCGACTTTTATCTTGCGGACAAAATTTAGTACATACATCTACCCCATATATATAAAATCCTAATGAAACGAATTTATGAAACGACTTTATGAAACGATTTTATGAAACGACTGATTAAACAACTGATTATGTTTCACGGCGATTTCTCCTAAAATATGGAAAATTTTGCGATAAAATTAACACGAAAAATCCGTATTGATCAGCAGATTTTTAAAATGGTATTAGAATTTTTAAATTCTAAATAGTTTTCGAAATATTATTTTTTTTTCTAATTTTAAATACTTTTTTCTAATGATGGCAACTCAAATTTTAATCATAACAGATATTTTTTATCATATTTTAGAAAAGGTTATTATTTTAAACTAATTTCTCGCCAAAAATAGGACGAAACGGGAGATGTAATTCGGAGGTCACCATGTTAAGAAACTTATAAAAAAATAATGACGTAATCGGGAATCTTTACATTCAGAATGAACTCTAAACTGGCATATGGTAAAGCTGGGTAGTAATGGAACCAATTCGGAACTGGTCAAATTAATAAAATACAGATAAACAATAAGTGCTTAAAAAATCTAAAATTTCGCGATTAATTCAGTTTAGTAAATTTTATCTGTTGCCACAAAATAGTAAACTATGCTTTGAAAGAATTTTTTTTAACAATAATAAATCTGAAATAAAACAATTTAAAGATAAGATGTAATAAGAAAATATTTTGTTTTAATAACCCTTGAAGTAATTAATAATAATTGGTTTATAAATTTGAATAGCGTAGAATATCGTTTAAAGAAATTATTTGGAAGCTAATACGCAAATTATTACTTAAAAAAAGAAGCCACTGTATTACTTCGAATTTTGATATTGAAGATAAATGGTATTTCCTTTTGAAATCGCGATAAGAATCTTGGACTGAAAAACTGCTTCGAAGACGTAAATTTATGTTTCTAACATTCTCTATTTATGTTTAACTTTGCTTATACTCAAAATGTTCATTTTTCTAGACTGATTGAAATGTAGATTCGAGAATTCTTCAAATTGAAAATAATGTAATATTTAAAAGCGCATGAAATAAGAGATAACTTTGTTTATTTCGCTACTTTAACACATTTTTCAAAAAATTATTATCTGCAATATATGACATTTCTTTACGTTATTACCATTGAAATGCTTGAGTATATTACCTAATAAATAAAAAAATTATATACTTCACTCTAATTACATCCGTGTGCGTTTCCAATAAATCCGCAGGGTTAGATTGTTGATAAAAATAAGTGTTCAGTTTACATAGAGAGGTGAAAGTCCAAATACCGGCTATCACTTTTATTTTCAATCCAGATTCTAAAATTTTCAAAATTAGTAAAGGGAAAAGATACGGCAGTGTACCTTAATATGTTTTACGCCTGTATAGAGGAGAGGGGTGGGGGGGATCAGTTTAAAAGGAGTTTTCTGTTTATAAAAAGAAAAATTTCGAAAGTCTGCAAATTTTGATTTTTAAAATGGGGTCTATATACCGGCTACCTAAGTTTGTTTTTAAAGGAATCACCCAAATAATGCTAATGTTAATTATTAAGCGATAAGAATGTTGTTTTAATAAGATATATTGGCTAATAAATTTTCATATATACAGAAAAATGTTTAATTTTTAATAAGCAAGCATTTTTGCCAATTTACAAAAATCTTAACGATTATCTCTGAAAGTCTTCTTTCCATTCTGTTTCTAGTTTTGTTTTTTAACGTGTAAAACAAAAGAAGCATGCTGCTTAAAATGAGAATTATTTTATCTGAAAAAATCGCAAGCATAATAATCACTTTCCGCGTCGGTGCAGCCGCTATGGGTCCACATAAAGCTTTCTAAACATTAAACACAGTATCCTCCTAGTCCGCAGAGAAAGCACCCTCGCCGAAGACATAAATTGCACCCTCTTCCCCTGTTGGATATCTTCCTTTTTTACTTTTTTAAATCCAATTTCTACCCCTTTCGCCTGTTTCTTTTCGCATTTATTTTGGGCGATTTTAAAATGTAAAACAGCGATTTTTTTTTTTTTTTTTTTTTTTTTGATGAGGTGATCCATTAACCAGTGTAACTCCTGAAAACTTGCGGCCACGGTTGCTTTTTTCCATATTGCAAAATAGGACTATAACTATTTCACGAGGACATGACCCTATAAATTAATCTATTTTCCGCCACTTCAAGCACAGCAAACCCAGAGAGGTTTGCTTGAGCGAGGCCAGAAAAGTCTAGCCGGTATTTAGATCACTCTAGGTAGCCGGTATTCGGACCACTATTATATTTAATTTAAAATCAGTAATACTCATTGATATATTAAAATATCAATAATGTACGTACGGCAATTGAGAGCTAAATATGTCTAGAAAATATTATAATCATCAATTAAAGCCAATACACGATCAGTAGTTTTTTAAAAT
The DNA here is from genome assembly GCA_963932465.1 of Maratus speciosus. NCBI lineage: Eukaryota > Metazoa > Arthropoda > Arachnida > Araneae > Salticidae > Maratus > Maratus speciosus. The sequence continues at coordinate 196,492,055 of OZ010800.1, read as the reverse complement.
TGGGTAACAAATATCTGAAAAACTTTTGAGGTCCCAGATTTCGTAGTTTTGTCACTTTTGCTGTTACTATTTGTAAATGAGACAGACTTCAGCGACATACTACTGGTAACTTTCTTCTCTCAATTAAAGTTACAAACTCTGCCTATCGGCGCTAGGCTGTGCTGCACCCAGTTCTCACAACACCTAGTACCTGGTATTTGGATCTTCCCCTCTATATATAAACCACAAAAAGAATATATTTCGCCTGAACTAGACTAGTCCTCCCCCTCACAATAAAAGAAAATACGAAGTATAACAATTTAAAAAGTTAAAAATTTCAACAAGAAAACATAGTAAACCGAAAGAGAAAAAACAGGCTGCTGCCTCGACGACAGTGGATTATGTTTAAAAAAGTCCTTCCGGCCAGTGCCGGGAGGAAGAGGTAGCTTTCATATTCCTTATTTTAAAAAAGCCAACTTATATTATTCAAACACACGAAGCTCAATTAAGTGGAAACCGAATGTAGGAGATTCAATTTTAATTTTTATCAATACTAAATCATTATGAATGAGAATTTCGCGAAATTAGTCAGCTTTATCCAAGCTCCTTTTATTTAAAGTAACTTATATTTGGCTGCTAAATTCGGCGATTTCTTAAAGTGCCTGCCATTTTAAGACAACATGGTGGATGAGGCTAACCAGTGAACTTGGTCGAGACCTTAGTAATTGCTGTGCACATGCTCACTCGCATCGGAATCGGTTGATATATACGAGTGCTGCAGGCAATCAGATTTTTCAAAATGTCACTCACGTTAAAAATTGAAACTGCAATATCTGGACCATTTTTTAAGGTAAAGACAAACAAAAAATGCTCCTGAATCCTTATATCAAGGTCAAATACTTAAGAAAGAAACCTTTTTCAATTTCTAATTTTTTTGCACGTCACTTTAAATATAATTTTTTTAATTTAATGGCCGCCATTTTGAAACAAGATGGCTGATGAAGCTGGCCAGCGAACTTGGTCGAGATATTGATGTATACTATCCACATGCCTTCTTCCATCAAAATAGGCGAATACGTGTGGTATCGCGGGACAAATACAAGATCGTTTCAATGTGTTAGCCATGATAGAAATTCAAAGTGCTATAATTCAACCACTTTTTAAGATATAAACAAAAGAACAAATTTTCAGAAACAAAAACTGCTCCAAAATCTTTGTATCAAGGCCAAACACACAAAAAAAATCTTTTTCATTTTCCAGTTTTTTAATACCTCATTTTAAATTTTAAACTACATTTTTTTTTAAATGGCAACCCTTTTGAAACAAGATGGCGAATGAAGCTGACCAACGAACTCGGTCGAGACATTGGTATGTACTATGTACAGACCAAATTAAATTCAAATCGGTTCATAAATACGCCTGTCATCGCGTGACAAAAATCAGGTCGTTTTAAAATGTCAGCCACAATAGAAATTCAAAATGTTATAACTCAGCCATTTTTTTAGGTATAGATGAAACAAAACCTGTTCCGGAATCTTTGTATTAAGGTCAAACACATACGAAAAAAAATCTTTTTCATTTTCTAATTTTTTGGTATCTCATTTTAAATTTAATTTTTTTTTAATTTTTTTAAATGGCCGCCATTTTGAAACAAGATGGCGGATAAAGCTGGCCAACGAACTCGGTTGAGTTATTTGTATGTACTATGTACACACCAAGGTACATCCAAATCGGTTCATAAATACGTCTGTTATCACGTGCAAAAATCAGGGCGTTTCAAAATGTCAGCCACTCTAGAAATTCAAAATGCTATAACTCAACCATTTTTTAAGATATAGACGAAACAAAAACTGCTCCCGAATCTTTTTATCAAGGTCAAACACATAAGAAAAAAATATTTTTTCAATTTTCAATTTTTTGGTACCACATTTCATATTTAAATTTTTCTTAAAATTTTAAATGGCCGCCATTTTTAAACAAAATGGCGGATGAAGCTGGTCAACGAACTCAGTCGAGACATTGGTCTGTACTATGTATAAACGAAGTTACATCCAAATCGGTTCATAAATACGCCTTTTATCGCGTGACAAAATTCAGGACGTTTCAAAATGTCAGCTTCGCTAGAAATTCAAAATGCTATAACTCAGCCATTTTTTAAGATATAGACGAAACAAAAACTGCTACGGAGTCTTTGTATAAAGGTCAAATACATAAGAAAAAAATATGTTTCCATTTTCAATTTTTTGGTACCACATTTCAAATTTAAATTTTTTTTTTAAATTTTAAATGGCCGCTATTTTGAAACAAAATGGCGGATGAAGCTGGCCAACGAACTCGGTCGAGACATTGGTATGTACTATGGACACACCGAATTACATCCAAATCGGTTCATAAATATGAGAGTTACAGTGTGACATAGGTCAGATATATATATATATATATATATTGATATATATATATATATACAGGTGGTTATCAAAATAATGGAAACACTTGTGAATGAAAGGGACATTTAAGAATTCTCTTCGTAAGTATTAAAATATAATCTTAGCTACCAGATTTTTTTTAATATAAAAAGTACATGTATTAGGTAGTATGAGAGAGCTCTAGAAGAGTTGTCTACGTTTTGATTTTTTTTGTCAGAAGCGTAAAATGTCAGACCTCACAGATTTTCAAAGAGGCCAAATTGTAGGAGCCCGACAGCTGGAGCAACGGTGACCGAAACATCCCAGCTTATAGGCGTTTCTAGAGGTACGGTGTCTAAAGTTATGACAGCATACACACAGCGCGGAAAGACAATTTCAGCAAAGCAAAATAGTGGACGGAAGGAGAAGCTGAGTGAAAGAGACCGACGGGTATTGAAGCGGATTGTAATGTCTAAAAAGAAAACAACTGCAGCCAAAGTGACCGCAGAGCTCAATCAGCATCTGGATTCTCCAGTGTCAACAATTACAGTTCGGAGATACCTTCATAAAGAGAACATTTACGGCAGAACAGCAATTCCCAAGCCACTTGTCACAGATGCTAATGCCAAACGTCGTGTAGAGTGGTGCCACAACCACAAAACCTGGTCGATTGATAAGTGGAAGATTGTTATATGGTCAGACGAATCATCTTTCACATTGTTCCTAACAACAGGACGGGTACATGTCTGGAGAACACCTGCACAAGCGTATGATCCTGATTGCCTCCGTCCAACTGTCAAGCATGGAGGTGGATCGGTCATGGTATGGACAGCCGTGTCATGATTTTCTGCTGGTCCAATCGTAACCCTGAAAGGAAGGATCAGTGGGGAGAAGTATAGAGAAGTTTTAGCTGACCAGGTCCATCCCATGATGCAAATTTTGTTTCCTGCAGGAGATGGAATTTTCCAAGATGATAATGCCCCTATTCATGCAGCCAGAGTTGTCCAATCATGGTTTGATGAACATGAGGATGAGGTGGAACATCTACCTTGGCCCGCACAGTCCCCAGACCTCAACATAATCGAACCGTTGTGGTCTATTTTAGAGCTTTCAATCCGGAATCGATATCCTCCACCGGCATCTCTCACGGAACTTTCACAATATCTCCATGAAGAATGGTACAATATTCCTCAAAACACTATTCAGAATTTGTATGATTCGATTCCCAGGCGAATCCAAGCTGTATTACATGCCAAAGGCGGTCCTACGCCATATTAATAAAGAATTCCTTCAAAATCTAGGGTGTTTCCATTATTTTGATAACCACCTGTATATATATATATATATATATATATATATCAATTTTGAACGGAGGGTGGTTTCGGGGTCTGGGGGTCATGATCGATGAAAATATACGAAAATTTTTTGAAATCGCTTTCCTCCGAACGGCTGCAATAGGTAGCTTTTTGTAAAGAAAGCTACCTAAAACAGCCGAACATTAAAAAAATAATAAAACGTGTTTTAATGGAATTTATTTTATACAGATTTTATATATTTTTGAGTGCTAGTTCAAACCAGATATATTCTTTTGGTAATTTATGTTCAGTTTGTGTGTTCCACAGAAGCATTTTGCCGCTATTCACATAAATGTGTATTTATTTTCGTTGACGATTACGATAAGTATTGCACTTATATATATATATATATATATATATATATATATATATATATATATAAAGTAGAACCTCGATTATCCGAAGTAATTGGGACCGATCATCTTTCGGAAAATTGAAATTTTCGATAATTGAGAATGCTTCAATTTTAAGATTAAGGAGAAATATGTGCAATATTTCTTATTATGGTAACAAGTGCTTAATAAAAATAAAGCAATAGCAAAAAAGAAACAAAAATAAATTATCTGAATTTTAATTTTGAAATTAAGCACCTTTTGCATATATCACAAGGGTTTGACAAATGTTTTGTTTGTCGCATTTTCGATTGCTTTTGGTTTCAATCTCTCTAACGGAGTTTTTTAATATTATTAGTTCACCAGTGTCACAGTCTTTCTGCTGCTCCAGCCATGCCGAACCTTATTCAAAACATTCAAAAGCTTCAGAATTGCTATTTTTTTCGTTACACTCCGTAGCTTACGAGAGCTCAAGTTAAATTCAAAGGAACTCTATGAAAGGGGATCGAAAATATTTATATGTACTCGTAGTTCGGAAAGAACCGCTTGCACACGAGAAATATGATAATAATAATAAAAAAATACAAAATGGATTTTGCACACGGAATGCGATATTTAAAAAAAGCTTTAAAATGGATTTCGGTTAAAAGAGTTTCGGATAAAAGAGGTTCTAATGTATATATATATATATATATATATATATATACAAATTTATAACTGAAATACCGTTTATTTGAACTTTGAATAATTCAATAACCATTGATGGATTTGAACAAAAGTACTCATATGGGTTCTTAGGACCTCAAAAGGATTAATTGTGGCTGGTTCTCATCCCCACGAAAAGGATTACTCAGAGAATGTTATTCAGAGGTCGATACATAAAGAAACTTGCAAGAAACACTGATGTTTTCCGTGATCTTTCATAATCGAAATCAACTCCAAACTGATACAGAAACGAAAAAAAAAAAAAAAATGAGGAGATTTCGGAACTGTTTGATCTAATCAAATAGATATAATCAATAAAACTAAAAAACGCGCAAAATTTTGTGATAAATTCGATCTCTCTTTGTAGGTTTTTTCTGATGTCACAAACCAGAAACTACACTTTTAAAGAATTTTCAAACAACATTCAATTTAAAATGAAAAAAGATGTATGTAAACAGAAAATATTTAAAATATTACGTGATTATGATGGAAAATTTAGAAAATGCTAGAAATTTAATTCCAAATTATCTTTTAAAATATGATTTTGATGTAATCATGCAGACTACAAGATAGGGTAGAAACAAATAAATCTTGACTGAAAAATGAACAATGAAAAGCTTAAGAAACATGATATCGATTGTTAATGAGAATGGTGGCCTTGTCTTTCTTTATGTTACAGTAGGAACTGGCAAAACATTTTAAATTATTTAGATAATTGTTATCGACAGAAATAACTGTCTTTGTGTAATGCCCGTATTATACTTATATATTATACTATACCATATTTTCAGGCTTTATTAATATACGAGTGAGTTTTCACAGTATACACATTTTTTCATTATATGTTATTCAAGTTATTAAAAACATGACACATTATTGTTTCATTCAAAAAATTCCATATATTGTTTGTATACAATTACATTAAAAACCATTTTATATAAAACATATTTCGTTATTTTTCATAAAAAACACTATTCTAACAGTTTTAAAGTATGCTATATATAATTATTATATAGTACCTGGTATATTATGTGCAATGCAGCGTCCATGCTGCTTAGTTCAATTTCAAAAAACGTTTTCGCCCCTCAACGAAGGCTTGTTCAGTTTGAAATGATCATTATTTGGCTTATTTACAGTTCGGCATGAGATCTTCTAGCTTTCCCTCGTTTTCCCTCTCCTCTCTTTAGTGTTTCCCTTTCTTCAAGCCGGACGCATCCTCAGTTTGAAATGATGATTTTTCGGCCTAAACATCAATATTTCAAACTGAGGATGCCTTCGGTGAGGTGGGAAAATATTTTGTGAAATTGAACTATGCAGTACAGACGCTGCATTGTACATAATATGCCAGGTACTAAATAATATTGATATATAGCATACTTTAAAACTGTTGAGTAGTGTTTTTTATGAAAAATAACGAAATATGTTTTATAAAAATTGTTTTAATGTAAATGTATACAAACAATATAAGGAATTTTTTGAATGAAAAATAATGTATCATGTTTTTAATAGCTTAAATAACATATAATGAAAAAAATGTCTATACTGTCATAACACTCTACTATAATAATAATGCCTGAAAATATAGTATAGTATAATATATAAATATTTTAAATTAATTTAATTTATGATCAAATTCAATTTTAATGCGAAATTTCACTTGCTGTTGTTTCATCAGGAGCAGTCTTCATATTTCTAGATAGTGGCCATGCATTACATTCTTCAATGTAGGCCAGAAAAATTCTTCTCAGACACTTCAAATAAATTTAATGACAATCTTTGTCTTTTGAAAGATCGTTTTTAGCTACCAAGAATAAACATGTTAACAAAACAAATGAAAATATTCTTTAAAAGCCACGTGAACATCATTAAATATAACTATGTTGATGCGGCGAGGTAGCCAGGAAATCTTGTTCGCTACCACATGGAATTTTTGAATAGTTTGGATCCAACTGGAATGCCATTATATACAGTGGTGGCCAAAATTGTGGGCACTTTTAGGTAGCTTTCATTATATATATATATACATATATATTTCATTACTACTTTAAAAATGCAAAAAAAAAAAAACACCATAACTCTGAAACAGAAGATGTATATCAGCAAATTTTTAACGATAAAAATCTCAAAAACGTTGAAGAATGCAGGTAAAAAACAAAACACAGGCAAAAAACAGTCTGTTCTTCATCAGTGGGAGGACAGACAGACCTAACTCCACCCCCATTGTTAAAAGCTTACAGGTTTCTGAACACACGTCCAGCCTACACTCAATACAGAAAAAACTATTGTCATTTTAGAAACAAAACTCAAAAAGGCTAAAATAAACGAAATTTAAAGTAAAAAGTAATGTAAACAAAGCGTAATTTAAAATACAAAAACAAAAATTCTTTAATAAAATGGTCATTTAGAAAATTACTGCAAATTAAATATAAACAAATGAAATTAACATGTATGAATGCAGAAGAACGTGCACCCTCCCCCGTTCTTCTACATTCATACATGTTAATTTCATTTGCTTATATTTAAATTGCAGTAATTTTCTAAAAGACCATTTTATTAAAGTATTTTTGTTCTTGTATTTTAAATTACGCTTTGTTTACATTACTTTTTACTTTAATTTTTTTTTTTTAATTTTAGCCTTTTTGAGTTTTGTTTCTAAAATGACAATAGTTTTTTTCTGTATTGAGTGTAGGATGGACGTGTGTTCAGAAACCTGCAAGCTTTTAACAGTGGGGGTGGAGTTAGGTCTGTCTGTCCTCCCACTGATGAAGAACAGACTGTTTTTTGCCTGTGTTTTGTTTTTTACCTGTATTCTTGAAAGTTTTGAGATTTTTATCGTTAAATATTGCTGATATACACCTTCTTTTCAGAGTTATGGCATTTTTTTGCATTTTTAAAGTAGTAATAAAATACATTTTGTTGCATTTACATGAGCTGCTATTAGCGCCAGTTGTGCAATACTTTTTTAATTTTTTTTATGTTCTCTAATATTTTATACTTATATAAAATGTGGCGTTTCACAAAATGCAAACTCCTATGTATCATTTTAAACAGAATGTTAGAAAAATTAAAGGATATTTTAAAGAGTCGCACAGTGTAAGTTATCAACATAGGTCATTTTAAAGAGAAAGTTAAGATACCTAAAAATTTACAAAAGTGTCCACAAAATTCAAATGGCCGCCATTTTGAAACAAGACGGCGGATGAAGCTGGCCAACAAATTCGGTCGAGATATTAGTATGTACTATGCATATGAAAATTTTCATCGAAATCGGTTCAAAAATTCGAGAGATACAGCATGACAAAATTCAGACATATATATATATATATATATATATATGTTACGAAACAATTTAATGGGTGTAGTTGAAATATCACATCGTGCTTATTACGTATTATTGGAGTCATACCACATTTTAATCAGCCGTTGGTGATGTTGTAAGCAATCCTACCACTTAGCACAAGCATTGCTAGCGGAGGTATCAACTCTGTGAAAATATAGCAGCTGTAGCGCGATGATAATATTGGTATAGTCCAATCAAACACTTATTATTTCATAATGAAAACAAGGCAGCGTGAGTGGCGAAAAAAAGGCGTATGAAGAAATATGGGGTTTTCCCAATTAAATACATGGAAACGTAGTCATAGATCAACTGTTTATTCCATCAGAACACACCAACACTAAACAATTCCCGCAGATGGGAAATCAGAGCATTCCACTCCAGCATAAACTAGTTACTCATGCTAAATAGATGTTAATTTACGAAATGAATATTCTACATGGCTATGGACACCGGGTAACAGGTTATGTAAACAATCACAGCACAAATAAATCTCTCGTTCTGAGCTCATGCTCTCGCTATTTATGAGAATGCGCGGAGGAATTCCGATTGAAATGAAAACTTCAAGCTAAACCAACGAAAATCACGAACGAGCCTCGAAGTGAAACTGGGATCCGACACTCAGCCAATGGAGAGCGATCAAGAAACGTCACAGGAAAGAATCCCAGCTCCGCTAATGGAATGATTTCGATGTGAAAAGGTTGTCTAACAGCTGGCGGGAAAAAGATAAGAAATAGAATAAAAAAGTAAAAATGGCTTTGATAAACATTGAAAAAATAAGTAACTGCGTTCAGAACTTTACAGTTTGGTAGACGATACAGATTAATGAAGGGATTAAAAGTTTAGATTACGTTTTGGAATAAATCTATTATTAAGATACGCGTTTTAAAAATAGAGGAATTTAGCTATAAATAAATAATAGAGCGTATTAAAAAAAGGAAATAATGAATATGCCGGCAATTTAGAATAATTTAAATTAATAGTAAAAGGTAAAATTTTTATATAACATATATATATATATATATATATATATATATATATATTATATATATATATATATATATATATATAAGTCAGCATTTCAACGGAAGGTGATTTTGGTATCAGGGGTTCATGATCGGCGAAAATGTAGCAAAATTTAACGAAGTGTTTTCCTTCGAACGGCAGCAATAAGTAGCTCTTTACTTTTTTGTAATGGAAACTACCTAAAAGTGTCCATAATTTTGGCCACCACTGTATATTCTGAAAGCGGAATCGCCTTCATGCCACCAAGAAATTTAGATTCCCTCCTCAGTTACAAGATGAAGCAAGAATTTGCGTCAGCAATCTTATGTACAGTTAAAATCAAGGCAAATTCTTCATAGATAGTGTAAAGGACACTGTATTTTCCATTATCCTATTTTTTATCCCAAGCGATAAACTGGCCAAACTTCAACGACTTTAATTTCCAGTATCCCTTGCCTTTACGATAAAGATAAATAAAGTCCAGAGATATTCTTTTTAAGTTACCGATACCAATTTAAAACTGTGTTATCAACACTTACCAATCTTCTCCCATGGAAAATTGTTTGTTGCATGTTCCTGCGTAAGAACGCTAAAAATCTTCATAGGAAATAAATGGATAAACTAAAAATATAGTTTATCCGAAAGCGTTATATTAGTTAGAATGTGTCTAATTGAAATTACCATTTTGGGATGTATAAGTGGATTGTAGCTTTTTTTTTTCTTCATCCATTTTTAACACTCTCCAACAAAGTTGAAAAGTGTTTATGACTTCGGTTTGTCTGTCCGTCTGGCCGTCTTAAAGCGCTCTAACTCTCGTAAATATACTCCGATCGTTCTGAAATATTTGGATGTTAGTGACCTCTACCATAGTACGAACGATATTTCAAATTAAGTTTGTAGCATGTTTAGTTCATCTACCGGGACAGTCAAAATTATTCCGTTACATTACGGCAATGGGAAAAAGTCGTTTCAAATGATTTTTAAAGATGTTACACACATACAAACATAACAAAATTTACATGCATTTATGAAGTGCACTAAAATAAGCATTCTGTATAACATACTGTGCAAAGTATAGTTATTATTCATTTACAGGGCAGCACAAAAGAATTCTGTTACATAATGATGTAGGGGGGGGGGGGGGAATATTTGCGGCGTATTTTAAATATGTTAAACTATTTCATATATAATGAAATTGGTATATGTCGCCGAAGTTCTTTTATGTATAATACGAAGTGCATAGTATTTACAGGAACACACAAAAGATTTCAGATACTTTATTGTATCAGAAGTACTGTACATTAGCGGTGGTTGCTGGAAATGAATTTTGAATTATTATATGTGCTTTCATGTTTCCCTATATTTATGAATACTATATGGTGTGTATAAATGCTATAATTTATATACAGGGCTATACAAAAGAATTCGTAAGGGTTACTGGGCATGAGCACAAATTGTTTAAAAGTGGTTTTTAAATGAGTTATACTTTTTTACGCTGAACTGCATTTAGTTTATTAAGAAGTGTTTGTAGAATACTAATAAAATAATACACAGGGTAACGCAAAGAATTGGATACATGCCGTCTATGCATGATAATTTCTGGAAATGGGATTTCCCTAATTTTAAGAGTGTTTTAGTTTGAATTAAATTTTAGCTAAATAGTGGCGTGATAAAGATAATAGGTAAACTACAGGTCTTTGCAAAAGCATTCAAATATGTTTACATCTATTAATATAAATCGCTTAAAGAGAAATTTTAACTTGTTATGTGTTTTCTTGCTAAACTAAATTTTCCCATTGTAGAGTATATATATGGGGTGAGACTCCATACCTAACTCACAACTCACTTTTAGGACGAGCACTGACATTTATTGAGACGAACACACAAACAAAAAATACAGATATAAACACTCTTCTCGTTCTTTAATTAGCTTAAAGTCTATAATTCAGGACGTCGTTGAATATTTCTGAGATTTTCTTACGTCGTGTAAATATTCAATCTTATTTCACCGAAATATGTTCTGTTCTTTTTTAACAAAACCTTGCGTCGTAAAACTCATTTCGTTCTCTTTACTTCTTCCGCATTTCCACTTCACACAGCTTCGTTAAGGCTCGTTTCCTTTTTAATCTCGAAGCGGAAAATACGGGGACACTCAGTCTGATGCAGGTGTTGCTTGCGAAATCTCCACAAGCGGCCGTCCTGACATCTGGAGCTGCCGCAGCGACATGTGGTAAAATAGAATCTGAAAAACAAAAAACAAAAACCAGTAACTGTTCTTAGGGGAAAAGAAAAAAAATTAATCTGCACATCATAGTTGAAGTAGCGTAACATCGTATAGAGATTTCTTTGAAAGCAGTGACTTGTAAAATGTTTATAGGACACAGAAAAAAAAGATTTAATTTTTTTTTTTTTTTTTTTTTTTTTTTTTTTTTTTTTTTTTTTTTTTTTAGTTTCAGTTTTCGTCAGGCCAAGGTTTCATGTATTCAGCACAGGAGCTAGTATTTATCGGTCCTTCAGTTGGTGAGATTTTCGTTACGTCGCAGGTGTCGTTAGACTTCACTTTGATTACTTTATACGGACCTAAGAATTTAGATTTCAACTTTAAACCTGGTCCTTGCTGGGTTCTCTTAATTGCTACAAGGTCACCAAGCTTGTACTTTCGGGGTTTCTTACGTCGTAAATTATAGTGCTTGCGGTTTTCTTGTTGAATTTCCAGAATATTCTTCTTGGCTTCTTTACGGAGCTCTTCTCTGTCTTTCATAAATTGTTCTTCGACTGCACTGTTTAAGAGGTCAATAATTTGTACATCTTCTTTCTGTTTCATTTTTGTACCAAATAATATTTCAAACGGTGTTCTCTTAATGCTTCTTTGGTAAGTTGAATTAATGACTTGTTGAACTTTAGGAACATGTTTAAACCATTTGGTCGGTTCGTCTTTGGACATTTTAGAGATTACAGAAATTATGGTGGAATTAAGTCGCTCTACTTGACCATTGGCACGGGTAAGGCCAGTTGTAACTGTCTCGTGCTTTATATTTTCATCTTGACAATAATCAGCAAATTCTTTGCTTGTAAATGCAGGACCTTTATCGCTAATGATAATGGAAGGATTGCCAAAAGTATGACTCTGTTGTCGTAGTTTTGATATAACTTCGGTAGCAGAAGTACTTTTACATGGATACAACCAGACGTATTTAGTAACTGCGTCTATTAAAGACAAAATATGTTTATAATTTTTGTTGGTTGTTTCAAGAGGGCCTAAATGATCAATGTGGTAGGTTTGGAGAGGAGTCTCTTCTTTAGGTAAGGGATGTAATTCACCCTCTTGTTTGCCACGTTTGCGATTATAGAAAAGGCATGTTACACAATTTGCTATAATTTTATCAATTTTATTTGACATATTAGGGATGAGAAATTCTTCGATAAGGAGTTCTTCACAGCGTTTACGGCCAAAATGTCCTTTGTCATGAACGTGTTTAATGACATTTAGCTGCATTTCATCCGGCACAACTATCAGATCGATACCTTTATGAATTTTATAGAGAACGTTATTTTTAAGGAAATAGTTGTCATATGGCTTTGTTTTCAAAATTTCTTTGATGGCCTGTATATGTTCGTCAGTGTTCTGTGATTGTATGATTTTGGTAGTAAAACTATCTTGAATGATCATACATATTGGATTTCTACTTAAAGCGTCGACATGGCGCATGCGTGTACCTTGTCTGTGTTCGATTGTATAGTTATAGTCAGCTAACATTAAAGCCCATCGAGCAATCTTGGTGCAAAGATCTTTTTTATTCATAGTAAGGGCGAATGCGTTGCAATCTGTGACTATCTTGAAAGGAATACCTAGAATGTAAACGCGAAATTTTTTAAGGGCTTCTATGACAGCTAAAACTTCTAATTCATAACTCGAATATTTACGTTCGGCATCTGTGGTTTTTTTGCTCATAAAATAGACAGGGTGAAATTGATTGTCAATAGAAGACTTTTGAAGGAGGACTGCTCCGTAACCGTCAATAGATGCATCACAGTGAACTTCTGTTTCGTTACTAGGGTTATAAATGCTTAAAACAGGACCTGAAGAAAGGATGTGTTTCAGCTGATTAAATGCATTTCGTTGCTGGTCGCCAAAGTGAAATTTAGTGTCCTTTCTAAGAAGATCTGTTAAAGGCTTAGCTATTAAAGAGTAATCTTGAATGAATTTACGAAAATATGAAGTTAATCCGACAAATGAATGTACATCTTTTATACTTTTAGGTTCTGGGAAATTAAGGACAGCTTTAGTTTTTAAGGGGGATGGGTGCAGTTGACCATTTTTAATGTGGTAACCCAAAAAATCAATTTCTCGTTGTAGAAAGTGGCATTTTTGAGATTCAGTTCTAAACCATATTCGGATGCAGTTGTAAGGACGTGTTGTAATTTCTGGAGTCCTTCGACTTCGTTTTCAGCTGGTATTATGAAGTCATCCATATAGACAATAAGTACTTTTTCATTAATGAGATCTCGAAAAACGTTATAAATATATCTTTGAATCACTAAGGGTGCATCGCTAAGGCCATAATTCATATATAAGAATTCAAATTGACCAGAATGTGTTACGAAAGAAGTATATTTTCTACTATTTTCTTCTACTTCGACATGAAAAAAAGCATTTTTAAGGTCAAGAGTAGTAAATACTTTTGCAGAATGCAACTGATCAATAATGTCATCAATTACTGGGAGGGGAAAACGTTGTTTATGTGTTTTAGAAATTAACTTCCTATAGTCAACACACAATCTATATGAACCATCTTTCTTTTTTACTAGGACAATAGGTGATGAAAAATTACTAGTGCTTTTACGAATAATTCCTTTTTCGAGCCACTCAGAAATTTGTTTTTCGACGAAGTTTTTCTCTATTTGCGCCAAGCGCCTGGTAGGACAAGTAACAGGTTCTTCGTTTTCCAGATGAATTGATAATTTAACATCAGTTGTCTTTATTTTTTAGGAGAATAATTTTGAATAAGTTCTGAAATTTTTAAACGTATTGTTTCATCGGTAATATGAGATAAATCAAGATTAAGATCGTCTAACACATGAGCAATATTAATCAAAAAATTATTGGACGTATCGTCATTTTTCTCGATTTTTTGCATCGAAATATTATTTCCAGAAATTGTTAAAATACTTTGTTGAATGATATCTGTACCAATAATAAGATCAAAAGATATGGAATAATCTGGGACTACATAAACATTAGTTGTATAATTAAAATCATCTATCATAATGTTCGTAGAGAAAAAACCTAGGGGTTTGATTATAGTATTTCCTAATCCAGTTAAAGTGATAGTTGAATGTTCAAGGTTCGAAATTGTAGGGAGTTTGCGATAAATACTTTCCTTTAGTAAACTTCTTTCACTACCTGTGTCTACCAATGATGTAACATTTACAAACGAAATAATGACTTGTTTGGTCATGAAAGTGTTCGACGTGACAGTGGAAACATTGGAGGGCTCTGACTTAACTCTAGGCCTCCTTGGTTGATCACATTGAGCCGATTTGTGGCCAAAATTCGAACAATTAAAACAACGAGGGCCTTTATCTTTATGTCTGCATTGGCTACTTTTATGATTCGACAAACCACAATTAAAGCAAAAAAGATCAGATTTTGCATAGGCGTAACCAGCCCTTTGAACGGGGGGGGTGCCCAGACTTTTTAACCTGAACGTATTGAATACAGACAATATTTTATATAGTAAAACCTGCTAAAACCTTTCACAAAACGGGTCAAATTTTCGTTTTAGACAGGTTTTCATCTTAGAAGGTATGATTGTGTGGTATTTCTTTTAAAAAGGGCTCTTTGTTTGCGTGAGGAGGAGTGAGAAGGGGTTCAAAACATTAAAACTAAATCTAATGGTAAAAAAAAAAAAAACTAAGTGTGGTCACAAGTGTAAAACTTTTGGAACCCTAACTTCTTATAAAGATTAAAAAAGTCCTGTAATCATGCTGGAAACTTCTATAGGCACAGGGGAACACTGATGAGATCTAAAATTATCTCAGCCAAAGTCTTGTAGATGAAATTTTGCCGGATGATAAATCTCAGATGATACATGCAGTACACCAGTACATACGCACTAAAGTTTTTCAGAATGTGACTCCATGACTTCTTAGGGATCACCGGAGGGACCCAAGAAATTATGGAGGAAAGTATATATAGATAATAATTATAATATAATTATAATATTCATTAATAGTCCGCGGATCAAACAATCATGTTTCGACCCAGAAATTTTATTTCATTATTGAAGTTAAATATTTATCGCAATTTAACAAGTTATGTTTTATGAAACAAGATTTCTGGGTCCGAATATAATTGTTTAATCCACGGATTATAGGCCGGAAATACGGTAATTCATGTTTCTACCACAGAATGTGTCGAATGATAAAGCAGGTCTAAATATACTAAATTTAATCAAGATGATAAAAATTATACTATCATGACGCAACTCTAATAATAAAGATAGGTACTTGTCTGTCTCTGTGTGTGCGTACGCACGCGCACTGAACTCTGAAAAAACACTGCAGCCCGCACAGTCGTAAGATTTGACTGGACCTGTATGCCGGAGCTCATGCATATCGAAGAGAATTTCTGGAATTTTTCAATTAATTTTTTATGCGAATTTTTTCGCATTTTGTGGCGATTTTTTCAAATTAGTAAAAAAATAATCCGATGTCAGTATTTTATCCAGTAAACTTTGTCTTCTTTTCAATAAAGTGGTTTTCGAGATTCTTACAGCGATTTTTCAATTTTTAACAATTTTTAATGTTATTTTTAGAGGTTATTTTTCGCATTTCGCGGTGATTTTTTTTTTCGACATTCTTAAAAAGAATCCAGTTTAAATCTTTTACCCAATTAGTTAATTTCGTTTCCTGTAGTTTTTTAATATTTTCCGAATTTTTAATGAGATTTTTAGCGGGCGTTTTAGTGCTTTGAGGCGATTTTTTGACCTTTATTGAAACAGAAAAAACTCTCCGGTAATTTTTGCAATTGCCGTGATTAAATTCGAATTGAAGTAATGTCAAATCAGTTCTTATAAGAAAGCTGAAAATTTAATTTGGCTCGAAAAAAAAAAAAACCACAATAATTCAAGATTCGCTTGTTTCGAGGCAGAAGAGGTCGTAGCTTCCTCGGGAGTACATTACCGAAGGTAGTCCCCCCCCCCCCCAAATCTATGATTTGTTTAATTCTGTGTTCGTTAAAAAGTAAAAAAAACGAAACTCCTCTAGTAATGAATTTTTCTTTGAGGGACAGTGTTTGAAATAACGTGCGGGATCGCTCGATTTTTGCACAGAAAAGGAAAGTCCCGCATAATAAAAAATGCTGTGCAGTATTTCCCCCTCCAAATTCTTTCAGAGACCTGTGATTCTTCAGTGAGTATTTTAAAATGTTTTTGAAGTCCCCGATTTTTATTTATTTTATTGAATTTCTTATCGGTCCCGGAAGAATTTGAGAATTTCTTCAAACGATCGTGGAAAAATATCGGGAATTTCGATAAAAAAGTGCAGAAAGTAATAGCCGATTGCGCAAAAATAGTACGAATTTCGATAAACGATTGACGAAAAAATTTTGCAAATTTCGTCAAAATGTCGCGGAAAAGAGTAGATAATTTTGATAATTGGTACGGAAAGATATCGAGAATTTTCCCGATCGGTCGCGCAAAACTATCCCGAATTTTGACAAATGATCTCCCTGTAAAAAAATCAGTTTCGCCAATCGGTCGCAACAAAAAATATATTTCGTCAAAGGATCGCTGTAAAAACGAGAATTTCATCAAAGGATCGGAGAAAAAAAGCGCGTGTTTCGTCAAAAGATTGCGGGGAAAAAAAAGGGATTTTCATCAAAAGCTCGTGGAAAGAAAACGCGAATTTCATCGAAGTATTGTGCTAAAGAAATGCCAATTTCGTCAAAATATCGCGTTATTGAATGCGAATTTCGTCAAAGGATCCCGGTAAAAAACATGAATTTTGTCAAAGGTTACTGATGAAAAGTGCGGATTTCGACAAACAATCGCGTAGAAAGACGTGAATCTCGTCCAACGATTTTGGGAAAAAATTGTAAACATCATGAAATGATCACAGAATAAAATCGCGAATTTGGTCAAAATTTACTGCACTTGGCTAAAAGGTTGAAAGCGGATTCATTTTCCTAATTTCAAAAGAACGCCGCGAAACGAGAAGAAACTAAAAATCGTATAAAATTTTTCAGAGGAAAAAAAAATACTATATTGAGTTGAAAGACTGCAACCATATTCCTTTTACGAATGTAAAAAAAATGGCCGCGAAACACGAAATCCAACCAACCAACCTCCAGATTAATTTGAATTTTCTGTGCTATTATTTTTTAATTTTCAAAGGAGGCAGGGGCTGCGTACCCCCCCCCCCCCCACACACACACACACACACACCCTTTCCCCCGGCTAATCTCATTTTGGAATTATCGTTTCACATCCGCATTCCTTTTCATTTTTTTTTTTTTTTTTTTTTGCTTATATCTAGACTTTAAACTACGAAAGCAAGGAGACGAATAGTTTCTATCCTCGTCAAGAACTTTCGTTAATTTCTCATGAAATTGTAGAAACGTGCAGTAGAAAGAACGGCATTAAAAAAAAAAAACTCCCACAAACAAAAGATATCAAAATAGGATTATAAAGCCACCATTTTGATTTACTATGACTAATACAGATTCCTGTAAATACTCCAGTTTTAAAAAAGATAAACAACCTAATTTTCTTAAAAAGGAAAAAAAAGAACCTTACTTTCTTTTTTTATCACATTTCAAAACTAGGCTGTTAGTTTTCTGAACTAAACTAATTTGCTAAACTAATTGAACTCTGCTTTCACTTCTTCATTTTTGTTTTGTAGATTTCGATTTTTTAAAATAATTGTGCTTGAGTCTGCGCAAGCGGGGGGGGTGCCCGGGCCCCCAGGGCACCCCCCCTGGTTACGCCTATGTTTTGGTCGAAAGGATTTCTCTTTCACTGGCATTTCAGGTTTGACTTTACGAAATTTAGTGTTCTCAAAGTCATGTCGAATTTTGTCATAAATTTTGAGCTTTTGCTTGAATTCTACAATGGATTGGCATCCATATAACATGGATTTTCTGAAAACAGAGTCGGGTATACCATTTATGATGTATTGCATTAATGCGGAATCCTCGATTTTACCACGCGAGCATATTTGTTTCATGATAAGAAAATATTCTTCTATTGATTCATTTTCTTGCAGTTTTCGTTTATTTAATATATCATGTAACTCGGCAGAATTATAAGTGGTGCTAAATTCTGATATTAAGAGTTGTTTAAGTTTGTCATATGAATTGATATGAAATTCTGTTTGTGCTAATAACTGGGCTTTTCCTCGTAATGATCTTTTACAAAATATGAATTTATGAAAGTCAGATAAATTAAACATATTAGTAACATCCTCAAAATTATTAAACCATACATGTATATCACTAAAAGACCTACCATCGAAAGGAGGTATTACACTTTCAATATCAGTAAAATTAATAGACGATGGCATAAAACTTTGAACTGGAAATTGCTGTTGTTTGTCAAAATTTGATAATTCAGTGTTATTACTTGAAGTCATATTATTTGAAGGCAGTTCGGGTTCCGAGTCGGTGTCACTTTCATTTTGTATAATATTATTTTGTAGTAAGGTCAAGTCTGAAAGGTATGTAACTAATCGGGTTGCGAGATCGTTTAAAGATCCCTCATTATCAATACAAAGTAGATTGCACACTGTAATCAGATCATTTAATGAAAAATCAGTTTGAACTTTAGTTATTTTATTTTTGAATTCGGTGCTGTCGGTTTGAAAACCGAAACCAGTAAAATCACGTATTCTCTTTCTATTAGATCGATCACCGTCAGCATCAAATAGGAATTTATGCAGCAATTTGATTTTATGCGTTCGTTCGTTTTTAAATGCAGCTTCCAGTTCAGGTATCTCAACTAACTTCATAATAAAATAATAATAATGAACTCACCGTTAGAATAATATCCGGCTTGAATCTGTAGGATGAATAACTCTAATTAATCATATTGGTGGGTTAACTGTCACTTATGACACCAGTTTATGGGGTGAGACTCCATACATAACTCACAACTCACTTTTAGGACGAGCACTGACATTTATTGAGACGAACACACAAACAAAAAATACAGATATAAACACTCTTCTCGTTCTTTAATTAGCTTAAAGTCTATAATTCAGGACGTCGTTGAATATTTCTGAGATTTTCTTACGTCGTGTAAATATTCAATCTTATTTCACCGAAATATGTTCTGTTCTTTTTTAACAAAACCTTGCGTCGTAAAACTCATTTCGTTCTCTTTACTTCTTCCGCATTTCCACTTCACACAGCTTCGTTAAGGCTCGTTTCCTTTTTAATCTCGAAGCGGAAAATACGGGGACACTCAGTCTGATGCAGGTGTTGCTTGCGAAATCTCCACATATATATCAACATACAGATCAAATACAGGGCTGTTCAAAAGAATTGGAATACACATTTGGCTATGGACGGTAACTGCAGAAATCAATTCTTTAAATGTTTACTTAGTTATTTTATTTACCTTATTTCCCTAAATAACGAAGTTTTTTTAAGCTTTCAGGGAGTGTTGTAAAGTGTTTCATAATCTATGCCGTACGCATGATTTTTCTTTCTTGTTTATCTTTAATTTGGTAACTGTACATCAACTTTCTTTGATATCTTTTCTTAGTAAAAAACGACATAAACATATATGTGTGATACTTTTTCTTTACACTGGCTCATAATAAAGTTACAAAACAAATAAAATAATTAATAACTTTAAAAGTATAGACAGTGGCTTGATTTTTGTTTTCACAGAATTGTGTAGAATATCATAAAAAAAAATTTTTTGAGTTATTTTTATTTTCCAACAAAAAACGACGTTTCATTTGCGCCAGCAGTTTCTACAGCTAGTATATATAGTGATATATCGATATAGTGAAATAGATAAGTGCAGATGTCAAACACAATGAATTTAAAGGACTTCACATGGGAAAAGCGCTGACAGGAATAAACTGTGTGTGTTCTAAAACAGAAAGTAAAAATCTATTTGAAACTTACAAAATTTTGTTGATACGTTGTAAACTCTTCGGATTAGCTTAACACTGAGAATTACAGTGATGGTAACATAAAACGTTCTGGAAATAAAATGCAAGAAGAGATTCATTTTAAATATGCTAATTTTTGGTGATTTCTGAGTAAAAGACGAATTATGATTAAACACAGACGGGAGAAGCAAGTTTTTGTAACTATGTGCACGTGCATAGCCTAGGTTAGGATTTTTTTCTGAATTAGAAAAACTATATCTATTTCACAAACAGCAAACGTAGCAACAAAGATTCTAAATGTTTAAATTGGCAGATTCCAGCAGTGTTAATAGCTGACTGACGTGGAATTATACCCTGCAGAGCATCAAAAAATGTTTCTGTTGCAATTTCTGCCACATCAAGTCTTAAACAGTGACAGCTAGAATATTTCGGACAAGACCACTACAGTATTAATTGTCGGCAACAAACGCAGCTATTCCGACACTAATACTTTTTTCAAAAAAAATATCCTTTATATGTATTTATTTGAAAACGATATCGTGCTACTGTCATTTATCTTCAAATTATCGAATATTTATTTCTATTGTGATTTTTAGATCATCCTGTAAGTGACTCAGAGATAATGCAGTGGGGAGACGCGGGATCAATGGTTAAAAATTTACAGATGAGTCTTAATTGCTTTTACAAATTCAGATGGGTAATAGTAGGTATCAAGAGAATGAAAAATTGCCATAGAACATGGAGTCTCAAATCAATTATTTAGTCATAAATAGAGGGTGTTTCACCCCGTAGATAAACATACAAGGTAGCACACTTCCATAGAGCGTAATGGTAATACGATTGCGATTTAGTGACAATGAGGAAGAAACTCTCGATCCTTGTAACATTTTTATTATTGAGCATCTACCTTATTGTGATCTTTCTCTTTTTAATGTTGCGTGTTTACGTTTTCAGCAGAATCTTACATCGATAAATGCACATAGAATAGCTATTCTATTCTATATATCTAATATCTCTTCTATGTTCATGCACGAATATCTATGTATATATATATATATATATATGTGACCTGTGGCAACAGTCTGTAAGAGACGACGGCAGCGCCACGAGTCGGCGTAGAAGAATACCCCTTTTAGAACATTCGACAGACGCGGGAAAAGAATGTAAAAGAGTGGTTGCAAAACACCGAGCTCTCAACGACGTTTAGACGCATTAAGACGAATGAGTGTTTAATTTCATTAATGTTCTACTTAATTGTAATTGTATATAGTGTAAATAGTTCATTTAATATATTTAATTCTTAAAGTTAGCAAGTGTTATTATTCGAGTATGAGTCTCCTTTTCCCCGTCACATGAGGGCTTGAGCCGGGATGGATTGGATTATTTTTTTTTCTTCAATTCTCTACCCTAGACAAGTCAAGTATCATTTTTATAACGACGCCAACATTCTTTCAGAAAGTAAGCCGGAGCTGTAAATTTATAAAGATCATGTCGTGTGTGAAGAATACAATTTTTTTTCTACAGCCTTGGCAACTGGCCAACTCTTCAGTTGTTTTGAAATAACTGCAACAATATATTATTCCAAACTGGAAATCGATTCATCTCTTTTCAAAGACAGAAATTAGTGGGTGAGTACTGTTTACTGTTTTTGTTTTTTCTTTTCATCATGATTTTAAATGACATTCCAGTCATCGCTTTTGCATTGAAAAACGAAAAGACTAATCGAATAAAATTATTCCATAAACTTTTGTTTTCATCTGAAGGCGATCGTTTAAATCGATCGCGAATAAGAACATTTACGGGATTTCCATTCTGTGAAACCGATGATGAATTTACGAGTAAAGTAGAGGAAACCGCTAAAAATTTTTCTTTACTTGAACTTATAACTATTGCCACTATTTTACGCATCGAAATAGATGGCACAGAAACTGAGTTATCTAAACGCATAATTTCATTTTTAACTAATTTGGAATCCCTCCAAAAACATATTGAAACTAATGTTGATACAGATGGCGAATCGGAAGAAATTTTCAACAATTCGCCAGTGCCAAACGATAAGTCAAATATTAAAATTTCTGAATTTACCAATAAATGTGCTATTAATGCTTCAAACATTGCTCAGGATTCTATGTTTATGCCGTCAGTAAATTTTCGCGATGTTGAATCGCTGGTACCTACATTCAATGGAGAGAAGTATGAAAATGTTCGTTTATGGTTGCAAAAATTCGAATCCTTTTCTTCCTCTTTAATTTAGGCGAAATGCAAAAATTCATTTTTGCGCAAAGAGCGCTCGGAGGCATTGCTTCTTTATTCGCTAAGAGTGAAAGCAACATTCGTTCTTTTCCTGAATTGAAACATGCCTTAGTTACCGAATTTGGTTCGCAGATTAATTCGGCTGAAATACACGAAATGCTTAGTCATCGGCATATTAGACAAAAGGAATCTTTTTTTGAGTATTTCTTAATTATGAAAGAAATGGCTGGACGGGCCAATATTGATGATCAGTCACTTATACGTTACATAATCAATGGCATTCCTGATTCTCCTCAAAATAAGTCCATACTTTACGATTGTTCTGATTTGCATGAATTTAAACAAAAATTGAAAATTTACGAAGAGATTACACACCACTCAAAAAATTATTCTGGTAAAAATATAAATCATTGTCAAAATATGAACTCGAAACAGAACTTTGACAAATTTGTTCACGAGAATGTTCCTAAATTTCAACCAAAACATGCGGATGCTGAAAAGCCAGCATTTCATTCTAATAATTCAAGAAATCAAAACACTAAAATCTGTTTTAATTGTGGGGAAAAAGACCACATTTCTAAGTATTGTTCTCACAAAAACAAGGGATTTAGATGTTTTAGATGTAATTCTTTTGTGCATAAAGCCTCTGATAATGAGTGTTCTACTGAGGCACGTAACCCTAAAATACAAGTGAATAATGTGGATTCCGAGAAAAATTCTCGAC
Source organism: Maratus speciosus (assembly GCA_963932465.1). Lineage (NCBI taxonomy): Eukaryota > Metazoa > Arthropoda > Arachnida > Araneae > Salticidae > Maratus > Maratus speciosus. The sequence continues at coordinate 196,468,836 of OZ010800.1, read as the reverse complement.
AAGAAATGCATAAATTAGTTAAAATTTCGGGTGTCGAAATTGATGCTCTTATCGATACAGGTAGTAATCTTACTTTGCTTCGTGAAGATAAATATTCACAGATGAATTTGCCTACGTTAACACCGGTCGGTTTAACATTAACTAGTTTTGGTAGTGGTAGTACCACACCACTTGGCTCGATTCAGGGTGATATAAATATAGATGATAACATTTTTTCAACAAATATTTATATAATTAGTAAACATCATATGAATGTTCCTCTTATTATTGGTGCTGATATAATTACGCAAGGTACTTTGCTTTATAATAAAAATGGTATTTCCCTTAGTAAACCAACATCTGATGATAATTTGTTTGTATACTTAGTTAATTCAATTGAAGATCCTGTCAAAATAGTAAGTTCTACTAAAACTGATAAATCTTCTGAAAAGACTGAAGATCTTATCAATTGTCATAAAGTTCCCTTAAAAAAAGAAAGGAAAAATGATCATTTGACATGCTCTGTAGATGTTTTACATTCCAAAAAAGTAGAAAAGAAATCCTCAAAAAAGCCAAAAGATATAAAAAGCAGTAGCAAAGATGACTTGCTTAAACAATCATCCCAAAAACATTTAGTACCATCAAAAGATAAAAATATGAAGCCTAATAAAATTAAAAATGTTAAAAAGTTAGTGTCTCAGAAAGAAAATATCAAAAGTCCTATACATGAAAATGTTAGAAAATTGATTTTTAGTCCTGATCTTTCTTCTCCTAGCATTCTGAAGAAAACCCAGCCTAATTTTCAAACAACTAAAGAAATAGGCGTTGATACCCTTTTAAATAAAGTTATATGTGATGATAATTTAGACAACAGCTTAACAGATGTGTTAGAAGCTCCAAAATGTGAATCAAAAAAGGTTTCTTTTGCTCCTACTGATACTGTTTGTAATTTCAGAAGAATGTCTGTATCAAGGAACTTTTCTTCTTCCTTTCTTCCCTTCCATTATATAAAGAGAAAGAAAAAAAATTTCAAGAATTCGTCTTTCTACAAAATATTTTCTTTTGTGTGTTTCTTCTTTTTTTCATCACCTGTGTTTACATCAAGAATAATTTTAACAAAAATTTAAAATTTTGTTTGTGAAATATGTGTTTGTGAAATATTGTGATTCAACTATCCCCGAGATGTCATTTTTTTTTGTTTTCTTCAATGCTGCTGCTGAAAAGTGTGTTCCGTAAAGTATTGTGGGTTTTTTTTTTCTGTGAACTACAAAGACATTTTTTTTTTACTTTTTTGTGCTTTGCATAAAGAACTTTAGAACTGTGGACAGCTCCATTTTTTTTTGTTATATGAACATTCTGTGACTTTAGTTGATTACAGACTCTAATTTTTTTTTTCTGCATGGAGTTTCAATTTCTTTTTTAAAAAGGAAGACGACGATTAGAAGATGCCGATCTGTGTTTTTTTTTTTCTTTCTGTTTTTCAGACGTACTACTTTAAGACGTATATAGGTGGGTATATTTTTTTTTATTTAAGACGAGTATATACTTTTTATTTAAGACGAGTACGAAGTAAAGACGGGTACCATTTAAGACTGGTACGATTTAAGACGAGTACCATTTAAGACGGGTACGATCTAAGACGAGTACCATTTAAGACGAGATGGAAGACGAAATGCCAACCGGCATTGACGACGATTTTCATTTTTTCTCTCTTTATTTTTTTTCTGTTTTATTCTGTGTAATTTTTTTATTTTTAAAGATATGGTATTTTTTTTTTTAAGTTTGTGTTTAAGTGTATGGTGCGCACGAGGTCGTGCGTATCAGGATGGACGAGTGTGACCTGTGGCAACAGTCTGTAAGAGACGACGGCAGCGCCACGAGTCGGCGAAGAAGAATACCCCTTTTAGAACATTCGACAGACGCGGGAAAAGAAGGTAAAAGAGTGGTTGCAAAACACCGAGCTCTCAACGACGTTTAGACGCATTAAGACGAATGAGTGTTTAATTTCATTAATGTTCTACTTAATTGTAATTGTATATAGTGTAAATAGTTCATTTAATATATTTAATTCTTAAAGTTAGCAAGTGTTATTATTCGAGTATGAGTCTCCTTTTCCCCGTCACATATATATATTACATTATTAGACTTCCTTCGCGATTTTCCCTGTTTTATTCTAAATTACTACCATATTCACTAATTCCTTATTCTTAAATAGTATCTATCGTTAATTCTGTTAAATTCCCCTTAAATTAATATTTATCTAGCCCGAATTACTTAAATATAAAGATTTTGGTTATTCTTAAATCAGGGGAGACTACGGAGGGTTGAACCACTTTTTACAAAATGATTTTTTATTTTTTAAATATTGAACTCATAATAAAGTTTTATATATCATTTTATTCGTTATACAATCAGTTTTCAAAATAAAATTACTACATAAGTGTAACATATAAGAAATTTGAAAAATGATTGATTTTAATCATGAAAAATAATGGCTCAAGGGTCCCCATTTATGGGAGGGGTGACCCACTATATCGGAGGCTTGACCCGCTTTGTTTTACATTGCACTATTTGTGAAGGGAAATAAAATCAGTTTAAAAAAACAAAATAACTTTATTCTACATGTTTTAATTATTATAAAAAAATATTTTTGTTTTAATATAAGGCACAAACCTGTTAAGACGCAATCGCAAGTCAGAGGAGAAACATTTTGTTTTAAACCGCATTTTGTCTGAGCAGATATAATTGTTCAGCAAGGAAAATGAAATTTTAACATTTAAGGCAGTGTTCCGTTAGAGACAGGTTCCGTTTTCATAGTGTTTCATGTTATTATGCCCGGATTTGGGAGCCACTTTTTTTATCTCCTTGTTTTATTTTTTGTAACACTCGATCTGACAACTCTAGTTGTCACATAGTTTGGCTTCATCTCTCTGTATTCACCATGGTGAAATTTTTCTACATACCTTCCTAAAGTTTTTCGATCGTTGCTGTATTCTTTTGCAACCGCATAAGCACATGACTTATCATTAACATGATTTAAGCCTTTAACCTCCTCACCGCCGCGAACTGATATGTCCGTTCACTAAGCTGTAGGTTTCACTGCAGTAGAAGAATTTTTTAAATTAATATAATTCTACAAATCTAATGCAGTTTTAAAATATTTTCTTATGATTAGCACTCTCAAGGCTTTTACTCAAACACGTAATTAAATTTTCTATATCTAGTTACAAAAATAATCTTTTTTTAGACTTTTTAAAAAATTGCAGATAAAACAACATTACAATTCTGCCCTTTTTCTCGGCGGTCAGGGATTAAGGGGCAAAGTACTTTCAGTACTAAAATGCTGAAATAAATGACTGACACCGGAATTTACGAACAAATTTATTTGGAAATAAGAAAAAGGCTATATTTCACATACATATTAAATAGAAAAGATTTTAGCTAAATGTTGGTGCCATTGTGATGTTTCGCAATTAAAATTAAGTGGTTTTATAAATACACCACTGCCCTTCAAAGAGTTAAGACTGCTGCTTTCATCCTTTCTAGTCTTTCCCACTGTTTATGTTTACCTATTGTAAGCAATATTTAAATGGAAAAAAGTTCCTATCAACATTCCCATTTTCTAGCAGTTTTTCTCATTTTTCTATAGTCAGTTTTAAACATTTTCTTTTCCATCACACTATTTTACTGAAGTTTTTCAGAATAAATTTACATTCTTTTATATACATACCATTGACTTTTCACTATGCACAGTGTATAATAAAAATATTGCAAAAACTACCTAATTAAGGAAGACTTGAGCATCTGGTCAACCCTCCCTCACATTGACTGGGTCAAGCCTCCCTACATACACCTTTTCTTAACAATGCCACATTGTTATGTTAAGCCTAACTTACTGTACAATCTTTATGCCTGGAATTAAAGCTCGATATTTCTGCATTACTTAAAACATATTTACTTAATTTTCTATGATATATTTTTCCTGAAAAAAGCTTATAAAATATTTCTAAAACACAACTTTTATGTTGAAAACGCTTCACAATTGATTTTCCCACACTTATTTCGATTAGTTGTATGAAACAAAGACTGTTGGTTGAGCATTCCAGTAGCTTTGGTTAACACCTATTGATAAAATTCTGAAATTCTTTTAAATATGAAAATTGCTGGGTGGGTCAAGCCTCCCGTATAATCAACTGTCCCTAGTCTCCCCTATATTATGACCTCCGATCATTTCCGGGATTTCCAATGTTCTTTAAGAGCGATTTTCATTTTTATTCCGATAATTTCATTTCCTGGCCTGGGTTACTTTTTACTATAAAATCTGTCCGCTCCAAATTGTCAGGATTTCTTACTAGTTCTCTCCCATTCGTCGTGACGCGTATTCCTTAACTCCTCATTGGTTTAGAGCGCGCGCTACGTCATAAAATGTAATAATACTCTAGGTGACAAAAAGCAGCTACCTGTGATGTTTCCTCAGATTTTGGTCAAATTTATCCTTGTTAACAATTCCCTGGCCACTCATGTGACTATTTCTAGTATATCCCCCCCACACACACACACACATGTTTACGCAAACCGATTTGATGCTGTAGCGATGGTACGGCTACTTCTACTCGGTGGAAACTGCACCACTGAAGTATATTTCAATAAAATATTGGACTTGAAAGCACCTTGATTACTTTAATCCATGGAAAATTGCCTACTGTTTTCATTCCGTTCCTTACCCCACCACGTCGAGACTACAACGAGATTATTATGCCACTGATGACTGCTAGATGTTAGTAGATTTATACAGCAGTTGCCAAAATATTGTTACTTCTTTCTAGTGCTGAACTTAACTTCCTAGATTCGAGTAGTTATGGTACTGGCATTCATTCATAGTTGATTTTCACTATCGCACATCAGTTACTGTGATCACTTACAACAACATTCATCGAATGATGCAACTGCCACTTCCAATTTCATGGTAAGGCTATGTGATATTGTTTCTCTCTATCAGCCTCTCTTCATGTTCAACATATAATGCAATTATCGTTATATATTTTTTTTTTCATACATGATGAGCAAACGATTTAAGTGCAACGAAAAACAAGCGAAAATTTTCGTCTTGAATATTATATATCAAGTAAATTTGATATAATTGGATTTAACGCTACATAAAGTAATGGTGTAATATAAAAGTGTACGAAATATTACACTCTACAAGTCACAGAAAATTTTATAAATATTTCCATTTGGTAGAAAAAGTTTTATAGCCGACGTTTAATCAATTTATGAAGTTTAATGTATTAAACAATCGTTATAATAATCTTTTAAAATTTACGCATTTTAACTTTCTTATATCTCTCTATTCTAAAAAAAAGTAACTACCGCTGTCACCGCCGCCGGTTTTGAATTTTTTGTGGCCGGAGGTCTTTCTTCGTTAATATTAAGAAAAATAATGCATACAAAAATATGAAAATCGGTAATATTATACAGAAATGTTTGATAAACACGCTGATGCAGACAGTTTTCAGATCGAAGAATTATTTTAAGAGATATTTAATGCTAAAGTTGGACAAAATCGTTCCACTAAAAAAGTTTTATAGGAGCAAAAACTGTTCATAGGAATTTAATCATTTTTAGATCATTTTATGCGTTAGAATTTGCCGGAGTGCAGATTGCATTAATTTTTTTTATTTTGACTTAATTTTTTGAGGTTTTATTTCCATTTTAAATTCAGATTTTCAGCATTTCTAGAGATATTTTTAACAGATTTTAGAAAGTGATATTAATTTAAACTGTTGCCAACTGTATAAACAGCGGAAGCAATAATGTTTGCTTCAAAAAAAAAATATTTATACGTGTAAATAAATTAAAAATTTATTTACACGTGACTATTATAAACAGAAAAAAACATTTGGAATTAGAATTAAATAATTATGTACAAAAAGCAGGAACTTATTAAAAATTATGTCATAAAAACTATAATTACACGTGAATTTTAAGAGAGAAAGGAATTTGTAAAGCAATAAATTTATTAACATGCGTTAGAAATCTTAAATAGGAGAAATTACGTCATATTTACGTCACATTATAGTTATTACATAAAACGAACACAAAATAATATTGCAAAACGGTTTAAATTTAGAAATTGCGCTAGACATTTATTTGATATTTTAAGAGGATACTTTTCAACTATTTTTGTTAGGAAAGAGCAAATAATATTTAATTTCTAACACAAGTATTTTCACGTGAATATTAAAAAGAGAAAGAATAGTTTGGTCAAAATTACGTCAGATTAAAAACGATTAATTTAAAATGTCTCATTTAAAAGAACTTTCTTTTCACTTTGTTAAAAAACACCAGGAGACAAAGACTCTGTTTACTTAATTCCTTTTATATTAGCTTATTTTGAAATGTTGTTACACGTGTCTACGTCATCAAGTTATTTTTATTTCGATGTTTTATTTGTATTTTTATTAATGTTGTACTAATTTATTTGTTTTTTCGTTATTTAAAATAAAAATTATGTCAATTTGTATAATTTGGCGAGTGGTTTGGCGATTTATATAATTTGGCGAAATTGGTCGACGGTATAATCAAGTAGTACGGCAACGGATTTGGCGTTAAATTTCCCCAATCAAAGAGAAATTAATAGAAATCCGTTTATAGAGAGATCGCCACTGTTTTTTAAATTATAATTCAATCTTTCGAAATCTTTTTAAAGCCGATCAAATTAGCGTGCATTTAGAGTCTACGATGTCTGGACGGGGGTTGGCGAGCGTAGCTCGTAGGGGGCCGAGCCCCCTAGTATAAAACAAAAACATTGTTTTTGATGTAAATAACGTACAATCAGTTAGATAATATTTATGATATTAACATATAAGAAATAATAATAACATTACAGATGGGGGAAAATTCCTTTTTTCAAATTTTTAGAATTATATAAATCTAAAAGTAAAAAATAAATATAGATACTGATATGACAGATGATAAAATTTTATTCGATGTGAATAAATTAACACAATACCTGAACTGGATTTTTTACAATTTAAACTCAGAATTTTACATATTTACGTCTAGGTGTTTTCTGTTATGTTATTATTATAATGATCATTTTGTAAGTTAAAGGAAAACGATACAAGTACGATAAAAAAGCAACTAAATAAATCAAGTATAAGTACAATATAGTCTGCCTCTGCCTCGTTTAGGAAAGACTAGCTATTCAAAACATAGAGCGTAAACATATTTCATCAACATAGGTAAATTTCGGAGGCTTGTTATTTGTTGTTACCCCCTTGTCGGTAATGACGCTTGTACTATTGCCATTACATATTTTGCCGTAAGTGTCCTATCTTGTATATTTATCTATGTTTTACTCTAGCTGAAGTCGGTTTGACACTAATAATTATGTGAAAAATAAAAATATTGCGATAATCATGTAACGATATGTACCTTGCTTTGTATGAAATGTGATAACATCACAAAAGGTTCTGGAAAAACAGTGTGTTCACGCAAACGATGGTACCGTATGAACTGATCATCACAGTCCAAAATATGGAGCGTCAAGTGCACACTGCCAGCCCGAATACCGGAAACTTCTACTACATTTTTAGTGTTATCATATTTAAAACAAATATGAACATGTCTATGAACAGTTTTATTACAATATACTTCAGTTTTCTGAATTTTTTAACCGTCAACCGTTGGGTTAGGGTAGAACAGCCTGCATTTTTTATTAAATAGGTGGTTTGCGACCCCATGTTCTATGGTAATTTTTTATCCTCTTGGTGCCTATTATCAACTGTCTGAATTTGTTAAAACAAGTTACACTCATCCTTTATATATTGTCTGTTTCATATGGTAGTTCAAAGATTACAAGAATAAATACTCTGTAATTTATTCAATATAACTTTTTAGTACTAAGCTATTAATAAAGTTTAATTTTACATTTTATTTATGACGTGGATCAGTTTTAAATTTTTGCTAATAGATTCTTCTTTTAACAAATTTAAAGATCTTCGAAATTATTTTAAGCAACGTAAAAAAAAAATTTCTTAAGCACAAAATATAAAGGTTAAAATGAAATGCAATATTTAAGCTTCACGAGAGCTGCAGTGCAGATATGCAAACATATGCATAAATTTGAAATTCATTCGCCAGTAGATAATTATTTCCTTCTATTCATTTTGTTGTATCTAACTACATAAATATTTATAAAAATATTTTATATGTCTTAAACAGAAAATTAATTCAAAATGCATTTTGTTTTTCATTATAAAAGAGAGAATAAAATGTGCTTACTGCTTGTGTAAAGTAGTATTCAAATTATTATTCAATGAATAAATATCTTGTTCATGTGCGTAGATTATCTGCAGTTAAAATTAAAAAGAATTATTTTTTATAAGTCTAATGCACTAAAGAAATTGCTTGATATGTAGAATATGAGATTTTCATATCCAAGCATCGTGCTGAAACACAGTTGAATTTTAAAAGAAATTTTGAAATAATAGAAGGACCAAAGTGCTTCAGAAATTGTATATTGTGAAAATGTGATTTAAATATGACTTTACACTGTTCTTTGGTATAACATATTCTCGTAGATTTTCAGAATATAAATATTGTAGAATGCATATAAATATTTTGCAATTTTAACATTTGTTATGCGTTTTACAAAAACAGATGTACAAAGTAAAAGTCATTTAATATTCGCATTCACATTATTAGTCAGAAATCTATTCTAATCAATTTAATGTAAAATATCCTGTCAAAATCTAATAAGATACTTATTGAGTGTTTTTGTGCACTTATCTATAAATAATAAATCGTTTGACCACACAAATTAACATGTAATATAATATAACAAAAAATAAAAAAGGTTTTAGCGCCATGGAAAGTTGCAATGCATTAAAGAATCTACATATCAACAAAAAATTACTTTTTCTCAGTTGAGAACCAGAGATTTCAAATGGAACATGCGTTGGCTAAGCAGGAGTTTTGCGAATTAGGCGGAACATCCCTACCGGCGTTTGACGGTTGTTCAACATTTGCATAAAAGGGCAAAAGTAGTATTACTACTGAGTCTACTATAACTTTTATAAATTTTCAGTATTCTAGCTAATTTCCAGTCTATAAACTTGTCCTTTCTTTCCTTAAATACGACAAGTTCCAATTTCAAGATTTTGCAATGCCTTTTTCTATTTACTGCGGGCTTACAGCTCATTAAAGTATTCATAACTCCAGCGTTGTCAAAACTGTATTTTTAATCTTTGAACTAGTATTTACCTTGAAGAAAAATGTAAATAATCTAAAACAGCATTATTTTCAGGAATATTTAGAAGAGGACCTCATCTCCAATAAGAAAGTAAAAAGGTGTATGTGGTTGTAAATCGTTAATATCTGTAGACAAGGGGCCAGTGAACGTGAGTTGTTGACTGCCTATGTATGTGTCACAAGTATTGTCAGTTCTTCAAAATTTACTATAGAAGATTTAGTTTTTTTCAAGAGGATACGCTTCATTGTTTAATATTCGATTCCGATAGTCCGCCGAAATTCCATTCTATTCCTTCGCTGAATTTCATTGGAAGCACAAATTTAATAAAAGGATTTCAGAAAAGCACAAGTACCCTTAAGAATTGTGGACTTCAGTCCTTATGGCACAGGGATTTGATTTTCGAGCAACAAATCTTTTCAAACAGGCTAAAAATATTTCTGTGGTCAAGTCTGAAACAACTTCTAAATGAAGGGCTTTGGTAGACAAACCGATAAATATAGCAATGTATGATTTTAGTGTTATCATCTATCGTTTTAAGTTAGGTTTTGTTATAATACGGACAGTTAAATACACACCTGTGATTACTCAAATGATCTAGATGGTACAATTCTGACACCCAACATTTTTTTAATAGTTTGATGTTTTCTTAGAAGACAAGCCACATACCTAATTAAAATTCACTTCACTTGACATTGACCAGATAGCATCCAATACGATTGTCTTAATACAGAGAGGCTTGTCTGAGTATTCGAATGGAGGAATTTCTTGTGATAATATTCAATCAATAGTTTAGTGAAATAGTATAAATTTGATAAAAGTATTTGTTGTTTCTTAAATCCTGTTGTTTTCATGCAAGGTAGGATGTAAATGTGCAATATTTTGTGAAAATATTTTATTTTAGCGTTTATTATGTACATTACATAAAAGAGAACACATATAAGAAATATTTAAAAACTTACACTTTTGTGTGTTGTACAATATATATCTTGCAAAATGCTATGCATGATTTTGAATACACTGTAAAAAAAGACAAATATTTGTTATTCTATGACAATATAATATAAACACAAATGAAAATATACAATAATCTATTCCCAGTTATCTACGATTGCGAAACGCATTCTTTATATTTAGAAACCTTAGAAACAAATATATATTCTAGTTTTAACCCTTTTCGGACCAAACGTTCTTACACAAATTTTATTCGGTTGGGAACATTTTAAAAAAAAGTTGCCTTTACTTAAAGAGTCAAGAAAATGCTCTAATTAAAGAAAGCAAATATTGCTTTTCTTTTTTACTGGTACCAAAACAAATTATGTATGTATTTTTTGAAGATGCATATATGCACCCATGGTGCCGAATGGGTTAAGGAAGCATTTATAAAAACAAAGTTTCCTTTGTTGCCACTTATTTTCAGCATCGTTTCAGAGTACTTTTTATAGCATTTATATCAATTTTCTCATTATGGAATAATGGTGTTTTGGAAGTTATCAATTCTCAAGTAAATATTTTCATTTTCAACAAACAATTTTTACATAGAAACGTGATTAATTAACTGCATTCATATTAACATTAAAATTAATATTGTTTTGTTACTTTTGTATTTTTAAATTCAGTTACGCAGGTGAAAATATTTAATTGAGAATTGAAAGCCTCCTAAAACCTATATTTCGGATTGAAAAACTAATTAATGCACAAGCAAAATTACTCGGAAATGTTTTTGAAAATCAGTGGCAGAAAAATAAACTTTTTTTTTCATAAAAGATTTCTTAAGTTTGTAAAATATATTGGACTTCTGAGACTTCAAAAAATAAACAACCCATTTCGGAATCTTGGGTAAATCGGAAGAGGTTATTATATATTTTCGTACGTTGTTATATTTAATTTTCGAATATCAAGGAACATTTGTCCTCATTTTACAGAGTATTTATCAGAAAATTAAAAATGTTTATCTAGTTTTGCTTTATGTTCAAAATAGGTAATTTATGTATTTGTTACATTTAATTATGGGCCTCAGTTATAATATATTTTCTACAATAAAAATAGTAAATAAATAAATAGACTACAATGTACAAATGACTTTTAAAAATTAAAATTCTTTTAATTTTAAAATAATCTAAAACACTCAAAATGTTTTATTTTAGTGAAGAAATATTAAACTCCGATTATCGTCAAATTAAAAGCAATATTAGTTTTGAAAAAAAAAATCCTTTCATTTTATTGTTACAAACGCATGAAGCATTTTCTAAATATATATTGTAGAAAAAATAATTTTTAAATAGTATTTGTAATTATAAAAAAAAAAAAAATAGTTGAAGTTTGAGAAAATATCATCCGATTTCTCAAAATGTACCAATATTTCTCGGAATGCATTTATATTTCATAAACACTTTGTTTTGATTATGAGCTTGAAACGTTTCTTTTGTCTGTCATAAAAACTGAAACGAAAAATCGGGTTTTCTCCTTTAATAACACATCTCTTTTATTACACTTTACATAAGTTTTCAAATCATTCCACATCACATAAATAGTTTCTTGTATTTAGTTTTTTTAATTAATACATAAATAAACTTCTTTTAAGTTTAAAACTTTCCTTTTGATTGTTATAAAAATGAATCGCAAAATCTGCACCAGACCTTTGATAACACAACACTTTTATTACAATTTACATAAAGTTTGAAATCATTCAACATATGATAATTATTTCCTTTAAATTCATTTTTCTGATGTTGACAGCGTTAATGTACCGGGGGAGGGGGCAAAAAGTCCGTAGAAACTTTACAAATTCATTAAAACCGGGAAAATAACCGAAATAAAAACGGTTCGCTTCTATAGGTCACGGGCATTTTTATAAGACAGGAAAAAAAAAAAAACTCAAAAAACAGGCAATAGCTGGCGCTGACGTACCCAAGTCAAAGTAAAGATACGCAAATAAAGAACAGAATGACTCCAAATCGTTTATTATAGCTCTATGTGTTTTATACCGGGTGTCCCAAAAAGGACTGACTGATTTTAAAATTCAATAACTTCTAAACGGTGACAGATATTAAAAAAATTCTTGCAGGAGGGTTATGCATAAAGTCAAAAGTTTTTTTACAGTTATTTTCTATTTTAGTTCGAATTACAAACAATAGATGGCGCTGCGATCAATAGAGGCTAAATTCAGGCTCGATTTTTGGTACTTCGTGGCCCGGATAATACATTTCCATCTCCTTTTTCTGCATGAAACAACAGAAAGGACCAAAAATCGAGCCTCTATTTAGCGACTATTGCGTACAGCGCCATCTATTGTTTGTAATTCGAACTAAAATCGAAAATCACTGTAATAAAACTTTTGACTTTATGCATAACCCTCCTGCAAGAATTTTTTTAATATCTGTCACCGTTTGGAAGTTATTGAATTTTAAAATCAGTCAGTCCTTTTTGGGACACCCGTATGACCACCACCACAGCAGATAACACATTGCAGCCGAGTCACAAATCCAGCAACTGCAGAGTGTAGTCTATATTTTGAATAAGAGTTTAAAAGCTTTTATAAGATGCTTGTAACATATGAAACAAGAAATCTACTTATCTCTTTTGATAACACAGTTTTCTTTTAAACTTTTACATCAAGTTTTAAATGCAATTGTCACCATGGAAAATATTTCTCTGCATTCAATTTGCAGTTTCTTATTACATAAATATTTATACAAATGTTCTAGATACTTAAAGTAGGGAATCAGTTACAAATTCATTGTTTTATGTAAAAGAAAATTCAGTACATTTTTCTGCTTCTATAAAAGATAGTTCAGATTTTTATTTGATGAATAATTTTTTTATTTTGTGTGCTCAGTCAGCCGAAATTCGATTAAGGGGACAAGGGACCTTTAAAACTTTAAAAATCAATTTTTTCTTTTTGTAAATTTCACTTTAAATATTATTCAAGGGTACATTATATGCATTATGGCAAGCATTTATCACAAAAAAAAAATGAAAAAAAAATTGTTTTTGAGAAAAAAGTGGAATTTTATGCGTCGTCTTAGAAATTTTCGAAATACGCCTTGCGCGTTCCATATCAATAAAAATCCCCAATATTTTTTTTTTATAAAAGTTTGGTTTATATATATATAAATAAAACTGTGCATCGAATTTTATATATTTGAATAGAAAAACTTTTAAAAAAATCTAAATTTTTTGAAAATTTTCGAAAAACACTCAAAAATTTTCAATTTTCTTTTATATTTAAATATATAAAATTTGATGCACAGTTCTATTTATATATATAAACCAAACTTTTATAAAAAATATTGGGGATTTTCATTGATATGGGGCGCGCAAGGCATATTTCGAAGATTTCTAAGACGACGCGTAAAATTCCACTTTTTTCTCAAAAATAATTTTTTTTCTTATTTTTTTTTTTTTTTTTTTTTTTTTGTGATAAATGCTTGCCATAATGCATATAACGTAGCTTTGAATAATATTTAAAGTGAAATTTACAAAAAAGAAAAAACTGATTTTTAAGGTTTTAAAGGTCCCTTGTCCCCTTAATCGAATTTCGGCTAATCTGAGCACACAAAATAGAAAATTTATTCATCAAATAAAAACCTAAAACATCTTAACATCTTTTATAGAAGCAGGAAAATTCACGACGCGTAAAATTCCATTTTTTTCTCAAAAATAATTATTATTATTATTTTTTTGTGATAAATTTATGCCATAATCCATATAAAGAACTTTTGAGTAATATTTAAAAAGAAATTTACAAAAAAAAAAATGAAATTAAAAAAAAATTTGAATTTTTTTTAACCTTTATATTCAAATATATAAAATTCCATGCACAGTTTTATTTATATATATAAACCAAACTTTTATTAAAAAAAATATTGGGGATTTATATTGATATGGAACACGGAGGGGGCATTTCGAAGATTTCTAAAACAACGCGTAAAATTCCACTTTTTTCTCAAAAATAATTTTTTTTTTTCATTTTTTGTGATAAATGCTTGCCATAATGCACATAATGTACCCTTGAATAATATTTAAGGTGAAATTTACAAAAAATAAAAAATTGATTTTTAAGGTTTTATAGGTCCCTTGTCCCCTTAAAAATTAAATTTGTTCATCAGTGAAACGCACTAAAATAACAAAAGTTAAGGTATAGGTATAATATTATTTTATCGTTTCCAAGAATAGTGATGAAATCGTATAAGATGTGAAAAAGAATTTGAAATATTACAGCCATCAAATTTCTTCTAAAGTAATATAGCAGGAATATGTAATTTCCATAAAAAATTTTATCCAGTGTGTATGTAATTCTAAAAAACATTTTTTCAGTTTCAAAATTTAAATAATCGTTAATTCTTAGAAAAGTAATTTTATTTCAAGCATATTATGGCATAATCATTCAAACGCAAAACCATGACTGAAGAACCAGTTAATTAAATCGGATTTTAGCTCAGAGAAAATAAGCAATTTTCTCTGAGAAAAATAGTCACAAACACTTCCTTTAGAATTTAAACCAAAATCATAGCCTTTATATTATGATAATAATTGAAATATAAAATCAGTATATCTCTTTTGATAATACAATTCCTTTGTTAACTTTTACATAAATTTTAAAGTCATTTGCCACCAAATAATTATTCCCCTTCATTCATTTTGAGGCTTTTTATTATTAACATTCATTTAAATTCCGTTGAAATCTTAATTCAAAAATCACTTCAAAAGCCATTTTTTCGTGTAAATGTAAATTTAATGTATTTTTCTGCTTCAATAATGAAGTATTCAGATTAGTATGTAATAAATAGATTTCGTTATTTAAGGTGCATAAGAGTACATTAAAATTGAAAAGGAATTCTATTTATAAATCTAATTCCGTAATATGAAAACAAAATACCATGGTAGGTAGATTATTACATTATCATATTCAAGTACTGAGATAAAATAGAATTAAAGAAATTTTGAAAAGTACAAAGATGAAAATGCTTCAAGAATAATTTTACATGAATATGTGATTACATATGATTTTTTATCCGTTATCTTTGTAATTTTAGATAAATTTGTTTACTCCCCAGAAGAAAATTTTAATTCATAGGAAATTATTTTCTAAATTTTAATGTCTCTTATGTGCATCACTTGAAGTATTACACTGAAAGCATTCTTGAATTCCAATTTATATTATTATAAATTGTAAATTACATTTTGCAAATGCACTTGATTTTGTTTTTAAAAAACCTTTTAAGAATTAAAAAAATAAAATTTATTTCATTATGAATGAATCAGTACTTGCTATCATATAGAGTCATAATTTGTTAAGAAATTAAGCTGCAAGAAAGCTAATTTTTCATTATTATAATGTGCAGGTAAAACTTTAATTTGTGGGTTTCAATTTACCAATAAAACTGTTTAAAAATTTATTCAGCATACAAACGTCTCATATCAGATGTAAATTTCTAACTGGATGAAAAATGTCCGGACCAGGATTCGAACCAGAGATCTCCTGGCTGAAGCTGCCCATGCTCTACCACCTGAGCTATCCCGGACAAAACTGGTGGGACTTTTTTACCCAGCTAACCTTATTGATTTTAGCACCTGATCTGAAAACTGGTCCACCTCAACAGAATAAATCGCAGGTAATGGAACTCCAGAAATCGGCATCTTCAGCCGAGAGATCCCTTGTTCGAATCCTGGTACGGACATTTTTCGCCCAGTCATAAATTTATATCTGATATGAGTTATTTACTAATTAAAATAATTGGGTTAAAATTAATCTGATAAAAGTCTCATAGCTTATTTTCAATATATAAATAGTGAAAATAGTGACTAGAAATTAAATTTATTCAGCATATTTTTTTTTGCTCATAGCTTATTTTTAATCTATAAATAAGGAAAGCAGTGACAAGAAACTAAATTTTCTTCTACTATAGACATTAACACAAAACACGACGAGAAAAGAAAATTAGGAGATATCAGACTTGTTAAAATAACCATTAGTTTTTAAGATAAACTGTCAAGTTTGCATTTGAAAGTGACCTCAAAACAATGAACTTCATGTGTGCGAGAACTAAAATTTAAATAATTGAAGGTCTGTATCTCGCCACCACCAGCAAAATAGAAATACAACATTATGTATATTACAGACTTGAATTTAAAAATGAATGATTTCGAGGTCAAAACGTAAGTACACAAAAAATATATATTCTAAGAAACCTGTTTCTTTAGCAAATATCCTACAGTATTTTTACAGAACATTTGAATTTCATGTAAAATACAGATTTCCCTTGTTATCCAACCTGTCTGTTTTGTGTCGGAAACTTCTGATATTATGGGCTGTAAACAATCTGACAGGGTTCAAGAAATTTTAACATCAGTATACTTTCAAACAACTTTTTCTGGTCAGTGCTGAAATTTTAATTCGTAAAATCTTATTCCATAGAATCATTGTTCTTAAAACCTTAGCTCAAACAACACGAAAATGTTGTAATAATGACAAAGTCTTTCAATTAGAAAAAGAAAATATCTTTACCGATTTAAAATACAATGCTTACACTATAAGATGGCTAAAAAGAGAGCAAATTTTTATAGCAATCTGTATCGTCTTCTATAATGAATGGTGCGAGCTAGGTCTCCATTCTAAATTATAAAAAAAAATTCAGAAAAACTTATCTAATTTAATCAGATCAATTAGCATTGGTGCAGCATGTAAACTTCAGAATGTTATGAAGAATATGTTATGCAAATTTAAGCCTAAAATCCCTTTCTTACAGAATACCGGTAGAGTTTACTGTATCCCTTATAAATATTGTGACTCGGTTTATATTGGTGAAACTGAACAATCATGCAACATCCGCTTAGAAGATCACAAACTCACTTACAAATATAGCAATTTACATTCTAAATTTGTCGACCATTCAAGAGATACCAACCATATCCCAGAGTTTGAAAATATTAAAATAATTAAATTTAGCTGCACTAATTACAAAGGGAAAATTTTTCTAGAAGGTTGGTTTACAAGATTTCAGAAAACTCCGCTAAACGAAGCATGTACAATTCCATCAGAATAAGTGGCCTTTATGTGATGTATATACTTCAAGGGGATTTATTATTTCAAAGACATATGTTGAATGTGAACAAACATGTGTAATCAATAGCTTTGGTATTTAAAAGGTAGATATTTTACATCTTTACCTATATTGTCTATTTTACTATTTTATTATTCGTATACCAATTCGTCAAACATCATTGTATAATTTCCCTTCCCTGACCAGTTATACCTCTATATTAAAAAATATAAGTCTATAAAAATCAATTAATTTGCTTTTCAAAATTAAAAATCTTTATTATCTCTACGATATATTGGTCTGTCTTAAATATATATATATATATGTCTGTGTGTGTTAAAGATCTTATATACAAGAATAGTAGACTAACAATCCCAGAAATGTCTTGCAGTTCGTACACAATACAATATACAATATAAAAACGTTTTCGATCAAGCTAGAGCATCTTCAGTTGTGATTTTCAAATGCTTTTCCTTCCTTATTTATCTCGTTTAATATTGACAGTTTCCCCTAGACTTTCGTTTATCTCTTTCTTTTTCCCGGTCTACTAGCATTTTCTTCCATCATAGAAAGATGCAAAATGCTCTCATATACGAAGCAGTTGGTATCAATACATCTTATGAAGAGGTATGCAACTACAGGACACATGCAATAATTGACTCTCGATGGAAGAATATATTACGGGGAAAAAAGAAAAGGATAACGAAAAAACTGTTAATCATAATCTAGATAAACAAAGAAGGGAAATTATTTGAAAATCACAACTGAAGATGCTATGGCTTGAGCGAAAACGTTTTGGTATTGTGCACTGTATTATGTACGAACCACAAGCCATATTTCTAGAATATTAAGTCTATTCTTGACTATTCTTGTATATAAGATATGTTAAGATATTTTGAAAAAGTCAGTTCAATATAACGTAATGATAATAAATATTTTAAATTTTGTAAATCAAATTAATCGATTTTTAAAGACTTACATTTATGAATACGGAGGGGGACTGCCCAGTGAACAGAAATTGTGTAATAATTTGTGACAAATTAGTAGATAAATAATAAAATGGCTTTGGTTTTCGATTGACATTTGTACTAATGAGGAGTTCGTAAATCTCTTGAAACGTCTACAGTCATGTATTTTACTTTGTAATATTATTATTATTATTATTTTTTTTTTTTAGTTTATTAAATATCTGATATTATTTTTTTATAGATATACCAGAAATACTGTAATATAAAATTCATAGGAGAAATAGTGTGTCAATTTAACAGTATTCCCTTGTATAAATAATTGGGCAAATGTAGTAACATTGCTCACAGGTGTGTTCTGTAAGATTTCTAGTCTTATTTTTAGAATGAAAAAGTCTTCAATTTTTTTAACTGTCAATTTTGCGATGAAGGAATAAAGCAGAATTAGACCATTCCAAAAATGTATGATTTATATAATTTCACAATTTATAAATATTTAAAACAGAGCCAACATATTCTAAAAATCAACACAAGAAGTATGCATATAATATTATTTTTCAGTGTTCCTCAAAACGCATTTTTTTCATACTTAGGTACACTTTTGTAAAATCAATTACATCTACACTGTTTAATTCATCCACGTCTATATAGAGATTAGGTTTCTTTAAAACTACAGAAAAATATATGAATTAACTGTAATATTTTCTAGTATAATTTATGACTGAAATAATAAATAATTTATGAATTTAACTCTAATGTAAGTTTAAATATTTCACATCTGTACAACTAATAGATTTCTTTAACACTGTCTAAATTTATGAGCGTAACTACAATATTTTTATGCGATTTTCTTTGAGTTTGAATGTTTCAGTTATGATTTTTTTTTATTTCTTTTTAAAAAGAATGATAAACTCAACTTATTCTTATTAAATGATGTGCTATTAAATTGTATGTGAAAATTTTAGAAGAAATCTTCCATATACTTTTTAAGCGTACCAAAATGAATTCACTGTATACAGATAAGTCAAAATTAATCAAAAACAATAAACTAATATACATGTAGCAAACCTTTTTTATGTTGATGATTGCATGATATACATCGTGCTAAATGTACTCTATTCCCACTGACCAGGTGTCATCAGCCTTTCACGCTGCTCTGATATCCAAACTGCCAAATTAACTTGTTTTAGATTATTTTTGCTATCAAACTCATGAAATCGGTACTTTCACTTATTTAGAAAACATATAATCGAACAATTTTTTCTCATCTTTTGGTAAAAGCGGAAGATCTTTGAGAAAATTATCTCAAAGTTGGCGTTTTGAACAGAATTTCGAAACGTCAAAGCGCTGGAAAAGAAAGAAAACTGTCGCCCTGAGACGAAAATCGCTTCCAACTCAAATTATAATTCATTTATCGAAAAACGAAAGAAAATATTTGATTATAAATTACGTCGAAAAATCATGCTTGCAAGTTTCAAACTTTTACGTTTAAAAAGAAGTAATAAAATGTGTTTGAATCTCTATTAATTTATGCCTATAGATAGCGCAATCTGTCCACTGTCTTTCCCTCTGAGAGTGTACCATCTGTTACTGATTTGTTCCCAGAGAGTTGTATTGGGTCGTTCTGAAAGTACATTCCTATTTGGGAAAATCAGCTCGTATCGGAAAATTCAGCCCTTTAATTATTAGACATTCGATATTGAAATTAATGTCTAATAATTAAATGATAGAATTTTCCGGTACGAATTAATTTTCTCAAACGGAAAGGATTAGTGTAACATGGCTTGCCGTAAACTATATTAACCCGGGAGAACGCGCGCATACTCAGTATATTAATGGTTTTTACTTTGTCACCAATAAATATAAATAATAATCATCACTTTATTTAATCGGAGACAATTTTGCGGTAAAAGAAGTTGAAGATTACTTTGAAAAAGATACTGGTGACAGTTGTAAAAACCGTACGCACCCAGGGTCTATCAGGTTCGACGCGCGTCCTCCCGGGTTAAGATGAAATGCTGCATGTAATTGCTTTTATATATTGTATATTAAATAGTTTTAAAGTTGGAGCTATTATTGAAAACAAAGTACACGTTGCAGAAAAACGGTAACTAAGATGTAACAGTTTGCGTTTTAAAAGTGGAATTTAAATTGTGGATATAGTCAAGTATCGAAAATCATCAGTTTTGTCAAAGATGTCAATATCGAAGGGTTGCTTTGTATTCAAAGATGTTTTCGAAATGTGTTAGAAAGTGTCACTGAAGGAAAAATATATTTTCGAGAAACTTCTTAAGAGCTGACAATAGTCTTGCGAAGAAACTAGCAACCTAATGTGAAACCTATGGCGGAATTATTTTCAAATTTCTCGCTTGAATTTAATATTTTTAAAGTATTTTTTCATGGTATAGTTTAGGAGTATCTTCGCGTGATTAGTGTAGGTTGTTAAAGAAAACAATGTGCTATCAGCGACCACATTCAAATATAAATTATCTTAACCTATATTTTAACACTGACTTTTATACAGAAGAGTCCACAGTTGTCGAAATTTCATTATTAATATCGCATTTTTAGGTATCTTCCGTTACAAAAAGCAAAAATATAATTGTTGCAGTCGTCCGGAAGAAAGCAATTCAGGAAAATTTCGTTATATTTTGTTAAATATATAACTTATTTTTATCATGCAGTTGAACTCGTATTTCTGAACCGGTTTGGATGTGACTGAGCATGTGTGCAGGACATGGTACGAAATTCCGACAGAGTATTGACTCTGTCTTGTCAGTGTATATATACATTGCTAACAAGGAAGGTCTCCATACGGGCAGACTCCGAAAAATCTGAAAAAAAAATATAGAATATTCTTCTCATGAGGATAGATATATTTATTTAAAAATTGTGGCAGAAACTCGATAGAGTGTGTGTAAAAAAATTATGAAAATTTTGTCATTTGGCGATTTATCACCGGTTGGCGATAGAAAATAATTTCAAAAAATATTTTTTTATGTCAAATACTCTTTAAGGTAAAAATGTTTCATGTTGAACTTGTTTAAATAAATTTAATTTAAATAACCTTAGTTTTGTCATATTTAGTTTGTTTTAACTCTAATTTTGTCATATATATATTTATAATGAATAGTAACTATGAAATGTTATGAATTAAAACAAAATTTATATTAATTAAAATTGTTTCAATCTCAAAACTAAATCCAATTAAGAACTGTCGATTCCATTTTGTTGCTGTAGAAACAAAAACTTCTCCGATATTGAAATGGAAAACTGCAGCATTCTTCATCTGGCCTTTATTTTGGAATACACCTAAATATATGAAAATATATTTTTCAATATGAAACTATTTTTTTATGTATGAAACTATTTTTATAGAGATAAACTTAAATAACTGCAGCAACAAGCAACATAAATATGTAATACAAAACAATATATGTATTAAACCCTCTCATTGGTTAAGTTTAAATTCATTAAAAATTATTTACACGCATTCTGAAAATCAATTAACAAAAATTTTTCAGATCCGTTAAAATCGTTTGCTTTTGGCGAGGAAAAGTGCTGCTCGCCAAATCGTCATGCTTTCGTCTTTTCGTACCAAATATTCGAAGCTATTTTATTTTTTACAGTCTTTCTACTGTAATTCCGCCACTAAATTTGACTGATCCTTTATTGCATACATAAGTAGTTTAATTGGTAGGTTTTTTTTCAAAATATTCTGAGTATGCTCGGTAAGGAGATCTTCCTTGTAAGTATCTTTACATTTATCGATAAAAATAAATCACCATAAATGAAGCCAACTTAGATAAAGCTGACTAATTTTGCAAAATTCTCATTCAAATTCAGTATTAACGAAAACTATGATTTTATCTTTTATAAACGGGCTCCACGCATTTTAGTTCCTTGTGTTTGAATAAAAGTATCTGAAATTTTAGAATAAAGGACTGGGGAAGCTACCGTTTCCGAAAGTTCAGGCCAGAAAACCTATTTATTTCAGCTCCACTGCTAATATAAAGTATAATTTTGATAAGTTCTACATAAATTCATTTTATGTTCTTTGTTTATTTATTTATTATATATATATATATATATATTTGCCAATATGCATTATATTTTCTGACATGACATAGTTGTTTATTCTTACTTAAATAATTGTAAGAAACAAATAACAAAACTCTCTTTAAGTATAACCATGACAAATATCATATAACATCGCAAAAAAATCGCAAAACCTATGTAGATAATAACTAGATTTCTAGTAGTGGATTGAATCATTATTCCAAAAAAAAAAAAAAAAAAAAAAAAAAAAAAAAAACATAAAGTTTTAGTAAGTTTTAAATTTTATATATATTTTCTTTGTTGTCTCATGAGTCTGTATTACCATTTTTTTGCAAAAATAATTTATTTATGTTTACGTAACAACACACGTACTAAAAAATAATTTCATGAAGAAGAAATAACAAAAAAGTCTTCTTCGAGGATGAATTACAAGATAAAGTAAAGAGCATAAATGTTTCATCTGGAAAGAAGCCTCTTTTATCCGCAATATTTAAAAACATAAAATAAAAATTCTACCTAAAATAACTTCCAGTCTTATAAAATGTATCTACCAGTGAAGATAATTAAGCATTTGAGAAAATTTGAGTGTTTTCTTCAGATTTACACAAACCGCTCTTTAATGCTTCGGATAATTTTAGAAAAGACCGCACGCTCGGAAATTAATTTAATGGACACTTTAAATTTTTAAAAGGACAACAGTTTGAAACTTTAAAAAGCATACTTACTAATTTTTTTTTTAAATGGCCTTCTTTAAAACAATCTATAAATTTATCTTTAAGAAAGAGGAGTTTTACTTATTCATATTTTACTGGGTGTCCCAAAAACAACACGCGAATTTTTAAATTCAATTATACATTAGCAAAAATATTTATCAATACAAGATTAATGACATGTTTGTAAACGTTTTGTAAATTTGGTGTACGGTAATTTAAAAAAATAGGTCGAATTCTTGTCAATAGTTGCCAGTAACATCGTTGCAAACAATAAGAATGCGTAAATCGTCTTGAAATCATCAAAATGCAAACCTTTTGTTTAGCATTCCAACAGCTAAAGAGCAGACCCTGATTATCGCAAGGGCACCCGGAGCCCATGCCTTGGGCACGAAATTTTTAGTAAGTTCATTGAAATTTCCATTAGAAAATAAAACAATTGTGGGAAAATGTGATATATGAGATATTAATATCATGGAACGACAAAAATATATCTCAATATATGGTTAAAAATCCATTTCAATAAATAATGAAAAAAATATTTTATTTTTATTCCTGGAACCATTTTTCAATTTTCCGGACAACTTAATTATTTGAGTTGACACTTTTCGAATAAGTAATGAAAAAAAAAAAAAAAACACATGTAAAAAGAAAAAAAAATGACATGTGTTAAAAATTTTTAAAAATGTAACTAACTAAAAAAAAAAAAAAAAAAAAAAAAAAAAAACTAGTATCAATAAATCAATCTATCTAAGGGGGAACTAAAAATTGAAAGTTCCCAGGGCACAGAAACTTGCTTGTCGGCCCTGCTAAAGGGAATGGCAAAAAAAAATCTTAGTGTCTTTCACTCAGCTTTATACGTTATTTCGAGCTTTATTAAATAGTGTGACAATTTAGCGCCATCTATTGATGTGAATTTGAACTAATTTTTAAACTACTCTATAAGCATTTAATTGCTAATCTTCTACTCATGTCACCCTTTTTATCTTTTTACTTATTGAGTAATTGAATATCAGTTTGGTTGTTCTTTTTAGATCAATTGATGAACATTCCTTGCAAAAGGTTTTGAGTCTTCTGCTTGAAACATTATACAAGAAATATAAAATAAATGAACAACAATAATTTTGTTTTCTTAGAAAATGGAAAAGAAAATTTCACTTAAAAGTTATGTTTTCTCAAAGAGAACATTTCATATATGCAAGTAAATATATTTCTTTAAACGAGTTTCCTAAACTACTTAAATGCTTAGAAATTCTTTTGTAAAACCAGGAAAATTTCATGTTTTCTTTTCATAAATATTTAACATGATACTTAAAGAGATTATTCAAATACTGTGTCACGTCTAATTGTTTTCATTAAAAGTAACTGAAACGGAACGGGTTTCGGATTTATTTTCTGCACATTTTTTAGCCCCGGAACGGTATGCTATTTCTTTCTCCCAGCTTATTTTGTCTCCAAAAAATAACGTTACCTTACAGACGCTAGCAATAAACAAAGCAGATGTATTATTGTACAATTAAATGCTCTATAGCAATTTTTTTTAATTTCTAAGCATCGCACATTTTCAATGTTTATACCGTCGTATTGGGAAAAAAAAGTACTTTTAAATGCAATTTGTTTGAAAACTGTATCTCCATTTATTTTTGAAATATTAATTTTTTTGTAGTTTTTAGCACGATTTGTTTAATTTTGGCAACTCAAGTACTCCATTTATATAGAAAGTAAAGGGAAAATAGTTGAAAAATAGTAATTATATCTTTTTGTTGCCATTTTCTCATAACAACCAAAAGAAAATGTTATTAAAATACGTGCTATTTTGAAAAAAATATAAACGAATAATTCCTACGAATAATTTCTACGAATAATGAAACATGGAGCTATTATAAACTATAGCGAAACAGCACCGAAAACTGGCGATATGAAGCAATTAAAATAATAAAACTTTGTAAAAAATCACCATAAAATTAAAACAAAACACAGGACGCGTTTCGAGCTAAAAACATAACAGCTCGTCATCAGCTAAGCATACACGTGTCCGAAAACGAACAAGTTCAAAAATGAACTGATTTTTGAACTTGTTCGTTTTCGGACACGTGTATGCTTAGCTGATGACGAGCTGTTATGTTTTTAGCTCGAAACGCGTCCTGTGTTTTGTTTTAATTTTATGGTGATTTTTTACAAAGTTTTATTATTTTAATTTATTATAAACTATGTTTAATTTTAAGTATCTGTAGACCCTTTCAGTGTGATATCAGTCATGACGTTTTGGTTGGAAACTGACTCCAAAAAAACGGTTGCTATGCGTCATTTCTTTTTAAATATAAATCATCGAAAATGTTACCAGTACATATCAAGTATTAAAACACGTAGATGTGAGATACAGATATAAGATATAGCTGCAACACACAAACAAAATATAAAATACAACATAGCAAACCGTTTGTTTGGAGTCAGTTTCCAACGAAAACGTCATGACTGACGTCACTACTGAAACCGTCTATATTAATGTTACAAACAAATGAATGCCTATGAATCATTAGATAGCCTTTTCATTAGATAGCCTTTTTTTTGTCCAGTTTCTTTAATGACGGCATCTTTTTGTTGTATTTGTGTATTATTTTGAGATAGTGACATCCTATGCATGCTTTACTGTAAGTATTTAAGAGTGGATCGTAAATGTGTAATTCTTAACCGGATGCGAATGACGTCATTTTACATAAAATAAAAGTTTGTGCTTTAAGTCTTAAAATTGAAATATGTTTTGTAGTATTTATATATACATATATTTTTTTTCATCGGGGGCGACACTAAATTCTGAAAAATCAGAATTCCTGTTTTCTTGTTATTTATTTTCTTTCAAACATTTTCTTTTTAAATAAACGATTGTATTCTATTAACGGCTTCTTTACAGTGGATTAGGTGATTTTATTTGTAACATTAAAAGTTGAATCTTTATAATACATTGTGCGATCATTTGTGAGATCATTGTGCAATCATTATGCGATTCATTGCGAATCATTGTGCATAAATATACCTACTTAGAAGAACATAACAAGAAAACCCGATACACGTAAAAATTATCTAAAGAGGTACTGAAATTATCTCTAAACTTTATGAGTAAAGGTTTTTTTTAATGTTATGATTTGTATTTATTGTCTAGTCATATTTAAATGTTTCGTTCTTATTTTTTATTACTCTATTTTATTGTGTTTCATTTGCAGGCACTGTTAACCACAACCAGCCATTTTTTATTCTATATGAAGGTATTTTTTTTTTTAATGACAACTTAATAAATCTGCTATTTGAAGTGTCGTTTTCGATAACAAGAATTTTAATATCAGAAATTTCATTTATTATACCTGCTATTGGATCCATTTCTGGGTGTAATGCGAATTCTTCATGGGATTTGCAAATTGAATACGTATATCTGTTTCCTGAAGAAAATGGTATTGCTGCCGATAGAAAAAGTTGAGCGCTGTATTTAATCGTTTGTAGCACAAAAACATTACATTGTGATGTCATTTTTTTTAATCCTAAAAACCGTTTGGTGATAAAGCTGATTGACTATTTAATTTCAAAACTGAACTATATTCTAGTTTTCTGTTTCATAAAATATTTCAAAGAAAAGGCGAATGTCCAGCTAATTACATAGCTGATCTTTGAAGATAAGCAGAGGAGTATAATTAAGAGAATACGTTAAACGAGCAGATGAGTGACCAATATGTCTCCGGTATTTTAAATGAATTAATACAACGAAGTTTGTTATCAGAATCTAAACTAATATTGAGCGATTCAATATCAAAACTTTGTATTGTCGAAACCGCCACAAATCTAACAAAGAATATCCATTTATTAAGTTTTGTGTGATCTAATGTCAAAAGTAGTCCTAATTCGGTTTACCTTATTTGTCAAAGATCTTCTAATCCAAAAACAAAATATTTCCCATATTCTAACATAAAAAACAGTTCAAATATCAAATAGTGAACTCGTCATGGTTGTGGCGATCAACATGACCGTAAAAACTGTAAATTTCGGGTTTCATTACAAAAAAAATGGTCACACTGATAAAGTTTGTCTTTTAAATAAAATTTTCAAAAATAAACTCATCCAAATCGTGTTTAACCTGATTAATTGCATCAATTGAAGTCGAATTATCTAATAGTGATATAAATAAGTATGCTAATTATAGAGGGACTATCTAAAAAATCATGGAAAGAGAAAACAATCTAATATATATATACAGCAGTTTAATGTATCCGGGGCGAACCCATCCATCTTACCAGTCTCCGATAAGATGGAGCCACGTTAGGCTTAATTACGATTTGAGATGTGTAAGAGAAAACTTATCTGCCTAAATACAAATCTTTTCTACCTGAAATCCCTTCTGTTCAACATAATTTATTCGAAACTAACAAAATTTGAATGATTTGCGCAGTAGAAAACAATTTCAGAACTCGAGTTAAAAGCATACCTTGGCGTATAACCTAAACAAGCGGTAGCGAGTCATTCACTTGATTCATTGAAAAAAAATTAAACCATGGAGGTATACTTCTTTCGGCGTAAATCAATTTCTGAAAACAAATTAACTGGTCTCCCTATCCGGCGACAAGAACAGAACCACGCTCCCTCCCGCACTAGGGAAACAGGTTCTCTAGGTCAAGGTCGAAACGGTTGCAAAGGGTTCTTTGGTGGACGTTTTCAAAGTGCAAATGGCAAAAAGTTTCGTTGAAAGGAATGAAAAAGAATATCCATTGCTATTTTTTTCCACAGGTAAGTTTTATGAATGCTTTTCACTGTTTTCCAAAAATCTTATATTTTCAGATATGTATGTAGTTTTTAAGAGTCGTAATACAAAGAAGAAAAAATTGTTAATGCCTGTTTTTAATTGCAGTGACTTTAATGTGTTGTAATGCGTTAAATTGTAGTGACTGTCTGTCTAAAGTTTAGCTCAATATTCCTAGAATTGTTTGTTATTTATTTATTTACTAAAAAAATTAGTTGTGTTATACTTAAGAAAAATTGATTGTCAGATGAGTGTAAGCAAAAACAATAAGATGATCGCCTCCGCTTTCGCAATTTTTTCTTGATTTCTGATAGCAAAACAAACGAGGAGGGCGAAGGGAGTTTACAATATCACCAGAATGTCTTACGTGTATTTAAAAATAATTTAATGTGAAAGCATGGAATTTAAATAAATAACCATGAATATCATTTTAAATATTTATTTTAGCATAAAAATTATTTATTTATATTTTGCATTTATACTATTATTTTTATTTATATTTTTCATTTAGACTATTATTTATATTTTTTAAAAAAGTACTCATAAGTACTCAAAAGTCCTCATAAAAAGTACTAATATTTTTTTCGATGCTTAGACCGACCATGATTCTAAATTCTCATTAATTTATATTAATTACAGGCCAATCAAGAAAATACAAACTGCTAATGCTCGAAGCAGGCTGCCAAATGAATCTCCTCATTTTGAAATATGAGTGCTTTTAGAAATATAATTCCATGAAGATTTAGAAAATCCTTCATTACATTATTTTACATTGAAGACTGAAGTAGCACAGTTAAGGTTTATTCCAAAAGAACGAAAAAAATGTCCAAATCAGAGATCGAACTTCAATATCTTGGCTTTCCGTGCCAACTTTACCTATTAAGCCAATCGGACGATCCGTGGCTGAAAAATTCTCTAACAAACCCAAGATATCCAGGATCGATCTCTGGTCTGGACATTTTTCGCTCTGTTCGAATAAAACTCAACTGTGCTACTCCAGTGTGTAATGTGATTTATTCAGTTGAAAAGGAAAATATTCCATCTCTTCATTATGACCTAATTACAGGGTATACCGGAGATTCCCTGTTATCACACACCTTCACCATGTAGATCCTACAGTTATAGCTCGAATGAATGAAACTAGCGCTACAGTTCGCAGCTGTATCCAACAAATAAGAGTGAATTATGTCAGTCAGGTATCGTCCGGATAGCTTAATATGTAAAGCATTGTCACAGAAAGCCAGGATATCTAGATTCGATCCCTGGTCAGGACATCTTTCTCTTTATTGTAATAAACCTCTACTGCGCTACTCCAGCCTTCAATATGATCTATCCAGTTGAAAAAAATATACTCTATCTCTTCATTATGACCTAATTACACGGATTGCACACCTTTATCATGTAAATGCTATAGTTATAGCTCGTATGAATGAAACTAGCGCTCGATATCCAACAAATAAAAATGAATTATGTCAGCCAGGTATCGTCCGGATAGCTTAATAGGTAAAGCATTGGCACAGAAAGCCATGATATCCAGATTCGATCCCTGGTCTGGCCATTTTAAACTCTGTTGGAATAAACCTCAACTGTGGCTACTGCAGCCTTCAATATCATTTATCCAGTTGAAGAAAATATATTCTATCTCTTCAATATGACCTAATTACATGGTATACACACCTTCATTGTGTAAATGCTATAGTTATAGCTCGGATGAGGAACTAGTGTTGCACTTCGCAGACGTATCCAACAAGAGAGACTTGTGTTAGCCAGGTGTCGTCTGGATAGCTTAATAAGTAAAGCATTGTCACGGAAAGCATAGATATCCAGGTTCGATCGCTGGTCTGGGCATTTTAAACTCTGATAGAATAAATCTCAACTGTGCTACTCCAGCCTTCAATATGATATTTCCAGTTGAAAAAATATATTCCATCTCTTTATTATGATCCTTCATTACATTTCATTGAAATTAATAGAATAACTGTAAAAGATTCTATATTGTCTTGCGTTCCTAACTGGGTGTTAAATATGTCGCAAAAAGAAAAGGTTGCCAAGGAATTTAAAAACGTAATGAGTTTTCAATCTATAAAATTGAATTGTATTTAACTTGTCAAGAAATTGCGTAGAAAACATTCGCACTCTAATATATTTAATGACCTCACATGGATGTCGATAATGAAAGAGCACTTACACAAGGTACCGTTTGTCAAGATAAAAGAGATAAACCACTCCATTCTCATTCAATCAGGAGAAATTATCCAAAAGCTCGTTTACAATGGAATTTCTTGTTTCATTTTATGGTAAAATGTTTTAACACATTGAACGCTATGGCACACAAATATATGCGTCAGCAATATTTACAATGACGCCATAGTACACGAATACGTTTGTCAAAAATATTTTCTACGCAGGCAATTTATTCTTATGAAACGCGACTATTGACAGCTTATTACCAAGCATTTAAGACAAAACCCTGTGGTCTTGTTGGCATATTTAACGATTTCAATTTGGCATTGAATGTGCCAGTTGTCGAGGAATTGTTTTCAAAATTTCTTAAAATGAAACTGATATCACCAAAACTAGCACCAGCTACCATCTATGCATTATTGGAAAAGTTCAGTGCGCGTAGTGTTAATGACACTATGATCTCGGATAATGGACTACTGAAATTCGTAGTTTCTTAAAAAGCAATGTAATTAAAAAATTATATTGCAACATATTATCGTTCTTGAAATGGCAAAGCGGAAAGAATGAAAACACTCCAGTTTCCTTGAAACCCATGAAGTATGGAAATCGGAAAATCAATGTAAATCAAATTTTCTTTTAAGGCAACATATAAATCCACCTTCCACTGTATTGTAACCAACTGAATTACAAACGAAACAAATATAACATGAATCCAGATCTTTGTTACAGATTTACGACGCAAACAAGAGACTTTTTCTAACGGCTAATTTTAGAAACGTAATTTCAGATCCTTTATAGCAAATTATCATGTTTACATTTATAATTTCGAAAATGGACATCATGGATTCCCGCAAGAGTTTTAGAATTATCGAAAGGTTTCTTATAAAGCCACAATTCTAGATAGTCACATTGTGCTCACCTTCTACGCCAAATGCATATGTATTTGCCTTCTGGAGAGGAGCAGTCCTCTTAAAAGCAGGATATCCCGACGTCTGTCAAGAAACCTGTTCACAGATGTGATGCCGCTTCTCCCAATTCTTCATTAAAAACAGAGACCACAGTATCACAACTGCTACAGATCATTCTCGTCGACATACCAGCCGTCGCAAATATTTCAAGTGCTTTATTATGACTTTGAGGGGTAGGTGTATTATAATTTATATTTATTGTGACATTATATTTAAATGTCTCGTTATTATTTTGTTCTTATTTAATTTTATTGTATTCCATGTAGTAACCTTTATTTAAAGTGTAAACATCTCGCAACAGCAGTTTTTTATTTTAAATCCTTCATTATCGCACTTCTATGCTGTTTTATTCGAAAATTCAATAAGTATGTTTTGTGTATCTATTCTCGAGTATTTTACTTACATAACATAACAAGCCCCATCTCAATTACCACGTCTTGAATATAAATAATTATCAACTTATTGTCACAACCTCCTTCACTTTCAGAAAAATGCAAATGAATGCATGAAATCGTATTTCAGATATTCTTACGTAAGAAATATATATGTAATGAACAACATACTTATTTTTCCTATGAAAATAAATGAGATACTTTGGGTTTAAAAAAAAATGTATGCCTCGAGAACGAGAATATTTCCCATATGCATGCATAAATATTTATTTTTAAAACAAACATTTTCCTATACTATTTAAATGCTAAGGATATATTTTGTAAAGGCAAGGAAAAATCGTATTTCCTTTTCATGAATATTTAATATAATGCTAAAAGAGGTGATTCAAATTCTGTCGCACATTTTCGACACGAGCTGCTTTTGTTTAAATTAAAACAAAACAACATACCTTTCACACTTATTTACCACTAAAAGATTTTAATATCCTAAACAAATTGCTTTTATATGAATTTTTCTTATTTATACTTTTAAATAAATAAAATTGTTTAAAATTCCATCAATAATAAATACGAAGTTGTTTATTTTTAAATTATTCATACTAAGTGTGGTACGTCTTAGTTTAAGTTATTTTAAAAAATTCACTCAAAATTCAATCCTATTCCATTATTTTAATATATGATAATATGCTTTAACTAACACATGATAAATTATTATTTTGTGTAATCTTAAAGAACCTAGGTTCTTTCAACTGTTAAATGAAAGTCGTTTTTGATTGAACTATACTTAATTTGCTCTTCGAATAATTTTATTCAATGAATAATAAATAAGATACTTCCTTTTAGAACCAAAAATAAAAAGTAAATTTATATTGTATTGAAGAATAAATTTCTTAGCTGTTTTCAAGTTTGAAATGAAGCATTTTAATGAATACCTTAGTACAAAAACACTGTAAAATATTACGTGTATTGCCAAATACTTTTAAGACGATAAGTCATTTTAAATGCACTTTACAAGCTTATAAAGAAAACATGATAAGAAATTAGAGTTATTTTCTAAAAGAGTAATATTCTGAAAGATATAGTCACATTTTACTTCTATAAAGTAAAGAAATTATACTATATAATTGTATTTATGGATAACTGAGTTTTCAAGTGGAATTCAATTTAAATATTTTATTGTCTGAGCGAAGCGAAGGCTAATACTCAGCGAAATATTACTGTCCGGACACTTTACTACTACGATGGATATTAACGCCATGTCCTACTAAAAAAAAAGCCTAATAAAAACCTTTCGTCAAGCATAACTCAAAAAATATTTGTCGGATTTCGTTTCTGATTGCACCAGAAGGTACCTATGAGGGTCGCCTACTGAATGCACCTACTATGAAAAATAAGTTCCAAACCGTTTAAAAATTATATAGAAAAAACTCTTAAAAAAGCACAATTTATCTGCATACGTCACAGAAATTTGGTGTGCGTCACTTTCACCGGTTGATGTTTTCGTAGACAAATGGTTTGAACGCATGGAGCAAATAAAAAAAAATACGCACGCAATAATATTGAATAGATCAGTTTCAACCACGTGATCACAAACCTTGCAACAACCCGTGGCAACCAGTTTTGGTGGGCAAACAAATAATAATACAGTATTCCGTAACACGGTGACCGTTTTTAGCCTGTTGTATAAAATCTGGCATGTTGTATGACATACAATTGTGGATGATTAAAACAAAAGACATGAGTGTTTATTGATCCGGAGGTTATCTTTCTCTGGATGTCTGTCTGTCTATCATACAGCATGCAATTTTCTTGTAAAGGATGATATTATTATGCAGTAAAACCTCCATAACGGACACACCCGATTAGTGGACACCTCTGTTTAGCGGGCATTTTCTCGATTACCAACCCTTAAATAACTGTACATTTTTTTACTCTCAGTAGCGAACACCTCCAAGTAGAGGACAAATTCTGCCCTCCCGAGGTGTTCGCTATTCAGAAGTTTTACTGGTAAAACCTCCATAGCGGACACACCCGATAAGCGGATACCTCTATTTAGCGGACATTTTTTCGATTACCAACTCATAAATAATTGTACATGTTTTACTCTCAGTAGCGGTCACCTCTAAATAGAGGACAAATTCTGCATTCTCGGGGTGTCCGCTATTCAGAGGTTCTACTGTATATAATATTGATAATTATTTTACAGGGCCGCACAAAATAATAAGAATATATGAAACGAATATAAACTAAATTCGGGATTGGTAGATCGCTGATGGTAATGTAATTTTAGGATGTTGTTACAGTCATCCGCAGCATGTTTTTTAGAGTTTCGTCCATCTAAAGAAACCCTACCTGTTTCACTCCTTTGTCTGTCTGTTTGTCCGTCTGTCACAGAGCCCGTTCTCAGAAACTATATATATCGGAGACTTGAAAATTTGCATACTTATAGCTGAGCACCACACATCAAACGGCAAATAATAAAATTTTGAAAAAGTCTAATATTTAACCCTCTGGGTTCTAACTTGTGTATTTTAAGCAATTTTTCTAACTCAGCCCCTAATTTAATAAAGTTGGAGACATGAAATTTTGCATACTTATAGCTGAACATCTCACATCAAACGACAAATAATAAAATTTTGAAAAAGGCTTACTATTTAACCCTTTGGGCTCTAACTTGTGTATTTAAAGCAATTTTTCTAACTCAGCCCCTAATTAAGTTGGAGACATGAAAGTTTGCATACTTATAGCTGAACACTTTCGATAACACGATAAATCATAAAATTTTGAAAAAGTCATATTTAACCCTCCGGTCTCTAACTTCTGTATTTTAAGCAATTTTTCTAACTCAGCCCCTAATTAAGTTGGAGACATGAAAGTTTGCATACTTATAGCTGAACACCTCACATCAAACGACAAATAATAAAATTTTGAAAAAGTCTATTATTTAACCCTCTGGGCTCTAACTTGTGTATTTTAAGCATTTTTTCTAACTCAGCCCCTA
Organism: Maratus speciosus; assembly: GCA_963932465.1. Lineage (NCBI taxonomy): Eukaryota > Metazoa > Arthropoda > Arachnida > Araneae > Salticidae > Maratus > Maratus speciosus. The sequence continues at coordinate 196,434,497 of OZ010800.1, read as the reverse complement.
ATTAAGTTGGAGACATGAAATTTTGCATACTTATAGCTGAACACCTCACATCAAACAGCAAATAATAAAATTTTGAAAAAGTCTAATATTTAACCCTTTGGGCTCTAACTTGTGTATTTAAAGCAAATTTTCTATCTCAGCCCCTAATTATGTTGAAACATAAAAATTTGCATACTTATAGCTGAACACCTCACATCAAACGACAAATAATAAAATTTTGAAAAAATCTAATATTTAACCTCTAATATTTTGTCTCGCGCAATTTTAAAATTTAAACTGTTTTGCAATACTATTTTTTGTTCATTTTGCATAATAAGTGTAATGTGACGTAATTTGTTCTATTTCAGATTTCTAACGCATGTTAATGAATTTATTTTACAATATCCTTTCTCTTTTAAAATTCACATGTAAATATAGTTTTTATGGTGTAATTTCCAATAAGTGCCTGCTTTTTATACCTAATTATTTAATTGTAATTTGAAGGGTTTTTTTCTGTTTATAATAGTAACGTGTAAATAATTTTTTTATTTGAAGCAAACATTATTGTTTGCGCTGTTTATACAGTTGGCAACAGTTTAAATTAATACCATTTTCTAAAATATGTAAAAAATATCTGTCAAAATGCTGAATATTTGAATTTAAAATAGAAATAAAACCTCAAAAAATGAGTCAAATTAAAAAAAAAATTAATGAAATCTGCAGACCGGGATCTTCTATTGAATAAAATGATCTAAAAATGATTAAATTCCCATGTATAGCTTTTGCTCTTATAATTTTTTTTTAATGGAACAATTTTGTCAAACTGTAGCATTAAATATCTCTTAAAATAATTCTTCGATTTGAAAACTGTATGCATTAGTGTGTTGATCAAACATTTCACTATAATACTACCGATTTTCATATATTTGTATGCAATAGTTTTCTTAATAATAATGAAGAAAGACCTCCGGTCACAAAAAATTCAAAACCGGTGGCGGCGGCGGTGACAGCGTTAGTTACTTTTCATAGAATAGAGAGATATATAAAAATGAAAACTTGTCTATCTGTCTGTTTGTAATTCTATAAAAAATCCACAATTTGGAAGCCAAAATTGTGGAGAGATACGTACATGTGTATTAAAACATGGCCGAGACAACTAAAGTAATCCGGAATTGAAATAACTTATAGTTAATTTTTAATTAATAAAAAACCAACAATTTAACAGCAATTTCTTATCAAATTTAAGCATTTATCGTTATAGCAGTTGCCAACAATTAAAAAACACAATAAAATTATTACTACAACAATTAATTTTCTACTGCAAGATTTCCACGTGAAAAATGAAAATGAAATAAATAGTTTGCCGAATTTTTTTTTTAAAAAAAGGTGAATATTACGTCATAACTTTTCTATTGCAAGATATTCACGTGAAATATGAAAATGAAATAAATGGTTTGACGAATTTAAATGAAAGTGAATATAACTTTATAACTTTTCTATTTCAAGGTTTCCACGTAAAAGAGGAAAATATTACGTCATATTGGAAATATAAAGGGCATGGTGGATATAGTATAACGTCATATGAGTGCGAAAAATGTATTGAAGCATAATAAAAACCCGATTAGGGAAATATTGGCGTATTTTAACATTATTGCTCCAATCATAAATTGAAATAAGTTCATTTATAGCTGTATTCTTTTGCGTCTGTTATATACATTTATACATTTTTATATAGCGTTTTCATATGATTCATTCAACAACATTTCGACTGCTTTTTTTAATGTTTGTTTCGTGTTGTATGTTAAATTTTGAAATTGATTTTTCAGAACAAACATCCTTCAAATTTTGGGCAACGCCGGCACTTTAGCTTGTAACAGATAAATGGCTTTTGTATCTGTACATCTAATGCTAATATTATAAAGTATATAATATTATTAATGCTTTTACGTTTGTGAGGTGTTATCTTTGAAACTACATAGCCAACTTAAAAAAATGTTGGCGGCCATCTCTGCTCCGAAAAAAAAGACTATTTTATGTCAGTGCCAGAACCTACATCGCTGCAGGGGCAAAAGAGTTCTAAAATTGGGATTTCTGTGATATTGATTGGGTTAGAAACTTTAAATTTGGTGCTGTAGTTACTTTTAAGATGTAAATACTCGTAATGAACGCTCTCTAAAAGGTTCAATTTGACGGATAAACGTAAAAATTTCTAGAAAGGTTCTAAACTATGATTTATTTGGAATACTGAAATTTTTGGTATAATGTTGGGGTTAGAAACTAGAACTTTTGCATGATAGTAATTAATAAGATGTAAATGCTCGTTGTAGAACGAATTCTAAAAAATAGAAAGACTAAACAAAGCGGAAAAAGATCTAAAGATGATCTAAGTAACGAAAAACACGGAACTGTTAGGAATATAAACATGAAAATTGACATGGCTGTATTTATCATGACGTAAATTCTCGCAATAGAACAATTTCTAAAAATGTCGCTATAAAAAATAATGCAGAAACAAAAAACTTTCAAAAATTTTTTATTTCTCTGTTACTGCTGAGCCCAAAATCTTGAAATTTTGCTTCGGGTTAGTTTTAAAATATACAATTGTCTCTATGAATGGTTTCTAAAAAATTTAAAAAGATGAAATTAACGGAAAGCGATCACAATTTTTATTAATTTGGAATTATTAGGTACAGCAACTTTAAATATTTCCTAATGCTGCATTTCCTCCGCAAAACATGCGATTTAAATGCAACAAAATTGATAGATACCCACCTAGCATTAAATAAATTGTATAAATATTGAATAAAGACCTGTATGAAACAGTGAGTAGGTTGCCCGTAAGTACTTGTTAAAGTGTTCCTTCTCTAGGCTTTTCTCTCTCTCGCCACGGCCACTAACAGAGGGAAGTGCCGTTTTAAATGTGATATGAATTTTTTATCCGATTCATTTTTCTAGACATTTTATCATAAGGTCATATTCTCAATTATCATTAGTAGATTTTTTATATATTAACCTATTCTGGTGAAATTTTGTAATCGGGTTCATATTGGCGTATGTTAGCTTACATGATTTGCTGAATAAATATGTATGGATGTGTAAATTACTTCAAATGACACTTTGACAGCTCAAAGGTTATGCAGACGATATATTCAGATCTTGTGTCATACTTTATGTTGTAATCATTGCCGATTTCTTTTATTTAATACATGCTAAATACAGCTCAACTTGTGCAGAATATGTTTGAAAACAAAACAATACAGCGTGTGTAGTGGTCAGCATAAATTCATCATTTAAATCCGATCGAGCATATCTAAAACACACTCTAACGAAGCATTGCATGCCACTTTTGATGCATTCGGTACTTTGATACTATATTAGATTTTGAGAAGAGAATTCCTTAAATGTTATCGACAACCTCATTGCATCCGTGGAAAACAGATATTGTACAATATTAACTATTCCGGGAGAGCACACACCATATAAAGTATAGTCCATTCTTTTTAAACATCATATATTTGTCATTTAAACTTACTCAAATTGGTGCGGAGCGTCTGATTATGCTCTTGACATCATTTTATATAGTTAAAATTCCGATATAAGTAAATTAGTGTTTCATTTTCTATTTTACTTTTAATATATTGCATACTTTCACTTTTATATCCATGCATGGCTGTCTTGAATGGTTTGATTTCCCATTTTTTTAAACAGTGTATACGAATTTATATACAAGATTTTGTAATTCTGCAATTCGTTTATTTTCATCATTTCAATTTTTCACAGTATATGGACAATTAAAGATAACATCTCATTTTCTTTGCTTCCACATGTTATTATTAAATCTATGTTCTCAGTAATATCGCTCAGACTAATCCCTCTGAGGGAAGTCCTAGTTTATATATTTCTTATACACAAATATGATAACCATTACTCTTTAGAACATAACAAATATTTGTAATCGAGCAAAAATATTAATATAAAAAAAAGAAAATTTGCTCTATGCTTGCTGTTTTGTGATAACACGCTTACATTAGAACACTGTAAAAAAAATAGGACCCCCTGTAGGAATTCCTGTAGGAATCGGAAAAATAGTTGCCCTTATCGTACCGGAAAATTTTCCGACCCAGCTCGGAATAAAATCAGTAAAATCGGATTAAAATCCGTAAAATTGGATAAAATCCGTAAAGTACCGTTTTAATGAATGTTTCCTTTTTTCACGGATTTTATTCCGAGGTGGGTTGGAAATTTTTCCGGTACGATAAGGGCAACTATTTTTCCGATTCCTACAGGAATACTGTTCGGATTTTTTTACAGTGAAGTACTGAAATAAAATTTGTGATATCTTTACGGTTTGAAATCTGAAGTATATATTTAAATCTTTAAAAAGGTTGCAAACAGCAGTCAAGTAATAAACGTTGGGGTAAATACTTTTAAAGAGATGAGTGTGCTTAGAATATCTATAAAATCTTACAAAGACATGATGCTATCAAGATAAATACGCAGACGTACACTGTAAAAAAAAAAAAAAATACGACCAGTTTTCCTATAGGAATCGGAAAAATAATAGCCCTCATCGTACCGGAAAAATTTCCGACTCAGCTCGGAATAAAATCCGAAAAATAGGAATAAAATCCGTAAAATACCGTTTTATTGACTATTTCCTTTTTTACGGATTTTATTCCGAGCTGGGTCGGAAATTTTTCCGGTACGATAAGGGCAACTATTTTTCCGATTCCTACAGAAAAACTGGTCGGATTTTTTTTACAGTGTATGATATTCTAAAAGTAATATTAAAAGGGTTTTTTTTTTTTTTTTTTTTTTTTTTTTCGTATAAAGTCTTTCTGAAATTTTTATTAATTTACAGAGAAACGAATTTCAAAACAAAAGTAGCTTTTAAAATATTTTACTTATTTTTCATTAGAATAAAAATAAAGAAAACATGCACTTTATAACTTAAATATTACATTTTAAGCAAAGTATGTAACTTCCTACTAACATTTAAAATTTTTCAGGAAAATCTTTGTAAAAATTTGTTTGTTTTATAATCTAAAATATGTACTTACTTGCATCTTTAAAAACAATCCCATAATGGTAGACTAAAGCCATAAATGTAACTAAAAAGCAAGTAGTTAGGATCTAAAATAAAGAATCAATGCAAATAAAAATAACCTGTCTATTACTTTGCTTTGCATAAGCATGAGATAATAGAGGTTACATATATAAAACTCCACTCTTTTTTTTTACAACATTCCCTGATAAATTTATCATAAGAACCTGCGTCAGCAAAACCTCGCAGAAAAAATGAACTTCGTGAGGTTTCTTATATACCATTAACTTTTAATATATATTGATGGAATGTTATGTTATGTCCTCTTTTAATTTTTTATTCGACTGAAATATTAAAAGAAAAATACATTATTTTATGCTTAACAGCAGGAATGAAAAAATCTTTCCATTTTCTAATCATATTAAGCAGATAATCCTCTTAATAATTTAGCCATGAAGAACTATTTTAACTTTAAAAACAACCCTTCTCCCATTAGAAATGGTATTTAATACACTGTAAAAAAATCCGAACAGTATTCCTGTATGAATCGGAAAAATAGTTGCCCTTATCGTACCGGAAAATTTTCCGACCCAGCTCGGAATAAAATCCGTAAAAAAAAGGAAACATTCATTAAAAAGGTACTTTACGGATTTTATTCCAATTTTAAAGATTTTATTCCGATATTACTGATTTTATTCCGATGTGGGTTGGAAATTTTTCCGGTACAATAAGAGCAACTATTTTTCCGATTCCTACAGGAAATCTGGTCCTATTTGTTTTACAGTGCACAGGTTGTGTTAAGTTTTAGCACCAAAATTGTAACGCAGGTTAATAAAGTTAAAAACCTATATTTTTAGTGTTACAGAAAGATATGTAACATCAGGATATGAGGCTAATGAGATACAACTATATAGCTCTTACGGCGAACCCTTACACTGTAAAAAAATAAAAAAAAAAAAAAAAAAAAAAAAAAAAAAAAAAAAAGAGGACCAGATTTCCTGTAGGAATCGGAAAAATAGTTGCCCTTATCGTACCGGAAAAATTTCTGACCCAGCTCGGAATAAAATCAGTAAAATTGGAATAAAATCCGTAAACTTGGAATAAAATCCGTAAAGTATCGTTTTAATGAATGTTTCCTTTTTTTTACGGATTTTATTCCGAGCTGGGTCGGAAAATTTTCCGGTACGATAAGGGCAACTATTTTTCCGGTTCCTACAGGAATACTGTTCGGATTTTTTTACAGTGTAGAATACTCTGATCGCTATATCTGTATTCAGTAACGTGAAGTCTACAAAGAAAAAGTTTTTAATGTTACAGAGTGAATTGCTGACCAGTATTATTATTTTATGTTGTTCTTTAAAATATCTTCAAAATTAGTTCATAAAAATATTTTTCACATAGAAAATAGCACAACATGTAAAAAGAATTTTCTAATGACAAATGTTGTTTACAAAGTTGGGGTGTTAATTATATTTCTCTTTTTTATTTTGTGTTTGAATTTCTATTTGATGAATAAGCACTGTGAAGAAACCACTGTAGATTTGCCAGAACAAATTCGATCACAGTGAATGTGCTGTATCTTTCTTTGGTTTCCTGACTATATTAACATGGAAAATACAGTAGTTGCGTAAAATTAACAGCACAATGTATTGGCAATTTGTACGCATTTTTTTTTTACAGCACAAACTGCTGGCGTCCAAATTTCCAGCACATTGTGCTGTTAATTTTACGCAACTACTGTATTTTCCATGTTAATATAGTCAGTAAACCAAAGAAAGATACAGCACATTCACTGTGATCGAGTTTGTGCGCGAGATGAACAGTACTTTGTACTGTAAAAATGTCGTTTTTTTTCCAGTGAGGTAATACAAGTCAGTGATTTTTTTTAATATTTCAAAAATATTCCAACGTAAAGCATTACTCTTACATTGTTAAATAAACCATTCGTAATTAAATAAATAAATGTTTTGAGCACCGAAGACTTTATTAGTTTCTGTAATATTCCTTGCACCGTCATCGGTGAAAAAAATAGTGAAAACTTTCTCGTAAGCATAGCAGAAAAGCTGATTTAATAGTTAGATTTTCTGACCTATAGAAATTCAGGAAAGTTGAAGAGACAACATACAATAGTATTAGTGAATGAACCTATCTCTGAAATCCGTCTCTCTACTAATTCTCTACTAATCCGTTATTTAATTCTCTGATGACGGCACACTAAATGCTAGCGAAATTAGTATGCTTTACTTGACAAATCCCATTGTACCCTGTTGTTTTATTCATTTATACTGCCTTATATTGCGGCAAGTATTAATTCAGTTTTGATAAGTACTTTATGTATCTTATTCTACAGTAGGTCATAGAAATATACGCATTTTAGAAGGAAAAAATATATAATATAATACAAATATTTCTTCATTTTTCACCGACAATATTTTTTCAGCTTAATTTTTCAATTAATTCTATGGAGTATTTTTTTTTTATAGGTTTTTGAAAATTAAAAAAATTTTATGTCTACGTAACGTTCTGTAAATAGTTCGATTCGTGTTGCGGCAGTTTCAATTTATTCATAAAGGTTAATCATTGATAAGTAACTAATTTTGAAATCAAACAATCAATTTCATAAATCTTTTTAAACTCATTCTTCCTGATATGAGGAACTGGAACTAGCTGTCTTCATCATAAATGAACATTTTGCGATTAAGATGGTTTTAAACAGTCATGTTATTGAGCCAGATAGTATATTCAAATTCTGCAAAATCATTTTTCGAAATCGCAATGACAATATTTTGATTTTTCGTGTTTCCATTAAAAACAGTTTTAAAAAATTCTGTAACGAATTAATTTAATAAAACAAATACTGTTTTACACTTCAATAGCATATTTAATTTTTGCCAAAATGAGAGCATTTTTAAAAACAGACAAGCAGGAAATAAACCCATCTAAAAATACAACCACCGTATTCACCGCGCTCGTATATTGGCTGTTGATATAGGCTCGTCGTGTAACCTCTAGAACCTCAACGCGTACCCCAATGGGAAAAATTACTACACTTTGTAATTGGATTTGGTTGAAGTTTGATGAATATGTGCCAGGTTTGGCCAAAATACTGTAGGCGGAATGATTTTAGAGAGGAATTTTCGAAGCGAAAATGATCCAAATTATTGTTCTTGTGCAAGAAAACCCCTGTATACGATGCACAGTCACCCCCCCCCCACACACACACACACACACACACCAGGCCGCACTGGTATCGAATTCACGACTCAAGTAGCACAAACTTGTTGAGCCAATGTTGGCTAACTGTTATTCCACTTTGGCCCACAGATGTAAAATGTCAGCCTTGCCATAGAAGTAACCGGCGAACCATTTGCCAACTTACGCCCAACATTGGTCCAACCTACTTTACTCAAATACGCTCCCAATTAGTGACATCGCTGCAAATACCATTTTCCAACCATTTGCGAACAGTCATAGCAAACACATACCTTTCGGCACACGATCGGATGGCACCCGGCAGTGTCGATTAAGTGTCGGCATCGCCACACTGGTTTCCGTGAAGCATCGGCAGCATATCAGCAGCATGTCGACAACTCAAACTTAAGAATCTACTTTTTCGACTGCCGGTTACCGTAATTCGTCCCCTTATGGTTACATATCGGCAAGTGCCGCAGGACCGATATGTGATTTCTGATAGTGGCTCGCTTAGGGTTGGCAACATCGGTCTGAATTCGGAATTTTTTGTCTTAGTCGACATTTTTTTTCTTAATTTTGTATGGGTTTGACTTTTGAAAAGAGTTATATATTTCATATAAAATTTTAACAGTGATAAAAAGAAAAATTGCCAAAAATAGACTACATTTATTTATTTAAAAAAAATGTTTTAGAATTTATTTTTAAAAGAACTTACAATTATTTGAATCATCAAAAGATTTTTTTTTAAATCGCTCCTTAAAATTATTATTCATTATAAACTTAATCGTAGAAATAAAGAAAATACTTCATAAGTTGATTCAACTTATTTTCGAATTATATATTCATTTTAAAATCAATAGCTCAGTTTCTTATTCTTTTAAAAAATCAAATTATTAAAAAATGTTTTAATTATCTTACAAGCTATAAAAATAAAAATAAAAAAAATCTACCCATCTTTTTAGCATTAAAATTTAAAAGAAAGATATAAAAATCTCACCCTTCTAAAAAATTATTTATCAAACGAAAAAAAAAAGTAAATTAAGTTTTCTATTTTATTTTATGATTAAAAAAATGCTGATAAGTAAAAGAATTAATATTGTTACATAGTTATTAAACATATATTCTACATTAAATCATCAAATAACATAAAATGAATTCTTATTTTAATTAGAAGTGATTAATTACCAACTTATATAATTTTTAATTTGTTTTCCTATGTTACAAATATATATTTAATTAAATTAACAAATTTATAACATTATAATTCCTAAAAATAAAATTTTAATAACAGAAAAACCTCTAAAATTCACTTATTTTATTAAATATTAAAGCATTCTTAAATTTATAAGAAAGTTTCATAAATATTCCCCATTAAAAAAATTACCTACCAAAAGAAAAAATATATATAAATTAATATTTTTAGTTTATTTTTAAATTAAAAATATTAATAAGTAACAAATTAATATTCCAACATAATCATTAAAAATATGTTCTACTTTAAATCATCAAAAGACATAAAATGAATTCTCATTCTAATTAAAGTTATTAATTACCAGCTTATTATTTATTAAAATATGTTTTCCCGTGTTAAAAATACTTATTTTATAAATTAACGAAATGCATGTAATTACATTGTAATTTCTAAATTTTATTAACTGAACAAAACCTCTTAAAATAATTTATTTTATTAAATATTTAATGATTCTTAAATTTAGAAGAAAAACCAATTCGTTTGCTTGAACTAATTCACTTAAATATTTATTTCATTCATTTAAATATTAAATTAACTTTTAAATACACGCTCATAAGACAATTTAAAAAAACTTTAAAACACATAAAAATTCCAATTTTCTCATCTACCATTTACCTACAACGACAAACCATCACTTATCGAAATACCTCCCCCTTATTAGCCTATAGAATTTTCTCCTCAACAAGGCTCAGTGGCCAAGTGGTTAAAGCGTTCACCTTCTGTGCATGGGGACGTCAGATGGAACCCAGCCTCATCCAGCGCCGAAATACGTTCCTTTGAAATATTAACAAATATACATGCCAAGATGGCTCATAGATGACGTCATCGAAACGGATTTCTTTTTCAATTTATGCTGGTGCCAGGATGCGGCCGGCATTCGTATGGTTAGCTATCGGCTTGCTTTCAGCATAGTGTTCTGCCGATACCGGACCTGCTGTATGCGTCATGAATCGGGCCACATTCGCGCGGCGTATCAAAAAACATGCGGAACAGGTAGCGGCAGCCGGTATCGTGCCAGTACCGCCGGTAGTAGAAAGCAGCAGTCGGCCGATTGCTTACCGATAGCTCTGTGTGTTTTCTGGGGTACGATTCCGAGCTTACCAGTTCCCAGCGATTTACACGAAATGCCAACGATGGGCCAGCGAGCTGTGTTATATGGGGAACAACCACTTTTTGTGAAAACAAAGGGTCTTCAATGTTTCTATGTGTATTCAGGCCGGCGCAACCACTGCTTCTGATTTTTCAACAAACTATACGATGTCATGAAGTGTACTTTTAAACAACTGACAGTTTTCCAGGTCGTTTATATCTGTTTTGGCAATAAGGTAATATTATATTGTTAGTGGCACAAGCTTCATAAATTTTTAGGTTAATTTCTTCACCATCATTTGGTCTGTAAAAAGGCATTCTTTAATATCATTAGAGAGTTTCTATTATAAATTTTACTCGCCAACGTCCACCATTTCCTTCTGGTAGCACATATTTGAAAGCACCTCTAGGCTTAGATTGTAAGTAAATGAGCATCATGGCACTTTTATTAGGATCTATAAGAATTTGCCTAATCATAGAAAGAAATCCCACATCTCTCAGATTTTCTGATATGACTAGTATATCACCCCGTCAAAATTGGCGGAACATTGATTTGCGTTTCAGTTTCATAAAACGTCATGCAAACAAACAACATTGAAAGTCTTGTATAGTAGAAAAGTACATTTAAAAAATGGCAAATGATTTCTACAAATACAAGTGATGAAGATATTTTTTTTTACTCAATATAGAATTTCTGAAAAAGTTCAGCGATCAATAACGTCTCTTATTCTAACATTTAAGAATTAAGAAATGAAACATCCGTGAAAATTGCGTCATATTAACACAATCATATCAATTTTTCTCCTTAGTTTAATTAACGTAAAAGTACATTTCAAGCTAAGATGGTCATGTCACCGGTGCAAACATTTCAAACTTTTTTTATATACTTACATTTATCCTTAATCACAGTATATCCAAATAAAAATATATTTTCTATTTAATTCTAATAAAAGAGTATAATAAAGTCATAATGTATAAAGTTAAATAAACCCAATAGACAATATTCTCTTGATGTCGCAATAAGTTTGAATTTTTATTCGCTTTTAAAAATAATGTAAACATAAACTTGCACATGAAAAAATACGTCCAAAAAGCCACGTATTTGAATATTTTTTATCATTTAACTTTTCTCTTTTGTCTGAAGCTGGTAGACGGGAGGTGCTGGGTTCGATCCCAATCGCGCCCGTCGGCCTAATCGTTCGGAGTTTTCGTGGTTTTCTTCGAACCTTGGTTCTCCAAGCGTTAATACGGGTTAGGTTCCCTTAGAAAGACCTCCACGGAAGGCACCCCCCCTCCCTTAGGGCCTATATCCCACGTGCAGATAATTGGCCAACATAAAAACAACCAACCAACCAACCAACTTTTGTCTGAAACAATGGAAGTAACCTGATTACCACCATTTTGAAGAAATTTCATAAAACAACTTTAAAATTAAAATTAAATATAAAAATGTGATTTTTTAAAAAAATAGCTAATTACGGGCACATCTACAAATGAACACCTATCATTTAAAAAAATAATTTTCAAAATCGGTTCAGTAGAAAGCTTTTTTGCAGATGTTTAAAAAAACAGCCTTACGTTTTAAATATATAGATGGCACGGTTCGCCCCAGAATAGTTACCAGCACTTTCCTACACTTGGATTTTGTATAGGGGATACTATAACATTCCAAAGTTTTATACGTCCTCCAAACAAGCAAGAACTTAACACTAGAACGCCCGGTAGGAGTAAATCCGACTCCGACCATGTGATTAAATGTTAACTGGAACCAGAAATCCTTTCATAAAATAAGTTAAATTTAAACCACGCAGATTTGCGTTAAATAAGTCAATCAAATAATTTTAAATAAAAATTCTGGTGTCAAGTATTTTTATGAAACTTGTGCAAAATTTCCGGTCATTCTAGTGTTAAGATGGCCTTCTTTTCTTGATAAAAAAAAACAAAAAATCACTAACAAAGGGACCACCAAACAGGATAGCACACAGTTTTTGAGGATTTTAAGGTACGTTGTAGGGGTCAGACTCTTAATTATTCCCGTGAAAAGAATGGGACTTAGTTTTTGAGAAATAGGTGGTCAAAGTTCAGTATACGTTTCAAATACCTATTTATTGCCGTTCTCAACCCGTACTTGGTGGCGTGGAGGTAACGCGCAAATACGCTATACCGCAGATGGCGTGTTTGAACCCAGTTTGCACCTCCCTCTCTTTTATTACAATTTTCACGTGTTACAAATTTTATGCTGAATTAGGAATTAGGCAGTTTTGAATTTTTATTTTCCTAATAAATTACATTTACATTTTCGAAATTTTTATGAAAATTTATATTTTTTCTGCAAGTTTTAAGCTAATATTTCTATTGGAAAAACTAATTTATGTCTTGTTTTTTTTTTAATTGTTTTTACTAAATTTATTATTATTTACATTTTTATACTTTAAGCGCTGATCCATAATAATGATATATGTATATATATATATTTTTTTACTTTATGGAATTTTAAATGGAATTTTATAATATTTTTTTCCATAATTTATACAAAATATTTTTCATGTCGAATAAATGAATTCACGATAATTTCAATACCATATTTACAAAAAAGTAATAAAATGTTAAAGTAGTAACACTTAAGTGCAATTTTTTTACCAGTTGTATGAATTTTTAATGTCCTCTAAATCTATAAAGTTCGAACTCAACACTATTTTTTATAGTCAGAGATAGAAAATGGCAGATTAAATTTAAAATATTTTTTTTTTCATTCTAGAAATTATAAATATTGTTAACGTCATTCTTAAACATTCAACTGGAGATGCGATAATGCGAGATATTTATCCTATAAATAAAAAAAAATAGAAAAAACGAATTTTCCTTTTATTGATCTCGTTCAGGTGTTTAATGACATTAAAAAATAAGTATTTAAATAACATATATTATGTTAGTTTATGCGTTCTTCCAATATTGTGAAAAAAATTCGTGCGAAGAAGTTGTTTTTATAGTGATTTTTAATGCTATTTTATGTTTTGATTATTATTACGATATGTATCATCCTATTAATTGCACACTCACTAGATTAATAAAGGCGATGTCAATAATGATAAACATTTTTGTATTTCATTATTTAACATATTGCATTCTTTATATTTAGAACAAATGGAATATTAAAAGTATATTATTTTGTTATTTTTTTCCTAGTTAATTATTATATATATATATATATATATATATATATATATATATATATATATATATATATATATATATATATATATAATGTGATAGTTAACAAAATATACATATATATATATATATAAACAGTAATGTTTTAAATATATATAGTTTAAGATAGCTATAAATACACTGATGGAAAAAAAATCCCAACACCAAGAAAGACTTGATTTAGATAAACGAAATTTGGTAGGCGTGTTTATACATCTCAAAGATGACATCTATTGAAATTTCGCGCATAAGTGTGGCGCTAGTAGCGCCACTCAGAACTTGCAGATCAGGTTTACTTTAAATGCGTGCTGTAAAGTTCGTAGGTGTTATTTAGCTTCGAAATGTGATGTATTGAGTTGATGTTAGCCAAGAATGCCTTTAACAGGACGAAGAAACCACTGTCAACAGCTCACCGAGTTGGAACGAGGTCGCATATTCGGGCTACGATAAGGTGTATTTTCTTTCCGCGATACTGCAGAAAGACTTGGATGGAATTTATCCACTGTGCATGATTGTTGGAAGCAGTGGTCAAGGGATGGTACTACCTCAAGAAGACCAGGTTCCAGGCGGCCACGTGGCACTCCTGAGAGGGGAGATCGCCGTATTCGGCGTACAACTGTGGCGCGTCGTACTGCGTCTGCGGCAGAAATTCGAGCTGCAGTTGATACCACAGTGACACAATGAACTGTTAGAAATCGATTACTTCAAGTACAGCTCCGAGGCAGGCGCCCTGTAGCGTGCATTCTACAGACTCCAAGCCATTGCCGTTTGCAACGCCATTCGTGTCAAGCCAGATCTCATTGGTGGGCGGAGTGGAGATGTGTTGTGTTTCTTTTTCATCAGAAAACATAGTCATACAGTCATAGATATTTACTATCTACCCATTTCGTTTCCTTTCCTAAAGGATTTATGAATTTTATAAATTTGGTAGTACCTCGTTTAGCTATTTCATATGTTTTTTAGGTGTATATATTCAAGACTGTCAGTTTTTTATTTTAGTAGTTTAACTTGGAAAAAGACTCTTTGTGGGACATATAGCAGAGCGAATAAAAGAAGAAAGCTCATCGAATAACGAATTGAAAATGTTAGAAAGAATTATAGAATACAATAAAAACGAGAATATTTATAGCAGATTTAGTATTAGAAAATATGTAAAAATATCTTAAAAAATTAGTTGTATAATTATTCCGGTGTTGATTCTTATTTAATTTTTTTAAACAGTTTTTAAATTCAATAAATAACTCATTTTTTTTTTTAATTTTGCTTGTATTTCATTTATTTTTAGTTTGCAACATTCATTTTTTTTAAATAAAAAAGAAACCGATAGTGAATGACTGAGTAACAAATTTAGAATTGCCCACCAAAAAGTCAAATTGCCCCCCTATTGTCCCCCTAAAAGATCAAATTGCCCCCCTGTGGGGCGTACGCCCACGTTGGGAACCACTGATCTAGACGCTGACCAAGTGTCGGCTTTCCGCGATAACGATAATTTATTATTGCTTTTTAATAATAATTAATTTAATGAAACTTATTTTCGGCTTGTCAAACCTAATCATACTTAGCTCATTTTGTTTGTATGACTTTTTACTATCGATTTACATAAAAATATTTTCAATTCAGCAATCACGGGGTTTTCAATGTCATCGGCTTCCGGACTATGAATGTCACCCAAAGAAGGCATAAAATGTTTAATAAGATTTGTTTTTATGACCCCTTTTTAATGATAACAATAGAACCATATATGAATTAAAAATATGTATATATGTAATAATGAATATTTTTTTGCCATTGTACCTTGGTTAATTTATTCCAAATTCTCCTATCTACCTTTTTTACCTGTCTTTTAATAATATCTTAAATATCAATTATATTTTATTCCCATGACTTTAATTCAGAGCATTCATTTATTTCTTATTTTAAAAACCTTAGTCTTTTAAAAGCAACACTTCGTAAAAACCCCTAATCTACTTATTCCTTCGTGTATTGAGACATTAAATTCTTATTCCTTTCGAATGTTTATTAATACCATTTTTATCTTTTATTAAAATTATTATTCGATATCCCATAGTGCCTTGCGGGTATTTTCACTCTAATATTTTTCCCTTTTAAAATTTCAACTATAAGTAAAGAGTTATGTCACTACGTCAAGTTTTGCCCACCCTACGCATCCCTTTTTAGCCAACTGCTAAGCGCGCCCTCATCTAGCATCTCCCCTAACTTACGTTTGGTTGGCTCTGGTGTAGGGCAAATCAGCGTATCTTTCACATTCTTTTGATATTTATACAGCTTGCACTAGCTTAGGAGAGAATATTTGGACGTTTTTTCGTTTGTTTATAAACACCTGTCACTTTAGGCGGAGTGGATTTTTAAATAGTGTAGTTTCTAGTAATACAGTGTAACATCTTCGATCGGTGATATGAAGTAATACAGCCAGATGCGAGAGCCAGTTGGATTACAAGTGGAATTGTGATGAGATGGAATTACAATAAATTCATTAAAGATTATTTTATTGAAAGGGAAATTCTTCCTGATGTTTTTAAGTCCTGTCTTCCACTGTCGCCATTACGACAGCAATATGGATATTCTATGGAATAATTGATGGTTGGCAATGATACGGTGTGTGTTCGTCATCATACTTTACGTTGATATCCAGAAGTACCTCATATATATGTTTTCATATGGTGTTGGAGGATTAAAGCCATTTTTATGGTGATTAGAAACATTAGATTGTCTGTCGATAAAAATTAACAACTAAATAAAAATACTATTATGTATCCAATAGCATCTTACCTTGCTATATGCTTATGCTTTTAAATACTTTATTAAAAGTGTTGACATATTAAATATACATCTAAGATTCAGTGGATAATGAATTGTCTATTCACCATGATTTCATTATTATTCTGAATAATTAAGCAATGAAACCAACGAAGGTTTATTTCTTTTACCTGAAACAAAATCTATTATTCGCGCATATTGTTTTCTTTTATCTCTAATTACATTTTTTGTTAATTATATAATGTTACTTCAAATACTTCTCGTAATGATCAGGAGAAAATTAAAAGATTTCATTCTGCCACTTAAAACACAACATAAACGTAAATCAAAGAATTTGCAGTGGGCGCTGGAAAAGCATAAACTTTTATCGATTTATTTGAAATATAATTAGGAGAATGAATTTATGTCGTAAACATTATTTGTGATATAATTAAATTTAATGCGAGGTGTAATAATAAATTAACTAAAAGTTTTATAACTGTTAACATCTCATTATCCAGATATTTTTAATTTCTTTATTTAAAATGTTGATTCCATAGGTATTCATCATAAAGGAGGCTTTTCGGAATCCGGGGTAAGTCGGAAGAGGTTATTGCACATTTTCGCTCCTGGTTATGATATATTTGCGGATATTAAGAAACACTTGTCTTTCTTTAAATTGCATTATTATAGACAAACAAACAATAAAATTTTTATTTCTTTTTATACGTTTATTTCTACAGTGATCTGAACAATAAAACCTCATACTAACTTCCTGACGAAAATTCATATAACAAATTATACGTTTATAGAAAATGTATATCTCCGCTTTATTTAATCACATATTTTGATGATTAATTAGGGCCAAACTAATTATCCTTATAATATTGTAAATGCGAATGTATGTCCGAAAGTTTGAATGAAGTCAGCGTTTAAACGGATAAATTAATGCTTTTGTATCTTTGGATATAGATGGATTACAATCCAGCAATGAACATAGGCCATGTTTAATTTATTTTATTCAAATATTTTGTTTAATAATCCAAAATTTCATTATTTTTCATACACAATGAATTGACAATTTTCCAGTAACATTTAACCATATTTCTTTAACGTTGACAAGAAAATAAAAACCCGGAATAATACTTTCTCACGGACAAGTAATTTTCTGAAAAATTTACACGTGAAAAATTTAAATATAAAGTATTCAAAAGAAAATAAATATCGTGTCATATTTGAAACAAAAATCCTTATAATATAAATGCGAATCCGAAAGTTTGAATGAAGTCAGCTTCTAAACAGATGAATTAACGCTTTTGTATCTTTGGATATACACTGCTCAAAACAATTAGGGGAGCACATGGTTTTAACAAAATTACGCAAATATTTACACGATAAGTAACGTAAAGTAAAACATCCATAATTTAAAGCGTAATTGAAAGCAGATAAAAAAAAAAACTTCACATGAAAATTAAAGTTTATGACGTCAAAAAGTAGAAAAAGGAGATAAGTGTAGAAATCGGGATTTTGCAGAAACGTCTGTTTCACTGTCTCAGTCGTAAAATTCAATTGCTCAGCTTGTGTTTTGAGAAAAGGTGACTTGAAAATGTCACAACAATGTGATTTAACGAAATCCGTTGCATCCTTCGAACACTTTAAACTGTGCACGATCCCTGGAAGCATGGTCCAACTCGTCTGTGTTTAGATGCCGAAAATTGGCATAAGTCATGTAATTCAAAGTTTAAGAACTCGGTCAATTTTAACGTTAGAGGAATGGAACTTTATTTGTCTTACTTGTTAGTGTAATAGGAAATTTTTACTAAATATTACTTATAAAACCGGAAGACCTTATAAAAATTTAAATTTTTAAAAACTGTTTTTATTGACCGAAACGACTTTTAAAATACTTTTTTACCTCATTTAAAACTTTTTTGTAACTGGAACTATATGTCTATGACTAGCGGTTTAGAAATTAACCGTTGGACACCGTTGAGAGTGGACACCCTATATATATATATATATATATATATATATATTTATAAAGCTGCAAATGTGCTGAATACATAAAATTTTATCCAGTTCTTTAAAAAAAGATTTTTTTTTAATATAGTTACAATGATTCCGTAAAAAGAGTATGATGTGAACTTGGACGTAAAATACAGCAAGCGTAAATATCGAACGTTTATAATTCGTACACTCTCCTAAATTTTATGAAAAGGAGGAGACGGATAAAAATAATTCAAACCGTTCATCAAAGAAAATTTCTTTCAAATGTAAATGTTTTCTCTAGTTTGTGTGGCTTTCTGGGAAATGTTTGTAAATGAAATCGTTCGGAAAGTACTAAACATTTAAAAATCACTGGGGGAATTTTAGGTAGATTTCGTATGAAATACTACCTATTGGCGTCGTTCCTATGTTGGAATTTCTGAAAAATTTTTGCAGATCTACACCGATCATGACACCTAGAACCAAAAACCACCCTCAATAAAAAACTTTATATATATATATATATATATATATATATATATATATATATATATATATATATATCACTTTCTTCTGGACACGATAACTTCCACAAATCTCCACAAATCTCTTCCAAACTGATACATAATATCAAGAGATATAAAATCTCGGTCAGGTTCGTGAATGGGGAAAATCGGACCAAGGGGATGGAAATAGGGAGAGTTTTTTGTGAAAACCGAAAAAACCCCATAACTTCTTAATTTTTGTACCTATCAAATCAGTTTAAAGTTTTTATTACTTCTAAAAACAGGACCAAAAATTTATGTATCACAGATTTTTGATCAAATTAAAAATGGGTTCAAGGGGCGCAAAAAATAGGAGTTTTGGGAGAAAAAAATTCATAACTTCGTCAATTCTCAAGATATAAAATCCAGTTAATTTTATTGTACATCTCCTTAATATTATCTACAACTTTTATATTCACAAGTTTTTGATAAGACCAATTCGTACCGCAAAGAAAATTAAAAACGAAAACAAAAAAGGGGGGGTGAAGAAGAAAAATTTCCATAACTCCGTCAATTCACAAGATATAAAATGCCCATAAATTTATCATATATCTTCTTAATATTGTCTTCAACATTTATATAGACAAGTTTTTGATAGGACCAATTCTTACAGCAAAAACAAATTAAAAATACATAACGGTTGAAGAAAAAAATCATCTTATTAAGAATGTATTCAAATCCAAACTGCTTATTTTCTTACTCATTTTTGAATTAATGTTTGCTATCAACCGCGTCCAATTGATAGATTCTCTTCTTCAGAAACTATATAATGTGCCTTAATGATCTATTTTTTGATACAGGCGGAATATACTTCAAAAAATGATGTCAAAGTGGGCATTTTGAACAGAAATTCCCGAAGCGATTGAGTTAGAAATGATGTTAATTCAATGTATACCCTATTATTTAAAGTTATTTGAAACTATGGAAATATTATTAACAAAAATCATCATGCAAAATAGTTAAATGATGTATTTTTCCATTGTGCCTAAACTTTTGAGACACTGTAAAATTACAGGCTTTTGTGATTTTTTATTAAATTTATGATAATGTATCCATTTATAGATTTTGATATCGGTTTATTTTAATAATTTTTCAAACTCTAATAAATAATATACTTTTGTTTAATTTTGTGTTGTTATTAATAAACGACATTTTTTGTTGCGTCTAAACTTTTGAGACAGACTGTACATGGTTACTCAGAAATCCAAGTGATCCATAACAACTGCCAGATTGTTCGATGTGTCGCTGAAACACATACAAATACAGCATACTGTTTAACTGTATACTGGGCATGATACATAATGAGACCAATGTTACTATTATTTTAAAGTGATTTTTTCCGATGTTTCTCTTCATGCGCGTTAGTAAATTCAGTATGTAATATGCTTCAAATGGGCACATTTATATATGCAATAGCTTGAGTTTCTTCCGTCGATTTTATCTACCACTTAATGTTTTATTTAAACTGTCTGACTATGTATGGCTGTCCCCAAGATACAAGTAGTAATTTAGGAGTTGATTATGAATCGATCGTATCTTCATTGTTTCTAAAGGTAAAATTTGATTCGGTTTTCAAAAATTTCTTCACAACGAATTGTGTTCGTCAACAAAAGTGCCTCCTTGTTCTTTCTTTTATCACAGTAGAAAAAAAATATATTGCTCATGAAACTGACAATTATGCGTGGTATATAAATATTGTAATAAAGGAAAAACAACTTCAAAAATGGAAAATGACACAAAAGGAAAAGGTGGTGCTGTGAAAAGTTTCTAGTAAAATGCAATAAAACAGTTTCATTATCATTTGCACTGCTATTTGTAAATGGTATTCAAAAACAGAATTTAACTCTTTTGTTACAACTTGAGCACTAGTTTTTCCTACCTCAATATAACTCGTCTGCTCGACAATAATCTTTGGCTACATGTGTTGTCAAAAGTTTTTGGTCTCGTATTAATCAAACTGAGAAGTTTAACATCTAGCCCAGGAGTTAAATTATAGATGCGTTGCTCATGACGTCATGCTTTCAGTAGAATTTGGAATCGCTTAATTTGGCATCCAAATATAGAGCGATTGAGGAGTAAGAAAAATAGAAAGAAAGCGGTCGTTTTTTTTTAAATATTGTCGCTTAAGCAATGTTTTGCTTTTGCACGTTGGTAAATTGCTAAGCCCAAGAGCTTCATGTCTCGAAGGATGATATCTCTTAATTCTATCATAATAATCATTTTTCTGAAAACTATTTGAGGAGCTTTCCAATTTTCAGTCCAAAAGTGTCTGATTGTTTTTTCGTATCGTAGTTGTCGTAATTTTTTCTGCTGCATATTTTCAAGTGTTTCGGTGCAAATTAAATATTTCTGGCAAGCGTTTTTTCTTCATTTTCGGTCCACTGATGCTTCTGAAACATTAGCAATCAATGCAAATTTTCTATGGCGGAGAGCTGTATTTATTAAAAAAGTTTAATAATACACGAAATTTCCAAAGGAGATAGACATTCCTATGATAAAAATAAACGCTGTCAAGCAAAAGCTTAAACAGGGATTTATTTACTAAAATATAAATATATAAATAAGAGATCAAAAGTAATTTACTTAGCCTCACACTGTTATAAAAGCACCCCACAAGCAATACACAAAAGTAAAAAAAAAAAAAAAAACTCGACACACAAATAACTGAACAACATGACTTTCAAGAGACTACTGAGTGTTACTGTCACAAAATGATGTCTAGCAGTTTTAACTATTGTATATTTTTTTTATCTAAAAACGCTATTATATACGGAAAGGGTAAGTTTTTTTTTCGTATAATTATAACTATCAGAAAATAAATTTTTATACTTTTAAGTACCCATAAGGTTTATTTGTAATTTGTACTATACAATAAAATATGTCATCATTTTTATGCAATTAATGATGCATCAATTCAGAAAGATATGATTAAACATGTTGACTTCTTTCATAAATAATTTTATTTATTTCAAAATTAAATATATTCAGTTTTATTGTTATGAAATTGAAAATTAAAACTTTTATCGATAATTTTTGGTACAACGATCAAAATATTACATAGAATTATTATAAAATTACATGCATTTCAATTTTACGATTAATATTTGCAGATGAAAATTAGTAGATGAGTCCATATTATAAGAAAGTACTACTACAATATACAAATACAAAGTTATAAATATGATAACATTGATAAATTGAGTAGCAAGGAAAAAAAAAACCTCATTGTGATAACCAATCTAAAAATCTATTAAGTATAAATTATTAAAAAACAATAAATACTTAAATTTATGTTTATATGATTTCACATTTAAAATGAATGTTTGTACATCAAATTTTATGTTTTGCGCATTGGGCTTTTCTTTTGATGCGGTAGGGGGGGGGGGTGATTTACGCATACAGACTGTTATATTTTTAACTGGCATCCAACAAACGAAACCATATAGTTCATTTTTATGATTATTTTGTTTACGTATGTCCAATAATAACTTTTAACAGTTGTATATATTTCATAGGGGATTTATTGTTGGACAAAAAACTCTAGTTAAGGTCCGATTTACGTTTTATCAGGTGCAAAAAATGATTTTATGTATGATTTTATTTTTCAAATGCTTAAGGGAACAAGAAGAGTTTGAAATGATTGAAATATACTGAAGTCTTATCGTAGATTAGATAACCTGTACAAAATTTAGCCCATCATTTTTCTATGTTATTTTTAATTTTTTTCATTTATTTATTCTTGTATGATAGTAATAAAAATATCTAATAAATTTGAAAACAAAAATAACACAAGTTTTAATATTGTATGACAAAATTACGCTTGCTAATCTAGTTTTGCCCCTATTTGCAAGAATTCCTCGATAATGCTTAGTCTGCGTGGCTCAACGTTTACGGCTCGTACAAGTGTAAGTTTCGAAATGTTATAATTGAAATTTTCCAGCTGTACGAGAAACCCTCTAAGTAGTTTGCCCGTATTTTTCGTTTTCCAAAAACAACTTAAATCGATTGTAGATAAAAAATATTTTTAGCATAATTTTATTTTACTATGTATGTCAAATAAAGGGGCCAGAATTGTATTTTAGAAACGAAAAGGGAAAGAAAATTTAAATTAATATTAGTTTTTTAAGCATTTTTATAAAAATGCAGAAAAGCCCCAAATGCTAAACGTTCAAGCACCATAAAAAATAATTATAATACAAAATATTTTTTCGCCATTTCAAATTTTTCAGGTCACCTTAAGATTAATAGCAACAGCGAGATTATGAAATACTTTCCAATACATTCAGAACGCTGTATATCAATAGTTGGAAAAACGTTAGAATTTTTCTTCCATTCCTGTATATGATAGATTGGTAGTTATGCTACATCGTATGCTAAAAGTTAATTCAATTAAACGGATATCACAGTTTAAAATTCCCATACAACAATTTCCGCCAATAAACAGAAATGTAGTCTATATCCTTTCTGTATTCTTTCATATGATCTATAAAATTTATACACACCAAATAATATGCAATAAATGTTTATATTTTAAAATACGTACCACAACTGAACAGCACTGCCAGAAATTATCCTTCATAGGAATAATACTTGTAGGTGTCCCTGTAAATGACGATAAATTATATGCACAACAGATTCTTTAGTAAGCGCTTATAGTACATCTCAGTAATATAATTTTCAATATGTTTAAAATTATGTAATATAGTTAATATACACCGCAAACGATTTTTCCCCATAGGCTGTAATGAGAATTCTTTTGAGTGTCCCTGTAAATGAACCGTAAGTGCTACATACTTCATTTGCAATACCGAACATACCGTAGTAAACTCCAATAACATATATGAATTTCATGGTAATAGCACTATATTTATGCGAGTTAGAGCACGGACAGACGTACAGATAAATCCAATTCATAAACGCTTTTAAACTTTGATGCAAAATGTTAAAAATTGGGCAAACGTCACAAAATTAAATATTTTGTTAAGTTACACAGTATTTACATTTTGTTTCTAAAATAGCAATCGTTTCGTTTATAGGGTATCTTACGGCAACGTGTCAAAAATTTCATATTAAGATCGTCTATTACGCGGGAAAATGAGCGGTATTGGCAAGAATAGGATTTCAAGTGAATTTGAATAATAATGAAGTGTTTCCACAATACACTGTGTTGGACCACACCACGTTATACTAATTTGCGTGCAAAAAGTACGTATCATTCCAGGAAGAAAATATTTCTTGGAACCTGTTTATTTTATTTTCAAAAAGCACATGATTGCAAAAATAAAAAAATTAAAACAAAGTTTAATAAAATTGAATATGAATGTAATATCTTAAAAGGAGATATTGCGAAGTTTCACTCTAATAGCCATCGTTTTAAGCAAGGCAAAAGTATCACTAGCGGGGTAGTTTTCCGAAATTCCCATTCAAATCTTGTAATAGTATTTATCTATAGCTTCCATTATTGGGAGTCTATGTAAAAATAGAGCATTTTAGCGGTCATACAACAGCGTAAAAGCAACAGCAGAGGTGCCACGTTGCCACTAATCCTCCGTAATATGTGGGTTAATTTAACCCTGGTTTAATACATTTCGCACCAGAATAATTTCTCACAGAAAAAATTAAATAACTTCCACATTGAAAACTAGAATTAAATAAATAAAGTTTCATCAAATAAATTTTCTGGTTCGAAAAGTTGTTAAAATGGGTAAAATTAACCTTTAACTGATGTCACAGAAATTGTCACATAACTAGTGTGAAGCAGTCTGTGAGACCGCTCCATCGAAAGATGAATAAAAGGCATGATTAATTCACAGGATGGTGTTTTTTTACTAAACTTTTTGCACAGGACTGTTATAATTAAAATTCAACTATTCAAAAGTCTCTAGTGATAGTACTAAAATTACAAACGGAACAAAATTCCTGTAGTATTTGTAGTTAAACTGAAAATTGCAAGTTAAACTATAAAAATTGAAAAAATCCGCGGTCTGAGAGACCGGTAACATCAGTTAAAGGTTAATCCACGTATTACGGAAGATTAGTGGGAACTTGTCACCTCTGCAACAGCATTCTCTTACCCAGCTGTAAATTTTTGCAATAAACATTCTGTCATTTACTTGATTACAGTTTTGTTATGTGATTTTTTCATGCTTTTTGTTTCTTTCCCTCGTGCAGTATTATATTTAAGCTCGTCGCAGCCGACATTGGTTATTTTTTCCTTTAAATTAGCACGTAGTTTTTGATTGCAGAAAATTAACACCAAATTGAATGAAAGAAATATTTTTCGAAAGTTTGGATCAATTATATGCATTGTTAAAAAGCTTTTAATTTTTTACACTATTTTCATTAAATTTATACGATACTATCCTAGAATTTTGAACAATTAGAATTATCAAAATGTGTTGCTTAACTTGCTTTAAGTTTTATTTTCACCAATCATACGTGACATAGACTTGTATAGACTTAAAATATTTATAGAATTTCTCAAGCATTCCGTTGATGTATTTTGTTTTCATGAACAACAGTGCATACAGATGAGAAATTCTCACCCCGTATTAGCTAAATATTCAGATCATGCTTAAAAATAATTTTCGATACTCACATGGTTTTAAATTTTCGATTCCCTTTTGTATGTTATAGCAAGAGAAAATGCACCTATTTCAAAATCCCCAAAAGGATGTTAAGGCTTTGTTTACACTTTAAGTAGTGAAATTGACAGAAATATGTAAATTTTCCTTTTACCAAGCATCTTTTTCTTGTTGAAAGCAAGTTACATTTTATTTCATTCATTCACCAATACAGTGACGATGGAATTCAAAATTTCATTAGAACGTTAGAAGATTTTGTATCACATGAGAGTGTATGCGGTCCATACAGCAAAGAAAATTCAGAATTCGAAATTCAAAATTGTTTTCTTCCTTTTGAATCAAGTAATGTTTCTACATTTTCTAGAAAAACATATACTTTTATTGCATAATCTTGTAAAAGATATTCCAACAGTTTACACTGGTTTCTAATGAAAGTCAAATGCATTATATAAAAGTACGCATGTCCAGATTAAGCTATCCTTTATTTGAAATCAGTTAAAAATGGATAAATTACTAAAATAGTTCTGAATATCGAATACGTATCTGATTATATCCTATTCATACATCAATATGCTTATCTCTCTATTTGCTTTCTAATTTATTTAAATAGTTTAATAGGAATAAAAATTCGACGACGTTATTTAAATGTCAAATTTTTCAATTTGAAATTTCTAGAAAAAATATTTAACTACATTGGCGATATTAAACATCGCCAGGAAAAATAATCTAGTATTTATTTAGTAACTCATTTTCTTGATCCACAAATATAAACATTTTTCTTTAAAAGCATTCATTCTTCCAGCAGACTTTTGATTCTTTCCCAATTATCTATATTTCTTTCTTATATATTTCGGTATTCTTAGTAATTTTATATAGACTTTTAGGAATATACGTTTTATAGATATTATTTTATAAGTTTTCTTTTTAAATCCTTCGTCCGGCCTGGCTGATTCTCGTCTGTCTTTCTATATATTTTTGAGGAATTTTAAATGTTTCTCATTATTTAAACCCTATTAACCAAAAAATAGAGTTTTAGTCCAATGTTAAACATTGAGATAAAATTTGATGCAGATATCTTCAATTTGAAGATAGTTGCTGAAACTGTTTTTTCCTAGGCATGCAAAACATCCAGCATTAACATATTGTATTCGAGCATTGAGGATTCTGAGTTTTGTTTATATATGCAAGGTGCACTATAATGGACTAACAGATTTAAAAATGAAAAAGCAAACAAAGGATGACACATATTATAACTAATGTAGCAGGCGATTAAAGTTTGAAGTTTGGAATTTCGTTAGTAGTATTAGGTATTTATTACTAAATGTCACCGACACATTGCTCTGTACTATCTCATATTGTATGAAGGCTTGAAATAACTTCACTATTTTAAAATTTATCTAACTAGGGAGCTGTGGCCCCTACGATATAAGCTCGTCAGCCCCCGTTCAGACAACGCAGACTCTAACAGCACGCTAATTTGATCGGCTTTAAAAAGATTTCGGAAGACTGAATTATAATTTGAATCTGACAATTATAATCTGACGTAATTTTCGCCAAACTTTTCTTTCTCTTTTTAATATTCACGTAAAAATACTTTTGTTAGAAATGAAATATTATGATCATCTTAAGATATCAAATAAATGTGGGAACGTCCACAGTTACTCTTGTGAATATTCGTGCGGTTTTTTACAAATACTTGCAATTATTTTACTATAAAATATAATTAAGATGAAAAGTGATATAACCTTTAAAATACTATTGTTCTCCACTCATTTAATATACATCTAATTTGTAACAAAAAGCATTCCCCTTGTCTATATAATCAATCAAAATTTTGTTACTCTGGTGACCAGAGTGTCACAAGAGTCATTTAATATATACATAAGTATTTTTTTTTTTGTTAGAAATTAGATATATGTTTGTGTGTGGAACACAGTGGTATTTAGCTGGTTATATCAATTTTTATCTTACTTATATTTTGTAATAAAATAATTGGAATTATATATGAAAATTTGCTCTAATTATCACACGAGTAACGAATGGACGTTCCCATGTCTCGCGCAATTTTTAAATTTAATCTGTTTCGCGATATTATTTTTTGTTCATTTTACGTAATAAGTATAATGTGGCGTCGTAAATGTAACGTAAATTCTCCTCCTATTTAAGACTTCTAACGCATGTTAATGAATTTATTATTTTACAATACTCTTTCTCTTTTAAAATTCACGTGTAAACATAGTTTTTATGACGTAATTTTCAATGACTTCCTGCTTTTTATATTTTCTATTTATAATAGTCACGAGTAAAATAAATTTTTAATTTGAAGTGATCTAAAAATGATTAAATTCCTATGTACAGTTTTTGCTCCTATAAAACTTTTTTAATGGAACGATTTTGCCCAAATTTGGCATAAAATATTTCTTAAAATAATTCTTCGATTTGAAAACTGTCTGCATCAGCGTGTTTATTAAACATTTCTCTATAATATTACCGATTTTCATATTTTTGTATGCAACAGTTTTTTTTAATATTAACAAAAAAGGCCATGCTTAAGCATTCAAATTGGATGTCGATCTGCCGGGAATATTTACGCAGATTTTCATTGGTCCATTTCCAAATCAAAACTTTTTTTTTATATATAGAAGGATTTTTAGCATCTCAACAGCTGAACAGAATGAATAAATAAATCAGAGTGAAGGTATTGCAGTTGGTCACATGCATCGTATTGTTTAAAGAACGGTCCAAAGTATTTATATCTCGATTTGTTTGGAATACGCGCACACATGAACGAAAGCGTTGTAATAATAAACAAGAATGAAAAATCATGCGTTAAACATAGATTATAAAACCAACACTTACTAAACGCTTTAACAAAACTTCGTCATTTAGGGAAATAGGGTATGTAAGATAACTAAGTAAACATTTTAGAAATAAACGGTCCAGTGCGAGTATTACTTGCACACAGAGGGTTCTGTGCAATAATACATGAATTAGTAAGTGTATTATTAAAAAAATACCGTTGCTAAAGAATATCTGTTTATAAAATTGACTTCACTTTATTAGAAAATTTTCATATTATGTACATAAAAAAATTCAAGTGAATATCTTTGGTAGATTCTGAGAAAAAGTACATTAATTTAACATGGTAGATATAGGAACTTCCAACAGCAGTTAAGTAGGTGAAAAATTGTGAAACTATTCTGCAAACGTTTTTGGAGATATCATGTGTACAACTGTAAAAATCTTCAATTTGAGAAACTGTTAAAATGTTTAATTGTATTATAAATAAACGGTCAAGTGCGAGTATTACTCACGCACAGAGGGTTCCGTACAATAATATATGAATTAGTATGTGTATTATTGAAAAAATACCGTTGCTAAAAGACTACTAAGACTTTGTAAAAACTATACAACGTAGGGTTGGGTATAGCTGTGTAGTATAGAAGGTGTAAAGAAACCTGAAAATACTTGCGAACGGAGAGAGATGCAGCTAAGCAATTGAGGTAACGGTACAGTAAAGCGACTATGCCCGACCTAATGCAAACGACAGCAGCGCCCCTAGTGGCGAAATTTGGAAGATTGCCATTGCAAATCGAAACCGAAAAGAGGTAGAGCAAATTTTCCAATTGGAAAGTTTTGGAGCATCCATTATTTAGTACGCAACGACATTTGGTTCACACGGATAAGATAAATCGTCGTCTGCATACTCCAAAATGTCCAAAATCGATGAGTAACGATTCTACTATGCCTATTCACATTCCGGAAATGTAGCAGTGCACAATTTCAGATTGTGACATTGTACTGTGCTGTAATGTCTGTAAAGATTTAATTTCCAATGCATTTAAAATTTTAGGAAAACCTTTTCAGGGCCAGAAGAATTCTGTTCGTAAACTGATGAAATAATTGACTGACACCAGAATATTCAAACGAATTTCTCAGAAAACAAAAACCCGCTAATTTGCACTTTCATTACAAAAGCAAAATTTTAATAAAATATTTTTGGTGCCATTTGTAAATTTTGAAATTAAAATTAGGTGGCTGGACCATCTAGCCACCGCCCTTGAAAGGGTTAAATCTATGTCGTCGTATTGAAGAGACTAGCAATAGACATTCCATGCTGAGAAATGTGCATGCAGAATTACTCTCACGAATACAAACGTGTATCGTGAGCAATGGCGAACTTTTCGAACGTACTGAATACAGTCGGGCCTCGTTATCCTGACACCCGGTTTTCACGTCACTCCGATTATCACATCAGTTTTCCAAAGTCCCAATTTTCTGTATATGATTTTAATGTAAATAAACTCTGGATTTTACGTCGGTGAAAAAATTTTAACTCCGGATATCCCGACGATTTAGGAAAATCGTCCATTTTTCATAATCCATCTTATAAGCCTGGAAATTAAGCGGAAAGAAATGTCTTAGCCAAACGTTTCACAAAAGTGTCTAAAATATCCATTGAGATAAACGAGAAAACATTATTTCAATAAATAAACCCACACACTACGAATGACTCACTCAACAGATGACCAGTTCATCAGATCTCGAGTGTATAGAAGGTAATGAAGAAGAAGACATCCCTCTCCCAATATTGTTTAAAGAGTTGTTAGATCGCGAAATAGATATAACCGGAGATGTCCAGGTGTATATCGATTTTGATAAGCATGTTACCAAATCACCAGATGCAACGATTTCTGAAATTGTAAAAGTGATAAAAGAGAAAAAGGCTGAAATTTCTTCAGACTCGAAGAGCGAAAGTAATATGGAGCTTGAACAAAACAAGCCTCCGACTAAAACCGAAGCACTGCATTGCATTGAAACGACCTGAAATTATCTAATATCTATTTCTGAAACAACGGATATTGATTACAATCCATTCTATAATATTGAAAAAATAATTTTAGGAAGCACATCTACGTTTAAGCAAAACTAAAATACATCAATATTGCATGTAAATAAAAAAGTAAGCCATCAGAAATCTAATTTTTATTCTTTTCATTCCTGTTTTTTTGTGTTTATTTTGTTTAATAACAATGTTTTATTGCTTAAAATGCCATAACAGTTATGAATTTAAATTTGTCTTAAGTTAGTTAAAAATACAGCTTTTTATAAACATATTTTTATCTAACTCCGCTTATCGCGACACTCCGCTTACGACGACACTTTTTTCTGGAAATGAGAGTGTCGGGATAAAGAGTTTCCACTGTATTAACTTTTTATCATTGTGAGACAGTTTGTCTTTTTTTGTGTGTGTGATGTTATCAAAATGTATATAAGTACATATTTATAGCATAAATTGTGCGTATTTCTTCATATATACCTCTGACTATTCCATTGAAACGTTTACATAAAATGGAGTGCATCGATTTCGGACATTTTTGGGTAAACAGATGAAGATTTACCTTATCCATGCAAACCAAATGTCGTATTCTATTATTTAATTGATGCTCTAAAACTTTCTAACTGGAAATTTTGCTCTATCTCTTTTTGTTTTCGATTTGCAGTGGCTATCTTCAAAATTTCACCACTAGGGGGCGCTGCTGTTGTTTTCATTAAATCGGGCGTAGTCGCTTTTCTATACCGTAACCTCGCTTGAATAGCTGTAGCTGTCTCCGCTCAGAAGTATTTTCAGGTTAAAGGGACTTTTATTTGCACCATGTATACTAGAAAATTATAAATGGATATACCATGAAAGTTCAAAGATATATGGAACTTAATAATAGAAAATGTAGCTATTCTGTATATTTGTTATTCCATATAAGTTTTAGTTAACCTTTAAAGACATAGTAGGTATACTGAGAGAGCCACTCAATGGAAACTAGTCGCGAATCCCATAGTATTTATGCGATTCATTCTCATTAAATTAGTCTGTTTTTAACAATTGAATGTTTATTGCTTTTATACTGCTACTTGGCATTGAATTACATAAATATATCCTTAAAATTTGTTATCTAGGCTTTAAAAGCCGATGGAGCATAGAGTACGCCGTCCCTGTCATTATGTATGTCCAAAGCGTCCGTGTCTTTAAGTGTTAATATCTCGGCTAATTACCGACGATTTTTTCCGAAATTTGTTATCAACAATGCTTTTATACTTCTGCTATGATAGGTACCTCCAGCTCTGCTCAACATTTTTGCTGAAGCCCGTAAATCGAAATTTGAGTGTAACGGAAAGATGCGATTTTCTCAAAAACTATATGACCTAAGGTAATCGCTATAATTTTCCTGCAAGGTTTAAACTAATGTCTGCTACCTCTAATTTTTTCATAATTTTAGTTTCTATAGATTCGGAATTAGATGGCGGGGAACATATATTTGCACTACATTTTCCACCATAACTTTGAAAATATAATAACTAAAATAAAATGAAATATATTTTTGATTTCAGCGTTACGAAAGCTTTCACAGGATACTCCACACAATATACAAACAAAAGATTTTTTTTCAAGTAACATAATTAGCCCTCTACATTTTTCCTAAATATGTTTATGAATATTTATTAATCTGTAAATATGTGGGTCAATAGTCTTTATTACTTCTCCCAATTTGAAATTTCCACGTTGCATATTTTATGAGTCGAAGGGCTGTGACAGACAGACAGACAGACACAGGTGTGACCGTATAATGGTTCCATTTTTACTTTTTAAGTACGGAACCCTAAAAACGCATAAAACATTTGAAAAACTGATTTAAGCAGTTACCGTCCATAGCCAAATATGTATTCCAATTCTTTTGAACAGTCGAGCATTTGATATGTAGGTTGATATATGTACTATATAATGGAGAAATTTAGTTTAGCAAGAAAACGCATAACAGGTTGAAATTTCTCTTTCAGCAATTTATACTAATAGGTGGAAACATACTTGAAGACTTTTGTGAAACATTGTAGTTTAGCTAGTATCTTTATTACACGCCACTGTTTACCTAAACTTTAATTCGAAACAGACACTCTTAAAACTACTGAAATCACATTTCTTGTTTATAGACGGCCATGTATCCAATTCTTTGCTTGACCCTGTATATCATTTATCTAATATTCTACAAACATTTGTTAGTAAAACTAAATGCAGTTCAGTGTAAAAATGCATAACTCATTTAAAAAACCAGCTTTAAGCAATTTGCACTCATACCCAGTAAACATTACGAATTCTATTATGTAGCCCTGTACATAAATTATAGCATTTATTCATACCATATACTATGCATAAATATAGTGAAACATAAAAGCCCATATCATAGTTAAGAATGCATTTCCAGCAATCATTGCTACTGAGCAGACTTCGGATACAATAAGTATCTGAATTCTTTTGTGTGTCTCTGTAAATGCTATGCACTTCGTATAAATACTTGATATAAGTTATCGTAAACCTCAGCGACGTATATCAATTGCATTAGACAGGAAAATATTTAAAATAATTAAAATACACCGCAAACAATCCCCTCCACCCCTATATGATTATGTAACGAAAATTTTTGTGTGGCCCTGTAAGTGAATAATAACTATTCTTTGCATCGCATATTCTACATAATGCATATTTTAGTGAACTTCATTAATGTATATCAATTTTTTTATGTTTGAAAGCGTGTAATATCATTAAAAATTATTTGAAACGATTTTTTCCCATAGGCCGTAATGTAGCGGAAAACTTTTGACTGCCCTGTAAATGAACTAAACATGCTACAAACTTCATTCGAAATAGGGAACATTCGATAGTAAACGTCAATAACATCCAAAAATTTCAGGGAAATTCGAGTATATTTACGTGAGTTTGAGCGCGGGCAGACGGACAGAAAAACCGAAGTCATAAACACTTTTCAACTTTGTTTGAAAATGTTAAAAATGTATATGTTTCAGTTTACAATTCTAAATCGGACTTTAAATTAATTTCATCTATGTTTTTATACGTGTCTATATCCTTAGAACTTGAAACAAGGCCTAAGCTTAAAGCACTAATGGACGTATCCTCAATAAAACATTACTGATACCCTGCAAATCATGTTTCTAATACCAGAGTCCATTCAGTCCATCCAGATGGGATTTCTTTTCTTTATAAAACACAAATCATAATATCTTCGTTTTTAGTTTGTGTTATTTTGACCCCTTCTGTTACATAGAAATTCCGTAACTTAGGTATCCATAAGTTCCTTACATTTTTCACATCTTATATATATCATAGCCCGAAATTACACTGTGTATTATTCTCTTATGTACACTTGATCCAGTAGTCATAGCCTCCTATATTTTTTACATGTTTATTACCACTTTTCCCAAACTATAATAATTGTGTGGAATTCTTTAACATGCACTATAGGAAGCTACCACAAAGAATATATTTAGAAAATAGTGAGTGCGAATATATAAAAAATACAGGACGCTGCAGCACACACTTAATTGTAATTTTACTTTTATTTTCTCTGATGCGAATTTTTATTCACAGCCAGCCTAAAAATCTTCTGTTTTTAACACTTTCCAACAAAGTTGGAAAGTGTTTATGACTTCGGTTTGTCTGTCCGTCTGTCCATCTGTCCGTCTGTCCATCTGTCCGTCTGTCCATCTGTCCGTCTGCCCGCGCTCTAACTCCCGTAAATATACTCGGATTGCCTTGAAATTTTTTATGTTATTGATGTTTACCATAGCACGTTCCCTACTTCAAATGAAGTTTGTAGAATGTTTAGTTCATTTGCAGGGACAGTTAAAAGTTTTCCGTTACATTACGGCCAATGAGAAAGTCGTTTCAAATTATTTTTAATGATGTCACATACTTCCAAACATAATAAAATGATATGCATTTATCAAGTGCACTAAAATATGCATCCTGTAGAATTTGTGGTGCAAAGAATAGTTATTATTCTTTTACACGGACATACAAAAGTATTCCATTACATAATGATTTAGGGATGGAGGGAATTGTTTGCGGCGTATTTTAATTATGTTAAATTATTTCATATATAATGAAATTGATATACGTAGCTGAGGTTACTATACCTTATTTCAGGTATAATACGAAGTGCATAGCATTTACAGGGACACACAAAATATTTCAGATACTATATTGTATCCGAAGTACTGTACAGTAGCGATGAATTCTGGAAATGCATTTTTAGTTATATTGAGCGCTTTTATGTTTCACTGTATTTATGCATAGTATATGGTTTGTATAAGTTCTATAATTCATATACAGGGCTGCACAAAAGTATTCGTAATGCTTATTGGGTATAAATGCAAATTGCTTAAAGCTGATTTTTAAATGAGTTATGCATTTTTACACTGAACTGCATTTAGTTTACTAACAAATGTTTGTAGAATATTAGATAAAATGATACACAGGGTCACACAAAGAATTGGATACATGGCCGTCCATAAATGATAATTTCTGGAAATGTGATTTCAGTATTTTTAAGAGTGTTTTAGTTTCAATTAAAATAGTGGCGTGTAATAAAGGTACTGTTGTACAAAAGTATACAATTATGTCTCCGTCTATTAGTATAAATTGCTGAAAGAGAAATTTCAACCTGTTATGCATTTTCTTGCTAAACTAAATTTCTCATATATGTAGTATATATTTCAACCTACAGATCAAATACAGGGCTGTTCAAAAGAATTGGAGTACATATTTGCTATCGACAGTAACTGCTGAAACCCCTTTTTCAAATATTTTATGAGTTTTCTGAAATGTTTACTTAGTTATCTTATATACCTTATTTCCCTAAATAACGAAGTTTTGTTAAAGCATTTAGGAAATGTTGGAAAGTGTTTCATAATCTATGCTTAACGCATGATTTTTCTTTCTTGTTTTTTTTTTGTTGTTGTTTGTTTGTTTGTTTGTTTTGTTTTGTTTTTTTATAATTTTGACTTGCATAAGCTGCTTTTTTCCATCGTAACCAGAATATTTACAATCTATAAAATTTGATACATGCTTAATACGATTCACAGTGGTCAGTTTTTAATACTTTTCAACATAGTTGAAAATTGTTTATGAATTGAGTTTGTTTGTTCATCTGTCTGAATATCTGTCTTCCCGTCTGTCTATGCTCTAACTCGTGTAAATATACTCGGATTACAATGTAATTTATATGTGTTATTGATGTTCCCTATGGTATGTTCGATATTGAAAGTAAAGCGTGTACTATTCATAGTTTATTTACAGGGGCACTCAAAAGTATGAAGTTACATTATGGTTTATGTGGAAAAATCATTTTCGGTGTATTTTAATAGAGTTACGATATTTTGATTTTAATGAAATTCATATACCTTATTTAGGTGCACTAGAAGATGATTAGTGTAGAATATGTCATGTGTAGCACTTAAAGTACACGTACATGGGAACTCAAAACTGTTCCGTTATTGTAAGGTCAATGAAGAAAAATCGTCTACGATGTATTTTAATTATTTTACTACGCGTATTACGAACATAATGAAAATGAAATAGATATGAATTTATAATGTGCACTAATACTTGGTTTCTGTAGAATATGGTGTGCAAAGCATTCATCATTCATTTACAGAGTCACTCAAACAGTTCGATTGTATAACGGGGAAAGAATGTTGCCAGCGTATTTCAATTATATTGCATTATTTCAAACAAGATGAAAATGATATACATCACTGAGGTTTACTTAAGTTACTTGCAGTAGAATGTGATGTACATTGCATTTATTATTCTTTTAGAGGGACCACATAAGAGATTTCAGGTATATTACTGATTTCGAAGTGTTGTCTATTAGGGAAGATTGCTGAAAGTGCGTCTTCAGTTATTGTATGTGTTTATAAGTTTAACTAAATTTTTGTGTACTGCACAGTGTGCATAAATTCTATAGAGAATATACAGTGCAACACAAAAGAATTCCTAACTACTGAGAAAGAGCATGAATTTCTTAAAGATTTTTTTTTAATTTGAGTTCGTCAAGTTAATTTCCAAGCTCAACTACATTTAGTATAATACTAAGCGATGCTTGTAGCATATAAATAAAATCATATACAGGGCTATCCAAAGAACTGGATACATGGCCGCCTATGTATAGTAATTCCTGGAAGTGTGACTTCAGTAGTTTTAAGCATATTTTTGTCTCAATTAAATTTTAGCATAATATGTGGTGTGTATAAAAATCTGTATATAATATACAAGGCTGTACAAAAGAATTCAAGATACGTTTCCGTCTGTAGGTAGAAATTGCTGAAGGGGAATTCTCAACAGTGTTATTCGTTTTCTGACTAAACTAAATTTTAGCATACTATGTAGAATCTGTACAAATCTATAGACCATATACAGAGATGCACAAAAGAATTGGAGTACTTTTACGGCTATAGTCGGTAATTGTAGGAAACAGGTTTTTAAATGCATTATATGTTTTCTAAAATGTTTACTTAGGTAACTTCTTTACATTATTAAAAGACGAACTTTTGTTAAAGCATTCTAGAAGTTTTGTAAAGTGTTTCATTATCCCTGATTGGCGCATGATTTTTCTTTCTTGTTAATATTTAGCACGAAAACGTTAAATTTTCGAATTAATTTTTTACTGCTATGTAATTGGGTTTCTTTTTATTAAAAAAGCCTCAAATGATCATAATTTATGTACTTCCTCAAACATAATAATGTATGTTTACAAACTTGTCCAATAGCATCAGTCGTGCCATGCAGCTATTAGATATTTAGTGAGGTTCGTTGTGGGGGGGGGGGTCGAAATTAATATTTTACAAAATATTTTGTTCTAGTAATTGTGTATTTAAATAAGTTTTTTTTTTTTTTTAAAGAAAGTTATTTCATTATTAAATCTGTAAGATAATTTTTATAGTTTCTATTGTTGAATTCCCTTTGGGATTGTAAAATTGTACCATTATATTGAAGTACAAAAAATTGCGCGCATTTCCATATAATAATTTCGCTAATTCTGAACAAGATATCTCTGACATAGTCTTGACATAGTAGACTCTGTGATAGTTTTATGATGAGCAGGAGCCGATTTCCTGTTGGAAGATGATCTGTACTTCGGAAATACGCTGATCTACAGGAAAAATTAACGGAGTTACCAGCAACTTGTGGATCGTCGAAACAATTGTTATCCGTAGGGTTGTAAGATCGCCAGTCATGTTAAAAATATCATAAAAAAGAGGACGAATAATTATCCCCTTGAACTACTGCCTGGACATTAATTTTGGTAGTATAGTGGATGCTTGGGGTCGATAAAATGAGTACCAAGCTTGCTTGGGAACTAAACACCGAGGGACTCGCATAAGGCTGACCACCTGGCCGAGACGCATGCTGTATAGCACCTCGGGGCCCAGGGTCAAGAAAACAGAGATGGGCACTGTCGGCCCAGATCCTTCTTGGATTGTATAGCCACAGAGTTTTTTAGTTTAGTTTTTAGTGGATGCTATCATCTTTAAATACGTGTGTGCTTGGGATGCACAAGAGCAAAATGTTCTGCGTTAGGAATGGCCTCCCTATTCTCTGTATCAGACACCAAAAAAATTTTTCCGTGCGGGCTGTTGAAAATGACAATTTACAAGACGAAATCCACTTCCATCGAAGATTTGAACCAGGAAATTACATAATAATATAATGACGTCACTCAAACTGTACACAAGATAGTCATAACGAATTTGTTTGGTGATTCTACCACTTCCGAAAAAGTGGAAGGTAGTCAGTTAGAATATCTTTTGTGTTAATTTGGGTTAGATTAAAAAAAAAAAAAATCCTTTTTTTTTAAATTTGAGTTAAAAGTTTAATTATTCATATCTTCCTTACGAAATATCGTACAGAAACTTTTTTTTTGGAGGGGGGGTTGGTAATTGAAGTGTCTTTCCAAGCGATAAGTCACAACATCCCATTTTTCCTCTCAAAAGTCAAAGTTGAATTGGGCATCTGCTATCAAGTGCCCTCTTGACTCAAAATGTTTTAAACAAGAGACATTCCCCTAGAACTGACTGAACACATTTTTCAGCATTTTTCAAAATCACAACGCATTTTCAAGAAAAGAGGACGAATATCTGGTGAGACTTCTGTTATGTTTTAATAGATTTTATGCTTTCTCTTTCAAAGTGTGTTCTGCTTATTACTACTACAGCAAAATAACATTATTATTTTACTTGATTGAAAAAGCCCTTTGACAATTTGCATGATAAATAATTATAATAGGAACTAATAAGTTTTCTTTTTGAATGAACGGTAATTAAATGAGGTACATTTAAACTTCCAACGTTACTTAGTTTCTACGTACAAAACTGTGTCGTTCTTCGCATGGTATGGTAAAATTTATTCCTTATCCTAGTTTCAATTTCCTTTTTACTGTTTATAGATTACGCATCTAAGAATTAGGCATAATCCTATTTCAATCCACCATTAGGCGCTTTTTAAAAATATGCCAAAATGGCAACTTTTTAATTGTTTATTTACATTTACCGTAATGTAACTGCAATAAATAAAAGGTAGACTGTTACCATTCTTAATTTTTAAATGTAGTTACACATAGGAAGATAATGGTTTTAGAGATAAAAACGTCATTTATATGAGCCTAGGAACAGACCGGGTGTGAAATTTCATTCGTTCAGACAATTTTGGACAAAATAATGTTAATGGAAATACAGAATTATCAAATTAAACCATAATCAAACGGATGATTTTTTATATTTTGCCTTTATGAGTTAAATATAAATATTTTATTTCACAAATTTAATAAGACAGATATAAAAAAAGATTATATGAGCTACAAGAAATAAAGTTTTTGTATACGTTAAAGATTATTGTGAAGAATTAAAACACACTGAATTGCACAAAAATTATTAAAGCAGCGATCACTATATCGAACAGATGCCCGCTTCGCGTTCATGAAAACAAAAAAAATCCCTGGATGCAACCTTCGTTGTGTTGGAATCTGAAACATACACGAAAACTGTTAATGCATTGATGACTATATCCCATATATGAGCTCTTAACGCACATAAACACAAACATAAAACGCTGGATACAGCTGTCACTATACCGCATATATGAGAGCTTCGCGCACGTGAAAACCCCCCAAAAAATCACTGGATGCAGCAATCTCGTGCTCGTCGTATTGAAATCGAAAAATACACGAAAATTGTTAATGCAGTGATCAACACATTTCATGTATGAGCACTTTGCGCACGTGAAAACAAAACAATCATTCGATACAGCAACTTCGTTGTATTCGAATCGAAAAATACACGAAAATTGTTAATGTAGCGATCAATATACCGTATGTATAAGCGCTTTACGAACATGAAAAAAAAAATTAGTGAATGCAACAACCTCTATGTATCGGAATCCCAAAAATACCTGAAAGTCGTAAATGTAGTAATCACTAAAACATCGACTATCAATAACTTTCATCAATAAAGTGTACAATATATTAATAAAAACAGAAAAATAGTAATTTTAGATATTTATTTGCGTACATTATTTCTTTTAATATTTATTTACCTACTCCTTCGGGAGTACTGCGGAACTCCTGGATTTGGACGCAGTACGTTTGTTAGAAAATCATAATTTGTACCTAATTAATTCCAATGCTCTTAAAGTGATAAGTAAGATTCATTAGGAGTTCGAAAGACAGACTATTAGAAATACGATTTTAAAAAACCTGATTTATTAACATTAAAGAAATTAAAAAACAGTAGATAAAGGTCTTTAGGGATTCCAAATGAAGGTTAATGATCTGTCTTGACTGATAGATAAATGACAGTATCAGCTTCGATGAATCTTGCGAACGTTGCGTTTGATACGGAGTAGCCGTGCGAATTTGTCAACATATATTCGCCTAAAAATAAACAAAGACACCTCGCATAATTAGGATGGTTTCGCGGGAAACTTTTGATCGCAGACCAAGCCCCTTTAATAGAATTAGTGTGCACACTTGTGACTTGATCTTTACAATATAGAGAATAATTGACACGGATGTTATTAAATCCTTTCTCTCCGAGGCAATTATATAACTTAAAGCAATCTGACACTATGGTCGATCCGGGTAACACCCAATCTTCGATCACACTCAACAATGACTCATTCGTTCGATTTTCCACTTCTCTAAAGAAACACCTATTTGTCCCTCTTTCTACTCCTCAAAACACCCCCAGTGTTCGTCTCTTGGTGCACCACCATTATATTTCATTTTAGCAAATGTACTTTTAGCAATTTCCACAGTTACACCGATTCCACCGAGCTTTTCACGTCCCTTTCCCCTTCAAAATTAGTAAATTTACATTAATGCACCAATTCAAGTAAATCCATTCAATTTTCCACATTTACACACACTTATGTGAGTTTTTGAAAGGATAACAAATTACATACTTCCATTAAGGGGACAGTTCCCCTTCAACCGGTCAAAAATGCTAGAAAACTGATTCAATTTCCATACCTTTTCACAAATTAACTAATAAAGCAAATTCAGTGAAATTTTTTGAATTGTTAAGAATAGCTTTACTTGTTACAATAAACAAAGCAGATTGATGAAAAATATTTAAATTAATTAGGAAAACTTAATTAAGTAACCTACTGTTTTTTTTGTTTGTTTTCGTAATTGCCATATATCACTGCGCGCATGATTTCTCAAAAACTAGTAAAGATAATGGATTGAAATTTTTGGAGTGCATTAATATTACACTTCTGCATAAAATGAACTAAAATCTTAGAATTATCTTAAATAATAAAAATTTTATTACAAAAAATATGCAATAAATTTTACAGATTTTATTTTTTTAATTTTTATTATTAATTATAAATATTATAAATAAAGATAATTAAAAGATTTTAGTTCATTATGTTAAGCGAAGTATTATCTTTAAATTAACATCCATTTAAAGTTAATAAATTAAAATGAACACGACATATCATGCGCGCAGTGATATATAGTAATTATGAAAACAAAAAAACAGTAGGTTACCTAATTAAGTTTTCCTAATTAATTTAAATATTTTTCATCAATCTGTTTTGTTTATTGTAACAAGTAAAGCTGTACTTAACAATCTAAAAAAATTCCTTCAATTTGCTTTATTAGTTTGTGAAAAGGTATGGAAATTGAATCAGTTTTCTAGCATTTATGACCGGTTGAGGGGGAGCTGTCCCCTTAAGCGGATAAACACACATAAATACAAGTAAATGTTTAAAACAAGAGTGTAAATTGTATGAAAAAAGTGTAATTTTATAAATTTACACATGTATTTACATAAAAGTGACTAACTAACACATTTATTTTTTAGAGTGCAGAAATAATATTGTTGAGTAGAAATTATAACAATACATCATCTATAACAATATAACATCTCTAAGTTTGCAGTTTATTTTAGGTAGATTCCATTACAAAAGGTAAAAAGCTACCTATTGCAGCAGTCCGGAGGAAAGCACTTCCGGAAAATTTTGGTAGGATAACTCTAGGATAGATGGCCACAGTTTTTAAAGATTGAAATAAAAATTCTTAGAATGCAAATACAAGAAACATTTATGCATATTCGAAATTCTTATACATATGCTCATACTATTTTATGCAAAAAATAATTATATATTGAAAACAAAAATTATTAAACAAAATTGAAATTTAAATGGCAGATGGCCATCTCTCCTTAAAGCCGAGGAGAGATGGCCATCCAATACAAGAAAGAAAATGTAAAGTTAAATAGCAAAAAAATAGCACATTTCATATAGTTAATCATGAAAAATATCTAGTAATTTGTAAATATGCTGTTATATGATGTAAATGAGTGAAGGAAATTCGAATTAAAAAAATTGAAGTATAATTTCAATACTTCACTGTTCGTAAAATTTTACTACATGCTTGGCAAAGGTCTTGATAATTTGTACACGTTTCATGGAACCACTTCAGGTACCTTATGCATTGTATCCAGACATTCTTTTTGGATGTGATATTATATTGTTTTACACAACCAACACAGTGATCCTAATCCAATCCACCTAATCCAATTCTATTTACTCGGATTCTGTAGAATCTGATAATTTAAATGTATTTCGTTTTCTTCGCTACTGGAATTGTCATTTTTTTTCTCGCGTTAATTGTAAGTTTATTACGTTAATGTAATTTATTTATCAACTTTATCAATTTCTATTATGAAAGTTTTTGACGTTTTTCAGTATTTTCTGAAACAAATAAATCGTTAAGTATTATTATATTATTATTATTATTATTATTAAAATATTTG
Source organism: Maratus speciosus (assembly GCA_963932465.1). Lineage (NCBI taxonomy): Eukaryota > Metazoa > Arthropoda > Arachnida > Araneae > Salticidae > Maratus > Maratus speciosus. The sequence continues at coordinate 196,391,690 of OZ010800.1, read as the reverse complement.
TATTAGTTAAAATTGAAATAATTATATCAATTAATATATTTATAAACGTAAACGTTATATATTTATTTTAAATTTTATTATATTTAGTTAAAATCCTCACTAAGTATAATTTTGAAATGTTGATTAAAGGTGGCCATTTCTCCTGAAATTGAAGGACTGACGGTCGCCCAATTTAAAGCATCAATAGCAGTTCTACGTCTTTGTTTTAGTCTTAGAAGTAAAGATTAGATTATGTGCGTGCCTTAAAAGTCCATATAGTAAAATATATATATATAACGTACGTACTGCAAAATATTCAGATACCTAAGTCAGAAAAAAAATATTCAACCACCTATTTAATTTACATTAAAATTACACTTACTTTTTATAATCGAAAAACACAATTGCACGTCGCAATAAGTAAACTCGTTGAACTTTTTCATACGAACAATGTTTATATTGCAATCTATGTACAAGTTTTCAAAATATTTAGACTGGCCATCTAGCCTAGTATTACCCTATATTTTCACCGATCAAGACCACCAGACCCCAAACACACCCTCCGTTCTGTAACTTATATATATATACATGTATATATGAAATTAATTGTATGCATAGTACATACCAATGTCTCGACCGAGTTCGTTGGCCAGCTTCATCCGCCATCTTGTTTCAAAATGGCGGCCATTTGAAAAAAAATTAATTAAGAATTTAAAAACCGATGCAAATAAATTAAAAACGGAAAAATATTTTTTTCCTTTAAGATTTTGACCTTAATACAAGGATTCCGAAGCATATTTTGTTTTGCCTTTTTCTTAAAAAATGGCTGAGATAAAGCAGCTTTAATTTCTAGGGTGGCTGACATTTTCAATCAATATGATTTTTGCTATGTAACTGTCGTATTTATAAACCGATTTGTATAAGATTAAACATGTGCATAGTACATATGAATGTCTCGACAGAGCTCGTTGGCTAGCTTCATCCGCCATCTTGTTTCAAAATGGCAGTCATAAAAAAAATTTATTGCCGCGCAATGTTTAAATATTATTAATATCCGCTATCTTCACATTCACGCCAAGAATGGCAACAGTTAGGGAAATATCGCCGAATTTGGTGACCAAAAATAAGTAACCATTAATGAAGCCTACTTGGCAATAGCTTACTAATTTGGCGCAATTCTCATTGAAATTCAGTATTGACGAATATTCTAATATCGGGTTTGTCGCGTTTTAGCTTCTTAAAATTTGAGTAAAATTTGCAGAATTTTAAAACCAAGAAATGTGAAAGCTACCTTTTCCTCGCGGCACATGCCGAAAGGACTTTTTGTATTTCAAGTGTTTGTCTAATACTGAAATTTTCAAAGCATTCACGTCATTCGGCTACTTAATGTAGCTTTATTGCCATCATATTTAAAAAAATTGTAATTATCATGGTTTTAATTTTATTTAATATGTCATTAATGAAGGCGAATTTCACTATTTCAAAGAAGGGGTGTAAATCTAGCAATCTGAATTTAAAAAAAGTAGCGGTTTGGAAACAATGATCGAGAATTAAAGTCTCATTCGAAGTAAAGAACATGATGTTTATATCATTACATTAGATTATTTTATTTTATGCTACAAGTTAAACTCCAAGTTCAGAGCATTTTTTTCTGGTATCAGAAGCAATAAAAAGGTAACTATATATGCTCTTTCTAAATTTTAGTTAAATATAAACAAGTAAGTTGAAAGATACAAGTAAGTTGTAAGTTCAGAAAGATACTGTTATATTCTGCTCTTTACTACTTTTTTCGGTTTATCAGTATTAGATACTAGCCTAAAGAAAACTATTTTCGTTGGCATGGGAATCAAAAGATTTTTCGAAAATGCTTGAGCAGTAAATACTAAATTATTTAAAAACAGAATTTAATTTTTTATTGCGATATAGAAAAGTTTTTATTTTATAAACTCAGAATAGTGTATATATTTTATTGATTTCACTTAAGTATAAAGTGACGTTATTCAGATAATAGATCAAAGAGACGTTATCATTTTGATTTAATAAAAATTTAAACCTATAGTTTTAAAGCACAATTTAACTCCACTTGTACGTATCACATTTACCAGATGTTCTATAAAGGAATGACTGATTCAATAACTTACAAACGGGAACAGATATTTAAAAAATCCTTGCAGGAGGGTTATGCATGAAGTCAGAAGTTTTTTTACTGTCATTCTCGATTTTAGTTCGAATTACATATAATAGGTGGCGCTGCGAAAAAATAAGTTCTAATTCCAGACTCTATTTTTGGTACTTCGTGATCCATTCAATACATTTTAATCTCCATTTTTTCACATAGGAGAAGAGAGAGGCCAAAAAATCGAGGCTGTATTTAGCGTCTAGTGCGTGCAGCGCCATCTATCGCTTCTATTTGTTACTAAAACGGGAAATCGCAGCATAAAAACTCATAATATCATACATAACCCTCCTGCAAAAAAATTTTAAATAGTTATCACCATTTGCAAGTTATTGGATTTTAAAAGCAGTGAGTTCTTTTTAGGACACCCGGTATAAATATGTAATGAAAAACATTTTTCCAGCTTTGCTTAAAGTAATTTCTTCATAATTTCATACATATTATCAAATACGCTATTTATATAAAAAGAAAAAACAAAACACTTTCCTTCATGCATTTTCTAAATCAGATCTTATGCGACATTCTTCTTTAAAAAGATTCTAAAAAATTTTTACTATTCCAGCGTTTCATACTTCTCTGTATAATAAATTTTGTCCCTCTTGGTATGTAATACTATTTCTTAGTGTTGCATATCTAAATCTTGTTCATATTTATATTGCTTTTGTTGAATCCGTCTTAGTCTTATTTTATAAATAGCACTTACGCTAAACTATCCAAAAATTACTCATAACTTTTTATTTTAAAAAGGATTACAATTAAAAAAAGATAACTCTTTTAAAAAATAATTATAATGTGGAAAAAAAAGCTTTTTTCTGGGCATTTAAAAGTTTTCTCTACTTTGAAGAGATTTTCTTTTTCTTCATTCTTATTAAATTTTAATGAGACACTGTCGTGAAAATACTTTGGGGAAAGAAAAATAAAAAAATGACTTATTTTCTCTGCGTGTGCATTTTTATTTTCCTATTTCAAAGTGTTTTCTTAAAAGTATCCGCATCGAACGATAAAAACAGATTTCAAGTAAATAACTTGTAGTTTATATTATTACATTCTTAGGATTTTAGTTTGTTTTACAAATTAAAATAGTGGATATGAACCTTTATATATGGCATTATATGTAGCAAAAGGATAACTATATGTGTCTCTCATTTTATTCCAGTTAAATATTAAGAAATATTGTGCTCATATTTATATTACTTTTGTTGAACGCATGTCAGTCGTATTTTATAAATTACGCATACATTAAACTAGCCAGGAATTACTCATAACTTTTTATTTTAAACAGAAAAATAGAAAAAGATAAAACTTTTTGAAAAATACTTATAATGTGGAAGAGAAAAGCTTTTTTTCTCTGGGCATTTGAATGTTTTCTTTTACATTTTACTTTGAAGATTTTTTTTTTCTTTTTCTTCAGTTTTTTTAATTTTAAAGAGACACTGTCGTGAAAATATTTTGGATTACGAATGATTAAAAATGACTGATTTTCTCTGCGTATGCATTTTTATTTTCCTATTTCAAAGTGTTTCTCTTAGAAGCATTCGTCGAACGGTAAAGATTGATTTTCGAGTAAATAACCTGGAGTTTATATTACTGCATTCTTAGCATTTTAGTTTGTTTTTCAAATTAACATAGCGGATATGAGTCTTTATATATGACATCCTAAGTAAGAAAAGAATAATTATATGTGTCTCTTATTGAACTCCGGTTAAATATAAGTAAATATAATTTTAAGAGTTGTTTGCGTACTCAGAAGTTTATTACGTTTTTCTTTTTTAGGGTTCCCTATTTAAAACTTAAAAGCGGAACCATTATAAGATCACTCGTGTGTCTGTCTCTCCGTCTGTCACTCCGTCTGTCACTTCTTTCTTCTCGTTTAATAAATTTTTATTTATAATGGACTCTCCATATGGTATTTTAACGTATAAAAGAATTATTTACTTTTTGTTTCTGTATATTTCCCTCATTTTTGCTGCAAGTCATTTCCAAATCCCATTTTATGGCCGAAAAAAGCACTATAAGAAACAAATTGATATTTTGCTTTAGTTTAGCTATCTTTTAAGATTCCATTCACACCATTTTCATTTTTTAATCATTATTTATATACAGGAAAAAAATTTGTCAAGCTGTGTATCCTATGGGATACTCCAGGTCCGAAGAGGTTAAAACAATATGATGCGTTCCAAGATAATTATTCATGGCGGATAGCAACGGTGGCACGTTCTCAGAAAGGCTAACCAATGATATTGCTTTATGATAACGTGTCTTTTACGCCATTAAGTGATACTTAATTTAACGTTTATCTGTATTTTTAACGATGTTTTATGTTTTATTAGTTTTTTCTTTAATTAAATTTAAAATTGAACCATTGGGTGGTGACGTGATAATATAGAAAGAGAAAAAGCAGTGAAAAAATTTTGCGACGAATAGTTAGGTACAATAGATGAGTTTCAACTTACATCACAATCATTTATGCACCAGCCGACAAGAATAGTTAAGCAAAACAATGTTAACTGAACAAATATTCAAGATTATTTTTTCCTGTTTTCATAAATATATTGTAAATTTTATTTATGAAAGTTACTAATAGTTGGCTCTTTAGTGAACTTTACTTTAGCGAATTTCGTACATCTTAGAGATTGCTACAAAACAAAGTTGCTGCTTGGAGTTATTCTTTTTTCTTGATGGGCGCGTTGTATTAGTGATCACAACTTTGACAAATTCCTGTATTTTTGTTTGTTATCTTCGAAATAATTCCCACATACAGCTCATATTCAAAATATTAGAATAATTGAGAAAAAGTAATAAGTAAAATTCATTTGTCTTTTATTTATTTTTGATACTAAGTAAATACAATTAAATTTCTTATAAATTAAATCTGGAATGTTTAGATAATATTTACAAAATTACATATTTACAAATTTACACATTTACAAAATATAAAATACAGTACAATAACTGAGGTATACAGATTTCTGAAACACATCAAAATATTAGAATAAAATTTAGATTGGTTCAAAATATTAGAATATTTTATTTTACGCAACAATATTACCTTATGAATATAAAGTAAATGGTAGTTACTATTTTGTAAGCTTTCATAACAGCGTACAATCGAACTTGCATACTATAACAAGGTGTTCACCAACATTTCGATCAATATTAGCCCAAATAGACTTTATACGTGCCACTAACTCAGTTTTACTTGAAGGATGATTTTCTTGGAGGTTTTCTTCATTATACACCATACGTTTTCGATGGGATTAAGGTCTGGTGAGTTTGGTAGCCAAGGAAGTACCTTAATGTTGCATTGGCCTAGCCAATTCTTAGTTGACACCGAGGTATGCGGTGACTCTAAATTTGTTAAAAGATGAAATCATCTTCAAATAAATCTTCTGATGGTGGAATCATGTAATATTCCAAAATTTCTTGATATATCTGAGAGTTAACCTTTTCGTAGACGATGCATAACTTTCCAGGTCTTTCTGCACTCATGCAACACCAAACCATGACACTTGCAGCAAATTTTACGGAACGTTTAAGGCATTCTTTATCAAATGCTTCTTGCTTCATTCTCCAAACTGGAATACCTTGATTACCATATGAAACACATAAAACATACTTTCACCACTAAATAATATATTTTTCCTATATTCTTCGCGCCATAAACGTCTTGATTTATACCAGTTTAATCTTATACGCATTTGTTTTGCAGTTATGAGAGGTTTTGTTTTCGGTACACGAGATTCAAACTTAAATTTATGGAGACATCTTAATATTGTCGATCTAGAAACTTCAACTCCTTCTTCTTTCCATTTTAAGTGCAAGAATCGCACACTTTTAAAACTGTTTTTCTTAACTGTACGCTTCAGTTTCCTGTCATCTCTAGCAGATATTTTTGGTTTTCGGCCGCCCTTTCAGCGATTATTTTGAAATTTTCCAATTTTTTTAATTGTGTTAATATTTTACTAGCGCGTGATTGCAAACATTGTAAATAATTCGCAATATAACATTGCTTTTTACTGTGCCGATACAAATCAACCATACGAAGTTTAATAGATTCCGGAATATCACTCACACGACCCATTTTAAGACAAAAAAGCAAACAAACTGCAAAAAGAATGCTGATTTTAAATAAAATCGCCTGAATTTAATCAATGATGCCACCAGTTATGAATTGATTATAATTAAAGGAGAATTAATGTGAAATATTTCGAACCACTTGAATAAATATTCTAATATTTTGACTTTCCAAAATAATTTTTTTTTCAATGAATCTTTTCAAAAAAATATTAATTTTAAGATAATAAATAAGTTTAATTAACACTAAGTTCTTAATAAAAAATATCGTTTACATATTTGCATTAAAAGACATTAAATTACCAAACGATATTTTCAATTTCTAAAAAAAAAAGTAACTTTCCTAATACTTTGAATATGAGCTATAGTCGCTGTCATACACGGAAGACCATGAAAGCCTTACACGGTCACACCGTCAAAGTCGAGCTGGTATTGAATCAGTGAACATCGGCATAAGCTTGTCATTCTGTGGCCGACAGGCTAAATCAGTGGCCCACTGGGATCTGTGGGTCCTTGAAAAATTAAGAAAGATATGTAAAATAATAATAACAGTTTTAATTTGGCCTTGCATAAGTGAGGGAAAAATCCACAAATCTGAGAGAAGTTTAACCTCATTTAATAGAAGATGTTGTCATAATCTGGAGAAATCTGTTTATAACTGAAAGAATCTTATAAATGAGACGCGCGTAGATGAGAACTGTTAGGTATGTATCTCAATCTTATTATAAATAGCACTCCGTCTAAACTAAGTTAAGAATTAATATTAACTTTTTATTTCAACCATTTCAGTATCAAGTAATTGTGTTTTTCTAATGTTGAATGCACATTTTCGAAAATTTTTATTTGAAAATAAGTAAATGAAATTTTGCAGTTTTTATTCACCAAATTTATAGAAGTAAAATTTTGTAAAACAACCGGTACAAATCTTGATTAAACTAATTAATATAGAAATATTCCACTATCAAGATTTAGAAGGCTTTCTTATAAGATATTCACAACATTGAAAACCCCACCAGTGGCCGAGAGGTTCTGTTCTCGAAACTGGTAGACGGGAGGTGCTGGGTTCGAACCCAATCGCGCTCGTCGGCCTAATCGTTCGGAGTTTTCCGGGGTTTTCTTTGAACCTTGGATTTCCTTGCGTTAATGCGGGTTAGGTTCCCTTAAAAAGATCCCTACGGAGGGCGCTCCCCCCCCCCCTTAGGTCCTATATCCCTCGTGTTGATAATTGGCCGTCATAAACCCAACCAACCACAATATTTAATGCTAAAGCCAATAACGCTAGGCATTTGAATGGGTTTTTTTTTACTTATACTGTATCGAGAAGAAGGTTGTTTTTTTTTTTTTTTTTTTATCTTATTTCACTATTTTATATTTTGGAGAGAAAATTTGCAGTAAAAATATTTCGAAGAAGATATTGACAGAAAATAATAGTATATTTTCTCTGAATGCGAACTTTTATTTTTGTACTTTAAATAGCTCTAATACAGAAATATTAAAAACACTCACATCCAACTTTAAAGATTCATTCCAAGTTATAAAAATGAAGTTTCATCTTCGGATTCTAAGTATATTTAGTAGGTTTTTAAGTTTAACTGCTGTTACAAGAACTTTTTCTATGTTATCATAAATAATAAAAAAAAACGTATGTGTGTCTCTCTCTTAAATTTCAGTTAAATGTAAGTAAGTAATCTAAATTTAAAGAACAACATCCTTGACTTGTCTTTTTTTAATTTTTTTATTACATTTATTTTGAAATAGTTGCCTAAAGGAAATGTATTTTTGTTAAAAACGAATGAGTATTTTTATTGATCAATATTTGAGTATGAAATTTTAAATTACTTAAGAACAGCCTTTAATTTTTTATTAAAGAATATAAATGTTTTGAATATTTTATAAAATCAAATTTGCGTCCGTATAAATTACGTATATATACTGAAATAAAAAGTGATTTTATTTGGTTAATACATTCAGAGAAGTTATCATTAACTTTTAAAATATTTATTGTATATTCCAGCGTATAAAGCATAATTTTAAATATTTTTGGTAATATTTTTCAGGTGCACCTTATACTCCGGTTATAAAAACGAAACTGTTGGAAAACTACCTTTTAATTTCTCACCGCTTGCGTTCCGACCATACATTCTATGACAAAATTTGCTCGTATAGTTGCTATCTATCACACCGTAAAGTTTTGCCCCTTTTTCCGATACACCCTGTATATCTCATATTCATTCCGGTGGATAAAACACACAGGCAAAATTTTTGCATCGTAAATATCTTAGCTCAAAGTCATTAGTAATTTGGAATATATCATTGTTGCAATTTCACTGACAGATCGCATATTGCAGCGGGCACTGTTTAGCGCACAATTAATGCCATTGTGGTTGTAACTCGTATACAGTTGTGACCATAAAAAACATTTTGCGCTTTACTACTTGCGTAAAGCTAACGAAAAAATGTCTTAAATTAATTAATTAACCCATATCACAATATATATTCTAAACGGAAAATCAAAACCTACATTAAAAAACTTATTTGCTTAAAATACGTTGCTAAAACACATTAAAAGTATATTAAAAACCTATATTGACATGTTTCAATTCCTTCACTGAGTCGTCATCAGGATGTATAACAGAAATTACAAATACAATGCACATGAAAACTGGGAAAAAAATCATCGAATACAAACAAGTAAACATATAACGCCCCCTACGTTTTCGATATCGCAGGTGTTCCTTCCATTTCGCGATTCCGCAAATTGGCCAACTCCTCAATCCATATATTCGGGATGCGAACAAATAACGTATCGTTACAAACTCCTGAACCTCTTAAATAAATTTCAATATCAAAAATGAGGGGGCGTTAAATGTTTACTTGTTTATGTTCGATGATTTTTTCCAGTTTTCATATGCATTCTATTTCTAATTTCTGTTATACATTCTGATGACGACTCAGAGAAGGAGTTGAAACATGTCAATACAGGTGTTTAATATATTTTTAAACGTGTTTCTAGTAACGTCTTTTAAGAAAATAAAAATTTTAATATGTGTTTTGACTTTTCCGTTTAGAATAGTTTTTGTGATATGTTTATTAGTGGACGTAATTAAGATATTACTCTTCCTTATACTTACATTTGTAATTAACCCAAAATTAAGTTTTAAAGATATTAAAATATTACATTGTCATCGAACCCTCACCTGTGTACATAATTTTTATAATCCGAGCATATCAGAGAGTGATTGAAAAATCGGTAACAGAATTGCATCTTTACGTATGTGAACCAAGTTAAGTTAAATAAAATCGTGTCAAAAATTTTATTTGTGTGTCAAGAAGAAATTTCTTACCAAGCAAACAAATCATCCTTACCACCTCAGAATAGAAAAGGTTTCTCTACACAGATGCGTTTTTATTGTCACGAAAGATTAAGTTCTAGGAAGGTTATCGTAATATGCTTCTTTTGTTGGTTTTAAGGTTACAAAATAAATTAAATTTCACTTATCCAAATTCTTGTTTCGGTAACAAATGAAAAATAAATTTACATTTCAGACAAACTAACAATATTTGTAGGTAAAAAACTTTTCAACAAAAAAAAAAAAAAAAAAAAAAAAAAAAAAAAAAAAAAAAAAAAAAAACCATTTAAGATTCTTTTTGCGTGCAGATAGCCAAAATATAAAACTTTGGAAGTGCAAGCTGGGCCCGCACAAAACTGTGCTGAGTGAATTAATTTGCAATCCTCAAATCACAGCGCTCTAACCTTGTTATACCCATAATATAAGATAACGCCATATACCTTTACAAATCACTGAAGAGAAAGGCAAAAGAAATAGTGCTCGCAGATTTCAATTTAAAATTTAACTCTAAATTTATATATTTTATTATCTATAATTTTACCCTAATGACGCGATTTATGCCAGTGTTTATATTATGCGAGCCATTCCGGCCAGAGCGGCTACTACTATGTCGAATTTCATTGTCATCAAACAAGCAATTTACGAGGACTAGCGTCAGGAAGGTACTATTTAAGTTAAATATCATGAGAATATCATGTGAAATAAGGTCTATATTTCTTCTAAGGTTATCTTCTTTTGCATTTTTCTTATTATTGACGCTTCTTTTACAAATGATCATTATTTTCACATTTTACTATTAGTTTACAAATCGGATATTTACAAACATTTTAACATAAATAAAGATGTAGAATAAAAATATTGAATAATAGATAAGAAATATTACATATCTATTATTCAATATTTTTCCTCTTAATTATATATATATATTATAATTATTTATATATTAATTCAATATACGGTATTACAATATTAAAATATTGTATAATCATCAAAAACTCAGCTGTGAATGTAATTTTTATAATTCAGCATATTACACAGTGATTGAAAAATTGATAACAAAATACATGAACCACGTTAATTTAAATAAAAGAGTGTAAAAGGAACGTATTTTCATACGCATATGCGTCGACAAGAAATACCTTAACAAGAAGGCAAGAAATCCTTATAGTGCGTGAAAAAATTTTAAGGACAGAAAAAAAGTTAAACATTTTGATAAATTTAAAATGTGATAACTGAAATCGTAATTTAATGTTGATCATAAAGTGGAAATACTAATTTAAAAGTCAACAAAATCTGTGAGCTTTTTATTGCAAAAAATAATAAGTATGCAAACAAACGCTGTTTTTGTATGTGCAAAAACTTTAAGAACTAGTTTATAAAAATGAAAGACATTTTTCTTCAGCTTCAAAATTCAGATCTACAATTGAAGATGAGTGGTACAAAACCAGTCCCGAACTGTGCCAAAATTAATAATGTCAATGAAAGATAGAATATTTGCAGTTATTAAACGCAATGGTTGGTGCATTAAGTATTTGTTTCTTCGTTACTATATTGTTTAAATTTTGGTGTGCTTAAAGTTTTTACACTGACAGAAATAGTGGGGTTTTTTTACAATTACATTATTTTCGTAATTAAATACTTATAGATGAATTTTGTTGACCTTTTTATTTAGCTTTTCAGCTTCATGATACACATTATAGTACCTGATTTGAAATTTATCAAAAAAAAATTATATTTTTTCATGTCCTTAAAGATTTTACACGCACTGTACTGCCTCGAAATAAGGATTTTATTGTCTTGACAGAAATGTTTTTATCGTCAACGAAGATTGTCTTAATATTTTATTTTGTTAACTTTAACCCCTTTAAATAAATTAAATCCAATAAATTAATGTTGCAAATAAAAAAAGATTTTTGTAATTAACGAAAACTAATAGATATATTTTAAGTAAAATATTTTTTAACAAAAAAATATATATATATATATTTTTATGTGAAAATAGCCGAAATGTAAAACTTATGAAGCATATTCAGAGTAGACTCTTGCACGAGTCGGGTTATACTCGACCCGAACAAGAAAATTCTATTTGAAATCAGCATACAACCCCACGCGGAACCTGCATTCTGAACCGAACTCGAAATGGAAGGAATATAAATCATGTTTTAATGTAATTATGAAAATTAATCTACATTTACATCTCTAATGCCAATTTCATCGTTTATGTAGAAAAATGTAAAAATCAATATACTTTAATATTCAAATGTAGTAAAACCTCTGAATAGCGTACACCCCTGGATCGTTGAACAGAATCCTGGATCGTGTCGGGTTGTCTCTAATTATCTTTTTTCGAGTCGGGATGACTCTAATTTTCTTTCTGCAGGTTGCTTTCACCCAAGAATATTTCTTACTGGTCATATTTATGTATTTTACAAGTCAGGTTGTTAGGATTTTCAAAAAAGGTTAAGCAGAACTATTTTCAGAAGAAAATAAATATGTACTTGAAAATGAATGAGTATATATTCAGTTTACTGGAAGAGAAATGAAATGTATTTAAGAAATGTTAACATAGATTATACTTTCTTTAAGACCCATTTTTTCTTATATCGGACTATCGAAAATATTACATTTCGTTTTTGATACGCACAAAAACACATGTATCGTATTTGTTATAGTTTATGCACACATGCACTTGTGAAGAAAATTTCAAAGACAGTCGAACATAAACTCAATGAAGGAGGTGCTTTCTGGATTCTTTTCTTTAATTATTTTGATGAATATTTACAGATGCATGGTTCTATACATATATACAATAAAAATTCTCAAACACTTGATCTGGTTCTTCGAAATAAGGGAGGCTTAGCCTCATCAACAAACTGTAAAAAATTACAGCGATCATGCTTTTAAAATCAAAAAAATCGCTTCGTATCGTTCTACCCACAACAAAACGAAGTCGCATTCTAAGGTGGGATGCGCGCGCATCGCGCGTCCTTCGTTGCCATGGGAGCAGAGAAAAAGTTTCTCTTCACACTCCCCACCTGAACTCTTAAAGAGTTCACAAATCAAAATTCCATCATAAAATCATAAAAATTCAAATTTTCGTATCAGTGGTTCAGTAATCTAATACAATTTTTAAAATTCGAATACAAAATACTAAATATAAGAATTCAAACAATATCTAATTAATCACTTAATTAGTCAAATTCAAAATATCAATAAATTCTAAATAAAACACTTTAAATTCAAACAAAGTAAAAATAATGACAATTAAATAACACACACATTTTTTTTTTCCGTTAAATCATATACTTACTTATACAACCAAAATTCAAAGATTCTATATATAAATAAGAATAAAAATCAAAAAAGAGAAAAAAAATATTTAGAGTCCTAAATGCAGAAAAAACAAACTAAATAAATGTCTATAAAAGTTTATGAATGTTTATAAAAAGTCTGCAAAAAGTCATTTTGTCAGTCATTTTGTATTTCAAAGGGATACAAATGCTGGATGGATCTTTTTAAGGTCCCACTCGCTGTTTTTATTTCGTATGAACGAATATTGCCATCTCTTCCAGGAATGGCAGTCTGAATCTTACCAAGTTTCCAAAGAAACTTATTTTTTGCGTCATCTTGAATTAAAACAATATCGCCCACTTTCAGTGGCGTATGGGCATTAGGATTTTTCAATGAATGGGCTGTTTTCAAATCCATCAAATATTGTTTTTTCCATTTGGTCCACAATTGTTTCAATAGTAAAGATTGATATTTTTTTCTTTTTTTTTCTTTTTTTTTTTTCTTTGATCTCTTTGAACAATCTTCAATTATTTCAAAAAAATTGATAGGAAATGAGAGTTCTTTTCCAAAATTTAAAAAGTGCATTGGAGTAAGAGGTTATGGTTCATCGCTGTCGCTATATACATGCGTCAGTGGTCGCGTATTCAAAACTGCTTCCACTTCTGTCAACAGAGTCGCTAATTCATCATAACTTAAGAGTGCTCTACCAATTACTTTTCTCAAACAGTCTTTGACTGACTTTACTAGTCGCTCATAGAAACCTCCCCACCATGCAGCTCTTTCTATTATATTCTTCCATATAATTCTCTCTTTTGTAATAAAATTTAAAAATACTTTGTCTGTCAGTATGTTGTATAAATTTTCGAGTTCACCTTTGGCCTTTTTGAAGGTTTTTGCGTTGTCAGAATAAATAATTTTGGGATTTCCTCGTCTAGCTGTGAATCTTCTGAATGCCATCAAAAAGGAATTTGTTGTCATATCAGACGCGAGTTCCAGGTGAATGGCTCTAGTCACACCGCAAGTAAACAGGACAATGTAAGATTTTTAGCGTTTCTTTAAAATTTCTGATATAGATCGGACCGGCGAAGTCTAAACCGCAGATTGCGAATGGCGGTGCTTCACTAGCTCTGTCTTTTGGTAATGGTGCGGTGATCTGGTCTGCTGGTTTGGAGAAATATTTTTTACATATTATACAATTCTTGATAACACTCTTGACCAACTGACGACCTTTAGGTATCCAAAAACGAGATCTAATTTTTGCCAAAGTACTGGCTGCCCCTCCATGCATAATTTTCTCGTGCTCTTGACGAACTATTAGAATAGTTAACCAAGAATGTTTGGGGAGAATTATTGGGTTTTTCTCTTCTGCGGACAGGTTAGAAAATTCGAGCCTTCCGCCCAACCTCATCAACCCGTTTTTGTCAATAAAGGGCATGAAATTTGATAAGGATGACGTCTTATCCATTGATTTACTATTTTTTAGAGATTCTATTTCTTCCTTATAAAATTGTTTTTGTTCAGATTGTATCAAAAAATTTTCAGCTTCGAGTAATTCTTCGGTTGTTACTACGTCTTGCACTTCAGTTGATTTTTTCAGCTTCATAATGAATTTCTTTACCTAAACAGTAATTCTCAAGTTTCTCTAAATTGCTATATTTTGAAATGTTTATGGGATTTTCGAGTTTTTTGACTAAGCGCTCGCTCTGAAAAACATCGTTAGGATTTTCTTTGTATTCTAATTCATCTGAATAAGCAATTTCTTTGTTTTCTGATATTGGCCAATACTCAGAAGGTAAACTTAGCCATTCTGGTCCCTGTAACCAAGTTGTATCATTGATTATCCTAGAGATTTTTGATCCTCGAGAAACTATATCAGCTGGATTGGCAGTACCAGGACAATGATACCAGTTATCAGGTGAGGTCAATTTATGGATCTCTTCAATTCTGTTTCTGACAAAGGGTTTAAACTTTTTAGGGGATCCTTTTATCCAAAAATAGGATATTTTTGAATCTGTCCAGTAATAAGTCGGTACATTCAATTTTAAAGCTTTCAAAATGTTACTACTTAGCTTGGCCGACAACAATGCGGCCATCAATTCAAGCCTTGGCAAGGTAAGCGCTTTCAGTGGAGCAACCCTGTTTTTCGAAGCAACAAAAACTGTTCGAACATTTTCGGTGGTTGTTGCTACACGTAAATAAGCAACCGTACCATAAGCCTTCATTCTCGAATCGGCAAAAATATGTAATTGTAGGTCATAATCATGCCAATTGGTGATGTCAGAAAAATAGTATCTGTGTACTGAAAAGTTTTTCAAATGAGGGAGTTCGTTACACCAGCTACTCCAAACTATACGTAAATCTTCGGGTAAGGTGTCATCCCAATCTAGACCTAAATTCCAAATTTGTTGAATTATACATTTTAGTCTTAATGTAAATGGTCCTAGGAATCCAAGTGGATCAAAAATCCTACCTAAAACTTGTAGAATAAATCGTTTGGTGTCTATTCTTTTTAAAACGAAATGAACTAAACCTCGAACATCAAAATAAAGTAAATCTTTGGAATTATTCCAAGCGATTCTTAAAACTTTATAAGGGAGATTTTGTTCTCCAAAAGCTTCAGAATTAACTTCTGAAGTTATGCCATTTTCTTTCCATAGTTCACTAAGTGGTAAAGAGTTCGTATGCCATTTGTGTAAATGCATACTTGCATTTTCAAATATATCAATACATTGTAAACTCGTGGATAGGGCTTGACCAATATTTTCATGACTTCCTATAACGTCATCAACGTAGGTATTTTCATTTAAAAATTTTACTGTATTTGGATATTGTTCGGTGTATTTTTTCAAGTGGTGTTTAATTGTTGCAGCCAATAAAAAGGGACTGCTACTAATTCCAAATAACACTCTGGTGAATCTATAAATTTCAAAGGGTTTAGAATTATCAAACAAATCTTGTGAAAATAAAAATCTTGTTACATCACGATCGTTTTCATCTATAATTATTTGTAGAAATGCTTGTTTTATATCAGTTGTAAAAGCTATGGGATTAAATCTAAACCGTAACAAAACATCAAATATTTCAGGACCTACATGCAGGCAATTATTCAAAGACAGTGAGCCTGTGTCATGAGCAGAGGCATCGAAAACTATGCGTAATCTTCTCGTTGTCCTATCAGTTCTAATTATTTCTCGATGAGGTAAATAAAAAGTTACATTTTGTTTTTCTTCAGGCTCTGTAACTAACTCAATAATACCTTGTTTCAAATAATCTGTTAACACCTCCTTATACTCAAAAAATAATTCAGGGTTTTTAATCAATATTTGTTTGAGTTTAAAAAATCTATATTCTACAATTTTCCGATTGTCATTTAAACGTTCCCTTTCAAGCTTCCACGGAAATCGAACTGTATATCGCTTATCATTGTATTTAATTTCTGACTCAAACTGCTTCATAACATTGTTTTCCAAAAAATCTGAATCCTGTTTAGTATTAAAAAGGCCAGATGATTCGATATTCCAGAATTTTTCAATCTGTTCAGAAATAAAAAAAATTTCTACTATTACATTAAATGCTAAGGGCGTATAACTGTCAGTTGTTTTTCCCTGTAGACACCAACCAAAAATGGTGCCGACAGCTACTAATTTTTTACTCAAATGTTTTATATTTCCAGTAACAATCTCATAATAATAGTCAGCACCTATAAGTAATGTAATGGGTTCTTTGGATGTGGGTGTGTCCGCAAGGGTTAAATTTTCAAATTGTTTACTTTTCATCAAATCATTGATTTCAGGTGGGGGGATTTCAGTAGCTGATATTTGATTGGTGACTAGCGCTTCTATATCTAATTTTGAATTAGGTACATTGTTATTTTCAATAGTTAGTTTAACTACTTCAAAGGTTTTTTCAATGGGGTTCATATTTCCAAATGTAAAAACCGACAATTTTTCTTTTCTTATTGCCTGTAAATTCAATTTATTTGCTATTTCTTCAGATATAAAGGTTCGCATGCTCCCACAATCTAAAAGTAACCTAATTAGAGATTGTTTTCCCTTTTGATTTTATTTTTACACAACAAGTTTGTAGAAGAATTTTATTATTTTCTGTAGAGGAAATAGCCGAAATCACTTTTTCTCTAGTTTCACTTTCATTACCTTTTAATTCGGGTGTAGTTACTTCTTTTATTAATTTAGATTTTAGGCATATCGTTTGATTATGTCTGCCTGAACAGTTCTTGCAACTAGTTTTAGAGTTACAATTTTTGATAACGTGTTTCCTGCCTAAGCAAAGGTAACATCTTCCTTGAGATTTCAACAAATTTCTTTTAGTGTTTACATCAACAGCCTCACACAAATCAGATGAATGTTTACTATCGTTGCAAAAAATACAATGAGCAAGCTGCCTATCTGAAGTCGATTTATCATTCGAAATGTTCATAAATTCACAAGTAGATTTAAATTCAGATTTTGTTGTTTGACTCTTGATTTTTGTTTTATTATTTTCAAATGCTTTCATTCTCGAAAAAAATGTGTGTTCTCTGCTTTTTATTTCAGCGTGCAGAAAATCTAATAATTTATGTATATCTGAATGTGTTAAATTATCTACATTTTGTCTATTATATTCCAAAGCTAATTCTGCCGGTATTAATTTTAAAATTACGGCGATAAGCATGGAGCCATAATTTGCTGGTTCGAGTCCTAATGTGGACAAACATCGAACATTTATTTCTATATCACTGTGCAATTTTTTCAATTTTTGAATTTCGTTAGCCTTATAAACAGGGGATAAATTAAGAAGCTTGTTCAGGTGATGATTAATTATCACGTCTTTTTTACCATAACGCGATTCTAAAACTTTCAATGCTGCGTCATAGTTAGCTTCTGATATTTCAAAACCTTCTACAGCATTAGCCGCAGCTCCAGATAAATAACTCTTCATATAATGAAATTTTTCAATTTTCGAAAGCGATTTATTTTCGTGAATTGTATTTTTAAAGGTATTAAAAAATGAAATAAATTGCGTACAGTCGCCATAGAATTTTTGAATATTGAGTTTTGGCAATTTAACAACTGAGTTTTCATCATTAATCACATTCGATTTTAAATCTTGACTGTTATTTAAATCAACATTAACAATTTTTTAGTTTTCGGTTAATTTTTTCTTCACCCGGAATTTTGCAACTGATATTTTATCCACGTAATCATAAACAGAATTGATTTCAGTTTCATAGTCGTCTAACCCTAAAAGGGGCTCAATTTTCTCGTCAACTGACTTCAATAATTCTGCTTTAGTATCTAACTGAATAAATAATTCTTCTAAATTATCAAAATTTATTGGACTATCCTTCATAACATTTTCTATATTATTAGTCAGCTTTGTTACTGCTGTTCTCAAAACTGTACGGTTCTTTTTCAACTTTTCTAAATCAGACATTTCGAAATAAAATATGAAAAACTTATCTTACCTTTGCTGTCTTCTTATCAATTACTATGCTCTATTTGTGTTTTGAAGACATTAAAAAAGTAACAAATACTTTTTTTTTCTTTCTTTTCCGGCGTGATGCACCATGAAGAAAATTTCAAAGACAGTCGAACATAAACTCAATGAAGGAGGTGCTTTCTGGATTCTTTTCTTTAATTATTTTGATGAATATTTACAGATGCATGGTTCTATACATATATACAATAAAAATTCTCAAACACTTGATCTGGTTCTTCGAAATAAGGGAGGCTTAGCCTCATCAACAAACTGTAAAAAATTACAGCGATCATGCTTTTAAAATAAAAAAAATCGCTTCGTATCGTTCCACCCACAACAAAACGAAGTCGCATTCTAAGGTGGGATGCGCGCGCATCGCGCGTCCTTCGTTGCCATGGGAGCAGAGAAAAAGTTTCTCTTCACTTGTTATGTGTGTGCAGATTCGGAGGCACCCACTATTCAGAAATATAAGCGTACAAATATAGGGTAATTCCGGGAGAGTCGCCGCATACGGGATAGATGCCGCACCCCTTCTATTTCTTGTAATTATCGATAGAAGTTCGTCAAACGCACAGTATAGGTGCGCAATGAGATTATTTTAACCAGTGTATAGCGTTAATCCCATTTTGATGTTTACTTGTAGAAGTACAATCCTTAATTTGACGTAAGTGCATGATTTCACTGTCCAAACTTTTAAACGCGTTATGTTTACATAATTTTCATACACTAATTACTAAATGCATGCATGATTTCGAAGTCGAAACTAAGTGTAGCGTTTGTATAGAGTACTGTGTGTATGATTACGCCATTCCCCTTAGCGATGGCAGGTAACTGTGATGGCCGGCGTCTGCACAATGCAAAATGGGGATACATGCCGTACTGCTATTCCGGTATACATGCCGCAGTTTCTTTTGTACGGGATGATTAAGTGTTATTAACTTTTCCTTTTCTTTTTGCACAGACTAACCATGTTAGGCATGTTATCAAGTTTACTAAAATCAAAGGAGAAAAAGGGGAAAATAAAATTAAGAAGGGCAAGAAAGATGCAAGTCAAGATGATAATAATGAAGAATTGGATTACGCGTAACGCAAACGTTCTTTGGAAACTACTCCAAAAAAGAGGAAGTGTAATTGGCTTCGTTGCATCGTGTGTTTAAATGTAGTTACATAAAGACTGTACTTTTTCGACAGTTTTTCTGTGGATTGAAGTCAATCTCTTAACTCATTCGGGACTATAGCTGCATATAAGCACCTTCATAAAGAGCTTACAAAATTTGTGTCTGGCACCAGTAAAAAGAAAAGTAATATTTGCTTTGTTTAATTAGAGCATGTTCATGATTATTTAAGTAAAGGTAACTTTGTTTTAAAAAGTGGTACCAACCGAATAAAATTTGTGTAAAAGCTACCGGTCCCGAAAGGGTTAACAAATAAATTATGTAAACACAATTTTACTTTTTTTTCTTTTCCCTTTCTGATGTTACGTTGTTGCTGAAATAACAATTAAGATTTAATGTAAAAATATAAATCGATAATTTTAATAGTGAAAGTGGGCAACAATTATTAATTTTAATCATTGTACTCATTTAGTTTCATTGTACTCATTTAGTTTCATTTTGTTATTACATCTATAATTATAGTCCAGGTATGAATATTTTTTTTAAATATTTTTATTTATAACTTCATTTTGTTCTTATTACAAGCGCGACATGGCAACCGCACAAGTGCGGCGTCTCTGCCTGAATGTACGGGTGACGCGCCGCAGTGTAATGTTTTAGAAGAAAATTGTTAAAAAATATTAATAATTTGCTTTGAATTTTTTTGTCGTAGTACACGCGTTGTATATTTAACATTAAATAGCACAGCATGATTTTTTTTTTATGTCCACCATGGGACTTTATACACAAGTTCAAAAAAATGTGCGGCATAAATCCCGGAATTACCCTATATGTGCTAGGAATTGTAAAGTGATCGCTATATATTTTTTTCTGCTTTTCAGGGTGTCCATTATTAAGGTCTTATTGTATATCGATTTTTAACGCGAAAAAATATTTTGGACACACTTTGGAAAATCGGGTTAACCCTAAATATTTCGTTGAGTAAAAAGTTTTCTGCCAAATTTTTTTATTGTAAAATGATAAATACATACAAAATCATCAAAGCTAATGAGAACAATAATCTCCGTTTAAATATACGATCGTCTACCAACGTTTTGGCAACTTTTCAATCCTTTCTGCGAAAAATTGTGTCATGCGCGAGTCCAGAAAGAGATCGACCTCATTTATGACCTCCTCATTTGAATCGAAGATTGCGCCATCAAGATGTACCTACAGATGGGAAAAGAGATAGAAATCTGAAGGAGCTATGTCGGGATGTATGGTAGATGTTGCATCAAATCCCACTCCAGCTTGTAGAGCGTCCAATCGGTCATCGTACTAACGTGTGACCGGGCATTATCTTGATGAAAGAGAACCACCTTCCTTCAGAACTCGTTTTTCGCAAATAGCATCACGAACGTTGATTAGTATGTTGTTGTATATTGCTCTATTCATAGTCTGTCCGCTTTTCAAATACTCTTTGTTCAGAATTCCGGGACAATCCCAACATATGCAGAGAAGCACCTTCTTGTTAATTAGAGCACGTCTTGCAACCGTGCCTGCTGATTCCACAGGTGCTGACTACCCTCCTTTACGGCTTGTATTGTTGTAGTACACCTATTTTTCATCACAGGTCACAGTCTGACCAGAATGTTCTATTTTCTTTGATCTCTGAACAGAGCCAAACAACAGCTTTTTCTCTTGCGCTTGTCTTCAGCCGCCAATTCGTGAGGAACCCAGCGGTCAAACTTAAACGTTAGATTTATGCGTTTCAGAGCGTTAACTATTGTTTTTGGCAAACGTTAATCTCTAATGCAATAGTTCGTGTTTAAAACATTTTTATCTTGAACAACATGACAATGATTTGCTTTAACTGTCCACAATCAACTTCAATAGGGCGCCCAGAACGTTGTCCATCTTCAATGCCGAAATTTCCAACTTTAAACTTCTAGAACCAAACTTTGACTGCATCATAAGAAACAGTATTGATGCCTAAACTTTCACACATTATTCTGTGGTATTCAGTCGCACTGAGTTTCTTACACAACTCATAGTACATAATCGTTCTGATCTGCTGACGTGATAGCTCCATTATAAACACTTTTCTGAAGCACAAGATAATAAATCTTTAACAAACAAATTACACAGTCATGTAGTTCCTATGTTCTGCTTTCGAATGCAAAAACTGGTTGGTTGAAAAACTAACAACCGCACAAATGATAGCTGTTGGCGCGAAGGTATCTATCCCTTTGGCGGAAAACTTTTTACTCAACGTAATCGTCAAACTCCAATCCGAAATTGACCCGAAACCGAAACAATGAAAGTTAACCCGACCCGCAATAAAAAAAACTAGAAATAAACCTGATCGGAACTCTTACCTCAGTAAAAAAAATGTGCTATTCCTTCCCCATCCGAACGGTGTGTCTGGTCGGATGCGGGTAAAAGTGGGTAACCCGATCTGATTGAGGACACGCTGATTCGGATCCCGCACAAAACTAACTTGCGCGAGTTAATTTTCAATCTTCAAAATACAGTACTTTAACATTGCTATGTTCATGATATTGGGAGAATGTCATATACCTTTACAAAACGAGGAAAAGAAATGCAAAAAATACCATTTTTGGATTCTATGGTACTATTTGGGAACGACAAAGGATTCTAAATGTCAAGTTTAATATCTGATTTAGGAATAGTATGCGTGAAATTAAACATATGATCAAAAAGCACGACTAACGACAGCAAAATTATAAAACTATACATAAGTGAAACTTTTGTATAGTTTTTGAGTACTAACTTGAGTACTTTAACTAGTGCGTACTAGTAAGTACGAGTAGTACTAGTGCTAACTTAGTACTTTAACTAACTTGAGTAGTAAACTTGAGTACTTTTGGTTTTTAAACTTTATTGAAAATATAGGTTATAGACAATTTCATCAAATTCCGTACAGTCAGCTTTAGCTGTTGATGTTTTGTGTAATTTATTTGGAAACTAGTTCAAGGTAATAGTGAATAAGAAAAGGCGTTTCTTTATTCTTTCTGGTTTTTTCTCCTTTCTCTTTACCGTAATAGTCCCCGATCCAGGTGCAAATTTCGTCAGTTATTTCCTCTCGGCCGATAATTTGTAAAATGCTTCAGAGAGTTGTATCATGAAGCTGCGTGAACGTCAGCTGCGGTTCCGTGGGTGGGTTGAGCAGCGGTAGTCTCACAAACACGTAAAAAAAAATATATATATATTCATTTCCTCCCGGCTGAAAATTTGTCAAATCATAGCTAACCCAATATCTTGAAGAAAAAAAAAGTCAGCTGATTATAAAGAGGTGGTTAATACGTCAGCTGGTCACACGAACATGAAAAAAATGTACAGGGTGCAAAAGGAAAGTCCCTTTAACCTGAAAATGCTTGCGAACGGAGAGAGCTACAGCTATGGGAGTGAGGTAACGGTATAGTAAAGTGACTACGCCCGATTTAATTCAAACGACGACAGCACCCCCTAGAGGCGAAATTTGGAAGATAGCTATAGAAAATCGCAAACGAAAAGAAATAGAGCAAAATTCCCAATTAGAAAGTTTTAGAGCATCAATTAAGTAGTACGAGAACGAGACTTGGTTCACACGGATAAGATAAATCGTCGCCTGTATACCCAAAAATGCCCGAAATCGATGAGCGACGTTTCTACTTTCATAGGCGTAACCAGCCTTTTGAACGGGGGGGTGCCCATACTTTTTAACCTGAACATGTTGGATACAAACAATATTTTATATAGTAAAACCTGCTAAAACGGAACCCCGTGAAACCTGTCGAATTTCCGTTTTAGACAGGTTTTCATCTTAGAAGGTATAATTGTGTGGTATTTCTTTTTAAAAAGACTCAAACGCGATTTTTGTTTGCGCGAGGGGGTATGAAAAGGGGTTCAAAAATATCAAAACTAAATCTAATGGTAAAAAAAAGATATGTAGATCTCCTTGCAGCAGTGACATAAGACAGTGACTAAGTGTGGTCACAAGCATAAAACCTTTTGGCACCCTAACTTCTTTCAAAGATTAAAAAAGGCCTTTAATCATGCTGGAAACTTCTATACACACAGGGATACTGCACGAGATCTAAAATTATTTCAGTCAAAGTCTTGTAGATGAAATTTTGCGGGATGATAAATCTCAGATAATACATGCGGTATACCAGTACATACGCACGAAAGTTTTTCAGAATGTGACTCCATGACTTCTTAGGGATCACCGGAGGGACCCAAGAAATTTTGGAGGAAAGTCTATATAAATAATTATTATAATATTATAAATAATTTTAATTTTCATTAATAAATTCATGTTTTTACATAAGAATGTGTCGAATATATTCGGTAAAGCAGATCATGATAATATACACTAAATTTTATCAAGATGATCAAAATTATATTATCATTGCCGACTGTAATAATAAAGATAAGTGCTTGTCTGCCTCTGTGTGTGCGCATATGCTGAACTCTGAAAAAACAATGCAGCCCTCACAGCCGCAAGATTTGACAGGAAAGTACCTGTATGCGCGAAGTCATGCATATCGAAAACAAATTCTGGAATTTTTCAATTAATTTTTTATGCGAATTTTTTTCTCATTTTGCAGCAATTTTTTTCAAATTAATAAAAAGAAATCCGATTTCAATATTTTATCCAGTAAACTTCGTCTTCTTTTCAATAAAGTCTTTACGAGATTCTTACAGTGATTTTTCAATTTGTAACAATTTTTTAATGTTATTTTTAGGGGGGTTTTTTCCCATTTCGAGATGATTTTTTTTTTTTTTACATTCGCAAAAGGAATCCGGTTTAAATCTTTTGCCCAATTAGTTAATTTCGTTCTGAGCGCTTTTTTAAGCTTTTCCGAATTTTTAATGCGATTTTTAGTGAGGTTTTTCGTGCTTTGATGCGATTTTTTAAACTTTTTTTGAAACAGAAAAAACTGTCCGGTAATTTTTGCGGTAATTGGAAACTCTTATAAGAAAGCTGAAAATTTAATTTGGCTCGAAATAAAAAGTCGCAATAATTCAGGATTCATTTGTTTCGAGACAGTAGTGGTCGTAGCTTGCTTGGGAGTACGTTGCCGAAAGAAGTCCCCCTCTCCCTCCTCCCACACACAATCCTAGATTTTTTTAATGTTAATTTAAGAAAAAAAAACAACCAGCGAAATTCCATTAGTAATGAAGTTTTCTTTGACGGGCAGGGTTTAAAATAACATGCAGGATCGCGGGATTTGTGCACAGAAAAGAAAAGTCCCGCATAATAAAAAATGCTGCGCAATATTTTCCCCTTCCAAATTCTTTCACAGACCAGTGATTCTTCAGTGAGTATTTTATTATTATTATTTTTTTTTTTTTGCGATTTTTATTTCTTTTATGGAATTTCTCAAAATCAATTCGTGACTCGGTCCTGGAAAAAATTGAGAAATTCTTCAAACGATCGTGTAAAAATATCGTGAATTTCAATAAAAGTGTGCAGAAAGAAATCGCGAATTTTGTCCAAAGATTTCACAAACTAAATCACAAATTTCGATAAACGATTGACGAAAAAATGTTGCAAATTTCGTCAAAAGGTCTCGGAAAAGTGTAGAGAATTTTGTTAATTGATACGGAAAGATATCGAGAATTTTTCCCGATCGGTCGTGCAAAACTATCAGGAATTTTGACAAATGCCCCCTGTAAAAAAATCTGTTTTGTTAATCAGTCGCAAAAGAAAACAAATTTCGTTAAACGATCCCAGTAAAAACGAGAATTTCGTCAAAGGATCGCAGAAAGAAAACGCGAATTTCGTCAAAAGTTGCGGAAAGAAAAAGCGAATTTCGTCAAAATATCGTGGAAAGAAAACGCGAATTTCGTCAAAGGATCATGCTAAAGAAATGCGAATTTCGTCAAAGGATCGCGGTAAAAAATGTGAATTTTGTCAAAGGTTAGTGATGAAGAGTGCGGATTTCGACAAAAAATTGCGTAGAAAGACGTGATTTTCGCCAAACGATTTTTTGGGGGAAAATTCTAAATATCATGAAATAATCGCAGAATAACATCGCGAATTTCGTCGAAATTTACTGCACTGGACTAAAAGATTGAAACCGGGTCCTTTTCCTAGTTTCAAAAAAACGCCGCAAAACGAGAATAAACTTCAAAATCGTATAAAAATTTTCAGAGGAAAAAAATTACTATATTGACTTGAAAGACTTCAAAAATATTCTTTTACGGGTGTCAAAAAATGTTCGCGAAACACGAAATTCAACCAATCAACCTACCAACCTACATATTAATTTGAATTTTCTGTGCTATCATTTCTCATTTTCAAAGGAGGCAGGGTCTGTGCCCCCCCCCCCCCTTTCACCCGGCTAATCGCAATTGGTTACTGTTTCACATCTGCA
Source organism: Maratus speciosus (assembly GCA_963932465.1). NCBI lineage: Eukaryota > Metazoa > Arthropoda > Arachnida > Araneae > Salticidae > Maratus > Maratus speciosus. The sequence goes on along the minus strand of OZ010800.1, from coordinate 196,365,862 downwards.
TTCCCTTTCAAATTTTTTTTGCTTCTTTCTAGACTTTATACTACGAAAGCAAAGAGACAAATAGTTTTTGTTTCTATCCTCGTCAAGAACTTGCGTTAATTTCACATGAAATTGCAGAAGCATGCAATAAGAACGGTGTTAAAAAAATCTCCCACAGACAAAAGACGTCAAAGTGGGATTATAAAACTACCTTTTTGAGTTACTATGACTAATATAGATTTTTGTAAATATTCTAGTTTTAAAAAAGATAAACAACAAAATTAAAAAAAAAAAAACAGCGTGATTTTCTTACAGTTCAAAACTTAGACTGTTAGTTTTCTGAACTAAACTAATTTGCTAAACTAATTGAACTCTGCTTTCCCTTCTTCTTTTTTTTTTCTTTTGTAGATTTCGATGTTTTTTAAATATTTGTGCTTGAGTCTGCGCAAGCGGGGGGGGGGGTGCCCAGGCACTCAGGGCACCCCCCCCCCTGGTTACGCCTATGACTTTGCATATTCACATTTCGTAAATGTAGCAGAGCACAATTTCAGATTGTGACGTTGTACTGTGCTGTAATGTCTGTAAAAATTTAATTTCCAATGCATTTAAAATTTTAGATTAACCTTTTCAGGGACAGAAGAATTCTGTTCGTAAACTGATGAAGTAATTTACTGACACCAGAATATTCAAATGAATGTCTTAGAAAATAAAAACCCGCTAATTTTCACTTTCATTACAAAAGCAAAATTTTATTAAAATATCCTTGCTGCCATTTGTCAGTTTTAGAATTAAAATTAGATGGTTAGAACGTCTAGCCACCGCCCTTGAAAGGGTTAAATCTGTGTCGTCGTATTGAAGAGGCTAGCAATAGACGTTCCATGCTGAGAAATGTGGCATGTAGAATTACTCTCACGAATACAAACGTGTATCGTGAGAAATGGCGAACTTTTCGAACATACTCAATATTAACTTTTTATCACTGTGGGACAGTTTGTCTTTTTTGTTTTTTTTTGTGTGTGATGTTATCAAAATGTATTGAAATAAGCACGTATTTATCGTATTATACCATAAATTGTGCGTATTTCTGCATACTTCTGGCTACTCCATTCGAACGTTTACACAAAATAGAGTGCATTGATTTCGGACATTTTTGGGTATATGGGCGAAGATTTATCTTATCCATGTAAACCAAATGTCGTTTCATACTAATTAATTGATGCTCTTAAACTTTCTAACTGGAAATTTTGCTCTATCTCTTTTCGTTTTCGATTTGCAATGGCTATCTTCCAAATTTCGTCACTAGGGGCCGTTGCCGTCGTTTGCATTAAATCGGGCGTAGTCACTTTACTATACCGTTACCTCACTTCCATACCTGTAGCTCTCTCAGTTCGCAAGTATTTTCAGGTTAAAGGGACTTTCCTTTGCACCCTGTATATTTTTTTCATGTTCGTGTGACCAGCTGACGTATTAACCACCACTTTATAATCAGCTGGCTTTTTTTTTTCTTCAAGATATTGGTTAGCTATAATTTGACAAATTTTCAACCGGGAGGAAATGACTAAATTTTTTCTTTGTTTTTACGTGTTTGGGAGGCTACCGCTGCTCAACCCACCCACGGAACCGCAGCTGACGTTCACGTAGCTTCATGATACATCTCTCTGAAGCATTTTACAAATTATCGGCCGAGAGGAACTTGGTCATCAAAATCTGTTGCTGGCTCGAGGGCTATAACTTGAATACAGATATTAAAATGATTTATTATCTCTTTCTAATTTTGTTTGCCAATTAAAGCGACTTTATGAAGGTCCGAAACTTTCTTAAATACATTTCACATTATAATGTATTAATATACGTTTAAAAAAAATAAAGGCTAGACAAAATTTAGACCGAAAAATAGCAAAATATGAATAGAAAAATCAGATTTATTTTCTTGCGCATTAGAGCCAACAAAAAATACCTTATTAAACAAATGATCCTTAAAGCCATAATCAGGATTTCTTTTCTTCAGAAATGCTTTTTTATTGTCACCGAAGATTAAGTTCTTGCAAACTATTCGTCACACATTTCTTTTGTTAGTTTTCAGAATTAATGGGAAAATTAATTTGCATAATTAAGGCAAATGTTCTTTGAATAACAAAATTAAAAAGACTCTTCTATTTGGGGCAAGAGAAAAAACAAAATTTTATACTTTTTAAGAAAATAAGAATTTGTCGATTTTTTTTTCTAACAATAAAATAAGTTAATATTTTCAATTATTTTATTGTTAAACGTCATGGTCCATGTCCAAATACACAAATTATCGATTTCGATGGTTTAGTCCTTTAAAATTCTCAAAATTTGTAATTAAGAACTTACTTTACTGTCTTATTCTTCAAGCAATGATGAAGCAAGATTGCGTGACATTTGCGTTTTGTAATTTAAATTAAAACTATTTTTTTACAATTTTAATGCGATTAATTGTTTTTCTTCATCAAGATGCCGATATAAAATCTTCATTTATTTCCACAAACTAAAAATTCTGCATTTCTTCTTGTTTACAACGTCGTCTATTTCAGAGCTCTATTTAAAAACTGCATTCTTATAAGTAAATTTTTCGCTTCATCTTACGAAGCGTCAATACCTATCCCTTGCTAAATTACCCATGCCGTCTCAACAGCTTAGCACCACCTATTCGGCATCTGAAATCGAGGCACTATTCATGCCCATGGCATGGTGAAGAGGTGTGTGGTGCAGCGTTAAATCAAGTAAGCGAATACACTTTAAATAACTCGCCAACACAAACTCAAACAACATAAAACTAAGCTGATGTTAAGACGGCATATAAACTTGTCCGTCAGACCACCGCCTTGCGGCGATCAGGTGATTTCGCTGTTTCCAGATATTCATACCCGTTCATCTGGTTCATAGCCTGGTATGCAGGAGCCTGTTCAGTGAAAAGAAAGACAGAATTCCTAAAATTTCGCTTTAAAATTAAAATAACCATAAGAATATAGAAATTTATGAAAATAAATGATTTGCCAAATTTCTACATGCATTCAAACAAATTCTAAACCAGTTTTAGAATTCATGTTAACAAGCATTAGTGCCACCAGCCAAAATGGGTCTGTGATGACAACTTTGCATGAGATTCTTGTTCTATTCTTCCTGATCATTGGAGTTTGTAGAACTTTTTGTTTAACGTTTGTCCACTTGAATTGTTATTTCTGGTTGAAAACTTTTCGAAAACTGACAAAAATGATCATACCTTAATTGGTTTACAGCGGCCCAGTTCCATTTAAAATTTTTATAACTGGGTACTTCTTTATGCCAGTGGTAAATTTTGTTATGAAATCTAGTGATAGGAATAAAATTTATTGATTATAAAGTTATACAATTATTACATGAATTCTATTGGGTCGATCGGAAAGTGGTGTCGTGTTGGGAAAATCAATTCGTACCGAAAATTCTATCATTTAATTATTAGACATGTATTCCGATATCTAATGTAATAATTGCCGGGTAGTATTTTCAGATACGAATTGATTTCAAAACACGACACGACTTTACGATCGACCCAATAAATAAATCTTGGGCGGTCTATGATTCCTCTATGATTCTTTTTTCTTTCAATATCATTGGAAATTTTCATAAAATTAAAGCAGATTACTTTTTCTTTTTTTATCAAAATAGTATATTACTGTTTAAAGAACTAAGTATCTTTTTTCTAATTTCTTTTTATCATTTATAGTAGATTCATAAACTTAAGAAACTTTACTAAATTCCTTTTCAAATCACAATTACCTAGCATAAACTACAAACGAAAAAAAAAAAAAAAATACTGTTCATCTCGAAAACACAGCAGCTAATAAAGAAAAAAATAGATTTCTTTTCTTATGCATTGCAGTTAACAATACATATCTTCCTAACCAAATAGACTTTATCGCTTCAGACTCAGGATTTATTTATTTAGATATGAGTCTTTAATGTCACCGAAGATTAAATCCCATGAAGTTCTCGTCAGCAGATTTGTTTTGTTAGTCTTTAGCACTTAAAACAACGTGGATTAGCATAATCCAGAAAAAGAATTTCAATACACGGGGCCAAATGTGTTGAGAGCTGGATAATAAATGAATTTCAGTAAAATACTTTTTTAAGAAAAGAAGGATCTTGAGGATTCAGACATGAGTTTTTATTGTCCTTGAAGATTAAGCCCGGAGAAGTTCTATTAGACACCTTTATTTTGCTAGTCTTCAGCACGTAAAGCAAAATAAATTTATTTAATCCAAGTAAAATGTTATTTTAAAGGCAAATATCATAAAGTTTTTTCATTTAAAGTAAGATAATAAATAAATAATTAAAGTATTTTTTATTAAAAGAAGCATTTGAAGAATTTTGTGAAATGGCAGCCCAGACAGAGAATATTCAAAATCAAGTCTCCTTTTAGCTCCTTTTTAGGTTCGTTCGTAATTATATAAATACGTAATACCTATAGTCCTCGTCTGGTCCATCCGTCTGTCTGTCCGTCTATCCGCATATAGCAGCACAAAAATTGCCCAACCGAATGGTTTAAAATTTAATATATGTAATTGTCGCAGAATTTTGTCGAGTCATTTTAAGTTTTATGAAAATCGAATCAAAACTTAAAAATATATTAATAAAAGTTTTCTTCATTGTATTAAATCCTATCATACGTAATTAATTCAGTGATATCAAATGATAGGTAATGGTTCTAGGTTGCCATGTTGATTACGTCCTATTTAAGATGGAGTCATATTATTTTCGTATTACTGAATTTAATATATGAGGGGCTTACAACCATAATAGAACAAGTCCATTTTGAAAAAAAATAATTATGTAATCCATTTAGAAGGTGCTTAAAATCTGTTTTATCCATTCCCTCATGAAACGAAGTTTGTAAACAGATGACATATATGATAAAGTATGTGAAAAGATACTTGGTTCACTGTGGGAATAAATTCTAAATGGACCATCGCATTTTTTTTCGAATTAGAGTTGGTCTATTATAGTAGTATATACTAAATTCAGTAATACAGAAAAATTATGACTCCATGTTAAATAGGACCATGGAAGCCTAGAATCATTACTTATGGTTGCCAGCCCCTCAAATATAATCTTAATACATTTTGTATTCATGCATTTTTGCATAAGAGTTGAACAGCTATTGCATCATGATCTGAATATTTATAAAACTAGATGCAATACGAACATACCTCATTTGCCACGTTTGACGTATAATTTTCGACTTGTTTAAACTCATGTGATTTAAGAATAACAAATTAAATTTAAAAAATCAAAAAACCCGACTGCGTAAAAAGCGAACTAATTAATTATTTCTCATCAACGTTAAACTATTTTTTATATTATTTACCTATTTTTTTTTATTTACTTGTATTGATAACTTTAAGTTGTGTTTAATTGTTAGTTCCTATCTATGAACACTGATTTGATGAGGCCTGTAGATGTCTATGATGGTTAGAGTTCCATTAAAGCTAGAGATCCTACCTACACAACTTCCAGGTTGTGTAATATTTAAATGGAGCTGTTGACTGTAAAATAGTCAATGAAACATCATCTTCATTTTTAAAGACCTATCCAATGATATGTCACTCAATAAGGTGCATAAAAATGTTTTTCCGTCTCTACCGCCATTTTTAATTTATAAAAACAAAATCTAGCCTATAACCATCGGACTGTTAAGACGAATCGATAGAGACCTCTTTTATTAAAATCCATCCAGCCGTTGGGATGTTTCGAGGGTATAAAGAAATCCACCTACCCAGATACGCGTGAAACACAGAACCCTTCTTGGCAGTCGGGTAAAAAGTAGAAGTATTTTAACGTGTTATTTCTATTATGGGAGTCAGTTGTATTGTGTGATTCGCAAATCAAATAAATTTGTGTAATTCATATAATTCTTATATAACATCACACACATTGCGATTTATATACCTTGAAATACACACAAAACAATTGTCTATGGACAATTATTTCAATTATTTATTTAACGCATTTTCCATTCGATCTAAATTTCACTAAGTTAAGATGTATCTGTATGATCATATATGCAGGGCCATCCAATACAATTTAATTACTATCTACAAGCAGTTCTGCTTGAGATGCTTTTCTATCGGGAATCTAAAACTTTTATAACGCATGTTAGATCGTCTGGTTAAATTAAAATTATAATATTATTAAATTTTAAAAGCACATCTTATGGTAATTTCAATATACATTTTTTATCGAAATTAATTATAATTAAATAAAAGTTTCCTTTTTTTAAGTATTACAGAATAATAAATAAAAAGAGTTTAAAAAAAATAGTAACAACAGTTTAAAAATTGATTTTTTTTTAAAATGTCAACTATATTTAAGTCTTTTAAGAGTGGTTTATACTGCATATGCATCTTTCCTATGTGAGATTTTATCCAATTTCTCGAAAAAGTGCATGTGTCTAGTGTTCGATACTTAAATACGTATTGTTATTACAGAATATTAGAATATCGTTTAGAAAAAAGACGATTATGCTAATAAAATCATTGCGTACAATTAAACGATAGATATAATGATATCTTGAAATAGCATACATATTTGGCATTACGAGTGTAAAACAAATCAAGTACTGGAGTGTGTCAGGGTAACTCTATCCCACTGAAAGAGAATTTTTTAAGTAAAACAATTTAACAAGATCAAGTAGCCCAAGAACATCATCACGTGAAATCATATTTACTAACAAAGTGCTTAAAAGTTACATTTTGTGAATCTTCAGGAAATCTTATATGCTTTTAAGTTTTATATGTAATGTAAAGTAATTAAAATGTGCTTCAGATAGATATTGTATAAATGATAGATTAGATATGATAGATTAAATATTATACTAAGGGGATTTTCTTTCAACCTCCGATGGGGCGTAAAGAGAAGTGTGGATAACAAAATTGTTTTATAACCAGGTGTCAAGTAGAATCAATGTTACTGTTCTACATCGTGACAAGAAGATTGTCATACCGACGGACGAGTTTTCCAATACCGTCTTCATAGAAGCTTGCTGTCGGCGTTTTGAGATAGATCTCCACGGTGTCTTGAAGATTTTCATTGGCTTGGAAGGCCTATCCTCCAGACTGTCTTCAGTTCTTGAAGAAGATGAGGTGCCTGATATGGACTATACGCTGGGTGATTGAACAGTTCCCATCGAAATTGTGGAAGAATTTGTTGGGCCAACAATTTGGGCTTGCACCGAGTGAATTTTGCCTTTTTCTATAGCTAAAGACAGGTCTAAAGGAGAGCTCTTTCATCCCAAAGAAAACCTTCAAGATGCCATGGAGACCTATTTTCCAGCTGCTAAAGGAAACCTCCTATGAAGAGGATATTGGAAAATTCGTCCACTATTATGTTAAATTACTTAATCTTCACCGTGACTATGTTAAAAGTAACTTTGGTTGAACATGATTCCTGGTTATAAAAGCATTTTGTTATTCACACTTGTCTGCATTTTACACCCCTTCGGAAGTTGAAAAAAATACCCCTCGTATTAAGCGATATAAAAATAATGTGGTTTGCACTGCTCATATTGCGGCGCCTTATTCGCAGACTTGCTAGTCATACACGTCTTGGATTTTTAAAACTGTTCTTCTTTTTAATTATTTTTTTAAAGTAGCATGACAAATAATAAAAAAAGAATTACTTTTTTGCACATTTTATAAAAAAACTTTTTGTCACTCGATTCATCAACAGGCAGCATTTGACAGATTTTAATTAACATGATAGTAGATTAACCATTATCGTCTACATGAAAAGTTTACAAAAAAGTCTTAATATCACATGTTATTAATATCTGGTGTGCTATAAATTTTATAACATTTCAAAAATTCAAAAAAGTGAAGGAATCAGTATATTTGAATACGATTTGCGAATTATTTTCATATGGAAGTTTTGTTTTTGTAAAAAAAAAAAAAACTTTTTAGCGAAAATTTTTGTTAATAGAGTGCCCTTCAAAATACAAACCACAAAATTTCGTAGAAAATTTAGTTGCAGTAAATGTTCTATGCTTCCGCTTGCAGAAGGAATTACACTGTACAAGCGCCTGAGAACGCCGTTAACTGGGTCATGTAATATGTCAAAGTAGATGAGGAAAATTTCGTGGTATATGGTGTCTTTTAACTCAATTATGGAAGACGACTACAGCGGTAAACTTCAGACTTTATATAATCCAATATCAAAACATCAACATCCGGTGACCAAGGGGATAATGTACTTTTTTTACTGTAATAATATTGTCATTACTGTTGAATTTATTTCTCCAGCTGTTTTGGCAACTACAAAAAACCAATTAAATCAGAATAGTACTCAATTAGTGGTTCAAAAGACTTTAATGAACTGTTTTGAAAACTTTATATTACTTCCGCGTTTTAATGACTGATACTGCACACCACTTGTGTAACTCTCTGCAACTAAGTTGCCATCAAAAGTGGTATAAGGAAAAACTTCCTGTAAACTGGTAAAATGAAACACCATAAAAATAATTACTTTCATGAAGTTATCAATCTCTAGCTGTCAATGTAATATTCGAACTGAAGACCTTCATCATCCACTAATTTAATTGCGTATAAAAAATATGACATACACAGATTCATTTCTTTCGCTGTGTTTATAAATTAGATTTAACATAAGAAAACAGAAATCAGAACCAATTTCTCAATCGTTCCATTTTAAAGAAAAATTACATTCCAAATAAATAATTTTTAAACAAAACCCTTTTTAAACAAAGCACCTTCAAGCAAAAATTTCCTAATTCATGGATCCATCAATTCTAATTTCTACTTTCCTATCTTAAATTTATTTTGAAACAAAGCTAAAGAAATTAATCTATGTATAATTTTTTTTTATTATGGTTTTGATATGTTTTTGCTCAATTAAGCTAGTAGATGATGAAGGACTTCAGTTAGATTATCGACAATTATAATCGACAGCTAGCCGATAATAATTTCATGAAAGTAATTATTACACCAATTTACAGGTGGTTTTCCTTTACACCACTTTTAATGGCAATTTAGTTGCTACCATTTTTGATGTTGAACAGCAATATTTTTTACCGTGTATGAGCAAAAAAAAACCATGGCTATCATCGTTTTTTTTTTTTTTTTCATAAAAATTTGCAAGGTTTGAGTAATTTTCTGCATGTTATTTTACAAGATTTTTCCTATTTTTTTAGATGTAAATACACAGGCTTTAGGATAAATATGCACAATAGTTTCTTTGCATTGTAAAAGAATCTCGATTTTCAGCTGCTTTTAAATTTACATAAGCTTTAAAATAAATGATTACCGGTAGATTTCCCCGTTATTTAATAGAAAAAGTTTTTACAGTGTACTTCTCATTAATATAATTTGTAACTTTTTAAGAATAGCTATTTTAAATTTATAAAGTTAATTTTTCAAGTATCGAAAGCTGTTAGTTCTTTTTCAACATTTACATGATGTGACAAAGAACATTTCAAATCGCTAGCAAACATCATGGATACAAAATTGAGAAACCAAATTAAAAGAAGCTTATGAATCAGAACTATAAAAAGTTCTATCAAAATAAATCCAGTTAAATTCTATTTGTGATGTTAATTTCAATGCGCCTAATTGTGATGCTTCTAGATGGATATCGTGGGAGGCAATTTAAGAGAACTACAACGCTGTAATGCGAATCGTAATTTTACGTTGATCATGTCCTTATCGTAGGTAATTAGGCCGTAAAATTCTTTATTTCTCCCATGGGAGAAATCAAAATTTGTCTTCTTATTTTTCACAAGAGAAAGTTGATGAAAAATAAATTACAGAACGATGCTTCAGTTGACTATAGTCTAAAAGTTAACGTATGTGATTTTTAAATTTTAAAGTTCAAATTTTGCAATATGTTTATTACTTTCCAATAATTTAAATTTTATCAGGTATATTTCATGATTACATCCTTTTTAATTTGTTTTGTTATGTAAAAATTTCTTATTTCAAAATTTTCCCAGACTATCCAAAAAAATAAAGAAATATTTTCTTATCCTATACATATAACACGTGTTTCTTTCTTATATACGAAAATCTATACAATTATGTAAAAGTGTATTCAGGGTGTCCAATTACATCTAAAAATACCGAAATGGGTTCTCATGTGAACAAGACGGGAAAAAATCTTGGTGGTCACACTTAAAGCAAACTTTCTTTTGTTTAACTCTAAAGATCCCTTCTTAAAAGTAATAAAATATAACCTTTCTTCTCCTTTTGCTTTTTGGAGAACTATTATCGCGTGAAGGAATAAAATTGACCATTCCAGGCAAGTGTTTTAGATCAGGACAAACAAGAATCTATAAGAATTTTACTGCCCAGTTACAGAGGAGCGTTTTTTTTGGTTGTCGGGAAAGAAATATTTATGGCTTTGTTTTCCTTTTTCGTGTAAGCGAAAATTTTGCTTTATAGTAGTATGCTATGTCCGTTCTAGATTGTTACAGAGAGTTCTATTTAGACACGTGGGTGACGCTTAGTAATTCGCTGGGAAGCTGATGTCGTCTGGCAGAAGTATCCAATCAGGTTCCTTTCCAAAAATATGTGGTTTTCTGCGAATCGTAGTAACGATTGTTTAGAGAGTTAGTAACGCACGGAAATGAAGCATTAGCAAGGTCAGGGGCTTTGCGGGATCTTCACACATTTGACCAGGGCAGTTATTCGGAAAATTGAAAATAAAAGGTGTAAAACGAATTTTGAGACTGAATGGAAACCAAGCTTTTCAGAAACCAGTGCTTGTAATTGCCCTACTTGTAGAGGTAATCGAAACCAGTCCTTGTGATCGCCCTACGTATAGAGGCTGCCGGGACCAGTTCTTGTCATCGTCCTAGGTGCAGGCGCAATCAGTACCTGCTGCTGTTAAAACAAAAATAATTGAGAAGCTGAAAGGTGTAATAAACGTTTTGTAGATATGCCCAAATTTACTAATGAATAGCCTAACAGTCCAGAAAGCGAAATAACTTGGCGAGAAAAAAAAATTGGTACAGCGACAACGCAAAAATTAATTAAAATGAAAAGAGAAACTTCCAGAAGAAAAGATACCGACATCTTGTATCACTGGTGAAGTTTTAGACCGACAATAATTCTAGAATTTGTTATTAGGGAGCTTTTACCTTTTTTATTTCATAAAGTAGCTGTTATCTTTTAAGCTAATGTGAAATTGCTAGCTGAAAATTAAAGAACTAAAAAAGAGAAAAATGTGTAGAATCAAATACCAGCTAATAAGGGATTATGTACAATGAAAATTTAACGGACTGTTTGACTACCTGTATACAGAATATCATGTTACTAGTAAATTTTGTTTATGTTTATTAGGGATATCTATGAGATCTGTCTATCCTTTTATTGTAGAATTGACCAAAACCATTAAGATATTTGTGAGTATGGTAACTTGAGGTGAGAAGCCGTATTGTACATGTGTCGTGTGATGCCGTATCACATAGTTTTCATATGCGCAGGGGATGTAGGGAAACGCTGCTCAGTTGTAAGGAAGAGGGCTTACCTGGCCTTTCTGCAAAACATAAATGGTGGCCGGTTTCCGCTTCTTCATGTCAGTGGGGGGGCGTCTTGTCCAATACTTTGGGGTGAGTCGCCGAAAATTTTTGGGGGTATGATGCCGGATGTTTTCCTCTGGGGTAAGATGTCGGTTACTTGCCGTTGAAGTTAAATGCCTGGTTGTTTCTTCATTGTTTAAATGACTCATGGCTATTAACTAACTTGTAAATAATTTTAATCAGCTAGTTTAAATCAGTGATTAAATCGTAATTTTAATCAACTGATTAAAAAAATCATTGAATAAAAATTATAAATTTTCTAAATGTTTAAAATGCCATAGAGAAATATTAAAATATAAGGTGAACATAATTTGAAAGGTCCCTATATGTATTCTGCCTTATAAATAAACTTTATTGGTCTTATAAATAATTGTTTAACAATTATTAATTTTAATCATTGTTAAACTTTTTATGTTAAATGCAGTTATAAATAATTTTAATAAATGTAAATATCGGTAGTATATAATATAGTAAGATAACTAGGGATTTCTGCACCCTACGAGCTATGCTCACCAACCTCCATCCAGACATCGCAGACTCTAAAACAGTCTAATTTCATACTACCCTTGATCTGCTTTGAAAAGATTACGAAAGATTAAACTGTAATTAAACAACTTGTGTCGATCTCCTATAATCAGGTTTTTATTCATTTCCCTTTGGCTGAGGGATTTTAAGACAGAATCAGTTGCTGCCGAGACAACTAACAGCTACTTTCGTGATTGATTAAATAAGAGCAACCCAAAAATTTAAAATTTGATTGTATATAATGGTTAAATAAACAATTTTATAAAGGCACTAAAAGAAATTTATTTGAAATTTGACATTTTACATGTATCGTTTTAAATATGACGTAAATTTCACGAAAGTTTTTTTTTTTTCATTTTAATATTCAAATAAAAATAATTTTAAAGGTCTGTAAAAGCCAAACTAAATTCGGTGTGACAATAGCAACTGCGAATTTCCAGGTGTATCAAGCCTTTCTAAAAAGGAATTAGATAAGAAATCAAAGGGTAGAAAGACAGAATCTTCAACTGACGATGATATGAATGATGATGAAATTCCCTCCCAAGATTCAGAACACGAGGATTTTTTTTTTTTTTTAAGGGAATAAGAATGATTGTTCAGAATGTCTAGCAGAGTGCAATAAAACCTAGGGAAATTGTGATGGAATCAAGTGCATTCTGTGAAACTGTTGGTTATAAAAAAACTGCTCAAATTTCCTAAACAAAATGTACAGTTTGTGGCAGACCTGAAATATTTCTAAAAAGAACAAAGAACAAAGGGACATATGAAAAAGATTAACAAAAAATCTTGACTCTAAAGAACTTAATTATAGTGGCTTTACCGTAGTTAAACTTGTTAGAATGTTTAAAAATAGGCATACTTAAGAGCCATAATTCTTTTAAATGTTAAATACAATATAATATATTAAATAAATATTATACAAACAAATATATTAACATAACATAAATAATTAAATAACTAATAAATATTAGTTTTTTTATTATATTGCCAACGTTTGTTACATTCATGTTTTTGTAATTTCCTAATATTAACTAAGTTCACAACTTTGGTATGTCTAAATTGCTAAATTTACTTTTGTTCATCTCATTATGTTTTGTACTGGTTCACAAAAATTATTGTTTACATTGAAACTCCATAAGGCATCTTATCCCTAGGTAGTTGGCCATTTTACCCATACTTATGGGTAAGATGTCGAAATGCAAGTGTTTACAAAAACAAAATTTCTGATGCTTTTTATAAAATCTATCAAATGAAATAAGTTTTTAAATCATACATACTTGTATTACGCAGTTGTAAACTTTGTCTCCCAATATAAGTAATATCGGCTATAATTACAATTAATCTAGCAAATTTTAATTGCTAGCACTCAGCTTTCGCAGATGATAATGGAAAATTTTAACAATCATAAACTTATGAAAATGACTTAAATCAAAAAATATAAGTTGGTAAAGAATCTTACAATTTAAAACCTGCATATTTTAAAACATTCTGTAGTTTCATCCTGTCTATCTTCCGTTAAATACTATACAATAATCTAGATTTTAGAAAAATATTGTAGATTTTAACAGTTTAGATTTTAACAGTAATATTCTTTAACAAGAAATCAATAAATAACAAATATAAACGACAGGCGATTTTTAAAAAAATTAAGTCAAAAATAACGGCATCTTCACTCAATCTACCCTATATTCATTGTACAATGGTAATTTCAATCTGCACGTCATTAAAATTTCTAATATTACCAAAAGAAATATAATGTCAATGAATTAAGTTAACGCATCAGTTAATCGATAAATGTATAATTGTTTAAAATTTGCTTTTTTCCCCCTACCAAATGGTTTCTTTTCCTTCCATCTATATATATAAAAGAAAGTCTGGATTTTGTATTAATCAACGCGCAGCCCAAACTACTGAACCTAAAATCTTGAAAATCGGGGTAAAAATACTTCTTGTGATATAGAGTGCCACTAAGAAAGGATTTTCCAAAATTCCACCCCTAAGGGGGGTAAAAAAGAGAACGAACTTTAAAAAAATTCCATAAAAATCTGATTTTATAGATATTTTTCAACTAATAACATAATTTGGTGTATTTTTGTATGCTGAATCGAATGGTACTAACTAAATTCTTTTAATCCCAATAGTTCGAGATATATTTCATTTTTTTTTTCTAATTTGGCACTATCTTTGGCGCCAAAACCTGAATTTTTCAAGTGATAATTTCTAAAAACTCATTCTTTTCATTCTGTTACTATAGCAAGGGAAAAAATTAAAATTGAATAATATTTTAACCAATCCTTTTGGTTAAATAAAAACAACTTCGTCAATTAAAAAAAAAAATTCAAACGTCTCAAAAACAAACGAAACTAAACAAAAAACTGTGGTACTTTTTCGTTCTAATTTTCGTCGCGATACCATGCTAAAATGTATGGTATCGCGCCATTTATTTCAACCCTAATCGTGCAAACGATTTTTATTGCAAACCGTGCCACACATTAACATTTGCTCATTATTTATTGAACGTGAATATTTTTATGCAGGAATTTTTAATGATGGAATTTATTTTATTCCATCACAATCTCGCAAAACTTTTTAATTTGTTATTTTTTGAATAGAAAATATTTATTACTGATACTGATATAGATTTTACCATTTCGCAGTTATCTGATGATGAGGAAGCTACAATAAAATTATTTCAGAAGTTATGAATTATACATATAAAAATGTTTTGTTCAAAAAACCATGAATGTCTTCATTGGAAGAATGAAGTGTTTACTGCAATGTGAGACATACATATTACGTACGCCATGCTTCAGTAGTAAAAGACATTTACAATTTCAAGACGGCAGTTTAAATTGACTATATTTTATTACTTGCAAAATATTTATTTATTCTTATATTTTAAGTATATATTTTGGTACCCGTCGACCAATTTCGTCACATTATATAAATCGCCAAATTATACAAATTGACATAATTTTTATTTTAAATAACGAAAGAACAAATGCATTAGTATATCATTAATAAAAATACATTTAAAACGTCGAAATGGAAATCACCTGATGACGTAAATACGTGTAACTTGCTTAAAGTCAAGTGAATGTAACATTTACGATCAACCATTATTGGCATTTAATCTTATAGTTTGGCAATAGATTTTTGGTCGACGGGATAACCAAAGTACCATTATTTTTATTGATTTAAAAAATGGTAGGTCAAAGTCTGTAATTTTCATAAGTTATATTTTTTAAATGCTCGTTTTTTTTTATCAACAAAATTATTTTTTTTTCAAATGTATCATTTCATTTTTGTGCCAACTATTACGCTTGGTGACAATGGTGTTGGCATAACAGGGAAATACCAAAACAGTTACTGATTTTATTTCAAATGTAAAAACAAAAGGTTTAATGAGCAATAAGTATTGTAAATATGACTATAACTCAGATTCTATTGAACAGAATTTTGTAGAACTTACACTGTTAAATAGTAAATTTGGTTTATAAATGGTTTAATGTAAAGACCATCTTTCTAAGTTGCTACGGAAGTTCTAAAATTAGGTGAACTCGATTATGAAAGATTTCAAGTCAACTAATTAAATGCACAGTAAGTTGGATAATATTTCAGGGATTTTTTCAATATTTATCATATCATTCTGTGTTGTTTAGTTACGGAGCTATACGGAAAAAGTTCTCAGTGGTACAGTAAAGAAAATTGGAAGATATACGCTACAGAGATAGGGTATGCTAGAGAGTATATATGCTAAATTTATGGAAGTTGAGCTGAGTTCCTTAAAAAAATCAGAAATGATGCAGTATATACCTACCCCTACCTCCCAGTGAGTTCTATAATCAGGTTAACGCGATTATGAAAGTTATATTTAACTATCTCATTATATATATAATGCGAAGAGAAATTTCATTCTGGACGCTTATATCTTGAGTTCTGCTGAATAGATTTTGACGGGACTTACATTGTTAGTTAGATAATTTTTCAGGAAAGATGTTAGTATAAAACATAACGTTCTACGTTGCTTAGTTAAATAATTAGGGGGAAAGTTCTAAATCAGATGAACCCAATTTTGAAAGATTTGCTTTTTTTAAAGGTTCCACTGAATGCATTTTTATGGAATTTAAACTGTTAATTAGATAATTTTTAGGGAAAGTTTCGGTATATTTTCCAGTTTAAAAGATTCTGCTAAGTGGATTTCGATGCAACATGATCGGTTAGTTAATTTTTCAGTGAATGTTTTAGTATAAAACACATATCATTTGCTGTTGCTTAGATGTTAGGTTGCTTGATTGTAGAATTATAGATGAAAGTTCTAGAATCAGACGAACTCAATTATTATGAACGATCAGCCTTTTCAATAGTCCAATTAACAGATTCTGATGAGACTTGCATTGATAATTTTTCATGAACGCTTTTAGTATATTACATATCGTTTTTAACCGAATCCTACACTAACAGATGAACTAAAGAAATTGGTCCTTAACAGTCTAAATTTTTCATGACTCAATAAAAGATATAATAGCGTAATGACATTCATATTGCTTTCAGCAATTCGGTTGGATACACCAGGTAAATGTCCCTATTGCTTTAAAACGCATGATCAAATTCTCAGATATATTTTATTTCATTCAAGATTTCTTTAGAAAAACCGACCAGCGTAGCGGTCGAAGGCGGCTAGTTTGTATATAAATATAAGTGTTTCAGTATAATTAAAATAAACCATATTATTCACAGATTATATAAGTCATATTCAATTAATTTAAAAATGAACTCAAGTTCATATTTTATAACTATAATTCTTAAATATTGCAAACTAACTTGACCAAGGTAGTCATTCTAAAATTTCAAAACAAAAGGTCCAGAAGGAATTTTGAGATTAAATGGAAACCAAGCTTTTCCAAGATTGAAATAAATTAATTCTATATTAATTTCTAATTAAGGATAATTATTTATGCATTTATGTTATATAAAAATAATCTTATTAGATTATAAGTAACGGCCAAGAGAATCATTTTTTCTTCTAATATAATTGTGAATATAATTTCTAGCTGAAAAGTAATTTTTTTCTTTATTCAACTCTTATCGTAGTACAATATGAATTTATTTCAACATGTGTGTTAATGTGAAAAGATAAAGTACTTGAATTCAACACTTAAAATTTAATAAATGAAGATACTAATATTGAAGATATATGCTTAGAGAGAATCAGAAATATCTCTATTATTTAAATCCCTCTTTTTTCTAAATTGATTTAACTATTTACCCTTTAAAATTTTTGGCATGTTTATTTATGTATTTTCTTATTTAACCCCTCACACATCCCGTCTTTTCTCTTATCTATTTAAAGAGCAATTCCATCGTAACTGACGTAACATTTGCTTATCGAATTTTGTTTTGAAAACTATGTAGAAAATTTACTAATTAAGCTAGAACAAATATTTACAATTTAAAATATTTCTAACTAAGGACTTAATACACAAATACCTGCAGATTATTTCAATGTCTCTTTTAGTCCCCAAAATTGCATTTCAAAATTCTGTAACTGACATACCATAAGATATACAAACATTTTTTCTGCTTTCAATGAAGTGTAAAAATTATCAAAACAATCCCGTTAAACAAAGTGATTTAATGTTCTCAAGAACACTAAGTAATGCCAAATTATAACAGTAGCTTGTTTAATTAATTTCTGAATAATGAAAAAGAAAGAAATCGCATTTGCACGTATAACTGATGTAACATTTATTGTGTAACTGACGTAACATTGTGACTTTACAAAGACAATAATGGTACAATACCTTTTTATTAGGAGTTTATTATAGAATATAAAAATATCAAGTTTTCCAATCATACCCTTAAACTAAACATATTATAAATTTTATCCCCCCCCCCACACACACTGAATGATAATATTCTGGGGAATTGCCCTAAAAGTTATTTTTTTTTTATTATTTTATTAAGCTAGGTTTCTATTGAAAAACCTTTCGTTTATCTCTAATTTTTTTCTAAATTAAAAAAAGAGTCATTAAACAAAAGAAAGGGTGGAGGTGGAATCGCTTCACCACTATGCTTATCACTGCCATAGGTTTAATAAATTTGAAATCAGCCACAATGTTTGCAACTGCTTAATTTACTTAATATGCTTTTGCTCACTGTTAACGGTTTTCTTTAATTGCTTCCTACAGTACGAAGATTTCGGATTTCCTTCTAAATTTAATTTATATTCTTTTTTCATTTTTTTTTTATTTATGCGAAACCCCTTGATGTCATGACTGTTTCCAAATCCCTAAATCTGTAAGTTGGGAAATTTCAAATATGTATAAAGATAGAATCTTGTTAGAATTTTAGTACATGTTCAATTTCGTATTTCATTCAATTACCAAAATTTAAAATGTTTCTCGATTGCCTTTAAAATGTTATTTTTGCTTATAATTTTCTCCTTTTTACAAAATTCATAATCGTTGTTATAATTTAATTCGTTAACAAGATTCATATTCGTGGAAATTTTGTATACAATTTCAAAAACAAAACCCACAACATAACCTTTCAAGTGTATTGGGTAACCTGTATTTGTGTTTGCATAATCTTACAGAGGTACTTAATAATCAATAAAATGTGTGTGATACTTGATTGTCGTAACCCAATATACATTTTTTCTGAAATCGGAAGCTCGAATAATAACTTTAAGTGCGTTTTTATGTTATATTTCCCATAATTATCTTCGCACACACAAATATATGCAGAAACAAATGAACATAAAAGTACACGAAACAAAAAAAAAACAGCAAATCTCCGAAAAGGTTCATGTACACGTTTTTGAGTGGGCTATTTTTAAATGAGTACACGGGATTTTAAAATTTGTTACTTAAATTATCTGATCCAGGACAGTACAAAAAAACTTTTTTTTTTTTTAACACTTTTTTAACACTTTCCAACAAAGTTAAAAAGTGTTTATGCATTCGTTTTGTCTGGCCGTCTGGCCGTCTGGCAGTCTGTATACGCTGTAACTCCGGTAAATATACTCGGATCTTTCTGAAATTTTTGGATGTTAGTGACATCTACCATAGCACGAATCCTATTTAAAATGAATTTGTAGCATGTTTAATTCATTTACAGGGACAGTCAAGAGTTTTCCGTTACATTACGGCCTATGGGGAAAAATCGTTTAAAATGATTTTTAATAATGTTACATGCTTTCAAACATAATAAAATTGATATGCATTTATCAAGTGCACTAAAATGTGCATTTCGTAGAATATGCGGTGCAAAGAATAATTATTATTCATTTACAGGGTCACAAAAAAGAATTCCGTTACATAACGATATAGGGGTGGAGAGAATTTTTTCCGGCGTATTTTAATTATGTTAAATTATTTCATGTAGAATGAAATTGATATACGTCACTGAGGTTTACTATAACTTATTTCATGTATAATACGCAGTGCATAGCATTTAAAGGGACACACAAAAGATTTCAGATACTATATTGTATCCGAAGTACTGTACGGTAGCGATGATTGCTGGAAATGCATTTTTAAGTATGTTATGTGCTTTTATGTGTCACTATATATGTGCATTGTATATGGCGTGTATAAATGCTGTAGTTCATATACAAGGCTACACAAAAGAATTCGTAATGATTACTAGGTATGACTGTAAATTGCTTAAAGGTGTATTTAAATGAGTTATGCATTTTTACGCTGAACTGCATTTAGTTTACTAAGAAATGGTTGTAGAACATAGATAAAATGATGTGCAGGGTCACGCAAAGAATTGGATACATGGCCGTCTATAAATGATAATTTCTGGAAATGTGATTCCAGTAGTTTTAAGAGTGTTTTACTTTGAATTAAACTTTAGTTAAGTAGTGCGTCTAATAAAGGTGCTAGGTTAACTACAGGGTTGTACAGAAGTATACAAGTATGTTTCCATCTATTAGTATAAATTGCTGAAAGAGAAATTTCAACCTGTTATTCGTTTTCTTGCTAAGCTAAATTTCCCCATTGTATAGTGTATATAATAACCTACAGATCAAATACAGAGCTGTTCAAAAAAACTGGAATACATATTTGCTATGGACGGTAACTGCTGAAATCAATTTTTTAAATGTTTTATGCGTTTTCTAAAATGTTTACTTAGTTCACTTATATTCCTTATTTCCCTAAATAACGAAATTTTGTTAAAGCATTCAGTGTTGGAAAGTGTTTCATAATCTATGCTTAACGCATGATTTTTCTTACTTGTTATTTAACTTAATTTGGTTCGTGAATATAAAGATTGAACTTTGTAATAGATTTTTCGCTCACTTCCTGATATGCTATAATTATAAAAATCATGTACACGGTCATGTTTACGATGATAGTACAAAATTTTAATATCTTTAGAACTTAATATAAATTAATTAATTAATTATGAGGCATTTTTCAGTTAGCAGCTGTTAAATCGGAAAATATTCCTTATAGTTACAATTGTTTTTGCGTTACAACAACAATGGAATGAATTATGCGCAATACCACGCTCACCAAAATATCCCAACTGCTTGCAAAATGGCAGCAATTAAATATTTTAAACACAAAAAAGTAGAAAATACAATATAAATTAAATATAAAGCGTATATTAATTATTTTAAAAAATACGCTTTTTTTTTTAAAGGTTGTTTAAAGTTATTAGAAGTGTACGAAGGTGTAAGATTCTTTCAATTCGAGTACCAATATTTTCGAAAAGTGCGTAAAAAGTTATCATAAATTCTTTGACTGTATAAGAAAATCTCTATCGATAAAAGTAGTTCTGAAATTCAAGGACCGTACGAGGTGACCGTACGGGTACATGAGGTGCGAACTAGCAACTACATTTTCGAAGAAATCTCAGAAGAAAAATATGTCATGAATTATTTTAGGATGTTTTCCCAGGATCTGACATGACTTAGTTCCTTTCTTTATTTAAAAAAACTCTAACAAATACTGAATGTACTTCCATTAAAAATTACGGATAATAGGTCATAATCTGAGAACAAGGCATTAATAAACAGGAAATCCAAAATCATCCGGAGGATACATTGTAAAGCGGCATTAGGTAGAGAATTCAGATCCAATTAAACGCCGCATTTTTCTAGTCTAGTACTTTTTGAAGCACAAGTGAATAGAAACATTTCAGAATTACTAAACTAGACATAATCATGCAGAGTGCATAAAAAGATTTTGTGCATCTGGTTTCTAGCATGATCGGCTGGTGAAAATTCTTGCAGGAAAATATTTAATAGATATACTAATTTAATTTAGTTTAATTTTTAATTATTAATTATAATTATTATAATTATAATTATAATTATTATAATTTAATTATTAACTATAATTTAATTTTTATTCATTTAATTTAATTTTTAATAGATGTACTTTTAGACTCATAGATGTGCAATTTGTTCAGCGATATGTTGTACATAATATTTTTGATTGATTTTAAGTCAGTTTCGACAAAAAAATAGCATTGTTGACTGAATGTTCGTTACTCAATTAACTAGTTGGAAACAATCAAACTAGTTGGATATACCAATCCCAAAACTTCCTTCTACCTCATACATGTTACTTCAAAATTTGCTATCACACTGTCAAAATTAAATGGCATTCTATGCCCATCATGAGGATTCTGAAGATATGAAATTCCGTGCATTAGTTCTTGAGATATGACTACACCTTAAATCGTGTAAATCCAGCAAAATGAAGTCTAGCAGTGCCACCTATTGGGTGCTTTACACCAAAACCACCAAGCAACAACTTATGTCAACATCTAAACTGAATCTGAAGTTTGGAGAAAATCGGTGCATTAGTTCTGGAGATTGAGCTATTGTGGAAATCGTGAAAAATGCTGCATATCAGCTCCACCTGTTGAGCGATTTACACCAAAAACTAATCAGCACTAATTTATATCAAGGAATAATTAAATATAAAATTTTATTAAATTCCGTTCATTAGTTCTTGAGATAGAGCACCCACAAAATTTGTGTCAAACACAGGCAGACAGACTCACAGACAGATATTTTTAAAAACATGTTCTTATGATTCTCTGACCCCTAAAACGTATAAATCCGTCAAAATCCGGAATTCGAAAATTTTCATGAATCCAATACTTTCTTCTTGTAAAGACAGAAGAAAGTAAAAAGAGCATTTTATCATCTGAGCTGACATTTTTCCACACAAAACTATCGTAGGAGTGAGTTATACAGGCCGTTCGACAAGTGTTAATATCCTGCATTTTGTTTGTTAAATGATTATTCAACTATAAGCAATTTTTCAACAGTCTACAAAATATTTCTGCCATCCTATATCTCACTTTTCTATTATGTTTCACATTTTAAATATGTGGGCTAACTTTTACATTGACACCCTGATCCTCAGTGGCCGTTGTTGATAGAGTTGTATCAGGTTGTAACGAAAGTTTTCCGCCAAAAAAAGTTCTTAATAAAGTTACAAAAAAACATGAAAGCAGTACTTTTAGTGCTGGTAGTAATCACCACCCAAATCTATGATTCTCTGCCAACGTTTTTGTAGTTTTTCAAAGTCTTCGGTCCAAAAACTTGGAGGCTGAGAGTCCAAAAACAGATCAACCTCATTTCGGACAACCTGTGCAGAATTAAAGATAGCACCAGCAAGATGAGGTGTGGTGCAGGTGTGAAAAAGGTTGAAGTCCAAAGGGGCGATCTCGGGGCTATGCGGTGGGTGTGGCAAAAGATTCCATTCGAGTCCATATAGAGTCCAGCAGGTGAATGCAGACACATGTGGTCTAGCATTAGCTTGAGGAGACATTAACTTCTTGCGCCGGAACTCATTTTGGCATTTTGCCTTGATAGCACTAACACCTCGCTATACGCCTTACTGTCCATAGTTTTACCTTTTTCCAGATACTCTTTGTGGATAATACCATGGCTATCCCACCAGATACAAAGCATTGTCTTTTTGTTAGTCAACTTGCGCTTTATGACGCTGCCGACGGGCTCATCGGGCGCTGATCAACCCATTTTTTATCTTGTGTTGTTGAAGTAAATCCACTTTTCGTCACAAGTGACGATCCGGTCCAGAATTTTGTCCTTGCCTTGATATTCGAGCAGATTAGTGCAGGCCTGAACAAGTCTGTCGTTATCTGCTTGAGTCAACTCATGCGGCCCTGAGCGATTGAACTTGTACGTCACGTTTATGCGATGTATAACGCGACTAATGGACATGGCACTAACGTCTAACTCCTTAGCTAACTCTCGAGTGGTTGAATACACATCTTCTTCCACAAGATCTCGCAGGCGGGCCTCATCAACATCAGTAGTGCAGTCATAGAGCTCTGTTTCTTGAATGTCATAGTCCTTGTTTTTCAACTTTCTGTACCAAACCTTCACAGTGTCATATGATGCAGCAGTTGTACCTAAAGGACGTACACATGATTCGGTGACATTCTGTAGCTGAGTTTTTGCAACAGAACTAGAAGTAAATGATGGTTCTAATCTGGTAGCGCGATACTTCCATTTCAGACACCCTGTACTTAATTATAACGATATATATATTTTTTTCACAACGCAGTGTTATAAAGGAAGTCTCTTTCTTTTAAATTCCAAAAATCATTTGACAAAATATGAGGAAACACGTCAACGCGAACGGTTTGCGCAGACGATATTAGCTGTGGCGAAAAACTTTCGTTACGACCTAATATAATTATTTTCCATTCATAGCTAAAGTTTCATACAGCCTAGCGATTGGACGTTATGAGCATGGGAGATTAAATGTTCAATTAACAGTATTCAAGTGATGATAAATCCCGAAATAGACGATTAGAGAGTTAAAATCTTTTAATTTTATAGAAACAAAATTGTATCAATGTAGATTATTTTAACAAAAGTTTGGGAAATGTTGAAAAAAGCAATGACAAAAAGCTAATACATATCATAATATTTTACTATTAAAAGTAAATATATATAGAAATTTAGTAAATATAGAGTAAATATACAAAAAATAGCTATACTTTTAATTAGGTATAGTTTTAGTGATAAATATACTTTTCTCTGCGATGAATATGTCTAGATAATAAAATAGTCGAATGTGGCAATCCCAAGACTTTCTTCTATCTCATACGTTAATACTTCCTGAAAAAGGCAGTTTATCAGTGCCACTGGTTACACTCTAAAAACGATATTTTCAAAACAGAGTAAAAAATACTCAAACCTGAGTACGTCGCATAGTCAAAATGGCTCCGAATCAAAATTACGCAAGTTTGAAACATGTATGTACTCATTTCTGAAAACATGGAATACTCAAATATGAGCACATGACGCTTTATTCATGATGTTTATTCACGATTATACATTGTGTTTGTATTTATATATTGTTGATGGTTGTCGAATTCCAGTGCGAAGTCTTTCCTTTACGATCTCACCCATTCTTCGATTTCGAATGCTGAAGAATAAAATGTACGCTTTCGTGATTATATTACGTAAACTTTCAAGTGTTCTTCCTCGAACATGACAAAAATTTAGTTCGCCACATTTCATGTTATAAATTAATACTGAAAGGAGCGTTTGGGTCGAAAACATAACAAATGAAATAATATGAATAAATTCAACTACCTAGTAAAATTTACTACGATTAACGAGTGAAAAGCAATTTTGTTTGAAACTGAGTATTTCCGGTATTTTAGAATTGAAAACATTGGGTCGTCATATTTGACACAAAGAGTTTCATAACAAAATGAAAACGTGATTTACTCAGATTTGAAAGTGTCATTTTTTTCAGTGTAGGTGATTTACATCAAAACCTAATCATCAACAATCTTATGTCAACTTCTAACTGAATCTGTAGTTTGAGGAAAATCCGTGCATTAGTTTTTGAGATAGACGTACTGCGGAAATCGTAAAACATTCTGCTTAGAAGCACCACCTGTTGGGTTATTTACACTAAAAACTAATTAGCAGCAATTTATACCTGGGACTAACTTAATCTGAAGCTTGACGAAAATTCATGCATTAGTCTTGTGGAAATCTATTGCGGAAGACTATTGCGGAAATCGTGAAAAGTGCAGCATAGCAGCGCCACATGTCGGACGTTTAGACCAAAAACTAAACAGCGCTAAATTATATCAGGGACTAACTGACTCTGAAGTTTCATGAAAATTCGTGCATGACATCTTCAGATAGAGCTATTGCAATAATCATGAACAATGCATCATAGCAGCGTTACCTGTTGGGCAATTTTCACCAAAAATTAATCTGCACCAAATTATAACAAAGATTAACTGAATCTGAAGTGTTATGAAAATTCGTGCTTTAGTTCTTGAAATATAGCTATTGCGGAAATAGGGAAAAGGGCAGCATAGAAGCGCCACCTGTTGGACGATTTACACCAAAAAGAAATCAGCTTCAGATTATATCAAGGTCTAACTAAATCTAAAGTTTTGTGAAATTCTGTGCATTAGTTCTTGAGATATTGCACCCACAAAATTTTTGTCGCATACAGACTCACAGAGTGGCAGAGTGACAGAGTAACAGAATGAGAGAGTGCTAGACAGACTCACAGACAGATATTTTCTAAAAATAATCAAATCATGTTCAGAACCTTCTAAAATGCATAAATCTATCGAAAACCGGAAGTCGAAACTTTTCACGAATCCAATACTTTCTTTTTCTAAAGACAGATTTTTGTTAAGAAAAAAAATCTTCATTAATCATACGGCAAGAAAATTAACGTTTCATAACCTCAATCATTTTTGAACTGATATTAAATAAACGTCCAAGAAAACCTTTATATTCATAAAAATAGAAAAGGAACGTTGATAAAAACTTTTTTCAGATCAAAAATATTTTAAATAGACTTACGTAAATTTTTATATAAATAGAATTCGGAAAATATACTTAGGCGAAATTGCTAAAATGTTATTCAGTTATTTCTCAGAGAAAAATAGACAAGACTTATGTTTCGTTTCAAATAATTTGATGCTAAAAGAGGTGATTCAAATGCAGTCTCACGTTTCAGTTCTCTTGTAAGGTAACTGAAGAAATGAGAATTTTCTGCGTTATTTTCTTTGTTATATTTTATATATCCTTATTTATGGTGGATGACTGGAAGGATTCTTTTGTTCTCGGAAAGTGTAGTTATTTTTAAATATTTGTAAAGAAGAGACAGCAAAATACAGAATCACAAACAAATTTTGATAAAAATCTTATATTAACTTAATTGAAAGTCACAAGAAATTTTAGCTGAATAAAACATAAAAACAACTGTTTGATGAAGTATCGAAATTTTGTTTAAATCTGATAAATAGTAACTGAATGCATATTAACTAATTTCACTTTCAAACCCTAAAGACACACCATCATCTATTTATAACTTAACTTATGAAATGGAATCTTAATGCATAAGTTCATAGACGTGTGAATATTATCCGAAATCAAAATGTTTACAAGGTTTTTCATCTATTTTGGGTATGTCTGTAATCCGTAAGATGTTTCTTATAATAGCTAGGTTATTTTTATATTTGATGTTGCTTGAGAAATCCCGATAATGAGTTTCTGTGGGAAAAGTGAAAAAACCCTTTAATCCGGATAATGTGGACCGTCTATATGGTTCACTGAACAGTATGTACAGTTTTTTGAAATAAAAAATATTTATTGTTGAGTTAAACATTAACCCTTCAAACACCAGGACGTACGCTGCGTACGTCATCTCATTTCAGTAATGAACGACCATGAAGTACACCCCGTATTTCGTTCACTACACAGTAATGGTTGTATATTTCAACCGGATTGGTCTGTGATATGCAACAGATATAACAGGGCACCGGTCGAAGGTGAGTTTCATGACTGACACAAACATTTTACACCGCATAGCCTGGTATGCAGCCCTTCACCGGCGAAATTAAGCCTGGCGGTCAAGGGGTTAAGCTTTCAAAATTTAATATAGAGACTATGAACAATGTTTCTTAAAAGACCATCGGAAATTTATACAGTACTAATGTTTGTTAGAATCATCTTTATAAAGTGAAATTATAAAATCTTTAACTACAGACATCACAACCGTAAACAACCACAAATGAGCGCACAGTATATCATATATCACTCTTTATACCCTTGATCAACTGTTCCCTTGGGGAATCCTATTTCAGTGCTGCTTCCCAGAACATGCTGATTCAATCTGGGAAACTTTTTATTTTGCTTAACTCAATTGTTAAGCAGGAAGCTTTATATGAAAAGCTAGCTAAATGGTAAGCTGGAGTAAATTTTCTTGTCCGATAATATTTTGGTGATAGCGGTTTGTAAAAACTGGCACAATGTCTTGAGTTGAGACCCAACTAAACATTTTAACACGCAGTGATTACGTCAAAGTGTACTAGCCCTGGCAAAAAGTATGGAATGAGAACACTCTATTCGCAAACTCACAATCAAATACTATATACATTTGTAGTATAATTGAAAAGTTATAATTATTTTCCCTTTAATAAACGGTCATGAACGTAAGTGCGATACACAGACACAAAGGAAATTACAAAATAGGCTCAATAATTATTCATAATCTTTTTTTTTTTTTTAAACTTGTGACAGAAAAACGTTTGAAAAAAATTGCTTCGAAGGCAAAAGTTTGAAATCCATCACTGGTTTATGCAAATTTCCTTGACGAGTAATTAGTTTTATGTTACACAATGGTCTTGTGTAGTTCCATTTGCATTGGATATGAATAGATTAGGATTTTGACCAACAATAAAATTTAGAATTTCAAACCAGTCAATGAAATGGCACCTGTAAGAAAGATGGATTTGAAAACCAAAGAGACATTAGTTAAGCTGCTAATTCAAAGATAAAGGTGAGAAATGTGGAAAAGGCATTTCCATGGTCACAATCTACTTTTTAAAAAAAATTAAGACAGTTCGTAGAGCTTAAAAATGGGTAAAACTGTCTAAGTTTTGGTAAACTACAGCTACATCAGAACGGGAAAATTATACTTTATTAAAATATTCAAAATAATAGACATCAAGATGGAAAACACCTAGTAGTATAGATTTTGAAGGGAAGAAAGCATCCAAAAAAATTACCAAATAGAAGATTTCGCAATAGGTTAAATGAAGATGGGTATCTATATTGCATTGTCAATGCACAACCCATGCTGACAGAAACAACACTATGACAGAAACAATCCAGATTATGATGGGTCAAAAAATACCGGCACTGGTTCGTTGATAACTGAAGTAAAGTGGTGTTTAACCATGAATAGAAAATGTGTATTAGTACATTATTCATAAAGAAATATTTATTTAGATTTTGCAAAATTAAAGAGATATCAAAACAGTTCCGATTTGCCCTGTGCATAGTCAAGATGACAGAAATAAGACTACGACAAAAACAATCCAGATTATTATGGGTCAAAAAATGTCGGGACTAGTCTGTTGATGGCTGGAATAAAGTGGTGTGTAGCCATGAATCAAAGATTTGCATTAGTATAGTATTGATAAAGAAAAATTCCTTTGGAGATTGCAAAATGAAAGATATAATCAAAACTGTTCCAATTTTTGTCTTAAGATCCACGATTCAATCCTGATGTTCGCAGCATATCTTCTAAGAACGTTGGAAGACTGTGTTTTATGAATGGAAATAGGAATTCGGAGACATATGTTTCACTTTTTAACGATTTCCTAATTCCTAGTTTAGAAGATCAATTTAGAGACAGTGATGTTATATTTCTGAATAACAATTCTTCGCGCCATAGGTTCTGGATAGCGAAAGAAAAGTTATTTTTGAAGATAATATTCCTCATATGGAGTTACCAGCATGTAGTACAGATATTAATTCTATTAAAAGAATATGGTATATTTTGAATACAAAGGTATTTAAGCTGCAGACAAAGTCAACTCAGAAACTAAAAGACTTCGTGCGAAAAGCGTAGTCAGCCTTCGACCCAAATAAGTGGGAAGACCTTGTCAAGTCTGCGCCTGATAGAATTACAGCGATCATAATGCAAAAGATTGAAAAACAAGGTACTAATTATGCATTTTGACGAACTCTTCTAAACATTTTTCTCGTATAGGACATGATTCCATATTTTTTGTTTCAGCAGCATTTGGGAAAATAAAACTACACTGCTCAAAACAATTAGGGTAGCACATGGTTTTAACAAAATTACGCAAATATTTGCACCGATAAGTAACGTAAAGTAAAACATCCATAATTTAAAGCATAGTTGAAAACAGATTAAAAAACTTCACATGCAAATTAAAGTTTATGGCGTCAAAAAGTAGAAAAAGAAGATAAGCGTAGAAATCGGAATTTTGCAGAAACTTCTGTTTCACTGTCTCAGTTGCGAAATTCAATTGCTCAGCTTGTGTTTAAAGAAAAGGTGACTTGAAAATGTCACAAAGATGTGATTTAACGAAATCCATGGCTTGGCGTGTTATCAGGACAGTTGATTCTGGGGTAACACAACAAATTGCAGCGGACGCTGTTGGGGTCGCACGAAGTGTCAATGCAAAACTGTGGATTCGAATCCAAGACACATGGAATCGTAGACATCTACAAGCGCAAGGTCGGCCATGTGCTAGCACAGAAACTGATGACCGATATATCCTGTTAATAGCTCTTCGAGACGGAACGGGTAATGCTATTCTGCTGCAAATACAGTTGTTCTTGGCCACAGGACGAAGGATGTCCAGCCAAACACTCCGAAATAGGCTTCATCAGGGTAGTCTGAATGCACATAAGCCCACGGTCTGTATTCCGTTGATCTAAAGCAACTGTGCGGCCCAAAGAAGGTGGGCAACTGAACATCGAGTTTGGAGGCAACATTGTTGGAGTCAAATTCTGTTTACAGATGAGTCCCCATTCAGTCTGGATGTGACATCTGATGTGTTTTGGCGTGGAGAGAAAGAGGCACTCAAAATAATCCCACATTCTTTCGTGAAATACCACATTACAGAGGAGGTTGGTTGATGCTATGGGCTGGAATCACCATATGTGGGCGCACGGGCCTTCATATCATTCGGAATGGCACTTTGACGGCCCGAAGTTATACAGACGAGATACTGAGACCTCGTGTCGTATTTTATTTTGCAGCAATTAGTGATTTCTTTTTTTCCATGCACGATCATGCTAGATCTCATACAGTTCGTCTTGTGGAAAACATGCTTGAAGCTAAAACAATGCAGCGTATGGAATGACCACTATGCTCTCCTGACCTAAATCCGATCGAGCATGTTTGGAACATACTCAGACGACGCATTGCTGCGAGACCAAGGCCTCCTTTTACTGTCCGGGACTTGAAGATTGCAATTCTTGAGCAGTGGAACAGTATTCCGCAAAGTCTTATCGATAACCTCATCGCATCCGTAGAAAACAGGTGTGCAGCAGTCTTAGCTGTTCGAGGGGACCACAGGCCATATTAAAAATATTTTTCATTTCTAAATAATACTTTTTTATCATTTACATGAAACCAAATTGTTGCCCCAAACCATCTTTTCATGTTCTTTCCATCTTTTTAAAGGATAAAAGCTCCCTTACAAATTTATTTGCGTCTTTTTTTCTGTATTGCACATTGATACACGTGTACTATCCCTTTTATGCCCATACATGGCTGTCTGTCATTGCTCTCTTCACTTTTTTACCTGCTCCCCTAATTATTTTGAGCAGTGTATATAAAATAATTGTGAAGTCCCTTGGCAGTTTTTTAGTCTATGTTTTTTAGACATTTTTATAAATCTTTAACAGCAAAAAAAGTTTACCAACTTTAAAACTTCATATAAAGTTGCTTACATTTTCTTGCGCGTTGAGGAGGTAGACACTAATTCTACAAGTTTTCCCTGGGATAGATAGTACTCGGCATTTCGAAAATAGAAATTATTGAATATTGTACAATACCTTATTGTAACACTAATGTAGTTTCTATATGATAGAAGGTTTAAGGTAATATGTAACCCTTTGTGCATATCACTCTCACCTAAAGAACTCTATATTACAAATAGTGCTATCTTGAAGAAACATTTGTTTATCATCTAACTACCGAAGAAACTTATATAATGCTTATTATATTTTATAACCCGAGTCGTATTATGCACTGTAAAAAAATCTGTAAAGTTACTAAAGTTTTTCTATTAAACTGGGATTCCAAGAACTTTTTATGTAACGGCAACAACAAAAATTCCTGTAACAGCAATGTTAAACATGGCGTAACTATGAAATGTATATATTCCATATGCTATATTACATATTTAAATGTTATCAGCAAAATTTCAAATGATCCAAAATGCAGGGAAAGTACGAAAAATCAATAACTCGCAAACAAATGTTCGTAGAAACATGCTGTTTGCACAGAGAATATAAACGAAGCAATGTTGATTGGTTGCATAATTTAAATTCTCTACCACCAGATCGCGCTTCAGTTTCTCAATCACGTGAAAATATAATAAGTCATTGGAAAGACACAAATTCATTAGGCCGACCATCACTCAGCAGCACATCTGTTCATAGTATTAAACAACATTTCTAATGGTATAGTGCATGCTTGTTGTTATACGCCGTCATTCAACATTGAAGATAACTCTGGTTAACAGCGCTACATTCCCTGCGTTGTGGAGTTCCCCGAGTCCCTGATTGCTACATTTTTGACATCAAGTACTCCTACATACACAGGTAAACAACATGCCAGGTATAGACAACCTGGCTACTTATGCATGCGGAAAGAATCAATTAATAACGCAGTTCTTTCTCAATGTTGGCATAGCAGTTTCTGTAATACATATGACTTAACAAAAGAAGTAGTGAGGCATCTGTCAAAGAGAGGATGACTTCTACTGCTTCTCTCAAAATCATGTTATAATTTTTTTATAGAATTGGTTATCATGTGAAAACCCCGTTGAAATCGTCAGCTTGAAAACGGACAACGACAAAAATTTTAACAAGTACGATCAATTTATTTTTAACAATACGCAGGGAATGTCAGCAATGGAGTTGTTATATTGAATTCTGACGGTTCAAAACTAAGCTTAAGTAAGAAAACTAATAGGGAGAAATCCTTTATCAATATTATAAAGCAGTTAATTCAGCTCATAATTTCCTCATACTTCCTTTTATTAAAACCTAAGACTTACACTCAGATAATTCCCAAACTAAAATAATTTTAGACACTTCACCAGCAGCAGAGATATTTAAACAGTCTTTTTACCCCCGACTTACCTCTGTGCCGCCGTTGAAACGGACTCTAATGCCGTGGATACCGGTACTACTGTATTCAGGGACTAGAAAGTAACTTACTAAACAGAAGAAACTCACAGCCGCTAGCTCTCTCCGAAATTCTAAGTCGGAATAAAAGGAGGGTAACGGGGCTTTTCGAAACTAAACGCACTTGATGAGTTCTGTTCCAAATGCGCTGAATCCAGATGACACATCACTCTTTATATCAACTATACAGCCACAATTACCTAATGAACATATATGATTGCAAAATAACCATGACATCTGGATTACGGAAATATATATACACTTTGCAAAACTTAAATAAAGATAAAATTTGTTTCTAGGTCACACACAAATGTTTGTGATTCATGACAACACGATCGTACACAATCTACAAAAACTTACTTGTTCACTAGGATACCCTCATAACAGACATGCCAGGCATGATGGTGCAACCTAATCTTAACCGGAAACTGTCAATTTAAAATAAATTCAAAATTATCTTTAAGGCCAGTATAATCTCTGAACTGGACTTTCTCGAAAATTTAGCTATATTCCTATTTGTGATGCTATAGTTAATCAGAAATCTGAGTCCACTATGCTCTCTGCAGCTTGCAAACACTCTCAGTAGCTTATTCAGTTCAACAATATACTTTTTTATAAATTATTAATTTTGTATTTAATTTATACATTTGTATATGTAATTAAATTTTAATTGCTGTTTTTTGGATATGTTCATTTAATTATGATTATTATAATTAATTAATTTTTAATTAATTGATTAATTAATTTATTTTGCTTATTTTATTCA
The DNA here is from genome assembly GCA_963932465.1 of Maratus speciosus. Lineage (NCBI taxonomy): Eukaryota > Metazoa > Arthropoda > Arachnida > Araneae > Salticidae > Maratus > Maratus speciosus. The sequence goes on along the minus strand of OZ010800.1, from coordinate 196,332,769 downwards.
GATTTAATTTTTTATTTTATTTATTCACATATTTTTTTATCCAATTCATTTTTTTTTTCATTCTTCTTTGTTTATTATATATATTACTAGCAAACCCCGCGGTTTTGCTCGAGTAATATTTTAAATATGCCAAGTGATATTTATATGTCTAATTTTTATTAAAAGGTACTAACTAAATTTTTATTTTATTAAAAAGTTTTTTTATTAAAAGGTACTTATTACTTTTAGGAATAATTCAAAAATTACTATTTAAAACACAATTTGACAAAACATCTTTATTACACTGCATTAGGCAGAAATGAGACAAATTAATAAAACGAAATAAAACTAAATAAATGATAATTTAGAAAATATTTTGAAACTTTTATGCTCTGCTAATACGCTCATTTCAGTATTCATTTGAAGTTTTGAATTTTTTAGAAACCATCTTCTTACATCTTAAAATTAACTATCATGTCAAATTCCAAGTCGTTCCACCTCTCTCAACATAAAGGGCTATGTTGAAATAGGAACTGTCACCATTAATTTGTCAACATTAACTTTGAAATCGGTTTGTTATTTCCCAATATTCCACACAAACGTAATTTAGAAAGCTTTTAAAGGCCTTTTTTAGAACGTTTGTTGTTCCTGTGAACCTCAGGTGGTAGAATCATCGGCATAAAATATAGCCTGTGTATCATCAGAGACTGTTACCATTGATTCGCAACTATTACTTTTACAATCGGTTTATATTCCCTGAAATTGCATAGAAATCGTAATTTAGGACTTTTTTAGAATGCTTTTCGCACCTACCCTTCGCTTCACCCTTTTTTATTTCGAATTTATTTTCGACAGTCCTTCGAGGGCATTTATATTTCATAAGTAACTACCATGCCATAATTAAAGTTTCTAGCCTTTTCAGTATCACAGAAATCGCAATTTAGAACGTTTTTTGCTCTCTGCAACCCTCTGGTGGTAGTGGCATAGACATAAAATATAGCTTATGTTTGAGCAGGTTCTATCACCAACAATTTGACACCATTATTTTTTAAATCGGTTTGGTATTCGATAAGATTGCATAAAAATTGTAATTTAGAACGCTTTTCGCTCACTTCATCTTTTTAAATTTGGAATTTCCTTTCGACTGTTCTTAGAAAGCAGTTGCATCTTGTAAGTAAATATCATGCCATATTTCAAAATGTTAGACTCCTCAGTTGTGCAAAAAACGCAAATTAGAACATATTTTGCTTTTGCAACCCCCAGATGGTAGTGTCAGCAACATACAATATAGCCTATGTTGGAGCAGGGACTGTCATTATTGATTTGCAACCATTACTTTTGAAGTAGCTTTGGTATTTCCTGAGATTGAGTATAAATCGCAATTTAGAACGTTTTTAGAACGCTTTTCGCGCATTTTCACCCCTTTTTAAATTTCTAATTTTTTCGAAACTGTTCTTAAAGATCAGTTATATCTAATAAATATGTACCTTGCCTAATTTTAAGTTGCTAGCCCCTACTAATCACAAAAATCGAAATTTAGAACGTTTTTTTGCTCCTTACCTCTAGGTGATAGTGATACCGACATGAAATAGCGTCTATGTTAGAGCAGAGGCTGTCAGCATCAATTTCCTACCATTACTTTTGAAATCAGTTTGATTCTTCCTGAGATATTGCTGGCGAATCGGCATTTAGAACGTTTTTAGAACTCTTTTCGCGCATTTTTACCCCTTTTAGATTTCAAATTTTTAAAGAAATGTTCTTAGAGATCGCATTTATATCTAATAAATATATACCATGCAAAATTTTATGAGTCTAGCTCCTTCCATAATTCCAAAATCGCATTTTTAGAACGTTTTTTGCTCCTGCATCTCCTCTGGGGTAGTGGAACAGTATAAAATATAGCCTATCATGCAGCAAGAGCTGTCACCATCATTTTTACACCATTATATTTGAAATCGGTTCAGTACTTCCTGAGATTGCATAGAAATCGCAATTTAGAACGTTTTTTACAACGCTTTTAGCGCATTTTGACCCCTTTTAAATTTCGATTTTTTTAGAAAATGTCCTTAGAAATCATTAATATCTTATAACTAACTACCATTCCAAATTTCATGATTCCAATTTTTTTCCTGTACCCCCTTTGGGGTAGCGGCAGCGACATAAAACACAGCCTATGTTGGAGCAAGGTTTGTCATTATCATTTTGACGCCATTATTTTTAAATAGGTTTGGTATTTCCTGAGATTGTGTAGAAACGACTATTTAGAACGTTTTGTAGAACACTTTTCGCGCATTTTCAGACCTTTTAAATTTCGAATTGTTTAAGAACTGTTCTTAGAAATCCTTTATATCTAATAAGTAGCTAATATTTAATATTTCTAGGCCCTTCAGTAACGCAAAAATCGCATTTTTAGAATCTCTTGCTCCTGCTTAAATTAATGCTTTTAAACTTCGAATTGTTTAAGAACTGTTCTTAGAAATACTTTATATCTAATACGTAGCTAGTATTTCAAATTTCATATTTCTAGGCCCTTCAGTAAAGCATAAATTGCATTTTTAGAACGTTTTTTGCTCCTTCACCCCCTTTATGGTAGTGGCACCGACATAAAATATAGCCTATCTTGGAGCAGGGGTTGTCACCATCATTTTGACACCATTATTTTTTAAATCGGTTTGGTATTTCCTGAGATTGTGTAGAAACCACCATTTAGAACGTTTTGTAGAACACTTTTTGTGCATTTTCACCCCTTTTAAATTTCGAATGGTTTAAGAACTGTTCTTAGACATCATTTACATCTTATAAGTAACTAATATTCCAAATTTCATATTTCTAGGCCCTTCAGTAACGCATAAATCGCTTTTTTAAAACCATTTTTTTGCTCCCGCACCCCCTTTGGGGTTGTGGCACCGACATAAATCATAGCCTATCTTGGAGCAAGCGTTGTCACCATCATTTTGACACCATAATTTTTTAAATCGGTTTGGTATTTCCTGAGATTGTGTAGAAACAACCATTTAGAACGTTTTTTAGAACGCTTTTTGTGCATTTTCACCCCTTTTAAATTTCGAATTGTTAAAGAACTGTTCTTAGACATCATTTATATCTTATGCGTAACTAATATTCCAAATTTCATATTTCTAGGCCCATCAGTAACTCAAAAATCACATTTTTAGAACTTTTTTTGCTCCTGCACCCCCTTTGGGTTAGTGGCACGGATATAAAATATAGCCTATGTTCTAAGTTGGACTAACACCAACATTTTGATACCATTACTTTTAAAATCGGTTCGGTAGCTCCAGAGAGTACCTCTAACAAACAAACAATTTTTACTTCTTTATAATATTAGTATAGATAGTTTTTCTCATAAATTGATTTTCTGACTCTTTCTTTTCATTCCGCTTGCCTCGTTTTCTTCTTCCAGACAAAGAAAGAAAAATCGTGCGCCAAGCATAAATTATGAAACACTTTCCAACTCTTCCAAAATGCTTTATCAAACCTTTTACGTTTAGTAACGTAAATACGATACCCAAGTAAAATTTTTAGAAAATATATAGCACATTTGAAAATCGGATTTCAATAATTACGCTCGATAGTCGGAAAAGTACTTTAATTCGTCTATGTATATCTGAATATTATTTGTAGATTTGTATATATTCAACATAGTAAGCTAAAATTTAGAATAATAAGAAAACACATACCACAGTTAAAAATTCAGCCTCAGCAATTTCTACCAATAGACGGAAATGTACTTGAATTCTTTTGTATAGCTCTATTTATTACCAATACATTTTATACGTATTCAAGTTGAAATATAATTTAGGCAAAACCAAGCTTGAAAATACTGAAATCATACTTACGAAAATGATCCTTCGCAGGTTCCCATGTATCCAGTTTTTTGCATTGCCCTGTATATGATTTTATTTATATTCTACAAACATCTCTTAGAAGGTTAAATGTTGTTGAGCTTAAAAATACATATTTCAAATAAAAAAACTTCTTGAAGCAATTCACGCGCATTCTCAGGATTACTTACGAATTATTATTTGGTGCCCTGTATATGGTCCATAAAATTTATCCATACCACGTAGCATGCAAACATTTAGTTAAATATTATAAATGCTTGCCATAACAGAAAACGCAATTTTAACAATATTCTCTGATAGACAATACTTCAGATATACTACTCTATTTAAGATCATTTGTGTGTCCCTGTAAATGAATGATACATTCTATGCACATCATATTCTACCGCAAACATCTTGTAGTAAACCCAGCAATGTATATCAATTTCACCATATTTGAAATAGTGCAACATAATTAAATCAGAATAATTTTCTCCGAAGAACAGTACATAAACGAACTCTTTTGTGTGGCCCTGTAAATAAATGATAAATTCGTTGCACTCCATATTCTATTCAAACACATTTTTGTTTGCCTTAACAATTCATGTAAATTTCAATGTTTATTTCATTAAAATACACCGTAAACTATTTCTCTTCATATACCATAATACAACAGAACACTTTTAAGTTCCTTTGTTTACATACTGTAATTACTAGAAATAACACATTCTATCACAATCATCTTCTAGTGAATCTCAATAACTAATATATATTCCATTATGTTTAAATTAGTATAACATGATTAAAATACACGGCAAATGATATCTGCCTATAGATCATAATGTAACAGAATAATTTTAAGTCTCCTTGTAAATGAAGTATAAACGTTTCACGCTTCATTTTCAATGCTGAACATGCCAGAGTAAATCTCAAAAACGTATATTAATTACACGGCAATTCGACTATATTTACGCGAGTTAGAGCTCGGACAGACAGACAAACAGACGGACAGACAAACCCAATTCATAAACACTTTTCAACTATGTTGGAAAGTATTAAAAATTCTTTCGACAGGCCTTGCGCATTTCTTAGATTTAATGCATTACTAAGGCTTTTTTGCTTTTATTAAGCACTAATATGACAGGAATCTTTTTTTAAGAACGGATCCTGTGAAACTATGAAATGCAAGCTGGAATCGAACTTGACTCCTCATGACTTCACATGAACATTCTAATCACTAAATAAGGAGCCAACTGGAAAGCACCATATTAAGGGTGCGTTAAACTATTTATACTGTTAGGCGGTTGAATAACTGCAAATTCTGCAGAAACTTAAAGTCATTTTCTGCTTGAAACCTAGAACAATATTTTTTAAAGTTAAGAAAAATAATATTTTTATTTTTGTAAATGCTTTAGACCGTAGAAGAGTTTAACTTTGAACTAAGATTTTTAACTGTGAATTTTACTCTTAAGTGGAGAAATATTTTCAAACTTCATCTTTCTACATACAATTTTCCTGCTATGTCGAAATAATAATTATGATATAAAACGTTTTGACACTTTCACTAAGTACTTAACACTGTAAAACTAGTATGTAAATTACGTATTAAGACACAGCTTTAAATCTTAAATGCATAAAATATTCAAAATGTTTTTTGATACATCAATCCTTGTTTTCTTCTGATAGCTGTGAAAAACAAAAATGCGAAATCAATACACAAAGAAGCTTTGAAGTATCTATTTATTCTTCAAGTATTTGAAAGTTTTAAAGCGACAAATGAACATAAATACATTTGGATGTCTCACATAATCTAAAATGAGTATTTTTTCTTCTAAAAACAATGATGAAGAAAAAAAAACATTGTCAGAACGAACTTCTGTATATAATCGCGTGTTTTTTTTTTCCTTTTTATCTTTTTTCCTTTTTTTTATTGCTGCTTATTTATTTTTGATTTAGCATTTTGTTTATTTTGTTTTGTCTTGTAATGAATACAGGTGTTCCTCGACTTGCGTAAATTCGCAGTTACGTAATAAATCTTGAAAATTACATTTATGAAAACACTGACACTTGCGCGTTTGATATGCATTTACATACTTTTGATAATTATTTTATAATTAAAATTTACAGATAAAAATCACAACCATAATATAGTTTTATATACTAGAGTAAGAGTTATATTTTTAACAGGATATGCAATCAAATCTTTAACAAAACAATCTCAAATCCGACTAAAATGAGGCAAATATATGGGGCTCAACCATAACAGTTAAATTAGCTGAATTCAAACAAGAACGAAAGCTAATTTTAAAGTTTTGACGACGAGGACCGAATGTATTATTTTTAGCTTCACCTGTTCGTTTGATGTAGATTGAAAATTGTTTAAATCAATTCATCAGTGTTAAATTTATAAATCTCGCATTCCGTAAGAGATTTTTTATTCGAAAAGTATTCTTTCAGTTTGTTTTTATATTTTTCAAAATTTTATAGTTTATATCCGAGTAAATACTGCTGCATGATGTTTTATTTATAAAATAAAACTGTGTAATTAATATATATACACTCTAAAAAGAACCACTGTACAGACGCATTTTTTTACAGCACAAAATGCTGGCGTCCAAATTGCCAGCACATTGTGCTGTTAATTTTACGCAACTACTGTATTTTCCGTGTTAATATAGTCAGTAAACCAAAGAAAGATATAGCACATTCACTGTGATCGAGTTTGTACGCGAGATGAACAGTTACTTTGTACTGTAAAAATATCGTTTTTTTTTTACAGTATATATATATATATATACATGCATATATATATATGTATATAAACTTTCTTTTAAACCATTGAAACAAATGATATTGACCAATATCATGAAATCACAATATATATATTTATTATATTCATAAATAAGATACTGTACTAAATTCTAAGTCGTTAAAAGTTATCATCGTTCTTATCGTTAATATTTATATAAAATAAATATTGAAGTTTCTTACGAAATTTTACCTAATCAATTTAAAATTCGACTTACATAAAATTCAAGTTACATAAAAATTTGCGGAACGCATTACTTACGTAAGTCGCCGGATGCCTGTACTAAATATTAATAAAATTAATATAAAAATGTACACGGAAAAAAAGATTTTGTTAATATAGCCCCAGCTAAAATGTTTGGTTGGACTGACCAAATGTTGGTTCGACTAATCAAATGATTTTGTTCATTCAATAAAATTTTATTGAACTAACAAAATAATTTTGTCAGTCTAACAAAAAATATTTGGATGGGGGCGCAAAATTTGGTTCGCACAACTATTTTTTTTTTTGTTGTTGTTTTAACAAAATCGTTCTTTCCATGTACACTAAATTCCAAATGCATGCCCTAAAATTATCGAATAATGGATTTCCAGATTCAATTAAACTACATACGTACAGATTGCTATAATGCATGCAAACTTTTCATCACGAACTTCAGCAAAATATATATTTTTAAAAAATGCACACTATCATTATTAGCAAATTCACTATGATTTGGTACTTGAGAAGTGCCGAAACTAAGGTAACGCAATAACTGAGGTATTAACATTTTGGAAATCTGAAGTACAGTCTGTTCTGAAAGATATTTTTGCATGTTTTTTATATAGGTTACGCACTCCAATAGTCGGCCAATACCCAGTAGAACGCTACATTGAGGTAAAACCCTTTATAAATAGTTTGCTTTTGTTACAAATGAAATAGCATCATTTTCCCATGTGAAGCCACTTTTCATAAGTCATTGGTCACCATCAAAGAATTGTGGGTATCAATTTTATTTTATTTATTTTTGTTTTGTTTTTACATAAGTAATTACCCTTATGCCCTGGTGTAAGTGGCGGAGTACTGGTGCTTTTAATTAATTTTATGATGTACAAAATAGGGACAAGGTGAGTATTCGTTCATTATTTCTGCAGCGTCTTACTGTTATAACGTTTTACTTATGGTTATTTTTTGCAAAAAGTTCATTCACGTAGAAATATGAGAAATGCTTTTTAAAAACTGTTAGTCTCATAAAAAAATACTCTTGACAAAACTCTTGTAGAATTTGATTGGAAAGAAATAATTTTGAATTACTCTTGCCAAAGAATGTTTATGTTTTAGAACTCACAAAGCAACTGGTAAACTAGATCTTGCCGAAATATGTCGTTATAGCGTGATTCTTTAAAATTATTTTACCGTATCTGTTTTTTTTTTGTTTGTTTTTTTTTTTTGTGTGTGTGTTCCCTTTTACTTTCTATTCTGCTTCGTACTGATCTCTGGCATGCGGCTGCGTATTATTTGAACTACTAACTTTTGAATTTGAATATGGACGTATTTAATCAATAACGGGCCACAATGTGTTCTTATGGCACACAAATTCCTTGTTAATTTGTTGTTAAAACAAACTCTGTAAACAACTCAATAACGTATTTCATAGGCGGTCGGAAATTGTTCATAAAGATAAGGGTAAAAAATTGGATTGATCTACTTCGTTTAATGTATTGCATTAGTTTAGTAGTTGTATGAATGTGTGATTAATTACGAATTTCTCACCAGTTATCAAATTCAGTGTAATTATGACCTTCTCTCTGGTAATTATATTTCCTGAGACTTCGGAGAGAAGTAATGTGAGAATTTTCAACAACAGTTATTTTAAAATTTTTGTTTTAAATGATATTATTTTTCATATTTAATATTGGTAAGTAGGTTTTTACTTGATGAGACCGTAAAAGTTACAGCAAACGAAAATATGTGGGTTAATATAAGAAATACGCTGTAAAGTGGGCTTATAACTTGTTTTTTGTCAATTATTTTTAGGAATTTATTTTTGATAGAAACTTTGGTACATGTTTTGACAAATATCGTAAAGATTTCCACGATCATTTGACGATTATAAAAGTTACTTATTTTTCCAGAATATAATTAAATTACAAAAACCAGACAAACTGAAGCAATAAATATGTTTTAATACAAAAAATTAAATTTCCCATGTAATTTACAAATGTAAATTGTCACTGAAATGCACTTCTAACAATAACTATTTATACACTGCAATGTATGAGAATACTTTTGAATGACCTTTTAAATGAAACTATAAAACCTACACACGGTATTTTCAATAAGGAAAATACAATGGTGCAGCTCAAAAAAAGTGTTTAAATATCACTGAAATAATTGCAGGCATATGCCATGGGGTAATTACATTTCAAACAATTACCATTCATAAATGGTAATACATGCTAAATAATATACCAGAATTTGTAAAAGTAGTATAAATGCTATCCTTAATACTCACCATCAACTTCAGGAAATACTCATTAAGTGATTATACAAACATAAAATATTTCATTTGTCATGTGCGTTCTAAAGGCATCACATTAAAAACTTTACCTGAAACGATTCAATAATTGTTACAAAACTATCTAAAACAATTGCCACCCAAAAAACACAAAGTATACAGATTCGTTTATGTAAACCTCTAAAAGTCTATGTGCCAAAATATATGCCAAACACTCCATTTCCAGAGGGAATCATGTTGTAAATTATAATAGTACCATTTATAACACCAACCAAACATTCCAAAATTTCTTCAAACTTCTTTGCTTCTTGTTGCTTGGAAAACCACTATGATAATTTCATTTATAGAGCTGATTGTTCAAATAAATTGCTTTTATGCTCTTAATAATTTGAAATATATTTAGATACTTATAATCTTATTCCTCTTAAATGTATAATTACAACATTTAACCTCATAATATGATTTGATTTATAAGATCTTACTTCAACGGGTTAATCTTTCGCAATCAAGAAGGTGCACTAGGGATAATTTTTTATTTAAAAAATCAGGCGTTAAAATAATTTTTAAACCCCTAAAAATTATTAAATTGATTTACAATTTTCAAATAAATTGCATTTGAAAGACCACTGTTGCTTTTAGTCGACGCACAGTGAGGCAAAAAGCCGTCAAATCTGACAAAAAATCGAAAAAATGAAATTCTATTTTGAACTACCGACATACATCACTTTAATAGAATCACTTTAATAGATGTCAATAAACACCTGCCTAGTATTAAAAAGTGTGCAAATTTATCTTGGTCATTAAAGTAAGAATTTAAGCAGCATATCGCACAATGATAATAAATGAAAAAAAATTGTATAATTTTGTTTCAACATTCGTTTGTTAATTACGCTGTAATAATTTAAAAATAATTTTTTTTAATATGGAACCTTCCACTTCGGGTATGTATCAAAAATACATTAATTTTTAATTTGTTTTTAATATAATTTTTATAGATAAAGTGACGCTTAGAATATATAGTAGCGAAATTTATAAAAAAAATTTACAGTGTCTACCAATATTTGAAGGTTTTCGTTTTGAGTTAAAGCAGGTTGAGTGTCAACTATAATTTTTCTACTCGATTTTAGTTTTAGGATGGTAAATATTTCACAACATTTTGCTCCTTTTAGCTCCTTTTTTAGTTCTATGGTCATTTTTATAGTTAATCATCCTCAATTTTTTATTAGTGTACGTACATAAACATGAATACATTTTTTTAGGGACAAATTTAAATACATTATATATTACCAGAAGAGAACTTCGGCATATCATGAAACGTTCGAAAGAAAAAACTTTTGAAGATCAATATGATTTTTTAGTAAAAGATCTCCAGAATCGGACAAACTGTGAGTGTAGTAGTTCTGTAGACTTAAAAAAGAAGCTAAAATGTTTTAAATTTCAATATAAATTCCGATGGTCAAAAGCCTGTCAAGACAAGGAAAAGTTTTTTAGAATTAATAAGGAGTGGCTTGACAAATCGCTTTCATTTCTTTGATTTGACAAACAAACAGTAGCGGCATTGAAAAGCAAACGTGGCCGGCCTCATATTTCGTTTGAAAGATGTTCTGAACGATCAGAAAGATTAAGAGCAAAAACATTACGCGATTATAGTTCTACAACTTCGTTAGTGTACTAGTGTACACGACATGTGTGAGTTTAAGATCTGAAGAACAAATTCAGGCCTCAAGAGATTTAAAAGATATAACTACAAGTCGAAAGCAAGCTATCAAATATTAAAAGGCTTATACAAAATCTGTAAAATCACAACAACAGCTTTTGTCAGGAGAAGATGCTCTGGTTGTATTAATAGGTACAAAATTATCTCTCGAACAGTATGTCATAAGAAGAAGTGTCCTCTAAAAATTTCCCTATTACAAAGCTGTGCTAGAGGCAAAAAAAGAATGTTGTCCTAAAAACATCAAAGTAACAGAAATTCGTGCATCAGTTACATTACAGGCTCTTCTAGGTCATACTACAGAATGCTTGTTATAAATACTAGAACCTGTTATTGAATCACTTTAAAATGAAGAATTAAAGCAGTTTGTGCCTTATATCAAAGTGGGGGGTTTTGATGGGTCTTCGAGACATAACTCATATAAGCAAGCTTTCTGTGATCGGAAGCCAATGATTCAGCCGTATTTATTACGTCTCTAGTTCCACTTCGGATTATAGCTATATAAAGGGTTATATGGGAAAACCCGTTACCTGCGTCAGCTAGATATTGCAGGTCTATTAAAATAGAATTCTTTAAGGAATCTAACAAATTGCGCATTGCAGAAAAATTTAAATGGATGAACAGATGAAATATTCAAGATAGTGATGTAGCGATTAAATTAAGAAAAGTAAAAATAAGCCAGAAGTTAATTTTTTCTATGGTAGACTGTAAAGTTTGTAACGCTAGACAGAAAAATGTTCAACTATGACATGTTTCCTATGTGGCGCAACGTCAAAACAATTTAACAAAGTTGATAAAATGATATCCAGACATATCAAAAACTGAGAATTTAGAATACGGCCGATCAGTAGTCCATGGATAGATACGTATATTCGGATGTCTTTTACACATGTCTTACAAGCTACCCTTTTAAAAAATGACAAGCTCGTGAAAAAAAAAAAAAAAAAAGAAAAGAAATCTTAGCTCAAAATAAAATTTGAACTTACGATGAATTTAGAAGCCGATTTGGTTTAATTTTGAATAAACCTAAGCCAGGATTCGGAAACTCAAACGATGGCAACACCCCCCGGCGATTTTTGAAGAATCCAGAACTTTCTGCTCAGATCACAGGAATTCATGTAGATTTGATAAAAAAAAAACGGTCAAGCGCGAGTATTACTCGTGCACAGAGGGTTCCATAGAATAAATATATGAATTTGTAATTGTATTATAAAAAAAAACGTTGCCAAAAGAATACTAAGACTTTGTAAAATCTATACAACGTAGAATTGGGCATAACTGTATATATTAGAAAAGTGTAAATATTATACCATGAAAGTTCAACGAGATATGGAACCTAAATAATATCAAATATAGCTATTCGTATAACTCTTTTTTTAATATTATCCTAAACTGTTTATGATGAACTTAATTCGGTATTGACAATAAAAGCAGTGCATAGTTAAACTTCATTTGGCATTTCATAAAACTAAATTCAGCGTAGCAATAACCTTTATTTCAGCGTAGCAATAACCTTTACAGTGTAGCTAAAGCAAAACCTTTGTTCAAAGTTTAAATTTGGCATTGTGCTAAGCGCAATCGAAAGCGCGCTTCGAAAGGAGGTCTCAAAGTTTCAACGCCGCCTTGCTCAGTTATCGCTTGGTCAAACTATCGGGAATCCCACAGTATTTATGCGATCCATTGTAATTAAACCTTCTGAGGGCAGTGCCTTAAAAAAAAGGACACCTAGTTTTAATTCCAAAACAGACAAACGGCACCAAGAATATTTAATTAAAATTTTCTTTTTATCATGTACGTGAAAATAAGCAAGTTCGCATTTTCAAATAAATTCGTTCATAAATTCTGGTGTCAGTTCATTATTTCATAAGTTTATAAATAGAATTACTCCGCGCCAAAAAGGGTTAAGCGGTCGTGGGACTCTTAAAGCTTCAAAATTTAAGAAATTTTAAGTTTTTTAGATGTTAAACTCCTATCTTTTATGAATATTTTGTTATAATTGTCTCCATGAAACTCCCATTAGAACAAAAGTTATAGTTTTTAGAATTATACCCGCTCAATAACTAAAGGGGCGTTTCCGAAACTTTGAAGTCATTTTTCTCCAAATGGCGTTTTTTTCGGCATACCGCGCAGGATAACTCAAAAACTTCTGAACATTTTTTTATAAAATTTTCAAAACATATATTTCATGTTAGTCTGTATAAAGTGAAACTAAAATTTCCTTTTTATTGTTCAAAAAAATATTTTTTAGATGGTTTTACTGTTGGAATTTTAAAAATTTTGTATTAGCTAAATGCAATATTGCATTAACAATATAAAACTACTTTAAATACAAATTTATTTAAGTTCAGGGAAATTGTTACAATCTGAAGTATAAGTAAGCACCAAAATTTTCATTCTAGTTGCAATATTTATTTTGTAATCCTGCGCGTAAACTGTTATGCCAATTTTTTGTTCGACAAATGTCTAACAGTTTCGAGCCCCCTATAAATGCTAATTCTGTATCTTGCAATTTTTTAATGAAATGAAAGAACATACTTATATCTTTCATCCCAATTAAAATTGTGTTTTAAAATCATATACATTTTAAGACATTAAATGTTGAAAATGGTCATTTTTTTTTTCATTTTTTCCATGTTTAGGTTCCCGAGACCCCTTAAATTAGTATGTTTTTAGCAATTTGACGTTTATTGCTTTTATACTGTTACTGGACATTACATTACACATATATATCATTAAAAGTTGTTAACTAGGCATAGAGTACGCCGCCCCTCGCCTTTTGTATATCCAAACTGGCCGTATCTTTAAAGGTTAATATCTCGGCTAATTACCCATGATTTTTTTCGAAAATCATTATCAAAAATGCTTTTATACCTCTGCAACGATAGGTATATCCACCGATGCTCAACAATTTTTCTGAATGCCCGTAAATCGAAATTTGTGTATAACAGAAAAATGCTAATTTCTCAAAAACTATGTGACCTAGGTTAATCGCTATAATTTTCCGGCAAGGTTTATATTAACGTCTACTACCTCTAATTTTTTCATAATTTTAGTTTCAGTGGATTCAGAATTATATGGGGGGGGGACATATTTCCTGCGCTACATGTTCGACAATATCTTTGAAAATATAATGCTTAAAATTAAAAGGAATGTATTTTTGAGTTCAGCGTTACGAAAACTTTCACAGGATACCCCACATGATATACAAAGAAAAGATTTTTTTTTCAAGTAGCATAATTAGCCCCTCTTCATTTTTACTAAATATATTTATGAATGTTTATTAATCTGAAAATATGTGGGTCAATGGTCTTTATTACTTCCCCGAATTTGAACTTTCCACGTTCCATAGTTTACGAGTAAAATGGCTGTGACAGACAGACAGACAGACACAGGAGTGATCTTTTAATGGTTCCGTTTTTACTTTTTTAAGTGCGGAAACCTAAAAACTACATATCTTGATAATGAGATTCAGTACATATAAGACACATGTACAAAACTATCGTGTATTTACGAATGATACAGCCAGATATTTTGTCTTGAAGTATCCATGGTACAACGTGCCCCCAACATTACACAAGTATTTGATTGACGGACCAGAAGTTATAAGTTTGGCTGTGTTGTACATAGGACAGTTGACTGAGGAAGCACTAGAAGCCAGGAATAAAGACTTTAAAAGATGCAGAGAGTACTACTAGAGAACGTGCAGCCGAGAAAAAACTAGCAGAGATATATTCAATTTTTTTACTCCTAAGTTACGATTCAGTGATCACTAGCAAACATTGAAAAGAAAGGGAAAGTTAGAACATCTGCCACGAGAAGCCGTACATTTGTTTAAAACTCCATCTCTCAATGTATCTGGTGATCAGAATAGTGACAGTAATGATGACTCAGATGATAGTATGGATTAAATATTCTAAAATTCTTAAAACACACTATAAAATTAATACTAACTACGTGTTTCGAAGGAATGAACGCTTTATCCTCAAACAAAAAGTGTGTGTTACTAATGCTGCTGTCAGATTCACCAACTTTTCGAGCAACCAATATTTCAGCCGATTTTAACCCCAACTTTTTCCCGTTCAAAGAGAGAAAAGGGTTACAATTGTCATTGCTGAAGTTGGGGGGAAACCAGTACTACTAGTACCAGCCGTTATTATTTATCGCCTATTCGTATCAATCGCTTATCTGTGATTAGCTAAAATTTTTAAAGTTGGGAGGAAATGTCGCGGCTAGCTCAGACTTTTTTAGAGGTGTGGATAAAAAGTTGGGGTTATTGCTGTTTACAATCACACTGGGTATTGAGACAATATTTTGCAAAAAGTTGGAGGAAATCAAGAGTTGGCTCAAAAATTGCTCGAAAAGTTAGTGAATCTGATAGCAGCTTTAGACAACCGAAACAGTTTTGCTTCTGCTTAGTAGTACATACATTTTGCCTGAGAAAGGGGTATTCACTCCTTCAAAACGAGTAGCTGATAATTCACTGTATCACTTCAGAATCATTAAAATTATTAACTGTGTTTGCAACACCAGTTTTTTAGCATTTTAAATACGATATTATGGATGATTTATAAATATTTAATTTGTATACATTTATCTTCATTTCTTGTTTTTAACTTATATTTGTACAGAAAATATTTGAAAAAGCCTTGTGAATTAAGTAATAAATTACTCTATAGCTTATGTAAAAGTTTTAAGTTTTACTAAGTAAAGTCTATAAAAGAATGTACGATGTGATTTTTTTGTTCAAAGTAAATTTTAATTATTGCCAACATTGGAGGCTTCCTGCCCCACTGACGGTAGAAATATTTAAATTGTTCAATGTCCAAAGTTTAAAAAAATGCAGTAAAAGCAAAATGTATTCGTCAGTTCGTGGCCACCGTCAATATGACGTCAGCGTTATTCACAAACATTTTGTTACTTTATAAAATAGATATTAAATATACATAAATCTTGTGTTGCTTTTTCCTCCAAATCGGAACATTACATGTTTCTCCATTAATTTGTATACTTATTAGAAGAAGCATATTGATATCTCGTTCATTGTTTTACATTAGTTATATTTAGTATCCTATGTCATAATTATTGAATGATAAGAATAATTAATCAAATGCATTCCGAAATATGATATATGCAATAAATAAAAAACTTAGAAAAGAAATACAAAAGAATTGTATACGTTTCTTAATTTTAAAACAGTTAAAAATATGCTAAAATTCTTCCTAGAACATATTTAAGGCTTCTTTTAGAATTTAAATATTTCTTTTTAGAGAATAAATCTGTTTAGACTCGTAAAATTTGAAACCTATTTAACACTTTAAAAATCCTCCTTTATCAATAGCTTGAAAACTTTATCTCTTTTATCCCATTCAATTTAAAATGTTCCAAGAATATATTTCCTTTTTTTATATGCATAAAAAAATAGTGATGTTATGTTTGCCTGAATTCAAATATTTTAAAAAAGAAAGTTGTGTTTAGAACGGTCCTGATTTGCATATTTATTTTGGAAGAAGCAGAAAAAAAATTAATTTCGAAGAGCATTGAAAGTTAAAAAAAAAAATAATAATAATAACAACATACTACTTCGATCATATTTTGGAAAATTGAACAGCAATGTATTGATTCATACTAATAAAAGAAAGTTTCGCTCTGTGTGTGTGTCTAACTGTTCGCGATGGCTAGCAAAATCTACGGCACGTACGAGGCTGAAAATTTCTGAGAGGTTATTCCAAGGCTTCTCCTGGGGCCCCTGAGAGTCAGAATTATAACTTTCTAATAATTATCTGAGTTATTAATTAAAATCTACAAAGAACTCTCATTTAAAACTCATCACCGTTCTCCCGAGAAGGAAAAAGCGCTCGCACATACGCAGATGCTCTATTTACGCATCGGAAGGAAATTAAGATGGGAAAAAAGAAATTTTGGAGGGTATTTTCTCTTTGCTTATTACCTTACATCGGCCAAACCGCTTAGTAAAGTTTAAAAGGGGAGATATATTCTAAAAGACAGTACTCTTGCGTGCCAAATAACGTAATCAACGCAATGCAGTTAACCCTTTGAAAAAAAATTGAAAGTTTTCCGCCTTATGGCAACACCCATCCAGAGCGCAATTTTAGAGGTACCGACAAACCAAAAATGTGCACTGAAACCTTCTTCTAATCGATGGTCAATCGATTTTTAAAACTATGACTTTTAACTCTTTCAAATATACCGGCGAACGCAGGTCACTTCGTGCCTCATGGAGACGATATTTTTTCTACGCTAAAAGTAACTAAACGTCCGTATTTTCCCACAATCTTTTTAGAGCATCTCAAAAAAACACATTTACACCGCCTACAAAAATTTTAAAAAGTTTGGGTGGGTACAAATATTTTTTACAAAATAAAACGCGTGAAAATTTCGACGAAATCAGTAAGAACCTGCGTGTTTTTCGCAGTTTCGCTCGCTTTCGGTACGTATAGACTCCAAAAATTAAATTAGACAGAAAATAAAATTCCAAATAGTACATACTTTTAATTCAATATTTTTTAGCGATTTTGAACATTATCACCAGCCCGGGCAACATCGGGCGGGTCAGCTAGTATAAAATAAACTTTTATGGAAAATTAAATGCACATACTGTTGAAATGTGATGCAGTTTTTAACTGCTAGCAGGGTTTGGTGTTCCAATAGCTGCAACCATTAGATGATAAAATTCTGTTCCAACATTTGCTACTTCGGTTGAACAAAACGCTCATGTATGTTCAATTTTAAACTGGCGCAGTTTTGAGCCTTGAACTGGTAAAATGTTGAAAATGAATAAAATGTTGAATCAAAAACAAATGACTGCCACAAGAAACAGGTAAAATGCTGAATCATAAAAAGTTTCCGGTTATCACGGTACACGGATACGCAATTATCATTTGAAGATATGAGCTAATCGTATCCCGACATCTGTTTACAGAGGAATTTATCACACTATGAAATGCAAACCTCAATCGGTATTCAAACCTGACATTACGTGACTTCGAGTCAATGTTCTAACAATTAAATAAGCAGGCGAATATTTTAATGCGCTAAAGTCGCCCATTATAAATACATCGAACTATTTGTACTAATTGGATGTTAAATATCTCTACCATTTAGTGGTCATGGTTGAATCTTGCATAATCTTTTTAACAGTAAAGAAGAAAAATATTTTCGTTCTTCCAATTACTTTACACGATAGATGGTACAATTTTGAACTAAATTTTGAAAACATATTTTTTGTGTTACAATTCCAGATGGTTAATTAATATATATATATACTAATGGGCTCTGCTCCCAGCGCCCTTTATGCGCCAATCCCTAGGGCAATAAGTTGTTCTCGGTCCTAAGGCAATCCTGAGTTTCGCTCACATTTTTATTATAATTGCAGTGCCGTAAAACACTCCTAGTTGATTGGTCATTATGAATTCCACAGCTTCGTCAAATATTTTATAAACAATAGCCTCAGTGTAAAATAAGTTTCTCGTTACTACAGCTTCCCTGAAAGACTTTCTTCGTAAAGTTTTAGATCGTTGTAACATGTGGTAGATGAAACAAAATTTAATAATAGTTTTAATTGAAATCTTTCAGAATCTTTTGGGTTAACAGAACAGACTTTTTCAATAATTTGTAATTTCTTGTTACGTTTGAGCCAAGTGTTTTCATGATTCAGAAAGTAGAATTCAGGTTAAAAGTTTCTAAAAAAAACTTTTTATCAGCTAAATCAACTTTATTCAATTCAAATTTGCTATTAAAGCTTTTTTGTATTTTTCTAAAGCTTCCTTTTCATTACCTTTTTTCTAGAATACATTATGTTGCAGATGCAAATGGAAATACATTGTATATGATCTACTATGTAATGGCATTTCTAATATGCTCAGTGGTGCTTCAGTAGGTCCCACAACATCAACTTCTACCATCAATAAAGGATGTAATTTCATCATGAATTTCCTCATTGATTATTTCAGTATTATAATCAGAATTTTAAAAACTTACTTGAGCTCTGTCGTGTTCTTTATGAACATATTTGTGAACGTATTTAGTGGCTGCTGCTGAAGTACAAAACTCCGCTTTAATGTGACAATCGTACCTCATTAAAAAGTAAGGGTTATAAGAAACCGCCATCATATTGTCCACTGCTACTAACAGTCTACCCACTTTCCTGTTGTAATGATTTGTTTTTGCTGTATTATCAAATAGTTTATAATGTGTACATCCTTTTTCATTTATTTTTACCCGACTGAAAAGAAGGGTTATGTGTTTCACGCGTATCTGTGTATGTGGAATTCTTTATACTCTCGAAACATCCCAACGGCTGGATGGATTTTAATGAATGAGGTCTCTACCGATTCGTCTTAACGGCCCGATGGTTATAGGCTAGGTTTTGTTTTCATAAATTCAAAATGGCGATAGAGACGAAAAAAAATTTTTACGCACCCTATTGAGTGGCATACCATTGGATAGGTCTTTCAAAATGAAGAAGATGTTTCATTGACTATTTTACAGTCAGAAGCGCGGTTAAAATATTATACAACCTGGAAGTTGTGTAGGTAGGATCTCTAGCTTTACTCCAACTCTAACCATCATAGACATCTATAGACCTCATCAAAACAGTGTTGTAAATAGGAACTAACAATTAAACACAACTTAAAAGTCATAAATACAAGTAAATTAAAAAATAGGTAAGTAATATAAACAAGTAATATAAAAAATTATTTTAAGTCAATTCCTATTTAGGTCAATAAGAGAATTTTTTTCTCCCATTCTTCTTCCCACTTGAGTGGCGCTTAAGATGCCTTGATCAAGAAGAGGGCTCTCTCGGTCTTAAAATACCTTGATCAAGAAGAGGTCTCTCTCGATTATTGAAAATTAATTAATTTAATTTAATTAATTAATTAATATTTGAAAAAACTGAATTAACATCAAGTGTCATCCACTACAAGTTCAAAAAAAAATTATTTGAGCTTGATTGGATGAATAATAAGTATTTTAAGTATTTTATTAACGATTGAAAATTTGAACAAGCATTTGAAATTTTTATATATAGCGAGAGTGTGAGCTAATAGTAAGAATTGAAAAAAAAATAGTTTCACATTGGTGAGAAATAATTAATTAGTTCGCTTTTTACGCAGTCGGATTTTTTGATTTTTTAAATTTAATTGTTTATTGTTTCACACATAAACTTTCTTGGAGACTTTCTAGAATCTCCTTTTCACCTAAATACGGTGAATCTTTTGTATGCGGCACGTGTGACGCATGTTTAATAACCTTTCCTTTTCTCCGGTACATTGCTCCGGTATCTCTACTGATATTAAATTATCAATTGTTTAAGTAATTTTTAGTTTTTAAACATGTTGTATCAGAAAAAGCAGGCTGCGTGTGGCAATCCACAGTTCTGGAACTGTATCGTTTGCACGTATGCAATAATAGTTCCATACAATTTTTCACTTATATTTCTTGTAGTAGTGCGTTTATTTTAAAATTAATTAATCTTACAATTTTAGTAATGGAGTATCGTATGATTCCATCTTACTGGGTTCTTACAGGCCACAGTTCTGGAACTCAATCGTTTGCACGTATGCAATGATAGTTCCATATAATTTTTCTCTTATATTTCTTGTAGCAGTGCGCTTATTTTAAAATTAATTAATCTTACAATTTTCGTAATGGAGTATCGCATGATTCCATCTTACTGGGTTCTAACATGCCACAGTTCTGAAACTCTATCGTTTGCACGTATGCAATGATAGTTCCATATAATTTTTCACTTATATTTCTTGTAGTAGTGCGTTTATTTTAAAATGAATTAATCTTACAATTTTCGTAAAGGAGTATCGTATGATTCAATCTTACTGGGCTTAAAATTATTCAATGCTCTCTTCATTTCTGGCCAAGCTGTATTGAATGTCATGGTTACAAAAATATCAGGTTTCCCAAACTTTTTCACAATGGCCATTTCATCTTGACATAGCTTTGTATATATATGTCTTAGGCTTCCTGTAAATGAAAAAAGCAAAACAAATATATTTTCCAGTTTTGCCTTATTCTGAAAAGTTTTGGGATTATTTAATGAACTTCTCGAGACACGATCCATTAGACCCTGATAACATTCGATTTAATTCTGAAAATGGTAATTAAGACTAATATTGGAAGATTTTCTATTCGAATACATGCGTTAATAATATAGTGCTGAGTCAGTCTATCTCCATAATAAATAGCATTGAACTTATCTGTATGTATGTGCTTCAGGTGATAAGCATAGTGCTGCAGGACCAATGTCTGTTTTGTTTTATTGTTTCCTGTCTGCAATACACCGAGTGTTCAAGCTAAATCACCACTTGGAAACAATAGAGGAAACATCTTAGGGTCTATATGCGGAGTTTTGATAATATAGCACTTCGATGCCAAATTTGCGATAAACGCATAAAATAAAATTTGGAATTATGCCATCCTTTGAAACAATTATCGGTGACCATTCTAACGTTAGAGACTTAGTTTACACTTTTTTATCAGGTTTCCGTGTAAAATATAAGACATATTCTTGATTTTATTCTACTAGGTTTCTTAATGCTCTGTATTTTGTAACGTATGGTTTATGTTCCTCTAAAATTTCTGTTATTTCACCAACATAACGTTGCAAGTTAATATTTGATTGAAATTTTGATCTATACCGCAAAGCATCTTCAGGTTCGTACACATAAATCTGATCTTAATACGTTTTACTACTTATACGGGATCCATAAAGACATTTTGGAGCAAATTGATGTACTTATCCATAAACTTTTAGAATGGGCAACCGCCTATCTAATGTTATAACTGCTTGAAAGGTTGCAAAAGTAAAAATTGAGTTGAACATTCGTATATCGCTTCTAAAGCGTTTATTGTGGGACATTTCTTGTAATTCAATACAAAATAGAGATAGTTCAGCCAACGTTACTTAACAGTTATGGCGGCAACATTTTTTTTCAAATTTCCTTTTTCTAATACATAGCGTTACAATTCAGATAATTTTCTATCACATCTCCGACATTGGTAGCTTCTACAAAATCGTGATGAACAAGCAACTGACGGCATTCAAGGTCTCTGTACATGCTGTTGTCTTTGTCTAAATTCTCTGAGACGCTCAATTCATAACGTCTCTGGTTGTCTAGATGGGGAAGATAAATTTTCTTGGAGTTTTTTCTTGTACATTTTGTCGCTGGTAGTTTAGGCGTTCATGGTAAATTCACTTCGGGATTCCTTTCCCTAAATTCTCTAACACACTTAGTAGATGTTATCTCTGGAAATTCGGTCTTGTGTTTTATAATCTACTCTATTTCTTACTCGCTCAGCAGATGATTCAGTTGACTGATCACTTTTCGAAAAGCAAATATCATCCTCACTGCGATTTCTTTATTTTTTACATTTTTCCGTAATTACATTAACCCACATCATGTTAAAAATTTGCAAAAGAAATAATATTTTGTAACAGAATGGTACCAGTATATATAATAAGACTCATTTATTTCAGGATTCCGTCAAAAAACCGTGCCTGAAACGGTAAGAAGCGCAAAGGTAAAAAATGCAATTTAACAAATTACAACGACCATTTGGAAAAATGATTTTTTCAAAGACTAAAATTTAAGACATAAAAAATAAACATAAACGCACGGAGTTGATCATACATTACGTACGCCATGGATTGCATTTTTAGGTGCTGTAAATTTTTAAACTTCTACGGAGATGGTCATTCATTACGTGCGCCATGGATTAAACATTAATATTCCTGGACCCATTTTAAATGAAATTTCATTCTTAAACTTCTAAACACCCCACGATATTACTTTTTACACCGACGTATAGAGAAAGAAATGTACTTTTAAATGCAATTTGTTTGAAAGCTGTATCTCAATTTGTTTCTGAGTTATTAATTTTTTTCGTAGTTTTTTGTAGTTTTTATTACTTTTTTGACATAGTGGCAACAGAAGTATCCATCCCTGTTGAAAGTAAAGGGAAAATACAGATTACTGTATAGGCCAATCAGAAAACGAATAAAATGCGGATTCAACCAATAAAATTCTTCAGATATGTTTTTGATTTCCTACCCTGACAGAGGACAATAACCATTTTTCCAAATGGTTAATAAAAAATCGTACCTCTTATGACATGATGATGATCTTACACAAGAATTTGCACATTGCAAAATTCAAATTAGGAAAAAAAAATTAAATGAGAGTTCTTCAAAATCAGAAGTGACAACAACAATTATGTTGCCGAACCATACTCTACAAATCCAGCTCTTTTTTCAATACATTGGACTCACGTTTTACGACATAATAAAAGGAGAGTTAAGAAAAACTATCTGGAAAATTATTACTTCGTATATTCGTTTCATATATCAAAATTTGTCGTAAATTCGTTTCATAAAGATTTTATATATATACGCCAGATTAGTCTATTATTTGAAGATAATAATTACCATCAATTTGTTATACTTTTACTTATGCAACTGAGACGGTAAACGCATTCTGTAAAATATGTGCCTTTATTCTTAACACAAGATTTGCGGTACGCGACAATTTTACGGGTTTCCAATTTTATGCTAGAAATCATCCGAAAATTTAATTTATTTTTAGAGCAATATGAATATTAGGGTGTATCGATTTTTAACTTTTTTTTTGTTTCCAAATTCCAAGTTGATAAAAAGTTGCTACTAGACACCACAACTTACCACAAAAAATTTTGGATTTTTAAAAAAATGTTTAGGTCTCCCGCACAAGGCCTAAAGTTTAGAAATTTTACTTGAAAAGTAAATTTTTACAAAATTTTTAAAAAAACCTAAAACATTTTTATTTTAAATTGCAAGTTGAAATTCCACTAACAATAAGCACAAAAAACGATATAAAATGTATTTCAAAATCTTAGCACAACATTTAGGTCTCCCGCACAAGGTCTAAAAGTCGTAAATTTCAGCCAATTTTTGAACATTTTTCAGTGCTTTGATATTTGTGTTGTTGCTGGTTTAAAAATTAAATGTAACTAAAGCCTCATTAGGCGTGATTGGAATTGTTGAAATAAGTGAAATAATAAATCACATTTCAATACGTCAAAGGTCAACTTGAAACGATGGGGTGGGGGAAGGCCAGACTGTCGCGCGCGGTGACGCGACACCTATGAATCACCGCGCAGGCTTGTCAGTAGTCGTCTGCCCGCAAGCGAGCATTATGGTTGCGATTTAGAGCGATAGTCTTGTTTTAAGAATCGATTGAGTGAGTGTTGTTGTTGTTCATTATGAGTAAAAAACCGCATCTAACTAAAAAACTACCGACAGGCCGGTTATCGGACAACCTATTAATGTGAGTGAGTTTAATGTTCTGCCAACCAAGATGGATGTTTTGAAGTATTTTGAGTGGGTACGCATTGAAAAGAAACAAGAGGGATTACATCAGCCTGCAAAGAAGGTAATTGCGTTAAGAGTTGCTTTAAAAATTGAGGAAATATGGAAAAGAGCTTCTATTCCTGTTTGTGGTACCAAAAACACAATATTTATGGTTTTAAACTGTATGAGCAGCTTGGGAAAATTAAAAAGTGTTCGGGGCCTAAAAGAAAGTATCCTAACTCCTACAAAGATAAAGTAACTAGCTTTCAGTCA
This sequence comes from Maratus speciosus, assembly GCA_963932465.1. Classification (NCBI taxonomy): domain Eukaryota; kingdom Metazoa; phylum Arthropoda; class Arachnida; order Araneae; family Salticidae; genus Maratus; species Maratus speciosus. The sequence continues at coordinate 196,308,295 of OZ010800.1, read as the reverse complement.
AAAACAGAAACTGCATTGTTTGATATTTGTACTTGCAAATGTGACCTCAGCAACTGTATTTGCTCTATTGACAAAAAAGTCCCGGCACTAGAACACGAGTTTTTGCTCGACCAACGTGGTCCTAGATTGATTTCAATTGCAGAGTGTGACAAAAACGAGACTAAAAAGCTTAAAAAGCGATTAGAAAGAAAATCTAGGTCACAAGCTTTAATGCAGGTAGTTGTAAAAAAGACTGAGGATGAAAACTTAAAAAATGTTGATAACATTGATTCTGGTACAGATGATTCAATGTCTCACACATCATGTCAAGATAGTGATTTTGAAATAAATGTACTTGATACGAGTCAAAAAAGTGTTTCAAGTGTAGAAGTAAAACAAGAACTGCCACAACGCTTGTCTTTGTTTTCACGAGCTTGTGACCGCAGGAGCATTTCTAGTAGAGCTGGAGCTCAGTTAGCTACTACACTTTTGCGAGACTTAAATGTCGTTACTGCGGAGAACCAAGAAGCAGTAATCGACAAATCAAAAGTAGCACGTGAAAGACTTAAATCTCTTAAAGAAGTAAGCTCAACTCGAACCTCCGATCTGTTGGCCATTTACTTTGATGTTCGTAAAGATGAAACCATAACAAAAGAAATTGTAGCTGGTAAAAGTGTCCGAAAATCTTTAATGGAAGAACACATATCTATTGTTAAAGAACCTGGATCCAAGAATTTCGGTCATGTAACTCCCATAAATGGAACAGGAAAGGAAATAGTTACATCACTTGTAAAGTATTGTGAAGAAAAAACTGTCGATCTTAAAAAACTAAAAGCTATTGGTTGTGATGGTACGGCAGCAAACACAGGCACTTCAAATGGAGTTATCACCTTATTTGAAAATAAAATACAACAGCCACTGCAGACAGTTGTGTGTCTACTACATTTAAATGAATTTCCCTTTAGAAAAATTATGGTTGCTCTTGATGGGCCAACTTCTGGACCAAACACATTTAGCGGGCCTATTGGTAAACAACTTCTAAGCTGCCAAAATCTATATGTTGTCAATTTTGTTGTAATTGAAAGCGATATACCAGAAGTTGATCTTAAAGTGTTGAGCACAGACCAAAAGTATATGTACGAAATATCCAAAGCCAACAGGTACATGTACAAAAGAGTTGGCCAGACGAAACCCCGGAAACATCTCGCACGCCAGGTGGCTTACCCTGGCAAATCGAATCCTTCGTTTGTATGTAGCCATGGATGATCCGACCCCTGAGATGAGAAAGCTTGCAGAGTTCATAATGAAAGTATACATACCATCATGTTCTCAATTAAGTGCAATCCCAAAATCCCGCAGGGTTCCATTAATTTTTTTAAAATGATTCATTTCAGCAATTACTTGGAAGACGAGCTAAAACATGTCGTCCATGCAACGTTACAGAGAAATGCATTCATGGCTCACCCAGAGCATGTTTTAATATCTATGTTGTTTGATGAACGAAAACATATTAGAGTCTTGGCTTATAAGAGAATCCAGAAAGCTCGTGAAACAGAAAAGAAAGTGGTAAGGGTATTTAAACCCCCTCAGATCAATTTTAATGCTAAAGACTATATAGATATGATTGACTGGCAAACCACTTCAGTAACCGAACCCCCTGTTGTTACCGATATGATCCTAGAAGAGTTACAGTTAATTGCGGAAACGGGGAAAAGTGGAAGGGTTGTATTTACAATTCCTTCTCACACTCAAGCTGTGGAACGAATTGTGAAAGAAGTCACAGAAGCTTCAAAGAGAGTGTATGGGATGTTCGAAAGAGATGGTTTCATTCGTGCCAGACTGGAAGACCGTAAAGAGCTACCTACGTTCGAGACCAAGAGCTAGTACAAAACCTCAGTGAAGGATTAAAATGTAAGTAAGTGTTTTTTGTACTACTTTGATTTTTAATGTTTTTAAATAACATCTTTATCTTACTGTCTTCCATATAATATTTGAAATTCATTGGTGATCATTTCTATAATTTTGTAAAGATCTGTAGGCCTATGTAAATACTGTACATAACTTTCGTTTCAGGTTTTGAAGACAAGATGAAAGGACGAATATTTAAAACAAATCAGTTAATTTGAAATAGAACAAGAAAACTGCGCTCATGTTCTATGACAATACACCAGCAACATTTTGTACTTAAATACTACATTTTATTCCACGTTATAATATTTTATACATTTGTAATAAACAATAGTAATCACAAATAACGATAGAGTTTATTTAAACACCTTTATCAAACAATTTACATCGTTAAACTATCTTTTTTAAGGTATACAACATTTATATATTATTTATGTTGTATGTATATATATATATATATATATATATATATATATATATATATATATATATATATATATATATATATATATATATATATATACATATATATATACATATATACATATATATATACATATATATATATATATATATATATATATATATATATATATATATATATATATATATATATATATATATATATATATATATATATATATATATATACATATATATACATATATATATATATATATATGTTTATTTATTTATTTATTTATATTGTATCATTTTATGCCTCCTGTAACAAAAATACACTTAAGTCTGATGTTTTTAACGAAAAAAAAAAGGTTCATTTACACTAAAAATTTCGAAAGTTTCGTCAAAATTAACAAACTTTAGGTCTTGTGCGGGAGACCTAAATGTTGTGTTAAGTTTTTGAAATACATTTTCTATCGTTTTTCATGCTTATTGTTAGTGGAATTTTAAGTTGCAATTTAAAAAAAGAATGTTTTAGGTTTTTTAAAAAATTTTGTAAAAATTTACTTTTTAAGTAAAATTTCTAAACTTTAGGCCTTGTGCGGGAGACATAAACATTTTTTTTAAAAATCCAAAATTTTTTGTGGTAAGTTGTGGTGTCTAGTAGCAACTTTTTATCAACTTGGAATTTGGAAACAAAAAAAAAGTTAAAAATCGATACACCCTAATGAATATGAAGGTATTACAATGCACATATATATATACATAGAGCATTTTTTTCACCGGCTCTCTACTTTCGTGTATCTGTTTAAAATAAAGGAAAGTTATTACGAAATCTATGCATTTTAATGTAGTCGAATACCAAGTAAATCTACTCCTAATGAGTAAAACCGTCAAAAAGTTTTTGAAATATCGTAAAGGAGTCTGTGATTTATTCTGATAGATGAGACAGAAAACAAAGCAAAAGCAATACTTCAAAGGAATTGGAAACATGCTTGCCCTTAAAATATTGGAAAATATTTAAAATGACAAATGATGTACATAAATACATTTGAATGTCTTATATTGTCTAACATCTGTTTTTCGGAGGGCTAAGAAGGCCATAAATACGCCAAGAAAGCTAAATAGAAGCTATTGAAGAAAGTAAAAAGAAAAAGAATTGAAAAAATACTTCACAGTGTTATTGTGTTTTTTGAAACTACTTATTAATTTTTGATTTAATACTTTGTTTACTTAGTTTTATTTTTTAAACAGTGCTAAATGTTGTTAAAAATAAACTTGATTTGACGCAAAAATAGCGGTGATGTTGTAATATCCCTGAAAAGGTTCTGACGAAGAAAATTTATAGCTTCAGTGATGATTCTGGAGGGGGGGCGGTCGTGAGAAGCGAAGATCATCTTATGCCTCTACATTTCTTTCTTCAAGGTGCTAGAGTCAACGCCATTGCTCATACTGAGGCATTAAAACATTGAATTACTTCGGTTACAAGTGGGTAGCCACACGTTTTTGTAACAAGACTCTGCACTATCCCATACAGCCGATACAAACCAAAAATGTACGGCCAAAGCATTCATGACCATGTCATCCATCCCATGACCATTTGTTGGCCTCTCAGCTACCCAGACATTAACCGAATGGCCTACTACGTATGCTGCATAATTGTGAGGAACTCCAATAGTCGTCTACACAACAATGTGCAAGGCAGCCGTTGTGTATACAGTGGCAAATAGTCCCAACACCCATCTGATCATTACCTACAATCAGTTTTGATAGCTTATAGAGGTGGTTATTGCGGTTGGCAGTGGTTTCAATGAATGATGTCATCCAGTGTGTGTGTGGTCATCTGTAGAGAGCGTTAAAATAAACAAAATGGTCTATCTCTAATGTATATTCCTGTTTTAAAGCAGGCATTGATTTGTTCTCAGATACCTACCGCACCCTCTACGTATTTCCAATAATTATGCTAAAAGGAAAAGAGAAACCTGAGTATTCATTCATATATTTATGAAACACCTGACTATTGTTGAGTTTTATCTTTGATTTTTTTTCAGAATGTTCATACAAGCAGAAATATTAGACATTCACAATTAAATACAATCTTTGTTATACTTGATAGCTTATCATAAAAACTAGTTGGATGTACCAATCCCAAAACTTTCTTCTATCTCCTACATCTTAATATTTCAAAAAGTAGTTACAAATGTTAATACTTCAATATTATTACTTCAACACTGTGCCAACTTTGACAAAGATTTTGGACACTTACCAGAAATGTTAAGACCAAAATGCAATAAAAAAGTACCACTTAAAAATTTTAAAAGAGAACGCAAATGGAAATTAAAGTATCACTAGGGAACCCTCTTCCTTACAACTGAGCAGCGTTTCCCTACATCGCCTGCGCATATGAAAACTACATGATCAGGCATATTGTACAACACGGCATCTCACCACAAGTTATCCTATTTAAAAATAAATGTTTTCTAATGATCCTGAATGTTTGCTAATAATTTCATTATGATATTAATAATTTCATTATGTCATAAGAGTAACACTTGCCATTTTATACAAGCAACTGTAACTAATTCATGTGTTCTCAGATGCGTTCAATGATCATTCCTTTTTAAAAGGATATAATTACTCTGCAATATCCTATAAATTTTATTTCTATATTCTGGTATAAATCAGAGTATTTCTACGCCATACACAATTTTTGAATAGGGTAATTCCGGGATTTATGCCGCACATATTTTTAATTGTGTATAAAGTCCCATGGTGGACATAAAATAAAAAAAAATCATGCTGTGCTATTTAATGTTAAATATACAACGCGTGTAGTGCGACAAAAAAATTCAAAACAAATTATTAATATTTTTTAACAATGTTTTTCTAAAACATTACACTGCGGCGCGTCACCCGTACATTTAGGCTGAGACGCCGCACTTATGCGGTAGTTATGCCGCGCTTGTAATAAGAACAGAATGAAATTAAAAATAAAAATATTTTAAAAAAATATTCATATCTGGACTATAATTAACGATGTAATAACAAAATGAAACTAAATGAGTACAATGAAACGTATTAGTAGATTCAAATTAATAATTATTGCTTACTTTCACTATTAAAATTATCGACTTATAATTTTTTACATTAAATTTTAATTGTTATTTCAGCAACAATGTAACATCAAAGTATTAGAAAGAGAAAAGAAAAAAAGTAAAATTGCATTTACATAATTTATCTGTTAACCCTTTCGGGACCAGTGGCTTTTACTCAAATTTTATTCGGTTGGAACCACTTTTTTAAAAGGAGTTACCTTTTCTTAAATAATCATGAAAATGCTCTAATTAAACAAAGCAAATATTACTTTTCTTTTTTACTGCTGCAAGAAACAAATTTTATAAGCTCTTTATGAAGGTGCTTATATGCACCTACACTGTTAAAAAAATTGCAGCATTCTGGCAGGTCATTCGACCGTTTTTTGAAAAAACGGTTTCATAACCATAATTTAACTATATTCTGACTATAAAATGGCCAATAATATGTCAGAATAGTGTTAAATTACGGTTGTTGTAACCATTTTCGGAAAAAACGGTCGAATGACCTGCCAGAATGCTGCACATTTTTAACAGTGTATGGTCCCGAATGGGTTAAGAGACCTGTTTTTTCGACTACAATCTACAGAAAAAGTTTCCGAAAAGTACAGTCTTTATGTAACTACATTAAAACAGATGATGCAGTGAACCCAATTACAATTCCTCTTTTTTGGAGTAGTTTGCAAAGAACGTCTGCGTTACGCGTAATCCAATTTTTCATTATTATCATCTTGACTTGCATCTTTCTTGCCCTTCTTACTTTTTATTTTCCCCTTTGGTTTTAGTAAACTTGATAACATACCTAACATGGTTAGTCTGAGCAAAAAGAAAAGAAAATTTAATAACACATAATCATCCCGTACGAAAGAAACTGCGGCATGTATACCAGTTTGCATGGTGCAGACGTCGACCATCACAGTTACCTGCCATCGCTAAAGGGAATGGCGTAACCATACGCACAGTACTCTATACAAACGCTACGCTTAGTTTTGACTTCGAAATCATGCATGCATTTAGTAATAAGTGTATGAAAAGTATTTAAACATAACGTGTTTAAAAGTTTGGACAGTGAAATCATGCACTTACGCCAAAATAAGGATTGTACTTCTACAAGTAAACATCGAAATGGGATTCACGCTATACACTGGTTAAAATAATCTCATTGTGCACCTATACTGTGCGTTTCACGACCATCTATCTATAATTACAAGAAAGGGGGTGCGGCATCTATCCAGTATGCAGCGGCTCTCCCGGAGTTACCCTATTGCATTTTCCTGCAGTCACAAGAATAACAAAATTTTAATTTATTATTTAGAAAAGTAAAATGTTTTTTGTTATAAATTGGATGTGGTTTATCTGAGTAGAACGCATGCGTCTTTAAGTGGTTACATAAGCTTTATCTTAAATGTATTTTTTAATAAAAGAATTGAAAGTATTTTTGAAAATTTGCTCTGATGGTCACAAGAGTAAAAATGGACATTCTCATATTAATTTTAAGCTCAAATACATTTAGTATTTTAAGAGATGTTTGTAGAACATAAATAAAATCATATACAGAGCAATGCAAAAAAATGGATACATGATCGCCTAAGGATGATAATATTTGGAAGTATGATTTCTGTATATTTAAGCGTGTCTTTGCCTGAATTATATTCCAACTTAATGTGTTACGTGTGTAAAATACAATATGTACCCTACAGGACTATACAAAAGAATTCAAGTACGTTTCCGACTATTGGTAGAAATTGCTGAATGTAAATTTTTACTGTGTTGCTTGGAGGTTGTTCGAAATTGAAGGTGGTGTTACATGACCATGAGATGAACTCCCTAATGTAATAATACACTTTGACTGACAGTTTCTTCAATTGAAAGCAAAATTTCTACGAGGGATACTGAAAGTATTTGAACTTTCATGGCTGTCACTGACGTATTACTGGCAAAAATGAGCAAAAAATTACCATATCGTCGCCTCACAGCAACAGTAAGACATCTAGTAATAATAGAAAATCAGATGCCTGACTTACTGCTATGAAAAACTGTGTCTGCATCTAGGGAACAGTGGGAAATCTTTATAAAACGCATCTGACAAGGAAGGTCTCTATACTGGGCATACTCAGAATATGTTGAAAAAAATGCTAGTGAAAGTACTCATGTATGTAATAAAGGATCAGTTAAAATTAGCGGCGGAATTACGGTAGAAAATCTGTAAAAAATTAAAATACTTTCGAATAATTGGCGTGAAAAGACGTAAGCGGCACGCAACTTGGCAAGCAGCACTTTTCCTCGCCAAAAGCAAACGATTTTAATGAATCTGAAAATTGTTTATTAATTGATTTTGAGAATATGCGGTATTTAAAGAATTTAAACGTAAATCCTGAAAGAATTTATTATTATTATTATTATTACATTTTGTATTATACATGTTGCATGTTGCCGATTTGAATGAAATTTTGCCATTGTTTTATTCTCCGATCCACAATTTTTTTAAATTTAAACGGCTTTATCGGTTATAAAAATAACTTTTAACGCCAGATGAATAAGGCTGCCGTAATACATTTCCATACCGAAGACGTTGTTTCCATGGCAACAAAGTTGACTCGACAGTGCTCAATGGGGCATATTTTTGAGTTTGGAACAATTTTAATCAATTTAAATTTTGTTTTAAATAGTAAAATGTGATAGTTAAAAATCGTTATAAGTACATATAAATAGATATGACAAAACTATAGTTAAAATAAACTAAAAATGACAAAGCTAAAGTTATTTAAATTAAACTTATTTAAACAAATTCAACATAAAAAGTTTTTTCCTTAAAGAGCATTCGACAAGCGTATTTTTTGACATTTTATTTCTTCGCCAAACGGTGATAAGCCGCCAAAAAAACGAAATTTTCATTATTTTTTTACAGACGTTCTATAGAGGTTCCGCCGAAATTTTTTTATAAACATCATATACCCATGGGAGAAGAACATTCTGTATTTTTTTCACATTTTTCTGAGTATGCCCGTATGGAGACCTTCCTTGTGAAATATAGTATTAAACATAACTTTGTGTTTCAAAAGTTGTTCCACTAGATGCAAACACAGTTTCTCATAGCAGTAAGTCAGACTCATTTTTTATTATTACTAGATGTGTTACTGTTGATTTCAGGCGACGATATGTTCATAACACATTAAGCTAACAATGGAACATAAAAGTAAATTTATGTGCAATAAAGTATACTAATAAAAAAATTATGATCATCCTTTATTGAACAGCCCTCGTATATATACCTATATAATATTAAATATTTATACGGTCCTTAGCTCCTATAAGTTATATTTAAAAAACCTTATCATTCTGTTACAAGTAAAATACATAAAGTCACATGTTTTACGGTAAAAAACATACCAAGTTTTGATAATTTGACAATTATGAATTTGCATCGTTTTCAAGAACTAAAAACGGAAAATCGCAATTTTTAAATTGTGTAATTATTGTGCAACTATTTTCGCAGCTTCTGGGAGGATGAATAAAGACATTTGACTTATTTTGGAATTGTGTCTTTTAAAACTCACAGTTTAACATCCTTCGGAATCAGCATCACATTCACAAATTTTATTCGGTTGGCACCACTTTTTTAAACGGTCACACTTACTTATTTAATGACCTAAGTCCCATAACTAAATAAGGCAATTATTACTTTTCATTAGTATTGGTACTAGAAACAAATCATATATGCAGCTTTTAAAGATGCATATTATGCACCCATTGTACCGAAGGATTTAGCTATTAACTATTGTATAACGATATGAGGAAACATTGTATACTTGAAACCTTATTTCTTTTAAACCTCCAATTAAAATATCCCATCTCATAATATGTCTTTATTCGTAAGATATTTATTACAGATATTTATCTGCAAAACATGCTTCTGAAATTTAATATACAACAAATGTTTTATACATTATGATATTTTGTATTATTCTGTATAATTAAATAATAAAGCTACTGAATGTTTACTTCCTTAGACTATACAATAAGGCAAATTTATGCCTTTAGAGGATAACATTTATTTATTGACTAATTATATAACTTATTTTTATCACACACTGCTATTTACCCTAATGATCTTGGAGAAAATAATAACAATTTATTCCGTTAATAAAATGTAAATATAAATCAAATGTTGCATTTTCGTCGCAAATTAAACATGAGACTTTTTTATCCATTTGTATAGAAATATTCATTTGTATTGGCAGAAAAATTCGATATCTTGATTATAATTTTATACTATATATGATTAAAATCCGATTTAATCATTGTTGAATGCTAAGGATAATTTACAAAAGAGTAAAAAATATGATATTTAATATAAAGTCCTTGAAAAGTAGAAGCTAGTATAGTTGAATAAAATCGAAAAAACTTTTAATAACACCGTACAATTGAGAAATGCGCTAGGCATTTCGAAAAAACTTTTACTTTCTTCTTCAGTTACAAATAATAAGTGCTATTTCTTTAAAGGAAGGAGCAAGACTGGCTAAAGGACACTGAAGTCAGAAGTCTTGCTCCTGTTTTCAAAGTAGTAACACATATTCTTTGTGCTTGAAGAAAAAATACAAACTTCTTTCAAAACTCCTGATCCATTTTTAATCGAATAATTTTAATAGGAAGCTTCTTGCTTTTATTGCACCGCACCAAGTGGAATAACACAATTAACTAACATAATAAGTTTTGTAAACACAATATGAATAGATGTGTTCTTTAATTTAGTGACGAATTTATGTTCTGAATGCATCTTTCATTTAGTATCATTATGTATAACATAGATGAACTATTACAGTTTAACATACAAATAAGGCACACTTGTGAAAGTTTTTACAGTGTTAAATTATGTTTAGGTGTAAAAAGGATTAGAGTTTCTTAAAATTGCAATATTTAAATTTAAATTACTTTATTATACGAATTTTTACTTTTTAAATGATTTGTTACCAAAACATGAGCAATAGTTCGAAGCCACAAATAGATAAATAAGAAAATACCCTGTTAAAATTTTTGCATCTTTTATCCTGCTACACTATATGGCCAAAGGTGACCGGACATTTGCGATTTTAGACGTTTTGTTAAATATCAAGAAAAATACATGAGGTATTTACCTGAAACTACAGGTGTATAAACAGTAAAGTATAGGTCATATATTTCCGTGATTATTTTTCTCCCTAAACTCCATACAGAACCGTCAATAGATTGAAAAATAACGAATATCTTTAGGATAACCCTGTAAAAACTAATGTAGCAAAAGAGTTCAAACTCGAGATTTATTAACAAGTGGCTTATTGTAATATACAGTGTTCATTTTTATGAGTATAGCATGTATACTCGTAGAAAAATTAAGGTTTTATAAAAACAGTCCGAAATTTCGATAAGTTTCTTGCTTATAATTTGCAGTGTTCTTAATATAAAAAAAACTTCTTTTCAGGAAATATCACAAACAACATTGTACACGATACTCTGCAATCAGAATTAAAAAATAAAAAAAATTGGATGAAAAAGGAGCAGGTTTACTAAAAAATGTTTCACTGCGCATGCGCGAATGCAATGAAAATACAATGTGCATAATGTATTAGCTTTGTATATAGAGCAACTTTTGTGAAAGTCTCAAAATCATAGCTTGAAAATTCTGAAAATTATCGTCAATACCATAAGCTCGAAATCCGTCGTTCCCAAAAGGAAGCAAAAAGATGAGGGGTTGCATCCAAATATACGCTCATGTCCAAAATCAAGGTCACAAACATAAAATCTGTGAAAACTGATGAACCATTCACTGTGTTGCCACGAAATTTGGCACAGAGGTGTATTACAATGCGAGAAAGAATATAGCCACATAAGAATACGGAAAAGATTTTAATTGTGAATTAAGAAACAGGGTACATCAAAAAGTGTTAAATCATGAATCAGAGATAAAACATTTATCTCGGGAAATGTCTGTCTAATATGGAGTGTGACCACCGTGCACTGCTGTACAAGCCTCCACAACGAGCTCTCATACTGTTTATGAGGTTGTCAATAAATGTTTGTGGCAACAAAGCCCATTCTTCCAAAAGCGCGGCTTTAAGTCGTGTTGGATCCTGAGAGAGGTGTTACGCTGTACAGAGAGGTGTTACGCTCTTCTTAGACCATCCTAAACATGTTCAATAGGATTGAGATCCGGAGACCTCGAGGGCCAATTGATATGGCGAATATTCTCTTCTTCAAGAAAATCATCAACAATGTTAGTTCTGTGTAGCTTCGCATTATCGTCCATAAACTCGAAATTCGGGCCTACAGCACCACGGAACAACCTCACATAGGCTTCAAAGAACTCATCCCTATAGCGATGTGCGTTGACAGTACCCGCATCGAAGACGTGCAGTGGTGTATGATTGCCCAACATTATGCCGCCCTAGACAAGGATACCTTTGCCACCAAATCTGTCAATTTCTTTTAAGTAGGAGGGATGACATTGAGCTCCATGTTCTCCATGGATGAAGATTCGACGAGAATAACTCTCCGCGATGAATCTCGACTGATCACTAAAAAAAACAGGCCTCCATTCTTGTTGTGTCTAAGACTAACGTCTTCGGCTCCACAACAATCGGGTCTCCTGTTGGACGCAGTGAAAGGGACATACAAGATTGGACATCGAGCTTTAGGGATGAGGTCCTTGAGTCTGTGTGAGTTTGTTCCGGTGTTCTGTAAGCTCGAACTTCATGTTTATGGACGATAATGTGAAGCCACACAGAGCTCACAATTTTGATGATTTTCTTGAAGATGAGGGTATTCGCCGTATGAATTGGCCCTCGCGGTCTCCTGACCTCAATCCTGTTGAACATGTTTGGGATGGTCTAGAAAGAGCCATTGCACGACGTAATCCCCTCACAGGACCCGCCAGGAGTTAAAAGCTCCGCTTTTGGAAGAATGGCTTTGTTGCCACAAACATTTATTGACACCCACATAAACAGTATGAGACCTCATTGTGAGGCTTGTATAGCAGTGCATGGTGGTCAAACTCCATATTAGGCAGACTTTTCCCGAGATAAATGCTTTATCTCAGATTCATGATTTCGCACTTTTTGCAATACCCTGTTTCTTAATTCACAATTAAAATCTTTTCCATATTGTTATGTTGCTATACTCTTTCTTCCATTGTAATATATAGTCCAGGCAATAGGAAATTTTACCTAGCAAAATTAATGGTAGTTCTGGAAATCGGCTTACTTTATGTTTTTTGGGTCGTTGAATCCGAAATTGTAACTTCCCACCAAAATTTCCTCCGGGGATCCCCAAAAAAGATTTTTATTAAAAAAATCAATTTTTTTGATATTTTAGGGTTTTTGTTATTTTAGACAAAATTTGCAACAAATTAGCTATATGACATTATGATTTAGGATGAAGGGGAAGGGGGGATCTGCCTCGGAACGTGCGCGCGGTGCTGCGTGCAGTAAGTTGCGCAATTCCACTTAACCACTTGCACGTTTACATTCGCCCTCCCATCTCCCCTACGAACTTTCCTTATAAGGTTTACTTTAAGTTTTTTGGGTCGCTGAATCCGAATTTTTAACTTAACCCCAAAATTTCCCCCCCCCGAAAACCCCCCAAAATAGTTGTTATTAACTTAAATTTCTTATTGTTTTAGAGAAAAGGCATTACAAAACTCAGAAACTAGGCAAAATTTGCAACAAATAGGATATATGGCGTTATGACGTAGGATAAACGGGGAGAGAGGGGGTTACCTCGGAAATTTTCCGCGCACTTTTCTCAAAAACCAAATTTTTTCAAAACATCAATTTTTGGGGGGGGTTGCCGGGTGAAATTTTGGTGGGAAGTTACAAATTCGGATCCAGCTATCAAAAAACATAATGTGAGTCGAAATCCAGAACTAATATTAATTTTGCCAGGTAAAATCACCTAGACTTTATCAGCCTGGACTTTATAACTTAGTGCACGTAGCGCCGCAGCGTATGTTCCGAGGCAGCCCTCTCCCACACCGTTCATCCTACGTCATAATGTCATGTATCCTATTTGTTGCAAATTTTGTCTACTTTCTGAATTTCGTAATGCTTTTCCCTTAAAATAATAAGAAATTTAAGTTAAAAACACCTATTTGGGGGGAGGTCGGGGGGGGGGGGAATTTTGGGGAAAGTTAAAAATTCGGATTAAGCTACCCAAAAAACTTAAACGTGTGAGTAAACGTGTGAGTGGTTAAGTGGAATTGCGTAACTTAGTTCACGCAGCACCGCGCGCATGTTCCGATGCAGATCCCCCTTCCCCTTCATCCTAAATCATAATATCATATATCTAAATTGTTGCAAATTTTGTCTACTTTCTGAATTTCTAGATACTTTTTCTCTAAAACAATAAAAAATTGAATTTTTTAATAAACACCTTTTTTTTGGGGGGGGGGCATTTTACGAAAATTTGGGGGGGGTTCCGGGGGAAATTTTGGTGGGAAGTTAAAAATTCGGATTTAGCTACCCAAAAAACATATAGTAAGCCTTTTTTCAGAAATACCATGAATTTTGCTAGGTGGAGCCCCTATACGGTCTCTATTGCCTGGACTTAATACCTCTGTGCCAAATTTCGTGGCAACACAGTATATAGTTCATCAGTTTTCACAGATTTTATGTTTGTTACCTTAATTTTTGACATGAGTGTAATAATACGTGCAATATTGTGTACGCTATCTTAGCACCAATCAGCAGATATTTGATACAACCCATCATCTTTTTGCTTCTTTTTGGGAACAACGAATTTCGAGCTTATTCTATCGACGATATTTTTCAGAATTTTCAAGCTATGATTTTGAGACTTTTACAAAAGTTGCTCTATATACTTAGATAATACATTATGCATATTATATTTTTATTGCATTCTCGCATGTACAGTAAAACATTATTTAGTACACCTGCTCATTTTTCATCGAATTTTTATTATTTTTTAATTCTGATTGCAGAGTATTGTGTACAATGTTGTTTGTGATATTTTCTGAAAAGAAGTTTTTTTATATTAAGAACTCTGCAAATTATAAGCAAAAAACTTAGCGAAATTTGGGACTGTTTTTATAAAATCCTTAATTTCTCATCGAGTATACATGCTATCCTCCTAAAAATGAACACAATATATTACAATAAAACACTTATTAATAATCTCGAGTTTGAACACTTTTGATGCATTAGTTTTTACAGGTTTATCCAAAAGATATTCGTTTTTTTCAATTTGTTGACGGTCCCCTATGGGGTTTTGGGAAAAAACCCTTGCGAAAATATATGACCTATACTATACTGTTTACACACCTTCAGTTTCAGATTAATTCCTCATGTATTTTTCTAGATATTTAGTAAAACGTCTAAAATCGCAAGTGACCGGTCACCTTTGGCCATATAGTGTATGTATACACTGAACTCCAAAAGTTAAGGTACAACAAAATTTTTTACTCTTACCATTAAAATAATGAAAATAAACGTAAAAAATGCGATTTATGTAAAAGATCATGCGTATCTTAAATAAAAACTTATGAAACAGTAATACCACCACTATTTTTTGAAAAAAATAAGGACAGTTATATGGCAATCGGGGGAAATTTAGAATATCCGAGTTTTGTAATTTATGTGAAACTTTGTTTTTGTTGTTATTGAGGTACAAATATTGGTATTAAGATATTGATAACCATCTCTAGAAGATGTCGTTTACCCGATTCATAAAGATGGCGGGAAATTGGATACTTGGAAATGAGGTTATTACACGCTGATATTTCTAGACTTCTTGATATGTCTCGTAGTGGAGTTCAAAGACGGTAGAATCAATTTGAATTCAAAAATTCCGTATAGAAAATACACATTATAGGCCACCCACAGGTTACAACGTCTGTAAAATATCGCTTTCTAAATGTTGCAGTCCGGAGGAGGGTGAAAACTACAGTTGCTCATCTCACTTCAGATTGCCGTAACGCAACAGGATCGTTTTCTAAGTGTTTCAGTCCGGAGGAGGGTGAACACTGCAGTTGCTCATCTCACTTCAGATTGTCGTAACGCAACAGGATCATTTTCTAAGTGTTTCAGCCCGGAGGAGGGTGAATGCTACAGTTGCTCATCTCACTTCAGATTACCGTAACGCTATAGGATCGCTTTCTAAGTGTTTCAGCCCGGAGGAGGGTGAACACTACAGTTGCTCATCTTACTTCTGATTACCGTAACGCAACAGGGGTGACAGTTTCTGCTACTACGGTACTCAGACTTCTTCAGAATGAAAGACTCTATGCAATACTACACGCTGTGTGTATCCCTCTTAATCAGAGACCCAGAAGTGCTCCTTTACGTTGGGCAAGAGAGCGCGTATACGAGACAGCAGTGGGCTTCTGTACTCTTCGCAGACGAGTCGCGCTTTGCTTTCGAAAATTATTCAAGTCATGTGCCGCTCTGTAGACAACAGGGTACCAGATAGCACAAACGTAACACTGTTTAAAAACACTGTTATAGAGAAGGAAAATCATGGCTTCAACTGGAATCAAAATGTTTGAATACTGTGAGATACCGGGACCAGATTCTTTCTCAGTATCTCACACTATATGCTGGTGCTATTGGTGATGCATTCATCCTAGTGAAAGAAAATGCCCAACCTCACCGAGATAGGCTCATTCATGAACATCTAGAGAAACTAAGTTTGGAGTGAATGAAATAGTTCCCTCAATCTCTAGACCTTAATCCGATAAAACAACTTTGGGACTGCCTTGGCATCCAAGTGGCTGTCTTAAGTCTTCCTCCAAGGTTGTTAATGAGCTGAAACAAATCTTATTCCATGTATGTTCATCGCTTCCATTCCAGTGTCCAACAACTTAATTGACAGTATGGAAAATCCATGCTGCCAATGTACTACAAGTATAGGCAAAAGTATTCCTTATTAAAACATTTTTTTAATCACAATAATCTGTGATTTATTTATTTATTATCAAACAGTGGGCTTTTGAAAAAATTGTAATTCATTATTTGTAAAACAGGCTTGATGTTATAATTATGTGAAATAAGTAACTGTTTAGAGCATTCTTTTACATTGCATAATTTTGCGTTCATTTTTTTTCCAAATCAGACACAGAAAACTCGTTGTAATTTAACTTTTGGAGGCCAGTGTAATATTACTATATTTCTACTTTATTTTTTTATATACATTTAAACATAAAATAAAAAATTTTACAGAACTGTTCTTACTTTAAAAACACAAAGCTAAATAAAATGAATTAAAAGGAAAAATATGGATAAAAGCATTATTTAAAGAAAACGTAAATGGATTCTGGGAATAGAAATACGTTTATCTCTAGTTTGATCGCATTCTGATAAACTGTTGTATTAAAAAAATCCTCCCTTAATGCATTTCAATACTTAAAATACATTTTATTACGTTATGGCACTATGCTTTTTCTTTGCACGGTCTACGTAACGAACCTTATATTGTTTGTTAAAATTATTGCTTTTCTCATATTCCCTTTTTTCCGTTCATTATTGTCTGAAATTATTTAGGTGAAATATATGGAAAAAAGGGCTAAAACACAATTGTAAGTTATACGCACGAAATAGCTTCTGCATAAAGAAGTGAGAAAACACAAAAAAGGGTGTTTTCCTACACTGTTAAAAATTTGCAGCATTCTGGCAGGTCACTTGACCGTTTTTTCCGAAAACGGTTACACAACCGTGAATTTAACACTATTCTGACCGTATTATTGGCCATTTTATAGTCATAGTATAGTTAAATTATGGTTATGAAACCGTTTTTTCAAAAAACGGTCGAATGACCTGCCTGAATGCTGCAAGATTTTTAACAGTGTACAGCCTCCAAACTAGATGCTTATAGAGGAATGTTCGCATTAATTTTTATTTAAATGCATTTTTCTCCATATTTATACTACACAATAACAACTCAATGAAACGTTTGTTGGTTAACGCAATAGGGTGCGCCGAAAAAAATTAAAAAAAAATTTCAAGTTGTAATACCGCAAAAAAGTTGCGAATTGGAGAGACTAAAAATGGGTAAAAAAAAGAAATAAAATTGCTTTTTAACGTTTCGGTCGCACATGTGCTCTAAAGTCTGCCAAAATTTGGCAAAAATTGACATTTTTACAAAAAATATTAATTTTTAAATTAGCCTCTTCACGAATGTAATAGCTGAAATTCTTATGTATTAGAATAACAGAACTTAATGTTTAAATATTGTTTAAATCCTTAAATCCATCAACATCTTCCGAACGCGCACTGTCTTCAAAGTTTAAATGTTTTAAAACAAATTGTGTTTGAATTTTAGTATTATTTATAAACATATTTTCTTATTGGAAAATGTTTTATGTGAAGAGAGTTGTATGTCCAAGAAACTCATGTAGAGCAATTAAACATCAACGTTTTCACTCATTCTTAGCTCAAGGTAATTTGAAATTAGATTTATGTGTAAAGTAAAGCATAGTGGACCTTGACAGCAGAGTCGTTCTGTTAAAACCATCCCGAGACTCCACAAACTCCACAAATTTTTTCTGAAGCTTTTGTTAAGAGTCTGACACATCTTTCAACTGCTTGTGTGTGAACTGGGAATGTCTGGAATGTAATATATAAACTAGCCTCCTCCGGAGACCAGACTGGTCTCTTTTAGATGAAAGCTAAGCATTGCGACATGTTACGTTTATTCATAATTTAATTGACTTGCTTAACTCTTCGTCAAATAGCATGATTCTGATAGAAAAATGTAGAACTCTTTGCGATCAAAGCAATATTTCGAATATTTTTTAATGTTACGTAGTTAATATTTCTTGAAAAAAAATCGCTTAACTCACTTAGTCATTTGCGCTTTATCCCCGTTCTCTTATCAGTTGCAGCACATTCGCTATAATGCAGAGAATTTTAAAATCTTCCGTAATTGGGTCCGCTGCCCATTGGCGTAGTACGATTTGGTGTAATGAAATGTTTTTATGAAAAGCCTTTAATGACATCCACATTTACATTAAACAATATTATTTCTAATATGTTTTTGGTTTCACGATAACCTTGGCAGTACACTCTATTACGTAAGCTTGGAAAATTTTTCATTATTCTAATGTAATCACTTTGGATAAAGTGCCATAATCTTTTTGCATACTAATTGACGTATTTTAATAAATACGCTTTTGTGATACAAAGATTTGAATGCCAATTATGATAGTGATATCATTCTCTTTAAAACATAATTGCTGTCGGTATCGCCTCCTTTTGGCCATTGGCGTATAATCTTATTAAAATTCAACGATTTTCTTTTAGATACATATGTCTGTCCGATTATTTTTTTTTCTCTTTTTTCTTGATACAGTTAGGACTTTTTGGTACTTTTATATTAGCAGGGCACAGGTGATAAATCGCCAAATATTGTCAAAATACCATATTAATATTGCATTTCTTTCATTTAAAATTTCACCTTTCATTCTTTTCATTTAAAATACATGTCTTTCACTCATTTCATTTAAAAGGCATTTCTTTCACTATACTAATTTAATTTAAAATACTAAAAACTAAAATAAGAAAAAAATAATCCTATAAACAAATACATTTTATTTTGTCATCAAAGAATTGTTTGTAATTTACACACGCAAAATATAAAAGTTAAATGTGTATTAGGGTAAACGCACCGGTAGTGGGCCACGTACCTATAGTGGGGCACTAACTTTCAAAGTTTAAAAACAAGCTCACAATCCATTTCAGAAAAACGACAGAAAGAAATCTCATTAGTTAAAGCCCTTAAATGTTAACTTTCCATAAACAGTTCGGAATAATTGTTATTTTCCTGTAGATATATTTGTTTATCTTCTGGAATGTCTTCAAACGCAGATTTTTTGGCAAATTCTTAGTGATTTCATTAAGAGATAAGGTTTTATCTAAAGCGTTGCTTCTTTAATATTATGTTTTATTTTGAATTAAAGTGCCGTTGATATACTCGATTACATTGTAAATAATTTGTTAGATTAGCTGAAAATTATATTGATTTTAAGGGGTGGCCCACTTCTAGATCACAATTTCTTAAATTGTACCAGTAGTGGGCATGGGGGCCCACTACTGGAGCACATGCCAAAATTTATTTTATGTTTAAATTATTTAAATTAAGTATTTTTTGAGGTTCTAAGACTTTGTATATAATTTATTTAGTATTTTGTTCATCAGAACCAGTAGTGGGCCAGGGGCCCACTACTGGTGCACAAGTGGCCTACTTCTGGAGCAGCGAAAATACAACTTCACTAAGCTATCAGACATATGATCATTAAATGAAATTAATATCTAAAATAATTTATACTTCAAAGGTTCAATACTCAATGAAGGTTCAAATTTTTGAGCCATATTTAAATAAGCATTGCATGGAAAAACCTGTAGTGTTATTTATGGATGGACATACTTCTCACATGTCTTTGAATCTAAGAATCATCTGTTCGGCTCATGGAGTTGAAATGGTAGCTTTGCCCCCAAATTCTACATACCTAATGCAACCAATGAACATTTCTGTTTTCCATACTCTTAAAAGTGCTTGGCGAGAGGAAGTAGTGCACTTCAGAATAACTCATGAAGGCAAACAGATGCAGATACATGAGTTTTCACCAGTCCTAAAATCAGCACTAGATCGTTTAACTCCTGCAACCATTGTGAATGGATTCAAAGCAAGTGGACTAGTTCCATGGGATCTAAAGAAAGTAAATGTTGAATCCACACTAACATCAAAGAATGTGATAATATCACCAATAAAGGAGAGAGAAATGCCTTCTTTCTTGGAAGATCTTGAAGATAAAATTGGAGAAGAAAAATAAAATTTTTCTCAGAAAATAATGGCAAATTGAAAGGTTCTGTCTAGAAAGCAGATATTTACTAGTTATGGTTGGAGATGAAGGAGACTTTGAACATGGATCCAATTTCTCAGGTAATCTATCGCAAAACAGTTTGGGTATAAAACACTTGAGTATATATTTTTTACTATTATTTATTCCATTTTTACATTTTACTTGTTATAGGGTACACCAGTCCTATCTGTTGAGGCGGCGTACACTGAATAGCCTATTGACACTGTTGATACTGAAACTATTGATTAGGAGCAAAGAGCAATTGTTGAAGATGCTGAGGTGAACCTTTTCATTCAAGAAGATCAACTAAGACTGGGAGCCATTCAGTGCTTTCAAATGGTGGGCCATCTAGAAATGTACCATCTCCCCTCAAAAGAGTTCTATTTTGGCCAGAAGGGGGAGATAACACAGAGAAAAAGAGAGAAAATTCTTGCAGTTGTGGCTTCTCCCTAAATGCTTCAATAGGGGAGAGTAGCCGAATTTGGACCACTTCACTTATTTTCAGGTCACTTATTTTCACTTAATTTTTGGAATATCTTCAAAGCATCATTACACGTGGTCAATCTATTCATCTACTAACTAAATAAATCTTTAAATCAATTTCTTTTTGAAAACCTTAAAATTTATTTTAATTTGAAAAATTCGTCAAAAGTGGTCCAAATTCATCAACTTCTCGCCTAAGTTGGACCTCCAGTCTCCAAAATTGGACCAAATAATATCAGGTTGTTTTAATGACTAGGAAATATAACTATATTAAAAGCAGAATTTGCAATTAATGAAACAGTCAAACAAAATGACAGCAATGAAATATAATAAAATCAAATATCTGAAAATAAGAGTAATTGTTTTAAATCAAAAAGTATTCAAAATATAAATCAAAGTTATCTGTAATTAAGAATAGAAATTATGGAAGTAATTGACAGTTATTTTGAATATCATGTAAGGAGTGATGCAAAGCTTACATATGAATTTCGTTTATTGATTTTTTTTCAGCGTCCACAACAGGGAACCGATTGGGCAATCTGTACACTGAATCATTTATACCATTTGATTTTTCTTACAAATTAGGCAAAACCAATCACCACTGTCTAGATTTTTCATTTTAGATTCTGAATTATTAATTTTTTTTAGACAGAAGTTTCCTTTACATTATGTTTTTTGTTCTTCCTTCCGTCATTTTCTTGCTAATTGCATTACGCCTATTTTTTAAAACTTGATGTTCCAATTTTTTTTTTTGCGCTGTGATAGCTTCCTCTTTGTCGTTTTTTTTTTTCATTTCAAGGTTTACTTTATATGACGAAGATGTTAACAAAACTGTTTTTTGGCTCCCTCTGTACTTTGATTTAACTGAATTTAACAAGGGAGATAACATTTCTAATGATTTTTTGGCTTTTGAGGAGGATTTGTAGCTCCAGCCTTCGTGCAGGTCAATTTCTTCACAACTTACTCCCTGCTTTTTGTTTCCTGTATCTTTAACAGCTTTTGGTGTCACGGGTGTTTTTCTTCCAGACAGTTTTTCTGTGTCTTTCTCAACATGTTCAACATTACATTAAATAAGCGTTTAAAAAATATCCTCTATTGAAAAATACGCTACGATTAATCAAACGCAAACATTATCTATTCAAACAGTTTTGAATTCAGCCTCTCTCCCCCCCGGAGCCTTGAAATAACTACTCCCCCCAGAAGGTTTGAGATTTTATGCGTTTTAATGGCAAAAAAGTGTAATTCCACCCTCCAAAACTGTAAAATGTCTGCCTTCGCAAATATTCTCCAGGAGAAAAATATTTGAATTCAACTCTGTAAACCAAATACGCCGTAGGAATAAGGAATTCAAAGAAAATAAATACAAATACATACAAGATAAAAGAAATTGTAATCAAAATTTATTGCATGAACATGTAAAAATATTTTTATGTTTATATAGGCCTAAACTGTATAAAAAAATTAATCCAGATATAAAAAAAAAACCTTGCATGGAGATAGTCATCCATTATAAAATATTAATTTTTTTTTTTAAAGTGTACAAAGCGTACCGTCCTCGAAATTCATTACTTACTTTTCAAATTTATGATCGCAAATCTGGTCCAATTTAAGCAACTTAAATTTGTCCAATTACGGCAACTGCGCCATTTTTTGAAAAAGTTAATCTCAAGACTAGGAACAAAAACGAAATGAAACAAATCCGCTTGAAAAATATGCTCAATAAACAGATGAATTCGTATATGTATATGAAAACTTAACAACTTACCTTAGTTTTAAAGTATTCACTTACGTTTAGTAGGAAAACAGATCAAAACAGCTAATTTTAGGTTTTTTGAAATTGTCTGAAATCAGCAAATGGGAGGCGGTTGCTTCTTCTAATTATGTGTGACATCATTCTGATGAGTAGGATTTCAGCAGTAGATGGCCTCTCTTCCTGTAATTAACGGCAGAATGGCAACGATCCAATTAAAGCGGCGGTCCAAATATGGCTACTCTCTCCTATTATAAGAATAGAGAAGGCCTTAAAAAACTGAAAGGGAAAAAAGAAAAATTCAAAAGAAAGTGTTAAGAAAATAGCCGATGGAAAAAAAGGAGATTCGGGAAATTATCGCCCCAGTCTGATGCCTCTCTTTCGTTGTAAGTTTCAACATAATGTACTCTTTGTATTAAATTGATTATAAGCCCCCTCACATTTTGAGATCTTATTCGTTTTTGGATAAATCATTTCGTTTTGCAGTCATTTCAGCTTTTAATTATCCTGTTTATTATATTTGTCTTATTATTTATCACCACTGCAAAATAACAAATTGGGCGGATTTTTTTTTAAGTTACAAAATACAATAGACTGTTATTTAGAGAAAACAAATCTATGCATATAGATTTTTAAAAAAAGTTGCTAAATTGTCTACTATTATTGTGGATAAAAAATGATATATTTTTTTTTTTTTTTTTTTTTTTTTTTTTTTTAGCATTCGTATCATTGTGGTACAAAACACAGAAAATTAATTTTAATGTCAGAAATCGCTGAAAATTCATAAATTTCATTGTAGCACAATTCAGAAAGTCTTGATCACAGAATATGGAAATATTTACTGTTTAACAAGTGAAAGAATATAAGCAGATTTTCTAAATATAACTTATAGATCACAAAAACTGTACAAAAATTAAATTTCGTAACATTAAGAAAATGCAACTATTTTGATGGAAATGGATTTTAACATGATGAAAAACATGTGAAATAGTTCAGCAATTTAAATTATACCTCTAAAACTAAGCTTCTTGGGAATTAGCTATATTTAAACGATACGAAAGAACACTCTGTATATAATCTAAAAAAATTACTTTGCAGCTTGTAGGACATTAGCTTTTATGTAAAGTGAGATAAAATTAAAATTGATTTACAGAACTGAGGTTGAGACCCCTGATCTGCAGATTTACTAGTGAGATTATTTTACGTAATCATCTAAACTTCTATGAATTATTTCATTATTGTGAACATCCTATTCTAGAACTGTAAAAAAAAAAGTATAACTTCAGTATTTTCACACTAAACTCAAAACTGGATTGGCCCACTTCTGGGGGTCCCACTACTGGTGCATCAAAAATTTACTATGCCCACTACTGGAGCATCGAAGAAGGTAACTTTTTTTATTTTTCATTTTTTCCAAATAATATATTTTGAAACTTTGAATGTTTATTTCGATACATGAAGGTTAGGACTACGTTCAAAAAATATATATCATTTATAATTCATAAATACTTTAATAATAATAAGATAAATGTCCTTAAGTGGCCCGCTACCGGTGCGTTTACCCTAAATTACTGTTTTGAATACGATTGGCCATTGACAATTTTAAATGTAATTGGCGATGAACAATCATTTAAAGTGATCTACGTAAATGATACGTAAATACGAAATTAACTGACGATGCGATATGAAATTTGATTCATTAAATATTATTAAGGCTTGTTTACATTTCACTTCGTCAAGAAAACTTCTTTAAAGAAGTTGAGTTGTACAGCACTTCACCTAACAGTATGATACTAAAGTTTGATTGGATTACATGCTCCAATTATTTTTGCAGGGCAAAATTTAGGGTTGGAGAATTTGCTATGCGAATGATTAACTCCATAAATTAGTATTTTTTCGCTCATTGAAGAATGAATCTTTTGTGTTTACTTCGGGGAAAGAGATGTTGGGCTATTAATCTAATTTTCCCTGAAGTTATCTCAAAATAAATATATACTTCAATGTAACTCATCTCTTAAACATTATTTTTTCCGAACGATCTTTCTAAAAAAGTAACTTTTATGCAGTTTTATCCGAAAAAGTAATTTTGATTAAAACTGCCCGCTTGGCATACGAAAAGCGAAGTGGTCATCCCGGCAAAGTGTTCATGACAGTCAAATACTTTGCGCTTTATAATAATAATCTATGTAATATTTGGCGACTTACCACCTACTCCTGGCTAACCTTAAAGTATCAAATTGGTCGCCTGGCATATAAAAAGTGAAGCGAGTAGCCCGAAACTGTTGACAACAGTCACGTGACTTATGCTTTTATTATATAGATTAGGAAGTGAGCCACTTTGAATGTGTAATTTAATCTCATCGTCACTGATATCCTTTAATAATGGGGGGAAAGATAAATCACAGTCCATACACTTAGTTATATCCGAGTAGTCTTGAGCTCTGAAATTGAGTTTTGGCCGAATGAATGTTTTGATAGTTGTTCTCTTTTGATCTATTTCGCCTTTAGAATTTGTCGAAGTTCGAGCTCTCTTATGTTTTTTGAAGTGTCTTGTGTCATGGCTAACATTAAAGGTTCTGGATGAGTGAGAAATCCATTTCGTTCGATCACAGGTTCGACAATATTACGTAAATCTTTAGGCAGGTACCTTGAAGATTGTATTGCTTGGTACAGATGTTATGGTCGCTCTGTGAAGCATTTACTTGTTTTAATACTAAACCTCACTGAAGTTCAGGTGTGAAGTTTTCTTCACTTAAGTACAATCTGAGAATTCAATTGGCTGTTGTCAACCACCTCGAGTGTGACATGCGACCAGGATCTCTTATAGCCAAATCCTCTTTACAATTTCTCAACTTTATTGCTATGGAAATATCGAGTAGATGTTGCTGATCCTTACTTAATTGTGGGGATCTGATAGTCAATACTCTTGACGCTAATCACTGGATACTTTTCGAAGCCACTTAGCTTTTAAGCGATTGACCCTCTCAAAGATTTTGGACCCGTTGATTTACGTCAATGTATTGAAACAGATGCCTGAAAGGCAGTTCATTAAAATGGAAAAGGCAAACTGCCCATTATAATGATTTCCGCAAATATATTTCATTCGGCGAATCGGACCGTTTTCCCAACCTGTGTTAACGTTAGTTCCATGATATTTTATGACAACTAATGTTTCAAGAGAAATACCACGACCAGACAGATAAGAAAAAATAGAACTGACAATATGTTCATAGCTTCCAAAAGTTGGAGTTACATGGCCGATGTAGAGTGAACCAAGTTCTTGAATTAGCCAGTAATGCTCTTCTTTTTTTACTCTACGGAACCTTTTTGTATGAGCTGCATCTACCACTAACGTGTTGTCACAACACGTGCGTGAATTTATTAGATTTGACAGCTGTTGCGTGATCAGAATACTATAACAGAATTGAACAGGTTTTTTTTTTTTTTACTATATTTTTATTCTCTAAATTGTTATAGTAACGTAAGTGGTTCACGTAAGTGTCGATTAGAGCTATTACACTTAAATATTGAAAAGACAAGTAAGATAAAAGATTATCAAAAAAGTGTGATTTTTGCCAAATTCCGGCAATTTTTAGAGCTCATGCGTGACTTGAAGATGTTGATGGATTTAAATAATATTTCAACATTATGTTTTGTTATTCTAATACATAAGAATTTCAGCTATTACATTTGTAATGAGGCTAATTCAAAAATTTCAAAAAATTTTGTAAAAATGTGAATTTTTCTACATTTTGGCAAACTTTACAAGCGCATGCGCGACCGGAAGATATGAACCAATTTTATTTCATTTTTTATCTAATTTTAGTCTCCTCAATTTGCACCTTTTCCGAGATTTTACGAATTGAAAAACAATTTTTGATTTTTTTCGGCACACCCTATTATACCAATCATAGACTATCATCCTATTAACCCAATCATAGATCGTTTTAAGTCTATGAAAGGACAATCAACTTTTTTTTAATACACTCATCTACAGCGATAAAATAAATCTGCTTATTTGAGATTATTATTTATTACACCACAGTATAAAAATAAATACCCCCTATTATGATAGCATCCACGCACAAATATTTTAGAATCACACAAGTATGGTGAATTAAAAAATACAGACCAATTAAACAAAAATACATTAAAAATATGTATGCAATTACTAATATTTTTCAATCATTAAAATTTTATGAGACATTTAGAAACAAGGATATCTTGAACATTCTAGATATTTTAACTTCACATGCTGTGCAGATTTTGTTATTTATGTGTTACAAATATTTCTATGGTGCCAAATTTTGTCATCGTGGAATATAATTTGCCAAACAAATTTAATTTTTCTGACATGCCAACTTTTTTAGCGGCCATATTATACAAAGGAATTTTGATATCCGTTACTCGATTACTCGTGAAAATTATCGTTGTGAAGGCTTTTTCTGACCAAATAAGATAACATACAATAGGTATGTGTATTTTTGGTCACATATAGAATAAGGAATAATAAATTTCTTTAATTCTGGTTATCATAATATTTTTCAAACTAACATATTTCATTATGCTGTGAATCTTATGACAAATTTATACAATAATATTTCTTTGCATTACATGCAAATTGCACTTCAATTCGATTAACCATGTTTAACCTGACCCATCATTACCCAAGATTATTGAGATTCTACTATATCCATTATTATCAAATATCTATAAAGTTACTTTTACGGTAGTAGCAATGCATAAAGAGAGAAGCCATGTTTGAGTTTTTATGAGGCAGATAAAATTTCGTTTATTTTTCAAAACGCATAACATCAACGACAGACATTTTAAGCAAAAATGCCAATCTATACAAATTATCATATATATATTATTTCCGTATAGAAAATGTACACCATATAGAGGCACCATCTAGCGGTTTACTATTTGTTGCCAATGTTGAAACACATAATAATGTGGGCGATCATAAGAACTACTTCAATAACTGAACAATATATAGAATATTTAAAGAAGTATTTGAGGAATTCTTTTCGGATTTCATGGATGTAAAGAATATGTTTAATCTCTGTTTCTCTGCGAAAGTTTTATCACGAAATAAATTAAGGAACCAATAGCAAATTGAATAAACTTAATTCAATCAATATTTCAATCAACTAATTTTAATCAACTAGCTGACCCGCCCGGCGTTGCCCGGGCATTAATAATATTCTTAAGTGAGTCTGAAATTTTTATCGCAGGTGCGTACAGAAGGGAGTGGGTTTGGAGTCAGTGCAAATTACCAGGGTCCGACTCTTGTTCAGTTCCAAAGTTGTGTAAATTCACAGGTTAAGTTTTTTCATTTTTATATGTCTCATGTTCTTTTTATTCCAAATTAATCGATGAATTCAATTAAAATTTAATTATATTTTCAATAATTTAATTTTTTATTTAAAATCTTTGGATGAAAAAGCAGTTACAAATACAACATAAACTGTAATAATTGAAAAAGAAATAATAAAATTGTAAGCAAATATTACTATATAGAATGTTTTAAAAAGTACCATCCAGCAAATTTATTTTCTAATAGAATTACTTTCTAATGGAAACCTGCAATAAACAAAACGTTCCAGCTTCCCTCTCTCCCCAAAAATGTTATTATGCTTTGTTCAATTTAAATAACCTGCATAAAACGGAATTTATCACTGGTCGTTTCCGTCAAAACAGGTTTTATTGTATCTTACTTCTGGTGGGCCTGTAATAATATTCTTAAATGAACCTGAAATTCATATCGCAGATTCGTAAAGAAAAGGGTAAACAAAATTACTTAACGTCATGACAACATTTTTAAATTTCTTGCTGCTCATTAATGCGCATTTCCAATATAGTGCTTGGCAGAAATTGCACGTTTTACTCAAAGTTCCACAGTTATGCCCCCCGGAACGTTTAAATCAGTAATTTGGATTTCAGAAGCAACCGGTGCACTCTGCGGTTATTAAGCCTATTTTAGCGATCGCTTATGCTCTGTGTTTAACTTTATTCCCGATTCAATCTATTTCGATTTTCTGTTCTTAATTCGGCTTCTTCTTCACTTTTAAGCATTCGCCGAGATCTTTTACGGGCATTTCAAATGATATTTTGAAGCTCTATAATCGTAGTGAAAGAGGGAAACAATGGAGCTCTTTCCTCTACGGCGAAATGTAAATAAACCCGATAGCCCTAAATCCTGCCAAAGGACTTTTCACAATAACCAATGAGATGCGTTTCTCGGGCGTTGCCATTAGACAATAACAAATAATCGCGATTTCTGTGCCACGTACGTTAGCATAATATATATATAGATATTTACGATCATTATGTAATATAAAATTTCGGAAATGAGCAGTAGCTATAGCACATGACTATGAGGATTTTTTTGTGCTTATTTGTGCAAAAATAGCAGGTATATTCATGAAGAATTTTTTGTTTTAATTTTCGCATAGCATGAAGGTTTTTCGATCAAATTTATCGTAACTTTCATACAACTTGACAAAATGCAGTAGAAACAGTATATTGCAATTAAATATGAATATATTAAATATTGGATGAAATAATGGGCTTTTACATGAAGCAATTTTTAACTGCGTGTAATATTTGTAGTGGTTGAGAATACTTAATAGTTGCAGTAAATACTAATTAAAAAACATAACTTGTTTAATAGTAATCATAACGTGTAACCGCGTTGCAACGTCATGCTGCTCAGGATGATACAGACTGACTTGTTGCTAATCGACATAGATAAAAGTTAAAGGAGTTGACTGTTGCCAGATTTATATTATACATAACAATTCTCCCACACTAATTTAGGAGCGCTTACAATAATTAATACTTACCTTATATATCTGGGTACAATAATGAAAAATGTAAAATTACTAACTTTGGCAATAAAATGTAATACAACAATAGAGTTTGTTATAAGGGAAGAATTAAAAGAAAGGGAGGGGGGGATGTCCTATAATTCATTTACAATGTACACAAGTTTATAAGTCCAATCGTCATACTGGTTTTTTGTTCCTGTGGATCGCCTCAGTCCTTGGGAAGCAGTATTCACTAGGTCTGGTGATCCATCCTTGGTCCTCGATTCAATTGAAGCATTCACTTTAAAGCTGCAGGTAACAGTGGTTACAGGGGCATTTGCAGTTTGTATTGAAACACTGGCAATTAATCTAAATGTTTCCTTGTGTTTTACATCATCACTAAGTGTAACGGACAACTTCCTCCGTGGAATAAGATGCATGGCAGGAAACTATGAACTTGGCTCTGGCGGAGTTGGTCGAAATGTCTTTTAATTTCATATCCATCATCTATTAAGTAATGGACACATCCTAGACGTTCGACAACTGTTCCATATTTCCACAGTATTGAGTTAGAGTGATTTTGTGATTGTAGTCGAGCACCCAACTTGAATGATTTGTCGAAATTGGGTTGAAGTGCAGTGTTTCTCAAGGTTTTAGAATATTCCAGTTTCAAGAGGTCTAGTAGTTTTGAGATTCCTCCCATAGAGTAATTCTGCAGGTGTCTTTCTACAAGAAAGTGGGGTTGCTCTGAAACGGAACAGTAGTTCACACAGCTTCTCTTTAAGGGTGCCTGGCTGAAACCGCATGCATTTTAGTTTGGTTTTGAGGATTTGGTATATCGTTCAGCTTGACCATTCGTTTTGGGGTGTCCAGGTGGACTATGTCTTTGCCTTCTGCCATTTCGTTTTCAGAAACTCACAAATTCTACTGATTTGAATATTTTCGCATTATCACTGACAAGTATGTCTGGCAATCCATGACAGCTAGGAAACATATAGTCGAATTAGAATCTGGATCTCTATTCATAGAATAGATTTCAGGCCATTTGGATTTAGCATCAATAGCAAGGAAAAAGAAATGTCCCATGAATGGTCCAGCATAGTCTATGTGGACACGTTGAAAATTTCTTGTTGGTATGTCCCAATTAAATATTGGAGCTTTCTGAGGTTTTGTTTTTTCTGATATCGAAACATTTCTTGAAGCTTTTTAGCAAGGCTTCAATATCTGTGTCAAAATTTTTCCAATAACAGTAATTCCTGGCAAGGGCTTTCATCTTGACAATGCCAGCATGAGTAGAATGAAGTTCTTGTAAAATAGCTGGTTGAAGTCTTTTAGGTATGATGACACGATGACCTCTTAACAAAATACCTTCTTGAAGTGTGATTTCTGGATCCATGGTCTTACCATTTAGGACGTTTTCTTTTAGATTTGAAAGTTCTTCATCACATGATGTTTCTTGCTGTATAGTTGTTGCTGTAATGGTATCTGTTGAGATTTGATTTATCACAGATTCTTGAAAAGCAAATTCATCATCAACTATTTTTACTTAAAGGAAGAGGGCTTCGAGACAAATAATCCACATTTGTATGGTCTGATGAATTCCGATACACAATTTTGTAATCAAAGTTTGAAAGGAAATGTGCATATCGGAGCATTCTTGTTGCAACCAGAACAGGAAGTTTTTTCTCTGGATAAAGAAGAATTGTTATAACAAGTTTATTATCTACAATCAATGTAAATTTTCTTCCAAAAATATAATCATAAATCTTCTTACATGCCCAGAATATTGCTGTGGCTTCTCTGTCAAGTTGACTGTAGTTCCTCTCTGCTTTCTCTGTCAAGTTGACTGTAGTTCCTCTCTGCTGTGGTGAGAGATCTTGAGGAAAAGGCTATAGGTCGTTAGCTTCCATCAGGCATGGTACGTGAAAGTATACCTTATAGTCCAAATGGGCTGGCATCTGTAGCTAGTGTTACGGGTAATTCAGGTGTAAAGGGTATCAGAACTTATTCACTGGCTATTTCTGCTTTAGCCTTTATCCATGCGGCTTCACAATCAGCTGTCCACTTATACAGAACATTTTTTTCTGAGGAGTTCATTCAGTGGATATAATAAAGTGGATACATCTTTGATAAATTTGGAATAGTACATTACTAATCCTAAGAACTGTCTCAGTTCATCGACATTCTTTGGTCTGGGGGCATCCTGAATTGCCTTAATTTTTTTCGGGGGATTTACTTAATTCTTCAGAACTGATTACATGTGCAGGATATTCCACCTTGTTCTGAAAAAGTTTACATTTGTTGACATTTATGTGCAACTCATATTTCCTAAGCTTCTGTAACACTTGAAGTAAACGACGTTTGCATTCTTCAAGGGTTTTTTCCTTGAGTAATTAGGTCGTCAAAATATGCTGTGGCACCATCTAGATCTTGGACAAATTGGTCAATAAAAGAAAGGAATTCATTCGGTGCTGACTTGACACCGAAAAATAAACGTTTAGCTAAATATGTGCCTTTATGTGTCGAAATTGTTTGGATTTTGGCACTCTCTTAATCAACAAGTAAGTGTAAATATGCTTTGTGTATGTCTAAAGTACAAAAATATGGTCCACCACGAAGTTCATTAAAAATTTCTTCAATTTTGGGGATTGGATGCCTGGCATCATGAAACTGTTCATTTACGGTTACTCTGTAGTCAGCACATAGTCTGACAGACCCATCAGATTTTGGAACAACAACAAGCGGGTACCCCACTCGGAATGATCAACTTTTTCAATAATGTTCTGAGATATTAATGTATCAAGTTCCGCCTCCACCTTTTCTTTCAGGGTATATGGAACTGGGCGTGGTTTCATAAATACAGGCTTGGCATCTTCACGTAACTTGAGTGAGCAGGTATAATTTGGAATTTTGCCAACTTTTTGTTCAAATACATCTGAATATTCTTTTAGAATAGAATCGATAGAATCTTTGATATTCACAAACGGTATCTGGTTAACTATTGTGATATTTATGTCGTTTAAATTAATTTTTAAATTTCTAATCCATTTTCTACCTAAAATGGTTTCGTTTTTTAGGACAATTAAATATAAATAATCTAAGCTGGAATATCCCTTGCACGTGGCTTTAATTTTAACAAATCTAACTCGCTTGAAAATATTTCCAGTATAACTGCGAAAAACTACGTTTCTGTTTAAAATTTGAGTATTTTTCTGGAGTTGTTGAAACTGATCTATATTCATGATACTGACGCGGTTTCCGGAGTCACATTCAAAGCGGTTTGGTTTCCCATTTAACTGGACAGTTGCAAAAATTCTGTCATTGTTTTCTAAGGAATTTAATCATATATCTACAATCTGGCCAATTTGAAAATCACTAGTTTCTGCATTCTTAACATAGCGTACACTGTTATCTTCATGATTATTTTTTTCTGTTTTATAACTTCTGTAATGCAAACTTTGCTAATGTGCCCATTTTAGAGCAATAGTTACGTTTGAGTCTATGTTTGACACGGCATTGGTCTGTAGGGTGGTTATTTTTTCCGCAATGTAAACAAACATCACCTAATCCTAAATCTTTCAAATTAACTGAACAAGGATTTCGGCTGCGTAATCGATCCCTGCTGAATACTTTTGATTTGGGTCGAAAACTATTTTTTTATGCGAAGATGAGATTTTAACTTTGTTTGTAGTACTACTTTTGTAAACTTCTTTATTTTCAATTTCTGATGCTTCAATAACTAAAGCTATTTCTAAAGCCTCATCGAAAGACACTTCTGATTTTTGTAATATTTTTTAACGAATCTCAGCATCATAGAAACCACTAATAAACTGTGCACGTAATAATAAATTTATAACAGATTTAGAACACAGATGATCTTTGTCGCAGGTCGATTTAAAATCAGCAGTTTTTATCAGTTCTTTTAACGCAGTTATGTAGTTTGAAATGAACTCACCTGACTGTTGAGTTCTGCACAAAAACTTATATTGTTCAGTCAAAATATTAATTTGTTTACACAGATGATCTTTGAGAAATTGCAGGAGTTCATCATAAGTTTTTTATGATAAATAAGGTGCCGTTAAGTTAGAAAGTAATCTGTAATATTTGGCTCCGAGTTGATCGGAACTAACTTTTTGCTTCTGTAGTCTCAGGAGTTGTATCCGTTAATCCTTTAAGTAGATAATAATTTTCCAGCCTCTGTATGTATTCGTAAAATGGCTCAACGTTTTCATCAAAGAACTCGAAGTTAATTTTTTTATTCTGGAAAAGACCACGAGTCTTTGCTGGTTCACTGGATGCTGGTGGTGTCAAGCTAAGCCTACCCACGAGTGTATTTAAGGCGGATGTTTCGGACATGTCGACTGCTGCTTTTTCTCGTCGCCACTGTAATATTTTGTAGTGGTTGAGAATACTTAATAGTTGCAGTAAATACTAATTAAAAAACATAACGTATTTAATCATAACGTGTAACAGTGTTTGCGGCGTCATGCTGCTCAGGGTGATACACCCTGACTTGTTGCCAATCGACATAGATGAAAGTTAAAGGAATTGACTGTTGCCAGATTTGCGATATATTTTCGAATTTTAATGATATTCAACTGACCCTTTTTTATGCGTTGATCTGTATATTGTGCGACTAAATGGTCTACTAAAGTAGTTGTTTACCAAATTGTTTGTTGAAAAACTATTCGAGTATGTGCTATAAAAAAATAATTCATACAAAAGGCCATCCTTCATAAAATATTTAATACCAGAAGATTCAACCGGGGCTTACCAGGTTACAGAACATAGGTGAAAACATTTTTTTATTGAAAACTCGACTAGCTTTCTTACATTTAGTATATTTTTTTTTTCTTATCAGATTCCTACTAACAAGAAATTATTTTATATGAAAAATATAAATTATGCATTCAAATAAAATTTTGAAATTGATTAACAACGTTACTTTTGTATTAGTCTTATTCCAGATGTTAAAAACAAATAAAATCGCTAAAGAATTGGATACTTACATCAGATTTTTTTTCTGAAGTAACTGAATGATAAGTAATTTCCACAAATTGTCATTTCCTATTAACAGACATCGAACAAAGTAGAATAAATTTCATGTATGGTAGCTTTTGAACAAAAGATCCAATTTCGACTTCTACATTTCGATCAAATGGGATAGTTCTGATGTCTCTTCTAAGGCCAATTAAAATAAATAAATAAAGATAATACAAGAAATAGAAAAAAATGTCAATTTGTGGAAAATCCCTTATTATCCAAATATTTTTAAAAAGCAATCGAAATTAAACTCATTAATTGCGATATATTTTTTAATTTTAACGATATTCGAATGACCCTTTTTTATGCGTTGACCTGTATGTTGTGCGACCAAATGGTTTACCAGAGTAGTTGCCTACAAGATAATTTTTCTAAGTGTTCGCGCATGCACCGTATAAAAAAAAAAAAAAAAAAAAAAAAAAAAAAAAAAAAAAATTCATACAAAAGTCCACTTTTATAAAGTACTTTAATACCAGAGGATTCAACTGGGGCTTGTCACTTTACACAACATGGGTGAAAACTTTTTTTATATTGAAAACTCCAATAGATTTCTTACATTTAGTGTATTTTTTAAATTCCCACTAACGAAAAACATTTTATAAATATCAATTATGTATTCAAATAAAATTTTGAAATTGATTAAAAACAATACTTTTCTATTAGCCGTATGCCAGATGTTAAAAACCAATGAAATCGCTAAACATTTTGATATTTAAATCAGAATTTTTTTATTTTGATTATTTCAATGTTGAAGCGCACAGTTCGATTGCATATCTGTAAAATTTTGCTTTCGTTATATTATTTTATTTATTTATCTTTTATTGAGGAAGTCTTAATTTCTTTATAGAATATTAGAAGTAACAAATGCTGGACTTTATATTGTTTTAAGTACAAACGGGTTAATGTTCCGTAATCGAAATACGCGCCATAGAGATAGATTTTTAAAAATCATGCTTGAAAATTATTTTAAAAATCCATAAATAATAGTACAATGAGATACAGTTTCTGGAAAAACTGTATTTGAATACATTTTTTTTTCATTCAAAGGTGTAAAAATTGCAACATTGCGATGTTTAGAATTTAAAAATATTGCAGTAAAAGAGAAATCAACTTGTTATTTCGTTGCCACCACCAATATGACGTCAGTGTTACTTACATACATGCTTTGACTTTATAATATAGATTCTCGACTTCAAGCATTTATCTACTGCATGTAAACCTACAATACCTGTTTGCATTATTTATTAGTCCCTGGTATGCTGTTTCTTCCTCCTAGCTAATAAAATGTCGTCTCCAAAAAATAACGTTACGTTATATAAACCAGCCGTAAAACTAAGCAGATGTATCATTTTAAGGAATAATCTCTACTGCAATTTTTTAAACTTCTAAGCATCGCACATTTTCAATTTTTATATCGTCGTATTGAGTTTTTGGCACTATTTGTATAATTTTGGCAACTCAAGTACTCCATTTCTGTAGAAAGTAAAGAAAAAATTGTTGTAAAATAGTAAGGTCAGGTAGGGTGGAATGGGTATAAAAATACATTTTTTTTTAAATGATTATGGAATCATTCCTAACTGGAAAGGAATTTATAGAAAGCAATGATTCAGTGTTTACATTGCATTTATAGACATCACATTTTCATTGTAATTGTTTTTCAAAAGATTATTTATTAATGTTAAAAAAAAGTTTTTGTGATCACTGTTTTTATACCCATTCCACCCCATAGGGTGGGGTGGAATGGGTAACCAAGTTTAAAAGGCATTCAAAGCATCAAATAACACAAATTTCAGTATATTATACATTTGATTACATCAAATTATTTATTGACAATTATACTGGCCATTTTTTTTCTCATTAAAAAAGTAATGTCCTTGATTATTAAGTGTTGGTTGATTAAGCTTTCTGAAAGTTGTTTACTGTCGATTTCTACCTTGTCATCTTTGTTAGGAAAGGTATAGAAGTTTCTTATTGATGATTTATGCAGGAATTTTACAATGTAAGTAAGAGGATCTGATGTTTCAATCACTTGGGCATTAAAATATTTTTTAGTTTTTTTTTCCTAAGTATTTTTTTTCCTAAACCTAATCATATACCCATTTCACCCCACTTTACATTTTTAATTATAACTTTTAAAAAATAAAGAATTTTTCTTACATGTTTGTTTCAGTCAATAAAAGACACTACTATGTACGAACTATGCAGTAAAAAAAAATTATTTCTGTTATAAAATAAAAAAATACAATAAAGTTAATGTAGCACTAAGTGACGTTGACATTCACCATGTGCCTTTCAAAACTGATTCTAAATGGGCTAAATGTTGCCAATATTTTTTTTCCAAACTCAAAATGGAAGTTGAATGGTTAATAAATTATATATGATTTACAAATATTTTTTATACATAGTATGATTTTAATTTAGAAACAAAACAGCACTACCCATTCCACCCCACATACCCATTCCACCCCACCTGACCCTAATTATAATATCTTTTTGCTGTCATTTTTCCCATAACTACTGAAAAAAAAAATTAAAATACGTGCTATTTTGGAAAAAATATAAATGAATGGTTTCTGATAAAACATGGAACTATTATAAACTATATTTATTTTAATTGTCTATATTACAAACAAATAACTAGTATGTTGTGGCCATCACAAAACTTTATTCTATATAAATCACGTCAATTAAATCATTTAAATAGTACAAGAAATTACATCAATTTAGCAACAATTTAGCACCAATTCATATCAAGTATATCTGAATTTGAAGTTTGATGAAAATTCGTTCATTAGTTCTTGAGATAGAGCTATAGCGGAAATACTGAAAAATGTAGCATAGCAGTGCAACCCATTGAGCGATTTACAAAAAAACATAAACAGCATTAATTGATATCAAGGTATACCTGAATCTGAAGTTTGTTGAAAATTCGTACATTAGTTATTGAGATAGAGCTATGGTGCAAATTCTGAAAAAGGCAGCATAGCAGCGCCACCTGCTGAGTTATTTGCACCACAACATAAACAGCACTAATTCATATACCTGAATCTGAAGTTTGTTGAAAATCGAAGAATTAGTTCTTGAGATAGAGCTATTGCGGAAATTACAAAAAATGCAGCATAGCAGCGTCACCTGTTGAGCGATTTACACCACAGAGTACAAAACATCAATTCATGTCAAGGACTAACTGAATCTGAAGTTTGATGAAAATCCGTGCATTAGTTCTGGAGATTGAGCTATTGTGAAATCGTGAAAAATGTTGCATAGCAGCACCACCTGTTGAGCGATTTGCACCAAAAACTAATCAGCACCAATTTATATCAGGGACTAACTGAATATAAATTTTTATTAAATTCCGTGCATTAGTTCTTGAGATAGAGCGCCCACAATATTTGTGTCACGTACATACAGACAGACAGACACTCACAGAATCACAGACAGACATTTTGTAAAAACATGTTTTTCGGAATCTCTGTCCCCTAACACGTGTAAATCCGTCGAAAACCGAAAGTCGAAAATTTTCACGAATCTAATGCTTTCTTCTTGTAAAGGTAGAAGAAAGTAAATGCATATGAATCATTAGATAGCAGATTTTTTTTTTCGAGTTTCTTGGGTGATATCTGGGTTTTTTTAATTTGTGTATTATTCAGCGATAGTGACGTCATATGAATATTTTTCTGAAGATGTTGTTTAAGACTGGATCGTAAATGAGTAATTCTTCAGATGATGCGAATGACGTCATTTTATATAAAATAAAAGCGTGTGTTTTAACTCTTAAAACTGAGATATGTTTTATACAGGATACGGAGAACAGAGTTCCAAGTTACAAAGAAACACAGCAAAGGAAAGGAAATACTAGTTCACTAACCTGCCTACAGCAGATGTTGAAAATGAGCACCATTCATCTCTTGGCACTTTTAGGCCCTGGTCAGCAAGTTTCGGAAGGCAGATCGAAGCTGGACTTGCGGAATTGCTGCAATCTCATCAGAAATGTTCTGCTGCAGTTCTTGAAGACTATGAGGGGTGTTGCCATACAACCTAGACTTGAGGGCTCCCCACAAAAAGTAATCGCACACTGACAGATCAGGTGACCTGGGTGGCCAGCTTGGGCCGAGACCACACTGACCTCTGCTAACATCTCTGTCAGGAGTGAAGGTTTTTTTTAGTGTATTTTTTACTGGCTACTAGTTACCTTGATCTTCACCTTTGCTCTGATCACGCTTACACTGACACAGCCCGCACTAAGATCTGAACCGCTTTCGATCACGTAGTGTGCGCGTCAATCATTCACGTCCAGTCGTATCCACTAGTCCAAGCCACTTTTATTTGCCCCACCCTGTATTATCTATATTTATATACATATATTTTTTTTTCATCGGAGGCGATACTAAATTCTGAAAAAACAGAATTCCTGTTTCTAGTTATTCAATTTTGCTCTCTCTAAGGTACCTTGTACATAAATGGTAATTTTTCCCTTTTTTATATTTAACATCTATTCGAATGTTTTACAGTTTATTTTTATTTAAGGGCGCATGGAACATACAGTGTTTTACATTTTTGTGTTCTGAATTATCGGCATAGAGCTAAAAGGTTATGGACCAAAAAGATTAAAGTCCTGGAAGTTTCTTAAATAATTTATTTTAAGCTCTGTCAGTCAGTGTGTATGTTTTTTTTTTTTTTTTTTTTTTTTTTCGAAATGTGGTTTTTATGCTTTGGTACACTTTTCTAAAATTCTGTTTTAGGTAAACAGTTAAAACTTTTCAAAATTGTATAATTAACTTGTTTCTTCTAAAATATCTAACGTTTTACGTTTAAGGGGAAAATTCTTTGAAATAATGAAAAATATGTTGTTGAAATTTGTAGGATTTTCAAAGTTTTTTAGTAAAATATTTTTAATTTTATTTATTTCAAGCCAAAATGAAAATTGCTTATTATTATTCTCAAATAGTATGTTTTCTGATACCACAACAAATTTAAAGGTGATATATTCAACGGGTTTTTAGAAAAGTGTACCGAACAGACATATTGATCAAAAAATATGTAAAAATATAATTAGTGCTTGAAATCTAATTTATGCATGAAATTAATTTCTTTTTATTTATATTTGGGCTATAATGTGTATATCTACTGTAAAAAATAATTCATTTCTATCTCTATTTTTAAGTAAAATACATTATGTTAAATTTTTCGCAAAATCTGCTTCATTTTACTTATCGAGATGTCCCATGGACGCTTAAACACATTACTTATAGTTTTACGTTTTCATTTATTTTAAATGTGACAGCATTTCATTTCTAATTTTTTTGTTTTCCTATGTCACTTTGTATTGCTTATCCTTTAAAACTTATATTTTTATAAGTTGAAATCAAGCAATACATTTACTCAAAAATTTTATAGAAATGTCTACAACTGACAGTAGACAGGATGAAATAAAAGAAAAAAAGAGAATGGAATACAACTTCATCAGCTTTTTTGGAGCTTTTTATGCCTTTTTGAATGTTTCTATTGACAAGAACTTTTATACAAAGACTACTAAACTTTGTAATGCATTTAAAAATTATAAAAAACCTTTTTCGTGAATGGTTTGAAAGTTTTATCCTTTTATCCCTTTAAATAAACGTAGGCGGTCTGAAATATAAACGATTTGGATTTTACGCTTGATGTATTTACGTCCAAGCTCATATAATAGTGAAGTTTACCTGTTTCATTGAAAATAGAATGTTTCTTTTTCTCTGAAATAGATAAAGGAACTTTTATTTAAGGCACCTGAAGAAGTGTTTTTTTTCAGAAGCGTTGAATTATATATTGATATTAGATTCATTGCATATATTGTATTATAAAATTTAAATACTTTCAAACATATCGAAATGTGTTTATGACTTCAGATTATTTCCTTATTTGTACGTCCGCTCAGTAATTTTCACATATTTTGACTTCCACAAAGTTCATATATGTTTCTGAGTTTATTCCTAAATATTGACTGTTTAAAATGGCCTAAATAGCATTTAATTTTTGGGGGGATTTTTTGTTTGTTTTGTTCATTTGTTTGTTTGTTTTTCAGGAGAAAGTTGGATACATTACGGTCTTAAAAATGTTTTCTGTTTTCTGACGATTTAAAATGTTTTCTGTTTAAAAGGATGTAAAATTGGTAAAACATTTAATGAAACATTGGTTCAAGATATACTGAACAGTATACATTTCCTTTACAAAGCCACAGAGAAAAAAATTACTTCGTTACAGCCGATGGCCCGTAAATTCTGAAAATGCGTTTCAGATTCTGTTACGAGATTTCCCTGATAAATGAATTTAGCATACGTTGGTTTGTGTAAAATCTTCATCCCGCATTCAGGACTACACAAAATTATTCAAAAATATTATAAATAATTATTTTTAACTAATTATGGGTAACTACTTTTTCTATTTCATTTCACAGCTGAATTATGTCGTGTGAATCAAAATAGATGTAATACAATTAAACTCGATGTAGATGCAATTACTAAAAATGTAGAAATTATATACAACTTTTAAATATATGATTTTTTTTGCAAGGATACATACTAAACAACGAAATTATATTTTATTTACGGTCCCTTTTCGTATAACTCATATTTTGAAACATATTTCCTTGCGTCTAAGGACATTAACCCTTTATCTACTGACGATACTTATAAGTACCATTAAAATAACTTGCTATAAAATTCATTTAATACATTAATTAGTTGCAATACAGTTTAGAATGAGTTATAGATACATTACTTTATCTTGTTCCAAAAGCATTATTGGTTACACACAACAAAAATATTTTTAAAAGGATGATTTCTTTTGCCTTTGCATCTTTTCAGCTTTCTTGGCGTTTGGGGGGGGGGGGGGGGGGGGCGGGTGTAATTTTTCAATTCGGAAATTTTTCTGTATTTCTATTGTAAAAACATTATATTTGTACATTTCCTAATTCTACAAAATACTAAGAAAAATATTTAAAATAAAAGATTTGAGTGGGTTTATAAATATTGCACAAAATCCCTATAAATTCAAATTTAATTAATCCTTCTAAATCCTTCAATTCTTCTAAAATCCTTCTATAATTTGTTAAATGATTATATAAATTTTCTAATGTAGTTTAAACAATTCACGAAAAATGCTTTACAAGATAAAATTTTCATGAATTCATAATTCAGTAGATAAAGGGTTAAAAAAAATCACGTTCTAAAACAACCAAAACTTACACTAGAAAAAATTTTCGTTTAACATTGAACCATTTGATGCAAAGACAGCAGATGCACCAAAAAAAGGTTCATTTAATTTTTCAAAATTCTTGAGTATGGTCTCATTGCATCATTGATTCGCTATTTAGTCACTCTATGGCAATGTGTAACAGCCAATCAGAACAAGTTTTTCTATTCACTCTCAATATTATGCTTTAGAGAACGAAGATATTCTGCTTTTGTAGAGCTTAACACGTTCCCTACAAGATAAAAGATGTCAGGTTCGAGTTGCGGTTGACGCTTGACTATCGTTAGTGCGTAATATTCTACTTTAAATACATGTCCCGTTACGATTAGCCCTTTCTCTGAAAGGTTAACTGTAAACTCTGTAAGACTGTTTTACCTCTTCTCGGTTAAACCTTTACCATGCCATCATGGTTTAACAGTTTACTAATTCATGATTAACCCAACAAGTTTAAGGTTCAATTAGAGCACCATGCTTTGATAAAATGTTGAAAAAAAATTAAGAGTGTGCAGGGGAGGGGGTGTTTTTTTATGCACATGCCAGCATTAGGCGATATTGTTGTATAGGGATGACATCAGGGTGGACTTTTCAAGGGATTTGAGCCGAATCATCGTTCTCGTACAAGGAAATCCCTGAAACAAGTGGGTAAGTGTGATCACAGATCGCACAGAGGGTTTCATTTAATATTCCTTTCAAAACACTTTATCCTTTTGCAAAATCTGTTAGTTCCACATTTCGCAACCAGGGGGCGCACTCTATTCTACACAAACCTCTATCGGAACGAAACTCGGTTTTACAACTTATCCGTAGAAATATTAGTCGAGGGGATCGGGCCCATAGCACCCAAGATAGGTAGGCGCCCCTGGCAGTAAAAAGTGGAACTGAAAGATGTAAGGCTATGTGCATAATATGAAAGAGTAGTCAACGGGGTGTCGGCAAAAGTTAGAAAAGTACCCACCGGGTGCAGTAAGGGGAGGTTAGAAAAATTCCTTAAAATGCACAAGTTAGAGACCGGAGGTGGTAAATATAAGACTTTTTGAAATTTTTATGATTTGTCGTATGATCGCAAGTGTTCAGCTATAATTTTGAAAAATTTCAAATCTTCAACTTAATTAGGGGCTCAGTTAAAGAAAAAAAAAAGCTTAAAATACGCAAGTTAGAGCCCAGAGGGTTAAATATAAGATTTTTTCAAAAATTTTATGATTTGTCGTTTCATGTGAGGTGTCCAGCTATAAGTATGCAAAATTTCAATCTCCAACATATATAGTTTCTGAGAACGGACTCTGTGATGGACAGACAGACAGGCATAGGAGTGAGACAAATAGGGTTCGTGAGATGAACAAAACCCTAAAAATTACCCAATCACCAATCACAGACAGCGCTATTAGTTAATGTCGGCCTAAGCTTTTTATTTTTTGGCTAACATGCTGACCACTGATGAATGGAACTTTTTTAACAGTTCCAATAGTTATGATACTTTAATTTTTATGAATGTTTATTGTTTTTTTTTTACACTAAAAGCGAAGTCTTCCACTTATTTTATTCATTTAGTGATACATTAAAAATTAAATCCAGAATTCTACAAAAACCTTCAGAATAAAGGATAGTAGATTGGGAGGAAAATTAAAG
Organism: Maratus speciosus; assembly: GCA_963932465.1. Taxonomy (NCBI): domain Eukaryota; kingdom Metazoa; phylum Arthropoda; class Arachnida; order Araneae; family Salticidae; genus Maratus; species Maratus speciosus. The sequence goes on along the minus strand of OZ010800.1, from coordinate 196,265,125 downwards.
ATTTAGAATTCAAAGTGACTGAATCCTAGATTAAAAACACATAAAGGGGCTGGTCACTCAGCTTCGGAATTCTCCTCCGCAATGTTAAGTCTATGGACTTTTGATGCTTTCATATATTTAAAATATCTTCTCGGGAAATTCATATTTTTAACATCTTTTTTCTGTGTACTCTTCTGAAATAATGTATCTTTTTTTTCTCAGTTTTCAATATTTCTAAAATCTATGCTGAATTTAATATTTTATGCGTTAAAAGCGGCGAACTGTGAGTAAGATTTTAACACTTCATATAAAATTAAGTCTATACTATAGAAATATTTTGAGAACTAGGAAAACAAGAGACATCTTTTAGGAAGTGTACACAAAAAATAGAAGTTAAAAATATTAATTTTCCGAGGATATATTTTAAATATACGAATGGATCAAATGCCCATAGACCTTACATTAGTGAGGGGAAATCGAAAGCTGAGTGACCAGCCCCCTTAAGACACTCATGAGCGTACTACATATATAAAATCAATATTAAGCATACATTAAAAATATATGCAACGTTTCAGGTTCTAACAAGCCATCATCAGGGGTTTCTTGATCCTTACGAAACTTACGTTAACTGAATACTTTTTTTAGAGGCAAAGTATTATTTATTTCACTACAGACTTTTCTATCATCGTCAAAAATTGCAGTTCATTTTTGGACGACTTCCAAAAATCAGAAGCTGTTTTTAGAGATGTGTAACGATGCATGATAACGACCCGTGTTATGGATTTCGCTTTTAGTGTGCATACATTATTGCTTAAAATCGCATAATTGAAATTTTTTAAATCAAAGAATAGGGGAATATGTTCTTTTTAGCGAAATTTGTTTGAAAACAATAGCTTAATTTAGTGTCTTTTTATAGTTTTTTGAATTTTCAAGCAGGATTTTTTTTATCTATCTCAGCAAAAAACAATTTTTTTGCTAGAATAATGTAAAGTAGTTTATGAAAGAATTATCATATTTGGCCCTTGAATGTCATTAAAAAGCATTTTCTTTCGGTATTTTGTTTTTAACATTTAATTTTCCGTAACTCCGTCCATTTCAGAGTGTTGCCGTCATAGCTAAAATATCTTTTAGAGGGCATATGTAAATCACTTAAATTTTTTTCAAAAAACATTCGCACAAAACACATTTTCTCACATATACGGTTTGCTTATTCACCCAATTACAGTTGGTTAACCATAAAAAATGGAACTTTCACTCTAAATCGAAACTTTTGAAAAAAAATGTAGATTTGAACTTATAAATATAATTTTGTCTTATATATTTATTTCTGTATTGACATTTTCAAGTTTAAAAGTAGCGTCCATCTGCTTAAAAAGTCCATATTCTATGTTATATGTGATATCATCCCAACAAAATATAAAGTGCAGGGGGCCCATATAATTAAACGACCCTACTTTAAAGTTGTCACTATGCGAAACTATTGGTCAGAAAGTTGTGAAATATTGTGACAGACATAATAAAGGAATGGGAATTTGTTTTAGCAAAAAAATAGTTCAAAATTTCGCCACAAGAGGGCGTTTTTTAATGAAATCTCAAGTCTGAATTCAAACTAAGATTTAGAAGAGGCGTTTTGGGGCTTCTCGTTATAATACTTATGGTTTTTGAAAGCAAGATTATAGTAAAAATTACAAAGGTAATTTACTTTTCTTTGTTTTATTTTTGTCGAGTAGGTTATTATTGGATTACACGTCACGTAAGTCATTTGGATTTGTTTATCAATAGCGTTCGTGACGTTTCAAAATTATTTAGTGACGATAGTGCAAGAGGATATAGTGCCAAAGTGTGCAAGAGTGCGCTCGCACCCTTGTCTATATCCGTTATCTATTTTACTTGTAACTTATGGCTGTAAAATGGGTTTTGAATACTTACAGCTTCATTTAATACATAGATATTATTATAACTCAATTGTATCTATTCAGTGTAAAGTAATTTTCCCATTTTTAAACGTAATATTATTTGGTTTATGAATTGTAACTTAATCTGAAAAACTTCATAGAGGGCGTATACACAGTCATCTGTGCTGCGATCCTATAGTAAAAAAAATATGATTGAAATTTTAATCAATTCATCACGCAAAAGGCAGCTTGAAGACGACGCTGCGGAAAAAAGGCCAAAAACCTTTACCAAATAAATGTTCAAGTGCGAGTATGACTCGCACTCAGAGGGTTGCGCACAAAAAATATATGAATTATTAACTGTATTATTAAAAAAATCGTTGGTAACAGAATAATAAGACTTTGTAAAATACTATACAATGTAGAGTTGGATATAGCTGTTTATACTAGAAAAGTATGAATGGGTATACCATAAAAGTTTAAAGAGATATGAAGCCTGAATAATATGAAATAGTGGTATTCTGTATAACTCTTTTTTTTCTTATCCTAATCTATCTATAATGAACTTAATTCGGTACTGACAATAAAAGTAGTTCATATTTAATTCCTTGCGCTTTGGCACCGTTAGCGGATGTATGTCACTAGCCACCAGTGTTCCGGATCTAGCAGATTTTTTTAATAGAAATTTTGAATTTACACCACAAAAATTTTATTGATAATTTTCTTTTATCTTCATTTATGGAAAATCAATTATCACACTGTAATCCTTGGATTACCCTATCATAAATTTTCAGCCTCTCTTATATTACACTTTTTTATTTTTTTATTTCTTATATAGTAGTACTTAATGGGCTACGATCAGACAAGATTTTCATGGCTCCTCTAGGATATGCTACACACGTACTCATACACAGGGAGTGGAGTAGCATTGCTACTAGGTATCCCCTTGAACTGCTCTGCTGTTCACTGTTTGCTGTTCAGTTATCTTGTAAAGCAAAAATAACAGTTAAAACTTTCTGGTGAGAATTTGGAGTGTCTAATTAAAAAAATCAGCCATATAGTATACTGTCGGAGATGACCAAAATAGTTCCATACACGGAAAAAAAAGTTTTGTTGAAATTACTAAATTTTGGTTCATATAGATCCATCCAAATATTTTGGTTAGAATGACCAAATTTTGGGTGGACTAACCAAACGATTTGTTGAATTAACAAAATAATTTGGTTAATCTAACCAAAATTTAACCATTCTAACCAAAATATTTGGATGGAGCTATATGAACCAAAATTTGGTAATTTCAACAAAACAGTTTTTTCCGTGTACGTCATAAAGGACAAGAGGTTAAGGGGACCTTCTGCATTAGAAGTAAAAAAAAAAAATCGATTTTTTTTTTTTTTTTTTTTTTTTTTTTTTTTTTTTGCTTAAATCAGTAGTATTTCATCTGTAGAATATGCTCCTAAAATCTCAAGTCTGAATTCAAACTGTAAGAGGTCGAATTATCCATGCGTAGTGCATGTGCTTCGAGAGCTCCGAGCAGAGCGGCAGGTAAGATTTGCTCCAACGGTGTACTGGTGGACATACACAAAACGCAAGTGTTAGTTTTAATGCCACCGTTTGGCGAATGGCACCAAAATACCTTCACTGCGGCAGAAAAGTAATTGAAATTGCAGCTTGGATTGCTGCTGGCATTTTCAATTAAGGATATTTATCAGTGTTACGTGTTATGTCAATGTTAGATATAGTTATTGGGCCCGCTTGTCGAGACCTGGTTGATATAGTAAACACCAAACGAACAAGCAGTCAAAATCGTCGCAGTAAGAATCTTACGCCGGCTATCAGGAATTTGAAGAAACAGCAACAAATAGCAACAAATGAACTGCACGAGAAAGAAGAGGGTCTTTTATATGGAGCAGCGATAGCAGATTAATCGAACAGTATAGGTAAATAAACAATAATAAGATTTTATGAACCATTTTTTTTATACGAAAACTTTAAAAGCGTTTTATTTCAAAACCACATTTTTTGACACGAATGGGCAAGATAAAAAAAAAACTCAATGGATCATCTTGATTTTTTTTAAAATAAAGCTTATTTAACTGCCTTTGATATGAATTAAAGCTTTTACTAAAATTATTTTTAAAAAGTTATTAACAACTAAGAACAAATTTTTTTAACAAAAAGATAATTTTTTTTTAATCAGTCATTACATAACTTTTTTAAATAAGTTTATGGGTTCCTTTAACTTAACTAGAAGCTATACTCACGAAGTTTACGAAAACAATTTATTTTTGTGTTTCAGATTATTCTACAAGGCGCTATCATGCCCACCGTCCAGACGAAATTTTCGAAAGCAGTTAAACATATTTGTTTATAACTTAGAGTAGAAGCAACAAAATCAAATAAATAAAATTATTGTGTAAACCTTAATATACGTACAATAAAGTATTAAAATTTCAAAAAGATCCATCATGCAAATTTCTTACCAAAAAAATCATAAAAAAGTACTTTTTTTGGTCTCCTAATGTAGAAGGTCCCTTTAAACTTCATTTGGCATTTCATAAAACTAAATTCATCGTAGTAATAACCTTTTCTTTTTGCAGTGCAGTTAAAACGAAATCCTTGTTCAAAGTTTAAATTTGTCATTGTGCGAAGCGCCCTTCCAAAGGACGTCGCAAAGTTGCAACGCCGCCTTGGTCCCTATCACGTTTTTCCAGATAGGTTTTTAATTAATTTTAAAAACATGGGAGGCACATTGAGATATTAACTCAATGCAAACTAGACTCGAATCCCATAATATTTATGTGATTTATTCAAAAAATTAGTCTTTAATTAGCCGAAAATTAGTCTTAAATTAGTCTTTTTAACAATTTGACGTTTAATGCTTTTATACTGCTACTCGGTATTGCATTACACAAATATATCCTTAAAAGTAGCTAACTCGGCTTTAAACGCCTATGCTACATAGTGTACGCTAGAGATCTGCACGGGCCGGCCCGTGGCCCGAAGCCCGAGCCCGCGGGCCGGGCTCGGGCCTATTTTCATTCACGGCACTCGGGTCGGGCCGGGCCTAGTCACTACTCTTTACGGGTCGGGCCAGGCTCGGGCCTTACTTTTTTCCTGAAGGTTCGGGCCGGGCCTAACTTATTTTTTCTGTACAGAGCCGGGAATGGTTTCATTCCTAGTCTTCACAGCCCAAACTTTCAGTCCTAGTTTTCACCCAGCCCGTATGAAAATCATTGTCTCGGCGTGACCTGGTCCGTTCAAAGGTCAGTAGGCTTGCCCCAAAATTTCTTTCAAAAAATGCATACATTTTTAAATCGCCATCATTCTACAATTAAACATTAAAATTCATTATTATTAAAGAATAGTAGATTTATACGCTTATTAAAATATGATAAAACATGTGAAAAAGAACCTGCCTATGACGGAATCTTGTTTTAAGCTGAAAAACGTGTTGATCCATGCAAAATTAATATATTACTAATACGTAAGAAAAGAATATATAATATATTTAGACTTGCTAAGAAGGGAACTTGTCTATAACGCATTTATTTCTCTTTTCTATGCAATTCCGTATTAGATTTTACTGTATAGCATTTTTTCAGATTTTTAACACCTCAATACATGGAATATGGATTAACAGTATTAATGATAACTGAAACATTTACATACAAGAAATAGAGATTCATTAAAAAAATAAATATCACACCCTGCGGCACTTATAGATTTAAACATGTACATCCATTTACATGACATATACATACATGTACATCACTTAGATTATAAACATGAAAAAAAGTTAAGATAAATATTTCTGGCCTGAACTCCTCGTACGAGACAAATTTTTAACCAAATCGACTTAAAAATCAACGTTTTGTAGAAATTCACTCGGGCTGGGCCGGGCTCGGGCCGAGATTTAAACTTTTTTTCGGGCAGGGCCGGGATCGGGCCGAACTTTTAGCTGTTATACGGGTCCGGGCCTGGCCAATAAAATTTTTTCTACGGGCCGGGCCGATTTTTTTTTCTACGAGTCGGGCCTGGAAATGTCGGCCCGTGCAGACCTCTAGTGTACGCCGCCCTTGTCATCATATATGTCTAAACTGTCCGTGCCTTTAAAGGTTAATATCTCGACTAATTACCGACAATTGTTTTCGAAAATCACTATAAACAATGCTTTTATACTTCTGCTAGAATAGGTAATTCAAGTGCTCCTCAACAACTTTGCTGAATGCCTGCAAAACGAAATTTCTGTGTAACGGAAAAATGCGTTTTTCTCAAAACTATGTAACCTAGGTTAATCGCTATACTTTTCCTGCAAAGTTCAACTTCACGTCTACTACCTCTATTTTTTTCATAATTTTGGTTTCAGTAGATTCGGAAATAGATTGGGGGGGACATATTTTTGCATTACATTTTCAACGATATCTCTGAAAATATAATACCTAAAATTAAAAGAAATGTATTTTTGAGTTCAGCGTTACGACAGCTTTCACACGATACCCCACACGATATACGAAGAAAAGATTTTTTTAAGTAACTTAATTAGCCCCCTATATTTTTTCTAAATATTTTTGTGAATGTTTAATAATCTGTATGGGTCCATTTTCTTTATTATTTCCCCGAATTTGATCTTTCCACGTTCCATAGTTTACGAGTAAATTAACTGTGACAGACGGACTGACAGACACAGGAGTGATCTTATAATTGCTCCGTTTTTAACTTTTTAAGTACGGAACCCTAAAAAAGAGTAAAAGTAAACCCAAGAAGTCTAACATCTTTACTGAAAAAGAGTAAAAGTAAACCCAAGAAGTCAAACACCTTTACTGAAAAAGAGTAAAAGTAAACCGAGGACGCCAAAAACGTTTACCAAAAAAAAAGTAAAAGTAAGCCGAAGAAGACAAAAACTTTTACCAAAAAAAGAGTAAAAGTAAACCCAAGAAGCCAAAAACTGCACCGAAGAACAAAGTGTGAATATGTAGGTTGCTCAGAAATTTATACCAATTGTAGAGGAATAGATCGTATGCATTTTCTGCAGAGGCCGGTGGCATGAAAAGTACATAGACTACGCAAGTCGCGATATCTACAAATGGGATGTTTGTAAACTGCAGCACTTTTTTGCGCGCTCCTGGACATTTGACTGTGCAATCTTCCCTGAATTTTTGTGCAAGAGTGCGCATTCAGGAAGATAATCTTTTTTCAAATAACGCCGAAAGTATTTCTTATAAATTGATTAATTCAATTAGTTTTGTTAGCTTAATAATATAATTATTATAATATAAGAGCGCAAATAAAGTATAAAATCATCCCCTAAGTCTCTTCGTTTATTGTTATTTAGTAAAATACTAAAGTACGCACTCCTGCACCACCTTACCCTACATTACTGTTTTCCCATTTAAACATATTATTTACACAGAAAATAAAATTACACTTTTTCTCAGTTACTGATGTTGTGGAAAATGGGATTGAAAATTGCATTAGAGCACAGGAACTACTTTGACAGCTTGTGAGAGCAGGTGTTCTACACTGGAGGGGAAATTAAAGATTTAGAATTCGAAGCCACTTACTTCCTTTTGTGTTGAATAACTTTATTTGATTTCTAGAAAACTTTATACTTTTATAAAGAATTACGTTGTTAAATATTTCTTTTAAAAAAGTGACATAGAAGTAAACAGCATATGTATGGAAGCTGTATTTTTCTGTAAAATTTACTTCACATTCCTATGATCATATTACTGATAAAATTAAACGCTTTGATTATATTCATAGAGATAAAAATTTAAACAGTTACAAGCTAACATTCGCTGACATATGACATTCACAAGCTAATGTTAAAGCAATGGTAGGGTTCTCTATATATTTCTCGCCTGCATTTTATTATTTTTAAGTTATTAATTTTACATTGGATATCTGCTGTCGAAGGCTAACATTTTATTTATAGCCTTACAAAATCCATGTCAGTAATATTCGGACAGTTTGCATGATCTACAACAAAACCTTCAACCTCTGATGTCCTATGGAAAAAGAAATTTATTTCTAAAACAAAATCATAAATATCTGACAAAGCGTGACACTCTTGGCTATTTTTATGTACTTTGTATTTTGAATTTACTTCCATTTGGTTTTTCACAACTTTTGAATCATAGTGTAAAATGTAATCTGAAACGGTCATAGTCTGTCGTTTTGTATTTGTTTTTATTTCTCCGCTATTCAGAAGTAAAAATATACAAATATATAGGTATCGGCAATCGAAAAATGTTCGCTAAACAGAGGTGTTCGATATTCGGGAATATCCGTAATATAGGATTTACTAATTATACTTCTCGACATGAACTATTATGCACTCACTGGTACAAAATTGGCTTTCCATAATGGTACAAATATTTAGTGCTTAAAATCCGTTTTCTACTTTCATTTAATTTTTAATTCAGCATTTCCTTTTATATGTGCTATCAGGAGACAACAATAAACACGTTTCAACGTAAAAAATATATTTTAATATCTTGGATGTAACTTAAATAATCCAACTACACGGCATATAAATATGTTGTTTTCTTATACTGAAATACATTACAAATAAACAATTAAATTTAAAAAAAATCAAAATACCCGACTGCATAAAAAGCGAACTAATTAATTATTTCTCATCAATGTGAAACTATTTTTTTTCAATTCCTACTATTAGCTCACACTCTCGCTATATATATGTTGTTCAAATTTTCAATCGTTAATAAAATAATTATTATTCATCCAATCAACCTCAAATAATTTTTTTTAACTTGTAGTGGATGACACTTGATGTTAATCCAGTTTTTTTCAAATATTAATTCATTAATTTAATTAAATTAATTAATTTTCAATAATCGAGAGAGCCCTCTTCTTGCTCAAGGCATTTTAATTAAAGGCATAATAACCAAGGCGCCACTCAAGAGGAAAGAAGAATGGGAGAAAAAAAATTCTCTTATAGAAGATACTAAATTATCTATAAGATATTAAATTATCTTATTCTCTAAGTAGGAATTCACTTAAAATATTTTTTTTTATTACTTGTTTATATTACTTACCTATTATTTTATTTACTTGTATTGGTGACTTTTAAGTTGTGTTTAATTGTTAGTTCCTATTTATAAACACTATTTTGATGAGGTCTATCGATGTCTATGATGGTTAGAGTTGAAGTAAAGCTAGAGATCCTACATACACAACTTACATGTTGTATAATATTTTAACGGAGCTTCCGACTGCAAAACAGTCAATGAAACATCGTCTTCATTTTGAAAGCCCTATCTAGTAGGGTACGATCTCAGCCACTCAATAGGGTGCGTAATTTTTTTTTTCATCTCTACAGCCATTTTGTATTTTACGGCAGCCATTTTGAATTTATAAAGACAAAACCTAATCTATAACCATCGGGCCTTTAAGACCAATTGATAGAGACCTCATTCATTAAAATCCATTCAGCCTTTGGGATGTTTCGAGGGTATAAAGAAATACACATACCCAGATACGCATGAAACACATAACCCTTCTTTTCAGTTGGGTAATAAAACAATTTATTTTACTTATGCTCCGATGCGATGCTGTAAAAATGAGGCTGAAATTTTCATTACAACAGAAAAACTGATTTGACACCATCTGAAATCCGATACTGGAAGGAAAATTAAATATTTAGAATTCAACATTTCCTTTAATATGTGAAATCAGCAGAAAGAAAAGAACTGGTTTTATTATAAAAATAATAATAATAATAATGTACTGCATGTAACTTAATATTTCATATTGCATAGCATAGAAATAGGTTGTTTTTAATATACTCAAATAGTTTTCATATAAATCAATTTATTTTACTTATTCACGCTGCAGTAAAAATGAGAATGAAATTTTCATTTGAACAAAGAAACTACTTTGACATTATCTGTAAGCTAATGTTCTGTACTGGAAGGAAAATTAAGGTTTTAGACTTCAAAGCCAGTTAGTTCCTTTTGTGCTGAGTAAGTTTATCTGACAAGTTTATACTTTTATAAAAATACATCTTGTTAAGGTTTCCTTTAAAAGTATACCGGCAAGTGACATGAAACTAAATGTATGCAAGGCATTGTATGGACTAAACATACAGAATAATTTTTTTCTGTAAACTTTCAATAAATTTTCCCATGCTAAAACGATTGCGACAATAGTTTTTTTTTTTTTTTTTCTAATTACATTCAAACAGATATGAAGTGACAAGTTAATACAGATTTTCTGATGATAAAACTTTTAAATTAAAATTCATAAGAAAGCAATATCAATACTTCTGTTTTCAAAAATATTTTCTTTTTACACTTTCTTTTATTCCCGTAAAGAAGATCTTTACGGAATCAATAACTAATGCTTAACGAAGTAGAATGCGCTATATTATGTTCAAATATTTTGAGATATAATCAGAAAGTTATATAGGAAGTGCCAATGGGAAAGTGATAACAATTTAATTTTGTAGAGTTTGAAATGACGGTGCCAAATGCTAGCTTGAGAGGCGTATAATCCTTTGGCAAGCCTGGATTGAGACAAAAAGTAAATAATTCTTTGAAATACACAGTTAAAGTATATACAAAGGTGAAACAACGATGAAAATCCTTTGAAAAAACACAATAGAGGATGTGTATAAAAAAAGAAGAACAACAAAAGTTGGCGCTTGTAAAAGAAAGAACGATGAACATCTATCATCTAACTATCTGTGACTATCACCCCCCCCCTTTCCCCCCCCCCATGGAGCTTCATATACATTGGTTTCCGAAATGAACCTTATATCCCTCCTCATTAATGGCGTATTTTTCCGTATATCTAAATCAAATTAAATCGGTTGTAGACAAAATGTTTTTTAACGGATTTGTATTTTAAGATGTGTGTCAAATAAAGGGGCATGAAGTGCATATTAGAAACAAACATGGAAAGAAAATTTAAATTATCATTAGTTTTATAAGCATTTTTATGAAAATGCAGGAAATCCCTCAAAACGCTCAGAGTGTTAAAAGAAAAGCTTTAAATTCTTATTTTTCTTAACATTTCTACGAATAAAAGATGCATATTAAGAAATAACTAGGCTAAAAAACAAGAACAGAGAATCTATACTATTTGGATTAGCAAGTCGACGTTATAGGTTTTGAACCTACAAAATTGCGTTTACAACTAATATAATTCATAATAAAAAACATAAATTAATTTTGTTCTATGTCTTATTGTTTTGTCCCCCCCCCCCCCATTCCCGAGAACAACTTTTCTAGTGGCATTACATTGGCGTATTAGTAGGGTTTGAACTGTCGTAAAATGTGGTTCCAGCTCGATTGACGTTCCAAGTTTGATATTTTTGCTGCATTCTGAAGGTTTTGACATGTAGATTCCAAATACCTTAGGTGCCATTTTTTATACACATTTTTGGGGGTGAATTTCAAGATGGCGCCCAAGATGGCTGCCATTTACTGACTTCTTTAATATTTGAGGCATATTATTAACCAGTATGTCAAATTATATGTTTTCGGGGTCAAGAAATACAAATATATAATAAAATTTGGAGTAAATTGAGTTTTTTAAGCGTTTTAAGAGATAAGATGCAAATAAAGCACAAAAATATTAAAGTCATTAGATATATTAGCGTTTTATCAACTAGTTATACGAAACCAAAGTATTTAAATGAAATAGCATAAATTATTGAAGATGCTGAACAAAATTATTAAAAACAGCAGTTATATGTATATACAGTACTGGGATGTTACGTATCCTCTTCTGAATCACTGCTATCATTGTGATGATATTGATAGTCCTTTGTATTGTTGCAGTCACTGCATTTGAAAAGGGCAGTACAAACCAGATAACTCTTTAAGCAAGAACATTTCCCAACTGTACATGTTCTCTTACACTCACATTTCACAAATTCAATATCTCCTTTGGGCGCAGGTAACTCCAGGCATTTGACTGGAGCATTTACTCCTTCGTCATTTTTTCCCAACCGTTGCCAATAAGTGGGGGTATTGGAAGTCGAGGATTTCTGTAGCCCTTTCCAATGGTGCAAAATAAGTTGGATCTTAGAATATGTGGCTTCAGTGCTCCAATGGTTGTTGGTAATTTCTTCCCCTCGAAACTTTTAGTTCTGAAAAGGTGCCATCTTAACTCTGAAATCCTTGAAAAATTACTATTTTTCAAATAAGTCAAGTTGGTGAATTTTTCAAACAATGACAGACTGGAAAATGGACTGACATTAGGTTCCTCAAGTTCTTGAAAAGCTGTTATATGATCCTCATCACACTGAAGATTGATATACACTTTTATCCACTTCTGTTTTGAAATGCCTGTAAATTTTCCTCCCCAGTCTCCACCAGTATATGAATGTAGACCTAGTAAACCTTTGCTTTTATGAGTACCTATTGCTCGATATCTTTCATTAATATTAATTTTTCTGCGTTTGTTACCTCGACCAGTAACAAATTTGATTTCACTGTTTACTAGAGGACATGAAACCAAGTCAATCAGCAATATGAAAATGTAAGTATCTTGCGAAAATACATAGATCTCATAATTATCAGGATGGTTCACTATATGAAGTACATACAGAGGTATAATTGTATCTGCTTCTTCATGTATATGATCACATAATTCTGAATCGAAAACATTCGCGTGGTTACTGTATGCCTTACTGCCAAAAACGACAACAATTTTCTTCTCACAAGCAGCAAAAACCTGTAGTAATCTATTCCCGTTAATCAGTCAGCTGTGATTTTGTTTCATTAGGTGAAAGAAACGTCTTTAATGAAACCAACGCTATATTGGTACTATTTGTAACAATAAATCTAATAGGTTCTGTCGCCATCGATCTTTTCTTACGAGTTTGCTCCTTTAATGAATGATCAAGGTATTGGTAAATATTATTCTCCCTTCAGTGTATCCGTTTGTCGTTTTCATAATGATCTTGATAAAAGCATTTGCGAAGTCTTTACAAGTTTTCATGGAAGGTGTCTTTTTTACTGATTGTACAATTGCCATTCCATCTATAATACAAACTTTAGTATCAGAGAAGTAATCGAGGATTTTAATGATTGAAGCATGGGTGATCGATTATATTGCTCTATTTCTGCAGTAAATGAACTTTTGTGAAATGGAATATGAAGATATCCATCAGAAGAAAATAATGATCTTGGTATCACTGAAAACTCGTAGTTTCCAATTGCATCTTTCAAGTTTGTAGACATTTGAGATCTTGATTCCAAAAAAACAATAAAACGAGCAACAAGTTGTCTATCTTCTTGTATTTTAGCCAATTTATCAGCAATCTTAAATACAGTCTTCTTGTTAGAAGTTCTGAATGGCTTTAATTTCATTTTTTTCATTGGATGCCAAACTGACAATTTAGCGTGTTCATTCTGTAGTCTATCTCTTACAAATTCTTCGAATTCCAATTGGAATTTTTGGCCATGATTCAAAATATCATCATTCGCAGATTCTGGAGCTTTCATAGAGGATGCAATATTCATTAGTGTGGTATTATCTTGGAAAAGGGTTTCCTCCACAATGATCCCGAATACTCTTCTTGACCATGGCCGCATTGTGAAAAATTCTTAGCGACATGGAAGTCTGAAGTTGATAGTGTTTCCTGGGCCGCTTAGAGACTTCATTTGGACAGTACTTTTCGAAGAAACTTGAAACAATGCGTAATACTTCTGGTGCACACAAGAAATACCTTTCGAGTGCGTTTTCATTCTGAGTTAAACCAATAATTCCACCAATGTTCTTCAGTTCTTTGATTTTCTGTTCCAATTTCTGGTCTGAAAATAGTTTCGTAAACTGCACACTGGATTTGGATACTGCAAAACAACCAGATTCAAGAGCATTCTTTACTCGTCTGCTGAGAGTTTATTCGTTCACAGAGTGGAGCTAACATTGACTCACCAAATTTTGCTCGCTTTGTAGCGTATTCTTTCAGTTTTTCAAGATTGTCTATTCCAGGTTTTTGACATAAATGTCCTCCTTTCAAGTACACTAAACAATTCAATGTGTATTCACAAATTTTAACACAGTCACTCTTATTAGTAAGTATCTTCCAGGGAACATATAGTTTTCACATGTGCAGCAAAAGAGAAACAAAGCAATATTAGTAATTTTGTAGTAAATTTATAAATAAATAATAAATAACACAATTTATGCCTATTTTAATTGTAGATTAGTATCTTTTGACCCCGAAAACATATAATTTGATATACTGGTCAATGATATCCCGCAAATATTAAAAAAAGTCAGTAAATAGCAGCCATCTTGGACGCCATCTTGAAAATCACTCAAAAAATGTGTAAGAAAAAAATGGCTCCTAAGATATTTGCAATCTACATGTCAAAAGCTACAAAAATATATACAGGGTGTTTTGCTACCAGACCGACAAACTTTGAGGGGTGATAGCAGACATGAAGACAAACATTATTAGATAGGAAACCATGGGGCGCAAACGTCTTCTGTAGGAGCTAAGGGCCATTAAAGTTTAAGGTCCGAAACTTCAAACGATGATAAAAAACGGAAAAAAGGGTCGATTCGTTTGCGGTTTTTGCTAAAATCATTCTTTATATCACGATTTTCTTAAAAACTTTTTTTAAAGGTTACGTTCAAAATTTGTCGATAGAAGGCGCTTTAGACTTTAGAATAACGAACAACTACTTTTTACTGTTATTTTTTGTATGGGGTTAAAATTATTCTAAATTTTAGACTTTAACTTAAATTTTAAGCCCAAAATCGAAAACACTGGGATCGGGTAACTAGTGAAAATTAAACTGTGAACAGAGGGGGAGATTTTAAACGCTCATAAACATTGGACAAACTAATCGATTTTGTTGCGGTTTGCGTGTAGGTCATTCACTTGGTAATTATTTGTTCAAATTGACGTACAGCTTTGGTGTCCTTATTTTTGATAGAGCGCGCTTCCGGCACATCTCCAAAGTTTCAGTGACATTAACCCTGGGTGTTTTACTACCAGACCTACATACTTCCAGGAAGTGTTAGGGATGCAAAGATGACTCGGAATCACATAGTAATGTAACGTTGGAAATGCCTTTTTTGCGAGTTATGGTTAAAAGATGCAAAGAAAAAGCAACAGAAAGAAGCAGAGAAATAGAAACACGTTAATGTGACAGAAAACAGTTTATTTTAAGGTTTTATTACAAAAGGTCAATTTAAAAGTGTGGTATATGAGACTCCCGTACCTTCAGTTGAAGACCTCGCGGCTCGTATTTCTGTAGCTGCCAGAAAGCTATCAGAGATGCCAGAAATCTTCCAGAGCGTGGGGAATTCCATGTGACGCCGCTGTCAAGCTTGCCGAACTACTTCTGGTCGTAATTACGAACACGTTTTCTAATAAAACCTTTAAATAAACTGTTTTCTGTCACATTAACGTGTTGCTGTTACTCTGCTTCTTTCTGTTGCTTTTTTTCTCTACTTCTTTTAACCATAATTCGCAAAAAAGGCATCCAATGTTACATTCCTATGGGATTCCGAGGCGTCTTTGCATCCCTAACACTTCCTGGAACTATGTTGGCCTGGCAGTAAAACACCCAGGAGTAATGCCATTCCAATGTCGGAGATGTGTCGGAAGCGCCCTCTATCAAAAAAGAGGACACCAAAGCTGTTCTTCATTTTGTATAAAATAATTACCAAGGGAATGACCTACACGCAAACTGCAACAAAATCGATTAGTTTGTTCAATGTTTATGAGCTTTTAAAATCCTCCCCCTCTGTTCACAGTTCAATTTTCGCTAGTTACCCGATCCCAGTGTTTTCGATTTTGGGCTTAAAATTTAAGTTAAAGTCTAAAATTTAGAATAATTTTAACCCCATACAAAAAATAACAGTAAAAAGTAGTTGTTCATTACGTTAATGTCTAAAGCGCCCTCTATCGACAAATTTTGAACGTAACCTTTAAAAAAAGTTTTTAAGAAAATCGTGATATAAAGAATGATTTTAGCGAAAACCGCAAACGAATCGACCCTTTTTTTCGTTTTTTATCATCGTTTGAAGTTTTGGACCTTAAACTTTAATGACCCCTAGCTCCTACAAAAGACGTTTGCGCCCCATGGTTTCCTATTTAATAATGTTTGTCTTCATGTCTCCTATAAACCCTTAAAGTTTGTCGGTCTGGTAGTGAAACACCCTGTATATATATCAAACTTGGCACAAAAATCGAGCTGGAAAATATTTCAAACCCCACTATATGTTTTTTTTTTTTTTTTTTTTTTTTACTGGATTATTTTAGACCTTTTTTTTTTTTTTTTTTTGGTAGAAATTTTTCTAATATGTCTGAGCTCTTAGTATCATATTTTCGAACAATTTTTGTAATTGAGATTATGAATTTTTATCACACTGATATCTGGAGATTAAGTTACTGTGAGCAATGACATTTTACAACTTCAGATTAACAAAATCAGAAAACTTTTAGCTATATTCGTAGGGTCATTATCTTGTTAAAATTTGAATACTCAAATGAAGCGCCCTTCATTAAATATTTGTAGGAAGAGTAAATTTTTCCAATACAATCCTTTCGTACAAAACGTTAAAAAAAAGTAAATTTTTCATTATGTTCGGAACAGACATCACCGTACACGAACCGTCCCACTTTTATGTTTCACGGTGAAAACAGAGGCAGAAATTTACTGTTAAGTGACTCTGGAATTTGATTTTTAGTAATTTTTTTAATGATCTCGATTTGCTATATAAACATTGTAAGTTGTGTTTCTTAAAATGTTTTATGCATAAAACACTTATTCTTATTCTAGGAAAAGCTTATGTAACAATTGTTGTAGCAATCATTTTGATTTTGCTTCTTCTCAAATAACTTTTTTCTTGATTCTGGTATTAAGAATCCTCCTTCTTCCTCTTTCTATTTTATCTGAAATTCTTCCAGTCTTTTATTTCTTTTGGAGATTTTTTGAACGCATTTATTACTGCACTAAGTTTTCTTTGCAATTATTTTAAAATTTGAATAAAGATTTATCTTCTCTGAATATCTGATTCTTAAATTTCGGAATTTCCACAAATGTTTCAATTATGTAAGTCATTTTGATAATAAATTTATTTATTATTGCTTGAATATAAACGATTAGTATCTTATTATACAGATTAATTTGAAAAATATTGCAGAAGAAAAATACGTATTTGTGTGAAGAGTATAACAAATTTGGGACTCTGAAATTTATCACTTCTACATAAAAATTATTCTAGCGACTTTTATTATGAACGTAATATGATTCTTATTATGTGCTTTATTTTTTTTTTAATATCGGGCTTAAATGATAATTCAATATTATCATTTTAGACCTTTAAAAACGCCAGTGAGTGCACCGTAAAAACAATACTACCAGTTTTCCTGTAGGAATCGGAAAAATAGTTGCCCTTATCGCACCGGAAAAATTTCCGACCCAGCTTGGAATAAAATCCGTAAAATACCCTTTTATTGACTATTTCCTTTTTTGCGGATTTTATTCCGAGCTGGGTCGAAAATTTTTCCGATACGATAAGGGCAACTATTTTTTCGATTCCTACAGGAAAACTGATCGTATTTTTTTTACAGTGTGGTTCACTGTAAAAAAAAGACAAATGTTTCTTAATCTAGAAAAATATCATATATAAATAAAAACTAAAATACATAATAACCTCTTCTGATTTACCCACAATTTCGAAAATCTTTCTTTACCTTTAGAAACCACAGAAACGGCAATATTTTTGAGATTGATAGAATAATTTATAAAAACAAACTTTCGTTTGCTGCCGCTTATTTTTATAAACGTTTCTAAGTAGTTTTTATAGTTAAGTAATTAGTTTTATCAATCTGAAATATAGGTTTTTCGGATGCTATCAAATCATGTAAACATTTTCATGTTCAACAAGCTAAATAAAATAACAGCGATAACGTTTATATTAATGTTATTTTGTTAGTCTTGCAAAAACTCAGTTACGCAATTGGAAATGTTTAAAAGAGAATTGATAACATCTTAAAAATCGATATTCCGGTTTGAAAAAACTGATTAACACGCTGACTTCGTAGGACAGGGATCCGTGTCTATTTGCTCATTAGCGGGTGCGTGGGACGCAGATTCGCGTCCTGACCAAACTTGCATGCAATGCATTAGTTTAGGTGCAGCAATCACATTAAGCGTACGAAATTTTGTAAGTGTATAAATAAAGCATTCCGCTTGCCGTGTTTGCAGCCGTTTTGTTTTCTTGCATTTGTGTGATGCAAAAATGTACGATCCAGGGACAAGTGCATTTCCCAACCATTTGGTTCTTTATGTTTATCAATATTTTTATTTTTATAGGTCAAAGTATATTATAATATGATCTAATGTTAGAAACATTTTTAGTTTTGCTGAATAAAAGAATGAAATCAAATCATATCTGCATCGTTTATGTCTGACACTAGCGGACGCGGATCTGCAACTGTTAATACTGAAAATGAACTTTTCAACTATAGTGCTAAAGACGAGAATCCGCGTTCAGTAGTAAGATATTAGTACGGGTAAATTAGACAAAAAATTGAGTAATATACCACAACTGGTGGCCATTCACTAAAATTTTAGAAGAACTTCATTTTGATAATAGAAATACTCCATTTCATGGTGTAACCTTGGAAATTACGCTGAACTGAACCACATTTTGGTAATAAGTTGCACCAAGTTTTCGAGCTACTTATCAGCCAATCAGAACAGCACGTCTTTGTCTATGACGCCATTATAAGATAAGTGAAACGATTGCATTTCGGCCGCCATTTAATGTTTAAACGAAAGGGATGTTAAAAGGATTACTCATGGAATACGGAGGTAAGTCTTATTTAATTTTAATGTTTCATTCCTGTACTTATAAGTGTTAAGTGTTAAATAGTTTTCATGTTTTATCGAAAAAGATTGATTTAGCTTCCCGAGTTTCACAAGCGATTGTGTATTATATTCGTTCTTCATGTAACGGTTTGAAATATAATTGTTTTAAAAATTAAATAACAAACAGTTCTTAGTAAAAATTAATTACGACTTCATTCGTTTTCTCTTTTTAAATAAAGATAATTTGTGCAAACACTTCATTCGTCCTATTCAATAGTCAGATGTGAAGTATTTTAATTTGTCGCAGCTCGAAAGCAACAACAAAATTTGAAGTACTATCTTAGTTTTAAAATGCTGACACGGAGATATGATTCATGGCTGCATTCATAGTAGTAGATGTAAAATTTACAGTGATTTGAAAATGTTTATTTATAATGGAATTTTTGTGTGCTTTACCGTTTCCCGATTATAAAGAATAACGATCAATGAATTAGTATCTATAATTATTAATATTTTGGAGTGAAACATGATATTCAATGATTAAGATAATAAGAAAAGGTTTGAGATTGAAAAACAGATTTACACTGGGAATATTTCCTTATACATATTACAATTTTTAATTTAAGAAGTGAAAAGGAAACATGATATTTAAACATTTAAATAAAATGTTGTTTATAGCGATATAAAGTTTATGTATAAAACTGCTTTAGTATGTTTCAAGTTTATATTTACATTTTATGTATATAATGTAGGATTGAATATTTATTAAAGGGATTAATAAATACTTTTTACATTCAAAATGTTTTTCAAACAATGAAAAACAGTACATATGCAATCATTTCTTTTCTTTTTAAATCCCCTTCCTTTTTTCTATTTGCTACATCAATCTTTTCTTATAAAATATATATAATGTATTTAGCTATTTAGCTTGCATTTATAAAATACAGTGTGTACGGGAATAAAATATTAAAATTAAATATGGCTTAGCATTTCGTTCCAGAAGTATTAATAAGAATTATTAAGAAATAATGTTTAAAGGAAAATTATATACATATTAAGTAGAATTTAAAAATTTAGACTCTATGTTGATGTTCACATTTAATGAAACAATTACCAATCTCCATATATATATATAAAAATTACACATTCTTAATATATAGTTTATGCTTAGAACTTATTTAAAAAAAGATGTGAGTTGATAAGCAATACTTTTTGCCCCCACCCCCGTTTGACTTTTTTTTTGGCCTTGTTTCAATGTAATTTAGGATTTATATTTACTCTTTCTCTGATTGTTTTTTGTTTAAAGATTGCTTGCATGCGTCATACAAAATCAATTTGATAAGTTTATTTGCAAATTATAATTCATTTCAATTACCTCAATTTGATAAGTTTATATAAATATATATATATATATATATATATATATATATATATATATATAAAGCCCCATAACATTATCGTATCTTTTCTTATGTATTTTAATATGTAAATTATAGTGTAAGATATTTAAAATAACAATGGTGTTATCGTATAATTAAACTATTTTAAAATTTGCTAAATAAACCTAGGTTTCTGGACTTGAAAATTATTTTCCAACAAAAATTAATTGGAGAGACCGTAAATATTTCACGTTAAATTATATTAAAACAGAATATATTTTTAAAAAAGCAAAATATTTTACCTATGAAAGAGGAGGGGGGGGGGGAGGACAAAAATCATATGGTTCAACATTTCGCCAATTTGCGGTCAAACATTTCACCAATTTGTGGTTCAACGTTTCACCAACTTATAGTTCAAGGTTTTCACCAACGTACGGTTCAAGCTTTCACCAACTTATGGTTCATCCTTAGAACCAAATGTTGGAACAATGTTTCACCATTTTATGGTGGCAGCTACTGCAGCACCAAAAATTGATTCAACGTTGTACCAAATTTTTAACAGTGTAACTCAGGGATAGGGAAAAACAATTTTTTAATAGATCTTTTGGGGTATCGTTCATTATGTAATTTTTAATTCTGAATTCTAAACTAAAACAAATTTATTTTTTGGAGACTCATCGGATCTTCATTTCTAGTGACAAAACAACGTTCTTCACAAATTTTCGTGAATGGCTATCAGTTGTTGCATAAAAATCTATTTCATCCTCACTAAGTTATAATTCTCAACTTTGTATTCACAAAACCTGCCGTAACTTTGTAATAAATGTTCGTATCGACTTTCGGATTGTGTCATTTCAATTTAGAAGTAAAAAATTCATAGTAAACGATACTATACTTGACCTAGCTAAAAAAATTGAGTTGCCCTTCTTGCCGAGTTAAAAAGACCCTTTTCTCCTCCGCAAGTCATGTTAAAAAACAACTTTATTTTTCAGGACTCATCGGTTCTTCATTTCTAGAGCGAAAACAAAGTTTTTCCCAAATTTTGGTGAATGACTATCAGTTGTCTCTGAAAAACCCTATTTTACCTGGAATATACGGCAACATAAGTTAATATGCTATCTAAGTGATAATAATCAATTTATTGTTGGTATGTGGACTTGTCTGGCTTGAAAACAAATCGCATCTAGCGTGCGACTAAAGTCGCACGCTAGATGCTAGAGTTAGATGCTAGACGCTAGATGCTAGAGTTAGTTATCTAACGCTTATCGCAGATAAATGTGTTAATACATTACGAAAACGACGCGGAGACGTTACCTAAAATCAGTAGCAACAAAAGAAATTTTGTTTTTATAAATGTCTTTTTAAATCTCTAAAATACATTGTTTTCTGAGCTTTCTATAGATAAAAAAAATTTTTCGGAATCATGGGTAACACGGATGAGGTTATCGTATGTTTTTCTACGTGGTTATATTACATTTTAGAAAGGTTAATAAATTTTTGTCCCTTTTAACAGTGTATATTCAAAGTAAAAGAAACTTTTTTGAACCACGTATATGAATAAAATTTTCCAAGTCTAAGCGATAAAAATGTGCTATTTTAAATCTATTGATACACAATTTATGAGTATATAACAAGTTACACTTTATATTATTTATTCACTGATTCGGTAAAAATGAGACTGAAAATTTCATTAGAACGCTGAAACTATTTTGACATCTGAGAGCAGATGTTCTATACGTTAAGTAAAATTAAGGATTTCCAATTCAAAGCCACTTTCTTTCTGTTGTACTGGGTGAGTTTATCAGATTTTTGGAAAGATTTTATGAAGAAGTATCTTGTTGAAGATTTCTTTAAGATTTTACTCTCGTGTCACATAAAAGTAAAACAATATATATATATATATATATATACAAGATGTATTTTCCTGAAAATTTTTACTATATATCTTTATGTTAAATTTATTTACAGATAAAATCTTTGCAAATGTATTCGTCAACAGACATAAATTAATTGTAATATCTTGACAGAATTTAACTTTCTCTAATTAAAAAGATTATAAAAATTAACATATTAACAGAATTAAATACTCTCTAATTAACAAGATTTAAAAAAATAATACATTAACAGAATTTAACACTCTCTATTTAAAATATTAAAAAATTTAATATTCTAACAGAATTTAACACTCTCTAATTAAAAAGGTTAAAAAAAATAATATCTTAACAGAATTTAACATTCTCTAGTTGAAAATATTAAAAACGTTTATTTATTAACAGAATTTAACACTCTGTAATTAAAAAGATTAAAAAAATTAATATTCTAACAGAATATTACTCCTTGCGTTCTCCTTGCGTCTTAATTTTTTTAGATATTTCCTCGATTTTGGATTTTAATCACGTAGAACTCTATCACAAATAAAACACTCTCTAATTAAAAAGATTAAAAATTTATTATCTTAACAGAATTTAACACTCTCTAATTAAAAAGATTTAAAAAAAATAATTTATTAAGGGGACGGTAGATGTTTAAAAAATTTCCTTTAATTTTCATAATAGAGATTTGAAATTTTGTGCAAATATACATTTCATCACAAGTATATAGAACACCTTAAAAGAAATTTCAATCTTATTATAATGTTAAAATCTTTTAAAAAAATTAAATTTTAAAACGAAATTTTAAAACGCTCCTTGCGTCTTAATTTTTTAGATATTTCCTCGATTTTGGATTTTAATCACGTAGAACTCTTTATTACAAATAAATCTGTGTATCGGTATTTTAATAGCTTAAATAGTTTTTTTTTAGAGATACTAGGGGGCTCGGCCCCCTACGAGCTACGCTCGCCAACCCCCGTCCAGACACCGCAGACTCTAAATGCTTGCTAATTTGATCGGCTTTAAAAAGATTTCGAAAGATTGAATTATAATTTAAAAAACAGTGGCGATCTCCCTATAAACGAATTTCTATTCATTTCTCTTTGATTGGGGAATTTTAACGCCAAATCCGCTGCGGTACTACTTGATTATCCTGTCGACCAATTTCGCCAAATTATATAAATCGCCAAACCACTCGCCAAATTATACAAATTGATATAATTTTTATTTTAAATAACGAAAGAACAAATAAATTCGTACAACATTAATAAAAACACAAATAAAACGTCGAAATAAAAATAACTTGATGACGTATACACGTGTAACAACATTTCAAAATAAGCTAATATAAAAGGAATTAAGTAAAGAGAGTCTTTGTTTTCTGGTATTTTTTAACAAAGCGAAAAGAAAGTTCTTTTAAATGAGACATTTTAAATTAATTCTCAAAATATCAAATAAATGTCTAGCGCATTTTCTAAATTTAAACTTTTTTGCAATATTATTTTGTGTTCATTTTATGTAATAACTATAATGTGACGTAAATATGACGTAATTATTCCTAAGACTTCTAACGCATGTTAATGAATTTATTATTTTACTATATCCTTTCTCTTTTAAAATTCACGTGTATACTTTTTATGACGTAATTTTTAATAATTTCTTGCTTTTTATACGTAATTATTTAATTCTAATTTGAAAGTTTTTTCCTGTTTATAATAGTCACGTGTAAATAAATTTTTAATTTGAAGCAAACATTATTGCTTGCGCTTTTTATACAGTTGGCAACAGTTTAAATTAGTACAATTTTCTGAAATCTGTAAAAAATATCTCTAGAAATGCTGAAATTTTGAATTTAAAATAGAAATAAAACCTGAAAAAATGAGTCAAAATAAAAAAATTAATGCAATCTGCACTCCGGCAAATTCTAACGCATAAAATGATCTAAAAATGATTACACTGCCATGTCTAGTTTTTGCTGCTATAAAACTTTTTTTAGTGGAACGATTTTGTCCAACTTTAGCATTAAATAACTCTTAAAATAATTCTTCGATTTGAAAACTGTCTGCATCAGCGTGTTTATCAAACATTTCTGTATAATACCACCGATTTTCATATTTTTGTATGCATTATTTTTGTTAATATTAACGAAGAAAGTCCTCCTGTCACAAAAAAATCAAAACCGGCGGCGGCGGCGGTGACAGCGGTAGTTACTTTTTTTTAGAATAGAGAGATTTTTTCTGTATTCCATATCAATTTTCATCAAAACCTTATAATAATTTAAAAATCAAATTTAATTGCCTTAATGAAGTCGAATTTTAAAATTCATGCACAGCTTCTTTTTAAGCAATATCAGGATTCTTCCTTATTCGTTTCATGAATTTTGATTAAAAATTAAGTAGCAAGCAGCATTTCAAAAATTTTAAAAAAAAGCTGAAACATCAATATTAAGAAAACAGATTTAAAGTATGTTAAAAGGCCAAAATATTGTCTGTGAGCAAAATTAAAACACTTGTAACTTTCTCTCTATTCTAAAAAAAAGTAACTACCGCTGTCACCGCCGCCGCCGCCGCCGCCGCCGGTTTTGATTTTTTTGTGACCGGAGGCCTTTCTTCGTTAATATTAACAAAAATAATGCATACAAAAATATGAAAATCGGTGGTTTTATACAGAAATGTTTTATAAACACGCTGATGTAGACAGTTTTCAAATCGAAGAATTATTTTAAGAGTTATTTAATGCTAAATTTGGACAAAATCGTTCCACTAAAAAAGTTTTATAGCAGCAAAAACTATACATGGCAGTGTAATCATTTTTAGATCATTTTATGCGTTAGAATTTGTCGGAGCGCAGATTGCATTAATTTTTTAATTTTGACTCATTTTTTCAGGTTTTATTTCTATTTTAAATTCAAATTTTCAGCATTTCTAGAGATATTTTTTACAGATTTCAGAAAATTGTACTAATTTAAACTGTTGCCAACTGTATAAAAAGCGCAAGCGAAGCAAACATTATTATGTTTGCTTCAAATTAAAAATTTATTTACACGTGACTATTATAAACAGGAAAAAAACTTTCAAATTAGAATTAAATAATTACGTATAAAAAGCAATACACGTGAATTTTAAAAGAGAAAGGATATTGTAAAATAATAAATTCATTAACATGCGTTAGAAGTCTTAGGAGAAATTACGTCATATTTACGTCACATTATAGTTATTACATAAAATGAACACAAAATATTGCAAAAAAGTTTAAATTTAGAAATTGCGCTAGACATTTATTTGATATTTTGAGAATTAATTTAAAATGTCTCATTTAAAAGAACTTTCTTTTCACTTTGTTAAAAAATACCAGGAGACAAAGTCTCTCTTTACTTAATTCCTTTTATATTAGCTTATTTTGAAATGTTGTTACACGTGTCTACGTCATCAAGTTATTTTTATTTCGACGTTTTATTTGTGTTTTTATTAATGTTGTACGAATTTATTTGTTCTTTCGTTATTTAAAATAAAAATTATATCAATTTGTATAATTTGGCGAGTGGTTTGGCGATTTATATAATTTGGAGAAATTGGTCGACAGGATAATCAAGTAGTACCGCAGCGGATTTGGCGTTAAAATTCCCCAATCAAAGAGAAATGAATAGAAATTCGTTTATATGGAGATCGCCACAGTTTTTTAAATTATAATTCAATCTTTCGAAATCTTTTTAAAGCCGATCAAATTAGCGTGCATTTAGAGTCTGCGGTGTCTGGACGGGGGTTGGCGAGCGTAGCTCGTAGGGGGCCGAGCCCCCTAGTGTGGTAAATAATCGCATCTGCGTGCTGTTTTCCACGAATGACAATCCAACGTAGTACAAATTTGTGAATAATAATACACGCAAAAAGAAATGTCGATTTTGGGGTCAATTTTTGCTCAAATAAAGGTCCGCGATCCCCTTAACAGAATTTAACACTTTCTAATTAAAAAGATTATAAAAAATACTATATTAACATAATTTAACACCCTCCAATTAAAAATAATAAAAATATAAATATTTCATTACGCGAAAGTATTTTTTTTATTATTAACCATTTGGAAAATGGTTATTGTCCTCTGTCAGGATAGGAAATCAAAAACATATCTGAAGCGTTTTATTGGTTGAATACGCATTTTATTCGTTTTCTGATTGGTCTATACAGGAATCAGTATTTTCCCTTTACTTTCAACAGAGATGGATACTTCTGTTGCCACTATGACAAAAAAGTAATAAAAACTACAAAAAAAAATTAATGGCTCAGAAACAAATTGAGATACAGCTTTCAAACAAATTGTATTTAAAAGTACATTTTTTTCTCTATACGACGGTGTAAAAAGTAATATTGTGGGATGTTTAGAAGTTTAAAAATGAAATTTCATTTAAAATGGGTCCAGGAATATTAATGTTTAATCCATGGCGTACGTAATGTATGACCAGCTCCGTAGAAGTTTAAAAATTTACAGTACCAAAAAATGTAATCCATGGCGTACGTAATGTACGTATGGTCAACTCCGTGCGATTTTTTATGTCTTAAATTTTAGTCTTTGAAAAAATCATTTTCCAAATGGTCGCTGTAATTTGTTAAATTGGATTTTTTTTATTTGTTTTGTTTTTGCTTTATTTATTTATTTATTATTATTTTTAATATTTTTAATTTTGTTTGAATTATATATATTTAGATGATTATAGTTATGGTTTTTCTTAGAAAGTTAAAAATTTTAAAAACAAAGATTAAGAAACAAATAATGGATCAATTTGATCAATTTTAGAGAATCCGGAATTTATAAGTAGTCGCACAAACGCAGATATAAAGCTGATATACTGAAACATATTACATAAGTATATAACCAGATACCCAGGTAGTGGGGTTATGCTCTGCAATGGCTCTTCCTAGACCATCCCAAACATGTTCAATAAGATTCAGGCCCGAAATCTCACATAGGCTTCAAGGACCTCATCCCTATAGAGATGTGCGCTGACAGTAGTCGCATCGAAGATGATCAGTAGTGTACGGCTTCCCAACATTATGTTGCCCCAGACAAGGATTTCTTTGCCACCAAATCTATCCATTTCTTTTACGTAGGAGGAGTGATAGCGAGCTCTACGTTCTCTAGATTTGACGAGAATCACTCTGCATGGGGAATCTCGACTCATCACTGAAAAGAACACGCCACCATTCCTGTTGTGTCCAAGACTTCGGCTCCACAGCAACCGAGCTTTCCTGCTGGATGCAGTGAAAGGGACACACATCACTGGACACCAGGTGTTAAGGTGAGATCCTTGAAGCCTGTGTGAGGTTGTTACGGGTGCTGTAGGCCCGGACGTCATGTTTATAAACGATAATGAGATGCCACACAGAGCTCACATTGTTGAGGATTTTCTTGAAGAAGAGGATATTCGCCGTATGAATTGGCGTTCGAGATCTCCGGATCTCAATCCTATTGAACTTGTTTGGGGTAAGTCAGAAAGAGCCATTGCATAGCGTAACCTCCCTCCTAAGACCCGCCAGGAGTTAGAAGCGGAGTTTTTGGAAGAATGGGCTTTGTTGCCACAAGCAATTATTGACACCCTCATAAACAATATCAGAGCTCGTTGGGAGGATTGTATAGCAGTGCACGGTGGTCACATGCCATATTAGACAGACTTTTCTCGATATAAATGCTTTATCTCTGATTCATGATGTAACACTTTTTGATATACTCTGTATCTTATTTCACAATTAAAATCTTTTCCATATTGCTATATTTTTTCTCTCATTGTAATATACCTTTATGCCAAATTTCGTGGCAACAGAGAGAATAGTTCATCAGTTTTCACAGATTTTATGTTTGTAACCTTAATTTTGTACATGGCTGTAATATAGAGGTTTTGAAATAAATGTTTACACAATTTAAATGATTATAACGAAAATTTTATTAACACGCTCAAAAGAAAAATCTGTTGATTTTACAGAAAAAAAAATCAGTCATAAAAAACTGTTTATTTTAAAGAAATAAGCTGCCTTTATTACGAAATTTCTCTTATTTTAACAGATTTTGTCCGTAAGTTCTTAATAAATACAGATTATTTCCGTAAAATAAACAGTACTTTTACTGCGGTCGTAGCTAACAGTTTTACCAGTAAAATAAACTGATTTTGTTTTTTAGGTAGCTTTCTTTACAAAAAAGCTACCTATTGCAGCCGTTCGGAGGAAAGCGATTTCAAAAAATTTTGGTATATTTTCATCGATCATGACCCCCAGACCCCGAAACCACCCTCCGTTCAAAATTGATATATATATATATATATATATATATATATATATATCTGACGTATGTCACACTGTAACTCCCGTAATTATGAACCGATTTCGATGTAATTCGGTGTGTACATAGTACATACCAATGTCTCGACCGAGTTCGTTGGCCAGCTTCATCCGCCGTTTTGTTTCAAAATGGCGGCCATTTAAAATTTTTAAAAAAATTTAAAACTTGAAATGTGGTATCAAAAAATTAAAAATGGAAAAATATTTTTTTCTTATAGTAGATGAAAAGTGGGGCTCCGACCTCAGGAGGAGGTGTTGAGGTGCACGAGAGGAGGTGCAGGTGCAGGTGCAGGTGCAGGTGCAGGTGCAGCACCTCCCGTGCTCCTCCTCTCGTGCTCCTCCTCCTCTCGCGACTCTACTGTTGGAGGAGGGGTTAATGCGATAAGGATTTTTTTTAGATAAAAGCGGGAATTTTCGGGAGATTGATTTTTTGCTGTGTTATAGTATGAGGGTTATTTTTTTCGGTTACATAATTTTCGGGCGTTATTATTTTGAGTGTAGTATAGTATGAGGTTTAAATGAATAATTAATTAAAAAGTAATTAAAAATAATGAATGAAAAATATTAATTTAGAAATTTTAATGAGGGGAGTTAGAATTTTTGAGTTTGAAATTTATTTTTATTCAGTTATAGTACGAGGGGGTATTTTTTTTTACTGTCGGTTTACTAATTAGTAATTAAAAATAGCAATTAAGAATTTAATGAGGAAATATTTAATGAAGCGACTTAGAATTTTTCGAGCAATTTCATTTGTTAATTAAAGTATAGTATGAGGTATAGTATGAGGTATAGTATAGTATGAATTAGTAAAAATGGAAATTAATTGAAAATATCAATTCATTAAAAAGTAATTAAAAATAATTAATAAGAAAAATTAATTTAGAAATTTTAATGAGTGGACTAAGAATTTTTGAGTTTGAAATTTATTTTTAGTCAACTATAGTATGCAGTCGCGAATTTTTAGAATTAAAAATATTCATTCATTAAAAATAGTAATTAATTAAAAATGCTAATTAAAAAATATGAATAAGAAAATAACTTAATGAAGAAACTTCAGAAAATTTTTGAGAGTTTCATTTAATTTTGTTAATGAATTCAGTGGTATGAGATATTTTTATTTGAAATGGAAATTAAAAAAAGTGGAAATTTTTAAATTTTTGTAGGAATGTGAATGTTTTTTGATTAAAATTTGCGGAAGGATTTTATTCTTTTAAGTGACATGTTTTTTAAAGATATTTGGGTCTTTCTAAGGGAACCTAACACGTATTTATGCATGGAAATCCACGGTTCGAAGAAAACCACGAAAACTCCGAACGATTATGCCGACGGGCGCGATTCTGTTCGAACCCAGCACCTCCTCTCTACCAGCTTCGAGAGCAGAACCTCTTGGTTACTAGTTGGGCAATAATTTAATGAAGAAACTTTAGAAATTTTTCGAGGGTTTTATTTGATTTTGTCAACGAATTGAGTGTTATGAGATATTTTTATTTAAAATAGAAATCATTAGTTAGATAAATGAAGTTATACTTTTGTAATGTGCTTTATGACTAAACTTTACTTATTGAATGGTAAAAAATATATGTAACTAGGAAATTTGGTGAATATTTGAAGAAAAAATTAAATTTTCAGTGATCTTTTAATCTAGTCAATGTATGAATCAAAAATAAAATAAAATTTAAATTATACTTAACAAATATTTCAAAACACACCACAAGTATTCAGAGACTTAATACTATTCCATAATTTTTTAAAAGAGGAATATATATTAGCTGATTTCGTTTCATATAACATCAAATTTTACTGTATGCACGTATTCCCCAAATGGAAAAACCCTTTGGTAGATAAGCACCTCAACAGTTCGTATGATAAGTACATGACTCACTTTTCTGGAGGGTTTATTTCTAACGCAATGATGAATAGGGATTAGATAATTGTTAGTAGTTAAATATTAATTAAAAGGGAATTAGAAATTTGATTAAGGATTTTATTCTTTTAAATGAGATGTTTTCTAAAGGTAATTTTTAGAAATTGTAGTTTTTTTTTTTTTACCTATTTTTCAGTTACGTTTTTGAATTGAAAGGAGGACATTTATCGGTTATACGTATTGCTTTAGTGAATGTTATTAATGAATTCACATATATATGGTCATTTTGGAGCCTTTTAGAAATATTTTGCTAAGAATTTAGAACGTATGAAAATATACAGAATATCATTAAAAATATAGGATCTTCACACATGTTAATTAAGTATAATTTAATGTAAAAATAATTGTAATTCCAATTTAATTTTTAACCTAGTAAATATGTGAAGCCACGCAAACTTCAAATTTTTTCTTAATATAAATAAATATTATTTTTAGATCATTTCTTATAAATATTAATACACGAAAGAAATGATTGCGCTTTTAGAGGCTGTAACTTTAATCATCAAAATTTAAATAAATATTTATCACTTTCAAATGAAAATAATAAGCCTTTCGTTTAATATTTTTCATTTTAATTAATGCATAATTAAATTTTTCGAATGATTTTCATAATTAAAACAAATAGAAGAGGAATTCTTTTCAATTTTTTTAAGAAACAGGCAAGTTATTATTAGGCAATACACTGCAAACGTTTAATATAATGAGTCATCACTTAGACTTTAATATTAGTTTCACACATAAGTGTCATTATGTTCTCATATGTAATCAAGCGGGGGGTTTTAATAAATATATTATTAATATCGAGGGATATGAATAGTAATGCTAATATCACTCTTTGAAATATATATACCTTCTTATGTGTGTCTTAAAAACCTGACATAGTCATTCTGCACAGTGTTTGTGAGATATAGATTTAGTTCCCATTTATGTTACGTAATAGAGATCATGTGATTTTCCCCCACCCATCGCAGTTCATTCTTTATCATTATTCTGACATAGTATTGTAAGTATCATTTTTTTAGGAAATGTATAGTGTTATAGAAGTGAATGACCAGAATTTGAAAAATTTCGTCAAAATAATTTTTATATATTAACTAACTTTTCAAGATATATTTATCTCACATATTTAAACTGCTTTTTAAATTCGTGATTAAGTTCCACAAATGCATATGCTTCAACAACACATATTTTCTAAATGTATAAGAGAAATAAGTATTCACATAAAAATCACACTTACCTTTTACGAACACATCTGTTTGATACACTTTCTCGAAAAATGGAGAGGACAAGTTCTTATCTGATTCAAATGACTAACAAGTTATGAGTCATTCAGGGGTTTTTCCCAGGTAGATAACTTCACGGATTAGGAGTTCATTAAATTTTCGAGTATATATTTTTCTAGTTAGAATTGCAATTAACACATATCCTTTAATTGATTTTTATAATAATTAAAACAATAATAATTCAATTAATCTTTTAAAAATAAATTATTTTTAGTTTTTTTCATTCTTAACAAGATATATAAAAATTAACAAAGTCATTTTAAATACAAGTGAACTATTTTCCCTATTGTTATAGTCGACTTGCGCGAAATAAAATAGAACCTTATACTACTCTTACCTGGAGACGACTGACTGATAACATCCCCGCTTTTCTACTTAAGCAAGATCACGTGATATCACCGCGCATGCGCTATGGTAACTAGTGACGTAATCGATCGCTGATAAGATTTCCTGATAAGAACTTGTATTCATTTCTTCCGAAGCAAGTGTACGAGTTGGTCGTGTCTAGGTAAGTAGCATTTAAAGTTATTTTTATAATGTGTTTTAATATGTAGTGTGGGTAAAAAGGAACACACAGTTTATTACAATTTCAATTCATTTTTATTAATATAAACTCGATCAAGTAGGATTTAGTAGATACGAAACTGAATGTATTTTGTTAGAGAAGTGAATGACCGGAATAAAAATAATTGATAAAATGTTTGAATATTATTCTTTTGAAAGTTTTACTGAGGTTTGGTAAATAAAATCACACCATGTTTGTTTTGTGTTATCACGTGATTGAATGTTTACGAAAGAGTATTTAAACAAGAGGTAGGTCGGGTAGGGGTTCAGTCTATGAGATGATGTCATGCGAGAAAGACTAGAATGAAGATGATGCGTTTTCGAGTTAATGTGACAAATAATCAAATTTTATGCTGTAATGAGGGCGATTTATCCGGTTCCAAGTCACGCAGCAAGTTTTGGTGGTGTAAATGCTTTATATCGTGCTGCCAAAGGCAAAGTAGCGAAAAAGACGATACAGAAATGGTTGAGCGGAGTCGATTCCTACACGCTTCACAAACCGGCTCGGAGAAATTTCCCAACAAACCGAGTGGTCGTTTATTCGATCGATCAACAATGGCAGGCCGACCTGGTTGATCTTATCAGTTTACAAAAACACAATCAAGGATTTCGATACCTCCTGACGTGTATAGACATTCTGTCTAAATATGCGTGGGCGATCCCCTTAAAAACGAAACGAGGAGAAGAAATTGTACAAGCCTTTCGTTCTATTTTTTCAACCAGAAAGCCCAAATCCCTTCAATCTGATGCCGGAAAAGAATTTAAGAACCGACTGTTTCAAAGATTTTTAAAACAAGAAGGTGTTCGATTTTTCACGACGAATAATAATACCAAGGCGTCGGTGGTCGAACGATTTAACCGTACTCTCAAAACGAAAATGTGGAAATATTTCACACATAACCATACCTATCGTTATACAGATGTATTGGACCAGTTATTACAAAGTTATAACCATACCTATCATTCGAGTATCAAGAGACCCCCAGTAGAAGTGACGGCGGAAAATGAAAGCGATGTGTGGTTTACTCTTTATGGAGAGATGGAACATGTGAAAAGAAAACCCTGTGTGTTTCAAGCGGGAGATGTGGTGCGTGTGTCGAAACAGAAAATGACCTTTGAAAAAGGATATGAAACCAATTGGACGGAGGAATTGTTTGTGGTGACGGAGTGTGTACCCAGAGACCCTCCCGTGTATCGAATAAAGGACTTGTTAGACGAACCTATTCAAGGAACTTTTTACCCACAAGAACTTCAAAAAGTGCAAATGAAAGAAACTTATACGATTGAAAAAATTTTAAAGAAGCGCACGAGAAAAAGTCAAGTGGAATATTTTGTGAAGTATAAGGGATATCCCAGCAAATTCAATCAATGGATTCCCTCCTCAGATTTATCTTCCTTATAAGTCAGTGCAAGAATGATACAAGATCATTTGCTAACATGTCCTTCTACCTGACGTTACCTTCGGACAGTTCCAGGAATTTCTTTCCTGAGAATAAAATTTCTCATTTCATTACACGATTGCCCGCCCCTATTGAATTGAAAGGGGAATGGGAAGTGGGTCTCGTGGAATTTATTTACCCACATACCTGGTATAATGTGAATCAACACACAAACTTAATTGGATTCGACTTTAACGATGGAAGGATCATTGGTAGACGAATCCCTCCTGGATTTTATGAGACGGTACCTGATATTTTGAAAGCTATTGCTATCAAAGACATGGAACAAAAAATTTTGTTTTCCTACAATCCCATCACGAAAAGAGTCACCATCAACGTGCGAGATAATGCTAAAGTGATTTTAGAAGCTGGATTATCTGAAATGTTGGGGTTCGAACCGTGTGAGATTGCTTCCTTAGATAATAACATTGAACAAACTGTCGATAGTTCGTATGTGGCAGATCCGTGTGCTCATTATAGAGTATTAATGATTTATTCGGACATAGTAGAGCCTCAAATTATCGGTGATGTGTTGGCACCCCTGTTACGAATTGTGAATGTCACCGGAAAAGACGGAGAAGTGATTTGTGTGAAATTTGATCGACCCCATTACTTACCCATCAGTCGAAAATCATTCGACTCATTAGAAATCGTTATAAGGAACCACCTGGGTGAATTAACACCATTTGAACGGGGTCGCTCGTACGTGAAACTTCATTTTCGTCAAAAATACCTCTCGTGATGTTTGTTCCCTATCAGTGTTGTGCGAAATCTTTTGAAGATTATTATACTCATCAGTCGGGTAGCGGCTTAAACTATTATCAAGGAACTACTTTACAAAGAGGATATGGATTCGGTGGACTGTTTCGATCGCTGTTTCGTGCAGCGGTCCCCCTTTTCAAGTCTGGAGCGAAAGCCGTGGGAAAACAATTGTTTCATTCCGGTGTGAACGTCCTCAGTGATATATCACGAGGAGAAGATATTAAAATAGCTGCCAAGCGGCGGTTAAAAGAAGCCGGTCAAAACTTGACGGATAAAGCAGCTACTAAAATGAAGACCATGATTGGATCGGGTCATCAGTATAAAAAGAGGAAACGTTCTCACAATGTCAACATTCCTCGCAAAGCCAAGAGAGTGAAAGTACATGATATTTTCTCTTAAAGATGTTTGGACTCATTCATAAAGATTCTGCCGCTTGTGCTAAATCCGAATTGGATCTGTTTTTAATTCCACCTACCCAGACGGCTATTGAAAAAGGATATTTCATCGAATATCATCCCCTTGCCAATATTCGAGATGGAGGACCTGTGGAATTTAACATTTCTGGGAACGGCGAAGATTATATTGATTTGTCGGCTTCCTACCTCTACGTCAAAGTGAAAATCACCAAGTCAGACGGAACGGATTTACCTGCAAGCGAACCTGTGGCTCCTGTCAATTTGTTTTTACAAGCTTTGTTTTCGCAAGTAGATATCAGTTTAAATGAAAGAGCCATCTCTTCTTCGAGTAACACATATCCTTATCGTGCTTATATTGAAACCCTGCTGAACTATGGAGAAGACGCTAAGAAATCTTTATTAAGATGTGAATGTTTTTACAAAGACACGAATTTGACCGAAACAGACCCCACCACCAATGGAAACCCTGGATTGAAGAAACGCTATGAACAGACTAAAACTAGCAAAACATTGGATATGATTGGTCCCCTTCATTGTGATATTTTCCAACAAAATCGACTACTCTTGAATATGGTCGATCTGAAAATTAAAATGACTCGCAGCAAATCAGACTTTTGTTTGATGGCTAAGAAAGAACCGCCTAAAACTTTTCACGACTATAAAGTGATTTTAGAACATGCTTCTGTGTTTGTTCGCAAAGTGAAAGTGAGTCCCGGCGTGTTATTGGGACATGCCAAAGCCCTGGAAAAAAACTCTGCAAAATATCCT
Organism: Maratus speciosus; assembly: GCA_963932465.1. Taxonomy (NCBI): domain Eukaryota; kingdom Metazoa; phylum Arthropoda; class Arachnida; order Araneae; family Salticidae; genus Maratus; species Maratus speciosus. The sequence continues at coordinate 196,229,708 of OZ010800.1, read as the reverse complement.
ATTGATCGAGTGTTATGCAAGACTTATTCAATCTCCACTGGAAGTAAATCTTTCATGCAAGATAATGTGTTTTTAGGGGCGATGCCAAAACGTATCATTGTTGGACTTTTAAACAACAGTGCTTATGCTGGACAATACGATTTGAATCCCTTTTACTTTTATCATCACAAAGTCAACTTTTTAAGTGTCTATGTGGATGGTCAACCTGTACCCAGCAAACCTTTGGAATTGGATTTCGACGAAAACAACTATATAAGAGCCTATCATCGACTGTTCTCTGGTTTTAATCATGATGCTGGCATTTATTTAACACGTGAAGAATTTGCTGATGGACACACCTTATATAATTTCGACTTAAGCCCTGACCTGTGTGACGGACCTCATCTAAATTTACAGCATCAAGGAAATTTACGAATTGAAATCAAATTCGCTGAAGCGTTAGAAAAAACAACGACTGTATTGATTTATGCGGAATTTGAAAACATTATTGAAATAAGTAAATCACGTCACGTGATTTGTGACTTTCCAAACTAAATGGATTCATTACAAATCGAGACCATTTTATCTCATGAAGCAGTGACCCGAAACTATTTTTTGGGTGTTTTTCCAAGTGATCAGCTACCAAGAAGAACCGAGCGGTATCCTGTCTGTTTTATCTGTAACGTGGACAAGTCTACAGAGCCTGGAAGTCACTGGGTGGCTTTCTACCTATCTTCGCCTGATGAAGTGGAATTCTTCGACTCCTATGGAAACGAGCCTTCCTTTTTTAAAGGACCCCTATCGAACTATGTATCCCGTTTTTCACGAGTTATGTTTAATCCACTCGTATTACAAACTCACGTGACTGCCGTCTGCGGGCAGTATTGTGTATTTTATCTATATTCTCGATGTCAAGGTAAAACCCTAAAGGATTTTTTATCACATTTTGTCACTGCAGAATTGTCGAACGATCGACGAGTCTATAATTTTGTAGCCAAACGATTTGGCATTCGTGCACATTTTTATCAATAAATATGAATTTAACTGTGAATCATGTGTCTGTGATTATTTAAAGTGTGTGTTTTACTAGTGTATGTTTATTAACGATGAAGTTTCCTACAGGAATGAAGATCCGACTTTGGATAGTCTGCTTTGCATGCAAAACAATAAAAAAGTTCACAAATTTTTACACTAACCGATTTTGTCAAACACTTTTTTAATGAAAAGGTCAAATTGGCATAATCGTGAAAATCACAAAAGATGTTAGCATTGCTGCTATCCGGTATTGTTTCAGCATGAGTATGTTCAAAAGATACGAAGTATCCGAGAGTCTGTTGAATTAGGCACTCTTTAACTTTCGCACTAATGGTAGAAAAAAGATCCTGCAGATTAGCCATGTGTGATCCAGCAAGAATTACATTCTCAGGTAAAAACTGAAAACTCAGATTTTTTCGCTGAAACATTCTCTGAAAAAGATAAAGGTTTCCTTCATCTTTAATTTCTCGTGTAACACATAAGTCTTTGTCTATAATAATAACTTGTTCCGCAAAGTTATACGATTTTCGTTGAAAAGAATGCCACACTGAAGGAGAAAGCGAAACACCATTTTTAGATGGGTGAAGAAATCCTTCTTCATCGGTTAAAAATCTTCTAATATGCACACGTATGTGGGTTAGGAAAAAAACAATGGATACATAATTGTCGTCACCAAGATGAAACATATGGCTCGGTAAGGATTCTCTAGTAAAAAATGTTTCGCCGGCATCATCCACTTTTATTCTTTTCGCAATTCTGTTTTTATTTTCGTTCTGAAGACGAAGTTTTTGATGCAACTCGTTTGCAGCTTCTTTCCGCATTCTGGATTCCAAATTGCAGATATCCGAATTAAGACGTTTCATTTTTAATTTGGTTAAGATCTATACAAACACCAAAAAAAATTCGCAATTCCACAAACGATGCTACACTCACAAGAAAAATACAATCAACTGACAAACACAACTGTTGCCAATTGCTGAATAATAAACTTTTATCACGATTGGTTACAGTTAAACGTCACCGAAAGCATAAAAAAACAACTCAACTTCACAATCGATTCCGGTTAATCTATATTTTTTGTGTTTAAGAATGCACGTATGACGTCATAGCACACGTGGGCAGTTTTCCAGTCCTAACATGAAAGATGATGTTCCAAAAGGAATGTGTGACGTCATGGAGCAGAAGATCCGTCACGTTGCCACAACGAAACTTCAAGTAGACACCACGTGATCGTACAAAAGTCCAATTAAAATAAAAATTGAATAAGAGTCATTAATTAAATTCATTAAAAGTGGATACACAATAAGGCTATTGACATTCAAAACCCATGCATATTCCAACATGGAGATTACGTCATCGTTAATTAATAAACCTTTGTTATCCTATACAAACCATCACGTGACATTTCCCCCACTTCCTCCCCCTTAAATATCCTGCAAAATACAACTCAACATTCAGTAAAAAAACAACTCAACCTAAAACCCTCGTTATCCTATACGATCCAGTCACGTGAAATCTTATCAGCGATCGATCACGTCACTAGTTAGCATAGCGCATGCGCGGTGATACCACGTGATCTTGCTTAAGTAGATAAGCGGGGATATTATCAGTCAGTCGTCTCCAGGTAAGAGTAGTATAAGGTTCTATTTTATTTCGCGCAAGTCGACTATAACAATAGGGAAAATAGTTCACTTGTATTTAAAATGACTTTGTTAATTTTTATATATCTTGTTAAGAATGAAAAAAACTAAAAATAATTTATTTTTAAAAGATTAATTGAATTATTATTGTTTTAATTATTATAAAAATCAATTAAAGGATATGTGTTAATTGCAATTCTAACTAGAAAAATATATACTCGAAAATTTAATGAACTCCTAATCAGTGAAGTTATCTACCTGGGAAAAACCCCTGAATGACTCATAACTTGTTAGTCATTTGAATCAGATAAGAACTTGTCCTCTCCATTTTTCGAGAAAGTGTATCAAACAGATGTGTTCGTAAAAGGTAAGTGTGATTTTTATGTGAATACTTATTTCTCTTATACATTTAGAAAATATGTGTTGTTGAAGCATATGCATTTGTGGAACTTAATCACGAATTTAAAAAGCAGTTTAAATATGTGAGATAAATATATCTTGAAAAGTTAGTTAATATATAAAAATTATTTTGACGAAATTTTTCAAATTCTGGTCATTCACTTCTATAACACTATACATTTCCTAAAAAAATGATACTTACAATACTATGTCAGAATAATGATAAAGAATGAACTGCGATGGGTGGGGGAAAATCACATGATCTCTATTACGTAACATAAATGGGAACTAAATCTATATCTCACAAACACTGTGCAGAATGACTATGTCAGGTTTTTAAGACACACATAAGAAGGTATATATATTTCAAAGAGTGATATTAGCATTACTATTCATATCCCTCGATATTAATAATATATTTATTAAAACCCCCCGCTTGATTACATATGAGAACATAATGACACTTATGTGTGAAACTAATATTAAAGTCTAAGTGATGACTCATTATATTAAACGTTTGCAGTGTATTGCCTAATAATAACTTGCCTGTTTCTTAAAAAAATTGAAAAGAATTCCTCTTCTATTTGTTTTAATTATGAAAATCATTCGAAAAATTTAATTATGCATTAATTAAAATGAAAAATATTAAACGAAAGGCTTATTATTTTCATTTGAAAGTGATAAATATTTATTTAAATTTTGATGATTAAAGTTACAGCCTCTAAAAGCGCAATCATTTCTTTCGTGTATTAATATTTATAAGAAATGATCTAAAAATAATATTTATTTATATTAAGAAAAAATTTGAAGTTTGCGTGGCTTCACATATTTACTAGGTTAAAAATTAAATTGGAATTACAATTATTTTTACATTAAATTATACTTAATTAACATGTGTGAAGATCCTATATTTTTAATGATATTCTGTATATTTTCATACGTTCTAAATTCTTAGCAAAATATTTCTAAAAGGCTCCAAAATGACCAAATATATGTGAATTCATTAATAACATTCACTAAAGCAATACGTATAACCGATAAATGTCCTCCTTTCAATTCAAAAACGTAACTGAAAAATAGGTAAAAAAAAAAAAACTACAATTTCTAAAAATTACCTTTAGAAAACATCTCATTTAAAAGAATAAAATCCTTAATCAAATTTCTAATTCCCTTTTAATTAATATTTAACTACTAACAATTATCTAATCCCTATTCATCATTGCGTTAGAAATAAACCCTCCAGAAAAGTGAGTCATGTACTTATCATACGAACTGTTGAGGTGCTTATCTACCAAAGGGTTTTTCCATTTGGGGAATACGTGCATACAGTAAAATTTGATGTTATATGAAACGAAATCAGCTAATATATATTCCTCTTTTAAAAAATTATGGAATAGTATTAAGTCTCTGAATACTTGTGGTGTGTTTTGAAATATTTGTTAAGTATAATTTAAATTTTATTTTATTTTTGATTCATACATTGACTAGATTAAAAGATCACTGAAAATTTAATTTTTTCTTCAAATATTCACCAAATTTCCTAGTTACATATATTTTTTACCATTCAATAAGTAAAGTTTAGTCATAAAGCACATTACAAAAGTATAACTTCATTTATCTAACTAATGATTTCTATTTTAAATAAAAATATCTCATAACACTCAATTCGTTGACAAAATCAAATAAAACCCTCGAAAAATTTCTAAAGTTTCTTCATTAAATTATTGCCCAACTAGTAACCAAGAGGTTCTGCTCTCGAAGCTGGTAGAGAGGAGGTGCTGGGTTCGAACAGAATCGCGCCCGTCGGCATAATCGTTCGGAGTTTTCGTGGTTTTCTTCGAACCGTGGATTTCCATGCATAAATACGTGTTAGGTTCCCTTAGAAAGACCCAAATATCTTTAAAAAACATGTCACTTAAAAGAATAAAATCCTTCCGCAAATTTTAATCAAAAAACATTCACATTCCTACAAAAATTTAAAAATTTCCACTTTTTTTAATTTCCATTTCAAATAAAAATATCTCATACCACTGAATTCATTAACAAAATTAAATGAAACTCTCAAAAATTTTCTGAAGTTTCTTCATTAAGTTATTTTCTTATTCATATTTTTTAATTAGCATTTTTAATTAATTACTATTTTTAATGAATGAATATTTTTAATTCTAAAAATTCGCGACTGCATACTATAGTTGACTAAAAATAAATTTCAAACTCAAAAATTCTTAGTCCACTCATTAAAATTTCTAAATTAATTTTTCTTATTAATTATTTTTAATTACTTTTTAATGAATTGATATTTTCAATTAATTTCCATTTTTACTAATTCATACTATACTATACCTCATACTATACCTCATACTATACTTTAATTAACAAATGAAATTGCTCGAAAAATTCTAAGTCGCTTCATTAAATATTTCCTCATTAAATTCTTAATTGCTATTTTTAATTACTAATTAGTAAACCGACAGTAAAAAAAAATACCCCCTCGTACTATAACTGAATAAAAATAAATTTCAAACTCAAAAATTCTAACTCCCCTCATTAAAATTTCTAAATTAATATTTTTCATTCATTATTTTTAATTACTTTTTAATTAATTATTCATTTAAACCTCATACTATACTACACTCAAAATAATAACGCCCGAAAATTATGTAACCGAAAAAAATAACCCTCATACTATAACACAGCAAAAAATCAATCTCCCGAAAATTCCCGCTTTTATCTAAAAAAAATCCTTATCGCATTAACCCCTCCTCCAACAGTAGAGTCGCGAGAGGAGGAGGAGCACGGGAGGAGGAGCACGGGAGGTGCTGCACCTGCACCTGCACCTGCACCTGCACCTGCACCTCCTCTCGTGCACCTCAACACCTCCTCCTGAGGTCGGAGCCCCACTTTTCATCTACTTCTTATGTATTTGACCTTTATACAAAGATTCCGAAGCAGTTTTTGTTTCGTCTATATCTTAAAAAATGGCTGAGTTATAGCATTTTGAATTTCTAGCGCGGCTGACATTTTGAAACGTCCTGAATTTTGTCACGCGATAAAAGGCGTATTTATGAACCGATTTGGATGTAATTCGGTGTGTACATAGTACATACCAATCTCTCGACCGAGTTCGTTGGCCAGCTTCATCCGCCATTTTGTTTCAAAATGGCGGCCATTTAAAAGTTTTTCAAAAATTTAAAATTTGAAATGTGGTACCAAAAAATTGAAAATGGAAAAATATTCTTTTCTTATGTATTTGACCTTTATACAAAGATTTCGGAGCAGTTTGTGTTTTGTCTATATCTTAAAAAATGGCTGAGTTATAGCATTTTGAATTTCTAGCGTGGCTGACATTTTGAAACGTCCTGAATTTTGTCACGCGATAAAAGGCGTATTTACGAACCGATTTGGATGTAACTTCGTTTATACATAGTACATACCAATGTCTCGACCGGGTTCGTTGGCCAGCTTCACCCGCCATCTTGTTTAAAAATGGCGGCCATTTAAATTTTTAAGAAAAATTTAAATTTGAAATGTGGTACCAAAAATTGAAAATTGAAAAAATATTTTCTTCTTATGTGTTTGACCTTGATAAAAAGATTCGAGAGCAGTTTTTGTTTCGTCTATATCTTAAGAAATGGCTGAGTTATAGCATTTTGAATTTCTAGCGTGGCTGACATTTTGAAACGTCCTGATTTTTCTCACGTAATAACAGGCGTATTTATGAACCGACTTGGATGTATCTTGGTGTGTACATAGTACATACAAATATCTCGACCGAGTTCGTTGGCCAGCTTCATCCGCCATCTTGTTTCAAAATGGCGGCCATTTAAAAAAATAAAAAAATAAAAAAAATTAAATGAGATACCAAACAATTGGAAAATGAAAAAGATATTTTTTGTATGTGTTTGACCTTAATACAAAGATTCCGGAACAGTTTTTCTTTCGTCTATATTTAAAAAAAATGGCTGAGTAATAGCATATTGAATTTCTCTTGTGGCTGACATTTTAAAACGACCTGATTTTTGTCACGCGATAACAGGCGTATTTATGAACCTATTTGGATGTAACTTGGTCTGTACATAGTACATACCAATATCTCGACCGAGTTCGTTGGCCAGCTTCATTCGCCATCTTGTTTCAAAAGGGTTGCCATTTAAAAAAAATTAAATTTAAAATTCAAAATGAGGTATTAAAAAATTGGAAAATGAAAAAGATTTTTTTATGTGTTTGTCCTTGATACAAAGATTCCGGAGTAGTTTTTATTTCTGAAAATTTGTTCTTTTGTTGATATCTTAAAAAATGGTTGATTTATAGCACTTTGAATTTCTAGCATGGCTAACATTTTGAAACGATCTTGTATTTGTCACGCGATAACACACGTATTCGCCTATTTCGATGTAAGAAGGCATGTGGATAGTATACATCAACACCTCGACCAAGTTCGCTGGCCAGATTCATCAGCCATCTTGTTTCAAAATGGCGGCCATTAAATTAAAAAAAATATATATATTTAAAGTGAGGTGCAAAAAAATTAGAAATTGAAAAAGGTTTCTTTCTTAAGTATTTGATCTTGATATAAGGATTCAGGAGCATTTTTTGTTTGTCTTTACCTTAAAAAATGGCTCAGATATAGCAGTTTCAATTTCTGTTGTGGGTGACATTTTGAAAAATCTGATTTTTTGCATGCGACAGCACTCCTATATATTAACCTATTCCGATGTGAGTGCGCATGTGCACAGCAATTACTAAGGTCTCGACCAAGTTCACTGCTTAGCCTCATCCACCATGTTGTCTTAAAATGACAGGCACTTTAAGAAATTGCCGAATTTGGCAGCCAAATATAAGTTACTTTAAAGAAAAGCAGCTTGGATAAAGCTGACTAATTTCGCGAAATTCTCATTCATTATATTGATAAAAATTAGTATTGAATCTCCTATATTCGGTTTCCACTAAATTGAGCTTCCTGTGTTTGCATGATATAAGTTGGCTTTTTTAAAATAAGGATTATGAAAGCTACCTCTTCCTCCCGGCACTGGCCGGAAGGACTTTTTTTCTTTTAGGTAGCTTTCATTACAAAAAGCTACCTATTGCAGCCGTTCGGAGGAAAGCGATTTCAAAAAATTTTGGTATATTTTCATTGATCATGACCCCCAGACCCCGAAACCACCCTCCGTTCAAAAGTTGATATATATATATATATATATATATATATATATATATATATATATATATATATCCATATATATATATATATATCTGACCTTTGTCATACTGTAACTCTCGAATTTATGAACCGATTTGGATGTAATTCGGTATGTACATAGTACATACCAATGTCTCGACCGAGTTCGTTGGCCAGCTTCATCCGCCATTTTGTTTCAAAATGGCGGCCATTTAAAATTTTCTTAAACATTTTAAATTTGAAATGTGGTACCAAAGAATTGAAAATGGAAAAATATTTTTTTCTTATGTATTTGACCTTTATACAAAGATTCCGGAGCAGTTTTTGTTTCATCTATATCTTAAAAAATGGCTGAGTTATAGCATTTTGAATTTCTAGCATGGCTGACATTTTGAAACGTCCTGAATTTTGTCACGCAATAAAAGGCGTATTTATGAACCTATTTGGATGTAACTTCGTTTGTACATAGTACATACCAATGTCTCGACCGAGTTCGTTGGCCAGCTTCATCCGCCATCTTGTTTAAAAATGGCAGCCATTTAAATTTTTAAGAAAAATTTAAATTTGAAATGTGGTACCAAAAAATTGAAAATTGAAAAAATATTTTTTTTATGTATTTGACCTTGATACAAAGATTCGGGAGCAGTTTTTGTTTCGTCTATATCTCAAAAAATGGCTGAGTTATAGCATTTTGAATTTCTAGCGTGGCTGACATTTTGAAACGTCCTGATATTTGTCACGTGATAACAGGCGTATTTATGAACCGATTTGGATGTACTTTGGTGTGTACATAGTACATACAAATATCTCGACCGAGTTCGTTGGCCAGCTTCATCCGCCATCTTGTTTCAAAATGGCTGCCATTTAAAAAAATTTAAAAAATTTAAAATTTAAAATGAGATACCAAAATATTAGAAAATGAAAAAGTTTTTTTTTTTTTGTATGTGTTTGACCTTAATACAAATATTCCGGAACAGTTTTTGTTTCGTCTATATCTAAAAAAATGGCTGAGTTATAGCGTTTAGAATTTCTATTGTGGCTGACATTTTAAAACGACCTGATTTTTGTCACGCGATAACAAGCGTATTTATGAACCGATTTGGATGTTACTTGGTCTGTACATAGTACATACCAACGTCTCGACCGAGTTCGTTGGCCAGCTTTATTCGCCATCTTGTTTCAAAAGGGTTGCCATTTAAAAAAAATTAAATTTAAAATTTAAAATGAGGTATTAAAAAAATTGGAAAATAAAAAAGATTTTTTTATGTGTTTGGCCTTGATACAAAGATTCCGGAGCAGATTTTGTTTCTGAAAATTTGTTCTTTTGTTTATATCTTAAAAAATGGTTGAATTATAGCACTTTGAATTTCTAGTATGGCTAACATTTTGAAACGATCTTGTATTTGTCACGCGATAACACACGTATTCGCCTATTTCCATGTGAGAAAGCATGTGGATAGCATACATCAACATCTCAGCCAAATATAAGTTACTTTAAATAAAAGCAGCTTGGATAAAGCTGACTAATTTTGTGAAATTCTCATTTATAACGATTTAGTATTGATAAAAATTAGTATTGAATCTCCTATATTCGGTTTCCACTAAATTGAGCTTCGTGTGTTTGAATAATATAAGTTGGCTTTTTTAAAATAAGGTATTTGAAAGCTACCTCTTCCTCCCGGCACTGGCCGGAAGGACTTTTTTTTTTCCTTTTTTTACAATGGACACACTTTATTTCGGATTACACAATGGAGCTACAATAATCAATTCTATAAAATCAAACCCATTCAAACTTTTGGCTGTTCTAATCCAGTCTCTGAAAACGTATTGCAATAGAACAGCAAACCACCTTGTCTTCGCTTGCAGGCTGTTTTATCCTTTTAAGACTGGAAGATTTTTGGTAGAAATGAAAAGTTTTGGTGGTTTTTCCTAAATAATAGGATTATATTTCATTTAAAAAAATATTTAAAAAAATACCCGATGTCAGGCTATGCCAAGGGATGATCCACGAAATTCTGTGGGTGCAGGCTCAACTTTAAATCGCACAAAAAGAGGAAAATATTTTTTCTTTTTCTTTAACATCACCTACGCAATTGTGTAGGTCAGGTCTTAAAGGGTTATGACTGCGGCCAACCAAAATATTTTTTCTGAACATTGTAGATTTGAACTCTTCTGTCTTCCTCTCTAATACGATTTATTCTAAGTCCCGTAGAGAGATCTTTTAGAATCTGTCTCTTAACCCCTTTGTGCACTTCGGCTATGTTTTTCAACTTACAGTAGAGCTTTAGAATAAATTTCCTTCGTTCAATTATTAATCTAGCTTCATTTCTTATTCCAAGGTAGTTAAACCTGAAAGGTGCGTGAAAAAGGCCCGTTAATAACGAATAAACACTATAAACAGTTTTTAAGTACCTTGTATATACTTTTTAAGCATTTATATTTTCAAAATACAACAATGCGAATATATGTATTACAACTCATCATGCCATAAATATACGAAAGATAACAACTGCAAAAACATGCTTTTAATCTAAAATAGTCTTTAATTATTTTTTTTCTTCTTTGTTAAATAATATATCTAACAAAAACATAGCTGTGAAAAAAGGGAGCCAAGTTCTGTAAAGACAATGGCAAGAAAAGAAGTGATATCTAAGTGGGTGCCAAGTTCAAATAAAATTCACTCAAACTTACCTACTGAAGTATTATAGCATTTTTTAAATTGTTTAGAAATAAAAATTATTGATAGCATATTAATAATAAATCTAGAACTTGGCAAGTTTTTACCTACAAGTCATTTATTTTTGTTCATGACATTATTATATCTAAACTTATTATTTCATGTTTGGAAGCCTTCATTTGAGTGAGCTCCTTCCCCTTGAAGGATGGTGAGATAAAATATATCACACCTAATTTTAAGTGCAAAATGCCACATTGACACTAGAATTCAGGACTAAAAAGTTTAATTTTATTAAATACGTGAAAAGAAGCTTTTACCCATTTTGAAATAAATTTGTTTTTAAATTCTGGTGTGATTGAATCATTTCAGCATGTCACGAATAAAAGCTCTTTGCCCCTGAAGGGTTAAAGGGGTGCAGTCTCTAGAGGGATAACCAAGAACAAGCGTAAAGGTATCTGTCTCCTTCTCAGGCCTTTTAGTCTGTTTGCATTGAGGTTTCCGAAGGGTGGGTGCTAGAGTGATAACCAAAGACGAGCGGGAATGTATTTGTGTATTTATTGGTTTATCAAATCTTTAACATAAGTCATTTGTTTATAATAATAACTATATTAATTTTTTTATAATGACATTGTTGTTAATATTAACATCATCATTTTATTAAGACATGAAATTGATAGGCATAGCATTTATCAAAAACTTGCCAAGTTCTAGATTTATTATTAATATGCTATCAATAATTTTTATTTCTAAATAATTTAAAAAATGCTATAATACTTCAGTAGGTAAGTTTGAGTGAATTTTATTTGAACTTGGCACCCACTTAGATATCACTTCTTTTCTTGCCATTGTCTTTACAGAACTTGGCTCCCTTTTTTCACAGCTATGTTTTTGTTAGATATCATTAATTTTGTAAAGTTACAATATATTTAGACACTTTACTTAATGCTTTTTAATGTGTTTACATGAGAATATTTTATTCACCAAGCAACATTCAATTTTAATTTAAATTTCCTACAACAAACTATTTGGCTGTCAATTTGCGGCAGAAATCTGTATTTTAATACTGCTACACTGAATGCGTTTTGAAACGAAATGTATTGATTCGAAATTTTTATTGTTTCTGAAACAACAATTCCTATTAAATTCCTACATTAAATTTTCCTATTAAATTTTCCAATTAAATATCCTATATCTGGGCCTGCTTTTTTGTACTGAAAGTGAAAAATAAAGTTATGTGCTTATGCCACACTATGTATCATTCATTCATGGGTGCGGGCAAAGAGGCAATGCATAGGAAGGACATTGCCCCTCCCTGGATTTTCAAATTTAATTCACTAAATAAACTTTTCTCTGATGATTTTGAAAATAACAAGTGGGTAAGTGTGATCACAGATCGCACAGAGGGTTTCGTTTAATATTCCTTTCAAAACTCTTTATCCTTTTGAAAAATCTGTTAGTTCCACATTTCGCAACCAAGGGCGCACTCTATTCTAAACAAACCTCTATCCGAACGAAACTCCGTTTTACATACTATCCGTAGATATATTAGTCGAGGGGATTGAGCCCATAGCACCCGAGATATGTAGGCGTCCCTAGCGATAAAATGTGGAACTAAAATATGTAAGACTATGGTGCATAATGTGAAAGAATGGTCAAAGGGGTGTCGGCAAAAGTTGGAAAAGTGCTCCCCGGGTGAAAAGAGCGGAGGTTAGAAAAATTGCTTAAAATACACAAGTTAGAGACCGGAGGAGTAAATAATGCAAGACTTTTTGAAAATTTTATGATTTGTCGTGTGGTCTGAGGTATTCAGCTATACGTATGCAAAAAGTCATGTCTCCAACTTAATTAGGGACTCCCTTAGAAAGAGTTGCTTAAAATACATATGTGGTAGCTCAAAGGGTTAAGCGTAAGACTTTTTCAAGATTTTATGATTTGTCGCCTGGTCTCAGGTGTTCTGCTATAAGTATGCAAAATTTCAAATCTGCAATTTAATAAGGGGCTCAGTTAGAAAGAATTGCTTAAAATACTCATGTGGAAGCCCTAAGGGTTAAATGTACGACTTTTTCAAAATTTTATGATTTATCGTTTGATGTGAGGTGTTCAGCTATAAGTATGCAAAATTTCACGCCTCCAACCTAATTAGAGGCTCACTTTGAAAGAATTGTTTAAAATACACATAGGGGAGCCCAAAGGGTTAAATGTCCGACTTTTTCAAAATTTTATGATTTCTCGTTTGATGTGAGGTGTTCAGCTATAAGTATGCAAAATTTCACGCCTCCAACCTAACTAGCGTTCACTTAGAAAGAATTGTTTAAAATACACATGTGGGAGCGCAAAGGGTTAAATGTACGACTTTTGCAAAATTTTATGATTTGTCGTTTGATGTGAGGTGTTCAGCTATAAGTATGTACAATTTCACGCCTCCAACCTAATTACGAGCTCACTTAGAAAGGATTGTTTAAAATACAGATGTGAGACCCCCAAAGGGTTAAATTTACAACTTTTTCAAAATTTTATGATTTTTAATTTGATGTGAGGTGTTCAGCTGTAAATATGCAAAATTTCACGCCTCCAACATGTATAGTTTCTGAGAACGGGCTCTGTGACGGACAGAATATCTCTATTTGTTGATTTTCTGTAATCAAGTAAACCCAGATAAACCCGAGGATAAACCCCCAAGTAAGCAGATAGGTTTACAATGGAAGTCTATGGGAATTTGGCGAAATATTAGAGATATCGCCAATGTGGCGTCACTTTTGGCGACTAATTTTGGTCGCCAAATTTGGCGATATATCGCCATGTTGGCGAGAAACTTGGCGGTATTTGGCGACAGAACAGCGTCCCCTCCTACGGCAATTTAAAATTTCGCCTAATAGACGCAATGGTAAAGTAAAAATGGGCACCCCCAGGTGGGTAATTCATCGATTTTCACAATTTTTTTATTTTTTTCCTTAGTTTTATAGTGTAAACGAACTTCGCACCAAATTTGAAGTCTGTAGCTGCAGTATATATACGAGATCTTTTTGATGAGTGAGTCAGTCAGTCAGTCAGTCAGTGGTAAAATTATCGATTATCAGACATTTTCAAATGTCATTATCTCGGAAACTAATTATGCGTTATTTATAAAATTTTGGATTTTAGGTAATTAGGGTGGCCTTACAACACATTCCGTATAACAAGTACGTAGGTCTCATAGATTTTCAGTAGTAGAGCATCGAAATTTGATGAAAACAGCTGGAAATGGTTCGTGTAAATAACACACGGCTATGTCAGGCGAACTTGGCTGACACACTGCCGTGTGTCTAGATAAGTTTTCTTTCTATTGTAAACTTGACAAAGTATATTTTATTTTCATAGTACAGTTTAAAGCAATTTTATTGAGATAATTTATTATACAGAGTGTGTTGGCCAACCTTATTAAAAATTTAAAAGTATTACTTAAACAACAGTTTAACTATTGAAGCACGTATTTCTGTTTTGTTCATATGGTGAGTAAATGGTGTTTTAAATTTCTCCCAACGGAGCTATCTTAAAGTATCCTTGTATGGTGCTAAATACAGTGTTTCTATAAGAATTACAAAAAAAAAAGCCTATGCTCTTGCAAGGTATGATTTAATAAAAGTTTATGCAATTTTATAATTTCAGAAGATATATATATTTTTTTCAGAATAAATATTGTGTTTTGAATAAATCTAACTACTATTTTAATGTAATCTTATATCAATTTTAAATTTAATCATTAAATATAAAATAAGACATAAAAAATTAATTCTGGTATTTATTTGATCCTTATTTCGGATTATTATTTATTATTATATTCTGATATTATTTCCTTATTAATAATTCCTATATTCTGATTACTATTCATTATATATTTATATCAGAAGATATAAATGTTTTTTTTTTTTCAGAATAAGTATTGTGTTTTGAATTAATGTAATAAATGTTTTAATTTAATCTTATATTAATTTTAAATTTAAACATTAAATATAAAATAAGACATATAATAATTAAAGATTTAATCCTGTATAATTTTTAATCTGTATAATTATACATGTGTTCGCCGATGCTGGGTTTATTTGTGTTTCGCCGCAATCTTGTGTGCACATGATGACTATTCCATCTTGTGCTTCAGTTACAGCCTTACCAACAAATGTGAGTGAGGGATGCTAAGACATATAATAATTAAAGAGATGCTAAGACATATAATAATTAAAGATTTAATCCTGTATAATTTTTAATCTGTATAATTATACATGTGTTCGCCGATGCTGGGTTTATTTGTGTTTCGCCGCAGGATTGTGTGCACATGATGACTATTCCATCTTGTGCTTCAGTTACAGCCTTACCAACAAATGTGAGTGAGAGATGCTAAGACATATAATAATTA
This sequence comes from Maratus speciosus, assembly GCA_963932465.1. Taxonomy (NCBI): domain Eukaryota; kingdom Metazoa; phylum Arthropoda; class Arachnida; order Araneae; family Salticidae; genus Maratus; species Maratus speciosus. The sequence continues at coordinate 196,214,409 of OZ010800.1, read as the reverse complement.
AAGATTTAATCCTGTATAATTTTTAATCTGTATAATTATACATGTGTTCGCCGATGCTGGGTTTATTTGTGTTTCGCCGCAGGCTTGTGTGCACATGATGACTATTCCATCTTGTGCTTCAGTTACAGCCTTACCAACAAATGTGAGTGAGGGATGCTAAGACATATAATAATTAAAGAGATGCTAAGACATATAATAATTAAAGATTTAATCCTGTATAATTTTTAATCTGTATAATTATACATGTGTTCGCCGATGCTGGGTTTATTTGTGTTTCGCCGCAGGATTGTGTGCACATGATGACTATTCCATCTTGTGCTTCAGTTACAGCCTTACCAACAAATGTGAGTGAGAGATGCTAAGACATATAATAATTAAAGATTTAATCCTGTATAATTTTTAATCTGTATAATTATACATGTGTTCGCCGATGCTGGGTTTATTTGTGTTTCGCCGCAGGATTGTGTGCACATGATGACTATTCCATCTTGTGCTTCAGTTACAGCCTTACCAACAAATGTGAGTGAGAGATGCTAAGCTGGGTATCGTCCTCATAGCTTAAATAATAGAACACTTGGAGTGCAATTCGAAGGGTTCTTGGTTCGATACCCGGCTTCGACATTTTTCACTCTGTTGCTTCAACGCTTAGTTACCAATGTGATAAATCACGTATTAAATATTTAATTTATTTCTGATTATTTATTTGATTTTTTTTTATTTATTATAAGCAACTTATGATTTTAATAAAGCGTTTCAAAGCCATGAGAATACTTTAAAAGAAAGAAAATGTGTTTAAAACTACATAATTCAACAAATTAAGTATCGATGTGAGGTGAAAATTAAACTATTTTAATAATTAGTTATAATAGTTATATATTAGTTATAATATACAGTAAATTTATTTTTCCAATATTTATGTCGTGCTCTTCGAGCACATTGGTATTTTATGGAGACGATACTCGTATAATTTTTTTTTATAAACCATAATAAAATAGGTTTGTTTTAACAACTCCTAAATAACGCAGTCAAGCAATAGAGTATATTAACTCATTTGGATACCTTTAACTTAGAAGAAACTCGGAAAGGGAGAAGGGTCAACTACACCCTCAATTTCAAACTCACAGAACTCAGTGAAGGAATCAGAAGTCTTTGAGGGTGGCCAGAACAGCTCAGTAGAAATTACTTGGACTAAAATCTCGTCCTCTAAATCACAATAATAATTCAATCACTAACTTCGAAAGAAAACATAAATAAATCGAAACTTCGTGACTTTCACTTAAATCTTCATTGAAGCCAAAGCTAGATTTAAAACTCCACGGCTCTTACCATGGATGACTCACTTATGGCAACTTCTTCAAAGCTACTTTCCTACAAATAAGATGGTGAACTAATCACTACAGCTCAAACGTAAAGTAATCAATCAAGAAACCTCGTTCATGGTGCCGTAATTTTCAGTATTTGGAACGTTTGTACAAACGTCAATGAATTCAATCCCGACGCAATTTCTACAAAAAATGCCGATAATTTTTAACACACAAATAAGATTCTTTTTAAGTATATTTACAGCATTTTAAAAACTATATGTCCATATTATAGAAATAGCAAACATAATGTAAAAAATGACAACACTAATTAGACTATCACGTGTAAATAAAGACTTATTTTAAAAAGTTATACAGTTCAAAATAGACGATAAAGCAGGTTAAAAATCATAAATTTGAAGCTATATAAAAATAAAAAGTAGATTTTTTAGAAATATTTCTCTGTAATTTATTAACGCAAAATAAATTTCCAAAAATTCCGTTAACAAATATACAATTTCACAATTACTTTTAAACGAAAAAATACCGGGTGAGCAAAAAGTCCGTATAAACTTTAAAAATTTATAAATACCGAAAAAATAACCGAATTGAAAAACTGTTTGCAGGATTAACATCTATAGGTCACGGGAATTTTTTTAACACAGAAATAAAAAATAAATCAAAAAACAGCCGACATATGGCGCTGGTTTGTACGATTTCGGTGGAAATATGCAAATGAAACGAATATAAGAACTTATGCTCTTAATCCAGAACTAGTTCACAGTTGTGAGCCGTGTACTTGATCAAGAACGCTGAGTATGAAGGATAAAAGCTTTGTTGGTGAAGTTATTTTACATGAACTAGTTCTGGATTAAGAGAGCAAGTTCTTATAGCCATTTCATTTGCATATTTCCACCAAAATCGCACGAACCAGCGCCATCTGTCGACTGTTTTTTGAGTTATTTTTTATTTCTGTCTTAAAAAAATTCCCATGACCTATAGATGCTAATCCTGCAAACAGTTTTTCATTTCGGTTATTTTTTCGGTTTTTATGAATTTTTAACGTTTATACGGACTTTTTGCTCACCCTGTATATACGACACCGCCCGTAATATTTGAGCACAGCCGAAGCCCGGAGGAACTTTTAGTAAAAAATTAATCCCGGACCGTTTCGGTCCGATACAGATCTCTAAAACATTTATAACTTATTATTTTGTCAAGGCAGAGTTCATTGTGAAGCCGGATGCAGCGAGTGAAATTCTCACAATTTATAGCTTCTAAACAAACACCTAATTGTCATAAATTCCTAAATAACAATCAAACTCTTCTTAACTATACAAGTGATCCCCCGACTTACGTAAGTAATGCGTTCCGCAATCTTTTACGTAAGTGGAATTTGTAAATTGATTAGGTAAAATTACGTAAGAAACTGCAATATTTATTATATATAAATATACATAAATATTAACGATAAGAACGATGAAAATTTTAAACGACTTAGAATGTAGTATAGTACCGTATTTGTGAATATAGTATATATATACATATATATATATATATATACAGGGTGTCCTGTCTCAACGGTGTCCAATGGCTAATTCCTAAATCGTTACTCATAGACATATAGTTCCAATCACAAAAATGTTTAAAATCAAGTAAAGAAGTAATTTAAAAGCGGTCAAGAAAAACATTTCTTAAAAAATTACGAAATTTACATTTTTATACGGTACCCCCTTCCTATAAGTTATATTTAGTAAAATTTTCCTTTTACACTGACAAGTAATACACAAAAAGTCTCGTTATTCTACGATTAAAATTGGCCGAATAATAGCTGTTTACAGTTGGAGCATATTTTTTGCTGCAAATTGGGGGTCATTCACAAATTTAGTCGAAATATAATTTCGTCAGATATATTAAAAAAATGGTTGAGAGTAAAATTAACATTGCAATATAAATTTTAAATCTTTAATCATTCTGACATATTAATGCAAAATATACAATTTGTAATAAACATTTAAGAAGAAAGAAAAAACAGAATTTTTGTTAAATAAAATTATGCTAAATTAACAGCCTCAATTCTTTATAAAATGATACGTATTTTAAAATATTATTAGATTACACTAGCCTGCAAAAGTTTGGTTATGTCATGTCGTTTAGCTTTTGATAATTGATTCTTATGTATTCTGTACCGCTGAATCTGAAATTGACCTTCATTTTTAACCATCACATCAGGATTTTTCGAAAATTTCAAAATTAAAATTGAATCTCCTCCCTCATCTCATCGGAACACTCAGCTACTTAGCTGTAAGAATCTCAGGATAAGCAAAAATATCGAATAAATTATTGAATAAAATAAAATAAAATAAAAAGTTTTACATATGTTTTATAGTATGAGATTTTCGCTATATTTTAACTTATACGCTTACGATTTGCAAAAAAATTCTAACGTGATAGTTAAAAATGAAGGTCATTTTCAGATTCAGTGCTAAAAAGTACGTAAAAATCAATTATCAAAAGTTAAAAAACACAGCCATCTCCTCTACTTTACAGTATCCGATTTTTATTATTCTTTAACTTTGACAATTTATGATTTGCGAAATATCCTGACATGATGTTTAAAAATTAAGGTAGTTTTCGGATTCAATGCTAAAAAATACATAAAAGTTAAAAAAAACCAACAATCGCAATCTTGTATTATATAATCTAGAACTTTTTCTTAAACTTCTTGGCGGTAATCTATCCGAAATTTTTTGTGTTATCCTGTAAAATAAGCATAAATCGTAATCACCGAAAATCATAATAATGTTAGATTGTTATTGGATTTGCGCCAGTATGTAAAATGTAATCTCGATCTGATATTTAAAAGTGAGTTAAAGTTCGAGTACAAATTTAAAACTGGAAAAGCATACATACGATCGTTGAAGTAACATAAAAACTTATAAAAATAACATAATTTTTGTTAAAAGAAATCATAAAAGAAACAGTCTCAAATCCTGACAAAATAAAACATATGTTATTTTAGCCAATTTGAAACTTAATAAATGTTAACTTAATCCTAATAATTGTACGATTTTTTTTTTGAAAGCGCAGATACACAGGAAATAAGATCTTCGAATACTTTAAGCACTTAATATGTGATCCCTCAAAGCCAAGCCGAACTCATTTGTTTTCAGAGCAGAAAAGTGGCATAAGTCATGCATTTTTAAAGTTTCATAACTCGCTCAATTTTAGTGTTATGGGAATGGAACTTTTTTTGTCTTACTTGTCAGTATAATAGGAAAATTTTACTAAATATAACTTACAGGACCGGGGGACCGTATAAAAATTTAAATTTCGTATTTTTTTAAGAAATGTTTTTAATGTTTTAAAATGTTTTGACCTAAATCGCTTTTAAAATATTTCTTTACCCGATTTAAAACATTTTTGTAATTGGAACTATATGTCTATGACTAACGGTTTAGGAATTAGCCATTGAACACCGTTGAGACCGGACACCCTGTATATATATATATATATATATATATATATATCATCATCATCATCATCAACGGTTTTCGATCCACTCCTGGATGTAGGTCTCCCCCAGATTTTTCCAATGTTTTCTGTCTAGTGCTTTAGTCATCCAATTTACACCGGCTACTTTTCTGATTTCATCACTCCATCTTACTTGAGGTAGTCTTCTTGGCCGTTTTACATCTCTGGGATACCACTGTAGGGTGTTTGTGCTTCATGTATTGTCTTGTCTTCTTGCAATGTGCCCAGCCCATTTCCATTTTAGCCATTTAATTCTTTCAATGATGTCAAAAACTTTCGTCTGACTTCTTATCCAGGTTATTCTTTTTCTATCTCTTCTAGTTATACCAAGCATGCATCTTTCCATACTTCTTTGTGTTGTTTGTAATCTTTGTACCATCCGTTTTGTTAGCGTCCATGTTTCTGCTCCAAAAGTTAGCACAGGCAAAACACATTGGTTAAATGCCTTTCTTTTCAAACAAAGGAGCATGCTACTCTTCAGAATAATATTGTTCTTCCCAAAAGCACTCCATCCATTTCTTATTCTTCTATTGATTTCATTATCAACCTATATGATCCACGAGAAAACTTAACAGAAACCGAAGCCATAATCCCAGTGATGACAGACGAAGTTTTACAAGCCATTAAGTTTATGAAAAAAGGTAAATGCCCAGGAGAAGCTGGAATTACAATCGACCTTATCAAAGAAGCAGGTGAAGAATTTGAAAAAATGCTATCCTTACTGTTTTCCAAATGTCTCAAGAAGTCAGATGTACCAGAAGATTGCAATAATGCTGTGATGGTGCTACTTTAAAGAAAGGAGAGAAGGAAAACATTAAAACTACTGTCCGATCAGCTTACTATCAGTGATTTATAAAATTTTCACCAAAGTTTTAAAGACAAGACTTGAATCAGCTCTAGACTCAGCTCAACCTAGAGAACAAGCAGGATTCCGAAGTGTATTCAGCACAATTAATCATATCCAAACAGTAAGGGAACTCATTGAAAAACATAAGGAATATAATTTACCTCTTTGCCTTGCCTTTATTGATTATGAAAAAGCATTTTATTCGGTCTACACATCAGCAGTAGTAGAATCTCTGGAGGACATTGGTATAGACAAACCTTACATCAATATTGTAAAGAAGTTTTACAAGAAAGCAACAGCAACCATGCGCTTGGACAAAGGAAAAGCAAAGATCAAGCTTGGAAGAGGGGTAAGACAAGGAGACACCATTTCGCCTAAGCTTTTTACGGCTGTCTTAGAAAATATTTTCAAGAAGCTGGATTGGGAAAACAAAGGGATTAGAATAAATGGGGAATATTTAAGTCATCTCCGATTCGCTGACGACATTGTAATTTTCAGTAACAGTCTTGAAGAATTGGAAAATATGCTAAAAGAGTTGGCAGAAGCTAGCATTAATATGGGATTAAAAATAAACTTGGAAAAGACTAAGGTGATGTTCAATTCATTTGCATCAAAAAAGAAAATTGTCTACAACAACACTGAAATTAAAGAAGTGCAAAGTTATGTGTACCTTGGGCAGGAAATGTCATCGGCTAATAGTATCATATATATATATAGATGTGTGTGTGTGTGTGTGTGTGTGTGTATATTATTTACATAGTGTCTTTTTGAATAAGGCATCATGCAGCAGTATTTATATATATATATATATATATATATATATATATATGTGTGTGTGTGTGTGTGTATATTATTTACATAGTGTCTTTTTGAATAAGGCATCCTGCAGCAGTATTTACTCGGACATAAACTATAAAAGAATGAAAGAGCATGAAAACAAACTGAAAGAATATTTTTTCAAATAAAAAACCTCTTATGGAATACAGGATTTATAAATTTAACATTGATGAATTTATTTAAACAATTTTCGATCTACATCAAACGAACTTGTGATGCTAGAAGAAGAAAAAACACTCATTCCTTTTCATCGAAACTTTAAAATTAGATTTTATTCTGGTTTGAATTCGACTAATTGTTAAAGAACATAGTCGTAACATAATTGTTACGGTTGAACACCACATTTTTTGTCTCATTTTAATCAAATTTTATTTTGTTAAGAAATTGATTGTGTATCCCAATAATATATAACTGTTACTAATATAGAAAACTATATTATGGTCATAGTTTTTATCTGCATATTGTATTTATAAAATAATTATCAAAAGTCTGCAAATGCGTATCAAAACACGTTAGTGTGATCACAAATGTAATTTTCGAGATTTACTACGTAACTGCGAATTTTCGTAAGTCGCATAATACGTAAGTCGAGTGATGCTTGTATTGTTCTTTTTTACCTGCTGGTTACGACAATTGAACAGGACTTTGCTCAATAATCACAATAAAATATATTTTTCTATTACTTATACAGCAGACCTTGTTATGTGATATATTGAGGGACCACTGTTTTTTTACAATATGGGTTTTGCCTAATAAATTAAGCCAGTGTAATTCTAATATCTTTAATCATGATAAAATTTTAAGTAAATTCGTAATTTTTAAAATATGTAGATCATTTTTTTTCTATCTATAAGTAATCAAACTAGAGAATATTTCCAAACCAAAATTTATTTAGTGTAATTGTACATATTTCTTTTAACTTCTTTAACACCATTCCAAATTATGGAAAACAGGAATGAATTATTTTTACAATTGTTTCAGTAGCACAACTATACAAATTACATAATTGCATTACAATACGATATTTTTGTGGTTGATATACGAACTTTTTATATTTTCCACATATTGCTGAACATTCCACGTTAAAGAAATATTCTTAAAATATGTCCCTTATTCTCTTATTAATAAATCCTTTCCTTCTTCTTTTTTACTAAAAAAATGTTTATTCCTTAGTGAGCACAGGAAATGCCATTATACGCCAGAAAAAGAAAATTTTGATCATAAATAACATCATTTGTTCAAATTAATTGAAAATATTGCTCAAAGCATAAAATTTATTTTTAAATCCAAATGCTAAAAATTACTTACTTAAAAAAACTACATACTTAAAAGTGAAGAACACTTTTAAAACTGTATTTGAAAAGTTCTTTAATATTTCAAAGATTTCGAGATTAAAATTGAATTAATAAATGTACTAAAGTTATAAAAATCAAAATTACTTTTGTGAACAAGAGATTAATGACTGGAATCATTAACGGGACATTCAATAAATAATTTCAAAATTTTTAAGTCGACGGATTAATTTTACAACTCAAGTGTGAGTGTTTCGTGCTTTAGTGATCCATTATATTCTTTCATATTTCGGACTAAACCCGTAAAAATAATAGTTTTGTCTTTTTAAACAAAATGAAAGCATTTTTTAAAACTAGTAAAATTATAGTTTAAACAGATATGAGAGAAGAATAAAGAAATTGTTTTATTTTCTTTTTTGGATATTTTGTAAAATTTTACAAATAGTTTTAGTGACAGCGCCGTCGCTATTATTTTTATTTGCTGAAAAAGTGTGTAGGACGTTATAATAATATAAGAATCTTCAATTTAAATGCATATTTACTAACAAGAAAGGTCTTAAAGCGCATACTCAGAATATTTTGCAGAAAAATGCTAATGAAACTACTAATGTATGTAATAATGGATCAGTCAAATTTAGCGACGGAATCTCACTAGAAAATCTGAAAAAAAAAATTAAAATACTTTCGAATATTTGGCGCAAAAAGAGGAACGCGGCACTAGATTTGGCGAGCAACACTTCTCTTCATCAAAAGCAAAATACAATCGGCTTGGTTAAGACGCTTACGGTTAATACGCGATCTCGCTTAATATGCGGGGGGGGGGGGGGTTCTCTTGAACATCTAAGACTAATTAAAAAATATCATGTTTAATACGCAAATGGTTATTACGTGATCCCGCTTAACACGCAATAGATTTTCGGTCCTTTGAGGCAAAAAGTCACGTTGAAGAGGCGAACTCATAGATCAAGATGCGAATTCCTTTTCACTTCTCCAATGTTACCCATTTAGAGTATTTTCTTATTCAGATCAAAAACACTGTTTCCGAATAGCTATATTTGTTTCATTTAATAAACAAATTATTAAGGCGAACATTACTAATCGGGAATAGTGGTATATAATTGAATAAAATTAAAAACGCTAAATTAACAACACTGCAATTCTTTGATCCCGAGTCCAAACACTCTTTGTCTCTGTCATTCTCTGTCATTATTTGGGTATATTTTTAATGTAGTACACAGTTATAGTACATATAGTACATATTCAGGATACTCAGATATGTCATAAAAATTATTACGATTAGACATGATTATACATTTTGAATTTGTCAGGTTTCAAATGGACGTTATATATCACTACTATGTTTTATAATGTATGTTATAGGCAAGTAACAAAAAAATAAACCCGTGAAGATTAAATAAATACGATCGAAGTTGTATAATTCTTTTATATTTTCTATATTTTGTTTTTGTTTCATTTTGCTTTGCTAAGACTATTTTTTACACGAAATTAAATAAAGAGAGTTTTTTCTTATTATATTAAAAATGAAGGACCATAGAATGATACTCAACGTCACAAGTACTAAATATGATTTAAATAACTGGATTGTGCTTCAAAGATTTAATATTATTTAAAATATTTTTATTATTATTTTATTATATAAAGATTTATTTATTTTTTTAAACGAACGCTCTATCGAGATTCCGGAGGAAATGTATTTATAAACATATGTATGTATCCTCATGACAAGAGAAATCTGTAATTATTTCAAATTTTTCTGAGTATGCGCTTATGGAGACCTTCCTTGTAAGTTTTAGGTGATTTGGTGTGTAGATAAATTAAATTAATTTAGATACAGGTGTTGACATAAATGTATAAACTGTAAAAAAAGATAGTTGTTTCTTAATCGAGGTAAATACTATATAAAAAAGAACGGAAATATACAATAACCTCTTCCGAGCTACACACAATTCTGAAAAACGCTCTTTATCTTTAGAAACTCCAAAAAAATAAATCTTAAAGAAGTATTTACAAAAACAAAGTTTCTTTTGCTGCCACTGATTTTCGGAAACATTTCTTATTTGTCTTTATTGGTATGTTTACACAACCCGCACTATAGATTTTCGGAGGTTTTGTATTCTGAAGTAAAATATTTCTTGTTCAACACGCATGTTTTACAAACATGATAAATTAACAACAATAACAACATGTATAATAATGACTTACAAACAGATACAAACAAGCTAAATAATGCTGTAAAAAGTTATAAAATATCTTTATTTAGATTGACGAACTTTTCATCGCACAAACGGCGACATTTTTAAAATCATTCATGATAGAAATATTTTCACAAAATTTAAAATTAAATTACAACAATAATAATTTAAAATACAACAGGAGAACTACAGCTTTGGCCAGATTATGCAGCAAAGAACCTTTACAGATCAATTTTAAAAGTAGCAGAATAATTTCCCCCCCATCGATATTTTATTTGTCATTCATTATCCGGGAATCAATGCAGGTATTTTCACGCAACGAGAATATTTGCAGTGATTCAGTGTTCCTTGATTTACCTCAAATTTGGAAAGAGATGGTATGCAATTTTAGTAATAATAGTAAAAATTAAATCACGCTCAGAAATATCCAATTTCATTTTATTTTATGTTTGCCCTGATTTTCATTATGTATGATGTCTCGTGACATTCTTTACCAAGATATTGTTTTTAAATTTTGTGAAAATATTTCTATCATGAATGATTTTGAAAATGTCACCATTTGTGCCATGAAACGTTCGTCAATCTATATGAAGATATTTTATCACTTTTTATAGCATTATTTAGCTTAAACAACAATAACATTAAAATTAAAATTAATACGAGGTGAAACCCGTCGAATTCGACGAATGAAAATGTTTAAAAGAACTGACTGACTGAATTTATAAAAAACTAACAAAAATAATTACAACAATTAATCAATAGTATATTGCCTAGCCTAACTCTTAAAACAAATATTACTTTTAACTAAAGTTTAATTTCAGCTTTTCAAATTATTGAAAAATTAAACTTTATTTCTATATGTAATCAGTAACATGCAATTAAGATAATGAAATTATGAAGTTATTAATTGGGGCTTTTGTCTCAGGTATTGTGCAAGGAAAAATCAACGACAATCGCACCGCTATAACACCATTATAATTTTTGCTTTCAACGAAATCTAAAAACTAGTTGGATGTGCCAATCCCAAAACTTTCTTCTATCTTATACATCTTAATATTTCACAAACTAGTTACACATGTTAATACTTCAATATTATTAGTTCATTACTATACCAACTTTGATTTTCATCTTAAATTTCTACTTCAGTCAATTAAATGAACTAAAAACGAGTTAATCTATACCATGATATTTGTTAACATTAATAGTTTTTCCTTATTCCGTTGTTATCATATGTTTGCGAATAGCCGATTTAGCAGGAAGTGAGTTCCCGCCTTTGCGCGAGCCGCCGATGTGACAATAGAACTACGAAAAATCATGAAAAGTATACAAAAATCGCTATCACAGAGCCCCTTTACCGCGCGATATTTCCAAATTCAAGGAGGACATGTTGGCCAAAGCCAAAAACATGCACAAAAAATTGGGTTCAGTTGTATGTAGAATTTTTTACACTTTTCGATTGTACAATAAAGAAAACGATACAGACATCTTAATTATAGCGCCTCCTTCCAGCGGAATTTTTCAAAATTCAAGGAGGACCTTCATGCCATGAACAAAAAGAAACGCAAAAAAATTGGCTCGATTCTATGCATAACTTCATAGAGTTTTCGATGGTACAATATTCAAAATGGCAGAAAAATCGCTATTACAGCGCCCCCTACCGGCGAATTTTTTCCAAATAAGGGAAGGACCTGCTCGCCATAGCCAAGAACTTAAAATAAAAATTTGGTTCAATTCTACGCATAACTTCATACACTTTTCGATAGTACAATATGCAAAATTGCTATTACAGCGCCCCCTAGCGACGAATTTTTTTCCAAATTCAGGGAGAATCTGCTTGGCAAAGCCAAAAACTTAAAATAAAAATTTGGTTCAATTCTGTACATAACTTCATACACTTTTGGATGATACAATATTCAAAATCACACAAAAATCGCTGTTACAGCACCCCCTACCGGCGAATTTTTTCCAAATTCAGGGAGGACTTACTTGCTATATCCAAAAACATAAAATAAAAATTTGATTCAATTCCATGCATAACTTCATATAGGTTTGGATGGTACAATGTTCAAAATGGCACAAAAATCGCTGTTACAGCGCCCCCTACCGGCGAATTTTTTCCAAATTCAGGGAGGATCTGTTTGCCATAGCCAAAAACTTAAAATAAAAATTTGATTCAATTCTATGCATAACTTCATACACTTTTTGATGGTACAATGGCGACAGACACACGGACAGACAGACATTTTCTATAAACATGTTTTTTGGGATCTCTGATCCCTAAATCCGTCGAAAACCGGAAGTCGAAAAAAATTTCGATTACAATACTTTCTTCTATTGAAGATAGAAGAAAGTAATAAGACACAGTTTTCAAACAAATTGGATGTGAAAAAAAAATTTCCCCATATGACGGAATACAAATTAAAAGCGTGCAATGTTTAAAAAAATTTTAAATCGTAGAAGCAAAAATTGCAAAACCGAAATTTCATCGTCGTTACCATTCGCAAAATGACATCAGCGTTACGCACGAACACCATTTTCCTGTATAATAAAGATTGTGTAAATATTGGGAAAATGCATACGTGTATGAAACTGTAAATAGACTGCCAGAAAGTATTTGTGGAAGTGTTCCGTCTTTTGGCTTTTCTCTATACAGCCAAAGTCAGGCCGCTAACAAAAGGAAATACAAGCTTAATTTCTACCTGTATTTTTTCAGCATCACTAATCTAGAGATTTTATTTAAAGGTCATTTTCTCAATTGTCATTAGCAGATCGTTTATATGCTTTAATAGTAACATATGCGGGGAAAGTTCCGTAATCTAATTCATATTGAAGTATTTTAGTAAACATGATTTGCTGAGAAAAAACACTACGGTCTTATATTATCACGAATGCCACTTTCACAGCCCAAAAGTATGCAGGCAAGATATTCACATCTCTTGTCATGCTTTACACTGAAGCCATTGTAGATTCTTCTCTTTTAACGTACGGTAATGCCTGACGTAATAAAACTCGACTGGTTCATATGTTTGAAATGGAAACGATACAGCGTATGGAATGGTCAGCACCCTCTCTTCACATAAATTCGATTTAGCATTTCTAAGGCACACTCGGATAATGCATTTAAGGAGGTCCGGGACACATTTTCTAAAAATTTTTATTTATTGAGTTAAAATTTTGAATTTTTTTGTGATGGTTAACCATATCATTTGTAAACAAAATCAAATGATAAAACTTCTCATAGCTTTTTTAAAAAAATTTTAAATTTAAAATTTATGAAAAAAGTGGTATGACTTAAAATCGTTATAACTCGAAATATTATTTGTAGAATTTAAATTGTTTTTCATTTAAATAAACAGAAATATATATATTTTAATTTAGAGCCAGCATTTAAAAAATATTAATTTTTAAAAAAATTAAAAATATTTAACGAAAAAATTATAAAAAAAAGTGGTGCAACTTTAAAAGAAAAATCATATTTTCAAAAGTAAATATTTTTTTCAAATATGCTGCCTCAAAAGTAAAGTAAAATAATTGAAAAATATATGTTCCGAGTTTCAACCCTGTATCTTTAAAGGTTCTCGAGTTATAAGAATTTAAATATGAGAAATGGTGAAAAAAACCTATCATGAAGGAAAACGCAATTTCACAAGAACTCGTTTCCTTGACATCCATAGCTTGAAAGGCAGATTTTGAAAACAAACCAAAACGAAATAATTAATATTTCCTGTTCTAATTAAGACAGAAACATGATTTAAACATCATTTTAAGCAGAAACGGCAGAAAAATTTTTAATCCAATAAAAAAAAATGAAGATTTGAAGATTTTTATGTCCCGGACCCCCTTAAGCTAGAGTAATGCCTCTGTTAAATGTTCGAAATTTAGAAATAGCGCTTTTTGATTAGTGGGACGAAATTCCTCAAACTCGTATCGACAACTTCATCGAATCCATGGAAAACATATATGCAACTGTCTTAACTGCTAACTTTAATGCTTCATTCTCTTCAAACAACACATATTTTATCATTTACAAGCACTCAAATTGTGCACTGGATCGTCTTTCATGTTCTTGACATCATTTGAAAGAGTTAAAATTGCGATACGCGATGTTTTTTTAATATTATTTTCTGTTTTACCTTTAATGTATGTGTACTTCTAATTTTATACCCATGGGTGGCTCTTGCATGGTTTTCTCTATTTGTTTGTTTCTTCACTAATTTTTTTTAACAGCGTAAATGAATTTAGATATGGTATTTTATAATTTTACCATTTAATTTGCTCATTTTCATCTTTTGAATTTGTATCCTTATTTAATTAAATAAAGATATCTTGTTATTTTCATTACTTATCAGAAATTACTGTTAAATTTATGTTCCCGGTAATATCGTTAAGAACAATCCCTTTACATTAAACTATGTATGACTTATATTAAATATTTAGTTTCTTAAAAAAGATCTAATCATGTAACAATATTAATCAATTAACATCTTTTAAAAGTTGTGCCAGTAAAACCTTAATATCACCCAGATAAAATTTAAGCAATTTCAAAACTTCAGAAAAAAAAATTCGTTGGTTAAACTTAAATTTAAAGGAAACCTGAAAATATTTTTGAACAAAAAATTCATTAAATGAAATTAAAATATTACTAGATCTTGGATGTATTTTGGAAATGAAAACTTATTATTTAAAATCGAATGATAATTGAAATAGAAATAGAAATAACTTATATGATGTTGCATAATGGTTAAATTTCTTTGCCTTTTCAAGTATTGCATAACTAATTCTATAAATGTCTGTCTGTCCGTGTGTCCGTCTGTCCATGTGTCTGTCGCCATTGTACCATCAAAAAGTGTATGAAGTTATGCATAGAATTGAACCAAATTTTTAAGTTCTTGGCTATAGCAAGCAGGTCCTCTCTTAATTTGGAAAAAATCCACCTGTAGAGGGCGCTGTAAAGGCAATTTTTGTACCATTTCGAATACTGCACCATCGAAAAGTGTATGAAGTTATGCATAGAATTGAGCCAAATTATTTGTGTATGTTTTTGGCCATAGCAAGAAGGTCCTCCCTGCATTTGGAAAAATTTCTCCGGAAGGGGGCGCTTTAATCGTGATTTTTGTGCCATTTTCAATATTGTATCATCGAAAAGTGTATGAAGTTATGCATAGAATTGAATCAAATTGTTTTTATGTTCTTGGCTATGGCAAGCAGGTGCTTCCTTAATTTGGAAAAATCCGCCGGTAGAGGGAGCTGTAATAGCGATTTTTGTATCATTTCGAATATTGCACCATCGAAAAGTGTATGAAGTTATGCATAGAATAGAACCAAATTTTTTGTGTATGATTTTGGCCAGGGCAAAAAGGTCCTCCTTGAATGTGAAAAAATTCCGCCTGGCGGGGGTGCTATAATAGCGATTTTTGCGTAATCTTCTTAATTTTTCGTAGTTCTATTCTACACCAGTGGCTTGTGAATTGGCGGAAACTTCCCATGCAGTTAAGCCGACTGTTCGCGACTATTCGTGATTTTAATAAATATCATGATCGAGTTAACTCGTTTCTACGCCGATTAATTGACAGAAGCAGAAATTTAAGATGAAAGTCCAAGTTTATATAGTATTGAACTAACAAAAATGAAATATTGGCATCTGTAACAACATTTTGAAATATTAAAATATATGAGATGGAAGAAAGTTTTGGGATTGGCACATCCAACTAGTTAATTTTTATCATTGATTTTTAACAGAAATGTTTCATAAAAAAAGGATTCTTTTAAAATTCCGAACATTATTTATTATTTGTCATGTGTAAACAGATATTCTATCAAGTATTTAAATCATGCATGTAAATAAGAAATACAGGTCCAAAATGCTCACCCCCAGAATGTTTTTTTGGGAAACAATTGGCAAGATAATGTTAAAGATGAATAAATTTTTTAGAAATAATCTATTGTTTATTGTTTTATATTTTTCATTAAGAGCGAAGTAAAAACGCACTCCGTAGTGTCCATGTCATAAAAAAAGTTTATATTTATTTGCAACTAATATGTGTAGGATTTAATTAATTAAAAGGTTTCTTAAAATTACTTAAGGTGTCAGGTAACCTTTGAACCAATGAAGTACATGGAAAAGTGACCTCTGTAAGAATTGCAGTAATTCTTTAACTAATTAACTTTTAATTATAAAATTGAAAACACATGTTAGGAACGATTTATTTTATGAATCAAAGTTGTTAGAAAAGGTATACACATATATAGTTTTTTTTTATTTATTTTTAAAGATAATACAATTTTTACGAAAGAATTATTCTTGGATGCATTGCACGCATGATTTTTCCAATTTCAATGGCTGAAACAAGCCAAGATTTTTTTTATGAGTACAGATATAAAGTGTTTTCAAAATGACCTACAATGAAAAAAATAAAACTTGTAGATCTCGAGAAAAAAAAATTTAGAGTAATTCGAAATATCGAGATTTTTTTTAATACAAAAGTAGCCGCGAATTCTAAACTTCTTACTTGAGAAACATAATAATAGGTCATTTTGTGCTTATGTACGTTTAATACATCCACCAAAATTTTCGTGAAATTCTAGGCAAGCGATTTTCAGAAATCGTGCGCGCAATGATCAAAATCGCTGTTTTGAGAAAATTGGCTTTAAAGATTGAAAAACCCGTTGATCATATAGCAAAAGCTCAAAGTGTTTTAAACATAACTTCTCTTCTAATACGAACTTTTGTATCGGGTTTGATTTTAAATGTTCCCGAAGAATCATATTTAATTATAAGCTATTTAAAAATAATTCGATTTTTGGACGCAAAATAATGCATCTAATAACTTTTCAATTTTATACAGCATTTATTATTCACTCGAACAAATAATATGCTTAGTAGATCATGGCAATTCATCCGCATCAATAATGTAATACATTCGTAAACATAAATACAGTAATTCACCGAGAATTTTTGCTCAGATCTTTTTTTTTTTTTTTTTTTTTTTTTTTTTTTGGCAATTAAAGGATCTTCAATATTTTTATGTTGAGATAAAAAAAAATATATGGAACAGAGAATTTCTTTCGTACTTTCATTTAAATTTTCCCAATTTTAATTGCTAAAAGGCGTAAATTAAAACTTTATAAACAGTAAAAATAGCTTTATTCAATTGTTTACATGTTTTAGCTCTACCCCAGCCATTTTTCTAATCTTCTTTCTGCTTTTAATTTCTTTTCTTCTAATCTTCTTTCTTCGACTAACTACTTTTCCTTTTCCAGTTGTTTTCTCTCTTCTCTCTCAGCGGCAATGCCTTCAAGCCGAGCTTTAATAAAATCTTCTTCATAACATTCTCATTCAGATACTAAATTGATCAAGTCAACAATTCTTGGACTCTAAGGCACGGCTAAGGCCAGATCTTCGTATAATGCTAATAAATCCGCTTGTCTAGCTTTATTTAGAACAGATATTATTTAATTTGATAACGTTTCAATGCAGCAGAATACGAAAAATATTATTAGGTCTGATTACGAAAGATGTCTCCTTGTAATCACACTTAGCTCGAACAAAATTTTTCTTCTGGCACGATATATTTCTCTTATTCAAATTCCGCCATAATATATTGGCCTTTTTTTTTCAAATCCTGGCCGAGTCCCTAAAATAGCTGTGGGATTACTTTGATTAAATGAATAATTTTACAACAACAAGGATTACGTTCAAATTCAAAGATAAACACGAGTTTTTAATAATACGATAAAATAACATACAGATATTAGTTAAATCTAATTTAATAGATGAGCATTTATGAATAACAACGAGATTTTGCCTGTTCAGTAAAAATAATACTTCCCCAGCTTCCTAAGATTTACGTAGAAAAACTAACCAATACCTTTTTCTGAAACCTACAAAACTCCCCATTTGTCCATTGTGCGTATCGTGGATTCATAATACTGCTGGCCGTTATTACTTTATTAAGTCATTGAGTTCGTACAAGTGTGGCTGTTTATTCTTAATTATTCCTACATATATACGAGTCTTATATATTTATATATATAGTCTCTTATATAGTAGATTTTTAAAAACGAAATTTTCATAATCGGGTTTACCTAACTGACGAATTTTTTATCACAGCACAAAGCAGCGTATAGCGATGTGTTATACACTGAAACTTTCCCTCCAAAATTACCTAATTCAGTGGCAGTCCCATAAAAATACATTTACCCGAACGTGAGTTATACGCCTTCGGAATAAAATTATCTTTCGTAATCGATTTGAGCTAATTACAGAACTTTCACTCACAGCTCTATAACAAAGGAATGTAGAACAATGTGTACACTAAAACTTTTCCCCAAACATTGCCTAACTGAAAATGTAAGTCCTTTAAAAATCCGTTTAACAGAAAAAGCGTTATAAGAGCTCGGCCTAAAATTCTCTATCATAATCGGATTGACCTAATAGCATTACTTTCTCCCATAGCTTTGTCAAAAAGTAACGTAGCACAATGTTGGTACATACTAAAACCATCCCTAAAACGTTATCTAACTGACAGTACAAAATTTCTCATGAAAATCTGTTCTGCACAATCTTTTTTTAAACGCTAATCTTTCATAATTTGCTTCATCTAATTAGTATTTTTTAATAGGATATGAGTAGAACTTTCCCCGATACTTATATAACTAAGCAACATAGAAAGATATGTTGTATACTAAAACCTTCCCTGAAAAACAACCTAACAGTGAAAGTTCGATCAAAATCCATACATCAGAATCTTTTTAAAAGTGCTTATCTTTCATAATCTGCTTCATCTGATTATAAAATTTCTTCCCACAATTATATAACTAAGAAACTTAGAATGATATGTTATATACTAAAACCTTTCCTGAAAAATTATCTAATTAACGGTGAAAGTCTCATCAAAATCCATTCAGCAGAAATCAAGTCATAAGAGGCTGGAACGAAATTCCCATTTGCATTTTGTATATATAGCAGATATCATATGTCTACAATCTTGCAGACGAATTTAAAAATATTAACCAAATTAATAAAAATAACTGTATGTAGGGGGAAACAAAACTGCTTTTCTTATTTATAGAATATTCATAATGCTAAATTTATTTCTAAGCAACATTCAGCTCGCCATTTGCAAAAATTTAAAGAAATATCACAATAATAGAAATATGCTCCGACCTACAAGTAATTTTTTTGTTTTTGTTAAAAATTTACTTATTACAAACTTCAACTTATTAGCATTTCTTTATTTGTGAGTTTTTTTAATAATCGCGGTAGTTTTTGAATTAATCTGAAATAAATGCCGCAGTGAAATCTCTTCTGCAACGATTAAACTGAATTTAACATAAGAAGATCCAAATTTTAAAATTGTTAATTACCAAACTATTTGACCGAATGACTCGCTGTTTGGTATCCGAAATTGAATCCAAATTTGCTGTCAAAGTCAAGAGTCAGTATTGAAACTTTTAAAGTTTTTTTTTACAAATTCAACATATCGACGACACCCTACGCATAATACAAGCCTAACATTATTTAATAACCATTATTACAAATCAGTTCATGCCAGTCACATTTTTATATCACGATATGCAGCAAAATTATTACGAGAGGAAATTTTTTTTCCAAAGCTGTACTTAAACATTATTTAAACAATATAAAATAACTATACGGAATTTCCTTTGTTTTCATATGGAAACGAAAGCAAAGTCAAGATACTTCAGATAAATATTATTGCCTATAGAGACTTATAAATTCTCTTTTAAATACAAGAGATTTGAAATATAAGGAAATTATTCTGACCAAAAATTGGGGAAAACTGCATTTCCTTTTTCATAAATACTTGATATGATGTAAAAGGAGCGATTTAAAAGCAGTGTCACGTTTTGTTTTATTAGTGAGAAAGACCACAGTTTCTCTGATATTTTCATTATTACATTCGTTATTCTTTTATATTTAGAAGTTTTTTTTTTTTTTTACATGTTTATAAAACAAAGGAATACATATCATAGTTGCACTGCTCCATAGAATTGTATGTTTTAAATATTTGTGAAGCATGGCAGTATATACAGATGGGTGACAAAATAATACGAACAGCTATGACACCAATGGCTTACGAGTTGCAACTCTTCCATAAATGTTCGAAGCACGAAGTACCTTTTGGACAGTTCTTGCTGAAATGGGATTCTGTATATGACTATTTATCTCTGACGTTATCTGGGATAAAGATTGCCTGTGCATTCGGCCCGCTATGCAGGTCAACTCTCTTTTATCCCTCTCAGAAAGCTTTCTTTTCCTTCCACTGTTGTACTTCTCAGACGACACTTTACCGCATTTCGTGTACGTTGTCATAAAGACTCACACAATACTCCTAGCCCGCCCCAAATAATTGGCTATCTCCATCACGGAGCAACCAGCGCACCGCATTCCAATCCATCATTCCTTTTTCGAACTCTGACAGGTCAGTCATTATTGAGTTTTCCAGAGCGTATGGTAAGCACATGCAACACCTATAACTGATCTTGAGCGACTGATACCTTAACTTTCATAACAACTAGGTGGGAGAATTGAATGCAAGTGACATGCGCGTTCTGCTTCTTTAAAATGGACCATGCCTTTTTTATGGGTGTTCGTATTATTTTGTCACCCATCTGTATCTATGTTATAAAGAACAAACGTGTCCATGTGTGACGCTGACTTCATTTTGACGTTGGCAACACCAGATGATTAAATTTCGCTTTTGTGCAATTTTTAAAATTTTTAACATCGCACATTTTTAATTTTTCACCGTCGAATAAGGAGAAAAATGACCTTTCACAAATGTACGCAATTTGTTTGAATACTTATCGAAATTTGTTTGAAAATAGTATCGCAATTTACCCATTTTTTATCATTTTTAAATAATTTTTAAGCATGATTTTTTTAAATCTATCTCAATCGCGTGCAGGCGATTACGAAACATAAATCCGTTTGCATCTAAAATAGTTCAAATAGTTCAGCATATATTTCCGACTTATATTTGAAGAAAGTATAGCTTTTAATAAATTTCAAAACTTTATTTGAATAAATAAATAAATATGGAAAAACTATATTTCAATTTGAACGACAGATTCACTTAATAAAATAAATGAAAAAATTAATATTAAATTCACAATATATATCTTTAATTTTTACTTAATAGGTGCTAAAAAAACAAAATGTTAAAACATTTTAAAAACAATCAAGATGTTAAAACATTGTAGTCATTTTGATGTTAAAATCCGAGCGCTTTCGACTAAACCATTAGTCGTCATCAGGGAAAATCACTGCTGGATGAAAGACAACTGCTCGTTAAATACCAAAGGGCAAAACCAACGAACCACAAACAGGAGGGTGGGAAGGAAAGAAATAGAACAGTAGCTAACCTGAAAAAGAGAGGGAGAGGCAAGAGGTTTTGGCAAGAGGAAAGCGTACCTGTAATGATGTTCTATCCTATAATATACCAAGAATTTGGTTTACATACACACATACTAGGTGTAACTGGTGAATTTGGTTTTGATTAACCATTTCCCCTTCCCCCCCCCTCCTTCCATCCCTCTCTTTTTCAGGTTAGCTACTCCTCTATTTCTTTCCTTCCCACCCTCCTGTTTGTGGTTCGTTGGTTTCGCCCTTTGGTATTTAACCATCAGTTGTCTTTCATCCGGCAGTGATTTTCCCTGATGACGACTAATGGTTTAGTCGAAAGCGCTCGAATTTTAAATGAAAATGACTCCAATGTTTTAACATCTTGATTGTTTTTAAAATGTTTTAACATTTTGTTTTTTAGCACATATTAAGTAAAAATTAAAGATATATATTGTGAATTTAATATTCATTTTCTCATTTATTTGAATATGTAACACTGGTCAACAAAATTAAACTTTTGCTCTGCCACAAAACCAAAAGCAGTTGTTCCTTATTCATTTCTTTTCTTTTCTTTTCTTTTTTTTTTCTGATTCCTAATCTTGTTCTAGTTTTACTCCAGCCCGTCTAGTTTTTGAGATTTATGCAAATTTTGTAATTTTTCTACAATTATATGCAAATTTAATGCATAAAGCATTATCAGACTGAATTTGTTGTTTTATGGTATGATTACTGTGTAGTTTACTTTACAAAAATTTTGTTTCTAAAATTATCCTGACCGTGAAATATTGTCCCTAATTTGCATATTTTGCATACTTTTATAATAACGTTTCCTGACACCCAAATTTTTCTGTCATATGAGTACGCTAACATGTTTCTAAACCAGTTTTCTGCACTGATTTCAAATCTGGTATCTGTTTTCTTTTATCACGTCTAGTTTTTTTAAAAATATGAAATCATATTTTTTCATCAAAAAATCCAGAAAATGCTTTTTATGCTACATTGTGATGTACAGTCGTGGAAAGAAAAAGTAAACGCCCCTTACTAACTCTTCAAAAAATTATCGTAGAAGAAAGTTACTGGTACCACACAATTGGTAATAAAGTCTACTTTTAAATGATGTATATAAGATTTGCTTAGGGTGCCATCTACATATTAAAACGAACCATAACTTTGTTTTTTTTCAATAGCAGTACACAATTCTGACAGTATAAATTAACTCTACACCCTTCAATTAGCCTAAAAACGGAATTTTATGCAATTCGTACAATACTATTCCGAGATATTAATTATTTTAAAACGATCATATTTTAGGGTCTTTATCCAAATTGAAGTTCCTTATTCAATTGTTGACTGAGAGAGCCTCCTTCTCGATCAAGGTATCTTAAACGCCACTCAAGCAGTCAATGAAGACTACTAGATTACAGGATAGTTTAAGAAATTTCAAAATATTTAGTCACTTCTATCATAGACAGTCCTTTAAACCATCATTTTTAGCAGTTTTTTTTAAGCATAATTTGAAAACTTTTGGAAGAAAAATGTGACATTTTGGATTTCCATAAAGCAGGACTTAATAAATCTAAATCCAAATGTAAATAAGTGCGAGCAGTAAGTCAAAATTACGTTCATTTCTAATCATATCATAATACTAAAATATTTATTTGCTTAAAAGACGCTATAAAAACACATTAAAAGTAAATTAAAAACTCTTTATTTACATGTTTCAACTCATTTTCTGAGTCGTCGTCAGAATGTATAATATAAAATTACAAATGCATATTGAAAAATGGAAAAAATCATCAAAAATAAACAAGTAATCATGTAACTTGCCCTGTATTTTCGCGATTGCTCGTGTTCACTCTATGTCACGATGCCGTAATTTATCCAACCATTCAATCCATAAATTCGGGATATGAAAAGATAATGTATCGTTACAAACTTCTGAACATCTTAATAAAATTTCAAGGGACTCTCTTATGAATAATTGTAAATAAAAATTAGACCTGTAGAGGATTTTACTCTTGTTAAAAAATATGTTAATGTTCTCTGTTTGATTTAGCCGGGATAAAGCAGTATTACCTCTATTGTATTTTATGTCCGCTATATGTTCTTTACATCTGATATTGAATTTTCGTTGTGTTATACCTATATAATGATTTTTGATTCCTCCCTCCCTAATAAATGGAATCATATAAACGCCTGAGAGGTCATCTCTATTAATCGGATCAATTTTAGTATTTAAAAGCAACTTTAATTTCGGAGGCGGTTTCGCGATCAAACATAAGCCAAAAATTTTTAAATGATTTTTTATGATATTAAATGATTTTTTTTAACTAGAAACAGTGGGGAAATTACATTTTTTAGATGTTGAGTTACAGAGAAAGGGGAATGAATAAGTTCGTTCGGTTAACCGAAAACCTATCGCAGATTTAAACGTTATACCTTTCTTTATATGCACCCCATTGCCTTACAAATTATCCACCTTCAGGTTCCTAATCAATCGTGCTTTCAAGATTTCTTCTGATGTAAATCTGGGGGATGAATTAGAGAAAATTAAACGTATTGCTAGTGATAATGGATATCAGGTAAAATTAATTAACAAATTGATTCAGAGCTCTTTTGATACTTCTAAAAATAAAAATAAAACTATTAATGAAGTTACTATGAAAAGGGTTGTAGCAAATTATTTTCCGTGTTTCTTTGAACATATAAAAAATCATTTAAGAAATTTCGGATTATGTTTGATCGCGAAACCGCCTCCAAAATTAAAGATGCTTTTAAATACTAAAATTGATCCGATTAATAGAGATGACCTCTCAGGAGTTTATATGATTCCATTTATTAGGGAGGGAGGAATCAAAAATCCTTATATAGGTATAACCCAACGAAAATTCAATATCAGATGTAAATAACATATATCGGACATAAAATACAATAGAGGTAATACTGCTTTATCCCGGCTAAATCAAATAGAGAACATTAACATACTTTTTAACGAGAGTAAAATCATCTACAGGTCTAATTTTTATTTACAATTATTCATAAGAGAGTCCATTGAAATTTATTTAAGAGGTTCAGGAGTTTGTAATGATACATTATCTTTTCGTATCCCGAATTCATGGGTTGAATGGTTGGATAAATTACGGCATCGCGACATAGAGGAAACACGAGCAATCGCGAAAATATAGGGCGCGTTACATGATTACTTGTTTATTTTCGATGATTTTTTACATTTTTCAATATGCATTTGTAATTTTCTATTATACATTCTGACGACGACTCAGAAAATGAGTTGAAACATGTAAATAAAGAGTTTTTAATTTACTTTTAATGTGTTTTTATAACGTCCTTTAAGCAAATAAATATTTTAATATTATGATAAAATCTAAATCCATCAAAAAAATTGTAATTTGAAATTCATAATTTGTTCGAATATTAATTTCATAATTCATATCATAAAATTATAAAAATTATAAATTCAACGTGTATTTATGTTTGGGTATTTTAATATTATTTCTGCACAAAAAATTAGCACATTAGGAGTATAATTTCAGGAGATATTAATAAAAATATGAAAATGCAATTCAACATTAGAAGCACTAAATTTTGAATGCTTATAATTCAAAAACTTATCATTCAAATGACTTGAAATTTGGTGTCTAGTCATAGTTTGAACCGAAGATTTTAATTATCTTGTTAAAATTGGGTATTGCCATTGAAAAAATGAAATTTGGGTTCGTTTTAATATGTAGATGGCTCCCTAAGCAAATTTTATATACATCATTTAAAAGTAGACTTTATTTCCAATCGTTCGGTACGAGTAACTTTTTTCTACGATAATTTGTTGAGGAGTTACTTTTTAAGGGGTGGACTTACTTAGTTAAGGGGTGTTTACTTTTTTTTTTTTCCACGACTGTACTTCAGCTAGTTAGGATAAATTCTACTACTTTTTTCCAATTGTTTTTGGATTACAACCATCGTTCTTTATGGCTCTGATAGGAATCTGACACTGTTCACCCTTCTGACAATAAGATACACATCATCAAAATGCATTTTATATCAAATTTGTGCCAATATCATGCAAAAGTAGAAATTCATTTTACTCAGAACCTAGACGTGATATAAGGAAACGGATTGGATATTTGAAATCAGCATAAAAATCTAAGAAAACCTTTACGTCAATTCTATGGCAACTGTTTTAAATTTGAAAATAAAGTAACTATTACTCCATTGGAAAACATGCAAATCAAGCTTAAAAACTGACAGATAAACGTTAAGAATATGCATAAGCAAATACATCAGTTGTCATTATCTAGAAAAGGTAATTCAATCTAGCATTTATTGTACCTGAAATTTGCATAAAATGGCACCAAAAAGCTTAAATTTGCGTAAACTCAAACATGCAAATTTCTCAAAAACTAAACCATGTAGAGAAAAGGGAAAGCATATTAGGAATCAGCGCAAGAAACTGATTTAAAATCAACTAATTTCAGTTCTGAGGCAGAACCATTGTTGTCCAGTATAATTGATATTTTTAGATGCGATCGTAATTATATAAATACGTAGCATTTATAGTCGCCGTCTGGTCGGTCCGTCTGTCCTCATATAACAGCGCAAAAAATACCCAACCGAATGGTTTGTAATTTAATATATATTATCGCTACAGAATTTTGTCGTGTCGTTTCAAATTTTATGAAAATCGAATCAAAACTTAAAAAGATATTAATAAAAGTTTTCTTCATTCCATTAAATCCTATCATACGTAATTAATTCAATGGTATCCCATGATAGGTAAAGATTCTAGGATACCATGGTGATGACTTCCTATTTAATATGAAATTATATTATTTCCATATTACTGAATTTAATATATATAATCTCAATAAATTTTGCATTCATTAATTTTTGCATAAGAGTGCAACAGCTATTTCACTAAGATCTGAATATTTATAAAACTATTTATACTACCAACGCACTCATTTTCCACGTTTAAAGTACAATTTCCGACTTGTTTATATAAAAATGATTTTTGGTGTTGTTAGTGGGCAATTTAAAAAAGTGTATTAAATGTAAAAAATCTACTAGAGTTTTTAATGTAAGAAACTCTTTTTCACTTATATATGCAGCCCGGGATGCACTGATCGGATCACCTAGTTATATTAAGATCTGACTATGTACACTGGTTATCAAAAATTAAGGAAAAGTCACAAAATGCTAATTTTCAAATACACGAACACTCAAAAGGAACTAATATAATTCGAGTAATTACTATCTCTACAACACAACTAGCCCATATAACATCTCATTCAGGTCACACATGGTCATAAGTGTCACAGTCACTACTGTGAAGCAAAAATATAGGAAATGTCATACATCTCATTATGAGTCCCAAATGATCACTATATGTGACTCAACTGAGAAGTCAATGTGACTTCTGCTTTGTGACGAATCATCATGTGACTTTACAATGTAGTTACATTGTGACTCTCATGTGACTGTCATTTGTAGACTCAATTTCAAAGTCATCGGGAACGCTGCATTGTGATAAGTCACCAAATAATGTCACATTAAAGTCACATGATGACTTTCCCAAAAGAGCACAATGGTGACTTCACAGTAGTCTCTCTGTTACCTGAAAGTCATCATATGACTTTAATGTGACATTATTTGGTAACGTATCACAATGCAGCGTTACGATGACTTTGAAATTGAGTCTACAAATGACAGTCACATGAGAGTCACAATGTAACTACATTGTAAAGTCACATAGTGACTCGTCACAAAGCAGCAGTCACACTGACTTCTCAATGGAGTCACATATAGTGATCATTTGAGACTCATAATGAGATGTATGGAATTTCCTATTTTTTTGCTTCACCGTAGTGACTGTGACACTTGTGACCATGTAAGTAAGTAAGTAAGCACCCACCCTGGGAACCCGCTTTTGGCTTATGGTTAGGTGTAACCCCCAAGCCCAGGGCAGGGAAAAGTTTTACTACCTGCGGAAACAAGCCCAGAACCCCAGTCTCCGGGAAAGAAGACTTCAGAACGACCCGCCTGACACGCCGAAGAGAGCACAAGAGGCAAGTGCCGTGTCCCCGGACCGCCTGTGAAAATTTATTATCATTTAAGATGGCGATTCTTTACCAATCACAATTGGCTACCCTATTGTTTCAGGGCGAGCCTAGAAATATATTACGATTATGATTTATATGTTTTGGAATTTACGTACTATTTGAAAAAATTTTTAAGTATTTACATTCTTCTTTACATTTGATAAGTAATATTTTTTTCCCTTTTTTTCACCCTTTTAAACAAAAATATTTATACATATTTACAATATTTCTAGTGGTATTTAAGTTCTTAAAAATAAAACAATCTCAAAAACACCCTTCCATACACCACGTGGACCCATGACATGTCCACCACAGGCAATCAGAAGAGGTAATTATTGAATGTATTTATATTGAATAAAAGAATAATGGCTATTGAGAATATCGTAGTTAGCATAAAGTTTTTTAACTTGTGCCGGGTCATTAATTTGTGACCTGAATGAGATGTTATATGGGCTAGCTGTGTTGTAGAGATAGTAATTACTCGAATTATATTATTTCCTTTTGAGTGTTCGCGTATTTGAAAATAAGCATTTTGTGACTTTTCTTTAATTTTTGATAACCAGTGTATTTATATTTTTCACAACTCCTCCTCTTGGAATATAAATTGATGGATGATGGATCAGTAATGTATCGTATGGATCAGAGAATGTCAAAACTCTCATAATTTTAAAATTTGAATTATTTTCCAAGATATTATTTTTTTTCTGTAATTTTTAAGGTCATTTCTGCAATGATTCTAACAAATATATAAACAGATATAAAGGGAAATAAACTGTTATAATCTGCTTTCTGATTTGATGAACAAACATCATTGATTTTGTTTTGTTTGTATAAATTGATTTAATGGTGTTTAGTTTAGATTCTCGTTTTTAAAATATAATGTAAAGAATATTCATATAATTTACTTCCTTATTTACAATACTAGAATTATTACCGAAAAGCTGAAAGATTTGCATATTATTAATCGGTATGAAATAATATTTACCGAATCCGTTTAAAATGTAGAACGTAAAAATGTAGAAGCGATAGAACATGGAGTTTTGAGCATGGAGACTAAACATACGCACAATGTTTATCCTAACATTAAACGTTTTCTCCAAACTATAGAAACCCATGCTACAGAACCAAATTTTTCCAAATCCAATGTAATTTTATTACCCAGAAATCGCCAATCCTATCTAAATGCATTTTGTTATAATTGCATCCAAATCGCTTAACTTGCAAATTGCATTATTGCCATGTTTCAGTTAATTTACATTGTTAAAATGATTCCCTGCTCATAATATGAAAAACCCATTTGGAAAACCTATATTATAAATCTTTTTTAAATGTAGAATAAAACTCGCGTATTTTGGGGGAAAAAGATATCAAGATAGTATTTAATTTGAACTGCAATAGAACTTTTGACAAAAATTCAAATTATATAGTTAATCATGAAAAGAAATATAAGTTTTAAATTACGTCAGCTTTCATGAAAATCTGCCTACAAATATGCTCTTGCCTGATAAGTGATACCTAAAGATAAACTAACTTATTACCCTGATCTGATATTGTTTAAATGCTGAAAATGTAGTAAAAGACTAAAATATTATTGTACAGCTTTTTAGAAAGAAAGATACACGGAAAAAGCTGTTTTGTTGAAATTACTAAATTTTGGTTCATATCCATCCAAATATTTTGGTTGGAATGACAAAATTTTGGGTGGACTAACCAAACGATTTATCAAATTATCAAAATAATTCGGTTAATCTAACCAAAATTTAATCATTCCAACCAAAATATTTGGATGGAGCTATATGAACCAAAATTTAGTAATTTCGACAAAACAGTTTTTTCCGTGTATATCCTTAATAACCGCATTAAATGAAGATTATACCTTAATGTACCTCAGCATTATTCAAGCAGTATAAAATAATGCATAACATATTCTTTATTTTCAAATGAAAACGTTTCAAAATATTTTAGATGAAATTGTATTTCTCAGAGACTTATATAAATTCCTTTTTGCATAATTTTCCCTAGACATTTGAAATTCTAAGAATTTATTCGGATGCATGATATACGAAAATTTGCATTTCTTTTTACATAAATTGTTAACTTGAAATAAAAAAAGTAGTTCAATTACAGCATCACGTTTCCTTGTTTTCTGTAAAATATGTGAAAATATTTCAGTTTCTTTGCTATTCTGCTTATGACATTCTTTATTCTTTAATAAAAAAAATGAGAATCCATGGGATTTTTTAGTTCCATTAAATTTAATGTTTTTATCATTTTTAAAATATGGTCACAATTAAAAATTGAAAATCAGTTGTGGTCAAAAATGTTAATATGTGCGAACCCCTCTGAACAAAATTATATTCCAGAAAAAAAGAACTGCTACATTTATTCCCGGACTTATTGAAACTCTTTTCTTCCTTTTCAATGTCATGTGCGAGCATAATAGCTTATGCATCAGTTTCTCCACCTAATTGTGGTTTTTAATGTAGAAGTATATGCTTCGCCACCCTTTTTTTCCCTCTTTTTCGACACGTACTTTTTCACTTCTGCTCTATGCGTCTGTAATTAACGACGTATAAAATGTCTGTCTTCTGTTCTATTATGTGATAAAGTTTATTAAAACAATTAATCAAGATGAAAGTTTAATCACATTATTAAATGAAACTAGCCATGCTTTACCTCACACCTGAATTACATCTTCAATCACATTTTTCAATTTCTTTTTCAATAAAGATTTTAGCACTGCAGCTGTCGGTAAAGTCACAAAGGCGTACCATGGATGTATCCTGAAGTGTATGGCGGTTCCTGTCTCAACACCGGGACATCAGGTAAGAGAAATAATTTTCCTTACCTTTATTTTTACTGTGAAATATGATTTGACATAAAATTAGAGGTCCCTCCTAAATATTTGTCGATTATATATATATATTCTAATAACAGATTATGAGCTAGATTGCGCTCTTTATAAGAAATGTATTAACTATTATAATGACATCGTATAAATATTTGCAACATTTTTATATGTAAGCGAAGAAAACTAAAAACAATAAACATACTATTGTTATTATTTAACTGTATAAGAAGATATTTGATATTATTATTATTTGAAAAGAATACGAACTGTTTCATTGCAAATATATATATCGCTACACTCTAAGTGTAAGCAAAAGTTATCAAAGTTATAACTGATTTATATTATTATTATTATTTGATTGTATAAGAAAATATTTATTCTATATAATTAAAACTAAAATGAGTATCCTAAGGGATTCAATAATAGAAAAACTGAACTCAAGCAATTATGATGTATGGAAATTCAGGTTAGAAATGTATTTACAGAAGGAGGGCCTCTATAGTGTTATTAGTCAGGACCCGCCCGATCCAATGACAGATGATTTTAGAAATAAAAATAGGAAAGCGCGTGCCATTATAAATTTATTGATCGATGACGATCAAATAACAAATGTGAAAAATTTAGAAAGTGCGCGAGAATGTTGGCTTGCTTTACAAGAAGTTCACGAACGTTCGAATTTAAGTAGTAAACTATTTCTTTTAAGGAAACTTTACTCCACCAAATTAAAAGAAGGTGGCAATATGGTGGATCACCTTACAAAAATTTATGAAACTCGCGATAAGCTAGCCGCTATCGGCGAGACTGTAACTGATCAACACCTTGCTGTTTTAATGCTCTGCTCTCTCCCTTCCAGTTATGACGGTCTCATTACCGCTTTGGAGGCAAGGGACGAGCGTGACCTTAGTGCTAGTTTTATTCGCACTAAATTAATAGACGAGCACACGAAAAGAGTTGAAAATAACCGCGAAAGTGAGAACAGTCACTCCGCGTTAAAGGTGATGAAATTCCATAAAAACAAACAAAATAAATTCTGCCGGTACTGCAAAAAGAATTCTCACAATATCGACGATTGTTCGAGCTTGAAAAATAAAAATAAAAATAATCCTAAGCAGTACCAATACCCCAATCGTTTTCCCAACCAGTCACAAAAATCGGCTATATGCTCTCAAGGCAGCGCATACCCGAATACTAACAAAAATAGGAATTTTGAAAAGGAAACACCTAATGATAGAAATGTTACATTTTTTGTTGGGGATAATGTAAAAGATCTCTGGGTAAGTGATTCAGGGTCTTCAACTCATAATTGTAATAACAAAAACAAGTTTAATGATTTTCATAACAGTGCTTCTAGCGTAACAATCGCAAACGGTCAAGAGCTTTGCTCTGAGGGTTACGGGACTATAAAATTAAATACATTAATGTCGGATAATGCACACAGAACGATAACACTAAAGAATGTATTGTATGTACCCGAAATTGAAACAAATTTAATTTCTATAAAAAGAGCTACTGAAAATGGTTGTAAAGCCATATTTGAGAAACAATCTTGCAAGATAACTCACGAAGGTGTTACGTACCTCGAGGGCTATGTAAACAATAATTTATATGAATGTAGAATAGAACAAAATATGTCTCACAATGTAAATATTATAAATGAATGCGAAAATAAAAATTGTCTACACAAGTGGCATAGGAGATTAGGCCACAGAAACGTTAATCATATTAAGGAATCGGTAAATAATGATATGGCGTTAGGAATTAAAATTGACAAATGTAAACACGGTGATACATGCGAAACATGCATAATTTCTAAACTCACTAGTGATCCATACCCCAAAGCCGCTAGTTTTCGAGCTACAAAGCCCACAGAATTAGTGCACTCCGATTTATGTGGACCTATGCAAACAGCGACGGTTGGCGGAAAATACTATTTTTTGACTTTTGTAGATGATTTTAGCCGGTTTACCATAACGTACTTACTGAGAACCAAAGATGAAGTTTTCCCTAAATTTAAAGAATATGTTGCAATGACCGCGAATAAATTTGGCAGGAAGGTGCGTGCTATCCGTACCGACAACGGAGGGGAATACACAGGGAAGGAAATTGAAAATTATCTAAAAAATGAGGGAATTAACCATCAACTTACTGTTCCGTATTCCGCGCCTCAAAATGGGGTTGCGGAGCGTAAGAACCGTACCTTGATGGAGATGGCTCGCTGCCTACTTAAAGACAGTAATTTACCTAACTCATTCTGGGGCGAAGCCGTCTGCACCGCAACTTACATACAAAATCACCTCCCAACTTCATCCAACGACTGCACTCCCTACGAAAAATGGACTGGACGCAAACCAGATCTTTCAAATATTAAAACCTTCGGTTGTCGCGCCTTTGCTTATGTGGAAAAGACTCATAGAAGAAAATTGGATAATGCAGCCATAGGGGGGATATTCGTAGGTTACGACAATAGGAGTAAGGGCTACAGAATTTGTACGGACGGTAAGAAAATCGTAATAAGTAGAACCGTAAAATTTCTGGAGACTAAAAGTAAAAACATAACTGAGGATAGCATATCAAATAAAAACAATGAAATACCAAATTTTGAAAATCCGGTTCCGAAATTACAATTAATCGAGGATAATATTGACAGCGCCGAAGATACAACGCAAAATCAAAATGCAAATTCGGATACAACGCAAAACGTCCCGCGTAGATCAAACAGACCGAACAGCGGAGTTCCTCCCGATAGATTTGCTTTCTTAACAAATGACGTTAAAGTAGAAGATCCGAAAAGTTGGGACGATATAAAAAATATGCAAAACCCGATTGAAAAGGAAAAGTGGATAGAAGCGACTTTAGAAGAAATGAATTCTCTTCGCGAAAATAATACATGGGAATTAGTCGAAGTCCCACCAGGAACGAAAGTGATCGGTTGCAAGTGGGCGTTCAAATCCAAATACAATAGCCAGGGTTTGCTGGAAAAGTTTAAGGCTAGGCTGGTCGCAAAGGGTTTTTCCCAAAAGTATGGGGTAGATTATGATGAGATCTTTGCGCCAGTCGCGTCTCATACGACAATTAGAAGTTTTTTAGCAATGGCATTGTATAAGGATCTGAACTTAAGACATGTAGATATTAAGACCGCTTTCCTTCACGGGGAATTGCAAGAAAATGTGTATATGCATCAGCCTGAAGGCTATGCAGTTCCGGGAGAGGAGCATAAGGTATGCAGACTCAAAAAGGACATTTATGGTTTGAAGCAGGCCGCCAAAGCGTGGAACCTGACATTACATAAATCATTATCTAAATTAGGTTTTCACCAAAGTAGGATCGATAAATGTTTATATAAGAAAACAACCAATGAAACAACGACTTACGTAATCGTTTATGTAGACGATCTCCTCATAGCTGGGAAAGATGAGAATATTAATAAACTTATAAACGAATTAAACGAGGAATACCCTGTAACTGACTTAGGTGAAGCGAAATATTATCTTGGGATAAATATTAATCGGCCTGACAAAAATACCATGACGCTTGATCAAATTAATAAAATTAATGATTTAATAATTAAATTCGGCTTAGAAAACTCGAAACCAACTAATATACCAATGGAACCAGGATACGTTAAGTTAGTGGATGATGAAAATCTCCTCCCGAATAATACGAATTACAGACAAGCCGTAGGAGCTCTACTATACATCGCGACTGTATCAAGGCCAGATATTAGTGCCGCGGTAAATATTTTAAGTCGCAGAAACGAGCATCCAAGGGCTAAGGATTGGGAGGCTGTTAAGCGAACAATCAGATATCTTAAAACTACAATTGACTTAAAATTAACATACACTAATTTAGAAAAACCTGTCTTGAGGGCATATTCTGATTCAGACTGGGCAAATGATCCTACTGACAGAAAGTCAGTGTCAGGAAATCTACTTATGATTGGAAATAACCCACTTCTGTGGACATCAAAAAAGCAGGCTTGTATTGCCATGTCTTCAGCTGAGTCAGAGTACGTGGCTGCCGCTTGCGCAGCACAAGAAACTATATGGGTTTTACAACTACTGAAGGAACTGGACCTCGAGCAAGAACTACCAGTAACTCTGTTTGAGGACAACCAGTCTTCCATCAAACTTGCCGAAAGCGATAAGCATCATCAAAGAACCAAGCACATATCCCTTCGGTATCATCTTCTGAGAAACCTTGTCGAGGAAGGGACAATAACTATGAAGTACCTTGAAACTGCAGCAATGACTGCAGACCTTCTAACCAAACCCCTTCCCAAGCCTCGATTTGAGCTTCACAGAAATATTGTTTTGAACATTTAAAACTTTTTGTTCCAGGGTTTCAGCGGGGGTGTTAATATGTGCGAACCCCTCTGAACAAAATTATATTCCAGAAAAAAAGAACTGCTACATTTATTCCCGGACTTATTGAAACTCTTTTCTTCCTTTTCAATGTCATGTGCGAGCATAATAGCTTATGCATCAGTTTCTCCACCTAATTGTGGTTTTTAATGTAGAAGTATATGCTTCGCCACCCTTTTTTTTCCCTCTTTTTCGACACGTACTTTTTCACTTCTGCTCTATGCGTCTGTAATTAACGACGTATAAAATGTCTGTCTTCTGTTCTATTATGTGATAAAGTTTATTAAAACAATTAATCAAGATGAAAGTTTAATCACATTATTAAATGAAACTAGCCATGCTTTACCTCACACCTGAATTACATCTTCAATCACATTTTTCAATTTCTTTTTCAATAAAGATTTTAGCACTGCAGCTGTCGGTAAAGTCACAAAGGCGTACCATGGATGTATCCTGAAGTGTATGGCGGTTCCTGTCTCAACACCGGGACATCAGGTAAGAGAAATAATTTTCCTTACCTTTATTTTTACTGTGAAATATGATTTGACATAAAATTAGAGGTCCCTCCTAAATATTTGTCGATTATATATATATATTCTAATAACAAAAAATCTA
Organism: Maratus speciosus; assembly: GCA_963932465.1. Taxonomy (NCBI): domain Eukaryota; kingdom Metazoa; phylum Arthropoda; class Arachnida; order Araneae; family Salticidae; genus Maratus; species Maratus speciosus. Next base: position 196,179,077 of record OZ010800.1, on the reverse strand, counting down.
TATATTAACAAGTAAAAATTAAATTTAAAAAATCAAAAAACCCGACTGCGTGAAAAGCGAACTAATTAATTATTTCTCATCAATGTGAAACTATTTTTTATATTACTTACTTATTTTTTATTTACTTGCACTGATGACTTTTAAGTTGTGTTTAATTGTTAGTTCCTATCTATAAACAGCGTTTCGATGAGGCCTTTAGACGTCTATGAAGATTAGAGTTGCAGTAAAGCTAGACATCCTACTTACACAACTTCTAAGCTGTGTAACATTTAACGGAAGCTTCTGACTGTAAAATATTCAATGAAACATAGTCTTCATTTTGAAAGGTCTATCCAATGATATGCAACTCAATATGGTGCGTAAATTTTTTTTTCGTCTCGACCGTCTTTTTTATTTTACGGCCGCCATTTTGAATTTATAAAAACAAAACATAGCCTATAAGCATCGGACAGTTAAGACTAATCAATAGAGTCCTCATTCATTAAAATCCATCCAGCCGTTGGGATGTTTCGAGGGTATAAAGAAATCCACACACCCAGATGCGCGTGAAACACATAACCCTTCTTGGCAGTCCGGTAAAAAGGACGGGCTGTTTTTTTAGTCATCAGCTCTGTGCTTTCTACTAAACCGATTTCGATTATTATTTTTCTTAATGAAAGCTGCTCATTTGTAGATGTACCCGTATTAGGTACTTTTTTTCCATTTTTATATTTTATTTTTAATTTAAAAAGCTTTTTATGATATTTCTTCAAAATGGTGGCAATCAGGTTAGGCTTTTCTCTTTATAATACTAGGGGGGCTCCACCCCCTTGCTCGCTTCCCTCACCCCCCCCCCCGCGTAATCGCTTTGCGTAATCGGTATCGCGAAGCAATCTCTATTTTCTAGTCAACCCCAGGCGTAATTGTTCCGCGTTTTCATTCTGGATGACTTCGCGATCCCTTTATACGAATATTTAATAGTGCTTGTGCTTAAAAATAATGTAAATAGTTCAATTAAGCTCTATTCATAAGCTGATATGAATTTTTATTGCATTGAAATATCTCAATTTGTTGATTTTCTGCAAGAAAGTAAACACTATTGGATTTATTTGGCGAAATACTGGAAATAGCGCCAAGTTCGCGTCCCTTTTGGTGACTAATTTCGGTTGCCAAATTTGGTGATATATCGCCACGTCGGTTACAAACTTGACGACAGAGCCAGGTCCATCCCTTGGTAAACCCCTTATAGCGTCAGAAAGCTTGACCAATCAGATGCTTTTCGCGGTATCTTCGCAGATTTTCATTGGTCCATTTCCAAAGCGTTACTTTTTTATATATATAGAAGGTTGAATTTATTTTGCTTTATCACATTCCACCAATCAGAAGCATGATTTCATCAGTGAATGTGTCATCGTATTTAAAAGAAAAAAATTAAAGGATTTTCATAAAATATAACCATAATAAAATGATTGTGTGTAATTATGTATTAATCACTGTATAACAAATTATTTATTAAGAAATAATATTAAGTAATCTATGTAAATGAAATAGCAGAAAATAATCTATGTTAAAAAGTAACATCTAAAGCGAAATGTTTCCGATGAGGAAAACGACGTCATTCGGAAAACAAATGAATTTGCTCCATGATTTTAATATACGTTGCTGTTATAACCTAATCAGTGATGACGTGATATTAACTGACGTTTATTCCTGCATCTAAATAGACTGGAATTCTGCTATTTATGTAAAGATCCTTCGTATGCACAGATGAAAATATTTTTGAAAGTTACGTCATTTCAATTTAATTATATTTTATATATTTAAAATACATGGCTGTTTTCTTAGTCATCTACCCCGAGCTTTCTACTGAACCGATTTTTATAATTATTTTTTTATGAAAATACTTTATTTGTAGACGTGCCACACTCGCTATTTTTTAAAATAATCCCATTTTTATATTTTAATTTTAATTTTAAACGTCTTTTATGAAATTTCTTCACGTTGGTTGCAATCAGGTTAGTTGCATTGTTGAAGAGAGAAGGGAAGCAATGGGAATTAATATATCCTTACGGATGTCGTTTTCGTATTACAATTAAAAACAACTTTTTTAAAACTTTTAACAGAAAATGATGTTACTATATAAAATAACGCATTTTCACTCATAACGCTTTTACATTTCAATATTTTTTTCATTCAGCAGACACTAAGATTGAGACGCTCATCTCAGACAGCTTCAGAGGGTGAAAATGACGTCATAGTAAAAATTAAATAAGTATTTTCTTTGATAAAACTGAATATTTTACTGCGAATGCGTCTAAAAGTAAATTTTTAAATATCGCCGGCACTTAGATTAGAATTTCAAATAAAGAGCACGAATGTTTACAGGCAAAATTGTTACTGGCGAACTTAACATTTGGAAATATATTTATTAAATATTGATTCATTATTATAATTACAGTAGAGCACCGATTATCCGAACAAGTCGGGACCAACACTAGTTCGGATAAGCAAAAGTTCGGATTTATTCAGACAAGGGATGTTCCAGACTATACTAAAACCTTCACGCTTTATGCAGATTTAGGACTGGCAGCACCAGTTAGTGTTGGCGCGTTTAAAAATCGGTTTTTTTTTTTTTTTTTTTTTTTTTTTTTTTACTTTTTTATCATTTAAAATTTTCTCTTTTACTTTTTATCATTGATTATAATTTAAGCAAAAAAGCATTCATTGTTGTTTGCTTCAAAGAAGACGTTCTTTCCAATGCTGCCATATCTCGAATTCTTCTTAAATATGTTAGCTGAATAGGATCGGAGTTCTTCTGCCGTTCGAGCCATTTCATAGCTGGTTCCAAATATTCGAAGGCTTCGTTATGTGATGGACCTGGGTCATTTTCAGAGCATTCGTTTTCATTTCTTCATTTTCATCTTAAATTTCATCCACAATCTCATCATCATTTTAAAAAATGTTTGAGAGAAATAGACTGTTCGGATAAATGGAAGTTCGGTTATTTTTTTTTTTTTTTTTCAGAGAAATAGGCTGTTCGGTTAATTGGAGTTCCGATAATCGGATATCTACTGTATTGTTGTTATTTTCTTATAAATTAAGTCAATTGGTTCTTTTAAACATTTTCATTCGTCAAATTCGATGGGTTTAGACTCGTCTGTATTAATATATAACACACTAGATGATATAAAGTCTAGCCTAATAATACTGCCACTTGGCGTTTTCAGTATTTAAGGGGACGAGGGACCTTAAAAAACCTTAAAATTCAATTCTTTATTTTTTGAAATTTTGACTTTAAATATTATTCAGGGGTACATTATATGCATTATGACAAGCATTTATCAAAAAAAAAAAATTTTTTTAATTATTTTTGAGAAAAAAATGGAGTTTTACGCGTCGTCTTAGAAATCTTCGAAATGCCCCATGCGCATTCCAAATCAATGAAAATCCCCAATATTTTTTATAAAAGTTTGGTTTATATATATAAATAAAACTGTGCATCGAATTTTATATATTTGAATATAAAGGTTTAAAAAAAAATAATAAAAATTTCAAAATTTTTTCGAAAAAATTTCAAAAATTTTGATTTTTTTTTTTTTTTTTTTTTTTTTTTTTTTTTACACCTTTATATTCAAATATATAAAATTCGATGCACAGAATTATTTATATATATAATCCAAACTTTTATAAAAAATATTGGGGATTTTCATTGATATGGAATGCGCAGGGGGCATTTCGAAGATTTCTACGACGACGCGTAAAATGCCACTTTTTTCCCAAAAATAAATTGTTTTTTTAATTTTTTTGTGATAAATGCATGCCACAATGCATATAATGTACCCTTGACTAATATTTAAGATTAAAATTTACAAAAAAAAAAAGAAAAAAATGAAATTTTGAAATTTTTTCGAAATTTTTCATTTTTTTTTTTTTTTTACCTTTATATTCAAATATATAAAATTCGATGCACAGTTTTAATTATATATATAAACCAAACGTTTATAAAAAGTATTGGTGATTTTTATTGATATGGAATGCGCAAGGGGCATTTCGAAGATTTCTACGACGACACGTAAAATGCCATTTTTTTCTCAAAAATAATTTTTTTTTAATTTTTTTTTTATAAATGCATGCCGTAATGCATATAATGTACCCTTTAGTAATATTTAAAGTTAAATTTGCAAAAAAAAATGAAAAAAAAAATGAAAAATTCTGAAATTTTGAAATTTTTTCGAAAAATTTCAAAATTTTTTTTTTAACCTTTATATTCAAATATATAAAATTCGATGCACAGATTTTTTTATATATGTAAACCAAACTTTTATAAAAAATATTGGGGATTTTCATTGATATGGAACGCGCATGGGACATTTCGGAGATTTCTAAAACAACGCGTAAAATTCCACTTTTTTCTCAAAAATGACTTAAAAAAAAATTTTTTTTTTGTAATAAATGCATGCCATAATGCATATAATGTACCTTTGAGTAATATTTAAGGTGAAATTGACAAAAAATAAAAAATTTATTTTTAAGGTCCCTCGTCCCCTTAACAAGTTTTCTGCATCGATATTCTGCATCATCATATTTTCAATTAAATATGGCCATAATTAAAAATTTAAAATCAGTTGTGGTCAAAAATCTGTATTAATATAACACACTTGAAGATATAAAATCTAGTACTAATAATAATGCCACTTGGCGTTTTCAGTATTTAACGGTTTTTAGATGACCAGATTTTGAGTTGTGTGCTGGTATTTCAACTGCTTTATCTCAAACTTTTTTAAGTTAGAGACAAAAAAAAATTCTCCGGAATCCTTGTATCAAAGACAACACTTAAAAATAAAATAAATTTTGATTTTTAAATGTTTTGTATAATTTTTTTTAGTTTTAAATTTTTAAGTGACCGCCATTTTGAAAAAATAATGTGGATGAAGTTGGCCAACGAACACAGTCGAGACACTATTATATACTATGCACATACTAAGTCACATCCAAATCATTTCATAAATAGGAAAGTTACAGCCTAGCAAAAGTCAGGTATATATATTTATATTTATATATGGATATATACAGGGTCCGACAAACCTCGGGCGCCAGGTCGCCCGGGCGACTAAAATATTCCTCTTGGCGACTAACTTTTTACTTACTTATTAATTTTATTTTCTCTTCCTTTAACCAAAAAAATTCCATGTGCGAAAATATTTATTTATAATAGCGCGATTATTTGCAGTGGAAGCAAATACACAATACCGGCGCAAAAACTCTCCCTAATTTTTCAGAAATGAGAGTTTTTTCTAAGCCAATCTAAAGTGCATGTTGAAAGAGCAAAGATTTCTTAGATTAGTAAAAACCTTAAAAATACTCCAGCAGAAAATGAAAAGACAAATTAAATTATGTTTCATTAAGTGGAATGTACCAAAATGTGCAGTTATATCTCACATAAATGGCAAATGGTATTTAAAATCGAAATCTTAAAGGCATTGTTAATTTATGCATATAATTCCTTGTTGGGATTTAAAGGTAAGGAAATTAATTTGTCTATTGTTTTGATGTTTAATTTCATAGTAGTTTGTTTCTATTAAATTTTTACAATGTAAAAGTGTTATTATCTTAAAATTTTGCTCAGTTTGATTTTCTTATTGAATATTTAACTTGTTCACTGCAAAATTACACATAGATCACTCAAAAATAGACGAATACGATTATAAGTTGCCAGTTTTCCATTTTGTAGTAAATGCGTTAATGTCAGAGAAATGATTCTTCAAGCTGCTCCTAAGAATTTTTCCTGGCTCCTATGAATTTTCAACTTTTCTCAGTCCCTGGATATATATATAAATCATCATTTGAACGGAGGGTGATTTGTGGTCTGGAGTCATGATCCGGGATAATATGCCAATTTTTTTTTACTTTTTGTAATGGAAGCTACCTAAAAGTATTAATTTCGTTTGTTAAAGGTTATGTAAAACGCTCCATGCATTCCCATTTACAAAATTTTCTTCCCTCTAACAGTTAGATAGTCTGTACTAAAAACTTTGGGCAACCGTATTCGGATCCGATTGAGTGTTTATAAAACAGATTAAAACCTGTCACGGAACTGAATTTTCAGAAAAAATTGACATATTTACACGTTTGGACATGCTGCACGTTCTTATCCCCTTCAGTCCCTGGGTCCCCATACGGGGACCTCTGTTCTTTTCCTTATAAAAGCTAAAATGTCCGATTTTTTTACATTTTCACATCACGTCTTAATAGCTGGGTGTTCTTTGCGTTCAAAACAAATGAATAAATGGCAGCATCTGCTGGCATGATTTCAACATTTTGAATATTTAGAACTATTTTTTTGAAGAAAAAAGATATATATATATATATGAATAAGTTTCTTGTCGATATCATCTATGTATATATTTATCTAAGTGATTATTTTATCTAATTGATTAATTTTTTAATTCAAGTTTTTCAATGTACAGTATTTTTGTTTTTATGTATGCATCTATTAGTACATTATTATTATATTACTAAGGATGGGTACAAAGAGCATTAAGTATTTTCCCAGGCAAGTGTTTTACTAAGGGGAAAGCTTAATTGCCAGTTACTATCTGTATGTATTATATTACGAGAGTAAAGTAAAGAATTGGACAGTTTTGGTACAAAAGAGGGACTTTTATGACCTCATGTTTTATGGGACAGCTGCAGGATCTTCGTGTGGTGGCCCGCGGTCTCGTGAGAAAGTGGGGTTTGTAATATCGGATGTAAGAGGGTCGGAGGGCCCTGAGTATTCCGGGGACCCACTGACCACTGGCCGACACGAAGGCGGGTCCAAGCAGCGGCGAGTGGTTGGAAATTTTAATTATGCTGAATATGTTAATTCGCATCCACCACTCAAGGCCGCACATGCTAATTTTTAACATAGAGAGATTTTTTTTTGTTCTCGGAGAAAAATACAGATGTACGAAAAGAGTTCCAGAGTGCGGTGGTTATTATTTTGAAGCCCTTTTGGCTTATCCGCCCATGTTTACTTGCACTGGCTATGACAAGCAATATAGTATTGTTAACTTTAAAAAAAAAAATGATTTAAACTTTTTGCTTTTGGCCCAGACCTGGGTGGAATTTTGTGTATATAAATCTAAAATTACGGTGCACGAATATGCGTGCTGTGGTTCTACAAACAAAAAAAAAACACTTTTGGATATATACTGTCAAGTCTACAACTCTAAGAGGATCTTGTGACCCCAATGGGGAAAAAGGTACGATTTTATGTATGTTCTCTGTTGTATTGTGTACCGTGTTAATATCAAATGTTTGAATTGGGAATAGGGTGCCCAGGAGAACTTGTCACCTTCAATTAATATCATAATTAGTGTTTTTACGTAATGAGTTATTATTTTGGATGGTAAAAGTATGAATTATTTAAGTGTAACTTAATATAATTGTTTGTGGTATAAATAAATGATTTATTATTTCTAATTCCCTTTATTTGTTATTGTTTTTAAAAGTCTTGCTAATTACTTATTTTTATTATTTAGAATTTAGTCTGCTTAATAATATTCTTGGAACAGATATTAAAAGGTATAATCAAAGTTATCTTGTTGGGTTGGTTTGTCTAAAGATGGAGGGGGGGGGGGTATATTTGGTGGTTTTACTTTAATATAGATTTCCCTTCAAACCAATTTGCCACAGGTTAGTTAATCTTCTAAATTTAACAACGCATTGTCTTTATTATCCGAGATAACCCTTCTGGTATATAACCGTAGGTTATCAATTAGCTAACTAGGCTTTTACGATCACCAAGTCCTCTGAAATAAGAGGCCCCTATCAGATAGTTTTTTTTTTCCTTTTTTGTTAAAATAAGTTCGGAGAAAAGGTGCAACCAACACCTTTGCTAGTTTGTGCTTGGTGATTTTGTAGATAATCTAAGACAGTAATTAATATATGTTTTAATAGTGGTCTAGATCTTGCCAGCAGCATCTAAGCAGATTCTCATATAAAATAAATGTTATTTTCATCTGAGTTTGCAAAATGCCTAAAAATGCCCAAAAGACAGTATGACCAAGAAAGTGAGAAATTTTCATACGTATTTAACTTAAATCTTTTTCAATAAAAATTTTTGAGGATTTGCAGATTATTTATTTGTTAAAAGCTCTTAAATTTGTGATTGCGTTAAATTAGGTTAATGGTTATAAAATTGATGTTTTTAAGGGGTTTGTAGTTTTAGATCCATATATTTTAATCTAAATTACTAAGCGCCTAAAGGATCAATTTCAGAAAAGATTTTTTTTTTTTTTTTTTTTTTTTTTTGTCAATTACGATGTCAATTTGTTTGAAAAAAAAATCAATGAATAAGCATTTGTATTATTATTTTAGATTCGGAACTGAAGAGGTTATACTTGTTAACACTTGTTTTAAGCATATTTACGCATACTTTATTACTAATTTAGAGAGCTTAATAAACCAATATTCCACAACGAATATAGAGATTTATTGTATGATTGTATAATATATATCACGATTGCCCCTTAGCCTTGAACAAAAATTATAGCTCGAGCCGCATTTTAAAGCTGTACAAGTACTGCAAAAGTAAAGTTGTTGTTTTGAGAAAAATTTATTTGAAATAAATTATGAAATGCTAAGAGAATGAATGACATTAAAATTTATATACTACAAAGATATACGCAAACATTTTCTTTAATGAAAAGAAATTCCCAAACTTACATTTAAACATCATTTTTTGCGGAAAAAAATTAAGACGTTTTACTTCCGTCTAAGTTTTCACAAGGAATTAATTAAAAATATTTTAGTTATTTTTATCTTAAAAACTTTAAATCAAAACTACGTACTTTGCTTTTATCTGAAAAGTAACATGAATGTAAATATTGAATAAAAGGATTTTGTAATCTTTCTATTTTCTGTTAAAGTGTTTGCAATAGAATTTTTAAGTAGATTCTTTGATGATATTGTGATTCTTGAAAATGATCTGCTAATGATATGTGAAGGACAAAAACTCTTTACATTAAGATTATATAATTTTAAAGTGATTACACGCTACTATTTCTGCAAATAACCGACTAAAAAGAGATATAGACACCAATCAAAAAGAAAAAAATATACTAAAGTACGCCAATCATAAATTACGAATCGGGGGCCGTCTACATAATATAAATTTTACTAAACTTAATTTTGGTAATGATAATACCCACTTTTGAAAAGTTATTTGTGATTTTTGTAAGAAATCAGCCCCTAAAAGTGTGTAAATTAAGCCCTTTTTTAAATCTTCATAACATTACAAAAAAAAAAAAAAAAAAAAAAAAAAAAAAAAAAAAAAAAAAAAAAAAAAAAATGCGTTAAATGCTATCCATAAATTTAGAACTAATTTTCCAGACAAGCCGAATTGTTGGAGCTACATATTGTAAGCATGAAAAAAAATACAGAAAAGGCTGACTTGTAGTTACCCATTTTTCTTGAAAGACACGTTCAGTAATCACAATTAAAACTTTCAAACTTCCGATAGGTTACTAACTTTTCTTTACAAAAACTGTGGAATATGTCTACGAAGGTAAAGATATAATAGGATTAAATTGCTCTTGTGAAACAGGTTTAGTCTCTTTGGGATGGTTTTCTTTCACATTCATCATATTACAACTAATTATTGAAAACCCGTTCACAATCAAGAAGTAATCTCAGTGATCCTTAATGTGATGAACCATTAATGCGATATAATTCTTGCACCTAAAAATGTCTTGCACCTCCTAATCCAAAATACGGATATAAACATGGTAAAATCAAACATTTTCATTTCAGGAACAAAACGCCAAACATGAAATTTCATTTAAAGCGTTTCTCCAATGGAGAATTTCCAATTACGATACACACCATTAATTATTAAACTCCTGCAACATTCCTTTAACCCCTTGAAGAGCGGTGATACCGTCACGGCATCACATGATTTTAATCCTTAATTGCCACATTGGCACCAGATTTTTTGAATGAAAACTTCACTTTTATTAAATAAGTGAAAATATACCTTTACTTGTTTAAAAATAAATTTTCTTGTAAATACTGGTGTCATTCAATTATTTCAACAGTTTACAAATACAAGTACCTTGCCACTGAAAGGGTTAATGCTTAGAATAATCCTGAAATTGAGATTATCACTTCTTTCTTTATTTTTGAATGTCAAATAACACCATCGAAGTCACGGCATTAAACATCTGTTTCAACTACCGGAAGTCAAAGAGGGAAAAAAATGAATTAAATTTGTTCTTTAAGTTTCATCACATTTTCATGTATAATTTTTTGATAAACCTATTAACGACGAATTGCATCTTCAAATGCAAAGAAGTTTTCATCATATGCACTTAGTGAAGTTTTTATAGTATTTCCATACTTTAAATTTAAATTATGTTTAAAAGCAAAAATTCCGAATAATTAAATTTTGTTAAATTAATATATTTAGAAATTTCCATTTAGTGATATATTATCTTTGACAGAGACCTTAATTGCGTTTAAATGACTAAATTGATAAATTCATACCATTAGAAAGATTTAATCAAATATTTTGCCTAATAATAGCAATATATATTTAAACAAAAATAAAGAAATATGCTCAAACGATCAAGTTTTGACTCCAAAAGGTAGAAGGTAATGCAATAGTGCACTTCTCAATTTTCCTAGAAATCAAATGGCGCAGGTGGAACTCAAGATAAAAGTTTAGAGTTATTGTCTATAGTTATATTTCATGTATTTTTTAAACGACATTTTTTATGGAATAAAAATGGATTAATTGATACAATTTCATTAAAACTTTTACTTTCCTTTTCCATAGTTATTTCAAGACAATAAAAATCTCAAGAGTAGAGGAGACTAGGGACGGTTGAACATACGGGAGGCTTGTCTCACCCATCATTTTTCATATTTAAAAGAATTTCAGAGTTTTATCAATAGGTGTTAACCAAAGCTACTGGAATGCTCAACCAACAGTCTTTGTTTCATACAGCTAATCGAAATCAGTGTGGAAAATTCAATTGTGAAGCGTTTTAAACCTAAAAGTTGTGTTTTAGAAATATTTTGTAAGCTTTTTTCAGAAAAAATATATCGTAGAAATTTAAGTTAATAGGTTTTAAGTAATGCAGAAATAGCTCGAGCTTTCATTACAGGCATAAAGATTGTACAGTAAGTTAGGTTTAACATAACAATGTGGCATTGTTTAGAAAAAGTCTATGTAAGGAGGCTTGACCCAGTCAACGTGAGGGAGGGTTGACCAGATGCTCATGTCTTCCTTAATTAGGTAGTTTTGGAAATATTTTTATTATACACTGTGCATAGGTAAAGTTAACGGTATGTATATAAAAGAATGTAAATTTATTCGGAAAAGCTTCAGTAAAATGGTGTGATGGTAAAGAAAATGTTTAAAACTGACTATAGAAAAATGTGAAAAACTGCTAGAAAATGGGAAAGTGTATAGGAACTTTTTTCCATTTAAATATTGCTTACAATAGGTAAACAGAAACAGTGGGAGAGACTAGAAAGGATGAAAGCAGCAGTTTTAACCCTTTGAAGTGCAGTGGTATATTTATAAAACCACTTAATTTTAATTGCGAAACATCACAATGGCACTAGAATTTTGCTAAAATATTTTCCATTTAATATGTATGTGAAATATAGCCTTTTTCTTATTTCCAAATAAATTTTTTCGTAAATTCCAGTGTCAGTCATTTATTTCAACATTTTAGTACTGAAAGTACATTGCCCCTTAAAGGTTTAAATCATATTAATGATAAGTCGTCTGCTTATGCGGTTGCAAAAGAACACAGCAACGATCGAAAAACTTTAAGAAGGTATGTAGGAAAATTTCACCATGGTGAATACAGTGAGATGAAGCCAAACTATGTGAGAACTAGAGTTGTCAGATCGAGTGTTACAAAAAATAGAACAAGGAGATAAAAAAAAGTGGCTCCCAAATCCGGACATAATAACATGAAACACTATGAAAACGGAACCTGTCTCTAACAGAATACTGCCTTAAATGTTGAAATTTGATTTTCCTTACTGTACAATTATACCTGCTCAGACAAAATCCTGTTTAAAACAAAATTTTTCTTCTCTGACTTGCCATTGCGTCTTAACAGGTTTGTTTAAGCCTCATATTAAAAAAAAATATTTTTTATAATAATTAAAACATGTAGAATAAAGTTATTTTGCTTTTTTCAAACTGATTTTATTTCCCTTCACAAAGAGTGCAATGTAAAACAAAGTGGGTCAAGCCTCCCATATATGAGGAGCCTTGACCCATTATTTTTTCATGATTAAAATCAATCATTTTTCAAATTTCTTATATGTTACAATTATATAGCAATTTTATTTTGATAACTGATTGCATAACAAATAAAATGATATATAAAACTTTATTATACGTTCAATATTTAAAAAATAAAAAATCATTGTGTAAAAAGTGGGTCAACCCTCCCTAGTCACCCCTACTTCAAAAAAATCCTAGAAGTTAAACAAGCTTGTGAGAAATGGCATCACAGTTATGCATAATGACCTTACACATTTTCTAAAGAAAGCAGAAATAATCTGGTGAATTTATTAATATTAGTTGGCAGTCTCAAGACTGAAAGCAGTGCTGTTTCCTAGAAATGTTCAATTCAGATCTTTTTCTGGGGGATAGAAAGAAATTGCTTAAATATGGCAATGATATGTTTTAGCTTAAAATGCAGATATTAATTCAATTTCTTGAAAACAAATTAGTTTTGACATAAAATCATAATAATCAATCCTTTACTGTTTATTTTCTCCTTTTGAATTTTACAAATGCAAAAATATACTAAATGTGGCAAACTTATGCGAAATTGCACTGCATTTAGACATAATATTATAGATATTTTTTACAGAAAGTAGGAATGATCTGATGAATGTGTTGATATTAGTTGGCAGTCTGAAGGCACACACTCTAAATTAAAATGTCTGAAATTCAGACACTTAAGTGTCTGAAATGGAGTGTTCAATTTTCAGACATTTTAAAATGTCTGAATTTTTTCAGACACTTTTTGCGTCTGAATTTCAGACACTTCAAACGTCTGAATCGCATCCATTTTTTTGTAAGCATCATACGTAGCCATGTTTGACCACGTTGAATCCTGGAAAAATATTTGGCTGTGGTCCTGCCCCCCCCCCCCCCAATACAGCCTGATTTTTTTGGTGCTCTCAGTTTTGGTATACAATTTTCGTTACGTTGATAATTTAAATCTTTTACGACATTGTACTGATTATAATCAATATCTTGAACTTCAGGAGTAGAACAAGATTAAAAAACAAAAAATATTTATCTAAATATTAGATTTTTTTAAATTTATTTTGTTTTTAACCTTATTTTACTTTAAAAGTTCAAAATATTGATTATAATCAGTACAATTTCGAAACAGATTTAAAATATAAGCTTTACAAATATTGCACATCAAATTTGGGGGCACTACAGTCGTAGGGGGACGGGGCACTTCCCAGTTTGCCCTTCCTTTAATCAAGAAGTACTTTTGCAAAAAACGCAACCCTGCATTATAGTTGTCTAAATTGAGATGTCCGGTATTCGGGAGTATCCGTTGTGGAGGTTAATGGACATTCTCGAATAGCGAACACCTCTATTTAACGAATACTTTTTTAATCAGCAGACATACATATTTGTATATTTTTACCTCAATAAAGTAGGCATCTCCAATTATCGGACAAATTCCGCTGTCCCGAAGTGTTCGCTATTAAGGGCTTTTAAGGTACATAGATAAATAAATATATATATTTTATAATCTTGTCCTACTCTAAAAGTTCAAAATATTTATTATACTCGGTTGAATGTGGAAAAAGATTTAAAATATCAGATGTACGAAAATTGCAAAAATCCCCCCCCCCCCCCCCCAAAAAAAAATGAAAATATAAAAAAAATATATTGCCACATAGGCAATTTTACATATACATTACTTGATAATCACAACAGCCATTTAACTATGAATAATGAAAATAAATAAATAAACATTCTACTTTAATAACATTGGGGAAAAAATGACTTTGGTATTTTGTTAAATATATTTGCGTTTTTAAACTTGTCCTACTCTAAAAGTTCAAAACTTTCATTATAATCAGTGCAAGATTTAAGATATCAGCTTTACAAAAATTCATGCAAAATCCCCCCTCCCCCCCCCAAAAAAAATGAAAATACTTATTTAAAAATTATGTTTTTAAAAAATTTATATTTCCACATGGGCAAGTTTTTATGTAGATCAGAGGGTACTCACAAAAGCTATTCAACTATCAATAAAAACAAATAAGTACATATTCTATATTAAAAACATGAGGAAAAAATAACTTATGATTTCCAAACTTCTTTCGTCTTAAATATATACAGTAACATCTGTCATTTTTGTATTTTTCGTATAAGTGCATATAAATAAAGTTACCACAATTTTAAATACGAAATCTAGTTAGAGGTTTTTACTTTTTCCCATTATAAATTTCAAATTACTTTTTTATTAAAAATAATAAAAAAATCAGTATTAGAGTTGATTGCAAATCAAATACATATGTATATTTTTACAGGCAGCTTCATATAATAGACCAGTCTCATTTACTTTATTTATCTTTTTTTAATCTGCGGTTTTATGCCAGGAAGTAAGAAAGCATTAGGTCATCTTTCAATGTTTTTCTTTTTCTTTACTTCCTTGCGGCCGTCATTTACTGCGAGATAAAAATTATCCATTGAAACTAAGAACTGACATTGAATATATAATTCGTAATAAAAAAGAACGTCATAAGTTTAAAAATATATACTTCTAGAATTAGTGGGGTTTTTTGCGAACAGATTCAAAACTAATTAAATTTCATGTAACATTTTGTTTAGTACAATAAATAAAATCATAAAATACACTAATTTTACTACTATAAAGAAACTTACTTGAGTTGCTGCAAGAGGTAAGAAATATTCCTCGATTTGAAATTTTAAAAACTACCACAACCACAGTGAGGGAGAAAGACTTTCATCAGTTTAAAAGGTAATCCCATAATACATCCGACTAGCCATATTTAAAGAATGAGATGTTTCATCCTAAAAACAGGACCCGCCAGACAAAAGTTTCTTTTTTTTGCCAGCTTCGACAGGACGAAGATGAATAACACAATATTATTGATATAAATTGATACGAGTTAACACTAAGCCCATTGCACACGCTTTGTAGAATTTCCGGGTGTAATCCTCAACCGTCGTCTACTTCTGTTCTGTGTCTATCCCGCCCTTGTATCGACGACAGCTTCTAAGAGACATTTGATGTCGAGCACACACGTCAGATGTATGTATTCAATAAATAAATAATCCAAGTTAATACGAATTAAAATCACAGTACTTCACATTTCGCAAAAAACGAATTAAAATACACGCGTACATAAAAACAAACTTTGTTTGAATTACAACGTATACCACTTCGAACGAAGACATCTAAAACGCATGCGCAACTGGGAGTGCTAGTGCCCCCTGGTGGTTATTGCGTCGGAAGAATCAAAACGTCTTAAATTAAGACACGTTTAAAGCAATGAAGTGTCTTAAAATAAGACGTTTGCGGATATTTTAGACATTATTCTCAGTTCGTTTGCACCATGGTCATAGTAAGACGCTTATGTATCTTAAATTAAGACATCTATAGTGTCTTAATTTTCAGATTAAGACACTTAAGTGTCTAAAATTCTTTTTCAGTCACATATGTGTCTAAATTTAAGACGCTTCTATTTGCAGTGCAGTTGTTTCCTAGCAATGGCGAATTCAAATATTTTTTCAGGGAGGGGCATTATAGAGTTTTGGGTACAATTTGTACTTTTTGATTATTAGTAAACATTAAACTTCACATCTTCTAGGAGGTGTTTTGATACAGCAGTGAATGTGCCCAACACATCGAACAAACACCTTAATTTATTACAGTTTCCTAGAATGAAAGATAGTTTGGGATATTCCTGATCACATGAACTAAATACCGGGATTTGCCTTTCACAAAGCCGTAGAATTTTTTGTTGTCTGAGCAAGAAGCTGATATTTCGATATTCATGCATAATATCGTACCTTTCCATTGCTTCATAGCACTCATCGAAGAGCTAGAAATCTATAATGGGGCAAAGAAAGCATTCTCAGCTCCACTCAAAAGCATTGTTTGCTACTCTCATTCTGTTAAATTTCTGGCTTTATACCTGCAGCTACTAAAAATTTGTGAAACACTTAGTCTTTGAAAACCCTTAAAAAACCAGGAAAATATTCATTTTGTAATCAGACTATTAAATACTTCTTCTCATGATTGGAAAGTTTCACTACCATTAGCTCAAATACAGATCTATGTTGTTTTCCCAATACCATTTAATAGAATATGTTGCTTGAAATCATTTTTGCACTGTTCAGGGTCAGTATTCAGACAGACGAATGCAAAACATTTTTCAACAGCTTCATTCTCTCCTATACATATTCTGATTAAAATGAAATAAGACTTACCTTTACATTCTATAAATAATTACTTTAATAATATTTGTTAATTCTTAAACTGGTGATCGAAAAAGATAATATTTCTCTTATCATCGTCGTATACTTTTTGATCTTATTGGCTGATGAGTAATATCGGTACATACAATACTCACTCCTGATTAGAGTGAGTATTCACTCTTGAAAAGGAGTGCGTTTTATGTCCTAGTCAGCGTAATTTCCAAGGTTACATTCTGAAATGGAGTTTTTTAATTTTAAGAAGTGACATATTTTGGAGTTTTTCATTATTTTACTCCATATATTGGTTCAAAGTTGAAAGGAAATTTTTTAAAGTATATAATGCCAGGCTTTCACTCTCGTCAGCGGAGTGAGATATTTTACTCTCGATAACGGAGTGACATATTTCACTCTCAACAATGGAGTAAAATATTTCACTCCTTTCTAGGGAGGTGAAATTTTCACCCTTTAAGGAATGTATTTTTATAAAATTCACTCCAAACAGAGTGAAAATGCCTGTCACTCTTTGAAAGAGTGAACTTTTCACTCCTTCCAATTTTAGAGTGCATCTCCGACTTAAATCCGTATTTTTTATCTATTTTTTTGATTGCATGATTAAACTCCATATGTTTCCTGATTGCTGGAAGAAGGCGTTAAGTTCCAATCCAAAATCTGAGCAGGACATACATGCCCTTTCTAGCGTGAGAACTATTTCTTTCTTATCTGGCCTCTCAAAAGTCTACGAATACATCATTACGAAACCTCTGAAAGTGTTCGTCACCTCAAATTTAATTATTGTAACCGAGCAGCTTGGGTTTAGGTTCAAGCACTCAACGCAACGCCAGCTTTGTAGAGTGACTAAACTCATTCATGTGTTCATTCTCTTCTAGAAAAAACAAAAAGCAGGTGTTGTATTCGTAGACATTGTGAAAGTTTTAGATCGGGTCTGGCATAATGAACTTATAAGTTAATTTTACTTAACCCCCTCACTGACAAGCCCGTGTTAATACGTTCACTAAGCTCCAGGTTTCACTGCAATACAAGCAATATTTAAAGTAATATAATTCTATTGATTTAGTGTATTTTTAATACATTGAACAATGATTAATACTCCCAAGGATTACATTCATATTCGTTATTAAGTTTTTTTTAAATGTTCAAAGAATAATTTTTTTTAGCATTTAAAACAAAATGCAGAGAAAACAACATTACAATTTTGCCCTTTTCCAAGACAGTCGGAGGGTTAAGTCTCCCCCCTAACTCATTCTCATCCCCTGGAACTACCGTAAAGGTTGAACCTTTTCTGTCAGAGTCAACAACTCTGTCTCCTCCTCTCGCATTATCGAGGCAGGTGTTCCTCAAGGCAGTTTAATTAGAACCTTCCTCTTCAACTTCTATATTAAAGATATTGCTCGTACTCCCGACATCCTATTAGCACTATATGCAGATGATGAGGCCATCATGTTCAGAAATATTTCATTGCATATTGTGATTACTAAACTCCAATCCGGCCCTTGCCCCACCAGTGGCTGAGAGGTTCTGCACTCAAAGCTGGTAGACGGAAGGTGCTGGGTTCAAACCCAGTCGCGCCCGTCGGTCTAATCGTTCGAAGTTTTCCGTGGTTTTCTTTGAACGTTGCATAACCTTTTGTAAATACGGGTTAGGTTCCCTTAGAAAAACCCCACTTACCCTTGGGCCTATATCCCTCGTGTAGATAATCGGCCGTCATAAATAACTCCAACACACTAATCCTAGTCTCAGGTCTTATGTATCTGGTTACGGAAGTGGCGCATCAAAGTTAATACGGCAAAAAATGCCACCATGATTTCCTCTAAAAAGATCAATGTCTAGTAATTCACCTATATTTCCAAATTTACCCTCTTATTTCCAAACCTACTAAAGATCAAGGTTCTCTCAAATATTTATTAACTTACCATAGCTTTCTTTCACTTTAAAATAAGTTATTACTATATAAATCCTTCATCAGATCACCAGCGACCTACGGATCGGTTGTTTGCGGATCAGTTTGCGAAATTCAGATACAAAAAATTCAAACTTTCTAATAATGTGTAAAATAATAAGTTCTTATATTGTTTAAAATATTTTGTAGAATCTGCAATATTTGTCCGGATTGATGCCATCCATGCCAATTTCAAAATTAAACATATTTCACAAATTATAAAAAAAAACTTGCTCAAAATGTTCTCGGAGAACTGATTCTGATACCCAAAGATGCGTTGTTGCGGTCTGTCAGTCCTTACAGTATAAGCACGCTGTTGGAAAAAAAGAACCGCTTGCCATCTTCAGCAGGGATGACGGCTTTGCTCATCCCTCCAAAAGAAGGAGAAGAGAGTCACCCTAAAAAGCATTGTTGAGGTCTTCCAAATTCCAAATTTAAAAAGTTTGCATTTTTATTTTTCAATCTGCATATTTTCCACTTCTTAGTGATGTGTTTAGTGGTGTGTCCGCCTTAGTAATTCTCATTGGTTAACGTTTACGTTCCTTCCAAGCTTTTCTTATTAATTGTATTATAGAAAAAAATTATATTTGTTTGTTTTATCATCGAATCTTTGATACTGTATCTCTGAAATTGTATTGTATTTTATTTATTGTCCTATTGGAATTAATATTTGCACTGTATCTTAATTTAGAAAAAAAATCTATGGCGCTGATTAGACCTTAACCTCCTCCCTTCTGCAGTTGATGCCTCTCATTCTGTCACCGTCAATGCTTATGAAGTAACTAACTCCACAATTACAACACTGCTGTGTTTCATTCCACCACACTCCTCTGAGACGAGCAATATATCTTCTCTGCTGTATGATGAACTCTGTTTAGATCTTCCATGTCTGAATGAGGGTAAAAGCAGGTAATACGCTCTGCATGAGCACTCGATGGACCCAAGGGCATCGACATTGACAACAAGAGCTGTATTAATGATACAAATCTGTTAAAATGATTCAAGAAGATCCACCGCTAGCTGTTACTTAATGCTTCCAAATTCAAGCAGAGTGTTTTACTCCAAAGATACTGCATTTTTCTTAAGCGTCTTTCTTAAGTTTACTATACCATATTATTAAACTATTACTAAAATGTCTCCTGCTTCATAGTTGTGAAACTTTTTAGAGACTATTTATTTTAACTCTGGATATTAACTTGTTATTTTTTTCATTGTTTTTACTGATCAACGATACAACAAATACCTTTTTAAAGGTATATACAAATATTATGCAGACATGCATACAATAAACAAAATAAACACAACAAGAGTGAAAAATTAGCCAGAGCCAGGAATCGAACCAGAGTCCACGGCGTACTAGACTGTTGCTCTAACACTGAGCCACTCCGACCAGTACCTGTGACCGCAATTTCTCATTAATAAACGATGTTGGGGAAAGTAACCCGCCAGCCATCTATCACACAGCCGTGGATGGCGGGACAACGATACCTTTTTGTTAATATCTATTAACCTAACAAGGTAAACATTTTTATTAATATCTATTAACGTAACAAGATATGTATTTTTGTTAATATCTATTTTCAGCCGTTTTGTCTTTTATTTTATGTTTTCTGCAAGAATTTAAAATCGTCTACTGCTGAAACAAATAGGTAAAATCTAGTGGATTTTGTGTGGCACAGATTAAGCTCTCCGAAAAAAACAGTCAGTGGGTAATTGCGGTATCCAGTTTGATATATCTCTGCTTGTTGCGATAAAGTCCGAATCGTGATGAAGAAATTTCTGATATTTTCATTCTTCCCTCGTTATGGTCGGGTGCAATAAAAACACAAAATTAAGATCGTACTCAATCAATAACGAATATAAAAAATATACGAAATATTAATGCAAAATAAACAAACTTTATCCAAGAAGATTTTTTAATAAAATTTCACTAGTTACCGTCCGAAATTTTTATTTTTGTATACGCAAACGATAACAGGAGACGTACCATCAAAAAGTAATAATTCTCTTTATTTCAAAAGATTACGTTAGAAATAAACTGTAAATTTACATAGTCAGGTTTTTAATTATGGTTATGTTCTGTTTATAAAGAAACTGATGTAGGTCATAATTTTTTGGATATGAATTTGCTAGTAATTTTCATAATTAAAAATATGCTTTTATATCCAAAAAATGCCTTTATTACCCATTCAATGCATCCCACTGTAATAGAAATATTTCAATCGCGACATCTTTTTGGGAAGATGCAAATTAAAATTTGTTTCGTGATTGAAATAAAAGGTGACCAGAAATAACGTAACAGTCTAATTTGATATAGTTAATGAAAACACAAAAGTTTTTGCACAAATAAATACTTTATTTATTAATAACGATTTATTAGAGAAATAAAAAATCACTATTCCTCAAAGTGTTCACCTTTTGCTTTGGTGCAGAGATGCAAACGTTTAGTGACATTTTCAGCAATTGTCCGCTGCTCGGCCGAAGCAATTCGCCCCGATTCCAGAATCAACGTACTCGTCAGAGCTTCCAAATTTTTGTGAGGCTTTGCAGAAGCCTTTTCTTTCAAAATCGACCACAAACTGTAATACAATGGGTTCAGCCGCTGCCACCGAAGTACTCAAGGCCAGAGGACACGACACGAGTGTGACGTCATCGTTAATCGACCGACTTCTCACTAGTGTTGATTCGGTTGTGTCGGTAAATTTTGAATAGCAATTTTCTTTTATTTTATTTGTGGAATATCTATCATCTTATAAAATAATAATAACTATTTAAATTTACTGGTGGGAATCCGGAATCTCTAAATAACATTTCACCTGGATGCGGAATCTCACAGTGTTGCCGCATCTGGCTGATTTTTTATTGGGGGATTCCAAATTCCCACCAGTAAGTTTAAATAGTTATTATTGTTTTATAAGACGATAGATATCCCACAAATAAGATGAAATAAAATTGCTATTCGAAATTTTCCGGTGTGAATTCCAACACTAGTGAGAAGTCAGTCGATTAGTGATGACGTCACTATCGTGTCCTCTGGCCTTGAGTATTTCGATGGCAGCGATTGAGGTCACAAAGTATGGATGCCATTCCTGAGCGGAGATGAAATCTGGAAACTTGGCCCGACACCACTCCTGTGTGGATCTCGCTCGATGAGAAAGCGCGGAATCTTGCTGAAACGTCTAAACCCCCTTTTCAAAATGTTTTTGAGCCCAGGTAAGTATCACATCCCCAATAATCTCTTTTCGGTACATATCTTTATTGATTTTGACTCTAGAATCGATGAAAATGAGAGAAGTTTTACCTGTTGCAGAATTTCCTGCTCATTACGCATCCACTATATTTCTATGTTTAAAAATCTCGGCAAAACTAGTTTTGCAAAATTTATTTTGACGTTCAATATTAAAACGTTTTCTTATTATTCTTTACAATTTAACAAATAGTTTTTATTTCTAATAAACATAAATAATTACATACAAAACAAATTAATAGCTTTAATTATTTACGGGTTCCCTTATTAACGATCAAACTTCAGTCCATTTATGTCACTTGAAACTTTTCTTAAACAGGAAAAATGGTCACAGCCTTAAGAAATGATAATGCGTGACAATACAAACAATTTTTGCATCGGAAACCGCGGAAGCAAATTACTTATTCAATTAAAAACACAGTGTATCTCATTCCAATACAAGCTTTAACATTATCGGAGATTTTTTAAAGGTATTTTCAAAAGACTAACTTTGCATTCTTGGAAATGCAATGGTATCATGGAAAATTCCGGAAATGACCAACATCCGCATTAAAACTATACTGACCTCAATGCTACATAATACAGACTGTACATAGGTGAAAGTACACACCGTATCCAGTGTCACTGACCAAATTACAGCGCACTTCAAGAATTTTTCAAAGTTTCATCTCATTCGACATAAAGCAGAATTGTTAAATCTAATTGAAATGTGACAATTGATTGTCAAATTGACAAATTATGAACGAAAATCTCTGTTCGGTTAAGAATGAAGCACCCTGTATTTTTGACTGAATTAAAGGACTGTAATCATGATTTCTATTTTAAAAAATTGTTCGTTTTCACGTGCATTATCACTCTTTTTGTTGCGTCTATGCTTCCTAATACGCACTGCATATCCACAAAAACATGTGCGCTTACAAAGAATTATCTAGCATTTACAACTTTCGTTTTTCAGATTCATAACACACATCCTAATCAGAGAAAGATAGACTAAATTATTTTTCATCATTAATGTTATTCCAAAAAGAAGTTCTTCAAAGTACTTTCTCACTGTAAAAAAAAGACAAATGTTTTTCAATCTACAAAAATATGATATAGTCACGAATGGAAATATAATATAACGTCCGACGAGTCACCTACACTGTAAATTAAAATGTCTGAAATTCAGACACTTAAGTGTCTGAAACGGGCTGTTCAATTTTCAGACATTTTAAAATGTCTGAATTTCAGACACTTCAAACGTCTGAATCTGATCCATTCCTTTGTAAGCATCATAAGTAGCCATGTTTGACCATGTTGAATCCTGGAAAAATATTTGGCTGTGGTCCTGCCCCCTCCACCCCCTTACAGCTTGATTTTTTTTCTTGGTGCTCCCAATTTTGGTATGCAATTTTCGTTAAGCTGATAATTTAAATCTTTTTTGCGAGATTGTATTGATTAAATCAATATTTTGAACTTCAGGAATAGAACAAAATTAAAAACAAAAAAATATTTGTTTAAATATTAGATTTTTCTTTATTTGTTTTGTTTTTTATCTTATTTTACTTTAAAAGTTCAAAATATTGATTGTAATCAATACAATTTCGAAACAGATTTAAAATATAAGCTTTACAAAACAAAGCGTGTTTACTTTGCAAAAAAATATATTAAATTTGGGGGTATTAAAATCGTAGTGAGATGGGGCACGATCCAGTATGCCCATGCTTTAATCAAGAAGTTCTTTTGCAAAAAACGCAACCCTGCATTATAGTTATCTAAATTGAGATGTCCGGTATTACGAAGTATCTGTTGTGGAGGTTAATGGACATTCCTGAATAGCGGACACCTCTAGCGAATACTTTTTTAATCCGCAAGGTACAATATTTGTACATTTTTACCTCACAAAAGCAGACATCTTTGATTATTGGACAAATTCCGCAATCCCGCAGTGTCCGCTATTAAGGACTTTTAAGGTACATGGATAAATATATATATTTTTTTATAATCTTGTCCTACACTAAAAGTTCAAAATATTTAATATACTCGGTTGAAGGTCGAAAAAGATTTAAAATATCAGATGTACGAAAATTGCAAGTAAATTCCCCTCCCCCCCCCAAAAAAAAATAAAAAATAAATATAAAAATTCATATAATTTAAGAATTAGATTTTTTTTAAATTATATTGCCACATAGACAATTTTAAATATATATCGGATGATAATCACAACAGCTATTTAACTATGAATAAAAAAAATAAATATTCTGCTTTAATAACATTGAGAAAAAAAATTACTTCGGTATTTTATTAAATATATTTTGTGTTTTTAATCTTGTCCTACTCTAAAAGTTCAAAACTTTCATTATAATCACTGCTAGATTTAAGATATCAGCTTTACAAAAATTTCATACAAATCCCACCTGCCTCTCCCCGAAAAAAAAAATCAAAATCCTTATCATTTAAAAATTAGATTTTTTTAAACTTTATATTGCCACATGGGCAAGTTTTTATGTTGATTAGAGGGTAATCACAAAAGCTATTCAACTATTAATAAAAATAAATAAATAAATATTCTATATTAATAACATGAAGAAAAAACAAGTTATAGTTTCCAAACTTCTTTTATCTTAAATATATATCTTAATATCTAATTGTCATTTTTGTATTTTTCGTATAAGTCTATGTTTCGTCTTCTACATATTACCTTTTATTTCCTGTTAAACAAGTTTTTGAATGGGTTAATATTTACAATATTAAAAAATAATTATTATGATTAATTAAATTTTGCATTATTCTCATAACCACGTAATTAAAGATTACAATTCGAGGATTTCGCACTGCGCTACATCTTTTATATTTAGTGCTTTTTCCGTGATTTGAGGTTAAATGGGAGTACCATACTGTAGATGTATCATTATCTTTCCTATGAGCTAGAAAATCCTTTTCATTAGACATATTTAACGCAAAATAAATATAAAGGCACGAAAAGAAAGAAGTCAGCACATAATAATGAAGATGACTATGGTACACAAATGCAACGCTTATCAGTAAATTCTGATTCGAAAATGACTTACGGAGTGGAAGATATTTCCTACACGCGCAGCGAAATCGAAATAAACAAATGATTTCGTTTTTCCTGACTAATAATTGAGCGGTTACGAAGTGAATACGAATTAAAATCACAGAACTTCAGTTTTTGCAAAAAACGAATTATAATATACGCGTACTTAAAAACAAACTGTCAGTTTGAATTACAACGTACACCAACTTCGAACGAAAAATATCTAAAACGCATGCGCAACTGAAAATGCACCCTGGTGTTTATTGTGTAGAATGAACGGAAGAATCAAAACGCCTTAAATTAAGACACGTTTGAAGCAAGGAAGTATCTTAAAATAAGACGTTTGCGGATATTTTAGACGCTATTCTCAGTTCGTTTACACCATGATCATAGTAAGAGACTTATGTATCTTAAATTAAGACATCTATAATGTCTTAATTTTCAGATTAAGACACTTAAGTGTCTAAAATTCTTTTTCAGTCACATATGTGTCTAAATTTAAGACGCTGCTTCTATTTGCAGTGTAAGGTTTCGAAAAGCGTTTCTTTATTTTTAGAAAACGCAGGATTGAAGAGATTTTTGAAATTTAAAGAAGCATTTATAAAAAACGAAGTTTTTTCTGCTGGCCGTATTTTTCAGGAACTTTTCCGAGTAGCTTTTACAGTGCAATAATCAGTTTCACAAATCGAAATATCACTTTTTCGGATGCAATGAATTCTCAAGTAAATATTTTCATGTTTAACAGACAAATATACAAAATTAATAGCATTAACGTTAACATTAACATTAAAATTAAAATGCTTACCGAGAATGGAAATCACCGGTTTTCTGGGTAAAGAAAACTGGTGAATGTATTGTAAAAGCTACTCGGAAACGTTTCCGATAATTACGGGCAGCTAATAAAAATTTACTTATTCAAATTCTTCTTTAAATTTCCAAAATAAATTGTTTTTTCCAGATTTCTAAAGATAAAGGAACACTTTTCGGAATCTTGGGTGACTCGGAAGGGGTTATTGTACATTTTCGTTCGTGATTATAGCGCATTTTCGCAGACTAAGAAACATTTGTCTTTTTACAGTACACATGAATTCAATAAAAATTAAAAAAAAAAATTGATAGAAAATAGTCTATAGAGTCAAAACACTGTATTTAAAAACTGGTGTCGTGAAGGAATGTTCACCTTGTTATTAATAGAAACTTTAAAACATACATATAATTACTTAAAAAGGTGTTACAAATATATAAAGATATTATTTAATATAACCCTGAGATCCTTCGAAACGCACACGCGTTCATTTTCAAACAGGAAAAGATAACTGACTAGAATAGAAAACAATTAAAAACAAAACAAAATACTACGCACGCGCAAGCGAAGTTCAGTCCATTGCTCTAGAGAGGGGTGAAAAGCTGTATTCATATTTTCAGGAGCTCTGGAAATACCTAGGAGATTATACCAAACCGCTGGAATACTATAAGAAAGGACATCATTACAAACAGCATCACTCTTAAGTAAAATCTCAATGGGTTCACGGATTATTAAAGAGTAATGGTTAGATGTTGAAATGATCATTTTAGTTTTTGGAAGTTTATCTTAATATTTTCTTTTTGATGCAATCTGGATAAAGCTGTACTTGGTCTGTCAACAAACCAAATCCACGTTCCCTTAAACGAAACACATTTAGTTTAATTTTTGTTGATAAATTAGAATTATGCAATTTTTTTGTAAAAAAAATTATACAAATTTATGTAAATAAAAACATGTATAATATTCACTTATAAACAGATTAAGTAAAATAATGCTATAAAAAGTGATAAAATATCTTTATTAAGATTAACGATCGTTTCGTCGCACCAACACGACATTTTCAAAATCATTCACGATAGAAAATATTTTCACATAATTTAAAAAACAATAAACATAGTAAACAATGTCACGAGACATGATGCATAATGAAAAACATTGCAAACATAAAATTAAATAAAAAATTAAATTAGCTATTTGTGAACGTGGATTAATTTTCATATAATTTAAGAAAATAATAACATGGTAAACAATATCACGAGACAACATGCATAATGAAAAACATTGCAAAGCATAAAATAAAAATAAAGTTATCTTGGCTATTTGCGAGCGTGGATTAATTTTTACTATTGTTATTAAAATTACATAGCATCTCTTTCCAAATTTTAGGTAAATCAAGGGACACTGAATCATTGCAAATATTCTTGTTACGTAAAAATATCTCTATTGAATCTCGGATTACGGATGGTAAATAAAATCTTGATGTATAAATTAACTTGCTATTTTAAAAATCGATCTGTAACGGTTCTTCGCTGCATAATCTGGCCAAAGCTGTGGTTCTTCTATTGTATTTGATGTCTGCTATATGCTCTTTGATTCTGGTTTTAAGTTTTCTACTTGTCATACCTACATAAAACTGCTTTGTTCCATCTTCTTTCGTGAAAGGTAATTCGTATACTCCTGATAACTGGTTTGACTCTTGCATACTATATTTTTTTAATTTCATAGAAGGTTTTGCGACTTGGGAGATATTGAATTTATTGAGTTTCCAGGTTTCTTCGAATGTTTGAAATATAAACTCAATAAATTTAATATCTCCCTAGTCTCAAAACCTTCTATGAAATTAAAAAATATAGTATGCAAAAAAATAGATCCAATAGCGTGAAACTAGTTATCAGGAGTATACGAAATACCTTCCACGAAAGAAGATGGAACAAAGCAGTTTTATATAGGTATGACAAGTAGAAAACTTAAAACCAGAATCAAAGAGCATATAGCACACATCAAATACAATAGAAGAACCACAGCTTTGGCCAGATTATACAGCGAAGAACCGTTACAGATCGATTTTTAAAATAGCAAGTTAATTTATACATCAAGATTTTATTTATCATCCGTAATCCCAGAATCAATAGAGATATTTTTACGCAACAAGAATATTTGCAATGATTCAGTGTCCCTTGATTTACCTAAAGTTTGGAAAGAGATGCTATGTAATTTTAATAACAATAGTAAAAATTAATCCACGCTCGCAAATAACCAAGATAATTTTATTTTTATTTTATGCTTTGCAATGTTTTTCATTATGCATGTTGCCTCGTGACATTGTTTACCATGTTATTATTTTGTTAAATTATATGAAAATTAATCCACGCTCACAAATAGCTAATTTTATTTTTATTTAATTTTATGTTTGCTATGTTTTTCATTATGCGTCATGTCTCGTGACATTGTTTACTATGTTTATTGTTTTCTAAATTATGTGAAAATATTTTCTATCGTGAATGATTTTGAAAATGTCGCCGTTGGAGCGACGAAACGATCGTCAATCTTAATAAAGATATTTTATCACTTTTTATAGCATTATTTCACTTAACAAATTTATGTATTTAAATTTTAACATATAAATTTAAAAAAACATCATTTGCACAATTCGCCAAACACAAAATGCGTTAAATAAAAATAGACATTAAAAATTAAGGATTTTCAAAATTTACTAGTTATCAGAAATTTTATCTTCTATTCTCGCTGCGGAAATTCACCTTTCTAAAGTTATGCCTTTCCTTCTAATTAAATATTTCAAAATAACAAAATTGGCACGTTTCTAACTAAAACTGAAATATGAACTTTTTTTCTTTAAATAAATTTCCATTCAACATCGTATCATATGGTTTCATAAAGCTGCATTTAAAACTTAAAAAGTTGTTCCGCTATTTGAATTAATTCAACTAGAAGAAATGCGTTTCAAATAAACCGAAACTCTTTGAACGTTTCAAAATCTCTTTATAAAATCTTTTTCATATTTTAATGGAAAAGGTGTCGTTTATCTTAGTCGAATTGGTTAACTAGAAAAATATTTTTCACTAATACTCCAGTTAATTTTATTTTTAAAAAGACGATATTATTTGTCAGCTTCATTTGATATATGAGTAAATATTCTGAGCGTGATTATGTTGTTAAACTAATAATTTTGCCGTGCAAAGAAAGAGATAATTTAATGTGGCATAACTGCGATGTTTTTTGTAATACAGGGTGTATCAAAACACATCGCTCTTTGAAAATTTCAAAGCTCTTATAGAAAGTTTTTGATATTTTATTAGGAAATGAGTCATGTGTTGTGTTAGTTCAATTGTTTAATTATAAAAAAACTTTTACCTAATTCTCAAGTTAGTGTTATCTTTACTTGTAAAAAAACGACCTTATTTGACAGTGTTACTTCAAATACAAGTAAATATTCAAAACATGATTATGCTAATAAATTAATAATTTTGCCATGAAAAGAAAGATATGATTTAGTTTATCAGGATTGCAATGACTTTTTAGACAGGATGCATCAAAACTCATTTACAAGACTATTTTTAATACGTAAATGTTGACTCAGAAGTGTTTTAAAATATTCAAAATTTACAAGGAGGTATCAAAAGTAAAAAAATCATTTATCTAAATTAAAGCGGGATTAGCCCACCCTCCTTCCCCCCCCCCTTTATACTTAATCAATGAACCCCCAAAACAAATCAATGAAGCGCCTTATTAGAATGAACCTAGAAAAAAAAAATTTGAAGCAAATCGGATATTTGTATCAGGAGTTATCTCATTACGTACATGCGTACATACATACAGAACCGGCGGGCACATTAGCTCTAAGGCTTTGATAGCCTTGTAAAATAGCTATTACTATAATACAGTTGGAAAAAGAAACCTAAAATTTGGCATTGTGGCTGATTTTAAGATGTAACTACCCCTAAGAACTGTTTCGAAAAAAATTTAAATTTAAAAAGGGGAAACGAACGGAGAACTTTCTAAAAACGCTCTAAATTACGTTTTGAATGGAATTCTTAGAGCGTGAACTTTAAATTTGACATGATTGTTACTTTTATGAACATTTCCTAATAAATTCGAAATTCAAAAGAGTGCAAGAGCAGAGAATTTTCTAAATTCAAATTTCTCTGATACTATTCGGGATAGAAACCGGCAATTTGGCATGGTGGTTACTTTTCAATACTCGCTAAGAACGGTTTCTGAAAAAAACAAAAATTTTAAAGTTCCAAACGATAGAAAAGTGTTCTATGAACGTTCTAAATTATGATTTATTCGGAATTGTTAATGCTAGAAACGTAAAATGGGATATGTTCCCTACTTGTTAGTCTGAAGGGGATACGTATCCTTTAAAATTTTCAAAAAATCGATTTTTTGTTTTTTAATTCATTTGACAGCTAATATTTTTCTGAATAATTTGCCACAAACCGCATCAAAATATCTGTAAAATAGCGCTCGTGATAGTAAACAATCTAAATTAGCCTTAGTCAGTTTCAAGCGAAACATTTATGTTTAAATTGATTTTTCTCAAATTCGATATTTTTTCACTTTCCCGCATTATAACTCCAAATCCACTTAAGATAAAGATTCGAAACTTTATATATTTCTTTACTAGATCCTTTTCTTCAATCTGAACTAAAATCTAAGAAATTTAACAAAAATTATTGAATGTATAGGTATTCGAGTGACAAAATTATCAACATTTTCATATTTCTATTTTAAAAATCAAAAAACTTTAGAAATTTTTTGTTTATTCATTAGATTTTAGTTCATTTTATTTTTGTAATATTCTCAAACTTATATTAAAAGTTTCAAAGTTCTAGAGGGTATAGATCTTTTTAAATCATGCAGGCAAGCTATATACAGTGTGTCCACGTATAACCTGACTGACCTTTATTTTCGCAACCGTTGGTCCTAGATGCATACTTCCAATTACAAAAATGGTTTAAATAAGGTAAAGAATTATTTTTAAACCAATTTGGATCACGAAAAACATTTATTATAAAATTACTAAATTAAAATTTTTATTCGGTCCCCCGGTCTTATAAGTGATATTTAATAAAAATTTACTGTGACACTAACAAAAAATACAAAAAAGTCCCCTTAACTAACATTAAAATTGACCGAGTTATGAAACTTTGAAATGTATGACTTATACCACTTTTTTGCAGCTCAAAACAGATGATTTCTGCCATGCTTTCAGGGGTCATATATAAAGTACTTAAACTTATTTCAAGGTATCTGCGCTTTGAAACAAATCGTACAAATATTACGATTAACTTTTATTAATTAAGTTTCAGATTAGTTACAATAATTGTATTTTAACATATGTTGTATTTTGTAAGGATTTCAGGCATTGATTTTTTTTTAACAAGAATTATGTTATTTTAATAAGGTTTTATTTAATTTGCAACGATCATCTTTCCAGTTTAAATTTTATACTAAAACATTAACTCACTTTCAAATGTCTGATCGAAGTTAAATTTTATATACTGACTTAAATCCGATGACAATGCTATATTAATATGATTTTCGACACTTACCATCTCATACATCCTTATATTAGAGGATAACACAAAAAATTTCAGATAGATTACCGTCAACAAGTTTAAGAAAGAGTTTTAGATTAGATAATAGAAACCTGCGATGGTTGTGTTCTTTAACTTTTATAATTACATTTTATGTATTTTTTAACGCTGAATAAAAATATTACCTTCACATTTAACCATCATGTCATGATTTTTCGCAAATCGTAAATTTCAAGGTTAAAAAATAGCGAAAAATCTAATACTAAAAAATAGAGACTTTTAAAATAAGACTTTTTAATTCAGTTTAATTTTATTTAATTCAATAATTTATTCAATTTTTTGGCTTATACTGAGTTTCTTACAGCTAAACAGCTCAGGGGTCCGATGAGGTTCGAAGGGGAGGGGGGGGTGTCAATTTTAACTTTAAGATTTTAAACTTTGAAATTTGCGATTTGAGAAAAATCCTTACGTGATGGTTTAAAATGAGAGGCATTTTGGGATTCAGCGCTAAAAAATACATGAGAATCAATTTTCAAAAACTAAAAGACATGGTACAACACAAAGAAGTGGTTGAAAGACAGTGTAATCTAACAGCATTTTAAAAATATGTATCATTTTATAAAGAATTGAGGCTGTTGTTTTTCGTCCTTTTATGTAACAAAAATTCTGTTTTTTTTTATTATATATTTGTTACTGTGAAAGACCGAAATCTGGAGAATGTCGACTTTAACCGGTGGATGTCAACATTAACATAGTCGCTTGGTATATGTCCGAAATATTTGTTAAATATCCTTATTTCTGGCTTACACTGGTGGAAGTCGACATTCACCATACAATAATGGTGAATGTTGAATATGTCGGAAATTTGCATTTACTTCTCCGTGTTTCAGGTTCGATCATTAATTTTTAAATCATAAAAACATTTTAATCGTCTGTAATCCAAAGGTATGCTGCACGCATATTCACAATGTTTACTCGGTTCGAATTCAACACAGGTATTTCCGTATATTTTTTCTGGTATGAAATTTTGAATATTCTGAAACACATATACAGACGATTGCTATCTCACATAAGCTTTGAATTATTATTTAACCGGTTGAGTGCGGAGCAGCCGGATAGCGCTCCTCTTGTTATGTGCCAAAATTTCAGGAAGCGCGATAACGCTACTCTTGTTATGTGCCACAATTGCGGGAAGCGCGATAGCGCTCATTTTAGTTTATTCTAAAATTGCGGAGAGGGCGATAGTGCTCTTATTTGTTGTCTCATTGTGGTGTGCATTTAAGTTGGTTGCACTAGCGAAGCCTGCGATTTCTGTGTATATCGTCGACTTACAAGTAATTTTTTACTATACAACCCATGCACATTCGCATTTTTGGCATATATCCACAAGATTTGTTCCGCACTCAAATGGTTAATCCATTCGGGGCCTAGCATCCTATTAAGGGGTCTCAGGACTCTTAAAGCTTTAAAATTTCCGAAACTTTAAATTTTTTTTATATGTTAAACTCGTATATTTTCTGAACATTTTGATATAATTGTTTCCTTGAAATTCCCTTTAGAACAGAAGTTGTGGGTTTTAGAATTATACATGCTCAACAGCTGAAGCGGGGTTTCCAAGACTTTGAAGTCATTTTTCTCAAAATGACGTTTTTGGGCATAATGCGCACGATATCTCAAAAACTCCTGATTTTTTTCATGACATTTTCAAAACATGTGTTTCTTATTAGTCTGTATAAACTGAACGTAAAATTTCCTTTTTACCGTTCAAAAAATATTTTTTTAAGTGATTATACCATTGAAATTTTCTAAATTTTGCATTAGCTAAATACAACTTTGTATTACAACTATAAAAATGCTTTAGATACAAATTTATTTAGATTCAGGGTAATTATTATAATCTGAAGTATAGGACCAAAATTTTCGTTCTAGTTGCAAAATTTACTTTGTAATCGTGCGCATAATCTGTTATTCCGATTTTCTGCATCTTTCATCTCAATAAAAATTGTGTCTTAAAATCAAATACGTTTAAGATATTAAATGTTGAAAATGGTCTTTTATTTTCATTTTTTCCAATTTTAAGCGTCTTGAGACTTGAAATGATCATGTCTTTCCACTGAGTATTATTTTATCTTAACAAGTAGTTTTGTTATTATCTCCATATGATAATGATAGAATCCTAATTCTAGTAATGTATCCATTCAATTCTCTTTTTTTTTACAATATAGAAATAGTTTACTTAAGTTTTATACATTTTACATATTTAATGGAATGATTGTGTTTCTGTTTTTTTTTTATAACCACTGTTTCCTCCTAATAGTATTTTTGCCATAAGAATTCTGATAACAAATAAGGCAAAGATTACTATTCGTTAATAAATATTATAAAAATCTTGAAATGTAATCACCCGAAAAAACTGTTTCAGGTATATTGGTTATATTGGCCAATATTTTTAGTCATCGCGAACAGAGTTGGCAATTTAGCGGAAATTCTGGATTCAAAATATCTACCACTTTTTTTTAAATGGCAATTTTCGTTATATTTATTCAACGAAAGTCTGCCATTAAACAAAGCGAAAATTATTATTAAAAAATTCAGGTATTTTTTTAATATAAAATTACTCTTAGTTTTCAATACTAATCGCTAACATTTGAACTGAAATAGCAATATTGAAAAAATATTAGGCTTACTGTGGAAATATTTGTAGTGAAACGTGAATGCTGCATAAAGGTTGCTGTACATTGTAATAATGTCTAACAAAACGTCAATATTGTAAAATTACTTACTCTATGTTGGAAATATTAATAGTGCAATCGCAAAAAAATTTTTGAAAGCACTGCACAAATATGTACAAACTGTAAGTTGAAACATTTGAATGAAAGTAGGTTTTATTTGCATAAGTTTTATTTTATCTCATAGAAACAAATAAAATATGTAAATTTTATTAACTTAAGCGAAAATTTTGAACATTAAGAAAAAAAAAATGAACGTAACGGATAATGAAGTCAAAGGCATTTATCATACGTTTTAATGTTGACTTCCGGCATACCTTTTCACACTTTCACATGTATAATATTATTAGAATTAGAATTAGAATACTATCATTACCACATGGAGATAATAACAAAACTAATGGTTAAGGCAAAATAATACTGAATGAAAAAACGTGTTCTCTTAATCGCTTGAGGGGCGGTGGAATATATTATATCCCACCTAATTTTAATCAAGATTTGCACCAGAAACATGTAATTACACATTTATTTTATAACTTTGATGGAAAGAAGTTGTAAAAAAGCTTTTCCTTATTTTGAAAAAAAAAATTTGTATATTCCGGTGTGAAATCAACATTACGGAAACACAATTATTTGTCCCTGAAAGGGTTCATGGGACACTTCACCCCGAACGAGTCAAATAATAATTTCATGACTCCATGAATAGCTATCGGCTTCATATCATTAGTACTTCCGAATATTCAAAGGGAAAAAAGATGACTGACTGAATAGAAATACATTTTAAAAATAAAAACAAAAATAGTACGCATGCGCAAGTGGAGTTCAGTCCATTTCTCTGCAGAGGGGTGAAAAGATCCCTTCATATTATCAGGAGGTCTTGAAATATTTAGGATATTGTACCAAATTGCGGGAATATTATAGTAAAGGACATCCTTACAAACATTATCACTTCTAAGTAAAATTTCAATGGATTCACGGGTTATTGACGAGTAGTGGTTACTCGTTGAAATGATAATTTTAACTTTTTCGAAGTTTATCTTAATATTTTCTTTTTGATGCAATCTGGATAAAGCTGTATTTGGTTTGTTAAACTTGATATCAGAAATGGGATCCTTTAATCTTTCCTTACATTTTCGACATGTCATACCAATATAAAATAAACTCTTATGCTGTTCTGTGCTGAATAGGATGATGTAGACTCCTGCTTTTTCATATTCGGGAATAGGATCAATTTTACTGTGAATCAATTCTTTCAATTTTGTTGGAGGTTTAGCTATTAAATTAATATTATATTTTAGTAATGCATATCTCAATATCTTATAAAGCTGTGGTACATAATTAAATGTGCAATAAATAGACTTGCTCAAACTTAATTCCTTCTTCTGTCTTGGTTGTTTTGCTTCATTAACTAAATTATTAATGTATTGAGGAGGGAAATCATTCTCAATAGCAATTTGTTTTATTATACTAATTTCCTTTTCTAGGTATTTATCTGTACAAACTTCGAAGGCACGTTTAACGTAAAACCTGTAGGCAGCATTTCTATATGAAAATGGTGAGTTACAATCAAAAGGAGATTTTACATCAAAAGGTGAGTTCACAATCACGACTCACTGCAGTATTTATTCAATATAAATTAGGATATTGAGCAAAAAAATGAAATGTAAGAAAACATTGCGCGCACCATCAAACCTAGCATAAAACTGACAAAGCTGACTGACTCGCAGTAGAACAAAGAATTTGGCGACAGCGGTATTTAACAGCCTCTCTGTTAAATACCGCTTCTCTTTTCGACCTCCACCAGAGCATATCTGTGCTTGTCGACATTCACTGGTGATGGTCTGAATGTACAAGAATGTAATCAAATATTCGGTCTTTCACCGACGTTTTTGGTATGTGTTGACATTCACTGGTTAAAGTCGACATTCTCCAATTTCGGTCTTTCACGGTAACATATTTATTAGAAATTGTTAGATCTGCATTGTTTTCTATAAATAGTACGCTCCAATTTATTTCCATAACTATTCTTTATTAATTTAATATCAAGGAAGGATAAAATACCCTCTTTCTCAATTTCTAACGCAAACTTTATCTTTGTATCCAACTCATTAAGTTTTAACAGGAAATTATTTAAAGACCGCAAATCAAGATCCCAAATTATGAAAATGTTATCTACATATCTTATCCAAATTGATGGCTTGATTTCAAAATCTGCCATAAAATCTGCCTACAGGTATTGCGTTAAACGTGCTTTCGAAGTTTGTACAGATAAATACCTTAAAAACTAGATTAGTATAATGAAACAAATTGCTATTGAGAATGGTTTCCCTCCTCAACACATTAATAATTTAGTTCATCAAGCAAAACAACCAAGACAGAAGAAGGAATTAAGTTTGAGCAAGTCTATTTATTGCACATTTGATTATATCCCACAGCTTTATGAGAGATTGAGATACGCATTACTGAAATATAATATTAATTTAATAGCTAAACCTCCAACAAAATTGAAAGAATTGATTCACAGTAAAATTGATCCTATTCCCGAATATGAAAAAGCAGGAGTCTACATCATCCCATTCAGCACAGAACAGCATAAGAGTTTATTTTATATTGGTATGACATGTCGAAAATTTAAGGAAAGATTAAAAGAGCACATTTCTGATATCAAGTTTAACAAACCAAATACAGCTTTATCCAGATTGGATCAAAAAGAAAATATTAAGATAAACTTCGAAAAAGCTAAAATTATCATTTCAACGTCTAACCACTACTCGTCAATAATCCGTGAATCCATTGAAATTTTACTTACAAGTGATAATGTTTGTAACGATGTCCTTTTCTATAATATTCCAGCAATTTGGTACAATATCCTAAATATTTCAAGACCTCCTGATAATATGAACTGATCTTTTCACCCCTCTGCAGAGAAATGGACTGAACTCCACTTGCGCATGCGTAATATTTTTGTTTTTGTTTTTAAAATGTATTTCTATTCAGTGAGTCATCTTTTTTCCCTTTGAAAATGAACACGTGTGTGTTCAAAAGACCTCGGGTTGCATTAAATAATATTTTTATATGTTTTTGTCACCTTTTAAGTAGTTATAAGTATATTATAAAGTTTATTATATTGCAATGTCAATTTTACTCTTATCCGTTTTTGTAATATATCTGACGGAATTCTATTTCTACTAAATTTGTGAATGACCCCTAATTTGCAGCAAAAGTATGCTCCAACTTTAAATAGCTATTACTTGGTCATTTTTAATCGGAGAATAACGGGACTGTTTTTGTCTTACTTGTCAGTGTCACAGGAAAATTTTACTAAATATCACTTATAGAACAGGGGGACCGTATAAAAATTTAAATTTCGTAACCTTTTAATAAATGTTTTACTTGACCCAAATCGCTTTAAAAAAAAATTCTTTACCTTATTTAAACCATTTTTGTAATTGAAAATATATGTATATGGCTAACGGTTGCGAAAATAAAGATCGGTCAGGTTATACGTGGACACATTGTATATTATCATTAATTTTTAAAAAATCATGCATTAAATAATAATTTTTATTAATTAATTATACAGTGTTTAATGCAAATTATACATTATATTGAATAGAGAAAATATTATAGTATTAACAAAAAAAAAGCTGAGGTGGTTAGTGCAAACATGAGTGCATGGGGCCACTTTAAACATTTTTCTCCGAAATCAAATTTTTCATGCGTTTAACTCTTTATGTACTGAATTATGAATTCATGAAAATTTTATCTTCTAATGCATTTTTCATGAATCTTTGAAACTACATTAAAAGTTTTACATAATCACTTAATAAATTTTATAAGGATTTTATAAGGATTGAAGGATTTAGAAGGATTAATTAAATTTGAATTTATAGGGATTTTGTGCAATATTTATAACCCCTTTCAAATATTTTATTTAAATATTTCCCTCAGTGTTTTGTAGAATTAGGAAATGTATAAATAAAATGTTCTTACAATAGAAATATAGACATATTTCCGAATTGAAA
Organism: Maratus speciosus; assembly: GCA_963932465.1. Classification (NCBI taxonomy): domain Eukaryota; kingdom Metazoa; phylum Arthropoda; class Arachnida; order Araneae; family Salticidae; genus Maratus; species Maratus speciosus. The sequence continues at coordinate 196,141,242 of OZ010800.1, read as the reverse complement.
AAGTATCCCCCCCCCCCCCACCCCGCTCCTCAATATAAGGAAGCTGAAAAGATGCAAAAGCAAAATAAATCATCCTTTTAAAAATGTTTTTATAAATTATAGCAGTTTCTAAAAAATTTGAAATTTAAATGGATGCAGGCTTTAAAAACGTTCTAAAATAGCATTTTCTGTAATACCGTAGAGGCCTGAATTTTGGCGTGGTGGTTACTTTAAAGTTGTAAATGTTCGCTAAGAACTGCTAGTAAAAAACTTAAAATTAAAAAAGGTTAAAAAGAACGGAAAACGTTCTAAATACTGTCTACATTATGATTTTTATGGGATTGTTAGGGCTAGTAACTTGAATTTTGACATGGTTGTTGTTTTTAAGCCGTAAATACTTGCAGAGAACGTTTTCAAATAAATTAAAAATTTAAAACGGTGCGGGAGCAAAAAAAAATCTAAAATTTTTCATTTCTATGACACAGTTCTGGATAGAATCGTTAAAGCTAACATAGTGGTTAATTTTAGAGCACTAAAAACTGTTTCTAAAAATCGAAAATTTTAAGGGGGAGTAGAAAGCTTTCTAAAAACGTTCTAAATTACGGTTTTAATGGAATTTTTAGAGCAAGAACTTCAAATTTGAGATGATTGTTACTTTTAAGATGGAAATTTTCGCACAGTTTCTAAAAAATTCGAAAATTAAAAGGTTGCAAGAGCAAAAATCATTCTACAATTGCAATTTCTGCGATACTGTTGCGGCAAGAAACTTAAAATTTGAATGGTGGTTACTTTTCATATGTAAATACTCGATAAAATCTGTTTTTAAAAAGAATCGAAATTTAAAAGTGTAAAATGAGTTGAAAGCTTTCTAAAAATGCACTAAATTACTATTTATTTGGAATTCTTAGCCCTAGAAATTTTAAGTTTTCCATGATTGTTACTCCAGTGGCTGAGAGGTTCTGCTCTCGAAGCTGGTAGACGGGAGGTGCTGGGTTCGAACCCAATCGCGCCCATCGGCCTAACCGTTTCGGAGTTTTCGTGGTTTTCTTCGAAACCTTGGATTTCCATGCGTAAATACGGATTAGGTTCCCTTAGAAAGACCCCCACGAAGGGCACTTCCCCCTAGGGCCTATATCCCAAGTGTAGATAATCGGCCGTCATAAATCAACCAATCAACCAACCATGATTGTTACTTTTAAAACGTAAATGTTCGCAGCGAACAATTGCTAAAAAATTTAAAATTTTAAAAAGTGCAGGAAAAAGTTTTATAATCAGTATTATTGGGATATTATTCAGGATTGAAATCTGAATTATGGCAGTTACTTTTCACATTATACGGGCTGGTTGACGCATTTATGCGTCATTTGTAAAACTATCGTTAAAAAATTCAAAATTCTTCACCAGAAAATTTAAATAGTTATTTTTGGTTATTATAATGGTAGATATTTCGTGAATAAAATAAACGAAAATTAGTATTAAAAACTTTCTGTTTTGAACTCGAAATTTCTGAATAAAAAAAGATCGACACATTTGGCAACACTGTGGCCTGCATAGAGTTAAGGTGTTAATGCTCGTTAAAAGCTGTTTCTTTTTTTTCAATTCCTACTATTAGTTCACACTCTCCCTATATTTATTTATTTATATATCTTGTTCAAATTTTCAGTCGTTAATGAAATACTTATTATTCATCCTATCAAGTTTTAAAAAAAAATTTTACTTTTACTGGATGACAATTGATGTTAATACAGTTTTTTCAAATATTAATTCGTTAATTAAAATTTAATTAATTAATTTTAGTTTTATTATGGGAGACAAAATGGCGGCCATTGGTTACTGAACAGCATTTAATGCATCTTCATATCTATAAGAAGAGTTAACATAGGGGGGATCCTGTTCTGCGGCCAAATACCGCCAAGTTTGTCGCCAACTTGGCGATATCTCTAATATGAAGTGAAACTTCCATTTAACGAAGTCTCATCCTTACACTTAAACATTTCGTTATGAAGAAAATTCGTTAAATAGAAACGAACTCAAATTCATAAAATTTGTAGAAGAAAATACACCTAAAATGGAAATATTGGAAAAATGCATTTTAGTTCTAACTGTAACTTTTTTTTATGTAATTTAGACGTATGAGAAAACTCTAATTAGAAACTAGAAAATAGGAATTCTGCTTTTTCAGAATTTAGTGTTGCCTCCGATGAAAAAAATATATATGTATATATAAATAGTACAAAACATATTTCAATTTTAAGGCTTAAAGCACACACTTTTATTTTATGTAAAATGACGTTATTCGCATCCGCTTAAGAATTCCACATTTACGATCCACTCTTAACCATCTACAGTAAAGCATGCATAGGATGCCACTATCGCAAAATAATACACAAATGCAGCAAAAACATGCCATCATTAAAGAAACTCGGCAGAAAAAAAACGGCTATCTAATGATTCATAGGCATTCTTTTGTTTGTAACATTAATATAGACGATTTCAGCCGTGACGTCAGTCCTGACGTTTTGGTTGGAAACTGACACCAAACAAACGGTTGCTATGTTGTATTTTCTATTCTGTTTGTGTGTTGCAGCTATTTCTTATATCTATATCCCACATCTAAGTGTTTTAATACTTATATATAGTGATATGTACTAGTAACATATTCCACGATTTATATTTAATAATCTCTAAAAAAAACATATAATAAAGAGAGATAAACAAAAACTGAAGCGTGGCGTAACTTTTCTCTTTTTTCTTAGTATTCGAAATCTTTAATTTTAAAAAAGTCTGTAATGTTACTTTGTACAAGTTTTTATAAAAAATACACTGTTCATAAAAAAAAAATTCCCACTTTTGTAAATATCCGAACAATTCATCTGTAACATTTTCGTGAAACTGGAATCCCCTTCTTATTGTATCGAAGGCTTTTAGCATTTCTTCTTATGAATGAAAATGATTAAATGAATAAATAATTTCATTTTCATACAATTCGCTGAAATAAATCCATACATCCATCAAAACAGCAACCTCTCCGTTTGAATTTTGTGCATGAACTAAAGTGGAATAAACTTCGTTATACAGAATATATTTTTCGTAATATGGAGGTTAATTTACACGTTAATGGTGTTCAAAGTCAGGGTTCAGCAGAAAATTTCGTTAAGTAGAAAACTTCGTTGAATAGGGACTTCGTTAAAGGGAATTTTCACTGTAGTTGTTACTTTTGAAACATAAATGTTCGCACAGAGCAGTTTCTTATATGTTTTATACCTTTAAAAGAGTGCAAAAACAAAAAAGTTCAAAAATTCCGATTTCTGTGATACTGTTTGGGGTTTTCTTATATGTTTTATACCTTTAAAAGAGTGCAAAAACAAAAAAGTTCGAAAATTCCGATTTCTGTGATACTGTTTGGGGTTTTCTTATATGTTTTATACCTTTAAAAGAGTGCAAAAATAAAAAAGTTCAAAAATTCCGATTTCTGTGATACTGTTTGGGGTTTTCTTATATGTTTTACACCTTTAAAAGAGTGCAAAAACAAAAAACTTCGAAAATTCCGATTTCTGTGATACTGTTTGGGGTTTTCTTATATGTTTTATACCTTTAAAAGAGTGCAAAAACAAAAAAGTTCGAAAATTCCGATTTCTGTGATACTGTTTGGGGTTTTCTTATATGTTTTATACCTTTAAAAGAGTGCAAAAACAAAAAAGTTCGAAAATTCCGATTTCTGTGATACTGTTTGGGGTTTTCTTATATGTTTTATACCTTTAAAAGAGTGCAAAAACAAAAAAGTTCGAAAATTCCGATTTCTGTGATACTGTTTGGGGTATAGAAGCCTGAAATTTGGCATGATGTCTTCTTATAATATGTAAATGCGTATTAAGAACCATTTCTTAACCCTTTATGTCCCAAATTATGAATTCATGAACATTTCGTTCTTCTAAAGCGTTTTTTCGTGAATGTTTGAAACTAAATTAGAAGATTTACACAATCATTTAATAAATTTTAGAAGGATTTTGCCTATTAAGATTAATTAACTAAATTTGAATTTATAAGGATTTTGTGCAATATTTATAACTTCACTCAAATCTTTTATTTAAAATATTTTTTTTAGTATTTTGTAGAATTGGGAAATGTATATATGTAATGCTCTTACAATAGAAATATAAAAATATTTCCGAACTGAAACTTTTCTCCCACAATCTTTCAACGTCAAGAAAGCTTAAATGATGCAAATGAAAAAGAAATCATCCTTTAAAGATATTTTTGTTTTTTACAATCACTAATGCTTTTGGAACAAGATAAAGTAAAGTATCTATAACTCATTATAAACAGTATTACTACTAATAGAGGTATTAAATGTATTTTACAAGTTATTTTAATGGTACAGTATAAAGTCTAAAGTTCGGACACCCAAAATTCGGACTTTCCAGCGGCAGTTTTCAAGAAAGAAGTGAAAAAAAACAAAATTGTTGAAACAAAAAAGGTCTAGAGCAAAGAAGCTTTTATTACTGAATCTTAATTCATGTCGATGTACAGAATAAAAGTAACACTTCTTAATGATATACCTAAGTTAATAAAGCAGCCCACATTAACTAAAATGTTCAATCGTTAAGAAAGTTACCAACTGCTCTGCTCAATAAGCACAAAATGTTTTGACACATTTACAAATTCATTTTTTAACAGAAAGATATAAAAATAGAAGGCCTGACTATGGAAGTGGTTTTGAATCGAACTGTGTTTTCCATTTTTTTAAAAATAAATTACCTATTGAGTTATAAGCGATTTTGATCACGTGACAAAGGCGCTTTTCACCATTCCTTGAATGATTATTCTTCTTTCGCGCGGCAGTTCGGTTCGAAACGCCCACTTTGACACTATTTTCTGAAAGATCTATTGTGTTTGCAAAAAAAACCGGAAAACACAGTTCGATAATGTAGTTTCCTTAAATAAATGTTTTTGTTTTACTTTTAATTTTGTTAGGATTTATTTAGTGAAAATGATTGTTTAATTTAGTATTAATAGTTGTCATATTCAAGTTTTAATATATGAACGTCATATTCTGCCTTTTTAACTAGTGAATTTTCCTTTTTCTTTTTATTTGAAAAGCAATATTTTATAAACCAAAGTTCGGACTTCGTAAAGTCCCGAGGATTCCAGACTTTAGACTTTGTACTGTACTTTAAAGTGCTTTTGGGGCATAAATGGTTAAAAACTGAATTTTAAAAATGTTGAAATTACAGTAAAACATTCTAAAAAAATTCTAAATTGCGACTTACAGCCGAAATCGGTTAATACGAGAAATAGAATAATTGTAAAATTCAAACACAAGGATAAGAAAATTCACTGTAATAGTAAAAATAGAAATTTGTCAACGTGAATTATCTTACTTTATTGTTTCATGATTCTGTGTAGCATTTCTTTCCAAATTTTAGGGAGCTCCACGGACACTGAATCATTGCAAATATTTTCATTGCGTAAGAAGATCTCTATTAATTCTCTGATGTTCCCGTCTGATGCAATGAAAAATGTCGAAATATTAATAAAGGCATTTTGCCTTTTAAAAAAAAATTATGTTTATCACTTATAGCAATAATTGAGTATTTTGATGAAAATGTTAATTCAATTATAACCCTTTAAGACCGGGAGATTTTTGGTAGAAATGAAAAATTTTGGTGGTTTCTCCTATTTAATAGGATCATGTTTGATTGAAACACATATTTTAAAACATACCCGATGTCAGGTTATGCCAAGAGAGGAACCAAGCAGTTCTGTAAGTGTAGACTCGACTTTAAATCACACAAAAAAAGGAAAATGTTTTTTTTTTTTTTTTTTTTTTTTGCGTTTTTATTACGATCATCTACACAGTTGTGTAGATCAGGTCTTAAATGTATAATACATATACGCTTTAATAATAGACTACCGAAGACAATCAATTTAAGGGTATTTTTATCTGAAAATAACATTCTTACATTTATGCAAACAAATATGGAAGACAAACATATTAGAATAAAATTATGTGTTACCTCTTTCAACTTGACAACGCGAGGTAAACGAAGAAGAAAATGTATGTACAGTTTATTACTTTCAATTTTTAGTTTTTTTTTTTTTAATCAATTTGTGTTCCTTCGTATTTTTGACTAGCTTATTACGGATAAAATTACTAGAGATCTACAGATATTTTAAACTAATCTTCGAATCTCTATATGCCTGCTGTGCTGCAATCTTGGGTTCTCTCTTCCTGCAATCTCCCAAATGTATTTGCAAAAGCAAAACAATTCTGAAAAATTGTTTGAAAAAAATAAAAAATTATCATCGAATAAACAAACAACACACAGATGAAATATAGATCGATATTTTATTTAGACTCTATCCCTTTTTTACTAAATTTACATCCTTCATAAAATTTAAATAACATATGAATTGAGAAAGACTGATACTTTGAGAAAAGAAGTTGACTTTCATTGCGTTTAAATGATTAGTTACTCTAAGAAATGAATGGTATGTAAAGAAAATGTATTCATATTGTCTTAGCACTCCCTGCTTACAAGGGCTCAACGAGAACTCATTTTAATTTGAATGAATAGATTATTTAAATTAGATATAATCTTTTTTTTTTTTTTTTTAAGAAACGATATCTACAAATAAACAACTTTTCAAAAGTTTTAAAAAAAAAGTTGTGGCAAAAAATGGTGTGATGTAAAATTTCTACTCTTACTCTGAGAAATGTATGGTATGTAAACAAAATGTATACATACTATGTTTGCTCCCTTCTTACAAAGTTTCTACAAGAACTCATTTTAGTTTAAATGAGTAGATTATTTAAATTATATATAATCTATTTTTTTTAAAGAAATGGTATCTACAAATAAACAACTTTTAAAGAGCTTTGAAAAAAGTTTTGGCTAAAAAATGGTGCGATATCAAACTTCCAAGCTTATGTTATGATACTTATTTAACATTTTCTATTAAAAAAAATTGCTATATGAAAGTCGAGCGTCTACGTATATGTTGATAGAAATCCTTCTCTCCTGTACTAAATACATCATAACGTGTTTCTGAAAATTGCATTTTTTTTAATTATGCATGGCGTCCACCCTTCCATATTTTACATAAATTTCTAAGCACCCAAGTTGGTAATTGTAAAACGTAATATGTATACTTTAGAAATAATTTCGAAATTCCGATTTTAACTATGTACAGATAAATTGAAAAAGAGTGATATTTTGAGAAAAGAAATTGATTTCACTACTTTTAAGTGATTAAAAAAGCAGTCATAATACGAATCCTTGTCATACGTCACCATTATCTTAACAAATTTCTAAGAATACAAATCCGTAAAGGAAAAGCTTAACATGTTTGCTTAAGTAAAAATTTCGAACTTCGTGTTTTAGCTACGGTTGGTTGGTTTTACGGGATTTTATGGCACAAAATCCCTTAAGGGACATGATGCGCCAAAAAAGAGTACTAAAACACAGAAAAGGTGAATATAAAACATGACATTTAAATAATAAATTATGGTAAAATGAAAATAGAAAAGCAATCTGGATGGGGTACCCCATGTTTTAGCTACGGACTTGGGTGCTTAGAAATTTGTATAAATCATGGAAAGATGACGGCCAATCTCTTCATGCATAATTTAAAAGAAAATTAAATTTTCAGAAACATGTTATAGTGTATTTGATACAGGAAAAAAGGATTTCTATCAAAGTATGCACTCGACTTACATATGGTAAATTGTTTAATGGAAATTTCAAATAAATACCATAATATAAGCTTAGAAATGTGATATCATACCATTTTTAGCCTCAACTTTTTTTCTTTTTATTTTCTTTTTTCTTTTTATTTTCTTTTTTAAGCTTAGACCTTTTTTTTACTTTTGAATTTTTTTCATTTTGGATAAAGTTATTTCTCGTTATTTGCAAAACAGGGATGTAATATGTTCATTTAATGATAATGTTACAAATAAAGTTAATTTTGCAAATAAATTTCGTGTAAGCTTGATAACAATATTTATATTTATACATATTATTATTGTACATTTATATTTATTTTAAAAACCTCATTCGTTTTAACTGTTTAGTTACAACATTTAACCTCATAATATTGTTCTATTTCCTAAGTTTTTATTTAATAAATTAAGCTGCAAAACATTCTTTCCTAAATTCAGTTTTTAATTAATTGTTAATTTATGATGATGTCCTCTCCTATTCTGCATAATTAAACAATAAAGACGATGAAAGTTTATCTCTTTGGGACATGAAATAACAAAAATTTATGCTTCTGGGGAATAGCAATTAGTTTCTCGATAATTATCTAAGTTATTTTTATTACACAATATTACTTTCGGTAATGATCTCAAAGAAAATAATAACATTTTATTTTGTCACTAAAAATGTAACATAAACGTAAATCAAAGTAATTGTTTTCAGCCCTCGTGAGACGCAAGGTGTTTATTGATTAATTTGAATACTAATTAGGAAAATTAATTAATACTTAGAGATTTTCTTATATTAATTAAATATAATGCTCGATTTAATAATTTTCAAATGATAAGGAAAATTAAGTTAAAAAATATAACAAACATAGAAATTCAAATTTAAAATCACGTGGAATCGTTTTTAAAAAGAGTATAATTTAAAAATCAAACAATTATTTTGTTATTAAAATTTAAATAAGGTGTTCGCTAATCAGAACGATAATCAGAATCTTTTCTACTTTGACTTACGTGTAAAGGAGGGAGTCTTTTACTCTTTATTAAATAAGAAGTAAATATTTGAACTATGTAAAATGACGTTGGCAGCCTAACGAGATTTTATTTAGTACTTGTAGCAACAATTTCGTCGAAACAAGTGCTACATCATAAGCTTCTTTAACTTTTTAAAAGTATTCGCATTCCGAAAATGTGGGTTAACCACTTCACCGGCTGCCCCGAGATAAGTCGGGGGTAAAAGCACTGTTTCCCCATACCTGTCGCCGGTGAAGTGGTTTTTTTGAAGTAGATAATATGCAGCATTTTATTGTACTTGTTACACAAATAAGATTTTAGTAAATATCAGGCCTTATGTGCGAATGTGTTTTCCCTATAAAAAAAAATATTTAAACTTTAAAAAAGCATAAAAGTGCACTTTTACATAAAATTTCATAAAAGTTTAATTTATGAAGTTTTATGCTTTGTGAAAAAGGTTTTTCACCAACTTTGTAATTTTTCGCTGTTGTATTCAACATAGTGATTCAAAACACAAAATGTATATATGAAAACATATAATGTTGGAATGTCACATTCACCTCAAACTATATCGAAATAAAATTAAAGAACTTGCTAAAAAGGCGCTATGTTAAAATGCCATAAATATAAAAGTCGTCACAAATATAAAAAAATGGTATTGCATAACAATATAGTTTTTAAAAACTTAAAAACTAGATTTAAGGACAGATTGAAAAAACAGTAAGTGATATCAATTTTTAAAAAGCAAAAATTTAAATATTCGTTTTAATGAAGCAAGAATCATTATCACATTTCATTAATAAAAGAATCTATAGAAATTTTAATAAAAAATAATAAGGCTATGAATGATAATATGTCGTATAACATTCCGGGTATGTGGGTAAAGTTTTCAAAATTGAAGAGGTATTGTTAAGCTTGGATACACTGTAAAAAAAATCCGACCAGTTTTCCTGTAGGAATCGGAAAAATAGTTGCCCTTATCGTACCGGAAAATTTTCCGACCCAGCTCGGAATAAAATCCGTAAAAAAAAGGAAATAGTCAATAAAACGGTATTTTACGGATTTTATTCCGAGCTGGGTCGGAAATTTTTCCGGTACGATAAGGGCAACTATTTTTCCGATTCCTACAGGAAAACCGATCGTATTTTTTTTACAGTGTAGAAATGTTCAATTTATTGCCTTTCCTCCCCCTCCATAGCCCCACTGTAAAATAGATTCACCTGGTTGTCTAGCCGAGGACGGAGTACGATTAGGCATTTTCAGTACTCAATCAAAGCTACGCTGATGAAGACCAAGGTCTGGTAGAAAGCGTTCGGCGCGAAATTTTGAAAGTTTTTAAGTTTTAAAAAAGTATATTGTTATGTAATAACATCTTTTTATATTTGTGACATTTTAAAATATTAAATAGTAACTTTTTAGCAAGTTCTTTAATTTTATTTCGATATAGTAAGTATTTTTTTTTTCGTTTTTTAATGAACATTGTAAAACAAAAACGGGCTAAATAACGGAGATTCTACTGGCAATCTAGACGTCAGCACTATTTCCGTATTTTTACGGAAATTTTTCCCCATAAATTACAGAAATTTTTCTGTTTTTCTGATTAAAAACGGAAAATTTTCTGTAATTTATGGGGGAAATTTTTCCGTAACAAAAACGGAAATAGTACTGGCGTCTATATCACTATCTTTAAAATCTAGTATAATATTTCCAAGAGAGATCATTTTTAATTGAAACATTTACACGCGAATATTGAAAATGAAATAAAAGTTTACAAAAATTAAATTAGATATGAAAATCAGTGAATATTAAATCGTATTTCAAGTGTAAAATTGGAATGTTTTTTAATGGTACAACGAGGATAAACATCAGTAGAGAATTTGCTGTCTAAAATGTGGTAATGATTGAGGGTAAAAAAAAAAAAGGTAGAAGAATTAACCCTTTGTGTCACCACGTTACTTATCTACAACATACCCAAATGTCAATATCTCTTATTACGTGGTCTTTAAAGGATGATTTTATTTATTGCTGATATCTTCCAACACAGCAATTAATATAAATTGTTCGTAGAATTCTCAACAGGCTGCGATACTGAGTTAATTTTTCATGCCAAAGTTTTTTTTTTTTTCATTTGAGCAGTTTCACACCGTGATTTCTAGAAAGAACTTCGTAAACTTTGTGAAGAGAAAAAGACTGAAATTCAGAAATAGATTTTTTACAAAGGTGATTCCATATACTTTCCAATTTTGTATTAGAAAATTTACAATATTAATGAGAAGTGTGTAGTTTTCTGTTTATCTTAGATGTGAAAAAAATTACTTTTTAGTGAAATTTTTTTAATTTTTTAATTCAAATTTTTTTTATTACTATTTACTTTCTTAAAATGATGTCTTAAAATCTTATTCTTAAACTTTGAGTAAATGGGGCATCCTCACAATCATATGACTTTTAAGTCCCTGAATAATAATTTTTATTTTAGTACATATTCTTGTGTTTTTCTTATTTCAAATACTGGGGAACATCCTATTGCATGATTGCATAACAATATTAACGAGGTAAATAAGTTTTGAACGATGTTGGGGGTCCAAATACCAGAAAATCTCCTATACCATTCCGTGTCCCTGATGCCGATTTCTAAGTTTGGAGCTGTCTGTATAAAATTGTTTCAATAAAAGTAATTCGACGTAATTTTTTTCCGTAACTGGGACAATTGGTTTACATAAATGTGTAGCAAAAAATTAACCTGCATACATTTTTACGGTTGACATATTTTTTTTTAAACTCTGCCTCTAGGTTTTAGATTCCTTACCGTCCCTCTTGCTAATCTTATACATAAAATCACTTCAGATGCAGCCACAGAATTTTTTTTCAAGTTTTTTTCTCATGCAGAAGTATGCTAGAGAAAGAATATCTAAAATTCTTTGACAGGAAATTTATTGCAGAATATAAATAATATATTAATCCAATATAAATAAATGTTTCTAAAAATTAATGAACATTGTGGGTATTACGTAGTCTTAACATGATTTGCCTAAAAATAGCAGTAATTTTCCTTACCGTCCCATCCTTACCAAATCTTTTTTTTTCCATTACCGTCCCTTTTTTCCTATACCTCCCCTTTTTTTTCGTCCGTCCCTTCTTTAACACCCCTTTAAGACAATGTTATACCAAAATTTTGTACTAAAAATACTACATTATTATTATTTATTATTTGGATGCAAATTCTTTATAAGTAAAAATTTAGAAGAAAATAGAAAGTTATAGCGGTAAAATGGTAAGGAAAATCAAACTCGCAACTTTAATTTAAACCTCAATTCAATTTTTAAAAAATTTCGCTGCTGACCATTTTTTCTTTATTTTGAATCATTAAGGCATTCGTCTATCAGATTAAAATGTTATTTTAGCAAGTTTAATTTTACCAGATTTTTATTCTTTAAAGTCAAAAGATTGTGAGAATGCCCTAAATATTTTTCAAATCAGAGTTATCGAGTCACAAAGGGTCAATTTATTAATCAATAATTTTTCGGTTGGAGGGGGGGGGGGAGAACGTCTTATTTGAATTATTTTTATTTTTTTAGTAATAAAAGAGCATGAATATCTGTAAATACAGAAGCATTCCTACAATCATAAAATACATTATGATAAACAGAATGCGTGTATTTTAATCCTATTTTTAAAATGTATTTATTTTTTTAATGATTAAATAAATTTTTAAGATATTTATTTTATCGTGCCATATTTTAGATTAGTGTTTCTCAACCTGTGTGCCGCGGCACATTAGTGCGCCGCGAAAAGATCTCAGGTGTGCCGCAAAGCGTTTAAGCAAGCTGCATCAAATTTTTTAAAATTCGAATCTGTAACACTGGACAACAGTGGTTTTGTCCTAGAACTAAAATTAGATGATTCTAGATCAGTTTTTGGCTCTGATTCCGAATATGCTTTCCGTTTATCTCTAGGTGGTCCAGGTTTTGAGAAATTTGCATATTTAAATTTATGCAAATTTAAGCTTTTTTGTGCTATTTTATGCAAATTTTAGATACAATATATGTCACATCTAATTACTTTTCTAGATAATGACTACCTGACTATTTGCTTCAGATAAATGTCACGATTTGCATATTCTTAACATTTATTTATCAGTTATTAAGCCTAATTTGCATATTTTTCAATGGTGCAATGTTTACATCACTATCAACTTTAAAATAGTTGCCACAGAATTGACGTAATGTTTTCCTAGACTAGATTTTTATGTTGATTTCAAATCTGCAATCTGTTTTCTTATGTCATGTCTAGTTTTTGAGTAAGATAAATTTCTACTTTTGCACGGCATTAACACAGGTTTGATATAAGATGTTTTTTAGGTGGTTGTAATTCATTGACAAGAAGGTGAACAGGGTAAGATTCATATCAGAGGCATAAACAAAAATTTATATAATCAAAAAAAAAAAAATACGTAGTAGAATCTATCCTAACTAGTTGAAGTTTATCATACAAAGTATCATAAAAAGCTATTCCTGGCTTTTTTGATCAAAAACTAAAATTTCACTTTGTTCAGAAACTAAACGTGATAGAAGAAAACAGATACAAGATTTAAAATCGGCTCAAAAAACTGGTTTAGAAACATATTAGCGTACTCGTGCGGCAGAAACATTTGAACGTCAAGAAGCATTTTTAGAAAAACATGAAAAATATGCAAAGTAAACGTTTTTGTGAAGTAAATTAGGTAGTAATCATAACATAAAACAAAAAACCCTGTCTGATATTGCTTTATACCTTAAATTTGCAATTAATTGTGTAAAATTTACTAAATTTGCATAAATTTAAATATGCAAATATCTCTCAAACTTGAAGTGCTGGAGTAAATCTAAAACTAGATTCGGAATCAGCACAAAAAGACGCATAAAAAACAACTAATTTCTGTTTTAGGACAGAGCAAAGGTTCAAAATTGTTGACCAGTGTAATGTCAGGTATTTCATATTATACGATTTACTTTGAAATAAAGTTTAGTGTCACAAATTTGCTTTATTTGAAAGATTTTTCTGCTGCTACTCATTATAAGAGTATACGAGGAAATCCTAAAAATGGCCTTTAGTCTCTTGAGACAAATTCTTTCAGAAAAAAAAATCATGTCTAATGAAGCAAAATGATTACAATTTAAAATGCAGTAGAAATATCGTTGAAAAATAATTTAAGAGTATGCCTATTCGAAGATTTTATCTCACACAGAAAGTCTTCTAATCAAAAAAAAAGTTAAACTTAGATATGCTAACATGGCAAACTACTGACAAATTAAGATATTTTTCCACATTAGCAGTTCCTTTCCGTATACAATTTCCTGTAGGCTATTGCCTGTAATTTCCTGCACTTCTATTGATCAGTAAACCTATACACTGTAAAAAAAAAAAAGAAAAAAAAAACACTGTAGATTTGCCAGAACAAACTCGATCACAGTGAATGTGCTGTATCTTTCTTTGGTTTCCTGACTATATTAACATGGAAAATAGAGTAGTTGCGTAAAATTAACAGCACAATGTACTGGCAATTTGGACGCATTTTTTTACAACACAAACTGCTGGCGTCCAAATTCCCAGCACATTGTGCTGTTAATTTTACGCAACTACTGTATTTTCCATGTTAATATAGTCAGGAAACCAAAGAAAGATACAGCACATTCACTGTGATCGAGTTTGTGCGCGAAATGAACAGTACTTTGTACTGTAAAAATGTCTTTTTTTTTTACAGTGTACCTCAAATCCGCTTCTCCATACATATTGAAAAATCCAGTTATGCTTTGCACTGATGATGGTATGCTGAATGATAGCGAAACTATAAACTAGTGATACAAAGCTGCTTAAAACGGTGTTTCATCTGCTTATAAATATTAATTCATATTAAAGAGGAGCACGTAAAAAAAGATTATAAGAATTTAATCTAAAATAATTTTCTTTTCCTTTATTCGGTTCGGATGGCCTATTTTGTTTATGATAGTAAATAAATAAATAATTATAAGTCATTTTTTATGTAATGATTGTAATGCTTCTTTTTTTCAAGTCATCATAATTTTAGTGTGTCGCACAAACTTATCTCAAGGTTTAAGTGCACCGTGAAATAGAAAAAGGTTGAGAAACACTGTTTTAGATGCTTTAGAAATTTCAAACCTTAAATTTTCAACCTTAATTTTTGGTTCTTACATATGAAAGTGACGTGATAAGTAAATTTATTTTTTATTTATTTATTTATTGGAAAATGCAAAATTGAAAAACATTGCATAAAGAAAAATAAACAATGTGAGAATTCAGATAACGCATTACAAAGGTTTAAATTATATGTATACTATTAACGAAATTAAATCTGCTTTCACCGCATGTCGATCGCAATTGCATTCAATTATAATCTCAGTGGTTTCTAATCTGCTCACAGCTGAATCCTAATTGCTTCACGTGCCCTTCCCAGAGACTAAACGGTTAAAAATAAATAAATTGTGAATGAAACTAAAAATTGTAAAGCAAATCGGTAACAATTAAAGGGTTTTTTTTCTTTTTTTTTTTTTTTTTTGTAGTAGACGAAATTATAAGTTGTGACAATTATTTTTTTGAACCGTAAAAAAAAGCCTCTGTATACAAAATCACACTGAAAAACTTGAAAAAGAATCAGCTTAAATAAATAAAAACGTAAATATTAAAACTACAAAACATCAGTTTTAAAATTCTTCTTCTGTGGTCTAAACTTTTTAAATTTCGCCACGTAAATTATATACTTTTTAAACACCGGCAAAAAGTACTGGCTTAGAGCAAATTTCTCAGACCACTCTTTACACCTTTTTTTAAGCAGTCTGGTATAATTTATCTTAATACAAATCTATTTTTAAAAATTTTCAAATAAAATTCTTCAAATCTATTTCAAATATTTTTCATTTTTTTCTTTCTTGTTGATGGATGCATCTTTAAAAAAAAACTGCACTTCTTTTGTATTTAAAATTGGCGACATAATGAATAGGTAATTAGTGTTTTTCGGGCATTGAGAGAAAAACTTTCAATATAAGCGTATTAAAATAACCTCGCACATCCATTTAATTATATTTAGAATCAAAACACCTTCTATAAAAGATAATTTTTTACTTTCATGACGAAATAAAAAAGAATAGAAAAATAAAATTCAGAAGAAATTAATAATAATAATATAAAAGTAATAATAATCTCCTAAATTTGACGTCACTTTCTATTAAAAAGAAACATTTAATGCACGTTCAAGTTAGGAACCCAACTAACTAGAAAAATGACACTTTCATGCAATTATTGTTCATTTAATCTTTAATAAGGAAAATGTAAGCTTCCATTTTAAAAGGATATTTTAACATCAGCGTAGATGTCATGCTCTTCGGAAATTAACGTCCACCATCTGAAAAAGCTTCATTTTCAAGCCATGCAAAATAATGTTTCAATAAATGCAAAGGCATTTGGATGCATTTATTGTCATTTTTATTTGTTTATTATCCAGGAAATAGAATATTTTTATTTCACGTGCCAAAGAAAACATGCATGCTTTTTTTATTCTCTTTAAATCAGAGGGATTTTACTATGATTGCCTTAAAGTAACGTCTTTAAAAAAAAATGTTACTGTGATTGTTATATTTTCATAATATTATATTTTTGTTTATTGGACTGGGAAGACGATAATCATTGAATTAAGTATGTATGACAGCATTTAATAGAATGAAGAAAATTTTTATTAAGATCTTTTATACTTTTGATTCTATTTTCAGATAATTTGAAATGACTCGGCAAAATTCTGCAACAATTATATATATTAAATTTCAAACCATTCGCTTGGTTATTTTTTGCGCTGTTATATCAGACAGACGGACAAGACGACGACTATATATGCTACGTATTTATGTAATTACGAATGCTCCTAAAAAACAACATAACTGATTTGCCGTGAGTCAAGTGCTATATCTGAAATGCAGATGGCAGAATTGGCTTTCCGTAAAATATCAATATTTATTTAAAACTGTTAGCATCTTTCTATAATCATATATGATTATTATAAAATGATGATTTTGATAATAAATATGATTATGATAAAATTACTAACTGTTATAATAAACAGATATGTTTATTATAACAGTTAGTAATTTTCTATAATCATGTATTTTAAAACTTATAGCAATTTTTTATAAACATGCGTTTAAAAAATTCTACATATCCTTTTCTGTTTTCGGTAAGCGGGGAAAACGATACATGTTTTAAAATCAAACAAACGAATTTCAATGCTTTTCATACATTTTAAGCCGCCAAACGTATATACAAGAGAAATATAGAATTTTTTTTTTCATTGTCAGACGTTTTATTTTTATATGAAACATTTTATACTTTATTTTATTCACTCAACAACGCAGTAAAAATTGAAACTAAAAATTTTATTACATTTTAGGAGTATTTTATGTCATGTAAAAGCAGCTGTTGTATACTGAAAAGAAAATTGAAGATTTAGAATGCAAAGCCTTTTGAATTGAGAAATGCTTCTCCGTTTTGTATTTAGTTTAGGACACTTTAAGCTTTTATTGTACTATCTTGTTAAAACTTTCTCTAAGAGTTTATCGCTGTGTGACATGAAAATAACGCATTAGTGAAATGTCATTCCTTCTTTAGTGTTTCTAAAAGTGTGATAAAGCTTTACGATTTTATTTATAAGGCGTTTTCAACTTATAACTTCATCATCAAATTCTGCAAAGCTTTCATTTTTTTTTTTTTTTTTAAGTCGAACGCATCCCACTAATTTTATTTTTTTTTTTTTAATCTAGAGAATAAGCAAATATAAATGCAGGTCTATTATTTCAATTCAAACCGAAAAAGAATGTTTTAATTCATGGAAAGTTTTAAATTCATAGGGTTATCAAAAATATGTTAAAATTTCATTTCATTCGGAGCCATTTAATCTTTATTTGAAGGGGTAAACTAATTTTTACTAATCTTGTGTGGGGTTTATTTTGTGAAAAACGGCATTACACAGGGTGTTGCCGAATTCCCCCGACAAATTCATAGGGGTAATAGTAGGCATCAAGAGGGCGGAAATTTGCCATAGAACGTGGGGTCACAAATCATTTATTTAGTTATCACTTTATCACTTATGTGTAACATGAAAATAACGCATTAGTAAAATGTCATTCCTTCTTTAGTGTTTCAAAACGTGTGACAAAGCTTTACGATTTTATTTATAAGGTGTTTTCAAGTAATAACTTCATCATGAAATTCTGCAAAGTTATTATTTTTTTAAAGTCGAACACATCACACTGATTTGTTTTTTTTAATCTAGAGAAAAAGAAAATATGGATGCAGGTTTATTATTTCAATTCAAAACGAAAAAGAAAATGATTTTTTTAATTCATGGTAAGTTTTAAATGCATAGGGTTATTGCCGAAACGTCAGTGAAGGCTTACTGTGGAGACACGAAAAGTTTTGGTTTCTGTTAGTCTGTCTGTCTGTTCCGCGATAACTGCCGCAAAAAGCATCCGATCGGCTTGAAATTCACTGGGCATGTTGATGAGGTACCCGGACTTAGCTGTATAGTTTTTGGTTAAATTTGGTTCATTCGTTCGGAAAATATGGAACATTTTATTTTGCTCCATAATGCTTTTCTATGGCAAGTCAGACGATTTTCAGATTTTCATTTGTTGAAAGAAATGGCTCATATGAAAAATGGATTTAAATGGTAAATTTTTGATGCTGAAATTTTTAAATAAGATTATTAAATTATTCCAATTAGTTTGAAATTTTGTCAATATATTTGCGAGATTTTTTTAATTAGGTTTATAATATTGGGAGGGAATTTTATGCATGTTTTCCAATAATATAAAGGATTTTGTTTTATCAATTTGACATAATGCATATTTCATTTTTTTCTCTTTTTTTCATCTGTTGCTTAGCAACCTATTTGGTCCTAATAATATTAGTATAATTTCGTGTATAATGTTTGAATAAAGCCAACGTCAAAACGGATGAATTAATGCATTTGTATCTTTGCATATAGATGGATTTTAGCCCAGAAATAAAAATAGGCAATATTTCATTTATTTTATTTATTTTATTCAAATATTTTGCTTAAAAATACAAAAGTTCATTATTTTCATAGCGAATAACGTAACATTTTTCCATAACATTTACCAATATTTATTTAATTGTTGCCAAGAAAATCAAAACCCGGAATAATATTTTCTTTTAAAAAATTTTCAATTGAAATGTTTTGTCGTGAAACAGGAAAATGAAAAATAAAATTAAGAATAGAAAAATTAATATGGCGGCATATTGGAAATAAACAGAAAACTTTCGAGTATTTCTTAATATAACAAGATGAAAAGTTTTGAGTAAGTACGCATAGCAGGTGAATTAGACGTCATTTATCGAAAACAAAGATACTGGAATAAAAGATCTTGGTTAAAATAAAATTAACTATTATTCACGGAGGAAAGAGATAGATGGAGATGCAGTATGCCGTAAAAACAGTTTGCAATACGATGTGCGTTATCGCTCAGATTTAAATGCCGTCATTCGACCCAAACAAAACAAGCACGTGGAACAGGGACCGAATTCTTTGACTTCATTCGTGCACTTTTTCTGTAAAATGAAAATGATCTGCTTATATTTAAGCAATAAGCATTCTAAGGTAGCATTTCATTGTATTATGAATTAAAAACTGTATTACTAAAAATATTATTCTTTTTTTATTTTATTTTTTTTATTTTTTTTTTTTGTTTGTTTGTTTGTTTGTTTTAAGCACGTCGTTGTGTTTTGCCGAATGTAGCGGATTTTAGGGTTACATTTTTCGCATCACTTCAAGATTTATTGTCTGTGTACGGTTAACATAAATATTTTATTTCAAATTTAAATTTTATTAATTTATAAAAAAAAAAACTTATGCTTATCCTTATAAATCACAGCGTAAAAAAAATCTAAGATATACTATAACCATCCACATAATCAATAAAAAATTACGAATGTAAATTTAAATAGACTACGGGGGATTCAGGGAGGCAGAGCCCCCCTGAAGAAATGCAATTTTTGATTTAAAAAGTTACCAGAATAAATAGCTCATCAGAATTTCAGAACATCAATGCATAACCACTTGTTTAACACTTTTAATTTCTGAAACTTTACGAAGTAGCTGCTTATAAATATTTATGTAATTTGAAAACTTTAAAAAGCGATTTGTAGGAAGTTGAATATTACGCAATGAGTGTTAAAAAATAATGACTTGCAAAGATGACGTTGAGGCTCCTGATCTGCAGATTTACTAGTTTAAAATATAGTAAAATTTCATCTCATTCGGAGCCATTTCGTTGCCAAAACGTCAGTGAAGGCTTACTGTGGAGACACGAAAAGTTTTGGTTTCCGTTAGTCTGTCTGTTAGTCTGTCTGTCTGTTCCGCGATAACTGCCGCAAAAAGCATCCGATTAGCTTGAAATTAAGTGGGTATGTTAGTGAAGTACCCGGATTTAGCTGTATAGTTTTTTGTTATATTTGGTTCATTCGTTCGGAAAATATAGAATATTTTATTTTGCGCAATAATGCTTTTCTATAGGAATTCAGACGATTTTTCCATTTTTATTTGTTGAAAGGAAATGGCTCATATGATTGAAGGATTTAAATGGTAAATTATGGATAATGAACTTTCCTAATTAGAACCATGCATTATTCATATTAGTTTGAAATTTTGTGTATACATTTGTCAGAGTTTTTAAATTCGGTGTATAACTTATGGAGGGATTTTATATATGTGTTCTAATAATATCAAATATTTTCTTTTACAAATTATCTTTTTTAAAATGCACATACTTCATTGTTTTAATTTTCTTTTAACTGTTGCCTAGCAACGAAACTACACCTAAAAATATCGTAAATGTGAAAGTATGTGTAATTGTTTGGAGTCAAATCAACGTCAAAAGGGATGAATTAATGCCCTTTGCGTCTTTACATATAGATGGAATTTACCCCAGAAATAAAGAAAGGCTGTGTTCGATTTATTTTGTTCAAATATTTTTCTTTTAAATTAAAAAGCTCATTATTTTCATAAAGAATAAATTGACATTTTGCTATAAAATTTAGAAATCTTTTTTTTACCTTTGCCAAGAAAATCAGATCCCGGAATAATAATTTATCCTAAACAGTTAATTTTGATTTGAAAGATTTTCATGTGCAAGAGGGAAATGAAATAAAAAATAGACATGAATACGTCTTCATATTGGAAATAAAACAAAAATACGAAAAGAAGGTGAATTTGACCTCATGTATAAAAAATAAAACGAATACCCTTTGAGGTTAAAATAAAAGGGCCTTGTGTTATGATATTAATTATTATTATTAAAAAAAATGTTACCACGGTTTATCGTCTGCACACGGCTAACAAAAATGTTTCATTTTTAATCGAAAATTTCAATGAGAAAAAAAAAACTTTGGAAAAACAAATAGATAGTAAATGTCAAAATTATGCTCGCAAAATTATCTCTGTTGAAAATGACGTCATTGTATCGGGAAATAAATATTTTCTTTTTTAAAAACCAAGCATTAAATAGATTGTCTCAAAAAATATTTTTTGACGAGTGTTACTTCTTAATGCCACCTCATTTCAGAAAATAGAATGCAAATTATTTTATTTTTAAAAGGAAATTACATTTTCGTTCATAAAACCTAAACTTTTAATATAATTGCCTCAGTGTAAATCATTTTCTGTCCACCGATATTGAAAAATAAGGCTCGGAAGTGTAAAAAGAAATCTAAGATTTACAATAACCATTAGCGCAATCAATAAAAAGTTATAGATGTAAATTTAATGAGACCATGGGGGGTTCAGGTCGCCCCCCTGAAGAAAGCTACTTTATTATCTAAAAAAATTCCAGAATTAGTAGCTCATGAAAATTTCAAAATATCCTTACATAACAACGTTTTTAATTTAACGCTTCTAATATCTGAAAACTTCGTATTTTTTTTATTCTTATAAATAATTGCTTAATTTGAAAACTTTAAATTGCGGTTTGCAGGAAATTGAATATTACCAAAGTGTATTTAAAAACAATGACTTGAAGAGGCTCCTGATCTGCAGATTTACTACTCTTTATTTGAAGGGTTAAACTAATTTTTACTAATCTTTTGTGCGGTTTATCTTTATTTGAAGGGGTAAACTAATTTTTACTAATCTTGTGTGTGGTTTATTTAGTGAAAAACGGCATTACACAGGGTGTTGCCGAATTCCTCCGACAAATTCATAGGGGTGATAGTAGGCATCAAGAAGGCGAAAATTTGCCATAGAACGTGGGGTCGCGAATCACTTATTTAGTCATCACATTATCACTTATGTGTGACATGAAAATAGCGCATTAGTAAAGCGTCATTCCTTCTTTAGTGTTTCAAAACGTGTGATACAGCTTTACGATTTTATTTATAAGGTGTTTTCAAGTAATAACTTCATAATGAAATTCTGCAAAGCTATTATTTTTTTTTTTAAGTCGAACACATCACACTGATTTTTTTTTTTTTTAATCTAGAGAAAGAGAAAATATAGATGCAGGTCTATTATTTCAATTCAAACCGAAAAAGAAAACGATTCTTTTAATTCATGGAAAGTTTTAAATGCGTAGGGTTATCAAAAATATGTTAAAATTTCATCTCATTCGGAGCCATTTAGTCTTTATTTGAAGGGTTAAACTAATTTTTACTAATCTTTTGTGCGGTTTATCTTTATTTGAAGGGGTAAACTAATTTTTACTAATCTTGTGTGGGGTTTATTTTGTGAAAAACGGCATTACACAGGGTGTTGGCGAATTCCCTCGACCAATTCATAGGAGTGACAGTAGGCGTCAAGAGGGCGAAAATTTGCCATAGAACGTGGGGTCGCAAATCACTTATTTAGTCATCACATTATCACTTATGTGTGACATGAAAAAAAGCATTAGTAAAATGTCATTCCTTCTTTAGTGTTTCTTAATGTGTGATAAAGCTTTACGATTTTATTTGTAAGGTATTGTCAAGTAATAACTTCATCATGAAATTCTGCAAAGCTATTATTTTTTTAAAGTAGAACACATCACACTGATTTTATTTATTTATTTATTTTTTTTTTTTTTATCTAGAGAAAGAGAAAATATAGATGCAGGTCTATTATTTCAATTCAAACCGAAAAAGAAAACTATTCTTTTAATTCATGGAACGTTTTAAATGCATAGGGTTATCAAAAATATGTTAAAATGTCATCTCATTCGGAGCCATTTAATCTTTATTTGAAGGATTAAACTAATTTTTACTAATATTTTCTGCGGTTTATCTTTATTTGAAAGGGTAAACTAATTTTTACTAATCTTGTGTTTGGTTTGTTCTGTGAAAAAAGGCATTACACAAGGTGTTGCCGAATTCCACCGACAAATTCAGGGGGGAGTAGGCATCAAGAGGGCGAAAATTTGCCATAGAACGTGGGGTCGCAAATCACTTATTTAGTCATCCTTTATCACTTATTTGTGATCTGAAAATAACGCATTAGTAAAATTTCATTCCTTCTTTAGTCTTTCAAAACGTGTGATAAAGCTTTACGATTTTATTTATAAGGAATTTTCAAGTAGTAAATTCATCATGAAATTCTGCAAAGCTTTTATTTTTTAAGTCGAACCCATCATGCTGATGTTAATAAAATAAAATAAAATAAAGTGTTTCATCCTAACTGAACTTGTGTTGACGGTAATAATTTTGAGAAAAATAAAAACATTACAATGAAAATGCAACGATACGTATCTTGTTTCTTGTGAAATGTTATAACATCAAGAAAAGTTCTAAAAAAACAGGGTGCTCAAGCAATCGATGATACGGTATGAATTCATACTCGCAGTCCAAAATGTGGAAAGAAAAGTGCATATACTGCTAGCGCATATAATGGAAACTGCTACCAATTTTTAGGGTTCCGTACTTAAAAAGTGAAAACGGAAGAACCATTATAAGATCACTCCTATGTCTGTCTGTCACAGTTATTTTACTCGTAAACTATGGAACGTGGAAAGTTCAAATGGAGGAAGTAATAAATAAAACTATTGACCCACATACTTACATATTATTAAACATTCACAAATATATTTAGGGGAAATATAGAGGGGATAATTAGGTTGCTCGAAAAAAAATATTTTATTTGCATGTCATATGGGGTATCCTGTGAAAGCTTTCGAAATACTGAACTCAAAAATATATTTCGTTTAATTTTAAGTATTGTATGTTCAGAGATATCGTCGGAAATGTACTGCAAAAATATGTCCCCCCCCCCTCTATTTCTTAATCTACCGAAACTAAAATTATGAAAAAATTAGACGTAGTAGACATTAACTTAAACCTTGCAGGAAAATTACAGTGATTACTCCAGGTTACATAGTTTTTGAGAAAAGCGCATTTTTCCGTTTCACATAAATTTCGATTTGCGGGTATTCAGCAAAGGTGTTGAGGAGCGCTGGAGGTACCTATTGTAGCAGAAGTGTAAAAACATTATTGACAATAATTTTCGATAAAAATCGTCGGTAACTAGCCGAGATTTAAACCTTAAAGACACGGACGTTTTGGACATACATAATGACAGGGGCGGCACACTCTATGTACCATCAGCTTTTAAAGCTTAGATAGCAACTTTTAATGATATATTTGTGTAATGCAATGCTCCGTAGCAGTATAAAAGCAATAAACGTCAAAATGTTAAAAACAGACTAATTTATTCAGTATTAATCACATAAATATTATAGGATTCGCGACTAATTTGCATTGAGTGTATCTCTCAGTACGGCTCCCGGGTCTTTAAAAGTTAATTAAAACTTTTTTAGAAAAACGCGGTACGGACAAAGCCGCCGTTGTAACTTTGCAACCTCCTTTCGAAGCGCCTAGCAGAATGCCAAGTTTAAACTTTAACAATGGTTTTGGTTTAGCTATAATATAAAAAGAAAAGATTATTACTACGCTGAATTTAGTTTTATGAAATGTCAAGTGAAGTTTAAAAATGCACTACTTTAATGGTCAGTACCTAATAAATTTCATAAAAAAAACAGATTAGGATAAGATTAAAAAAAGAGTTATACAGAATAGCAATATTTGATACTATTTAGGCTTCATTTTGAACTTTTATGGTATATTCATTCATACTTTTTAAGTATAAACAGCTATACCCAACGCTACGTTGTACAGATTTTCACAAAGTCTTATTATTTTTTTAGCAACGATTTTTTTAGAAATACAGTTGATAATTCACATATTTATTGTACGAACCCTTTAAGCGTGAGTAAAACTCGCACTTGACCATTTACTTTTTATGTTATCATATTTACAGCCAAAATGAGAATGTACATTAAAAGTTTTATTATAATATACGTCAGTATGCATGATACACGCTTCACAGAAAACATGTTTTAGTGCCCTGAGAAATTCAATTAATTTCATTATGTTTGTAATAGCGCAACACCACTAAAACACACTGCAAACGATTTTTACCGATTGATTGTAATTTACCGAAATATTTTCAGTATCCCTGTAAACGAACTATAAATGCGACGCTCTTCATTTTAAATAAGAAACATACCACAGTAAACATCATTAACATATATGAATTACATATAAACCCGAGTATATTTACAAGAGTTAGAACACGGACAGACAGACAGACATGCAGCAGACAACAGACTGCCAGGCAAACCGAATTTCTAAACCAATTTCAATTTCGTTGGAAAACGTTAAACAGTCAATTTTAAAAAGGAATTAAAGTTTGACTAAAATGTTATTTCATCAAATCTTAATAGAATAAATATTAAATTACTTAAGAACAGGTTTTAATTTTTGTACTTTTTGTTGTTTAAAAACGGGATCCTCTATTCGATAAACGAGACAAACTTTTTTTTTACTTTTAAATTAAAAGTGAACTTCTCTTTTGATGAATATCGAAAAGTGCGTGCAATCCGTGGAATTTAAAGAAGTTTGCCAAAATTTAAGATAAGAAATTTCCTCTTTAATATTTCAATTGTACAGACGTGAGAAAGAAACAAACAAAAAAAAAACAACTAGAGAACAGGAATTCTGCTTTATCAGAATTCAGTGTCGCCTCCGGCATTTCCGTTACTTCATTTTCTTCTGATGGACTGATGGCTTCTATTATTATGAAACAGCCATTATAAATGAAGTGTTAGGTGAAGATGAAAGAGCAGCCTTAAAAAGTTAGAACTCTGATTTTCTGGTCAAAATGGGGGGAATAAAGTTTTTTACGGCTGCTCTTTCATCTTCACCTAACACTTCATTTATAATGGCTGTTTCATAATAATAGAAGCCCCCAGTCCATCAGAAGAAAATAACTCGGTTAAGCGGGACTCTACTGCAGTACAAAACATATTTAAATTTTAAGACTTAAAGCACACGTTTTATTTTATGTAAAATGACGTCATTCGCATCCGCTTAAGAATTTCACAGACCGACAGTAAATCATGCATAGTACATCACTATCGCGAAATAATGCACAAATGCAGCAAAAAGATATCGTCATTTAAGAAAATCGAAAAAAAAACGGCTATCTAATGATTCATAAATACTTACAATTAAATCTCTCTATTCTAAAAAAAAGTAACTACCGCTGTCACCGCCGCCGCCGCCGCCGCCGGTTTTGAATTTTATGTGACTGAAGGTCTTTCTTCGTTAATATTAAGAAAAATAATGCATACAAAAATATAAAAATCGGTCGTTTTACACAGAAATGTTTGATAAATACGCTGAAGCAGACAGTTTTCAAATCGAAGAATTATTTTAAGAGATATTTAATGCTAAAGTTGAACAAAATCGTTCCACTAAAAAAGTTTTATAGCAGCAAAAACTAGACATGGCAGTGTAATCATTTTTAGATCATTTTATGCGTTAGAATTTGCCGGAGTGCAGATTGCATTAATTTTTTTATTTTGACTCATTTTTTGAGGTTTTATTTCTATTTTAAATTCAAATTTTCAGCATTTCTAGAGATATTTTTTACAGATTTTAGAAAGTGATATTAATTTAAACTGTTGCCAACTGTATAAACAGAGGAAGCAATAATGTTTGCTTCAAAAAAAAAAAAAAAATATTTATACGTGTAAATAAATTAAAAATTTATTTACACGTGACTATTATAAACAGAAAAAAAAACATTTGGAATTAGAATTAAATAATTATGAGCAAAAAGCAGGAACTTATTAAAAATTACGTCATAAAAACTATAATTACACGTGAATTTTAAGAGAGAAAGGAATTTGTAAAATAATAAATTTATTAACATGCGTTAGAAGTATTAAATAGGAGAAATTACGTCATATTTACGTCACATTACAGTTATTACATAAAATGAACGCAAAATAATATTGCAAAACGGTTTAAATTTAAAAATTGCACTAGACATTTATTTGATATTTTGAGAGGATACTTATCAACTGGTATTTTCACGTGAATATTTAACAGAGAAAGAATAGCTTGGTAAAAATTACGTCAGATTAAAAACGATTAATTTAAAATGTCTCATTTAAAAGAACTTTCTTTTCGCTTTGTTAAAAAATACCAGGATACAAAGACTCTGTTTACTTAATTCCTTTTACATTAGCTTATTTTGAAATGTTGTTACACGTGTCTACGTCATCAAGTTATTTTTATTTCGACGTTTTATTTGTATTTTTATTAATGTTGTACTAATTTATTTGTTCTTTCGTTATTTAAAATAAAAATTATGTCAATTTGTATAATTTGGCGAGTGGTTTGGCGATTTATATAATTTGGCGAAATGGGTCGACGGGATAATCAAGTAGTAACGCGGCGGATTTTGCGTTAAAATTCCCCAATTAAAGAGAAATGAATAGAAATTCGTTTATAGGAAGATCGCCACTGTTTTTTTAAATTATAAGTCAATCTTTCGAACTATTTTTAAAGCCGATCAAATTAGCGTGCATTTAGAGTCTGCGGTGTCTGGACGGGGGTTGGCGAGCGTAGCTCGTAGGGGGCCGAGCCCCCTAGTATAGTATATAATAGCTCCATTGTTTTAACAGAAATCATTCGTTTATATTTTTTTCAAAATAGCACGTATTTTAATTACATTTTCTTTCGGTTGTTATGAGAAAATGGCAACAAAAATATATAATTACTATTTTAAAACTATTTTTTCTTTGCTTTCTACAGAAATGGATAAAATGCCGTTGCCAATATTAAGCAAATGGCTCTAAAAACTACAAAAAAAATTAATATTTCAAAAACAAATGGAGATACAGTTTTCAAACAAAGTGCATTTAAAAGAACTTTTTTTTTCCAATACGACGGTATAAGAGCTGAAAGTGTGCGATGCTTAGAAGTTTAAAAAATTGCTAAAGAGTATTTAATCGTAATGATTTGTTTTACAGCTAGCCTTGGTAAGCTAACGTTAATTTTTGGACACAAAATAAGCTGGGAGAAAGAAATAGCATACCGGACCGGAGGCTAAAAAAAAAAAAGAAATTTAACAAATTACAACGACCATTTGGAAAATGATTTTTTCAAAGACTAAAATTTAAGACATAAAAAATCGCACGGAGTTGATCATACATTACGTACGCCATGAATTGAACATTAATAGTGCTATTACACGTAAAAATTGCAAGCGAGGAAAATCACCTGCGGCTCATCAGATTTCCTGAAACTTACGTATTATCCACCTGAAACTTACGTATTATCCACCTGAAACTTACGTATTATCCAAGCATTTCATTGGGTGTTCGGGAAAAGGCTTTTCCATCGTGGAAATCTGACTACCAATTTTAAATGAAATTTCATTCTTAAACTTCTAAACATCCCACAATATTACTTTTTACACCGTCGTATAGAGAAAAAAAATGTACTTTTAAATGCAATTTGTTTGAAAGCTGTATCTCAATTTGTTTCTGAGTTATTAATTTTTTTTTCTAGTTTTTATTACTTTTTTGTCATAGTGGCAAAAGAAGTATCCATATTTGTTGAAAGTAAAGGGAATACAGATTATTGTATAGACCAATCAGAAAACGAATAAAATGCGGATTCAACCAATAAAACGCCTCAGATATGTTTTTGATTTCCTAAGTAAAAAGTAAACACCCCTTACTAACTATGCAGCAAATTATCGCAGAAGAAAGTTACTGGTACTAAAAAATTGGAAATAAATTCTACTTTTAAATAATGTATATAAAACTTGCTTAGGGGTCATCTACAAATCGAAACAAACACAAACTTCGTTTTTTAAATAGCAATACCCAAGTTTGACACCATAAATAAAATCTACACAACTTCAATTAGCCTAAATACAAATTTTCATGAAATTCGTACGGTTAATTTCAGAGACATTAATTATTTTTTTAGGAGCTGTATCCAAATTGAAGTTCGGTACCGTCGAACTACTTTGGGCCACTTGTTCCTGGTTCCACTTACATTTCCATTATTAAAAAATATTATATGTGATTTTTCAACGTCCAAATGGAGTTGTAAACAATTAACATGAAACAATGAAGCAAACTGTGCGGTTTTAAAGAGGAATTTTTTTTTAACTATTTTTAAAGTTTCGGAACAAAGTAGGTCCTCCTAGGGTCTTCTTTGGTCCATTCAATTAGTTTCATATAAAATGAATACATTTCAAATTTAAATGAATGCATTTTTATGGAAAACCCTTGCAATAGCATTTGCTAATAAATTAACACTGCAAAGTCGATAAACAAATGGGTTTTTTTAACATTTAAACACAATTAACCAATTGTTAATATTAAAGAAATGAGAAACAGCTTCCGTCATGTTATCCTCAGCAACTGGAACAAAAACAATTAATGTAACAAGAACAAAAGAATTTCTTAAAACACCATCAAAAACTTTTGATTGCGCTAGGCCTTTCGAAAGATCTGAGTCTTTCTTCGTCAGACGCAAAGAAGACGTGCTTCTGCAATAAAAGCAGCAGCAAGTCTCAAATGCTTTCATAGTAGAAGTACGTCTTTTTTGAGCCTGACGAAGATCTTTCGAAAGGCAATTAAAAGTTAAATTAAAAGTTTTTGATGGTGTTTAAAGAAGTTCTTTTGTTCTTATTCATTCACATTAGTTTCAACTTAATTTCTTTCAATTAATGTAATATTTTGGAACAGTAACATTTGAATTAAAGTTACTTAAAACATGTTTTAAGAGATCTCGTTTTATAAAAGTCATTTCTAAATAATTGGGACTATTTTCGGACCAAAACAGGCCTGTCACAAAGTAGCCCCGAAATACTAGTTTTCACGCCACTAGCTTTATTAAAACGTAAACATTTTCTGCCAAATTACGATCACACATGGGTTACAGGTTACTAAAGGTAATATTTTGACACTTACTTTATTTGTAGCTCTTATCAAGATTGTCTCACAATAGAAAGTTCGGAGAGTTTAAATCTACACATGAAAACGGTTGAGAGTTAAAATCTACACATGAAAACACAAACACACTCAGTGTTGCCATTAAAATTTTTTAAATTACCCCCAAACTATTCAAATACCCTATAGTAGGGTATAAATTATTTTTCAAGGGCAAAAACTCCAAATTATCTTGTATTGTTTGTTCAATACAAAGAAAAAAATGTTTTTTTTATGGGCTAGACCAAAGTAACCCCCGCAAGGGCCAAAGTTGCCCCGATCGACGATAGTCTATTTTAGAAATGGTACAGAATGGCTAACAAGGAGAGGGCCAAGTTTGGTAAACACAGATTTTGATTATTTTAATATATATTGTAGGGTAGGGACCCCTTAGTCTGAGATTCAACGGATTTTATACAACGCTCTTTAGTTTTTGAGAAACAGGGGGGTCTAATATTACAATACAACTTAAATACTTAGTTTGTAACGATACGACTTGTTGGTCGTGGCTTATTTAGTACGGCATTTGCTTGTTAATTTGCGGGCTCCAGTTCCATATCGGAAAGCGCTACATTTGTTTTTCTCCTTTTTTGTTTTATAAATATACTTGTAATTATAATTCAATAATCTCGATTAAAAAAAATTTAATACCGTACATTAATTATAATGTTAAGATATTTAAATTTAAATTTCACATTTTTGATTTTTAAACGATTATTAAACATTTCACATCATTTAAAGAGATTTATAAAAATTTGGATCTATTATTGACTAATGAAAATTTCAAAAACGTTACAAAATCTGTTGTGTTATGATAAAATAAAACATATTTAAATAAATAAAAATAAGCGCAGAAATAAGATAAATGAAAAAGCAAAATAATTCAAAGCACAAGCATAGGTATTACAAATTTAAAAATATTTAATATGCAAAAAAAAATGGGTTGTAACTTAATTCATACGCTAATTTTTAATAAAATTATGCTTCTTATTTTAAAAACAGAATAATATTATCATCGTATTGACTTCCCATTGTTAAGGCAATACATAAATAAATGACGTTTCTTTAAAATCACGAATTAACACAATTTTAGGGTTCCGTACTTAAAAAGTAAAAACGGAACCATTATAAGATCACTCCTGTGTATGTTTGTCACAGCCATTTTACTCCTAAACTATGGATCGTGGAAAGTTCAAATTGGGGGAAGTAATAAAGACTATTGACCCACATATTTTCAGATTATTAAGAATTCATA
The DNA here is from genome assembly GCA_963932465.1 of Maratus speciosus. Classification (NCBI taxonomy): domain Eukaryota; kingdom Metazoa; phylum Arthropoda; class Arachnida; order Araneae; family Salticidae; genus Maratus; species Maratus speciosus. The sequence continues at coordinate 196,109,912 of OZ010800.1, read as the reverse complement.
CATATATTTAGTAAACATGTAGAGGTTGTAATTGTGCTACATGAAAAAAAAATCTTTTCTTTGTATACCGTGTGGGATATCGAGTGAAAGCTTACGTAACGCTGAACTCAAAAATACATTCCTTTTAATTTTAGGTATTATATTTTCGAAGATATTGTTGAAAATGTAGCGCAAAAATATGTTCCCCCATCATCTAATTCCGAATCTACTGAAACTAAAATTATGAAAGAATTAGAGGTAGTAGACATTCATTTAAACCTTGAAGGAAAATTATAGTGTCTACACTAGGTCACATAGTTTTTGAGAAAATCACATTTTCCTGTTACACACAAATTTCGATTTACGGGCATTCAGTAAAGGTGTTGAGGAACGCAAGAGTTACCTATCATAACAGAAGTATAAAAGCATTATTGATAATGATTTTTGAAAAAAATCGTCAGTAATTATCCGAGATATTAACCTTTAAAGATACGGACAGTTTTGACTTACATAATGACAGGAGCGGTGTTCTCTATGCCTAGTTAACAACTTTTAATTATATATGTGTGTAATGTAATGTCCAATAGCAGTATAAAAGCAATAAACGTCAAATTGTTAAAAACAGAATTATTTAAGGGGTACCGGGTTACTTAAAATTGGAAGAAAAAAAAGGAAAAAAAGATCATTTTCAACATTTAATATCTTAAACTTTATATGATTTTAAAACAAGGGGCTCGAAACTGTTAGACATTTGTCGAGCAGAAAATTGGCATAATAGATTACGCGCAGGATTACAAAATAAATTTTGCAACTAGAATGAAAATTTTGCTGCCTACTTATACTTCAGATTGTAATAATTACCTTGAACTTGAATAAATTTGTATTTAAAGCATTTTTATTTTTTTAATGCAAAGTTGTATCTCTCTATTCTAAAAAAAAGTAACTACCGCTGTCACCGCCGCCGCCAGTTTTGAATTTTTTGTGACCGGAGGTCTTTCTTCGTTAATATTAAGAAAAATAATGCATACAAAAATATGAAAATCGGTGGTTTTATACAGAAATGTTTGGTAAACACGCTGATGCAGACAGTTTTCAAATCGAAGAATTATTTTAAGAGATATTTAATGCTAAAGTTGGACAAAACCGTTCCACTAAAAAAGTTTTATAGCAGCAAAAACTATACATAGCAGTGTAATCATTTTTAGATCATTTTATGCGTTAGAATTTGCCGGAGTGCAGATTGCATTAGTTTTTTTATTTTGACTCATTTTTTCAGGTTTTATTTCTATTTTAAATTGAAATTTTCAGCATTTCTAGAGATATTTTTTACAGATTTCAGAAAATTGTACTAATTTAAACTGTTGCCAACTGTATAAAAAGCGCAAGCAATAATGCTTGCTTCAAATTAAAAATTTATTTACACGTGACTATTATAAACAGGAAAAAGACTTTCAAATTAGAATTAAATAATTACGTATAAAAAGCAGGAACTTATTAAAAATTACGTCATAAAAAGTATACACGTGAATTTTAAAAGAGAAAGGATATTGTAAAATAATAAATTCATTAACATGCGTTAGAAGTCTTAGGAGAAATTACGTCATATTTACGTCACATTATAGTTATTACATAAAATGAACACAAAATAATATTACAAAAAAGTTTAAATTTAGAAATTGCGCTAGACATTTATTTAATATTTTGAGAGGATCTTTTCAACTATTTTTGTTAGGAAAGCGCAAATAATATTTAATTTCTAACTAAAGTATTTTTACGTGAATATTTAAAAGAGAAAGAATAGCTTGGTAAAAATTACGTCAGATTAAAAAGTCCCATTTAAAAGAACTTTCTTTTCGCTTTGTTAAAAAATACCAGGCGAGAAAGACTCTGTTTACTTGATTCCTTTTATATTAGCTTATTTTGAAATGTTGTTACACTTGTCTACGTCATCAAGTTATTTTTATTTCGACGTTTTATTTGTATTTTTATTAATGTTGTACGAATTTATTTCTTCTTTCGTTATTTAAAATAAAAATTATGTCAATTTGTATAATTTGGCGATTGGTTTGGCGATTTATATAATTTGGCGAAATTGGTCGACGAGATAATCAAGTAGTACCGCAGCGGATTTGGCGTTAAAATTCCCCAATCAAAGAGAAATGAATAGAAATTCGTTTATAGGGAGATCGCGACTGTTTTTTAAATTATAATTCAATCTTTCGAAATCTTTTTAAAGCCGGTCAAATTAGCGTGCATTTAGAGCCTGCAGTGTCTGGACGGGGGTTGGCGAGCGTAGCTCGTAGGGGGCCGAGCCCCCTAGTTTAACTAAAACGAAATTTTGAAAATTCAAACAGTACAATCACCTGAAAAAATATTTTTTTGAACAATAAAAAGGAAATTTTAGGTTTAATTTATATAGACTAACATGAAATATATGTTTTGAAAATTTCAGGAAAAAATATTCAGAATCTTTTGTGGTATCCTGCGCATTATGCACAAAAACGTCATTTGGAGAATAATTACTTCAAAGTTTCGGAAGCGCCGCTTCAGCTATTGAGCGGGTATAATTCTAAAAGCCAAAACTTCTGTTCTAATAGGAATTTCAAGGAAACAATTAATCAAAATGTTCAGAAAGGATAGGAGTTTATATAACACCAAAAAATATTTCTAAAATTTTGAAGCTTTAAGAGTCCTGAGACCATTTCATTAGAATGAATCACATGAATATTATGGAATTCTCGACTAGTTTGCGTTGAGTGGATCTCTCAATACGCCTCGAGTGACCTTAAAAGTTAATTAAAAACCTATCTGGAAAAACGGACCAAGGCGGTGTTGCAACTTTGCGACCTCCTTTGGAAGCTCACTTAGCACAATGCCAAATTGAAACTTTGAACAAAGGTTTTGTTTTAGCTACACTGTAGAAAGAATCTTTATTACTACGCTGAGTTTAATTTTATGAAATACTAAATGAAGTTTAAATATGCACTGCTTTTATTGTCAGTACTGAATTAAGTTCATCATAAACAGATTAAGATAATATTGAAAACTGAGTTATACAGAATATCTCTTTGGACTTTCATGGTATATCCATTTACACTTTTCTAGTATATACAGTTATACCCTACGTTGTATTGTTTTTTACAAAGTTTTAGTATTCTTTTAGCAACGGTTTTTTTTTTAATAATGCAATTACAAATTCATATATTTATTCTACGGAACCCTCTATGCGCGAGTAATACTCGCACTTGACCGTTTATTTCAATACCATTGCATCGATAAAGAATATATGAAATACATTTTAAAAGTGATTTTAAGAAATAATAGTTGTATGATGTTTTATACAACTATTTAGTTATTAAAAAATGTAAAAATTATAATTGATACACAATATTACAATTTTTAATTGACAATGAGATTATTGAATTCTAATTACAAGTATATTTGTGAAACAAAAAATGAGAAAAACAAATGCAGCGCGTTTCGGTATCGAACCCGAGGATCAACGAGCAAACGACGTACCAACTGAGCTATGACTAATGTAGTCATCTCGTTACAAAGTAAGCAATTAAGTTTTGTTATAATATCAGACCCCTCCCCTGTTTCTCAAGAACTAAGACCTGTTTTATATAATCCGTTGAACCTAAAACATATATAAAAATAATCAAAATCTGTGATTACCATGGTTTTCCCTCTCCTTGTAAGTCACTTCTACTATTGTATTATTACTTGTAAATATGACCGTTTCACTCACTTAACCTTTAACTGGTGTCACAGAAATTGTCACATAACTAGTGTGAAGCGGTCTGTGAGACTGCTCCATCGAAAGATGAATAAAAGGAACGATTAACTCACAGGATGGTGTTTTTGTACTAAACTTTTTGCACAGGACTGTTATAATTAAAATTCAACTATTCAAAAGTCTCTAGTGATAGTACTAAAATTACAAACGGGACAAAATTTCGGTAGTATTTGTAGTTAAACTGAAAATTGCAAGTTAAACTATAAAAATTGAAAAAAGCCGCGGTCTGAGAGACCGGTAACATCAGTTAAAGGTTAATATGTTTAGACTATTGCCAGCCCAAATCTTTCAATTAAATGAGTGAAATATATGTATTTTTTCAAATTATGCTTTTCTGAGCTTCATAGAACACTTCTGCGCACACTTAAACCAGCTTAATGCAACATCTTAATGTTTTTAAGCATAATTGTAAATTTTGGATTCCCTTAAAGCAGGGCATAACAAATATAAATCCATAAAAAAATTATAGGTTCAATTTATAATTTTTTCGAATATTAATTTCCTAATTCATAGTATAAAATTATAAAAATTACAAATTCAATTTATTTATGTTTGTGTTTTTTAGTATTATAACCATACAAAAAAAATCACATTAGGATTATAATTTCAGGAGATATTAATAAAATATGAAAATTTAATTTAACATTAGGAAGCTCTAAATTTTGAATGTTTATAATTAAAAAACTTATCATCCAAATGACTTGATCTAGGCTTATTTTGAAATGGAGATTTAAAATATATTGTCAAAATTGGGTGTTGCTATTATAAAAACAAAGTTTGATCTGGTTTTGATTAGTAAATAGCCCCCTAAGCAAATTTTATGTACGTAATTTAAAAGCAGGCTTTATTTCCAATCGTTTGGTACCAATAAATTTCTTCTACTATAAATTTTTGCAGAGTTAGCAGGGGGTATTTACTTTTTTTTCCACGACTATACAATTTGTAATCGCTTAGTTTATTCAGAGAACTGGTAATAGAATTTAAGGATTAATTAAGGCAAAAAATTCTATCAAAAAAGTTGTTGTAAAACTATATGCATACTGAATATGTCACTTAAATTATTTTATTATATTAGGTTGAGCAAAAACTTCTGGAAAATTATTAATCTAATAGTTACCAGAATTTGTATCGTATATGATGGTCGTGCCATCAATGCCGAGCTCTATTTCCAGCAGTTGGATCGCGTCTACGACAAATTTGTGCAGAACTATCCAAGATTGGTCCGCCGAAAGCGCGCTTTGTTTCACCAGGACAATGCCAAACCGCACGTGGCCCAGAGAACCAAGGACAAGTTTGCACAGTTGGACGGCGTCGAAATTCTTCCACACCCTGCCTACAGTCCAGACGTGGCTGAATCCGATTATGGCCTCTTTCGATCAATGCAACACTTATTCAAGGGCCGTCGATTTGAATCCTTCAATGAAGTTAAAGAAGCATGTCAAGAGTTTTTCGATTCCAAGGAGCCGCCATGGTACTTCCAGCAAAATACGGAATCTGGCAGAACGATAGTAGAAAGTCGTGAACTATGTGGTCTCTACTTTGAAGAATAGTCCTTGTTGCTTTTGTTGTTAATTTGCGCATAACAGGGGATGACAGGGATGACCGCCCCGGGAACCCAGCTTTCGCTTTAGAGTATAAGTGCAATCCCGGGGGGGGGAGACTCAAATCCACTGCATATGGTAAGATACATTAACAATGACAATATTTTTAAAACAGTTAATAACATATTGAAAAATAAATTCAGTTTGCTGTTTTTGACTCTGAAACACACAAGAAGTGTCATCAGTACATACATTGACAGCAATTGCACTATGTTGTATACATGCATAAACAATTAATCTAAGAGCTAGCAACGTCAAAAAACACGTCATTTTATCAAGGCTCATTTTTTTATATGTTCTTCCCTTTTATGGTGTAGTACGTTTTCAACCGGTCTGGCAGTCGGGAGACGTTGCGTTTACCAGTGGCAGAAGGGGTTATGCAGGTCAAAAAACTTCAAAATTACGTCATTTTATCAAGGCTAATTTTTTTATATGTTCTTCCCTTTTATGGTGTAGTACGTTTGCAACCGGTCTGGCAGTCGGGACACGTTGCGTTTACGTGTGGCAGAAGGGGTTATGCAGGTCAAAAAACTTCAAAATTACGTCATTTCATCAAGGCTCATTTTTTTATATGTTCTTCCCTTTTATGGTGTAGTACGTTTGCAACCGGTCTGGCAGTCCGGAGACGTTGCGTTTACCTGTGACAGAAAGGGTTATGCAGGTCAAAAAACTTCAAAATTACGTCATTTTATAAAGGCTCATTTTTTTTTATATGTTCTTCCCTTTTACGGTGTAGTACGTTTTCAACCGGTCTGGCAGTCCGGAGACGTTGCGTTTACCAGTGGCAGAAAGGGTTATGCAGGTCAAAAAACTTCAAAATTACGTCATTTTATCAAGGCTCAATTTTCATGTGTTCTTCTTTTTTATGGTGTAGTACGTTTGCAACCGGTCTGGCAGTCGGGAGACGTTGCGTTTACCTGTGGCAGAAGGGGTTATGCAGGTCAAAAAACTTCAAAATTACAAACAAAAATCCTGCTAAAATGATGTAACATTTGTTTATACTAACTATTTGTGATATTAATCTATTATTGCCAGACATTACCAATACCGCTAAGATCCTGCCAGATCCACATTTATAGATAACTTATTACTCTTTGGCTATCAGACAATCTATAATTAATTTGCAAGACATAATTTCGGTTGCAAAGTCAATGCCAGACGGCATTAATCATGGCAACCGAAGTGCCTGTTTCAAGAGTGGTTTATAGTAAAAAAAAATATAAGTTAACTTTACGTCATTTTGTCAAGCTTAAAAATTACAAGATATTACTCTTTGGCTATTAGACAGCCTATAATTAATTTGTCAGACACAAATTCGGTTGCAAAGTTAATGCCAGACGGCTTTAAATATGGCAACCGAAGTGCTTGTTTCAAGAGTGGTTTATAGTTTAAAAATTATAAGTCATCTTTACGTCATTTTATCAAGCTTAAAAATTACAAGATATTACTCTTTGGCTAGCAGACAACTTATAATTAATTTGTCAGACACAAATGCGGTTGAAAAGTTAATGCCAGACGGCTTTAAATATGGCAACCGAAATGAATGTTTCAAGAATGGTTTATAGTTTAAAAATTATCAGTCATCTTCATGTCATTTTATAAAGCATAAAAATTACAAGATATTACTCTTTGGCTAGCAGAGCCCCTATGTTTAATTTGCCAGACACAAATTCGGTTGCGAAGTTAATGCCAGACTGCTTTAAATATGGCAACCGAAGGGCCTGTTTCAAGAGTGGTTTATAGTTCAAAAATTATGTCATCTTTACGTCATTTTGTCAAGCATAAAAGTTACACGATATTACTCTTAGACTAGTATACAACCTATAATTAATTTGCCAGACACAAATTCGGTTCCAAAGTTAATGCCAGACGGGTTTAAATATGGCAACGAAAAGCCTGTTTCAAGATATTGTATCTTCTGTAGGGATTTGGCTTCATTTAATGACAGTCAACGCTTAATTTTAAACAATAAACCACTCTTGAAACAGGCACTTCGGCTGCCATATTTAATGCCGTCTGGCATTAACTTTGCAACCGAATTTGTGTCTCGCAAATTAATTATAGGTAGTCTGCTAGCCAAAGAGTAATATCTTGTAATTTTTATGCTTGATAAAATGACGTAAAGATGACTTATAATTTTTAAACTATGAACCACTCTTGAAACATGCACTTTCGTTGCATATTTAAAGCCGTCTGTCATTAACTTTGCTACCGAATTTGTGTCTGGCAAATTAATTATAGGTTGTCTGCTAGCGAAAGAGTAATATCGTGTAATTTTTATGCTTGATAAAATGACGTAAAGATGACTTATAATTTTTAATTTATAGACCACTCTTGAAACAGGCCCTTCGGGTGCGATATTTAAAGCCGACTGACATTAACTTTGCAACCGAATTTGTGTCTGGCAAATTAATTATAGGTTGTCTGATAGCCAAAGAGTAATATATTGTAATTTTTATGCTTGATAAAATAATGTAAAGATGACTTATAATTTTTAAACTATGAACCATTCTTGAAACAGGCACTTCAGTTGCCATATTTAAAGGCGTCTGACATTAACTTTGCAACCGAATTTGTGTCTGGCAACTTAATTATAGGTTGTCTTATAGCCAAAGAGTAATATCTTATAATTTTTAAGCTTGATAAAATGACGTAAAGATGACTTATAATTTTTAAACTATAAACCGCTCTTGAAACAGGCACTTCGGTTGCCATATTTAAAGCCGTCTGGCATTAACTTTGCAACCGAATTTGTGTCTGGCAAATTAATTGTAGGTTGCCTGCTAGCCAAAGAGTAATATCGATTAATTTTTATGCTTGATAAAATGACGTAATGATGACTTATAATTTTTAAACTATAAACCACTCTTGAAACAGGCACTTTCGTTGTCATATTTAAAGCCGTCTGGCATTAACTTTGCAACCGAATTTGTGTCTGGCAAATTCATTATACGTTGTCTGCTAGCCAAAGAGTAATATCTTGTAATTTTTATGCTTGTTAAAATGACGTAAAGATGACTTATAATTTTTAAACTATAAACCACTCTTGAAACAGGCACTTCGGCTGCCATATTTAAAGCCGTCTGGCATTAATTTTGCAACCGAATTTGTGTCTGGCAAATTAATTATAGGTTGTCTTATAGCCGAAGAGTAATATCTTATAATTTTTATGCTTGATAAAATGACGTAAATATGACTTATAATTTTTAAACTATAAACCAATCTTGAAACAGACACTTCGGTTGCCATATTTAAAGTCGTCTGGCATTAACTTTGCAACCGAATTTGTATCTGGTAAATTAATTATAGATTTTCTGCTAGCCAAAGTGTAATATCTTGTAATTTTTATGCTTGATAAAATGACGTAAAGATGACTTAAAATTTTTAAACTCTAAACCACTCTTGAAACAGGCACTTCGGTTGCCATATTTAAAGCCGTCTGGCATTAACTTTGCAACCAAATTTGTGTCTGGCAAATTAGTTATATGTTGTCTGATAGCCAAAGATTAATAGCTTTTAATTTTTATGCTTGATAAAATAAAGTAAAGATGACTTATAATTTTTAAACTATAAACCACTCTTGAAACAGGCACTTTGGTTTCCATATTTAAAGCCGTCTGGCATAATCTTTGCAACCAAATTCGTGTCTGGCAAATTAATTATAGGCTCTCTGTTAGCCAAAGAGTAATATCTTGTAATTTTTAAGTTTGATAAAATGACGTAAAGGTAACTTATAATTTTTAAATATAAACCACTCTTTAAACAGGCACTTCGGTTGCCATATTTAATGCTGTCTGGCATTAACTTTGCAACCGAAATTATGTCTTGCAAATTAATTATATATCGTCTGATAGCCAAAGAGTAATAAGTTATCTATAAATGTGGATCTGGCAGGATATTAGCGATATTGGTAACTTCTGGCAATAATGGATTAATATCACAAATAGTTAGTATAAACAAATGTTACGTCATTTTAGCAGGATTTTTGTTTGTAATTTTGAAGTTTTATGACCTGTATAACCCCTTCTGCTAAAACGCAACGTCTCCTGACTGCCAGATCGGTTGCAAACATACTACATCATAAAAGGTAAGAACATATAAAAAATGAGCCTTGATAAAATGACGTAATTTTGAAGTTTTTTGGCCTGCATAACCTCTTCTGCCACAGGTAAACGCAACGTCTCCCGACTGCCAGACCGGTTGCAAAGGTACTACACCATAAAAGGGAAGAACATATAAAAAAATGAGCCTTGATAAAATGACGTAATTTTGAAGTTTTTTGACCTGCATAACCCCTTCTGCCACAGGTAAACGCAACATCTCCCGACTGCCAGACCGGTTGCAAACGTACTGCACCATAAAAGGGAAGAACATATAAAAAAATGAGCCATGATAAAATCAGGTGACGAAAACGTTGCTAGCTCTTAGACTAAATTACAAGACATGTTTTTTGAATTTTAGAGCTGAAAAACTTTAAGTGAAATGCATTTGCTGATACATATAATGAAAATACTAAATAAACAAAAAAAAAAAAGGGAAATAAGACAAATATTTACATTATGTACAAAACAGGGGCTTCTGTCTGAAATGGGAGCTAAAAACAATGAGTTTGCGCAGCTAGCTCAGAAAGGGAGGGGATTGGTAAATATAAATTCGTTGTCTTCTAAAAATTTCATACAATCTGCTATACGTTGCAGGAGAACTGGACGGTCGAGCAGGTAAGTTAGCCAGTCAGGCAGTGTCATCTGTTGTGGCTTTTTTACGTGATAGTGGGACTTTAATGTGCATTGTAAAACATAGTGTAATGATGTTGATAAGGATCCACAAATGCAAAGAGGTGAGTCTCGTTTATTTATGGTATATAAGTGTTGTTGGAAGGGTCCATGATTTGTGAGAAAGAGATACAGGTATCTGTTACTTATGAAAATGTTTTGTGAGACCTTAGGTATGAAGTCACGCGTGTATTGACCCACCTGCACTGTAGATCAACGTTGTTACGCAACTTTCATAAATTTCCCAGAACTTTTTGCTAAACCTAGTATTTTAATAAACTAGGGGACTCTGCTCCCTACGAGCTACGCTCGCCAAACGCTGTTCAGGCACCGCAAACTCTAAAAGCACGCTAATTTTATCGACTTTAAAATGTATCGTTTTAAATCTGGCGTAATTTTCACCAACGTTTTCTTTCCCTTTTTAATATTCACGTGAAAATACTTTTGTTGTTGGAAAGGAAATATTATTTGCTCTGTCTTCGAATTCTCAACATGAGAGCAATGCGACTCTTGTAGCAGCTTCAATAATATCTGCATTGGTTCAAAATACCTCAAATTTATGTTGATTTTCTGTAAGCAAGTAAACCCTATTGGTTTACAATGAAAGTCCATGGGAATTTGGCGAAATATTACACATATTGCCAAGTTGGCGACAACCTTGTCGGTATTTGGCGACAGAACAGAATCCTCCCTATGGTAACCTCCCTTATAGGTACGGTGATGCATTAAAATATGTTCAGTAACTAATGAGATACGTTTCTTTGATACGATAACGCAATATATATATATATATATATTAGATTACATAGATTAGTTTATATATAGATTATATATATATATATAGATGTATATATAGATTAGTTTTGAAAGATTATCTCGAAGTATGAAATAAATGTCTCGTGCAAGTATATTTTTAAATTTAAACTGTTTAGCAATATCATGGTTTGGCAATTTTTTTTAATACTGCAATTATCAACTTTTAATTAATAATATTTTCCTGCTTTTAATACGTAATCATTTAATTCTCATTTGAAAGTTTTTTTTGTTAATAATTGTCACGTGTAAATATTTTTTTTTTATTTCAAGGGAATATTATTTTTTGCGCTGTTTTTAAATTTGGCAACAATTTAAAATAATATCTTTTTCTAAAAGTTGTAAAAAATATCTCTCGAAATGCTGAAAATTTGAATTTAAAATAGAAATAAAACCTCAAAAAATAGATCAAATTAAAAAATAAATGCAGTCTGCACACCGGGAACTTATAATGTATAAAATGATCTAAAAATGATTAATTTCCTGTGTATAGTTTTTGCTCCTATAAAAATTTTTTAATGGAACGATCTTTAACATTAAATATCTCTTAAAATAGTTATTCGATTTGAAAACTGTGTGCATCAGCGTATTTATCAAACATTTCTCTACAATATTGCCGATTTTCATATTTTTGTATGCATTTTTTTATATATATATTAACGAAGAAAGACCTCCGGTCACAAAAAATTCAAAACCGGTGGCGGCGGTGACCGCGTTAGTTACTTTTTTTTAGAATAGAGAGATATTTAAAATATTCTGTTAATTCTCTCTCTAAAATTTATTCTCTTTTCACCTCCATTGTATAATGGGAAAATATTGCCCCATATCTCTCTTAAAAGAGCTATGTTTGAATTTCCGTAGACTTTACTTGTCGAATATTGCCGAAACAACAAAAGTAATTAAATTCAAAGAAAGCAATAAAGATAACTCTTCATTTTTCAAAACATTTTTTTATTTATTTAAAGCAATCTTCTTTTTTAATTTTTTTAATGAACTTTATATTTTTAAAGAATGTTATTGATATGTTTTAGGATATATGTATAGTGATTTAAAAATTCCCCTAACATAATAAAATAGACATAGGATTCTGTATTTTAACCCTTTCGACTCCGGCGTCTCTTACACAAATTTTATTTGGTCTGCACCACTTTTTTAACAGAAATTTCCTTCAAGTACACAATTTCAAAAATGCTTTGATTAAATAAGGCATTTTTTTTTCTTTATTACTGGTGCCAAAAACAAATTTTGCAAAGAAAGATGATGTCGCGTCAGATGCGACAAAGGAGTGCAAAGGGTTAGAATAGACTTCAAATGCTGTAAAGTCCCCTCTGAGATATTATCATGGATATCAAACATCATGAAATAAAGATACTTTAAATAACGCAAACCGAGCTTTTCACTCTAAAGATGTAATTGCCCTACTAGTAGAAAAGTGCTAACAACACTTTAACTAAGAAACCGCTGTACAAAGTTTGAGTCCCTTAACTAAACTCCTCTGCCTTGAAATCAATTAACTATTAGCTAATCAAAGGTTTACTGCAACTTCTCTATTATCTAGCACTTTATTCAGAATTAACACGCTCGATTTAAAGCTACTAAAGTTAACAGATTGAACTGACTGAACTACTATGTTCTTTATAGTTCATGATATCATTGTTGTAATACGGAGAAAGATACAGTCGTGGAAAAAAAAAAAGTAAACACCCCCTATTAACTCCTCAACAAATTATTGTAGAAGAAAGTTACTGGTACCGAACGATTGGAAATAAAGTCTACTTTTAAATGATGTATATAAAATGTGCTTAGGAGTCATCTACATATTAAAACGAACTATAACTTTGTTTTTTTTCAATAGCAGTACCCAATTCTGACAGCATAAATGCTGACACCCTTCAATTAGGCTAAAAACAAATTTTTATACAATTCGTACCATAAGTTTCCGAGAAATTAATTATTTTAAAACGAGCGTATTTTAACGGCTGTATCCAAACTGAAGTTCGGTACTGGATTTGTTAACCGAGAGAGAATTTGATCAAGGTATCATAAGCACTACTCAAGCAGTCAATGAAGCCGGTTAGATTACAGGATAGCAGAAGAAATTTCAAAATATCTACTCATTTCTATCATAGACCTTAAACCATCATTTTGTCGTTTCTTAAGCATAATTTGAAAACTACTTGGAAGAAAAATGTGACATTTTGGATTTCCATAAAGCAGGACTCAATAAATCTAAATCCATCAAAAAAAAATTGTAGGTTTCAATTCATAATTTTTTCGAATATTAATTTCATAATTCATAATTCATTTCATAAAATTATAAAAATTGAAAATTCAGCGTATTTATGTTTGGGTATATTAGAATTATTGCTACACAAAAAATAAGCTCATTAGGAGCATAATTTCAGGAGATATAAATAAAAATATGAAAATGTAATTTAACATTAGAAGCACTAAATTTTGAATGTTTATAATTCAAAAACTTATCATTGAAATGACTTAAAATGTGGTGTCTAGGCATAGTTTGAACTGAAGATTTGAAATATCTCGTTAAAATTGGGTATTGCCTTTGAAAAAAAATAAAGTTTGGATTCGTTTTAATATGTAGATGGTCCCCTAAGCAAATTTTATATACATCATTTAAATTTAGACTTTATTTCCACCAGACTTTATTTTGGTACCAGTAACTTTCGTTTACGATAATTTGTTGAGGAGTTAGTAGGGCGTGTTTACTTTTTTTTCCACGACTGTACGTTTGTTGAATAATTTTAAATACTTTCGTTATTGTTAAAGTCTCGAACAAAAATCTGTTTCGATAGAAAGTGAGACACCCTGTATTTTTCGGTGTAAGATATGTGGAGCTCCGGACATCCTGTATATATGCATACACAAAAACGTAGACAGAAAATGGGTGCTTTGAATGTGCAATCTTCTCTCTTTCGAAGTCGATTTAAAATGCAGACATAACTAATCAATATCAGAGACATCAAAATATGACGAGCAAATTACGCGGTGCATTGTCACGTAAATTTTAGCTTTCACAAAATGTGTAATTTTTGAAAGAGTTTGATTAATATTTTGCTGTAGAAAATAAATTTACGCATATACGATAAAGATTTCAGAAATTTATTAGATTATATTTTTCGAAAAATAAATCAAGTATCGCAAATTCACAAATATTACATTCATTTTACATTTAATATTAATATATGTACAAAGCTAATGTCATTTAGAATTCATACAACGTAAAATTTATATCCGCTAAAATGTGCAGCAAAAGAAAGGTATAATGTTGAAAATTACGTCATCAGTGCCACGTTCCTTCGAGCTATTACCCATTTATCTTTTTAAACACAGGTATTCATTTATCAAGAATTTATAATATTATTTGTTTTATGCAAGATCATCAGTAGCGCGAAAATTCACAGTTGAAGTAATTTTTTAATGCAGTCCTGGCCAAAATTATAAAGGTATTATTATTTTTAAGAGTAATCAAAAGAAACCTTTAAGAAATGTACTAATTATATACGCTTTTTTTTTTTTTTTTTTTTTGCAAGCAAAGTTTGAAAAGTATATAAAAAATAAACTATTGATTATACAATTTTCACAATATTAAAAAAAAAACGTTATTCTAACTTTCCACCGATTGCTACAGGACTGCCCATGTGACTATTTTTTTTTTTTTTTTTTTTTTTTTTGCAATTTTGCGTACCACTCATTCCAAAAAATATTCTTCGTAATACATTTCTAGCAATAATATACGAAGATAAAATTACAACTTATTATCATTTGTAAACAGTGGTAGAGAAAATAATAAAAGAATGTCTCCTTCGACAACCGTATTCATCAACGCGTACTGTCGGTAGTTAGTGACTTAATGTGGACATAATTATAAGAACTTTAATCACGTTTTTAAAAAAACTTACATTTTTTAAAACGTTATTTATTTCATTTAAGAGGCCTGTTTCTGTTCAAAGCTGGCGCAATTTCTCGTTAAAAGTAGAAATGATTTGCTGAAGAGAAATGACGGAATGTATGGTAAAGTGTAAACGTAAACTTTGGAAGATTTAAAGAATCGTATAGCAAATATCATTTTAAATACACAAATCGAAAAGAACAGTTTGGAATGTCATCAAATGCGATAAAGAAAGATGAAAAAAATAGCGTTTAGCGCGAAAGAAAAAATGATCTCGGAAAGATTGTCGATGGGTTGCGAGTCTGACAACAAAAAATAAGTCAATTAAGTCAAATAAGTCAATTAAGTCAAATAAGACAATTGTGGACCATCTTTAAAATAATATATCTGGTAGAATAATTGTTTGAAGGCTTAATTATTTTGAAACTTTAAAGAATATGAAAATGAAAGTCAAAAATAGTCTGACCTAACACCACAATATCTCGCGAAAATTAATTTCTTTTAACTGAGATTAAAAATACACTGTGCGCTTAACAATAAACCTGAAGATACGATGGAAAAGGTAGTTTTTACTTTAGCCTCTACTTACTTTAGCCACTTTAGCCTCACTTTAGTTCTGCTCTAGTGATAACCAAAAAATCTTTCCCCGTTTGAAAACTTTATCCCCTATATGTAAGTCAATAAGTCAACCTCGCATACACAGTCCACTAAGTGGTAGAAGACTGCGCACCAAATTTTTATTATTATACTTATAAACAATTCCAAGGCAGCCAATACACAAGTTCAAATATCCTTGCATACATACAATGTTGGATAATTATCATATGCATTGCATATATATATATTAACACATTTTGCTAAAGTAGACTTTATAGAGTACAGCAGCTAAATGAAATTTTAGATTGTGAAAAAATAAAGTATTTTATAGAGAAAATAAACTGTCAAGTGCGAGTATTACTCGCGCACAAGGGGTTCCGTACAATAATATATGAATTAGTAAGTGTATTATTAAAAAAATACGGTTGCTAAAAGAATACTAAGACTTTGTAAAAATTATACAACGTAGGGTTGGGTATAACTGTTTAGTATACAGGGTGCAAAGGAAAGTCCCATTAACCTGAAAATACTTCCAAACGGAGAAAGCTACAGCTGTACAAGTGAGATAACGGTACAGTAAAACGACTACGCCCGACCTAATGCAAACGACAGCAGTACCCCTAGTGGCGAAATTTGGAAGATAGCCATTGCAAATAGAAAACGAAAAGAGGTAGAACAAATTTTCCAATTAGAAAGTTTTAGAGCATCAATTAATTAGTACGAAACGACATTTGGTTCACACGGATAAGATAAATCGTCGCCTGCATACCCAAAAATGTCCGAAATCGATAAGCGACGATTCTAGTTTGCCTATTAACATTCCGGAAATGTAGCAGTGCACAATTGCAGATTGTGACGTTGTACTGTGCTGTAATCCCTGTAAAGATTTAATTTCCAATGCATTTAAAATTTTAGAATAACCCTTTCAGCGCCAGACGAATTTTGTTCGTAAACTGGTGAAATAATTGACTGACACCAGAATATTCAAACGAATTTCTCAGAAAACAAAAGCCCCGCTCATTTGCACTTCATTACAAAAGCAAAATTTTATTAAAATATTCTTGGTGCCATTTGTCAGTTTTGGAATTAAAATTAGGTGGCTAGACCATTTAGCCACCGACCTTGAAAGGGTTAAATCTATGTCGTCGTATTGAAGAGGCTTGCAACAGACATTCCATGCTGAGAAATGTGGATGCAGAATTACTCTCATGAATACAAACGTGTATTGTGAACAATGGCGAACTTTTTTAACATACTGAATATTAACTTTTTATCACTGTGAAACAGTTTGTCTTATTTGTGTGTGTGTGTGATGTTATCAAAATGTATTGAGATAAGTACGTATTTATAGCAGAAATTGCGCGTACTTCTTCTTGCTTCTGATTATTCCATTCAACCGTTTACACAAAATGGAGTGCATCGATTCCGGACATTTTTGGGTAAATCGGCAAAGATTTATCTTATCCATGTAAACCAAATGTCGTACTCCATTAATTAATTGATGCTCTAAAACTTTCTAACTGGAAATTTTGCTCTTTCTCTTTACGTTTTCGATTTGCAGTGGCTATCTCCCAAATTTCACCACTAGAGGATGCTGCTGTCGTTTTCATTAAATCGAACGTAGTCGCTTTACTATACCGTTACCGCACTTGCATAGTTGTAGCTCTCTCCGTTCACAAGTATTTTCAGGTTAAAGGGACTTTCCTTTGCACCCTGTATACTAGAAAAGTATAAATGGATATACCATGAAAGTTCAAAGATATATGGAACCTAAATAACAGCAAATATAGCCATTCTGTATATTATTCCATATAGGTTTTTAGTTAACCTTTAAAGACATAGTAGGTGTATTGAGAGAACCACTCAATGGAAACTAATCGCGAATCCCATAGTATTTATGTGATTCATTCTCATTAAATTAGTCTGTTTTTAACAATTTGACGTTTATTGCTTTTATACTGCTACTGGGCATTGCATTACATAAGTATATCCTTAAAATTTCTTATCTAGGCTTTAAAAGCCGATGGAGCATAGAGTACGCCGTCCATGTTATTATGTATGTCCAAAAAACCGTTCGTGTCTTTAAGGGTTAATATCTCGGCTAATTACCGACGATTTTTTCCGAAATTCATGATCAACAATGCTTTTATACTTCTGCTACGATAGGTATCTCCAGCTCTGCTCAACATTTTTGCTGAAGCCCGTAAATCGAAATTTGAGTGTAACGGAAAAATCCGATTTTCTCAAAAACTGTGTGACCTAGGGTAATCGCTATAATTTTCTGCAAGATTTAAATTAATGTCTACTACCTCTAATTTTTTCATAATTTTAGTTTCAATAGATTCGGAATTAGATGGGGGGGGGACATATTTTTGCACTACATTTTCCACCATAACTTTGAAAATATAATACCTAAAATTAAATGAAATAAATTTTTGATTTCAGCGTTACGAAAGCTTTCACACGGTATACAAAAGAAAAGATTTTTTTTTCAAGTAACTTAATTAGCCCCTCTACATTTTTCCTAAATATATTTATTAATATTTATTAATCTGTAAAGTAAATATGTGGGTCAATAGCCTTTATTACTTCCCCCAATTTGAACTTCCCACGTTGCATTGTTTACGAGTAAAAGGTCTGTGACAGACAGACAGACACAGGAGTCATCTTATAATGGTTCCGTTTTTTCTTTTTAAGTACGGAACCCTAAAAATAACATAAATAAAATAATAATAACAATAGTTATAGCAAACTTGATGTTGAAACGGCGGAAAACTAGGAAACTTTTTGTGTTGTTCCAGGTTTAGATATAGTCCGACGACTATAAATTGCCCGATCATCTTGAAAGATTCGGGATACTATGGGGAATGAAGTTTTCTAATAGGCAAAAATGGTGCAAGAAATACGCTATTAAATAAAAAATAAAATTATGCAAGTTGCTTATAGTGATTGTTACCGTAAGGCTGTTCTTAACTGCTCTGATCAACAAGCGCAAAACGTTTTGACACATTTACAAATTTATATTTTAACGGAAAGGTATAAAATTTGAAATCCTGTCCATGAAAGCGATTTAGAATTGAACTGTTTTTCCATTTTTTGATCAATTAATTACCTACTGAGTTATAAAGAATTTTGATCACGTGACAAACACGTTTTTCGCTCGCTCTTGAGTCTCTTTCTTCCTTCGCGCTGAAATTCGGTTCAAAACGCCCACTTTGACATTAATTTCTGCAAAATCTATTGCGTTTGCAAAAAAAGGGAAAAAACAGTTCAACTACATAGTTTCTGAACAACAACATCAGCTAGTTTCATGCATTTTCAAACAAAAATGAATTAAAATTTATGTCAGAAAATTGCCCTTTTGGATTTGAGAACATCCTTAACAATTACATTCATCTTAATTTTCACTACACATCCGTTAAGTTATTTTCGGCAGACTATAACACGTGGCCGTAGTCTATGGGTTGTGGTAAAACGAAACTCTTCAAAGATCAGAAAAAACTTTGTATGTTTTCTGGTATCGCAAGACTCATTCTCCAACAGTTAAGTTGAGTAAACTGCAGACTACGTGTAAAAATATACCAGTAAGACACTCTTCTTTGTAAAGTTCTACAAAATCAGTGCGTATGGACTTACGTGAATTACATATGCTAATTTATTTTATGCATAATACCTTAACACGACTATAACAAGTGTCTGTTGTATATGAATTGCAGTGCTCAGAAAACGGAGATGTTCCAAATAAGGAAAAAACTTGTTATGCCCTCTAGCACCACGAAATTCGGTCACTAGTAACCGGAGCAGAGGGCTATCCTATCCATCGCTATGTTTAGAAATATATCAGGGAGAGACTTTTTTTTAAAAAAATTACATTAGATAGGTGCGTATGGCCTTACAAGTATTAAGGATGCTAATTTATTTTATGAATAATACCTTAACATGGCTATAGCACATAGATGTTGTGTAGCAAATGACAGTGTCCAGGAAAATGGAAAGGTTCATAAATCAGAAAAAAAAACTTTGTATGTCCTCTGGTATCATGGGATTGGATCACCAGTAACTAAGCAGAGGATATTGCAGACTAAGTGCTGAAGCATACCAGTGAAAGTCTTTTATGTGAAATCCCACAAAATCAGTGCATATGGCCTCACGTGAACTAAAGATGTAATTTATTTTATGTACAGTCGTGGGGGAAAAAAAGTAAACACCCCCTACTAACTCCTCAACAAATTATCGTAGAAGAAAATTACTGGTACCGAACGATTGGAAATAAAGTCTACTTTTAAATGATGTATATAAAATTTGCTTAGGGGGCCATCTACATATTAAAACGAACCATAACTTTGTTTTTTTCAATAGCAGTACCCAATTCTGACAGCATAAAGGAACTCTACACCCTTCAATTAGCCTAAAAACGAATTTTTATGCAATTCGTACTATAAGTTTCCCAGAAATTAATTATTTTAAAACGAGCTTATTTTAAGGGCTGTATCCAAATTGAAGTTCCGTACTGGATTGTTCACCGAGAGAGCCCCTTCCTTGATCAAGGCACCTTAAGCGCCACTCAAGGAGTCAATGAAGCGTGTTAGATTACAGTACAGCAGAATAAATTTCAAAATGTCTACTCACTTCCATCATAGACGGCCCCTTAAACCATCATTTTGTCGTTTTTTAAGCACAATTTGAAACCTACTTGGAATAAACATGTGAAATTTTTGAATTTCCATAAAGCAGGACTTAATAAATCTAAATCCATCAAAAAAATTGTAGATTGCAATTCATAATTTTTTCGAATATTAATTTCATAATTCATAATTCATATCATAAAATTATAAAAATTGCAAATTCAGCTTATTTATGTTTGGGTATATTAGTATTATTACTACAAAAAAAATTAGCACATTAGGAGCATAATTTCGGGAGATATAAATAAAAATATGAAAATGTAATTTAACATTAGAAGCACTAAATTTTGAATGTTTATAATTCAAAAACTTATCATTGGAATGACTTGAAATTTGGTGTCTAGGCATAGTTTGAACGGAAGATTTGAAATATCTCGTTAAAATTGGGAATTGCCATTGAAAAAAAGGAAGTTTGGATTCGTTTTAATATGTAGATGACCCCCCTAAGAAAATTTTATATACATCATTTAAAAGTAGACTTTATTTCCAATCGTTCGGTACCAGTAACTTTCTTCTACGATGATTTGCTGAGGAGTTAGTAGGGGGTGTTTACTTTTTTTTTCCACGACTGTACTATATCTTAAACAAGTGCTAATTGTTTCATGCATGCAAAGTGGAAGTTATTCACGCTTTTTTCCCATTACTAATAAGTATTCGGTATGACTTTGTAGTCGAAATGGAACGAAAAATGCCCTGCAGAACCTTTTTCACTCTGTTGGAATAAACCTCAACTGTAATACTCCAACCTTGAGTATGTTAGTTTATTTGGTTTTTAAAGATAACCCATTTTGGAATCATCCAACAGAACGAAAAATGTCCTGCAGAACATTTTCCACTCTGTTGGAATAAACCTCAACTGTGATACTCCAACCTTGAGTGTGTTAGTTTATTTGGTTTTTAAAGATAACGCATTTCGGAATCGTCCAACAGAATGAAAAAGGCCCTGCAGAACATTTTTCACTTTGTTGGAATAAACTCATCTGTGATACTCCAAACTTGAGTATGTTAGTTTATTTGGTTTTTAAAGATAACACATTTCGGAATCGTCCAACAGAACGAAAAATATCCTTGCTCTGTTAGAATAAACCTCATCTGTGATACTCCAACCTTGAGTATGGTAGTTTATTTGGTTTTTAGGATTCCGTACTTAAAAAGTAAAAACGGAACCATTATAAGATGACTCCTGTGTCTGTCTGTCTGACACAGTCCCTTTACTCGTAAACTATGGAACGTGGAAAGTTCAAATTGGGGAAAGTAAATGAAGCCTATTGACCCACATATTTACAGATTATGGAACATTCACAAATACATTTAGGCAAAATGTAGAGGGGCGAATTAAGCTAGTTGAAAATAACTCTTTTCTTTGTATATTCTTTCGTGTGGGGTATCGTGTGAAAGCTTTTGTAACGCTGAACTCAAAAATACTTTCCTTTTAATTTTAGGTATTATATTTTCAGACATATCGTCGAAAATGTAGTGCAAAAATATGTTCGCCCCATCTATATCCGAATCTACTGAAACTAAAATTATGAAAAATTTAGAGGTGGTAGACGTTAATTTGTACCTTGCAGGAAAAAATAGTGCATTTTTCCGATAAATACAAATTTCGATTTACAGGCATTCAGCAAAGGTGTTGAGGAATGCTTTAGGTACCTATCGTAGCAGATGTATAAAGGCATTGTTGATAAAGATTTTCGAAAAAAATCGTCGATAATTAGCCGAGGTATTAACCTTTAATCACACGGACGATTTGGACATGCATAATGGCAGGGGCGGCGCACTCTATGTACCATCGGCTTTTAAAGCCTAGATAATAGCTTTTAACGCTATTTTTCTGTAATGCAATGCCCAGCAGCAGTATAAAAGCAATAAACGTCAAATTGTTAAAAACAGACTAGTTTAAATAGAATTAATCACATAAATACTATGGGGTTAACGACTAGTTTGCATTGAGTGGATATGTAGAGGGGCTAATTAGGTTGCTCGAAAAAAAAAATATTTTACTTGCATATCGTATGGGGCATCCTGCGAAAGCTTTTGAAATGCTGAACTCAAAAATATATTTCGTTTAATTTTAGGTATTGTATTTTCAGAGATATCGTCGGAAATGTACTGCACAAATATGTCTCCCCTCCCCAATCTATTTCCGAATCTCCGAAACTAAAATTATGAAAAAATTAGAAGTAGTAGACATTAACTTAAACCTTGCAGGAAAATTATAGTGATTACCCTAGGTTACATAGTTTTTGTGAAAACCACATTTTTCCGTTTCACATAAATTTCGATTTGTGGGTATTCAGCAAAGGTGTTGAGGAGCGCTGGAGGTACCTATTGTAGCACAAGTATAAAAACATTGTTGATAATGATTTTCGATAAAAATCGTCGGTAACTAGTCGAGATTTAAACCTTAAAGACACGGACGTTTTGGACATACATAACGACAGGGGCGGCACACTCTATACATCATCAGCTTTTAAAGCTTAGATAACAACTTTTAATGATATATTTGTGTAATGCAATGCCCAGCAGCAGTATAAACGCAATAAACGTCAAATTGTTAAAAACAGACTAATTTAAATAGAATTAATCACATAAATACTTGGGGTTAGCGATTAGTTTGCATTGAGTGGATCTCTCAATACGCCTCCCGTGTCTTTAAAAGTGAATTAAAAACCTATCTGGAAAAATGCGGCACGGACCAAGGCGGTGTTGCAATTTTGCGACCTCTTTTCGAAGCGCGCTTAAGACAATGCCACGTTTAAATTTTTAACAATGGTTTTGTTTTAGCTACACTGTAAAAATAAAAAATTACTACTACGCTGAATTTAGTTTTATGAAATGCCAAATGAAATTTAAATATGCACTGTTTTTTTCTCAGTACCAGATTAAGTTCATCATAAACAGATTAGGATAAGATTAAAAAAAGAGTTATACAGAATAGCAATATTTTTTATTATTTAGGCTTCATATCTCTTTGAACTTTTATTATATACCCATTTATGCTTTTCTAGTATATACAGCTATACCCAACCCTACGTTGTATTGTTTTTTACAAAATCTTATTATGCTTTTAGCAAAGATTTTTTTAATAATACAGTTAAAAATTCATATTTTGTACATTCATTTATTGTACTGAATCCTCTGAGCGCGAGTAATGCTCGCACTTGGCCGTTTTTAGGGTTTCGTTCATCTCACGAAACCCTATTCGTCTCGCTCCTCTGTCTGTCTGTCTGTCCGTCTCACAGCCCGTTCTCAGAAATTATATATGGTGGAGACTTGAAATTTTGCATACTTATAGCTGAACACCTCATATCAAACGACAAATCGTAAAATATTGAAAAAGTCTTATATTTAACCCTCTGGGCTCTAACTTGTATATTTTAATCTTTTTGTTCTAACTGAGCCCCTAATTAAGTTTAAAACTTAAAATTTTGCATAATTATAGCTGAACACCTCACATCAAATGACAAATCATAAAATTTTGAAAAAGTCTTATATTTAACCCTCTGGTCTCTAACGTGTGTATTTTAAGCTTTTTTTTTTTATCTGAACCCCTATTTAAGTTGAAGACTTGAAATTTTGCATACTTATAGCAGAACATTTGCGATCACACGAAAAATCATAAAATTTTCAAAAAGTCTTATGTTATTTACCCACCGGGCTCTAACTTGTGTATTTTAAGCAATTTTTCTAACCTCCCCCATTGCACCCGTGGGTACTTTTCTAACTTTTGCCGACACCGCATTGACCACTCTTTTATATTATGCACATAGCCTTACATATTTCAGTTCCACTTTTTACCGCCAGGGGTCGCCTACCTATCTCGTTTGCTATAGGCCGATCCTTTCGTCTAATATATCTACGGATAAGTTGTAAAATGGGGTTTCATTCGGATAGAGGTTTGTGTAGAATAGAGTGCGCCCTCTGGTAGCGAAATGTGGAACTAACAGATTTCGCCAAAGGATAAAGTGTTTTGAAAGGAATATTAAACGAAACCCTCTGTGCGATCTGTGATCACACTTACCCACTTGTTTAAAGGTAAATAACGCATTTCGGAATCGTGGGTAACTCAAAACAGGTCTTTGCATATTTTCGTATGTGGTATTACTATATTTTCGTAAATTATGAATCATTTGTCTTCTATTTACAGTATATTTAGTTTTTGAAAAATTTAGCAGTTCAGTCTCTATCAATTTCACTATACATATTTATCACTATCTATTTTTGTGCTATAAGTAATTTTATAAAGTAAATAAATCCTTGCAAGTTTCTTTCACAATCAGAAATATCACCAAACAAATAAAAATGTGTACTATTCATCCCAAAAATGCAACGTCAAATAAACAAATAAAACATCTCTCTTTTACGCGCATCAGTATCAACAAAAAATATCGTACCAAGAAAGCAAATTATCCTTCATACCTCGAAATCAGGATTTTTTTCCTTCAGCGATGCGATTTTATTGTCACCGAAGATTAAGTTCAGAGGAGTTCTTTGCGATTATCTTTATTTTGTTAGTTTTAAGAACCCAAAGCAAAGTCCATTTGCCTAATCCCAGAAGTTTTTATTTAGGTATTAAGCATAAAAGAATTTTCTATTTATAGGAAGGTAACGCACAAACTTAAGTGAACTAGTTTATAAGAAAAGAATCATCTAAAGATATTTTAAGCGGTGAATTTCAGCTGAAATTTTTAAAAAGTAATTTTTTCGTTACCTTTTTAACACTTTACATCATAGTTAAAGTTTGTTCCTGAAATCGGTCCATCTGTCCGCGCTCTTTCACATGTAAATGTACTCGGATTGCCAGTGTTATTTAGAATTACCATGTCATGTTAGATATTGTAAATTAAGTATATAGCAATCTTACCTCGTTCACTGGGGCTCTCAAAAGAATTTATTTATAATCTATGGGTAGAAACCTTTTGCACTGTATTTTATTGATGTTACACTATTTCAAACATATTGATATTCATATACATCACTTAGGTACAATACAAGATGCTTACTATAAAATTTGGTGTGATAGTTAGGTTTCATTTACAGGGGACACAAAAGAATTCGATTACAGTACTGTCTATAAGACATAATTGTTGGAAGTGCTGTTTCAATTGTGGTATGGGTTTTTTTTTTATTTAACTATTTTTTTGCATATTACTTGATATATGTAAATTCCACAGATCATATACAAGGCTGCACAAATGGACTTGAGTGCATTTCCTATTACTGACAGAAGTTGCTGAAAAGGAAAATTCAATTGTGTTATGCGTTTCTTATTTGAA
Organism: Maratus speciosus; assembly: GCA_963932465.1. Lineage (NCBI taxonomy): Eukaryota > Metazoa > Arthropoda > Arachnida > Araneae > Salticidae > Maratus > Maratus speciosus. The sequence goes on along the minus strand of OZ010800.1, from coordinate 196,084,474 downwards.
CTAAATTTTTGCATGTTTTGTAATATATATGCAAATTTATAGACCATATACAGGGGGTTTTCCAAAATATTGACTTAGACATCATCTTTCACCTTATTAAATGATGAAATTTTGTTACAGCGTTATGGATGTGTAAGAAAATGTTGCAGAATCTGTGACGCGTGATTTCTCTTTTTTGTGATAAATTTATTTAAGTTGGTGATATTGTTAGATGCTGATTTTTTTTATATACGAGGAATGCAAAATACAGGTTGACTAAGTCTGCTGAAACTCGATTTGAGCTATAGTTACTCAGAAACATTTATATGAAAAATTTTATAGCAAACTTTTCCATGTAGTATTTATTTTAGAATTAGAAATTTTTGCTTCATGAATCATATGAGGCGTTGAGAACTAGAGTCCCCCAATCTCGGTAGTTATTATTTCGAGAAAATGCTTTCCAAAATTTTTGTAAAACTTTTTACGCCAGTTTTGCCAATAGCAGAGAAGGCCAAGCTTCTTCAGCAAGCATATGGTGATTTAGTTGGAGTACCAGAGTGCACCAATCGGTCCAATGTTGAGCTAAAAATTTGATATTAAAGTTAGGTTGGAAAATCTGTTAAACTAGCTCTATCACTTGAAAGGTTTCGAAAATAATATAATTCATTATGCAGCCATTAAGTAGCATGACATAAAATGTCTTGACACTTTAAACTCATTTTTCACAAAAATGTGAAATAGCCCATTCTGGTGCTCAACGCCTCATACGAGGGTCACACTGAAATTTTTTAGATATGGCTAAATGGTGCAAGTTAAACTTGTCAACTGTTTGAAGTGTACAAAGTATTCCTCTCCAAGATCAATACACTTTTGTAGACGAAAAACAGGCCAAAGATTAAATAAAGCCGTTCATTTCTTGGAAGATGAAAAATATTCTTTTGTGGCCTCAGAAATCTCATCTTCGAAGTGAAAACAACGCCCACGTATTTTTTTTTTCTTTTTTGATTAAATAAACGCTCAAATGCGAGAATTACTCGCACTCAGAGGATTCCGAACAATAAATGTATGAATTATTAACTGTGTTATTAAAAAAATCGTTGCTAAAAGAACATCAAGACTTTGTAAAAAACTATACAACTTAGGATTGGGTATAGTTGTATATAACAGAAAAGTGCGAATGGGTATACCATAAAAATTGAAAGAGATATTAAGACTAAATTATACCAAATATTGCCATTTTGTATAACTATTTTTTTAATCTTATCCGAATCTGTTTATGATGAACTTAATTCGGTACTGACAAGAAAAATAGTGCATATCAGTGGTGCTTGATTTAGCATTTCATAAAACTAAATTCAGCATAGTAATAAAATTTTCCTTTTACAGTGTAGCTAAAACAAAGCCCTTGTTCAAAGTTTAAACTTGGCATTGTGCTAAGCGCGCTTCGAAAGAACGTCGCAAAGTTGCAACGCCCGCATGGTTCGTGTCGCGGTTTTACAGATAAGTTTTTACTTAACTTTTAAAGACACGGGAGCCGTATTGGGAGATCCATTCAATGCAAACTAGAAATCCAAACGCGAATCCAATAGTATTTATGTGATTAATTCTAGTTAAGAGGCCACACTGTTTATGCGGATAAACTTGAACGCTAATTTAAAGTCTATGGGGATGTATTTTCAAAAATACTTTAACTTTTGGAACCGGTTCTGAAATTGAAACTATCCTAATAAAAGAAAAACTATAACCAAAATTGAAAAAGTAAAAATTAGCCCGGTTGTAGATCATCCTCAGCTATCCTATGCAAACAAAATCACCCAAAAATACTAAAATCAAAGCGAGAAATTTGAAAATAACATCCCCATAGACTTTACATTAGCGTTTTGCTTTTTAGCTGCGACTGAAGTGGGTTCTTAAGGGGTCTTGTACCCTTTAAACGAGGTGAAAATTAACGAAAAAATTCAAAGTTTGAATTAGTTTATCTTCAAAACCATTTTATCTATAAACTGGAAATTTTGTCTATTGATTAAACAGATTGTTCTTTGTAATATGCTATCATTAGAAATTTAGTAGGCTTTTACAGAATTTGTGTATTGTTGAAATCAAAATAGCTCTTTTTTTTACTTCATAAGTCATTGCGCACATGATATCTTAAGAAAGTATGTATGGATTGTCATGAAATTTGGTAAAAATACTAAACAAATATGTGTGTTTAAAAGGATCTACTCTTAGGCCAAAATTATTTCATTAACTATACATAAAAAAAATTCTAAAAAAAAATCAAAATTTCACATTTTTAAAGAATAAAAATAGTTATAACTAAAAATATTACCGTTGTAAATACTTAAACGCAGATCATTTTAAACCCATATATTTGTTTAATACCTTTACCAAATTTCATAACAATCCATACATACTTTCTAAAGATATACGCGAAATGACTCATGGGGTAAAAAAGGAGCTATTTTGAATTTCAACAATACGCAAATTCTGTAAAAGGCCTATAAATTTCAAATGGTAGCAGATTACAAATTATAATCTGTTTAATCAATATTCAAAATTTCATGTTTATGCATACAGTTTTTTGTAGATATAGGGTAAACGCACCGGTAGTGGGCCACGTACCTGTAGTGGGCCACTAACTTTCAAAGTTTAAAAACAAGCTCACAATCCATTTCAGAAAAACGACTTAAAGAAATCTGATTAGCTAAAGTCCTTAAATGTTAATTTCCCTTAAACAGTTTGGAATAATTGTTATTTTCCTGGAGATATATTTGTTTATCTTCTAGGGTGTCTTCAAACACAGATTTTTTTGGTAAATTCTTAGTGATTTCAATAAGAGATAAGGTTTTATTTAAATCGTTGTTTCTTTAATATTGTTTTATTTTGAATTAAACTGCCGTTGATATACTCGATTACATTGTAAATAATTTGTTAGATTAGCTGAAAACTTAAAAATTGAGTATTATACTGTTTTTAAGGGGTGGCCCACTTCTGGATCACAATTTCTCAAATGTACCAGTAGTGTTCATGGGGGCCCACTACTGGAGCATATGCCAAAAAAAAAAATTTAGGTGTAATTTATTTAAATTAAGTATTTTTTGAGGTTCTAAGACTTTTTATATAATTTATTTAGTTTTTTGTTCATCAGAACCAGTAGTGGGCCAGGGGTTCAATACTCAATACAAAGGTTCAAATTTTTTAGCCATATTTAAATAAGCATTGCATAGAGAAACATGTAGTGTTATTTATGGATGGACATACTTCTCACATATCTTTGAATCTAAGAATCTTCTGTTCGGCTCATGCAATTGAAATGGTAGCTTTGTCCTCAAATTCCACACACCTAATGTAACCAATCAACGTTGCTGTTTTCCATACTCCTAAAAGTGCTTCGCCACAGGAAGTAGTGAAATTCAGAAAAACCCATGAAGGCAAACAGATGCAGAAACATGACTTTCCACCAGCCCTAAAAATCAGCACTAGACCGTTTAACTCCTGCAACAATTGTGAATGGATTCAAAGCAAGTGGACTAGTTCCATAGGATCCAAAGAAAGTAAATGTTGAATCCACATTAACATCAAAGAAAGTGATAATATCACCAATAAAGGAGAGAAAAAGGGCTTGTTTCTTGGAAGTTCTTGAAGATAAATTTGGAGACGAAAAAAAATAAGATCTTTCTAAGAAAATAAAGTCAAATGGAAAGGCCCTGTGGAGCAAACAGATCTTTACTACTTATGGTTGGAGATGAAGGAGACTTTGAACATGGAACCAATTTCCCAGGTAATCTATCGCAAGTTACAAAATATAACATACTGTTATTTCGAGAAAACAGAAAGTAAAAAAAAAGGTTGCTAAATTGTCTACTATTATTATAGATAAAACTGATGATTTTTTTTTTTTTTTTACCATTTGTATCATTCTGGTACAAAACACAGAAAACGCTGAAAATTCATTAAATTCATTGTAGCACAATTCAGAAAGCTTTGATCACGGAATATGGGAATACTTATTGTATAACAAGTGAAAGCATATAAGCAGATTTTCTAAATATAACTTGTAGATCACAAAAACTGTACAAAAATTAAATTTCGTAACATTAAGAAAATTCAACTATTTTGAAAATGGATTTTCACCTGATGAAAAACATGTGAAATAATTCAGCAATTAAAATTATGGCTCTAAAACTAGCTTCTTGGGAATTACTTACTTTTAAACGATAAGAAAGGACACCCTGCATATAATCTAAAAAAAAATCACTTTGCAGCTCGTAGAACATTGGCTTTTATGTAAAGTGAGATAAAATTAAAATTGATTTACAGAGCTGAAGTTGAGGCCCCTGATCTGCAGATTTACTACTGAGATTATTTTACGTAATCATCTAAACTTCTATGTATGATTTCATTATTGTGTATATTCAATTCTAGAACTGTAAAAATAAAAGTATAACTTCAGTATTTTCACACTAAACTCAAAACTGGAGTGGCCCACTTCTGGAGGACCCACTACTGGTGAATCAAAAAATTTACTATGCCCACTACTGGAGCATCGAGGAAGGTATTTTTTTTATTTTTCATTTTTTCCAAAAAATATATTTTGAAACTTTGAATGTTTATTCCGATACATGAAGGTTAGTACTAGGTTACAAAAAATATAAGTCATTTAGAATTCATTAATACTTTAATGATAATAAGATAAATGTCCTTAAGTGGCCCACTACCGGTGCGTTTACCCTACTAAGTCAAACTTTGAAGTTTTTCGTTAATTTTCGACTCGTTAAAAAAGTACAAGACCCATTAAATTAGTCTGTTTTTAACAATTTGACGTTTATTGCTTTTATACTGCTACTGGGCATTGCATTACACAAATATATCATCAAAAGTTGTTATATGGGCTTTAAAAGTCGATGTTAGACAAAGTACGCCGCTCCTGTCATGATGTATGTCCAAAACGTCCGTATCCTTAAAGGTTAATATATCGGCTAATTACCGACGATTTTTTTCGAAAATCATTATCAATAATGCTTTTATACTTCTGCTGCGATAAGAACCTCCAGTGCTCCTCACATCTTTGCTGAATGCCTGCAAATCGAAATTTATGTGTAACGGAAAAATGCGCTTTTCTCAAAAACTGTGTAACCTAGGGTAATCGCTATACTTTTCCTGCTAGGTTTAGGTTAACGCCTACTACATCTAATTTTTTCATAATTTTAGTTTCAGTAGGTTCGGACATAGAAGTCGTAGAACTTATTTTTGCACTACATTTTCGAAAATATCTCTTATAATATAATACCTAAAATTAAAAGAAATGTATTTTTGAGTTCAGCCTTTCAAAAGCTTTCACACGATACCCCACACGGTATACAAAGAAAATATTATTTTTTTTTCAAGTGATTTAATTAAGCCCGCTGCATTTTTTTTAAACATATTTGAAAATGTTTAATAATCTGTGAATATGTGGGTCAATAGTCTTTATTACATCCCCCAATTTGAACTTTCCACGTTCCATAGTTTACGAGTAAAGTGGTTGTGACAGACAGACAGACACAGGAGTTATATTATAATGGTTCCGTTTTCACTTTTTAAGTACGGAACCTTAAAAATAGCCAAAACTCTCACATAGCAAGATCAGGAGAATAGGATGGATGTTCGGATGTTCTATCACTTTGATGTTTTTTTTGTTCGAGAAATTCGACTGTAATCCTTTCTGAATGAGAAGATGCATCGCCATGGTGAAGTATGAGTCCCTTAACATGCACCTTCTGAAGAACTTATGAAAGACACTTAGGAGTGTACCAGTTAGCTATAACTATCTTCTGTCCTTCTAGCTTAATGGCTTTTGCCGTGCCTGTACTTCTTAAGAACACGGCATACATTACTTTTTTCATTGCTCGTTGTCTTTTCACCATTTTTGGTTTGGGATCATCTTCAAAGACTCATACTTTACTTTCTTGACGTGTTGGAGCACAAAAAGGGTATGTACGTCTCATCAATAGTTATGATTTTAGAAATAATGTGTTGGCAATCATCATTAAGTAATTTTAGGGTTTATTTACTGATTCTGGCATACTCTGCTTTTTGGTATTCTCAGCAGCAAGTTTGATTTTTTCTGACATTATCTTGCCGTGACAAATTTGAATTAAAAAATTCGCAGCAAATTTCCCGCAAGGTATATCATCCCCCACTTGCATGAATAATTGGTTATGAAACTGATCGCAAGACTGTCTTTAATTTACAAATGTGACGAAAGCAAATAATCCCTCTGTTGAGAGAATAGACAATCAGCTCATACGCAGAAATTGCAGAAATTTTATTTGGCTGGAACCGCTTTTTCTAAACGCTATATTTATGAAATACCAAAAAAAGCTCGTGTTTTAAAAGTACAAATATTACCTTAACTTGTTTATGGTGATGAAAACAATGCATGCACCTTCTGACGGCGTGTTCGCATCAATAGACCTGATTAGGTCTTTGGACCCCTCCGAAGAGGTTAAACTTACAGTGTAACAGTTGTAAACAGATAGTAAGGTATGGGAAGATTACTACTTTGCAGTATTTTTGATTACTTCTTTGCCATACATTTGCAATAAATTTGATACAGCACGAATTTAACTTGCACGACCAGTTAGCTGGAAGTTCGAAGTATGGTGACTTCGGCGTTTGCGTTATCTTGCTGCAGTCTTGTTATGAACTTTCAGTCTTGTCATACTGAGCTTGCTGCAACTTTGCAAGTTTTCAAAGCAAGACTGCTGCAAATTTTCTGCAAAATAAAAATGCTATCTGGTGTATGATTATGGAGATCCAACGACAAACTAATTTTTTGGTATGCAGTTCTTCATAAATAATTTTATGTATATCTGCGGATCCAATGTAAAGTTTCTTATGTATCATTTGCTAGAAACAGTGATTATCATTTATTAACATTTTTCGTACGGGCAACACATTTTCTGGAACTACAGCTGTCAACGGTCTTCCCGTGTGTTATTCATCCAAAAGAGAATTTCAACCACTTCCAAATTCTGTAAACCATCTGAATACAATCGCAAAAGAAGGAACTTAACTTCCGTATGCTAATTGTAGTCGTTGAAGGCTTTCTTTTTTATTTATCCGCACTTTAAAATCATAGAATATCATAGCTCGATAATGCTTTCTGGTCAACTCCATTTTGTCTTCTTTCAAAATTTATAGCTAAGTTACCATTGTTGCCACAAATTATCGTCTGCTGGCATAAAAGAGTTCAAATTTACGTTCCAGACCAATAATTTTTTTTTCGTGTATATCGTCAGCTACTGTCTCAACAATTTTAGAGTTACACTCATATAAGAATAAAAAAATTAAAAATAATATATATTTTCAAATTTAATAAATTTTTCAAATTATTTTCATAATAAGAAGTATCAGCATACAATTCTTTTCATAATCAGAAGTACCAGCATACAAAATAAAAATACCTACTAACAAAGTAAAAATAAAAAAAATTATATGCATCAATATCAACAAAAGAAAATCTTATAAGTGAGCAAGTGATCCTTAATATCTCCGAATAAAGATTTTTTTCTTCGCCGATGCGATTTTATTGTCACTGAAGATTAAGTTCAGAGAAGTTGTTCTTGATAATGTTTATTTTGTTACCTGTGAACACTTAAAGCAAAGTGAATTTGCCTAATCCAAGAATTTTGCTTTTTTCCGTAACAAATATAAAACTTTTATCTATTTAAGACACGATAATACCCAAATTTAAGTAAAATCCTTTGTAAGAAAGAAGCACTTGAGGATGCTGTGTTCGATAAGATTTCAGCTGAAAAGTTTTGGAAAACAAATAGACAAATTTATCTCATGTATAAACTGTAAATACATTTTTTGAGAACATGTTGAAGAATGTAAAGAATTTATTATTTGAAGAAACCAGTATGCAAATGGACTAAGTGTTTGTTAACTCAGTTTGAAGATTTAATTATTCAGAAGTATTTAAATAAAACACACTGTAAATTAAAATGTCTGAAATTCAGACACTTAGGTGTCTGAAACGGAGTGTTCAATTTTCTGACATTTTAAAATGTCTTAATTTTTTCAGACACTTTTTGTGTCTGAATTTCAGAAACTTCAAACGTCTCAATCGCATCAATTTTTTGTAAGAATCATACGTAGCCATGTTTGACCACGTTGAATCCTGGAAAAATATTTGGCTGTGGTCCTGCCCCCTCCACCCCCATACAGCCTGATTTATTTGGTGCTCCCAATTTTGGTATGCAGTTTTCACTAAGCTGATAATTTAAATCTTTTACGACATTGTACTGATTATAATCAATATTTTGAACTTCAGAACTAGAACAAGATTAAAAACAAAAAATATTTATCTAAATATTAGATTTTTTTTATTTGTTTTGTTCTTAATCTTACTTTCCTTTAAAAGTTCAAAATATTGATTATAATCAGTACAATTTCGAAACAGTTTTAAAACATAAGCTTTACAAACATTGCACATCAAATTTGGGGGCACTAAAATCGTACAGGGATGAGGCAGGGCCCAAGTATGCCCATGCTTTAATCAAGAAGTTATTTTGCAAAAAATGCAACCCTGCATTATGATTATCTAAATTGAGATGTCTGGTATTCGGGAGTCTCCGCTCTGGAGGTTAATAAACATTCCCGAATAGCGGAAACATACCTCTATTTAGCTAATACTTTTTTAATCCGCAAGGCATACATATTTGTATATTTTTACTTCACAAAAGCAGACATCTCTTATTATCGGAAAAATTCCGCGGTCCCGAAGTGTCCGCTATTTAGGACTTTTAAGGTACATGGACAAATATATATATATATTTATAATCTTGTCCTACTTTACTTCATATAATTTAAAAATTTGATTTCTTTTTATTTATATTGCCACATAGGTAATTTTACATATATATATCAGATGATAATCACTATTTAACTATGAATAAAAAAGTACATCGTACTTTAATGTTGAGAAAAAAATGAATTCGGTATTTCGTTAATTATATTTTGTGTTGTTAATCTTGTCCTACTCTAAAAGTTCAAAATTTCATTATAATCAATGCAAGATTTAAGATATCAGTTTTACGAAAATTTCATAAAAAATTCACCCCCCTCCCCCCACTTCCCGAAAACAAAATGAAAATCTTTATCATTTAAAAATTAGTTTTTTTTTTTAATTTATATTTCCACATGGGCAAGTTTTTATGTAGATCAGACGGTAATCACAAAAGCTATTCAACTAACAATGAAAATAAATAAATAAATATTCTATATTAATAACATGAAGAAAAAATAAGTTATAGTTTTCAAACTTCTTTTGTCCTAAATATATATCTTAACATCTAATTGTCATTTTTGAATTGTTCGTATAAGTGCAGATAAATAAAGCTATAAAAACCAAAATTTTAAGTGCAAAATCTAGTTATAGTTTTTTACTTTTTCCCATTATAAATTTCAATTCACTTTTTTTATTAAAAATAATCAAAAATTCAATATTAGAGTTGATTTCAAATCAAATACATATGTATATTTTTACTGGTAGTTTAAAAATTACTCGAGCACACAATAGATGTGTCTCATGTACTTTATTTATCTTTTTTTTCAATCTGCGGTTTTATGCTAGGAATAGGGATTACAATCCGAGACTAATTTCCAATCCCGGGATTTCGGGATTGCTTAGATTCAATCCCGAGATTACGAAAATTAGAATTTATCTAATATCAACAAGTATTACAATAACTAAATATCATAATCTTATAGAAAAGATACTTAAAGCAAAAATACAGTCTAACTTACATATGAAATATATCAAGTTAAAAATTTATAACTTTAATTAATAATAAAAAAATGTGTAGGATAAATTACTACAATTGAAAATTAAATTAAACTTGCCGTTGATGTTTGACAATGTAACAATGTCACAAACATTGAACATGAAATGTCTATGTTCACCTTCTAGAGAATTTCTTTTATTTCCTGTTAAATAAGTTTTTGAATGGCCTAATATTTACAATATTAAAAAATAATTAATATTACTTATTAGATATTGAATTATTCTCAAAACCATGTAATTAAACATTATAATTCTAGTTTATTACAAACACAAGATTTTACCTAACATGGATTTTTTTTTCTTAAAATAAAAGAACTTAACAAACACACATGCAACAATAAAAAATTACATAGATGTATAGTTTAAATTTCTAAATAGAGATAGTTGTTAAAATTCGAAAACGTTGCATAATATAAAAAATTATTACATACCACGAAAAAAAAAAAAGATTGGTTTGAATACTTCGCTGTTTCTAAGTATAAAGCCGCAAAAAAAGAAGTTAGCACATAATAATGACTATGATACACAAATGCGACGCTTATCAGTAAATTCTAATTGGAAAATGACTTTCAAAATGAAAGATATTTTCTACGCACGCAGCAAAATCGAAATAAACAAATAACTTCATTTTTCCTGACTAATTGCTGTGCCGGTTACATCTGTTTCCAAGTCAAAAGATTTCCACGTTAAAAGATTTAACAGCTTTATAAATACATATGTAAAAAATACTTCAGATATATATTATTTTTGAATGATATATAAATTTCATAAAAATCAATTGATTTTTTTTTCCCAAAAGCAAAAGTCTATAAATATATTTTTATTATTAAAAATTAAACGCGATTAAAATTAAAGCGGGATAAAGAGATCTGATATGGGATCCTCCCGGGATTGTAATCCCTAGCTAGGAAGTAAGAAAGCATTAGATCTTTCAAAGCTTCTTTTTTTTCTTTATTTCCTTGTGGTCGACTGGTCGCTTAGTGTGAGATAAGAATTAGCCATCGAAACTAAAAACTGCCATTGAAAAAAAAAAAAAAAAAAAAAAAACAAGAGAATGAACTTAACTTAAAATGTCTGTCTTTTAGTGATATTATAACTTTAAATTTGGGAAAAAAGATGAGAATTTAGAATACATAATTCGTAATAAAAGACAACGTCATAAGTTTAAAAATATATACTTCTAGAATTAGTGATTATTTTGCAAACAGATTCAAAACTTATTCAATTTCATGCAAGATTCTGTTTAGTACAATAAATAAAATCATAAAAGACACTAATTTTAGTACTATAAAGAAATTATTACTCTTACTTCAATCACTGTTTTCAAGAGGTAAGAAAAATTCCTCGATTTGAAATTTTAAAAACTACCACAGTGAGGGAGATAGGTAAGGTAAGGTAAGCACGCACCCTGGGAACCCGCTTTTGGCTTATGGTTAGATGTAACCCCCAAGCCCAGGGCAGGGAAAAGTTCTACTACCTGCAGAACCCCTAGAATGATTTTTTTTTTTTTTTTTTTACAGTTTAGGAGAAATAACAATGGTAGATATATGACAATTATTCACGGTGTGTGCAATAAATATTTACAGATGACCCCTATAATTACATTTGAGAGAAATATTCATTATAATATATAAATATACATAGTTTTTAGAATTTGATATTAAACTTTTTTTATCACAATTACATACATATTTGCAACATTTTTATGTTATTTTCAGGATACAAAATACTAACATCAATTTAAACTATGTACGATACTACTATAAACTATGTATGATATTTGCAACACTTAAAGCTATTTTCAAAATATATGATGCAAAATTATTTTTAACTCTATACTAAAAATAAGTATTAAGGTACAAGATGCGAACAATAATTAATATTATGCACTATTATGAAAGTATAAGTAATTGTAGATAATAATTATTTACAAATTTACAATACAATGACACTATGTTTGAGATATTATGTAAGATACATGATGCAAAAATTATTTTTAAATCTACACTAAAAATTTAGCATTAAGGTACAAGATGCGAACAATAATTAATATTATTCACTATTACAAAAGTATAAGAAATTGTAAATAATAGTTATATCTAAATTTTCAACACAATAATACTCCAATAATAATTAAGAATCTGTACTGGAATAATGAAAGTTTCTATTTACACTTTATACTAAAGAATTGGTATTTGAAGATGACTCAGCCGAAGAAAACTTGCCAGGAGTATAAATTGTGAGGGAGAAAGACTTGCATCATTTTAAAAGGAAATCCCATAATATATCCGGCTAGCCATATTTAAAGAATGAAATGTTTCATCCTCAAAATATAACCCGCCAGACAAAAGTTTCTCTTTTTTGCCAGCTTTGACAGGACGAAGACGAATAACACAATATTATTGATATAAATTTATACAAATTAACACTAAGTATATTGCACACGCTTTGTACAGTTCCTGTGTGTAATCTTCAAGTGTTGTCTACTTCTGTGTCTATCCCGCCCTTATATTGATGACAGCTTATAAGAGACATTTGATGTCAAGCACACACGTCAGATGTATGAATTCAATAAATAAATAAACCAAGGAAATACGAATTAAAATGACAAAGCTTCACATTCCGCAAAAAGGAATTAAAATACATGCGTACATAAAAACAAACTTTCAGTTTGAATTACAACGTTTACCAACTTCGAACGAAAGACATCTAAAACACATGCGCAACTGAGAGTGCCCCCTGGTGGTTATTGCGTCGGAAGAATCAAAACGTCTTAAGTTAAGACAAATTTAAAGCAATGAAGTGTCATAAAATAAGACGTTTGCGGATATTTTAGAACTATTATCAGTTCGTTTGCACCATGATCATAGTAAGACAGTTATGTATCTTAAATTAAGACATCTATAATGTCTTAATTTTCAGATTAAGGCACTTAAGTGTCTGAAATTCTTTTCAGCCAGATATGTGTCTAAATTTAAGACACCTTTATTTGCAGTGCACCTCGTCACATTATTTTTACTTTTTATAGTCACTTGTGTATTACTTTTTGTAATCTCTTACAATATAAAAGAAATAAGAAATAGCAAAGTTAACGCTCTTTAATAATATTTTCAGACTTCATTATTACACACTTTTATTTAACTTTAATTCGTTTTTGTATGTAAATATTGAATTTTGTAATCGTGTATTCACTCACTTTCTAATAGGCTAGAAATATAACAATTAAAAAATAAAAATTGTACATACATGTGTTTCCGATGGCAACATAACATTTTCTTGTTTTTAAGCTCGATTATATCGCTCACCCGCAAGAAAAGTGACACATCTCGCAAAAATTCATTTTGCGTTTTATTTCACCATTAGGTTTGACTTAGGTGTGTCTTGCAACACAAATAGTTTCTTAAGTGTAGTTATATGGAAACTCCTTTTATTGCGCTATATGTCCATTTGTGACCACAAAAGAGGGATGGATTGTGTGAGGAGGTAAAATTACCCAACCCTCCAAGCCTCATTCTACGTCTTCATTCTTAAGGGTTTTATGCTTCTTCGGGTTTTATGCTTACGGTTTCTTCGAGTCAACAATGAGTCTTCGGATGCAGTTGATGTACTTGGTCGCCCTTGACCAGGCTGTCTATAAACGGACCCAGCCCTTAACCCTTTGTTGCATACTGTCCACTACAGTGGACAAAATTGCCAATTTTTTCTTATCCAACTTATTTCATTCACAGTTGCTATTTAAAGCTTATGCTACTTTTTGACATTCATGCTTGCAGGGAAAAAATCGAGATGGCGAAACAAGACGGTTAATTTACTTCTTGAGATAGAATTAATATGGATGTCCCACCAGAATGTCTGTAAGTTGTTCAACAGGAACTAAAATATTTCTAAACCTACAATAATATTATTTAAATGATACTTTGTTCATTAATTATTGTTTTTAGATGTCTTGGCTAATAGGCAATTGAAAAACAAGTATAAAAATACATTTGTGTTTATTTTATGGAAGGTTTTACATAATGTCCACTATAGTGGACGCCATGCACAGCATCAACATTATGACATTTTACACTGTCAACTGAAGTGGACGGCATGTGTGTGAACAGTGAAAATTTTTAAATATAATTTTGATGTGTTTACGTGATTTTAATATTATGAAGGCATATATTATATAAATTTTCATCTCTTTGACATTTTTAAAAGCTATAATTGCCTGACTTCATTTATTTATGCAATTTATTAGTCTTAAAAAAATCGCATATGCGTTCATTTGAAATAGATCTGTATAACAATATTGAAAAACAATAAAATAACAATAAACAATTTTAAAATTATTACCTATGGAACGTTTAAAAAAATATTTTTTTAAATTTTAAGTGAAAACTTATTTGAATTAAAGAAATTCCGTTGTATACAGAAGCTTGTTTCCAAATTGTGACATACAATTTAGAAAATTTAAACTGGCTCTAGCAAGTGGAGTCATTCAGTCAGTGACACGATAATGTGGTGAACCGCATTTGATTCCAGACTCTGAAAAATGTGATGTGCTGGAAGACAAATAAGTAAGACCCGCCAATAAGAGCAAATTCTGTACCCAAGGACACCAGATATGACAAGGTGGAACACTTTCTCCGTCAAACATCTCAAAGTGCACAACGATGCAAGATGGAACTATGAAAAAGGAAGTCAACATATTCATGTGTAAAATTTACCTTTACGTCGATGCAAAAACTGATTGATTTCACAAATTGCACTATCAATGAATGTTTTCTCACTTTTAACTATACTTATTTTTTAAATATGATAATATTCTAGAAGAAAACTATCATAAATCTTTTTTTCCTAACAGCACTACATTTCAATTCTGTGTTCATAGTGTCCACTATAGTGGACAACCTGTAACTCGAATAATAAAAAATTATTACACATAAAATATTTTTTTCTCATTCAGCATGATCCTTTTAGTAGGAAATTACTAAATTTAACATTGGGGATTTCCCAGTTTTAGAATATGCAACAAAGGGTTAAAAGCTTATCTAAACTCTTGATATGGCACTTTGAGGTATATGCAAATCTTGGGGGACCTCCATTTGACCTATCTCGATACTACCAATCATTCACCTCTTTTGACCTTCACTTAAAATGATGCCTTTGAGCCATAAATAATGAATACTGATCACTCTCAGACACCACATTCGCTTTAACCAACACTACATACCAGGATTCCAACATGCGTTCATTGCGCAACAGATTGTCAATCACCGAATTTGCATATTTCTGGCGATAATTGTATTTAATTAATATAAATAATTGCAGCATTGGGTATTGGTTCCAACATTAACTTAGGGGTGTATTTTTTCTCATTATCCTTTAATTTTGATGACCAATGTATTATATTTTCGTAGATTCAGAAACAATTGTCTTTTTTTACAGCATACTTTTTGTCACTAATTTACTCAATAACAAAACTTACATTCGTTAAAAAAAGGTTAATCATTACTGAACTCATAAAAAGAACTCTCTAAAACAACATTTCTTATAAAAAATATATTTTGTTTGAATTAATACACAAATCTTAATCGCTTAAAGAATATAATTATTGTTAATGCAATTTCAAATCATTCTAATAAAAAAATCGAATTTAAAGATGTAGGAAATTTTCTACAAATTATAAGTTTCATTATTTTGTACAATATTCGAAATTAAAATTGGAATCTGTAAATTGTACTAAAAATGTAAAAGCATTATAAAATCACTTTTATAGCAAGATATAATGATTATGATCATTAAACTTTAAAGTACTTTTTACAGATATAAGGTAGTTTTTCTTATTTCTTAAGCACAGATTTTCATATTTCATGTATCGATTATTTTCCTTATAATTTGGAATAAAATCTAAGCAAATGGTAGTTTAAATTCTCAACAAAAAAAATTTCAATTTAAAAATATTATAATAACAATAATCATCTCAACATTTAAAATCTAACAAAAGGTGAAGAACGAATTAGCAGCTCATTGTTAAAATTTCACTATTGTTTTATTTTTATTGTTTATTTTATGGGTTACAACAACGCATTATTCTATTTTTAGTTCAGGAAAACACTGCAAATTGATAAAACTCAAAGTATCATAACGCAATAAGTTTCGGTCCTAAAAAGACGACTTCTAAGAATCAGGGTAACGTTTTATTACATACTATATATAAATTTTACTAATACAGGGGGGCATGTAAAATTTTATTTAAATATGTATACTGTTCCTTATGAAACAAATGTCATATCTGAAATCTATACTTTTCGTAACTGGAAGTATGTCTATATTATCAGCGGTTTAAGAGGCATTCACCATTAATTCTACTTTAAAACTATATGTTTTTACCCGACTGCCAAAAAGGGTTATGTATTTGGCGCGTATCTGGATATGTGAATTTCTTTATACCCTCGAAAAGTCCCAACGGCTAGATGGATTTTAATGAATGAGGTTTTATATCGATTCGTCTTAAACGTTTGATGGTTATAGGCTAGTTTTGTTTTTATATATTCAAAATGGCAGCCGTAAAATACAAAATGGCGGGAGAGACGAAAACACGTTTTACGCACCATATTGAGTGGTATGTCATTGGATAGGTCTTTCAAAATGAAGACGATGTTTCATTGACTATTTTGCAGTCAGAAGCTCTGTTTAAATATTACACAACCTGGAATTTGTGTAGGTAGGATCTCTAGCTTTACTGCAACTCTAACCTTCATAGACATCTATAGGCCTCATCAAAATAGTGTTTATAGATAGAAACTAACAATTAAACACAACTTAAAAGTCATCAAAACAAGTAAATTAAAAAAAATTAGTCAGTAATATAAAATATAGTTTCACATTGATGAGAAATAATTAATTAGTTAGATTTTAACGGAGTCGGGTTTTTTGATTTTTAGGGTTTCGTTCATCTCACGAAACCCTATTCGTCTCGCTCCTCTGTCTGTCTGTCTGTCTGTCTGTCTGTCTGTCTGTCCGTCTGTCCGTCACAGAGCCCGTTCTCAGAAACTATACATGTTAGAGACTTGAAATTTTGGGTACTTACAGCTGAACACCTCACATCAAACAACAAATCATAAAATTTTGAAAAAGTTGGTAATTAACCGAATTACGGACTAATTAACTTCTAAAATTAACCAATCCACCTTTTTAACGCAAATTCAAACGGACTTTCTCGAAATCATCCATGTTTCTCCTAAGGGTTGCCAGTAAAATCAGCCGAATGCACGGTTACCACGGAGGAAATTAAGCCGAAAAATGAAGTGGAGATTTTAAAGCGAAATCGTATATCAGAAAATATTGGTCCGAGAAATTTGTAAATGGAATAGACAGACGCAGAAAAAAATCTACTTTCATTTGGTATAAAGTTCACATTTCTGCGATGTGTATAAGTTAAAATATCCACTAAAAATCGATCGATAAAAATTTAATTTCTTTAATTGGAAAGACAAGGAAATAAAAAGATTTCAATTCGGCGGGAAAGCAGGTAGACATGACGACGCTGCGGTTTTCCATAATATCATATTTTAATACGAAATTTTAACTTTTTAAATTTTAAATTTTTTCATTAAATTTTTTGGCATCCCGATGTCAAATTTCTCGCTGATTTCATTGATACCCATATCTAAGTCCTATCTTAATTACAAGCTGAAATATTAATTATTATTTAATTAATCGGTTTATTCCTATCAAATGCGTCGATTAAAATGAAGAGACGCGCTTATTTAACCACGAATTAACTTAAATTAGGAAATCTAATAATTTGCCTGGGCTTTTTGAACAGCGATATGAGATAAGTATAACTCATTCATCATCAGAAAGTTTACTTCATACCACTATTTCAATGGCGGATCTAAGGGGGGGGGGGCGAGGGGGCGATCGCCCCCCTTGGGCAAATAAAGGGTTTGAAAAACGGCATTATGCATCCTCACGAGAAATGACTTGGGTCGAAGCTCGAGCGCGGCGCGACCCGTCCCGGGTCGCGCCAGTTTTAATCCACAAGACTCGTGCTAGATCAGGTCTTCCCTCTTTTAGAGCCGGGCCGTGTCCTGATCTTAAATTTTTCTGCAGATTCGGGTCTGGCCAGACTTCTTTTTCTTCCAGGTCGAGCCTGGCCTGGGCTTCATTCTTCCTAGGTCTGCACTGGCCGAAATTTCCAAATCGGGCCTCGGCCCGGATTAAAATCTAAACGTTCAGTCCGTGTCAGTCCTTATGATAAGCGTTACTGGCCCGACCGCAACCTGTGCACTCCTCTAAATTCCGACTGTTTGTCCGTCTGTCTGTCTGTCTATATGTGACACAAATTTTGTGGGCGCTCTATCTCAAGAACTAATGCGCAGAATTTAGTAAAAATTTATATTCAGGTAGTCCCTGATATAGATTGGTGCTGATTAGTTTTTGGTGTAAATCGCCCTGCAGGTGGCGCTGCTATGTAGCATTTTGCAGGATTTCCGCAAAAGCTCTATCTCAAGAACTAATGCACGGAATTTTATAAAACTTCAGATTCCTTTAGTCCTTGACATGAATAGATGCTGTTTACGTTTTGGTGTAAATCGCCCGACAGGTGGCGCTGCTATGCTGCATTTTGCAGGATTTACACTATTTTTGCAGTAGCTCTATCTCAAGAACCAATGCACACATTTTCATCAAACTTCGGATTTAGTTAGTCCTTTATATGGAATGATGCTGACTACGTGTTTGTGTAAATCGCCCAATAGGTGGCGCTGCTGTGCTGCATTTTGAGCTATTTCCTCAATAGCTCTATCTCAAGAACTAATGCACGAATTTTCATCAAACTTCAGATTTAAGTATAACTTGATTAATAATGCCGCTGATTATGTGTTGTTGCAAATCGCTCAACAGGTGACGCTTCTATGCTGCATTTGTCATGATTTGCGCAATACCTCTATCTCAAGAACTAATGCACGAATTTTCCTCACACTTCATATTCAGTTAGACGTTGACATAAGTTGGTGATAATTAGGTTCTGGTGTAAATAACCCAATAGGTGGTGCTGCTATGCTGCATTTTGCTGGATTTACACGATTTCAGTGACAGTCATACCTCGAGAACTAATGCACGGAATTTCATATTTTTAGAATTCTCATGATGAACACAGATTGGCACTGAGATAGTGAATTTTGAAGTATTGGCATGTATGAGATAGAAGAAAGTTTTGTGATGGCCACAACATACTAGTTCCTTGTAGAGCTTTAAAATTGTGATTTTCTTTTATCATCCGTTTCTTTCATTCTAAACTGATTTTTTAACTGGATTTTCATTTGAATGTAATTGTCTCATATTTTTAAGTAGTGTTTATGTACATAATTGCCTAAATAGTCCTTAATAATATCGTTTTTATGTATTCATGAATTTGGAACATAATCTGAAAATAAAATATGAGCATAAGTAAGTGTGGTGTGCTTTATGAATAGTTTTAAAGGCAAAATGCAGGCTGTGCTGGAGTCGATTTTTTAGCTTTTATACCGGGCCGGGCGATAATTTTTTTGTGCGGGTTGGACCTGGACTTGGGCCAGAAAATTTCAGCCCGGGGAAACCTCTAACTGACATATCGAAGGCCGCTTTATTTTTTTTTTTAATGTTTATTTCATCCATCATCCGATAGCTAATGAACATACAGGGTGTCCCAAAATGCACTGGCTTATTTTAAAATTCAATAACTTGCAAATGATGGCAGCTATTAAGACAAATACTTGCAGGAGAGTTATGTAAGAAGTCAAGGAACAGGGGTGATTATGTTCCGAATTTTCCAAAAATTTTACCCTCTCGCTGCGCATCCCGCGATTTCCACGGCCAACGTAAAAGTAGCAAAATTTGCACAACCCGCGATTTCCGCAGCAAATCATTTTTTTTATGATCTAATTCTATTAAAAAGAAAAAAAACTCTTTCACAAAGGTTTTGGGCATATTTTAACTCTAAAATATATGAAGATTTGAAATATGTAATAAAATAAATGCGCAATTTTTGAAGCTATTTTGCTTAAAAATACGTGGCGAGAGGGTTAAGGCGTTCGGTTCAGAAAATTAAAAAAAAATCATCAATGCTTAAATTCGGATATAAAAATAGTCACGAATTTTGACAAATGGTCGTCATATAAAATCTATTTCGTCAATCTAAAAATAACTTCAATTCCTCCAAAGGATCACGGAAAAAGCGCAAATTTTGTCAAAAGGACGACGAAAAAGACTGAATTTGTTCAAAGAGACAGCGAAAAAGCGCGAATTTGGTCAAAAGGCCGCTGAAAAAACGCGAAATTCTTCAAATGATCGAGAAAAAAGTGAGTTTCGTCAAAGGGCAGCAGAAAAAACTTAAATTTCGTCAAAGGATCGCGGCAGAAAACGGGAATTTTGGCAAATGGCCACGAAAAACCACGAATTTCGTCAAAGGTTTGCGAAAAAATGCAATTTTTAT
Source organism: Maratus speciosus (assembly GCA_963932465.1). NCBI lineage: Eukaryota > Metazoa > Arthropoda > Arachnida > Araneae > Salticidae > Maratus > Maratus speciosus. The sequence goes on along the minus strand of OZ010800.1, from coordinate 196,064,201 downwards.
CAAAGAATCGCGAAAGAAACGCGAATTTCATCAAATGGTTGCGAAAGAAACGGGAATTTCATAAAAGGTTCGCAAAAGAAACGCGAATTTCATCAAAGGGTCGCGAAAGAAACACGAATTTGGTCAAAGAGTCTCGAAAAAACTCAAATTTTGTCAAAGGATCGCGGATAAAACTCGAATTTCGCCAAAGGATTGCTGAAAAACGCGAGTTTTGTCAAAGAGTAGTGGAAAACGCGCATTTTGTCAAAGAGTCGTGGAAGAAATGCAAATTTCACCAAAGAGTCGTCGAAAAAATACAGCGGTCTCTTTAGAAAACAGCACACATATATATATCTATATGTTTATTATTATAGATATCGTTTTTAATCTGAAATAATATACTGAACTAACTTTTGAAGAAACAGGTTAACACGAACACAGCTTGTGCAAGAATCTGCACTCAGCGACTCAGCCTGAAATCGACCCGAATCGAAAACAGTTAACCCGACCTGCAACAAAAATAATTAGTGCCAGGATTAAATCTCCCCCCCCCCCCCTCCCTCTACTGTAACCTTTCAGAAAATTTGCTTTGAATTTCAGATTTTTTTTTTTTTTATTTATTGGGAATCACCCCTAATCAGGAGTTTTTTTACTGCGATTCTATATTTTAGTTTAAAATAGCAACGATAGAGGGCGCTGCAAGCAATAGATGCTAAATCTGTGCCCGGAGGAGGAAGGCCAGAAATTGGGCCCCGATTTAACGACTATTGATTGCAGCGCCATCTATCGCTGCTATTGTAAAGTAAAATCAAGAATTGCAGCAAAAAATCTCCTGACATCTTACATAACCTGCAAGATTTTTTTTAAATGGCTGTCATCATTTGCAAGTTATTGAATTTTAAAATCAGTCAGTCCATTTTGGGACACCCGGTATGTTTTTTGATAAGTTTCAAAGCATTCTTTACTGAATTACAACTGATCTTAGATATAAAGAGACAAGCAGTTTTATACCAAATTAGTACTTTTTACATAATCCTGAAGATTGAAAAGTATCCCTAAATAATTATTTGGACGTGTCCGTTATGGAGCTTTTACTGTATATTGTTTTTATCTTCAAAAATATTTAGACTTACTTTTCAAAAATCGGGTCAACCCGAACCCTTCTCGCAATAGTGAAAACCCAATCCGAAACTGACTCAAGCCCGAAATAATGTATGTCAATCTAACCCAAACCCAGCGCGCTGGGCGCAGCTAAAAAGTAGAAGTCAACCCGACCCGCAGCAGAAAAATAGAAGTCAACTGGGCCCAAACCCAACCCGCAGCAAAAAAGTAGAAGTTAACCCGACCCGCAGCAAAAAGTAGAAGTCAACCGGACCCAAACGCGACCCACAGAAAAAAGTAGAAGTCAACCCGACCTGCAGCAGAAAACTAGAAGTCAACCGGGCCTAAACCCGACCCGCAGCAAAAAAGTAGAAGTTTACCTGACCCGCAGCAAAAAGTAGAAGTCAACCGGACCCAAACCCGACCCACAGAAAAAAGTAGAAGTCAACCTGACCTGCAGCAGAAAACTTGAAGTCAACCGGGCCCAAACCCGACCCGCAGCAAAAAAGTAGAAGTCAACCTGACCTGCAGCAGAAAACTAGAAGTCAACCGGGCCCAAACCCGACCCGCAGCAAAAAAGTAGAAGTTTACTCGACCCGCAGCAAAAAGTGGAAGTCAACCGGACCCAAACCCGACCCTCAGTTAAAAAATTAGTCCCGACCCGCGCATCAGATTGGAGTCTCCAAATTTCTAAAATCGCCCCCCCCTTGAGGACCCTCCAGATCCGCCCTTGCACTATTTTCTAATAGTAATTTCAGGAAATATTTTGAATTATTGGTTAAGATCGTCACTCAGTCTGTTTGAAACTTTAAGATAGTTTATAACACATAGAAAAAAGTGTAAAAAAGAATGGAGTGTGATATTTCGAGGAAGGGGGGGGGGGGGAGCTAGAATTATTTTTAAAATCTTAGCGTTTGTTACCGCAGCAAATATTTTAAATTCTTGTTTAAGACCGCCACCATCCCGACCCATCTATCTACGGAAAGATTGCGTAAAGGAGTTTCGTTCAGATATGCTTTTGTTAAGAATAGAGTGCATTCCCTGGTGGTGGAATATGGAACTAACATAACGCGATTTTGTTAAAATTAGGAAGTCTAACAAGTCGATCTGTTTGAAACTTTAAGATATTTTATAACACATAAGATAAAGTGTAATAAAGAATGACACGCGAAATTCCGGGGAGGGGGGGGGGGGGGGGCGCTAGATTTCTATTTAAAAAATTAGCGTTTCTGACCGCTTTAGGTGACTTTTTGAGGGAGTCCTGAGATATATGCTACTTATTTAATATAAAATTGTCTAAAGTTTAGTTACCACTATTTCCTAATAGTAATTTCAGCAAATATCTTAATTTCTTATTAAGACCGCCACCACCTCGAGTAACATATCTACTTATAGGTTGTTTAACGGAGTTTCCTTCCGATACAGTTTTGTTAAGAATAGAGTGCGCTCCCTGGTGGTGGAATGTGGAACTAACATTTTTGTTAAACTAGAATTATTTTTAAAATCTTAGCGTTTGTTACCGCAGCAAATATTTTAAATTCTTGTTTAAGACCGCCACCATCCCGACCCATCTATCTACGGAAAGATTGCGTAAAGGAGTTTCGTTCAGATGTACTTTTGTTAAGAATAGAGTGCATTCCCTGGTGGTGGAATGTGGAACTAACATAACGCGATTTTGTTAAAATTAGGAAGTCTAACAAGTCGATCTGTTTGAAACTTTAAGATACTTTATAACACATAAGATAAAGTGTAAGAAAGAATGACACGCGAAATTCCGGGGAGGTGGGGGGCGCTAGATTTCTATTTAAAAAATTATCGTTTCTGACCGCTTTAGGTGACTTTTTAAGGGAGTCCTGAGATATATGCTACTTATGTAATATAAAATTGTCTAAAGTTTAGTTACCACTATTTCCTAATTGTAATTTCAGCAAATATCTTAATTTCTTATTAAGACCGCCACCACCTCGAGTAACATATCTACTTATAGGTTGTTTAACGGAGTTTCCTTCCGATACAGTTTTGTTAAGAATAGAGTGCGCTCCCTGGTGGTGGAATGTGGAACTAACATTTTTGTTAAAATTAGGAAATATAACAAGGCGATCTGTTTGAAATTTTACGATAGTTTATAACACATTAGAAAAAGTTTATAAAAAATTGCGCGTGAAATTTCGGGAAGGTGGGGAGAGGGGGAGGGGCAAAATATTTCTTTTTTGTTTCATACCGTTTCAGGTTCCTTTTTTTGATGGAGTCCTCAGATACATGCTACTTATACTTATTAAATATAAATATGTCAAAAGTTAAATTACCACTATTTCCGAATATTAATTTCAACAATTATCTTAGATTCTTACTGAAGACCGCCACCCCCTCGAGTAACATATCTACTAATGGGTTGTGTAAAGGAGTTTCGTTCAGATACGCTTTTGTTAAGAATACAGTGCGCTCCCTGGTGGTGGAATGTGGAATTAACAGACCGCGATTTCATTTAAAGTAGGAAATCTAACAATTCAATCTGTTTTAAACTTTAAGATACTTTATAACACACGATAATAAATTATAAAGAAGAAGGGCGCTCGCATTTCGAGGAGGGGGGGGGTTGAGGAAGGTGCGCGGACAAAATTAGGAAATATAACTGGACGATCTGTTTGAAACTTTAATATGGCTTATAAAACATAACATAAATTTTTAAAATCAGGCCGCGTCAAAAATCATGGTGACCATCTGCCCACCCCCCCCCCAAGGGGGGCGCTTTTCTAAATTTGGCAGATACCCGTCATGTGATATATCGTAGCAGTTTGGGGGGGGGGGCGAACAAAATTAGGAAATATAACAAGGCGAATATGTTTGAAACTTTAACATAGTTTAGGATGTGTTTGCCAAAATTTAGAAGGTATTCCATGGCGATAAATGTACTGGACGTTTTGAAAGAAAGTGTTTTGAAAGGAATATTAAACGAAACCCTTTGTGCGATGTATGATCACACTTACCCACTTGTTTAAATTTAATTTTTATTTGTTGTTTATGTATGCTTGTATGTACACTTTATTGCCATTAATGACTAGCAATTTTCAATTTTTGACATTTTGTCGAATATTTAAAAATATACTTGTCAGATTCTTCTGGAATTTTAGGATAAAAAAGAACAAGTTTGACTTCATATTTATCAACGTCAATTTGATAAGGAGGGCAATTAGGGGGGGCAACAAAAAATTAAGGAAAAAAATAATACTTGGGATCACCCTGTAAAATAAAATCCACGAAATGATCTATCGCTACGGAATATGCATAAACAGACATGGTACAAAATGTGTACTTATTTGTGTAAGAATAGCATGTATATTAATAGAGATATAGCGATTTTTGTAAAAAAAAATTTAAATCTTGCATATTTTTTGCTTAGGGTTTTTAACCAAATTTAACGCCAGTTTCAGAAAAATTGACAAAATGTAGTAGAAACAACATAGTGCAATTGGAATAATTGGCTAAATTTCGCAAAATTTTACCATAAACACCTCAATTTACCGAAATGTAATCAATGTGGGGGTTACATTTTCCTTTTCATCGCAGTTTAGAGTCAAAATCTTCCGAAACATAATCGTAAGCTGTAATTAAATAGCTTTTTCAAAAAACTTGCTCCGAACGCTGTCAGATAACTTAAAAATAAAAATTTGTGGACGGTCCCTTATCATTCAGCGAGTTTTAGCGATAAACTAAAAAACAGCTCATTCTAACACAGATTTATTTCTCTATGAATTTTTACGATATTTGACTGATTTTTTTAATAAGTTGCTCCATAGAGCTGACTATTAAATTATGCAGAACGTTAATTGTTATCTTTCGCGCATGCGTAGATAAAAATTGTTTTATGCAACTGCCCATATTTTCTTAAATATTTAATATATTTATTATACTCCAATTGTACTATTTTATTTTTACTACATTTTGTCAATTTTTCTGAAACTGGTATTAAATTTGGTTGAAAGTCCTGCATGTTGTAAGCAAAAAACATGAAAGATTTTTTTTTTAAATTTTTAAAATAAATCGCTATATCTCTATTCATATACATGCTATTCTTACACAGATGAATACACATATTATACGATGCCTGCTTATGTATATTCCGTAGCGATAGATCATTTCATGCATTTTATTTTACAGGGCGATCCCAAGTATTATTTTTTTCTTTAATTTTTTTTGTCAGCCCCCTAATTGTCCTCCTTATCAAATCGACGTTGATAAATATGAAGTCAAACCTGTTCTTTTTAATCCTAAAATTGCAGAAGAATCTGACAGGTATATTTTTAAATATTAGACAAAATGTCTAAAATTGAAAGTTGCCGGTCATTAATGTCCATATAGTGTATACAGAAAGAGCGAAGGTGTCAAATACAAAATATTCTAACAAAATTAATTAAAAATAAAAGCATAATCAATCTATATAGAGACATTCAGAATTGACGTGCAAATTACGCGGCACATAGTCACGTAAATTCACGTTTCGCATAAGAAACTATTTTTCAGTTTTTCAGATTAATATTTTACTGTACAAACTAGATTTCCACAAATATTAATCATTCTTCAGTAATGTATTACACTTATTTTTCCAGAAATAAATCAACTTCCATACATTCAAAAACACTGAATTTGCTTTATGTTTAATCTTATTATTTGTAAAGCAAAAGTAAAATATCAGTTTAAGTATTACGTGATCATTGTCACGTATTTCGTGAAACATACATATTTTTTTTTCATATGCAGGTAATCATTTATCAAACATTCATACTGTTATTTATTTTTAACAGGATCATAACTGCAGAAATTTATAATAGAGGTTATTGTAATTTTTTAATGCAAAGAGCTTCCAACAAAGTTGAAAAGTGTTTAGGAATTAAGTTTGTTTGTCCGTCTGTCCGTCTGACCACGCTCTAATTCATGTAAATATGCACGAATCTTCATGCAATTGAAATATGTTAATGATGCTTACTATGGCATTTTAGGTATTGTATATGAAGTTTGTAGCATTAATAGTTCATTCACAGGGACATTCAAAAAAATTCCGTTATATTGTAGTATATAGGGAAAATCGTTTGCTGGGTATTTTAATGACATTGCGCTTTTTCAAATGTATTGAAACTGATAAAAATCACTGAATTTCACTACAAGATACTTGCGATAGAATAGGTCATTCACAGCATTTGTTGTTCATTTACAGGGACATACAAAAGTAATTGGCTACAGTACTGTCTTGAGCAATAATTGCTGGAAATGCTTTTTAAATTTCGATATGTGCTTTTAAATTTAACTAATTTTTTGTATGTTACTCGTCGTATATAAATTCTATATCTCCTATACAGGACTGCACACAGGAATTTACATTCTCCTTATTAGTAGAAATTGCTGAAAGGGAATTTTCAACTCACGTATGTATTTCCTAACTGAAGTAAATTTGTGCATGCATGTCGTTAATAGATACAAATCTATATTTCATATACAGAGCTGCTGAAAGAATTCAGATAATTTTCCGATTGTAGATGAGAAAAGCTGAAATTGGGTTTTCAAATGTGTTATGCGTTTCCATATGCTTGAATTAGACATAATATTTTAGCTTATTAAACGATGCAGATTTGTTACATTATTCTGAATGTGTTGGAAAGTGTTTCATAATCTATGCTTGGCGCATGATTTTTTTTCCTTCTTGTTATTTTTTATTTCACTATTTTATTTTATTTTTTGTACAATAAAGAAAAGGAGATTTTAACATTAATATGAAGAGATAAAAACCGGACAATTTAACTTTTGTTACTTTTAACTAACGTGTGGGACAATAATAAACGAGAGAGACATAAAATTAATTGGAATGGCAGCGCTGTGGGTGAGGCTTGCGTAGCACGCATTCCTCCAAAGCCCCCTAGATAAGGAAGAAAGCTGTGACGTCACGAAACGTCACAAGAAGAAAAGAAACAAAGAAAAAAAGTTCAACAACTTGCATGTTTTGATTTCGTTGACTCGTGGAATTATTAATTAAGTAAATAATAAGTTCGAAAATAATAGTTAGATTTTTTTTTCTTTGTTTTTCCTGCTTCGTGCGATGTTTCGTGACGTCACAACAAGGCTCGTAAAGGCTTTTTCTCTTTACTAGGAGTCGTTCATTTTGAGTACTCGTGTAATTATTAATTAAGCAAATAATAAGTCCGAAAATAATAGTTCAAATTTGTTTTCTTCGTTTTCCCTACTTCGTGTGATGTTTCGTGACGTCACAACAAGGCGTATCACAGTTTTCTCCCTTAAATAGGAGTCGTTGATTCCTTCCGCCAGGTGTACGTCACACAACTCGTTCTGACTTCAGTGCACATAGTGCTGCCACCGGTGACGGTTGAGCATTTTTTTTGGAAAAGCATTTTCGCTTGCTCCTCTGTTATTCTAATGAAGGACTTAAGTGAGCAGCGTGCGGCTGTGAAAATTTGCTTTCTGATCGGGTAAAATGGTGTAGAAACAGATTTAATGTTGCAAACTGTTTACAAAGATCACGCTATATAAAAAAACTCAAGTGTACCAGTAGTTTTTTCGTTTCAAAAAGGTGAAATGTCCATCGATGACAAACTTCGTTCTGGACGTCCTTCAATTTCCAGGATGTACGAAAATGTCGAGAAAGTTCGTGCAATTGTGCTTGAAGACCGACGATGGACCTTATATCGCCGGTAGTAATTGCTGTAGTATCTCCGGTAAAGTAGTTTTAGTAAAGTAATTGCGGAGTTATATAGCCCGATTTATGGCAGATGGGGGGCTGTTTTTTCCATCATGACTATGAAACTGCTCACGCAGCCTTACCAATTCTCCAGCTCTTGAATAAAAACTGCGTGACTCCTTTGCCTTACACCCCCTACTCACCTGACGTTGGTCCATGCAACTTTTTTTTCATGAACGAAGAAGAATATGAAACGACATCATTTTTATGATCTGGAAGAGATAAACAAAAAATTGGCAGGAGCTTGCAGCCATACAGACATACGAGTGTGAACAATGTTTCCAACATTGGAATCATCGTTTAAAGAAGTCTATAGAGTTAAATGGAGAGTATATTGAAGTTGTTAAAATTGCTTTGTAGAAAAATTATGTATAGATTTTTATAAAGAATTTCCGGTTATTTTTGTGCATCCCTCGTAAATGTAACTTTCGAAGTTGATGTTGATATCTGCAAAATACATATATACTAGTATATGCATTAGTTGGTTTTAATGATGTAACTCGCATTGATTTTGTTTTAACACGCGCTTTCAAACAAATTTCGTCAAAAAACATAAAAAGTGCAAGCTGCCGGAACACACCTTTGACAGAAAGAGATTTTCTGCTGTTTCAAAATTTTCTGTCTTTTGACTGGAGAATGTAACGAAATTATGAGCTTAGGTTTCTGAATTTTTCGTGTTTGTGCGAAAATAGGCATATGTAAAATTTCTGTTTTTAATGTGAAGAAGTACTAAGCAACAAAGCTGCCGGAACACTTTGTGATTCGGCATAAATGCAGCTTTAGATTCGAGGATTTCAAATAATTTTGACGTTAGGTTGGGGAATTATCTGTATTTAAAGGGGAAATGGGGAAATCAAAGCAGAAATTTTCATTTTTAGGGTTCAGTTACTTAAAAAGTAAAAACGGAAACTATTATAAAATCACTCCTGTATCTGTCTGTCACAGCCATTTTACTCGTAAACTATGGAATGTTCAAATTGGGAGAAGTAATAAGTGCTATTGACCCACATATTTACAGACATAAACATTAACAAATATATTTAGGAAAAATGTGGGCTAATTATGCTACTTGAAAAAAAATATTTTCTTTGTATATCGTATGGGGTATTGTGTGAAAGCTTTCCTAACGCCAAACTCAAAAAATATTTCTTTTAATTGTAGGTATTATATTTTCAAAGATATTGTAAAAGATGTAATTCAAATATATGTCCCTGTTAAGGGTTTGTTGGGCAGTTAAACTCCCTATAATGAATCCTGTAAATTAAAATGCACAAAATAATTTCTTGCTGAACTATTAAAATTATTGAAAAGATAAATATTAAACAATGATAAACCAATGTCACTTGTAATGAGCTTCAAAAATCAGAATAAAATAATAAAACAATACAAGGTTCTCAGTTTATCTGCTCAGATAAACCCCAACAATTTTCATGGAACCGGTTTATGTATGACCATAGAAAGATAACTTTATGACAGATAAATTTGTTTAATTATTGGAAATTTAAACATACCATTCGAAATTTTCTTTAATTAGAAATAAAACAATAGGAAAGAAAATTAAATAAACAGAGATAGTAAATAAATTTAAGATTTTTGAATAAGTTAAAGATAGTACTATGTACTGAAATATGTAAACAAATATCACAGTCATACACAAACCTAATCCCATGGGCTGTAATTGTGAAATGGCTAGATAACTTGGCTATTTTTCCAGAAGCATATGTATATAGCATATCAGTTTCTCTATTATATAATTACCTGTTATCTTATTTAACTAGAAAGCCTTAATATTTTACCTGATTCTCTTTTGTAATGTATAAAAAAAACTAAAAGAAGCAATATCTGACATCTTAACAATTCAATTTGCTTTTAAACAATTTGAAATTAGTCTTAAATTATTATATCATGATTATAAATTGATTAGTTTAACAGAAGCAAACCATAGTTTTTATTTTAACTTAATTAGGACTTAAATAATAATAATAACTTTTATTATTAATTTTTTTATAAACATTATTAAATTAGATTATATCAGATTTAATATGAGCACCTATACAAAATCGAGATCTGAAAGAATATGGATCTTGGATTCAAGTTATTAAATGCTTAACACTTAAATTTTTCTTTAGTTAATTCAATGTCTTTCCTTAATATAGGAAAGTTCATTCCTGATAATTAGTTTTAGCAGTACAAAATAAATACAAGTCAAGAGAAGAGAAATAAAGCCAACTTATCTATTTATTCAAATGCTTAATACAACTCATATAACTTTTAAATTAAGTATTTTACTGCATACAAATACACAGGAAAAAAAACTCTTTCTACTTCTTCCCCTTTTTTTTAATTCAAAGTATCATATTTAAATTTACTAGCAAATGTATTACACATTTTAATACAGAAAACAATTGCAAAATTATAACAGAATGAAAAAAAACTCTACATACCCAATATAGTGATAGCAAACTTTTGACATAACTGATGGTTGTTTTATTTTATTTTACTTTTAATCTTTAAGCATTTGGGGGTTAAGTGAATTCACTTTTTTTTAGTCCAAATCTCTGTCAGTGCTGATTCTCACAATCATACCATTATTATGAGCTGGTTTCAGGACTGAGGTACTCCTTTTATTGCCATCTCAAAATTATATCACTATATTGAGCTGATTTGGTAACATAAAAGGATATTCTCGCCCGGTTTATTCCAATGTGTAGAGGCAGTAATTCTCGCCATCATTTAAAAGACGCTTCACTATGATGAACTGTACGAGCTGGTTTGATCAAAATAATTAGATTTCTAAGCCTTTTTAATCACATCTGTAGCGACAGTAATTCTTGTCATCATAAAACTACACCAATAAGATGAACTGCTGCTCTGGTTATGCTTAGCGACTTCGTTCGCAAGAATCTTAAACTTTTCTAGCCTTTTCTGGATGATTAGCCTGGACAACACTTATATTGAAGTATTTTCAGATATCATCACTCATAAGCTTTTTATGTCGCTTCCTCGGGAACTCTTTTGACCATACTGTCCAAAAATTTTTGAGGAATCTTCACATAAAAAAATAAAAGGGGGGGGGAGACCCCTGTCCCAGCACATTAAAACATTTTTTTTCCTATGCCATCACCTCCAAAACCTCGTCCCTCCCGTCAACTTGCTCTTCCCGCGTTTTCTCAGGAAGCCGGGGACGGGAGGAGAAAATTGCTCTGATTAGTTAATTTCCTCCCGGTCGAAACCATTTTTTGTTACTATGCAGCCTGTTAGAAACGGAGAATATAGAAAAACAATACAGACCGCGTGGTATAACTATTCTCCGAAATCTTGAGACTCCTAGGTTCGACCACCAAAGTAGCTAGCTGCATCTGTTTTTTAAAGCTATGTATTTGTAGTAAACAGAGCCATAAAATTCGTTACGGAAAAGGATATTATTGTACTATGGGGATGGGAAATTTTCACACACAATACACATATATCTATTTTCATGTGTGGTCCCAATTACTGCTAAAAGCTATGTACTTGTAAAACTCGAACATAGCTTGCGTTTACTCAAAATACCTGCTTCTAAATAAAGATAACAGTGGATCTTAGACCCATGTGAAATACCAGATGAAGTTTAAATATGCACTACTTTTATTGTCAACAATCGAGTTACGGTCACAAGGAATTAAGGTTGAATAAGATTAAAAAATAAGAGTTATGCAGAATAGTAATATTTGACAATATTAGGTAGCTTTCTTTACAAAAAAGCTACCTATTGCAGCCGTTCGGAGGAAAGCGATTTCAAAAAATTTTGGTATATTTTCATCGATCATGACCCCCAGACCCTGAAACCACCCTCCGTTCAAAATTGATATATATATATATATATATATATCTGACCTATGTCACACTGTAACTCCCGTAATTATGAACCGATTTCGATGTAATTCGGTGTGTACATAGTACATACCAATGTCTCGACCGAGTTCGTTGGCCAGCTTCATCCGCCGTTTTGTTTCAAAATGGCGGCCATTTAAAAATTTTTAAAAATTTTAAAACTTGAAATGTGGTACCAAAAAATTAAAAATGGAAAAATATTTTTTTCTTATGTATTTGACCTTTATACAAAGATTCCGGAGCAGTTTTTGTTTCGTCTATATCTTAAAAAATGGCTGAGTTATAGCATTTTGAATTTCTAGCGTGGCTGACATTTTGAAACGTCCTGAAATTTGTCACGCGATAAAAGGCGTATTTATGAACCGATTTGGATGTAATTAAGTGTGTACATAATACATACCAATCTCTCGACCGACTTCGTTGGCCAGCTTCATCCGCCATTTTGTTTCAAAATGGCGGCCATTTAAAAATTTTTTAAAAATTTAAAATTTGAAATGTGGTTCCAAAAAATTGAAAATGGAAAAATATTTTTTCTTATGTATTTGACCTTTATACAAAGATTTCGGAGCAGTTTTTGTTTCGTCTATATCTTAAAAAATGGCTGAGTTATAGCATTTTGAATTTCTAGCGTGGCTGACATTTTGAAACGTCTTGAATTTTGTCACGAGATAAAAGGCGTATTTATGAACCGATTTGGATGTAACTTCGTTTATACATAGTACATACCAATGTCTCGACCGGGTTCGTTGGTCAGCTTCATCTGCCATCTTGTTTAAAAATGGTGGCCATTTAAATTTTTAAGAAAAATTTAAATTTGAAATGTGGTACCAAAAAATTAAAAATTGAAAAAATGTTTTCTTCTTATGTGTTTGACCTTGATAAAAAGATTCGAGAGCAGTTTTTGTTTTGTCTATATCTTAAGAAATGGCTGAGTTATAGCATTTTGAATTTCTAGCGTGGCTGACATTTTGAAACGTCCTGATTTTTCTCACGTAATAACAGGCGTATTTATGAACCGACTTGGATGTACCTTGGTGTGTACATAGTACATACAAATATCTCGACCGAGTTCGTTGGCCGGCTTCATCCGCCATCTTGTTTCAAAATGGCGGCCATTTAAAAAAATTAAAAAATAAAAAAATTTAAATGAGATACCAAAAAATTGGAAAGTGAAAAAGATTTTTTTTGTATGTGTTTGACCTTAATACAAAGATTCCGGAACAGTTTTTCTTTCGTCTATATCTAAAAAAAAATGGCTGAGTAATAGCATTTTGAATTTCTCTTGTGGCTGACATTTTAAAACGACCTGATTTTTGTCACGCGATAACAGGCGTAATTATGAACCTATTTGGATGTAACTCGGTCTGTACATAGTACATACCAATGTTTCGACCGAGTTCGTTGGCCAGCTTCATTCGCCATCTTGTTTCAAAAGGGTTGCCATTTAAAAAAATTAAATTTAAAATTCAAAATGAGGTATTAAACAATTGGAAAATGAAAAAGATTTTTATGTGTTTGGCTTTGAAACAAAGATTTCGGAGCAGTTTTTGTTTCTGAAAATTTGTTCTTTTGTTTATATCTTAAAAAATGGTTGATTTATAGCACTTTGAATTTCTAGCATGGCTAACATTTTGAAACGATCTTGTATTTGTCACGCGATAACACACGTATTCGCCTATTTCGATGTAAGAAGGCATGTGGATAGTATACATCAACACCTCGACCAAGTTCGCTGGCCAGATTCATCAGCCATCTTGTTTCAAAATGGCGACCATTAAATTAAAAATATATATATATTTAAACTGAGGTGCAAAAAAATTAGAAATTGAAAAAGGTTTCTTTCTTAAGCATTTGACCTTGATATAAGGATTCAGGAGCATTTTTTGTTTGTCTTTGCCTTAAAAAATGGCTCAGATATAGCAGTTTCAATTTCTATTGTGGGTGACATTTTGAAAAATCTGATTTTTTGCATGCGACAGCACTCCTATATATTAACCGATTCCTATGTGAGTGAGCATGTGCACAGCAATTACTAAGGTCTCGACCAAGTTCACTGCTTATCCTCATCCACCATGCTGTCTTAAAATGACAGGCACTTTAAGAAATTGCCGAATTTGGCAGCCAAATATATGTTATTTTAAAGAAAAGCAGCTTGGATAAAGCTGACTAATTTCGCGAAATATTCTCATTCATTATATTGATAGAAATTAGTATTGAATCTCCTATATTCGGTTTCCACTAAATTGAGCTTCGTGTGTTTGAATGATATAATTTGGCTTTTTTTAAATAAGGATTATGAAAGCTACCTCTTCCTCCCGGCACTGGCCGGAAGGACTTTTTTATCTTCATTTCTCTCTGAGTTTTGATGGTATATCCTTTAGAAAGGAATATACATTTATACTTTTCTGACATACAGCTATATACGCCATACGTTGTATAGTTTTTTACAAAGATTTATTAGTCTTTTAGCGACGCTTTTATTGTAATAATAAAGTTACTAATTATTATATTTTATGCACGGAACCCTACCCTCTGTACACGAAAAATCTCGCACTTGACCGTTTATTAGGTAGCTTTCTTTACAAATAGCTACCTATTGACCGTTCGGAGGTAAGCGATTTCAAAAAATTTTGGTATATTTTCATCGATCATGACCCCCAGACCCCGAAACCACCCTCCGTTCAAAACTGATATATATATATATATATATATATATATATATCTGACCTATGTCACACTGTAACTCTCGTATTTATGAACCGATTTGGATGTAATTCGGTGTGTACATAGTACATACCAATGTCTCGACCGAGTTCGTTGGCCAGCTTCATCCGCCATTTTGTTTCAAAATGGCGGCCATTTAAAAATTTTAAAAAAATTTAAAATTTGAAATGTGGTACCAAAAAATTGAAAATGGAAAAATATTTTTTTCTTATGTATTTGACCTTTATACAAAGACTCCGTAGCAGTTTTTGTTTCGTCTATATCTTAAAAAATGGCTGAGTTATAGCATTTTGAATTTCAAGCGAAGCTGACATTTTGAAACGTCCTGAATTTTGTCACGCGATAAAAGGCGTATTTATGAACCGATTTGGATGTAACTTCGTTTATACATAGTCTCGACCGAGTTCGACCAATGTCTCGACCGAGTTCGTTGGCCAGCTTCATCCGCCATTTTGTTTAAAAATGGCGGCCATTTAAAATTTTAAGAAAAATTTAAATTTGAAATGTGGTACCAAAAAATTGAAAACTGAAAAAATATTTTTTCTTATGTGTTTGACCTCAATAAAAAGATTCGGGAGCAGTTTTTGTTTCGTCTATATCTTAAAAAATGGCTGAGTTATAGCATTTTGAATTTCTAGTGAGGCTGACATTTTGAAACGCCCTGATTTTTGCCACGTGATAACAGACATATTTATGAACCGATTTGGATGTACCTTGGTGTGTACATAGTACATACAAACTCAACCGAGTTCGTTGGCCAGCTTCATCCGCCATCTTGTTTCAAAATGGCGGCCATTAAAAAAAATTAAAAAAAATTAAATTTAAAATGAGATACCAAAAAATTGGAAAATGAAAAAGAGTTTTTTCGTATGTGTCTGACCTTAATACAAAGATTCCGGAACAGGTTTTGTTTCGTCTATATCTAAAAAAATGGCTGAGTTGTAACATTTTGAATTTCTATTGTGGCTGAAATTTTAAAACGACCTGATTTTTGTCACGCGATAACAGGCGTATTTATGAACCGATTTGAATGTAACTTGGTCTGTACATAGTACATACCAATGTCTCGACCGAGTTCGTTGGCCAGCTTCATTCGCCATCTTGTTTCAAAGGGGTTGCCATTTAAAAAAATGTAATTTAAAATTTAAAATGAGGTATTAAAAAATTGGATAATGAAAAAGATTTTTTTTATGTGTTTTTCCTTGATACAAAGATTCTGGAGCAGTTTTTGTTTCTGAAAATTTGTTCTTTTGTTTATATCTTAAAAAGTGATTGAATTATAGCACTTTGAATTTCTATCATGGCTAACACTTTGAAACGATCTTGTATTTGTCTCGCGATACCACACGTATTCGCCTATTTCGATAGAAGAAGGCATGTGGATAGTATACATCAATATCTCGACCAAGTTCGCTGGCGAGCTTCATCAGCCATCTTGGCGGCCATTAAATTATTAAATATATATATTTAAAGTGAGGTGCAAAAAAATTAGAAATTGAAAAAGGTTTCTTTCTTAAGCATTTGACCTTGATATAAGGATTCAGGATCATTTTTTGTTTGTCTTTATCTTAAAAAATGGCTCAGTTTCAATTTCTAACGTGGGTGACATTTTGAAAAATATGATTTTTGCCTGCGACAGCACTCGTATATATCAACCGATTCCGATGTGAGTGAGCATGTGCACAGCAATTACTAAGGTCTCGACCAAGTTCACTGGTTAACCTCATCCACCATGCTGTCTTAAAATGGCAGGCACTTTAATAAATCGCCGAATTTGGCAGCCAAATATAAGTTACTTTAAATAAAAGCAGCTTGGATAAAGCTGACTAATTTCGCGAAATTCTCATTCATAATGATTTAGTATTGATAAAAATTAGTATTGAATCTCCTACATTCGGTTTCCACTTAATTGAGCTTCGTGTGTTTGAATAATATAAGTTGGCTTTTTTAAAATAAGGAATATGAAAGCTACCTCTTCCTCCCGGCACTGGCCGGAAGGACTTTTTAATGTAATATAATCAATGGAATTCTTTTTCAATTGACGGATTTTTTGAGAGAGTATAAAATCACTTTCTATTTTTACCACAGAACATTCTGCTCACTTCTCAAAAATTTGATGCTGTCTCTTTGGTTTTTAACGCAACCGGATGCATTATCAATCTTGTATTTTTATTGTTATTATTACATGCAGATATGCTATTGACCATAGAAAAGTTTCTTTTAATGTGGAATAACATGGCACTAATTTTTATCTATATCTGTGCATGCATCGTTGCATTTAATGATTTTCTTTTCTAAACAAAAAAAATATAAAAATACTCTACATAGCTATAAGCTTGTAGCTTTGATATGAACAATGGTCTTTAGTTTCCTATCAAGCTCTTCTGTAGTTATAGGATAGTCATAATATTTTATGGGATTCTTAGTTCTTTCAAAAAAATTATTTCTGTTATCTACATACGTTTTAAATCTCATTTTTGTGAGTATCGAACATTTTGGTTTCGTGGTAGATGATTCTTTATTAAAATGTTTAATTTTCTTTGTAAAAAAACTATACGACTACTTTAATACGTAAAATAGTTCTGTGTACCTTAGTACCATAAAAAACTTTTGTGGCGATTGGTTATTTCTTATGAAAGTTAAAGCCTATAAGGTAAAGAAACAAACAAGAAAACAGAAAAACAGAAAACATACCCTTTTTATATTCTAATGATCTTTTAGCTGCAACGTCTATATCCTTCCAGCAAAAAAAAAGTATGAATATCGGACTATCCGTACACGAGTTATGCGTATACATGCATAGAAAAAAAATAAATGTAAGGGAGACCGGGGATAGTTGGCTACAGGGGTAAGTAGGCGCAGTCCTCATAAATCGTCTGTTTGTGGATAGATTACGCAACCACCCACAGGGTGCCTTTCTTATTGCTTTTTACAATGTCCATTGTAGTTTTGCAGCGTTACCTACGTGCAGTGGACATTTATTACGATTTTTCTGTTTTTTGCACTCATAAGTAATTTTTTGTTGCTTCATTCTTTTTCTAATTTCTAATACGTATCTTAATAATTGCGATTTAACTTGTGCAGTTTTTCTTATTGTATGATTAACTGTACCTACCCCATATGTGATTTCCTTGGATTATTTATGCTTAGAGGATTACGTGTCCCTTTTCTGAAGAAATTTATTATGGGGCTAGTAGGCGCATTGAACACGGGGAAAGTTGGCTCGGCGTCTGGTGTATGCTGGTAGCTTGAAAAACAGCAAACAACGAGAAAAGTGGTTGCAATGCAAGATTTTGGGCACACGAGGCTTACCCAAACGGAGACACTCGATTTTTTATTTGTGACAACTGTAACTCTGATGATGATATAGAGTAGGATAGAAGTTTCTCAATGTTAATGTTTTAGTCATTATTTTTATGTCTGATTTAGATTTTACATTGTATGGCTATAACGCCTTTGTTTAAACTTACTGGTAATAATGAAACTGATTTCGCTTAACAGCATGTCTTATTTGAGATTCATTTAAATTTTTATAAAGCGTGTGCCAACTTATCCCATAGATATAGCAACTTGCCCCGTGAAGGGGTAGGTTGGAGCACAATTTTCCTTTTACTTTAGGCTTCCGCTAAACATAAACTACAAAAGCTACAAACTCAAAACTCCGGATATTTATAGCCCAATGCCTGTTCTTTAAAAGTACAGTTAAAGTTTCATAAAAAAACTTAAAAAAAAAATAAAAAAATAATAATAACTAAAAACTGCGCCTACTAGCTCCGGTCTCCCCTATAATCTCTTTCGTTGCAAATCAGTTTAAAAAATGCAGACAAATTGTAAAATCTCTTTCATTGAAAGTCGGATAATAATATAGATTTGTACCTACTTTTTATCTGAAGTTTCACACCCTCGGTTAGCATATCTAAACAAAATGATTATATCTTATCATGATGTTATGGAAAAAAAATCTCCTACACGCAACAGAAACTTTTTTTTTAGTTCCTATTTCTGTTCCAACATGCAAAAATATTTACAAATAGGAATAATGCCTCCTCTAGAAAATAGTGTTTTCTTATTTTGTTTTACCATTACAATACGTTTTTAATAAATAAACTAAAAACCCTGTGGCTATACAATAAAAGAAAGATCTGGGTCGACAGTGCCCATCTCTGCTTTCTTGAACTGGGCCACGAGGTACTATGCAGCATGCGTCCCGGCCAGGTGGTCAGCCTAACGCGAGATCCCTTGTGTTTAGTTTCCAAACAAGCTTGGTATTCATTTTATCGACCCCGAAGGGATGGAAGGCTGAGTGAACCTTGCCCAGTCGGGAGTCGAACTCTCGACCTGCGGTGCGGCAGTCAGCTGCTCTGGCCACTACACCACTGGGCTTGTTTTTAATAAATACTAACATTTTTATTTCGGAACCAGAAGTATGAATATACAATTTTTTTTTCTAGGAATGATAAAAAAAAAATAGTTATTTGATATACGCAATAGTGTCAAAAAGAAATATACTGATAAAAAAAAAAAGTTATCCATAATCCTGATTCCTTTTCTTCGGCGAATTGCTTTATTGTCACATAAGATTAAGTTTTAGAAAATTCAATGCACTTTAAAATTCAAATTTCGTTTCGTTCAGATACTAAAATGATTGATGCATACCGTCCGAAATATCAAACGTTTGTGCTTCACACCAATAAAGTAGTTTGTCTTCGTAATCCTAAAATAAGAAACGAGTTATAAATTTAAAATAAACACTGTAAACTATCAAAATCACAATGAAAAAAACTTTATTTTTAGAAATATTTTCAAATACGAATAATTATTCTTTTAGGTGGATCTTATTATTACTTTGTTTCAGTACTATCAGCCAGTTCAATCACTACGAGTCTCAAGAATAATATGTATCTCTAATAATCGCTGTATTTTCAGTTTTACAGGCGTTAATAAATCCTAACTTTTTTTTTTACAATCAGTATTAACTAAAAATATATATATGCACTATTCATCACAAAAAAGCAATAGAAAAAAAGTAAATAAAAGATTTCTTTTTTATAATGCATAGTTGTCAACAAGAAATATCTTACAAGCGAGCAGGTGACCGTTAGTGCTTCGGAATCAAGATTTCTTTTCTTTAGAGATGCGGTTTTATTGTCACAGAAGATTAAGTTCATAGAAGTTGTTCGTGATAAGGTTTATTTTGTTAATCTTAAGCACTGAAAGCAAAATAAATTTGCCTAATCCAGGAACTTTTTTGTTTCGGTATTAAATATAAAATGATTTTCTATTTAGAGAAAAATAATACCAAATTTATGTAAATAATTTGTAACAACATTTTAGACATTTAAAGATCTTTTATGCGATGGTATCTAAGCTTAAATTTTTGAAAAATAATATTATCTATTTATCTACATGGCGATTTAATGGAAATTGAAATTATATTTAAGAACTTAAAGAATTCATTTTATTATATTATACATTCATGGTACAGGTGAACTAAATCTGTGGGAATTCCATTTGAGATTTTCGATTCTTCAGAAAGATATAAATAAAAAAAATTCAGGGAATTTTTTTAATTGTAGTTTTTTAACATTAAAAAATATTTCTCCATCAATTTTATAAGATATAAAAAAATGAAATCTGACTAAAGCAATATTGTATAAAAATATTCAAGGACTTACTTAAAGACGCAACAAACAAATTTTGTGAATGAAAGTAATTTTCTTTTGGATTAAAATATTTATTTTACAGAGTTTTGTGGAGTCACAGGGTCAGTATAGCACTTTATGCCCCTAATACTCTTCCATGAACTTTCAAATATATCTATATACAGGGTGCGGAGAAAGTATTGATAATTTTTTTCTTCACGTTTTTGTTCGTTTTTTAAATGGTGTAGAATTATTTTTTTCTGTATATTTGCTCTTTATAATCTAAATATTGCATTATAAGTAAGTATTTTTGGGTTAATGTTTGCATTTCGTCGTCGTGCCGAAAAACTGTTCAGTATTGAATAAGCTGTTAGCCATCAGAATGACTGCATATTAGCCAAAAACAGTAAAACTGCTAATTCAAGTGAGTATCCAGAAAAGCTCATCCAGCCAGCGAGATGGTTTTCGGCTGCATCACACGCAATGGGAAATCCCCTTTGGTCTTTGATGATGCTGGTGTCAAGATTAATCAGATGAATTATCTCAACGATATTCTGAAGGAGGTCCTTCCATGGCTAAATTCTCATTTTGGAAACAACCCATATGTGCTCCAACAAGATTCAGTACCAGCCCATAAGTCTTGCCAAACGCAACGGTGGTGCCAAGCAAATCTTCGTGGATTCATTTCATCTCAAGACTGGTCTCCGAATACTCCGGATTTTAATCCACTTGATTACTCAGTATGGGAGTGTTACAAGCAAGAGCCTGTGCTAATCCTCACAAAGATATTACTTCTTTAAAAGCTGCTCTGACGCGTAAATTGAACGGTCTCGATGCGGACTACTTGCGGCGCACCGTGGATGCCTTCCCGCACTTTCTCCGCGAGTGTATCAAGACAAAAGAACACCGAATCGAAAATGAATGATAGAATATCAATTGATACTTAGTTGTTAATCTTACGCAATAAAAATTATTGAAGTAATTGTATCTATGGCGTTGTTGTAGAGATTGATTTTACTATCAATACTTTCTCCGCACCCTGTATAACAAAAGGTGTATCGAATAACTGTAAAAGTTGTAAAAGTTTTATGAAAAATACGAGGACTGTAAAAAAGTGTGACAAGTTAACTAGTATACATTTTTATTGAACTTGCAAGCTAAATTTCATAATATAAAGATTGTTGAAATGAAACATAGACTGGGGTCTAGAAAAGTAAACGTAAAATATTGGTCAACTGACACTATCACAATAGAGAAGCATACTAATAAGGGCACCAGAGAACCTTCAGGTAATTACCTTCGATGTTCAAGTACCGAGAGTTTTTTTTTTTTTTTCAAGTAATTGTTCCGGCATGGAGCAAATTTCTCTATATAGTCCGAAAAAAAAGAAATAAAACTGCTAATTACACCGTTCTTCCACAACATCACGAACTTCTCGATAGTATGTGGAGCGCAATTTTTCATAGTCTTCTTTAACGGTCTAAAGATGTGGTATTCGGAAGGTGACAGATCCAGGCAATAAAGGGGATGATCCAATACATCTCAGTAGAAACGAGGCAGAATGTCCTTTGTTGCGCCATTGTGTGGCTTTGCATTACTACAACTAAATTCACATCTTGTGAAAATTTGCTCGTTCACACGCATTTCATTGTCTTTTGAAAAGTCAAACCGATTTACGCCACGTAGTACTCGCTTGCTCGCATGTATCTCATACCACTGTTTCTTCAAAAGTCTCCTGTATAGGGAGAACAAGTGTCACACTATTACTACCTTTCGTTTGGTTTCTCACAGCAGCTATGCCACATTGCCATTTCGTGGGCTAAAAGAAAATATTCCGGACTTTACGGGCTTTGTGCAAGTTCCATTTTAATAGTATTTATATTTCTTTAATATAATCACTAGCAAAATCTTAAACTCTTTGCCAAATGTTTCGAAGTCATTGGATTTCGATTGTTAGGTAGTGTCTAATGATCAAAGTCAGGACTCGAATATGAGAAATTAAATGTGCCCGGAGACATTCCATTGGCGCAACGCGATGGTCTGCTGAATGCCCATGATGTTTGTCTGATGATAAGGAGTGAAAAATACTCTATCTCATTCCGACTCGAAATAATCGTCTTTCGCACATTGGGCAATCGCCCTATAGGGTAACACATCATCAACACAGACTCAACGTGATTTGTTTTGATAATTTTGTGCAATTTTGCCGAGTTTTTTTTTTTTTTCAATTATATACCACGATCGCTGGTCACCTTTTGTAAATATGCATTAGTTGTACAACGTGCTATAATGAAATTAAAATAAAATAATATAAAAATGTGTGTAATGGACATTATAAAGCAAAAAATTCTTATAACACCATAAAAATGAATAATGTACAGCATGTTTTTAAAGGACGTCGTCGGTCTTCATCGGGCGCAAACACCACTTGCTACTATTTTGAGACTAGGGAACAGACCTAGAGGAAGTGGAATAGAAAAGGACTGATGAAAGAACTTAACTAATTAAATAGCACTGAGAAAAAAAGTACCGCCTTCATCTAGAATGAATAGGTACTCATTTTCTGAATCCCTAATCTAGAAATATAGATTTCCGAGCTATGCGAATGGGGTAAACAACTAAGTTGAAAGATGAAATGATCTACAATTTCTAGTCTCTTCTTTTCTAGGTAATGAATCGATAAGGAATCGTTAAAGTAGCGAGAAGTTATAGCTTGATTTCTGGAATGGTTTCATAAACTAGAATTATAGTTACTAAAACTAACCTCTTGTGTTCGCATCTATTTGCAGAGTTTTTTTAAATAAGTTTGACTACGAGAATATAGGAAAACACTCTTGAATTCTAGTAGGAGACTCTAGAACTCTCTAGCAAAGGGAACTAGAATTTACAGGGATATCACGGTACTATTTTTTCTAGAGCCACAATTTTGATATTCTAGATGCCAGAAACATATTTTTCTCAGTGTAGGAATCAGTTATTCAGGCAAAGAGTACACTGGTCAACAAATCTGAACTTTTGCTCTTTCACAAAACCGAAATTAGTTTTTCTTATGCGGTTTTTCGTGCTGATTCCGAATCTAGTTTTAGATTTACTCCAACAGGTCTTTGTTTTTGAGATATTTACATATTTCGATTTGCGCAAATTTAGTAAATTTTGGACAATTATATGCAAATTTAACGCATAACGCATTATCAGACTGACTTTTTTTGTTTTATGTTATGATTACTGTCTTGTTTACAAAAACGTTGTTTCTGAGATTATACTGACATGTGTGAAATATTGTGCCTAATTTGCATATTTCTCATGTTTTTCTAATAATGCTTCTTGACGTCCAAACATTTCTGCCTTACAAGAACGCTAATATGTTTCTAAACCAGTCTTCTGTGCGGATTTCAATTCTGGTATCTATTTTCTTAAATCACGTCTAGTTTTTGAAAAAATGAAATTTTATGTATTGGTCAAAAGAGCCCGAAATCGCTTTTCATGCTACTTTGTGATTTATGTCAACTAGTTAGGATAGATTCTACTACTTATTTCTTTTTTTATTATATAAATTGTTTTTTATGCCCTTGATAAGAATCTGACACTTCACCCTTTGAACAATGAAGTACACACCCCTAAAAAACATATTAAACTTGTGTCAATACCGTACAAAAGTAGAAATTCATTTTACTCAGAAACTAGACGGGATATTAGGAAACAGATTGCAGATTTGAAATCAGCATAAAAATTTAGTTTAGAAAAACATTACGTTAATTCTGAGGCAACTATTTTAAAGTTGACAGTAATGTAAACATCATACCATAGAAAAATATTCTAATTAGGCTTAGTAACCGAGAGATAAATGTTAAGAATATGCATTATCTGAAGCAACTAGTCCAAGCCGGTATTTATTATTTAGAAAAGGTAATTCAATCTGACATTTATTGTATATAAAATCAGAAATAAAATCGGCAATTTTCATAATACAGCAGAAAAAGGTTAAATTTGCATAAACTTAAATATGCAAATTTCTCAAAAACTAAACCACCTAGAGAAAAACTGAAAGCATTTCGAAATCAGCGCGAAAAACTGATCTAGAATCAACTAATTTCAATTATGTGACAGAACCATTGTTGTCCAGTGGCATCAGACAATCAAAAGATGGCATAACAAACAACACAGGGGAAAATATGAAACAAATGAAAAAAAGAGACAAAGACACAAGAAAAAAAAAGAAACAAAATATAATATTATATATAAAATAATAATAATAAACAAAGGTTAAATGAGAACAAACAATACAAAAATCTAAAGGATATTTAATTAAATTGAACAAGTTTTTCCAAGCTGCAGAGAACATATTGAAATCACATTAACAATACCATAAAAGTTAAGATGGATAGCTAAATTTTCAAGCCTAATTCTGAGATGGAATAGGAATTAAAGATAAATTTAACATTCTAGCAATTAAAACTATCGCTGGAATACAAAAAAATACTTTGCAATAAAAGGTTCTTGGTTAGAGACTTAAAAGAAGTGTACTTTTAAACGTGTTTGTTGAATTTTGTTTGTTTGACCCATATGAGATAAATAGCAATCTTACAAGGAACGTAAATCGACACATTTTCAAAGATAAGGTAAAATGGATTTTTTTTAGAAATGAACTTATGTTTATTGGGAGGTTTAATCTTTCGGGTCCGAATATTTATTTATATTTTGGAAGGAAAATTACATTTTAGTTTAAAAAGTTCAAAATAGATTAAGCTAAATAATGCTATAAAAAGTGATAAAATATCTTTATTTAGATTGAAGAACGTTTCATCGTACAAACGGCGACATTTTCAAAATCATTCATGATAGAAAAATTTTCACAAAATTTAAACAATAACTTGGTATTCAGATAGTTTCAGTATGCAGATTTCTTAATTAATATTATCATTAATATTGATATTAATCTATCTAATATCATTAAGAATGTAAATGCTAGAATGTCAGTATAGTATTCAGATGTAGAGAAGTTGAAAATAGTCATTCTAACGGCAACAATTTACGTTTACTGGAATCTAACACCTATGATAGTAGTTAATTTGCGTAATGTAACAGTACATTAAGGAAAAGTTTTTGAAGACGTATGAAAAATGTTGTATTATTTACTACAACAGGAGTTATAAAACGCAACAACTTTCCATAGTATTTTCTTCGTCTGTGGTAATCATAAATTATTGGCTTGAACAAGTGACTTTATTTTTAAATTTAAAGAAAGAAATTCATGTTTGAAATAAATATCTCAGCCGTGGTGTATAAAGTTTTAAGTGATCTTGTTTTTATTTTATTACTAAATTCTCACACATAAATGAAGTTATAATAGTAAATGTAAAGGCATATACTATCATTAGTAGATGCAGATAATAACAATAATAATTTAAAGCAAAAAATATTGTAAAATGAAATATAGTGTTAAACAAGATAGAAAAATCATACGTCAAGAATAGATATTGAAATACTTCCCAACATTCTGGAATGCTTTAACAAAACTTCGCCTTTTTATAAGGTAAAGACGATACCTAAATAAACATATTATAAAACGTATAACACATTTAAAAACCATATTTTCCCAGTTACCGACCATAACTGCAAAGGTACTGCAGTTATTTTATGCAGCTTTATTTTATGCTTTATTTTATGCAGCTGTGTATATGATCTATATATTTGTTCAGATTTTACATAGTATGTTAAAATTTAATTTATTTAGAAAGCTCATAACGCAATTCCAAATTCACCTTCAGCAATTACTATCAATAGACGAAAACGAGCTTGAGTTTTTTTGTACAGCCTTGTACATTACTTACAGATTTTTATACAACCTTCACATTAATCTGAAATTTAATTCAAGCAGAAACATACTTAAAACTACTGAAATCACCATTCCATCATTCACTATCTAGAGACGGCCATGTATCCAGTTTTTTGCGTAGCCCTGTATATGATTTTATTTTTATGCTATAAACATATCTTAGTATAATACTAAATGTAGTTAAGCTTGAAAATCTACTACGCTACTAGGAGGCTCGCTAACGCTCGCCAAACTCCGTGAATTGCAATGCAATTCACATTGGGACCGCTACGCGATTCCACATTTTATAACAAACACGATCTGTTCCGGTGTTTTTCTGTCTTTCCAATCATTTTGCGCCTCTGTGTGAAATAAAGTAGATCTAAACAATTCTTCTAATCTTCAAATAATTTTTTATCATATAGCATATTTATACAATTAATCGTGAAATACATTTATCTTTCTTTTCTTATAAACCTTAATAGAGATGCTTAAGCTTTATTGAATATCGTGTTAAGCAGCAATCAATTTTTCTTTATCATGAAATTGCATGACCAGCTCTCTTTTTGTCAAAAGCGGTTAAAAGATATTCCATTTTTCTATATTCTGTTTCTACGTCAAGGAATTATTTATAATACTGGAATTCCATCTAGTACATTCACACAGAAAAGGGAAGCTGTATATACGTTTGGTGAATGTAAAGAGTTTTTACTTGATTCGTTCTAAAGGATTTCAAAATAGAATGTTATCTAATTTCCTAAATGTGAAATAATAAAAGAAAACAGCAAACGAATTTATTTATAAATCTGCGCACGTTTTTTTATAGTTTAAAGGGCAATACAGAATAGCTAAATTAACTGTTTAGACTCTTAAGACATTTCGTAAAAAGAGTAATTCTTTGTGATTACTTATATACACTTCATCATTTATTTCATTTAATTATTTTATTTTGAACGCTAAGCACCATTAATTAGACGTGTAGTCTCAGTCTTGGAGGTGACGGTAGTTTAGGTTGTTGTGGCGGCAGTCGAAACAGGCGGAATCGCGACAACCTTCTTTCAAGATTGTTGGAAAGGTGGTGTCCCGGAATATGGAAAATCCCAAAGTAAAAATTTAAAAAAGACTTTTGTTAGGTTAAAGACACCGAGTAGCGATTTGGTATGGTCAGGGCATTTGATACATCTAGCGATCGCGGCTGGCTTCGTGTACCTTTGTATCTTCAAAAATTGACTTTTAAAAAATTTTAAAAATAATAATTCGGAATGTTAGGAGCATTTTAAAGCAAACCATATCAAAATCAGACGAAAATTAGGCTTTTCGAATTAAAAAACGTAAATGTTAGCCAGTGACTTGCGCATTATATACAAACAAATTGTCTTTCTTTTACTATAGTTTTGACGTGAAAGGCAATTCTGTTCAATTTCCGGAGTGCTGTAACTTTTACTGTCATAAAGGAAATATAGCATATCTTTTAGGAATTATCCGCACCAAAAGAATTAAAAAGTATTCGAATGGAAAGACTCAAAATTTCAAGCATTCTTTCAATTTCGCTGTTTGGAAATATTGCTCTAAAACATCTGGATCTTAGAAAAGTGGCTAATTTCATTGGAATAAAGCAGTAGTGACACTTAAAGTAGAAAATAGCAGATCATCAAAATATTGTGAACACTTTAGCTTTACAAAAGAGCATATTTCTGCCAGATCTGTTTTGCAGACTGAGTCTGTTTCAGATGCTAGAATATCCTTTTTATAAATGAGTTATTAAAAAATGCAAAAGTCCGTAAATTGAAGCTAACATGTTATAAAGAAAATCGCATTATTTAAAATAAAATTTCTGTGTAAAACTCTTTTACATTAGTTGAACAAATAAAGTAGACCTAAACAACTTTTTTTATTACTGTTGAATATCATAATTATACAAAAATTGTAAAATACATTTTATATAAATCTTAATACAGATGCTACAGTTTTTTAGAATATCGTGTTAAGCAGCAATCAATCGTTTATTTATCATGTAATCACATGACCAGCTCTTTTTTTTGTCAAAATCAGTTAAAAGACATTCCATTTTTCTATATTCTTTTTCTACGCCAAGGAATAATTTATAATACTGAAATTTCATTTAGTACATTCCCAAAGAAAAGGGCAGCTGTATGTGTATATACGTTTGATGAATATAAAGAGGTTATACTTGATTCGTGGTAAAGGATTTCAAAATGGAAAGTTATATAGTTTTCAAATTTTAAAATAATAAAAGAAAACAGTTAATGAATTTATTCTTAAATATGCTTACGTTGTTTTTATAGTTTAAAGTACAATACTGCATCGCTAAATTAACTGTTTAGGTTCTTAAGGAGTCTCAGGACTCTTAAAGCTTCAAAATTTTCGAGATTTTAATTTTTTTTTTTTTAATTACTATATTTGTTTTGTTAAATTACTATATTTTCTGAACGTTTTGATACAATTGTTTCCTTGAAATTCCCATTAGAACAGAAGTTTTGGCTTTTAGAATTATACCTGCTCAGTAGCTGAAGCTGCGTTTCCGAAATTTTGAAGTCATTTTTCTCCAAATGACGTTTTGGGGCATAACGCGCAGGATATCTCAAAAACTTCTGTATATTTTTTCATGATATTTAAAAAACATATGATTCATGTTAGTCTGCATAAACTGAACTTAAAACTTCCTTTTTATTATTCAAAAAAAATAAATATATATTTTTAGATGTTAGACTGCTGAAATTTTCAAAAGTTTGCAATAACTAAATACAACTTTGCATTAAAAATATAAAAATGCTTTAAATATAAATTTATTTATATTCAGGGTAATTATTGTAATCTTAAGAATAAGTAGGCACTGAAATTTTCATTCTAGTAGTAAAATTTTATTTTGTAATCCTGCACGTAAGCTGTCATACCGATTTTCTGCTCGTCGAATGTCTTACAATTTGGAGCCCCTGTTAATGCTCATTCTGCATCTTGCAATTTTTTAAAAATTTAAAATGAAAGAACATACTTATATCTTTCATTCCCAATTAAAATTGTATTTTAAAATCATTTACATTTTAAAATACTAAATTTTGAAAGTGGGTTTTTTTTTTTTCATTTTTTCCAATTTTAAGAGTCCTGAGACCCCAAGACACTATGTAAATAGAGTAGTTCTTTATTATTACTTGTACACATTACATCATTTATTTCCTTTTATTTTATTTGGAACACTAAGCATCATTAATTAAAAGCACTGTCAGGCCGTACTTCACCTTGTTGTGGCGGCAGTCGGAACAGGCGGAATCGCGACAACCTTCCTTTAACCTCTTTGGTCCTTGGGTCCCCGAACGGGGACCTCTGTTCTTTTCCTTATAAAAACTAAAATGTCGATTTTTTTTACATTTTCACATCACTTCTTAACAGCTTATATCAGTACTTATCAGTATGTTTTTTGCGTTCAAAGCAAACGAATAAATTGCAGCCATCTAAGCTGATTCCCACATAAAATAAATGTTATTTTCATCTGAGTTTGTAAAATGTCTAAAAATGCCCAAAAGACAAGTATGACCAAGAAAGTGAGAAATTTTCATATTTCACTTAAATCTTTTTCAATAAAAAATTTTGAGGATTTGTAGATTATTTACTTGTTTAACGCTCTTAAATTTGTGATAGCGTTAATTTAGGTTAATGGTTATTAAATTGGTGTTTTAAAGGGGTTTGTAGTTTTAGATTCATATTTTTGAACCTAAATTACAAAGCCCTAAAGGACCCATTTCAGAAAAGATATTTTTTCTGTCATTTATGATGTCATTTTGTTTGGAAAAACCAATGAACAAGCATTTGTATTATTATTTTAGCTTCGGAACTGAAGAGGTGAAGATTGTTGAGAAGGACGTGGCCCAGAGTACGAAACATCCCAAATTAAAAATTGAAAAACGTATTTCTGTAAAATTATATAGGAAAATCACTTTAAATCATCCAAACTAAGCTAAAAATTGCTAAAAGGGATTTAAAAAATACACTTAAAAGACATATAAATACTTTTATTCAGATCAACATATTAGTCCAGGCAATAGGATATTTTACCTGGCAAAATTAATGGTAGTTCTGAAAATTGGCTTATTTTAAGTTTTTAGGGTCGCTGAATCCGAATTTTTAACTTCCCCCCAAAATTTCCCCCCGAAACCTCCCCAAAATAGTTGTTTTTAAATTAAATTTGTATTGTTTTAGGGGGAAAGTATGTAGAAATTCAGAAAGTAGACAAAATTTGCAACAAATAGGATATACGACATTATGACGTAGGATAAACGGGGAGAGGGGGACCTGCCTCGGAACATCACCCGCGGGCTGTTCTCAAAAACCCAATTTTTTGGAGATTTGCCGGGTGAAATTTTGGTGGAAAGTTACAAATTCGGATTCAGCGACCCAAAAAACATAAATTGAGTCGAAATCCAGAACTAGCATTAATTTTTCCAGGTAAAATCCCCTATTGCCTGGACTTCCATAACTAGTGCACATAGCGCCGCAGTGTATGTTTAAAGGCAGCCGTCTCTCTCCCCGTTCATCCTACGTCGTGATGCCATATATCCTATTTGTTGCAAATTTTGTCTACTTTCTGAATTTCTACATACTTTTCCCCTAAAACAATAAAAAAATTTATTTAAAAACTACTATTTTGGCGGGGTTGCGGGGGGGGGAATTTTGGGGGGAAGTTAAAAATTCGGATTCAGCGACCCAAAAAACATATTGTAAGCCTTTTTCCAGAACTACCATGAATTTTGCTAGGTAGAGCCCCTATACAGTCTCTATTGCCTGGACTATATGTTTCATCGCATAAACGGCGATCATAACGCGATCTAAGATTCTCACGATCGAAACGCGTCCTGTTTTATGTTATATTGTTGTGGTGATTTATACAAAGTTTCATTATTTAACTGCGTTTTATGACCGGATTTTCGATGCTGTTTCATCTAAAACAACAGTGTCGAAATAATAAAACAAGTACGATAAGAACAGATAGAATAAAACTGGTATATTACGAATTGCGAAAACGACGTTAAAGGAGAATAATTAATATTGCTTGTGTCTGCGTAATTTATATCATGAAAACGTGACGTGAATGCAAAAGTTTTTCCTGTTTAAAGTTATAAAATGATTAAATGTTTTGAATTTTCTTAAAATTGGAGGTAATTCCAAATAAAAGAGTAGCTCTTAAGATAGCAGCATAAATTTAAAGTAATGAATAATTTCACAACCAATACTTTAGGGTTAGTACATCTTAGAGAAATCTTCGAAAATTACTAAATTGTTGTAAAAGTTATTTTTTACGAATTTTTAAAAAGTAGATAGAATTTATAGTAAGATACGGTATGCAAACAGCACTACACTTATACTCTACGACGATTTAAAAACATTTTTGTTATTAACAATGTTTAATTTTTATTCAAAAAAAACATTTTTTGAAGTTTTCTTGTTATTATTAAATATCATAAAAACTTGACATGAGTCCAAAGTCTGTTAAAAGATATAAAGCTATTAATTGCTTTAAAGTATATTACAATTGGTGGCAAATCCAAAGAAAACAGTAGCTCTTAAGATAATAATATAAATTTAAAGTAATTAATAATTTAAGAACCTATACTTTAAAATTAGTACTCGATAGAGAAACCTTCCAAAACTCTTAGATTATTGTAAAAAATAGATATTTTTCACGATTTAAAAAAAAATAGAGTTTATAGTAAGATACAGAGTGCAGACAGTAATACACTCATACTCTATAACGATTTACAAACTTCATCTTTATTAACAATGTTTAAAACAAAATCCAAAAAAACTTTTTTGAAGCTTTTTTGTTGCTATTATTAAATTATAACATAAAAACTTGACACGAATCCAAAAGTTTGTTCTGTTTAAATTTATAAAGCTATTAAACCTTTTAAATTATATTAAAATTGGCGGCAAATCCAAAGAAAAGAGTAGCTCTTAAGATAATACTATAAATTTAAAATAATTAATAATTTAAGAACCTATACCTTAGAACTAGTACACGATAGAGAAACCTTCAAAAATTCCTAAATTATTGTAAAAAATAGATATTTTTCACGATTTTTTAAAAAAAAATAGATTTTATAGTAAGATACAGAGAGCAGACAACAATATACTTATACTAAAAAAGAAATAGAGTTTATAGTACGATACAGAATGCAAACCGCATTACACCTATATTCTACGACGATTTAAAAACTTTTTCTTTATTAACAATGTCTAAAAGTAAATCAAAAAAAGTTTTTTTTAAGCTTTTTTGTTGCTATTATTAAATTATAACATAAAAACTTGACAGGAATCCAAAACTTTTTTTCTGTTTAAATTTATAAAGCTATTAAATGTTTTAAATTATATTAAAATTGGCGGCAAATCCAAATTAAAGGGTAGCTCTTAAGATAATACTATAAACTTAAAGTGCTAATTAATAATTTAAGAACCTATACTTTAGAATTAGTACACGTCAGAAAAACCTTCAAAAACTCCTAAATTATTGTAAAAAATATATCTTTTTCACGATTTTTTAAAAAATAGAATTTATACTAAGAAACAGTATACAGACAGCAATGCACTTATATTCTACATCGATTTACAAACTTTTTCTTTATTAACAATGTTCTTAAAAAAATTCAAAAAAAACTTTTTTGTTGTTATTATTGTTGCTGTTGTTGTCTACTTGAAATGTAGTATTTCTTTTGTTTTTCTATTTCAACACGCTAGTTCTGTTGTTGCGGGTTCCACCATCAAAATTATCATAATTTTATGCAAATAAAAAACAGCGTTGTTTTTCATTCATACACTTAAAATTTTTTATTACGATTTTGGCAAAATGATGTAATTTATACAGATATTTTATTATGCCGGTATTGAGATTAATGACCATAATATATCATTATTTTTTTAAAACAACTTATAGAATTTTCAATAGACATTTTCAGGAAATCTCCCCGGATATATATATATATATTTTTTTTTTTTTTTTTTTAGAAATATGTATAGTTACAGAAATCTAAATTTTTCAAATAAAAAAAATTTATATAACTCCATTTTTTTCCCATAATACTATAGAAATATAAATCTATTTTTATTTTTTATTTTTAATTCTGCAAACCGATCTGGGAAAAAAATATCTAGGGAAATTGTACTTAAAAACGTAATTTTTTTATTGTTGTTATTGTTACTATACCGTTAAATATATACGATTTTATATATCTATATATATAAAAGCCGTTCTCTGTGTGTATGTCCTTTATACAAATCTTTAGTTTTTGACCAATTTGCACGAAACTTCCTGTACATACGTTTTAGAACGTGGAAAAGATCGCTGTCTACTTTGAAAAACCATCAGACCACTATTTATCCCTTTTTTCTACCACTTTCCATAATTTAACATTATAGAAATATCTCTTTTATTTAATCATATAATTCAATCATTTTTTCCTGTTGCCACAACTTAAAAAAAGGTGCAATAATTTTTTAAAAAAATGGTAACACGCGTACTTTCTTTTTATAAGATAATAAAAATTCAGACTCAATCGCTATATTTTTGCATTTTCGAAATTGTTGTCATTCTAATCAGGAAATGCACATTTTTCCCATGTAAAATAAAAACTTTAACTAAATGTGTGTTCAAATGACGTAATATATCTTCATTTGAATGTTTTTGAAGCTAAAAAATCTATTTTAATAAAAGCGTTTCAATATCAAGAAAATAATTTAGGGAAAAGATAATAATAATAAAAATCGTTTGCTAGATATGACGTCAATTTCTGATTAACTGACACTGCTTTCTAATGGTGTTTTATTCTGAAGTTTTTACATATATATATGAAAAATATGCATTTTCTGCTTAGAATGACGTCGATTTCAAAAATGATAAAATACAGCGAGAGAATCTGAATTATTTTATTGTGTTGCCACACCCTAAAAACGGCACAAATAATTTTTAAAAAAGGCAAGCACGTGTAGTTTCTTTTCATGAACCAATACAAATTCAGTCTCCCTCGATATATTGTTACATTTTTTAAATTGGTGTCTCTCTAAGCAGAAAATGCGCATTTGTCATATTTTAAATAAAAACTTCAAGGCTTTGAGAAAACTTAAAACCTTCATTTAATATATTTGAAGTTACAATTCCACTAAAATATAGGCTTTTCTATTCCACGAAAAAGGATCAGAGGCACAAATCACTAAATACGGCGCCACTTTCAATAAATTATGACGTCAATTTCGATAAATATGGCCTCAAACTGGCTCTAAAAACCGGTTACTATGATTTATTTCCTATTTTGTTATAATGTTGTTTCTTTAATTATACCATTTAGGTAAATGTTTTAATATTTTAAATGCTATGATAATATTCTACGATTTACATCAAGTATCATAATGTAAAATCTACCTTTATACGATTTATATTAAATTGAAATTAAAACATAGCAACTATTCTTTTTTTTATAAGTTAGCTTTCTCATTTTAAACAAAGCTTCATAGATTGTCGTCATTTTCATGTTAATCTCTGTGGATTTGGATTTTATATTAGTGTGAGTTTCCGTTTAAAAATTATAGGCAATGAATCGTAGGATACCCGTGTTTAAAGGTACCTGATATACTGCGCATTAACAGAACATAAATAAAAATCGTTTTTAATTTGAAACACTAATATATTTAGTGTATTTTTTAGATTTCTCAAAAACTACATGAAAAAGCATTTTTGGTACTTTCGTATTATAGCGCGCAGCTAATCGTGAATATTTTCACTATAATTCCCTTATAATCTGAGCAGCACATTGCGCTAGCTGTGCTGGTCGATTTCTCCAAACGAATCTTAAATTAAATGCAATATATCGGTGAATTTGATCCGTCATTTTAATGCAATATGGGTCTTTATCTGAAACGCCCTTCCGTGTAGATGAAAACGTTACTAACGCCATTGCGCTATTATACTTTCTAATGTTTAAGACAAAACTTCGGTTGTTAAGTGACAAATTTTTTAGTTGGTGATTTACAGTAGAACTTGGTTTAAGAATGATAGACCGATATGCAATATACTAAAACTATCCCTGAAAAATTATCTAACATTTTAAAGGGCTAATCATTCAGAATGGGGTTCAACTGATTAGTAACTTTTCAGCTCACTCTATAACAAAACATGTAGAGCAAAATGGGATATACTAAAACCATTATAGAAAAATGCGTGCATAGTAACAGCGCAAATTCCATCAAAATCTGTCCAGTAGAACTTTTTAAAAAGGCTAATTTTTTATAATCGGCCTCATCTCATTATTGAACTTTCTTCCATAATTTTATGTATAACTGCCTGACGTAAATGCAATATTCTAAAACCATCCGTGTAAATTTATCCAAGAAACGATGCAAGTTCCAAGGAAGTCCATTAATAAAAATCTTTTTTTAAATACTAATCTTTCATAATCGGGTTCACATGATTATAAAACTTTTCCTTATAATTCTATCACTAAGCAACATAAAGCAATATGTTATGCACGAAAACCTTTCCTGAGATACTGATAGTCGCATTGAAATCCATTCAGAAGAACTCAAGTTATAAGCAGCCGAAACGAAATTCCCATTTGTATTTTCTATACATAATAGATTATTTTGCGTAGTGCAATTTGATATCTGTTAAATTCGTGTTTTATTTTATTTTATTTTGGCGTTTTAATTTCATTTACCAATTTAGTTATGAAATATTACACGAAAACAAACAAGTACTGAATTATTTGCAGCGTTTCTGAGCAATTGAGTTAATCTTTTGTAATTGCAAGCACATTTAAAAAATATTCATGCTTGAGAATCACTTTAAAATCTATAAAAAATCTATAGATTGACAAACTTTTCAAACAAATATTATTGAAAGATTTTTTGTTTGTTTTCTATTAGACACTGGAACAATCGAATGTGCGATATTTATAAGTTAAATTGTAGTAAAATCGAAATTTGTGGATAGATTAGGTTGTTGTCACCAATAATATGATGACAAAGTCACACATAGCCCTTAGTTACACATAGTTACCTTTTCTTCATAATATTGCATTAAGAGCATCATCATCGGGTTCATCTTTCGTAATGGTTTCGTTGGGCTGCACGCACATTTAAAAATATCCATGTTTGAAAATTACTTTCAAACCCATTAAAATAAAAAAACTGAGATACAGTTTTCAAATAAATTTCATTTGAAAGGAATTTTTGTTCTATTCGACAGCTTAAAAAATTAAATTGTGTGCTGTTTAGAAGTTAAGAAAAATTGTTGTAAAGGAATAATTTGTCTGTTAGATCGTTGCCATCAACAGTATGATGTCAGCGTTACTCACTGACATATTTTTACTTTATAATGTAGATATACGCCATACAAACGATAATTTCACTACATGATAAGCCATTTGGTGGATTTGTTTTCGTTATTGTCAGAAAATTACAAATTTTTCTGTTACACCAGCCGAAGAAAACAGGCATTGTGATATTAAAGCTCAGAGATTTTATTATGGTAGCGAGACAATAAAGTATGTTTTCTAATTGTCATTTTAATAATTTGTGGGCGGGAATGCACAAATCTCAGTTATTGTGATTACTATAGTAGTTCATTTTAATTTATTATTTTACATGGAAGGTCTCTTATAATTGGCACGGGCGAAGCCGGTTAGTTCTGCTAGTAGTTGTATAAAAAAATCCATTTTGTTAAACTACTGAAGTGTTTATCGCGTTTTTTATCAGCATTTCGTAGTTTCTAAATATAAGTCTTTTTTTATACTTCAAAGTTATATTCCCCTTAAATGTTCGTCTTAATACCATTTGAAAGATAATAAAAAAGCATTATAAAATGCACGCGGAAAATCGTTTGTAGACATAAAAGCGTTTCTTTTGTCATTTTCGAGCATTGGGATTTTATAAGCTTTATCACTTAGAAACCTTATAAATTTTGCGAATATGAAATAAGCGGTTAAGTGCGAGTATAACTCGCGCTCAGGGGGTTCTGTACAATAAATATATGAATTATTAACTGTAAAAAACTGTACTACGTAGGGTTGGGTATAGCTGTATATTCTAGAAAAGTATGAATGGGTAAATAAAAGTTAAAACAAATATGAAGCCTAAATATTGCTATTTTGTATAACTCTTTTTTTAATCTTATACTAATCTTTTTTTTTATATGAACTTAATTCGATACTGACAATACAAGTAATGCATATTTAAACTTCATTTGTAATTTAATAAAACTAAATTCAGCGTAGTGATAACCTTTTCTTTTTACAGTGTAGTTTTAGCAGAATCCTTGTTCAAAGTTTAAACTTGACATTGTGCTAAACGCGCTTCGAAAGGAAGTTGCAAAGTTGCAACGCCGCCTTGATCTGTGCCGCGTTTTTCCAGTCAGTTTTTAATTAACTTTTAAAGACACGGCAGGCGTATTGAGAGATCCACTCAATGCATACTAAGCGCGAATCCCATAGCGTTGATCTGATTAATTCAAATTAAATTACTCTGTTTTTAACAATTTGACGTTTATTGCTTTTATACGTCTACTGGGCATTGCATTATACAAATATATATTGTAGCCGATGATGTATAGAGTACGCCGCCCCTATCATCATGTATGTCCAAATCGTCTGTGTCTTTAAGGGTTAATATTTCAGCTAATTACCGACGATTTTTTTCGAAAATCATTATCAACAATGCTTTTATACTTCTACTACGAAAGATACCTCCAGCGCTCTTCAACACCTTTGCTGAATGCTCGTAAATCGAAATTTGCGTGCAACGGAAAAACGCACTTTTTTCAAAAACT
Organism: Maratus speciosus; assembly: GCA_963932465.1. Classification (NCBI taxonomy): domain Eukaryota; kingdom Metazoa; phylum Arthropoda; class Arachnida; order Araneae; family Salticidae; genus Maratus; species Maratus speciosus. The sequence continues at coordinate 196,026,498 of OZ010800.1, read as the reverse complement.
ATGTGACCTAGTGTAATCGCTATAATTTTCCTGCAAGGTTTAAATTAACGTCTTTTACCTCTGATTTTTTCATAATTTTAGTTTCAGTAGATTCAGAAATAGATGGGGGAGGGACGTATTTTTGCACTACATTTTCGACGATATCTCTGAAAAAATAATACCTAAAATGACACATTGTATGTTACAGATTATGGACATCAATAAATCATGTCAAGAAAACAATTTGGAATCTCGCGATTAATGGTGTTTTTCAAGTAATACGCTCTTAACAGATTCGGAGAATATACCTTGAAATTTTAATACCCAAAGAGAAAAAAATCCATTAAGGTGTGCTCGTGTGACCATGGTGACCATAAAATCGCAAAATACTGGTAGATGACAATAGACGGCCTGCATTGACGTCACGTTGCTATTAGCAACGACTGGTACTATTGCATCTGGAGCCCACACGGAACGCTAGAACTCCCCATTTGCCGTTAAAAGCACGTGTTGTCTTTCTGTTTAATTTAGATCTTTATTATTTTTATTATTATAGTGCTAAAAAGTCTAATAAGTAAAATGGAGAGTACTACATTCGGCTTATATTTGGGTGCCATATGAAGTGATGCCAGACACTTCTGAATATGTGACGTCACGTGCAAGCCGTCTATAGAACCAAAAGGCTCTTGCAACACACGTGAAGTACTAAATTAGTCTTCTTTACGTTCATTTTAAGTTGTCGCTTCTAGTATGACAGGTATCGTGGCAACGTCATGTATGATTTTTCACTGAGAAGATTATTTTGCAAGAAAAAAAGCGGTATTTGAAATTTTCAAAATTTAGTCACTGTAACCATAAATGGAGAAGCTCGATGCTTTCTTTATTCGATTCATTTTTTATCCCAAAACTTAAAACACCCATATCCCAAATGGCATCAAGTTTCCCGTGTTCATTTAAAAAAATAGACCAACAGTGTTTTCTATTGGCGTGTTGAAATTCAGAATTACATCAACATATATATCTGTTTTAATTAAAAACTTTACATATCAAATGTAGTGCATTTCTATCTAATAAAATTTGAACTATCTTCATTGATCATGACAAAAAACATAGCAAAGCAGCATGCTCTAATGAATGACCACAGACAAAACTGAATCAGCACAGTTTTTCATAATAAATACCTTGCATGTCGAATTGGTGCAATTCCGTTTCACCTAGGACTCCTAGCCGTTGGCTATACAGCTTCACACTTTTCACGAAAATCGTGAAAAAAATAGCATAGTAGCAAAACTGTTTGGGTAATATACAAGAAAATCTAATCAGCACCAATTTATGTCAATGTATAGATAAATACGAAGTTTGATAAAATTCCGTGCATTTGTGCTTAAAATATAATGTTCACTAAAATCGTGAAAAATAAAGTACAGTGGAACCCCGATTTAACGCTTCCCGCATTACTTACCCGTTTTTAACGTCGTTTCAACTTGGTCTCACCAATTTCCTATAGCAATAATGTAAAAAAAACCCGCTTTTAAAATCTCATTCTGATGTATTTCCCGCATTTAACGTCATTTTTTTTTTAATGAACACTTTTTCGAGCAACAATTGATCAGTTTTGACAAAATTTGCTCTTTTTCGATCTCTATTTCTGCTTTCCTTTGAATCCATATTTCCTGTAATAAACAAAATCAAATCAAATGAAATGATAGTTATTTTTGCCATTTTGGAAAACCAAGAAACCTGCAGCTTGCTTGCTGCATTCAAATTTACTTCTACTTAAAAACTAAAAAAAACAAATAATCTTTTTTTTTCTTGGCACCTAATAGACGAAACGAGACCCGCGAAAGGGATTGTGAAATATTCCACAGAGGGAGGGATCTGGAGTGTTTGGTTTTCGATAGAAACTGAACTGAAGGATAACATTAAAAATCTTTATTTATTTTCATTCAGGTGAGAAATGACTACAAAACGGAAGCGATTCTCTGTTGCCAATAAAGCCAGAATTATTGAACAATCAAAACATTTTTCAGGGACTAAAGCATAATTGGCAAAATCCCTTGGACTTGCAACATCTACACTTAAAATAATTTTAAGCCAGTAAGATGCCGTTGAAACAAAATCAGATACACTAGGAAAAGCTGCAAAAAAGAGTAAAACCTTAAAAAGTTCTACATATGCTGAACTGGAAAAACTTTTAATTGAATGGCTCCACCAAGCACGCTCTGTAACTGTTCCTATTAAGGGAACAATATTAAGAGAGAAAGCTATGGAAATTTCTCTTAGATTAGACATAACAGCATTTTCCACATCATATGGGTGGATCCACAGATTTTTAAAAAGTCACAACTTGGTATACAGATCAGTGTGTGGTGAATCCGCAAGCGTCGATCAAGCCACGGTTGATGACAGTAAAATGGATGCACTACCATATCTGATAGAAAATTATAATTATCCTCCGCAGAATATTTTTAATGCTGAAGAGACAGGCTTATTTTTCAATTTCTTTCCAGATAAGACCTACACAGTAAAAAGAGAATCATGTAATGGAGAGAAGATGTCAAAAGAACGTCTAACTGCATTACTGTACAGTAACGCTGATGGAAGCGTAAAACTAACCCCCTTTGTTATTGGCCGTGCTAAAATCATCGTTGTTTAAAAAACTTTAAAACTTTTCCCACAAGCTACAAAGCTCATAGAAAATTCTGGATGACAGAAGTTATTTTCAAGATTATTTGCGGAACCTGGATAAGAAAATGCTATCTTAGAACCGTAAAATAATCTTGTTTTTAGATAAATACACAGCTCACAAGAATGTAACATTGAAAAATGTGCGCCTGAATTTTTTTTCCACCAAAATGTATCAGTATGTTACAGCCCTGTGACTTAGGCTGATTAATTCCTTCAAAGTGGCTTACAGACAACAACTTGTACGAAAGGCATTGTTTCAGTTGGAATCTTGTGTCGACTCCAGTGACAGACACGAATCCAAGAAGTAGATAAATGTGTTGGAAGCCCTACGTTTGATATCGTCGGCATGGAAAAAAGTTACAAGAGACTGCATCTCTCACAGCTTCAAGAAAGGCTTTTGATCACACACGGAATAACGCCTGAATTTTTTTCCACCAAAATGTATCAGTATGTTACAGCCCTGTGACTTAGGCTAATTAATTCCTTCAAAGTGGCTTACAGACAACAACTTGTACGAAAGGCATTGTTTCAGTTGGAATCTGGTGTCGACTCCAGTGACAGACATGAATCCAAGAAGAAGATAAATGTGTTGGAAGCCCTACGTTTGATATCGTCGGCATGGAAAAAAGTTACAAGAGACTGCATCTCTTACAGCTTCAAGAAAGGCTTTTGATCACACACGGAATAACGATTCCACTAAGGTTGACTCAGCGGGACTTGATATCGATTTCATTGAATATGCAGAATGTGACTCCGAAGTACCGACTTGCGAAACAAAAAACATTGTCGATTGACGAATTCATGGAACCGTCTTCGGATGAAAGCGGTGATGAAAAAGACTGTGCAGTTATTGAATCAATGCCATCTTTCAATGAAGCCCCTGCTAGTTTGCAAAAACTGAGACATTTTTTTCCAAGAAAATGAATCTCAAGAAAAAGAATTGGATGCAGTTTCAATACTTGTGACTTCCTTATGCGTTTTGCAATCTAAAGCAAACATTCAAACGAAAATCTCGGATTCTTTTATGGCAAAATAATGTAAGTTTTGATTTTTTGTTAAAGTAACAAGATATGTTAGTTACATATGAATACTTTATTTTCTATTTTATGTTTCATTTAATTAATGTAAACTTAATTTTATCATTTCGGCAATGTTTTAGATAACATACATAGTGTTTTCTTATGACGACGGTTTAACGTTTTCCCGCTTTTAACGAAGTTTTTGAGCAGTCCCATTAACGTCGTTAAATCGGGTTTCCACTGTATATCAGCTCTACCAGTATGACGATATACACACAAATGCAAATAGAACAAATTTATATAAAAGTCTAGCTACAATTAAACTTGTGGATTTAAGGTCATGATTTCTTAAGATACGGTGACCACAAAATATGCGTAACACATATACAAACGACAGACACACAGACATTTTCTAAAAGTAACTCAAATCCTATTCAAACATCCTAAAACGTGTAAATCCACCAAAAACTCAAACCAAAAGTTGTCTTACTTTAAATATTTAAAAAAGTAATAAAATACATTAAAAAGTTCTGCAGAAATTGGTGTCCTCAATCATATTACACAGAAATAGCGAAACGTGAGATCGCCATCAAACGACCTCTTTAAATAGCAAATTAAATATTTATCGAAAGAGAAAAGTTAGTCGTTTACTTGTACCTTCTCAAAATATTGCTCACACATTTCGGAAGTTTGTGAAAATCTGTTTAGTTAGAAAATATGTGTTTGCGTACGTAAAATATTTTCGAACTGAAAATATACTTTCGCATCAGAACTTTGCGTTCTTTCTTAATATTAAAAGGAATTCGTGTTGCACATATTGTCATTACACATCGTTTATTAAACAATGGGGCATTTGAAAGATTTTACATTACATCATGATTGTATTACATGTTATATTATATCATTTTATATTAGACTAGCGGCTTTGGACTCGTAGTTGTTGAAATATACACATTAGTATTTGTGAGTGATGAAAATGGAATTAATTAATAAATATTATTCAATAAAAATAGAAATTTGGAACGTTTTTAGAATCTTTACTGCACTGCAAAAAAAATAATGCCAGTTTTCCGGTAGGAATCGGAAAAATAGTTGCCCTTATCGTACCGGAATAATTTCCAACCCAGCTCGGAATAAAATCCGTAAAATACCGTTTTACTGACTATTTCCTTATTTTTACGGATTTTATTCCGAGCTGGGTCGGAAATTATTCCGGTACGATAAGAGCAACCATTTTTCCGATTCCTACCGGAAAACTGGCAGTATTTGTTTTACAGTGTGCTCGTTCCACCCTTTTAACTTTTCAACCTTCTTAGAAAACTTTCTTAACGACTATTTAGATTTTAAAAGTAACCCCTATACCAAGTTTCTGGTCCCTTCAATATCACAAATATCGTAAATTTAGAACTATTTTTTTCTTGCACTCTTTTAAATTTCGATTTTTTTTTTAACTGTTCTGTAAGTGCATCTGTAAAAGTATCAACCTTGCCAAATTTAAAATTTCTGTCCTTAACAATTCGATAGAAATTGTAATTTAGAACAATTTTAGAACGCTTTTGGCGCATTTCACCTTTTTGAATTTCGAATTTTTTTCAACAAAAACCTGGTCATCGGTACAGTATAAAACTAACGTGTCTCGCTATTTCATAAAAATAAAACATTCACTAAATGTTCCGAGAGATTGTGAAGGATGATAATGAATAAATCCAGCTATTTTTAATTTGTTCTTCGTGTATTCATTTAAAATATTTTTATATTTGATTTTTTTTATCATACTGTACTTAAGATAACAAAGATAATGAAGATAAAAAAAAATGATAAAATCTAACATTCATTTTTATTAATTTCAAAAAGACTTTACCCATTAAATCCCTCTCTTTATTATCATTGAAATCGCTCATTAAAATCTTTATGACTCCCTAAAGTCAAAATTATTTGCTTCCCAGTGTGACTTTGTTATGTTTCTAATAAAGAAATAAAATGTTTTAATTTTCGTCTAAGAAATTAAGCGGAGAATTCGATGTAAATTTGTCCAGTAAAAATAACTTAAATATAATAAACACCCTCTTACAGCTATTTCACGTAGGTATAAATTTATGCTTTTTGTTGCAGATATGAACTTTTACTAGTATTATCCGTTAAATAATATGAATCAGGATAAAAAAAATAATTAATTAAATGTTGATTGCATACTCTGAAGAAAATTATTTACCAAATACAGCAGTTGTTTTTTTCCAGAAGTTGAACAAAAATCACTCAACTCAAAAAAACACAGCTGTGTGTTTTTTAATCAATTTCTCAAGAGAAAATATCTACTTGTATATTTTTCTCTTCCATTAATTTACTATCAATATACACTAAATAGCTTTTACTAAAAAACAGTACACTTAAAAAAAAAGAAACTAACAGTTTTGTTTAATTTATCTAGCAAGCGAAAATATAATGAAGCAGTCAGAGTTGACCACGATTTCGAAAAGCATCCAGAAACCTCAAAAACAACTAGTTTTTTCCGGATTTAAAGACGCATATCTGAAAAAACTTTTCTGAAGCTACTTTTTCAGTTCCAGTTAAAATAACCTAAAATAAAATAACGAAATATTATAAGGGACGTTCAAAAAGAAACGAGGCGGAGTCTGGAATGTGCAAACTGGGGACAGAATGGAAATATTTTTGCGTTAGTAACAGAGTTTCCGACAAGAGCACGGAAGTCCACATACCCACCACTAGAGGGTCACGAGTGCAAGTCACGTGACTACAAAGCTAGCAGAAGCATGCATCCGCCGTCCAACGCTCATTCGAGTTGTAAGCGACTGGAGATGAGTCTTCGTGTCATCACTTCGAACCAAAATTAAAACGACAAAGTCTCCAGTGGAAACATCGAGGGTCACCACCACCACGAAAATCCAAGGCCATCCACACAAGTGCAGGAAAGGTTATGCTGACGTTCTTCTTTGACCAAGACGGTCTCCTTCTGATAGACTTCCTGCAGCACGGGACAACAGTGAATGCCCAGCATCACTCGCAAACCTTGACCACCCTTCGCCAAGCGATCAAATCAAAACGACCAGGAAAGCTCACCCGTGGGGTCATTCTGCTCCACGACAATGCAAAGCCTCATACGGCCAACACGATTACGGCACTCGTACGTCGTACAGAAATTCAAGTGGGAGGTTCTCGGCCACCCTCCATACAGTCTATACTCTCACCCAGTGATTACGCCATTTTTGGTCCCCTAAAAAAGGCTGTGAGGGGCAAACGATTCACCTCGGACGACGACGTCAAGCAGCGCGTGCGGAACTCGTTCACATCGCAACCCCAGGAATTTTACGAGACAGCCATTCACCGCCTTGTGTCTCAGTAGGACAAGTGTCTCAACAGACAGGGCCAACACTTCTGAAATACATGTACTAGTTTCTGTTCCTAGGCCTCCGGCTCGTTACTTTCTGAACGCTCCTGATATGTTACCGAAACGTATCCGTGTGATTTTTACAGTGTGTAAATCCGTTTTCTCAACACGAAACATCGTTTTTTGGATGTCATCAATTCTCAAGTAAACATTTTTATGTTCAGTACAATATTTAACAGACAAACATGCTAAATTAAGTTTCAACATTCGCTTTAATATGAGCATTGCCCTTATTTTGTAAACGAATAGTAAGTGAGACACTAACCATTTTCAATAGGTAACATGCTTTTGTGAACTCAATAACATATGGCAATTTTGTGGCAATTCAAGTATATTTACGAAAGCTGCAGTTCAGTCAGACAAACAGGCAGATAAATGAACAAGTAGAAGAATTAGAACATTCCCTTAACTAATTTAATTTAGAAAGTTTAATTTTTTAATATTTTGCAGTTGAAACATTTTATATAAATCATCTTTAAATATTATAAGAACGTGAGGACAGAAATATAAATATCACGTACAATAGCATAAATAAACACGCATAGTTAAATGATTTTACCTAAATTTAACAACTGGGGTATGAAATTAAAAAATAAATTGTATTAAAATTGTATAAAAAATCAAATAACCACTCACTCACAGACAAAGCTATTTCATAACACCATTCTAAACCATCTCCTTTTTTTTAGCTAAAGCGACTCGATTTTTTATTTTAAAAAGTCTTTAAGAAATACAAGACATGCGCGAAGACGCAATTATATTAAGACTATTGATATTTTGATCGAAATCTTTATGGACAACTGGTTATCAAGATAATCGATTTCTCGATAATCGATGGATTGCTATTTTATTATATTTCAGATAAGAAATGATGGTGTTTAGAACTTTAATATCAATAAAATAAAATTTTCTTTTAAAAGGGCAGGGTATCGGTGAAAAACCCGTTATATTAAGATAATTTTTGTAGGTGTTTGGTAATTTCAAAAGAAAATCGATATTAAATTAGACAAATTTTAAACAAAACCGCCATAAAAATAAAACCAATCTCATCCATCAGGAATATCGGAACAAGAAAATGATTTTTAACCCATTTGTGCCTGAATTTTTGTTTTCTCAAATTTGTTGATTAAATCACTTTAAAATGTTGCAAAATGAAATAGAAAATAGTAAAAAAAAAAAAAAAAAAAAAAAAAAAAGCAATTTAACAAATTACAACGATCATTTGGTAAATGATTTTTTCAAAGACTAAAATTTAAGACATAAAAAATTAAAAAATTGCACGGAGTTCAACATACATTACGTGCGCCATGGATTAAATATTAATAGTGTTATTACACGTAAAAATTGCAATATTTCCTGAAACTTGCGTATTATCCACCTGAAACTTACGTATTATCCAAGCATTTCATTGGCTGTTCGGGAAAAGGCCGTGGCGGCCATTCCCCGATACTTTGATTTCCTACCCTGACGAGGACAATAACCATTTTTCCAAATGGTTAAAAAAATTATGCTATTTTTTTTTATATTTATTTGCAAAAAATGTAAACATATTAAGTATGGGAATATGCATACTTTTTGTAGTAATTTAATATGCATAATCATTTGTTTTGCCTAAATTAAAAGGCCATCGTCAGATTTCCAAGAAATCTGACGACCAATTTTAAATGAAATTTCATTCTTAAACTTCTAAACATCCCACAATATTACTTTTTACACCGTCGTATAGAGAAAAAATGTACTTTTAAATGCAATTTGTTTGAAAGTTGTATCTCAATTTGTTTCTGAGTTATTAATTTTTTTTGTAGTTTTTATTACTTTTTTGTCATAATGGCAACAGAAGTATCCATCTCTGTTGAAAGTAAAGGGAAAATACATTACTCTATAGACCAATCAGGAAACGGATAAAATGCGGATTCAACCAATTAAAAGCTTCAGACATGCTTTTGATTTCCTACCCTGACGAGGACAATAACCATTTTTCCAAATGGTTAAAAAAATTATGCTATTTTTTTTTATATTTATTTGCAAAAAATGTAAACATATTAAGTATGGGAATATGCATACTTTTTGTAGTAATTTAATATGCATAATCATTTGTTTTGCCTAAATTTATATAAAATAAGCTATTAAATTGTATATTACATACTATAATTAGTATTTTTATAAACTACTTAAAAAAAAACATTTATTTATTTGCAGAGATTAATAACATTATAATATAACTATTATGAATAATAAACTAAGAATAATCGTATTTGGGGCTTAAAAACAGTTTGTTGCACGACCATCTTGAAAAGGACTTTACGTAAATAACTGTCCCCTAAATGGCTACTAAAAATATATACCCATTCGTGTCTAGTGCTCTATATTTTGTACATTACAAACATGCATAAAAATGGGCTTGAGCATATAATTTCACAATTTAAAAATGTACGCATTTTAAAGAAGTCTACGAACTAAGGTTATGACTTATTTATTTGGATCCTTGATAGAAAAAATACAAATAAACTTACTTTTTACATTTCGACATTATCAGAAATGAAAACTCTATAAACACCTAAAAGTCTTCATTTAAGCAAATAAATATCCATCTTATGCTGTCATCTTTTGGTAACAGATAAAAACATTTATAAACAATCATTTCATACAATTTTCATGCTATAAAGAAGAAAATAATTATACAAAGATACTAAAATTCGAAACGTCCCAAAAATGCGACGCTAGGCATAAATGGGTTAATATGCTTTCTGATTGGTGATAACTTCTATTTCGTAACAGGGGATCTGAAACAACACCCCATATAATTTAAACTGAAATGTGTCACAAAAAAAAAAAAAAAAAAAAAAAAAAAAAAAAACAGAAATAGCCATTCCACTAAGAACTTATGTCGTTTTTCAAATTATGTTCAAAAAATGCTGAAATGTACGAAATTCTGAAATTTTCTATACGAACTCGTAATTTTTAAATCACGTTTGACATTTTTGGTCAAGTTGTTTGTTTGTTTGTTTCTTTTTTGCCCTGTCGGCGGAGCCTAAACGGTTTGTGTACAAGTCCACAAGGCGATATCCGCCTGATCTCCTCTCGACCTGACGAACACTTTAGCCATCATGCAAAATTCGGAGAAAAATCGCCGTGTAGCGACTTTCTCGCCAAAGAGATAGCGCTGTGTCACTTGAGGAAAATCGTTGAAAATGAAATATTTTAAAGAGGTTTATTTTTATTTATTTATTTATTTTGCCTTTGATGGATTTAGAAAAGTACTGAACCAATTTGGTTTAACTTTGTATCAATTCCAGAGTATCCTCTTTCAATAAAAATAAAAAAAAATCACATGAATCGGTCGCGTAGTTTCGGAGAAATCGATGAACATACATAGAAAATTAGAAAATACATACGCATCGAATTGAGAACCACCTACTTTTTTTTTTTTAATAGGTTAATAAATTTAATAGGTTATCACAATAATGAAGTATTTGATTTCTTATTGTATGCGGTTGTTGTTTCATTATTTGCTGCGTGAATGAGCTCGGTAGTTACCAGTCTTACTTTTAAGACTTCCTATAGCGCATAATTGCAATTTTTAATGCACTTTTTTGCTGATTTTTTTAAACAGACTTTTGCACACTTAATGCTTTTTTAGGGGAGGGGAGGGGGCACAACATAAGTAAAGTTCTTATGATGTAATTTTATTTATTTTCGCTTGCGCTCGTTTTCCTTGTGTCTTGAAGTGCTTGTACCAAATGGAAAGTTATTCGTTCAAGTAGTTTGTAAAGTTTGAAACTCCTAATGTTATTCATTTATAATTGTTTCAAAGTAGACTGGTTTTGCGGGTAGTTTTTTAAGAATAACTTATGTAATTTCGGCTTCTTTTATTTAAAGTTTCTAGAAATAGATTATTGTTAAAAAATCATAAGTAACATTTCATATATTTTTCGAAAATTAATTAAAAATAATATATATTTTCGAAATAAATTCTTGCAAAAAATATAAATTGTAACACATGTTTTTTTTTTTTTTTTTTTTTTTTTAATAAATCGATTTCTAGAAGCTTCAAATATGAAGATGCCAAAAGTTCTGGAGTTTCTTATAAAATACTTGTTTGTAATCTATTTTTGCAATGAATATAAATTAATTTAACATCAGGAGTTCCAAACTTTAAACCTTCATAATTTCAAAGTTACTTGACAGAATGACTTCCCGTTTGGTATGCTCAGGTAAAATTTACCAAATGAGGCAAATATGATGCCACAATTGGGTGTTCATATTGAAAATGTTAGCGTTTGGTACAATTTTTATATGAAGACGACCCCCTCAGCTTATAATTTTAACATAAATTCGAAAAAGACAAATTCTAATAGAACGGCTATTTCCGGTTTGATTTTGGGGGGTGCGGAGGGGGAGGCACAATTTGGTGATTAAAATGTGTGGATTAATCTCTCTTTTTCACGACTCATGTAGTTGCACTTCCTGCTGTAATAGCTTAATTATTAAGCTACTTTGGAAAAAATGCACTTAAATTTTTTCAACATATATCTATTGGAACTGTAACGTGGTTCATATAGTTGACTGCCGAGCAGGAAGGCGTTGGAAATGGAAGAAAGGGTAAAATTTCTTAATTTACTTTTTTTTTCTTTTAGTTTTACATTGGCGACAAATCTCCTTAAATAATTGGAACTCCTCAACATAATTTTTAAATATGTTGTAATGGATTTTTCCATAAATTTTCAGCAGTAAAAGTTCTGTATCCCAATATAACTAATTATTGAAGGAAACTAAGCTAAATATCCTTCCGTCATGTCGTCAATTTCTGGATACTAACACTGCAAGTTCCTTTCTTTTAGATTTTCAATGCAGTTGTTCCTAGACGTGATAAGCCGGGATATATGTGTGATAGCGGTTCTGCAAAATGTTAAATTATCTGACATATTTTATAGGCGAAAATATAGATAAACATATGAGAAAAATTCGGCGAAAGCCCATCATACTTAACAAATGAAAGGAAGCATTTATAAATCAAATAGATAAAAATATTATGTTATAATTATTGAAATACTTTAAAAGAGTTATGTCATTTTAAAGCAGAAATGTAGAAAAGTATCAAAGTTTTTCTTAAGATTCGTAGTTCTGGGGGAGGGGGGGGGGTATGTTTTGTTATAGTATAGTCGCCAAAAAAATCAAAAAGTCACCATACATTTTAATCAGCAACTTGCCCCAGGAAAAATAAAAAAACAGAAATAGCCATTTGATAGAAAATAATGCCTTCTTCCAATTTTTATTTCAAAAATAATCTTAAGGTAATATCCAAAAAGAAATTTTACCAAACTCTACATTTTTCAACACGAACATTTGATTGTGATATCATATTTGGCTTTTCCGATAAGTTTTACCTTAAGATTCCAAATAAGAAGTCATTTGGTCAGGAGGCGAGGGGGGGGGGGAGTAGGAATTATCAAGGTTTGAAATTTCAAACTTCTAACGTTAAAATCATTTATAGTCGTTGATAAACAGATTATAATCAATGCCCCTTAGATTGGAGAAAGCGGTGACAGGTTTTGTTGTGACGTCACGAAACATCACACGAAGCAGGCAAAAGAAAAAAAATCCAAAAACTTGCATGTTTCGATTTTGTTGGCTCGTGGAATTATTAATTATTATTAGACCGGTAACCGGCAGCACAGACAACCACCTCATCGAGTTGGAGACTGGAATTCCAGAATTAGCTAAAACTCGATTCCCATATTAAAACGCAATCGGTCTGCCAAGTCATACCATGGTGGAAAACACCTAAAAACCCGATTTTAGCGTCGACTCGTAGGTTTACCATTGCGTTTTCCTACGCCCAAAGGTATAACATGGCGGACTGGGAGCAGGAAAACACAAAGGTAAACCTACGAGTCAACCGGTAAAATCGGGTTTTAGGTGTTTTGCACCAAGATATGACTTGGCAGACCGATAGCGTTTTAATAAGTGAATCGAGTAGTAAGCGAATCGAGTTTTAGCTAATTCTGGAATTTCACCTTCCAACTCGATGAGGTAGTTGTCTCATGGTTCATACGCCTCCTTGAATTTTGCAGACCAGAAAATGTTTCGACACCAGTATTATCTTATAGAAAATCTCTTCTTAAAAGAAGACGAAATTTTACGCGTTAAAGCTCGGGCGGCAGGAAGAGAAGTCTGCGACGGCATCCCAGAGCGGATCCAAATGGCAGCTTCTCACGAAGTTAGGCCTAGTAACGAAAGATGCTCACACTCTGATATAGGCTACCCTCTTTCACTACTAAAATTTAATTATACTTGAGTCTACTACTCATCTATTATAAAATTATGAAAAATCTTTAAAAATATTATAAAAATTACATAAAAAACTTTGAAAAAATACAAAAAATTTTATAAAATCCAAAAATATATCTAGTTATTGTAATGCTATACTTAAACTCCCTCCTAGTAAATTCTCTCTGCTTTATCTATTTTTCTATCATTTATTTCTGTTTTTTACTTCAAGTAGCTCATTTATCCCATCTGTCAGATCTTTTCTCCCCCCTTTTTTATTTTTGTTTTATTCTCCCCCCCCCCCTTAATTTTATTGCTACCATCCAGGTCCTAGTTTGCTCTCCTGCCATTTCTCACAAGTTCTGATCCCGGGGATGTGTGGGTTTGTACACAGGGGCCTCGGTTAAAAAGGTAAAGTCGAAAGTCGAAGTCGAAGTCGAAGTGCGCGTTTAACCTAGATGTAGTGTAGAAATCTACACAACAAGGCTTGTTATTAATTTAACTAATTAAATAATTTTCGCACGATCCAATAACATTTAAAAATAATTGAATTCTCGGAAAATAATTCTTTAGTAATTAATTTATACAATAAATTAAAATAACATAAAAAATACTCCAAAATTAAAGTATATTAAAATGAATAATTATATAATGCGTAGAAAAAAATAAAAATATATATGTTGTTTGGTATTGGTACGTTTAGAAAAAAATAAGGAATATGAATTGTGAATTTATTTTGTATTAATATTGAAAATAAAACATTTCGAATTGTAAATATTTATATGTGAAAAAACAGTGTAATAAAATAAAACTCCCCAAATAAGACCAGACAGAAAATAGGAAATTACAGATAAAGAGAACATTGCTGACGCCAGACATGGACAGTAAATGTATAGCGAAAGAATAGAAAATTTACGATGTTGAAACCATAAATTTTCTATCAATTAAGATGGTTTTACAACACTCAACGTGGGTGGTGATTCCCATGAGAAACCTGACGCAAGGGGCAAAAAATTAAGTTAATGCTATGCAGTGAAAAATAAATTGGCACGCCCATAGATAGGGATGTCTAGAGTACCAATAAGGGACCAGGAGTAGCCTCCAATCAGAACGACAGCTCTGGGTTAATTTAGCCCTCCCAAAAAAAAATTGGATCTTGGAAGATGGAATGAGAAAAGGTTATTAAGTCTTGTGTCTCGTCCTCAAGAGGTTCTATAATTTTTGTTAAGATGTGACTTCCTCTAAGACGACCCAGATACTTCAAAATTTTACACCAAGTTCTTTCGCAGCAAATTTTAAGGACAATACTAAATTTAGCGATTGAAATGAATGCTGAAAGCAGACAAATCTTTGTCACAAAAAAAAATGATTGATGCAGAAAAAAAGGAAATGATGATGAAAATTAATGCTGAGAGTAGACCTGTCCTTGTCATGATCTATTGACAAAGATCGCTGAGAGCAGACAAGTCTTTGTCCGAGAAATTAACTGATGCAGAGTTTTACAGAAGTATTCACCTGATTTGGAGATGTAAGCTCAGTGGTTAGTGATGAGATGCGAATGCAACGAAGATACGATACATCAGCAGATTTCGCTTATGAAAGTGTACATTGTGGAGATGGAGCTCTAATTTTCATGCGTCACAGAGTGCCGAAAGAAAGTGAAATTGGTTTGTGAAAGATCCCCATGAACTATATATATATATAAAAAGGAACTTTATGCCCCGATGAACTTACTTGTGTTTAGGATTCCATGAACTATGAGTGAACTGTATGATTTGGATGATTACAGAAAAGATCGAAGTCTATTTGGGTGAGAAATTCCTTATATTTATTTCAATATATTCGTGGCTATTGTTTTCATGTTTTCTTATGATGTGTACATTGAATATTAAGCAACTAATTTTCTAAATTTCCACTAAAGTACATAATCTTCAAATGAAAATCAAATTTCAAATTATTTTTTGCTTAAAAGGCGAATGTTTCTCTCTCTGGAAAAATTTCCAAAATATTAATATAGATTCAATCGATGCTGGATTTAATTAAGTGTCTGTGTTTGCCCCATGTCGGTGGCTCACGGTAAAATATTCCATCTTGTGCTGCTTTGTAGCCTTGCCAACCTTTAATAGTGAGAAGTTCCAGGCTGGGTATCGTTCCATGTGGTTTAGTCGGCAGAACGTCAGTGCGCTATACTGATGGCCCGTGTTCGATTCCCGGCATGGAATCTTTTTCACTAGGTTGGCCTTTGCGCCTTTTAAGCAAAAAATAATTTGAAATTTGATTTTCATTTGAAATATTGTATGCAAGGCGAATGTTTCTCTCTCTGGAAAAATTTCCAAAATATTAATATACATAATCTTATGTCATTGAATATTATGATTTTTTATGATAAAGATTTTAATGATAACGGGAATACTATTTTTCATAAATAAAATTTTGATTAAAATTTTGGCAAAAGCCCCATCATCGGATCGTGCTGTGAACAAAAGGGGCAAGCATAAGATAACATAAATTAATAAAATAAAAAAAATAAGTAACAAAGTATAATTTTGATGAAAGTTTTGCTGTTCTAATGAGAATGGAACTATGTTATATTCTGATAAAATAGTGGATAATTTGAAAAGATTATTATGATATAAAAAAAATCATATTTGAGTTATGAATTTTGTATTAATTAAAAATAAAGTTTGTTTATGTATGCATACTTATATGTCTGGTACTGGTAGTTTTCCTGGAGAAATAACGGTATCCGTACGAACCACGTGTCTGTGCTGCCGGTTCCCGGTCTATATCGAAACATGCAAGTTTTTAGATTTTTTTTTTCGTTGTTTTCCCTGCTTCGTGTGACGTCTCGTGACGTCACAGCAAAGCGTGTCACGGCTTTTCCAATCTAGGGGGCGTTGTTACAATGCAGATAGTTTCTTAATGGGTCTCAAAACTCTTAAAATTGGAAAAAATGAAAAAAAAAAAGACTATTTTCAACATTTAATATCTTTAAATGATTTTAAAACACAATTTTTAGAGCGATTAAATATATAAGTATGTTCTTTCATTTCATATATTTAAAAATTACAAAATGCAGAATTAATAGGGGGGGGCTTAGTATAGTAGGGGGCTTCATACTCTCAGACATTTTTCGAGCTGAAAATTGATATGACAGCTTACGCGTAGGATTACAAAATATATTTTGCAATTAGAATGAAAATTTTGGTGCCTAGTTATACTTCGGATTGTAGTAATTACCGTGAACCTAAATGAATTTGTATTTAAAGCATTTTTATATTTTAAATGCAAAGTTGTATTTAGCTAATGCAAAATTTAGAAAATTTCAACAGTATAATCACATAAAAAAATATTTTTTTGAACAATAAAAAGGAAATTTTAGGTGCAATTTATACAGGCTAACATAAAACATCTATTTCGAAAATTTCAAGAAAAAATATTGAGAAGTTTTTGAGATATCTTGCGCGTTATGCCCAAAAAATGTCATTTTCAGTAAAGTGACTTCGAAGTCTCGGAAAAGCCGTTTCAGCTACTGAGCGAGTATAATTTAAAAAAAACCATAGCTAAAAAAACAATATTTCTAATCGGAATTTCAAGGAAACAATAATATCAAAATGTTCAGAAAAGATAGCCTTTTAACATATAAAAAAATTAAAATTTCGAAAATTTTGAAGCTTTATGAATCCTGAGACCACTTAAACATAACTCTAAAATACTTTGCGGAATACGCTCTTATTTTGAATTTCTATATTTGATGCTTCTATAAATCGATTTCTATTTTAAAAAATCGATAAGTTACGATTCATATTATTTTAGAGATATATTTTTCTTAATTAATTTTCGGAAAAAATATAAGTTTTTTAAAAGCTTTAAATACGCGAATCCAAAATTATAGCTCATTCTACCATGTAGTTTTTGAGTTATCTTTAAAAAACTCACTCCTCATTTCAATCTACTTTTCAATGACTACAAATGGTTTTAACTAACGTAAGGAGTTTCAAACTGTAAAACATAAACTACTTTATTGAATGACTTCTCGTTTAATATACTAGAGTAAAAAATAACAAAAAAGCCAAATATGATATCAAAATTAGGTGTTTGTATTGAAAGTTTCAGACTTTTCCGCAATTTCGCTTTGGAAACGATCCCCTAAGCTTATTTTGATAACATAAATTGAAAGAAAATATTATTTACAATCAAATGGCTATCTCCGTTTTTTTTTTCTTTGCCAGTTTTGAGAATAAAATATGTGGGTTGTTCTCTGTTTTATTTATTATTTTTCAGGCTGACTGTACTATAGACATTTAGAAACCTTTCTTGATTTGACATTTTTCAAATGAACACTTTAATATAACTCACTTTAACTATTTGATGTTTAAATATAAATTCGAAAGTTTTTCGAGTAAACAAAAGAACCCTTCTCTGCTGTCAAAATGAAAGAAAGGGGCCAGAAGACCAGGGAACAGGGGTGAATCCAGAGGCCCTCCTTTGCATAAAAGACACTTTGAATCAGCAACATCTGATGAATATAGCCAGTGGGTAAAACGTCACAGCGACGTGCTTTTACAAATTCCTTGACTGGTCTTGCAACATATGGGCGAGCATTGTCACGTTGGAAAAGAAATGTTTCGTTTCTTATGGCACATTAAGGATGATTTTGGTCATTTCTTTAAATTTATTGGCTGTTGCTTGTAACATTCACAATTTATACTTTTAACATGGTTGCGACAATTCATATAGTACATTATGCACTAGCGACTTCACCAGATGTCCTCCCACATGCTGCAAATCCAGTCAAGGATACTTTTCTAGGATATATTGCTCCACCCACCATATTAACCAGATGTTAAGATTATGTTAGTTATTAATTTGTCAGAAAATTACCTTTACTTTATAATTATATTTTGCTTTTGGCGCATTAAATATATTCTTTTTACTTTAAAAAATTATATATAATTGCTTTGGTTGTTATTTAAATGTAGCCAATGGCGTAACTCTTTTAGCTGTTTTAAAACATTCTATAAATATTCAACCATATTAAAACTCATTAAGTACTTTCTCACTCCATCAAATCCAGTACTGCTTCAATTAAAGTCACTAAGAATCAGTATTTGAATCATACACAGATTTTTCCTTTTTCGCCTAAACGCTAAACATCATTGAATAACCAGATATAGTTCACAAACTGGAACATGAGAGTCATAATTCACATAATCTATAAGTAAAAATCTCTGTCTAAAAATGTCATACCAAAATCATGTTTCAAATTCCTCTAAATCAAACTCTTCATCATCAAACATTGGCCAACAGAGAAAGCAGTAAAAGCTGACAACTCATGTGACTATAGACCATTTAACATATTTGGAAATTATCAAATCATTAACATTAAATACAAGAAAACTAATGTTAAAAGAAATCATTTAACACAGAAATCAATATAGTTGAATCCGGACCACTACAATTGATTGTTAAAATGGGGAATCGGGTATCATTAAAACGAGTTTTTTACTAGTCTATCTCTTAATTCTAAAAAAAAGTAACTAATGCTGCTACTACCGTATTTGAATTTATTTAGACCGTTTTACTTTCTCGACGTACCTAACAAAAACTATTGCATATAAAAGCATGAATAGTAGTTGTTTTATGGAGTAATGTATGATAAACACTTTGAAGAAAAAGTTTTTAAATCGAAGAATTATTTTAAGGGCTATTTAATGTTGAAAACTGGTCCGTATACATGGAAATGTGGCGAATAGTTTTTGATGTTGTTCTGTTAATAAAAGCATGAAGGCTAATCTGACTCACTATTTCATAATGGAGAAACTTCTATATTTTTCTTTCTACTGCCTATATCAACTTATTCCACGACTCGCAGCAATAACTACAATTCTACAGTGATTATTTCATGATGGAGACTCTTCCATATTTTTCATTCTCCAACTCGTATCAACATCTACAATACTGCATATATGCTCAAATTTAGTTTAGTTAGAAAACGCATAACGCAATTGAAAATTCACCTTTAGTTATTTCCACCAACAGACGGAAATGTACTTGAATTAATTGTACAGCCCCGTATCGTACCTAAATATTTTTATGGACGCCACATATTAAGCTGAAATTTGGTTTAGGCAAAAACACGCTTAAAACTATTTAAATCACACTTCCAGCAATTACTATCCCTAGGCGGCCATATATCCAGTTTCTTTTCATAACCCTGTATATGGTTTTAGTTGTATGCCTCAAACATCTCTTAGTATACTAAATGTAGTTCAGCTTAAAAATGTATAACTCAGAACAACCTTTAAACATTTCACGCTCATTCTCAGTGATGCTTACAATGGGTGGGCTTACAAATTCCTTTGCGTAGCCCTGTATATGGTCTATAAAATTTATACATATCACGTCGTATGCAAAAATTTAGTAAAACATAAAAACGCATACCATAACTAAATACGTATTTTCAGCAATCTTCTTTAATAGACAATACTTCGGATACGACATTGTATCCGAAATCTTTTATTTGTTTCTGTAAATTAACGATAAATGCGGTGCACCTCATATTCTACTTCAAACCTCATTTAGTAAATCTTCAGCAATATATAGCAATTGCACAGTGGAACATAATTAAATGCGAATAGTTTTTCTCCGAAGACCAGTGCATAAACAAACTGCTCTGAATGACCCTGTAAATGAATGATAAATTTTTTTCCACCCATATTCTATAGAAAGAATGTTTCATTGCACCTAAGCAATTTATATCATTTGCATTAAGTTTGTGCAGAGTAGCATCATTAAAATATGCCGCAAACAATTTTTCTTCATGTACCATAATATAACGGAATACTTTTGCGTTCCCCTGTATACATACTATAAATGCTACAAATAACATATTCTATAGTAATCATCTTCTAGTGCATCTCAATAATGTACACAAACTTCATTATGCTTAAAATATTGTAACATCGTTAAAATGCACGAACCATAAACCATTTTTCCCCATAAACCATAATATAACGAAATACATTTGAGTGCCCCTGTAAATGAACGATTATCGTTACTTACTTCATTTTCAATCCAAACATGCCAGGGTAAACCTAAATAACGTATATCAATTACAAAATATTTACGCGAGTCAGAACTCGGACAGATTAACCCAATTCATAAACACTTTTGAACTTTGTTGGAAAGTGTTAAAAATGCATGCAGATTTGTTGTTGTTGTTGTTGTTGTTGTTGTTGTTGTTTTCTACTCGCAAGAATATTTGTCATTAAAATATAATAATATTTTCTATTTAAAAATATATATATATACTTTTTGGAGGTCGTTTTTAGTATTTTCTTTGTTATGAGCCATTTTGGATTGCCATTACTGTAACCCCGATGAAAATATAAACAAGAATGAAAAATCACCAGTATAGATTATGTAACACTTTTCAACACATTCAGAACACTGTAACAAAAATTCATAATTTATTAAGGTGAAAGATGATGTCTAATTCATTAATTTGAAAAAAAAAACATAAAACATTTGAAAATCCAATTTCTGCTATTATCATTAATATTCGGAAACAATATCCGATTTTTTTGTGCAGCCCTGTATATGATCTATAGATTTATATGTTTGCTACATAGTATGCTAAAAGTTACTTCCGCTAAATGAATGGCACAATTGAAAATTTCCGTTCTGCAGTTTCCGTGAATAAACGGAAATGTACTTGAGAACTTTTGTGCAGACATGTATATGATCTATAGAATGTATAGACACTAAGTATTATTTTTAAAAAATAGTTCAATTTAAAAATGCATATCGCATTTGAAAACCCAATTTCAGCTATTACAATCAATAATCGGAAAAATATCCGATTTTCTTCCTGTGAAACCCTGCATATGATCTATAGATTTATATGTATACTACATAGTATGCTAAAAGTTACTTCCGTTACACGAATAACACAATTGAAAATTTCCATTATGCAGTTTCGTGAAAAAAACGGAAATCTACTTGAGAACTTTTGTGCAGACGTGTATATGATCTATAGAATTTATAGACACTAAGTATTATTTTTAAAAAATAGTTCAATTTAAAAATGCATATCGCATTTGAAAACCCAATTTCAGCTATTACAATTAATAATCGGGAAAATATCCGATTTTCTTTCTGTGCAGCCCTGCATATGATCTATAGATTTATATGTATACTACATAGTATGCTAAAAGATACTTCCGTTACACGAATAACACAATTGAAAATTTCCATTATGCAGTTTCGTGAAAAAAACGGAAATCTACTTGAGAACTTTTGTGCAGACGTGTATATGATCTATAGAATTTATAGACACTAAGTATTATTTTAAAAAAATAGTTCAATTTAAAAATGCATATCGCATTTGAAAACCCAATTTCAGCTATTACAATCAATAATCGGGAAAATATCCGATTTTCTTTCTGTGCAGCCCTGCATATGATCTATAGATTTATATGTATACTACATAGTATGCTAAAAGATACTTCCGTTACACGAATAACACAATTGAAAATTTCCATTATGCAGTTTCCGTGAAAACAACGGAAATCTACTTGAGAACTTTTGTGCAGACGTGTATATGATCTATAGAATTTATAGACACTAAGTATTATTTTTAAAAAATAGTTCAATTTAAAAACGTATATCGCATTTGAAATCCCAATTTCAGTTATTACAATCAATAATCGGAAAAATATCCGATTTTCTTACTGTGAAACCCTGCATATGATCTATAGATTTATATGTATACTACATAGTATGCTAAAAGTTACTTCCATTACACGAATAACACAATTGAAAATTTCCATTATGCAGTTTCGTGAAAAAAACGGAAATCTACTTGAGGACTTTTGTGCAGACGTGTATATGATCTATAGAATTTATAGACACTAAGTATTATTTTTAAAAAATAGTTCAATTTAAAAACGTATATCGCATTTGAAATCCCAATTTCAGTTATTACAATCAATAATCGGAAAAATATCCGATTTTCTTACTGTGAAACCCTGCATATGATCTATAGATTTATATGTGTCAGAAACTCAACTTAAAAAATGACATAGAAATGTGCCGCTAAACTGCGATGACACGCCCGCAGGGTGGCGATACTGAGGCAGATGTCAGACGAGCGATTTTGAAAATCAGCATTTTCGACGCTCTCTCTTGAGAGCAGACGAATCTTCTGGTCTGTTCAGACGAGCGCCCACAAATCGTTGCGGTAAAAACTCCGCAAAGCTTCACGTCGAGGCTCGGCGTTTCCCCCAACTCGCTGGGAGCTGGTGGCGTGCTCAAGTCTTTTGTTTCTTCTATGTTGTCCAGACGAACCGAAGTTTTGACGCTGGCTTTAATTTTTTTTTATCAGTGATTCGTAAGTTGTTGGTTCTGGTTGCGTATCGAATTTTTTCGCTAGAATTTAAAATGGATTTAATACACGTAGATTAACTAATTTTTGAAATACAAAAGTGTTCAATATAGTTGGACACCTCATGCTTACATTATATAAAGATAAAAATTAAAATATAATAACTTGGTTAAAAGCATCCTTGATTTAAAAAAAAATAAAAAAAAAAAAAATCAGAAAAATCTAAAGAAGATTAGGAAGTTATCGATAAATTATATGAATTAATTTTGTTTCATATAAACAAACAAGTTGGAAATTGCTCGTCAAACGTGGCAAATGAGGTGCATTCGTAATATAAATAATTTTATAAATATTTTTTGCACCGAATTGTACTGATTGTATATTTGAGTGCACTTCATAAGTGCATATAAATTTCATTCTGTTCGAAAGGCTGTAACATCATTAAAATACACTTGCAATAATTTTTTTCCCATTGGCCGTAATGTAACGGAAAATTTTGACTGTCTCTGTCATTAATCTATACATCCGATTTACATAAAATTTGAAACGACTCGACAAGATTTTGCAAAAATTATATATTTAAAATTTCAGACCATTCGGAAGGCTGTAACATCATTAAAATGCACTTGCAATAATTTTTTCCCATTGGCCGTAATCTGACGAAAAACTTTTGACTATCCCAGTCATTAAACTATACATCCGATTTTCAAAAAATTTGAAAAGACTCGACAAACTTTTGCAACAATTATATATTCAAAATTTCAGGCTATTGTTTTTGCTCTGTTATATGCGGACAGACGGACTGAACGACGACTATGGGTGCTACGTATTTATGTAATTACGAACGCACCTAAAAAATCATTTAAAATTATGCTAATGTTGCAAGTTAACGTTTTATAAGAAAAGTATTTAAATAGTAAAGTATTATTATAAGGAAAAATTGAATGTAATCTTTATCAAATACTACTAATAATAAACTATTTTGTCTTAGTATGTACTAAATTAAATTCGTGGATAATTGCAGGGGTTTTTCTTTGCGGGGTAGGGGGCGATGGCGGCATTTTGCGAAAAGTAAATGCTAAAGTTTTCGTTTCGGGGGGAACTTGTTTTCTTTACAAATTACAGATTTTTAAACCTAACAATGTTAAAATAATTAATTAATAGCATGTTTTTATGGAATATAATTTTGTGAAAGGGCCTGTTTTATTAAATGGATTTTTGTGACGGGGCCCTAAATAGACAGCAAATGTTGCATTTCTTAATAATAATGAATTCTTAATAATAATTCTTTTAAATTAAAATCATTACAAGTTATATCTGGTTTTGAAAATCCAGTATGGGAAAGGAGACAGCAAAACAGAGCCTCTGTGGTCATATCCGGTACCGGTTCTATTTACTGCAAGCATGTAGTTTTAAAAATACTGTAATTTATTTTTTATTTTTTTAGCTCACAGGCTATCAAAGCTTGAGAACTAATGTGCCCGCCGGTTCTGTTACGTACATACGTACATACATACGTACGTATGTACGTAACGCGATAACTCTTGATGGAAACATCCGATTTGCTTCAATTTTTTTTCTCTAGTTTTATTCTGATAAGGCGCTTCCCTGATTAGTTTTGGAGATTCATTGGTTAAGTATAAAGGGAGACAACGGGGGGCTAATTCCAACTTTAATTTAGATAAATGTTTTTTTATGCAGATTTATCCGATTTGCTTCAAAAAATTTGTCTACGTTCATTCCGATAAAGCTTTCCTCTGATTAGTTTTGGGGGTTCATTGGTTAATTATAAAGTTGGAAAAGAGGGGGGGGGAGTCTAGACTCCCCTTTAATTTAGATAAATGGGTTTTTCATGCAGAATTATTCGATTTGCTTCAAATTTGGTATACCGGTTTATTATGTTAAGGAGCTTCCCTGATTAGAGTTGGAGGTTCATTAGTTAAGTATAAATCGGGAAAAGAGGGCTAGTCCCCCGCCCCCTTTAAATTAGATAAATATGTTTTTCATGCAGAATTATTCGATTTGCTCCAAATTTGGTACACCAGTTTATTATGTGAAGGAACTACCTTGATTAGGTTGGGAGGTTTATTGGTTAAGTATAAAGGGGGTAACGGGGGATAGTTCCCCTTTAATGTAGATAAATGGGTTTTTCATGCAGAATTATTCGATTTGATTCAAATCTGATATACCTGTTCAAATCTGATAAACCTCGTTAAAAGGAAATCTATCTTCTTTGCTATTTTTGAAGCAAATATAGTTAAGTTTGGTAAAGTGGCCGTTCCGTTTTCTTTCCTTTCTTTCTTTTTTTTTCTTTTTTTTTTTTTTTTTTTGTAAAATTTTGTGTACAGAAAAGTTAATTTTCTACCGATTACTTAAAATAGGATGAACCTAGTACCTTCTGTGTCTATTTCTTTTTTCTAATTTCTTGAATAACTAATATAAAATTACAAAATCATTTATTTCCTGCAGAAGATCCATTTTGCTTATTGAAAACATCGAATGGAAATCATTCTGTTGCGGCGATAAATAATGTCGTCTGCTCTGTGTGGCGGGAACGGTTCATAGATCGCTCGTCTGACCGGGATAGTGCAGGTGTTTATTTTTCTTGTTGAAACCACAAGCGTTCAAAAAGTCGTTCGTCTGACATTTGTCTAAGGCCAATGTCAGACGGGCGTCTTATTTGCTGCTTTTTTGCTTAAGTATTATCCATTCACAATGCTAAAGCATTGTGAATGGATAATACTTAAGCAAAAAAGCAGCAAAAAAGACGCCCGTCTGACATTGGTCTTAGGCAGATGTCAGACGAGCGATTTTGAAAATCAGCATTTTCGACGCTCGCTCTTGAGAGCAGACGAATCTTCTGGTCTGTTCAGACGAGCGCCCACAAATCGTTGCGGTAAAAATTCCGAAAAGCTGCACGTCGAGGCTCGGCGTTTCCCCCAACTCGCTGGGAGCTGGTGGCGTGCTCAAGTCTTTTGTTTCTTCTATGTTGTCCAGACGAACCGAAGTTTTGACGCTGGCTTTAATTTTCTTTATCAGTGATTCGTAAGTTGCTGGTTCTAATTGCGTATCGAATTTTTTCGCTAAGATTTTAAAATGGATTTAATACACGTAGATTAACTAATTTTTGAAATACAAAAGTGTTCAATATAGTTGGACACCTCATGCTTACGTTATATAAAGATAAAAATTAAAATATAATAACTTGGTTAAAGGCATCCTTGATTTAAAAAAAAAATAAAAAAAAAAATCAGAAAAATCTAAAGAAGATTAGAAAGTTATCGATAAATTATATGAATTAATTTTGTTTCATATAAACAAACAAGTTGGAAATTGCTCGTCAAACGTGGCAAATGAGGTGCATTCGTAATATAAATAGTTTTATAAATATTTTTTGCACCGAATTGTACTGATTGTATATTTGAGTGCACTTCATAAGTGCATATAAATTTCATTCTGTTCGAAAGGCTGTAACATCATTAAAATACACTTGCAATATTTTTTTCCCCATTGGCCGTAATGTAACGGAAGATTTTGACTGTCTCTGTCATTAATCTATACATCCGATTTAGATAAAACTTGAAACGACTCGACAAGATTTTGCAAAAATTATATATTTAAAATTTCAGACCATTCGGAAGACTGTAACATCATTAAAATGCACTTGCAATAATTTTTTCCCATTGACCGTAATCTGATGAAAAACTTTTGACTATCCCTGTCATTAAACTATACATCCGATTTTCATAAAATTTGAAAAGACTCGACAAACTTTTGCAACAATTATATATTCAAAATTTCAGGCTATTGTTTTTGCTCTGTTATATGCGGACAGACGGACTGAACGACGACTATAGGTGCTACGTATTTATATAATTACGAACGCACCTAAAAAATCATTTAAAATTATGCTAATGTTGCAAGTTAACGTTTTATAAGAAAAGTATTTAAATAGTAAAGTATTATTATAAGGAAAAATTGAATGTAATCTTTATCAAATACTACTAATAGTAATACTATTTTGTCCTAGTATGTACTAAATTAAATTCATGGATAATCCAGGGGTTTTTCTTTGCGGGGTAGGGAGCGAAGGAGGCATTTTGCGAAAAGTAAATGCTAAAGTTTTCGTTTCGGGGGAACTTATTTCCTTTACAAATTACAGATTTTTAAACCTAACAATGTTAAAATAATGAATTAATAGCATGTTTTTATGGAATATAAATTTGTGAAAGGACCTGTTTTATAATTACGATTTTTGAGAAGCCTGTTTTATTAAATGGATTTTTGTGACGGGGACCTAAATAGACAGCAAATGTTGCATTTCTTAATAATAATGAATTCTTAATAATAATTCTTTGAAACTAAAATCATTACAAGTTATATCTGGTTTTTAAAATCCAGTATGGGAAAGGAGACAGCAAAACAGAGCCTCTGTGGTCATATCCGGTACCGGTTCTATTTACTGCGAGCATGTAGTTTTAAAAATACTGTAATTTATTTTTTATTTTTTTAGCTCACAGGCTATCAAAGCTTGAGAACTAATGTGCCCGCCGGTTCTGTTACGTACATACGTACTTACATACGTACGTATGTGCGTAACGCGATAACTCTTGATGGAAATATCCGATTTGCTTCAATTTTTTTTTCTAGTTTCATTCTGATAAGGCGCTTCCCTGATTAGTTTTGGGGATTCATTGGTTAAGTATAAAGGGAGACAACGGGGGGGCTAATTCCAACTTTAATTTAGATAAATGTTTTTTTTTAATGCAGATTTATCCGATTTGCTTCAAAAAATTTGTCTACGTTCATTCCGATAAAGCTCTCCTCTGATTAGTTTTGGGGGTTAATTGTTAATTATAAAGTTGGAAAAGAAGGGAGGGGGGTGGTGTCTAGACTCCCCTTTAATTTAGATAAATGGGTTTTTCATGCAGAATTATTCGATTTGCTCCAAATTTGGTATACTGGTTTATTATGTTAAGGAGCTTCCCTGATTAGAGTTGGAGGTTCATTAGTTAAGTATAAATCGGGAAAAGAGGGCTAGTCCCCGCCCCCTTTAAATTAGATAAATATTTTTTCATGCAGAATTATTCGATTTGCTCCAAATTTAGTACACCAGTTTATTATGTGAAGGAACTACCTTGCTTATGTTGGGAGGTTTATTGGTTAAGTATAAAGGGGGTAACTGGGGATAGTTCCCCTTTAATGTAGATAAATGGGTTTTTCATGCAGAATTATTCGATTTGATTCAAATCTGATATACCGGTTCAAATCTGATAAACCTCGTTAAAAGGAAATCTATCTTCTTTGATATTTTTGAAGCAAATATAGTTAAGTTTGGTAAAGTGGCCGTTCCGTTTTCTTTCCTTTCTTTCTTTTTTTTTTTTTTTTTGTAAAATTTTGTGTACAGAAAAGTTAATTTTCTACCGATTACTTAAAATAGGATGAACCTAGTACCGTCTGTGTATATTTCTTTTTTCTAATTTCTCGAATAACTAATATAAAATTACAAAATCATTTATTTCCTGCAGAAGATCCATTTTATTATTGAAAACATCGAATGGAAATCATTCTGTTGCGGCGAATAATGTCGTCTGCTCTGTGTGGCGGGAACAGTTCATACATCGCTCGTCTGAATGTCAGACGAACGACTTTTTGAACGCTTGTGGTTTCAACAAGAAAAATAAACACCTGCGCTATCCCGGTCAGACGAGCGATCTATGAAACGTTCCCGCCACACAGAGCAGACGACATTATTCGCCGCAACAGAATGATTTCCATTCGATGTTTTCAATAAGCAAAATGGATCTTCTGCATGAAATAAATGATTTTGTAATTTTATATTAGTTATTCAAGAAATTAGAAAAAAGAAATATACACAGACGGTACTAGGTTCATCCTATTTTAAGTAATCGGTAGAAAATTAACTTTGCTGTACACAAAATTTTACAAAAAAAAAAAAAAAAAAAAAAAAAAAAAAAAAAGAAAAAAAAAGAAAGGAAAGAAAACGGAACGGCCACTTTACCAAACTTAACTATATTTGCTTCAAAAATAGCAAAGAAGATAGATTTCCTTTTAACGAGGTTTATCAGATTTGAACCGGTATATCAGATTTGAATCAAATCGAATAATTCTGCATGAAAAACCCATTTATCTACATTAAAGGGTAACTATCCCCCGTTACCCCCCCCCCTTTATATTTAACCAATAAACCTCCCAACCTAATCAAGGTAGTTCCTTCACATAATAAACTGGTGTACTAAATTTGGAGCAAATCGAATAATTCTGCATGAAAAACATATTTATCTAATTTAAAGGGGGCGGGGGACTAGCCCTCTTTTCCCGATTTATACTTAACTAATGAACCTCCAACTCTAATCAGAGAAGCTCCTTAACATAATAAACCGGTATACCAAATTTGGAGCAAATCGAATAATTCTGCATGAAAAACCCATTTATCTAAATCAAAGGGGAGTCTAGACCCCCCCCCCCTCTTTTCCAACTTTATAATTAACCAATGAACCCGCAAAACTAATCAGAGGAGAGCTTTATCGGAATGAACGTAGACAAATTTTTTCAAGCAAATCGGATAAATCTGCATAAATTTTTTTTTTATCTAAATTAAAGTTGGAATTAGCCCCCCGTTGTCTCCCTTTATACTTAACCAATGAATCCCCAAAACTAATCAGGGAAGCGCCTTATCAGAATGAAACTAGAAAAAAAAATTGAAGCAAATCGGATATTTCCATCAAGAGTTATCGCGTTACGTACATACGTACGTATGTATATGTACGTATGTACGTAACAGAACCGGCGGGCACATTAGTTCTCAAGCTTTGATAGCCTGTGAACTAAAAATATAAAAAATAAATTACAGTATTTTTAAAACTACATGCTCGCAGTAAATAGAACCGGTACCGGATATGACCACAGAGGCTCTGTTTTGCTGTCTCCTTTCCCATACTGGATTTTCAAAACCAGATATAACTTGTAATGATTTTAATTTCAAAGAATTATTATTAAGAATTCATTATTATTAAGAAATGCAACATTTGCTGTCTATTTAGGCCCCCGTCACGAAAATCCATTTAATAAAACAGGCTTCTCAAAAATCTTAATTATAAAACAGGCCCTTTCACAAAATTATATTCCATAAAAACATGCTATTAATTAATTATTTTAACATTGTTAGGTTTAAAAATCTGTAATTTGTAAAAAAACAAGTTCCCCCGAAACGAAAACTTTAGCATTTACTTTTCGCAAAATGCCTCCTTCGCCCCCTACCCCGCAAAGAAAAACCCCTGCAATTATCCATGAATTTAATTTAGTATACATACTAGGACAAAATAGTATTATTATTAGTAGTATTTGATAAAGATTACATTCAGTTTTTCCTTATAATAATACTTTACTATTTAAATACATTTCTTATAAAACGTTAACTTGCAACATTAGCATAATTTTAAATGATTTTTTAGGTGCGTTCGTAATTATATAAATACGTAGCACCTATAGTCGTCGTTCAGTCCGTCTGTCCGCATATAACAGAGCAAAAACAAAAGCCTGAAATTTTGAATATATAATTGTTGCAAAAGTTTGTCGAGTCTTTTCAAATTTTATGAAAATCGGATGTATAGTTTAATGACAGGGATAGTCAAAAGTTTTTCGTCAGATTACGGCCAATGGGAAAAAATTATTGCAAGTGCATTTTAATGTTACAGCCTTCCGAATGGTCTGAAATTTTAAATATATAATTTTTGCAAAATCTTGTCGAGTCGTTTCAAATTTTATGTAAATCGGATGTATAGATTAATGACAGAGACAGTCAAAATCTTCCGTTACATTACGGCCAATGGGAAAAAAATTATTGCAAGTGTATTTTAATGATGTTACACACAGTCTTTCGAACAGAATGAAATTTATATGCACTTATAAAATGCACTCAAATATACAATCAGTACAATTCGGTGCAAAAAATATTTATAAAACTATTTATATTACGAATGCACCTCATTTACCACGTTTGACGAGCAATTTCCAACTTGTTTGTTTATATGAAACAAAATTAATTCATATAATTTACCGATAACTTCCTAATCTTCTTTAGATTTTTCTGATTTTTTTTTTTTTTTTTTTTTTTTTTTTGTAAATCAGGGATGTCTTTAACCAAGTTATTATATTTTAATTTTTATCTTTATATAATGTAAGCATGAGGTGTCCAACTATATTGAACACTTTTGTATTTCAAAAATTAGTTAATCTACGTGTATTAAATCCATTTTAAATTCCAGTGAGGAAATTCGGTACGCAACCAGAACCAACAACTTACGAATCACTGATAAAGAAACTTAAAGCCAGCGTCAAAACTTCGGTTCGTCTGGACAACATAGAAGAAACAAAAGACTTGAGCACGCCACCAGCTTCCAGCGAGTTGGGGGAAACGCCGAGCCTCGACGTGCAGCTTTTCGGAATTTTTACCGCAACGATTTGTGGGCGCTCGTCTGAACAGACCAGAAGATTCGTCTGCTCTCAAGAGAGAGCGTCGAAAATGCTGATTTTCAAAATCGCTCGTCTGACATCTGCCTGACATTAAACTTCAAATTTAAACCAAAACAAATTAATGAATCACAACTTTAATGAAACATTTATATATACAATTCTTAAACATAGAAACATAACACACTGCTTAACATTTTGATTATGCGCAATGCGCTTAAATTTAGAATATAGAATATTTACACAATTAAATTTAGAACAAACACATACTTATCATACACTATATACATAGAAATAACATTTTCAGAAATAATCATACTATAAAATCGCAAATAACTCACTTAAACGCAAAAGAGGACTCACTTTCTACAAATGTGACGCAGCTAAAATTGCTTCCCTTAATTTTAATTACTATTTATCCTGTGGGCAGAGGATCTCATCTGTAAAACTTTTAAAACATAAACTTTGCACACACGCACACAATATAACTTATGCCCTACGTGCATTTTTATACTCTTATTCGCAGCAAATATTTCAAGGGTGATTAACGCAACAAACAATTTTAAGTGTTATCGGTCAAAAACCGTTAATATCCGAACCGAACCCTTTTTTCTTTCTTAAAACTCCGCATTTTCGCAGCAAAAACCTCGTATCACTCTTCACTAGCTCAGAAACCGCATGTCTGTCCGAATAATAAAATACCTCTACCCTCTTACGTCATATTATTACATTAACCCTAAAAGCGCGCGAAGAGAAAAATGTTATCGTTAGCAAAATAACGGGCAGGAGGAAAAAATTACTTTCGTTACATGTGAGATTTAAAAACACATGGCCCTTGCCAACATCCTCCCACCTTGATTTTCTTAAAATCAACTATTTTATAATTCACAAAAATTCTTTATATTAGAAATTAAAGTTAAACTGAGCATTACTAAATTAAATAAAATGACATAAAAAAACAAAATAATAACTAATTAAACACAATACAATATAAAAATGACATGACATGATAAATTACAGTTCTCAATAACTAAATTAATGAAATAAAAGTCATTATTTACAGTCTTACACATTATTTCTTACGTGGTTTGAGCAACCTTCCATACCTGGATCTATTTTCCGCTCCAAGGGTGAGCACAGGATCTCCAGCAGTTGAAACTTCTAATGGATAAAGTTTCTGAATTGGTCGTGTCAAACAACCGTTGTTAGTTTTCACCTGTACTACCCTGGAAGCACCATCTCTACTATGGTAGATTTTCACAATTTTGCCCATGGGCCACAACACGCGTTTTTTATTCTCAAGTTCGATGAGGACAACGTCCCCCACTTTAAGTTCTTGGCATTTATCACTAGCCTTCTGAACAAGTTGACCCAAATATTCTCTGCGGAAACGATTTCTCAGTTCTTGCCGCAAAGTGTTGCAATAGCTCACACGCACATTCAGTTTGTTGGAATCGATGGAATCTAGATCAGGCACTCCTATTTGTTTTATGTCTTGCAGAAACATGGAGGGTGTCAAAGGTATGAGCTCATCAGAATCATCGGAAATGTAAGTCAATGGACGGCTGTTTATTGTGGCTTCCACATCACAAACGATCGTTAAAAGCTCTTCAAAATTCACAGAGGATCTTCCTAAAATTCGCACGAGTAAAGTCTTAATTGAACGAATAAGACGCTCCCACCAGGCTACAGTAGGGGGATTGAACTTCCACTTGATTGGATGACACTCGTTTTCAGAGATTTTCTGCCAATCAAGCCTCTTCAATGCATTGTCCGTTCCTCTGAAGTTGGTTCCGTTATCGGAATACACCGTTGACGGACGTCCTCGCCTAGCGATGAATCTTCGGAAAGCCTGTAGGAAGGATTCCGTGCTGAGTGCCGTGAGAGGCTCAAGGTGAATTGCCCTATACACTGCACAAGTGTATAATACGATCCAGGCTTTTCCTTTTGGCTTTAAAAGTAGAGGGCCGCACAGATCAATTCCTGTTGTTTCAAAGACAGCAGAATCCCTTACTCTGTCAAGGGGTAGCTGTATTGGTGGAGCAGTTAAAGCTTTAGCCGTGAATCTTTTGCATATGACACAACGGTTGATGCAAGATCTTATATTTCTTTTTGAAGAAATGATCCAGTACTGCTGCCTTAATTTGGCAGCCAATATCTGCACACCCGCATGACAATACTGTATATGATATTGCCATATCAAGCAATCAGTTAGGTAATGTTTGGACGGAAGAAGAACTGGATATAAAAAGGACAGTTCATCATCTCGTTCGATGATTTTAGTCTTCACTCGAAGAACATCGTCATCACCTCGCACCACCAGCAGACCATGGACGGAATTTTCTTTCTCGTGAAAATACTTTTCTGCTCTATACCCCACAGAATCATCTCAGCTTTAGCTTTTTCTTCCACTGTTAGGGTATCAGTATTATAAGAAGGCTTCTTTCTCAGTTTATTCACAAATCGTAACATCCAGCAGAAAACTCTCACTATTTTAGAAAAACTGGATGAACGTTCGTACCACTCAGGCTTCTCTATTTTCACGTTTAGGTTAATAATTTTTGTTCTTTTTAACTCTGATGCGATTAATTCTTCATCTGGAGAAAATTTAAATTCAGGCCATTCCTTGGGAGTTGCTTTCAGAAATTCAGGCCCCTCCCACCAACCGCATCGCAGCAGATGCTGGGACGTGCAGCCACGAGAGGCTATATCAGCAGGATTCAATTTTCCTGGGATGTGTCTCCAGCATTCTTTCTTCGACAGATTTCGAATCTCCTTGACTCTATTATTTACGAATACACCCCAGTTTTCTTCTCGCTGTATCCAGCAAAGAGCTACAGTCGCATCCGTCCAGTAGTAGATTGGAACTTCTTCCAAGAACACAGCGTCAGAGATGTATTTGGCTAGACGTGCGCCTAAAACACACGCAAGTAACTCGAGGCGCGGAATTGTCACCTTCTTCAATGGAGATACACGAGATTTTGCTGCCACGAACCTCACATGAACCTTTCCGTCGTCTTCACTTCTTAAAAATATAACCGTGGCATAAGCGCTTCTACTGGCGTCACAAAAGACATGTAATGACCAAGTATCTGTTTTTCCATAACCTATGCGACGAGGAAACCTAAGCTGGGAAATACTAGACAATCCTTGGTACCACGTTAAGAACCGATTTTTTAATTCATCTGGCAAAGGTAAGTCCCAGTTTGCCTTAGTTGCCCATGCTTCTTGAAGTATTAATTTTGCAGGTACCATTATTGGCACAATGAAGCCTAGTGGATCAAAGATCGCATGAATTATAGATAAAAGTTTTCTTTTTGATAAGTCTGATGAGATTTGCTCAGGTTTAAAGGGAATTATAAACTCATCATTTATACGGTCCCACTGAAGACCTAAAACGGGAGAGACAGTATCAGTGTTCTGTGAAGGTAACTTTTCATTTTCGGGACCAAAGGTCCACATACGTAATTCCATTTTGGCTTCTGCCATAATGTCAGTTGCTTGGTTCTTAAATTCTTCAAGCTCTGTTCTCGTATCCACTGAGGTTACGCAGTTATCAACATAATAGGAACTTGAAAGTTTTTGGGCAACAACTTCGAATTTTTTAGGAATATTTTTAAGATGGAATGAGATCACTGCTGCCAACAGGTATGGGCTACTGGTAACCCCAAAAACAACCCTTTTATGGCGGAATTCACAAATTTTGTTATTTTCCCACCAAAGAAATTTCAGATAATTTTGGTCTTCCCGCTTTATGCCAATCTGTAAAAACGCTCGTCTAATATCAGAAGTTACGCCAATCGCCTTTTCTCTAAACCTCATTAAAATCGCTGGGATTTCTTCTACGAGATTCGGACCTTTTATTAAACAATCATTTAGCGACAACGAATTATCTGATTTGCACGAGGCATCGAAAACGGGCCTAATTTTGCTAGTTAAACTATCTAATTTGATAACTGGATGATGTAGCAAGTAATGTCCCTTTTCATTCTTTTCAGATTCCGGGATTTTTTCTATTACGTCTTCCGACAGCCATTCTTTAAATATCTTATCGTATTCGTCAAAGTTATTTAATTTCTTTAATTTACGAGTAGTGGCAAAAAGCCTTTTTTCTGCAATATGCCGATTAGAGGAAATGTTAGGGGGAAATTTTTGAACCCAGGGCAAGCTTACGCAATATCTCCCATCTTCGTTTCTATGAAGCCCCTTCAAAAATTGTTCCTGAGCTAATTGATCCTCAACCACTTTGGAAAACGTTTGCGCTTCATCGGCAATTCCAATTGTTTCCAAACTCCACATATCAGAAACTTTCATGTTTTGAACATGAAGATTGGTTACTAACATGGATTGGGCACCCTCAAAACTCTGAACATTTAATCCTATTGGTTCTCCGCACAAAGTCCAACCCAATTTAGTATTAATGGCTGTCAAACCCTCATTAAGTTGAATTACATCACCCGCAAGAATTTGTCCATAAATATCACTACCTATCAAAATTTCTATTTCAGGGTAACCGTCACCCACATCTGAAATCCAAATTCTATGCTTTTTTAATTCCTTCAATAAAGGACCTTTAGAGACGCGTGGTATCCCTCCACAAATTTTTTCCTGATCTAGAAAGGAGAACTGATATTCAGTACGTCTCCCTACAGGACTTAATCTCATAGAATATCGTTTATGATTTTTAGACTCAGTTCTTGTTCCCCCAAACAGAGTATGCGCTAAATTCTCAGATGAAAGGCTTTCTAAGTTTAAAACTTCGGCTGTAGATTTCAGCACATACGACCTTTGAGATCCGCAATCTAAAAGACATCTGACTTTTTTCCTCATGCCCCCTGACACTACTTCAACTATTAATGTCATAAGGAGGACTTCTTTCATACACGAAGGTGTAGACATAGTAGCTTGTACCGTAGTCGACCCCTTTGCACTCCCTACAGTCTCACTCTTTTTTTCCTGAATCTCGGGACATAAAATAATGGGATGAGATCGCTTGCATACATGACATTGTATAAATAATTTACAATCTCTAGCAAAATGTCCAGGCTTAAGGCAGCGTAGGCAGCACTTTAACTCTCTTAATTTATCTAACTTTTCTTTTAGGGACAAAGACCGAGCCATAAAACACTCTTTGCTCTCATGATTTTTTCCGCAAAATACGCACTTTTGCTCCTTGGTTGCTACCAAACTTGCAGCACTCATGGGAGGTTTTTTATTTTTTAATTTGACTTCTCTAGGGCGTTCCTCGCGTGAGGGACGAGAAATTTCAAACCCCGACCGCGCAAGTTTGACTCTCTGTTCCCCTTCAACTTCTTTTCGCAAAAATTCTAAAAGATTTGAGAGACGTGGTCCCTTGTTATTAAATAGAACGCTTCTCTGCCACACCCTAAGCATTTCAGCCGATAAACATGATTCAACCATAGGATATAGCCACGCAGTATTGGAGTCTTGGTGTACACCTAAAGACTCAAGTGCTCTGAGATAGGACTCAATTTTGTCAAACAATGACACCAGGGGTAATTTATCTTTACCTTGTAAACGTACGTTTTGGATAATTAATTTTAATAATTCTCTCACATATATCTCAGTTAAAATTTCTTTATTACCAAAACGCTCCTCAAACGCAGAAATGACTTTCGGATAATTGTCCGAAGTCAAGGGATAACTCTCAATTAACTCATAAGCTCGAGTCCCCGGTAACATTGATTGAGCTAAATAATGAAATTTGTCAACATCATCCAGACTCTTATCCTCGTGGATTTTTTTTTAATTGGCCCCAGAACGAAAGATAACTTAACAGCTGACCATCAAATTTTTTTATTTGAATTTTCGGCAATTTGTACCGTTTTTCATTACATGTATTTACACTATTCTCAACATTAGAGCTCATATTAATTTTAAAGTCTGAATTATACGTTTTTTCTTTTATTCGGCGGCTGAGCGTTATAAATTCATCGGAATATTCCTCGCAACTTATAACTTCCGTTTCTAAATTATCATCAGTAGCCTTAGCTGCTACCATTAAATCTAACATTTCTGAGTCATAAGATTTTAATTCACTAATTATTGTTTGTAATTTAACAAATTTATCCTCTAAAATGGATTTATCCGGTTGCTCTTTTTCTAGTTCGTCCTTTAGAACCTTAGCTGTTCTAGTATAAGAGCTACGTGCCGTTGCACGTTTTTTCTTTAATGTATCAACATTCATTTTTTATATAAATGAAAATATACTCAAAATCTCAAATACAAATCTTACCAATATTCCTAACAATGACTCATAAATTCTCATAAATTCTAAACTCAACAATCACAATATTATAATTATAATTTAACACAATAAATAAAAATTTACCTCACGATGAGTATGAAAACGAAAATATATTATAAATACTAAATATGCGGCATCAGTTATTGTTATTCCGAACCTAGATGGAACTAACCAATAGTATGATTATTTCTCATATTCAATATCAAAAATCATAATCAAAGTCGCAATCCTGGCAGGCTCGCCACTTTCTATGTCAGAAACTCAACTTAAAAAATGACATAGAAATGTGCCGCTAAACTGCGATGACACGCCCGCAGGGCGGCGATACTTACTCTTAAAAAATACACATTAAACTTCAAATTTAAACCAAAACAAATTAATGAATCACAACTTTAATGAAACATTTATATATACAATTCTTAAACATAGAAACATAACACACTGCTTAACATTTTGACTATGCGCAATGCGCTTAAATTTAGAATATAGAATATTTACACAATTAAATTTAGAACAAACACATACTTATCATACACTATATACATAGAAATAACATTTTCAGAAATAATCATACTATAAAATCGCAAATAACTCACTTAAACGCAAAAGAGGACTCACTTTCTACAAATGTGACGCAGCTAAAATTGCTTCCCTTAATTTTAATTACTATTTATCCTGTGGGCAGAGGATCTCATCTGTAAAACTTTTAAAACATAAACTTTGCACACACGCACACAATATAACTTATGCCCTACGTGCATTTTTATACTCTTATTCGCAGCAAATATTTCAAGGGTGATTAACGCAACAAACAATTTTAAGTGTTATCGGTCAAAAACCGTTAATATCCGAACCGAACCCTTTTTTCTTTCTTAAAACTCCGCATTTTCGCAGCAAAAACCTCGTATCACTCTTCACTAGCTCAGAAACCGCATGTCTGTCCGAATAATAAAATACCTCTACCCTCTTACGTCATATTATTACATTAACCCTAAAAGCGCGCGAAGAGAAAAATGTTATCGTTAGCAAAATAACGGGCAGGAGGAAAAAATTACTTTCGTTACATGTGAGATTTAAAAACACATGGCCCTTGCCAACAATATGTATACTACATAGTATGCTAAAAGTTACTTCCATTACACGAATAACACAATTGAAAATTTCCATTATGCAGTTTCGTGAAAAAAACGGAAATCTACTTGAGGACTTTTGTGCAGACGTGTATATGATCTATAGAATTTATAGACACTAAGTATTATTTTTAAAAACTAGCTCAATTTAAAAACGTATATCGCATTTGAAATCCCAATTTTAGTTAGTACAATCAATAATTGGAAAAATATCCGATTTTCTTCCTGTGAAACCCTGCATATGATCTATAGATTTATATGTATACTACATAGTATGCTAAAAGTTACTTCCGTTACACGAATAACACAATTGAAAATTTCCATTATGCAGTTTCGTGAAAAAAACGGAAATCTACTTGAGAACTTTTGTACAGACGTGTATATGACCTGTAGAATTTATACACACCAAGTAATATTTTAAAAAATAGCTCAGTTTAAAAACGCGTACCAGAAGTGAAAATACACTTCCAGCAATTATTTTTCATAGACTTCAATAGTTCAATTATTGTTCAATTTCTTCTCTAGCCAAATTCTTTTGTGTGTTGTAAATGAACCATAAATTGTATGCACACTAAATTTTACAGTAAGCTTCTTGTAATGAACCTAGGTTCACTGCAAGAAGCAATGCCGGGTGAGTAAAAAGTGATATATACATATAAATTTCAATATGTTTAAAATAATGTAATATCATTACAATACATCGCAGATGATTTTTCCCCATAGGTCGTAATATAACAGTTTTTAATACAACGGTCTTAATATAATCGATTTTGAATATCCCTTTAAATGAACCGTAAATGCTACACATACCATTTTCAATACCGAACATGCCATAGTAAACCTAAATCATGTTGGACAATGTTAAAAACAAAGAATACCAACGTATATAGCGGTACTTTTCTGTGGGTCCAAGCAATACCAGGCGAGTGTCCTACTAATTTATGATAATTTGAGCGTTGTAAAGATACTACAGATGATATGTTTATTTATTTATGTGCCATTATTCAAAATGTAACAACAGTCATTCTTGTAATTTTTTCAGAGGTAACTTTTTTTTTACTATCTTCTATCTATATTATAAAGGACAAACGTGTCCATGCGTAACGCTGACATCATTTTACGAATGGCAACACTTAACCATGAAATTTCGGCTTTGCGATTTTTGGTAACTGCAATTTTTAAAACTTCTAAATATCGCACTTTTTCAATTTTTACACCTTCGTATACAGAAAAAATGTATTTTGAAATGCAATTTGCTTGAAAATTCTACTTAATTTACTCATTTTTTATGGCTTTAAAATGAATTTTCAAGCATGATTTTTTTAAATCTATTTATATCGCGTCCAGCCTCTATTAAGGAAGAATAAAACCCATTATCACTTAAAATAATATAAATAGTTTGCACAATATAAATGTCTCCGGCTAATATTCCATAGGGAAATTATAAAATGATAATAAAATAAAATAAATAAAACAAAAATTTAACATTTATGTAATTGAAAAATTCCAAACATTACACCGTCAAATAGGGGAATGTATTTCCAAATAGCATAATTTGTTTGAAAACTGCATATCATTTAACGTATTAGGATTCTTAAGCACTTTTAAAATTAGTGGGAAAAGTTTAAAAATCTATAACCGAAATCAAAATAGAAAAAAAAAAGAGAGAAAGAAAGGTGGCCCATTTTTCTTGAAATAAATAAAGAAACAAACAAACAAAAAAGAAAAATCATGCGTTAAGCATAGATTATGAAACACTTATCAACACTTCCTGAATGCTTTAACAAAACTTCGTTATTTAGAGAAATAATGTAAATCAGACAACTAAGTAAACGCTTTAGAAAACACATAAAACATTTAAAAAACTGATTTCAGCAGTTACCGCCCACAGCCAAATATTTATTCCAATTCTTTTGAACAGCCCTATATTTGATCTGTAGGTTGATATATATATATACTATATTATGGGAAAATGTAGTTTAGCAAGGAAACGCATAAATTTCTCTTTCGCAAGGAAATTTCTCTTTCAGAAATAACTCATTTAAAAAAAAAACCTTTAAGCAATTTTCGCTCATACCCAGTAACCCTTACGAATACTTTTGTGTAGCCCTGTATATGAATTATAGCATTTATACACACCATATAGTATGCATAAATGTAGTGAAACATAAAAGCGCATATAATAATTAAAAATGCATTTCCAGCAATCATCGCTAACGTAGAGTACTTCGGATACAATATAGTATCTGAAATCTTTTGTGTGTTCCTGTAAATGCTATGCCCTTCGTATTATACATGAAATATTGGGTTGAGGAAAAAGTAATTTCGTTTTTATTCATGTTTTTCCAAGCGAATTTATTCATATAAATTTCAAGCACTGATGAATGATATATGTGCCGTTTTGATCGATGACCTTTTGCCATTTTTCCGGTAAAACCATAATTCCGTCACTTTAGAACTTCTGAGATTTCCGTGCGAAAACTGAACTAAATGATTTTCACAAGCCTCTTTTGAAATCAGCTTTACACCATTAAGAGATTTCTGCAGATACCGAAACAAATGGTACTCGGACGCGGTAATGTCCGGGATATAAGGTGAAAGCATCAAAACTTCCCAGCCAAGCTCTTTCGATTTTTGCCGAGTCGCTAAAAATGAGTGTTGTCTAGCGTTGGCAGACAACGCCTTTCCTATTGATTGAATTCTAGGATTATTAATCGCCCTATTGATTATTAATCGCCTGGTTCAATCGCATAATCTGTTGATAGTAGAGAGTCAAATTAATTGTTTGGCCGGGTTCGAGCATCTCGTGATGAACAATTCCTTTCCAGTTCCACAAAACACTCAGCATCACCATTTTGGCGTCAATCCGGGCTTTGCAATCATTTGTGAAGCTTCGACCCCGATCTTTTTCGCACATTATTGTCGTACATGATCTTCTTTTCATCACTCGTAATCATTCATTTGAAAAGTGGCTCAATTTCATTTCATTTCAGCTTCGTTTCACAAATGAAAACTCAGTCCATTATTTTTTTTTCCACAGTTAATTCATGTGAAACCCAGGTATCGAGCTTCTTTTGGTATCTAGTCTTATATAAACGCTTGAAAACTGTTTTTGGTCGATATTTAGTTCCATAGCGATGTCGCAAGATGAAATATGGCGGTCTACCTTGATTTTTTTAAGAATTTCATCGACTTTTTCAACGACTGGCCGGCCAGAGCGAGGTTCATCGAAATTTCCGGAACGAAAACAAGCAAAACAATTCTGACAATGGCATTCACTTAACCACTCATCACCATAAGCACTACACAATTTTCCCTTTTTGGAAGTAAAAAAGCAAAATATGACGAGAATGATCTTCTGGAATCTCCATTTTCAAAGCGCAATAATTTTTGACTGGGTAAACAGGTGATGCAACCTTTATATAAAGAATATTCTATGGACTGTTACCTTTGAAATGCTCTATCGTACGGCTTCATTGAATAAATATTACTAGAGATATGCGAGTTTAAAGCCATCTATTTAAAAAAAAAAAGAAATTACTTTTTCCTCAACCCAATAACTTATCGTAAACCTCAGAGATGTATATCAATTTCATTATATATGAAATAATTTAACATAATTAAAATACGCCGCAAACAATTCTCTCCACCCCTATATCATTATGTAAGAGAATTCTTTTGTATCACCCTGTAAATGAATAATAGCTACTCTTTGCAGAGCATATTCTACAGAATGCATATTTTAGTGCACTTCATAAATGCATTTCAATTTTATTATGTTTGATAGTGTGTAACATCATTAAAAATTATTTGAAACGATTTTTTCCCATTGGCCGTAAATTTTGTAATTTACCATTTTCGGCCACGAGAAGACCTTGGGCTAGGTCCCATGTTGGAAAAAATTCGATTAGTGGGTCATTTTGGGTCATAATGGGTCAGGATCAAGCTAATTATATCTAAAAAACAACTCGATCGATTTTGACTAAATTTTGTATCTAACTATTTTGGGGCACGAGACGATTGTTGGGTTAGGTCACATGTTCGAGAAATTTCGATTAGTGAGTCATTTTTGGGTCACTTCGGGTCAAGATAATTTTATCTGAAACACCACTTTAACGATTTTCACTAAATTTTGTAATCTACAGTTTTAGATTACGAGAAGTGAAATAGGCGGAGTCACATGTTAGAGAAAATTCGATTAGTGGATCATTTTGGGGTCACTGTGGGTTTAGCTAAGTTTATCAAGATAACGGTTCTAACGATTTTGACGAAATTTTGCTTTCCATCGTTTTCGGGCACGAGAATACCATTGGGCTAGGTCGCATGTTAAAGAAAATTCGATTAGTGGGTCATTTTGGGTCACAATGGTCAGGTGTCAAGCTAATTGAGTCTAAAAAAGGCTTAAAACATTTTGAAAAAATTTTGTAAGAGAAAATTTGATTAGTGGGTGATTTGGGGGTCACTGTGGGTCAAGCTAAGTTTATCAAGATAACGACTCTAACGATTTCCATGAAATTTTGCTTCCCATCGTTTTCGGGCATGAGATGACCTTTGGGCTAAATCACATGTTCGAGAAAAATCGATTAGTGGATCATTTTGTGTCACTGTGGGTCGAGGTAATTGTATCTAAAAAACGAATCGAGCGATTGTGAGAAAATTTTGTATTATACCGTTTCTGGGTATGAGACGACCATTGAGCTAAGTCACATGTTCGAGAAAATTCGATTTGTGGGTCGTTTTGGGGTCACTGTGGGTCAAGTTAATCTTATCTATAAAAAAACTCAAACAATTTTGACAAAATTTTGCATTATACCATTTCTGGGCATGAGAAGGCGTGTGTGTGGCATGAGAAGGTGTGGGCTAAGTCACATGTTTTAGAAAATTCAATTACTGGCTCATTTTTGGGTCTCTGTGGGTCAAACTAATTGCATCTAAAAAACGGCTCTGAACATTTTGACAAGATTTTGTATTATATCGTTTCTGAACATGAGAAGATCTTTGGGCTAAGTCACATGTTCCAGAAAATTCGATTAGTGGGTCATTTTTGGCTCACAGTGAGTCAAGGTAATCGTATCTAAAAAACGACTCAAACGATTTTGACAAAATTTGGTATTATAACGTTTCAGGGCATGAGAAGACCAATGGGCTAAGTCGCATGTTGAAGAAAAAATGATTAGTGGGTCATTTTGGGACACTTTGGGTCAAGATAATTGTATCTAAAAAGCGAATCAAACGATTTTTACAAAATCTTGTATTATATCGTTTATGAGCATGAGAAGGCCATTGGCATAAGTCACATGTTTGAGAAAATTCGAGTGGGTCATTTTTTAATCACTGTGGGTAAAGCTAATTGTATCGAAAAAGACTCAAACGATTTTGACAAAATATTTTTATTGCATCGTTTCCCAGCACGAGAAGACCATTGGGGTCACATGTTCGATAAATTTAGATTAGTTGGTCTTTTTGGGTTACCGTTGGTCAAGCTAATTTTATCTATAAAGCGACTTTATTTTGACTAAACGTTGCATTCTATCGTTTTCGGGTTCGAGAAGAGCATTGGTTAGGTCGCATGTTCGAAAAAATTCTGTTAATGGTTCAATTTGGATCACTATGTCTGAGGATCCTGCCAATTGCATCTAAACAGCAAGAATGATACAGTGAGAATAAAATATTGAATTGAACACAAGGCTAATTTTGACCGAGCTAAGCTCGGTCATCCCTGCTAGTAAAAACT
Organism: Maratus speciosus; assembly: GCA_963932465.1. NCBI lineage: Eukaryota > Metazoa > Arthropoda > Arachnida > Araneae > Salticidae > Maratus > Maratus speciosus. The sequence goes on along the minus strand of OZ010800.1, from coordinate 195,982,123 downwards.
AAGCAACTTATTCTAAACTAGAAAAATTCGTTCGCCGTCTAATTGTCATCTTCAAATATTATATCGTAGTTTTTCACTTTCTTCTATCTTCAATAGAAGAAAATATTGTGATAGAAATTTTTTTCATTTTCCAGTTTTCGTCGGATTTACACGTTTTAGGGGTCAGAGATCTCCCAAAACATGTTTATAGAAAATATCTGTCTGTCTGTGTGTCTGTATGCCTGTCGCTATTGTACCATCAAAAAGCGTATGAAGTTATGCACAGAATTGAACCAAAATTTTTCTTTAAGTTTTTGGCTATGGCAAGCAGGTCTTCTCTTGATTTGGGAAAAATCCGCCGGAAGGGAGCGCTGTAATAGCAACTTTTGTGCCATTTTGAATATTGTACCGTCGAAAGTGTATGAAGTTATGCATAGAATTGAACCAAATTTTTTGCGTATGTTTTTGACCTTGGCAAGAAGGTCCTCCCTGAATTTGGAAATATTTCGCCGAAAGGAGGCACTATAATAGCGATTTTTGTGTAATTTTCTTGATTTTTCGTAGTTCTATTGTACACCGGCGTTTCGTGAACCGACAGAAACTTCCCATCCTGATAAGCCGACTATTCGAGAACAGCTGATTGCTAATGTACAACAGAATAAGGAAAGCTATTGATTTTAATAAATATCATGATCGAGATGAACTCGTTTTTACTCCGATTAATTAACTGAAGCAGAAATTTAAGATGAAAGTCAAAGTTGATACAGTATTGAACTAATAAAAATGAAATATTGACATTTGTAACAACATTTTGAAATATTAAAATATATGAGATGGAAGAAAGTTTTGGGATTTGCACATCCAACTAGTTTCAATTATTAATATTCAACAAAGGAGAGCGAAGTTTTTTGCACATGTCTATGGAATTATTGCCCTAGATTTAGACGAAATAAATTAAAAAAAGAAACGCCGATTTTCAAATATTTTTTTCTTAAAAATGACGCACTTTAAATTTTTCACAAAGACACTGAAAGGAATAATGACTAAGCGAGAAAAATGTCATTTGGTGAGCATTTATTTCACAAAGATTTGTAATTCACGAATCTGAAATGTATTTTTGATAGATTCACCAGATGACGTCATTTTTGTCCAATTTTGTCAAGATGGATTCATTTGCTTTTCACCAATTACGAAATAAAAAGTCAAATCTTAAAAGATTGTAATGTTTTTTACAAGTGAATTTGAAAAAAATGCTCTTTAATTTAATAAAGTTTTAACCTACATTATAATATGATATATTACTTGAAATTCAGTATTCAACTAAATTAATAGTATAGTTTTTTCTAAATGTATAATGAAAGTAGACTTAATTTCCAACAAAAAAAAATCGTAAGATCTCATACAACTTAAATGCAACACACTGAGTTGCTATGTCAACTAGTCTATATTATAAAGGACAAACATATCTGTGCGTAACGCATACGTCATTTTGCGAATGGCAACACTTTGAAATTTGAAATAAAATTTTGGTTTTGCATTTTCTCTACTGCAAATTTTTAAACTTCTATGCATCACACATTTTAACTTTTTACACCGTCGTATGAGGAAAAAAATTCTCTTTTAAATACTATTTGTTTGAAAGCTGTATCTCAATTTGTTTTTGAGATATTAATTTTTTTGTAGTTTTTAATACAAATTTTGTAATTGTGGCAACTGAAGTATTCCATTTATATTGAAAGTAAAGGGAAAATATTCATGGTTTATTATTTTTATTCATTATATCCTTATTGATGCCATTTTCACATTACAAATAAAAGTAACTTTTTTATAATTTTTGAACAGAAAATGATGTCAGACATTAAATAAAACACGCATTCTTCTTCATAAATCAGCTACATTTTAATATTTTTACATTACGCTGATAAATGAGTTTGAGGCGCTCGGCAAAATGATTCATTGAGTAAAAATGATATATTTAAAACAAAACTATCATTTTTTTGATAAAACTAAATATTTGACCGATACTATAAATAGCGAATACTATGACAACTAAAGTCAAATTTCTGAATTTTTTTTCGCGGGTACTAAGATTAGAACTTAAGGTTTGTGCGAATGTTCACATGAAAAGTTGTATTGGACAAACGTGACTTTAACTTTGGAAATGCATTCATTAATAATCTATTCTTTTGCGCGTTAAAATACTTTCAAATTGTGAATTTGAGTGGTGCGTATGTAAATTACGAGAATGTGAAAATAACGTACAGTTTAGATTTTATGGAGGAAAATTTTATGATGTGACAAAGCGAAATCCTTTTTACTGATTTTTCATCCCGTAAAAACAAACATAAGAGCTCCATCGATAACTCCATCATAATTACTCATCTTGATTACGTAATCTAATACAGTTTAATTTTTCAATAATTTAAGCAGTTGAAGTTTGTAGAAATAATATTTTGGATATTTTGGGTTTAAAATATTATTTGTTTTAAGAGTTAGACAACCAATGTAAGATGATTTTTTTGTTGTAATTATTTTTGTAGGTTTATTATAAATTCGATCTGACAGTTCCTTTCAAACATTTTAGTACGCCGAATTTCGATGGGTTGCAACTCGTTTATTTAACGTAGCAAAATTTATTTCATGAAAATTAATATAAAACTAACATATCCCTTATCTTTATCATCTGTATATTTCAGCCTTTTCTAAAAGAGAAATGAACTCAACAAAAAATAATGATGGCAAAAAAACAGTTGAAAGTTTTTCAGATTGTTTATTTTGTTTTTTTGCGATTTTTTTAATACCCAAAATGCAAATAAATGAATACATGTTTGAATTTCTTTTTATTCTTTCTTTCCATCAGTAATTATCGAAAGACATTTCAAAAACATTTATGATGTTTCTAAATCTTTTCTGGAATATTTTTGTCTTCAGGGATTTAAAACTTGCTTCGATATCGGAAACATATTTTATGAAAATATTTGCATACTTTTTCTGATATTTTTTCGATTATGCTAATTCCCATCTTCTCTCGCAAGTCTGGTCGTTGTTTTAACGATTTTCGCAAGATAAATAACTTTCATAAATTTTATACACTAAAAAAATATCAGCTTGTATTATATCGATTAACGGGGTTTTAATGTTAGTAATAATAAATAAAGATAAAAAATAGTTTTTGCAGATAGCTGTTATTATTTTTGTTTGTTGAAATATCTCAATTAAAGTTATGGAACCATCTTATTATGAATGTTTCGTCAACTTAAATGCCTGTTTATTAAATTATAGTGTTATTTTTTTCTTACGATTGTGTATCGAGGTTTGATATGCATAGATGTGCAGAGCTAGAGGAAGATCTAGGTGTAGATATCAATATATGAATACAGGTATCCGTGATGAGTAATGTAGCTTTTGTATCATAGAAAATTTTATCATATACTGTAGGTCATCCGTTTAGATATATTTATCTTTTTAAATTAAAATTTGAAAGTATTTATTAATCGACTTTAAAGATGGCACAGCGATCGTACTAGGAAAAAGCTAACGTAGAATTTTATACGGTTTTTTTTCAAACCTCTAGAGAACCAAGGGGCCTATTCTCAAAATAAATCAACCGTAATCCACATCGTGGTATACTCAAAGGTGTGATTATGGATACCAACGTTTTCGGGTAGAAAATTTCGTTTCATTTTGTTGAAATATTTCTGCAATTAAACATGAACAAAATTTATTTTCGAAAATAGTGGTTCCGTAATGCCCCTTTCCATTTCTATGTACGCCACTAATTTCGCTTCCATGCTCTGAAATTCACTATTTAACAAATTTTCATTCATAAGGTCTTAAAATTTCAAAAGATATGATTTTCTGGCCTTAGACAAGGCAGAAAACCAAATTGAAAAATCTTCGTATTAATCATCGTATTCGTCGTTAATCTTCTGATATATTTCGAATTTTACTATCCTTGAAACTTTCGCCTTTAAGGCCTTAATAAATTATGGGCCTTGGGGTGTGGTTTTGGCCTTGAAAAGGTGAAGGGCACCGGGAGTCTATTTTCAACATAATGCATTCTGCCCTTTTATTCTGAAATTTACCATCCAGAAAAAAAATCATCATTAACGCTACGATTAATCATGAGATACAGCTTTTCTCCTTTCCATAGGCACAACCGAATTGAAAAAAAATCCCTGCCGGCCCGGCCTACAGGCGGAGGTAGATTGCGAAGTTAAGTATATTATGATTACATATAAATCCACTTTAACAGTTTTATCCGGCCGCCTTTGACGAATTTTTATTTCATTTTTATGTAATAGCTGGTTTTATCAGAATCATGTTAAGGCGGTATTAAAAAAAATACTTTTCCATGCTCAACAACTCGAAATTTTCTGGCACATTTTCAGATTAATTTTTAATAGAAAAAATACGAAACTTGCTGACGTGATTTTTGAAAAGATTTATAAGCGACCTGTGTTTTTATTTTTCTTTCATTTAATTGAAACTTGATTAATAAACAATTATTTTCTCAGTAGGCCAATATTTTTCGTTTCTAACACAATCGCTTCGGGAAATTCTGTTCAAAATGCCCACTTTGACATCATTTTTTTAAATATATTCTGTCTCTATCAAAAAATCGATCATTACGGTACATTATATATTTTCTGAAGAAGAGAATCTATCAACTGGACGCGTTTGATAGCAAAATTTAATTTAAAAATTAGTGAGAAAATAAGCAGTTTGGATTTGAATCCATTCTTAATAAGATGGTTTTTTTCTTCAACCGTTATGTATTTTTAATTTGTTTTTGCTGTAAGAATTGGTCTTATCAAAAACTTGTCTGCATAAATGTTGAAGACAATATTAAGAAGATCTATGATAAATTCATGGGGATTTTATATCTTGTGAATTGACGAAGTTATAGAAATTTTTCTTCTTCACCCCCCTTTTTTTGTTTTCGTTTTTAATTTTTTTTGTGGTACGAATTGGTCCTATCAAAAACTTGTGAATACAAAAGTTGTAGATAATATTAAGGAGATGTATAATAAAATTAATTGGATTTAATATCTTGAGAATTGACGAAGTTATGAATTTTTTTCTCCCAAAAGCCCTATCTTTTGCGCCCCTTGAACCCATTTTTAATTTTATCCAAAATCTGTGATACATAAATTTTTGGTCCTATTTTTAGAAGTAATAAAAACTTTAAACTGATTTGATATGTACAAAAATTAAGAAGTTATGGGGATTTTCCTGTTTTCACAAAACCCCTCCCTATTTACCACTTCCTTGGTCCGATTTTGCCCATTCACGAACTTGACCGAGATTTTATGCCCCTTGATTTTATGTATCAATTTGGAAGAGATTTGTGCAGAATTGTGAAAATTATCGTGTCCAGAAGAAAGTGATATATATATATAGATAGATACACACATATATATATATATATATATATATATATATATATATATATATATATATATATATATATAAAGTTTTTTACTGATGGTGGTTTGGGGTTCTAGGGGTGATGATCGGTGTAGATCTGCAAAAATTTTTCAGAAATTCCAACATAAGGGAAAACGTAATAGGTAGTATTTCATACGAAATCTACCTAAAATCCGATTGAAAAAGCCCATGTTTTGATAGTCACCATTCTCTGTAACATCATGTTTAAGACTCTATAAGATTCATATGTATGATTATCCCCCATGATGGAGGGGAGTTGGGAGTTCAGGTGAGCGAATTTTAAAAAATCCTTCATATCGGATATTGTAACCTATTCCAAAGAGTGCCATATTGCAACCTGCTGCCGTCTATGCCTTGACTACTTACTCAAATCTCCAAGCACTCGGTATAAAAGATAATGTACAACGAAGTAAAAAAGTAAATTGACATTTTCAGTGGGAAAATATAATAGATTGTCTTTGGTTTCTTCCTGGTATCTCTTTCTGAATCCCTTAATATTATCTATGGTTACCTTTAAATCAAGAATTATAATTGTTTCATGATCAGCGCTGCAAAAATGAAGTGTTGCACAGGGACAAGCGTTTCTGCTCGCGGTGGAACATTGTATGCTGAAGCATTTTTAAATATTAATCTTAATGCAGAAAAAATATCACATAAAATCGGACTTTCATAGAAACACTTTTATTTTGGCATATATCTTTTATCATTTTTTATAGATACCAAAAAGCTAAACGTTAAAAATGACACTTTGAGACCGTTGCAAAGAAGCATCGCTGGACACATGAGAAACATCTCAAGAGCGTAGCGCATGGGAAACTCTGGAAGCGAAAGGGTTTTAACAATGCCTAGTTCTAAATCGAGTTATCTTCCTTTTACGCGTTTTTTTATTAATAAAATAAAAATTTATGAAAATGCTTTTAGTTAATACAAAGGAAAAGCAAACTCCCAATGGACAATCTTTTTCCTATGGTTCGAAGGTACAGTCGTGGAGAAAAAAACAGTAAACACCCCTACTAACTCCTCAACAAATTATCGTAGAAGAAAGTTATTGGTACAAACTATTGGGAAAAAAGCCTACTTTTAAATGATGTATACAAAATTTGCTTAGGGAGCCATCTACATATTAAAACGAACCATAAACTTGTTTTTTTCAATAGCAGTACACAATTCTAACAGCATAAATGAACTCTACACCCTTCAATTAGCCTAAAATCAAATTTTTATGCAATTCGTACCATAATTTTCCGAGAAATTAATTATTTTAAAACGAGCGTATTTTAAGGGCTGTATCCAAATTGAAGTTCGGTACTCGATTGTTAACCGAGAGAGCCCCCTTCTTGATCAAGGCACCTTAAACACCACTCAATCAGTCAATGAAGCCGGTTAGATGACAGAACAGCAGAAGAAATTTCAAAATATCTACTCACTTCTATCATAGACGGCCCCTTAAACCATCATTTTGCCGTTTTTTAAGCATAATTTGAAAACTACTTGGAAGAAAATTGTGAAATTTTGGATTTTCATACAGTAAGACTTAATAAATCTAAATCCATCAAAAAAATTGTAGGTTGCAATTCATATTTTTTTCGAATATTAATTTCATAATTCATATCATAAAATTATAAAAATTGCAAATTCAGCGTATTTATGTTTGGGTATATTAGAATTATTGCTACACAAAAAATTAGCATATTAGGAGCATAATTTCAGGAGATATAAATAAAAATATGAAAATGTAATTTAACATTAGAAACACTAAATTTTGAATATTTATAATTCAAAAACTTATCGTTCAAATGATTTGAAATTTGGTTTATAGGCATAGTTTGAACCGTAGATTTGAAATATCTCGATAAAATTGGGTATTGCCATTGAAAAAAATGAAGTTTGGATTCGTTTTAATATGTAGATGCCCCCCTGAGAAAATTTTATATACATCATTTAAAAGTAGACTTTATTTCCAATCGTTCGGTACAAGTAACTTTCGTTTACGATAATTTGTTGAGAAGTTAGTAGGGGGTGTTTACTTTTTTTTTTCCACGACTGTACAAAAAATCCGTCTGCTTGGGAATAATGTACAGAACTGGGCCATTGAAAAGCACTGTGTTAGAAAGCTTACGCTTATATCTTATCTTCATATCGGGTTTTAGACCATTGGCGAAACAGATATAGGTTATACATGAATTTTTTTCTCTATTTTAATGCAACTTCATGCATATTTTTCCTTTTATTTATAAAATGAAAATTGTGAATTTTTATTAATATGTATAGATGAATTTTCGAGTATGTATTGTTTCGAATTCGTACAAAATAAAACTAAAATATTTACGCATGCATTTACCTGTATTGGATTTTACCTGGATTCCGACTGTAACGTCACATGAATATTGTCCTTTCTATATCAGATGACGTAAGTAGCCAGTGACATTACAAGGGATTACAAAATAAGCATCACATTTGAGTCCTCAGAAAATAATGATTATGGTAATGGTACAAAATTGTCAAGCTCACTGGCAGTTATACGAATTGAATATTTCTAACTGAACGAAAAAATGTCCAAGTCAGAAATCGAACCTATCGTTTATATGGAGTTCCTTTATCTGCGGTTTATTCTGTTGAGCTGTCTACATGACAGACCAGATGTTATTACCACGAAAATTATCTGAGCGAAATATGCTCACCGGTTGACAGCCCAGGTAGCTTAAATAGTAGAGCATTGTCAATGTAAGCCAAAGATCTTGGTTCGGTTCCCGGCTTGGGCATTTTTTCGCTCAGTTGAAAATATTCAATTCGTATGATAACTTTAGCAGTCAGTACGATTGTGTTAAAAATAATAGTATCTCTGGTAGTTATTAAAATGCATAGAATTTAAAAGCAAAAAGTTTAGTAACAAACCAAGCTAATTTTCATAGTTTAGAGGCGTTCACATAAAAATATTGTCTAATTTTGTTTTACAGATTATTTGTGGATCTTTTCTGGTAAAATTGATAATTTTAAATGAATGTTTCATATTACGAAGGAAAGGTTAATTTCGTGCACGAGATAAACCTTTTAATCCTTTCAAAGGCGCCGTTTGCAATCTGCGAACGCTTAATTTTAATACGCAAACTTCCAAATGTCAGCAGTAATTTTTTAGTACAATTTCGATCTCATAATATACGTGAAGAACGTATACATATTTCTGTATACGTACTCTGTGTGTGCGTACTTTCGATTACACTGGTTGTTGTGGTTACTTAGAACCACTGCCATATTTTTATTTAATTTCATTTAGAAAATATTTTTATTAATCTTGTATTCATTTAATTTTAATATTCGCATTCCAAAATTATTTTAATTCCCTTTTTTTTTTCAACCTTCCCCTGTAAGCTTTTCTTTCTGGCGTTGCATTTCATTCATTTTAAAATCATAAACGTCGTTTTGAAATCTGTACTTCCGGTAAAAGAATTATCTGGAAAGTTCCATATCTTTATTTTTGTGAAGTCATATCCTTTTGTAGTTCCGCCCCTTAGCCAATAATATTTAAATCAGTTTAATTAGTAATTTAAAAATTCGTAACTCTTTACTACTGTTTGGCATCTTATCTCAGTGAAATCTATCAAATTTCCTTTTTTAAAGCACTTTTTTTATATATTTTAGCATTACATTTTATGCCAATGCAGGGCGCCTGTATATTCGTTCAGCCAAAGTTGGCGTGTTTCAAGTATTATAGAAACCCCCCCTTTACTCCTCTTCTCGGAGAGCTCGTGCGCATTCAGTAACGAAATTTGACTTTCCATAAGACTTTTAGCATTAGTGCGAAATCCTGCAATTTCATTGGCTATTGCTTCACCGATAACCAATGAAACCGAACTTCTTTCGCTGAAAGGACAAGTATAAGAGTAAAAGTACTATGTAAAGCCGGCACAAGGTATTTTGGCAAAAAAAACGTGTGAGTAGTCTAGCCCAGTGGTTAAGACTAGGGCTAGTTAAGATTTTGCATTTGTAATCCTAAAATTGGGTGTTCTGTCCTCTCGCTGCCGTTTTCACTTTTTTAGAGTTCTGTTTTGATTTTTATGAAGTCAGTCAGTTAAAATCAGTCGATCTTTATTACCAGTTCCTTTGTAAATCAATTAGATTTTTTAAATAAATTAAATAATTAAATTAAAAAAATCACTTAATCGATTTTTTAATAATTAAAGTAAACATTTATTAAAATGCAATAATAAATCTCCTTGGTTTACATTAAAAGTATTTTCATGTTAGAACTTTATAAAGTTCTGATCATTTTAAATTTGTGGATTACTATACTATAGTAACAGATAAAAGTAAAATTATCAGAATTAATATACTAAAGGGATTTTTTTTTATTATTATTCTTGAGACAAAAAAATCTTTATTAATTTATGATAGGTTATTTTATAATTTTTTTTATTGTAAATATTATACAGATAATTAAATTACATTTTAAAATTAATATGACTTATAGAGTATTTTTCTAATAAATAAATGTGTTTAATAATTAAAGTGTAATAATAATATTTTCTTAAGTCAGTTAAAATCAGTTGATCTTTATTACCAGATCCTTTGTAATTTTTTTGTCAATTAGATTTTTTTAAATAAATTTAAATAATTAAATTAAAAATTTATTTAATCTATTTCTTAATAATTAAAGTAAACATTTGTTAAAGTGCAATAAAGTTACTTTATATTTTTTTTATTATAAATATTATAGTAATATTTTACAATAAATTTAAATAATTAAATTAAAAAATTCATTTAATCTATTTTTTAATGAATTTAGGTTATTATATTATATATTATTATATTAGGGCATTTTAATGAATTTTAGGTTACTTTATAATTTTTTTATTGTAAATATTATACTAAATTTTTAAATAAATTTAAATAATTAAATTACAAATTCATTTAACCTATTTTTTAATAATTAAAGTAAACATTTATTAAAATGCAACAATAAATCTCCTAGGCTTACATTAAAATTATTTTCATGTTACTGATCATTTTAAAGTTATCTGTTACTTAGGTTACTTTATAATTTTTTTATTGTAAATATTATACAGATAATTAAATTAAATTTTAAAACTCATATGACTTATAGGGTATTTTTCTAATAAATAAATTTCTTTAATAATTAAAGTGTAAAAATAATATTTTCTTAAGTCAGTTAGTTAAAATCAGTTGATCTTTATTACCAGCTCCTTTGTAATTTTTTTTATCAATTAGGTTTTTTTAAATAAATTTAAATAATTAAATTAAAAAATTCATTTAATCTATTTTTTAATTATAATGTAATAATAATATATTCTTACCTTACATTAAAAATATTTTTTGTTGGAACTTTAGTAAGTTATATATACATATATATAATTAGCAGAAGTAATTTATTAATGTGTTCCTTTCTCTAAATTAAGTATTATCTTTCCTATATAAAAATATTTATCAATTTATCAGCTGCTTTCTAATATTTTTTTTTTTTTTTGTATATTCATAACTACTAAATTCTTATCACTTTTAAACTGTATGTTTAAAATGAATATTTATTAAAATTTAATTGTAATATGTTTTAAACTTTCATGAAAAGTACTTTTATGTTAAAACTCCAGTAACATATAAATAGCAATTAACAGAATTTATTAAAATATTCATGTTTAAAAATTAATTATTTATCATTTATAAATTACATTATTAATATATGTTTCAATGATAATTTAACTATTGAAGACAGTAAATTACTACACTTTAAGTAATTGAATGTGTTGCAAAAATGCAACAAAAACAAATATATATATATATATATATCTGTGATTTAATAGTTATTATTCGCAAAAAGTTTTATTATATATGTATATGTTGCAATAAAAATGTAATATACATCAAACAAGAACAATGAAAAATATTGTGCTATTAATTACAATATATATATTTAAAATAACGATTATTATTATTATGGAGATTTTTGTTTTTATCTCTATTTATTAAATTATTATCAGTAGCTTTACCATTTTTATTCGAAATCTAATATTGTGATTATAATTTTACTTCATATCTACTTAAATTACTTATTTTTACTTAAGCTGCTAGAATTTTAACATTTTGATTGCAAACATCTGAATAAAAATAAAAAAAGTTATAAGCAACTTATTATAACAATCTCATTATTTTACCATAATTTAACTAAGTCAATGTTGTTTTAGAGTTGTTGATAATTTTCTTACTAGAAAATTAAATCAAATTTAACAATTAATTATATATCATGTTATTAATTGTATAACAATTGATTTTGTGTTCTGTATGCTATGTGTTCTGTATATACGCTTTTTTTAATGCATCAAGTTATTATTTTCAAGAAATACATTTGATGAAATGAGTAGCAGCGCTGTTACTGAAAAAAAGTATTTTCTCCTTTCAGGGAAAGAAGTTCGGTTCACCGATAGCCAATGAAATTGCCGGATTTCACACTAATGCTAAAAGTCTTATGGAAAGTCAAATTTCGCATCTCGCTATACTCTATGCCGTCTGTCTCTGTTTATACATCAGTGTTTAGATCTGATAAAATTTTGAAAGTATTTATTTTAAATACTATTGATACGTGTTTTTAAATCCTTGATCACAGATTACATCGTGTACGGAGAAGTTTCTAACGCAGTAAATCATTATTTTACTGCCAAAAAGCTCATCAGTTTAAGTCTAACTGTTGTATTATTGAAGACAGTAATGTGAGTTCATATATAATTATATTTCTCTTTTTATTTTATATGTATGTTTAAAATGTGTTTTTGTAAGCACTTATAATTGAAGTTTGATGTATATATTTTTTTAATTAATGCAGTACTGTGGTATCAGCTCAGTGGTGGTATCTAGAAAAAAGTGTTAAAAAAAAAGTTTAGTATTGTTCTCAGTGTATAATCAGTAAGTGTAAGCCTGCTTTATATATTATGGAGAATAGAACTCATTTTCTGAGATATTATAAAAGTGAATCAAAGACTAACTAACATCTTACACCCCCCCCCCCCCCTTCTTTAAAAATTTAAATAATCTTTTTCAAGTATCTTATTTTTTGAGAATACTCTCTTTTTCCAGCTCTAGGTTGAGAGGTGGTCTTTCTGTGAGAGTAGTTCTCAATTTTTATATAAAACAAAAGTATTTATTTTTAAACAGCAAAATTAAATATATTCAGTTTAAAAATATATGTATATTTGTTTTAAACAATGAAAATGATAGTACTCATTATAGTACTGGTTATTTAATTGTCGTAAACATTTGATTAACTTCATTTTAATTCAGCAATTATAGATTGTTCTGTTTACTTTTATAATTTCTTGTACACGGAAAAAACTGTTTTGTTGAAATTACTAAATTTTGGTTAATATAGCTCCATCCAAATATTTTGGTTGGAATGACCAAATTTTGGGTGGACTAACCAAACGATTTGTTGAATTAACAAAATAATTTGGTTAATCTAACCAAAATTTAATCATTCCAACCAAAATATTTGGATGGAGCTATATGAACCAAAATTTAGTAATTTCAACAAAACAGTTTTTTCCGTGTATATAAAACTTTTCTGATACTTGTGTAAATGAAAATATTTACTGAAAAACAGAACATTTTAATACTGTTATTATCCAAACATGTACGATTAAAATAACTTTCCAAATCCCAAATGAACTTCAAATATTAACTTAATATGTATAAGCTAATGCAGTTATTGAAGATATCATCTTTCGGAGGTGAAGGGGCTGAGTCAAGAAGGATCATTTTGGATTTTGATGACAGCTGGGTACACTTGCGAGGCAGGATTTTCTTTTGATTTTCTGTCAGTGAGTGTAACTTGCTAGTTCATACTGGATGTTCTTCCATCTTACACAATGGCGGATCTAAGGGGGGGGGCCCCCCTTGAGCTAATAAAGGGTTTGTAAAACGACATTATGCATCCTCACGGGAAATGACTTGGGGCGGAGCTCGAGCCAGGAGGCGACCCGACCCGGGTCGCGCCAGTTTAAATCCACGAGACTCGGGCTGGGTCAGGTCTTTTCTCTTTTAGAGTCGGGCCGTGCCCTGATCTTAATTTTTCTGCAGATTCGGGTCGGGCCAGACTTCTTTTTCCTCCAGATCGAGCCTGGCCTGGACTTCATTTTTGCTAAAGGTCTGCAATGGCCAAAATTTCCAGGTCGGGGCTCGGCCCGGAATAAAAGCTAAACATTCGGTCCGTGTCAGCCCGTATGATAAGCATTATTGACCCGACCACGACCCGTGCACTCCTCTAAATTCTTCCTCCCGAGGCCAAGTTGGTCCGACCCGACCCGGGTCGCACCAGTTTAAATCCACGAGACTCAGGCTGGGTCAAGTGTTTTCTCTTTTAGAGTCGAGCTGTGCCCTGATCTTAATTTTTCCTGCAGATTCGGGTCGGGCCAGACTTCTTTTTCCTCCAGATCGAGCCTGGCCTGGAATTCATTTTTCTTAAAGGTCTGCAATGGCCAAAATTTCTAGGTCGGGGCTTGGCCCGGAATAAAAGCTAAACATTCGGTTCGTGTCAGCCCGTATGATAAGCATTATTGCTCCGACCACGACCTGGGCACTCCTCTAAATTCTTCCTCCCGAGCCTAAGTTGGTCCGACCCGACACGGGTCGTGCCAGTTTAAATCCACGAGACTCGGGCTGGGTCTAGTCTTTTCTCTTTTAGAGTCGGGCCGTGCCCTGATCTTAATTTTTCTGCAGATTCGGGTCGGGCTAGACTTCTTTTTCCTCCAGATCGAGCCTGGCCTGGACTTAATTTTTCCTAGAGGTCTGCACTGGCCAAAATTTCCAGGTCGGGGTTCGGCCAGGAATAAAAGCTAAATATTCGGTCCATGTCAGCCCATATGATAAGCATTATTGGCCTGACCACGACCCGTGCACTCCTGTAAATTATTCCTCCCGAGCCCAAGTTTGTATGGCATCTTACTTATTTGTCATTCGTAAAAATTATATTTGTGTACATTTGTTTATGTACATTTGTTTAGATATTTGTTAAAATGTACAGTCGTGGAAAAAAAAAAGTAAACACCCCCTATTAACTCTTCAACAAATCATCGTAGAAGAAAGCTACTGGTACCGAACGATTGGAAATAAAGTCTACTTTTAAATGATGCATATAAAATTTTCTTAGGGGTCATCTACATATTAAAAGGAATCCAAACTTCATTTTTTTCAATGGCAATACCCAATTTTAATGAGATATTTCAAATCTTCGGTTCAAACTATGCCTAGACACCAAATTTCAAGTCATTTGAATGATAAGTTTTTGAATTATAAACATTCAAAATTTAGTGCTTCTAAAGTTAAATTACATTTTAATATTTTTATTTATATCTCCCGAAATTATGCTCCTAATGTGCTATTTTTTTTTGTAGTAATAATGCTAATATACCCAAACATAAAAAAGCTGAATTTGCAATTTTTATAATTTTATGATATGAATTATGAATTATTAAATTAATATTCGAAAAAAATATGAATTGCAACCTACAATTTTTTTGATGGATTTAGATTTATTAAGTTCTGCTTTATGGAAATTCAAAAATTTCACATTTTTCTTCCAAGTAGTTTTCAAATTCTGTTTAAAAAACGGCAAAATGATGGTTTAAGGGGCCGTCTATAATGGAAGTGAGTAGACATTTTGAAATTTATTCTGCTGTACTGTAATCTAACACGCTTCATTGACTCCTTGAGTGGCGCTTAAGGTGCCTTGATCAAGGAAGAGGCTCTCTCGGTTAACAATCCAGTACGGAACTTCAATTTGGATACAACCCTTAAAATACGCTCGTTTTAAAATAATTAATTTCTCGGAAACTTATGGTACGAATTGCATAAAAATTTGTTTTTAGGCTAATTGAAGGATGTAGAGTTTATTTATGCTGTCAGAATTGGGTACTGCTATTGAAAAAAACAAAGTTATGCTTCATTTTAATATGTAGATGGCCCCTTAAGCAAATTTTATATACATCATTTAAAAGTAGACTTTATTTCCAATCGTTCAGTACCAGTAACTTTCTTCTACGATAATTTGTTGAGGAGTTAGTAGGGGGTGTTTACTTTTTTTTTTCCATGACTGTACATTTGTTTAGCGAAATCTTTAGAAATGTAATTTGATTTGATAAGTTACAGAGATGCCTTTTCTAAATTTTACTTTTTTTCTTTGTAGAGCTTTAAAATTATGATTTTTTTTTATCAACCGTTTCTTTCATTCTAAACTGATTATCTTACTGGATTTTTATTTGAATGTAATTGTCTAAGTCATATTTTAAACGTAGCGTTTACGTACATAATTGCCTAAATAGTCATTGTTATAGTCATTAATATTGTTGTTTTTCTGTATTCATGAATTTCGAACATAATCTTAAAATAAAATATGAGCATAAGTAAGTGTGCTTTATGAATAATTTTACTTTTAATTGCAAAATGCAGGCAGGGCTGGAGTTGATTTTTTAGCTTTATACCGGGCGGGGCCAGGGGCGTAGCGACAGATATTTATTGGGGGGAGGGGGTTAAAAAATTTCTCAACTTGAAATAAACTACTCTAATTTCCAACTCAAATGATATGTGCAATGTATATTCAACTTATTTTAATGCTATTTGAGATCAAAATGAAGGGGAGAGACGTGTTTTTCTTTTCTAGTATTAGAATAGAATGCTATTTTTAAAGAAAATTTGTGATAGTTGTAGATAATGCCAGCTATTGATGACAACGACTAAGAACCTTCTATAAGCACTCAGGCAACGACCTATTGCTATAGCGCCAATCGGAAGACACGTGAATAATTTGTTGTCCGATTTTCGTTTTTGAGAGTAGAATATGTTTTTTTGGAACGTTTATTTTATTTTTTTATTTTTGGAAGATCTAACGTGAAATGGCTATTTCCTTTTTCTTTTTTGTCAACTTGCATTAGTTTGTGAATTATTTGTTTTCTTATTGTGAGCGAATCATTAATCACTTTTCATATGAAAATAATGTCAATGATTCTTAATAAAAATTACTGACGTTATCTTGAAATTGTACAGTATAGAACAAAGTTTTGTAGGAAATAAAAGACATGGACCAGAGTCAGCTATTGATGGACAGCGGTAGAGAAATTGAAGTCTGGTGGATGTATTTTTCATAGATGGTTGGTTGTGTTTATGACGGCCAATTATCAACACGAGGGATATAGGCCCTAAGGGGGGAAGTGCCCTTCGTGGGGGTCTTTCTAAGGGAACCTAACCCGTATTAACACTTGGAAATCCAAGGTTCGAAGAAAACCACGAAAACTCCGAACGATTAGGCCGACGGGCGCGATTGGGTTCGAACACAGCACCTCCCGTCTACCAGCTTCGAGAGCAAAACCTCTCGGCCACTGGAGGCTATTTTTCATAGAACAGTGAAACACAATGGCAGACTGAGTCTGGCTGCTTTCGTTTTGTATTTCTTCCTATTATTTGACTTGTTTACAGTTGCAGCTTTCAGAAAAGAAGTCACCAAAACAATAAAAAATTCATATTTATTTTGCTATTATTTTTTAAAAAGAAAAAAGTTTTTTCAAAAATCTAGAATTTCTCAACTCTAGATCAAATTTCCCAAGTTCACAAATGCTGGAGGGGGAGGCTCCCCCCTCCCCCCATAACCCCCCATGGCAACGCCTCTGGGCGGGGCCAATAGTTTTTTTTAAATGTGGGTTGGACCTGGGCTTGGGCCTGATAATTTCAACCCAGATAAACCCCTAACTGACATATCGAAGCCAGCTTAATTTTAAATGCTTCTTTCAGCCATCATCCCATAGCTACTGAATATACCGGGTGTCCCAAAATGGACTGACTGATTTTAAAATCCAACAAATTGCAAATGCTGATAGATATTAAAAAAATACTTGCAGGAGGGTTATGTAAGATGTCAGAAACAGAGGTGATTATGTTCCGAATTTCCCGAAAATTTAACCCTCTCGCTGCGCAACCCGCGATTTCCACGGCCAACGTAAAAGTGGCAAAATTTGCGCAACCCGCAATTTCCGCAAATTTTGTCACATAGCCGTGAAAAAAAAAACGCGAATTTCGTCAAAGGATCGTGGAGAAAACACAAATTCCTTCATAGACTCGTGAAAAAAAAAACGAATTTAGTCAAAGAATCGCTTTAAAAATGCGAATTTAGTCAAAGGATCGCTGAAAAAACGCGACTTTGGTGGAAGGGTCACGGAAAAAAACGCAAATTTTTGTCAAAGGTCTGAAAAATTACGCTAATTTCGTCAAAGGTTTGCGGAAGAAACGCAAATTTCATCAGAGGGTCAAAGAAGTGCGAATTTCATCAAAGAGTCGTGGGAAAAATGCAGTGGTCTCTTTAGAAAACAGCACACATTCATACGTTTATTATTTATTATAGGTATAATTTTTAACTTGAAATAATATACTGAACTAATTTTTGAAAAAAAAAAAAACAGGTTAACACAAACCTAGCTTGCCGGAATCTCTACTCAGCCTGAAAACGATCCGAATCCAAAAAAAATCCCTGCCGGCCCGGCCTACAGGCAGAGGTAGATTTCGAAGTTAAGTATACTAATTTCACCAACAAAAACTAAATCATTATTAGATATAAATCCACTTTAACAGTTTTATCCGTCTGCTTTTGACGAGTTTTTATTTCCTTTTTATAAAATAGGTGGTTTTATCAGAATCATGTTAAGGCGATATTAAAAAAAATATTTTTCCATACTCAACAACTCGAAATTTTCTGGCACATTTGCAGATTAATTTTTAATAAAAAATATATATATATATATATGAAATATGCTGACGTGATTTTTGAAAAGATTTATAAGCGACCTGTGTTTTTATTTTTCTTTCAATTAATTAAAACTTGATTAATAAACAATTATTTTCTCAGTAGGGCAATATTTTTCGTTTCTAACACAATCGGTTCGGGAAATTCTGTTCAAAATGCCCACTTTGACATCATTTTTTTAAATATATTCTACCTCTATCAAAAAATCGATCATTACTGTACATTATATAGTTTCTGAATAAGAGAATCTAGCAATTGGATGCGTTTGAGAGCAAAAATGGATTTAAAAATGAGTAAGAAAATAGACAGTTTGGATTTGAATACACCCTTACTTAGATGATTTCTTTTTTCAACCGCTATGTATTTTTAATTTGTTTTTTCTGTAAGAATTGGTCCTATCCAAAACTTGTCTATCTAGATGTTGTAGACAATATTAAGAAGATATATGATAAATTTATGTTGATTTTATATCTTTTGAATTGACGGAGTTATGAATTTTTTACTTCTTCAATCCCTCTTTTTGTTTTCGTTTTAAATTTTTTTGCGGTACGAATTGGTCCTATCAAAAACTTGTGAATATAAAAGTTGTAGATAATATTATGGAGATTTATAATAAAATTAATTGGAATTGATATCTTGAGAATTGACGAAGGTATGAATTTTTTTCTCCCAAAAACCCTATTTTTTGCGCCCCTTGAGCCCATTTTTAACTTTATCAAAAATCTGTGATACATAAAATTTTGGCCCAATTTTTAGAAGTAATAAAAACTTTAAACTGATTTGATATGTACAAAAATTAAGAAGTTATGGGGGGTTTTCTGTTTTCACACAACCCCTCCCTATTTCCATCCCCTTGGTCCGATTTTGCCCATCAACGAACTTGACCGAGATTTTATGCCCTTTGATTTTATGTATCAGTTTGGAAGAGATTGGTGCAGAATTACGAAAGTTATCGTGTCCAGAAGAAAGTGATATAGATAGATAGATAGATAGATAGATAGATAGATAAAGTTTTTTACTGAGGGTGGTTTTCGGTTCTAGGAGTCATGATCGGTGTAGATCTGCAAAATTTTTTCAGAAATTCTAACATAGGAACGATCCCAATAGGTAGTGTTTCATACGAAATCTACCTAATAGCTAACCCGACCGGCAACAAAAATAATTAGTGGCAGAAGGGAATCCCTGCTGTAACCTTTCAGAAAATTTTCTTTGAATTTCAGATTTTTTTTTTTTTTACTCTACCCCTGATAATTTTTTTTTAACAGCGATTCTTGATTTTAGTTTAAAATAGCAACGATAGATGGTGCTGGAAGCAATAGGCGCTAAATCGGCTCTCGGAGGAGGTAGACTTTACGACCATTGTTTACAGCGCCATCTATCGCTGCTATTATACAGTAAAATCAAGAATCGCAGTAAAAAAATCTTCTGACATCTTACATAACCCTTCTGCAAGATTTTTTTAAATAGCTGTCACCATTCGAAAAGTACTAAATTTTAAAATCCCTTTTAGGACACCCGGTATGTTTATTAATAAGTTTCAGAGCATTCTTTACTGAATTACAACTGATCTTAGATATTAAGAGACAAGCAGTCTTAAACCAAATTAGTATTTTTTACATAATTCTGGAGGTTAAAAAGTATTCCTAAATAATTATTTGGACATGTCCGTTATGGAGATTTTACTGCATATAGTTTTTATCTTCAAAAATACTTAGACTTTCTTTTTAAAAAAAACTGGTCAACCCGAACCTTCTCGCAAGTCGCAGTAGTGAAAACCCAATCCGAAACTGACCCAAACTGGATATAATGTTTGTCAATCTGCCCCAAACCCAACGCGCTAGGCGCAGCTAAAAAGTAAAAGTCAACCGGGCCCAAACCCGACCCGCATCAAAAAAGTAGAAGTTAACCCGGCCCACAGCAAAAAAGTAGAAGTTTACCTGACTCACAGCAAAAAATAGAAATCAACCAGACCCAAACGCGACCCACAGTAAAAAAGTATGAGTTAATCCAACCAGCAGCAAAAAATAGAAGTCAACCGGACCCAAACCCGACACACAGCAAAAAGCAGAAGTAACATGACCGGCAGTGAAAAAATTAGCCCCGACCCGCGTATCAGATTGGACTTTCCAAATTTCTAAAATCCCTCCCCCCCCCTTGAGGACTCTCCAGATCCGCCCTTGATCTTACAAGGATATATATCAAACTTGTTGTCAAAGTCGTACTTGCTGTTTCCAACACAACGTCCACACCACTCTGGCTGATGATCTGGTTTCATTTACAGTTTGTTAATATTAAGTTCATTTGGGGTTTGAAAGTTATTTTATCAGTGCACTTTTGGATAACAGTTCTATTGAAAAGTTCTTTATTTTTATTTAGTGTATTTTTATTAAAATGCAATAAGAATTCTAAAATTTGTAGCAACTAAATTAATTTTTTTTTTTTTTTTTTTTTTTTTTTAATCTTCTCTAACTATCACTAAATAGCAAATTTTATGTATGAAGTTAGTCTCCCTACATTAAAAGTTTTATTAATCCTCATTCATTTTTTATTACAGCAAGTGAAAACATCAATTTTAGTATTGTTGCTGTTTAACCCCTTGATGGGCAGTGATGGCATCAACTAATTTTAATCCCTAATTGTCACATTGTCATTTGATTCTGGAGTTTTTGATAGCATTGTCATTTTTGATCCAACCAAAATTTTCTCTTTTTATTTGTAATTTGTTCTTTACATTAAAATTTTTTCTTTTTATTTGTAACTTGCTCTTTTCATATTTTTATGAAAATACAAAGTTATTATTAAAATCATTAAATAATCTGAAATTGTAGCGAAAGTAGTTTTTGTATATTAGAGAGAACATATAATTTATTGCAGGGAGGTCCAATCCTCTCAATATGAAAAATATAAATTTTAATTATATTTAACAGTCATATTTTAATTATATTTAACAATCATACAAAATTGATATTTTAGCCTTACTTAATTTATTTAACTATCAGAAAAACAGAATTCCTGTACTGAAAATTAAATAAATACCTAAATTCAGGTATATTACCTGAACACAATCACCCCTGATGATTATTAAAATGTTTATTTCCGAAATATGTCAATGTTGGGCATTACTATTCTTTTGTCATATGTATATGCGCATATATGATCCGCTGTTCGAAAAACCAGGTGTGAAATATGTTTGAAATGATAATTGTGTTTGTGTCAGCTGATTGCAACTTCCCTATAGCTCTATCTCAAGAACTAATGTATGAATGTTTATCAAACTTCAGATTCAATTAGTCCTTGATATTAAATGGTGCTGATTACGTTTTGGTGTAGATTGCCCAACAGGTGGCGCTGCTATGCTGCATTTTTCAAGATTTTCATAATAGCTGTATCCTAAAAACAAATAAACCGATTTTCATCAAACTTCAGATTCAGTTAGACATTGACATAAGTTAGGCAATTTACACCTAACCAAAACCTAATCAGCAACACAGGTGGCACTGCTATGCTGCATTTTGCAAGATTTACATGATTGTAGCAATAGTCATATCTCAAGAACTAATGCACAGAATTTCATATATTCAGAATTTCACATGTTATGATGGGCATAGATTGCCATTTAATTTTGGCACACTAGTGAATTTTAAAGTATTAACGTATGAAATAGAAGAAAGTTTAGGGATTGGTACATTCGATTATTTGTTATTTTAAAATTTTCCAAATTTCTCTGCCCCACTCTGAAATTCACCCACCCCCTTTCCTGGCCATTTGAATGTTTAAAACTTGTACTTAAAAAATTAAAGCCTTAAAAAAATGCATAATATCATTAGTTTATTTAATTATATATATTAATTTAATTATATTTATTAGTTTATTTAATTTGTAGGTCGTTAACAGCATTCAAAATCCTTGGCAGAGACCATTAAAAATTCAATCGGACCACTAATTTGAAAAATTGAGTGGTCCGCAGGACCCGTAGGTAACTTCTCCCCCCCCCCCCCCTCTCTCTGACAAGTAAATCAAACAATTTTATTTTATTAAAATAATAATAATAATATTAAAATTGCATTAAATCTTACAGCTAGTTGAAATAAATAATTGGAAATAAAATATCTAATTAATAATTTTACAGTTTTTGTTTATGTAGTTTATTTAATTTTTAGAAAATTATAATCTTACATTTTACTATGCTGAAAATTTTGGATAACTGCAAAGGAAGTTTGTTTTATATTCTATGAGGTAGAGGGGGGGATCACTCAAAGGATTAAGGAGAGTCTTAACTCACTTGAAAAGTCTCACTTGAGAGTCTTAACCTACTGTAATGTTGGGCAGATTGTTTTCGAATTTCTCATTTAAATTTGAATATTTTTAATTGTTTTGTACCTTTATTGAAAAAATCTGCAACCGAAATCGGAAGAATAAAAAACAGTCACATTAAAGATCAAGCTCAGCTCTCCTATGCAAAAAAAATCATTTAAAAATATTCAAATTTCACTGAGAAATTCATAAACAACATGCCCATTGGTTTAACATTAGGTAGCAGGCGTTTTCAAGCGAGTGAAGAATCCCCTTATAGGGACATAATAGAATCTTGTGTAGTCGGCCAGTGATGATGACTGCGGACCAGTGACTTTCCTTTTTTATCAATTCTACTGCTGCTTCAATTTTTTTGTTTTGGGCCAATGAAAGTCCTTGATTTTTAATTTAAAGATTTGTGTAAAATTTCCGTTTTCTATATTTTTGGATTTTTTAGTAAAAAATCTCATGTAGAATATCAATAAAACATATTGTTTACAATTTTAAAGAATTATTTAAACAAAAATTCTGCACCATTCAATGGTAACAATGAATAAATAAAAAAATAAAATTGGTAAGTAATTGGAATATTTTTTCAATAATAATCTTTAACTGTTGATATTTGTCACACATTTGGTCATGTTTACAAGGTAAATTTAATGATGTGTGAAATGTGATCCATGTAATGCAAAATTTTTACACTGGCTGCAAAAACGTTATATTTATAACCAATAAAAATTTCAGAGTTTGGACAACAAGATTTGTTTATTTTATTTTAAATTATGAAACAACCAAACATGAAAAAACAATTATAATCAACAAACCTTTCAAAAAGAATGGACAACAAGGAATATTTATTTATTTATTATGAAACAATCAAACATGAAAAAACAAACCAATAAAAATTTCAAAAAGTTTGGACACCAAGAACTATTATTTACTTTTTAATAATGAAATGAAACAATTAATTATGAATATTTATGAATAATTAATTATGAAAGAACAAGAAAATGTCATCAACAACTTTTCACGATTTTTTCAAAGAAAAATATAAATTCAGACAAAATGGAGTTAAATATATAAAATTTAGGGTATAAAAAAACTATGATTATATTTTGGTTGGATCAAAAATGACAACGCTATCAAAAAATCCAAAATCAAATGACAATGTGACAATTAGGGATTAAAATTAGTTGATGCCATCACTGCCCAGAAAGGGGTTAAACAGCAACAATACTAAAATTGATGTTTTCACTTGCTGTAATAAAATATGAATGAGGATTAAAAAAAAGGGGGGGGGGGATTAATAAAACTTTTAATGTAGGGAGACTAACTTCATACATAAAATTTGCTATTTAGTGATAGTTAGAGAAGATTAAAAAAAAAAAAAATACTTATGGTATTCACAACATGTGCTTTATTCCTTTATTAAACATTGAAAATATTAAACTCATATGAATCACTTCATTTTAATTTAGTTGCTACAAATTTTAGAATTCTTATTGCATTTTAATAAAAATACACTAAATAAAAATAAAGAACTTTTTAATAGAACTGTTATCCAAAAGTGCACAGATAAAATAACTTTCAAACCCCAAGTGAACTTAATATTAACAAACTGTAAATGAAACCAGATCATCAGCCAGGGTGGTGTGGACGTTGTGTTGGAAACAGCAAGTACGACTTTGACAACAAGTTTGATATATATCCTTGTGGGATGGAAGAACATCCAGTATGAACTAGCAAGTTACACTCACTGACAGAAAATCAAAAGAAAATCTTGCCTCGCAAGTGTACCAAGCTGTCATCAAAATCCAAAATGATCCTTCTTGACTCAGCCCCTTCACCTCCGAAAGATGACATCTTCAAAAACTGCATTAGTTTATACATATTAAGTTAATATTTGAAGTTCATTTGGGATTTGGAAAATTATTTTAATTGTACATGTTTGGATAATAACAGTATTAAAATGTTCTGTTTTTCAGTAAATATTTTCATTTATACAAGTGTCAGAAAAGTTTTATATACAAGAAATTATAAAAGTAAACAGAGCAATCTATAATTGCTAAATTAAAATGAAGTTAATCAAATGTGTACGACAAT
This sequence comes from Maratus speciosus, assembly GCA_963932465.1. Classification (NCBI taxonomy): domain Eukaryota; kingdom Metazoa; phylum Arthropoda; class Arachnida; order Araneae; family Salticidae; genus Maratus; species Maratus speciosus. The sequence continues at coordinate 195,957,507 of OZ010800.1, read as the reverse complement.
TAAATAACCAGTACTATAATGAGTACTATCATTTTCATTGTTTAAAACAAATATACATATATTTTTAAACTGAATATATTTAATTTTGCTGTTTAAAAATAAATACTTTTGTTTTATATAAAAATTGAGAACTACTCTCACAGAAAGACCACCTCACAACCTAGAGCTGAAAAGAGAGAGTATTCTCAAAAAATAAGATACTTGAAAAAGAGTATTTAAATTTTTAAAGAAGGGGGGGGGGGGGGTGTAAGATGTTAGTTAGTCTTTGATTCACTTTTATAATATCTCAGAAAATGAGTTCTATTCTCCATAATATATAAAGCAGGCTTACACTTACTGATTATACACTGAGAACAATACTAAACTTTTTTTTTTTTTTTTAACATTTTTTTTTCTAGATACCACCACTGAGCTGATACCACAGTACTGCATTAATTTTAAAAATATATACATCAAACTTCAATTATAAGTGCCTACAAAAACACATTTTAAACATACATATAAAATAAAAAGAGGAATATAATTATATATGAACTCACATTACTTTCTGCAATAATACAACAGTTAGACTTAAACTGATGAGCTTTTTGGCAGTAAAATAATGATTTACTGCGCTAGAAACTTCTCCGTACACGATGGAATCCGTGATCAACGATTTAAAAACACGTATCAATAGTATTTAAAATAAATACTTTCAAAATTTTATCAGATCTAAACACTGATGTATAAAACAGAGACAACGTCAGCTATGTTTTCGAGCAGACGACAAACCAGAGCTCAAATGCGCATGCGCCCATTTTGTGGCTCCCGTGTGCGGCAACAACCGCTCCCCTTTAACAGTCACAGTTAAGCTATAAAATGGTAAACAAATCAGATTTCCCAACCACGTGATCACTTTACCCAACAAAAGTTTTCAGGTAATGTGGGTTCCCCGAAATCCGGGTAATCTCCGGCTCTGAACGCTACGGGAAACACGGAAAAAGTCACGTGATTCCGGCTGTGAACGCTTCGGGTTCCCCACGGGGAAACCTGGGGAACCCAGAGTGCGGTCCGTGAACGCGCTCTATGTTGTAAATTTCCTTGTGTGTGCTATCTCGTCGGCATATATTGATGATGATTTATAAGCGGGCACTTGACGCCAAGCGCACAGGTCAGATGTATGTTAATAAAATGTCAAATGAATGTAGATTGTTGGAATACAATGCACTTGTTTAAAAAACTATCATAAGTATTAAATGCTAATAAAATCAATACTTCGCATGAAATTACAAAACATTTATTAAAAACTATTTGTTTAATAAATAATTTTTCTAAATTATTATTTCTATGACAAATTAATTATTTATTCAGCAGATATTGATTGAAATAAGGATAATTATGTATTATGGTATGAATAACTAAAAAGTAGTAAATAAAATAAACTTTTCAAAAAAAATAATAACCGACTTCAAAAAAAAGCGCTAAAAAGAATTAAATAATTCTTTAAAATTCTCTAATGACGAAACATTATCCAAATAACCACACATCGGATATCATATATCGGCATCAAAGCCATAAATTTAATATGTAGAATTTAATATCCACCAAACATGGAAATTCTAGAGAATATTTTTTACAAGAGATTAATTTACATATTTATGATTTAATTTACGAATATATACATATAAAAAGTAATCAATTACTTTTTGAAGTTGGTGCCAATAATCTTAAGTATAGTTAAATTGTGAATATACTGTACCTATTTAATGATAAAGCGATAATGGAAAATATGATACAAAGTAAAAAGAAAATGCTCTATTTCTTCAAAAACTTATTTGTTTAATCATTATCGATTGCGAATGTTTGGCACCAACTTCAAAAAGTAATTGATTACTTTTCATATGTGTATATTCGTAAATTAAATCATAAATATGTAAATTAATCTCTTGTAAAAAATATTCTCTAGAAAATCCATGTTTGGTGGATATTAAATTCTACATATTAAATTTAAGGCTTTTATGCCGATATATGATATCCGATGTGTGGTTATTTGGATAATGTTTCGTCATTAGAGAATTTTAAAGAATTATTTAATTCTTTTTAGCGCTTTTTTTAAGTCGGTTACTATTTTTTTTTAAAGTTTATTTTATTGTATTTTTGTCTACTCAAAATATCTCGAGAAATTTGTATAGTCATCCTGAAAAATACATTTTTTAAAATAAAATCATATTTTAAAAAAAACTTTAATGTCTTGTGGTACCCTGCAAAACATATAAATGCTACCAAAATTATTTTCGGTTGAAAAAATACTGTTGTGTGACCAAATAACCTATATAAACTTTAGTCAATTTGAAATAAAAATTTCTGTATATAGACAGTTATGCATTCGAATTTTTCACTTTGTTTTCAATTTAAACTAGTATGTTGTGGCCATCACAAAACTTTCTTCTATATAAATCACGTCAATTAAATCATTTAAATAGTACAAGAAATAGCAACGATTTAGCACCAATTCATATCAAAGTATATCTGAATTTGAAGTTGGATGAAAATTCGTGCATTAGTTCTTGAGATAGAGCTATAGCGGAAATTCTGAAAAATGTAGCATAGCAGCGCCACCTGTTGAGCGATTTACACCAAAAATAAACCGCACTAAATGATATCAAGGTATACCTGAATCTGAAGTTTGTTGAAAATCCAAGCATTATTTCTTGAGATAAAGCTATTGCGGAAATCGCAAAAAATACAGCATAGCAGCGAAACCTGTTGAGCGATTTACACCAAAAATTAAACAGCACTAATTTATACGTCAATTCATGTCAAGGACTAACTAAATCTGAAATTTGATGAAAATCCGTGCAATAGTTCTTGAGATACAGCTCTTGCGGAAATCGTGAAAAATGCAGCACAGCAGCGCCACCTGTTGGGCGATTTACACCAAAATTTAAACAGCACTAATTTATATCAGGGACTAGCTGAATCTGAAGTTTGATGAAAGTTCGTGCATTTTTTCTTGAGTTAGAGCTATTGCGATAATCATGAATAATGCAGCATAGCAGCGCCACCTGTTGGGTTATTTTCACAAAAAAGTAATCAGCATCAAACTATATCCTGGACTAACTGAATCTGAAGTTTTATGAAAATCCGTGCAGTAGTTCCTGAGATATAGCTATTGAAGAAATCGTGAAAATGCCGCATAGCAGCGCCACCTGTTGGGCGATTTTCACCAAAAACAAATCACGTCCAGTTTATATCAAGGTCTAACTAAATATAAAGTTTTGTGAAATTCCGTACATTGGTTCTTGAGATAGAGCGCCCACAAAATTTTTGTCACATACAGACTCACAGAGTGACAGAGTGACAGACAGACTCACAGACAGACATTTTCTAAAAACCATCAAATCGTGTTCTGGTCATTCTAAAACGTATAAATCCGTCGAAAACCGGAAGTCGAAATTTTTCACGAATCCAATACTTTCTTCTTGTAAAGATAGAAGAAAGTAAAAATGCTAAGATGTATCTCAATAATCTATAGTAATTTTGTATAAATTTAATTAAAATTTCTGCTTTTTAGCAACAATCTTTCCGCGATTTTTTGTGTGGCCCTGTAAAAAAAGGCATAATTTCTACGTTCGTCAAATTATAATTTAATAAAATTGTCATCGGAAAAACACATGTAGGCAAAGTTTCAGCTCAATCAGGTAATTGAAAGTGGTTTAAAATTGTCTTGCAAGATTTGAACTAATCTTTTATGTGGATCTGTAAAAAAAAGCGTAACTGCTACGTTCCATAAATTATAATAGTATTGCATTGTCATAGGAATTACATATCCTGAGCAAAGTTTCAGCTCAATCAGATTATTGAAATTTATTTAAAATTAACTTGCAAGTTTTAATCTAAATTTTTGTGAAGCCCTGTAAAAACAGTATTCTAAACAAACTTCCACGTTCTTTAAATCACAATAATATAAAATAAATACATGTGTAATTGTACATAGAATACATGTGTAATTTGAATGACTTTAAATTACACATGTATTCATTGTTTAGGCTCAATAGGATAATTAAAAGTGATTTAAATTTGACTTGCAAGATTTGAACTAAATATACATACATGCACTGGAAGTTAATATGATGCTTGTTTATTAATAAAAACTTACTCATCTGCAGCTATCTGTAGGAGTTTGTTTAATTTTTCAATACATTAGGAATGGCACTGTGATTTGAAAAAATGCTTATTGCAGAATAATGGGTAATTCTCACAATCTGTTGACTTTTGGGAGAAAAAATCTGACAAAATTAAACTTGCTAAAATAACATTTTAATCTTATATACGAATGCCTTAATGATTCAAAATAAAGAAAAAATGGTCAGCAGCGAAAATTATTTTATTTAACTGAGGTTTAAGTTAAACTTGCGAGTTTAATTTTCCTTACCATTTTACCCCTATAACTTTTAATTTTCTTCTAAATTTTTACTTATAATGAATTTGCATAGTACCCATAGGACATTCAAATAAGAAATAATAACAATGTAGTACTTTTAATACAGAATTTTTTTATAACATTGTCTTAAAGGGGTGTTAAGGACGGTAAGGTAAAAAAGGGGGATGGTATTTGGAAAAAAGGGACGAAATGGTAAAAAAGGGGACGGTAAGGATGAAACGGTAAGGAAAATTACCACCTATTTTTAGGAAAATCATGTTAAAACTAAGTGATAGCCACAATGTTCATTGATTTTTAGAGACAGTTGTTAACATTGAATTAAATTATTTTTTTTTTTTAATTTACCTCAAAAAGTGCAGGAATAAACCTTGAGGACGGTGAGACTACCAATAAAGCCACGATGCTTGAAATTGATATTTAAATGCTGATTTAAATTCTACAGTAAATTTCCTGCCAAAGAATTTTAGACATTATTTCTCTAGCATACTTCTGCATGAGGAAAAACTTGAAAAAAATTCTGTGGCTGCATCTGAAATGATTTTCTGTATAGTTTTAGAAGAGGGATGGTAAGGAATCTAAAACCCAGGGACAGAGTTTAAAAAATAACAACCCTAAAAATGTGTGCAAGTTAATTTTTAGCTACATATTTATATAAAATAATAGTTCCAGTTTCAGAAAAAAATTACATCGAATTATTTTTATTGAAACAATTTTATCCAGACAGCTCCAAACTTAAAAATCAGCATCAGGGACACGGAACGGTATAGGAGTTTTCCACGTGTTTGGACCCCCAACATCGTCCAAAACTTATTTATCTCGTTAATATTGTTGTGCAATCAGTATATGAAATTAAAAAAACCACAAAAAAGTGTATTAAAATAAAAATTATTATTCAGGGACATGAAAGTCAAAAGATTGTGAGAATTCCCCAATGCTGAATAATTTGTTAAAAGTCAAGATGAAATTTGTAAACAACATCAAGGATCATCCAGAATTTCAGCCTTTGAAAAAAAGCAGTAAAATGGGTTTAATATCACTTATTTTCAAACAAAAATGGGTTAAATCTGACCTTGATAAAGCTGTGACATTAGATCAGCAAACTCGTGCTTTCAAATAAAACAGAATAGTCACGACGTGCTTTCAACTTAAAGGAAGCTAGTGCAACTTTTGAAACTCCCTCAAACCAACTGCGCAAATGGCTACTTTATGGTCACAATTAATCGACACCTCTAATTTTTTTTTTTTTTTTTTTTTTTTTTTTTTTTTTTTACGCCAAAACTAGTACGGATCTCGAAAATACAGACATTCAGCTACCAGTACACGCGGTTTCGTCAAATTCCGAGGTAATCGGAAAAATGGATTTTGTCCACCTAGATCATCAAAACGTCCCACTTGTGCGTCGCACTGCTGCTTCCTTAGGCACGTATTTGAGCCATTCTTTGTCTGTTTCGCTCGTTCGCTCAGATGCCCGTTCTTCCTCAGTTTAATTTGCAATTACTCGTCGCATTGCTTCCGCTTCGCGAGTACAACGATCTGTGATCTTCTGCGAGGCATTATTTGGATGAACTAAAGCAGATCGATTGCACTGAAAAAGAAGAAAGAATGCTAAACAAAAGCCTATAAAATTTCAAAAAAATAAAAAAAATGAAAAACACGAACTGAAAAACAAAGAACGTAAAATTACTAACGAAATATTGAAATAATGGGTCACACGGGGTGCATAGTGAGCGGAAGATGGACGGGAGGTGCATAATATGAAAGAGTGGTCAAAGGGTTTTCTAATGGTACAGTCAATCAGGGTAACTTTGATCCGCATTTTCTCTATTTTCATATGCCACACTCTTATTTGAAGAATATTGTCGCAACTAGGGGTATAAAAGAGAAGAAATGATCCTAAATTATTGTTTGACTATAAAAAATTAAGGAATAATAAGGATAAAAGCAATAAAAAATGGATTTTTAGCTTGGTTCAAAGTTACCCAGCCATGTATGGTAACTTTGCACCATATGATAAATTTTTATATAAAATAATTAATTATAAAAAAAGTATTGTAATCAGGACAACTTTAAACCCCAAAAAATGTTTTCAGATATGTAAAGACTGCGAATTTACATTTCCCAACACCACAAGATTTGTATAATTTATGATATTACAACAAATATCAGGCATAAGAAAAGTGGAAGAAGAGAATCATGAACATTTAGAAATAAAAAAAACCTGTTTATTGTTCATATAAAACATAAAAATACAGTGAAAACAATTTTCAATGTTTTAACTCTATAATATAGCCATAGTTACAGTAATACTTACAAGTACTAGTATTATTCAAACAAGAATAAAAAACGTCGAACGTATGAAATGTCAAATTTGAGTAGCTCCGCCCCTAATCACGCCTCTAAATGAATTTTATGTATTTTACACATATTTGTAAAAATATTTACATGTCATATCTAATGCACACTTTCCGCATTTATATAAAATATACGTGCAAATATGGGAAATTTTCGACAGTAGCACCTATAATCAGTAAATTATAAGCATCAGTGTAACTTTGAGCCGGCTCAAAGTTACCCTGAAAATGCGGTAAAATGCTAGTGCCTTCTTATTTTACATTTTATTAACTATTAATAAATAAATAATCACAAAATATTAACACATTTACAACATTTAGATAATAATATGTCTGATAAATGAGTATATTGTTACTTACTATGAAAATTTAATTGGATTACAACAACTTCAAAACAGCATTCAAAATTAACTTGAAATCAGTACTTCACAAAAATGGTTAGATGATGCAATTAATTGCGCATAATGTTGCTAATTTATTTTCTAAAATAAAGAGTAGAAATCCCAGTTTTGAACCTTGCCAACAGAGAACACTTCTGGAGTTTATTTAGTCTTTTAGAGTCAAAAATATTGAAAAATAGGTGGTGGTGCAAAGTTACACCCCGTGGTTCAAAGTTACCCTGATTGACTGTATATTGTATACTGAGTGTCGAAAAAATATTTAAATATGCTCCCCGGAGGGAAATTGGGAAGAGTGGGAAGCGGTGTTCATAATAGCTATATGAAAAACCGCCTATTCAAATGCAACGCTATCGGGGAAGAACTTTCGGAGATTTAAGATTTTGTACAAACGAACATTTTCATTTTCATTTCTATAGAAATTTGCCATCGAGGGGGGAAAGTGGGGGGATGGGAGGTGCATATTATGAAAGAGTGGTCAAAGCGCTTTCTAATGATATATCACTTGATGGGTGTCAGAAAATATTTAAAAAGCGCCCCCTGGTGGGGTGGGGAAAATTGGGGAAAGAAGGAGCGAGTTTTATAATAGGTATATAAAAATACGCTCATATTCGAATGCAACGCAATCCGTGAATTTCAAAGCAATCGGTTTAGAACTTTCGGAGATTTAAGATTTTGTACGAACGAACATTTACATTTTTATTTATGTAGATTAATATATACATATCATAATAGTGACAAATTTTAACTTAAATCAATTTCATGCAGTCAATGAATCTTTTTGCATTAAAATTTAAAAAAAAACAGATATCGAGAGAGATTTTATTAAAATAGTTAACGTACTTCTTCTTGTCGCGGAGGTAAACGTTCGCAGTACATTCTTTACTATCAAGCTCCTCGTTCTCCAAGATAGATTGCTGCTTCTGCCATATATCGACATTAAATAAAATGACATACTCTGTGAAGAATTAAATTTCTAGTGCTATATTGATTGCATTAAATTAATAAAGGGTAATGAATTATAGGGTTTTAAAAAAAGTTGTAAATACAAAATTTAGAATTTTTAAAACTGTAACACATACTGGGCAATTACACCATAAAATATAATATATAAAGACACAATCTTGCTTAATGGTACACAAAACACGAACTTTAATGAGCTAAAAGATAACTTCCACGTTTCGAGCTGTTTCTACAGCCGTCTTCAGGAAAATATGATGGTAAAAAGGCTCAACGTTCAAAGACGAAAGCTTCCTGTGCAAGAGAGGCACAGGAATTCTCTTACACAGGAAACTTTCGTCTCTGAACGTTGAGCCTTTTTACCATCATATTTTCCTGAAGACGGCTGTAGAAACAGCTCGAAACGTAGAAGTTAACTTTTAGCGTATTAAAGTTCGTGTTTTGTGTACCATTAAGCACGATTGTGTCTTTATTTATTTTTAAAACTGTATTTAAAAATCTATATCTTTTTTTTTAATCCAATTGTAAGTATATTTTTATTATTTTTTTAATGTAATGCACTCTTAGTTGATTACCATAATTAATTTAAACAAAATGATGATTTTTTTTTTTTACTTTTTACATTAAAAAATGATTTATTTACTCTAAAAACAGATGAATGACTATACTATTATATAAATTGTTCGGAATAAATTGTTCTATTTTTACAAAAATATTTTATATGCTCAAATAAAGATTAAATGAAATTACAAGAAAGTATTTGATAACTAAACTTATTAATTAGCTCCCGGTATGCTATTTCTTTCTCCCAGCTATTAAAGAGTTGTCTCCAAAATATAACGTTCCGTTGTATAAGCCAGCCGTAAAACAAAGCAAATGTATCATTGTACTGTTAAATGCTCTACATCAATTTTTTTTTAATTTCTAACCATCTCACATTTTCAATTTTTATACCGTCGTTTTGGGGGAAAAAATACTTTTAAATGCAATTTGTTTGAAAATTGTATCTCCATTTATTTTTGAGATATTATATATTGTTTTTTCTTTATTGGCAACTCAAGTACTCCATTTCTGTAGAAAATAAAAGAAAAATATTTGGAAAATAGTAATTATATATTTTTGTTGTCATTTTCCCATAACAACTGAAAAAATTTGTAAATAAATGAATGATTTCTGATAAAACATGGAGCTATTATAAATTATAAGTAATTTTAAGTATCTATATTAATGTTGCAAACAAAAGAAGGTATGTGAGTCATTAGATAGCGATTTTTTTGTCGAGTTTCTTGAATGACAACATCTCTTTCTTGGATTTGTGTATTATTGAACGATAGTGACGTCATATGCATATACTTTACTATAGATGTTGTTCAAGACTAGATCGTAAACGAGGAATTCTTCCTCCGGATGCGAATGACATCATTTTATATAAAATAAAAGCATGTGTTTTAAGTGTTAAAACTGAAATATGTTGTGTACTATCTATATTTATAGACATTTTTTTTCATCGGGGACGACACTGAATTCTGAAAAAACAGAATTCCTGTTTTCTAGTATTTTATTTTTTCTCTCTCTTACTCTTTTATTAAGTATAAATTCTGTATATTGTTGTAAAGAAATAAAATCCTCAAATTTTTTAAAATGAAACTTTTAATTGATTTCGAGTTTTTGAAAAATAATGAGTTAAAAACTTTTCATGGTATACTTACTAGTATTTACATGTTCTTTCTGTGATTACCCTTTAAATTTTCAATTTATTATATGATATCATAAGCTAATAAATCTAAAATAAAATTTCTTTAAAGTAAAAATAAAAGTAAATATGTTTTACACGCAAATATTTAAGTTATATGCTTAGAAGTTTACGTGTGAATGCGTACTTCAATATATGTATAATGCATTATTTCCCCCCCACACACACACACACCCCTCTGTTTATTTAAATTAAAAAAAAATATCGCACTTCATTTTTTATTTGATATTTTTATTTTAATTTTTTTTCTGTGTAGTCATAGAAAGAACATATAACTATTATTACTATTATTTTAAAGACTATTACGAAGAGATTTTTATTCATTATTTTTTTTTAAACACGAAAGCAAGAAAGGTTTAATTTAAAAAATCCTCAAAGATCTTATGTTAATAGAAAGGGAGACAAATATATTAATAATTTGAGCTAAATCTTACTTTAACATGTATATGATTTTACTTTTGATTTTGGATAGCGTGGCACAGAAGATAAATCAATTTATTCATATAAACACGTTACAGTGCATTTTATAGGTTCACTGAGAGTGATATTTTTAACAGTGCATTGGAAATTTAAAAGTTTTGGTTAGATGTGTAAATATATTTTGCCAAACCGAAAACAATTAAAATTGAATTTTAGTACAAATTGTTTAAAGCTCCATCAAGGAGTCACTTAATTTTCGATATCATATCTTTTAAAACTCATATTTTGAATTTATGAAAGATGTGAATGATAAAGCATCAATGAATAAATTTTTATATATCCTTTTACATTTAACATAATTCTTACGCATGCAATTATAAATAAAACAAAAATAAAATGATGCAATAAATAATATGTACATATACATTAATTAATAACATAGCGTCACTTAAAATTTACAAAAGAAAAACACCAATAGGCGTGAAGAACATTTTAACGCTGCTTCCCCGTCGTCCAATAAACAGTCTTTTTCGGAGGGTATATTCCCGCAGAGGCGTGGTTGTTGCCATTCGTGGGTAAAGTCCATAGGTGTGAAGAACATTTTAGCACTGCTCCCCCTTCGTCCAATGAATAGTCTTTTTCGGAGGGTTTTCTCTGGGAAATTATAAAATGGAGAGCGAAAATCACAGTCAGGTTAAATCCAAATACCTCATTGGTCATTATGAGTCCCGTCCTTTTCAGAGAGCAATCTCTAAGCAGTAAAGGAAAACGTCGCCGATTCCTTTTTCCGAGAAAATTTCTTGCCGGCAATTTTGAAGCAATTGTTACATTCGGTTTTCATTTAAAATAAAACATCGAAATTAACTCAACTTAATTTTGATTACTTTTTCTAAAATGTGAGTTAAAGATTTTGATTTTAAACTATAAAGAATTTTAAATGATATGGCAAGTGCTTTTTTAATTAATGAAAATTAAAAATGAAATTTGCTTTTTTTTCATTATCTTACTTTTAAAATCCAAAATAAGACAAAAATTCGCACATTACTGTAGAAAAATTTAATAGCTATCTTAGAACTCTAAAAAACTTCCAAAAAGTTTTGCCTAACGGAAAATAATTTTTAAAAAATAATGTAAGTTTTTAAACCAACTTTAAACACCAAGAATAAACAAAACGAAAAATATTACATAGACATTATGGTAATATTATGTAGAATAAGTTGTTTTGTCCATTAAAAACGCTACGCTGTCCATTAAAAATTATAGTTTAAGATTATATAAGAAAAATTCTTATGAAAATTTTATTTTTTTATTAAATCTACTATTTATTTAGATGTAGTCTAATAAAGCATTATTTTAATTTTACTAATCCGACTTAAATAAATAAATCGTTGCGCCATCTCATAATATCGCAGATTTATCGTTATGAATCTGATGGTATTTGTGTAAAGACTATACATCCAAATAATCTTAATATGCATGGGCATACGCAAGAAAGTGCAGTGGAAAGCTAAGACACCTCCCTCTCTAAATATCTGAAAAGGAAAAGTAACCTTTATATATATACCCGGAGATAATATAAATATTGAAAACTGTTTGTAATTGTGATATAACTGGTTACTGCATGATTCCAATTTCGTTGTATGATAGTTTTCTTTTAATTCATTTTTTCATTATTATATTTCATTATAAGCATAAGTGTAATCTTATTTTTGCTTTCCTTTTTGTTTCTTTTCAAAGTTTTTTACTGTCTTTCAGTTTTCTAAGTTAATGAAATTAAATGATAAAAGAAAAGAGTTAAAAAAAATAAACCAGTAGCCAAGATTTTTACTTTTAAAAAACTTGTTTTAAGGTTAGTTGGGGTAACTGGACCCACGAAGTAACTGGGCCATAGGCTGTTTTATAAAAAACTGTTGGTGTTTTTTAAGTCTTAGCTTTTGTGAACGATGCCCCTTAATCTCTACTTCCTAAAACAACTTGTATCAACTCTATTATAACTCTCACTTAGCTGTGATAGGTTGTCAAAAATTTACGTTTCTTTTTTTTAAAACAACGTCAATATGGTTGAACTTCCTCGTCTTTTTATTAAAATACTGTAAATACTTTTATTAAACAATCTTTTTTTTTTAAAGATTAGACATATAACCACATTAATATTATTTGGTATCATGGTTTAATATTATTTGGTAATATTTACTTCATGTTTCAAATGCAAGCCCGGTGTCCCAGTTACCCCATAAATTTTTCAAGAATGGGGTAACTGGGACATGTATCCGGGGTAACGGGACCATGCTGGATCCAGTTATCCCAATAGTTATAAATAATTTTTTTGTGTTTCTCTTACCACGGGAAGTAAATTTCTCGATTGTTTTTTGCTCACAATAAAGAAAATGATAGATTACCTTATTAAAATTACGTAATGAAATTTTTAAAAAGCATATTGAGTGGTTATTTAAAACCAAATTTATTGACCCCTTGAAAGGCGGTGATGCCGTTATGGCATCACTTACTTTTAATTCCTAATTGCCACATTGGCACCTGAATTTTATAATGAAAATTTCACCTTTATTCAGTACGCGAAAATATACTTTTACTTGTTTTCAGATAGATTATCTTGTAAATATTGGTTTCATTAAATTATTTCAACATTTTACGAATGCAAGTACCTTGCCCCTGAAAGCGAGATAGCCAGACCTTGAAATTGTACTATACACAGGTTTCGCATTCTATAGGAAAACTTTTATCGTTCCTACCACTATTTTGAAAATAATATCTTCATCGCATTTATCTTTAAGGGTTCTGGTAGGAACAATAAAATTTTCCCTATATAATGCGACCCTTGGATAAAGATAAAGTACTTAAGTACTTACGTAGCCGTTTGTTCATAGATTTACCTTGCTATTTTTTTCCTTAAAATACCCATGTGACTTTTATATTTATTATCTATACCTAAGTACATAAGTACTTACTTAAGTTTTATGTTTTTGGTATAAATAAATCTAATATTTTCACTTTTAGTGCTTTTTTTAAACACATTGACAGCAAAGGTTTCCCTTACAACGCTGTTTATTGACATATAATTTACATGATCTGCCTGGTTTAATTTTTTTAAGTTGTTTACACTTTTTCAAACAGGACCTGATATCCTATATGAAAAAATATAAACGCGTGTGGAACATAGACCCCCCTGGTTTAGTTACCCCATTTTTGGGGGCAACTGGACCCATGAGGAAAGAAAGATGAAATATGCATATTTTTATACTTTTAAATATTAAAATGTAAATTTGAGCATTTCTGTCTGGTAGAGGGAACCTAACTGAACACATTTACAGAAGTTCAGACTTTAATTCAAATGAACATTAGCTTTTTGAAGCTGAATTGTCAGAAGCTCCAGAGTCACATTGTAAAATCATGGCCCGGTTGCCCCAACTAACCTTATGTATATAAAGATGGAATTTTGAAATCGATTTTTCACTCATATCCTGATAGGCTTTTAGATTATAAAAATTATAAACACATGTGTATTTTCCATGACAATATAACATTTTAATATTTTGTAAATTTAATTATAAATTAATATTTTATTTCCCTAAACTGAGCCCAGGTCATAAATTGATAAATATTGTTTATGGTTATAACTGTATACGAGTTACAACAACAATGAAATTAATTATGTGCCAAATCATGGACGCTAAAATATGCCAATTAGTTGTGAAACTGCAACAATGAAATATTTTAAATATTAAAATGCAAAATATAAATAAAAAAATAAAGAGTGTAATATGTATGTTTTTTTAAATACGCTTTTATCAATAATTATTTAAATAATTAATTTATTTATGATTGTATGTTTCAAAAACAATTTAAAAATTCTCAATAGATAGTTTAAACTATGCTTTTTGTTTCCCTGTTGCACATGTTAAAAAAGAAACAGAGCAAAAATTATGATTTTTTAAACAAATTCTCTAATTTCGCACTTTTTTCTAAACGTAAATTAAAGGAGGAAGATTTCCATAATCGAGCTATTTTAAAATTATTTAAGCAATGTTTTTGAAATTTTGTTCTATTTACGCGGATTTTTTTTAATATATTTTATATAATTTATAGTAACTTAAAGTCTGGAAAAAGTTTTTTTACCCGACTGAAAAGAAGGGTTATGTGTTTCACGCGTATCTGGGTATGTGGGTTTCTTTATACCCTCGAAACTTCCCAACGACTGGACGGATTTTAAGGAATGAGGTCTCTATCTATTCGTCTTAACGGCCCGATGGTTGTAAGCTAGGTTTTGTTTTTACAAATTCAAAATGGCGGCCGTAAAATACAAAATGGCGGTAGAGACGAAAAAAAAATTTACGCACCCTATTGAGTGACATATCATTGGATAGGTATTTCAAAATGAAGACGATGTTTCATTGACTATTTTACAGTCAGAAGCTCCGTTAAAATATTATACAACCTGGAAGTTGCGTAGGTAGGATCTCTAGCTTTACTGAAACTCTAACCATCATAGACATCTATAGACCTCATCAAAATAGCGTTTATAGATAGGAACTAACAATTAAACACAACTTAAAAGTCATCAATACAAGTAAATAAAATAAAATAGGTAAGTAATATAAACAAGTAATATAATAAAAAAAATTAAGTCAATTCCTACTTAGGTCAATAAGAGAATGTTTTTTCTCCCATTCTTCTTTCCTCTTAAAATGCCTTGATCAAGAAGAGGGCTCTCTCGGTCTTAAAATACCTTGATCAAGAAAAGGGCTTTCTCGATCTTAAAATACTTGATCAAGAAGAGAGCTCTCTCGATTATTGAAAATTAATTAATTAATTTAATTTAATTAATGAATTAATATTTGAAAAAAAACTCGATTAACACAAGTGTCATCCACTACAAGTTTAAAAAATATTATTTGAGCTTGATTGGATGGATAATAAGTATTTTATTAGCTATTGAAAATTTGAACAAGATATATGTAGCCGAAAGTGTGAGCTAATAGTAGGAATTGAAAAAATAGTTTCACATTGATGAGAAATAATTGTGATGTTATGGATTTAAATAGGCGGGAGGGGGAGAAAACTTATTACGATTTTTACTATACGGAATTTATAGACGATTTTTAAATGACATGACAAGAATTATTCAATAAAAAATAAATTTTTATTAGCGAATACATGTCATTTTTAAAAATCGTTACATATTATAATCTAAACTTTTCACCCTCGTTTTATAAAACGCCATCAGAAAATCTTAATTGAGTTAATTTCGATGGCTTATTGTAAATAAGAGCAGAAGATAACAATCGCTTCAAAATTATTCCTTCATCCCCCGCACTACCCTACCACCTGTCTTAAAACCATGCTATCACAAGACGAGTGAGGTGGCTGGATTTCACCTGACTGTGATTTTCGCTTTCCATTTTAGAATTTCACGGTTCATCCCCCCCACCCCCGCAACATAACCAATGAGATGGCTTGATTTCACCTGACTGTGATTTTAACCCTACATTTTAATGTTTTGCGTATCAAAACGAAGGCGTAATAGCTTGTATCTAAGCAACTAATAACAGCCGAGGTTTAGAACACATACGGCATTTATTGACATAATAAAATTTCAGCATAATACAAACGATTACGATAAATTTAAGGACGATACATTTATGACTACAGTTATCACATCTCCCTTCTTTAGAAATCCCTTATTTTTCCCTTATTTACAGGAATTTAAAGTATTTACATATTTTTTTCTCGAAAAAAAGCAGGTTTTGTAAAAAAAAAACTTGTATATTACCGTGCAAGCACTGGGCGAACATCTCCAAGCTATTTAGTACGCTTCGGGCTAGGCAAAAAGTCGTCCTCGCTGTCATCATTCGAACATGGACCCTCAGATACGGACCAATGGGAACAGCCAGGAACAGGAGATCTCGATCTAACGACTGCAGTACAAAACTTACACGCAACATTAGACTTAGAAGTACTCTCTTTCTGTACAGTACTCTTTTTCTGCTCCACCACCTCACCCTCCTCCACCTCTTCGTTGTGTGCGGTGGCACTCGCATTCAGATTTAAACCTTCATGCTTTATCAACATGTCTAGTACAGTGTTGTTTGGCTGGGGTCTAAGTCTCTCTGTATATGATGGTTCAGGACCGAAGAAATCGTGTATGCTAAACCTAACCCGAAGTGCGTCTAAGGTAATGCCTGTGAAGCATTCTTGCATTTGAAAATTAGAAGTTACTATAATGCGCTTGGGCCTAATTAGAATGGTACCCCCTTTAATTTCCGCGCTGAAGGGGTACATATCAGCCCAAATTTTCAAAAAACTGGCAAGCCAGACACAGTGGGAAGTGTCTACGTCAGCTATCAGAACATAGTCTTGGTTGACGTATCCATCCCACCATTTGTTCAAACTTTTAATAAACAAAGGACTAAAATTCCTCACAGCGTAATCCTTGCCGATCCGGGGCGGACCGCAAATCCAGACTCCACAGGAATTTGGAAGTGGGTCATTGTTAAAAAGCTGACAAGAGTGTAAACACATCTTGTAGCGGATATAGAGCCCCGGATAATCGGCCTTAATGGAGGTGATCTCACCGCGCTCAGCCTTATCGAGTACGTCTCTAAAAGGATTAACTTTTCGAGTATCTGCTGGAATAGAGCCAAATTCGGTGAAATCACCATCCTTTTCACAATACGCCGAAGCCTCTGCCACAGTTCCTTTAGCTCTTTCAAAATGAGCACCAGGAATCCAGCGCTTAACTGTGCAGAGGTTCCTTCTATTCTTAAAACAAACAAAGCCTTAGAGATGTTCGCGACACGTATCCCGGCAAATCTCTCTACCATATACAAGATACTCCTGTACATTGCTATCAAACGCAGGCTCGGTAGAGAGATCAAAAGATGTAAAAACCCAGCGTTTACACTTCGACATCTCTAGCAGGCAGACTGATTTTACAAGCGTATACGCTCTCTATATATACCAGTTATTTATCTAAAGTGCGATTAAAAACTCGGTCTAACATTACGCAGGCGCTCAGCAGTTTTTATGCAAGCGAATAAAACATACTATCAGCACAGGTTCGATTGCTCCTGAATAAGCAGAACTACATACAGGCAGCTAATTACAAGTGCCAGATCACTTGCCACACCGAGCAAGACAACAGGTACAAGTAGTCTTGCTCGGTGTGGCAAGTGATCTGGCACTTGACTTGTAATTAGCTGACTGTGCGTGTTTCGAGTGTTTCTAGAATGTAGTTCTGCTTATTCAGGCGCAATCGAACCTGTTCTGATAGTATGTTTGATTCGCTTGCATAAAAACTGCTGAGCGCCTGCGTAATGTTAGACTGAGTTTTTAATCGCACTTTAGATAAATAACTGGTATATATAGAGAGCGTATACGCTTGTAAAATCAGTCTGCTTGCTAGAGATGTCGAAGTGTAAACGCTGGGTTTTTACATCTTTTGATCTCTCTACCGAGCCTGCGTTTGATAGCAATGTACAGGAGAATCTTGTATATGGTAGAGAGACTTGCCTGGATACGGTTCGCGAACATCTCTAAGGCTTTGTTTGTTTTAAGAATAGAAGGAACCTCTGCACAGTTAAGCGCTGGATTCCTGGTGCTCATTTTGAAAGAGCTAAAGGAACTGTGGAAGAGGCTTCGTCGTATTGTAAAAAGGATGGTGATTTCACCGAATTTGGCTCTATTCCAGCAGATACGCGAAAAGTTAATCCTTTTAGAGACGTACTCGATAAGGCTGAGCGCGGTGAGATCACCTCCATTAAGGCCGATTATCCGGGCTCTATATCCGCTACAAGACGTGTTTACACTCTTGTCAGCTTTTTAACAACGACCTGTTTCCAAATTCCTGTGGAGTCTGGATTTGCGGTCTGCCCCGGATTGGCAAGGATTACGCTGTGAGGCATTTTAGTCTTTTGTTTATTAAAAGTTTGAACAAATGGTGGGATGGATACGTCAACCAAGACTATGTTCTGATAGCTGACGTAGACACTTCCCACTGTGTCTGGCTTGCCAGTTTTTTGAAAATTTGCGCTGATATGTACCCCTTCAGCGCGGAAGTTAAAGGGGGTACTATTCTAATTAGGCCCAATCACATTATAGTAACTTCTAATTTTCAAATGCAAGAATGCTTCACAGGCATTACCTTAGACGCACTTCGGGCTAGGTTTAGCATATACTATTTCTTCGGTCCTGAACCATAATATACAGCAAGACTCAGACCCCAGTCAAACAACACTGTACTAGACATGTTGATAAAGCATGAAGGTTTAAATCTGAATGCGAGTGCCACCACACACAACGAAGAGATGGAGGAAGGTGAGGTAGTGGAGCAGAAAGAGAGTACTTCTAAGGCTAATGTTTTTTGTGAGTCTCGTACTGCAGTCGTCCGATCGAGATCTCCTGTTCATGGGTGTTCCCATTGTCCCGTATCTGAGGGTCTATGTTCGAATGATGACTGCGAGGACGACTTTTTGCCTAGCCCGAAGCGTACTAAATAGCTTGGAGATGTTCGCCCAGTGCTTGCACGGTAATATACCAGTTTTTTTACAAAGCCTGCTTTTTTTCGAGAAAACATCCACTGTTTGGAAAATGTTTCAAACTCCCAAAATGCGTAATTTTTACAGTTGTCAGTCTCTAGAATTCTCGGTATAACGTGTACACTAAACCAATCCTTCAGAATTTCGATCGTGTATTTACTTGTCAAGCCCTTCAGAGGTTTAAAGTCTATATAGCCTGAATAGCTGTCAGTAATAAGTTGATAGTCTGTACCTTGAAATGTGAAGACATCGGACACAAGAATTTCCCAGGGCAGTTTTGGAATTTCTTTTAGAATCATATTTTCCGTTGATTGAGCTCTCTGAGTTCTTTGACAGGTTTCACAGTTTTCTATCATGCAAATTATGTCTTGCGACATGCAGTGCCAAAACATGGATTCGCGAGCTCTTCGAAGACAATTTGTTATGCCCAAATGTCCTTTATGTAGATTTTCTAATGCCTTCTCTCTGTATTTCTCGGGGATAATCAAATTAAGGCCTTTTAAAATTAAATCATTTTGAATTGAGAGTTCATCCAAAAATAGGAGGTACTTTATAGATGCATCTGGAACTGCATTTTTGTTTTTAGGCCAACCAATAGATATAAAGTGTTTCAACAATATAAGTTCTGTATCTGTATTTGTGAGATCTTCTAAAATTTTAAGCTTGCGGCTGTAGTTGGAATTGAAAACAGAATTTGGTAGTTGTTCTCCTGTAGCGAATCTTCATTATTACAATCTCTGCTAAGTAAATCAGCTATATACATTTCTTTTCCTCGTTTATAACCAACTTTTGGTGCATAATGTTGAACTTCTAGGAATATTTTTCGAAGTCGCGGTGGAATTCGATCTATCGATTTGTTAAAAATAGATTCCAGAGGCTTGTGATCACTCTCGAGGATCACATCATTTCCACAGACATACTGATGAAATTTTTGGCATCCGAATTTCATTGCCAAGGTTTTCCTTTCTATCTGAGATTGTTGAGCTTTATTCAAAGCTGTGGATGAGAAAGCTATAGGTCTTCCATCTTGGAGTAGTACTGCACCTAATGCGAAGGAACTAGCATCAACTGAAATTGTAGTACTTTTGTTTGGATTGAAGTACTTAAAGGAATTATTGAAGAAAGTGCCTTCACTTAATTCTGCTAAATCTCCATCTAATTCATTATTCCAATTCCATACTGTGTTTTTCTTCAATAACAACCTCATGTTATGTGTCTTTTTCGAAAGATTAGGAATAAACTTATGCAGATACTGAATCATGCCAAGTAATCGTTGTAACTCTTTTTTGCTAGATGGTGCTTTAATTCTGTCTATGGTTTCGACTTTCTCTA
Source organism: Maratus speciosus (assembly GCA_963932465.1). Lineage (NCBI taxonomy): Eukaryota > Metazoa > Arthropoda > Arachnida > Araneae > Salticidae > Maratus > Maratus speciosus. The sequence goes on along the minus strand of OZ010800.1, from coordinate 195,937,318 downwards.
GGTCGATCATAATACCATCACTAGTGAGGATATGCCCTAAATATTTTACTCTCTGAACTTCAAATTCATATTTGTCTTTATTAAGTTTTGCTCCTCCATTTCTTAGTGCTTGTAGGACTAATCGAGTATCTGAACGAAGGGTATTAATGTCAGACGCATAAATCAAGATGTCATCCATTGAGTTTTTAACTCCTGGTATGCCTTGTAGAACTTTTGCTATTTCACTCTGAAAGTTTTCCGGAGCTGATTTTATACCAAATGGAAGAAAGGAATATCTTCCCCATGGGGTACTAAATGTTAAGAATGACTGGGTATGAGTAGGTGGTTTGATTTCTTTTTGAGCGCATTCTTCTAAAAATTCTGCTGTGTATTCAAAATTTTTTATACACTCTATTCCTTGAAACAGATCCTGAAATTCTTCCTCCACCGCGTTAACTAGTGCAATTCTTTGAATTAATCCCGCCTCAATACAGGTAATTAGACCTAGGACTGGACTAATTCCTCCATGTAATAACTTGTATCTAAGCAATTAATAACAGCCGAAGTTTAGAACACATACGACATTTATTTTCATAAACAAATTTCAGCATAATACAAACGATTACGATTAATTTAAGGACGATACATTTATGACTACAGTTATCACAAAAGGAAAGGGTCACTGTTGGTCGAATTACTGTTGGTCAGTAAGAAAAACCTGTTCATTCATTATTACTCCTACTATACACATGGACTCCGGGGATTTGATTGGTCTTTAACAGATTGATTTAACAGATCTATGATATGATTGGCCTATGTCGCCAAGTGTGATTGAGATTGGTTGACGGAAGTGTTTGTTTGTAAACATGCTCTTTCCAGGTTCTAAAGCTGAGTTTTCACTGGTCTACCCAAGGTCTAACTTAGTTAACTTTTTACCTAAGCACAAGATTTTAGGTCGTTAGAACGCGACTTTGTAGGTTTGATTCGTGATCAATCCTAAGCACGGCTTACCCAAGCGCAGCCAATTAAAATAGAGTATTTTGATAGTAATGGCGGTGTTGTAAATTTACTAAGTGATATTTATGTTTTATATCGTTTTATTTATTTAAAATTATTCTGTTTTTACGTCAAAGAATAATCTATTTTTTGTGATTGAAGCAAAATGGTAAATTTTATTAACATGTTGGATAAATATCCTCTTTTATTATTGTCTTTTAATTTAATAAATTGTGGGTAATCCATATGGATTGTATATGGATAAATATCGCTATTTTTGATACTCATTCAGATGCATTTTATTAATATTAGAATACTAATTATATAGTTCGTTTGAAGATTTTGTTTCAGATATAAGGATGAAGATATGTCCAGTTCTCAAAATCATTTTATTTTTATTGAGCTTTTATAGTATACAAAGAGTAAAAGTATTTTTTAAGTATATTTGTTTCTTAAAATGAATTACTTGCTTCATTGATTATATTAGGTAACTTGATAGGGTATTTAAATTTCCCTTTACTCACTTAAAATAATTGTAAGTGTTAAGAAGGATATTGTTTACTGTAGCCCATTGATATTTAAATGGAAAATTAGTTACAGGCAAACTTCAATCCAGTTTTGCTAATAGTAGGTACTTGATTATGCATGTTTAAGCGAGCATGTAAACAAAGTTTCTATAAAATAAACGAGCCATTTTATTTTCCTGTTCCCTTTTAAGCAAGAAAGATCCGATTGCAAAACATTTTGCTCTTTACTCCTTTTCAGATATTTACTTGTAAACTTTGTCATGTAAAGAAAACACTGCTGATCTACTTATTTATTTTATTTTTAATACATTTCACCTGCAGATGTGTTATCTTTCTTTGTGTTGTTAAAATTAATGCTGAAACTTTTATGAAGATTTATAACTTTGTATGAAGTTTAAATCAATTGAGAGATATTCAAACCATGTGTAGCTTTTCTATGTGCCCATTTCGAAGAATTTGTACACATTACCATTCCAGTTCTATAGGCAGTTATAAATGCCTATTCAATGCATTTTAAATTAAATCATACCAAAATAATAGAAGATTCTCCATTTGAAATATAAATTTATAAAATTTTGTTTAAATTGTTATTTAAGTGCATTTCTTTTACAAGTATAGCTACAGATTTATCTTGCAGCATAGATCATCAGTTTAAATGTACCTATTTATCTATTAAAGTAAAAAAATTATTTATTAATTGATTTTTTTTTTCAAAAAGCATTTACTTATTATTCTTACTATTTTTGAAAATAGAATTCATTATCAAAAAATAAAATTCTCTGTGGAAGATTCTTTGATTTGAATCTATATGTTTGAGTGTATATTAAAGTTTTAGACAAATCATGAATTCAGGATATATATAAATTTAGTGGTCAAAATGGTATGTTAGAAGTAATGAAACTATAGTAGGCCCTAGTTTTGTCATTGCTTGTTGTGTAATATGTTATTTTTTGGAAAATATAATTTTGCGAGTAATGTAATAAAAAAAACTAGTTTGTAAGGAGCATCAATATTATTTTTGACGTTACATCCAGAAATTGTATATATCAATCAGTACGAAGCAGGGCCGTAGCGACCGCCCCCCATACCCCCATTTGGGGGGGGGCTGAGCAAAGTCAGGGGCCTAGTAGTGAGCTATTGTACCTTTCAGCCAATTTTTTTTTTTTTTTTTTTTTTTTTTTTTAACTTTTTAAATTATTTTTTTTATGAATTTTTAATAATATTTTATTTTGTTTTATAGAAATTCATTTTTTTTTTTGTCAAAGATCTTGATTAGATTTAGAAATAGAAAACAGATATGTGCTTTTCTTCTATATCCACCATTTTTTATAAAAGTTTTTGAAGGCTGTAAGTTCTACTTAAAAAATAAAATGGCATTTTAGTATTTTTGGGGCGCACCTATCAATGGGCGAAAAAGGTGAAACCAAAGGTTCAAAACTTCTTTAATACTATTACTTCCATCAAACGAAACAGATATGCGCTTTTTTTCTACAGGAACCATTTTTTTAAAGGGGCCCAGATGAAAGAAATTTTGCAGGCTCTAGATTCTTTTTGAATTGTCTTTTTTAGGGCCCCCTATATAAATGCAAAAAAGTTGGAGCCCAAGATTCAAAACTTTTAAGCCCATTTTTTGATCCAAATTTTTTAAAAATATGCTTTTAAAACTCACTTAGGAACCCAATAAGTTTCAAAACTTCGTTATACTATTACTTCCTTCAACCAAATGTGCTTCCTTTCTATAGTCATTATTCTTTTTAAAGGTTCCCAGATGAAAGAAATTTTGCACGCTCTTAATACTTTTTAAATTGTCTTTTTGGGGGCCCCCAATAAAAGTGAGGAAAAGTTGGAACTCAAGATTCAAAACTTTTAGGCCCCATTTTTATTATTCAAATGTTTTAAAAATATGCTTCTTAATATCATTGGGGGGCCCGACAAGGTTCAAAACTTTCTTAATACTATTACTTCTTTGACCAAAACAGATATGCACTTCCTTTCTATAGCCAGTATTCTCTTTAAAGGTTCCCAGATGAAAGAAAGTTTGAAGGTTCTGATTTCTTTTTGAATTTTCTTTTTTAGGGCCCCTTATAAACGGGATGAAAAGTTGGAGCCCAAGATTAAAAACTTTTAGGCCTCACTTTTTTATTCAAATGTTTAAAAAACATTTTTTTCAAACTCGTTGGGAGTCCCAATAAGTTTCAAAACTTCCTTAATACTATCAGTTCCTTCAAACAAATGTTCTTTCTTTCTATAACCAGCATTTTCTTTAAAGTTTCCCAGATGAAAGAAATTTTGCAGGCTCTAAATTCTTTGATTGTCTTTTTTAGGGCCCCCTATACAGGTGGGAAAAGTTGGAGCCTAAGATTCAAAACTTTTAGGTCCCATCTTTTTATTCAAATGTTTTAAAAATATGCTTTTTAATCTCGTTGGGGGGCCCCAATAAGGTTCAAAGCTCTTTTAATACTATTACTTCTTTTGACCAAAACATATATGTGCTTTCTTTCTATAGCCAGTAGTCTCTTTAAAGGTGACCAGATGAAAGAAATTTTGCAGGCTCTAAATACTTTTTTAATTAACTTTTTTGGGGCCCCCTATAAAAGTGAGGAAAAGTTGGAACTCAAGATTCAAAACTTTTAGGCCCAATTTTTATTATTCAAATGGTTTAAAAATGTGCTTTTTAATATCGTTGGGGTCTCCAACAAGGTTCAAAGCTTTCTTAATACTATTACTTCTTTTGACCAAAACAGACATGCCCTTTTTTTCTATAGCTACCATACTTTTTAAAGGTGCCCAGATGAAAGGAATTTTGCAGGCTCTAAATTCTTTTTGAATTGTCTTTTTTAGGGGCCCCTATAAACGGGAGGAAAAGTTGGAGCCCAAGATTCAAAACTTTTAGACCCCATTTTTATTATTCAAATGGTTTAAAAATGTGCTTTTTAATCTCGTTGGGGGCTCCAACAAGGTTCAAAACTTTCTTAATACTATTACTTCTTTTAACCAAAACAGACATGCCCTTTTTTTCTATAGCTACCATTCTTTTTAAAGGTGCCCAGATGAAAGAAGTTTAGCAGGCACTAAATACTTTATAAATTTTCTTTTTTGGGGCCGCTCCTTAAAAATGAGGAAAATTCGGAACTCAAGATTCAAAACTTTTAAGCCTCATTTTTTTTTTTTCAAATGTTCAAAAAATATATGCTTCTTAATCTCGTTGGGGACCCCAATAAGCGGGCATCTATGTGCATTGCATATGCCGCCTATCCACTTATGTTCGACCTGTTTCGTTTTGAACATTTCATTTCTCTTGTCTCGATAAATTACTTATGTTAACTATACATAAATTACATCGTGTATTTATTTAATCTACTAGCAGAGCTTCGCTAATTGCTTTTTTTAAAAAAGAACCCATTTTTTGGAGTTCTCCATTGGGGGCTTTCACTGCCTTTCGCAGCGTAAACCTTTTCCGGATATTCCCGCTCCGATCTTAAATCAAACAATCATTGAATTTTTCGATATTTGTCGAATTTCGATGATTTTTTCGATAAAAGTGATAGTGTCCAGATAAAAGTATACTTTTCCAGCATCGTAGCTCAAGTGCTACAGGAACAAATTTGTTATTTTTCCACTTCAGCTTAATTATGACAGCAGCAAAATCTACTGGATAATTCTTCGGTTTCAGAAAAAAAATGTCAAAAAACTCCGCAAAACGCGAAAAAAAAGTGTAAAAATCTTATAAAAAATTGGGCAAAAATTAAAAAATCGCTGAGAGAAAATTGATTATATCGAGCCAAAAGATTGTAACTGGAATGTGAAAAATTTGCCGTGAAAGACAAAAATATGTTAAAAATCACATAAAACGTTCCTAAAAAATTCAGAAATTTCTATGGACATATTTTCTATATTGAGCTAAAAGAATGAAACCTGATTCCTTTTAGGGATGTCAAAAATCCGTGCCGCAGATGGCAAAATTTTTACTATATTGGGATAAAAGATAGAAACTGGGTTCCTTTTACAGTGTCTCTCCAAGAAAAAAAAAAGAAAGAAAGAAAGAAATCAGTAAATTGAAGGATTTTTTCCGTAACTTTTTCTTTCATTCAAACACACACACAGAAAAAAGCTTTGATTTGATTTTCTCATTTTCCGCGAAAATATAGAAAACTCACCAATCTAACATAAAAATTACCTAACATCCTTACTAAATTTGAAGATGCATTTTTGTCAAATCAAATCACAGGAGTGTTCTGCCAACTTTGCTGCATTGTACTTTTCCCTATTAGAAACTGAACTTTTACGCATGACTTTTTCCTTCATAGTACGAAGAAGTCGCGAATAAAACATCAAAATTTCTAGAAATTTTCCTTTCTAAAGACGAAAGTTTCTTCAAATGTGAGATAAAATCTCTTCTAATCACGAGGTCTTAAAAAGGGGGAAAAAAACGTTCGTGAAAAATTCAAAAATCGCAAAGGACAAAATTTAGTACATCGGGCTAAAAGACTGAAACCTGATTCCTTTTACTAATGTCAAAAAATACGCGAAAAAAAGTTAAAAATCACATAAAAAATTCGCGAAATATTTAAAAATCGAAGAAGACTACTTTACTATATTCGGCTAAAATGGAAAGATGGATTGAAAATAGATTCCTTTTATGAATGTGGGGGAAAAAACACGAAGCTCGAAAAAATACAAAAAATATCGTAAAAAATTAAATGAAAAAAATTCGAATCAAAAAATTTAAAAACCTGTTTCGAGCAACTTCAGGCATACAGGTAACCTTCCTGTCAAATTTTGAAACAGAAAAACATTTTGTGAAACAGAACATCTTTTTGAAACAGAAAAACATCTTGTCAGACAAAGAAAAACTCTGGACAGACAAACGTCTGTCTTTATTATTAGCTACTAGGAAACCCGTCTTCGTTGCCCAAAGAAAGGTACCTTCTATACGAAGGTATTTTTTTTTCTTCTTAAATTTCAACTTGGGTGGCAATTTTAAACTGGAGAAAACCGGAATATATGAAAACAACATCCCAAAAATATTTTTTTCTTTTTTAATTAGTAAATCTGTACATATATATGTATTTAATAAAAGGCGCCAATCCGAGAGGGAAAAAAATTGTTATAAGTGAATATTTTCTGCTTAAAGAAAATCTGTCTGGGCCACGCGGATAGCATTGTCAAACTGAACAGAAAATTGAAAATACGAAAACGACTTCCATATTTTTTATTTATTTATTTTGTTTATGAACAATACTTAGCAATTCTACATTTGTAAAAGGAATTCAGTTTCAAACTTTTTTGCCAAATTTTGTCCTCTGCTGTTTTTAAAATTTTCGAGAATTTTTATGTGATTTTTAGCTTTTTTTTCACTTTTCTGGTAGTTTTTTTAATATTCGTAAAAAAAAAAAAAAAAAAAAAAAAAAAACGGTTTCAATCTTTTAACCCAATATGAGTAAAGTTTGATCTGTATAAACTTTGAAAATTTTTATGCAATTTTTGGCGTTCTTTCGCGTTTTTCGGCGATTTTTTTGACATTTTTTTCCTAAATGGAAGAATTCTCAGTTAAATTTTGCAAGTCCTTTGATTAAATTCACATTGTAAAAATATCAAATCTGTTCCTGCAGCAACGTGAACGAAATGTTGAAAATTTGAATTTAATCTGGATCTAAATAAAAAAATTACAATAATTCAAGGTTCGTATGATTCGAGATCGGAGCGGACATAGCCCCTATGGGTGTACGCCGTCGAAAGCAGTGCAGCCTAACTACAAATTCGTTCAATTTGAAGTTCATTTTGGAAAATTCGACCAGCGAAACTTCGCTGGTGTTGTTATACAATGGAACTCGGGTGGAAAATTAAATATAGATATTTCTCTAAAATCTTAGAGGGGGGGGGGGCGAAAAATATGTTTTGGGGGGGGGGGCCTCTGAAGACCTTGCTACGGCCCTGGTACGAAGTATACCAGTGGAGGTAAGCGCCTAGTGGATCAGCTGGTGCCGGGATAGAGACAGATCTTCAAATTTGAATGCTTTCAGAAAATCACAGGTGTGTAGTTTTATTGTATAATAAGTGACTACCATTAGTGATCGCCTGCAAGCAACTGGAATTTGTCTAGTGCCCTGCTACTTTTACAAGGATTGTGGATTCTTCTTTGCATCGGAAGATTTCAAAACAGAAGATTTTAAAAAAATCTGTGAGTATGACAGGACTCCCACTTCTATGTCAAAAGAGGAGACAATAAAGTAAGTTTATTAAAGTAACATCAAAAATAATATTTGTGCTCCCTACAAACTACTAGGTTTTTTTTTTAATTACATTACTCATTAAATTACATTTTCCCAAAATAACATGCTACACTACAAACTATGAGAACACAATAAGAAAAGTAAGTACAAAAATTATTTAGCTGAAAACATTTTTAAATACACATAAGTAAAATTGTAAATATAATGTGAAATAAACATTTATATGTTTCAGTCTGGGGCATAAATAAAATCTGCTGCTAAGTAAAAAAAAGTGTGGGCCAGCTTTACTTATATCCTCATCTTGTTTGTTACCAGGATAATTGCACTATTTGATTTTATTTTATAAGATAAAAAAAAGGGGGTGGGGATACGTTTTTAGATAATAAAATTTTTAGAGGTTTTTTTTTTTTTTTTTTTAAGTAAAAAAGTTTTCTTAAAAGATGCAAAAAGGGTTTGTTGTTTATATTCATATGAGACTAAGTGTTTTTGAAAGTAAAATGAAAAAAAAAGCATTTTTAAAAGATAGAGAGTTTGTTATTTTAAGACGACAAAGTGTTTTTTTCCTTATGTTAATTATATTTATTGTCATCAAAGCAGTTACATGATACAGTTGGTATGATTTAAAATTAAGTATTGACCAAAACTGAAACTTGTTAAATTTTGACTCTTCGATTGCTTCTTAGTCTTATTGTTTTGTTAATAATTGTGAATGCAGAAAAAAAAGAAAAATTTAAATGAGACGTCTTTGTTTATGTTTAGGAAAATTTTAAAAATTAGATTGAAAACAGTGATTTATAAAGCATGTAACGTGCAAAAGAAGAAAAAAAACCTAAATAAACAAGCTGTCACATTGTATTAACCTAAATAAACAAATCGCCCGTTGCGTTTAAAAAATTAATGATAAGATAATCTTTCAAAATTTAAAATCATGACAGAAACATTTTTATAATAAGAGGTGGGTCTTTTATGTGTATAATAAACTTAATCTTTTGTAGAAAGATTTTAAAGTCCACCAGAACAATTTTAAGTATGTGCAGGTAGGACAAATTTCTGCAACTTTTAAAGGATTAATATAACTGTTTTTGTATTTAAATGTAGTTTTATTAAAGTCTTCTGACAGTTGATCGAATTTAGGCCTAATTTAAGTAGAAGCATGTGTCATTTTATGAATCATTGCTTTGGGATAAAATTCATTTATGAGATTTTTCTTAATGTTACAATGGCACAGATGTCATACACGCCCATATTGGCGCGATTTTTTTCTAACGCCAATGTCATATACGCAACGGGTGCTTAATTGGCACCAAGTCGTTATTTTGCTTGATATGGCAACCCGGATGTTGTTGTTTATGCTGTTGATGTTTTCGCCAAATTGCCGTCGGAAAACAATCGCGCCAATATGACATCTATATATATCTATATGACAGTATATGACATCTGTACCATTACAAATTATATACTATTTTAATAAATATATATAATCAGCTATTTTCAGTTTCCCATATTTGATTTTGAGTAGTACTTTAGTAAAAAATTAGCATTCATCGTTTAAATCAAATATTTATTTATTTTTGTATTATATTTTGCCTTTCATTTTTTTAAATATTAATATGTTTAGAGTGCTTTTATTTTTTTTAATATAATTATGCTTAAGATATTTTGATTTAAAATGTTGAGACTTGCCTTTTATGAATCTATTACTACTTTATCCTAAAACTTGTTGAAAATTTAATGTAAACAAAAGAACTGTTTTGCAGCATTGTTATTAAAATACCATGCAATAAACTTATTCCAATAAGCATTTTAATTGTTTTTCATAATTAGCATTCTGTAATAAATATCTTGATGGTACAATAGCATAACTATTTCGGTATTTGTCTAATGGTTTCAAACAAGTATACTTAAATTTCTTAGCTAGTTGGTTATTCATTTGTAAATAATATTTGCTCTTCAAAAATTAATTTCTGTGTATGTATGCATGTATTAGATTCTTTTCTCTCTTCTAATTTGCTAGTTGCTTTAGCTGCTACAGTTGATGATATTTTTGCATAAGAAATTTGTTTCGATGAATTGTATTTGATTAAAAGTGTATAAATAATATTTTTGTGTTCTTGTGGTATTCACTTTAAATATGCGTTGATAGATATGGCTGCAATGAAGTTGGGGTATCAAATTTCTCTTTTTTAACAAACGTTTAAAACTGTGTTCATTTTTATACAGGATATCTGTTATTATCGTTTACCAGCAGTTAATAACTGTTAGTTTTAGAAGTGTGGTTCCAGTTACAAAAATCTTTTAAATTTTGTTCTGCATCATATAAAAATTGATTAATGTTAAAATAATTAATTTTTAAATAGTTAAGAAATTGCAAATTTTATACAATGTCTGAGTCCCGTAAGTTTTATTTTGGAAACGTTTCTCCATGTTCTTAGTAAAACAGCAAAAAATTCTTCTATGATCAAAACGTACTGAGTTATGATACTTTGAATTTTGTGAATTTTCAACGTTTCAGTCACACTAAATGGGAAAAATGTGTTTTTAGTGCCAGAAAAAAACTGATGTTGTATGAAATCCAAAGCATCATAACTTGGTAAATTTTTGTCTCGCAAAAATTAAGTTTTTAACCACAAACGGATTTAATGGTGTGGATTCATTTCAATAGAAAACAGCAACTATAAATACTTAGTTTCAAAATTATTTCAAACATTTTGTCTAAATATCCTCTAATTAAAACATCCATTGACATCATATGCAGCGATTAGTTAAAACAAAAATAACAGGTTGTTGGAACTGTTACCTGTGCAAGTGTGAAACAATGGAACCTGTTAGCCAAAATTATTTCTATTTCCCATCTCTACTGTAATGCAGAATTTTCAAAATATTTAATAATCGTTTATTCTCTACAAAAAAATGTTGTTTTAAAGTAATTAAAGTTTTAACTGCAAAATAAAATAAACAAAGAAAAATGCCAATTTATTTAATATAGTAAGAAATATTTTGATTTGTATTTACTGTTTTTAAAAAATATAAAAGTATCCTATTGACTGTAGCCTGTTATTACAAAAAGAATTTCTGGCAGGTTCTGAAATTTTATTATTCATTTTAGATGTAACATAAACCAAAAATTTGGAATCAAAACTTTATGGTTATTAACCTGTTGCTTATATCAGTGTTATCGTAAAATCGCCCTCAGACCCAAAAGTATTTCAGGAACATTTCAGGCTCATAAGTATTTTGGAGTTTCATTTGCAAATTTTAATGTGTGATGACTTAATAATTTTTTTTTATAATTTTTCTTAATGATATATAATTTTTCTTAATTGTGTTATTTTGGAAGTAAAGGGTAAATAAAGAGGGATTAGATTAATAAAAAATAAATTTATTTTGTATTTCAAATGATACTTAATAGTGGACCATTGTGTTCCAGTGGGTGGGCCAGTGTATCCCGCTTCCGGGGCACACTGGCCCACTTTATGAACATATACAAATAATTATTTTTTGAAAAATCTATTTGAAACTATGTTCTAAAAAAAGTCTGAGGCATGTAAAAAAAAAAAAAAAAAAAAAAAATGTGAACTGCAAAATTGGTCTACTGTGCCCCAGTGTCTTCAATATGATGCACCTTGGGATACATCATACGCAAGATGTGCCTAGTGAACTTTTATTCGAAATATTTTACCAAAAAGATATTGTGTTTAAAACATTTTTAATTTAATCTACATAACATGTATTTATTAACAGTTATTATTTCTTCTTTTAGGAACTCATTGCGCTTAACAATGGCAAGGATTAGAAATTTAGAATTAAAAAATAAATAAAATAAAAAATGCAACAATTTATGCTGACAATATTCAGAAAGCTGCTGCAAAAATTTTATCAAGTGAATTGTCTTTTAGGAAAGCTGCTGCAGTTTACAATGTTAGTAATACCACTCTGAATTATCATATTAGTACTTTTTAAAAATGTGAATAGCCAAATTTTAACTTCTAGTATATATCAAAGATACAAAGTCGAAAAATATTCACCGATGATGAGGAAGGAAAGTTGGTAGACTACATTTTACAAGGAAATATCACTATGGGCAACAATTAGTGATTCGCATACCCTTGATTATGAATATACTTCAGCAAATAAAAAGAACATTCCTTCAAATTGGGAGCATAAAAAAAGAAAGAAAAGAAAACTGGAAAGGAATACAAAGGCCGCATATTCCATTGCATCCCTAAAATTTAGAAAATTTACATTAGTTATCTTTGTCAGTTTAAATAAATTTCTTTTCCTGAATAAACAATTCCGTGTATATTGTAATTCAATTATTGAACTTTTCACATCTATTTTTAACTGTCCCAAGATGTCCCACCAGATGGGACACCTTAGGGCAAAGCACAAATTCAATAAATATATTTTTTTAATTTTCCTATAATGGTTATAATATCAAAAGCTATTTAATACTGTAGGCAAAGGTTAAAAGGTTTCTTTAGATTGAAGATATCCTTTTCATCGAAGAGGAAATATATTATTTTTAGATAAAGAGTAAGTATTCTGTGCATAAAAAGTACAACATGTGACTACTTTTCCTAAAAATTAGTGTGCCAACTGAAAGATTAACTTGTACATAAAAGCAGGGCTTTTATTTCTGAAAAAATGTTTAGCGAACATTCAGTTTGACACAATAACATCATTTTAGAAGTCTGTCTTTGGATAACTTTGGTCCTGAGTACTATTTTAAAGATTTAAAAAAAAAAAAAAAGATCAAAATTTATAATATTTTACTATATAGAGGCAACCAAGATAATTGCCAAGTTATCTCATATATACAACCAATGATGTAGTCGTAAACAAACCAGGGGGTATACTCTCAAGGCAGAGAGTATACGCTATAGTATTTTAAAGAAACATAGAGTATACGGTATTCCTTAAAAAATTCTAGAAGGTATGCAGTGTATACCCGCCACTACAACCCTGTTTATAATAGTAAAATCTTATTTATGTTTTATGATATTTAAATTTTAAATGTAAATATAAGCTTGGCAAACTCGTAACTACAACCTTGGCGTAATTGCGAGGGCCGCTATAATGAGGAAATACCTTTTATTTTTATTTTCCTTCATATTCACAAAATGTTTAGGAGACCCCTCCCCCCCCCCCCCCCCTCACTTTGTATTTTTAAAAATAAGTATTGGCTGTATTTTCATTAAACCTATGATTTTGTTTTTTCTTTTTACTCTCTTTTATTGTATTTGCTTTAAGTATGTCAAGATGGGATTTTATAATTGTTTTTTTCAAAAGTGATGTACAGTCGTGGGAAAAAAAAGTAAACACCCCCTACTAACTCCTCAACAAATTATCGTAAAAGAAAGTTACTGGTACCAAACGATTGGAAATAAAGTCTACTTTTAAATGATGCATATAAAATTTGCTTAGGGGCCATCTACATATTAAAACGAATCCAAATTTCATTTTTTTTTCAATGACAATACCCAATTTTAACGAGATATTTCAAATCTTCGGTTCAAACTATGCCTAGACACCAAATTTCAAGTCATTTGAATGATAAGTTTTTGAATTATAAACATTCAAAATTTAGTGCTTCTAATGTTAAATTACATTTTCATATTTTTATTTTTATCTCCAGAAATTATGCTCCTAATGTGCTATTTTTTTGTGTAGCAATAATACTAATATACCCAAACATAAATACGCCGAATTTGCAATTTTTATAATTTTATGATATGAATTATGAAATTAATATTCGAAAAAATTATGAATTGCAACCTATAATTTTTTTGATGGATTTAGATTTATTAAGTCCTGCTTGAAAGGAAATCCAAAATTTCACATTTTTCTTCCAAGTAGTTTTCAAATTATGCTTAAAAAACGGCAAAATGATGGTTTAAGAGGCCGTCTATAATGGAAGTGACTAGATATTTTGAAATTTCTTCTGCTGTCCTGTAATCTAGCAGGCTTCATTGACTTCTTAAGCTGCCTTGATCAAGATGGGGGCTCTCTCGGTTAAAAATCGAGTTCCGAACTTCAATTTGGATACAGCCCTTAAAATACGCACGTTTTAAAATAATTAATTTCTCAGAAACTTATGGTACGAATTGCATAAAAATTTGTTTTTAGGCTAATTGAAGGGTGTAGAGTTCATTTATGCTGTCAGAATTGTGTACTGCTATTGAAAAAAACAAAGTTATGATTCGTTTTGATATGTAGATGGCCCCCTAAGCAAAATTTATCTATATCATTTAAAAGTAGACTTTATTTCCAATCGTTCGGTACCAGTAACTTTCTTCTACGATAATTTGTTAAGGAGTTAGTAGGGGGATGTTTACTTTTTTTTTCCCACTACTGTACACCTGCGTGCTTCTGTTGACAATAAATATTAATATTTTTAGGAATTTAACTATAAAGTAATAAATGAATTTTAAGGCATGTATTATTTTAGCCACAGTAATAAACCTTTAGTGGGGAAAAACAATCAAAACTTTCGATTATTTTTATGCAAAATATTTACTATTAAACATGACAAGTGCAGCCAACAATTATTTGTTTATAATGGAGGATATTCCAAATTTGGGTTCGAGGCTGAAAAAAGTCACGTGATACCGGTAATTTACCCAAGGAACTTCTAACTGATAAGAAGGGAAGATACTACTGTTTTGCCTCATGAACTGTTTCATTGGCTAGCGGCAGTGGTGTAGTCGTAAAAAAAACAGAGGGTATACTCTCTAAGCAGAGGGTATACGCTCAAGGCAGAGCGTATACCCTAGAGTGTATATACTATAGCTTTCTTGAGAAACAGAGGGTATACGGTGTTCCTTAAAAAAATCCAGAGGGTATACGGCGTATACCCCCGTATACCCTCCACTACATCCCTGGCTAGCGGGGATTTACATCATACGTCTGCGGAGCCTTCCCTTCTCTACGCTAGAAGTTTTTACCTTTATCACGTGATCAAAACGGAGATGGAATATCCTCCATTGACAGCTGATCGATCGATTGATTATCAGAGCTTAGGCTCGATATAGAAGCCGTAAAGTAGACGCTTGCGCAGTAAAAACTTGTCTTTGATTGGTTGGCGTAAGGGTTTATGTGTAACCAGTGAAAGGGCTCTTAGGTTAAGGTTTTGGATCGCTAGGGTTTTTTAGGTCGTTACGACGACCAGTGAAAACGCACCTTTTGATATCCATGGAGAAAAGAGATAGATGGAAATGCAGTAAGGTGGCTGAGGGGGGGTACCCTAAAATACGCTACAGTAGGTCCAAACACAAGCACGTTCTTTTACGAAAAAAAGAAGAAAACTTTTAATAATACAGTTTTTAATTCATAATACAATAAAATGCTTTAGAATGCTTAAAAATAAGCAGATCACTTTCATTTAGCGAAAAAAATGCACGGGTCAAAAAAAATGCATGTCAAAGAATTCGGTTCCTGTTCCAGGTAGTGATGGGCGATAACGAGATGTTTTTCTCGATTTTCTCGATTGTATGGACATCTCGATATTTTTCGATTGTATAAATTTTTTCTCGATGACTACAGTTTGCAAATTTCTTTTATAAATCATATATTATGTATTATATACGTCATACATTTATCAAGAATAGTCTGCGGGTGAACTGGAATGAGTCGATGTTAATAAAGACTAGGTGACTTCGACCGCTAGCGGGCCCCTCCTTTAATTGGGGCACCTAATTTATACGTAATCTTGTAATATGAAATCACGAACAGGTTACCCGCTATATACGGCACTGATATATGATAGCAGGCGGGTGTGGTGTGCACGCACTACAAAATCTTGTAAAAAATATAATATCGAAACGAATGAACGTCGGACCAGATCTCTTGGGGGAGGGGTCAAAGCGAGCGGAGGGGCACAGCAGCTGCATAATATGATTAAGTCGTCACAGGTCTTTAGGCCTTTCCAACCATATGTCACATGAGAAGTCTGGATCTGAATTTATAAAAATGCCCTCCCCGTGGGGGGGGGAGGGGTGCGGGAGGTGGATAACATGAGTAAGTGGTCATAAGCGTTTCCAACAATATGTCACATGAGGGGTCTCGGCTAAATTTAGAAAAACACCCCCGTGGGGGAAAAGTGGGGGGGGGTCACCGGAGGTGCATTACATCAATAAGTAGTCACAGACCTTTCCAACGATATCTCACATGTGGGGTCTTGGCTAAATTTGGAAAAGTGTCCCCCTCGGGGGGGGGTTCAAAATGGGGGGATGGACACCGGAGGAGCATAACATCAATAAGTAGTCACAGACCTTTCCAACGATATCTCACATGAGGGGTCTTGGTTAAATTTGAAAAAGTGTCCCCCGGGAGAGGCAAATTGGGGGAGACTGTCACCGGAGGTGCATAACATCAATAAATAGTCACAGACCTTTCCAACGATATCTCACATGAGGGGTCTTGGCTAAATTTGGAAAAGTGCCCCCCGGGGGAATGCAAAGTGGTGGTGGGGACACCGCAGGTACATAACATCAATAAGTAGTCACAGACCTTTCCAACGATATCTCACACGAGGTGTCTTGACTAAATTTGAAAAAGTGTCCCCCAGGGGGGCAAAGAGTGAGGGGACTGTCACCGGAAGTTCATAACATCAATAAGTAGTCACAGACCTTTTCAACGATATCTCATAAGAGGGGTACTGACTAAATTTGGAAAAGTGTCCTCCGGGGGGGGGAAGTGGGGGGGGGGCGGCCACCGGAAGTGCATAGCACTAATAAGTAGTCACAAACCTTTCTAACGTTATGTCACATGAGGGGTCTTGGCTAAATTTGGAAAAGTGTCCTGAAATTTCATATATTATAAATAATATTTAGCGGAGGGCTCCATAAAAAAATCCGATCTAAAATGATAAGAGCGGAAAAAACTACCCTCGCAGTGGGGGCCAAATTGGGGAGGGGAGGAAGAAAGTCTCATAATATGAAAGAGTCATACGAGAGCTTACCGATGACATATCACATGACTGGTCCAAAAAAAGTTTGAAAATTGCTCCCCCTCTCTCCCCCCGTGGGCCCACTCTTTCACCCCGGAATTCACACAGCCGCCACTTTAAAATTTTTATGTTCAATAAATAATATTTACCGGAAGACTGCATAAAAAACCCATATTTAAAGTGATATTTAAATTTATTATAGAAATCGGCTACGGTTTTAAAAATTTGTTCGCCCCTTCCCACCCCCCTTTGGGCGAAGAAAGGTTCATAGTATGAAAGAGTGGTCAAAGGGCTTTTCGATTATATGCCACAGGAAGGCTTCGGTAAAATTTTTAAAATTGCACCCCATGAGTGCACTCTCACGTCCTCCTCCATCGAAATCACCCGACCCACCTTCCTCTTTGAAAATTTTATATTTAATAAATAATTTTTATCGGAGGGTTCCAGGTATGTGACATCTTGGTAGGGCTAAAATAAGAGAAACTTTGAAAATTAGGGCTTCATTTCACAGCTCATTGTCATGCCTTTTTCTCTATCTCGTCCCTTGGTACTCTCGATAAATTTTCTTACTTTTCTTCTCTGCCGAGGACGAGAGAAATCCTCGAAAAGCTTCTCATAGCGAAATGTTGAAAAGCGCGAGAGAAATCCTCGAAAGGCTTTTCATTGGGAGATTTCGAAAAGGACGAGAGTAACAAGCGAGAGGCTTCCCATCGAGAAAGGTTGAAAAGGGCGAGAGGACACTCTCGAGAGACTTCCCATCCCGAAAGGTTTAAAACCGCGAGAGAACCAACCATCGAGCAGATTCCCATCTGGAAGCGTCGAAATGCTGGAAAAATCATCGAGATGAGATTTGCCGAAATGCGAGATGGAAATGAAGCTTTCAGAGTCGAACTTACCGCATTTCTGGTTTAAGTCATAATTTCTCAAAGGAGTCCATCTGCTTATCCAATCTCTTTTTAAAGCTCACAGGCTATCTAAGCCTGAGAGCTAATGTACCCGTCGGTGTGTATGCATGTACTGTACGTACGTATGTATGTACGTAACGCGATAACTCTTGATTAAAATGTACGATTTGCTTCAACTTTTTTTATGTTCATTCTGATAAGGCGTTCCGCTGTTTAGTTTTGACGGTTCATTGGTTAAGGATAAAGGGAGAGAGGGGGGCTGGTCCCCCCTCTCCTTAATTTAGATAAATAGATTTTTCATGCAGAATTCTTCGATTTGCTCCAAATTTCGTATACCAGTTTATTATGTTAAGGAGCTTCCCTGATTAAACTTGGAGGTTCATTAGTTAAGTATGAAGGGGGGAAAGGGGGGTAGACCCCTCCTTAATTTAGATAAATGGGTTTTTCATGCAGAATTATTCGATTTGCTCCAAATTTGGTATACTGGTTCATTATGTTAAGAAGTTGCCTTGATTATATTTGGAGGTTTACGGGTTAAGTATAAAGGGGGAGAAGGGGGCTAGACCCCCCCCCCTTAATTTAGATAAATGGGCTTTTCATGCAGAATTATTTGATTTGCTCATAATTTGGTATACCGGTTTATTATGTTAAGGAGCTTCCCTGATTAAACTTGGAAGTTCATTGGTTAAGGATAAAGGGGGAGAAGGGGGGCTGGTCCACCCCCCCCTTAATTTAGATAAATGGGTTTTTCATGCAGAATTATTCGATTTGTTCCAAATTTGGTATACCGGTTTATTACGTTAAGAAGTTGCCTTGATTAGATTTGGAGGTTTACGGGTTAAGTATAAAGGGGGAGAAGGGGGCTGGTCCCCCCTTAATTTAGATAAATGGGCTTTTCATGCAGAATTATTTGATTTGCTCCAAATTTGGTATACCGGTTTATTATGTTAAGGAGCTTCCCTGATTAAATTTGGACGTTCATTGGTTAAGGATAAAGGGGGAGAAGAGGGGCTGGTCCCCCACTTAATTTAGATAAATGGGTTTTTCGTGCAGAATTACTCGATTTGTTCCAAATTTGGTATACCGGTTTATTATGTAAAGGAGCTTCCCTGATTAAACTTGGAGGTTCATTAGTAAAGTATAAAGGGGGGAAAGGGGGGTAGACCCCCTCCTTAATTTAGATAAATGGGTTTTTCATGCAGAATTATTCGATTTGCTCCAAATTTGGGATACCGGTTTATTATGTTAAGAAGCTGCCTTGATTAGATTTGGAGGTTTATGGGTTAAGTATAAAGGGGAGGGGCTAGTCTCCCCTTAATTTAGATAAAAGGGTTTTTCATGCAGAATTATTGGATTTGCTTCAAATTTAATATACCGATTTATTCCGATATGGCGCTTCCTTCATTAGATTTGGAGGTTCATTGGTTAAGTATACAAGGGCGAAAAGGGGGCAAGTCCCCTCCCCCTAATTTAGATAAATGGATTTTCTTAGAGAATTATTTAATTTACTTTAATTTTTTTTCTATGTTTGTTCTGATAAGGAGCTTTCCTGATTAGATTTGAAGGTTCATTAGTTAAGTATAAAAGGGTTAAAGGGGTTAGACCACCCTTAATTTAGCGATATGTTTCTTTTTTTCATGCAGAATTATCTGATTTGCTTTAAATTTGATATACTGATTTATTATAGTTAAGGAGTTTCCTTGATTAGATTTGGAGGTTCATTGGTTAAGTATAAAAGGGGCAAACGAGGGATATTTCCCTTCATTTATTTTTTGAGGGACATTATTCTTTGAAATAACAGTATAATATACAGTTAGTGTTAATAACCTGTGAGCTCAATGCCATCAGTTTAACTTTCACTTATCATTTTATTTCAATTAACCGATGTGGGTTATGAAGCATAGTAGTTTATGTATTCAGTTCTGTATAGTCCTAGTTTTAAACTTTACTGTTAAATTTAGTGTCATTTTGCCCCGAATTTTCAATGTTTCTCTTATTTTAGCTCTGCCAAGCTGCCCCATACCTGGAGACTCAGATAAATACTATTTATTAAATATAAAAAGTTCAAAGAGGAAGGTGAGTGAATTCTGGGGTGTGCGAGAGTGACAAAGGGAAGGAGGGGGGGGGGCGGGTAATTTTCAAACTTTTACCAAACCTCTCCTTGACATATCATCGGAAAGTCCTTTCACCACTCTTTCATATTATGAACCTTTCTCCTCCCAGAGTTGAATTCCGGAAGGGGTTCGGGGTGGGAGGGGGGGGAGCGGTGCGGGGGTGACTTTTTTTTTAATTGTAGAGATTTCTACAATAAATATCATTAAATGAGGTTTTTTAATGGAGCTCTCCGATAAATATTATTTATTAAATATAAAATTTTAAAAGTGGGGCTGCGTGATTTCCGGGTATATTCTAGGATAAAAGAGGGAACCCACGTGGGAGGGGTAGATTTCAAACTTTTTTTGGACCAGTCATTTGATCTATCATCGGAAAGTTTTCGGTTATCATCGCAAAGTTACTCTTTCATATTATGAACCTTTCTTCTTCCTTCCTTAGTTTGGCGGCCCGAGAGAGGCACTTTTCGAACTTTTTTGAAATCGTACCGTTTTTAAACATTTTAGATCGGATTTTTTTTACGGAGCCCTCCGATAAATAATTTTTAATATATGAAAATTTCAAAGAGAAGGATGGGCAGGGTATATTTCGGGGGGGGGGGGGGTGCACGATAATTGGAATTCTGGGAGTTGGGACTCTTTTCTATCTTTTGCCGACACCCCTCATGTGATATATCATTGGAAAGCTCTGTGACTACTATTTCATTTTATATATCGCCCGCGCCCCTCCCCTTACTTTGCCCCCGAGCGGGGGCACTTTACTAAATTTAGCCGACACCCCTCATGTGCCATAACGTTGGAAAGTCCTGTGACCACTTATTCATATTATGCACTTTCCTTGCCCCTCCTCCTACTTTGCTCCCCGCGGGAGTTCGTTTAATGTATTCCAGTCGAAGACTTTATAAAAATGGGGAAATTAAAGATCCAATCTCAAATGACGTAGAAAAATCAATAAAAAATTTTGATCCCTTTTATCATCCTTTAGTTCATATTTCTGCCACTAGGGGGTGCTTTTGATTCTTATTTCTTTGGCCATTTTGGTGCTAATTGCCGAAAAATTCTAATTTTTGATACTTAAACTCCCCTTACCGCTTCATAGCTACTCGCGTTTTTTCAGCTTTTTTCAACCAGGGGGCACCCTTACAAGACTTTTCCAGTCTTATGGCTCCTTTATAGTTTCCCTTTGGTTTGTTGTTTTTTTATTCCATCTGTTTTCAGTTACCCTATATTTAATAAAATCTGCCTTATATATATGTAAAAACAATGATTTCAATAATCGATTCTAGAACATCTCCTTTGTAGATTCTCGAAAGTAATCGATGACTGCATCGATTGTGTATTTTACGATAACGATTTTTTTCGATTGGTAAATTTTCGAGAATCGCCCATCACTAAGCCCTATCACTACTATGAAATTGTCGGTCAGAATAATAGCTAAGTTTTCCAATAACTGTTTTTAGCTTTTCTCGTTATAATCGATTGTAAAACATCTCGATTGTAGATTCTATGAATTAATCGATGGCTGTATCGATTGTGATTTTTTACGATGACGATTTTTCTCGATTGTTGAATTCTCGAGAATCGCCCATCACTAGTTCCAGGTACTTGTTTTGTTTGGGCCTTCTTGGACGTTTATAAATCTGAGCGATAAATGGTTTCACATTTCAAACCTTTTTTACGGCATACTGCAGCTCTATCTCTTTCCTCCATGAATGATACCGAAATGCCCTTTTACACTGTTCAGCTAACCAACCAACTGTTTACTTGCGTATGTAAACAAAATTTGGGATCAGAGTGAAATTATTTCTCGGTTTTCGTTCAGCCAAAATCAACTAAAGACGAAAAAAGAATAAAATGGGATTGTGTGTATAGTTCAGGTCATAAATTATAGATTAACGAAATATTGAAGATAAAAGTTTTCCTTTAAATTCCTATCTTTTCAGTGCAGCAATTTTTTTAAATTTGATTGAATTTCGTCCAACGAGTTTGCTAGAATTCAAGATTTAAGTTTTAACAAGAATTAAAAATCAGCTGTGCGATTTTTCTACGCTTTTTTTCTTCAGATTAATTTTATTCTATCTAATATGAACTATTTACATTTGTTCTGGATTTTTGCTTGTATCCATTTTAGCAAAGGGATTCAGGTATCTTACTGAGCTTTATTTTTAAAATAAGAATGTTATTTGTCACTTTGACTAAATCTTAATTTTTTAATATTATTCGCGCAATATCTACAAATTGATCCCCGGAGTAAAAAATAAATAAAAGCATGCTTACCGTATAAATATCTGTGTTCTGATTAAAAATTGTGAAATTTAATGATGTTTATTTTGATGTGTTATTATCCCAGAGTCCGCCATCTTGGATTTTTTTCTTGCATGAAAACTCCTTTTTCGCCAAGTAGTAATGTCGCTAATGGTTAAATATTGTTGATAGGTTAATATAATATTGAAAAAATATAGATATAATATAATGATTATAACTATTAATAAAAAAAGTAATTTTTAATTCAAGCCAAGAAAAAAATCCAAGATGGCAGATCCCGGGATAATAACACATCTGTTCCTTGATTTGTACTTATAGTTTTAAATTTTGTTGTAAGAGTTAAAAGGAATACTCAATAAAAATGTCTAAAATGCTTACAAGATGAAATAACTGAAAAAGTGGCTGTTAAAGAATTATCTGCCAGCGGCCACCAGAGTAAAATTTTCTTGCTTGCCAGCAATGATTCCACTCTTGCTGGTTACAATAAATATGTTAATATTAACACATTTATTTTTGCAAATTAATTTTACATTAATACTACTAATTAAAATTTTAACAAAAGTTTATTGTTCAGCACTTTAAAATAAGTGTCCATTAATAATATTGCTACCACTGGTCACTAATGAAATTTCCCAGTTTTGCCATTTACTGCCTTACCAAGAACTGGAAACAAAAAATTAGAGATGTAATGGTACTTGCATATTATACGAGACAGATCATATTCACCGCACCAACAATGGTGCCAAAAATATTAATAGTAACCCTTTTATTTACTATCTTCATTTTAAGTACATAATTAATATTATATAATTGCCGGAAGAAGTATTATACATATATAACTATATAATATGATATAGTATATAGATATATTATATTATATTCATTGATACAATATGATATTACAAAATGTTTGCTTTATATTCATTCTGGTGTGCATAACAAACTGCTGGAAATAAAATTACCATCATTCTTAATAATTCCTATTGCTAAAAGGCATCAATTTGATGTTACATTTACATATATATTAAATTTATACTAAATTACTGCTTTCTATTACTTTAGTTTGCTTTTATATTTATCCTTTTTAACAATTTTATGTGCTTATTAAATGTACATTTAATCATCATTTTGAACATGATTGGTGATTGGCAACGATAAACAAAATTAATGATTAAAAACCATTTTTGATGACCTATCCACCTGGCCTGGGTAATACGTAAGTAGTACAGATGAAATTGTCCTCTTAACTCTTTGAAGTAATATCTGTGAAGTTTCCTCTCTTTGTACAAACACTGCCATACAGAATTTATTGTAATGAGGCAAACCAATGTTTATATTGAAACTAAAGGCTTGAATTTGCTGTTCACAACACATTACATTATTTCTTGGCTTCACAGTTTCCACAAAACCGCCACCGATGTTATGGTTAAACTATGTGCTTTTTCCATGGTTAACTTTGCTTGGTTGTTTTGACAGAATTGTTACACCAACTGGAAAAACCTGAAAAAATCAGGGAATTCGGAAATTGGCCTAATAAGTCAGGGAAAAGACAGAAAATTTAACTAATAACTTTCAGGGAAAAAGTCAGAGAATTGATAAAATTACATAGTGATTGCTAAATAAGTAGTATACAGCTTTTTCTCATGATGGATGAGTAAAAACCTTCTATTGACTTGAGCACTGGTGCAGTGAAGTGGGGGTTTTAGGGGTTAAAACCCCTCCCAGAGCTAACATAATTAGTATGATTGCTACTTTAATGAATCAAAACCAAAGTTAATATTAAAACTTTTTGGCTTATTCGGAATCTGCGGTTTTGTTGAATAAAATTCTACGTAGGGGTGATTCTGTTCCAAATTTTCCAAAAATTAAAAAAAATATCGGTCATTAATCTGAAAATTCAGATATAAAAAATATCGAGAATTTTGACAAATGGTCGCCTAAAAAAATAAATGTTGTCAATCGTTTGCAGAAAAATCGCGAATTTCGTTAAAGAATTGCAGAAAAAATGCACATTTTGTTCAAGAAACGTGAAAAAAACCACAAATTGTGTCAGAAGATCGCAAAAAACAACAAATTTTGTCAAAAATCGCGAAAAACTGCAAATTTCGTCAAAATATCGTGAGAAACCTGCAAATTTCATCAAAAGGATGCCAAAAAAATGCATAGTTAGTGCCGGGAGTTGATTTCCCTCTCCCCCTTACTCCCCCTCTGCTGTAACTTTTCAGAAAATTTGTTGTGAATTTCAGATTTTTTTTTGTTTATTCAGAATCACCCCTGTTCTACTCAACAAAACTGATTCAAGTAAACGGTAAATATTGTATTTAAAACTTTGAAAACACACATTACAATCAACAGTTTTGTGAAAATTAGTCATTTGTTTTGAAAAAGGGCAGCTGTCACATTTTCGAGACGTCTTAGGCTAAAAGAGTGGTCATTTCCTGCCGCACGCTTGAGTATTATACGCTGGACAACAGTTTTTTAATTGCATTTCTGTCTGTATTCCATGCTCGAAACAATAATGGAGCATTTGGAATTTAAATTCCAGAGAAAAACATAAAACACATGCTTTCTAGATTTCTCAGTTTCAAACGCCCTTTTTGCGTTTTGCTCTCAGCTATCTCTAAGATCAAGATATGTGCATAAAAACTTTGAAAAAGTAAGAAATACAAAAACAACAGTACTATAAAGATATTAACATAAAAGCTGTTTTTGATTGTGATTTTACAGATTATTGCAATCAGTGTGTCTTTTGAACCATTTGTTTCAGGGTGAGGGTACATAAATTTAAAGATTGTTATTTAGTTGGTTATGTAACTTGAAATTGTCCCCAGAAGGTGTTGTTCTCGGGGAGATACCATAGAAAAGAATCACTGATTGCAATTGCATTGATGTATAGATACATGACTGTAAACAGGATTTTCAAAAGACAGACATTAGAAGGGAAACCTTTTCTTAGAATTACTAAAAATTAGTCTATATCTTACACACAAACTTAATCCATTTATCCAATGAAAAAAGTATGGTAGTAGCAAAACTCGCGGCTTTGATCACATAGTAATTGAAATATGCCTAAATAGTGGTATTTGTGGGCCTATTTTTTATCATACAAAATTATACTACTATAATTCAAAAGTTACTAACTAAGCCACAGTTTAACTAAACTTCATTATTACATAACATTAGGTGAAAATGTGACTTAATTTCATGAGACGAATTAAAACTAATTCTAAATAAATGATAATTTAGAATGTAATTTGAAGCTTTCACGCTCCTTCCAGTTTTCATTTGAAGTTTTGAATTTTTTAGAAACCATCCTTAGCAAACATTTACATCTTAAAAGTAACCAACATGATATATTCAAAGCTTCAAGTCCACCCCCAACATAAAATATAACTTATGTTGTAACAGGAATTGTCATCATCAATTTGTCAACATTATTTTTGAAATCTGTTTTATATTTCCTGAGATCCTATAAAAATCGTAATTTAGAAAGTTTTTAGAATACTCTCACTCATTTTAGCCTTTTAAATGTTGAATATTTTTGAAACTGTTCTTAGAGAGCATTAACATCTTATAAATATCTGTCATGTCAAATTTTAACTTTCCATCTTTTAACAAATCCACAGAAATCGAAATTTAGATAGTTTTTCAATCATTTCACGCATTTAAATTTCGATTTTCTTAAAAACTATTCTTACATCTTACTATTCTTACATTTACATCTTATAAGTAACTATCATGCCAAATTTACAGTTTCTAGCCTCTTCAGTATTGAAAAAAAAATCGCAATTTTAGAGTAATTTTTGCTTATGCAAACCCCTGGTGGCAGTGGCACCGACATAAAATATATAGCCCATATTCAAGCTGAAACTGCTACCATCAATTTGCAATCATTACATTTGGAATCCATTT
The DNA here is from genome assembly GCA_963932465.1 of Maratus speciosus. Taxonomy (NCBI): domain Eukaryota; kingdom Metazoa; phylum Arthropoda; class Arachnida; order Araneae; family Salticidae; genus Maratus; species Maratus speciosus. The sequence continues at coordinate 195,911,443 of OZ010800.1, read as the reverse complement.
GGTATTTCCTGAGATTTCATAGAAATCATAATTTAGAATATTTTCAGAACACTTCTTGCTCATTTTACCCTTTTAAATTTGGAATTTTAGAAACAGGCCGTAAAGATCATTTACATCTTATTCATACCTACTATGCCAAATTTCAAGTTTCTTTCTTTAACAATTCCATAGAAACCATAATTTAGAAAGTTTTTAGAACTCTTTTCGTGCATTTTTAACCCTTTTAAATTTCAATTTTTTTTACAATCAGTTCTTTGAGGGCATTTACATTTTATAAGTAACTACCGGGCCAAATTTAAAGTTTTTAGGACCTTCAGTAACACAAATATCGCATTTTTAGAACGTGATTTGCTCCTGCACCCCCTTGGGGGTAGTGCCACCGGCATAAAATGGAATGGCCTATGTTGAAACAAGGACTGTCACCATCAATTTGCCACCATTACTTTTGAAATTGGTTTAGTAGTTCCAGAAATTACTCCTTACAGACACACAAACTAACAAACAAACTTTGCTTCTTTATCATATTAATATAGAAGACTTCAAGTGGAATCCAGATATTTTTTGAGATCTCTAAGAATAATGAAGATATTTTAACAAAATTTTCAATAAATTTACATTGCTTTCCCTTTATGCGAAATTCGATGTCACTTAAAGTGCTGGTAGTGCATAGTAATTCAGTCAACTATACCGTGATGAATCTGTTAACTACATTCCAAAATATAGAATACCTACTTCAGCACTGTTTGGACATGGATAATTATAAATTCCACCAATTCTCGTGATATTATTACATTGACACAAAGCAAGGTAATTCTATCGAAAATTTTGCTGAAATTGCTTCATTATAACCCTTTCAGGGCCAAAGAATTTTCATTCCAAAAACGTTGAAAAAAATGAATGACACTGGAATTTACAAATTTATTTTTAAATAAGAAAGAGCTACATTTCACATATATAATAAACCTAAAAATTTTTCATTAAAATTCTGGTGCCACCGTAGTGTTTGGGAATTAAAATTATGTGGCTTCATAAACATACCTCCACAACCCAAAGGGTTAAACAAGAATTCGGAATCATCTTGGAGTGAAACCCTGTGTATTTTTTTCTGAAAAATTGGATTCCAATCACCAGATGCTTTCTGATGAACGATATGATTTTCGATACAAAAAATGTTTGTTGTACTGTGTTATTTCACCTTTTAATATTTGTCTATGATTTTTTTAAACACTTATAAATCTAGCAGGGTTTTGTGTAATTTCATTGATGCATTTTAAATTTTGTAATTCTAATATTGTAAACGATGTTTAAATGATCATAACCAGCGTATATCTGCTGATTCTAATATCCGAGAAAAAAAGCGTTATGATTTCATCCATTAGACTGCTTCAATTAACAAAAAACCGGCGACCACCGTTATCAACAGCTCAACCCCCCCCCCCCCCCCCCCCCCAGAGCCGAATTCTGACTGGCCACTGACTTAAGTGAGACTGAAGCGAATTATGATTGTTTGGCTGTTTTTCCATCAACATTCAAATATTCACCAAAACTCTAAAACAAATTTTTGATTGGTCGTTAGTTTATGCAATCTTAATACTCTTATGAATTAATTAGCAAATATCAATTTTTTGTCTCTTATTTTATAGCTTAATTATCTTTTGTTGTAAAAGTTATTTTTTCAATGTGTCTCCAACATTTGTAAACGATGAGGCGTAGAAATGTTTAAAGAAAGAGAAAATCATCTTTAATATGTGCATTTATTTTAACATACTATTTAAATTAATCATGAGTTTTAATTCCAGGCAAAGATCATTGAAAGATTTATGTCAACAATTCAGATAATTTTAAGTAATGATTGGATTTTAATCAGTTCTTGTAATCTTAATTGCATAATGATTTAATTTCATTGTCATTGCATTGCCACACTTAACTGTTCTGAAAAAGCAAAATTTCCAAAAAATTTATGAAATATATTTAACAAGAGACTGTGAATCTAATGATGTAACACGTGAAATTATTTTGGATTGGATTTTAAAATTTCCCATGGGGATCCCAACCATCATGTCCTAAATTTTAGTCGTCATTATAATAATGGGTAAAACATTAGACTCCCACAAAATCCACAGAGGTTGTATGGATTTTTAGATTTTCGCAGATTTCTGGTCATGGTTTCGTTTACATTTTTAAACAGTAATTTCAATGTAATAATGCAATTTGAAATTATAATGAATGCTTTCAATATAGTAAATAATTAAGTAAAGTAATAAACTAAAATAATAAAAGTAAGATAATTTTAAAAATGATTAAATTATTAAAAGTAAAGGTCGAGTAAATAATTAATAATGTATAATTAAATATGCATAATAAAGATACATGCATTTTTTCTTGAATTAGTCAATGGGAACTTTCCTCTTAAAGGTATACCCTATTAATTCACATCAAAAGCATAAAAGTAAGGAACTTTTATTTCATGTTTAGCCAGTCCTAAAAACCAAAAAAGTTTGATTATACATAAATATATTTGGTAAAAAGATTGCGATTACCATCAGCAATATCTTCATTTTTTCAGAAATAAATATATTTTATACATCCTTCATGGAAAAGCATGAGTTCAATAATATTAACGAGAATTACATATTAAAATACTTACAGAATCGATATAAAAATAAAAAAGTTTAATTTTGCCCTTGCGTCTGAATTGAAAGTTTCATTATTTACATTTGTGATGATATGCAGATTTGAGGGAGTCTACTGTAATCATTACAGTACTGGGAGTCATTTTTTCAGTCTCAAATGGCAATAAGGTTGTTATCAAAAGAAAGTACCTTTCTTTATATTTAAGAAATTATTTTGTTTTTTTAATAATTATGTAGTATTATTAAATATTTATTTACTTTTTTACTTAATTGTATGCATTTGTCTTTATATAAATGCCATTTAGCAGTTTGAATAATTGTTTTGAAGTCATATAAAAAACAAGTTGTGCAATTTGCAATTACCAATTATCATTTATTTTACTGCTAATAATTATCTTTTCTTGAAAAAATTATAATTTCTTCAACATATCTTTTAGGATCTGAGGCAATCTCTTCCGGATGATTATGTAAAGTCTATGATAAAACATCTAGAAGGTATTCTTTTAATACTATACAGTTATTTCTTCCTGCATTTCTAGATTTTAAAAAAATCCATCTGTTCAAAAAAGCCTGCCAAATTAAACAAAAAGTTGCCATTACCAATTTTATGCCAAAGTATTTCCAGTGTTGAACTGTCTTCACTCCAGGGGATAGCTACAAATATTTTTTCGGGTAGGGGAGGGAGGGAGAGAATTAAAAAATTTCCCATCTTGAAACAAATTGCTTTATTTTCCAACTGAAATGATATGGTCAAATGTGTGTTTATGATAATGATACTTATACATAAAAATCCTTTCAAAGAAAAATACTGGAACTAAAAACATAAAAATTATAATTATTGGTTTGTATAATGAAAGTTTAAGTATACTGCTTTCATTTAAATAATTAAAATCAAAAACTAGATTAATTTCTATTTTCCTATCTTGGAATCATTGAGTATGAAATTAATTAAGATACCCAATTGCTAAATGAATAGTTAAGGAAGCAATTTCAAACAATACAGTAAATGTAAGATTTAAACCTAGAAAAATTGCATGTATTTAGAGAAAACCAGCATTAGTTTAAGGTTTGCAAATTTTTTGTCTTCTATTATATACGAGTCGTAATCGCACTTCATATGAAAATACTGTCATGTTATTTTGAAAAAGGAACAAAGATTTGGTAGAAATAAAAGGAATAGATTAGCGACACTGTTGATGGACAACAGTCAGGAAATTCAGGTTATGATATATTTTCATAGCACAAAAACACAATAACAAACTGAGTCTGGCTACTTTTTGTACTTCTATTGATAATTATAACTTGTTTACTATTACAGAACTCAGAAAGGCAGTTAGAAAAACAATAAAAATTTCATATTTTTTTACTATTATTTTTTTTTAAAAAGAAAAAGTCTTTCAATAATGTATAATTTCTCAACTCTAAGCTCAAATTTCCCAAGTTCACATATATTGGAGAGGGAGGCTCCCCCCCCCCCCCACACACACACACACACAAAGAAAGAAAAAAAAAAACAAACTCAATTGTGACGCCTCTGCTTTTTGCTCGAATGGCAATTTTATAGAAATATTTTTTCTTCCCTATGAAATTCCTTTCAAAAAATAAAAGAAATCAACAAATATTTCTTTTCTTTAAATGATTCTATCTCTCACCAATTTCTTGACATTTTAGTTTACTGAAGAATAAAAACATCTCATTTCATATTACTTATGAATGTAAATTTAGCTCCTTGTAATTCTAGTATATAGCCTATATACTTGTAACTTTTAAATATATTTTTTTAATAATTTGGGTTTTTAGTAAAAAATGAGTGTTTATGTTAACTTTAACAAATTATTTATTAAATTTCATTAATAAATGACATGTATTTTGAATTTTCGTTAAAAATATTTTTTAGTAACATATCTTGAAAATTATTTGTTTCCCTTTCAATCTGTACAACAAACATGAATACAAATAACAGAGAACAAATTAGCAAAAAGAAATACATATACTATACTATACTATTTAGCAGTAATTGGCATTGATTGTAGCCAAGGCATTGTTAATATCACAGGTAATATTATCTAATTATATTACCTAATATTATATGTTGTTTGTTTTCTGTGTCTCTTTATCTTCAACACACTGCATTAGTAAGTTACTGAAGTTCATGAAATGAGCCGCCTGTGATTTTGTGATTGTTACGCAAGATCATAAATTTGAGCTATTTTCTAAAATTTTGATTGTTACACAAGATCATAAATTTGAGCTATTTTCTAAAATTTTGACAACATCCATTATTGATTTTTAATTAAACATTAGCTTGAAAGTCCCAACTTTCTATTTCAATCTATACAACATAAACACAAGTAACTGAGGAGAAACTAGCAAAAAAAAAAAGGAAAGAAAAGAAAGAAAGCAGCAGTCAGTTCATTGGCATAGATATTGTAACCAAGACTTTATTAATGTGACCTAATTGTTTATTTCTGTATATCTTTATCTTCAAGAGACTACTTTACTAAGTTCATGAAATAAGCCTGTGATTTTGTGACTGTTACACAAGCTCATAAATTTGAGCTGTTTTCTAAAATTTTGATAACATCCATTATTGGTTTTTAATAAAGCATTAGCTTAAAAGTTCCAACTTTCTATTTCAATCTATACAACAAACATAAACACAAGTAACAGAGGAAAAACTTGTAAAAAAAAAAAAAAAAAAAAAAAAAAGCAGCAGTCAGTTCATTGGCATTGATATTGTAGCTAAGACTTTATTAATTTAAACTTATTTTCTGTATCTCTTTACCTTCAACAGACTACTTTACAAAGTTACTGATGTTCATGAAATAAGTCTGTGATTTTGTAACTGTTACACAAGATCATAAGTATGTATTGTTTTCTAAACTTTTGACAACATATATAAATGCTCATTAGTCTTACATATTTCGAACATTAACTTGAAAATCCACATTTTACCTTTATTTTTTCCCCCTTGTCTAAGGATGCACCGAGTAGTGATTTTGGCCAAATACCAAATATTCGGCATACAGGTAAATCGAATTCTGAATATTTGTCTAGACGAATAGTAACTGTTAGGCTGAATAGTAGCTATTCGGCTGGTCGAATATTTTTATATTTCAAAGTTTAAAGGTATTAAAAAGTTAAATTTTAAAGCAATTTTACATAATATTTAACACAGATACTTTCATTTTGATAAACAAGAGCTTTTTACAAGTAAACTTTACACACGCACACACGTAAAAAAGTCTACTTTGAGTTATTATTTAAGAATAGGATAATTATAAAACTTTTTTAATTAATAAAGTTTCAAATTAAAAGGCTTTTTTCTGTGAATTAAAACAAATGAATAAATTTTTTTTATATTCTAAAACAAATATTTTAAAATCAAAGAGAAATTGTGAAAGAATTGGAAGAAAATTTTTACAGTCATATACTGTTTATTTATCAGGAAGAGATTAAAGGAAAAATAAATAATACAATCTATAAAAATGGTTGCACTCAGCAAGAATAACTTTTCTACTCCTTTTGATTTAGCAAAGAATTTTTTAAATGCATCAAAGATCATACAAAATGTAAACATACAGGTTATTTTTTAAATCTTGCAACAAATTTTCAAGGGAGATCATGTTGTCAAGACAAACATTTTTTGAACTATAAATAACATCTCAATACACACATTCAATCAAAAATATTGGATGTGTGACTACAAGCCAAAACTAAATTTTTGTTCTAAACGTTATTAATAATGCAGATATTATAGTGAGATTTATATCATATTAATTTTACTTGTATTAATTGCAGGGTTCTTTGATATATATCAATAGATATATATCTGATATTTTTAAAATATCAAAATTTTTGATATTTTCGGTATTTTCAAATTCTTGATATTTATTTTCAAAATATCAAGATGTTTGATATTTTCATTTTGTATATTTGATATTTATTTTCAAAATATCACCTTGCAAGACAATTTTGATATTTTCTTCATCTTCAGTCAAAACAAGTGTTAACCCCCTCACGGTTGCTCAATATTTGGAAAAACCATCAAAAAAGTACCTATTTTTTTATTACAGAAATTGAATAATTATATAGTTTCTAAATAAAATATGCAATTAGTTTTTTTAACCAAAAAATAAAGATGTTATAGAACAAATTCACATTTGTAGAAAAGCCATCATGCGAGAATTCTGTGTCTTAATGTTTGTTTTACACCATATAAATAATGCTAATAAGACCATTATTTTTCACATCTTAGATCTTTATTTATCATCATCACGCAAATTTTTACAAATAATATTTGAAATAATATATATGCATTAAATTTTGATTATTAATAATTTTTTTTAGTGTTTTTTTTTTTTATATTTCAAAACTTGCAATACAAATCCCAGCATTACAATCAGTGCCAAAAGCCAAACCATAGCGGTAATATTCAAAGACTTCACACGGAAATGCCAGTTAAATTTTTCTGGTTTCAGAAGTTTTTTACAGCAATTAAATCTCCAACCCGGAAATATGACGGGCACGAGAAATAACGAACGACACCTCAGCCTGTGATATTGACGGGAGCGAGAATTAAGGGGTTAATGAAATTTTCAACTGTATGACTGTGTCATGCTGTAGATTAAGAACTTTTATGTCTAAAGATGAAAATAAGGAATTTTGCTTAGTGGCCACTGGCCGGTAAGTTGATATTTATTAGTAGCCAGTTACTGGCTAGTGAGATTAATTTATTTAGCCGCCAGCAAGTACATTTATGTCACTGAATATTTAATTTTAAAATATATAAGTTTAGAGTAAATAAGTAATTTATGTAATAAATAAAAATATTTTAATTCATATTGTTTTGAATAAACTTGAGATACTAATTTCCAATCTATTTTAAATTAAGTTAACAGCAAAGTTATATGTAACATGCTTATGTAGCTAACTGCATAAGTCCACTATACTTACTTTTCAAAATTTAAAAAAAAAAAATCTGAAATTTATAGCAAATTTTCTGAAATGTAAGGTGGGGGGGGGGGCTGAGGGGGTCCTCTTCTGGCACTAATTATGCATTTTTTACAAGATACTTTAACAAAATTCGCGTTTTTCCGCGATCTATTGGCGATGTTTGTGTTTCTTCCGCGATCCTTTGATAAAATGTGCGTTCTTTTTCGCGATCTTTTGACAAAATTCGCACTTTTTTCGTAATTTTTTTATGAAATCCGCGTTCGTTTTCGCGATCTATTGACGATATTTGCGTCTTTTTCGCGATCTATTGACAATATTTGCGTTTTTTCGCAATCTATTGACGATATTTGCATTTTTTCGCGATCTATTGACGATATTTGCGTTTTTTTCGCGATCTATTAACGATATTTGCGTTTTTTTCGCGATCCATTCACAATGTTTGGTTTTTTTTTTCGCGATCCTTCGACGAAATTTACGTTTTCTTCCGCCATCTTTTGACGAAATGTGCGTTTTACATGATCTTTTGACGAAATTCTCGTTTTTTTCGCGATTCTTTGACAAAATTCGCGTTCTTTTTTTGCGATCTATTGACGATATTTGCGTTTTTTCCGCGATCCATTCACGATATCTACGTTTTATCCGCGATCACTTGACGAAAAGTGGGTTTCTGAGCGATTCTTTGACGAAATTAGCTTTTTCGCGATCTATTGGCGATATTTGATTATTTTCGCGATCTTTTGACAAAATTCGCTTGGGTTTTTTCAGCGGTTCTTAGACGAAATCCCTTTGGAAAATCCTGCATTTGGCCGGTACTTTCCATATTTTTAGTCGCCAGTTTTTCACGTTTAGGCGCCAAGTGACGACTGGCGAGTGCTTATTTTCATCTTTATGTCTGGCAGTGACTTTTTTAGGCAAAGAAGAAAACAAATATCTTTTCTAAGCTTTATGTTTGAAACTTTTATTTTTACCGACTTCAAAAAGGAGGAGGTTATCAATTCGACGCGTATGTATGTTTTTTTTTTTTTTTATGTATGTTCACCGATAGCTCCGGAACTTTTTGTCCGATTTATGTGATTTTTGTTTTAATCGAAAGAGGATACTCTCGAATTGGTACCACTTCCGTTTCATCGAAATTGGTTGAGTAGTTTTTTAGTAATTCAACAAAAACCAATAAAATGAAGGATTTCACCCAAATTATCTTTCATTGTTGTAACCGGTTTCTCAATCATAAGCATAAAACTATGTATTCATATACGTTAGCGCCAAGTTGTCGCAAAACTTGGCGCAGTTATGTGAATTGTCGCCAAATTTGGCGACCAAAATAAGTCGCCATAAATGAAGCCAACTTGGCTGTAACTGACTAATTTGGCGATATTCCCATTCAAATTCAGTAATGGATCTTCCCCAATCTGTTTCTTCGCATTTTCCAATCGACAGTCATATTTAAAATTCTCAATTGGCAATCGCATTCAAAATAGTAATTTAATATACATTAATTAAAGATGTACCATTATTTCAAATACTAAATAATACAGAAGCAAACTAACTTAATACAAAACAATAATTTCGTATACAATAGCTTAGCTTAATTAAACACATAACATCAGACTGGCGGCACATAATATATATATATATATATATATAATAGGTACTTCTTAGTTATCCCGTCGACCAAATTACTGTCGCCATATTGTAAGATTAATTGCCAATAATGGTTTGCCATTAATTAATTAATTGTAAGATTAAATGCCAATAATGGCCAATAAAACCATTAATTTGACGTATTATTTGTATTTTTATTAAAGTTTTACTAATTTATTTGTTCTTTCGTTATTTAAAATGAAAATTATGTCAATTTGTATAATTTGGCGAAATTGATCGACGGGATAACTAAGAAGTACCATAATATTATATACATACCTATATTATATTATACTAAACAGTTATATGTATGAATGCTTTTGATTGCCTTTAATATTTCCACTAAACAACATTAATGATAACTTTCCTGTATAGGGGCCTTGGAGAGAAAAAGAAAATTTCACGCATATTTTCTGACAACCTATTAACTGTCTCGGTACTACTAACTAAAAGTGCTAAACAACAAGATATAAATGTTAAGTAACTGGCATAAAAAAGTTCATCATTAAGAAATAAACACTGCTGATAGAAAAACGAACTAGGCGCCCATCAGGTTTATTGCCACTATACGTGGTGATTAGGTGGTCTCCCACGCCGATGCCAGGTATCAAACACGCTCATCTAGGGCAACCCGGAAGATAAGGGCCTGGTCATCGGTTAGAAAGTATGAAAAATAAGTCATTGGGTATCCCTTCTCTATTTCATAGAGCATTTTTAGTAAGCCGAAGAACTTTTTATTGTCAGTTTCCAAAGTTCGATATTTTTTCATGCGAGCAGCATCTCTTGTCGTTCTACCCATGTCCAAATAGAGAAACAAAAATATTTAATTAAAAAATAAAGCTATTAAATCTGAAGAAGAATGAATGTAACATATATATAAAGAATTTTCACAAAAAAACCTGTGTTATTAATGTACACACAAATCTGGACAAAAGTATTGACTTATCAAAATAACATCTTTAAAAGTCCGTAATTTCCTCCAAAAGAATTATGCAAAAATTGTAACTAAAAAAAAACTAAAAAGTGAAAAATAAACTTTTTTACCAAAAATAAAACCGACTTCAAAAACTACTACAAAGTAAAAAATAATTTTTTTACATAATATAGTTAATAAGAAATTAAATTAAGAGCATTGTATTTACCATGCGTATTATTATATTTATGTACATTAATTTGATTTTTTGGAGTCGATGCCAGCCAAGCCAAGTTCAAAATTAAAATTGCCTATCCAATACAAATCGTAACAAGATTCAGCAAAACCGTTTAGGAAAAAAATTCCATTCTCAATCAACTCTGACACCATCCTGCATTTGAAAATCTGTGTTTGGCTACGATTTTTTTACATAATAGCCTGTATAAACGCATTAATTTTACAATAACCCTTAATTTAGCACACATAATTACAACTAATATCACTTGAAAATACACGTTTATAAAATCAGATGAATTGTTTCAAAAATGGTAAAATTCAATTTTTTTAACTAAATAACAAATCGTAAAAAAACTCGTAGATATTTGGATGTGTGTCTGTTGGATAATTATACTTAACTTCGTTTGGCTGGCACCGACTCCAAAAAATCAAATTAATGTACATAAATATAATAATACACATGGTAAATACAATGCTCTTAATTTAATTTCTTATTATCTATATTATGTAAAAAAATTATTTTTTACTTTGTAGTAGTTTTTGAAGTCGGTTTTATTTTTGGTAAAAAAGTTTATTAAATGTAGAACTAATAATTATGCATGACAATTAATTCAGAGCAGCCATTGAAAGATAATCTAATTTAGATAATCATTTATATACAGCATTATTGGAAAAGTCTTAAAATAAGACAAGCTTATGTTTATGTTAAAATTCTTCAATTAAAAAAAAAGAACTATCTTGTATTTAAAATTTTGTTTTATAAAATATAAAACTTTCTTGATACTTGATACAAATTCTATAATTTATATATATATAAGTGTATAAAGCAAATTGTATCACTTTTCAATTAGTTGATCTCCAATTTTGTTCTAAGTGATGAAAAAGGAAAAGAGAAATGCATTTTCAGAATATTGTTTAAGTTTTCATGTTAAATGCAATACATTTTAGTTTCTAATTTATATTATGCTTCAAAATATTTGCTATCAGCAGTAAGTTGACTATTTTGAAAATATCAGATATACAGTATGGAACCATTTATCCGGAAACCAGTTAACCAGAAAACCAGTTATCCGGAATGATATTTCTGATAGACTGATTTCAGAATCTTTGCAGAAAAAGGTATAACACACTGCCAGTTTGACAGAGGCTCTGCTTAAACAATTGTATAATTTGATGACAACATCTGGTATTTGAAATAAAAACATATTTATTGTATTTTAAATGTTTTAATTTTCATGCAGAGGAAACAGAAGAATTTTTGTTCCTAAGGGATTCCCATAATTTTCCTTTTTAAAACTCTGGTTAACTTTTGATCTTTCTTGCATTGATATCCAAGTAATCTAATAATTTAATATCAGAAATAATGCCACAACCACATATATTCCACAAAACTTATCAAATGGATGCTGCTTTCATACACAACCAGTTAACCGGAAAAACCAGTTATCCAGAATACATCTGACCCCAAGCATTCCAGATAAATGGTTCTGTACTGTATATCAAAATATCATGATATTTACAAACCCTGATTAAATGTGATTATAGCATTGGGAAGAACTGAATTTTGACCAGTGACACAGTATAAGTATAGTCAACTGCATTCTGAATAAAGGAACGTCTAACTCAATGTTGTTTTGATATAAATGATAGCAATTTCCAGCACTTCTCCTCATGATATTGTATTTCACAGAAAACAAAGTAAACTCTGTTGAAAATATAGTTACAATATCTTCTTCATTGTTGTTAAAGTAACAAATGAAAATCCAAGTTTCATCTGAAGTGAGATGAGATACACTGTATTTTTTACAGAATAAGTAGATTGCGGTTCTTGTTTCCTGGACAAAAATTGACTGTCTGGATGTCTATTATCACCCCTAAAAGTTTTTTCCATTTTCTTTAGAAGCAACCTTTTTGCAGAAAAGCAAAAAACAAATTATTTACAGTACATTGTTCAGGAACATGCATTTGTACGTCATTAATTCCTATTTAGGTAATCATTAATGGTTAATTTTCTGAAGTGGCACTTATCCGAAAGCAAATAAATAATGTAAAATCTTTCTCTTTTATTTAATTATGATTCTGTTTCTAATTATTCTAAATGCTTTATAAATTAACAGTTAAAAGTAGAAGTTGTGTAATTTATTTTGTTTTTTTAATTTAAAGGTTTTTTTTTAAGCATAGGAGGAAAACTTGTCGTCACATGACAAGAACTGCTTATAACTTGATAAGTTATTTATATATCGAAAAATGGAAGGTGTTATTCGATTCCAAATCACTTCAATAGCCAGGCCTGCCAATTTTATGCCTTTACGTTTAAAAATGAGTCAGAAAGTTTCCATTGTTGAGCAGGGAATTTAAGAACCACCTTAAGAGATTTTTTGAAATGACATCTTTATCTCATTTTCTGTAAAAATAAACTTTTGTAGTTTTTTCCACAGAAGAACCTACAAAGTTCCTATAGAGATTATAAAAGAACTGGAGCGACACTCCAGTTCTTTTATAATTTTGTAATGGGCTTTCTATGGGACAGCTTTTGTACATATTACTGCTTTTTTAACAATGCTATTATATCCTCAAATTAAAACAACTATGCTAATATGAAAATCTGTTTGTTTGTTTTTTCATATTTTTAATGTATAATTTATATTTTAACAACTTCTAAGTTAATAGATATAGGTATTTATGCAAGTGTCTCACATAGGACATTTTTTCTGTTTTTCATGAAATAGCCCTGAAAATGGGCTTATTACTTAGGTCTAGGGTTTAAAATGTGGAGATTTTTAATGCATTTAAACAAAAATCTGCTGAATGACCTTCAATTCAAAATTCTAATTGTTGCCTACTGTTTGTAATAATTTGATTGTCTATCATTTGATTTGTTACGGAAATTGTGATTTCTTATTATTTTTTTTGCTTATCTAGATAAAGACAAAGAACAGAGGGAGAAAGAGAAATTCTGTAACAAAAGTAATATTTCGATTCAAGCCTCTACTCCAGGGTAAGTAAGCAAAAGTTAATATGCTTTTCAAATATGATTCATGTGTATCTCAATTAGAAAAAATAATTTTTTATTCTATTTATTTTATTTTATAGGTTGGTATTCATTGTTTTTTAAATACAGATAGCAAAATTATAATTATGTGTTGTTTCTGATGTCAGCATGCCTTTTCTAAATGCATGCAAAATGTCTACAGTGAATGAGGTACCATACAAAAAATATTTTAACAGGCTTTTGACATAGTTCACTTATATTTCGTGAAAACTCATTTCATTAAAAATTGCAGTTAATTAAAAATTAATGAAAAACCTGTCAGCAAATAATCTCAAAATTTGCTATGCAAAAGCCTCATACAGCCTGGGCCCCACTGGTATGTAATATACAAGTGAAGTCTAATTGTGCAGGTGAAATCTTACTTTATACATGGCTATTCATTTCTTTTTTTGGCGAGATAACAATACGAAAATATGCAAGATAAAGCTAAGCCTACTTTTTAAAATGATAATTAAGTGTAATTAAAGATTTATCTTTCATTCTAATTTATTTTTCCATGGCTTATACATGCATATACACCCAGTAGCGTGGGAAGAGAAGGGTTGTATGGCTAAATCCCAGGGTTGCAAAAAAGCCGACTAAAATTAAAAAAAGCCATTTGGTTTTAACTGGCTTTTTTTGGCCAAAATTGGCCTTTTTTGGCCATAATTGGCTTTTATGCAGTGAAACATTGTAATTATAAACTACACATTTTAAAGTGTTTTTAATTAGCTTTAATGACATTTATTTGATTTAGAATTTAATGTGTTACCCAATTTCTCAATAATGAAGACATCAATACTGGAATAGAGCTTAGGGCACAGATGTCGTATATGGGATGTCATATATGCACCATATTGGCGTGATTTTTTTCTGACGCCAATTTGGTGAAAACATAAACAAGATCTGGGTTACCATATCAAGCAAAATAACGACACTTTGGTGCCAGTTAAGTACCCGTTGCGTATATGACATTGGCGTCAGAAAAAAATCGCGCCAATATGGGGCATATATGACACCTGTGCCGAACTTAGATTGACCTGCTAGTGATTTGTAGTCAGAATTGCAAATATGTCCGCTAAATTTTAAAAGGGCCATACCAACTGCTTTATCTGGTTTACACTGACCATCCCCCCCCCCCCAATTTTTTTCATTTTTAATGCTTTATAAAATTAAAGAGGACAATGGTTACTTAGTTACATGTTTTATCATTAACTAATTTTAAGAGCTATTAAAATACGAGTCTTATTTTATTTCTCATAAACATTTAAAATCATATATAGTCATATAATAAAAATACCATTTCTCACTAAAAACAATATGAATAGCATATGCGTTATATGCGTAGCAACATGCTTTTCAAAATTTTATTTCAAGAAATTTTATTTAGAGAATTTTGTTGTTGTTGTAGTTTGTTTAATTGCTCTCTTTATTTTATACACTTATGTACCAAACTATTCTCAAATATTATATCTTTTCTAATTTCTCTTTTAGCATTTATAACTTAATCTCTCCATATGGATACATAAGAATGTTTCTATTTTGATGTGTTACATTTTGTCATTGTTTAATTAAAAATAATCTTTAAAATGATGTGGAGCTATTTAATATAGAATTTCAAAACACCAGTTTGGAGTCTAACTTATATTCTTTTCAATATTTATAATTTTTTTTTTCAGACATAATTGCCTTCACAGTTGCCTTCTAGCAGTTATAAAGACTTATTTATTTTACAAAATTTAATAAAAATTTATATTTTTAGTTGAAAATATTTATGTGTATTAAAAGTTAATTGATCCAAATTTAATACGAATTAGCTGTAAACCAACTTTTAAAAATAAAAGCCGGCTTTTTTTAAGAGGTTAAAACCAAAAAAAAGCCAGCCGGCTTTTTTTTGCCTGGCTAAAAGCCGGCAACCCTGCTAAATCCCCAGGGGTCCCAAGAAATATAGAGTACCTACTACTATAAGTTTTATACAGCTTTATGGAAAAAATATTTTTTCACAACTTTCAAAGTTTAAATCCTAATTTTGTGTAGAATTTTAATGAAAAAATACATTGCTCATAACTACCAATTTACAAGTTTATTTTGATTAACCACTTAACAGTTTGCCCCGAGATAAGTCGAGGGTAAAAGCACCGTTTCCCTGTACCTGTTACTAGTGAAGTGGTTAAAAAACAATCTATTTCAAAAGTGTTTTAGCATTTAGTTTGTATTTCACACATACATTTCCTATGCACAATTATTGTGGTTTTCATTCACTAGCAAAAATATACCAAAGATACCAACTCCAAATTTCAATGTGTTTTAACCTTAAGTGAGGGGAAAAAATGATAAAACTTTTATATTTTCACAATGTTGATGTCTAATAAAGTAAAGATTCAAAGAAAATTTCCATTACATTAGAAAATATTAAAAAATGAAAGTAAAGTTAATATTATTAAAATCAATTTTGATAGTTTCTTCTACTGTCACTTTCTCTCGGCATCTCTTTTTTTAATATTTTATTATTTTGCCTAATCTAAATTATTTTTAACTATTTTTTTTCCTTTTGCTATTTGGTGAGCTTTCCTCTAGTTTTAATGTACATGGAAATCAAGATATGCCAACGGCATATTTCTGTTAATTATATATGCTGTCCCGTTCTTTCTTTTTGTCATTTCTGGATAGGGGTTGATAATTTTTAAAGGACTTCTAATAATCTGAATGAAGAACAATTGCATTTTGCTGCAATACTAATTAACAGCAGGTGAACAATCTGTGAACAACAAACATGACTCATTCTTCCAAAAGTGTACTATAACAGTCACAAAGTCTTTTTCAGTATTTGACATGAATATTTTTGAATTAATTTATATTTTTTATTGAAAATGAAAGAAGACTAAATGTGTTGTGGGCATACATTTTTTATAGTTACTTTAATTTTTGTATTTTTCAGTACACAGTATGTGAGATGTCATCTCCGTGGGATGTCATAAAACCAATGTTGCTAAGGAAAATGTTTGATTACTTATTTAATTGAAAAAAAGTAGTTAAATAATATTGTTCTAGCTACTACCATCTGAAGAGCAAAGTAACTTAGTATAGTTAATTACTTTCTTTGTATTTTTGTTTGTTTTCTGCGTATGGAAAGCAGTGTACCACAATAAATTCTCACCTCTGTAAACAAAACATTAAGTTGCGTTTTCATGTTAATAGATGGCAAAATTATCATCACATTTTATTTCCCATGATGCTAAAGTTAGCCTTTATGTTTGCTGCTGTTAAAATTCTGATATAGAATTGCTCTTTAGTTACATATCTAATAAAGTGAATAGTTATTTATGCTTTGTCTCACTACACAAACATAACTGTAGCATAAAGCTCACCCCTGTGAATGATGTTAATTAAAATACTGTGTTTCTGACGAAAATAAGTATAATGTAGCATGGCCATTGATGATTTTTGCTTGAAGTAAGTCGTAAGTCTTTAAAAATGATAATATTTGTCTTGATAAACAAAATTTTTCTTTGGAAACATTTGTATTGAAAATGTACACTTTTGGAGGGAATGAATGAAAGAAATAGTTAAAAAAAGAATAAGGGATATCATGCGATATCAGAACGCAGTATTTTCATGTAAAGTTAGAATTATAAAGGTATATTATATCTTTTCTTTTTGTTTAATTTTGAAACCATAGTGACAACACCAAACAGAATGAAAGGAGAAGGGAGGTACTTTGTGTTTTATTCAATTAGTGTTTTTTTTTTTATTTGAACTTGCATTATTATGAAACAAATTTTTGCACTTTTAAGGATCATTTTTTTAATACATATTAATTTTTTGGATATAGAAAATAGTAAAGTTGAAAATGTATTATAAAGAAAAGTATGTATTGCCATTTAATGTCATATAATGATTTTATTCACATTGCCAGCTTATTAATAAATTGTTGAGAAAACAAAGTTAATTATAATATTAAATATTAATAAGGTTTCATCAGCGTACAGTTTATTGTACTTAAAAAAAAAAAAAAAAAAAAAAAAAAAAGAATATTTATGTGTGTGCACATCTATTTTATTTTTATTCTTTTTTATATTAGACTAGCAAACCCCGCGGCTTTGCTCATGTAATAGTTGAAATATGTCAAGTGATATTTGTATGTCTAATTTTTATTAGAAGAAATTATAATTTTAGGAATAATTCAAAAATTATTAATTAAGCCATAGTTTGACTAAACTTCATTATTATACTGCACTAGGCAGAAATGAGACTTAAATTAATAAGAACTAATTCTAAATAAATGATAATTTAGAAAGTATTTTGAAGCTTTTATGCTCATTTCATATGCTAATTTCAGTATTCATTCAAAGTTTTGGATTTTTTAGAAACCATTCTTAGTAAATATTTGCATCTTAAAATCAACTATCGTGTCAAATTCCAAGCTTCTTGTCTAATGTTCTACCACCTCTCTAGTGGCAGTGGCACTAACACAAAATCCCTATGTTGAAACAGAGACTGTTACCATTAATTTGCCAACATTAATTTTGAAATCGGTTTGGCAGTTCCTTATATTCCATAGAAAACCTAGTTTAGAAAGTTTTTAAAGGCTTTTTTAGAATGTTTGTTGTTCCTCCCAACCCGAGGGGGTAGTGGACCCACCATAAAATATAGCCTGTATAGAATCAGAAACTGTCACCATTGATTCACAACCATTAATTTTGGAATTGGTTCATTATTTTTTGAGATTGCATAGAAATCGTAATTTAGGACTTTTTTAGAATGCTTATCACTCCTTCTTTTCGCTTCTCCCCTTTTAAATTTTGAATTTGTTTTCGACTGTTCTTACAGGGCATTTATATTTTATAAGTATTAGTTTATTTTTATAGTTTATTTTTATTAGTTTATTATTATTAGTTTATTTTATTATTATTTTTATTATATATTTAGTTATATTTTATAAGTATTATTTTATAAGTACTACCATGCCATATTTCAAGTTTCTAGCCTCTTCAGTATCACAGAAATCGCAATTTAGAACATTTTTTGCTCCTGGTTATGTTTAAGCAGATGTTATCACCACCAATTTACAATGATTATTTTTTTAATCGATTTGGTATTTCATAAGATTGCATAAAAATTATAATTTAGAACTCTTTTCGCTCACTTCATCCTTCTAAATTTGGAATTTTCTTTCAATGGTTCTTAGACAGTATTTGCATCTTTTATATAATTACTATGCCAAATTTCAAAATGTTAGACCAGTCAGTATCACAAAAAACGCAATTTAGAACAGTTTTTGCTTCTGCTCCAGGTGGTAGTGACAACAACATAAAATGTAACCTATGTTGGAGCAGGGACTGTCACCATCAATTTGCAATTATTACTTTTGAAATTGATTTGATATTTCCTGATTTTGCGTAGAAATCAGAGTTTAGAATGCTTTTCCTGCATTTTCACTCCTTTTTAAAATTTCAAATTTTTTAGGAAATGCTTTTAGAGATCATTTATATCTTATAAGTAACTACCATGCCTAATTTGAAGTTGCCAGCTCATGCAGTATCACAAAAATCACAATTTAAAATGTTTTTTGCTTTTGCAATCCCCAGGTGGTGGTGACATCGACTTAAAAAAGAGCCTATGTTTAGACAAGGACTGTCACCAGTGGTGGGATTCATCCAGTTCGGTAGAGCTAGTTGTTAATTTGTATTGAGTTTGGTGAACCGGTTGTTAAATAAAACTCGCTTTTACATTTACTTTCTTTAAATGTTTATCTGCACAACAGCGCTTTCTAAACATAACACTGTGACATGTTCTGATTTGTTTCATTTGCAAAATACTTTTTTTTTTCATTATTCTTTTTAAAAAGAAATTTACTTTTTTTAAATGAAATTTTGAGGATTTGAAGAATTTTGGAATCCAAATTGGCATCCTGGGTGAACTCTTGTTGTACAGGGTGTCCACTCTCAACAGTGTCTAATGGTTAATTCCTAAACTGTTAGTCATAGACATATAGTTCTAATTACAAAAATGTTTTAAATGAGGTAAAGAAATATTTTAAAAGTGATTTGGCTCAATAAAAACATTTTTTTAAAAATTACAAAATTTAAATTTTTATGCAGTCCCCCGGTTTTTTAAGTTATATTTAGTAAGATTTTCCTATTGCACTGACAAGTAAGACAAAAAAAGTCCAAGTGCTTAAAGTATTTGAAGAACTTATTTCATGTGTATCTGTGCTTTAAAAAATCGTACAAGTATTACAGTTGAGTTAACTTTTTATTAAGTTTGAGATTGGCTAAAATAATTGTATTTTAACATGTTTTATTTTGTAAGGATTTGAGACTGTTTCTTTTACAATAATTATCTTATCTTTATATGTTTTTAATTACCGTCAAGAAGTTTAAGAAAAAGTTTTAAATTAGATAACACAAGACTGTGATGGTTGTGTGTTTTAACTTTAATGTATTTTTTAACACTGAAATCCGAAGATTACCTTAATTTTTAACCATCATGTCAGGATTTTTCACGTCATAAATTGTCAAAATTAAAAATAACAAAACTCGGATACTATCAAATAGAGGAGATGGCTGCGTTTTTTAACTTTTGATAATTGATTTTTCTGCACCTTTTTAGCACTGAATCTGAAAATTACCTTCATTTTTAACCATCAGGATTTTTTTTTTTTTTTTGCAAATCGTAAATGTCAAAGTTAAAATATAGCGAAAATCTGGTACTATAAAACAGATGTAAAACTTTTTTTAATTTCTTTTAATTTTATTTAATTCAATAATTTATTAAATTTTTTGACTTATACTGGGATTCTTACAGCTAAACAGCTGAGGGGTCCAATGAGGTGGCGGAGGATGTTCAATTTTAACTGAAATTTACAATTTGTGAAAAATCGTGATGTGATAGTTAAAACTGAAGGCCATTTTCGGATTCAGAGGTAAAAAATACATTAAAATCAATTATCAAAAGTTAAAAACCCAACAATCCCATCTATTCTATAGTATCATGTTTTCGCTCTTTTTCTTTTTTTAACTTTAAAATTTACGATTTGCACGATATCTTTACCTGTTGATAAAAAATGAAGGTCAATTTCTGATTCAACTGTATAGAATACATAAGAATCAATTATCAAAAGCTAAAAAACCTGACATAGTTTAACTTTTGCAGACTAGTGTATTCTAATAACATTTTAAAATGTGTATCATTTTGTAAAGAATTGAGACTGTTAATTTTCATCATTTTATTTAACAAAAATTCTGTTTTTTTTTTTCTTATATGTTTACTACAAATTGTATATTTCGCATTAATATGTCAGAATGATTAAAGATTTAAAATTTATATTGCAATGTTAATTTTACTCTCAACCATTTTTTTATTATATCTGACGAAATTATATTTCTACTAAACTTGTGAATGACCCCTAACTTGCACAAAAAAAAAAAATAAATAAATAAAAATATGCTCCAGCTTTAAACAGCTATTACTTGGTCAATTTTAATCGTAGAATAAAGGGGCTTTTTTTGCTCCTACACCCCCTTTGGAGTTGTGGCACCAACATAAAATATAGTCTATATTGGAGCAAGGGCTGTCACTATCATTTTGACGCCATTATTTTTTAAATTGATTCGATACTTCCTGAGATTGCATAGAAATTGCAATTTAGAATGCTTTTTGCACATTTTCACCACTTTTAAATTTTGAATTTTTCAGGGAATGTTTTTAGAGATCATTTATATCTTATAAGTAACTACCATGTCAAATGTCATGTTTCTAGCCCCTTCAGTAACACAAAAATCGTATTTTTAGAACTTTTTTTGCTCCTGCACCCCCTTTGGGTTAGTGTCATCAACATAAGATATAGACTATGTTGGAACAGGGACTAATACCACCATTTTGATACCATTACTTTTGAAATTGGTTCGGTAGTTCCAGAGATTATCCCCCACAAATAAACAAACAAACAAACTTTACTTCTTTATAATATTAGTATAGATGATATTAAAAAAAGCAATTAATCTGGTATAATCATGTTAAAAGAATGAGTGATGAAAGCATTTAAAATGAAAAAAAAATGCATTTAATTAAATTATAACACAAATAAAAAAAGGGAAATGGGGAAGACCATGAAAAAACTGGATAAATGATATTAAAAAGGTGATGAGAAATAGAGTTCTGGAGGAGAAATGGATCCTTGACTGGAAGAACTGGAATAGATTGTTGTAGATTTTTCAGATGGCAGCATCTGATGCCATAAACCGAGTTTATATATATACCTATGTAAATAACATCATGTATTTGTTCTGCTTCACATCATCAATTCATGACCAAGCATTACATCATGCTAATTTCAGATACATCATCAAATTAAATTCTGAATGGGTTTTTAGTGACCTCAGGTTAAATATCTGTATATGGGGGTGCCAAAAGTAACTAAAAGTACCTAAAAATTTAAAATGATTTGATAAATGTTTATTTATCAAATCATTTCAAATTTATCGTTTAGGCAATTTTACTCTCCCATATACAGATATCTATTTATTTTGAAGGCTAATGACAAAAAATGTATTATTTGTTCATTTATTTTAGACAACAAATGAACAAATTCTAAATGAAATTTTTTTAAAAAATATGTTAGAGCTGAATCAAAGCATGCCTTTAAAAAGGCAAAAGCTGTAAGCGGAGATCTCCAATGGAAAGGATAAAATGCCTAGCAGATGTGTATGGTGCAAGGAGGAAAAGCAAAACATATTTGAATCATGTCCAAAGGGAAACACTGTACTGTGGTAGAGTTAGTAACTAAAAGCACCAGTAGGGAGCAAATACCATATGCGATCAAAGTCACTGAATGGAAAATCAAATGCACAAAAAAAAAAAAAAAAAAAAAAATGTGAGAGTCTTTTTATAGTAATTTACACTTTTTATATGATTTATATAGCTTACTTTAGAAGTAATTTAAAATACAGCAGATGCTTATTTTTACAAACTCACAGATGCTATGAAAACAGTTCATGAAGTTGAGGGTTCATAACTTAAAAAGGCATAGCTCATTAAATTGAGAATTTGAAACATCAAGAGTTGTATCTTAGAAAGGCATACAAATTTTTTGCATTATATGTTGTGATATTTCCAAGAAAAGTTCAGTATATTATTCAGTGCTTTTAAAAGTATTATTTTTCATTATTACTACCCATTAAATGATATGTATACTATTAAGCAAACAAAAATATAAAATAATTTTCAAGTGTACCTAACTTTAATAAGACACTAAGCATCAAAATAATCACTTATTTATTTATTTTTTTTATTATTGAAAACAATAGGTTGAACAATTTTTTGACCCAATTTTCTCTCTATTTGAAGTATATTGCAGCTAACACAGCCTTAAAAAAAGAAAAAAAAAACTGCCTGGTAGTCTTATCAGGCATTCGGCAGTCTTTTTCAAGGTCAGTCTTGGAATTATTTCATTACCTGTTTCGACTGGATCTGAAAAACTTATAGCTGTATCTATCAACTTATATCTAAACCTTTATTCTATCACATTCTCACTGATAACGTTTTTGATAAATATATTCAATATTTCCTCCATGTATATGAGATTAGAATCCACATTTGAAAAGTTGTGGAATGAAACATCTGGCAACTGATGATTTCTACAGTGAAGTTCATGTGAGAGTAACTAATTTTTACTGAAGTCTTTAAATATGTTTAAAAAAATTCTTCTCATGTGTCATATTTTTCTTAATAAATTCTGTGTGCCAAAAGGCATTGAAAATTGTCATATCAGAAGCATCGTTCCATGCACTGATTAACAAATGCATTACATCAAGGATATTAATTTCATAAGACTCTTACTATTCCAAACCAAGAGTTAGTATTTGAAAAAGCACCCTTTTATATTTTCACTTGAAACTACTGAGTATGCCCTGTTTTATTGGCTGTAAAAATAAAGTTGCATTTAATGGAGATACCCCACATGGATTGCCTGAAGATGAGGCTATTATATACGCAGAAAACTTCCTTTTTCTTCTCATACTGACTGGTGAGACATCCTTTTGTCACTGATAAAGAAAGATTTTTTGAAATCTATTGCATTATCTTCTTTTTATTGTGTACTAGCTGTTGTTGTGTTACATTTGTATTTTAAAAGATCTTTCGAGTTTTGGGGGAAAAATACTTACCAATCCAATTATAAATTAAAAATGTATGAGTCATAAACTAAAAAGGTAATTATTATCGTTTATAAATCTTAATTAGACTTTTCAATTGCCATAAGATTCCTTAAAATTGATTTTCCATAGTTTTCTCAAAGACAATTTTAGATATCAGAGTGCAACAAATTGCAGATTGTAGCTAGAAACATTTTCCATCTGCCCCTGAAAAGTTTAGTGTTTGTTATGCAATCATTTCTGAGCCTATTCCAGACAAACAGCTAGACAAACAATTTTATTTAAAAGTTAATTTTCACTATACATCATCTAAATAGTTGAATGGACTTTTAAAGAGGTTTCTTTTTTTTTTTTCTAAAAATCATAGACATACTCCAATTTTATATATTAGTTTAGATTTGTCTTTCATTGGTATCATGAAACAAAGCTTAAGAAGTTCTTATCTTTTTGGTATTCTAAAGGTATTTAGAAAAAAAACTTTCTTAGATTCAAATTTAGCTTGTGCATTAACCCTCCGAGCATCTTGCAAAAGGGTAAAATTGTAATGTTGTTTTCTTTGCATTTTTTTTTAAATGCTAAGAAAATATGATTCTTTCAACATTATAAAAAATACTCAATTACAAATATGAATGTAATCCTTGAGAGTATTAATCATTCTTCAATGTATTTAAAATTCATTAAAGCTATAGAATTATATTACCTTAAATACTGCTTGTATTGCTGTGAAACCTGGAGCTTAGTTTACGGAATATTACGCCCCAAACACTTAGAGGGTTAAAAGTTTAAGACAATGCTAATAATTTTCCCACCTAGTTTTTCCTGACAATTTCAAGGAACCACTTTTCTTATCTTCTTCATCTTGAATTTGACTGAAAGTTGCATGTAAATGGTTACTTCGTTTGGTAGTCTTCCCTATAGCAATTATATTTCTAAAAAAAAAAAAAAAAAAATGCTTATTGACTTGCATCTTAAATTACTATCAGAATATAATAAATGTAAAAGATGGGAAAGATCGCTCAATCACACAGCACACATGTATTTTTCTTTAACTAAATTAAAGTTTGGTATCATATTTGAAGAATTGTAACCTATGATCTCAAGATTATGATTTTTACACTGAAATATGAAAATACCTAATCCTTGCGTTTTATCCCAGACTTGGGTATATACCCTCACCCCTGTCCTAAATATATACATATATATATATATATACACCCACTTTTTTTTTTTTTTTTTACCCCTTCCCACATCGCTGCACGTATTTATGTATATCCCTAGAAAAAATGCACTACATAGAACACTAAAATTATCTTTAATACAGTATAGAACCATTTATCCGGAAACCAGAAAACCAGTTATTCAGAATGATATTTCCAATTGACTTATTTGAGAAAAATGAGCCATACAGAGTCAGTTTTATATGTACATTGCTTTAAACATTACAACATGCATGATATAACTTGATTCCAACAACTAAGATTTAAAATGGAAGCATATTTAGTTATATATGCTTCCACTGACATTTTGATTTTTATGCTAAGGAAAGTTTCCAAGGTATTTCTATAAATTGTCTTCTTTTAAATTTTGATCTGATCTTGTTTGGACCTGATTCTTTCTGAGTAGTCTTAATTAATTTGAGATCAAAACACTGTCATAGCCACATATATTCTACAAATCTGATCAAATAGGTGTTGCCTTAATGCTCAACCAGTTATCCAGAAAACCAGTTATTCAGAATACATCTGACCACAACCATTCTGGATAAATGGTTCTGTACTGTAAATAAAAAGCATTCTTATTACATGTGTCTACATTACACAGACCTGTATATATCATTCTGACTTATATTTAAATACAAATTATTTCTATTATTAATACACATATTACATTGTTACCACTTTATGAAAAGTTTAGTTATTCTTTCTAATTATTTTTTTTATCTTTTTTTGTTTGTTTTAGGGATAATACCATTAACATTCTTTTTGGATTAACCGATGAAAAGTTTCAACATTGCTTCAAATATTTTAACATTGCACTACTAAAGAAAAGAGCAACAACCAATGCTCGAAAAGTGCAAGTTCCCTATTTGCTTGACAAGCAAAAAGTAAGTTATCATGTTTAATTTGTGAGTTTCTGATATTTTATTTAGTGTTTTCATTATATTTATTTTATACACCTGTTGTGCCATTCCGTGTTATCTATTTCCTATTATATAATATCTTTTGTATAAAAGTGGTTGGTTTTCAATTTTTGTGCCATGATATGATATGATTTCAGATGTGTTATAAAAGTTTTCAGTTGATGATCACCAATATTTTTTGCAGGTTTGGGTTTTTACTATCTAAATCTAATATTTTCCATCCCAGCAGAAAAAACTGATAAATGCCCAGAAAAATTGGTAATTATCAGGAAAAACTGGGAAAAACTTCCAAATGTGAAAATACATTAAAAATGTTTTTCTTTATGAATTACATTATTTTTTTCCGATATATTTTATGATAAATATTACACTACCATAAAATAAGCAATTATTTATCAGTAAATAATTTAAATATTTTTTAGCATAAAATATCTTAGTTTATTACAAGCTGTCCTACTTTATTCTATTTTAGATTTTTATTTGATTTTGATTTATGTTGATTTTTTTATTTATTCAAAATAAAATAAGAAACTAGTTATGTTTACAACAGGTATCTAAGTTAATGTTTTGACATATAATGTTGAAATCAAATGTAAAAGAAGATCTGTTAGATCAGTAAAGATAGAAATATTCTTACTTTTAATAAACATGTCTTTTCTGTATAGTAGTATTTTTATTTTATTTTAGTACACTTGCATTAAATTTATTCTTCATGTGGCGAGAATGAAAAAATATATATACACATGTACTCTAAACATAGAAAGACACAATGATTCCATTAAGAAATAAAAACAACGTTAGTAAAAGCACAAATGGGTGTGTGTATAAATTACAAACAGCTGTTTTGAAACCTCTAAGACTTCATCATTAGTGCTTAAAAATTAAAATGAAGATAAAATTAAATGAAATGTATATTAAAAAAGGGGACGGGGATGCTAAGAACTGGAGCAGAGTACCTCACAGCTCAACTGTCAATGGCGAAATGCGACTCACGGTTGAGAAAACAACTGTGGAGTCGATCTCTCATGCAGACAAGGAGACCAATCAGAAATGCCCAATTACTCCAGGAAAGTCCAAACAAAGAGGAGAAAAAGATAAATGGGGATGTGGGGAAGAAAAACGAATTGTTGGAATTGAAGTTATAGCTTTTAAAAATTGGATGTGCTGGATAAATCTTAACTAAACTGTCTGAATTTTTCCATATGTGATACACTTCCCAAAAATCAAGATCGTAAATTGTTGAGCATTTCTGTATTATTGAAGCTTCGGAAAATTTAAAATTATGATTATTTGACCAGCAGTGGTTAGCAATAGCAGAACGTTTGATGTGACAATTTTTAACACAAATTTTATGCTCCTACAACCGGATCTAAAAGGGTCTCTTTGTTTGGCCAATGTACGTTTTATTACATTCGCAAGGTATCTTGTAAATGTGTTGGAAACACAGGAAATGTTAAGTGTTTCATAATCTATGTTTGATGCATGATTTTTCTTTGTTGTTATTATTACCCCCCCTTTTTTTTATAACTAAATTTATACCTCAGATAAATCAGGGCATATTTTCACCAGAGTTGTCAGATTTACTACTTGGGTACTAGGGTGTAAAAAAATCATGATAAAAAAAGTATTTTTTTTATTTAAATCAGATTTTTTTTTAAATCGGATTTTTATGATTTTTTTCCAGAGTCAAAATATTGAATAGATACCAAGAGTTTTAGGTTTCCAAAAAAAATCAAACCTCTAATTGCTAACATAATCTATCTTTTTACACTTTAATTGATAAAATTTAATTATTAGTTAGTAATTACAGAAATTATAAAAATTGGAAATTAGTAGTTTCATTAGTTAGTAGAATACAATAAAGTTATACATATTAATATTTTGTAATAATTATGTAAAACTATATTAAATACTAGTGATATTTACTCATACATTTATTTACTCATATATTTTTATATCAATTAGCTCTTTTTCTCTTATATATTCTTTTACAACAGCTGTTAAGCAGATGTTATTCTTCCATTCTTCTTTAGCTTCAATATTTGGCATAAATTTATTGTTGCAAAAATAGAATGAGAAAATAAGATTCTGGTTATTTACTCTCTTACTTTGCAGAAATTTAATATATTTGCTATGCTTTTTTTATATAAAAGAATGAATAATTTGATTACTTAAAGGAAATTATGACATCACAAATTATATTAGATTTAAATATAATTTTTAAATGAATTGCTTTTTCTGCCTTTACAAACTTACTGTACTTACCATGTTTTACAAGACTTGGAAATTAAGCTTAGAAACAATTATTTAAAGCTTTTTTTTTCATTTATTCATAAGGAAAAATACTTGTAGAAACTTCCAAATTATATTAATCTTAGATTTTAATACTTTTGTGTCATTTTAAACATTCAGAAAATTTTTATTTTAATCAATGATTTAAAAAAAAAAAAACAGTTGATTAAAATCTCGATTTAATCACTGATTTAAATAAACTTATTAAAATCATTGACACCCTACTGGGTACATTCCCATTTTCCCCCACTGAATTGGAGTTTTGATGGAAAATGGGTTTTTATCCAATAAAATAGTATTTTGCATTTTAATAAAATATTTCTTAATCTCAATTATAATATTCTCATTCAAATGCATAAAAAAAAACAGGTTTGTTTTTTATACAAGACACTACACATACTTGATGAAATAAATTCCGCACTAATCTTTACTTTTTAAAGTAAACTAAAGTTGGAAGCAAAATTTAAAGATTGTAACATCCCCTTTCCTCTATAACATATTCTGTGATTGCCTCATTGAAATGACACCCTCTGTCAATATTTTCCTTCATTAACTTTTAGTTAGGTACTATTAGTTGTTGATTAAACAGATTGTTATTTATTGCAATAATCAGATAGAGGGGGTTGGGTATGGAAAGTATGGGCTGCAAGAAAATAAAATGGTAGTTTTTGTAATTTCTTTTTCAAATGCTGATACTTTTCATCTAATTCTTATATAAGAATAAAATAGTTATAAACAGACAGCATATTTTATGCGCTTAAAAACTGCCAAAATATGTATGAATAAACTACCAAATATATTGTTAAGATCCAAAATATGCATTTAAATTTTTTTACAAAGAACCGATTATCTATATTCGCATTTTCGGTTTTATTTCAATTTTATTGCATCTAAGAATAATTGATAGTTAAATCAATATGTACCACTTGAAAACAACTGCCCTATGCAGGTGTTTCTTTTTATCATTGTCCAGTAGCTAATTACTAAGTTTTAGAGGTATGATTGCAATTAAAAAAAATGTTTTAAATGCTGTTTTCATCTTAAAAGCCATTAATGTCAAAATAGTTATAAAAATTACAAAAATTGAAATTTTTATCTGGTTTCTTGTTCTTATAAGTTATATTTAGAAAACTTTGTTTTTTAACAATTAAAACAAATTAAAAAAAAAAAAAAAACTATTTTTGTATGATCAAAACATATTGAGTTATGATTATTTGAATTTTATGAAATTTCAGCATTTCATAGTTCTATTGATTTATAATATAGTGCTAAATATAATGCTGTAAAGAATTATTAAAGAATTTATAGAAAATTGAGCATGTTAGAGCTATAAAGATAAAAACATGCGTTTGAATGCAAGTTTATTGGATTTTGTGTGTTTTATATACATCAATTATAGAAAACTTTAAAATATACAGGTATGCAATTGCATATAATCTGATGTCTTGTTATAAACTATTAAGTAGTTTACCAATGTCCTTTTTGTTCCCAAAATTTTATCCTTTTTATCTCCTGAACATATATAGTGTAAGGAGAATATTGCAATCATGACGAAAATTTTGAAAATATTTACATTTTCAGGTTCCCTCCTGAATCTGCTTTTGCTATTTTTACAATAACTAGGGGTCTCTGTCCCCTATGAACTACCCTCATCAATCTCCGTTCAGACCCTAAAAATGCACTAATTTGATCGGCTTTAAAAAGATTAGTAATGGAAGATTGAATTATAATTAAAAAACCAACTTCGATCTCATTGTAAACAGGTTTTCTTTCATTTCCTTTTTACTGAGGGATTTTAAGGTCGAATCAGCTGCTGTTAATAGCTGTTTTCATGTTTGATTAAAT
Source organism: Maratus speciosus (assembly GCA_963932465.1). Taxonomy (NCBI): domain Eukaryota; kingdom Metazoa; phylum Arthropoda; class Arachnida; order Araneae; family Salticidae; genus Maratus; species Maratus speciosus. Next base: position 195,881,601 of record OZ010800.1, on the reverse strand, counting down.
AAGATTAGTTAACCACTTGAAAATCAGCTATTGTAAAATGAACTAAGTCAACAGAGTCTTTGCCTCCTGGTATTTTTTCACAATGCTGTAAGAAAATTGTTTTAAATAAGACATTTTAAATGTGTCGTTTTAAATCTGACGTAACCTTCACCAAAGTTTTCTTTATGTTTAATATTTAAGTGAAAATATTTTTATTGTTAGAAAATAAATATTATTATTTGTGTTGTCTTGGAATTGGTAGCAATAGTTTAAAAAGATCATCTCGAAATATGAAATAAGTGTCTCATGTAAATATATTTTTAAAGTTAAACTGTTTGGCAATGTTATTATTTGGCCATTTTAAATAGGTTTTAATTTCTCCCATTAACTATTTTTGACACATATTAATGAATTCGTTATTTTTAAGTTTTCTTTCTTTTTTAATATTGCTCATGTAAATACAATTTTTATGACGTAATTTTCAGTATTTGCCTGCACATAATCATTTAAATCTAATTTGAAAGTTTTTTTCTGTTTATAATAGTCATGTGCAAATAAATTTTTAATTTAAAGAGAATATTATTCTTTATGCTGTTTTCATAATTGGCAAAAATTTAAAATAATAACCTTTTTTTAAAATATGTAAAAAATATCTCTTGAAATGCTGAAAATTGAAAATTGAAAGAAATCCTCAAAAAATGAGTCAAATAAAAAAAATAAATGCAGTCTACACACTGCAAGCTTCTAATGAATATCCTTAGAAAAAATGTTTAAGTATGTATAGATGTATAGATTTTGCTCCTATAAAACTTTTTTAGTGGAACAAGTTTGACCAACTTTAACATTAAATAGCTCTTAAAATAATTCTTCTATTTAAAAACTGTCTGCTTCAATGCCATAATGAATGACATCAAACATTTCTCCACAGTACTACCAATTTACATATTTTTTTATGCGGTAGTTTTTTTAATATTACCGAAGAAAAACCCCCAGTCACACAACATTCATTTATGGTGGCAGCAGTAACAGCGTTAGTTACCTTCTCTTTTTTTTTTTCTTTTTTTTTTAAAGAATATAGAGATTCCATATGTATGTGTGTATGTCGCATGTATGTTGATATTTATTTTACATTTTCCATCAGGGTTGGGTTACTTCCATGGCATTGGATGAAACAGAAAAAACTGGAAGAAATGTAAGAAACCAACTGAAAACAAAACAGATTCTCCAAACTATAAAAAAAAAAAAAAAAAAAAAAAAAAAAAAAAATTAAACTCAAAGCATAGTTAAATGAAATCTAAAGTGGAAAACTTAATGTTAAAAATATTATTTTTAAAAAAATGAGTTATTTTTTAATAACAAAGTTCAGGTTCAGCTGGTATTTACAGGTGATTGTTTTTACAATTTTAGGAGTAGAAGGATGTTTTCTCATTGTTTATGCCACTTCTGTAAAAAGAAAATTACCTTACTAATTCTTAATTTTTCATATAAAAATGCAATATTTTAAAGACTCTATTGTGCAATACATTAAATAAACAAATTTTATACTAGCACCTATAACTCCATGCTGATTTTAAAAGGTTTGAAACAGGAAGTGGTCCATATCTGAAGACCTACTTTAAAGACTCGGTCAGGAATAAGCTATATCGCAAGTGCAGTGACCACCCAATAAACTATATGTGCATGTCAAAATTCTTTTAAACTCTCGTTCAAGTTTTGTAGGACTCGAAAGAATTTTTTCGTATTTTCCATTCATCCATTCTAAGTTGAAAAATCAATTGCAGCATCTCACTGCTAAAAACTTTTGTTATGTTGTACCATGCCGCATTGTAGTAAGGAAAATATGGATTTTAATGAAATTTTTTAATATATTATTGCATGTTAGTTCCCTTAATAACATGGATGTAAATTAAAAGCGCTGCCTTTTATTTAAATGAGTTTCATTCTACAGTAGACAAATGATACTATTTACTACCTGTTAAAGAAGTTTAAATAAAAAAAATAAATATCGGGTTTAAATAGAAATGGATGACTTTTAATAGATTTTGGATAAAATTTCTTTTCTTCAGGTACACAATGATTGAAAAGCTTTAGTCATGTGTGTGGTCTTGGATAAAAAAGTGATGTAATTATTAATTTAGCATATGTAATTAATTAAATTTTTATGGGGTTTTTAAAATTTACTCAAGGTTATAAGAAAAATGCATTTATTGTATCTTACAAAGTTGCAACTTATATTGTAAATTCCTAAAGAATAACGGTTTCTTCCGCTTGAAAGAAACCTATTTCTTCCACCCATTTTTATCTGTAGTTTTTTCCACTTTGGATGAAACTTGCCAACCCTGTTTTCCAGTCTTCAGAGTCCATTTGTAGTTGTGTTATAAAAATATGTGTGTGAGAGTTAACACGATAGTGACCGATTTGAGCTTTTGATTGTGCTCCCATTTAGCGAATAAGTTATAGGCCACTATCTCAAAAACTTTGTTCATTTCATTCATTCTTTTAAGCTTTGTTCAAATCAAACAATGGATTTGGTATCTAAATCATTTTTAACCCCAGAGAACTCGCTGCATGAGATTTTCTCTCACATTCGTACTTTTTTAAGACTCTTATTTAAATCATTTTTCATTTTAATTAAAATTTCAAAACGTTTTTTAATTATTTTACCTATTTTGTGAATAAAAGTACTAAGCCAACCAAAAAAAAGTTGATATTATATGAATGTAAAGTTAAAGAAAAGCAATTGGGCATTCTCACTAGCAAGTTCTCCTAGGTTAAACCATTTTCAGCCATTTTGTGACCAATGAAAATGATGAGTATTTTCTTTTTTAACTCAATTATTCATTTAAATATTTTTATTGTTCACACTCATCTTATCTTGATACAACAATCATGTTCCTCCAAAACATGACTTAATTTAGGAAAACTTTTGTTTTCTTTTTTAAAAAAATTTATAATGATTATGCGTAATCTAAGAAAAGTGTAAAAATTTAAGTATTGCATTTTGTTGAGGAAAATTGGCATAATATATTTAAACAACTTTAAACGACTATGTAAATTCCATTTCAATAATTTTTTGATTTACAGGTCATAATAAGAAGGTCATAGAATAAGAATTCATTATGAATCACATTATAATTTTTGAAAAATGTTTCAGCTTTATGGGCGAATGCATGATGTTTTCTTTAGGATATGAAGTCATTTTCACCAGAAGAAACATTTCACCTTTGTAAAATTAGGATCTAAGTTTATTTTTATATTACTGTTTATTTGAATGCATAGCATTCTGTAAAGTGTTTGAAAAGCTGAATACTGTGCAGATTTTTTATAACTAAATGGATAAGTATATAATAGAAATACTCGGAATAAGATGTCTAAAGTAAAATTAAAAATGAATTTTTATTGAAAGAAAGTAGTATTGAAAAACAAAAGTAAGAGTTTATTTTGCACTCTAACATAGATAACATTCATCAAACTTATTTTTTTGTTTTCTTCACATTACATGCATTAATGAGTTTTTATTAAAGCGAAACTTTAACTATGATTATTAATATCTCTTCAAATCACCCTATTTTTCTGTTTTCATGTAGTGAAAATTCAGATACAGTTTCTTTTTGGTGGATGTGAACAAACTGCAAACATTATGAAAACACTTTGTATCATATTATATAATCTATTTCATTAATTTAAATATGCAAAACTTTTGTTGAATTCAGGTTAATATTCAGACATAATAAAAAAAAATGTAAACATATATTTGCATGTGTTACATATAATGAATTTTTAGATAAAAATGTTTTTCCCTCAATTTGTTTAAAAAATCCTGGGTTTTCTGTTTCTGCCCATTAAGACCAGATTTTTAAACAAAAACCTGCTTATCCTTTTTTTTTTTGTTGTTTTAGTTTTTTACAACCCTTATTTTCATGCCCTGAAAAATATCCTAACTGTATCTTTGGGTGTATGCCATTTTTTGTTTTTATTATTTTACTTTTTTAACCATTTGGAAAAATGGTTATTGTCCTCATCAGGGTAGGAAATCAAAAGCATATCTGAAGCTTTTTATTGGTTTATCTGCATTTTATTCGTTTTCTGATTAGTCTATACAGTAATCTGTATTTCCCTTTACTTTCAACAGAGATGGATACTTCTGTTGCCACTATAACAAAAAAGTAATAAAAACTACAAAAAAAAAAAAATTAACAACTCAGGAACAAATTGAGATACAGCTTTCAAACAAATTGCATTTAAAAGTACATTTTTTTCTCTATACGACGGTGTAAAAAGTAATATTGTGGTATGCTTAGAAGTTTAAGAATGAAATTTCATTTAAAATTGGTCGTCAGATTTCTTGGAAATCTGACGATGGAAAAGCCTTTTACTGAACAGCCTATGAAATGCTTGGATAATATGTAAGTTTCAGGTGGATAATATGTAAGTTTCAGGTGGATAACACATAAGTTTTAAAAAATCTGACGGGTCGCAGGCGATTTTTGTCGCTTGCAATTTTTACGTATAATAACACTATTAATGTTTAATTCATGGCGTAGGTAATGTATGATCAACTCCATGCGATTTTTTATGTCTTAAATTGTAGTCTTCGAAAAAATCATTTTCCAAATGGTCGTTGTAATTTGTTAAATTACTTTTTTATATTACTTTTTTCTTTAAAAACACAAAGATTTTGAATTTTATTCAATGAACATGATTGAATTGTTTTTAAGTTAAAGGTATATATTACCTATTTTAATACAAATTCACATTTATTGAAAATAGAGGTTTCTAAACTGTTTGATCAAGGCACCACATTAGTGTTCCTGAAAAGGACAAGGAGAAAATACCTGTCACATCATATTAGGTAGCTTTCATTACAAAAAGTTACCTATTGCAGCCGTTCGGAGGAAAGCGATTTCAAAAAATTTTGGTATATTTTCATCGATCATGACCCCAGACCCCGAAACCACCCTCCGTTCAAAATTGACATATATATATATATATATATCTGACCTTTGTCACACTGTAACTCTCGTATTTATGAACCGATTTGGATGTAATTCGGTGTATACATAGTACATACCAATGTCTCGACTGAGTTCGTTGGCCAGCTTCATCTGCCATTTTGTTTAAAAATGGCGTCCATTTAAAATTTAAAAAAAAATTTTAAATTTGAAATGTGGTACTAAAAAATTGAAAATGGAAAAATATTTTTTTCTTATGTATTTGACCTTTATACAAAGATTCCGGAGCAGTTTTTGTTTTGTCTATATATTAAAAAATGGCTGAGTTATAGCATTTTGAATTTCTAGCGTGGCTGACATTTTGAAATGTCCTGAATTTTGTCACGCGATAAAAGGCGTATGAACCGATTAGAATGTAACTTTGTTTATGCATAGTACATACCAATGTCTCGACCGAGTTCGTTGGCCAGCTTCATCCGCCATCTTGTTTAAAAATGGCGGCTATTTAAATTTTTAAGAAAAATTTAAATTTGAAATGTGGTGCCAAAAAATTGAAAATTGAAAAAAATATTTTTTTCTTATGTGTTTAACCTTGATAAAAAGATTCGGGAGCAGTTTTTGTTTTGTCTATATCTTAAAAAATGGCTGAGTTATAGCATTTTGAATTTCTAGCGTGGCTGACATTTTGAAACGTCCTGATTTTTGTCACGTGAAAACGGACGTATTTATGAACTGATTTGGATGTACCTTGGTGTGTACATAGTACATACAAATATCTCGACCAAGTTTGTTGTCCAGCTTCATCTGCCATCTTGTTTCAAAATGGCGGCCATTTGAAAAACTAAAAAAAAAATTTAAAAATTTTTAATTTAAAATGAGATATCAAAAAATTGGAAAATGAAAAAGATTTTTTTGTATGTATTTTACCTTAATATAAAGATTCCGGAACAATTTTTTGTTTCGTCTGTATCTAAAAATATGGCTGAGTTTTGGATGCAGTAGTTGGATGCCAAATATGGCTGAGTTGGAAAATGAAAAAGATTTTTTTTATGTGTTTGGCCTTGATACAAAGATTCCGGAGCAGTTTTTGTTTCTGAAAATTTGTTCTTTTATTTATATCTTAAAAAATAGTTGAATTATAGTACTTTGAATTTCTAGCATGGCAAACATTTTGAAACGATCTTGTATTTGTCACGCGATAACACACGTATTCGCCTATTTCGATGTAAAAAGGCATGTGGATAGTATACATCAATATCTTGACCAAGTTCGCTGTCCAGCATCATCAGCCATCTTGTTTCAAAATGGCGGCCATTAAATTAAAAAGATTTTTATTTAAAGTGAGGTGCAAAAAAATTAGAAATTGGAAAAGATTTCTTTCTTAAGTATTTGACCTTGATATAAAGATTCGGGAGCATTTTTTGTCTGTCTTTATCTTAAAAAAATGGCTCAGATATAGCAATTTCAATATCTAATGTGGGTGACATTTTGAAAAATCTGATTTTTTGCCTGCGACAGCACTCGTATATATCAATCGATTCTGATGTGAGTGAGCATGTGCACAGCAATTACTAAGGTCTCGACTAAGTTCACTGGTTAGCCTCATCCACCATGTTGTCTTAAAATAGCAGGCACTTTAAGAAAGCGTCGAATTCGGCAGCCAAATATAAGTTACTCTAAATAAAAGCAGCTTGGATAAAGCTGACTAATTTCGCGAAATTCTCATTCATAATGATTTAGTATTGATAAAAATTAGTATTGAATCTTCTATATTCAGTTTCCACTAAATTGAGCTTTGTGTGTTTAAATAATATAAGTTGGCTTTTTTAAAATAAGGAATATGAAAGCTACCTCTTCCTCCCGGCAATGGCCGGAAGGACTTTTAAACTTTGGAATGACTTTTTATAGGTCTTTGCAAATAACAGCAAAACATTTTAGAAACAACACCAACATAAAAAAAAATCTCTGATTTTTATCAATGTTCAGAGCTACTTACCTGTATTAAAAAATCCTTGAAAATGAAATTTATTAAAAATATAAACCCAGATCCAAACTCTTAATTTTCATTTCAATTTATACAAAAGTTTATGCAATTTCTGTTGTTAATGTAAAAAGTTACAGCAAAGGTATTAACTTTATATATTATGAGTGTGCAAAAGTGTATTTTGCAATGTAAATTTCTTGAATTTTGAAAAGATATTTTTTTTCTAGGAAGTCTCATATAGGTTTGAAAATGGAGAATATAGGTTTAAAGATGGGATAATCTCTTGTAAATTTGAAAATGTATCTTGTGGAACCTATAAAGTTAAAGTGAGTATTTAAGATCAATTATAAAAATGTCTTTATTGTGTTTGTACAGATCTTTTAAAGTTTCGGTTGTTTTTGGCAAACAATGTGTCCTGATTAACAAGAAATTACAATGTTTCATTCTCTACCCCATTTTGAAGTTTTTTAATGCTATTTTAATTCAAGAGCATATTTATAAATTTGTGTTCAGTCTTCCTTCTTCCTTTTTTTTTTTCTTTTTTTCAAGCATTTAAAGAATTCTATAACTTAAGAAAAATAGTGCTTTTTTGTAAATTTATTAAGTTTAAAATTTATTTGAATATATTTTTATATTGTTCAAAAAAAAATTCTGTCTTTATTGCATATTTTAGTAAACAATCACAAGCCTTAAAATAAATAATCTCCCCCATGTTCCAAGTTGGATTAATTTCTTCTATTCAAAGAAATCCAAAAATATAATAAACTCTACTAGAACAGAATCACAAGGGGCTAGAGAAAAATTTTCTAATTAACTTTTTCTATTTTCTTAAAATACTGTAACTCGATTTTCATTATAGGAGCACACACCAATAAAAGATTTTCCTTTGACTATAAAAACTCCAAATAAACATTTTTAGATTTTAGATTCAGCAAGTAACAGACAAGATTGATTGGTGTTATTGAAATGCTATAACTAGCACTCAATTTTTGCATGTAATCTTATTCAACTTCATGTCTTGAGTTTCTTGTTTAAATTTTTAAAGGATAATCTCCCCAATCGAGAAAATGTTCTTTTACAATGACCAAAATCTTAAAATCATTTCGTTATGTTATTAACTGCTGTAAATAATCTGAATTTTTAAATTAAAATATTTTATGCTAAATATTGAATATTTTTTCTCTATTTTATCTTTGCTAATTTCACATGTTTTAAGGGAATTCTTTAGGGCATCAGAGATGTTCATAAACACTTGCTAATTTTCGATGTACATCCATATAAACATGACCTAGATTCATGTCTCATGTTGACTGCTGAGGTAAAGTGTTAGAAGTAGAAATTTATATATCAATTTTAAGCATTTAAATTGTAAAAAAGAAAAAATATCTATATTAGATTTGTTATAAAAAAACAATTAGTTTTTTATAGAAAAAAAACAGTTTTTTTAAACCATGGTTAAAACCAATTGGTTTAAACTGTGTCAACCTTGCTACATATTATATTATTTTTGCTGGTGTCGTGGAATTATTTTTTATTTTATTTGCAGAATTCCATTAAAGAAGTGTTTTATGGTAGCAAAATCACTAAACATGATTAAATGTATATTCTGTCTAAACATGAAATGTATTCTTCTAATAAAGTTAAACTTTAAAAAAAAAATAATAATAATATAGTTCATCTTCAATGACAAATTTAATTATTTCTTAGTGTCAACATATTATAGAATACAATACTTGTATACCAAAGTATTTTTCTTTTAAAAAAATGTTTAGGAGTATGTGGGTGGTTCAATAATTATTGTCCCTAGTGTATATAAAGTAAGATGGTTGATGTGGGATATCAAAGCCTAATGCCTTAAATGCCTGTATGCTCAATTTCAGAACTGCAGCTGTTATATTAACATAGTTTTGGAGGGAGGGGTGAAGTTTTAAAGACCTATTTTTAAGGGAGCTTTTAAGAAGGGTGTGAGGGTGAAATGCTGATTTGGAGCTTATGAGGCTACATTTGTGGCAGTGGATGAGATGTGGCTACATCACTATGATCCCAAGTCCAAACGACAGTAGTTGCGTCTCATCCACTGTCACAAATTTAGCCCCATAAGCTAAAAATCAGCCTTTCACCCCTCCCTCCAAAATGTGAATATAGCAGCTATAGTTCTGAAATTGAGCATAGGCATCTAAGGCATTAGGCTTTGATATTCCACAACAACTACTGCAGTACAAATATTTTATATACACTAGGGACAATAATTATTGAACCATCCACATACTATGAGTTTGATTCAAGAAAATCAGAATTTTGTCAAACAAATACAAAACAACAACAAACTTTAACAAAAATATAAAGTACAAAACTATTCATAAAATGAAAATTGCATAAATATCCACCACAATGCTTTTGAAATTAGTTTAATAGAAATTTTAATTGATTGAAGCATGCTTCTGATTGGCAGAGCATGTAAGAGTTTCTCCAAAACGGTGGAATTCCTACTGTTTGAAAGCAATTTTGGACATTCTCGGAATCATTTCAAAAATAGAAAGATTTTATTGGGAGTATATAGAGGGAAGAAGGGGTACAATTCTGAGATAATAATACTTAAGGCTGCTAGTCACTCTGCTTCCGAATTCCCCTTGCTGATGCTAAGTCTATGGGCATAAAATGCATTTGTATATTTAAAATATCTGTTCGGGTAATTAATATTTTTAACTGTTTTTTTCTGCATACTTTTCTTAAAGGATGTCTCTTTTTTTCTTAGTTCTAAACACATTTTTATGCTTAATTTAATATTTTATGTTTTAAAAGCTGATGAACTGTGAGTAAGATTTTAACACTTCATATAAAATTAAGCATGTATTTTAGAAATATTTTGAAAACTAAGAAAAAAAGAGACATCCTTTAAGAAGAGTATGCAGGAAAAATGAGTTTAAAATATTAATTTCCCAAGGAAGTTAATCAGTTACAGCAGTTAATTTTAATTTTCTATTTTCATATATTTAATTATTTTAAATATATGAGTGCATTAAATGCCTATAGACTTATCATTAGTGAAGGGAATTCGGAAGCTGGGTGGCTAGCAGCCTTAAACCTATTTTTTAAACCTTTGAGTTTCATTCTCTTCATGCTCTGCTCAGCTGTTGTATCAAAAGTTACTTTACCAGGGATTTGTTTAAGAGAATTTTGATTTGTTTAAAGAACCCTTCACAAAAGTTTTCATTTTAGAACAAGACCCGTTACAAAAATTTTCCCCTTAAAGCACCTTTATGTTTTTTCATCTACACAAAATTCTTTCTCTTAACAAATAGAATCTTTCACAAAACTTTTTCTATCCTCAAACTTAGGGCAACATGATTAAAAGTAACATACGGAATAAAAGAGTTCTTGGGTGAGACTTTCCAAGGTACCCCGTGTGTTTATTTTTTAATCATATGTCACCTTATTCAGAGATGAAAATAGTGTAATAAATAATAAAAGTGCCAACATGAAGGTAACAACTTTTGACATTCACAAGAAAAAATTTATTTTGTTGTAAATTCAAAATAATTATTTGTTTTTGTATTTTTCAGATTCAACCATGCTTTTTTGTAAAGTATTGTATGCTGTTTAATTTTACATATAAAAGTAAAACTACTGGAGAAACAATATATACAAATGTGACAAGTAATTATACTTTTTTTATGTAAATTGGTACATTTTTATGTTTATAATTGAACAAATAAAATACAAAGGTCAGTCAACTATCCTTTGCATCTATTCCTGTCTTTCATCAAAAAATATTATAAGTATTTTTAAATGTATTTGTTGTTTTTATTTATCCAAAGAATAGCTAGAATATTAATTTTTGCTTTAGCAGTGCAAAACTTTTGAAATAATTGTTAATGTCTTTGTTTTTTCATGGTAATATAAGTAACAAAATCAGTAATGTACTCATGATTTATTTTCAGAGTGGGTTGGGCGGCTGACTTAAATTTGAATAAAGTTCTCGGCCTTGCAAAAATCATTGGATTGTGTTGTAATCAGAAATCATGCAATGCTGTAACTAGAAGGAAGGGGTGGGGGCAGAGAATTGATCCCAAACCTTTCTCCATGGCGAAATAAGTTTAAAAGTGTTAATGAATTCTTTCATTTTAAAAAAAGGCACTGGAGCTTAAAATAAATAAAATTGTCTCACCTCCTCTTCTCTCCTCTCTCCCCTCACCAAAAGTATATTCTGGTTACGATCTTGTTTGACAATAAATTAATATTGCTTGGGACAATCTCAAATAATAATTTAAAAAAATCATCCAATTTTTTCTATTTTGAAAACAATTCCCTATTTCTGGCAAGACACATGGAACACTTGCCAAAGACCCACAGATTTAAGAGGTGTAAAAATTTCCAGTTTTCCAAACGAAATTTATAGTAAAATATCTCAATGTAAGAAAAAATTAAAAACTTCTGGATTCTTTGCACAACTTATCTAAGTTAAAATTGTCAGTGACATCATAATTGTATTTATAATTTTTCTGCCTATTTAAATTTTTAAGTTTTTCATAATGCATCCAGAATATGTCTGCTTCCTTGATTTCATGTTTTTTCTAAAATTTCAGATGCATATTTTAATTTTAAAACTATCCTATCTATAGAATAGCATTTTCTCTGGGATACATATATTTTTCAAGTTTGTACAGCATTAGTTCATGTTTAATTAACATCATATTTGAGTCTGCCAAATTAATACTTTCATAAAATTTCAACACTCTTAATAACTCAATTTCAGTTCGCAATGGTTCCCAATCTTCCATTTACATGTGTGCATTTAGTATTATGTAGTTATATTTCAGCACTTCTCATTCACAGTACTTGTGAAAACTTGATAATCTACAATTATGGCTCAAAATATTATCTTAGGCCAAGGCCAAAAAGATTTATGATCAGACCCTGTTCAGATTAAAGGAACTTTCTTTGTTAATATATTTTTAATAGGCACAAAAAGTTAATTCAAATTCCACAGGATAGCAACTATTCCATCTTGACCCTCGCCCACCTTCTTTTATGCATGAAATTTCTATCAAACATTTGACTATTAACCTGAAAAAATATACGCTAAAAAAAAAGCATCATTTTTTTAAAAAAAAAGGGGGGCAAAATTATCAATTAATTGAAAATTATTGATCAGATTTCATTTTTTAAAAAAGAACTAAAGTTATTGAATTATTGTTTCCTATCATGTCTGACAACTTTACCGGACTTTGATGTTTTAAACCTAAAACAAAAAATATGCCAAAACTTTGAATAAAGCTGAATATTTTGGAAAATACTTAACTGATTATGTCCAGAAAGGGCTAAAAAATTTTTTTGACCAAACATGGCTAAAAACCTCTCCGGAATCATATGCTTATACAAAAATAAATTATAATAATAAATAAAATCCATGCACTTGTCAAATCAGAGCTTAAAAATAGGTATTCTGTGCAGAATAAGATAATAATATAAGAAACAATAAATTTCTGGCATTTTTTATTGCTCATATTTTAATTGACAGGGAAATATTTATATATTTGGAGACAGTAAGGGCACTTCGTTGTGGGTGCCTATTCAAAAACACTTTGTATATTTTTTAATTCTAATTTTCGACCTCAGGTTTTGAAGACTCATTTGAGAAGTCCTCCTTGTGTGAGCGTGTGAAATATGTAACCCAAATTACTCTGTATATATTCAGAACATTCTAATACTTATGCAAATTGCAGCTGTTTTTAGATTTAAAAAAAATATTGAAAAAAGTATTTTGTGTAATATCTACATGGATTTATTTATTATTATTTTTTTTTGTAAAACTGGGGTTCTGCCCCCTACGAGCTACGCTCGGCAACCCCCGTTGAGGCACACCAAAATCCAAAAAGCACGCTAATTTGATCGTCTTTAAAAATATTGAATTTAAAAAAAAAAAAAAAAAAAAAAAAAAAAAAAAAAGAGCAATCTCTCTGTAAACGGGTTTCCATTCGTTTTCCGTAGATTGGGAATTTTTAAGACCAAATCTTGTGCTGTTAAGACATATAATGGCTGTTTTTGTATTTAATTAAAAAAATTAGTTAAACATTTGAAAATAAGCTAATGTAAAATGAATTAAGTAAACAGTGTCATTGCCTCCCGGTATTTTTTAACAGCGCTATAAGATAGTTCTTCTAAATAATTCATTTTAAATGTATCGTTTTAAATCTGACGTAATTTACACCAAAGTTTTATTTCTGTTATTAATATTCATGTGAAAATACTTGTGTTGTTAAAAAGAAATATTATTTGCGCTGTCTTCGAATTCACGATAATAGTTGAAAAGATTATCTCAAAATATCAAATAAATGTCTTGTGCAAACATATTTTTTAATTTAAATTGTTTTGCCATATTTTTTGGCCATTTTAAATATAGCGTAATTTCATCCATTTACAAGTTTTAGTGCATAATAATGATTTTTTTTTATTTTAACATTTTGTTTCTCTTTTAAAATTCAAGTGTAAATATGGTTCTTATGACGTAATTTTCCTGCTTTTAACATGTAATCATTTAATTCTAATTTTAAAGTTATTTTTTCTGTTTATAATAGTCACGTGTATATAAATTTTTAATTTGAAGCAAACATTATTGTTTGCGCTGTTTATACAGTTGGCAACAGTTTAAATTAATAACAATTTCTAAAATAAGTAAAAAATATCTCTCAAAATGCTGAAAATTTGAATTTAAAATAGAAATAAAACCTCAAAAAATGAGTCAAATAAAAAAAATAAATGCAATCTGCACACCGGGAACTTATAACGTATAAAATGATGTAAAAATGATTAAATTCTCATGTATAGTTTTTGCTCCAATAAAACTTTTTTAATGGAACGATTTTGTCCAATTTTAGCATTAAATATCTCTTAAAATAATTCTTTGATTTGAAAACTGTCTGCATCAGCATGTTTATCAAACATTTCTCTATAATACCACCGATTTTCATATTTTTGTATGCAACAATTTTTTTAACATTAACAAAAAAAGGCCATGCTTAAGCATCAAATTGGATGCCTATCTACCGGGAATATCTACGCAGGTTTTCATTGGTCCGTTTCCAAATCAAAACTTTTTTTTATATATAGAAGGAAAAGAAATCTGAAATACATAAATACCAAAGTTTTTAAAGTTGGCAATACCTGATGGATTGATTTTTCGAATTTTTTTGTAAAATTCAAGTGTCCGCAACTATATATTTGCATCATCTTTATTTCAAAATCAAGCTATATATAATTTAAATTTAAAAACAATGTTAAAAACACCAGAGTATGCAAACTGTGAGCAGACTAGTTTTGGAAGCCTTTAGCGTACCATCATCAGTGCAAAGAATAATGGAAACTTACTCAATTATATAGGGGAGAAGTGGATTCAAGTGAGAAGCTCATTAACCAATAGAGAAACAGGAAAATATGGGTACCAGCCAATAGAAGAATAGTATAGGTAATGCCATCAAATATGTAAAAAATACTGGTAGTAATGAAGAAAAAGAGGATTTTATGTAATATTTCCAGCATTCTGATAAAGAGTATCTTAATAACTACAGATAATTTGTTTCAAAATACATTGTAGGAAAATTTATTTTTAACCATTGCCTATTATTAATGTTTACTTTGACTATGAGAAAATTTTATTTATTTATTTATTTATTTATTTATTTATTTTTTGTCTTGTGAAATATAATAACAATCTCAAATGTTAAAGTAAAGAAATAATTATGATAGTAATGTATTTTATGACTGAATAAGATATTATAGAAAAGAGAACTATTGATATTATTGTACTCTCATGGAAGAACAATTAAGAATATTTTTATCTATTACTAGATTACTCGATTACTGAAATGTTTTTTTAAAAAAAATCATTTAAATCTAGAAAAATACATAACATAAAGAAAAGCTAGTTAGCTAATAAAAAGATGAAGAACAAACAAATCAACAGGAGATAATGTAAGCTAAGGTCTAGACATCCTTAGGCCTTTCCAAAGTCAAAAACCAATAATGAACGGCAAGTCTTGCTTAACCCCTTGACACCCATACCGCTTTTTTCAAGTATGGACGTATGTACCAGCTTTTAGTGCAAATTTGTATTTTCATATTTCACATGCACATACACGCTGTATGTCTGGTACCCGTCTACGCTAAATCAGGACGTATGCATACTGGAAGTCAAGGGGTTAACATTGCCGTTGACAAACATTTTCAGTATGGGCATTTGCTGATTGGCAATAATGTTTTGGAAAGAACCAGTATGTGTTGGGAGACAATAACATAGCATTAAAATACAAAACATGTATGATAGATTCTTAAACTAGATCCCATAAAAAAAGAGGCTTTTTTAAAAAAGAAAAATGAATAATATTAGTTAGCCATTATCTACAATATGCTGGTCTATCCTGCATATATGGGATGGGATGCATGAGTGCATTCTACCCTTCTACCTTCTGGGGAATTTTATTATTAAACAATTAATTACATCATGAAAATTTCATAGTTGTCCTTTTTTATTTTACCTTTCCCCCTTACTGTCACTGGTTGTTGCATTTGAGTAATATCCTCACTCCTGTTCTGACATAACATTTTATGCAATTTTTAATTTGGATTTAAATTTAATTAAAATAAATTTAAGTTTAATTACACTGAGTTTATGAATTTTCATACCAGCATGGATAGAAAAACTATGATAATTGCTCCAAACTGCTAAAATTTTGTTTTTTCGCTACATTCTGTACAAAAATTATGAAATTTCTGCATTTTGCTCCAGTCTGCTCTGAAAATGTAAATTTTGTGTTCTAAAGTGTTTCCCAAAAAAAGTGGAGGAGATTATTTACGAATTATGTACGATATGAACATTTCTCCTTTTTAAGAAAGGTCGGCCCAACTTATATGAATGCTGGTAGCTGAACTGACTAAGATCATTAAAGTCGATGAAGTTTCATTGTTAACTGATGAATGGGTTCTCTTTCAGCTATACAGTGTCCAAATTTCTACTATAATGTTTATTACGTGTCCCCTGAATCCATAGAAGATGTTTGCTTAAATATCAAAATTGTTATGTGCAGTCTGTGAGAATGATGCATTACTGGTAAAAGATCAAGTAACCTTCAATTTAAAAAGTTATTCAAAAATTGTAAAACATTATCGTTATTAGTTCATAATAATGCAAAATATCAGCATGGATTCAGCCTTAATAAGTATTCATTTGAAGTCCACCTCTCTTTAAAATTGAAAATGTAACTGGTATGAGTAAAATGAAATGCCACAATAAGAAACTGAATGGTGGTGTTGGAAACTTGAAAATGAATTAATACTTAGTAAAACCAGTAAAAGAAATTGGAAAGACGTATATGCACTGGTTATAATCAGCTAAGGGAGTTTAAAAGAATAATTAGTAGAAGAATAGAAAGCTAATATAATTAACTCTTTAAAGAAAAAGAGCAATGAGCTTATAAAATAAATTACATCTCCATAAAGTATGTTAAACTGAGCTGAAAATATGGTGTGCAATAAACTAAGAGGAAATATCAGAAACAAAAGCGGTCAAATCCTCTTGAAAGAGGCCAAAAACAGCAATGTTTGAATAAACTGTTCGAAATATTTTTGGATACAACTTAATCTTCAAACAGTAACATGTTTTTCAATCTGTTTGTAAATATGCAATTAATATTTCTTAAATTAAAATATTAAAAAATATATATATTATTTTCAAATTTATGCTCTTCCACTAATACATGTCAATAAACAAGGCAGATTTTATTGAAAAATTATTATATTCAATCTTTTAAACAAAAAATTGTCTGACATTAGTAATGTCTGCTACAACATCAAAGTTCATCTTGCTACAAAATTGCTGAATGCTGCTTAAGACTGCAGTTTTTACTGCTACAAAAGTATTAAATTCTGCTACAAAGCAATTCATCCTAATACAAAACTACTCCCAAAACAGGTTTTGATTTTCAACCCATTCACCAGTGTGTGATATTATTTATCACTGCAAACAACACACTCCACTTTATTTTTTATTACTATTAGAAAGTATCTTATTCATCCAGCCACAGAACATTGTCTTCATTGTACATTAAACACTGTAATTTTAAAGTTTATGTAATAAAATATGCACTACCTATTATCAACTGAAATAAGTGTCATAGAATATCTTCAATATCTTGTGTTGAAGCTTTTGCAGTTGGAAAGAAAAGTCTTTCTAAACTACTTGAGTAAAATTACATATTTGTTTATGAATTTTATTATGCTGCTTGCAAACAATTGATTCTAATTATTTTCGCTCTGTAGCTGTGATGATCACAACACCACCCCAAATGGACTTTGTGGAATGCCCCCCCCCCCCCCCCCCGTATTCTTGAAGTGTCTTTTAATTAGTGAATGATACCTAATGTCAGAAATTTTTTATGTGTGACATGTTTTAAAGTCAATAGTAATAATATAATAATAATAATAATTCTGGGAATGAAAGTAGCTTTTTAAACTAGTGCACACTTATAAAGCTATATTCCAAAATGTTCCAGACGCATTTTTAAATCATTCAGAATCCATGTTTTATGTCTTTTTCCTAATGATATTGAATACACAAGTTTGCACATTTACTTTTAAATACATCAATTATTTTAAACTTTATCTAAATATTTTCCTTAAAATATATGAGTTTTTATGATTTTGTATCATTGTGTACTATAATTGATAATTAATTATGGTAATTATTTGTTTATTTTGGAAGCAAATTTACAGATTTTATGCACCATGAAAGTCACCATCAAAAGTTTCCGTATGAGTCAGTGTAGGAGGACTTCACCCACAAATTAACCTATTTGTGCCTGAATTTTGGTTTTCTCAAACGTTTTGGTAAAATCACTTTAAAATATTGCAAAATGAACTGGAAAAATACAAAAAAAAATTACACTTAATTTTTTTTGTATTTATTTAATAAAATATAAAAAAACTGCATATAAGTATTTCAAGTAGAATAATATGCATAATTATATGTTTTGTTTATATTTATATTTAAAAAGTTTTTAAATTGTATATTATGTACTATAATTAGTATTTTTATGAACTACAAAAAAAATATATTTATTTCTTTACGGAGACTAATAATGTTATAACTATTATTAATAATAAAATAACAATAATTGTATTGCTGACTTAAAAACAATTTATTTCATAAATATCTTCAAAAGGAGATTATATAAATAACTGTCTCCTAAATGTCCAAGAAAAATATGGGCCCATTTGTGCCTAGAACCCTATATTTTTGACGTTACAAAAATGCATAAAAAATAGGCTTGAACAGTTAATTTCGCTATTTAAAAAAAGTCTACAAGCTAAGATTATGACTTGCAATTTTGGATCCTTCATAGAAAAAATACAAATAAACTTACTTTTTACTTTTCGCCATCTTGAAAAATTAAAAATTTATAAACACCGAAAAAAGCCTTCATTTAAACGAATAAATATCTACCTTATGCTGTCATCTCTCGTTAATAGATAAAGACATTTATAAATAATTATTTCATACAATTTTCATGTTATAAAGGAGAAGGAAAATATACTTATTCATGAAAATTTAAAACGTCCCAAAAATAGGAGGCTAGGCACAAATGGGTTAAAAAAAACTCAGTCCCTACCATCATACATATATTAAACATTGAGTGTTCCTCATTGAGTTTGCTATACCATCTAGGGTTGCTTTTCTGTGCAGATTCTGCAATTACACTACTGGTGTGGAAAGTGGCTTTATTGCTGAAGAGTATATTCTTATTCCCCACACTTTACAATTACTCATAACACATAGCTTTCCACGCTTACCCCTTAAGTTTAAACTTATGAGGATATGAATGCAGTGGCGATTTCTGTATTGGCACATATGAGCACAGGAACCTGCAAAGAAAAAGAAAAAAATTATATTGCCAAGCTTGCATATTACAAAATCATTGGGGCTTTGAAAAACATTCGCTATATCTGATATCTTTAACAGCCGATACAACATAAAAAAATAAAATAATAAGAATAATAATAGTAATAGACATATCTTTTTCTCGAAAGAATGTAATTCGTTTATTTTAGGAAGAAAATCAGCAAATTTTTTGAACGGCTGAATTTAAAATTGATTTACACAGTTCTTTTTCAATCGCATATATATGATGTTTGCATTTGATATTTATGTCCTTCAAAATATACTTTTAAGTTTTTTAGACTCTCCACAGCATAATTTGATGGCACTGATTCTGTGTTCTTCAATTCCATGTTATCTTCAGATTCTTACTTCAGGATTTAGAATTTCAGCAATGATGTTTTTGTCTGTTTCTTCTATTTCTAAGTTACTATTATTGTTAATGTAATCTGTTAGTATAATATTGTTAGTTACATTTCTATTTTCATTAAGTCTATCACCGAAAAAAGACAGTTTTCTTAACCCTGTTATGAAAACTGTCTTTAAGATCAGTTTCTAGATAGAAATATAAGTTTATTTGTCCATTGAGAAATCCTGCGTGTTTCCAACAATTTTAAATGATTTTTGGTTCAATAGATTACCATGCATCTTCTAAAAGTTTGCATGCAATTTTTACGTCAGCTACAAAACTCTAAATCAATTCAAAGTTCAAAAAAAGTCGTTAGATTATCTTCGTTCAGTATTTCCCTCTGATGTATTTTACTATGCCCTTCTCCAGAGGTTGAATTTTTGATGTGAAATTCGATGGAAAACGGCATAGTTGGATGTTTGTTTTATGAGCAGCGTAGTTAATAATCAAAAGCAAAATATACCTATCCTGCTTTGACAAGTCTTTATTAATTCTTTCAACCATTTACCAAAAATTTCTGAAGTCATTCATGCCTTTTGATTATTCCTATATTCTACAGATATTTCAAATGAAAAACAAATTTCAAATTATTTTTGCTTAAAAGGCGCAAAGACCAACTTAGTGAAAAATATTCCATGCCGGGAATCGAACCCGGGTCATCAGTATAGCGCACTGACGTTCATTCATGATGTTCATGACGTTTCATTTGAAATATTGTATTCAAGGCGAATGTTTCTCTCTGGAAAAATTTCCAAATATTAATATAGATTCATCGATGCTGGATTTAATTAAGTGTCTGTGTTTGCCCCTTGTTGGTGGCTCACGGAAAATATTCCATCTTGTGCTGCGTTTGTAGCCTTGCCAACTTGTAATAGTGAGAAGTTCCAGGCTGGGTATCGTTCCATGTGGTTTAGCGGTAGAACGTCAGTGCGCTATACTGATGACCCGGGTTCGATTCCCGGCATGGAATATTTTTCACTAAGTTGGTCTTTGCGCCTTTTAAGCAAAAATAATTTGAAATTTGGTTTTCATTTGAAATATTGTATTCAAGGCGAATGTTTCTCTCTGGAAAAATTTCCAAATATTAATTCTACAGATAATTCAGCATTTTTGAAATAGCAAGGATTCTTGTATTTTCTGATAACCAAAATTTCCTCTTATCCTATCCATCCATATTGCTGCAAAATAAAGTCGGACCTCTATTTAACGAAGTCGCTAAATCCCGAAAAAAAGTTCGTTATATGGAAAATTCGTTAAATAGAGAGTCACCCTTTAAAATAATTTAAACTATGTAAAACACATTTTAAGTCCATAAACACTAAATATAATTAAAAAAAGTAATTAGTCACACTTTGTTTATAAATTATATCTATTTGTTTTACTTATTTTACCAATCAAAATGAAATCTGCAAGGGAAATAATAATGAAACAAAACATTGTCTGGAAATACATTGTATTTTCAGTTAAAAAAATAACTTTACATTAAAGTCACGATTTTTTTAGTATGGTTGATAAGCTGTTTGGAGGAATACCAAATTTTAAAGCAGTATTCTTTTAGGTAGATTTCGTAAGAAATACTACCTATTGCAGTCATTACCATGGTACGACTTTTGAAAAATTCCTTCATAACTTTTTATTATAGGACCCTAGGAACCCAAAACCACCCCACCTAAAAAGTTTATATATATATATATATATGTGTATGTATGTACTAAATTTTGTCCGCACGATAAAAGTCGCATTTGTGCACGGATCGTCTTCAAACTTGCCAACAACTTTGAGATGGCTAATATCTCGGCAGGGATTGAAAATGGGCAAAATTTGCCCAAGGGAATTGAAATAGGGAGCGTTCAAAATTTTGAATACCGTCTTAACATGATTCTGATAAAAAAAGCTCTTACACAACAATGACAGGAAAAAATAAATATTTTCGTTATAGCAGTTGCCAACAATAAAAAAAAAAACTATAAAATTAATTCCCACCACAACAATTGCTTTTATATTGAAAGATTTTCACGTGAAAAAAAAAAATTAAATAAATAGTTTGACGAATTGAAAACAAATTGAATATTACGTCATAAGTTTTCTAGAGCAAGATTTCAGCATGAAAACTCAAAATGGAATAAATAGTTTGACGAATTAAAAAATATATATATTGCGTCATATTGGAAATATAATGGACCTCAGCAGGTGAATATGTAACGTCATGTGAGTTTGAAGAAATGTATTAAAACATGATAAAAACCCGACTATGGAAATATTAACATATTTTAACACTTTGAGGTTCTCTGAATTTGCTTTTAGCCATTTTTAAACCTATTCCATATACATGCGTGTGTGTATTCGTGTATATTAGAATTTTCACAAAATGTTTAGCTCCCTAGAGCTCATTCTTAGTGAAGGAACTGGGTTTATCTCTAATCTTGATTTAAGTTTTGTTGGTGAATTTAGTACTTAACTTCGAAATCTACCTCCGCCTGTAGGCCCGAGCCGGCAGGGATTTTTTCTTCATGCCTTTATCCACCTCATCAAGAATAATTTTTTTTTTCTTTGATGCTCAAGCACTTTCGCTTTGACATTTTTGAGCTACAAGAACCGAAATTACCAACACGATTGATCATGATCAACAATCTAGAAAACGGGAAACTTATAGTTTAAGGACACGGGCAGCTCCATTGAGGGTTAAAAGGGGATGCTGAAAGTTTGCTCTTCTTTGGATGGAAAGCAAAGAATCACAACGATTTTACTGCTCTCTGTGAGTTAGGTGCCTGGTAAGACCTTTTCACGGCCATTGATTATCATAAAATGTGTTAAAGGAAAGAATAAGTTTGAAATGTCCAGTAATATTTTAAGAAATAGGGAGAAAAAAAAATAGATCCCAAGGAAAAGTTCGTTAAATAGAGAATACACTTCACTATTTGGAGGTTATTTTACGAAGAAATTTGCAAAATGTTCTTGGTTCCAAGTAAAAATTCGTAAAATAGAGAAATTCGCAAAATAGAGGTTCGTTAAATAGAGGTCCGACTGTATGCATTTAATCTGATTTGGTGAATGTTTTCCACCAGTACAGATTTCTCCTTCCTATATAAATGTGTGTTCCTGCAAAAGTTAATAAAGAAAGTGCTATCTCATTAGCATTTTAAACATCTAAAATTTTAAATTGTTTAGTTAAATTTTCTTTACTTTCCAATTATTCTTCGATTACTGAATTTTCTTCTTGTGCACTTTCTCCTCTTATAGTTTCAAGAACAATTTCATGTGACCCTTAAAACATTGTAGCTATTTATCACCTGCAACAAAATCTTTTTTTCCTAAACTCATAGCAAATTGCATTACCTTTTCCTTCAAAATAAGCACACTAAATGTCACATTTTTGGCTTTTACTAACATAAACCACTCAAAAAGGCATTTTTTCATGTCCTCATACATTGAATAACAAAAACATTTTCTGTCAGAGGCAATAAAACGTTCGTGATATTTTTTTAACAATTCACTTATATTCATTAAAACTGTCAATAAAGAGTTAGCTGGAATCCTGAATTTCTTTGCAATTTCACACTTTTTTAATTGACTTTCATCAACTAGTATTAGCGTTTCAATTTTAGTTTCTAACAACAAACACTTTCTTTTTTTACCTGCCACAGTTTAAGAAGACTTTTAAAAAATCTAACTTCTCAGTCCTTGTATCCAAAAGCAACTAAAAAATCTCAGCAACTGTCATCCAAACACATACAATTTTGAGGTCTCAACAAAAATGCCCTTCTCCACACTTCAAGAAAACACAGGGATCTGTTCCCTCATTTCATCCAGATGGCCATCCTCGCATTTCAAGAAAAGACAAGTATACTTCCCTGCATTTCTCAAGCCTTTATTTTTCTAATATCACATTTTTCTTCAGCCCAGACAGTAAAATAGTAAAGCTTTAGTTTTCTACTCAAACCGAAAAACTTCACAATATTCAATGACAATGTTTTCATATTTTTTTTTGTAAATGATCTCTGTAGTTTTATTAAAATATTGGTGATCTGACAGGACAGAAAGATAAATCGCATTAACTGATATTTTGTTACATCCAATCTTGCAGTAAGTGGGCTTAACTATAGTAATAAGTTAAATAAAGTATTTAAAAAATATATTTCCAATTTTTCCCATGAGCTTCTCTTATCGTCTTCCTCTTT
The DNA here is from genome assembly GCA_963932465.1 of Maratus speciosus. Classification (NCBI taxonomy): domain Eukaryota; kingdom Metazoa; phylum Arthropoda; class Arachnida; order Araneae; family Salticidae; genus Maratus; species Maratus speciosus. Next base: position 195,858,170 of record OZ010800.1, on the reverse strand, counting down.
GACATGACAAAGATAAAACATTATTGTAATAGTGCAAAATTTGAAATTTTTCAACACAGGACACTCAGTCTTTCATAAATCGTAGGTGCAAGTGAAGAAATTCTTTTCAAAACCACTTTATGTGGATTGAAGCAGAGAGAGATGTATGCAAGGGGATTCAAAAATTTACACATAATTACTAAATTAGTACGTTGAATGACTTTCCATTTGGTATTCCAAGATAAACTTTTCTGAAGATTCCAAATGTGTAAAAATTAAGTTTTCATGTTGAAATTTTCTAAATTTGTTACAATTGCAATATGAAGACAGCCCTTTAAGCATATTTTTTAAAACCTAATTGAAAAAAGAAGCTTTTCCCAATAGAAGGACTTTTTTGTTTTCATCTGCAACAATTTAGCAAGTAACATAGGTGGGGGTATTATCCCTGTCTCACTCTTTTTTTTATCCTGCTGTACTATACATTTTTTTCTTTTTTGGTAGAAAGTAAACTGATTAAATTTTTTCTCTGTTGAGTGCATGTTTATTTCTTCTAGTTGCACTTTTTTTTTTAACTTGTGACAACTCAAGCATATTTTAACTGGTATGTTGTGCCGTACCTATATATTTTATTTTCATAATTTTTATAGTGTGGTTGTAAACCCTCATTTAAATAACCCATGAGCCACCACTGTATGTATTTACCATGCATGTTTGCTTAAGGAATTTTCCAAGTAGTAGAATTCTGAGTAGTGAACTCTTAGCTGAATCTTCATGTAAATGACTTGTTGCTAAGCTTTATCACTTCTTGTACTCTTTCTTGTACATCTGGAGACTTTGTACGCTGCTGCAAAATTCTTGATTTTAAATTGGGAGCATTGCAAGGCCCTCCAAATTCTAGAATTTTAATTCTACCTCCTACAAAACTCCAAAATTTTTATTTTTGACATAACTCCTCTAAATTGCTGAAAAATTTCAGGATTTCACAATACCCCCTCCTCTGCAAAATTTTTACTCACCCCTCCCCTCAGCACATAAAGTTTAAAATTTTTAAAACTGCCTTTTTTTGGCCTTATTTGCTACTCTCTATTAACAATAAATAAATGATCAATCTTCTAAATTATCTCTCCCTCCGAAGTTTTTTATTCCCCTAGCATATAAAATATTAAAATCTATATATTTTTTTTAATTTAAAAAAAAATCTTCTGCCCTATTTGTTGCTCTTGAGCAGCATATAAATAATTTATCTCCCCGTCCCTAAATATCTGCTTCCATCCTTTGCCTCAGCAAACAAAACTAATAAATATCTTCAAAACTATTTTTACAATTATCTAAAGTCTTATTTGTTGTTCTCTTATAACTGTAAGTAAATAATCAATTATCTAAATTACTCTCTTCTCCTTCTAAAATTTACGCTTCCCTTTTTACCCTTCCCCCCTCTCAGTGTACAAAATATAAAACTTTTTTTAATCATGTCTTTTTGTTGCTCTCTAATGGCATTAAATACATACCATATATTTCTGTGTATAAGCCGAGTATACGACTTTTCAGTGAAAAATCGTCAAAAATCAGAAACTGGTATAAGCCAATGTTAAAAAAATGGGTGACAAAACATTCAGCAAACGAAAACTTAGCATTTTTTCTACATAATAGGGAAAAAAATGCGATCTCTGAAATTATTGATCTCTCCTGTTCTGTCGTGGTGCTCTGCCAAATCCGTTTAATTGTCCCCCTCCTCCCCTCATTCTGTTATGACTAGCTCGTTCATAAAAACCAAACATCCTATTTTTGGCTTGAATTACCACAAGAAATTATCATTTGATCTTTCAAAAAATTTTGCATCAGTAATGCTATAGATCGAACTGGAGATGCTGCCATTTTTGAAGAAGATGGCGATTGTGATAATGATGAGTTAGACACTGTTGATATTCATACTGATGTGCCAGCGAAAGAAAGTGATTTTAACTAGATACTTGAAAATTTTGATAATGATTTGGATAGTGAATGATGATTGGTGACTTTTTCATTGTGAAAGAATGGAATTTAAAAGTATTTATAGAAATTTGTAAGGACTTTTATATATATATTTTTTTATTTACTATCTTCTTTTTTTGATTTTAGAATATTAGTTTTTGAAATTTTCTTAGACTCGTGTATAAGCAGATCCCCTACCCCAAAAGACCGCCCCCTCCCCCAAAAGAAAAAAAAAATTCTGGTTCCTCTTCTGCCTATTTCAGCACACAGTTTAAAATCTTTTAAACTTCAATTAAAAAAAAAAAAAAAAAAAAAAAAAAAGATCTACTTCATTGTTTACTTGGTATCAATGATAAATATTGGTCATTTAAATCTCCTTCTCCAAACTTTCTGCTCTCTAGCATTGAGCCTCCCGCCAGAGAAAAGAGTTATATTTCTTGATATGGGGAGAGAAAGATAAAGCAAAAATTTTCCTCTTTTTTTCAGTTTGGCTGTTCACAGCCTTGTTGTGAATTAATAGATTTCTTTTTTCATGATTTTGAGAATACTCCTGAAAATACAGTTTTTCTTCAGAAAATCTTCTGCTTTTTTTTGTTCCAAAATCTAGTATGAACCCTGATCTGATATTATCGAAGGTTTATTTGAATGATTTTTAATGCTACCAGACCTGCCAACTGCTACGAAAAAATCGTAGTTTCTACGATTTGGAGCTAAAAACTACAATGCTACTAAAATCGATCTAAAATATACGATTTTTTTGCTAAAAACACACATGCCGAAAAAAATCAATTTTGTCAATCACTCGCAGAAAAAAACGCCAATTTCATCGTCAAAGGATAACGAAAAAGCACGAATTTCGTGAAAGGATCACGGAAAAAAGCGCAAATTTGTTCAAGGGATCGTGAAAAAATCCACAAATCTCATCAAAGGATCACAAAAAAACCCGCAAATTTTGTCAAAGAAGCGCAAAAAAACGCAAATTTCGTCAAAAGATCGCGGAAAAGATGCGAATTTCATCAAAGGATCACAAAAAACACATTGTTCCAAAGGATCGCAGAAAAAACGAAAATTTGGTACAATTTTATACAGTTTTTTTCTTTTACAACTAAGCAGCTTGCTTACCTACAAAGAAAAAATAAAATGTAAATATACATAATGTATTTAGAGATTCACCAAATATTCAGTATGCATTTGCTATTTGGCAATACTACCAAATATTCAGCTAAGCTGAATATTTGGTTTTGCCAAATATTTAAATATTTCCTCTGCTAAATATTTAATTTGGCCTATTGTTTTTATATTGAGCCAAACAAAACACTTAACAAACCTTTTAAAAAATTTGGCTATACTACCAAATATTCAACTAGGCTGAATATTTGGTTTTGCCAAATATTTAAATATTTCCTCTGCTAAATATTTAGTTTGGCCTATTGTTTCTATATTGAGCCAAACAAAACACTTAATAAACCTTTAAAAAAATATTTTTTAAACATAACTTCTTTTTTTAAGAGTCAATAAGTAAAGATATTCAGAATAATAAAGAAACAGAATGATTTAAATAATTAAAAAAAAAATGCTTTTACATTATTTATTTGCCTTTTCATTTGTTCCTACTCAATAAATAATGAAGATATTGTAATGATAGTTTCAACAGATTTTTGAGTACTTCTGAAAATTGAGAAAATTCACATCCAAATAGTAAGCTAGACATTTCATTATTAAGAAGGCAACTGACAATATGTATACTGTGCCACTGACCGAGTTTCAGGTACTTCCAAGAATGTCATCCCATTTCATACGAAGCAAAGTTAGTATGATGAAAATCTCGCTCAAATATTTTCATTATTGTTATAGCTGTAGATGAAAACTGAGGTTTAGCTTGGAGCACAACATCCTGTAATTTTAATTGATAGCTAGGTATTGATTTGTGATGCTAGTTTCCTGTACAAAAAATGTTTGACTTGACCACAGTATCTCTCCTGAAAGTGTCTTTCAAAATGTGAAGAACACCCTATATGTTTACAACCTGTGCAAATTATCCCTGGTTCATTTAAAAACTTCAATGAGAATGAGAAATAAAGTCATTCTTGTTGAGTTGCTACCATTTGAATAGGTTGTATATATATATTTTTTACTTTAATTTCTTTTTTACAAATAAATACTACATTATGACTGTAAAATTTTCGTTCTAAGTCCTTGAAAATTTCTCTTCTATTTTAATTCACAGGCGAAGTCATGGAGTTTGAATTTTTATACTTTAAAAAGTTTTAACTATTCCGTGAAATAATAACTGATTAATTTTTTTTTCTTTGTATAAAATTTACTTGTTAAAGTCTTGTTCATGAAAATGGAAGTATTTGTGTAAATATAAATGTAAACTTGTTAAAAAAGTTTTTTAAATACCTTTTAACCCTGAAATATACAAGTGTTCATTTAGATGGTAACTGTTAGACTTAATAGTTGCTATTCAACTGGTTGTACATTCAGTATTTGGTTTACACAACTGCTGAATACTTGGCATCCAAGTTCAACCAAAATCAATGTTTGATGCATTCCTAATTATATATTTATGTTATTGAGATTATTAACATCTCTCATTTTAGGCAAAGACTGCTTGGGCATTTTGAAAGAAGAAATTGCTTTAGACGAAAATGAAATGGATAACATTCTGTTGTTATTCTTCATTGTTGGTATATTGATTTTTGCTACCTATGGATCTTTTGTGTACATCATTTTTGTTGGTAAATAAATCACATTCTTAGAATTAAACTTTCAGAATGTGTGTATTATTCATTACATGTAAAAAAAAAATTCTGTTTCTTTCATAGGTAACTTTATGAAAAAAAAATACAAGAAAGTTAGCAGTTGTAAGTATTTATTTTTATTTCAGATTTGATGTATTTCTTAAACTGTAATGCTTTTCTCAAACCCTTTATTTTCTTTTGTTTAAAAAGTAGGTTTGCAGAATATTTTCCAACCCTGATAAATACCAATATAAAATCAGTAGTTTTGTCCTGAGAAATAATTAGTATTTTACCATTTGAGAAAAACTTACTGAAAATTACTGAATCAACAAATTCAGCTCACTGTTTAAATAGTAATTTTGAAAGTTACTGCAACAATTAATGGCATGTTTCAACAAAAATAAGTTGTTAACTTATTAATATGCAATTTAAATGAAACTCTATACGTTATGAAGAGAAGTAATTTTTCCGTTGTTATCTTGTAATCATTAAAAAGAAAAGAACTATGTTACTGTAAAAGATGTATAAATACCAAGATCAACCAAAAATCTACTAATATGCAAAAAGGCATGTTTATTAAAAATAAGAATTTCATTATCTTGTCCAATCTAACGGTTCTACTTTTTTTACATTTGATTTCAACATCATATAATTAAATGCATTTTAAATTTAACCAGATTCTTATTTTACTATGAATAAATGACAATTTAAATGTAAAAGGAAACAGAATGAATGAAAATGTAATATAGAATAGAATAGTGGGATAGCTGGTAATAAGGTGGGAAAATCTTATATAATTAATTTTTTTTTTATGTTCAGAAAGTAAATAGAAATTAATTTACTCTATTAATTATTAATTCTTTATTTTACTAAATTGTAATGTTTATCAAAAACTATACAGGAAATATAAAAAAAAGTGTTCAAAAATATTAATTTAATTCATAAAGATGAACATTTCTAATGTATCTTCATATCTAAGAGTTTTTCCTGGATTCCTTCCTTATTATTATTTTTTTTTTTTCTGGTATTTATCAGTCTTTCTTACAGGGATTGAAATGATAGTTTTGGAGTGTAAAATCCAGCCCAATTTAAAAATGAATTTTTCTTTAAACTTTGCGTCAGAATGACAAGATAGTTTTTCATTTGTTCTTCTATAAAATTTTTAGATTTCTCATTCACATTCAGAACAAATAAATTTTTAATATATTTATGAAAATACCTTTGTTAATTGTCCATTATCAGTTTTTCATCTATTTTTTCGCAGTGGTAGAAAATTAACTGCTGTGAAATCTGATATTTTAACTTTTTTTTTTTTTAAATATATAGTACATACAAAAAATGCAAGCTATAGTTATAACATCAGTTCTAATTAATGCAAGAATAAGGAAAAAAAAAAACAATTAAGTACTGTTTTAATCTGTACAATGTTTGTTGTAACTGTTTATGGCTTATTTTGTTATAAGAGGCCATCTACACATTAAAAATTATACCAATTTTCTTTTTTCAAATGGTAATAACCACTTTCAAAATTTTATTTAAGTTTTTTGGATCAAATCACCTTATTAAAAAAATGTAGAAACTATATATTTTTAAAATACATAGTTTGTAATTTATATATATATATATATATATATACAATTAGAAGGGGTTCAAAATTTGAAGAGATGGTAAATCCATGTGACAAAGTTTAATTTATATCTTCTCAAAAACTCAAAATGTTTCTTTTCTAATGATGTAAAATGAATCTGGCCTAAATGTAATCTAGGCATATTTTGATTCACAAACATGTTTTTACTTATAAAAATCATCAATAAATTCATATTTAAAAATGTATGACTTTCTATATTAATTTTTACATAAAAAGAATTAGTATTGTTAAAAACATGGCTATGTGAATTTACCGTTTATTCCTTTCATCAGTTTTTGAGATATAGGGAAATTTTACTTCTCAAAGGTGTAAGGGGAAACTGTCTATTATTTTAAGCGATGTTTGTCATGCCACTTCTGTAAATATCTTAAATTACATTTTTAGTTTTGAAAACAATGATTAAAGTAATTGAATAATAATGAAGAAAAAAATATATACTTTTAAGTCTTGTGTTCAGAATAAGTTTGACAATATGACATTTCAGTTGCCAAACATTTCAACAATTGCATTTACAAAAATGCTATACAGTGTAACTTCTGAATAACAGTTACCTGTGGTACTGGAGAAAAGTGACCACTCTTCAGAGGTTGGTGTTATTCAGAGGTTTCATTTTCTTTTAAATAAAAATTATATAAGTAGAAGTACACAGTCATTTTAATTTATCTTCATTGTTTTAATACATTAAAAAATCAGTGATTTGCAATTTTATTTTGCTGCAAATATCTTTCTCCAAAGGAATAACAATATGGGCTGTTTTGCTATACAACTCGTCATCATGATTATTTAATGTAGAATTTTGAATTTCATGAAGGTTTGTCAAATCTTCGGTATATGTATTAATAGTACTAGAAATTTTGTGTGATTCTAAAATCTCTTCATTTTCTTCTTCCTCAGCACTTTTCTCTTCCTCTTTCCTATCTTTCATCATTTGCTGTATGGAATCAAAAGTGGCAGCAATTACCAAATCTTTGTCGAGTCATACAAACTCAGTAGCTTTAATGTTAGTTATGACTGTTGTTCTAAGAATATTATCTAAATTTTCCCTACCTTTATTAATGTCTTCATTTTTTTTTTTGTTGACATATGAAGTAAATTTTGTTTGATCTGCTTCAAATTTCGGTCTGCAAATAAATATAAAATTGTACTAGGATCTGCAATTTTTTTCTTGTGACTATTGAGCAGCCGTTGTTCAGAATTCCTTATTTAGATGTTCGTTCTAATGTTAATGTTATGGAACATGTTTGATTTCATCAACATGTGGCCGGTATCCGGAGGTTGTCATTGTTTAGAGATGGCCGTTCAAGGAGATTTCACTGTATTAGGAAATGCATAAGTTGTTGAAAAGTTAGTTTTATTTCTTTCATATTTTTAAAAGGCAAAATGAGAAGGATACTATTTAATCCTTGTCTTGAAGATGTAGTGGAGGATACATGGTGGTATATGCTGTATTCTCTTTGAACTTTTAAAAGGAATTTCGTATAACCTTTGTTCCTCAAAAAGTAAATAAATAAATAAGTGATCTCAATATATCAGCAATATATTATATAAATTGCAATTTTGTTCCATATAGATTTATTGTTAATATTTCCTTCAAATGTATTAAAAATTATTGATAAATTACTCTTATTGATATGATGTTGGTGTAAGCTAGTCCAATTTTTTCCCCCCTCACTCTGATGTAGATCACAGTAAACACATGAATATTTTATTAAACAAATATAATTTTGTACTACATAAAACAATTCATTAAGAATGGTTCTTTTACAGCATATAACTTTATGTTGCACACAGTTTTTTTTTTTTCCCTCAAAACTTATTTTAAAAATTAATGTACATGTGATGTATGAGTAGAGATTCGATTAGTCGCTGTATGTAAAACCATTTCACAGCCGCCAAGCTTCCATTTTTTACCCCAAAGTTAAACATAATTTAAGTACGAAAAATTATTTTATAAAACGCTTCCTTTTTCTATATGGTTATTTATTAACTTCTTTTATTTAAAAAAAATTCTGGTTTAATTTGATTTGAAAAAAAAAAAAAAATTGGAAGACTATCAGCTATGTATGCTGCTAACCTATAAAGTTTTACACCAAAATTTGCAGTTGTCCCTGCTTGTTAATTGCAATTTTAATTATTTAATTGACAGCCATGTATTCTGCTAACCTATAAAATTTTATACCAAAATTTGCTGTTGTTCTTGCTTGTTAATTCAAATTTTAATTTTTTATGATTGGATATCAATGAATTATTGAATGTTTTTTGTTTGCTATGTAAAAGTTGCCTAAAATTTTGGTATTTGTTAGTTATTTGCAGTCTACCTCAATAAAATCCCCATGTTCAAATAATAAACTGTTTAACTTGTATCTTCTATTTTATTTAAATGTTTCATGAAGATGGGTGAAATAAATAGCAAATTCTTCTGTATGAAAAAGTATACATGAGTGAGGTCTCATTTTCATGTGAAATTCTACCTCATTGAATTTGTTTTATTCGTTTCAGATGCTATAATGCTTCCAATATTCTTCCAGAAGTTTGGTATCCATTGTTGTAGAAAAGGGAAGGGAGCTCAGTGGGCTTAACTCCTCCCCATTCAAATGTAGACAATATTTTAAAGTCACACTAACTGCTCTAAAGACTGTTTCTAACTTCAATGCTTAACAGTTCATCTGAGAAATAATAACTCTCTATATAAAGAAGCTGTATAAGTATTGATTATATTCTTTATGTGTCAATCAGCAGATCAGAGTATTCATCAGTACTGTAGGTATTCATCCCTTTTTATTTTGAGTTTGTTTTATTTAATATTAGAAACTCTCAATCCACAGTTTCATTTCTTTTAAATTAGTAGTCATTAAGTACTTTCAGAAGATTTAACTCTTGCAAATTGCAACACAAAATTTGATTACATGCACTCATACTCTAAGACTATTTATTCTCTGTGAAAAATTTATCCCAAATCATCTAACTAAAATAATTAAAAAACTGATTTCTTGATAATAGCATTTAATAATTAGTTTGAATGACTTATTATACTCATAAATATTTTATTAATGATTAATAATCACAATTATGTAATTTTATTTATTCAAAAATATCTACTTGAGCTCCTTCCATAATTTTTAATTTCTTTCACTGTTGCTATCTACTTTGTTATTTTAATTACCAAAGGATCCAAAAACACACTGCCTGGTTTACAGAACATGGCTAAAAACCATTTTTCTATTGATAACTCTAATAGATTTTTTTTATTTAATTTTTTAGATTATTCACTAACAACATCAAAAAGCATTTTTATATGAAAAACATCAATTATGTATTCAAATGAAGTTTTAAAATATATTAAAAATTATATTTTCATATTAGTCTCATGCCAAAGGTTAATAATCAAAGTAATTGCCAAAGATTTCTCTACTTAAAGTATCTTTGTTGATTCTAATTATTTTGATCTTTAAGCATGTAGTTCAATTACAGATTTGTTAAATTTATATTAATTTATATCAATGCAAAAACCCTTGATGGGTTAAAAGTTTCTGACGCAGCACTTTATCTTATGCTCTAAGAATTTTAAATATGGAACTTAAAAATACTGATATCAAATTTTGAGTGACATTATGCTATTTCTTAAAAAATATATTTGTATTTATTTCACCATTTTATTTTTGTTTTATTTATAATCGCATGTGCAAAAGTTATGTTCAACATGAAAAGCTGCATAAAATTTTATTCGCTGTTACTTTATGATTTGCATCTCTCATAAATTCAAAATATGTGTTTTAAAAGATATGATATAAAATTTAAGTGACGCCTTTTGATGTGACTTTAAAAGGTTTGTTTTTTAAAATTCAATTTAAATTATTTTTGACTTGGTTAAAATATTTTTTTTACATCTACACAATACTTTTAATTTTCCAATTCACTGTTAAATATATCACTTTCATTGAATCTATACTATGCATTGAAATGTATTTATTTCAATAAATTGATTTATCTTTTGTGTCACGCTATTCAAAATTGTGAGTAAGATTTATGTAAATGGTTTATTTGCGTCAAACTATCCTTTTTCATACATTTCATGTAGTTTGGACACAATGACGCAAAGAAACCATTTACATAAATCTTACTCACAATTTTGAATAGCGTGACACAAAAGATAAATCAATTTATTGAAATAAATACATTTCAATGCATAGTATAGATTCAATGAAAGTGATATATTTAACAGTGAATTGGAAAATTAAAAGTATTGTGTAGATGTAAAAAAAATATTTTAACCAAGTCAAAAATAATTTAAATTGAATTTTAAAAAGCAAACCTTTTAAAGTCACATCAAAAGGCGTCACTTAAATTTTATATCATATCTTTTAAAACACATATTTTGAATTTATGAGAGATGTAAATGATAAAGCAACAGCGAATAAAATTTTATGCAGCTTTTCATGTTGAACATAACTTTTGCACATGCGATTATAAATAAAACAAAAATAAAATGGTGAAATAAATACAAATATATTTTTTAAGAAATAGCATAACGTCACTCAAAATTTGATATCAGTATTTTTAAGTTCCATATTTAAAATTCTTAGAGCATAAGATAAAGTGCTGCGTCAGAAACTTTTAACCCGTCAAGGGTTTTTGCATTGATATCATTACTTTTTTGAGGTTAGTGATAAAATGATTAAAAAAAAGATACTTATGGAATTTAATGCAGATTTAATTTTTACTATTTTATTACAATTTTCCTTATAGCAGTTTGTATATAAAAACAACTGGGTAAGTATAATCGCAGATCGCACAGAGGGTTTCATTTGATATTCCTTTAAAAACACTTTATCCTTAAATTAATAAATCCAAAATGTTAATTTATAATTATTAAATCCTTACATAGATGTAGCACCAATAGTTCCAATTTTCATGGGACAGGGAACGCACTCTTTTAAACAAACCACCTTCCAATTGAAGTCATCAAAAACCAAGTTGAATAAGCCAGATCCCGTTGTGTTGTTTGACAAACAGCAGTCTCGTGTCCCCTCCTACCCCCCTTTTTCAAAATTTTTCAGACCAGTACCTAAGAATGGAACTGAAATAATTTTTTCTCTTCAGAAATTACGATAAAAAAATAGTATGCAGTACTCATAAATTTACTTTAATGCTATATAGGGTGATTATTAAGTTAATTATAACGTTTGGAATGTGTTGCATTGATGTTCGAAAGGTAGTTTCTGAGTTATGGAAGCTGGACCCATAAGGCGCCATAGAGGGGCGAAGCCTGCTAGTGTCTATCATAATTATATCTGCCATGTAGACTAATTGCGATATTTAATCAAAATAGCCCCCCCCCCCTCCTCATCCCCGGAAATATAACAAATACAAAATGTGTCTTTATAAACCTATCGTCAAATAGGTTTTTATTTCTTTTTCCCTAAAAAAAAACATGATTTTTATATCCGTAACGTAAATAGCGGACGAAGCCCGCTAGTTCCTATCATAATATATATTTTTAATAATTTTATATAGTCTATAATAAAAATCAGACTTAAAATAGTCTAGTTCCATGAGTACTTGTAGTGTCAGTTACATGCTACGATTTTTGGATACCAGTATTTTAGAACGGGAAAATGTGACTTATTTTATCGGAGATATCTCATTAATTGAATAAGGTGAAGCAAACTTTTTGAAAAAAAGGTGGCCAACAAGCATGGCAGTTATCAGCTATGTGACTTTGTGCTAAAGTCCATTAATTTGATCTGCTTTAAAAAGATTACGGAAGATTGAATTATAGTAGAACCTGGATTAACCGAGCTTCGATTAATCGAGGTTTCTGTTAACCGAGCCGATAACAAAGTCTGATTTTTTTTTTTCCTTTTGAATGAGCCTTAAAAATAACCACACTCTTTAGCTCACTGTCCGTGCTATACAGGCCCTTCTGCCCCCAAAAGCCCTCAACTCCAAAGAAACATTGGACCCTGAGAAGTCAATAGCGAACAATGCTTTGTTTCCAGTGGCTGTGTGAACTTTCGTAAATTTTTCAATTTGCATTTTAAAATTTACTACTGGTAGTTGATTTTCTTTTTAAATTTGTTAAGCTGTGAAACAGAACTTTACATATATTTACTTTTATTATTTAAAAAACGTTCTATATATTTTTTTAAAAGAGATGTTAAATTCGCAAGCACGGCGAGTTTTTACACACAGTTTCTATTAACCGAGATTTCCGATTCCGATTTACTAACAGTCCCAATTAGCTCGGATAATCGAGGCTGCTCTGTATAATTAAAAAATCAATGGCGATCTTACTGTAAACGGGTTTCCCTTTTACTGAGGGATTTCAAAACCGAATCAGCTGATGTTAGTTGCTGTTTCCCTGCTTGATTAAATAAGATTAGTTAAACATTTGAAAATTACCAAATATAAAAGGAACTAAGTCAACAGAGTCTTTGCTTTATGGTATTTTTTAACAACGCTATAAGAAAATGATTTTAAATAAGAGATTTTAAATGTAACGTTTTAAATCTGACATAATTTTCACCAAACTTTCCTTTCTCTTTGTAACATTCAACTGAAAATATTTTTATTATTAGAAAGATAATATTATTATTTGCGCTACCTTAAAATTAGCAACTATAGTTAAAAATATCATCTCGAAATTTGAAATAAATCTCTCATATAAATATATTTTTTAATTTACACTGTTTTCCAATATGTTTTGCAATGTGTTTTGTAAACTGTTTTGGCCACTTTGGCCAATATGACGTAATTTCCTCCATTTACGACTTTTAACACATATCAATGAATTTATTATTTAAAAATTTTCTTTTTCTTTTAATATTCACGTGTAAATATAATTTTTATGACGTAATTTTCAATGTTTTCCTTCTTTTAATGCGTAATGATTTAATTCTAATTTGAAAATGATTGATTATTTTATAATTTTCTTTCATTTTAAGTAAGCATGTGTAAAAACAATTTTTATGACGTAATGTTTAATATTTTCCTGCTTTTAACACGTTATCATTTAATTCTAATTTAAAAGGATTTTTTTCTGTTTATAATAGTCACGTGTGAATAAATTTTTAATTTAAAGGATATATTATTCTTTGCGCTGTTTTAACATTTGGCAACAATTTAAAAGAACCTTTTCTAAAATATGTAAAAAATATCTCTGGAAATTCTGAAAATTTTAATTTAAAATTGAAATAAATCGTCAAAAAATTAGGCAAGTTAAGAATAATAAATGCACTCTGCAAACTTCGAGTTTCTATTGAATGATTAAATTGAATGAAAATGATTAAATTCCCATGTATATTTTTTTTTCCTATGAGACTTTTTTAATGAGACAATTTTATCCAGATTTAACATTAAATATCTCTTAAAATAATTCTTCGATTTAAAAACTGTCTACTTCAACATTTTTATCAAACATTTCTCTATAATACTACGCTATTGCGTCAAAAGATGGCGACACCAGAATTCTGATATGCTTATTATGTAAACTGTAAATATTGCAAAGAATTGTCTCGGGGTTATCAAACTTCATTGATATTTATAAATAAAACATTTCAACTAAATTATTTATTATAAAAGAATTATTACATCACAATAGCTTTTATGCAAGGAAAATAATAATTATAATAATAATAATATTATGGATGTCAGTGATTATATATTGATTGACCGTCATAATAATAAAAAATGATATTATAAAAAGAAGAGCTGAAATGAATTATTTTTTTACGTTTCTGATCGTGTGATTTATATTCAAATAATAATTATTAATATATATTTTTTGTAAAGTGATTGAAATTAAATATATTTATAAAATTTATGGTAATATTTTTATTGTTGAAAAATTGCCAAGAAATAATCATCATCAAATTGCCGTCATTATAATTGTAATTTTATTTAACTTAATAGCAATTAAAAAAATTACAAAGGAACTGAGAATAATGGTCAACTAGCAGACTTAAAAAAAAAAAAAAGAAAAGAAAAAAAAAAAAAAAAAACATTCACATGTGAAAACACGTACCAGGGAGTATCGAACTGCCTATCTTAAGGTCAGTAAACGATGGCCCTTAGCCACTCAGCCAGTGGGAAGACAAAATTTTTCTCCCCAAAAGTGGTTAAAAAGAAAGCGTGTGTATGAATACAGTGTCATGCATTTTCGGTGAAATTTCCATAGAATGGCGAAGAAATATAGTCCGATTTTTCATGCGCATTATAAAACGAACAAGAGTCTTGCTGGAAACAAGTAAATTGTTATTTGGTTCATCTGAAACATATTTATTTGATTTTTAAAAAATCGCCCGTGTCATTTTCGAGAGAAAAAAAAAATCGAATTATTTAACGAACGAGAGTTTTCCCAGAAAAAAGAAAAGTGTTATTCACCTCGCCTTAATCACATTTATATTATGTATCAATTTAAAAATAATCGTTAGAACCGTTTTCGAGATTTTCAAATTAGGAACTTCCTCGATATTATACCAACGTTTTCACTTTAAAAATGGCTATTTAGATCTCAAAATATACTGCACGTAGAAATGCAAAAATTTCAGTATACGATTAGACTGCAGATATAAGACTGTTCTAGAAAATTCAGAACAATAAGACATATATCTGCTGAGTTATTAAAAGGCGGCTTTTCGCGTTTTCTTTGATGTCGAGTTAGCTGTATATATGAGTTCCGCCATCTACGAATTCTATGATACGATACAATACGATACGATTTTAGGCTTAAGGCTGCGTCACTCGAAATACTACCGTCTTCCATGATTATTGTATTTATTTATTGCTGAAGTGTTATTTTTTTATGGATTATTAGCCAGAAACAAAAGCTGAACTATCTATTTTGTTTTAAGTGCAAAATCTGTAATCGAGATGCATGCAATAGAGATAGATTCTTTAAAAATTCATTCTTGAAAATTTTTTAAAAACCATCAAAAATCAGCAAATTGAGATACAGTGTTCGAACAAATTTCATTTGGGGGTACACTTTTTTTCCGCTATTCAGTGGTGTAAAAATCTAAATTATGCCATTTGTAGAAAGAATTAAGTTTGTGAAATGGATTGCTTAGGTCCTTGCCAACCTTGATATGTCAGCATTACTCAAGAACATGTTTTTGCTTTATAATGTAGATTCTTTCTAATCAGATTTGATTATTACAACAAGAAGAATCTGTACTTCAGATTTATAATATGAACTGATTCAATAATTTTTAAGAGGCTTGCCACTGTTGGTATCTACTTTTTTTACTGTAATTACAAAAAGATCTAACCTGAGCTTCTCAGGTTGCCTGGTTTACAGAACAATGGTAAAAACCATTTTTCTCTTAAAATCTAATAGATTTTTTACATTTAATTTTTTTATTCACTGCAATTTTATATGAAAGACATCAATTATGTGTCTGGTGATATATATCATCATATACACTGGTGGACAAAACTTAAGGACTAGTCACAAAATGCCAATTTTCAAGTAATAATTTTCATGCGAATACCCAAAAGAAAGTAATATAATTTGAATAATTACTATCCCTGCAGAACAGTTAGTTCATATAACATCTCATTCAGGTCACACATGGTCACAAGAGTCACAGTCACTACAGTGAAACAAAAAATAGGAAATTCCATAAGTCTCTTTTATGAGTCTCAAATGACTACTATATGTGACTTCACTGACAAGTCGCTGTGACTGCTTCTTTGTGGCGAGTCACCAAGTGACTTTACATTGAGACTCTCATGTGACTGTCATTTAGAGACTCAATTTCAAAGTCATTGTGAATGTTGTATTATGATAATACACCAAATAATGTCACATTAAAGTAACATAACTTTGTCAAATAGTGACAGAGACCTTACTATGAAGTCACCACTGTGAAAAGTGATGAAAAGTCACCATGTTACTTTAACGTGACATTATTTGGTGATTTATCATAATGCAACATTCACAATGACTTTGAAATTGAGTCTCCAGATGAGAGTCACATGAGAGTCTCAATGAAACGACATTGTAAAGTCACCTGGTAACTTGCTACAAAGCAGCAGTCACAGTGGCCTGTCATTGGAGTCACATATAGTAGTCATTTGAGACTCATAAAAGAGACATATGGAATTTCCTATTTTTCGTTTCACTGTAGTGACTGTGACTCTTGTGACCATGTGTGACCTGAATGAGATGTTATGTGGACTAACTGTTCTGCAGGGATAGTAATTACTCGAATTATATTACTACCTTTTGAGTATTCACATGAAAATTATCGCTTGAAAATTGGCATTTTGTGACTCATCCTTAAGTTTTGTCCAGCAGTGTATATCTGATTTTTATTTTTTAAATATTATGTTTAGATATTTTCTGTATTTTCATATATTTGACATATCTTTTCAAAATATTATGTTTGATATTGATATTTTCAATATTTTCATACATTTGATATTCATTTTTAAAATATCACTGTGTATCATATTTTTAGACAAAACCATGTGTGACCTGAATGAGATGTTATATGGACTAACTGTTCTGCAGGGATAGTAATTATTTGAATTATATTACTACCTTTTAATGTAAAAAAGTGTACCTTTTAATGTAAAAAATACTAGTAAATGAATTTTTCAACTGCTATTGATTGACTGCGTCATTCTGTAAATTTGAATTTTTAAAATGTAAAACCAATATTTATGTGAGACAATATTTACTTAGAATAGCCATTGAAAGATAGACTTTCTAATTTAGTTATTTGCATCTTTATTAAAAAGAGTATTTTCTGGTTTTGGTTTAGGTCAGTTTAAACTGCACAACAGGTTAGGGAATAAAAAAACATAAAAGCTTACATTTATGTTCCAGTTTTCAATTTAAAAATATTGTTTTGTATTTAAAATTTTGTTGTTTAAACATCTAACTTTTCTTGATACTTGAATCTTATAGTTTTTTGTATAGAAAGCTAATTGTCTGTTTTCAATTAGTTGATCCTCAATTTTGTTATGTAAGTGAAAAGGGAAAAAAAGATATTTAGATTATTATTTTAAGTTTCCTTGCTAAGTGCAATATGTTTTAGTTTCTAATTTATATTAAGCCTGAAAATATTTATAATCATCAATAAGTTGACTACTTTGAAAATACTAGATATATAAAGAATATCAGATTTGCATCAAAATATTGGATATTAAAATATCGTGACATTTACAACCCTATATGTATACAATTAAAATTTTGAAATATATTAAAAGGATTTTTTTTTTTCATATTAATCTCATACCAGAGGTAAAGAAATTTCCAAGGATTTTGTTACTTACAAAGTTTTCATTTTTCTTAATTTGGTATTATTAAGTAGTTGCAGAATATTTAAATCTTGCTAATTTTAACACAAAATATGATTATATGCTCTGATACACCAGGACTGTTTATATTCTCTGAAAAATTTATCTTAATTGTCTATCTAAAGCTTGTAGACAGTAATATTCAACGACTGAGCCTTAAATTCAAAGTGACGAGTATGTGAATAACTTCATGCTTATACTGAATATAAGTTGACTAAATCAATAAATTATTACATTTTAATATTATATATTTTTCACATATGTTTTTTATTTCTGTGAATAAATTATTTAATTTAAATTTCTTTTGTTCTTTGCTGTACATAGCCTATTGTTCTGTTTCAGTGTATCCATTTATGTCATATGGATATGCTCTTATGTTCAAAATTAAGGTTTTAAACATATTTTTTACAGTAACTCAAAATATCAGCAAAAGGTCTGAAGATACACAGGCATCCAATGTTTTTATCAACTGTTAACAGATATGTTTGCTTAGAAGAACTGTGTAGTAGAAGTGACTGTTTTTTGTACCCTAAACTTATCTTCAGAGATATGTTTATTCTAGGAAAATAACAAAGCTGACTAATTAAAATGCATTTTCATAAGTTTTAAAAAAAGCAGTTGAGAGTGACACTCTTCAGCAATCTTGAACCTGATTATTAGTCTAGAGTGGAAGTTTTTCAATGGTTACATATCAGATCTTTAAATTTGTGGGAGTCTAAGTTACATTTTCTTAAATGCAAAAGAGCAAGAGAATTCTGAATGTGTTACAATGTAGTAAAGTATCTTCAGGTACCATCTACCAGTAGTTTTTGTATAACGATCACTTGTACATTCTTCCTATTAATAGTTTGTGTCTAGGTATCCTAATTTTCAAAATTAGAAACTTGCACTAAAGGTTTAAAAATCTCTTGAAATTTAGGAGTCGTGAAAAAAAAATAAATAAATAAAATGTGCAAAAATAAAAGTTACGTGTTTTTTTTTTTTTTTTTTTTTGCATTTACAGCAGAAATTTATCTGACATCTTTAGTTTTAAAGTACCATTTTCTAAAAGCTCTGTCAGAGTTTAAATTCCTTCTGTCAGTTTCATTCAAACCAATAATTAGTAAACTTTGTACATTTTCAATTTCTAATTAGTTTCTTAAATTATTTCGTATGAAACTTTTGTTAGAAAAAACGTTTTCAAATGAAGCTACAGAAACTGCATATCAACTAAGCACAAGAAATTCATAATACTTGTAATTATTAATTAATTTTGTTAAAATATGTCTGTCATGTTCTAGCTACTGAAATTTTAGTTTTTTAAATCTTAATTTTCAATTGATTTTTAATAAATGAAGTTGAATGAGGAAACTCTTTCATGGCTTGAGAATTTCCTCAGCCATATTATCACTTCATTAAAAAGTTACTAATTTTGATTTTTTAATTTCCATGGTGAGCTGTCACTGAGATTATTTCAAATTCTGACTTACATGATCAAAGGCTTTAAATATTTCATATCTTATCCTAGATGTTACCAAACAAGACACCAATTCTAAACAATGAGTACCACTGAAAGACATAGCTTAAAAACCTTTTGCAGAATTCTTTTAATTTGATAAGAGCAACATTCAGTGGTGTAGTCGTTAAAAAAAAGCAGAGGGTATGCTCTACAGTGTATATACTATATAGCTTTTTTGAGAAACAGAGGGTATACAGTGTTCCATAAAAAAAAAAAAAAAAAAAAAAAAAAAAAAAAAAAAAAAAAAACAGAAGGTATACGGCGTATACCACTGTATACTCTCCACTACATCCCTGGCAACATTCCCCCCCCCCCCCCCTTGGTGGGAAGAGAGACAGAGAGCAAACTCTACTAGTAATTAATACAGAAAACCCTTTTAACAACCAGTGGTGTCAGTGTGTCATTCTCAACTGCATAAGAAATCTCATTTTTCATAAAAATAAATATATCAGTCTTAGATACAGCAAGTTAGGCTGCATACACATTCACAATGAGTCAAATTTTATTACGCAAACTCGCTCTCAAAAAGCTTTCATCTGTCGATACTGCAATAAACCTTTCATTCAAATTAATTCTTTTGGTGGAAGTAGAATCTTTGAGTAGGGTTATATAATATTTATATAGTGTTCATGTCTGCCATACAAGCAATGAATCTTTAGAAAAGCGTATTGTGTTCGAACCTTTCAATCTTGTGAGATTGAGAGGAAACTCTCAGACTGAACTTTTCTTGATATCACAAAATGTGTTTTGTGACAAAGATTTTTTTAATCTGTGTATTTTAGCAGATGCCACAAGATGGCAGGTATTCTCAAACTTTTCAACTGGTGTTTCACTAAATTGAAAGTTATAATTTTGCTATACCCCCAGGTAATGTAGGTACTGCCAACAGGGATGGACTTTAATACTTGCCCTGTACTTCAGCTCTCAAAGGGACCCCCAAACTCTAAATAGGCTTAAGAAAATAATTAATAAGTATATAAATATTCTGGGTGGCCCCCTAAAAGCAAATGTGTCTAGGATCCAAATTAAAACATTAGTCCCTAAACTGCATAATTATGTCACTACATTGATACTTAAATTATCTTCTTTTATTGATGTTTATTCATGGAATAGCATCATGATTATATATTAATAATGGGCAAAGTGCCATGAAACAATTTGAATGGGAGGGGGGAATTATGGCAAATTATAATTTATTGGCATACACTAAGTACTGTTCATTCACTTATATGTATTATCTTGCATACACTTACTGGACTTATATCACTGATGCCAAGAGTAGGTATGTAAAATCAAGCATAGCTTTCTCATTTAGTAGTTTAATATTTGATAATTTTAACTATGTCTGAGTCTTAATTTATTCCAATTCTTTTTTTCTTTTTTTTTTTTTTTTTCCCATCTGAAGAAGAGAACAAAATCCAGTCTTGCAAAGTTGTGCTAAATACACACAGAACTTTTACAGCTTTTACTGAAATCAGTGGCTAATCCATTTCTTCAGCATGCAAATTCTATTTATTCACCTTTTTAAAAAATGTTCGTGAAAATTCCATCACGGGATATTGCAATAAGTTCTTTTTCTCCTCATCAGTGATGGTGAATAATTATTTTCAATACAGAAGGAATTTCTGATAACAAAATTATGTTACTAAATTTTCTGGAAAATAGTCATTGAGATCTGCTATATGATATACACACTATTCATTTATATCACTGACCAATTCAAAATGTACTTTTACTATTTCATTCTCCCCAATAAAATTGTACAAGTGTAGAATTGATGATATTGTTCCACTATTTCAGAAGTTCATGACGAATAAAAATGTATTTCTGAAACATTTCGTTTTATCGTGAGTTGAGAAAAGTGTTTTGTAAAGACCCTGAAAATTCTTATTTAATTCAATTCCATTCAGAATATAAGTCTCGCGTACTGGTATTAGAAAGCTTGCATAGCAGAACTAGTATGTATACCATAGTTTGGAAAAATCTGCACTATGACAATTCAACCTTTATAACTAAAGATTGAGAAAAGAATCAGATGCTTGGAAGATGCATCTGGAAAACTATTAATAAATAATGCTATGTTTGGAGATAGCAAAATCGAAATCTTGCCCTTGGTGCCAATGATCCTTTGTGTGACAATGGTGATCTTATTGATTATTACTGAATTATATTGAAGGTGACTGCTGTAATTAACAAATCAAATACCATATTTGTTTATTTTGTTTTTACATTTTCAATCAAAGTATGAAGCCTTATAAACATATTTATTTTTTCAGGTGACATTGAGCTTGAAGGTGCCAGACTTACTATTATTAAAGATATAAAAAAAATAAAATCTCTTCACATTTATGTTTTTCATAAATATGATCAAAGAAATTGGATCAAGTTAAAAGTTCGTAAAGACTTAAAAATATTTGAAATAAAGCATTTACCACATTTGTTTCACGTTATTTTTAAAAAAGGAATGGGCTTTTCTTTGTGTATTCCAGTTCGTATCAAAACGATTGATTCTGAGCTACCAACGAGTTTAAATAATGTGGATGAATGGTTGAATGATGTGATGGAGAAAAGAGGAAAAGACGGTAGCTTGCAAATAATTATCTTGGTTGAATCAGAAATAGAAGAGGTAAGTTATTGAAAATTTATTTATGTATCAGTATTAAAATGTTTTTTCTTTAATCACTGAAAATTGATGTTGCTATTTAATATCTTATGCATTACTAACTGACCTGCCCAGCATTGCACGGGCCATAATAATAACCCTAAATATACATAAAATCAATGTTGAATGATTTTATATATTTAAATGAAAATCTTTCTAAATGATTCTAATGCTGGAAGCCCCACTGCTTTAAGTAGTGTACGCATTCAATTTTGTATGATTTTTTTATTTTCTAATGAAAATTTATCCATACAAATTTGGATTTAAGGCTCCACTGCCTTTAACAGCATACACCGGGTATGTTACGCATGCCCTGGTCTGTTTTGTTTTTATAATTTTAAACAAAAGACCGGCATGGCCCGTGCTTTAGATATACCTAAAATCAGTGTTGAATGATTATCTTTCCAAATGAAACTAATAATGGTGGCCTCACAGCCTCCAGCAGCTAAAAAGAGTTTTCTTCTCACTTTTTTTTTCCACACCGGGACATTTGATATTCAAAATAATAGTGCTTATTGTACTGACACTTTGAAATTTTTATGAGTTAAAAATACAATACAGTGCACTCCTGATTATACGGGTTAATCACCGGATGGGGATACTGTGGAAGAACCACACTTTTTATTAAGTTTTTTTCCATCATTTTTCAACTTCATTTATTGTATTAAGTGTTTTATTTAAAAAGGTACCTTTTACTTTATTTCAATGATAAGAACTACTAACTTACTAACAAAACTAACCCTAACACTTAACTTCAACAGCATGCTGGCATCCATATTGTTTACATTTTGTTTTTATGGTTTTCAGTTAAATTCATAGTTAATTGATTGAATGGTTGGTTGGTTACCAACAAGGTATCAGTTAAACTTTGTTGACATGTTTTTCAGGTTGCACAGTGTTACTCAACTTTCTGTTGTTTATGCAAAAGAGTTCCAGCATGTGCTGGCTAGTTATGATTGGTTGCAAACCATTATAAAATGAGAGAGTTTCTCATTCATGTCATCTAGTTCTTGCTTTAGTGTTGATGTTGAAAAATTGAACATAATAATAAAAAGCTCTTAGTTTTATTTAATGAAGTCTTCATTTTCAGTATGTATCATTGTGAGTCATCTATCTCATTTCTTCTACAAGTCTCTTCAAATTTGTAAGTAGACATTTTATTTTCTACTAAGAAGATGGGAGTTAATAGGTATTGTGTTAAGAAATTAAAGACGGTTAGAATTCATTAATTTTTAAAGTAATTGCACTCTGCTATATAGTACTTAATAAGAACAGATACACGTATAAAAGGAAAACATGAATAATCCGAAAACTCCTTTTTATTAAAAAAAAAAAAAATCAACATCAGTACAAAAATGTAAAAATGATTTACATTTGCATGTTGTAATAACATCAAACTAAGAATTTTTCTTTTAACATTTACTGCTTAAAAGAAAGCTGTAATGCATCTTTACTTCTACTGTTTGTTCATCTCTTGTCGTATATCAACAAATATTTTATAAACTGCGGTAATGTCACGGTAATGAAATCCTCTTTGTCCTATTTAACCTTACAAAGTTTCCACAGATTGTAGAAAGCAGAATGAGAAATTGTATTTCCCTCATTTAGTACATCTGCATCAGTATTATCATCACTGAAACACAGTTAGCAACAATGTCTTCATCTATCAAATACTGGAAGCCAGGCTTGCATGCATCCCTTTGAAATCAATCTTCTAAGTTTTCCTCATCAAGATTTTTGAAACCTTCAAATTCTTTTGCTTGTTCAAGAATACCCGTTTTCATATTCTCCTTGAATATCTGAAGATGATTGTTCATGATTGATCTTTTTCCACAATAACATAGACAATTTCACCTTTGACCATGCTGCTGATATTCCATATACTGTATCCAATAACGAATATTGCTACCAAAAATTTGCTAGTGTTATAACTTCATTAATCAAAATTTTCAAAAGTTCAGATCTATTGTTCCATTTCATTGCTGAAATTACACCTTGATCCATAGGCTGTATCGCTGCTGTAACATTTGGCAGAAGAAATTTACCGGTAATCAATCCATCATCAGACGCTATGAAACTTTCATTTGGATGTGAAGGGGCATTGTCTAAAAGCAATACTGCTCTTTGGGGTAAGCCTTTTGCTTGTAAATGTTTCCTGACTTCAGGAGCAAAATGTTTGTTGAACCATTGGAGAAAAATCTCCCTTGTCATCCATGCCGCCTTTTGATTGAAATAAACAACCGGTAATTTTTTTGGTTCTGTACTTTTAAATGAATAGTTTCATTTTATGTTACCTGAAGCATTTGCACAGCAGGTGATGGTAATGCGCTCCTTCAACGATTTGTGGCCTGGAGCGGATTTTTCTTCCCGTGAAGCAAGTGTTTTTGTTGGAAGACATCCCCAATACAATCCTGTCTGATCAGCATTATAAATTTGATTGGATATCAAATTTTCTTTGTCAATAAATTCTTGAAATTTCATACACAATGATTCTGCAGCAGTCTCGTCTGCACTTAGACTTTCTCCTTCAACATTTAACTGCCGAATTCCATAGTGTTGCTTGAATTGATTGAGCCAATCAGATGAAGCATTAAAATCTCCTCCTAATTCTAGCGCTTCATGAAAAAAAAAATCTTGCTTTTTCAGAATACATGGCACCTGAAATGAATATTCCTGCTCTTTTTTAATTAAACTACTGTAGTAGAGCAGAATCTAGATCTTTGTATGTTGGCATTTTCAGACTTTTCCATTTCAAAAATGCAGCTTCATCATCGCAATCTCTCATGAAAATAATGAATTTATCATTGTTCTTTTTTATTCCATGTACAGTTTGTACTCAAATTTGATAATTCTTTGCTAATTTGATAGCTGATTCTCCGTTATCAAGTTTTTGAAGGATTTCTAATTTTTGTTTAACATTTAAAACATGTCATTTTCATTAAATATATAATGTGAACTTTAAAAAGTTCACTGTCTTACTAAAAAGGTGACTAAAATGATGAAAAATATGTTACAAGTTAAAAATATACATTTTCTTTCAAACTTCTTAGTACTTTCAAGCTTTTCCAAGCTCATCATCAAAGAATATTTTAATAACTAAATGTTGTTTATTATAAATGTTGTATACAAGTAAGCAGTTTCTTGGATTCAATTTAATTAAAGAAATTTAAATTCTCTAATTAAATTTAATCCAAGAAACTGCTACTTCTACTTAACTTTCAACTCTAATAATTATTGGCTCTCTCATTTTCAAAACAAAGTGACGTATTTGTATAAATAAACAACATTTAGTTATTAAAATATTCTCTGATGATAAGCTTGGAAAAGCTTGAAAGTACTAAGAAATTTTAAAGAAGATGTATATTTTTAACTTGTAACATTTTTTTTCATTATTTTAGTCGCCTTTTAAGTAAGACAGTGAACTTTTTAAAGTTCATATTATATATTTTATGTTTGAATCAAGGTGAAAAATTGTGTTTCGTCTTATGATTTCATTTCCTTTTCGTTTCACAGCAGTCATTTTTACCAGTAAAAAATTTCAATGCTACTAACTGATGATAAACAAGACACAAAAACTAAAAGAACCGGTGTGAAAGTGGGAGAGGGCAGCTGTAAGGCTGTTGTACAAGCAACATTCCGATCCCTTCCATCCTCTTCAACACTACCCTGTCAAACAGGTTCCAGAGCGTTCGATTTGACCTCTACGAACTTCACAATACTATCAGCCAGACCAGACAAGATCCTAATTCACATCAACATCAACATCGATTTTACATGCATGATAGGTGTGAAAATGTTTCTCTTAAAAAAATTTTTTGTGAGTCTGGAATAAGCACAGATAGTTAAGAGTATAATGTATTATCAAAGCCTGTGAATGTTTTTCATGCTAAAATATTGATATTTACTTGTTGACCATGTTTTTCTTCTAACTTTTCCTTTTTTTTTTTCCTTTTCATGTTTGGAAATCCTACAGGAAAAATTTACTCCTAAATGTTATTATATTT
The DNA here is from genome assembly GCA_963932465.1 of Maratus speciosus. Lineage (NCBI taxonomy): Eukaryota > Metazoa > Arthropoda > Arachnida > Araneae > Salticidae > Maratus > Maratus speciosus. Next base: position 195,832,357 of record OZ010800.1, on the reverse strand, counting down.
AGACCAAAATTTTACTGGAACAATAGCTGAAAGGTTACTTTTAGGTATTAAAATTTTAGAGCATTAGAGCAAAAAAAGAAAGAGTTATTAGTGTAAATAAGAGTGTTCAATGTTAACCCTATGAGAATTTTTTTATTTCAAACTGATTACTCCCCCCCCCCCCCCTTAAATCTAAAAATTTCTGAATGAAATTTATACTTGATAATTAGCTTAAAGGTTAATATAGTGAACTAAAAATTCAAAGCGATTGTATTAAAATTAACTATTTTTTTTTCAAAATGTACCTAATGGTAATCCTATGGGCAAATGTGCAGGTAAAACGAAATTTGCCAAAGTAACTTTTGAAAATGAATTTTTTTCAAAGGGTTAATATTCGTATTTTTTAAAACTGAAGAAGTCTGATTAAAGCTGAATGTATTTTTGTTAAGCATGTGCAATTTGTTTTGTTTTTTTGTTGTTATTTTATTTTCGATTTTAAATTCAGGGTTAATTAAATTAATATATGGTTAATAAATCCCAAAGTCATTGCAAATAAAAAAAAAAGGGAAAAATAAATAACTTTGTTGAAATAATAAATAACTAGTCGTCTAACTCTCCCTTTAAATTTTTCATTTCATATACCCGGGTAATAGGGTGAATTTCTAGATATGGCAGAGCAATTTTCCTCTCTCTCTTTTTTTTTTAACCATTTGGAAAAATGGTTATTGTCCTCATTAGGATAGGAAATCAAAAGCATATCTGAAGGTTTTTATTGGTTTAATTAACCTTTTATTCGTTTTCTGATTGATCTATAGAGTAATCTGTATTTCCCTTTACTTTCAACAGAGATGGACAACAGAGTGTTGCCACTATGACAAAAAAGTAATAAAAACTACAAAAAAAATTAATAACTCAGAAACAAATTGAGATACAGTTTTCAAAAAAATTGCATTTAAAAGTATATTTTTTTCTCTATACAACGATATAAAAAGTAACATTGTGGGATGTTTAGAAGTTTAAGAATGAAATTTCATTTAAAATTGGTCATCAAATTTCTACGATAGAAAAGCCTTTTCCCGAACAGCCAATGAAATGCTTGGATAATACGTAAGTTTCAGGTGGATAATACGTACGAGTCGCAGGCGATTTCTGTTGCTTGCAATTTTTACGTGTAATAATACTATGAATGTTTAATTCATGGCATACGTAATGGCGTACGAAAAAATCATTTTCCAAATGGTCGATGTAATTTGTTAAATTGCTTTTTTTTTTTTTTGTAGTTTGGCTGATTTCACCCCTGATATTTTGTTAATATGTGTGTGTGTGTGTGTGGGGGGGGGGGGGGGGCTAGAAAAGTTATTTTAGAGAACATATTTATTTTAGAACAAAATATGCATGTGATTCGGAGGTGAGAACAGCCAAACTTTAAAAAAGCAGAAATTTTCTGTATTTCTCCCCTCATATTTAGAATTCCCACTCTTCGGGGAGAAAGGATGGAGCAAAAATTTCAAAGAGGATGAAGAGTTTAGATTAGTGATACTTTTATGAGATGATGTAGATGAGAATTTAGATGAGTCGCCTAACTACAAAATAAGAAATCTCTATATAATAATTGTCATTGTAATGCGTCCGGGACGAACCCATCGATTTTGCCAATCTCCGATAAGAAGGAGCCACGTTAGGCTTAATTTTTATTTCAGATGTGTAAGAGAAAACTTATATGCTTAAATACAAATCTTTTCTACCTAAAATCCCTTCTGTTCAACATAATTTTCTTTAAAAGATTCAAAACTGATGACCATTCAATGATTTGCGCAGTTGAAAAACAATTTCAGAAAACGAGTTCAAAACATACATTATCGTAAAATGTAAACAAGCGATAGCGAGTCATTCACTTGATTCATTGAATTGAAAAATAAACCTTTGAGCTATGGTGGCGCAAATCAAATACGGTGTTCATCTTTCGGCGACGAAGCTTCCCACTCCGGATAAACAGCGCATGTGCTAAGACCAATCTCCAATGGGAGTTCTGTATTATTCCTGTCTGTATACAGATATTGTCATGCGGCGCATATTCATTGATCTCAGCATTACTGAGATTTTGCTGTATCTGGGTATAATTTTTTTGGATTACACATTATTAGGTATTTTGTTAATTTATTGTTTGTTTTTTAAATCTGATTTGTTGTGATTCCATTTTTAACTTTTCTTTTGATTTACTTAGATTTAATGTGTTCTTTGTATTTTCTGCCTATTTAACCTAACAAGTGGAAACTTTAACCCTATTGTTATGTAGATATTATGAACCGTTCAATTTCTCTTGAAATATTTCTTAATGTTTTAATATCCAGCATCAGTAATTATTTTTACAGTACCTTATGGCTTCATAGTTGAAAATTTCTGAATACTTTCTGAAAAGAGCAACAGAAATAAATTTTCAGTACTTTTGTTTTGTTTACATATCGATTACGATAGAAATATTTTAATATCCAGCAGTAATTATTTTGACAGTGTACCGTATAGCTTCATACTTTAAAATTTCTCTTTAAAAAATTATATGTTAAATTAAAAGCATGAAAAACTTAATACTTGGAAAGGCTGAGACAAATATAAATTTTTAAAGCAGATATCATACAATGAATGTTTAATCACACTGTTTTAACTAAAATAACTTTAAATATTAACAAATTTAAACAAAATGAAGTTTTTAATTCATTTTAAGATGATTGATTTTTTGCGTAAAAGGATCAAAAAACTTAAAACTATTTAGCTAGAAAAGACTACAATGTTTCTGTTGACAAATAAATGGATTTTTCAATGCTTACATTAAAGTAAATTTAAAATTCAATGTTAGAGTTACAAATTAATTAAATTGTTTATTGAGGGATCCCCATAACTCAAAAAATATTTGAAAATAAGTTATCACCGTTTTTCCAATTTTTGTTGACAGACGATTGCGATTTGTGTTAAAAAACACCAAAATAACATTCTCTATGCCCTATCATATGATACATACCAATAGATTTCTAAACAATTTCCACTTGAAAATCTGAAGATCATTAAGATTACTAAATCAAAAGAAAAGTTCATGATTAATTCCCAATAAGTCAGAGTGAATAAATTTCAAAACACATAATATCTGTAATCCTATTTTAAAAAGCTTTTCCAAAAAGGTAGAAATTCATTCACATAACACTGACAATAAAATTATCAGTGTTTCGGTTGGTGGGAAAACATTTAATGTATTTTATCAACGCTGTCCATTGTGGCATGATTTTTTTTTTCTTTGGGGGGGGGGGGGGGGGGTGAGGAGAGCACAATTTAGTGGAAGGCAAAATTTGCAAATCCCATGCAGGATTTCATGGATCTTTTCTAAAATAGGAAAATGCTGCATAATAAAAAATGCTGTGTGTTATGCCTCATTAAATTTTTCTACAGACATGTGACTCTTACTGATCCCCCCCCCCCCCCACGAGAAAGAAATTTTTATTCTTTTGCACGATTTTGCAAAATTCTCTGAATTTCTTCGAATGATGGTAGAAAAATATTATGAATTTTGCCAGTGAGTCACAAATTGAAATGACAAGATTTCCCAATCAACCAGAATGACCAATCGACAGATTTTGCGTTTTTTTCCAATGACTGTTTGAGGGATTTGTGACAGTTTACATATGAACTTCACAATATTTTAAAGCAACGGATTAAAGGATTTTGAGTTTTTTCCGATGATCAACTGGCAATCTTCACGATTTTTTCTGAAGAATGAAGGAAGAATGTTGCAACTTTTCCCCACAATTGATAATTTTGCAGTACTTTTCTTTTTACTCTACTGATTGGATAATTTTTGTGGGTTTTTTTTTTTTTTACGTGACAAATTTCATTTTTCCTTCACAACCAACTGTTGATTTTTCTTTTTCCTCTGCAACTGATTGATGAATTTTGTGATTTTTTAAGCGATAGATTGACAAATTTTGCATTTTTTTTTTTTTTTTTTTTTTTTTTTTTTTTTTTTTTGCATGACCAACTGAAGAATTTCCTGTAACCAATTGGTGAATTTTTCGATTTTTTTTCCCTTCACAAGAGTGATTTAGAAATTTCTCTACATACATTTATAATCCACAGTGATCATAGAAAAAAAAAAAAAAATTATTAAAAAATTATTATTATTATTATTTTTTTTTTTTTTTTTTTTTTTTTTTTTTTTTTTTTTTTTTTTAAGGGTCCATTGGTCATGGATCATTTCTTTTCATTTGAGTATCAAACCATCAACAACTTAAAAAATTTTAACTCCCATATGTGCTTTGCATATGTTAATAATATGTAATTAATGGTCTTAAGGAATATAGTAAATATTGAAATATTATTTCAAGACTTTGGATGCAATATATGAATCTTTTTCTTTTTTTTCATTCCATTAATGCAGAACTATATAATACAGAGAACCTGACTTGAACCTCCAAATCCATTTTACTGACATGTTACTTTTCTGCGGAATTGTGCTTTTTTGGCACTGAATTTTATTATCCCGTGGATCTATGCAAATATGCATTAAAATTTGTTGACATTCTTATGGGGGGGAGGGGGGGGATAACGGAAGAAATACAAGAAAAACCCGAGTACCAACTGTGCCAAATTAAGCGAATTTCTTCAAAGGATCGCGGGAAAAACGCAAATTTTTTTAAGGATCGAAAAAAAAAAAAAGATAAACGTTAAAGGATCGTGAAAAAAGTGTGGGAAAACATTGCATTTCCAGATTAAGCTAAATAATGCTATAAAAAGTGATAAAATATCTTTATTAAGATTGACTATCGTTTCATCGCACAAACGGCGACATTTTCAAAATTTTGAAAATGTCATTTTGGAAATGAAATGAGCAATTTTATCACTTTTTTGTAATTTTACAAAAAAAAAAGTATTGTAAATGCTAATAGTGTGTTTATTAGAACATAAAAAACCAAAATTGCTCATCTAAACTCTTACTTGGTGGATGTCTTATACATCGCTGCTAGATGCAATAACATTTTGAAGAAAATTCTATGTTCTTACTGCTGATCCCCAGTTTCTGTGCGTACTTTTAATATTTATATGTTCAGTAAGTTAAAACTCAAAAAGTTGTGCACATGTTTATTCCGACGTTAAAAGTTAAAAGTTGCTAAATCTTTTTTGGTACTTTTCGGTTAGCCGGGCGCCAGTGTTATATACTCATGTATATATTGTATATATATGTATAAATGCATATATTTGTATATATTTACCATATTCCCACGCATTAGCCGGCATGCCGGAAAAAATCGAGGTACACCAGCATGCCAGAAAAACTCTTATTTACCGGTATGCCGGAAAATATGAGGTTTCGCTACTGGTGGACGGGCAGCTGATTTATTTTGGTTTTTCTAACAACATTTTTCCTTTTAAAGAAAACACATCAATATTTATTTTTCTCTCTCTCTTTCTCTCTATATATTCATTTATAGTTATGTGATTATTAGGTTCTATTTATCTTACTATATGAGCCGCCTGGCGTTGCTCGGGCCCGTAAAAATATTCAAATATGAACCTGAAATTTGTACTTCAAAATCTCATAAAAAGACCCAATCTCGAACCGAAGGAACCTTGAACAGTGTCCCAGCTGCCTACAGTACGGTTTAGCAGGTGTGCTGCGCACGCACTGTAAAATCTTGCAAAAAAACAATCTCGAATATTTTAGTTCTACATTCCACCACCAGGGGGCGAACTATATTCTAACAAAACTGCTTTTGAACGAAACTCCATTAAACAACCTACCTGTACATTAGGGTGGGTCGAAAAAACCGAAATATTTATAATCGAAACGTAATAGTGTGGAAAAGTTGCCTTTTGTAAAAAAGATAAAATACGTAAAATATTACACCGATTGGTTAATATCTTTTACCGCCGCAAGGGGTCCAAATTTCAAAAAAATCGCAAAAAACATACTTTTAGCAATTTTTTTAAAAATTATCCAAACATACTTATTCAATTTCTAATAGAACGCAATAGTCACGCCAAGATATTAGTAATGTAACATTAACATTTCATTTTTGTGACATCGTTGCTTTTACCGCCACAACAAGGCCAAAATTTCTAAAAAATGTTAAAAATTAAAGTTTTTCATTTTTTCAATTTTTATAACTTTTGTAATGTTTTTAGATTTTTTACATTTCTAATAGACTGGAAAAGGCATTTTATGTTGTTAATTTCATGCACATTGTTAACCATGATCCCTGTAATTCTATTAAAAAAAATTGCTCGATGATAGAAACACCTGCAGCTGCCTGCACGTAAAATTAATTTCTCGCTGCCAGAGAGCCACGTTTCACTTTGTTCGTTTTTTTTTTTTTTTTTTTTTTTTTTTTTGTAATGTACTCCTTTTACTCTATACTTTGATGGCCCTAAAGATAGAAATATCTGCCAGGTTAAAGAGGTGGCAAAGTTTCATCTTTGCGAAGTCAAGGAGGAACTTTGATACTAGAACCAGGTCTCAATTATTTTCGTCATTTGACCCCATCGTCTGGCAAGGTGACTTCTATATGCAATGACATTATAGATTTTTTGAAGAAAAATGAAATCCAGACTGTAATAATAATTGCAGTTGAATTTCGCGGAACTATCTTCAAAACAGAATGCAAAGGTGGTGTTATAGTAGGATTAGTTGAGAACAACTTTTAAAAAACAACTTTATTGGCTTCCTTGACCTCATTTCAATGAGCTTCCACTGAGACATCTTTTCAAACATCTTGATGACAAAAAACAGGTTCTCTATCATATTGTGGCCCAATTGGTTGATCTCTTGGGATTTGCGAATTATTACCAATTGCAAAATTTAAGCCAATTTAATCTGATCACCTAGATGTTGATAAAGATGATTTGTCAAATGACCAGAAGTATATGTCTGAACTATTGCAAGCTCTTTCAACACGCGTGTATACAATTGAACTTTTAGCTGAGTCCCTGGACAAATATTTCACGCAAGGTGGATCATTACTGCTATTCAAATTTTGAGACTCTAGGTTGGAACAATGAAACCCTCTTCTTAACTTGTCATACTTTTTGAGTACATCCTGAAAATGTACTGCATCATTTGGTTCACAATTAAAATGAATCACTCATGCTTTCCAGAATCTGTGCACCATAGTTAGTAACTTACGTTACTTGACAGATAATCTACGAAAGATTATAGTTCCTGTATTTTCACGAAATTACTATTTCTTAAATCATACAAATAGCCTCTTTGGAATGATAGCATATGAAGAGGAGAACATCAGGGCCCCAGCCATGAAGAAAATTGCAAAAGCACGAAGTTCTGTGGGCTAGAATAGTGCCATCCATCACTTTATCATAGCAGACTTCAACACTGAAGCTTAAAATTGTATGTCTTTAGTTTACTGACAAAACTGAAAACTAACGGAACCACCTGTTATGGTTTCTTTATCGACTAACAACGCTGGTGAGTTTAAAATGTTCGATTAAAGATACCAGCTATTATAACTTTCCTTATCCCACTCAATCACTAGAAAGATGTGTGAAATTATTCATTGAAGCGCTGATAAAGTTTGTTTACTAGCACAGAGGGAGGATCACATCTGATCAGTTTTGGCCTCTCGAGAAATAATGGCTTCATCTGAAAGCAAGTTATATTACAAAATTCATTTACATTAAATTCTTCTTCATTTTAAGTTTATTTAACCCGTTTCGGTTAAACATCTCTATATTTTAATTAATAAAATACTAAAACATTTTGCTCATTTTATATAATTTTTGTGGCATGAATTGGCTGTTATGAAGTAAAACATCAGTAGAGGAAGCGATCGTCAAGAAAAATGAATGATTAACTTTATTTTCAAGTCTATTACAAATAGTTATAAAAAATTATGATATATTAATAGATATAAAGTAAAATTATTTATTTCTAGACATATTATAGAAATTATAAAAATTTAGAAAAGAAAATTTAAAATTGAAATTTTTGAAATTTTTACAAAAAGTATGGTCTTTTTGCGGCAAATAAAGATATGATTTCATCATAATGAACATTTACCGGGACATTTCTCATATCTTCATGTAGCTATTGCGTTCTATTAGAAATTGTATTGGTATGTTTGGATAATTAAAACAAGTTGGAAATTGCTCGTCAAACGTGGCAAATGAGGTACGTTCATACTATAACTAGTTTTATAATTATTTTTTGCACCCCATATTGTACTGAATGTATATTTTTTTGCGCTTCATAAGTGCATAGTCTGTAACATCATTAAAATGCACTTACAATAATATTTTCCCTATTCCCCGTAATGTAACGGAAAACTTTTGACTGTCCCTGTAATTAAACTATACATTCGATTTTCATAAAATTTGAAATGGCTTGACAAAAGTTTGCAGCAATTATATATTTAAAATTTCAGACCATTCGGAAGGCTGTAAAATCATTAAAATGCATTTGCAATAATTTTTTCCCATTGGCCATAATGTAACGGAAAACTTTTGGGTGTCCCTGTAATTAAACTATACATCCGATTTTCATAAAATTGGAAATGGCTTGACAAAATTTTGCAGCAATTATATATTAAAAATTTCAGACCATTCGGAAGGCTGTAAAATCATTAAAATGCATTTGCTATAATTTTTTCCCTTTGGCCGTAATGTAACGGAAAAATTTTGGGTGTCCCTGTAATTAAACTATACATCCGATTTTCATAAAATTGGAAATGGCTCGACAAAATTTTGCAGCAATTATATATTAAAAATTTCAGACCATTCGGAAGTCTGTAGCATCATTAAAATTCACTTGCAATAATTTTTCCCATTGGCCGTAATGTAAAGAAAAACTTTTGACTGTCCCTGTAATTAAACTATACATCCGATTTTCATAAAATTGGAAATGGCTCGACAAAATTTTGCAGCAATTATATATTAAAAATTTCAGATCATTCGGTCGGGTAGTTTTTGCTCTGTTATATGCGGACGGACAGACAGACGGACTGAACGACGACTATAGGTGCTACGTATTTATATAATTACGAACGCACCTAAAAAATGATTAAAAAAAACATTTTTTTTGCGATTTTTTGAAACTTTGGCCCCCTTGCGGCGGTAAAAGATATTAACCGATCGATGTAATATTTTAGAAATTTATTCTGTATTTCAAAAGGCAACTTTTCTGCGCTATTACATTTCGATTATAAAAATTTAGGTTTTTTCGACCCACCCTACTGTACATGTATTAGTCAAACGTGTGGTAGACTTAAGCAAGAATTTAAGATATTTATTGAAATTACCATTCGAAAATAATTGCAAGTACACTTTTGAAATTTTATATTAAATAAGTAATATTTATCCCAGGTCTCTGTCGAAAATCCGCATCTAAAATGGTAGAAAAAGGAACGGATTTAAATATTTGATCGCGCTCCATAAAAAAAAAAAAAAAAAAAATATTAGCAAGGATTTAAGATATTTGTTAAAATTTCTATCCTCGCTTTTTCCGGCATGCCGGAAATGACCAGGTGCTAATATTAAAAAATCTGGTGTCCCTTGAATTTTTCGGCATGCCGGCTAATGCAGGGGAATACGGTATACACACATATGTATATATGCTATATAAACTTAGATGTATATATATGTACGTATATATAACACTGGCGCCTGGCTGACCGAAAAGTACCTTTTTTTTTTTTTTTTTGCTTTTTGCAAAAAATACAACACACTTACCAAGATTTAATACCAAACAAATCATCAAAAGATTTTAATAGTTGCAGCAGAATTAGAGGTCTGCACGGGCCGGAATTTCCAGGCCCGGGCCCGGCCCGGCCCGAACGAAAGCAATCTTGGCCCGGCCCGGTATAAAAATTGAAAGTTTGGCCCAAGCCCGGCCCGGCCCGTACAAAAATCAGTGAAAACAGGCCCGGCCCGACTCAATTTCTACATCAAAAAAATCCTTTTTTTCTCGACATACAATTAAGATTCTTTTAATGAATACTACGTACATATTTAACGGGAACATTCTACAGTATATTTTAGATTACTATGTGCTCGCAAAACAGAAAACACACAATAGTAAACATTAACGATTACTTACAGTGTTTTAGTCATCGTCTCTACAGACATTTCAAAATTCAAATAAAGATTCATTAAAAGATTAATGTAGTTCAGAATAAAGTATTAAAAACATGATAACTTTTGAAGCTGTATAATAAAAAATAGATTTGTGAAAATATTTCTCTCACTTTAAAGGCTTTTCTCAAATCCAAAGGAGCTACATTTCGACACATTTATGAATTCATTTCTTTTCGGAAACGAGTAAGATTGGCAGGTATTCTTATTCCGAAACTATGTAAATGCCGTTTTTTTCATAGATAAAAACAATATATCTCTCTGAAAACACTGCCAAAGTTAGCGTTTTTAATCGAATTTCCGGAAGTGATAGCACAGGAAAGGAGAAAAAACGTACAGTCGCGTGACAAGAATCTCTTATCTCCGTAAGTAATTTATCAAATATGGAGAAAGCTATTCGTTTCCAAATGCTTTCAATTGTCAGGCCTGTCAATTTTATGCCTTTATAGTCAAAAATGAGTCAGAAAATGCGTCTGAAAGTTTCGCATTGTTGAGCAGTGAATATGACAACCACCTTAAGGTATATTTCCAAAGATACTGTTAACATAAGTTCATTATCACTATTAATAATTTTACAAAACATAATGCCTGTCCTACACATCCTGAGATGGATTAAGACCATTCCCGGCACGAGTCTGCAAAAAAAAATTAAACCCGGTCAGACATCTAGTAACTGTACGATGCTGATCTCTACGATGGACATGTTACATTTCTGTATTGATGTTGTTAAACTCGCATCGGCTTGTGACGCACATTTATTTATACTTCTCAAGAAAATCATATTAATTGAAAATGGCTCGTATGTTATCTGCTTCGATTGAATTCTTATATCGGGCCGATAGGCCCAATTAATTTTTTTATCGGCCCGGCCCTGCAGGCCTGTTCAATATTTTTGACGGCCCGGCCCGTTGAAAAAATTGTCCTAATTCTGCCGGCCCGGCCCGTTTGAAAATTCGTCTTCATACCGCTGGCCCGGCCCGCGGGCTGGGCCGGGTACGGGCCTCGGGCCAAGCCCAGGCCCGTGCAGACCTCTAAGCAGAATTTGTTAATTATGGGGTTTTATTGCATGTTTCTTAAACTTTTGTTCTAAGAATTCTTAATTTTCTTATGTTATATTAGCCAGAAAGCCTGGTCTACCCAAAAGTATTGTTAATGCTAATAATGTGTTTATTAGAACATAAATAAGCCGAAATTTGCTCATCTAAGCGCTTGCATATTGACAATTATTTTCCTCTTTTTTTAAAAATTTTAAATGAAAAACACATTTTTTACACACCGTCCTAGGACGGGCATTTACACTAGTATGACAGAATTTTAAAAAAAATTAATGTTAAAGGTTTTAAGCTATTAGCATGACTGATTATTCATTTATTGTTACAAAAAGTCAACAAATACAGTATTTTTTTTTTAATTGAGTTTTTTAATTTTGTGAAGGACAGACACTTTTGGGGTAGAGAAATAATTTAGATGGCAGATTATCTATTTATTTTTACTAGAGAGCAATAAATAGAACACAAGATTTTTTTCAAATAAGAGTTTTAAAAATTTAAAGCTTTGTATTCTGGGGGATGAGGGGGGAAACATGAATTTTGAAGGAAGAGGTTTTGTAATTTATGTGATTTTTTACTTATTGTTAAAAGAGAGTTTTAAAGATTTTCTTTTTTGCAGGCGGTGGCAAAGGGGGGGAGGGGGAAAATACATTTTGGGGGTTAGAGAGATAATTGAAATGCTTGATTATTTATTTATTGTTACTAAAGAGTAACAAATAGAGAATATATTTTTTTAATAAAGAGTTTTAAAGATTTTAAACTTTGTATGCTGGGAGGGAAGGAAAAGTATACATTTTGAAAAAAGAGGCGGGAGATGGATGATTGATTATTTACCATTTTTCCTTATTTTTCAAACTTCTATTGGTTCAGGCTACTTGTTATGATGAAAATGTGTTGATACGAAAATCTCACCTTTTCAGTTTTGTGATTTCTGGTTTAAAATTCACATATCTAAAAGAAGAATGAGTGCAAATTTAATGTGATATGTTTCCAAAAGCATATCATCATACTCATCATTCCTTCTGAACAGAAGGAGTGGTAATATAAATAGATTGATTAATTTTATTAGTTTTTCCAACACTTGATTTCATTCTTTCTTTTTCTGCCTTCAGTATCATTTTTTTTTGTGTGTGTGTGTGGTTGTTGTGTCCCTTATAATTCTACACACGTGTGTGTGAATGGTAGAAGGGAAAAGAAGGTGCAGGAGCACACATGGCACCCCTCTTACCAGGCTATGCACATGTGACACTGTTGTTTCACATCTACATTCTGATTCCCAACAAATTTTTCTGCTTCTTTCTTTATTGAGGATTATTTACTCTGAACCTAAAAGCAAAGTACAAGCAGTCTTCACTCTTGTCGAGAATTTACATTACTTTCTCATAGAATAGAAACATAAATATGCAAGAGAAAGAATGAAGAATGCAGTTTAAAAAAATCTCCCATAAACAAGAGACTTCAAAGGGGTGTATTAAATGCAACTTTTTGACTTACTAACATGCGTTTTAGTTCAAAAATGGTGACAACAAAATAATTTTCTTTAAAAAATCCAAAAGAAAGAAAAGAAAATCGGGTCCTTTCAAAGTCTTCTTTTACCATAAGGTTTTTCAAAACTCATGTTTTTAGTTTTCTGAACTTAACTAAATTGCTGGACTAATTGAACTAACTCTGCTTTCATTTCTGCTGCTGCTTCTTCTTCTTCTTTTTTTTTTATATATATATTTTGATTTTTTTTTAAATATTCTTTGTGTGTGTGCTCAAGTGATGAATTGCTTGGGTTACAGATCTGCATGGGCCTGGCAAAATGAAGCCAAGATTTCTAACGACCCGGGCCAGGCCAAAGAATAAATAAACGGGATGAGCTGAATCAAAAATTACAGGCCCAGCCTGCTTATCTTTTTCTTCAGTCCTGGTCCATGCTGCTGATAAAAAAATTAAATGGGAAACTGGCCAGCTATAGAAATTTAAAAGTATCAAACTAAACCAATAAAATGGTTGGTTGATTGGTTGATTTTTGACGGCCAATTATCTGCACGAGGGATATAGGCCCAGGGGGGGGGGAGTTCCCTTCGTGGGGGGTCTTTCTAAGGGAACCTAACCCGTATTTACGCATGGAAATCCATGGCTCAAAGAAAACCACGAAAACTCCGAACGATTAGGCCGACGGGCGAGATTGGGTTCGAACCTAGCACCTCCCGTCTACCAGCTTCGAGAGCAGAACCTCTCAGCTACTGGTGGGGCCTAAACCAATAAAATACTAACAATTTTCAATGGACATGACTGGGGCGAGGATAAGTATAAATGTGCTGCACGATCTGATGCTAGATTGGGACCATCAATACAGAAAACAAGTCCAGTGTAGAGATCAGCATTGGTCATTTACATCAAATTCGAAAAACTTTTATAAGTTACGAGTTAAAAACGAATTTGAAAAAGTAAAATCAGCCTTTGTAGAGATCGATCTCAGCTATGCAATGCAAAAAGAATCATTTAAAAATATTGAAATGCAAGCAAGATATGTCTTTAATTGTTTCTTCCGTTAAATTAACATTAGCGGGTGGGTCATTTCACATGACTCAAGTAGCCACGTCAGGCAATCAATTTATTTTGTAAAAGTAATAGTAGTAATAATGAACTTTTGGTGACAGAAAAATTTAAAATATACCTTAATAAATTCCTGAGAAATATTTTTAAATATCTCCTTTTTTTGTGTTATATAGGTTCAAAAGCTATGATGCTTTTAACCATCTTTTTTCTTTCATTTTGAACACATTAATGTTTTTAATGAATTTTTATTTGAATTTAAGAGTCTAATGAGTCTTAAGTGATTATTAATATTGCTAATTCTGTATGCTGTGGCTTGCAAACATATAGTAATCTAAAATATACTGGTAAAAATTTCCATAAATATTTGTGCAGCATTCTAAAAAAGAATCTTAATTGTATGTTAAGAAAAATTGGAAATTTTTATAGAAATTGGATCAGGTCTGATGTCTTTGATTTTTGCATGAGCCATGCCAGACCTGTTTTCACTGATTTTTGCACGGGTCGGGCTATAAACTGTGAAAATATAAGCAGGCCAAGTCAGTCCTGGAAATTCCAGTCCATGCAGATTTCTAACCTGGGTACCCAGAGCACTCCGCTGACTACGCACATGTTAGTTAATGGGTGAGCATTTCTATGGTCTTTCTTAAATTGTTAATGTGATGCCTCAAGCTTAAGTTCTTCAGTAGGAGAAAAAGTCAGCCAACAGGAGGCTGTAATTAGTGGTGTTGTGATTTTCATGCAAAACATGCACTTCATCTTAAAATAGCTTTTTGATTATTGTAAGACACCACAAATTGAGTTATACTTTATTTATATCTCCTGAAATGAAATCTTGGCTGTGCTACTTTTATCATTAATATAATATTAATAAGAAGCTATAAATGTAATTAGTGCAGTAGAGTGCCATTAATAGTTTGCTAATGAGAAGGTAATATTGAATATTATGCAATACTCTACAATTTTGTGCTTCTATTTTATAGGAGGAAGATGATGTTGTGGAAAACTTAATATTTTCCAATTTCAAAGCTAAGCTTAAGAAAAATATTTCTGAGTACCAGGACCACTTATTTGTTGTTCGGTTTCAAGACATTACTACATACTCCAGTGAGTTTGCAGACATTATCAGTGGCCCTCGTTATCATATTCCTGTGGACTGGCATAATTTATGCTTTGATATATGCTCTGAATTTGTTGTTCCTCGAAGCAGGGTAAATGTTGAGAATTTGTATCGACAAAATGAATCAAAATGCAACAAGTATGTTTTATGTCAAAATACAACAAGTATGATTTTATGATTTATGGTTTGATTTGAGAGTAAATTTTAGAGGAAATGCTCCTGAAAGCAGATGAAGCTTTAAAATGCTACTTTAGCAACATGAATATTTATATTTATTTATATTAAGTTTGAGAAGTATGAACTTTTGCAGAAGACTGTATATAATCACTTGATTAATTTTTGATCTGTTCTGAAGCTGATTTAAAGCTTCTGAAGCATATAAAAACTTAGAAAAGCTGTTACAGCAATTTTGTTAAAGCATTTAAATGCAGGTCAAAGCACATTAACTTTTATTGAAAATTGTTAACACATTGACAACCAAGAACAGATAACTAGCTCAGTGTGTTAAACTTGTATCTTAAAATCATTATAAAAATCACATTTTATGACAGACTATTTCACTTTTCATTTGAGTCCAAAATAAATATACAGTAGACTCTATGTAATTTGAACTTAGATAATTCAAATAGAAGTTCATTGCCCTTGAAAGTACAATTGAAAACAATATTAAAAATTACTATCTAATTCGAATTTTCAGTCTACTGTCTTTGATAGTTCTAAATATATTTAGCTGATAGAATTTAGCATTTGCAAAATTCGATAATTCTAAAATTGTATAATTCTGAAGGAATAAACAAAACAAAAAAAAAGCAATTTTTTTTTTTTTCCAATTACAGAGGAAATTATTCTGAAAAAAATATTTTGCTTTGTTTATAGCTTTCCTTCCCTCATTAATAACATGAATTTGTCAATTCTTTTGTATGTGAATCCTTATAATGTCTTTCTCACTCATAAAAGTTTTTAAGAATAGTAGAAGTGAAATTGGGGATTTTGTTATTGAATATATAAAAATAAAAAAAAGCTAGTAAAGATTACAAAGATCTTTATATAAGTGAGACTATCATTAAAATATTACTGATAGTGTATGCAATTTCTGTATGTGCCAATAGAGTACGGATATGTATTTGTGTCTGTCTTTACTGCTGGCTGAAATTATGTTCAAATAAGTGTTTTTATTTGAAATGTGAAATCCTGCTTATAAGATGACAATTTTAAAGATAACAACCACTGCATATTAATAATAGTACTTATTCATATTGTTTTGCTTCTCAATGTTATTTAAAATCATTTGATTTGGTTAATTCAAAAGTTTTTTTTCTGTATGTTCTGTTGGAATTCAAATTAGAAAGAGTCTACTGTACATTCGTGAATTTCACTGCCAAAAAGACTTAAATGAAAAGTAAATTTGCCATAACTCAGGTATTTTATGAAGAATATAATACAAATTTTAAACTGTATATTTTACTATTTTTGTTACCATTTTCTACTGTTCCTGTTTTTCTTTCAAATGAATGTTTTGTAGGATAATAGATTATTTTCTGCTCAAATGTATTTCAAATGCATGTAAACTAGTCATTCAGTTCTGGACGGGAGAAAGTTAATCAAAAACTGGTTTCCATTGATTTATTTGAAAATATGTGAAAAAAAAAAATCTATTTCTCTTTTTTTCTTTAAAAATTTTCTTATAAGTTCTCTTCATTCAAAAATTTAAAACTTAACTTTAGATGGCAATGATTTAATCGTAAAACAATTTAATAAAGAACAAAGTCCTCATTTTTGGCAAAAAGTGGTTTAAAAAATTGTGAAGTAAAAAAAAAAGATAGATGTACAAATTCCAGATAAAGTTCATTAAAAAGAGGACAAAATGCATTGAATTAAAAGATTGAAATGACTGCCTCAAAATTTGCAGCAGAACTTTAAAATTGAAAAAGAATGAAAAAAAAAAAAGACTTTCAATTTTAAATATCAAAAAGTCTAAAACTTCAAAACTTTATCTGTATTACAGAAAATAAGTTAAATGAAGTAATTTGTCAGAAAAGTAAAGATTTTATAGATAATGTTGCTTGACATTAGCAGCAAATAAATGAAATGAGATTTACCTAAAAATTATTTAAGAGCTAAAAGTGTAGAGCTATTGAAAAAAAGAAGTAGGCTAATGTATGCTGATTTGTAGCCAGTGAAGTAGTTACAACAACATTAAAAAAATGGCCTTTGATAATAATTTAAAAAAAAATCTTTTTAAAGCTGCATTATGCTAACGCTCACATCTAATAAAACACACCTTAGCTGAATGCATAATCTTAATCTGATGCATGAAAGGGAGAAAAAAAAATTGTTTAGTCGAAATATTCATTAACAAAAATATTCCTTAGCTGAAGTCTCACTGAATTAAACATCTGCATGAAAAAATATACCTTAAACAATCAAAAGGGATCATCAACAGGCAGCATTTTCTGATGTATTCTTGAGAGGGGGAAAAAACTTATTTCGGCCACTGTTAAAAATTTGGCTAGATGTTTTTTAAGTATCCATAATATGATACATTTTCATTTTTTAAGTTATAAATTTCCTTCCATTTTTTATTTATCTTTTCTATTTTATTGCTTTACACATGATATGTTTCTGCACCACTATATCTGTCATGAAGCATGAAATTTTTAAAGCTTGAAATTTGTTACAACTTGAAAATTTGTTTTTTCCCCCTTACTGTACATGAGAATTTCTCAATGAAAACAATTTCTTTTGTGAATTATTATTATTATTATTTAATGTGTATATGTATAAATTTGAACTACATTTGATGAACCATTTATTTTTATGTGTGGTTTTTTCTACTTATTTATTGTCTTATATTATGTCCTCTTTTATTCTTAATTGTTTTAATTGCATATCATGACTTTTTTTATAGAAACGTTTCGTAATTGTATTGTAATGGAATTGATGATTTAGTATATGTTTTAGGGTTCCGTACTTATAAAGTAAAAATGGAACCATTATAAGGTCACTCATGTGTCTGTCTACCACAGCCATTTTTCTTGAAAACTATGCAACGAGGAAAGTACAAACTTGCTAGAGTTATGAAAGCTTGTTGACCCACATATTTATAGATTTAGCCATTCACAAAGAAAAAATTTAGAGAGGCTTATTAAGTTACTTGAATTTTTTTTTTTTTTTTTTTTTTTTTGGGGGGGGGGGGGAGTTATTGTTCAAAAGATCTTGTTACACCGAATTAAAAATATATTACCTTTAATGTTAGGATTTTTTTTTTTCAGTGATATTATCAAAAAGTACTGCAAAAATATGTCCCCCCCCCCCAACCCCTATTTCTGAATCTACTCAAATTAAAACTATGAAAAATATGGAGTAGTAGAAGCTTATTTAAACCTTGCAAGAAAACTATAGCAATTATCTTTCTTAGGTTACATAGTTTTTCAAAAAATCACATTTTTCTGTTACACTTAAAGTTGACTTTGAGGGCACTAGCCTGGGAGTTGAAGGGCACTCTAGGTACAGTCGGGGAAAAAAAAAGTAAACACCCCCTACTAATTCCTCAACAAATTATCGTAGATGAATGTTACTGGTACCGAATGATTGGAAATAGTCTACTTTTAAATGATGCATATAAAATTTGCTTAGGGGGCAATCTACATATTAAAATGAATCCAAACTTCATTTTTTTCAATGGCAATACCCAATTTTAACGAGATATTTCGAATCTTTTGTTCAAACTATGCCAAGGCACCAAATTTCAAGTCCTTTGAATGATAAGTTTTTAAATTATAAACATTCAAAATTTAGTTCTTCTAATGTTAAATTACATTTTCATATTTTTATTTATATCTCCTGAAATTATGCTCCTAATGTGCTAATATTTTGTGTAGCAATAATACTAATATACCCAAACATAAATACACTGAATTTGAAATTTTTATAATTTTATGATATGAATTATGAAATTAATATTCGAAAAAGTTATGAATTCCAACCTACAATTTTTTTGATGGATTTAGATTTATTAAGTTCACATTTTTCTTCCAAGTAGTTTTCAAATTATGCTTAAAAACCAGCAAAATGATGGTTATCTATTATAGAAGTGACTAGATATTTTGAAATTTCTTCTGCTCTCCTATAATCTAGCAAGCTTCATTGGCTGCTTGAGTGGCGCTTAAGGTGCCTTGATCAAGAAGGGGGCTCTCTCGGTTAACAATCGAGTACCAAATTTCAATTTGGATACAGCCCTTAAAATACGCTCATTTTAAAAAAATCAATTTCTCAAAAACTTATGGTATGAATTGCATAAAAATTTGTTTTGGGGCTAATTGAAGGGTGTAGAGTTCATTTATGCTGTCAAAATTGGGTATTGCTATTGGAAAAAAGTAGACTTTATTTCCAATCTTTCGGTACCAGTAACTTTCTTCTATGATAACTTGTTGAGGAGTTAGTAGGGGATGTTTACTTTTTTTTCCACGACTGTACCTATCAAAGCGCAATCATCCAAGGACTGTTGATAAAGATTTTTCAAAAAATTTGTTGGTTATTAGTCATGATATTAATTAAAAACCTATTTAAAAAAATGCAATATGGGCCAAGGAGGTGTTGTGACCTCCTTCCGAAGCACATTTGGCACAATGCCAAGTTTAAACTTGGTACAACGATAAGGAGCATAGTGATGTTTTAGATAAGTTGCATCATAGTGATAAATAGCCAACGTACTTCGTGTCATCCCTTAGTCATCAATTGGTGTGTGAGTAAAGCTCACACTTCACCAATTTATTTCAGTGCATGTTTTTATAAATTTATGATCTTTTGAAAGGTAATAATAAATTTATAATAAAATAGTTTTAAAAAAAAATTTGAGTCATCATTAGTTACTAGTCAAACTTTCTTACTTTTGTATAGAAAATAAGATAGTGTTTCCCAGATTTAAAAAGAAATCACTCTAAGTAGTTCTTTTACTCTAATTGTCAATGCAATACTGAAATTTGTGATGAATTTGTTATTTAATATGTGTATATATATATATATATATATATATATATACACAAAGCATCTTGTAATTTTTATAATTATCATTTTTAACACTTTCAAACATAGTTGAAAAGTGTTTATGATTACAGTTTGTCCATCTGTCCATGCTCTAACACACATAAATAAGTTTGGATTATCATGAGCTTGGTATATGTTTTTGTGGTTCGCCATAAGACATGGCCTATTGAAAATCAAGTGTGTAGTATTTATAACTTCATTTACAAGGACACACAAAATAATTCCTTATTATTCTGATCTATCAGGGAAAAAGAAAATTGTGGTGATTTTTAATACTTGAAACATTATGAAATTGATATGCATCACTAAGGTAGACTACCACATGTTTTTTGTGGAATACAAAATAAGTAGCATTTACAGTTCATTTACAGAGTCACACAAAAGCATTAAGATGTATGGAGAAAATTCATTTGCAGTACATTTTAACGATTTTACATTATTTGAAGCACAATGAAATTGGTATTGATCACTGAGAGGTGCATTATAACAAGTTTTCTATAGATTATATGAGCATAGCATTTACACCTAAAAATGCAGTTTCAAGACTAATTTTATTCAGTAGTAGCTAGAAGTGTATTTTCATTCAACTACTGTAATATGTATTTTTAAATTTAATTCATTTTTAGTGCATTACTTGATGTATATAAATTCTGTAGATCTTATACGGGACTTCAAAAAATTTGCATACATTGCAGAATATGAACACGGCAATTGCAGAAAATGTATTTTTACATTGTTTTGTGTTTTTTAAATTGTTTATTTTGATATCTCATTTCGTTGAATGAAAAAATGAAATTTCTTAACAATATTCTGAAAATGTTGGAAAGTGTTTAATGATCTATAGCTGATGCACGATTTTTCATTCTTGTTACTATTGAATAGTATTTGAAGTAACATTTTTTTTTTCCTTTCTTCAGTTACTGTTTCTATTTCATTGCTGTACACATAATTTCTGCACGAGCCTGTCTTGCATGAAAACAAAATTAAAGCATAAAATATTTTTTGATTTTGTTACAACTTGAAAATTTATTTCTTCATTTTACTGTACATGAGACTTTCTGAATGAAAACATTACCTGCCCATCTTGTGCCATTCTTTTCAGTTTCCTTTCAAACATGTAAGGAATCTTGTATTCATAATCATTCTTAGCATTTCTTTTTCTTCTTTTACCCTAAAAGAGAAAAAAACAGTGTTTAGTTATAGTAGATTAACACAATCTAGCTGAAAATAAATACTTGCCACTAGGTGATCAAACATTTTCATATCCTTTATGACTCCTCTTCATAAAAGAAGTGTTTATGCTTGCTACATGCACTCTCCCTTTGATTTTTTTTAACTTCAAGCCAATGATTCTGCTCTTGTTATTGGTAAATAGTAATTAATAATTCCTTAATAATTATCTTTTGCTATTAGATTTAAATTTAAAAATATTTAAGAAACTTCTATGCATTTCTACAAATGCTACTTATGTACAGCGGGTAAAAAAAAAAAAACTCATCGATCTTTAGAAGCTTCAAGTGTGTTAATCCAAATTTCCATTTTATTCTGCATAGTAGTTTTGAGGCATACTGAAAAAAAAGTCCATTTTTTAGCTTGTTTTGCAACTAAAAAATGTAATTTTAACATTAGGTATTCAAAACTTTACATGTGCATAGTTCCTAAATTACTTCACCAAATGACTTATTTAGTACCCCAAAATAAAATTTATCAAAGAATTCAAATATGATGTCATAATTAGATATTTGTTTTGAAATTTCCAAAGATATAATTTTACTATAAAGCCTTCTAAGCCTTTAAAGAAAAAAGAAAACATACATTAAAAAAAGACATAATTCCCAATTAAATATCTGTTTTTCCCCCACTCTCTGCACCTATATGCCACTAAAATAGAAGGGAGGTAATTTTTTTTTTTTTTTTTTTTTTTTTTTTTTTTTTTTTTATCGACTGTACCATTGACCAAAAAAAAAAAAAAAAAAAAAAAGAGAGAGAGAGAATACCCATTACATTTCAATTTCCAAATTGTCTCAGAATAAAAAATAAAAAAAAAGCGTAAATAGCCATTTGACAAGAAATTACATCTGTTAATTTATGGTAAAAAAAAAAAAAAAAAAAAAAAGGTTTAAATGGTCATCTTCATACTGAAATTGTACCGGAAGCTCAAATTTTTAATATGAACACTTAATGTTGACATCATACCCGGCTTTTTCTGTAAATTTTATCGTAGTATACCAAATAGGAAGTTGTTCAATCAATTAGTTTAGGAATTATGAAGGATTAAATTTGGAACTCCTAATGTTAAATTCATTTGTAATAGTTTCAAAACAGATTGCAATGCAGGTAGTTTTAAAGAATAATTCAAAAATTACATAACAGAATGAGCTATAATTTTGAATTTGCATACTTAAAGCTTCTGTAAATCAATTTTTGCTAAAATAATTATCGGTTTCAATTCATTTTTTTTTCTTTTTTTCTTTTTTTTTCTTTTTTTTTTTTTTTTTTTGAAAATTCATTTTGGAAATTTATATATTTTGAAATTATTTTTTGAAAAAAAATATATTAATTATAATCTAGGAATTTTTTGACCAAAGTATATTTCAACAAGCTTGAAATTTGCAAATCCAATATTACAATTCATTCTACCTAATAGTTTTTAAGTTACACTTAAAAACCATCTTCATTACAATCTGTTTTGCAATAATTACAAGGAAATTTAGAATTGGGATTTCCAAACTTTAAACCTTATAGTTTCTATATACTGCACCAAATGACTTCCAATTTGGTATCTTATGGTACATTTTAATGCAAAAGCCAAATATGATATTAAAATTATGTGTTCAGATTGAAAATTTCTGAGTTTGGTAAAATTTCATCATAAAGACGTAAAAGCTTATTTTTTTTATATAAACAGAAAGAAAATCTAACTTTCAGTTGAATTGCTGTACAGTAGAGCACCGATTATCTGAACAAGTCAGGACTGACCCTAGTTCAGATAAGCAAAAGTTTGGATAAATGGACAGACAATTTAAGGGATGTTCCTGACTATACTAAAACCTTCACACTATATCCAGGCTTGGGATTGGCAGCATCAGTTAATGCTAGCGTGTTTAAAAACTGTTTTTTTTTTTCTTTTATCATTTAAAAAAATTTTTTCTGTTTTTATCATTTTCTGAACTCTAGAGATCTGGTCTATTCTCTGGTCTAGATTTCAGGTCTATTCAGGGGGCACGAGAGTGGACCAACAGGAGGGGTCAATTTTCAAATCTCTCATATGATATATCATCAGAAAGCCCTCGGACCACTCTTTCATATTAGGAACCTTTCTTTACCCCTCCTCCCATTCCTCCCCAGGGGGGCTATAGAGGGGCAGTTTTCTAACTCAGCTCCTAATTAAGCTACAGCAAGATTTGACCTCATTTGAAAGCTTAACCGAATTTGATATTCCCCACGGGGATTCTACAATTGGGATCTATTTTGACCCTGGGCAATTTAAGCAAAAAAGCATTCGATTGTTGCTTGCTTCAAAGAAGACGTTCTTTCCAATGCTGCCATATCTCGATTTCTTTTTAAATACGTTAGTTGAATTAGGATTAGAGTTCTTCTGCCGTTCGAGCCATTTAATAGCTGTTTCCAAACATTCAAAGGTTTAGTTATGGGATGGACCTGGGTCATTTTCAGAACATTCGTTTTCATTTCTTCAATTTCTTTTTCCTCTTAAATTTCATCCACAATCTCATCATCATTAAAAAAATTTTTTGAGAGAAATAGGCTGTTCGGATAATTGGAAGTTCGGTTAATTGGAGTTCGGATAATCGGCGCTCTACTGTATTTCATTTCTTTCTGTGACAATTTGGAGATTAAAAAGTATGGAGTGTTTTCTTTTTCTTGTGGGGAGCTGGGATGAGATAGATGACTATATACTATTTTCCCTGTGAATGGGAAAATTAACACTAACCAGTTGATGGCTATTAAATAAAAAGTAATTACTGAGCAGAAATTGGCCATTAAATCTTCCACATCTGTTCAAAAATATTGTCCTTCCTTGCATTTTTTTTCTACTGGCACCCATGTTGTATAATATGGCTACATAGAATTATTTTTTAGAATATCTATATAAAAAACAAAAAATGTATGCTTTTCAAAGGAAATTTCCCCTTGCTATTTTCCTTTTCTTTGATGTTTCTCTTTTGTAATTTAAGATTTCTTTGTTCAAGAAATATACATTTTAGAATTAAATGTTGCACTCATGAATTTCATGACATGAAACATGCATTTATGATGATTGCACTTATGAATTTCATGACATGAAACATGCATTTATGATGATTGCACTTATGTGTAGCTTGTCTAGAAATGTTTAGGAAAGACATTTAATTTAGAGCGTTAGTAATTATATATATAGTAAAATATACTTGTGAAAATCTACACATTAATGCAATATTGGAATTATGAACAATCTAAACCTATTGTAATACTAAGAACCATATTAGGAGAGAAATAAAACAAAATTTCTTTGCAAAGTAAACACTAAGCAAACACTTTTTAAAGCAACCTTTTGTGTGAGCGAACACGTTCATATTTCCATTGATAATGTGAGCCCTTAACAAGTATAAAAATGAAAATAGTTTAAAAAAAAATTCTTTTATAAGCATTCCATGTTCATCTTAAAAATCATGCTTAATTTTATGCCTGCAATTCATGTTGTTTGAAAAAAAATTTCCTTATAATATACTAATTTGTCATGTGTTCTGATTATGGAAAATCTACTGCTTTGATATTATAATTACTTAAGATTAAATGTGCAAATACAGCTATAAAACTGTATATTAAAAGAAGTGTTAACACCTTAGGGACGAGTGACCGGTATATGTGTCACTTAAGGAGCTCAGAATCCTTCATTCTTCCCATCAGTTATTTTTTTATTGTAAAGTTTACCTTATTTAATCAGAGCATTTTTGCGATTCAATTACAGAAAATTTTCTGCTTTAAAAAACTGGTGATAAAAAATCAAGCAAAGGACTCTTGTCGCGAAGGGGTTAATGGAACAAAAATAAGAGTTATATTTAGCTGAATAATAAAACAAGTATGCTTAACTCTATATTAAGAGTATCATTATAACTGATAAACAGAAGTAAATGAAAGGATTTCTGAACAGCATGTGTGCTCGCCTATTGGAATGCTCATATTTAAGAAACAATATATATATATATGTTGTATAAAGATTTATATATATATATATATATAAATCTTTATTGCATTTTAACCATACATTTTTATGTTATTCATATGTTGTACTTATTTATTGTCTTATGTTTAGTCATACTTTGTATTGTTAAATGTTTTAAGCACATATCATATCTTATTTTTGTTGAAATGCATTGTAATTGTACTGTCAGTCTATAAGTTTTTAATGAACTTTATTTTTAATGTGCTATTTTCTCATTTTATGTTTTGATAAATTTGTATATCTGAAAGGTAGCTATAACTTATAATAAATTAGTTTTTTTTTAAATTGAGTCTTCACTGTTTACTAATCAAACTTTCAAACTTAAACTATCTAAGCTTTTTACTATACTTGTCAAGAACATTGAGATTGTGAAAAAAATGTGTATATCTGACAGGTAGCTATAACTTATAATGAAATAGTTTTTCTTTTAGGTAGATTTCGTAAGAAATACTATCTATTGCAATCATTACCATGGTGCGACTTTTGAAAAATTCCTTCATAACTTTTCATTATAGGATCCCAGGAAACCAAAACCACCCCCACCTAAAAAGTTTATATATATAACTCGCCAACAACTTTGAGATGGCTAATATCTCGGCGGGGATTGAAAATGGGCAAAATCGGCCCAAGGGAATGGAAATGGGGATGGTTCAAAATTTTAAATACCACCTTAACATGATTCTGATAAAACCAGCTCTTACACAACAATGACAGGAAAAAAGAAATATTTTTCGCTATAGCAGTTGCCAACAATTAAAAAAAAGCAATAAAATTCTCACCACAACAATTGCTTTTCTATTGCAAGGTTTCACGTGAAAAAATAAATTAAATAAATAGTTTGAATAATTGAAACAAATTGAATATTACGTCATAAGTTTTCTAGAGAAAGATTTCCGCATGAAAACTCAAAATGAAATAAATAGTTTGACGAATTAAAAAAATATATATATGCATCAAATTGGAAATAAAACGGACCTCAGCAGGTGAATATGTAACGTTATGTGAGTTTGAAGAAACATATTAAAACATGATGAAAACGCGACAATGGAAATACTAGCTCATTTTAACACTCTGAGGTTCTCTGAATTTGTTTTAGCTATTTTTTAAACCTATTCCATATACATAGGTGTATGTATTCGTGTATATTAGAATTTTCACAAAATGTTTAGCTCTCTAGAGCTCATTCTTAGTGGAGATCTTGATTTAAGTTTTGTTGGTGAATTTAGTACTTCGAAATCTACCTCCACATGTAGGCCCGAGCCGACAGGGATTTTTTTTTTTTTTTAAATTGAGTCTTCATTGGTTACTAATCAAATTTTCTAACTTAAACTATCCAAGCTTTACTTTTGAATGCTAATTTATAGAACATGAGACTCCTTTTACCAGATGCAAACCAGAAACCTAAAAAATCACTGAAATTCTTAATTATTTTATTATATTTGTTAAGAACATTGAAATTGTGAAGAAAATGTTACTTTTAACTAAAAAGAAAAAAAAATCGTATTCCCTCCCCCCCTCCCCCAGATGTCAGTGTGACTTACATTATCAAAATTTGTACTTATTTCTTTTCCCTTTAAATTTACAGAGGCAATAATTTTTCAATTAATATGAAATTTGGAGAATAAGTGTATACTTTTTCTCTAAAACATGTTGCTCGACCTATTAACGTATATATTTTTGGTGGCATTTGCACTTATATTTTCTATTTTTATGAAATGTTGAAAAATTTCAGCCAAACTCAGCTACCTCCACCCCTCCCTCCTTCAGTTAGGGATTCCTTGCTAACACAGAGTGCTTTTCATGATGATGATGATAACAACCAAGAGAATATGCCACTAGACATTTCCTAACTAGTACAATTTTAATATTAAAATTTATTCACAATTCTGCCTTTTGTCATAGCAAATCGATCTTGAAAGAATTATATAACTGGTGACTCAGATGTGATGAACTGTCTAGTGTTTGGGTTAGAATTGAAAACAGATTTCAACTTTCAATGTTCAAAAGCTGGCGGCAGCATCTGTCGTTTATATTTAATGTAAAAGTTTAAAGCTCCTGTTTGTGAGTATTTCTATTTCGGTTTATGTAATAAAGGACAGAGACTGCTTTTATTTCAGGAAATAACAGGCATGTTAATGTTTGGTGGGTTGCATCGAAAGCATCATGAACAAATTATGGGTTTTCTTAAATATATATTAAATTAACATCTTGTAATAATATACTAATTTTAATTGTTAAAAGGTGTAAATTAAAATTTAAAAAAAAAAGTAAAAATGGGTTTATTTGACTGTTTACATGTTTAGACTCTACCCGAGACATTTTCAAAAAAAAATTCTAAATTTGCATGGTCTATGAAACACCATCATTCATTTTTCCATGTATTCTTTCATACTATACACGTTATTTTTATTTTATTTTACTTGGATGTTTATTTTATTTTCGCAACCATTGAGTTGCTCAAGGCATACTTTATGGATGTTAAATGATGCTGCATCGTTACATATTTAATTTTTGCACATTACAATCTGTATGGTTTCTCTTATGGGTTATTCTCTGCAATAGTGCAAAAAGTGCTTCCCAGCCATATAAATGCTCTTAATTTTATTACATTTTTATTTATTTTTATTTTTATTAGAAGATCTAAACATAGTTTATTAGGGGCAGAAAGTAAAATTTAAAAATAAATAAATTTAGTATTTAAAAATATAATATATATCATGCAAACATCATTCCCTCACCTTTCCCCCACCTGTACTACCATATTTTATTGCCTATTTCTTTCCATCCAGAAATAAAAATAATTAAAAATACCCTAAGCAAAATAAAGTTCTTATTTGATACATTACAAAAAATAATAAAAATATTAATTTTTACTATTATTATATAGTCTACTCAATCAATTATATGTTTCCCCATGTTAGACCATCATTCCCTCACACATTGCTATTATCTCAAATATCTACCACTAATGAGCAGTAGCAGTCTAGCATCCTTCACAGAGAAGAAGCTATTTTGAGCACTTGTCAGTCCAGCAACATAAATTGGTGGTGTAAGATTTTGTTAATTTTACAGAATTTTTTTTTAGTCAGTATATCCGGAAACGTTTTTATTAGCAGTCATTTCCTCACACAGAATATTCATTTTTTTGTAAATATCAAAAATTTTAATTTTATCATACATTATATATTAAGTGTTTCTCTTAAAGGAAACAGTTTGGATTTCTTCATAATTTTGCATTTTTCCTCTACAATTAGTAAAAATGTCTTATTTCATCATTCCCTCACATTTTTTATTTTATTTTTTCCACAAATTTTTATTTATTTTTTTTTGTTAAGTCAAATTTTTAAAACAATTTCTGTTGCTATTAAAATCTTCAATAATTGTCTGATTTCTTACCATTTATCTAATTTTTATGAAAATTTACATATGCATCATTCAAGTCAGACTGCTGGCCAAATTTGCAAGTATTGTAGAGAACAACCCTTATAATGGATGGATACTATAGACTGGAGGAAAAAAGTATCTTGCTGTCATTGAAAATTTATTTGGATGGTTTCTTCTTGATATAATCTTGCTAGGGCTGTGGTTTTTCTATTATATTTAATATCATCTGCATGCACATTGACAGTTAGATAATTTTTCCCTCCAGTCTATATTATTCATTTATAAAAGAAACATGGAAAATTGAATGATGGTGTTTCATAGATCATGCATTTTTAGAATATTTTTATTTGTTTGTTTAGAAAATGACTCGGGTAGGGTCGAAAGATGTAAACAGTCGAATAAACCTATTTTTACTGTTTTTAAAGTTTTAATTTACACCTTTTAGCAATTAAAATTAGTATAGGGTTTTCTTAAATTTAAGATTTTATCACAAGCTTTGTCTTCAGTATAACGTGGCATTTGATATTTTAAATTATGTCAATTAATGATTCTCCAGTACTTTAAAAGAAAGGAATTCCCATTACTCCTGCTAAGATCCTTAGTAATATAAATGGTATATTTGAAATGAAAATTTCTTATACATTGGTAATGATTTAGAAAATACTGCCATGGAAATCAAAAATAGCATGAAAACTTTCTAAACATTAATCCTCTGACGCTCCAGTGGTACTTTTAAATACCATTAAAGAAAATTAAATGTAAAATTTATTTAATCTGTCTATTCATAAAAGTAGATTATACTTGTCATGCAAAATACTGTGCTCGATTACATTGTGGCGACGCCATCTTGTGCGGTCAGTAAAACGAGTATCTCGCAGGAAGCAATTGAGCTAGCCTTTTGCTCGGCACATAAGATCTCGCTTTCTGACCGTGGGTTCTCCGGTTCGATCCTTATCGCCGCACCTCTCCCGCATTGGTGACCTTGGACAAACGAACACGCACTTCACTATCTCCGCTCAACACCAACAGATGGCAGCACTAAAAACACCCCCAACAAGCAAAAGCCTGTGAAACGGTCACAGCACGCAACCAGCAATCAAAGCCTGTGAAACTATCACAGCACGCAAGCAAAGCGCCTGTGAAATGCTCACAGTACGCAAAGCCTGTCATGCACGCCGCACATCTTTGACAGCATCACTCTGGCAGCCGCCAGCGCAACACGAGTGCACATCACTTGTACAACATCAATGAGATGTTCTTCTCACTGGGGGTGGAGTACTGCGGCGATGCTATCTTGCGCTGTCAGTAAAATGAGTATCTCGCAGGAAGCGATCGAGCTAGCCTTTTGCTCGGCACATGAGATCTCGCTTTCTGACACTGTGGGTTCTCCAGTTCGATCCTTATCGCCGCACCTATCCCGCAACATTTAGAAAGCACATGGAAACAGTCGCAGTTAAATATTTTTTTTAATTGTTATTTTCTCAGTCATTTACAGTCAAGTCCGGTTAAGACACATTTCAACAGGCTGGACAAAAGTTGCGTATTAAATGTGGTTTACATACTTTTGCAGGAACTGAACTTATTTATGCGTCTAATCTTCTAAATAAACTTTTGAGCTTTCATTTAAATGTTTACAGTCAACAATTGTACCTTTTATGCATATTTAGATTAAAATTTAACAGCATTCAAGTTTAACTCATTGTTTGTTTTTATAGGACTGACTCATAAGTAAGAGTATAAATGATATTTAAAGGGTATATCAAGCTTCATTGTTTCAAATAAGGTTTGAATAAACTGTGGAAACGAGCCTAAGCACAACCCAATCTTAAAAAAGTGACATGTTTGTCAATCTGCTTGTAAATATGTAATTAATATTTTTTAAAGCAAATTATTTAAAAAATATATTCTTTCAAATTTTTGCTGTTGTATTAAAACATACCGATTAACAATGCTGATTTTCAAAATAACTGTATTCCATCTAAAGTTTGTTCTCAAATCCAAACTTGGTTACTTTCTGACACATTCCTGAATACATTTTTGTATGTAAACGCATGAGATTGGCAATTGATCCTAATCAAAAACAATGAAATAGAATGGTTTTTCCGTTTTTCTATAAAGAAAGAGGATATTTCTAAAAATGATCTCACAGCTGTTTTGAACCGAATTTCGGGTTGCGACAGTGTCGATAAAGGTCGTTTTGAAACAACAACAGCTTATAACTCAAGATGTAATTTATTTATCAAAAAAATGAAAAAAAATTTGCTTCCATAGCACTTTAATAGTGATGCTTGCTAGTTTCATGCTTTTACGTTTAAAAAAGAGTCCACGATCCGCAAATATGGCAGAAAGTTCCGTGGGGAAACATACATATATTTTGAACATTTTAAAACAAATTGCTCAGCATCATAACGCTTGCTGCAACACCAGTTTGTCCTGCTACAAAACTATGTTGAATTTCTGCTACAAAGATGCAATTAATCCTGCTACCCAGTGTTGTAGTCGTAAAAAAAACCAGAGCTATATGCTATAGCAGATGTTTTACACTAGAATCACAAACGTTCATGACTAGAGTCTATGAATATAGCTTTATTTGAGAAACAGGGGATATACGGAGCTTCTTAAAAAACCCTGAATGTATACGGCGTTTACCTGCGTATACCCTCCACTGCACCCCTGCGTGCTGCCAAACTATTTCAAAAACAGGTTTTTGATTTTTTTACCCCTGCTATTGTATTAAAAATACATTTGCCTTACTTGGAAAGGTAAATTAATTCCACCAATCACGGCTGGAGGTATAACTCCACTAGCTAAAGCAGCAATACCGCCGAGTAAAGCAATGCCAGCAGGAACAGCTAGTAATTTTAGTCCTTTCAGTTTTGCCTTTGTTTTGGCTGCTTTTAAAGCTAGACCAGCACCTCCTGCTATACCTATAGGAGCAAGATAGTTGGGGTTCTGTTCTGGATAATCACTGAAATCAACAGTGTTAGGATATTCAGGAAAATAAGGTTCCATTTCTTGTCGTTTCTGTCTTAGATGTGAAGTGTTATTGTTTGAACGACCCGGAATATTAGTTCTGAGTACATGTGAACCTAAAAAGAAAAAAAACTTCCTCTAAGATTTTCAAAACATTTGCATTAAAAAATATATAAAAATAGGCAAGACATGATTATGTATCAATGAGTACACCATAAAATAACGTGAGGTATTCTGAGTCCTCCTGCGCAAAATATGTTGGACGAAATCTAACAAAAACTGAAGTGACTGGAATAGAATAATGATCCAGCCGCTAACAAAAATTGCTCTACTCGCACAGTTACTTCGATATCTAAAAACAAAAAACAGTATTAAAAGTGGCCACTAGGAAAAATTAATTTTTCTTGATTATAAACTAATATTACAAGTGTGCCGGATAAGTTGAACTGTAAGATCAAGTGTGCCGTGAAATTAAAAATATTTAAAAAATACTGATGTACAGTGTGAACCAGTGGCGTAGCTACGTTTTTTGGCGTCCGGGGCAGGAAGAAATTTTGCGCCCCCACCCCCTAAATAAAAAAATAACGACATTATTTTCCCTCAAGGTGACAAAAAAGTCTTTTTTGGCTTATACCGGGAGGAAAAGGTAGCTTCACTCTTCCTTGTTTTTAAGGATCCAGCTAATTTTACTCAAACACAGGAAACTAAAATGCGTGGAATCCAATTTGAATATTTCTAGTTTTCGTCAATACTAAATTCGAATGGGAATTTAAAAAAATTAGCGGAACGTTCACGGATATGACTGTTGTTTTAAGCGTATATAGAAGTATCAAAAATGAAAAAAAAAAAATGAAAAAAAAAAAAACACATTTGCTAAAACTCTTAAATTACGCCCGATTATGGAAAAAAAGTTTCTGCTTCAAAACGGCAGCCGCCCTAGAATTTCAAATTCCTCTACTCATCCATTTTTAAGATAGAGGGGAAACCAAAAAATGTTCTTGAATCCTTCTATCAAGACCTAGCGATTATGCAAGAGGTAAATTTGTTTTTATAATTTTTTTTTTTACATATGTATGTATTTTTCGTTTCGAATCTTTAAGAGGCCGCCATTTTGAAGCAGGATGGCGGATCAAGATGTTCAACGAATTTGATCGAGATCTTAATAAATCCTTACATGCAACTCGGTTTATAAATTAGCGCAGTCGCATGACAATGATCAGATATATATATATATATATATATATATATACTTTTCTAGAGGAAAAGTATAAGAATTAAAATCTTTTTAAAATTCAACATTAAAATTATATTCCAAAAATTTAAATTTAAATCCTTAAATTATTTTTCTTACTTTTACATCTTCTATTCTAAAATCCGTTTTAGCCCTTGTAACTCTGTTTCTCAGTATAACATTTATTCGTTCACCATTAAAATGAGAGAGTAACTTAAAATAGAAAATGCTGACGTTTGGACAGTTCTTTTTCGTTTGTGGTTAAAGCCTTGAACGTCTCAGATCTCGGGAATTGTGAGGGTCTTGATCACAGGTCAATCAAGAGCTAATTAATCAAACTAAATGTTCCTCCAATATTTTTATCCTGGCCCCCTGCTGGAAAATATTACAATCCCCAACATATTAGGAAGAACACGCACGAAAAATATTAGGTTTTGCCCATTCAAGGTGCCTGCACAACCTGCGACCATGTAGGTCCCGAAATTGACGTAAATAACTCGAAAGACATCCGATCGAACTTGCGAAAATGATTGTAAGAACATTATAAGATGCAGAGACGAAATAAACGTGTTCGGTTCACAAAGAGATTCCCGAGTCAAAT
Source organism: Maratus speciosus (assembly GCA_963932465.1). Taxonomy (NCBI): domain Eukaryota; kingdom Metazoa; phylum Arthropoda; class Arachnida; order Araneae; family Salticidae; genus Maratus; species Maratus speciosus. Next base: position 195,799,081 of record OZ010800.1, on the reverse strand, counting down.
TCTTTTCTTCCATGAATCTCCCAGTTATTCCTTACATACACAGATATAATAGATATAGCTTTCTCTAATGCATATGCGCTGAATTTAATTATATATTAAATATATTTAACTTTTGAAGTGGCGAAAACAACCATTTGTACTTGTCCTACTAGGAAGACTGAAAAGTCAAGTCCTGATAAGTCTTTTGTACGATTTGAGAAGGGAAAATTTGGAGGTAGATCGCTTACATTTTATTATTTGGCTTTTATCAATGTACATTTTATTATTTGGCTTTTATCAATGTCAATTCTACGGAAAAAGGGAATTTCCAATTTAAAAAAAAATAATATCTTTACTTAAAAATATCTTTACTTGTTGTTCTTCCAGTTAAATCCATTTTGCATTGGTTCACAGCATTACACGAAAATATTCATATGAAATGCTAAAAACACAGAAATCAGCGTGAAAATCAATCTATGTGTGTGACGGAGATAGCTAGAAATATCTATCGCACATGCGTGTCTGAAAATTTGGATGAGGGTAGTCTAAGACAGATCTTGACGAATATGAGGCTCAGACCTCTAATCTTTTTATAATTAGCCGAGAATATTAATTAAAAACGGATTTTTTTTTTTTCAAAATCACAAAATGGCGCGCATGTCTGAACCTGATTCCACAGCCGAAACGAAAGAAATTAAGAATTTTCATTAATCAACGAAAACTAAGAAAACTAATTAAGATATGGATTTGAAATTTTCAGAGTACATGCAGAAAAATATTTTACACGTGTGTATAAAATTTTTGGGTCGGAAATTTTTCTTAACTTTTTCAAAAAACTGACGGCAACAGTACAAACGTTCGGAGAAATAACCATACAGGGACGAATATACCGGGTGTCCCAAAAAGGACGGACTGATTTTAAAATTCAATAACTTCCAAACGGTGACAGATATTAAAAAAATTCTTGCAGGAGGGTTATGCATAAAGTCAAAAGTTTTTTTACAGTGATTTTCGATTTTAGTTCGAATTACAAACAATAGATGGCGCTTCGATCAATAGAGGCTAAATTCAGGCTCGATTTTTGGTACTTCGTGGCCCGGATAATACATTTCCATCTCCTTTTTCTGCATGGAACAAGAGAAAGGACCAAAAATCGAGCCTGTATTTAGCGACTATTGCTTACAGCGCCATCTATTGTTTGTAATTCGAACTAAAATAGAAAATTACTGTAATAAAACTTTTGACTTTATGCATAACCCTCCTGCAAGAATTTTTTTAATATCTGTCACCGTTTGGAAGTTATTGAATTTTAAAATCAGTCAGTCCTTTTTGGGACACCCGGTACATTAAAAACAAACTAAAAAAGAAATCTTTTTTCCGGCCGCCCCCTTCATTTAATTTCCGAAAATCGATGAATCAAAGATTATATGGCATGTAGACAATTGTCTTAATTATTAAACATTGCCAAATGCTAAAAACATAATTTAAAAGCATCTTATCAATTTAATCGAAGATTATTAATGTGTTCTGTGGCAAGAGTCTCGTGATATGAGTCAAGAGTTCGTCTACAAGGGTTTCTCCCCTTTATTTACATTTAAAAGTATGTTTTCCAAAATATGGACTTCTTTTACCACAATTATCGAACATTAACGGCACATTCTTTTCTCGAAATCTATGGGCCAGATTTCAATGGGAATTGATTCATTCAATTTAGCTTACTATTTTCTTGCAGTTTTTAGCTCCACCTTCCAACGCAGGCGACGGATTCTTATCTCGAGGACTATGGACCCAATTTCAACTGGGTTTTGCTCAACTTGGTTTTCGATTGTCTTACAGTTTTTAGTTCTGATTTCCTCAGCCAGGGGTCATTTTTATCTGAAGTTTCATGGGCTTGATTTTTTTCTTTCAGTGCTGAATTTTTTTCTTTCAAATCATATTACGATTCTCTGCAAATTTTCTGGCGCTCGCGCAGCACGCCTGCTATATGGAGCGCAGAAAGCGGGGACCCGTGCTGGAGATTCCTTTAGAAAAAAAATAAATTTGAATGCAGGTTTTTAGTGGTTAGAGATGCGTGCCTAGCAGGTCTGGTATACGCTGCCGAAGACAGTGAGGACCCATCTCAGAGGTTCATTTTGGGAGATTCGTTATTATTTTTTAAATTTTAATATGAATAGAGATTTTAATCATTAGCGGTTGGTTTGGAAAAACCTACAGGAGGGTCAGCTACTGAATGAACAATGTTCTTTTGATAGCAGAAATGTGATTCCAAGTCGCCAACAGGTCTTTTGATTTTAAACTGAAGACTAAACAGAAACCTCTATCAGCGAATGACAATTACAGATCTTTCCTTTCCCCACACTTTCATTGAATTTCTTCAAAACATTCACAGATTCACACACACACGCACAAAAGGAAAGGTCAACAATTCTTATGTATTTTCGAAGTATGTGAAATAATTTCGGTTTAAAACTCCTGTCAATTTGGCGCCCCCTATTTAATTACAATGCACCTCAATTGAGGTATATAATTATCTTAGCTACCAAGTTTGTTGAGCAATCCCTAGAAACATTTACAGAAGCTTTTTCTTTCTTTATTATTTGGATATAACAAAATATCTCACTAAAGAAAACATTCACATACAAAACAAAATTTAAAAAATCAGCAATTTTATTTTTCTGTCAAAATATGCGAGTTAATTTCGGTTTAAACTTCTCTCAATTTGGCGCCCTTAGGCCTCGGCGCCCGGGGCGGCAGCCCCCTCCCTTAGCTACGCCACTGGGGTGTACCAAAAGTCTTGCCCTGATTATAATAATTCATTAGAAATTAACCGTTTGTATAATAATGTAACTTGTTGTATCACTGGATAGGTCAGTTAAAGAAATTGTTTTTGGTGCAATAAATGGCGCGATTGCTGCAATGGAGCGACTCAGGGAAGGAGTACTTTGTAAGGAAGATATTTTCGGCCGAAATGGCGTCCATTCAAGAGAAAGCTCAATGTGTGCTTTGGTTTCAAGAAACGAAATCGCCCATTAGTGTTCTGCGAACATTTCGACGTTGTTATGGATGCAACTCTTCTGATGCAAAATCAATAAAGCGTTGGTATGACAGGTTTAAAGAAAGAGGTAGCGTTGCTGATCTGCCCAGAAGTGGCAAGCCTAGTGTGAGTGAAGCAATTGTTGAACGCGTTCGACAATCGTTTTAGCGGAGTTCTACTCAATCAACTTGTGAACTTCAAATATCTGCTGCTAAAACTACTGTGTGTACTGTAACAGAAGATATGTTAAACACTTGGCGGGAACAAGAATATCGCTTAGACATTCTCCGAGTTACTAAGGAGGCACATGTTGGAATTTACTGAAGTACGTAGTCTTATAAAAAAAATTTTAACAGTACTTACAATGTATCCAAACAAACATATGTCTAATTATAATAGTTTGAGCACAATAAATATTTATAATCAGGGCAAGACTTTTGGTTCACACTGTATATCTCGCAGGCTAATAGAGAAAATTGCTAATAGAGAAACTCTTTGCGAAATGCTAAGTTCATTTGAGCATCATCTGACTTTTCCCAATCAGCCTGATATTTTTTAGGCTTATTGCAAAGAGCCCATGCAGCTTAGGCTAATTGGAAAATGACCATTTGTTTCTCAACCAGACTTGATTTTTTTCCAGACTCGTTTTTAGGAGCCTATGTAGTTATAGAGGCTAATTTAAAAATGACCACCTGTTTGTGCAAATGGCTTAGTTTAATCCAAAGTTATTGCAATAATTCCAAGTTAATGAATGTTTATGCGTAATCTATTATATATATAAAATCCAAACGGAAATTTCGTTCCGAACGCCGAGATTTCGAGTTCTACCGCATGGATTTTTACGGAACTTATACCGTTAGATAGGTATCGTTCCAGGGAAGGTTTTAAGCTATAACACATCATTCTACCTAGATTAGTTAAGAATTATTACGAAAAGCTCTATTATTTTTGACTTTGTTACTTCATATTTCCTTAAATATCTGGGCTCCTATTGGTCGTAGAGCTTAGATCTCGCGCCAAAAGTAGCTCCGAAGCACCCAAGCAAACTTTTCCCCGCGATTATTTTGACGTCTTCCGATTTCCTCTAACTCTATTAGATGCCCGCGTAGAAGCCCCTTTAAAATATTTTTCGTAGTAATTTCAGCAATTATCTTAAATTATTGGTTAAGACCGCCACCCTCCCGATTCATGTATCTACGGAAAGGTTGCATGAAGGAGTTTCGTTCAGATACGCTTTCGTTAAGAATAGAGTGCGCTCCCTGGTGGTGGAATGTGGAACTAACATAACGCGATATTGTTAAAATTAGGAAATCTAACAATGCGATCTGTTTTAAACTTTGAGATAGTTCATAACACATAATCTATTATCTATTCTATTATATATATATATAAAATCTATTATCTATTCTATTATCTATCATATATATAAAATCCAAACGGAAATTTCGTTCCGAACGCCTAGATTTCGAGTTCTACTGCATGGATTTTTACGGAACCTATACCGTAAGATAGGTATTGTTTCAGGGAAGGTTTTAATCTATAACACATTATTCTACCTATATTCGTTTTAGAATTATGACGAAAAATTCTGTTATTTTGGGCGATAAGGTTACCATTTTATCTCTTGGCGAAATTCATCGTTGATAAAAAAAAAATTGAAACGGCTATTAAACCTCGAAAAATAAAAGAAAAACTGTTACTAATTTTATTTAAATGAAAAAAAAAAGAAAAAAAGAAGAAGAAAATCCGTTTTAATGAGTGATAATATTAAAAAACGGAAACATTTAATCAAACCCTGAAAGAAATATTTGTAATGCTTAAAAATTAATTTAGTAAGAAATATTACACTTGATACGCAATATTTGGCTCTTTATCGCTTGCGTTAGATATGGAAACGAATCTGAAAATTTGATTAGATGAAATTTTAACGACATTTTCTTTCTGTTCTGTTCTTTTCTTTTATTTTTATATCTAATTGTCCCATCACGTGACTTATAGAAGAAACAAGCAGATGTAATTGTGAGTCACATGTGTAATTACTATTTGTTTCTTTACAATTTTTTATTTTTCTTTTGTCGCAAACAATGTGATTTTAAGCCAAAAATGCATAAGCGTGACATTAGCTTGAGGATGTTCTCACAAATGGTGTTTTTTTAGGTGAAAGAGATCATTTTTTGAGTACATTTTCATATTCAATTGTAACTTATACAGATATCAGTTAATATTTTAAAAATGGAATCGAATACTTAAATTTCAGTGTGAATTTCTGCCACACATACATATTGTAAAATAATTTTATACTTTTTAAAATGTTTTTCGCCGTAATTCCGAAAGCATGTGATATTTATAAACTCGAACTCAGATCAACGAATATTACCCATTTTATTTAAGCAAATATTATCTATTTTCTCAAGTCATATCGCCAATTTCATTTATAGGAAAATTCACAGATTCGAAATCTAGGAAATAAAGATAATTTTTAAGGAAATTTATGTTTTAATACGTTATTACTATGGAAAAATTCAACATTTTGAAAAAAAAAAAAAATACAAGTCTTTTGTAATTCGTCATTTCTTCTTCGTCTTTCTTCGTACTGTTATGTAATATTTCAAATGATATTGGACTAATTTTCGATCATCGATTCACCGCAAAATCGCATATCTAATATAGTATATAAAATAAAGTCTGGATTAGGGGACTAATTAACGCACAGCGCAAACTACTGAATCTAAAATCTTGAAAATCGTGGTGAAAATACTTCTTATGACATAAACTTCTGCTAAGAAAGGATTTTCTAAAGTGTCACCCCTAATGGTTTTTGCACGGGGAGGGGAAAAAAATCGAATATCAAAATTATGCGTCAAATGATAGCATATTTTAATGTAGTTTTGTATGCTGAATCAAAGCTACCAAATAAATTTTTATAAGTCCAACAGTTCATGGCACATTTCATATTTTTCTAATTTGGCGGTGCCTTTGGCACCTAAACCTCAAAATATCTATCACTACATCCATTACTCTAGCAAAGGAAAAAATTCAAATCAACCCTTTTGGCTAAAAAATAAAAACGGCTCTATGAGTTTGAAATAAAAATGCAAGCATCTTAATTTTTTTAAAAAAATAGCGATTTTATGTAAAATAAAAGGAAAAAAATTACTGAGAATTTAGCGTTATAAAACAAAAATGGAAAAGGTACTACTTAGATATTCCGTCGACCAAAAATCTATCGTCAAACTATAAGATTAAATGCCAATAATGGTTGATCGTAAATATCAAATTCACTTGAATTTAAACAAACTACACGTGTTTACGTCATCAAGTGATTTTAATTTCGACGTTTTATTTGTATTTTGATTAATGTTATACTCATTTATTTGTTATTTCGTTATTTAAAATAAAGATTATGTCAATTTATATAATTTGGCGAATGGTTTGGCGATTTATATAATTTGGCGAAATTGGTCGACGGGATAACAAGTAGTACCAATGAAAATATTTAAGTATGAAAGCAATGTTTGTAACGACTTAAAAATTATTTTCATATATATATAAACTCGGTTTATGGCGTCAGATGCCGTCATCAGAAGAATCTACAAGAGTCTTTTTCCATTTTTTCCGGTCATAGGTTCCTCAATAAAAGAAATTGGAATTGGAATAATATTGTGCGATTTATAAATTGCTCCTCGATAAGAAGAAAAAATGGGTACATTTATAACAACCGTGCGCACATCTCGCTGATAGCATTTTTAAAATTCCCAGTAGCAGTAGTTACATTTTGCGTATGTAAATTAAAAATATTTTTTTGCTTTTAATTATGGCATTATTTCCTGTTATTGATTATCTTTTCAGTTTTTTAAATGAAATTAGTATAAGGCATGCATTTTAAATTAAATGAGTGAAAGGTTTGTGTTTTAAATGAAAATAATAAAATAAGAATATGCTATGAAAACAATCTTTATTGATTTATTACCTGCGCCCGGCTGACATAAAAGTATCACAAAAGCCACATATTCACTTTTCTTTGAGTAGTTGCTCATGAGAATTGAAGTTAACCTTCCGTAATCGGATACTTCACATATTGGTGTATTAGCTTTAATGTTGAAAGCATCGTTTTTGTTTGAAGCGAAAACTTTACTATGAATTCTATTACACAAAATCGCATCATCATCATCTACTATATATTTACAACGGAAATTTGTATTTCATTCCGATTGTTTATAATACTTTCGTAGGATATACCACAATTAGTTAGGTAATAATTCTGGAAAGGTTTTAGTGTATACATATTGCTCAAGGGTACTTAGTTATAGAGCAACAGTAAAAGTTCAAAAATTAAGTGAACCTGATTATGAAAGTTTAGCCTTTTTAAAAAAATCTACAGAACATATTTTGTTACAAGTGATCCTGTTGCATGACTTTTAGGAATGGTGTTAGTATATACGATTTCATTAGATGTTGATTAGTTACAGAGGTATTAAATTCCTGTTGTCATAACGGTCTCATTACCCGACCATAAGTGCGCTGTTTATAATCAACTAAAACAATTACTTCTTAATTGCTAAATTTTGTCCAACGGATAAGATAACATTATATCGCAATGGCGTTCGCATCGTTTTCAGTAATGTACAAGGTCAAGCTGAAGATCCATATTGTTTAAAATACAAGTTCAAATTCACCATTTAGTTTAATCGAAGGTTCATTTGGAAATATTGACCAGCGTAGCGGGCATAGCCTGCTAGTTTTAATATAAAACAAGTTGGAAATTTCACGTCAAACGGGGAAAATGAGGTGCGTTCCTACTGTAACTAGTTTCATAAATATTTTTTGCACCGCATATTGTACTGAATGTGTATTCTAGTGCACTTCATAAGTGAATATTCATTTCATTCTGTTCGAAAGGCTGTAACATCATTAAAATACACTTGGAATAATTTTTTTCCCATTAGTCGTAATACAACGGAAAAATTTGACTGTCCCTGTAATTAAACTATACATCCGATTTTCATAAAATTTGAAATGATTCGACAAAATTTTGTAACAATTATATATTTAAAATTTCAGACCATTCGGTTCGGTAGTTTTTGCTCTGTTTTATGCGGACAGACAGGCGGACCGAACGACGACTATAGGTGCTACGTATTTATATAATTACGAACGCACCTAAAAAGGAGGAGGGACTTAAAATGTTTTTAAAAATATATAAGAAAACTGTCTTTTTGATAGATTTCATTACGTAACTGAGTGTCTAACATGTATAAAATATAAGACTCGATGGCTAAGATTTCAAATAGAAGTTATTTTCGCCTAGTATACAAGTTCTCATTTTCGCCTAAAAAGAATTTTAAAAATCCAGGAAAAATTAAAAAATCGCTGTATGAATTATTGATAAACTTCATTAAAGAAAAAGGACAACATTTACCACATCGGGATAAAAGTTTGAATTTGAATTGTTTCTACGACTGGCTCAAAATCACCGGCAAACTTGGAAAATCGTCAAACTACGCTATATTACGCCTTTAATTTAAAAAAAAAATTCAAACATCAGAAATCTGATTTTCAGTTGTATTGAAATTTTCCTTCGTCTACCTGGAATCAAACTTACAGATCTCTACGTGCGATAAATTTTTCTGTCCATCGTTCAGAGACACGCACGTACACAAGCACGTTTTTTTTTTTATTAATATAGATTTCACAAAATATACATATATTAATGAATACAATCTTAAGAATTTGCATTAACTTACAAAACTGCCAAGTATTGCTGATTTTGAGTGTCATTATTTCCAAATAGTATTATTTGTCTTATTAAATCACAAAATTATGTAATTAAATAAGGCAAAGACTACTATTCGAAAATAATGGGATTCAAAATCCGTAATGCTCGGCACCTATTCATTAAGACACAGTCGTGGAAAAAAAGTAAACATCCCCTACTAACTATGAAACAAATTATCAAAGAAGAAAGTTACTGGTACCAAACGATTGGAAATAAAGTCTACTTTTAAATGATGCATACAAAATTTTCTTATGAGTCATCTACATATCGAAACAAATCCAAACTTTGCTTCTTTCAATGGCAATGTTGCAACTCATTTGGGGAAAAGGAATAATCCCTATTGCTGATTTCGGACTGCAATCGTCCCGTCCCGAGGGAAAAAACACCAGAACGTATTTGGATCCCAGCCGAGACTGACGTTATGATTAAATATGATCCGGCATAACGACGGGTTAATAATAAGGTTCCTATTATTTAATATTGTGCTGTGTTGTTAATTTGTTCTTGTGATATGTAAGTGTACAAGTAAATAAACAGTGACGTGAATACCAGGACCTCCTTAATTGCGTCGAGTGATTTACAGGCAACACACAATTTTAACAGCATAAATAAATTCTACACACTTCAAATAGCCTAAATAAAAAATTTCATGAAATTCCTACGATTAGTTTTAGAGAAATTAACCGTTTTAAAATGAGCATATTTTAGGGGCTGTATTCAAATTGAAGTAGGGGAAGGTGGCCTAAAATGATACCCATAAGAGGAAAACTTCTGTAAAATAACATAATTGTTTAAATAAAACTTTGGCCCTTTGCTAGCATGTTTTACATTATACGTTGCATTATAAGTATATTTTAATAATACTTTAAACCCAAATTGAGTTATGAAAAAAAATTGATTTTTGAAAAAGTGTCCAAAGGATCATTTTACCCTCACTAAAGGGCAAAATGATCCTTCCGTTGAAACAGCACCAAAAACTGGCGATAAATCACGATTAAAATAATAAAACATTATATAATACATATGATAAATCACTATAAAATCAAAGTAATTCACATGACGCGTTTCGAGCTAGAAAATAAAAGAGCCCGTCATCAGCTAAATATGTTTTTGTAATTTTTTCTTTATTTTTTAATAATTTTTATACATATATACACAAAATGGTAAACGTAGATGGCGGATTTAATGCTTGATCCGTGAAGAAGTAGAAGAAGGGAGATATTATAAGGCAGTGACAATTGTTTTAATTTAAATAAATTAGGCCTTATAAACTAAGAGGATTATATACGTTTAATATGAAAACAATCATTCAGAAGAATATTTCTATAGACAGAAATATGGAGACAGGAAAATTAGTTACTTTAAATGAAAAATCATTACGTTTATCACAAATATTAAATGCTTTTAACTAATTCGTATATTATTAGGTAAAATACTAATACTATTAACATCCATAAAATTAATACTATAAACATTCAAATAGGTAGTGCTAAGTTCGAGATCAGAAGAATATGTTACAGGAAGAGATATAGCCCATACAACACAAACACGTCCTGAGGACATACGAAAGACGTCCTATGCAGTATATTGCCTCGTCCGTCGGACGTCCTACAATATCCCATCGTTATCCGGCGGACGTCCGCGGGGGAGCAGAAAGAGACACCTAATCACGTCCTTCGGACGTCATTTTCAGCCATTCATAGGATGACAGTAGGACGCTCATAGGACCAGATAAAACAAATAGAATTTGCATCCTCTGCTCGTCCGGCATGCAGCATTCATAGGATGCTCTTCGGATCAGTAGCGGACGCTTTATATAATAAAATAAATAGGAAGGGAGGGCAATTGCCCCACCCTGTTTTTCCTAGATGAGGCTTCAGATTTCTATTAATTTTATCTTAAACTGAGCGACGGCGCACACTGAAAGATTTCTATTAAAAAATAGTGGTAGCCTGGACAATTGTTTTCCAGGTTACCACTATTTTTTAATAGAAATGTCAGTGTAAAATAAAATTAATAAAAATCAGAAGCATCATTTAGAAAGGACAGGTGGGACAATTGCAACCCCCCTTCATTTTTTGATTTTTAAAATCTTATATTTATATTATTGAAAAATATATTTTAATAGATTTCTTTTTGTATGATTATTTTTCCTGTTGTTTTTCGCAAATATAGGAATCTTTCAATATAAATAAATTATACTAAAAATATTTAAAAATAAGCATGGAAAATGAATACGAAGAAAATATCAGTTCATTTCAAGAGAAAAATAATTTATTATTTCTGTTATCAACATCTCTTTTTTTCAACTAATAAGTAGCATACGATGAATGGGGTATCATTGGATAGGATTCTTCGCCCATATCTAATATAACAAACTGAATTTTCTTTATACTTTTAGATTAATATCATCATACACATTTTTTCTGATTTCAACACCCCTTTTTTTAGGTAAATACACAAAGTTGAGTTGGATTTTATACGAAAAGCTTTTGACATAGCTCCTATTAGTACAATTTGTTTGGTTTAAAAAAAATTGCAAATATAAATTTAGGAAAAATGCACTTAATTTACAGTAAAGATTACAGTGTGAAAGCCTTGCAAGGGTCTATTGGTCTAGACTTAATATACTTTTCTAACAAATGAATTTTACTCCTAAGCAAAATCTGCATTAAAATTAGTGATGAAAAAGTAACCGAATTGAAATTTTTGAAAAAGTAACAAATTTTATCAGTAATAGCTGAATGCATAAAAAATTCCTCATTTTCTTAGAACAGTTTAAAAAATTGTTAAATATTGTTATCGGTATTGAATTCAGACCTCTCGGGGAGGGATTTCTGTGGCTCCAGGCAGGGGAGGGGGTGTATTTTAGAGATCTGGGGGGGTCAAATTGCACTTTCGTTCATTAAAAGGGATAAATCTCAAACCTTCTATATGGGGAAGAGGAGGATTCCCTCCTGGGCCACCCTCTGAATTCAACACCAATTGTTATATATGCATTAAATAAATTTAATTTCATTCTTTTGATATTCCTCATACTTTTCCACAGTCATTTAAATTCATAAATACATCAAATTTGCAGTTTTTTTTACTTAATATAGGTAAAAATAAAGTTAAATAGCAATTTTAATATTTCTAAAAAAATAAATAAATAAGAGGGTAAAATCTTTGTTTTTTAACACTGTCAAAATTTTTATTTTAATCAGATTTTTGAGATACAACAGGGAAAAGGCCACAATCAAAAACATCGGTTACAACTTAATACAGACCCTACTTAAAAGAAATAAAATTTCGTATTAAAATAATGTCTGCAAATTTCATGTGTGTACGTGTATTTAGACAACCACAATTTAAGACATGTCTCATTTGAGAGAATTGAAAAATCTAGTAAACTTGTTTAAAAATTTCATGTATTTAGTTTCAAAATTGAAATTGTGAATGTGCAAGAAGTTTTCATTTAAAATGAAAATTTTGAGTATGCACTAAATGACATTTTAACAAAAAAATTCTCAGAATTTTTATCGATTCTTCTGCAGCATCAATTTTCTCATACTCTTTTTTTTTTTTTTTTTTTTTTTTTTTTCATGATTTATAAAAACAGATAAAGAACATTACCTACTCCATGGCGAAGAAATAATGAAAACTCAGAATGAAAATACTTCATTCTCAAGTAACAAATATGTTTTGTATTTGTTATATATTTTTTCTGAACTAATTACATTTCTTTAAATTAAAATTCAAGAGAAATACATTACATTTTTTAAAAGTATGTAAGCATTTAGCTCAATATTTACTGTTAATAATATATTAATAAGTTCTGTTAATAATCAATTATATATATTACATTTACTTTAAACAAACCAAAAATTTTTAGTATTTAATTTTTAGGATAAATCAAAAGAAAATAATAACATTTTATGATGTCAGATTTTAAATATGAAAGCAATTAAATAGGCATTCTTTTCAAGTGCAATAAAAACTTCTATTTTTAGGTAGGGTAGAATTAGGTATATTTTCTCTTCCCTTTAGCTTGAAGTAAAAACACACAAGATCATAAAAGTTTCATAATATTTATACCATTAGATTCTATTATATCTAAAACTTCTTACCTGATAACTTGTTCTGTCAAGTTTTGGTTTTAATGAAATAATAAATAGTACATTCAATCTAGTTGTTCTATGTCTGAGATCCATTGAATTCCTTATTATTTTTTATAGTAAATAAATGAAAAGCTTTCCATTAAACACATAAAAAATACATTAAAATCACTTCACATCATGATATTCTTTACAAAATACTTAATAAACTCCTGTAACTAAATCTATTTACATCTTCTATTCCAGTATGGATGTAATATTTTAAAATAATTATACAATTATTTTACTCGCTGCTTTAGAATGCATGAATTTTAAGTTTTAAACAATGCAATTGCTGAAGTACATACGTTTTAAATCACTGTTAAGAAAGAAAAAAATACTGTAAAATAACAACACCAACAAATACATTTAAAGTACTTTAATTTACATTTATAGACTTTTTTTTACATAACATTTACGTTCTTATACATGTTGTAACTATGCCTTTAATACTCTTTCAATGTGTGCCCTTGATATAAGTTTCTTTCTCAACAGCATCTGAAACAAATAATTTTCAAAACATAAAAATTCAGAGTAAAATATCATTATGGCTAGAGGAGTTAAACAAAATTTTGTGTAAAAGAAAATAAGAGAATTTTTAATTTCTAACTTGGTATTGGTACTACTTTTATGTTAGTATATCAGGTGATAAATTGACAAAAATTCCTTTTATAGCCCTACTTTGTGTTGAATTAATTTAATTTTAAATATAAACCCTTCACTTATTTCATTTAAAATACATAATTTTCATTAAATTACATACATGCCTTTTACTAATATCAGTTAAAATACAGAAAAAATAAAAAAATTCTCACACTGTCTTTTTAAAGAAGTTTTATAAAAACAAAAATTTATAAAGAAGACCACAAAGCAAAATATTTAATTTCATGATCAAAGTATTATTTCTAATTTCCGTAGCAAAAAATAAAAGCTGTCACTGACGAGAAAAAAATTGCGGTTGGCAGGATTTGCACCTGGCAAACATAAAAGTTCCCAATCTTTTTACTTAAATAATAATAAAAAAAAAATGTATGCATAAAAAATTACTTGAGAATTAACATATGTAAGAAAATTTGAATTGCTTTGCCATATTTAAGGTTATTCACATAATCAAATTTATTATGCTTCATTAAGGCTCCCAGTTAACGTGCATCTTCTATTTCCCCCTTGATTGCAACTTTTATCTTAAACAGTTTATTTGTAAGTTACGTCATCAAGATCATAATTAAAATTAATTTAAAAAATATAAAATATTAAAAGCTTTTTTAATCTAAACAAAGTGATTTTCACTTTACATGAATGTAAAAAAGAAGAAAAAGCCAGCTTTTAAAAGTTTAGCCTTTCAGTCTCAGAATTTTGAGAGTAACTTTTCCAATTTAATTTAAGACCAATGTTTGCAGTATATCATGTCTCTGTTCAAATTATTTTTCAGTTGCATTTGACTATTTTCCAAAACTAGTTAAAAAAAAAAAAAATACAAAGAGTTTTAATCAATAATCCCTGCAGTTTAAAAACAAATTTGGATTGTGTTATAGATCCCATCTACATAGTATTGTTTGTGAAGTATATAAAGGATGCAATTTTAAAGGAACAAATTATTGTGGTTCTGGCATTATTATAAATGTTATTTTTAAATCTTTCATTCTACAAAAATTGGTAATTTTTATAAAAAATTAGCAAATTAACCCCCCCCCCCCCCCCTTGGCTTACAAAAGACGCTTTTGTATGATGTCAGTATTAACATTTCGGTTAGAAACTGACCAAACAACATTTGCTCTGTTTCATTTTTTCTTAAATATAAATCATAGATTTTGGTCTCAGAAATTTTTTATAAAGTTACTTTCACTTTCTAAACCGGTTCTGAAAATGAAAGTGTCATTCTAAAAAATATCTGAAACTCAAATTGAAAAAGTAAAAAAGGTGCGATATAGAGATGGAAACTCGGCTATCCAATACAAAAAAAATTATATTAAAAGGTCGAAATGCAAACGAGATATCAGAAAAATCCCTCCCCAAATGATTCACATTAGCTCTTGAGTGCCTTCGCTGGCAGGGACAGGAGCCTCAAGGTTCCCAGTTGACGTACATTTTCTATCACTTCGCCCCTCCCCCCTTGATTGGAACTTTTATCTTAAACAGTTTATTTGTAAGTTGCGTCATCATGATCATAATTAAAATTAATTTAAAAAATATAAAATAAAAACTTTTTAAATTTCTCAAAAAACAAAATGATTTTCACTTTATATGAATGTATTCTAAAAAAAGAAGAAAAAGCCAGCTTTTAAAAGTTTAGCGTTTCAGTCTCAGAATTTTGAGAGTAGCTTTTCCAACTTAATTTAATACCAATTTTTGTAATATATCATGTCTCTGTTGAAATTATTTTTCAGTTGCATTTGACTAATTTCCAGGAGAACTAGTTAAAAAAAAAATAATAATACAAAGAGTTCAATCAATATCCCTGCAGTTCAAAAACAAATTTGGATTGTGTTATAGATCCCTCATCTACATAATATTGTTTTTTAAGTATATATATGATGCTATTTTAAAGGAACAAATTATTGTGGTTTTGGCATTATTATAAATGTTATTTTTAAATCTTTCATTCTATAAAAATTAGCAAATTACCCCCCCCCCCCCTCTTTCAAAAGACGCTTTAGTATGATTTTAGTATTTAACATTTTGGTTGGAAACTGACTTCAAACAACATTTGCTGTGTTTCATTTTTTCTTATATATCATAGAAAATGTTACCCCCACATATAATATTAAAATACTTAGCTGTGAGATATCAAAATAGAAAATACAACATCTAGCAATTGTTTGTTTAGAGTAGGTTACTAATAGGGCTGCAAAAAAGCCGGCTAAAAATTTAAAAAAGCCACGCCGGTGGCTTTTACTGGTTTTAACCGGCTTTTTTTGGCCATAATTGGCTTTTATTACAATGAAACATTGTAATTATACACTACACATTTTAAAGTGCTTTTAATTAGTTTTAATGACATTTAATTGATTTAGAATTTAATAAGTAACCCAATTTCTCAATAATGAAGACATTAATACTGGAATAAAACTTAGATGGTTTTGCGAGTGATTTGTAGTTAGAATTGAAAATATGTTAGGTAAATTTGAAAAGCGCCATACCAACTGCTTTATCTGGTTTACACTGACTGACCCTTAACCCCCCCCACCCCCCGAATTTTTTCATTTTTACAGCTTTATAAAATTAAAGAGGACAATGGTTACTTAGTTACATGCTTTATTACTTAATTAATTTTAAGAACTATTAATATACAAGTCTTATTTCATTTCTAGTAAACATTTAAAATTATGCATAGTCATAATAAAAACGTCATTTTCTCACTATTAAAAATATTATGAATAGCATATGCATGAATATGCTTAACAACAAGCTTTTCAAAATTTTATTTAGAGAAATTTTATTTATTTTTTTGGAGTCTAACTTATATTCTTTTCAATATTTATGTATATATTTTTTCAGACATAATGCCTTCACAGTTGCTTTCTAGCAGTTATAAAGACTTATTTATTTGAGAAAATTTAATAGAAATTTCTAATTTACTCAGTAGAAAATATTTATAAACGTATTATAAATTAATTGATCCAAATTTAAAACGAATTAGCTGTAAACCAACTTTAAAAAATAAAAACCGGCTTTTTTTCAATAAAAGCCAGCTTCTTAAAAGTGGTTTCCGCCCCCCCCCCCTCCAAAAAAAAGCCGGCAAACCTGGTTTCTCACCAAAATGACACCACAATTGAACGCATATAATATATAATTTTCAATTCCCACATATTTAGTTTTGATATAACTGCCAAATCTAAACCCAAACCAAAACTACATTTTACTTTAAGTTTTAGATTCTCAATGTTAATAAATAATAATTAATTTTCTCAATATATTTATTAATGAAAATTATAAAACATGGATTTTCACTTACTTATAAAAGTTGTTTTCGACTAAATTTGTTGCAAAAAATTGTTTATATTTTCTTTGTAAAGTTTAATTTAATTAATATATAGATACATTTGAAGTAAAAATAGTTAAATGTTTTTTATTATTATCATTTGATTACATTAAAATTGCAGTTATGTCAATAAAAAAAAATCGATTGTAATTTAATTATAATCAATTAAAAAAAATCAATAAAAAATATCAATTATAATTTTGCTGCAGAAAAGTATAATTAAAGAATATATAACAGGGAGATACAAATATGCATAGACTTGATATGAATTTTTATTGTTATGGACCCTTATTCAGAAATACTTAAAAAACTTACCAATTTTGAAATTTAATTTCTTTAACATTTTATGTAGAACTGAGCTTTGAATGCTGGATGTTTGCAGTATCTTTTTAACCTTCATTTATCCATGCTGGGACTTTTTGGATCCTACAGTTTGTGCCTACAAAAAATAAATAAAATAACTGAAGATACAAAAGTCAAATCAATTCAAAATAAAATTTAATATAAATGATCACACATGGCATTAAGCAGCTTCTATTATCTTTACATTCGATCTAAACAAATTCAAAGAAATTAAAGTACTTCTCCATTATTCCATCGCAGGGTTCATTTATTTTAAATCAATTTAGTTTTAATCGTGATTTAAATCAATGGATTTTTTTTTAATTATGTTTAAATAAATTCAAGATGTAAACAAACATATTAATGTTTTTAAATATATTTAGTTTTACATAATACAGATAATGAATCAGTTTTTAGAAAGATAAGGCTTTTAAGCTTTATAAGATTAAAATTTTTGTCAAGTAAAGTACAATGTACTAGAAAAAATGGTTTCAAATTTAATTTGAATCAAATTGTAAAATAAACTAGCAACAGTAAGGAAATCTAAGCAGGAATATATTAAATATAGGAATATTTATTTTGATTATTTAATATAGTATTTAGAAAAACTTCTGCAAGTTTAAGTAAAATAAAATTATATGACTTTGCTCGTTACAAACAAGCATTGTGACTAACAGATTAATTATCCCATCTTTTGCATTATGCAGGAGAGAAACTAACAAGCTGTGAGAAAATAATCAACATTATTGTTTGCTTAAAAGAAATTCTTGACTTTAGTGATACCTATTACATTAAAATTTGAACCATTAATTTTCATGTCTGTGTATATAATTTTATAAATAAAGTCATAAAATAATAATATTGTGCGAGGTTTAAAAAAAAAATAAAATAAAAAGCTCTACCCATTGACAACTTTTCATTAAAAAAAAAATAATAATAATAAAAACTATTGTATCTTAACAAACTGTATGTATAATGCCTAATAAACAAATGGAGGTACTTTTCTGTTATACAGACACCACTGTCGCCAAGCATAATAGTTGGCAGAAAATGAAAATCACGGGAATTGAAACATTTGAAAAATTAAAGAAAAAATTTATAGTACAGTGAGCATTTTAAAAATATAACATTTGAAAATTACAGACTTTTTCAAACTATTTTATTAAATCACAAATATATACTTAAAATAAGTGAATAAATAACTGTTATTCAATAAAGTAATAAAATAAAACTCATATTAAACTTCTGGCATAAAATTACAAATATTTTAGAAATATCGCATGGTTATTTTCAATAAAAATACCTTTCACGATCAGGGTTGAAATAATTAGCGCATTGGAAAAGCCCCACTTTTTAAAGTGTCAGCTATCAATAATTTTAAAGAACAAAATTAATGAAAACAGAAAAAGGAATCTTGGATATTTGACCCCTTTTCATTAAAATTTTAAAAAAACTATTCTATCGTAACAAACTCCAATTTTAAAATTTGTAATACACAGTAAACAAATGGAAGAATGAAGCCATTGGACACCCCCCCCCCCCTCTCCCTGCACAAAAAAAAACCAAAATAAAACAAAAACAAAAAATTTGGAAAAGACTCACTCACTAAAGTTTCAGCTATCAATAATGTTAAACAATAAATTAACAATATCTTAAAACAGAAAAAGAAATCTTGGATATTTATTTGTTTACATTATTTTCTTAAGTATCTCTATCGGCTAGTGAATGTTTGTAATGGTCAGTTGAAATGGATCTATTGTAGGTAACTATGAATCACAAATTTTTCAAGCTCTTTCTCATTTAATATCATATTGCCACCATTTAAAAGCTTTACTCTTATGTTAATTAAGGAAATAATTAGTAAACCAATAAAACACCATTAAAAATACAGAAAAAGGTCAAATTAAAAATTCCCTGATGACAAACACATATAAGATATCACATATAAGATGACATAAACATATCATATATAATATTATGGATTAAAATAACATCTGACATCAAGTGAATGTAACGCTACAATCATATATCTTTGGCATTTAATCCTATTTTAGCCAAAGTTATTTTTATTGAAAGCAGTCGACAAGATAATGGAGGAGTACCGAAAAAGCTACCATCAAACTATAAAATTGAATGCCAAAATTACATGATCGTAGCGGCACATTTACTTGATGTCAAATGTGTTTATATCTGTTTTTAATGATGTTTTACTGATTTATTAGATATTTTGTTGATTAAAATAACAATTATGTTCTTAAACAGCAACAAAATGATATTAAAAGAGGAAAAACTATTGAACAAATTTTATGATGCATAGTTTCCTATAATAGATTTGTTTCAATTGATATCGCTTAAACATTCACCAGACGAGAGGGACAGTTAAGAAAAATAATGTATTAAATATCCAAGATTTTTATTTCAGTTTTCAATAATAGTATATTATAAAATATATCGTTTAAAATTGATAGTTAGCAAATTAGTAAGCAGAGCTTTTCTGATTTTTTTTTTTTTTTTAACTTCAATGATAACATTCTTACTTTTTATTTATTAGTGGTTGAAATTTTTTGGCAATAATTTTTTTTTTTAAGAAAAGTGATTGATGGGATAACAGAGAAGTACTGAAATTAATAATGAGTTTAGACATCCAGTTAAAATTATTACAAAAGTACCAATAAAAATTAAAAAATAAAAATACTATGTCTGAAAAATGGTATTATTTACTTTCAGTTTTAAGATCATGTACACTTGCAGACCCAGAAGCAGAATTTTCTGCGTCAGTCTGCAGCAAACTAAAATTTATCTGCGACTCAATAAGCCTACTATCATAAGAAATGACAAAAACACTTAAAGTAATCAAAATTTCCCTTTATAAAGAAAATATAATATAAGGACACAATAAATACAATAAATCTAGCAACTTAAGCAAATTTCAGCTATTTTTTAACCCCAGCATTTCTTTTTAACTTGGTGGATTAATCTGCAAAGTTTAATATAATCTACAATGCCCGCTGCCGTGCTGCACTGTTTCTGCTACTGGGATTGCAGAACTAACAAAATATATGGGATGGAGCAAGAATTTGAAAAAATTTTGCTACCAGGCCTAGTGTTTACTATACTGTAAACAGAAAATAAATACAGGGAAGAATACTTTAAATAAAATAAATAAAACAATGTGATTATTACATGATTCAAAAACATTTATTACTAAACAGGTGCAAATATTTGCACCTACATGATGTTTCAACTTGAGATATAGAGTGTTTCTTATATTTTGAACTATTTTTTCAAGAGAAATTGCATTAATATGTTTAGTATAGTAGTGATTGTAAAAAAAAAAAAAAAAAAAAAAAAAAAATGTGATTTTTATGTATGGTAAACAAAGAAACATTAACTTTAAATGATTTTATGGATTAAAAATTTAAAAATCACATTCAATTGGAACATTCAATTGGATTACGATGATTGAATAACCTGTTTTCCTAAAGAAATAAGGAAGTTCTATAATTTTTGAAAGCTCTAGGGCACACGGATTTTGAAATACTGCAATACTGCGATTCGTCGAAGAGTTTTATGAGATATATTTGCAAAAATAGGGGTACATTTCACTATATTAAAAAAAGAAAGCAAGGTGTATTTTGCCAATTTTAAAAAGACAGATGCAGCGTCTTTAAATAATGACTTAGAGGGAACACAGACAAGGCTAAAATGTTATTTATAATGAAAAACAGATGAAATAAGCTATTCTAAAAATCTTTTCTTTGAAAATACGGCAGATTTTAAACACATCAAAACAACAAACAACACAGAAATGCAACATAAAAACCCAATAGAAAGCAACTGTGACACATTTTTTAAAATGAAGAATTAAAACAGTGTACTTTATCTTTTTTTCAGGGGTGCTGTGTGTCTCACTGAACTCCCCCCATCCAAAAAAAAAGCAAGCTAAAAACCAGCTATATATACTTTTTTAATACAGTATATATGTATAAATGAAGGCAAATTGAAGCTGTTAAAGTGTCACACAGGGTCCCCAACTGGATCTTTGCTATTGGGCCACATGTAGGCTTAGTTAGAAAATTTAAAAATCCTTATCTTATACAAAATTAATTTTATAAGCAGGCTATTCTTGGAATGAAATATACTTTATGAGTATTTTTATTAGATTTTTTAAAGATAAATAAATTTAATGGTTAAATAGATTTAAAAGTTGAATTTAAAGCTTTATGAATATTTGTACTTGTTCATCATCACCAAAATGAATGTTTAATGTATTTTTATATCTAACACAACACCCAAACAATGGGTCATAAACAATGTTTTGATGACTCACGAAATGATCTATCTTTAAAAATAATACTATTTCAGTAAAAATATAATGAACAAAGGTTTGTTTTACGATCATACAACATTATTATTTCGAGTATTTATATGAAAAATGCTTATAACTGTTTATATGTTTTCTATGAAAGTTTGCCTGTCTCATGGTAAGCCTTATATTTTAGTGCAAAACTTAAAAATTCACTCTAAAAAGTTAAGATTCGAAAGTTTACTTACCTTTAGGATAAATTCAATCCTCATTAAAAGAAATAGGTAATAGAACACAGTTGTTTAAAAAAAATCTTTCGTTTCAACAACAACCGGACAGAGCAGTTGAAGTCAGAATTTCTTGCGCATGCGTACAGGTGACACGGATGTTCTCAGGACAACACCGGACGATCGTGGATGGTTCGTCCGGATTCTGGCGTCCTGCGAACGTCCAAATTAGGCTCTGTACAGGATCTGACGGGTATCGGACCTCTCGGCTCTATATAGGACCATATAGGACGTCCGGAGGCAGTCTTTGGTTGTATGGGAGACTTATTATCATTAAGAGAAAATATGATTTACATCATCTATATATCTATAGAGAAAAATATTATTGTTAATAAACTTTCTTTCATAGAAATAAAGATGTAAATCTGAAAACATGCTTGAAGCAGTTGCACCTTACATTTTTCTCTCAATGTGTATAAAAATAGCATTATTTTGGGAAATATAATTATGATAGAGTAGAAAATTAGTCAAAGTTTTGAAGTAGTCAATGTCAATATATCAGAGTTGTCTTTGTTAATAGATAAATCATAAAGTTGTGCAAGAATATTTAAAAATAGCGTATTAGCCGGCCTATTATAAGTATTAAACATTATAGTTTGTATAATAACAGATATGCGTATCACTAATCATATTTAACATGCATATCCGCTGAAATTAAGTTTAAAAGTTTGTTGTAATATATTTATGTGTGCTATATAAACCTTAGATTAATTTAAAAGTCAAAATTCGACAATTAAATAAGGCGAAGATTACTATTATAAAAAAGTGGTACCCAAAAATCGGTGCAAGTACCTCATTAATGTTAATTTTCTTAATGCATCGTTATTGTAAAACATTTTTTCTAAACATCAGTAATCTATGCTGTGTTGCTTGTGATTTGTATTTGTTTACTATGAAAACATAAAAATATAATATGAGTTGTCTCACCGTGCTAGTTAGAGAATTTAAAACTAAAATATATTTAATATTCTTAATCATTTTGGCTCGTAACTAAAATCTTCCAACAAAGCAGTTTTTAAAACAATGTTCTTATTTAAATATACAAATCAACAGTCTTAAGCTAAAACAATACAAATGTATTTTCTACAATTAATCATTAAACCCTAACCATTTTGTTCTGAAACAGTTAAACAGTTTAAAATGCATCCGTTTTGGAAATTTTTTTAAACATTAAAACAATTGTTTAAAAAAAATACATATATAACAATGATAATAATAATATGGAACATTTACATACGTGTATTTTTTACCTCTGCGATTTCAGCATTTACAAGAAACGGACATCTTGCTGCCAGTGTGAGAAGAATACAAATACTCAGCCTACGGAAAAACGAAATGCAGTATAAAGAAAGCAAGTAAAACAGATAACTGATCATCTATTGTTTTGATTGTTACATATTGACTAAGATTAAACTTTATATTGTATAATAATAAGATAATTATTGCGCAGTAATCTAAATCTCACACATTTATTTTATATAAATTCTGACATTTTAATAAAAAACTCAAAATGGGAAAAATTCGCTTATGGTACGACCAAAGCTTACCGAGTTATGATACTTTGAATTTTATAAAATTTCAGCATTTTCTGGCACTTAAAACGTTTTTTTTTTTCTTTTCTGTTTTTAGAGCCGAAAAACGGTGAAAATTTAGTATTTGAAATACATGCTATATAAACTTACAGAAATATAAAAACTAATGATACTATATTTTTTAACACTGTTCTTAGTAGGGATGCACCGAATAGTGATTTTGGCCGAATGCCGAATATTCGGCCTGCAAGTAAACCGAATACCGAATATTCGGTCAGCCGAATAGTAACTGTTCGGTCAAATACAGAATATCCGGCCAGCCGAATAGTAACTATTTGGCTGAATACCGAATATTCGGCTTGGCCGACTTTTATATCTCTGAGTTTAACGGTATTAAAAAGTTAAATTTTCAACTATTTTACATAATATTTAGCACAGATACTTCCACTTTAATAAACAAGACTTTTTTTAAAAGTAAACTTTGAACTTAAAAAAAAATCTATTTTTTGAGTTATTTATAAAAAGAAGACGGCTAAAAACTTTTTTTTAATTAACAAAATTTAAATTCCATGCCTTCTATTGCGAATTCAAGCAAATGAACAAAATTTTCTTATATTGAACAAGTAAAAACAAATCATTCCACTTGTTCCAACTGAACTTTCGTTCACAACTTAAAGCGAATATCGTAACAATATCTTCATTATTGTTAAAGTAACAAAAGAAAATTACGTTTAACATGGGATGAGATACATTGTATTTTTGACTGAATAAGTGAATTGTGATCCTGGTTTTCTGAACAAAAAATTGCTGTTTTGATGCTTATTATTATTCCTAAAAGTTTTTCCCATTTTGTTTCGAAACACACACTTTTTGCGAGAAAGAAAGAAACGGATTATTAACCAGACAGTGCTCAGTAACTTGCATTTGTACATCATAAATGCCTATGAAATTCATCATTAATGGTTAATTTTTTTAAGTGACACTTTTAAAACAGCCAATAAATAATATAAAAGCATTCTCTTTTATTTAAAGATAATTCTGTCTAATTACTCTGAATATCTTTATTAAGTGACAGTTAAAAGTAGTAGTTGTGTAAGGTTTTAAAAAATATTTTAAAGATGTTTTATAAGTATTCGGTTTGGCCGAATAGTCTGATATTCGGCTATCCGGTAGGCCGAATAGTTTGCTATTCGGCCTAACCGAATATTCGGTAGTATGGTCGAATAGGCCGAATGCCGAATAAATACCGAATATTCGGTGCATCCCTAATTCTTAGTTTTTATTTTTATTTTGCTCGCAAGATTTCTCCCAGATTCTAGATAAGTAAATAACAATACATTGAACAGGAGGCCTTCGCGGACACCATGAAAATGTGTTGAGGGCACCCAGGATTCCGCGAACCAAATATCGATTAAGTATCGTTGATAGACTAATTCAGGAATTCTTTAGAAACTTTAAATTTGGTACATAGCGAGAGTTTTGCTCATAACCGAAAGAAAACATATAAAAGAAAATTTTAAAGGTCTAATATTTTAAGTCTCTTATTCATTTGTGACACTTTCCAACGTAGTTGAAAAGTGTTTAAGAAATCTTTTGTCTGTCTGTCTGTCCGTGCTGTAACTCGCGTAAATATACCCGGATTGCCACGAAAGTGATATATGTTATTGAGGTTAACCATGGGATGTTCGGTATTGAAATTGAAATATGTGGCTTTTATAGTTTACAGGACGCTCAAAAGAATTCCGTTACATTACTGTCTATGGGGAAAAAATCATTTGCCGTGTATTTTACAGATGTTACACTATTTCAAACATATCGAAATTAACACGAATCACTAAGATGCACTACAAAAGGCTTATTATAGAACATGATGTACATAGCAATTTATCGTTTATTTGCAGGGACACACAAAATAATTCGGTTACAGAAATGTCTATTAACGATAATGGCTAGAAGTACGTTTTCAGATGTGGTACGCTTTTTAAAATTTAGCTAATTTTTTGCCTATTACTTGGCATATATGAATTCTGTAATCGATCACATACAGGGCAGAACTAAAGATCTCGAGTACATTTTCGTTTATTGACGGAAATTGCCGAAGAAGAATTTGCAACTGTGCTATGCGTTCCCTACCTGAACTAAATTTTAGTATACTATGTAGCAAATATATAGATCATATTCAGGGCTTCACGGAAGAATTGGGGATTTTTCCAACAATTAATGGGGATTCTTGAAATTGAATTTTCAAATGTGTTATGTTATTTCCAAATGGTTAACTTAGAAACCATCTTTCACCTTATTAAACTGCGAAGATTTGTCCACGTATTCTGGAAGTGTTGGGAAGTGTCATAATAATTCAGAGAAGGAAAGTTTTTTTTAAATGAATAAATTTAAGTATTGCGCGGCAGCGCAATACTTATTTATTTCCAGTGTCACTTCTCAATGTTAATTTAACATTGAAAAGCCTATGGAGATGATAACTTTTTCATTTTTTTCTTCCCACCTTTTTGTCCCTGATGCCACTCATTTTTTATTCTTTACTAATTCTAATAATATTATAAATTTAAAGTTTAAAAACATTTGTCTGACGTCAAGGTCAAAACGAATGGCAAAAACGAATGGCAATCTTTGGATATGGGTGAATTATAACCCAGAGAGAAACAAGGGCCAATTTTTTTGTATATTATTCAAATATTTTTCATAATAATTCCAAATTTCACTTTTTTCATTGGAATCAACGGACATTTTTAATAGAAAATGTAACATTTTTTCTTCATTGTTGCAAAAATTTCAAAAGCCGAAATAATAATTTATTTGGTTTTAGTAGGAAGATTCCCACGTGAAAAATTTTAATTGAAATAGTTTTGCATTTTTTTTTTTTTTCAAAAATTAAAAAGGTGAATAGGGCGTCATAGTGGAAATAAAAAGGATATTTTCAGAATACGTTTTTGCTTTGGTCAAGTTTATATTTTAGTAAAAAGTTTCTAATGGATAGCTATTTTTACGCAGGTAGCGAACTTAGTGGGGAATTACATAACTTAAATTTTAAAATGTATTTTTTTTTCGAGATGAGAACTATTTATACCCCAAGTTAAACTTAGGTAATAATTTTCTGATGTGTTTACATCACCCTTTGGGAGAGAATAAGGTTTAAAAATTCAAGTAAAACTTTTATTTTTTATTTTTTACTGTATCACAGCTATAATATTGTTAAATATTAGCAGTAAGGATTCAACAGAATTTACATTTACATTCACAGCGTTCCTGAGTGGGAAATAGGGTATCTAAATTTAAGTGAAGTTATTTTTTTATGTTTTGATTATAGGTTTTTTACGTTTAGATTGGAAGTTTTTGTCCAAACTACCGCAACCTTCATTACTACAGTGGGGAAACATTTTGAATTACACATTGGTAAACTGCATCCCACATTGTGATGCAATACCGCAAATATCAAAGCCTGATGATGATACTCTGTATTAATTTTGAAACGCGTTCGTCTGAGTTCTGTAGTCATTAAAAAACTTGACATATTAAACAAAAACATAATTTGAAGAACAAATTAAAAAAACAAAATTTATTTCCTACATTGTTTAAGCCCGAGAAGGGACAGATATTAAGTTTTTTGATTCAATTAGTTCTACATTTAATGTTAAATTTTTGTAACAAATTATTTAAGCCAATTGAAGATTAAAAAATAAAAATAAAATTCATACAATATGATACTTAAAGCACCCTAAAAAATTAGATTTCTTTCAAATGAAATCGAAATAAATCTTAGACTTTTTTTTAAGTTTTGTATTTTGCATGCATCTTATCATTTTATGCACAATTGTCATAAACATAATACAAAATCTGCAATAGAAATATTTTCATTTAAAAATGGAAGAAGTCTAAGATTTATTTCGATTTCATTTGAACGGAATCTAATTTTTTAGGATGTTTTAAGTATCATATTGTATGAATTTTATTTTTATTTTTTAATCTTCAATTGGCTTAACTAATTTCTTACAAAAATTTAACATTAAATGTAGAACTAATTGAATGAAATAACTTAATATCTGTCCCTTCTCGGGTTTAAACAATGTAGGAAATAAATTTTGTTTTTTTAATTTGTTCTTCAAATTATGTTTTTGTTTAATTATATTCATAGTTGGAGTAGCACAGTCGAGGTTTATTCGAACTGAGTGAAAAATGTCCAGACCAAGACTCGAACCTGGATACCTTGGCGTGTCGTGCCAATGTTCTACCGTTTAAGCTATCCGGACGGTAACTGACTGTTTCATTCATCTGAGCTATAACTATATTGCCTTTACACGATGAAAGTGTTTTGATAATACTGAAACACGTGTTATCGAAACACTTTCATCTATTTCTTTTATACTAATCTTTTATTCTATTATTTAAAATCTTCCATTTAAAGTATTTTGTAGAATTAAGAAATGTACAAATATAATGTTTTTACATTCGAAATATAGAAATATTTCCGAACTGAAACTTTCCTTCCTTCAATCTTTCAACGTCAAGAAAGCTGAAAAGATGCAGAGGCAAAAGAAATCGTCCTTTTAAAAATATTTTTGTTTTGTGCAACCCATAATGCTTTTGGAACAAGATAAAGTAAAGTGTGTATAACACATTCTAAACTGTATTACTACTAATTGATGTATTAAATGAATTTTATAACAAGTTATTTTAATGGTACTTTAATGTACCATCGGGGCATAAAGGGTTTTAAACCCAAATATATATATAATAGCCCTGATTTCCGTAAGTTTGTATAACGAAATATAACTTGTTAAATTAATATTTGAAAAATTCATGACATGTAACATATTCTTTTAACAGAAATCAATTTCTATAGATTTGTAATACCTGTATACAAAATTTTAGTTCATTTCGCCAAGTAATTTTTTAATTATCTTTAAAAAAATTATCAGCCCGTTGTAATTTGAGGCACCGTATATCCATTGAAAAACTGCTTAATCACTTAAATAACAGTTAATAAATCTAACAACGTTCTTAATTATTTGATCAAATATTTATTTGCGTTTTTCTAACGTTAATATACTATTTCCTATTGAAAAACACTAATAAAATTTGTATTGATTCTAACTCTTAAGTAAGAATTACATTTGTGCTACGCATTAAGACTGCAAATTTCTTTGCATAATTGCAGTCATCTGAATTTTGCAGTTGCGATTGCAGAACATGCGATTGCAGTCTGAATTTTCATAAGCTGGAAATTGCATGTCAAACTTCGCAAAAGAGGTGCGTTCGTACTATAACTGGTTTTATAAATATTTTTTGCACCGCATATTGTACTGAATGTATATTTTAGTGCACTTCATAAGTGCATATCCATTTCATTCTGTTCGGAAGGCTGTAACATCATTAAAATGCACTTGAAGTAATTTTTTCCCATTGGCCGTAATGTAACGGAAAGCTTTTGACTGTCCCTGTAATTGAACTATACATCCGATTTTCATAAAATTTGATATGATTCGACAAAATTTTGCAAAAATTATATATTTAAAATTTCAGACCATTCGGTTGATAGTTTTTGTTCTGTTATATGCGGACGACGACTATAGGTGCTATGTATTTATATAATTACGAACGCACTTAAAAAACTGGTAACTTATATTTTCAATATTTTTTAAAAGAAAAGAAAACAGACTTACTTCATTTTCGTGCCTGCTATCTGTTACAATAAACTTACATCATCAGAATATGCACTGCAGATTAGCGATTTTACATCAAATCACACCCTATTTCACTTTCAACTAAAATGTAGAAAACCGCTGAGCTTTCACTATATAAGCAAATTCGAAACATGATATCCTCCTAACCTATATCTGAATATTTAAGCAAAGCATTTTATACAAAATAAATATTTTAGAGGAAGCTCAACGCCTTTTCAAAAAACAAGCGCCACCCTATTTATCAATAACCATACATTCCTAAATCCTGCTAAAAGAAAAGCTCGTGCGTGTGTGCGTTGCAAAAAGCATCTTTAATTCGTTTTCCCACTTGAGCATTCACAATTTTTTTTTTTTTTAAATAACCTTATACAAATGGAATCTTATTTTATTAATTTAACCCTTTATGTACTGAATTATGAATTGATGAAAATTTTATCTTCTAAAGAATTTTTCGTGAATTTTTGAAACTACATTAGAAGATTTACATAATCATTTAATAAATTTTAGAAGGATTTTGAAAAATTAAAGGATTTGGAAGGATTAATTAAATTTGAATTTATAGGGATTTTGTGCAATATTTATAACCACACTCAAATCTTTTATTTTAAATATTTTTCTCAGTATTTTGTAGAATTAAGAAATGTACAAATATAATGTTCTTACGATAGAACTATAGAAATATTTCCGAATTGAAAAATGACTCCCCCCCCCAACGCCAAGAAAGCTGAAAAGAAGCAAAAGAAATCATTCTTTTAACAATATTTTTGTTTTGTGTAACCAATAATGCTTTTGGAACAAGATAAAGTAATGCATCTATAACTCATTCTAAATTGTATTACTACTAATCGATGTATTAAGTGAATTTTATAACAAGTTATTTTAATGGTATTTATAAGTATCGCCAATAAATAAAGGGTTAAAGTGGTATGATATATTGTAAAAGATGTTTTGTATAGTTGTGAAAATATATATGTATCCCCCCCCCCCACACACACACACACACTAATTTCACCTTAAATCATTATACAACAATAAAGGACAACAAATAATTTTGCGTTAAGCATAGATTATGAAACGCTTCTCAACACACTAGGAATACAGTAACAAAACTTGATCGTATCATAAGCTAAAAGATGACGAAACAAAATGGAAAATTCATAACACATTCGGTAACGTAACTTTAACAATTACCATTTATAGTAAAAAAAAATATCCGAATTGTTTTGTGCGACAATAATCATGATCGATAGAATTTATACATAGCAAGTAATGTACAAAAAATTAGTAACATTAAAAATCTCTGCCGGATCGGCCTACAGATGGGGGTATATTTCTAAGTTAAGTACTAATTTCACCATTAAAAAATAATTCAAGATTAGAGATAAACCCAGTGTTTAACAATTTTATCAGACCGCTTTTGACAAGTTTTTAATTTCATTTTTCTGTAAGAACTGGTTTTATCAGAATCATGTTAATACGATAATTTTTTTCTACAACCCCTGTTTTTGTTTAATTTGTTTTTGCTGTAAGAGTTGGCTCTAACAAAAACTTGTCAATATAGAAGCTGTAGATAATATTAAGAATATTTATGATAAATCTAAGCGGATTTGATATCTTGTGAATTGACGAAGTTATGAATTTATTTCTTGTTCAACCCCCCCCCCCATTTTTTGTGGTAAGAGTTGATTCTATCAAAAACTTGTCAATATAAAAGTTGTAGATAGTATTAGGAAGATTTATAATACGTTTAAGTGGATTTGATATCGTAAGAATTAACGAAGTTATGAGTTTTTTTCTCTCTAAAAAACCCTATTATTTTCGCCCCTTGCGCCCATTTTTAATTTTATCAAAAATCTGTGATACATAAATATTTGGCCCTTTTTTCTAGAAGTAATAATAATTTTAAACTGATTTGATATGCATTATAATTAAGGAAAGGGTTTTCGGTTTTGACAAAACCCTCCCTTATTTCCACCTCCCTTGGGCCGATTTTGCTCATTTGCAATCCCCGCCGAGATATTAGCCATCTCAAAGTTTTTGGCGAGTTTGAAGACGATTCGTGCGTAATTGCGACTTTTATCGTGCGGACAAAATTTAGTACGTACATTACATACATATATACACCATATGGCCATTAATCACCGGGTTTTTTCAATTTTAGACATTTTGTCGAATATTTAAAGATATACTTTTCGGATTTTCCTGGAACTTCAGGATTATGAAGAATATGTTTGACTTCATATTTATTAACGGCGATTTGATCAGCGGGATAATTTGGGGGCCAGCAAAAAATCACGGAAAAAAACAATATTTAGGGTCACCCTGTAAAATAAAATGCACGAAATGCTCTAATGCACGAATATGTAGATATTGTACAATATGTGTATTCATTTGTGTAAGAATAGCACGTATACTAATGAAGATATAGCAATTTTTCTTTTAAGTTCAAAAAATTCTGGAATGCTTTTTGTTTATATCATTCAGGGTTTTCTACCAAATTTAACGCCAGTTTATGAAAATTTGACAAAACGTAGTACAAATAATATAGTGCAATTGAAATGCAAATATATTAAAAATTTAATGACAGATGAGCAGTTGCATGAAATATTTTTTATCTGCGCACACGCGCACTGTAATAAATATTTTTACTTTCTTTTATCTTCAAAAGAAGAAAGTATTCTAATCAAAATTTTTTTCGACTTCCGGTTTTCGACGGATTTACACATTTTAAGAGTCAGATATCCCAAAAAACAGGTTTATACAAAATGTCTGTCTGTATGTTCATGTGTCGCCATTGTACAATCGAAAAGTGTATGAAGTTATGCATAGAATGGAACCAAATTTTTTGTGCAGGTTTTAGGCTATGTCAAGCAGGTCCTCCTTCAATTTAGAAGTATTCTGCCGGAAGGGGGCGCTGTAATAGCGATTTTCGTGCCATTTTTATTTTTATACCATCGAAAAATGTATGAAGTTATGCATAGAATTGAATAAAAATTTTTGTGTATATTGTTGACTATGGCCAGTATGTCCTCCTTCAGTTTGGAAATATTCCGCTGGAAGAGGACACTGTAATAGCGATGTCTGTGCCATTTTCATTATTGTACCATCAAAAGTGTATGATGTTATGCATAGAATTGAATGAAATTTTTTGTGTATGTTTTTGGCTATGGCAAGCAAGTCCTCCGTGAATTTGAAAAAAAATCTGGCGAAAAAGGGAGTTGTAATAGCGATTTTGTGCAATTTTTTATTATGGCGGGACCTTACGAAATTCGCGTACAACTTAAGAGATGCGTATAACTGAGAGGAGCACAAGTGAGAGGTGACTGTATATGTAAGATTGTAGCGGTAATCGGCGAGTAAAAAATCTCCATCTCAGTGAAAAGTATATTCATTATTCAATCGAAGCGGTATTGGCACTTATTATGAATCAGACATCTACTGATTAAAGAGTGAACCTGTAAAATAAATTCGCATAAATAATTCAACAGCAGCATATCGTTGTTAAAAAGAATAATATGTCACTCAAAACCAGTATAACCATTACATTCGTGTATAAAGCGGTAAAAATAATCAGCAACAGCAGAAATCTTTGTAATTTTCCCCGACAACTAAATATCACATATTCCTAATCCAACCTTTTTATTAACATGATCATCGTTCAGACTGATGGACCACTCTCAAAAAAGATGTTAAATTGAAATATTTAAAATTTGAATGAACTTTCAACTTCCGAGGCCGCAGCTTACGTTTCAGCAGTCAAAATCACTGAAAAAAGTTCCTTTCTGTTTCAGCGCAAAGTTATTTATTGGTTAGTGCGTAGGGATACAAAAATACGCAATGCGTAAGATTTTTAGCCATTAGCAGTGCCAATTTGTCGGAAAAAGAAAATGAGCAAGCAGTCTTCAAGAAAGTGCGAAAAATATCCAGAACGAACCAGATCGAAAAATATTCGAAGGGAAAATTAAAAGGGAAGAATTTTGAAAGGGAGTTTTAAGAGGAAAGCCTGTACTGGCGCAACGCCAAAATGAAAATAAATTTGCGTAGCTAATTCAAAAGAGAAATAATTTAATGATATTTGGAGAGAAAATACGGAAATTAAAAGGGAAAAAATTTAGAATATTCTTTAGTTAGGCTAATAATTAAAATACTTTACACACACACACATATATATATTATTTGTAAAAGAATAGGGAAACTTTTTTTAAATACAATTTTATAGGATAAAAATTTAAATTTCGTAATTTTTACTAGAAAGAAAAACTTTTATTCACATAAGCGATCTTTAGTAAGATTGAAAGCAACATTTCAAACATTTTTGCAATTGGAAGAATAATTTTAATCCTTTGAGGAGCCATTATATACCATTTATTTTCAATCAAGATTCGCACTAGAATCTTTTAATTAAATTTTATTTTTATAACTTTGGTGAAAAAAAGTGGAATAGCAAAATTGTATTTCTGTTTTTTTTTTTTTTTTTTTTTTTTTTTTTTTTTGAAAATTCCGGTGTTAATTCAAAATTACAGAAACACAATTACTTGGCCCTAAAAGTGTTAAAACTAATGGTTTAAGAATTAGTTATCAGTCAGCGATAAGAGGAAAAATCATGTACCTAATATTTAATTTTCATTAATAGATCGCTGCATCTGATGTTTTGTACGATTGTATAAAAATTTCATTTGCTCATAGACATGACAATAATTGTACTCTAGTTTGGATGCTATTTTTTTTTTAATTTCATCACTGAGACTCATGTCAAATTACTTTTATTTCCTACAAACATTTAATAAGATATATTTTTTAAGTAAACAATTTTTCAAATCTTTTGTAAAACGTGTGATTTTTTTTTTTTAATTCAGAGTTATATGTTTAACAATTTAAGTAAATAAGAGATAAAAACAGTTTTAAAAAGTTGCACTCTTCTATAAACGTTCAATGTTTATTTTTAAAATACCTCCTCATTTCACGTTGTTCCAAAACATTCCTTTACAATACGTTATTTTGGCGTGTCACGATTATGTAAAATTTATCGCTTGATAGAAAGTGTAAAATGATGAATTTATTAAATAAAATAATATTTCTTTAGGATATGGCAACAGGAAAGAAAAAACAAGAAAGAAAAATCATGTGTTAAGCATAGATTATAAAACCCCTTCCAACACTTCCTGAATGCTTTAACAAAACTTCGTTATTTAGGGAAATAAGGTATATATGATAACTAAAGATAATTAAGGTATATAAGATAACTAAATAAACATTTTAGAAAACGCATAAAACATTTGAAAATAAATATTGAAGATAAATATTTGAAAGTAACAATATTTTTTTTTATGTTATTTTTGCATCTTTATTAAGCAAAAACGTAATTTTATGTTTTGGCGCTTTTTAATTTTAGAAATGTAAATTCAGCCAAATAACTAAGAATTTCCTTGGAATTTTTTATTTATGATAAAACGAATTTAACAATTAATTTTATTTGTTTACAATTCTTTTGTTACCATTTTACAAAAAATAAAAAAAATCGTAGTATAATTCTTTTAAAATGCGTAACAAGACTCACTTATCATATATCAATCAGACTTGACAATCCGGAAAAAGTCTATGGGTGAAAAGGTCCGCGAATATGGCCAACTTAATTATCTGACTTTGTCCGGGAAGTTGCGCCACCTGGTACATACTAACTGATAATACTTCGTAAACAAATGTATAGTGAACAAGAAATAAAAATCATGCGTTAAGCATAGATTATGAAACACTTTCGAACACTTCCTGAAGGCTGTAACAAAACTTCGTTATTTAGGGAAATAAGGTATATAAGATAACTAAGTAAACATTTTAGAAAACATATAAAACATTTAAAAAACGGATTTCAGCAGTTACTTACTGCCCATAGCCAAATATGTATTACAATTCTTTTGAGCAGCCCTGTATTTGATCTGTAGGTTGATATATATACTATATAATGGGGGAAATTTAGTTCAGAAAGAAAACGCATAACAGGTTGAAATTTCTCTTTCAGCAATTTATAGTAATAGATGTAAACATGCTTGAATACTTTTGTACAATCCTGTAGTTAATCCAGTACCTTTATAACACGCCACTATTTAGCTAAAGTTTAATTCAAACTAAAACACACTTAAAACTACTGAAATCATATTTTCAGAAATTATCATTTATAGACGGTCATGTATCCATTTTTTGCGTGACCCTGTATATCATTTTACCTATATTCTACAAACATTTTTTAGTAAACTAAATGCAGTTCAACGTAAAAATGCATAACTCATTTAAAAATCACCTTTAAGCAATTTGCACTCATACCCAGTAACCATTACGAATTCTTTTGTGTAGCCCTGTATATAAATTATAGCATTTATACACACCATATACTATGCATAAATGTCGTGAGACATAAAAGCACATAACATAATTAAAAATGCATTTCCAGCAATCATCGCTACTGTACAGTACTTTGGATACAATATAGTAATATAGTATCTGAAATGCTATGCACTTCGTATTACACATGAAATAAGTTATAGTAAACCTCAGCGACGAATATAAATTTCATTTTACATGAAATAATTTAACATAATTAAAATAAACCGCAAACAATTCCCTCCCTCCCTGTATCATTATGTAACGGAATTTTTTTGTGTGGCCCTGTAAATGAATAATAACTATTTTTTTGCACCGCATATTCTACAGAATGCATATCTTAGTGCACTTCCTAAATGCATATCAATTTTCTTACGTTTGAAAGCGTGTAACATCATTAAAAATCATTTTAACAATTTCTTCCCATAGGCCCTAATGTAGCGGAAAACTTTTGACTGTCCCTGTAAATGAACTAAGCATGGTGCAAATTTCATTTGAAATAGGGAACGTGCTATGGTAAACGTCAATAACATCCAAAAATTTCAGGGCAATCCAAGTATATTTACGGGAGTTAGAGCGCGGGCAGACGGACAAACAAACTGAAGTTATAAACAGTTTTCAACTTTGTTGTAAAGTGTTAAAAACAGCATTATTTTAACTATCTATTCAGGATATCTAAATTGATTTCTCAACACATAATCATAATTTAACTGATATTTAACTATCTATATTAGAAAGGATGCTGACGTCGTTTCGATGTAAGCAACACCAGATGATTAAATTTCACTTTTACTGGAATTTTTTTAACTTCTAAACATCGCACATGTTCAATTTTTTCACAGTCGAATATAAAGAAAAATGCGCCTTCAAATGCATTTTATTTAAAAACTATATAAATTCTTAATTGAAAATTGTATCGCATGTTAACTGAAATCTGTATCGAAATTTACTCATTTTTACGGTTTTTAAAATAACTTTTAAACATGATTTTTATTTTATTTTATTTTTATTTATTTATTTATTTATTTATTTATTTTTTGCTTGCGAGCGTACAGACGATTACGAAAGATAAACTAATTTGCCTTCATCAATAAATAAAATAATAAAATATAATTAAAATGCAAATTTAAGATATGTATTCGAACTACGCGCTTAAACCACTGAAATGATCAAAATCAAAAAGGCTGCTGTCACCAAATATTAAAATATCGTATTGTTATCAAAAATACACCTGTGTACATAATTTTTATTATTCTAGTACATCAGCAAATGAGTGAAATGTCAGTTATGAAGATCTATCTTTAACCATCTATCTTACTGATGGTGTACTTATAAGTATCATTAAAATAAATTGTTATAAAATTCATTTAATACATCGATTACTTGTAACACAGTTTAGAATGAGTTATAGATACATTACTTTATCTTGTAACACAGTTTAGAATGAGTTATAGATACATTACTTTATCTTGTAACACAGTTTAGAATGAGTTATAGATACATTACTTTATCTTGTTCGAAAAGCATTATGTGTTACATAAAACAAAAATATTTTTAAAAGGATTATTTCTTTTCGTTGGGGAGGGGGATTTTTCAATTCTGAAATATTTTTATATTTCTGTTGTAAGAACATTATATTTGTACATTTCCTAATTCTACAAAATACTAAGAAAATTATTTAAGATAAAAGATTTGAGTGGAGTTATAAATATTACGCAAAATCCCTATAAATTCAAATTTCACTAATCCTTCAAAATCCTCCAATCCTTCTAAAATCTTTCTAAAATTTATTAAATGACTATATAAATCAACTAATGTAGTTTAAACAATTCACAAAAAATGCTTTAGAAGATAAAATTTTCATGAATTCATAATCCAGTACATAAAGGGTTAAGCGCTGTGCATAAATAACGTTATGATTTTAGGGGAAAGGGGGTTCTGACACTTGATATCCTCTAAGGGGAAGGAGAAATTGACTTTTGATATCATTATAATTTTTGGGCTCTTGTTAGTTATCCCGTCGACCAAATTACTGTCGCCAAATTGTAAGATTAAATGCCAATAATGGTTGATCGTAAATGTCACATTCACTTGACAACACATGTTTACTATATCAAGTGATTTTTATTTCGACGTTTTATTTGTATTTTTTATTAATGTTATACTAATTTATTTGTTCTTTCGTTATTTAAAATAAAAATTACGTCAATTTGTGTAATTTGGCGAGTGGTTTGGCGATTTATATAATTTGGCGAAATTGGTCGACGGGATAACTAACAAGTACCAATTTTTGATTCAACCATTTTTTTTTACATCAAAATAATCTGTTAATTTTACATAGTTTATAGATACAAATCTATATATCATATTACAGAGCTGCTCAAAGAATTCGGATAATATACCGACTGTAGATGGAATTTGCTGAAATTGGGTTTCCAAATGGTTTAATTAGACGGTGAAGTTCTGTTACATTTATCTGAATGCATTGGAAAGTGTTTCATAATCTATGCTTGACGCATAATTTTTTACTTCTTGTTTTCTTTCGTAAAGAACGCAATTTGACATTGTCTTTTTAAAAAGTTACCCTTTTCTTCTATGCTTGACGCATTATTTTTAACCATTTGGAAAAATGGTTATTGTCCTCGTCAGGTTAGGAAATCAAAAGCATATCTGAAGCTTTTTATTGCTTTAATCCGCATTTTATTCTTTTTCTGATTGGTCTATACAGTAATCTGTATTTACCTTTACTTTCAACAGAGATGGATACCTTCTGTTGCCACTATGACAAAAAGTAATAAAAACTACAAAAAAAAAAATAATAATAACTCAGAAACAAATTGAGATACAGCTTTCAAACAAATTGCATTTAATAAAAAGTAATATTGTAGAATGTTTAGAAGTTTAAGAATGAAATTTCATTTAAAATGTATCGTCAGATTTCCAAGAAATCTGACGATGGAAAGGGCTTTTTCCGAACAGCCAATGAAATGCTTGGATAATACATAAGTTTCAGGTGGATAATACGAACGAATCGCAGGCGATTTTTGTCGCTTGGAATTTTTACTTGTAATAACACTATTAATGTTTAATTCATGGCGTACGTAATGTAGGATAAACTCCGTGCGATTTTTTATGTCTTAAATTTTAGTCTTCGAAAAAATCATTTTCCAAATGGTCATTGTAATTTTATAAATTGCTTTTTTTACCTCTTGTTTTCTTTCGTAAAGAACGCAATTTGACATTATCTTTTTAAAAAGTTACCCTTTTCTTCTATGCTTGACGCATGATTTTTTATTTCTTGTTTCCTTTCATAAAGAACGCAATTTGACATTATCTTTTTAAAAAGTTGCCCTTGACCTGAGACAAGAAGCCATACTAGTTTGTCTAGCAGGCACAAAGTTCACCTTTGATGAAACCTTTCAAGATTACAAAAGTCAAATGTACCAGTGATTCCTATACAATAAGCTTGTATACGTATATAAATAACGATAATAGCATAATATGGACGCCAGACTATATTAAAAAAAAGTATATCTATATCGATATCCTCTTAAGTTTCTCACTTACTAGTAGTCGTTTTCTCAAGAAGTTCTTCTATGATCTTCTAATTCGTCCAATCATTCATTCATATACATATACACTATATAGCCATTAATCATCGGACACTTTCAATTTTAAACAATTTGTCGAATATTTAAAGCTATACTTGTCGGATTTTTCTGAAACTTCTAGATTATGAAGAATATGCTTGACTTCATATTTATCAATGACTACATGATCAGAAGGACAATTAAGGAGCTAAAAAAAAATCAAAGAAAAATAATAATATTTGGGATCACCTTAAAAAATAAAATGCACGAAATGATCTATTGCTATAGCTTGCGAATATGTGAATATTGTACAATATGTGTATTCATTTGAGTTAGTATAGCACGTATATACATGGAGATATATCGATTTTTTTAAGTTAAAAAAATTCTTACTTGTTTTTTGTTTATATCATGCAGGGTTTTCTACCAAATTTAATGCCAGTTTCAGAAAATTGGACAAAATGTAGTAGAAATAATGTAGTGTGATTGGAATATAAGTATATTAAACATTTGATGAAATATGAGCAGCTGTATGAAATATTTTTTTATCTGCGCATGCGCGCACGATAAAATTTTTTTTTTTTCATGATTTAATAGTCAACTCTATGAAACAACTTATAAAAAAACGCCAGTCAAATATCGTGAAAATTCAGAAAGATATCGGAGATACAGTGAGCTGATTTTTAGTTGCTCTCTAAAAGCGGTTGAATGATAAGGGATTTTCCACAAATAGTCATTTTTTATTAACTGGCTTTTAGCAAAGAAATTTGTATTTAATGAATGTCAAAGAGTAGATTTAGAAGGAATGCTTAGATTTTGATACTTCTTTTTTTTCTTGGAATACGCTCGTTCTGGTGGTTTTCCAAGAAGAACTAAAGCATCAATAAAAAATGAAAATAAAACAAAAATTTTAATTAAAAACGACAATTTATGGAAAACCCATTATCATTTATCCATTTTTAAACAACAACTAAAACTCAGCTTACTCTAACGTTGATATCTTTCTGAATTTTCAGGATATTTGACTGTTTTTTTTTTTTTTTTTTTTTATGAGTTGCTCCATAGAGTTGACTATGAAATCATGGAAAAATATATGTTTTATCGTGTGCACATGCGCAGATAAAAAATATTTCATACAACTGCTCATATTTCATCAGATATTTAATATATTTACAGTCCAATTGTACTATATTATTTCTACTACATTTTGTCAAATTTTCTGAAACTGGTGTTAAATTTGATTAAAAAAAACACTGCACGATATAAAAACAAGAAAGTAAAAATCATGCGTCAAGCATAGATTATGAAACACCTTTCCAACACATTCAGAATAATGTAACGAAACTGCACCATTTAAAAAATTAAAATATTACGTCTAATTCAACCATATGGAAACGTATAACCCATTTCAAAACTCAATCAGCTCTTCTCATCTACAATCGGATCAATAGCTGATTTTTTTAGCAGCCCTATGTAAGATATATAGATTTGTATCTATTAACTAATTGCACATCAAAATTTAGTTCACTTAAGAGATACATATACTTCAGATGAAATTTTTCTTTCAGCAATTTCCTCTAATAAGAAGAATGGTACGTGAATACTTTTGTGCAGCCCTGTATATGGGATATAGAATTTATATATCACGAGTAACATAAAAAAAATAATTAAATTTAAAAGTGCATACCGAATTTTAAACAGTATACTCCAGCAATCAAAGACAGTACTGTAACTGATTTATTTTGTGTGTCCCTGTAAATGAATAAAAATGCCATGAATGCCCTGTTCTAACGTGATCGTAGTGAAATTCAGTGATTTATATCAGTTTCAATGCATTTGGAATAGCATAACGTCATTAAAATACTCTGCAAACGATTTCCCCCCCTATAACATAATGTAAAGGAATACTTTTGAGTTCTCCTGTAATTGAACTATTAATCCTACATACTTAAGCCGCTATCAGATACACCGACTTTTCGAGCAACCAACTTTACAGCCGATTTTAACCCCGACTTTTTCCAGTTGAAAGGGAGAAAAAGGTTACAATTGTCTTTGCTAAAGTTGGAGGAAAACCCGGGAAAACCAGTACTACTAGTACCAGCCGTCAATATTTATCGCACTTTCGTATCAATCGCTTATCTCTGATTCGCTGAAATGTTGAAAGGTGGGAGGAAAAGTTGCGGTTAGGACAGACTTTTTTGAGATGCGGATAAAAAGTTGGGGATATTGCTGTTTGCTATCACACTGGGTGTCGAGACAACATTTCGTGAAAAGTTGGAGGAAATCAAGAGTTGGCTCAAAAATTGCTCGAAAAGTTGGTGAATCTGATAGCGGCTTTATATAGAATACTAAACATGCTTTGGTGACCCTAAATAACCGTTATCAATTTCATGAAAATACGAGTATATTTACGGGAGTTAGAGCGTGGACAGACGGTCAGACAAACCGAATGCATAAAAACTTTTCAACTTTCTTGGAAAGTGTTAATAAAAAGGGAAAGTGTCCAGCTAAACTGATGGCATTGAGCTCACAGGCTATTCACAGGAACTGTATATTATACTCTTATTTTAAAGAATAATGCCTCTAAAAAAATAAGTGAAGGGGGATTAGCCCCCCGTTTCCCCCTTTACACTTAATCAATGAATCTCCAAATCTAATCAGGGAAGCTCCTTAACATAATGAACCGGTATACCAAATTCGGAGCAAATCGAATAATTCTGCATGAAAACCCATTTATCTGAATTAAGGGGGTGGACTAACCCCCCTTTATCCTTAACCAATGAACCTCCAAATCTAATCACGGAAGCTCCTTAACATACAAAACCGGTTTACCAAATTCGGAGCAAATCGAATAATTCTGCATGAAAAACCCATTTATCTGAATTAAGGGGGGTGGTCTAACCCCCCTTTTCCTCCTTTATCCTTAACCAATGAGCCCCCAAAACTAGTCAAGGAAGCTCCTTAACATAATAAACCGGTATACCAAATTCGGAGCAAATCGAATAATTCTGCATGAAAAACCCATTTATCTGAATTAAGGAGGGTGGACTAACCTCCCCTTTCCCCCCCTTTATCCTTAACCAATAAACCCCCAAAACTAATCAGGGAAGCACCTTATCAGAATGAAACTAGAAAAAAATTTGAAGCAAATCGAATAATTCTGCATGAAAAACCCATTTATCTGAATTAAGGGGGTAGACTAACCCCCCTTTTCCCCCTTTATCCTTAACCAATAAACCCCCAAAACTAATCAGGGAA
The DNA here is from genome assembly GCA_963932465.1 of Maratus speciosus. Lineage (NCBI taxonomy): Eukaryota > Metazoa > Arthropoda > Arachnida > Araneae > Salticidae > Maratus > Maratus speciosus. Next base: position 195,756,785 of record OZ010800.1, on the reverse strand, counting down.
GCGCATTATCAGAATGAAACTAGAAAAAAAAAATTTGAAGCAAATAGATGTTTCTATCAAGAGTTATCGCGTTACGTACGTACCTACGTACTTACATACGTACATACAGAACCGACGTGCACATAAACTCTCAGACTTTGATAGCCTGTGAGCTAAAAATCATGCAAGAATTTTTTGGACAAAAATCGATATATGTCCATGAATATACATTTTGTTCTTCCTCAAATGAATACAATACAGATATTGTAAAATATCCACATATTCGTAAGCTAAAATGGCCCTCTGAGCATTTAAATCGTAACAGTAACCATCATGCCTAATTTCAAGTTTCTAGCTCAGCAGCTTCACAAAAATTGCAATTGTGGAACTTTTTTGCTGCTACACCTTTTTAAATTTCGAATTTTGTAAAAATTGTTCTGTACGAGCGTTTACGTCTTAAAAATAACAGACATGTTAAATTTTATAATTCTAAATAAACCGTAATTTAGAACGTTTTATCGTTCATTTTACACCTTTAAGTTTCGAATTTTTAATCAACTGGTCATACCGAACATCTGTATCTTAAAAGTAACCGTTATACTAAATTTCATGTTTCTAACCTTAACAATGCTAACTAAACCGTAATTCAGGACAGTTTTAGAAAGTTTGCGCTCTTATATTTCAATTTTGTTTAGAAATCGTTCTTAGCAAGCATTTACATCTTAAAGGTAACCCTATGACAAATTCCAAGCTTCTATAATAATTCTACACGTAATCCGCAATTGTAGAACGCTTTTTGCTCCTACACCTTTTAAAATTTCAAATTAAAAAAATGTCCTGTCTAATATGTAAGGTTCAATAGTTCAATTATGTCTCTAAAATAGCAGCTATGCCAAGTTTATATTTTTGTCCCCAATACTTCTAAATAAATCGTAATGTAGAGCGTTTTCCTCTCATTCATCCTTGTAAATTTCGAACTTTTTAGAAATCCTTACATAGCACGTATTTACATCTCAAAAGTAGCCACCACACCAATTTTTTAATTTCTAGCCTCAACAATGTAATAGAAATCACAAGTGTAAAACAATATTTGCTCCTGCACCCCCTTGGTTTTTTTTTTTACCGACATAAAATATTTTTATATATAACCATTCTCTGAGTGTATGTTCCTTATACAAATCTTTAATTTTTGACCGATTTGCACGAAACTGGCTGTACATACGCTTTAGAACATAGGATAGGTCACTGTAAACATTAAAAAATTATCAGAGCACTCCTTACCGCTTTTTTCAACCACCTTCCATAATTTAACAATATAGAAATATCTCTTTTATTTAATTTTCGAATTCAATCATTTCATTCGAGTTGCCACACCCCAAAAACGGTGCAATAATTTGAAAAAAATGGTAACACGTGTACTTTCTTTTTCTAAATTCAGACTCAATCGCTACATTTTTGCATTTTCGAAATATTAATGTCATTCTAATAAAAAAAAATACACATTTTTCATTTATAAAATAAAAACTTTATCTAAACGTGTGCTCAAATGACGTAGTACCTTCATTTGAATGTTTTTCAGTTAAAAAATATATTTTAATGCAGGCGTTTTAATTTCAAGAAAACAATTTAGGAAAAAGATAACAATGAAAAAATCGTTTGCTAGATATGACGTCAATTTCTGTTTAACTGACATAACTTTCCAATATTTTTTAAATCGGTTTGGTATTTCTGGAGACTGCGTAGAAAGTTCCATTTAGAACGTTTTTTAGAACGCTTTTTGTGCATTTTCACCCCTTTCAAATTTTGAATTGTTTAAGAACTGTTCTTAAAAATCCTTTATAGCTAATAAGTAGCTAATTTCAAATTTCATATCTCTAGGCCCTTCAGTAACGCAAAAATCGCATTTTTAGAAAGTTTTTTGCTCTTGCAACCCCTTTCGGGTTGTGGCACCGACATAAAACATAGCATATGTTGGAGCAAGGGTTGTCACCGTCATTTTGACAACACTATTTTTTAAATCGGTTTGGTATTTCTTGAGATTGTGTAGAAACCACCATTTAGAACGCTTTTCGTGCATTTTCACCCCTTTCAAATTTCGAATTGTTTAAGAACTGTTCTTAAAAATCCTTTATATCTAATAAGTAGCTAATATTTGAAATTTCCTATTTCTAGGCTCTTCAGTAACGCAAAAATCGCATTTTTAGAACGTTTTTTGCTCCTGCACCCCCTTTCGGGTTGTGGCACCAACATAAAACATAGCCTATATTGGAGCAAGGGTTGTCACCGTCATTTTGACACCATTATTTTTTAAATCGGTTTGGTATTTCCTGAAATTGTGTAGAAATCACCATTTAGAACGTTTTTTAGAACGCTTTTCGCGCATTTTCACCCCTTTTAAATTTCGAATTGTTTAAGAACTGTTCTTAGAAATCCTTTATATCTAATAAGTAGCTAATATTTCAAATTTCATATTTCTAGGCTCTTCAGTAACACATTGTAGCCGTCTGCTATTTCTCTCTCTCTCTTTCGAGGAGCAATTTTAATTTTCAGCCAATAGCAATGAGGCGCATTTGCTTCCCCCCGCGTTATCTTCGGAGCGCTTTTGAAGTCACGTGACACAGTAAAAATTCGAGCTCTCAGAAGCGCAGGTTATTCTGTCAGTGACGTTGGCGAATATTGACTATATCTTGTTCTGTTTAATAAAGTTTATTTTTCTACAAAAAGCCTTCTGATTATTCGAGTCACCGAGATATTTTATCATCTCCCTTCAATCTTTTCTCTAAAATGGTGACCGCGGATCTTTGAACTTTCAACTATTTCATAGAACGTCGAACAGAATCACAAACAGTTGCTTCCACCTGTTTAAACTGGTATAGAATGTTTCACAAATAAATAAATTCTTAGAAAATAACATTTAATATTTATAATGGTCTCAATTTGCAAGAATTTTCTTCTTGTACCCTTTTCAGAAAGCAATTCTGCTTTCAACCTTCCGCACTTAAATTACTCCTAAAAACATGTTTGCCCTTTTCAAGTCTTTATTCGGTTTATTTGAAAGCTCATTACTCCATACAAAATGTTTATTGGAGTAATTTTAGTGCTGGATATCATTTCCATGCATTTACAGAAAATCGTTCGTTATTGCATGATGTTCATGAGACTATTGTTTTCAAGAAAAATTCCGTAAGATGAAAAACTTTTTTTTTCCCGTTGAATAGTAAGGTTTATTAATGATAATGGGATGTCTTTTCTTATAAAAATACCTTTTTTTTAAGAATATTTACATTTAATGTTAGCTATCTTTTCATACAATGAATCATTTTCTCTCTCTCAACTGCTTCATGGAACGTTTTGTTTCACTAGCAAAATGGCAACTTCTAAAACATCTGCCGTAGTCATTCCGCTCTATATCCCCGTGGACCCTACATTATGGTTTCATATGCTGGGAAGCACATTCGAATTAGCTACTCCTAAAGCTATTACTGAATCAAAAACTAAGTATAATTATGTTGTAGCGCATTTACCGCCTGCTACTGCTACTACCCAGATAGCATGCACGTTTGCAGTAAGTTTGACTTTTTCTCGATATTTCCTTGTCTTGACAAATTTGACACAACAATTTTCACTCAAAAGTACTGCAAGGCAGATGAAACAAAATCGATCTCTCCCTTGCAATGCCATTTTGCTGTAAAACTGCTGCAACACTGTCTTATTTCAACGACGTCAGCGAAAATTCCCTTTGTTGAGAGCAGAATAGATAACAGCGTATGACTGGAAATTCAGAGCTCAGAGTCAAAAGAAAAAGACACATCGTTATTGAATCTCATGATTAGCGGATCACTGATTAGCGTTCAAATAAAGGAACCCAGAAATAAAGGTATTTCTTATTTTAATTATTCAAATGTGGTTATTTTCTCTAAAGTAACATTTCTTTATAATCTACAACTTATTTCATAACAAAAATTCTAATAAATTAAAAATTATGTTAATTTTCTAAGTAATGCCTACGTTTTTCAATAGTTATGTTTTGGGTCATGTTAAGTATTTTTTAATAATTTTTTTTGAACTTTACAGGGAGTTTAAGATTTCGTTTGCTTTTTTTTTTTAAATTGTTGTTGTTGCCTTTCACGCTACTGGAGCAGTGATAAATTCAAACGCTTATCTCCGGGAGAGATTTCTGTTGCTCCGGGATGAGGTGGAGGGGAGGGGCAGGGGCAGGGGCGTAGCGATAGGGGTTATGGGGGGAGACGCCCCCCCCCCCAATATATGTGAACTTGGGAAATTTGAGCTTAGAGTTAGGAAAGTATAGATTTTTGAAACACTTATTCTTTTTTTTTTAAAGTAAAAATAAAAAAAAAGAATTATTTATTGTTTTGCAGACGTTCTTTCTGAGTTCTGTAATAGTAAACTAGTTCAACTTTCAAAATAAATACAAAAAGCAGCCAGACTCAATTTCTCATTATGTTTCTCTGTGTAACAAAAATATCATACATCTACCAGACATGAATTTCTCTAATGTTGTCCATCAACAGTGTCTGTAATACCTTTCCTTCAAAACTTTGTTCCTTATTCAAAAATCTAAAAATATGAGGCTATTTTCTATAAAGTACAATTATGACTCGTACACAATTGAAGACAAAAACTTTCAGTAAATGAACCAATAATTATAATTTTTATGTTTTTAGTTTCAGCATTTTTTTTTTTTTTTTTTTTTTTTTTTTTTTTTTGCATATAAGTATCATTATCATTAAAGACACATTGAACATATTATTTTAGCTGGAAAATAGATCATTTTTTTTCATGTTGGGAAAATTTTTAACTCCCCTGCCCCCTCCCGCCGAAAAATTTTTTGCAGCTACGCCCCTGGAGGGAGGGGACATTCCGAGGTGGAAATTGCACTTTTGTCCATTAAAAAGCAAAAAAATTCAAACCTTCCGGGACGATATTTCAAGGTTCCGGGGGGAATGAAATGAATTCACCCCCTGAATTCAACACTGCGTTCGAGAGTATGATTTTAAACTTTAAATTATTTTTTCATTACCATTAACATTTTTTTCCCTATTTAAATATTAAGTATAATTTTAAACTGTTTCTTAGTTGGCTTTATGCTCATCTACCTGGATTTCTAATGTACCTCTTTTTTCTAATTTTTATTGAAATTACTAAAAGTATATCCTACCGACGTCAGTTTTATTTCATTCTTTAATAATTTCTCTTTTCTTTTGACGTAACTGCTTCTTAATCGGATGTGTATAAATCTTTTTATTTCCAAATTTTTGTAAAACTTTTAAATATGAATATTTTAAAATTTTTAGTTTTTCATGCCCGCAAATCACGCATGTACCGGAGCAAATCGAAACGATATTCCGGTTCGTGAAATTATGACAAATATTATTTTGGTTAGTGATCCGTGAAGTTATTAAAACATCTTATTACAATTTCATACGTATGGCTTTTATTGTGCTGTCTATAACTTTTTTTTATTATTTAGAATTTTGAACGCAGTTTTTAAATTGTTTTTGTATGATTAGACATAAATTCGCCTAAAGTTTAAAAAAAAAGTTTTTAGTCAACGATAGTTTTGAAATAGCGTCCCTATTCGTGGATTTTCCATTTCGAGACCTGCCGTAAAAAATTTTACTAAAATTGATTGGTGCATATTTTTGTAATGAACTGAAGCTAAATAACTAAAATGCATTGAATAACCACTTCAAAATCTTAATGTTATAGTGTCAATATCAGATTTGAATATTGTTTATTTGTATTCTTATTGAACATGTTTTCTTTTGTTTTGTTTTTTACCTGTAAAAAAAAGTGTTCAACTGTAGAGTAGGTGGGGGCAAAGATACGCACTGCCTGATTTAATATGAAGAAACATTTCTACAATCATGACCGCTAGGTAGTAGTTTTGTCTCATGTGTAGTAGTTGTGTGATCAAACCTTATGAAAAACGTAGCACTCCGTGCCAGGAAAATGAGGTAAGTTTAAATTTTCGAATTTTGATCTAATATTTTAAAATTTTCACTTTATTGGTTAGCTAACAATACTTCGAATTTTTACAAATCCAAAAGTTCAGTGGAGAACGGAAGCTCTGTAGCTTCTAAATGCCGCATAGTTTATCTCGATCGCATTTGTTTAAACTTGTAGGCAGCCGGTTAAGTAAAATACTGCAGAATGGGGCAAAAGTACGCAACCGTCTTGGGGCAAAGATACGCACAAGATTAAGATTCGGGGCTTTGCCTTATCGTTTTAGCTAGATGCAAAGCTTTCCACAATTACGTTGTGGTAAGTTTTATTTTTTATATTGTATAAAATATAATAGCTACTTAACTAATATAAGCTAGTTAACTACATTTTCCTTTTTCTAGTTAAGTTTTTTTTTAAGTATAGAACGTAGATATCTACTTACCTACTTTTAAAAATCAATATTCTTGTTTCATAAAACGATTTTGTTTTAAAGTCTTAACCCTTAACTCCTGTTAACGGTCTCACAGACTGCTGCTATATTCATTTTTCATAGCTTAACTTGTAATTTTCAATTTAACTATTGATGTTAGTTTAATTTTGATTCGTTTGGAAACTTAATAGTATCGCTAAAGACTTCTAAATGAGGAGAACTTTTATTATAATAGGCCTTTACATAAAGTTTAGCGCAAAAACAGTATCTTATGAGTCAGTCAACCCTTTTATTTATTCTACGATCAAGGGGTCTTTAAGACCGCTCACAGTATTTATTCAACAATTTTTGTCACAGTAGTTTGAGGTTAACTGCTATTTGCGATCTCACAGACCCCCTGTTTATTTCCTTTTTTTTCGTGGTTTAACTTACAATTTTCAGTTAAACTATAAATACTAGTGAAATTTACTAATGCTTTTGCATCATTCGTTTCATTGGAAATGGGGCAAAAACCCACAATAAGTGGGCAAAAATACGCACTGCGTATCTTTGCCCCACGACTGCGTACTTTTGCCCCAACCGATGGGGTAAAGATACGCAGAGCAATGTTTTATAAAAATTGCAATTTCTCTCAGAATTATAATTTGACAGAATGTCGGTTGATGTTAGCGCTTGACCAAGGTTCTAATCTAACATTTTAATCACTCATTACATAAGTTTAGACTAATGTGTGTGTTAAAAATGAAAATGTATGGGAAGTGCGTATCTTTGCCCCCACCTACTCTATATTTATTTATTATTATTTTTATGGTAACAATCTTTCATAAAAGGTAACTTCATAAGAGCCTACACTAGTCATGCGAAGAAACGGTCAAGTTAATGTTAATCATATGGGAGATATTTAGATTTCTCTCTCGCATTTTAATATTTTTTAATCCTTTTCATGCATAGGATACCTGAGGTTGAAAAGTTTTATTCTGCGTTTGTACTGTTTAGGTACTAACTAGTTAATGTTTAGTTTGTCTCTCTGACTAGATTAAAGTTGATAAATTAGGTTGAACTAATTTGACGAGATAAATTAGATTAAACTGATGAAATTTTACTAGATAAATTAGACTAACTGACTAGATAAACTAGTTTTGATTTTAGTTAAATTTTTTGGCTTCCGCACTTAAAATGTAAAAACTGAAGAATTGTAAACATCACTTGTGTGTCTCTCTGTCCGTCTGTCATAGTCAATTTTACGAAACTACGGAACATGAAAATTTCAAACTTGCCAGAGTTATAAGGTTATTGACTAACATACTTATTGATTATTATTGATTCGCAAGTATTTTTTGAAAAAAATTAGGGAAATAAGCTACTTATTTTTATTTTCTTTTGTGTATGTAGTGTGTGGGGTATCGTTCGAAAGATCTTGTAATACGGAAACCAAAAGTATATTTGTTGTAATTTTAGATATTACATTTTCAGAGATATAGTCGAAAATGTACTGGAAAAATGTATCCCCCCCCCCTCCTTCCCCGCTATTACCAAATCTACTGTAAATAAAATTATGGAAAAAATAGTACTAGAAGTTTATTTAAGCCATACAGGAAAACTATAGCGATTATTCTAGTCACATACTTTTGAGAAAATCGTATTTTTTCGTTACACACTGACTTTACTTGGCAGGTGCTCAGTGGAGGGGTTGACGGATGCTCGATGTACAGTCGTGGAAAAAAAAAAGTAAACACCCCCTACTAACTCCTCAACAAATCATCGTAGAAGAAAGTTACTGGTACCGAACGATTGGAAATAAAGTCTACTTTTAAAAGATGTATATAAAATTTTCTTAGGGGGTCATCTACATATTAACACGAATCCAAACTTCATTTTTTTCAATGGCAATACCGAATTTTAACGAGAAATTTCAAATCTTCGGTTCAAACTATGCCTAAACACCAAATTTCAAGTCATTTGAATGATAAGTTTTTGAATTGTAAACATTCAAAATTTAGTGCTTCTAATGTTAAATTACATTTTCATATTTTTATTTATATCTCCCGAAATTATGCTCCTAATGTGCTAATTTTTTTTTTGTAGTAATAATACTAATATACCCAAACATAAATAAGCTGAATTTGCAATTTTTATAATTTTATGATATGAATTATGAATTATGAAATTAATATTCGAAAAAATTATGAATTGCAACCTACAATTTTTTTGATGGATTTAGATTTATTAAGTCCTGCTTTATGGAAATTCAAAAATTTCACATTTTTCTTCCAAGTAGTTTTCAAATTATGCTTAAAAAACGGCAAAATGATGGTTTAAGGGGCCGTCTATGATGGAAGTGAGTAGACATTTTGAAATTTATTCTCCTGTACTGTAATTTAACACGCTTCATTGACTCCTTGAGTGGTGCTTAAGGTGCCTTGATCAAGAAAGCGGCTCTCTCGGTTAACAATCCAGTACGGAACTTCAATTTGGATACAGCCCTTAAAATACGCTCGTTTTAAAATAATTAATTTCTCGGAAACTTATGGTACGAATTGCATAAAAATTCGTTTTTAGGCTAATTGAAAGGTGTAGAGTTCATTTATGCTGTCAGAATTGGGTACTGCTATTGAAAAAAACAAAGTTATGGTTCGTTTTAATATGTAGATAGCCTCCTAAGCAAATTTTATATACATCATTTAAAAGTAGACTTTATTTCCAATCTTTCGGTACTAGTAACTTTCTTCTACGATAATTAGTTGAGGAGTTAGTAGGGGGTGTTTACTTTTTTTTTCCCACGACTGTACCTATCGACGCGGAATCATAATCGTTTTCGCAAATATTTAATAAAGGCGCTGGTAATGCTTTGATGACTGCTTAAAGAATTTAAAATTTTATACTAAAGAATGTTCTGATTTCTACTAGTTTAACTTGTTTGCTCTTGGAAAAAACAAATATTTTAAGAAGTAAAATTATTTTAAATGGTTAAATCTTTAAAAGTTTAATTAAACTTTACGTTTAATTTCGATACGTTCATTCTTACGGGATAACGCATGGGATAAAAATTTCACATTAAATGTCAAACCAACTGAATGAATTATCTTAACCCTCTGTCTACCAGAAGGGTCCAATGGACCCGACATGTACATTCAAAATATTTATTCAAACCAGAAATTTCTTCAAAACAAACTAAATGTATAAATCAGACAATAATAAGTTAAATAAACAAATTAAATAGTTTTAAGTAAAAATTCTGGTGTAGAATGTTTTTATAAAACTTGAGTAAAATTTCCGGTAGTTCTAGGGTTAATATGTTCTTCTCGGGTCTAAACAATATAGTAAATAAATTGTTTATGCTAATTATGTCTTTGTTTAGTCATCTTTATTCTTATGTATTGTGTAATTTGCCAGAAGCGTAACCCATATTACTGTCGAGTCTGGTTTGCCTGGACCTGAAAGTTCAGTCTGAAAGATAAGGCTCATCGCTCGGCAAAATCGATTTAATTGTTTCTATTAAGAACTCGCTAGTGAGAATGCCCAATTGCTTTTCTTTTACTTTACATTCATATAATATCAACTTTTTTTGGTTGGCTTAGTACTTTTATTCACAAAATAGGTAAAATAATTGAAAAACATTTTGAAGTTTTAATTAAAATGAAAAATGATTTAAATAAGAGTCTTAAAAAAGTACGACTGTGAGAGAAAATCTCATGCAGCGAGTTCTCCCGGGTTAAGTTTCATCACCTCCCGGCAGTTCCACCCTTAACATCAAGGTAGTTTTGTTAACTGAGAAGTTGTAGTTTATGATCACCTTAAAAGCTAACTGTAGACAGAATTCTTAAAAGCTGTAAAAAATAAACTTGTGATTTTTTAAAATTTATTCTTTTTTTTTTTTCCTCAGATGCAGAGACATTAAAAAACATGGATTAGAATGTGGAAAAATTGCATGATGCAACAGACTCAGGTGGGGGATGAGAACAGGAAAGTGTTAAATATATTTAAATATTTATTTTTTCAATTATTTTTTGTGGTTTTGTTTAGGGAACAATCTCTTAACTCAAAATATGTAGAAAATAATGCTTTATAATACTGTTATTTATAAACTGTTATTTGTATTTGTGTAAAAATAAACTTTTTAACTATTTTATAAGTAGTATTGTTTTATTACAACTTTGTCTTTTTTAAATTTTTGAAGCTTTTCAAATAATTTATATATATATATATTACATTTTGGCTGCAAAAACATATAAATTATATTATCTTTGATAAAATTAGCTAAAAAGTTCATCAATAAACAGGCAAGCATGCTTATTTCCTGAAAAACCTTTAAACTGTATTTTTCCGTTGTATCATTTAAAAAAATCTTAGAATTAAAAAAAAAATCTTTTGAAATGCAGTGATAACCTTTAACTGATGTTACCGGTCTCTCAGACCGCGGCTTTTTTTCAATTTTTGCAGTTTAACTTCCAATTTTCAGTTTAACTACAAACACTATCGAAATTTTGTTCCGTTTGGAACTTTTGTACTATCACCAGAGACTTTTGAATAGGTGAATTTTAATTATAACACTTCTGTGCAAAAAGTTTAGTACAAAAACACCATACTATGAGTTAGTCGTGCCTTTTATTCATCTTTCGTTGCAGCGGTCTCACAGACCGCTTCACACTAGTTATGTGATAATTTCTGGGACATCAGTTAAAGGTTAATATCCAGAATGTGTGGTATTTCTTATAAACATTTATTTATGTTACGGTAAAAAAAGTAACATCTTACTAAATCCGTAAATAAGTTTTATTTGATGAAATACATAGCTATTAACTTTGCAAATTCAATTATCCTATTTTTAGTTTAATTTTCTAATTATCTTAGGATGTTCTTTTACCTTTTTAAATTTATTACAGTTTTCTTACTTGCCTTTAAAAACATTTAATATTAATGTATGCAAATTATTAGAGAAATGTTTGTGTCACCAATAAAAGTTTGTATATTGATAGCTATTTATGAAATTTATTTCAGAAAGGAATGAGTTGCATGAATTTTTCTTAATGACAAGCAATAAATAATATGTATAAGTTTGTTTAGAAAATCAAACCTGCTAGCATTTTTTTTTTTTTTTTTTTTTTTTTTTTTTTTGCATATTTTTTGAGGGCGTAAATAAGAAACAATTCTTTGATTCTGAGATAAAATGTTTCTGTTTCTGTTATTTTTTATTTTGTGTTTTAATTGAGGCAAGTCAAAAACAATGTATTTTAAGTTTATGATACATTTTTTTTTTAAAGGAATGTATTTGAAATGAAAGCTGTGTGTTTTAAATGAAATGAATGCGATATGAATGATGGTAAGGGAAACAATATTTGGGGATTTATCACTTTTCCCGGCTAACTCAAAAATAACCGATCGTTCCTTAACCCTTTGAGGGGCAAGCAATTTTGTTTTTGAAATGTCGGATTCACGCCGGAATCCGCAAAAAGATTTATTGCCAAATAAGGAAAAGCAAGTTTACGACTTTTTCCCACCAAAGTTAGACAAGTAAAATTTAATAATTTTTTTCTGGTGCAAATCCTCATTAATCGTAGGTGAGATAAAATATATCCCACCGCGCCTCAAGGGGTTAATATAAGTTAAATGTAAATAAATCCAGCACCTGTAAAAATCGTTAATTAATAAAATTTTAAAACGAATGATCAACTCATTTTCTATTTATTTGTTATCCATCTCGAGAAGATAGGTCATGCAAAATGATGATTGTTAATTGCCGAACACACTTACCATTCTTATTGACCAAATGCATTCAAAACAGTAATTTGATATGCATTTGTTAAGTACGTAAAATTAGATTGGTGAATTTCAGCTAAGATATTTGATTATCTAATCTTCCGTAATCGAGTCTACTGCCAAGATTAAAGTGCAACAAAAAGAATATCAGCAACAATATAGCTTAATGTAAATGTAGCTATCATTAAAGGATTTTCACAAAAAACATTCCATTGAACCAAATCTTATTAGCTAAAACACGCCAATAGGCCATTGACCCGATTACGGAAGATAATAGGTTTAAAAATCTGCGTTATCGAACATATTGCAATTGATAAGCAAATGGACATGAAGCATAAATGCCTAAGTGATTGTATTTGTAAAGAAAGATGAAATACGTAACAACAAAAAATATATGAAATGTTACCATGATCGCAAAGAGTTCTTGGTACTTTTATGTTAACCAGTTGCAAATCTCGCAAATAGCATTTTTTATTTTTCACGTGATAACTTAAAACAATGCTTTAATGTTAAAGTTAAATGTCTTGGTTTGTGTTATTTATCAGGGTTTTTTTTAGTAATTCTTTTGAAATAAGTGAAAGTCTTGGATTTAAATTTTTTCTGTTTTAAATTAGTTATGCATTTTAAGGAAAATGAATGAAAGGGTTATATTTTAAATGAAATTAATGCAATAAAAAAAATGCAATGGGATTTTGGATATTTGGCCATTATCACCTACACTCCGCTGACATAAAAGTACAGAGTTCTTGATTCATCTATCAGAATCTTCTGATTTGGCGAAGACTTGAGCAAGTAAATTGAATTGTGAATAATAAAAAAAGCATGATACAATGATACTATATATTTTAAGGAAAACCAAACAGGTCGCCAGGGGCAGCTAGTTGTATAAGAAATTAGAATTGCTTTCGAATCTACTTTAAACTCTAAGTCCTTGTCTACTCAGTCTATACAGGGTCTATCTAAACTCTTGGGCAAAACTTTAAGGGGTGATAGTATAAATGAAGACAAACAATATTAAACAGGAAACTAAGGGTCCCAAACGTCTTCCAAAGGAGATAGGCGCCATTAAAGTTTAGAGTCCAAATTTTCAAATGATTATAAAAAACGGAAAAATTTGTCAATTCGTTTGCGGTTTTCGCTAAAACTATTTTTTATGCCAGTATTTTCTTGAAAATAAATTTTAAAGGTAAAGTTCAAAAAATGCTGATAGAGGGTGCTTTAGAGTTTGGAGTAACGAACAACTATTTTTTACCGTTATTTTTTGTATTTCATTAAATACTTTTAAAAGCTTAGACTTAAACTTAAATTTTGACCACTCCCAACAATTCAGATTTTGAGCTCAAAATTTAAGTTTAAGTCTAAGCTTTTAAAAGTATTTAATGAAATACAAAAAATAACGGTAAAAAATAGTTGTTCGTTACTCCAAAGTCTAAAGCGCCCTCTATCGGAATTTTTTGAACTTTACCTTTAAAATTCGTTTTCAAGAAAATACTGACATAAAGAATAGTTTTAGCGAAAACCGCAAACGAATCGACCAATTTTTCCGTTTTTTATAATCATTTGAAATTTTGGACCCTAAACTTTAATGGCGCCTATCTCATTCGGAAGACGTTTGGGACCCTCAATTTCTTATTTAATATTTTGTTTGTCTTGATGTGCACTATCACCCCTTAAAGTTTTGCCCAAGAGTTTAGATACACCCTGTATAGCATAAAAATGTTTAGCATCTGACAAACCTCCGATTATGCGGAATCTTGCACAAAACACGCACAACCCTGAAAAGTACGGCTATTAGTATACAGGTAAAATATATATACCAATAAATGAGTAATATACGACAACTGACGGCCATTCACCAAAATTTGGGAAGAACTTCGTTTTTACACAAAAAAATGAAGATCCTTGAATCCTCCCCCAAAATAAAGTTACTTAACCATGTTTTGGGGAGCATTTTAACTCAGGGAAGGGGAAGAGCAAAGCTAAAAAAAATTTAAGTAGGTCAACAGAGGGTTATCGTTTATTATGTTTTTTTTTTGTTTTTTTTTAATCGAATGATACCATCCGCAAGTCGATACGATCTTTCGCTACATAGTTACGGCAGGTTTCATGAATCCGAAGTCGAAAATTATACTTTACCGCAGGTAAAATAGTTTTTTACAGCAGCAACTGATGGCCATTCACGAAAATTTGGTAAGAACTTCATTTTGACACTAGAAATGAAGATCCAATAAGTTCCCAAAAAGTTAAGTAGTTTTATCGTGGTTTTTTTTTGGGGGGGGGGGGGGACGCTTTAACTCTGTAAGGTAGAAGAACTAAAATTATTTTAAATAGGTCAAATGGGGTACCGTTTGTTATAATGTTTTTAATTCTGAATCAAATGACACCGTACGCAAGCCGATACGATCATTCATTACAAAGTCAAGGCAGGATATAAGTGGATTTTGGCAACTTAAATGGCTTTGGAGTAAACTCAAATGATTCTGATTTTGATTATTGCTATTTTGAAGACATTTAAGGATTTTGATATTATAATGATTAAACTTAATAATTTAATATGATAAAAAGAACATGTTTTGAACATAAAAAAAAAGTGGCAAAACTATGCTAAAAATAAAGTATAATTTTCCACTTTGTATTCATAAAACCTGCTGTAGCTGTCTCTCAAATGATCGTATTGACTTGCGGATGAAAATCAGAATTAAAAGATACATATGAATCTATATCCCACTTGACCTATTTAAAAAATATTGAATTCTGTCCTCCCCACCCCCCCCCCCCCCCAAGGCTCCTATAATACGGGCTGACTCACGCCGCCATTTAATTGCCGGTACGAGAAGAACGATTGGCCACGCCGCGTGGGCAACAATCGCTCATTGGTCAAAGTGGGAAACAAAATGCTTGACGATTCAGCCTGTATTATAGGAACCCTACCCCCCCCCCCCCCTATCGTGTTAAAATGTTCACTTTTGCCTCCAAAATACGATAAACAACATTAATTTTGGGGGACTCAACGTATCTTAATTTCTAGTGCCAAAACGATGTTTTTCTCAAATTTTTCTGAATAGGAATCAGTTATTACTGTAAAAACCTATTTTACCTGCACAAGTATAATTTTCGACTTTGTATTCATAAAACCTACTTAACTTTGTAAGAAATGATCGTATCGACTTGCAGATTATTTTATTTGATTCGGAATTATAAATTACATAATAAACAATGTTCTACTTCACCTACATAAAAATTTTTGAGTCCACCCCCCCCCCCCTCCCTGAGCTAAAAATGACTCCGTCTTTTGTCCTCAAAACAGGGTACAACTTTATTTTTTAGCACTCATCGGATCTTCATTTCGAATATCAAAACGAAGCTCTTCCCAAGTTTTGGTAAATGGCCATCACTTGTCTCAAAAAATGTTATTTTACCTGTACTACACGTAAAATTCAGAGAATTAACAACATTGCTATGAAATTACAGCATACTTGCAGATAGCTTGACATGACAAGAATCCAAGTTTGCAATGCATTTGCAGATAGTGTGTCATGGCTAGATTGCAAGTTTACAATGCACTTGCATGGCAATATTACTAGTTTGCTATGAGTCTGCAGTCAATTTGAAGAACAAGACTGCAACTTGCATGACAAGTTAGCTGCAAGTTCAAAGTATGGTGACTTCGGAGTTTGCATAATCTTGTTGCAGTCTTGTTATGAACTTTCAGGCTTGTCATGCTGAGATTGCTGCAACTTTGCAACTTTGCAAAGTAAGATTGCTGAAAATTTTCTGCAAATTAAAATTGCTATCTGGGTATGGTTCGAGATGTGATAATGAGTCCTGATTCCACTGATCCTTATCAGATTTTGAAATCAAAAGTTATCGAACGTTGTGGAGAAAGTCGTACTCTAGAAATTCGGAAACTTCTAGCTGGAGAAATCCTGGGTGATAGAAAACCATTTGAATTACTTCGCTTAATGAAAAGGCGGGCTGAAAGCCACAATATTAGTGACGATCTTCTTTTAGAACTGTTTACTCAACAAATGCCAACCACCGTTCAAACAATTCTAGCTTCCATAGAAAAAATTACTCCTGATAAAGCGGCGGATATTGCTGATAGAATAATTGAATTAACGCCTTCCAACATTAGTTCTGTTTCGGTTCGAACACCTGCAACTGCATCTCAGACAACGCCAGCCATAGATATGCTCGTAAAAAAAATCCAAGCATTACGCCAAGAAGTCGTTCAGCTTCGACGTTCAAGAAGTGTATCTAGAAGTGATAATCATCAGCGCAATCGTTCTCAGTCCTGCCATAGGGATGCAAAATTGTGTTGGTATCACCAAAAATTTCAGGAAAAAGCAAAAAAGTGCCTAGCGCCTTGTTCATATTCGGAAAACCAGAAGCGGGAAGAGTAGCGGCGACGGACTTCTCCCCAGTACCTTCTCGTCGCCTTTTCGTTAGAGACAGAAATACAGGTATGTGTTTTCTCGTCGATTCTGGATCTGATGCCTCACTTGTAGCCGCGAATAAAAATGATAAAACTAAGCCTGTTCTTCAAACCTTTCGTGCTGCTAATGGCACCAAAATTAATGTGTATGGCCGTAAACGTATTAATATCAACTTAGGCCTACGCCGAAATTTTACTTTTTCTTTTTATATTTGTGATGTTTCATGTGCTATTTTAGGAGCTGATTTTTTGCATAATTTTAATTTAAAACTTGATTTACGGAATCGTCGTCTTATTGATTCCACTACTAATTTAAAAGCTCCTGCTATATTAAGTACTTGTAATATAATTTCTGTGAAACCCAATTTTGTAAATGATATATATGGTAAATTATTATTTAAATTTCCTGAAATCACGAAATTACCGGATCCTAACCAACCGGTTAAGCATAATACTGTGCATTATATAAACACTAAGGGCCTCCAGTCACTGCTAAGCCTACACTGTTAAAAATCTGCAGCATTTGCTGCATAGTCACTCCACCGCTCTTATAGAAAACGGTTACTTGACTATATTTTGGAGCATTCTCGTTGGTCAGAATATAGATATTCTATAACAGTGGCGGAGTGACTATGCAGCAAATGCTGCAGATTTTTAACAGTGTAGGCGGCTAGCTCCAAATCGGTTAAAAATTGCCAAAGCTGAATTTCAGCACATGCTACAACTCGGTCATATGAGACCTTCTAAAAGTAATTACTCATCGCCTTTGCACCTGGTGCCGAAGAAAGGATCTGTCGATTGGAGACCTGTTGGTGATTATCGTGCTCTAAATGCACAAACTGTTAAAGAGAACTATCCTATTCCTTGTATCGCAGATTTCACTACTGAATTACAGGGTAAACAAATCTTCAGTCACATTGATCTTGTAAAAGCCTACCATCAAATTCCCATCAATCCTGATGATGTACATAAAACTGCGATTTGCAGTCCATTCGGACTTTTCGAAAGCACTCGAATGCAATTCGGCCTTTGTAACGTTTCCTCAACTTTTCAACGATTTATTGATGACGTAATTCGTGACTTAGGATTTGTTTACGCATTTCTTGATGATTTTCTAATTGCATCAGATAATGAAACAGAACATTTAGAACATCTTGAAATGTTGTTTTCTAGACTTAAAGAGTATGATCTGTATATTAATGTTGATAAATGTAAATTTGGCCAATCCACTATCGATTTTCTAGGATTCAAACTTTCAGCTGCAAGAATTGAACCCTTACCTGATCGTGTAAAATGCATCCTAGATTTTCCCCAGCCCTCTACCTTAACTCAACTAAGACGCTACTTAGGTCTTTTCAATTTTTATCGACGTTGCATTCCCAAAGCTGCCGATATTTTATCTCCACTCGTTAAATTCTTAGAAGGACAGAAAAATAAGAAAAAACATCCCCATTCCAATGCTAACAAAACTGAGCAATTACAATGGAACGATGAAGCCATTCTTTCCTTCACTGCCTCAAAAGAAGCTATAGCTCGAGCTACATTATTACGGCATCCAATTCCTGGCGCCCAGCTAAGCTTATGGGTCGATGCCAGTAATGTCACAATTGGTGGATCTTTAATGCAACTCTCCGAAAACCAATGGGAGCCAATAGCATTTTATTCCTGTAAATTAAATAAGTCTCAAAGAAATTGGTTTACTTATGATCGTGAATTATTTGCTATTTATTGTTCTATAAAAAAATTCAGACACATGCTAGAAGGTCGAAATTTCATTATTTATACAGACCAAAAACCCCTTACATTCGCATTTCAACAAAACCCTAATAAATGTAGCCCACGTCAGTCGGGACATTTAGACTATATTTCACAGTTTTCTACTGATATTAGATATACTAAAGGATCTGACAACATTGTGGCCGATGCATTATCTCGAATTGAGATAGATTCAATTTCTCCTAATGTGTTAGATTTTAAAGAGTTTGCCACTGCTCAGACCAATGATGAAGAGCTAAAACAACTTCTCGAATTTGACACTACTTTATTAAAATTAGAAAAACATTATTTTCCACTCGAAGATGTACATTTATATTGCGATATGTCACAAAAACATCCTCGACCATTTGTTCCTAAAAGTATGCGACAGTCAGTTTTTTCAACCTTACATTATTTCTCTCATCCAGGTATCTCAGCTTCATTAGATTTAATTTCCAAACGATTTGTATGGCCTGGCATGCGTAAGGACATAAAATCTATGGTTCGCAGCTGTACGAAATGTCAAAAAGCTAAAATCTTTCAACACACAAAATCACCAATTGGTACATTCTCTGAACCTGATGCTCGTTTTGCCCATATTCATGTTGATTTTATCGACCTTTACCATCATCCGATGGCAATCAGTATTGCATGACCATCATTGATAGGTTCACGAGATGGCCCGAAGTTATACCCACATCTGATATGACTGCAGAAACAACTGCTCGTACATTGATACACATTTGGATCTCCAGATTTGGATCCCCTGTTACCATCACTAATGATCAGGGTAGAAACTTTGAGTCCACTCTTTTCAAAGAGCTTACTAATAGATTAGGATGTAGACGCATCAGAACTACAGCATACCATCCACAGTCTAACGGTTTTATTGAAAGATTCCATCGCCATCTTAAGAGTTCTCTTAAAGCTCACAATCAAATTCAATGGACTGAAATCCTCCCCATTGTCTTACTTGGTTTACGCACTGCTCTTAAAAATGATATCCAAGCGACCAAACAAACTTTTTTATGGCACAAATATCAGACTACTCTCTGATCTCATTAACACTGAAACTATAAATCAACCACTTACTCTTACATACGTGACTGAGTTAACTGAAAAAATGAGAAAGTTAAATCCTATTGCCATTGCAATGCACGGCAATCCTAAAATTTATGTCAATCCCTCATTACAAACCTGTTCACGCGTATTTCTTAGATCAGATAAAGCCAATCCTCCTTTATCACCCCCTTATACAGGACCTCATCGAGTGATTGACAGGTCTGAGAAAACGTTTGACTTGGAAATAAACGGGAAGCGCTGTACTGTATCTATTGATCGCATTAAACCTGCATATCAATTAGCAAATTCTATTTCACCTTCCCAAACTCAAAAACAAAATGAGCCCATAAATTTTCCAACTACTCCTGTCGACCACCCTACCACCAAATCTGGTCGTAAAGTTCGTTTTCCGAAACATCTCGTTACGGATTATATTGTTTAAAACATTTTATGTATATAGTGTGTATATTATTTCCTCCTCAAAAATTTTGTTTTTTATGGAATGCATATTTTCTATTTTTTTTTTTTTTTTTTTTTTTTTTTTTTTTGCATCATATGTACTTAAATTTTACTCAAGATCTTTCTTATGTACCTTATTAATTGCTACCTTTTTGTAATCGTGACTACGTCACTGGGGGCATACTCTGTAGCCGTCTGCTATTTCTCTCTCTCTCTTTCGAGGAGCAATTTTACTTCAGCCAATAGCAATGAGGCGCATTTGCCTCCCCCCGCGTTATCTTCGGAGCGCTTTTGAAGTCACGTGACGCAGTAAAAATTCGAGCTCTCAGAAACGCAGTTTATTCTGTCAGTGACGTTGGTGAATATTGACTATATCTTGTTCTGTTTAATAAAGTTTATTTTTCTACAAAAAGCCTTCTGATTATTCGAGTCACCGAGATATTTTATCATCTCCCTTCAATCTTTTCTCTAAAACATAAATCGCATTTTTAGAACGTTTTTTGCTCCTGCACCCTTTTTGGGGTAGCGGCACCGACATAAAACATAGCCTATCTTGGAGCAAGGGTTGTCACCATCATTTTGAGACCAATATTTTTTAAATCGGTTTGGTATTTTCGGAGATTGTGTAGAAGCTTCCATTTAGGATGTTTTTTAGAACGCTTTTTGCGCATTTTCACCCCTTTCAAATTTCGAATTGTTTAAGAACTGTCCTTAGACATAGTTTATATCTTATAAGTAACTAATATTCCAAATTTAATA
Source organism: Maratus speciosus (assembly GCA_963932465.1). Taxonomy (NCBI): domain Eukaryota; kingdom Metazoa; phylum Arthropoda; class Arachnida; order Araneae; family Salticidae; genus Maratus; species Maratus speciosus. Next base: position 195,736,182 of record OZ010800.1, on the reverse strand, counting down.
TTTATAGGCCCTTCAATAACGCAAAAATCGCATTTTTAGAACGTTTTTTGCTCTTGCACCCCCTTTGGGGTAGTGGCACTGACATAAAATATAGCCTACATTCTAAGTTGGACTAACACCATAATTTTGATACCATTAGTTTTGAAATCGGTTCGGTAGCTCCAGAGATTTCCTCTAACAAACAAACAAACTTTACTTCTTTATAATATTAGTATAGACAAGAACATTTTCGCTAGAACACATTGCAATGGGAATGGTTTAAAATTTGAAGTATACGGGTAATAATAGATGGGAAATCAATTTGCGACATATAACGCTGATAAATTCAGGTTCGTTTTCTCTTTTTTTTTAAATCAATAAAAGTTAAATCTAAAACTTTGTTAAAATAGATCAGTAAAAAAAAGGAGGTGTGGGGGGAATGGATCAAAACCCCTGCAAAAGCTCTAATGACAGTATTAATAAATATAGTTGCAATACTAGATACGCATAATAATGAGATAAATATGGTAAGGGATGGGATAATATGGAAAGTTTTGTTCATTATTTTATTTGCTTTTGCATTAAATGTTTTTTAAGAGTGACATTTGAAAATTGATACCTCACTTAAAATGAAAAACATTTTCCTTAAGATACTATTTTTCCTGAAAAACTTGAGAAATTTATACAGTTAAAACAATGTTTAGCAGCCTCTTTGCGTGAAACTATTTATTGTAAATTATGGTTCCATTAGATTTAAAATTTAATGTTTAAGTTGTTTTTTATTTTAATGTTAAAGTGCAAACCAAATAAGCAGTAGTGTTATTTTACACCAGATAAGCAGTAGCGTAACTTAACACCAAAATTGGTGACATCTAAGTTGCCACTAAAACTGGTGTTTGTTTACACCATTTGATAGTTGGTGGCTCATTACACCAATTTACAAGTGGAATTTCATTACACCACTTGGAGTGGCAATTTAGTTGCCACCCTTTTTGGTGTAAAGTAAGGGAAATATTTTTTACAGTGTACTACCGATATTTGCATTTATTAAAATTGTTTATAACTGCATTTAACATCAAATTTTTAACAATGATTAAAATTAATAATTATTAAACAATTGTTTATAAGGCAAATAAGGTTTATTTTTAAGGCCCAATACATATAGAAATCGTCCAAATTAAGCTCACCTTAGATTTTAATATCTCTTTATGTCATTTTAAACATTTAGAAAATTCATGATTTTAATCAATGAATTTTTTTTTTAATCAGTTGATTAAAATCGTTGACACGTTAATCGTTAGTTAATCGTTGACGCGTTAGCCAAGAATAATTTAAAACAATGAAAAAACAACCAGGCATTTGACCGCAATGGAAAATAACCGGCATCTTATCTCAAAAAATTATCGTCGACTCACCCCAAAGTTTTGGACAAGACACAGGTCCCCCCACTGACGTGAAGAAGCGGGAACTGGCCACCATTTATGCTTTGCAGAAGGGTCAGGTACCAGTACTCTCTAAAAACGTTAGATTTATTTATCTGATGTGTAATTTATGATTTATATAGGCAAATAAAGAAGCCACGTAAAATATTTTGGACATGTAACAGGAATGTTAAGACAAAATAGGAAAAAAAAAACCTTAAATTAAAAAAAAGGACGCAAATTGAAATTAAAGTATTAGTAAGGAGCCCTCTTCCTTAAATTGAGCGGTGTTTCCTTACAGTGCCTACGTATATGAAAACCACGTGACAGGGTATCTTGTCCAACACAGCATCTCACCCCAAGTTACCCTATATATCTATTTATTACGTTATTTTACATAATCGAGATTTCCAAAAAGGCTTTAAGGCTATAACTTTTATTGATACAATTAGAAGCTGGAAATTTTTAGACAACAAGTGAGATCATGGACATTATTTATTAAAATAGTAATTAAAGCCTTTGTGCAAGAATATTAAAAAGCAGAAAACCAACGTTTTTTCGGGCTGACAATATTTGTTATACTCCTCAGTTACTTAGTGCTGAACTTAATTACCTCAAAGCTATTGCTGTTGATCGTGTTTATTTCTCTAATATTATAGATTCTATTTATAAGATATTGACGAAATCCATCCATTCTGAAAAGCATTCTAATTTCAACTCGAATATTTCAGTTATGTTACCATTTTTTCCTAAAATCAGTCAGCAAGTTGCTAAAATCTTAAGAAGGTTTGATTTTAATGTTATTTTTTCTCCTGTTAATAAAATCTCTTTTTCAAATCTCAAACACCCCATTGATTGCCTAGATAACTGGGGTATTTACCAAATCTCTGGCTAGTGTGGTCTTTCTTATAATTGGCCAGACTAAACGTGCTCTTAGATTTCGTTTAAAAGAGCATGAAGGTTATATTAAAAATCAGGAGCTTAAACGTTCTTCTAATGCTCAACATAGTTGGTCTTTACAACATAGGTTCAATTTTTCCTTAGCCATCATTATCCAGAAATGTTCTTCTAACCTTGATCTTGATTTTTGAGAAGCTTACCACATCATTAAAAATTCTCACTCTTTAGTCAATGACTTATCTAGCATAGTACTCCAGATTTTCCAAGTATTTGGAAAGCATTAATTTAATTTTTCCTTTTTTGGTTTCTTTTTCTCTCGTTCTCCGGTAGATGTCGCTACTTGTCCACTCAGTGTTTTCATCTGCTTCTGTCTCATTGGTTGATTTGGCGTATTCGCTACCCGTATCGGATATATAAGCCGGCGCATCTCTGCCATTTTGCCCAGCCTTGCTTTTTCTAGCACGCTGTGTCTTGCGCTGAAGAAGAATCTCGCTGGTAGATTCGAAACAGCTGTTTGCTACTTTTTCATGTATTATTTGTGCATTTTTAAACGTTGGTTTTCTGCTTTTTAACACGGACATTATTATTTGATATTAATTCCAACTCAACTCAATACCATTAAACGTTCCCGAGAACTACGGTCTTGAAAGACAGACGGACAACAAATCGATCCTATAAGGATTCCGTTTTTTTCCTTATGAGATACCTAAAAACGGGACTAACAGCATTAATGAAGTCTGATTCAAAAGATGGCAGAAACATTAAAACAATGTCATTCTAGTGTATCATTCATCAAAACAAACTGTATATAAGACGTTCCTATCTAATTTTAATCATGTGATGATTCTGATTGCAAAAATTGTTAATTTTTTTCAAATCAAAAGTATGATGATGTAATTTACAAATGATCACGTGACGTATCATTAAATATCCGTTAATTAAAAGTAAAATTCTCCTTTTGCAAATAAATATAATTAAAACTTACTTTCTTTTTAAAATATATTATTCTCTTAGGGCAACTAATAAATATCATTTTTAATGCTTACCAGATTTTCAGCCGTTAATAAAATAAATAAAATCAACTTTCTTATCCTAAAAATCATTAACAGTACGAATGCATATTTTCCTTTCCGTAAACGAATAAATAATAAGTTATTTTTTTATTGCCTTTTCTTCCAGAAATCTAAACGTTATTAAACCCCAGATCTGTAATCAATACAAAAACACTTCGCTCTTAATGATCTCTCTGTTTATGATAAAAGGCACCATGCATTCTTTTACAGTCAGCTGTTTCTCTTAACTGTCTTCATCATTTATTACAGTATAATTTATGTATTATTTTTATAGATTTTTCCAACTGTACATTAAAATTTTAGTTACGCAATTAATAAATTGCTTGGCTGGATTGCAATTCAAAATGTACGTTAAATTAGTTTATTTAATTAGTTTATTAGTTATAATTTAGTAAATTATAATAAATTAGAATTTTTCCATTTTAGCTTGATACATTGTACTTCAAAAACAAAACTGTTCATAATCTTAGAGAGAATATTTATCCATTGGCTCTCTGATACTCGTATAACAAGGAAGGTCTCCATACGGCCATACTTAAAAAAAATCTGAAAAAAAAAATATAGAATGTTCTACTTATGAGGATAGATATGTGTATAAAAAAATCGGCGGAAACTCGACAGTGTCCGTAAAAAAAAGTAACGAAAATTTTGCCATTTGGCGATTTATCGCCGGTTGGCGATGAAATAAAATTTCAAAAAATACTTATTTATGTCAAGTACTCTTTAAGGTAAAAATGCTTCATATTGAACTTGTTTAAATAAATTTAATGTAAATAACTTTAATTTTGTCAGTTTTAGTTTGATTTAACTATAGTTTTGTCATATATATATATATATATTTATAATAAAAATTAACTATTAAATTTTATGAATTAAAACAAAATTTAAATTAGTTAAAATTGTTTCAATCTCAAAATTAAGTCCAATTGAGCACTGTCGATTCAATTTTGTTGCTATGAAAACAACAACTTCTTTGATATTAAAATGAATAGCTGCAGCATTTTTTATCTTGCCATTGTTTTGGAATGCGCTTAAGTATATGAAAATATTTTTTATATATCAAATTGTTTTTAAAGTAATAAAATTAAATAACAACCAACATAAATATGTAATACAAAAAATATATTTATTAAACTCTCTCATCGTTTACGTTTAAATTCATTAAATATTATTTACACGCATTCTAAAGATAAATTAACAAGCAATTTTCAGGTGCATTAAAATCGTTTGCTCTTGGCGAGGAAAATTATTGTTCGCCAAATCGAGTGACGCTTTCGTCTTTTCGAGCCAAATACTCGAAAGTACTTAATTTTTTTTCACAGACTTCCTTCTGTGATTCCGCCGCTAAATTTGACTAATCCTTTATTACATACACTAGCAGACCCCGCGGCTTTGCTCGCGTAATAGTTGAAACATGCCAAGTGATATTTACATGACTATTTTTTATTAGAAGAACACTTTTTGGAATAATTCAAAAATTACAAATTAAGCCACAGTTTGACTAAATTTCATTATAAAAGTGCAATAGACAGAAATGAGATTTTAATTAATAAGATGAACTAAAATTAATTCCAAATAAATGATAATTTAGAAAGTATTTTGAGACGTTTATGTTCATTTCATACGCTTATTTCAGTATTCATTTGAAGATTTGAAATTTTTAGAAACCATCCTAACACATTTACATCTTAAAATTAAATATCATGTCAAATTTCACGCTTCTTGTCTAACAGTCTACCACCTGTCTGGTGTTAGTGGCACCAACATAAAATGCCGAAACAGAGTTGAAATAGAATGTTTCGAAAAATGTTGAAACAGAGACTGTCACCATTAATTTGCCAACAATAACCTTGAAATCGGTATTTCCTAATATTCTATAGAAAACGGAATTTAGATGTTTTTAAAGGCTTTCTTGTTGTTCCTGCCAACCAGGTGGTAGTGACACCGCCATAAAATATAGCCCGTATAGGATCAGGGACTATCACCCTTGATTCGCAACCAATAACTTCTGTAATCGGTTCATTATTTCCTGAGATTCCATAGAAATCGTAATTTAGGACTCTTTTAGAATGTTTTTCGCTCCTTTCCTTCGCTTCAACCCTTTTTAATTTCGAATTTATTTTCGACTGTTCTTAGAGGAGATTTATATTTTATAAGCAACTACCGGGCTATATTTAACGTTTCTAGCCCCTTCAATACCACAGAAATCGCAATTTACAAAGTTTTTTGCTCCTGCCACCCTCTAGGAGTTGTGGCACCGACATAAAATATAGCTTATGTTTGAGCAGGTTCTATGACTATCAATCTGCAACTATTATGTTTGAAATTGGTTTCGTATTTCATACGATTGCATAAAAATCGTAATTTAGAATGCTTATAGCATGCTTTTCGCTCACTTCATCCTTTTAAATTTGGAATTTTCTTTCGACAATTCTTAGAAAGTATTTTGCATCTTTGAAGTAATTCCATTCCAAATTTAAAATGTTAGACCCCCTCAGTAACACAAAAAACGCAATTTAGAACATTTTTTGCTCCTTTAACCCCCAGGTGGTAGCGACAACAACGTAAAATATAGGCTATGTTGGAGCGGGGACTGTCACCATCAATTTGAAACCAGTACTTCAGAAATCGGTTTATATTTCCTGTGATTGCGAAGAAATCACTATTTAGAACGTTTTTAGAACGCTTTTCGTTCATTTTCACGCCTTTTAAGTTTCAAATTTTTAAGGAACTCTTCTCACAGAGCATTTACATCTCATAAATAATTACCATGCCAAATTTTAAGTTGCTAGCCCCTTCAGTATCACAAAAATCACAATTTATATTTCCTGTGATTGCGAAGAAATCACTATTTAGAACGTTTTTAGAACGCTTTTCGTTCATTTTCACCCCTTTTAAGTTTCAAATTTTTAAGGAACTCTTCTCAGAGAGCATTTACATCTCATAAATAATTACCATGCCAAATTTCAAGTTGCTAGCCCCTTCAGCGTCACAAAAATCACAATTTAGAACGTTTTTTAAAATGCAACCGCAAAATGGTAGCGACGCCGACATGAAAGAGATCCTAGGGCTGTCATCATCAATTTCCAGCCATTACTTTTGAAATCGGTTGGGTACTTTCTGAGATTGCGTAGAAATCGCAATTTGGAACGTTTTTTAAAACGTTTTTCGTCCATTTTCACCCCTTTTGAATTTGGAATTATTTAGGAAATGTTCTTAGAGATAATTTATATCTTATAAGTAATTACCATGCCTAATTTCAAGTTTCTAGCCCCTGCAGTATTACAAAAAATGCAATTTAGATCGTTTTTTGCTCCTGCACCCCCTCTGGTGTAGTGGCACCGACATGAAATACAGCCTGTGTTGGAGCGAGGACTGTCACCATTGTTTTCACACCATTATTTTTTAAATCGGTTCGGTACTTCCTGAGATTGCGTAGAAATCGCAATTTAGATAGTTTTTTAAATCGCTTTTCGCTCATTTTTGCCCCTTTTAAATTTCGATTTTTTAATAAATGTTCTTAGAGATCATTTGTATCTTGTAAATAACTGCCCTGCCTAATTTCAGGATTCTAGGTCCGATAGTTCCAGAGCTTACTTGCTACAAATAAACAAACAAACATTACTTCTTTATAATATTAAGCATGGATAAGTAGTTTAATTATTAATTTTTGCAAAACTAGGGTGCCTTGCCCCCTACGAGCTACGCTCGCTAACCCCCGTTCAGACACCGCAAACTCTAAAAGCACACTAATTTGATCGGCTTAAAAAAATTTTCGGAAGAATGCATTATAATTAAATAAACAGTGGTTATCTCCCTGTTAACGGATTGTTTTCGTCTTTGATTAAGGGCTTTTTTACAGAAGGGGTTGCTGTAATAGCGATTTTTGTGTTATTTTCTCGATTTTTCGTAGTTCTGTTGCCCATCGGCGGCTCTTGTAGTGGCAAAAACTTCACATCCTGCTACGCCGGCGATTCGCAATCAACTGACGTACAATAGAATAACGAAAAATATTGGTTTCATTAAACATCATTATCGAGATTAACTCGTTTTTACTCCGATTAATTGGCTAAAGCAGAAATTAAAGGTGAAAATGAAGTTTTGGTATATTATTGAACAATTAATATTGAAGTATTAACATGTGTAATTACTTTTTTAAAAAATTAAGATGTATGAGATAGAAGAAAGTTTTGGGATTGGCGCATCCAACTAGGAAACTAAATGGAGGATATTCCAAATCTGGGTTCGAGGCTGAAAAGTCACGTGATACCGGTAATTTACCCAACCCAAGGAACTTCTAACTTATAAGAAGGGAAGATATTACTGCTTTGCCTCATGAACTGTTTCATTGGCTAGCGGGGATTTACATTACACGTCTACGGAGCCTTCCCTTCTTTACGTTAGAAGTTTTTACCTTGATCACGTGATCAAAACGGAGATGGAATATCCTCCATTAAAACTGCGATGTTAAAAAGTTCAATCTAAAAAATATAAAATAAAAATTGTGTAGCTTTTAGAAGCATTTGTTGAGGAGACTACGCATCCTTCATTACATACAAAAGCAGCATAACTGGAAAAGCATCTTTTTGTAAAAGATTACAATTGAAACTTTATTTTTACCCGTGGACCAAATATCTGAAAGCAACATTGTTGGCAAATCAATTTATTTGCTAGCATGTAAAAATAAATAGAATTCATAGAATTCTTCATAGCCTAGATTGATATACAATACTCTCTGGACGGGAGTTTTTGATTTATAGATAAGTAGCTAATAGAGATATGGCGGGCTCAGCTCGAGTCCAGACCCGAAACAGATTTGGGCTTGATTGTTTATGCCCACAGTCGGCAACTGGCGGATCGCGGAAGGTCAAAACCTGGACCTCGGAAAAAGGTACTACAAATGAAAAGTTTATTCAGTTTCCAACAATTCTTGTATAAAAAGAAGAATTCCCATATACAAGCTGCAGTGTTCCTAAATTTCATGTCATATCTTGTGAAGGAATTTAATCCAAGATTCCAAGACTTTGCAGAGATAGGTAAGTTGACTCAAAAATCGCCTTATTAATCCTTTTAATATTCTGAGTGCCACGGTGACTGACACTGAAGCTGAAAAATTTACAATGTTTTAAGTAATTTTTAAGAAAGTATAATCCTGTAATAAATAAAAGGTAAGTAAATTTTAAATAAATTTTCAGTAATTACTTAAAACAATATTGTAACGATGTCGTCTGGTTCTTTGGTAACACTAAATAAACGAAGATTTAACATCGAATATTAACTTTATTTAACAGTTTATGCTTCAAAATAAAATCTCTTCAACCATTAAAAAACGCATCGTCATTCTTAAACAAAAGGTACTACTTTTCAGCACATCTCTAAAAATGCATCACTTTAAAAACACAGTCAATAAAACCACCATGTCCACACTCGTTCTCCGGCTACAAAAAAAAAAGTATTTTTCCATTACACAAATCAGCTCGGATACCATCCTCCAAAACTTTCCTCAAACTGCATCTTCATCTCACAAGCGACTAGCTCTCTTCATTTCACTTGACCTCTCACGTAACAGCCTAGCTCTCTTCTTCTTCAGCTCTCTTTCCGCATATCGAAAAAGTTTCTCTCCGATACTAGAGCACGGCTGATCAGTCTCCGAAACCCAGGCGGCGATCCATGGACAAGATCTGACTCTAGGCTACAGCGCCTAGAATACCTAGTGTGGAAATATGCTATTCAAACAGTGCTAAAAATTTGTATCCCTTAAATGTTCGACGATACTGCTAAAATTTCAAGTTTCGATCGCAGCGACATTTGCGGGATTTTCGTATTACTAGTATTACATTGTATAGACTAGCAATTTCTTGCAGTTGTAGAAAATATCCTGCAGATGTCGCTGCGATCTGCATATTGCAGCAGTATCATTGCACATTTAAGGGATACAATATTTCAGCACTTTTTTAAGTATTACAGGGATAGCCGATTTCCACACTGTATTTTCTAGGCTGCGATCCATGGGCAAGATCTGACTCTAGGCTACGATTCAGGGACAACCGCTGGACAAAATCAGTTTCGCAACTTACGAAACAAAATAGGCTGCGGGGTTTTTCGGTCGTTACTATATATATATATATATATTTAGTTTTATATCCTATTTTAGACCGTCAGCCATCGGTGAATGCGCGTTTTAAAAGGAAAGTTCAGTGTCAGTCACCAGTGACTGACGTGGCGCTTAACGTGTTAAATAGCCTTATGAAGTTGCTCCAGCTGCAGAATAGACTGATGTGACTCAGGGCTTAATTTGCGCCGGATCCCGGCTCCGGTACTTCTCTGTTTTTAGTAAATATTTAAATATTGATCGGAATTCACCGGAGCTCATAAATACAGGACTCCGGAGCCCATTAGCGCTTCCGAAAAACCGAAGTCTAAATTGCTTTTTCTTTCCTTTCCATTTTCAAACTTTTGCATTATTTTTTTCCAAAACTCTTATATGTGACGTAATGTGTCGCACACGTAGATGATGGAGACTAAACAAACTAAACTAAACTAAAACAAACTCAATTTTTATATCAAATCTTGGGCTTGGACTGACTCGATCTCAATCTGTATCGCAATTAAAATTTTATTTATTTATGTATAGAAAAAAAACTTTTCTTTATTTAAAATTACGTATTATATTCTATTTCAAATAATTTTATTGCTATTTTGATTAAAATGAAGGAAAAACAGAAATCGTGTTTTTCTATTTCAAATTTATGTCGGCAATGACGTGTTGATATGGCGCAACTCAAGAGAATGAACAATGAATTTGCTTTCAGTTCGATTTCCTTTTGTGATAGTAGGATAATTTTTATTGGCTGTTTTTTTTTTAAATTTAGATACCTAACCTGAAAAGAATATTTTCTGTTTTAGCCAACGAGCATTAGCTTGAGGTTTTGTTTGTTTGAGGTTTTTTTGTCTTCTATTGCGTACGAGTATAAAAATCACGTTAATGATTTTTCTATTTATTTTGTATTACGAACGGTACCCATGCTAACGCCCTGCTCTGCACGTATACGAAGTCACTTTCATTTGGAAGTAGGTATAATTGCCATGTATTGCTATTCTGATAGAAAGCAATCGAGCAGTGTTTCTCCTTTTTCTATAAAAGCATCGATTCTCTCCGATAACGATGTCAAATTTTTAATTTAATCTGATTTTCAGGGACTCACCACAAAAGATTGTTAGGCGGAATGAATCGATTATAGTGTAAGATAGGGACATTTTATAGGAAATTGTAAAACATTGTTACATTCTTCAGCATATAAATATTAATTTCTGTAAATTTCATTCATTTTTTCTTAAAAATACATAGCTGCGAACTATCCTTTTTTTTGTGTGTCAACACTATTTCCTAATCATAATCCTTACCATATTTAATTGCAGATTTCTGCAATTAATTAACTTTAAAATTACGCAAGGATTTACTATTCAGAAAGAGTGATAACTAAAAAGTGGAATAGTTGACAGCTGTATATGCTGATAGATATTTAAAATTTTTATTTCACTAAAGAAAAAAAACATACTTTAAATTTTTCAAATAATGTACGAAATATAAATATGCAGATTGGAGTGACAGGGAGAAGGATGAAGGGGGGGGGGGGGGTACGGTTGTTCTACCGGTACCACAAAATATTAGGGCTCCGGTACTTTTTTTGTTAGAAATTAAGCCCTGATGTGACTGCGAAGTTGTTAAGTCTTGAAAAACTTTTACTATTTGAGCGCGTTCAGAGACCGAAACACGGGTAACTCGGAAAATTGGGGAATGACGTCATACTGGTTTCTCCATGTAAGGTTGGGTAAAAACGGCTCTGAACACTTTCGGGTAAAGTTGCGGGATTTTTTTATTTACATTTACAAACATGGCGGCAGCTGCACTTTCGACAGTGCAAATAGATTCAATTATCACTTTTTTTTAGATGGGAAACTGTTCCAAAAGTAAATTTTTATGGGGAATACTATCGCAACAAATATGTATCACACACTGTTAAAAATATCGTGAAAAATTACCTCTGTTTTTAAAGGCTATCTATTTTCTGACCAATGAGAGCGCTTTATAGGCGTTTATGTAGCTTTCTCATTGGCCAGAAAATAGATAGCCTTTAAAAACAGAGGTAATCTTTCACGATATTTTTAACAGTGCAGGTTTTGCTAGCCATTTTAGGCTTCCAAGCGTGAACTGATTTGTCATATGCAAAATTTACATTTATCTTCTAACTTATCTAAAAGTTAAACTTAGACCAGAAATGTTTTTATTATTATTTTTGTAATATGAAAAAACAGTAACAATGTGCGATAAAACTGATCAAAACAGTGCTATTCCGATTAACAGTCACAGTTAAGCTATAAAATGGTAAACAAATCAGATTTCCCAACCACGTGATCACTTTACCCAACAAAATTTTTCAGGTAATGTGGGTTCCCCGAAATCTGGGTAATGTTCGGCTCTGAACGCTACGGGGAACTCAGAAAAAGTCACGTGATGTCGGTCTCTGAACGCTTCGTGTTACCCGTGGTAAACCTGGGGAGCCCAGGGTGCGGTCCGTGAACGCGCTCTTTGACTTGCAAGAAGATATTTCCTTGCAAATGTATAAAACTGCATCCCCTGAAGAATTCTGTGGCAAACATGCCTCAGAAAAGTAGAAAAAATAACAATTAAAACCAGCTATTAACCTGGCTACTATGTTTGGCTCCACATATATATGTGAAAGAACTTTCTCCAAAATGAATTTTTTAAAGAACAAATATCGTTCGAGATTAACGGACGCTCACTTTGAAGACACTCTTTGCATTATCTGTTTCACCACGTGACCCAAACTGTAAAAACTGGCTCAAGACCGCTAGTATAATTTTTCGCATTAATTTTTCCACGAAAACTTGCCTTTTCTATTTTATTGTGTGTATGTAAAAATTTTGAGAATCCTGTGTATGTAGTAATTTATCAGAACGGATACGTTACTTTTCAATTTTATATTATAAGTATGTGTATGTAAAAACAGCAATTTAAAAGTAATAAATACTTATATTACTTATATGGGTTTTTTTTCTGGACCTCGATAAAAAATTTCAAAAGTATTCGGACCCCACTTAAAATTATTTGCCAATCCCTGGTTTATACCAGTCTTCGGGCTCAAGCAGGCTTGGACTTAAAGTGAAAATTTTAATTGGTCACAAATTAAAACAAGTTGGAAATTGCTCGTCAAACGTAGCAAATGAGGTGCGTTCGTACTGTAACTAGTTTTATAAATATTTTTTGCACCGCATATTGTAATGAATGTATATTTTAATGCACTTCATAAGTGCATATCCATTTCATTCTGTTCGAAAGGCTGTAACATCATTAAAATGCACTTGAAATATTTTTTTCCCATTGGCCTTAATGTAACAGAAAACTTTTGACTGTCCCTGTCATTAAACTATATATCCGATTTTCATAAAATTTGAAATGACTCGACAAAATTTTGCAACAATTATATATTTAAAATTTCAGACCATTCGGTTGGGTAGTTTTTGCTCTGTTATATGCAGACTGACGGACGGGCGGACAGACGGACGGATTGAACGACGACTATAGGTGCTACGTATTTATATAATTACGAAAGCACCTAAAAATGAAAAAAAATACCAGATGCTATTTGAGAAACAAAATTGAATGTTTCTTAAACTGTTTTACAATCCTCTTAAAATCAATTTGAAAGGAAATGGAATTGCTATTGATGAGATATAAAGATAAATATTTTATCTGATTTTTAACCTATGACGTGGACATGGTAGCATAAAGAAGATATCCCTGTCTATCCCCCCACTCTGTTTTAAATCCTTTTTCAGAATTACTGGAAACCAGAAATGATTTTTTTCTGCCATAGTTGCATATTTGGCCAAGTAAGAAAACAGAGAGAGAGGGAACACCCCTACATTTTATAATCACCGAAATGTTCCTCCCGAAAAACGAAAATAGCCATTCAACTGGATTTATTTAAAAATATAAATATATCAATTATTTTTAAAAGAGAGAGAATGACTGAGCATGGAAACCAATGAATTTTTTGACAGAAATTGATTTATAAAAGCTTTAAATATACGAATCCAAAATTACAGATCATTCCACCAAGTAGTTTTAGAGTTATGCTTAAATAACTACTCTCATTGCAATCTGTTTTACAAATGTATTGAACATTAGGAGTTCCAAAATTTAAACATTCATACTTCCTAAACTACCTGATCGAATGACTTTCCGTTTGGTATTCTAAGATGATATTTATATTTATTGAAAAAGCCAAAAATAATATCAAAATTAGGAGTCCGTTTTAGAAAATTTCAGGGCTTAGTAAAATTTTAGTATGAAAAAAATCGCACAAGCTTATTTTTTAAATCATAAATTGGAAAATGATATAAATTCCAATCGCTGGCTATTTCCGTTTTATTCTGTGACAATATGTTCTCTCTTTCTTTTTTTATTTTTCTCTCTTTTTTTTTTCTTTTCTTCTCTTTTTAACCATTTAGAAAAACGGCTATTGTTCTCGTCAGGGTAGGAAATCAAAAGCATATCTGAAGCTTTTTATTGGCTTAATCCGCATTTTATTTGTGTTCTGATTGGTCTATTCAGTAATCTGTATTTCCCCTTACTTTCAACAGAGATCGATTACTTCTGTTGCCACTATGACAAAAAAGTAATAAAAACTACAAAAAAATTAATAACTCAGAAACAAATTGAGATACAGCTTTCAAACAAATTGCATTTAAAAGTACATTTTTTTTCTCTATACGACGGTATAAAAAGTAATATTGTGGGCTGTTTAGAAGTTTAAGAATGAAATTTCATTTAAAATGGGTCGTCAGATTTCTTGGACGATGGAAAAGCCTTTTCCCGAACAGCCATTGAAATGCTTGGGTAATACGTAGGTTTCAGGTGGATAATACGTCAGTTTCAGGAAATCTGACGGGTCGCAGCCGATTTTTGTCGCTTGCAATTTTTACGTGTAATAACACTATTAATGTTTAATTCATGGCGTACGTAATGTAGGATCAACTCCGTGCGATTTTTTATGCCTTAAATTTTAGTCTTCGACAAAATCATTTTCCAAATGGTCGGTGTAATTTGTTAAATTGCTTTTTTTTTTTTTTTTTTTTTTTTTTTCTTTTTTTGTCTAACTTACAATATTTTTAAAAAATAAGAATTTTGACGTTCTGCCAGTGGTTGGGTATAAATAACAAATATGCTATTTTAAACAGATTTTCAGGAACATGCAAATTATGAAATGTTGTCATAGGGGAGTATTTAGGATTAAAAGTAAGAAGACATTCTTAGGTGCGCTCGTAATTATATAAATACGTAGCACCTATAGTCGTCGTTCGGTCCGTCTGTCTATCTGTCCGTCCGTCCGTATATAACAGAGCAAAACCTACCCAACCGAATGGTCTAAAATTTTAAATATATATTTGTTGCAATATTTTGTCGAGTCATTTCAAATTTTATGAAAATTGGATGTATAGTTTAATGACAGGGACAGTCAAAAGTTTTCCATTACATTACGGCCAATGGGAAAAAATTATTTCAAGTGCATTTTAATGATGTTACAAACTTTCAAACAGAATGAAATTGATATGCACTTATGAAGTGCACTAAATATACATGCAGTACAATATGCGGTGCAAAAAATATTTATAAGACTAGTTACAGTACGAATGCATCTCATTTGCCACGTTTGACGTGCAATTTCTAACTTGTTTTTATGAGAAAATTAACTTTAAAATAATTTAAAAATGTTCTTAACAATTTTCTTCTGCGTACTTTGGCTATTGGCCCCGGTTCTGGTGATACACAATTTTTCCGAGCTTGGGTAGTTTCAGATTTGAAATCGTCTGGCTTGGGCTCCAAAAAAGAGCGCGAGCTCATCTATAGTAGTTAACACTTTGAGGTCTGAGCTATTTCAAGAGCATATCTCCCTCTGGACTGGGGTATTTGGTACTTTTTATGATTTTTAAAAAAATACTTGGAAGATATGTATTTTCATAATTTTTTTTATTATAAACTTCAAACTGTTTTTATTCGTAATCAAGAAACTATTTAAATGTACTAAAAATAAATATTTAATGAGAAATTATTGAAAAAAGCATGTTTTATATTTTTAGAAAATGCTCCGCGTGAGAAAAGATCGTGTTTTAACATAAATGTTTAAATAGACTTGAATAAAAACTTACTCAAAGATTGTACAAATGTCTAAAAATAGGTTTTATTTGTACAGGGTGATACAAAACTTATCGTTCAAATTTCGTGGAGAGGTGGGGAATACGTCAGGAAACCGATTTTATATAGGAAAGTATGTCCGCAAATGTACGCATCCGTATGTAGAGGGCACTGTGTGTACCCAACCTTCCGTTGCGTCCCAACCATTGTTTTGACTTTCCTAATGCTAGTATTATTTCTTCTCTTATTCCCACTTCTCATTTGGACTTCCACGAAGCCTCTTACATCTTTAAAAACTCCAAAAATCTCGTTAATAACCTTTATCCAACGCCTTCATTATCTGACGCCTGGAAACTTCTCTTTTACTTTTGTTCTTTCCGGTTCTTTTAACCTTTATTTAGATGACGTTCGCGGACATACTTGCCTATATAAAATCGGTTTCCTGACGTATTCCCCACCTCTCCACGAAATTTGAATGATAAGTTTTGAATCACCCTGTATATAAACATGGCACAGATGTCATATACCCCATATTGACGCGATTTTTTTTCCGACGCTAATTTGTCGAAAACCTCGTTACCGTATCATCTATGTCCGGGTTACCATATCAAGCAAAATAACGATATTTTGGAGCCAGTTAAGTACCGGTGCGTATATGACATCTGTGCCAGAAACATTATTTAATAAAATTTGTTTTTGTGTAGTACATTTCAAAGCACAAAGAACAACACCGCAAGGTTCACAATAAGTTCGAATTAAACTCTGATTCTAGATACATGTCTTCTAGATACATGATTCTAGACATGTACTTACTTCTGTTTAGTGCTGCCAACTTTATATTTTTTTCAAAATTAAAAGTTCTTAGATAATATCTTCAAAGACAGCGAACGTATATAGTAGGTACTTTTATGGCTCAGAGAGTTAAAAGTTGACCCCAAGAGACTCTCGGACTTAGTTCACTTCACTGAAAACGGCAACCCGAGTGACACTCGGGCTTAGACCTCAAAGGGAGTTTAAAGTTCATAAAACGGTCGTTTAAGTTAGGTAAATGACTCAAAATTGATTACTTTTGCTTTCTTTTATATGCATAAGATTCTAGTAACATTACAAATTCAGGAAAAAATTTATTGATAAATTAAGAACCTTTCTGATTGTATCTCAAAATTCTCTTTATAAATTGTAGGATTTAAAATAGTTTACAAAGTACAATGTCCAACACAAAGGACGTCCGGAAACTGAGTTATGTTTGCAGTTTCATATCACAGATGCTCTGCAATCATAAGAGTGTGCATGCGTGCCGAGTAATTGAATCAATTGCAAGGCAGATACACCAGTGTTAGAGATGAGTACAGCAGATGAATGGTAGTAGGTTTAGATAACACTGAGGAAAATCAAAACGTCTGCTGCGCATAGAACCATGGAGTAAGGAGATAGATGGAGATGCAGTAAATGTGGCTGGGGGTGACGCCAAAAATGTAACCCTAAAATCAGCTACAGTCAGCCCAAACACAAGCACGTTCTTTCTCGAAAAAAAGAAGAAAACTTTTAGTAATACAGTTTTTAATTCATAATACAATGGAATGCTGCTTTAGAATACTTACAAATAAGCAGATCACTTTCATTTAGACAGAAAAATGCACGGATGATTTCAGTCCCTGTTCCAGGTACTTGTTTTATTTGGACCGAGTGAGAGCATTTAAATTTGAGCGATAATGCGCATCATATTGTAAACAGTTGTTACGGCATACCGTATCTCCATGTATCTCTTTCTTCCATGGCATAGAACCACCAACTGAAATTCAACTTAAAATCGGTGAAAAATATCATGAATAGATTATGAATATCTCAATGGTATGGAGTTGGACAATTTAATGAAGGACGGAAAGATGTACATGATGTAAAACACTGTCGATCCAGACAGCAATGACTCTCTACATAAGGCACTTAGTACGCATGCGCGTGTTGGTTGGTTAGGTATTTGTGCTTGGCGATCAGGTATGTTTCACTTTATGAAAATATGGCAACCACTTCCGCAGTGGTGCATTGTGCTTGTTGTTCTTTGCTTATAATCACATGTGAGTAGTTGCTTTCGTTCGTCGATTTAAATTATTAATTAAGTTTTTGTTTTTTTAATATATTTGAAAATATCATACATAAGGATATTTCGAAAATAAGAAACCACGTGTGGTTAGGTGACAGCAGATATTTGGGGGAAACATTTCCTTATCTCTCGTGTAGCCCAAACATCATCTCAACATACTTCATCTTCTTTTTTGCATCTGTAATCTTTGGGTGAGGAAAGAGGGATTGGCTAGAGATTCTAGGACGAAAAAATTGCTATCGAACAATCTGTTATCATTTGGTTATCATCAAATTTGGTATCGTTTTTCGTTTGAAAAGTGCCTCGAGAGGAGGTAAGAATTATGTTGATACATAGTCTGAGACTTATACTTCAATATACAATAAGATTTTTTTCCATTAAATTTCATATTTTTTAATTGCCGATGGAAGTTATTTTTGGAGGATCCTTGTACAATGTCAGTGATGATACCATTTACAATAAATAAATAAAATATGTTGTACTAATAAATTCATTCCATGTCTTATGAATCTTAATGGTTTGGAAGTCCAGTTTTTAAGTTACTGAAAACTTTTTTCCCCCCACAGAAGGAAAAAGATGTAATCCATTTAAATTTGTAGTTTCAAGCATTACTCAAGCATTAAAGCTCTTGTACTTCATAAATGACTTTGGCAAGGACGTGGGAGAAAAAAAATCTCATGGGGTTCAAACCTCACCCAATCAAATGACGATATTTTTTTTTAATCACTTGAATTGCTCCATATTTTCTGTTTTCAATATTTGATAATTCATCTCCGAAAATGTAACTTTTTACATAAGTTATCAAATTGATGTATAAATTACACTTCTAACTAGTAAATCTGCAGATTATTGCATTATTGGATTCAACGTGAGCTCTGCGAGTCGCAGTTTCATTTTGAGTTTATTTTATTTAGTATTTGAAACTTTCAATCTGAAGTTTCATTTCTTTTATATTAGTATTGCTGTAAGCAGTATTTCAAGTAGTTTCAGCAGATTGAACTCTTGTGAACTCAAATGTGAAATGCTATATCCTAAAGCTTTTTTTTTTTTTCGCGGGGTGGGGGGCTATATCAAATACTTTTTATATCAGGGGAATCTGCCCTTTGTCTGATTTATTTCGTATTCGTAATTCTCCAGAATTCAGTATATTAAGTCTTCTATCTAAATAAAATATTAATTTTGTAATAATGGCACGGAAATATGTAATAATTAATAATGAGTTTTATCGGTTAATTGTTGTCATTAATATTTTAATAAATAATCCTATTTTTTTTATTGACTACTTGAACCTCTCACATCATTTTTGGATCGCTACATCACTGTGCTGCCACTGAATGTTTTTATTGTATGCGTTCTGTTCTGCATATTTTCATTCATTTTTGCAAGTTCGTCGCATGTGTTTCATTCATTATGTATTTTTCTCTCAGTTTTCTGTTCTGAAATTTTATTATCATTGGTTCAAATTGCCAAATAATACCCACGACTGCAACAACTCCACCAGAAATGTAAAATACGCTGTCATAGGATCCTGTATTATCACGAAAGAAACCTGAAATGAAAGAAAGTCAGGATTAAAAAACAAAATAAATAAATAAATAAAAATCCGTATCATATTTGCAATATACATACACTGTAAAAAAAATTCCGCAACGTTCCTCGGAAAAAATGGGCAGCTGAGTTGCCCATTATTTCCAAGAAACATTTCTTGAAAATGACTGGAACTTTACTGTATATGTTAAAAACTTTCTACAGAAATGCCAGTAAGTTTCCTGCGAAATACCAGGAATATTTCTGTTGACAGCAAAACATTACTGACATTTCACAGCATGCGGGATCCGCAGACGATTTTTACATTTCCAGTTGACAATTTTCGCTTTATTATCATTATTTGTTAGAATGAAAAAAATATTTTGAAATTGACATCAAAATTATTATTTATAATTTACACGAAAAAATAAATTTTCAGTTAAAATTCAATAAAGTAAATATATATATGATATATTGTTTCTGAACTTTGCTTAAAATATAAAAATATATAAATGTAAATAATAATTAGAAAAAAAAATCTAGACATAAAATATTTTGGATTTTCGTTAGTAATTATGTTAGTTTACAAGTTAGATAAAATACATATAAATTTTCATGAAAAAAAAAACCTAAAAGTAATTGTATATTTTATCCGAAAATAAAAAAAAAATTCAAATTTGCAGCAATTCAAAGTGTCAAATATATATCAAATTTAAATCAAATTGTAATAAAGTGTCAAAATATAAAATTAATTAAAAAAGAAAAAAAAAGTCCAGAGGTAGCATCGAACTCGGGCCGTACGGGTGGCGTGCGAGCTTTCTGCGTCCACACCACGAAAGACACGTTGAGAGTTGCAAACTAATGGGTATTTGAAACGTATGCTAAACCTCGGCATCTAATTTCTGAAAATCTAAGTCCCATTTGAAGAAATCCTTTCACAAGAATAATTAGAGATAAGAACTCTAAAACATACTTTAAATTAATCAAAATCGGTGAGAATCATGCTTGATGGTCCCCTGGTTAATGGAGATCCAAATAATAGGTGTATTTTTTTTACACGGTCTGCTCCTTAAACATTCCACAGACAAGTACGAGATATAATCTCTTAGCGATGTCACGGAGGTATTGTATTTTCATCTGAATTGTCTTGACAATAGAGACGTAAAGGATTATGTCGTCTATTGATTTATTTGCATTCCATATTGATTTTTTTACATTCATTTAAGGAATTCTTTTTCGACACTCGCGCGCGAGCAACGGATTATAGCAAAAAAATAATAAATGGCGGCCGCAGCGTTTTGCTGTTTCCAACTTTTGGTTCAGGAACGTTTCAGATAAGAAAACCAGAATTTCACAGGAAAGAGCTAAATTATTCTGAAAACCTGAGAAAAGGCGAAACGTTCCTGGATTTTACATGAAACGTTACCATTTTTTTTTACAGTGTACATTTAACGTCTGAATTTGAAACTTTTAAAAAGACTAAATAAAATAAATAAGACAGACTTGATTAAAAAATAAAATAAATAAGTAAATAAAAATCCGTATTATATTTGCAATATACATACATTTAACGTCTGAATTTAAAACTTTTAAAAAGACTAAATAAAATAAATAAATAAAACAGGCTTGATTACAGTTAAGAAAAATAAAATAAAATAAATAAATAAAAATCCGTATTATATTTGCAATATACATACATTTAACGTCTGAATTTAAAACTTTTAAAAAGATTAAATAAAATAAATAAGACAGAGTTGATTACAGTTAAGGAAAATAAAATTTATAAAAAGTTAAAAATATTATAAACATTTAAAATACAATCAGTAGAAGCACCAGTATGTTCCTTCAGGCGAATTTTCCAACGATCTACCCGTTTCACCAATCTAAACACTATCACAATCTTTACAGGGAATGGCATAAGCATAAATTTAAGCATGATAAGTCAAAATTAACCGGTGTTGTTTATGCCATTCCTTGAAAAGATTGCGATAGTGTTAACATTGGTGAAGATGAAACGGGTACATGGTTGAAAATTCGCCTGAAGGAACATACTGGTGCTTTCAAAATAGGAAATCTAAATTAAAAAATAGTCAAATATCAAAAGAGGAAATTCAAAAATAGTCCCGTATTCTCTTCTAACGGATCACATCCCGCTATTTGCGAACACTTGTATTTTGAAATCCGGTTGTAACAGTTATCATGGTAGATTGTTCCTCGAGGGCTGGTTTACTCAATTGCGATCGCCGAGTTTGAATGAAACTTGTTCCATTCCTAGTAAATATAGTTGGTTTCTAAAAAAATAACTAACTTTAACTTACTTGATTTGTTCTGTTGTTTCTTTTTACAATGGTTAAGTTATACTGGTGATGTTTTGTGAGTTGCTTGGCAAAATGTCTATTGATTGCATCTTAAATGTTTTTAGTATTTTTAACCTTTTATAAATTTTATTTTTTTTAATCAAGTAATCAAGTCTGTCATACATACATACATATATATATATATTTTAGTATTTCAATAAGTATTATAGTTACGCATTGGAATGACATTACATCCTTATAATCTTCTTATTTTTTAGTATGTTTTCATTTATCAAATATAAATATTCTTAAAAAATAAATAAATAAATCTCATCTATTTTATCTGAACTTTGAGAGAAAAAGAGCCGAAGCCCGTTTGTTGCATTTTGAGAAAAACTGATTTACGTTTCTTTATCAATTTTTTTAGTGTTTGCTGAAAAAATAATGCTTTTTTGTTGTTGTTGTAGCTGTGATTAGGGAGCATATAAAAATGTTGACAATTAGTGTTGAATTCAGACATTTTCCTCCAAGAATGATTTCTGCAGTTCCATAGAGAAATTGTTCTTCTAAACCCTTAATTAGTATCAATTCTCAATCCTCTGGCTTCAACACTGATGGTGATTATTAAAAAACAGAGAGTATTAAATGGGGTGGAGGCACACTGACATTTCTTTCTGTTATGCCTATGATTATTATAAAGTGGTTAATGAACGTAGACAAAAATAACGGTAATTGTTAAAAAACAGTGATTAGTAAATAATTATGTTTATTAAGGAAAGTAATTTCTGTTATACCTATGATTATTGAGGAGTTATTGGCGAGCATAAAAAATAATGGTGATTATTAAAACAGAAATTATTAAGGAAAATATTAAAGGGGAGACATTGACATTTATTTCTGTTATACCTTTGATTATTGGGGCATGATTGGCAAGCATAAAATATAATGACGATTATTAAAAAACTGTAATTATTTTGAAAGTATTAGAGGTAAGACATGGCGATTTATTTCTGTTTTATGTTTGATTACTCGGAAGTAAGTGATTAGTGAATATAAGCAATTAATGGTGATTGTTAAAGAATAATATTATTAAACAATGGTGATTATTCCGCAAAGTAGTAAAAAAGGGGACATTGGTATTTATTTCTATTGTACCTTTAGTTATTGGGAAATGATTGGTGAGCACAAAACTATAATGGTGATTATTAAAGAATGGTAATTATTAAACAAGGGGGTTTATTACGGAAAGTATTAACGCCAGAATATTGGCATTTCTTTTTGTTACATTTATTATTATTATTGAGAAGAGATTGGTGCGCATAAAAATAATGGTGATTATTGCTGAAAGTATTAACGGAAGGACATTCGAATTCATTTCTGATACAGCTATGATTTTTGGGAAGTGATTGGTGAACATAAAAAATGGTGATTATTACATGACGGTAAATAAAAATAGAAGGTTTTCTCATTTATTCATATTACACGTATGATTATTGGAAAGTCATTGGTGAACATAAAAAAATAATGGTGATTATTTAAAAAGATAATTATTTCATAAAATAGTAAAGGGAGACATTGGAATTTACTTTTTTTTAGATATGATTATTGGGAAGTGATTCGCAGGAATAAAGAATAATGATAATTTTTAAAACGTTAATTATTACAGAAAGTATTAAAAGGAAGGCATTGGCATTTATTTCTGTTATACTTATGATTATTGTGAAATGATTCAGGGACATAAAAAAAATAATGTTGATTGTTTAAAAACAGTAAATGTTACGGAAAGTGTTAAAGGGTAAAAATTGACATTTATTTATGTTGCACCTGTAATTAATGAGAAGTGATTGGTTAGTATAAGAAAATGATTATTATTAGAAAACAGCAATTATTACGGAAATTGTTAAAGGGAGGAAGGACATGGGGATTTATTTGTGTTATAGCTTTGATTATTGGGATTGGTGGATATTAGCAAATAATGGTGATTATTAAAGAACGGTTATTATTAAATTATGGTGATTATTTAGGAAAATATTACGGGAGGACACTGGCATTTATTTTGGTATAAGTATTGGGAAGTGATTGGTGAACATGCAAAAAATGATGATTTTTATTAAAGAAGGCTGAATATTAAATACTGAATTTTATTACGCAAAGTATTAAAAGAAGTATATTGGCATTTATTCCTGTTATATTTATTATCATTGCGAAGTGATCGACAAACATAAAAATTAATACTGATTATTGAAAACGATAACTATTACGGAAAGTATTAAAGGGAGGACATTGGCATTTATTTTTTCAATAGCTACGATTATTGGGAAGTGATTGGTGAATATAAACAAATAATGGTGATTATTAAAGAACGATAAATCATTACGGAAAGGATTAAAGGGAGGATATTGGGATTTATTTCAGTTATAACTATAATTATTGGGAAGTGATTGATAAACATAAAAAAGTAAGACATTTATATTAATTAATTTTGTTTTACATTCTGTTTACATAATTATATGAATGATTATCGTAATGAAAATTCAATACAGTAATCAATATTATTTTCATTTTATTTCTTAGTTTTACTTCTAATTACTTCATTGTTGTTCATGCAAATATTAGTTGATTTAGGTAGATCGATTATCGTAGTATTTAAATAGGGAAGAGAAAAAAAAAATCATGTTCCACGTTCTTTCTTTTATTTCATTTTTACCAGACTGCACGCTGAAAAAGCGGGTAGTGTTTTTCACTGTGGTAACATTCTTTATACCCTGATAAAATAGGAACGATTGGTGAATTTTAAGTAAATGTGGTTCCAAAATATTTGACGTCACTTCCCGATTGTCACAGGCTATAGTTAAATCTCCGATATTGCCTAGAATAGCCAAAATGGTTGTTCTAGTTAAAATTATATTATATTCAAACTATCAAAGTTCAATAATTATCCACCACTAGTTATAATAAAATGTTAATAAACTAGAGAACAGGAATTCTGCTTTTTCAGAATTTAGCGTCGCTCCCGGCATTTCCATTACTTCATTTTCTTCTGATGGACTGATGGCTTCTATTATTATGAAACAGCCATTATAAATGAAGCGTTAGGTAAAGATGAAAGAGCAGCCGTAAAAAGTTAGAACTCTGATTTTCTGGTCAATTTTTTAAATTTTTTATAATTAAAAAAAAATTATGGCCATTTTGTTTTCTCATTCTGACCAGAAAATCAGAATTCTAACTTTTTACGGCTGCTCTTTCCTTTTCACCTAACACTTTATTTATAATGGCTGTTTCATAATAATAGGAGCCACCAGTCCACCAGAAGAAAATAACTCAGTTAAGCGGGACTCTACTGCAGTACAAAACATATTTCAGTTTTAAAACTTGAAGCACACGTTTTATTTTATGTAAAATGACATCATTCGCATCCGCTTAAGAAGTGCACATTTACGATCTACTCTTAAACATCTACAGTAAAGCATGCATAGCACATCACTATCGCGAAATAAGGCACAAATGCATCAAAAAGATGCCGTCATTCAAGAAAATCGACAAAAAAAAAGAGTCTATCTAATGATTTATAGACACTTAAAATTAAATATAGTTTATAATAGCTCCATTGTTTTAACAGAAATCATTCATTTATATTTTTTTCAAAATAGCACGTATTTTAATTACATTTTCTTTCGGTTGTTATGAGAAAATCGCAAAAATGTATATAATTACTATTTTAGAACTATTTTTCCTTTACTTTCTACAGAAATGGAGTCCTTCCGTTGCCAATATTAAGCAAATGGTTCTAAAAACTACATAAAAATTAATATTTCAAAAATAAATGGCGATACAGTTTTCAAACAAAATGCATTTAAAAGAACTTTTTTTTTCCCAATACGACGGTATAAAAAATGAAAAATGTGCGATGCTTAGAAGTTCAAAAAATTGCTATAGAGTATTTAATCGTACTGCTTTGTTTTACGGCTGGCTTCAGTAAGGTAACGTTATTTTTTGGAATACACAAAATAAGCTGGGAGAAAGAAATAGCATACCGTACCGGAGGCTAATAAACACGGTAAAAATATATATCAAACTAAACTATTTAGAAAGCACACTAGACAGTTGAAGACGCATTTTTTTCAGCAATTATCGCCCATAAACGGTGAGGCATTCTGTACAACCCTGTAATCAAAACATTTTTTACAAATGTCACATAGTGTACTAAAATTTACTCCAGACGGAAAGGACATAACACAATTGAAAATGCTTTTCCAGAAATTACCTTCCATACATGAAACTGTATAAATATGTGTTTATTCAGCCGTGTATATGAATCTACTTATAGATTATATTCACGTCACATGATATAGTGTGAATATATATATATATATATATATATATATATACAGGGGCGTGGCTACCGTGGAGCAGTTGGAGCAAACTGCTCCAGGCGCACGAATCCTAAGGGCGCAAAATTAGAAAAAGCGAAATAGCGATTTCTTAAAATATTTGTATATTTTTTCATTATTAATCAGACATTATAGATGAATCTTGTTACAATCAGCGTATTTCTATGATATTTTACCTTGTGTTTAACCTCGACTATTTCGATTTAAAACATGCTTTCATACGCAGTTGAAAGAAATGACTTCTATTCATCAAGTTTTAATTTTAATTCATAACATATTGCAGCCTCGAGTAACTTCTCCAACACCGTTTCAGCATGCCTGACTTTTTTCTGTAACTTTTCCGTAGACGACTGTTGAAGATTTTCAGATCTTAAAGTAATCAAAACTTATTTAACAAGGCTTATTCAACTTATTTAACATCGGCCACTTTACTGGCTACTACTATTTCCAAACAGTAATCTTTCTGGTACATTTCTATTAGAACTGTTTTAGGCATTTATCCTGATGATTACTGTACGGAAATAATGGTAGCCAAAGAGTTCACCGCTGAGAAACCTATATGTACGATGTAACAGTAGTAATTTACGAAAATTATTTTACGATTTGGGAAAAAACATAGCGTGACAAGTTGAAAAAAATTATTGACCATTTTACAAACGAAAACCAATAAATGAAAATTTTGAAGGTTTTTTCTTTTTGTTTATTTTGTGGAAACTGAACATGCATCAATACAGATTACAAAACAATAATAAGAGCCGGATTTAAACATATTCTACATCAGCCCACGGCGACAAAATTTAGATGGGGGGAAGGTGAGGGGGAAACAGCAACTTAAATTTTGTGCGTATTGTTTTTGAGATTTTGAAAATATTGCAAATGTCAAATTCAGAATCGATAAGCTTCAAAAAGAGAGAAAAGTTAAGTACCAAATTAAGTGTTCCTTAGGGCCTGATTATAGCCTATGCAAAATTACACCACTTTTTCTAACAGTAGTTTTCCACATTAAACCTTATTTAATCGCAGAATTTTAGGATTAAATAAGGCAAAACATATTTTTCGAACATAGTAATGTGAGTTTGCTTAGGCCATAATCAGGCTGTGCCTACTCCCTCGACACACACGCACATTCCACCACCATCTGATAGCACATATTAGTAGTCGATGAATTTTCGATTTAAAAAAAAGGAAGAAAATGTTTGTTACTCCATTCAACTTTCTGAACAGTTTACAGATATATTGTTTGTTCAAAACAGTATAAGAATGAATAAAAACTTAGTTCCTAATTTTATACAGAGGCGAAATATTTCCACTAAGTGATAAAGACGTCGTGTTTTAAAGAAAACGTGCACTTTCATTCATAAAGCTTAAACATTTTTCTAAAGACATAATTTTCAATAAATTTTCATTCCGTCCGAAACAAGGCCTATAAACAATAATAATAATAATAATAATAAATAGAATTTTACTAAATTAGATCACATTCTGGCAGACTCAGACTGGCCCGCCGGGCAACCGACCTGCGGGACGGTGCGCCCTAAACCAGGTAAAGCTGCTTCCTCCATCAGCTGAAACTAATAGTTTTAAAATTTACTATAAGCATTAGATATGAAAAATCCTAAATCATTTAATATTTTTATTAAATCACTTTTTTGAAGACTTTTATTTTTTATTAATGATTTTTATTTCTCTTTACAAGGCAGAAGAATTGGGTTTTTTTTTCTTGAAAGTTTCTTTCTTGAAAGTTTCTTTCTTGAAAGAAAGGACCATTTAAATCTTTTAAACACTAACGTATATATTCTGGAATTTTTTCTGTGACCAGTTTGGACATGGTCTGCCCCAAGAATTTTCAGTCTGTCTTGTACCAAAGAGCGTAGCCTCTCTTTATATATATATACGTATTTTATTTTATTTAGTTATTTGTAAAATCATTTATGAAGTATTTGTTTGAAATGTGTATAGGCTTCGTGTATTCGTACATTGTTGTGATTGTAATTTCCTCTATAATAAATTTTATTATACTGATTTTTGCGCTTTGTACTGCTTCAGGGCTGTTTTTTTAACCGATTTTTGGACCGCGCATTTCACACAAAGTCGTGTTAAAGATATATGACAAGACAAGACGTCTTTCTTCCTTCGTTGACTGGCTTTTCTGCTTTCTTCGGGAAATTCCATTGAAAATACCAACTTTGACAGTGTTTTCTGTAAGACCTATTGTGTTTCGAAAAAATACGGAAAACATCTTTCGATTACAAAGTTTCTGAATAACAACATCTGCTAGTTTCATGCGCTCTCGAGCAAAAATTAATTAAAACGTATGACATAAAGTTGCTCCTTTGGATTTAAGAACAGCCTTAAGAAATAAAATCCTACAAATTTCAAGTTCATTTAAGAATATTATCACGGGCCTGGGCAACACCGGTGGGTCAGCTAGTCTATACTAATAAAAGAAAGTTTCGCTCTGTGTGTGGTGGCCAACGAAATCTATTGCACATAGAAGTCTGAAAATTTGGGTGAGGGTAGTCCAAGACAGGTCCTGATGCGCCTGGAGCTCAGATTTTTAATTGTTTATGACCGGTTCCCCAAAGCACCTTTCAGTTTTTATACCCTGAATTGCTCATAACTTGCCCCAATCTTCTTCGTTTTGGGGACCCTTTTCCCATTTACTTATTCTCCGTTTCTACATTCCAGTTAAGACCCTGGGCCCCTTGAAATTTTTGTGCGCCATGCATTTTTACACCCCCTAATATTGTCAACCTCTCAATACATAACTTTAAAATTGAGAGTTGGACTCCTCTCCCCGGGCCAGCACCCTCACACTTTTATTGGCACCTAGTGCCCTTTTTAAAGAATTTTCCCCACTTTTTTTCGCGTTTCTTTAAAATTTTATTCGAATGATTAATGCATACCCCATGCTTAATTTCGACTTATTGAGATCTAAAGCACCAAGTACTAGAACCTTTTAACATGTTTTCATCTTAAGGCGCCGCTCTCAACTATCATTTGGCCCCTTTTGGACCTCCAATTATATCTCCCTTAAAAATGGTCTGATTCACTAACCTTTTTTTGTAACAACATCTTAGGAAATCCAGCTACTATATGAACGACAAAAATTTTTTTTACACTTCAGCTACCACAAAATTTGAATATTAATCGCCTTCTTGGGGCCCTTGGGTCAGCTTCTTTAAAAATGATCCGATTATCTTGCAATTTTCTTTGACGTTGTTCTAGCGTCCTTTGACTACTATATAAAATACTAAAAAAATTTCCTTTTGCCCAGCAATATTCCAGTTGTGACCCTGGACCCCTGCGGCTTGGTACAGAGCCACTTTAAGTTTTTGTGTTCCTAAAGTTCCTAAATTGTTAATAAATTGCCTCCTTTTAATCCGAGCTTCGTTTTCGGAGCTCTTTTTTCATTTAGTTTTTTTTCCACTTCTACATTTCAGTTAAGATACTGGCCCTCTAGGGCAACTTTTTGTGCGCTATGCTTTTTTTACCTCCTAATTGTGTCACACTATCATTGCATAACTTCAAAATTGAGTCTTGGACTTCTCTCCCCGAGACAACACCTTCACATTTTTATTGGGACCCTAGGGCACTTTAAGCATTTCCTTGAAAAAAATTTCTAATGATTAGTACTTGATTAGTACTTATACCCTATACTTAATTTCGCCTAACTGAAAATCTAAAGCGCTAAGTACTAGGACGTTTTACCATGTTTTCACCTTAGGCCTTGCTCTCAATTATCAGTTGGCCCCTTTTGGTCCCCCTATTATAGCTCCCCTAAAAATGGTCCGATTCACTAAGATTTTTTTTCCTAACAAATTCTTACGTCCCCCAGCTACTACAAGAATAACAAAAAAAAAAATTATTCGCACTTCAGCTACCACCAATTTTGAATATTAATCGCCTTCTTAGGGTCCTTGATGCAGTTTCTTTAAAAATTATCCGATTGTCTTGCAATTTTCTTTAGCATAGTTCGAGGGTCCTCCGGCTACTTATAAACGACTAAAAATTTTTCTTATAATCCAGCTACCACCTTTTTCGAATATTAATCTTCTTTTTCGGCATCAACATACGTTTACTCACTGCAGCCGTGTATTAAATATCGCGTTTTTTGTTAAAGGTAATTTGTTAAATTTACAGGGAGTGGGGGCCACAAACACCATCTACTGCTTGGGGGCGCATTCTTTCCTCGGGTTCTTAGAGGCTCGATTTCAACGGGAATTGGTTCATTCAACCTAGATTACGATTCAGCTACTTTCTGTATTATAAAGTTTGTATTAGACTTCTGCTACCACAATTTTTGAACATTAACGGCGCATTCTTTTCTCAGTTATTATGGGCCCTATTTCAACCTAAATTGGTCCATTCAACTTAGCTTACGACTGTTTTAAAGATTATAGATTCACCGCCAGGATTCGCATTCTTATCTCGGGTTCTATGAGCTCGATTACTACGGGGTTTGACTCATTCAACTTGGTTTTTGATTGTCTCCGGCGCGTACAGAACACTGCCTTTGGTAACGGGGACCCAGGCCACAGGTTAGTTCAGAAAGAGGCTTGTCGGGAACACACTAGACACTACCGAAGGCAGTGGGCCACCCCTAATACCGGGTTCATTTGAACTACTTTCGGAATATATAAAATCATACAAACTTGAGTTTTGTTTACGTTATTATAACGGGCCCGGGCAACGCCGGGCGGGTCAGCTAGTTACACATATATATATGTAACTTCAAATCAAAATTACGCAGAACTTTTTTGAGTGACAAGAAGGCGCACAAACTTTACTTGCTCCAGGGCGCTGAATATGTAGCTACGCCACTGTATATATATATAGATATATATAATATATTATTTAGCAGAAAAACGCAGAAAAGAAAACGCACTTTTTGCAACTTCAGTCGATAAAAAATAATTCAATCAAACTCATTTGCAAGCAGTTGTAATATACTAAATTTTGGTGAAACTTGAAAACACATAACACAACTGCAGGCCACTTACTGGAAATTATCACGTATAGACCGAAATGTATCGGTATTCTTTTGTGCATCCCTATAAACTAACTGTAAATGCTACACACTTCATTTTTAATAGGAACATTCTATCGTAAACCTCAATAACATGCATCAATTTCGTAGCAGTCATAGTATATTTATTAATTTTGAACGCGAACAGACAGACGAACTGGAGTATCAGGAAGCTTGTAAAGTGATATTTATTTCTTTACTTCGTAACATGTTGCAGAGATCTGGATATATGGTATAAGGCCAGTAATTTTAGTAATTTTACACAGAGTCATTCGCAGAACCCAAAAGCTCCCATCCTGAAATGCTGAAATCAACCCAACAAAAAGGCACAAAGTCTTCCGCGGACAATAATTTATTATGGCAGCCATAGAAAAAGGTAGGTGATCCCCCTACCTCGAACACAAAATATTCATATCTTTAGCGTGCCAAAGCCAGTTGGCAAGGCCCCGAGATATCCGTCGAACCACACAATCCATTAACATAAAAATCCGTTAGTCTTACTACATATAAAATTCAAAAACTAATGACGTGAATCTGGCAATAGATTACAGATGAAAAATGTTGCATAGTAATTATATGAAATAAGCATTCAATCTTTCCAGTAACTTATTTAAACTTGTTGTTATTTTGTTTATCTACTGAGAGCTGTTTAATTTCTATCATAAACATTATGCGAAGATTAACGCAATGCAAGGCCAAGTTGAATCACTAAGAAAAGTACTTTAGCTAAAATAAAGATTTATTTTGACAGGAAATAAGATTTTCAGATGAGATAAAAATAAACTTATATTAGACAGTAAATGAATAGATTTTAAGATTTTTGATAACATAAATAAATTAACGGAATGTAATTTTGGAACAAACTTGATTTTGAGTATTTTAAATTATCAATATATGATTCTACATCATATGGAGTAAGAAATATTTTTCAATTATTTTTGAAAGTGTCAATAAAAAAGAAAGAAGGAAAATCCCCACTCTTCTTAATCGCCAAATTGTTGCAGTAAGAAACACAAGATACTACACACACGATACTACTATTTTGAAAGGGAATTGTGTCTTCTTTAAATTTACATGAAAAGAATAAGTTAAGTGTCCATTTCATAATGAAAGATGAACAAACGTTAAACATTTCAATAATTATCCCTAATTTCGTCACAATACGGATGCTAAATCGCCGAATTATTTAAATATACATTTTCACGAAGTTTCTATGAATACTTTCGAAGGTAATGTCAAAAATGCAGCTAATTTTGGGGAGATCTCAAAAGTTAGTGTAAGATTATGATTTAGTATAAATTTTATTGATACTTTTAAACAGAAAATGTCATTTTTGCTAGAAACAAGTGAACCATTTCCTCAGGATAT
Source organism: Maratus speciosus (assembly GCA_963932465.1). Classification (NCBI taxonomy): domain Eukaryota; kingdom Metazoa; phylum Arthropoda; class Arachnida; order Araneae; family Salticidae; genus Maratus; species Maratus speciosus. Next base: position 195,703,876 of record OZ010800.1, on the reverse strand, counting down.
TGCTAAGTTCTGAAAATAAAAATAATATTTCGAACTTTTTGGGTAGCTTATATGATCTATAATTTAAAAGTAGCACATAACATGCGGGTAGAACATATAACAGTAGAACATAATTGTGCACTTAATAAACTATGCAAAATTTCATGTGCATATTCTTCTTTTCAATTGTCAAAATAATATTTTTATTGAAAAATCACGGTGAAAGTTGCCAACTCACCGGCATTACATGACAAATCACAAATACGAAGAGTTAAGCTGCATAGATCTAAATTATACTTAAATTTCAAGAATTCATAGCCTCATATACAAGCAAAACAATGACTCATGTGCTTTTTTCGAGGTAATATTTTGACATTTTCAATAAATCAAAAACTCATTAAAAAAGAAGCAATAAAAAAAAAGAATCATCTTTTTCTTCGAGGAAACATTCTGACATTTTAAAAAAAGCTGGTTTCTAATTTGTATCCAGTAGGCATCGTAATGTAAAATCGATATAATGTCTTTGTCGATACACGCAACAAGTTTTTGCGCTTCGAAAATCGAAAATGACATGAGTTTTTACCTGCTGTCTCATCTGTTTTTTCAGTTTCAAAAGTTTCATCTTTTATTCATGTAATATTTCCTTTCACGTGTTTTAACGTAGTAACGAAACATAAGTAGATGAACCTGTTTTTAAATAATGTTTGATCTCTGATTCAAAATATTGAACAGTTTTAATTTTTTCTCTTTTTTTTCTGAGAGAACACATTCATTAAAAAGATAAAGAAAGCAGTTGTTCCTTTTTGTGCGCTCGTAATTTTTCAATGAAAACGTTTAAAGATGCATTATATTATATACAGCCATAGTATATGAAGGGCTATAGGGAAAGCAGTTATAATAGGTTCATATTGGCTTTTACCTAACTTAGCAATTTGGCTACCAAGAAAAACCATGCCAAAATCAAATTAACGTTAGCAATAAATTTGAAGTAAAACACTGATTTTAAAATCGTTCTTTAAAATCCTAACTTACCTTCTTTTTTCTTTTCAATATATGTTCCCATTTTTTGTTATTGTTTAAGAAACTATTGATCGAAATTTAACTATTGGATGTAGAAAATATTAAAATAAATGTATTATAGATAATTTGCTAACTGAAGAAAGAAAAAAATTGCATTCTGATTTATTTCTAAATAGTTTATGAAATAAAATCCTGGTTAACTGAGGATTTGGGATAACATGTTAGTGTATAAAAGAAAAACAAATCTAAATTAAGAAAAGGAATTTTTTGCCTGTCTGTGTATCGGCCCCCAACTCCAGATTCGTTTGGATGGATTTTCGTTTAAAAATATAAAATCACGCAAACTAAACAGTATACTTTTCCGAAGGCATTAGGGCCCTAACATTTGGTTCGTTTGGTAATATTTTCGTTTAAAAATATAAAATCATTCACCACTAATTTTAGATATATTTAAGGTTATTATCACAGGCTCAGGCAACGACGGACGGTTCAGTTAGTTTATTAATATAAAAAAGTTTTTGTGTGGCCGTTGGCGATAGCCAGAAAAATCTGTCGCACATAGGAGTTTGGAAATTTGGATGAGGAAAGGCAACGACTGGTCCGGATGCACCATGCACTTGAGGGTCAGATATTTCATTTTTTTTTAATAAATAACCGAGATTAAATCATGATGAGCATTTTTTCAAATACGTAATTGATCATATTTAATCAAACACGAAAACAGCCATCAAATATCGCGACAGCGGTTGATGCGACCTTGAGAACCGAAAAAACAACCCCGTCAAAGGGAAATGGATGGCAACCCGATTACAGAAGACCGCCACTGGTCGTGATAATATCATTCAATCTTAATGTAATCTTGCAGTCTCTTAAATAGAACAAATTAGCGTGTTTTTAGAGCCTGCAGGAACTGGACGGAGGTTAGCGAGCATGTACTAGGCAGTAGGGCTGGGCGATATATCAATAAAACCGATAAAATCGATATAAAATGGAAATCGTGATAACGATATTAAAAAACCCTACAAAACGGTATATCATGAATATCATAATCGTGGTATAAACCGCAATTATTATGGTTCTTCATTAAACCGCAACATTAAGCAGCGTTTTTTCGGCTTCAAGTTCTCTAGATTCCCTCAGTCTAAACCGTGGTATTAAATACCGAATCGTCTGTTCCGATTATTATGATAGTAACGGAGTGACTTCTCTCAAGTCTAAACCGTAGTATTAAAAATACCGATCCCTGGGTTTCGGTATTCTTGATATTAACGGTGCGACTCCTCCTAGTCTAAATCGTGATATTAAATACCGACTCTTCGGGTTCGGTGTTCATGGTCTAATGGTATGTGATTTCGTTTCGGTGGGTGATAAATATCATAGATGCAGTTTTCGATGCGATCACTGATAGCAGATGATATATATATATATATATATATATATATATATATTTTTTTTTTTTTTTTTTTTTTTTTTTTTTACGGTATTGACGGTGTAAACTGAATCTCTGAGCGTATGCGTTGCATGCTACAGACACCATGACTTTCATTTCATTATGGTATTTATATTTCAGCGATGTTGATGAATATTTGCTCTTTGTTATTGAGCAATGTGTGAATCAGGGCGATAAAGAAATGAAATATAACATTTTATTCGCAACAGTGGATTTAATTAGACAAATGAAATAATAATTATATAGTCGGATCCCCATGGCCACTTCTCTAACTTTGGCCGAGACCCCTCATGTGGCATATCGTTGGAAAGGCCTGTGACCACTTATACATTTTATGCACCTCCTGTGACCCTCCACCCCCCTTCCACATGTGGGGGGGGGGTACTTTCCTAAATTTTGTCGACACCCGTCATATGACATATAGTTGGAAAGGCCTGTGGCCGCTTATTCATGTTATCCACATTCGGTATCCCTCTCCCCACTTCCCCTCCCGCGGGAGGGCCATTCTCTAAATTTTGCCGTCATCCCTCATGTGACATATCGTTGTAAAAGCTTGTGACCGCTTAATCATTTTATGCTCTTCCGGTGCTCCGCCAACCACTTTGCCCCTCAGGGGGGCACTTTCCTAAATTTTGTCCACACACGTCATGTGACATATCGTTGGAAAAGCCTGTGACCGCTTATTCCTGTTATGCACCTTCGGCGTCCCTCTCCCCATTTGGCCCCCTTCCGCGGGAGGGCCATTTTCTAATTTTTGCCGTTACTCCTCATGTAACACATCATTGCAAAGGCCTGTGACCGCTTAATCACTTTATGGCCTTCCGGTATTCCACCAACCACTTTGCCCCTCCCCTGGGGGGCTCTTTCCCAAATTTTGCAGACACCCGTCATGTGACATATCGTTGGAAAAGCCTGTGACCGCTTAATCATTTTATGCACTTCCGGTGCTCAGCCCACCACTTTTCCCCCCAGGGGGGCACATTCCTAAATTTTGTCGGCACCCGTCATGTGACATATCGTTGGAAAGACCTGTGACCACTTATTCATGTTATGCACCTTCGGTGTCCCTCTCCCCACAAGACCCCTCTCCGCGGGAGGACCTTTTTCTAAATTTTGCCGACACCCGTCATGTGACATATCGTTGGAAAAGCCTGTGACCACTTAATCATTTTATGCACTTCCAGTGCTCAGCCCACCACTTTGTCCCCCTGTGGGGGGGACCTTTCCTAAATTTATATATCGGAATATCATGATATAAAGATGCCAATTTATCATGATATTTAATTCTAGACATCGCCCAGCCCTACTAGGCAGAGCCCACTAGTTTTGTAAAAAATGATAAACCTCTCCCTACTTGCCCCCTCCCCCCGCGGGAGCGCCATTTTCTAAATTTTGCCGTTACCCCTCATGTGGCATATCATTGCGAAGGCCTGTGACTGCTTAATCACTTTATGGCCTTCCGGTATTCCGCCCACCACTTTGCCCCCCTATGGGGCTCTTTCCCAAATTTTGCCGACACCCGTCATGTGACATATCGTTGGAAAAGCCTGTGACCGCTTAATCATTTTATGCACTTCCAGTGCTCAGCCCACCACTTTGCCCTCCCAGGTGGGCACTTTACTAAAATTGCTGACACCCGTCATGTGAAATATCGTTGGAGCGGCCTGTGACCGCTTATTCATGTTATGCACCTTCGGTGTCCCTCTCCCCACTAGACCCCTCGCCGCGGGAGGACCTTTTTCTAAATTTTGCCGTCACACCTCATGTGACATATCGTTGCAAAGGCCTGTGACCCCTTAATCATTTTATGCACTTCCGATGCTCCGCCCACCACTTTGTCCCCCTGGGAGGGAACTTTCCTAAATTGATATATCGGAATATCATGATATAAAGATGCCGATTTATCATGATATTTAATTCTATACATCGCCCAGCCCTACTAGGCAGAGCCCACTAGTTTTGTAAAAAATGATATTCATTATTTATGGTGTAAAAGTCAGGTTACACTTATGCCTTCGAGACGAGCGACACGCATACGCTCTGTATAGAGTGCATAAAATCCCTAATTTGGCACCAGAATTTTTTAATAGAAAGCTTTGGGATATATTTTATCCCACCTACGATTAATTAATATTTTCACCAGAAAATTTTTATGAAATTTTACTTTTCTAACTTAGGTGGAAAAAAATCGTAACATTGCTTTTCCTTATTTCGAAATAAATTGTTTCTAAATTTCCGGTGGGAATTCAGCATTACACAAACGCGATTGCTTGCCCCTCAAGGAGTTAACAGCGAGCTGGAGAAAAGAGCGACAGAAAGCCAAAGGGGGAGGTACCTTCGTCAAATCCTGGAGCCTGGACGTATTGTTTATCCCACAGTAATTTCCAATCAGTCTTAATAACTCCTACTGTACACAAGAATTCGTGCGATCTGATTGGTCTATGCTATCACAGCTCTGTGATACAATTGGTCAACGTCGCCATGATGATTACTGCTATAGTCGCTAAAGCAAAAATTTAATAGGTAGATTGATTGACGGAAGTGTTTGTTTGTAAACATGCCCTTTCCTTATATCGAGTTGGTAGTTGAGTGCCAAACCCTATAGGATGTTCCTAAGTAGACAGAAATTTTGAGGGAGGATATAAGGAGCTTACTGGGACTTAAAACGAGCTATAGGTGCGCTAATCGTAGCCGTCGGTACAGGAAAAATGTTCCTTTAACTATTGGTAAAGGGCCATTGCAATCATTCTTTATTGTAAAACATTCTTTATTAAAAGTTTTAGATATTCAAATGTGGATAATTTTTATTTTTTTATATAAAACAGAACACAAATGTCACATAAAATCTTAAATTGTGCAAAAAAAAAAAAAAAAAAAAAAAAAAATAATAATAATAATAATAATAATAATTCTGAACAAATTACCAAAATAATGCAATGTGCTTACATGGTATTTTCCTGAAGCGAGAAGTTTCTTTTTTCTCCACTAGATGGCGTATTCGAGAGCTTGAATCGGCAACTCGATTTAAGAATAATCGAGCTTATGAAATGTATGCCCCGTGGATAAAATGTTTAACAATGTACAAAAAAAATTAGAAAAATTGTTTTTCGGACATATCGAATTGGAAATTATCTACCGTATCTTAAAAACTGTGAGATTTACGGAAACAAAGCCAATTACAAAAGTGAGGGTGTCCTTGATTTAGTATGAAATGACGTCTTGTGAATAAAAATAACTTTCTTTGAAACCCTGAAATGTAAGTTCCTTGATATCCGATTGCTGGTTTAAATATGCACTAATAGCGTGCAAAAAGTGTCATTATAAAGCGCACAGATGCACTTTTACAAATAACGAGTTGGAACCCGTCGAAATTCGACGAACTAAAATGTTTAGAAAGAAACTGTTAGATCAAATTTATAATAAACCTAGAAAAATAATTACAATAAAAAATTTATCTTACATTGGTTGTCTAACTCTTAAAACAAATAATATTTTTAACCTAAGATTACCAAAATGTTATTTCCACAAACTTCAACTGCTTAAATTATTGAAAAATTAAACTGTATTGGAATGCGTAATCAAGATGAATAATTATGATGAAATTCTTGATTGAGATTCTTACGTTTGTTTTTACGGGGTGGAAAATTAGTAAAAAGGATTTTGCTTTGTCACATCATAAAATTTTCCCCCATAAAATCTAAACTGTACGTTATTTTCACATTCTCAAAATTTACATACGCATCACTCGAGTTCACAATTTAAAAGTATTTTAACGCGCAATAGATTATTAATGAATTTATTTCCAAACTTAAAGTCACATTTGTCCGATACAACTTTGTATGTGAACATTCTCACAAACTTTATGTTCTAATCTCAGTACCCGCTAATAAAAAATTCAGAAATTTGTCTTTAGTTGTCATAGTATTGGCCACTTAGTATTGGTCAAATATTTAGTTTTATCAAAGAAAAAGATCGTTTTGTTTTAAATATGACATCATTTTTACTCACAATCATTTGGCCTAGCGTCTCAAACTCATTATCAGCGTAATGTAAAAATATTGAAATGTAACTTATTTATAAAGAAGAATGCGTTTTTTTTTTTTTTTTTTTTTTCATGGCTGACGTCATTTTCTGTTCAAAAATTATAAAAAAAAAGTTACTTTTATTTGTAATGTGAAAATGGCATCAATAAGGATATAATCAATAAAAATAAATAAACCATGGTTATTTTCCCTTTACTTTTAATAGAAATGGTGTACTTCAATTGCCACAATTACAAAATTGGTACTAAAAACTATAAAAAAATTAATATCTCAAAGATGAATTGAGATAGAGCTTTCAAACAAATTGCATTTAAAAGTACATTTTCCCCCTATATTACGGTGTAAAAATTGAAACTGTGCGATGTTTAGAAGTTTAAAAATTTGCAGTAGCGAAAATTGCAAAACCGAAATTTCATTTCAAATTTCAGAGTGTTGCCATTCGCAGAATGACGTATGCGTTACGCACAGATATGTTTGTCCTTTATAATATAGATATAACACCTGAAAGTAAGATACAATTTATTTTATTATGAAAACAATGCTCAATATGTCCACCGTCGGTAGCAATACACGTGCGTGCTGCTGCTGGCAAACAGATTGAGCGTAGTAATTGTACGATAGCCTAAGTAAACTTAAGGGTAATCTACTCATTAAAATAAGAATAAACTACAAAATTTCAATAGCAACTCCTAAATGTATGGCAACATTTAGATTCTAAATTAAATTTTAGTTTCAGTTACCAAATTACAAAACATTTGATTAAGAAGTTGTAAACATATAAATAATTAAAAACTTATAAAAAAGTTAGTAAACATATAAATAACTAATGCAATTCTTACCTATCATGGGAGCCATGAGCAAAATCAAAAGACCTCCATAAAAATTTAGACATCCCATTGCAACTGATTCTGAATTCTTATCCATATACGTGTTGACCAAAATAGGAAACATTATGGCTGTTCCACCTTGTATTCCTCCATACAGGGACATGAGTACCATCATATAGTTATAGCTGTCATTGAGAGGTATAGACGCAGAAAGTATCCCCATAATTAGCATAGTACTTCCTGCATAATTTTTTATTTTCATTAATTTTCTGTCGATCACTTGGCCAAAAGTTAATCGTCCTATAAGGTCCGCCACTGAAAAACCAATAATTAAATATTTCCCTTGATCAGCCGGAATTCCTTGATCCCCGGCATAATCTATAATAATAGTTACAATAGCTACAAAAAGGAAAGCATATACTGCCATTGATATGCTTATCAAAATAAACATTGGCTTAATATTAGTTCGAATCAAAATCTTCAGTGTGCTTGGTTTATCTTCAATTTTGACCTCTGATTTATCGGGAAATGATTTGAAGTAATCATCTAATATACTTTTATCGACTGAAATAACTCGATCTTGTCGGGTGCAATTATCAGAATCGTGATCTTTGTGTTCCACAATAGATTTCAATTCACATTCTGATTCCAGCTCACATTCTGCTTCTGTTTCTTGGTTAATGTTCGCAACAAATCCGTCTTGAGCTACTTGACTTGCAAAACTCGCTGTTCTCATTTTGTTTACAATTTCATGAGCCACTTGACTTGCGAAACTCGTCGTTCTTTTCCTCAAAGTTCCAGTTGCGTCACCACAAGGATATTCCGTTTCTAAATCTGTACTCTTCTTCCCAACTTCTAAAGTTTCTACATTCTCGCTACAACCTTTAAGAATCTTTTCTTTTTCGAAAAGTGGTGGCAGGGATTCCGTTTTTCCTTGTAAATTGCTATAAGGTTTTTTCTCCAGCCGAAGAGATCTGTTTGCAGTGCAGTGTGCTTCTCTTTTGTTAAGTAATTCTGATGCTGATCTACTTGTTCTCATTTCAGTTGGCGTATAAAAATCATGAATATATAAAACATTTTCATCTATGTGTTCATTTGAATTGCACGAAAGGGTGTCAGTTTCTGCGCGACTTTCAGATAATTCTATGCCATATTTATTTGTATTCACAGAATTTTCAGAAATGCCCAGTGTAAATTTTGTTGTAATTTTAGTATCATTTTCTCTATTTAGAGCATTCAAATCAATTTCAGAGGAATTAAACGCTTCATTGTATTGTCCTTTTAAGTCACGTGAAAATGCTAAATTCTTTTTGCATTCTTTAATACATTTGTGAGTTTCAAAGCGATTCAATTGTCTTCTGTCACCGACTTCATTTTCATTAACTGTACACAAAAAATCACCAGACTGGTCATAGGCTTTGAGAACTTTATTTTTCTCAAACGAAAGGATGTTCGTATCCTTTTCCATAGAGGAGTGTTTCTGGGACTTTATTGTTTTTGTTGTTTGATTTGAGGGATTGTGTTCATCTTTGATCCATGGAGGCTTTCGTAGTAATAGAGCCATGGGAATAACATTGAGGACGACTCCTCCAATTATAAGGAAAGACCCTCTGACATCGTAAGTTGCAAACAAATGTTCGATAAAAATGGGAAATGCAAAACTTCCAAAACAATCTCCTGAATATCCGAGTCCTAAAGCCGTGGCTCTGAACTTGTCGAAATATTGATTTACAACTATCATATGAAGAACTGTCGAAAGACCAAATCCAAGGCCTAAAAAGTAAAACATACGCAGATAAAAATTACAACAATTTATAATACAAGAAATTATAATAATAATGTAAAAAAGGACAAATATTTCTAAGTCTACTAAATCTATACTAATATTACAAAGAATTAAAATTTTCGTGTGTGTTTGTTTGTTTATTTGTAAGGGGTAAACAACCAAACCGATTTCAAAAGTAATGGTGGCAAAATGACGATGATAATCCCTGTTCCAACATAGGCTATATTTTATGTTTGTGTCACTACTCCAAAGGGGTTGCACGAGCAAAAAACCTTCTAAAGGTTGTGTTACTGAAGGACCTAGAAACATGAAATTTGGCATGGTAGTTACATTTAAGATATACTGGACTATGCTGAAAAGTGTTAAAAAAAGAGACGGGAAGATACCATTTTTAGATAATTGTAAGTTTTATACTGGACATCATTAAAACGAGCCCTTTTGGAAAGAAGAAAAGAATTATTAATATTGGAACAACCGTTCAAAAGTTATCCGTAGACAAACATAAACAAAAATTAATATACAAACGAATTGTACTACATCATTTGATTGAAATCTGTTAAAAGGACAAAAAATATGTTTCCAAAGATTTGTGGAATATGTGAACTTTTGCAAACTAAACTAAATGATGGCAAGCTAACTTAAATGATACTTCAATTTAAATTGGTTGCATAACGCTTTGATTAATCATGTTAATTGATTTAATTTTAAAATATTAGATAAAAGAAAACAATTTTACCATGAATAACACCCCAAAACATGGTGATCCAAAACACGTTGGGAGCAAAATAGCAAAATATACTGCCCAAACCTGCAACAAGTCCACCAATTGCTGTCACTCCTCTAATACCATACTTTAGGCCTAAAAGTCCAACTAAAGGTCCTGTAAATATGAAAGATAAGGATATTAAATATTCATGAATACTAAAACGTTTACAGTGTGTTTAAAAAGAAAGAGGAGCTATAAAAATGTATTTCATACAAACTATATAAGATAGGAACACTTTCTGCACATCGCTGATTATGGAAAAGTACAAAACTCTGATACATGGCCCTCTTAGATTGCTTTAACTCAACTCGAGAAACCTGGCAAACACCAAAAATGATAGTTCGTTTCTTGTCACACAAGAGTTATTTGAGCCAATGTTATTGAATTCATCGCTTCCATGCTTCGATTTATTAAAATCTTGAAGATTATGAGCAAAGATGGAAGATACACTCATTCTTTAATGCACCACATAAATAAAAATGGCATGGACTTGGGTAATCTGCTTCTTAATTTTAAAACACACTGCATTTCAAAATACTTGTATACACGAACTATTAGTTAGACACAATATACTTTCATTTATAGTTAGACCGTGCGTATTTCACATGCTTGCTCTGTTATATGTTTATTGTGTTAAATGTGTATCTTTTATATGAATTGGCCGGGACGGCAACCTATGGCATGCTGCAGGTAAGTTTTGGCACGGCTTAGATTCAGGTTCTAGATCAAAATATAGTAGAATTTAACAAAATGCTTTAAGTAATCTAGATGTTGTCTCTGTTTATCTGAATTCGATTAGTTCAGTTTGTTGTCATTTTCATACAGATTAAAGAACTGAAATATAACTTAATGTACCCCTATCTAGCTCAATATTGGTTCACAAAATTTTAAGAAAATTAGGAGATTGTCGCAAAAGAAAGATTAAAAGGCAATTTAAGCAAAAATTATGCCTATGGTAAAATTATAACAACTTGGAATTCAATTCCAGAAACTAAAAACTATGGATTCTGACGCTTGCTATTTTGACTTTTAACCATTTGGAAAAATGGTTATTGTTCTCGGTCAGGGTAGGAAATCAAAAACATATCTGAAGCGTTTTATTAGTTGAATCCCGCATTTTATTCGTTTTCTGATGGACCTATACGGTAATCTGTATTTTCCCTTTACTTTCAACAGAGATGGATACTTCTGCTGCCACTATGAACTCAGAAACAAATTGAAATACAGCTTTCAAACAAATTGCATTTAAAAGTACATTTTTTCTCTATACGACGGTGTAAAAAATAATATTGTGGGATGTTTAGAAGTTTAAGAATGAAATTTCATTTAAAATTGGTCCAGGAATATTAATGTTTAATCCAAGCGTACGTAATGAATGACCAGCTCCGTAGAAGTTTTAAAATTTACAGTACCGAAAAATGTAATCCATGGCGTACGTAATGTATGATCAACTCCGTGCGATTTTTTATGTCTTAAATTTTAGTCTTTGAAAAAAATCATTTTTCAAATTATCGTTGTAATTTGTTAAATTGCATATATATATATATATTTTTTTTTTTTTTGGGGGGGGGGGGACTGTTTTCGGAAATTAATAATATGAAAATATCAAGTAAAAGCATCTTTTTAAATGAGTCCAATTCAGCTTGCATTTTCTTAAAAATAACAAAGCAGGAAACTGAAATAAATTATTTGGCATCTAAGTTGAGACAACAGAAATAATATTTTAAAATAAATTTCTAAAGTATAATATCAGATATTAAAAAGAAATTTTTTAATGCTAAAAACAAAATTTTCAGTAATTTTGATTTATTATCATTTGATCCATTAAAACTTTTTATTGTTGGCACGTCATGATCACGCAACATATATTTTTGGGGAAATTTGGCACATGGATGTGAAAAGGTTCCCGTCCCTGCACTAGGGGATAAACCTGGGCTTCCTGGGTTGCAGGATATAGATGAAAAGCATCATATATCTACCCTATATATATAAAATCCTAAAGAAACGAATTTATTAAACGATTCTTTGAAACGGCTGATTAAACAACTGATTATGTTTCACGGCAATTTCTTCTAAAATATGGAATACTTTGCGATGAAATTACCACCAAAAATCCGTATTGATCCACAGATCTCAAAACTGGTATTAGAATTTTTAAATTCGAATTATTTTTCGAAATATTAATTTTTTTTCTAATTTTAAATACATTTTTCTAATGATGGCAACTCAAATTTTAATCATAACAGATATTTTTTTCATATTTCAGAAACGTTATTATTTTAAACTAGTTTGGCGACCAGTTTGGCCAGTTTGTAAGAAATGTATCATGCTACTTTTATTCATAATTCAATTTACTTGAACAATCTTTCGCCAAATCGAAAGATTCTGATAGAGAAATCAATTCTGACGGTATTTTTATGTTATCGAGACGCAGGGGATAAATCGCCACACATTTTTCCCGTCGCATTTTTTTATATTTCATTAATTTCATTCAAAATATAATCCTTTCATTCATTTTTTTTAAATACAAAACTTTCATTTAAAACTGATGCAGTTAAAATTGATAGTTTTCACTTCCTTCTTTTTTTTAAAACAAAACAAAAAGAAAAATATTAGGCACAGATGTCATATATCCACCGGGGTACCTAATTGGCGCCAAAATGGCATTATTTTGATTGACATGGTAACCCGGCTATCGTTGTTTATTTAATAATAAATGTTTATTTACTTTTATTTCTTTTTTTAAATTATATAAATTATTTTGTTCTATAGTTATTAATTATTTTTTTGTTATTTCCTTTTGAAAATAATAGAAAATAATTAAAAAATAAGGTACTACTTAGTTATTCCGTCGACCAATTTCGCCAAATTATATAAATCGCCAAACCACTCGCCAAATTATACAAATTGACATAATTTTTATTTTAAGTAACGAAAGAACAAATAAATTAGTATAACATTAATAAATATACAAATAAAACGTCGAAATAAAAATCACATGATAACGTAAACACGTGTAACTTGCTTAAAGTCAAGTGAATGTGACATTTACGATCAACCATTATTGGCAATTAATCTTATAGATTTGAGATAGATTTTTGGTCGACGGAATAACTAAGTAATACTAAAATGCATTATGTAACTGGTATTCGAAAATGAGGTTTTCGCCAAATTTTCGTTTAAAAAAAAAAATCACGCCAAACCTGTGGTGCATATATGACATCGGGCCAAATATTAAATAATGCAACAAACCATGACATTTAATTTCAACTTCAAAGCAATGTTTTAATTTACCACTCGAAAAAAAATGCTAACTGGCGAGTTGAAAAAAAGCTATTGGAGAGATTTGCACCCGGCTAGCCTAACAGTACCAAGAATTCTTTGCGACCATAGCAATTTTTATGTAGTTTTATTCGAAAAAAAATTTTGATTTTTTAATCAAAATGGCAAACTTTCGGCACAGATGTCACATACGTCCCCATATTGGCGCGATTTTTTTCTGACGCCAATTTCATATACGCAACGGGTACTTAACTGGCGCCAAAGTATCGTTATTTTGTTTATTATTGTAAGCCGGATGTTGTTGTTTATACTGTTGATGCGTTCCCCAAAATTGCGTCGGAAAAAAATCGCGCTAAATGGGGCGTATATGGCATTTGTGCCAAACTTTCATATGAAAGGCGAAGGGATCAGACCGTATTTGTTTATGGCAGTTGATGACTTGAACTATTATAATATAGATGAAATGATGGTGATAGAATAATATTTGGCGACTTATCACCTGTGCCTGGCTAACATTAAAGTACCAAAATGGCACCTAGAGTATAAAAAGCGAAGTGGTCCTTCCGGAACTGTTGATGATAGTCACATGACTTAAGCTATTGTTATAGAGATTGTTTTAAAATACCGGGAGACAAAGACTCTGTATACTTAATTCATTTTATTTTAGATTATTTTCAAATGTTTAACTGATCCTCTTTAATCAAAAACAAAAACAACCATTGGATGTCTTAATGGCAACTGATTCGCCCTTAAATTTTTGCAATCAAAAGGAATTGAATGGAAACCCGTTTACAGGGAAATCTGCACAGCTTTTTTTCAGTATAATTCAATCTTCTCTAATATTTTTAAAACCCATCAGATTAGCGTGTTTTTAGATTCTGCGGTGTCTGAACGGGGTTTGCGAGCGTAGCTTGCAGGGGGCAAAGTTCCCTAGTATTATTTATAATGTTAACATCTTTTTTCTCTTCTCATACTCAAGGCACAGCGATGAATAAGGTATTTTTCGAAAGATTCTGCAAGCGGCTTTTGATATAGATACCTCGTTAAAACGCGTTGTTTGATTTAAAAAAAAAAAAATCCACTTAATGAAAAAACGTATAAACAAATAATCTCGAAGATTGCGGTGAGAAAGCTTCGTACGGATCTACTGCCTTTAGTAACTGATAACTCCAGTAGATTTTTTTACATTTAATATATATATATATAGATATTTTTTTTTTTTGAATGTCCATTAACAATACGAAAAATCATATTTATATGAAAAACAGCAGCAATGCGCTCAAATAAAGTTTGAAATGTTGTAAAAGCGACATTTTCATATTGATATCGCGCCAATATTTAACAGCCGAAGATCGCTATTTACAATCAGCCTTTTTGATTAGTTTTATTTCAGTAGTTTAAGCGCGAAATTCGATAACATCTCTTAAATTTCTGTTTTTATATGCTTTACGGTTTTACTTATTGATAAATAGATATTTTAATTTCCTTATAGAATATAAACTGGAAACAAATGATGAGGTGTTCATATTAATTTAAGTATAAGCGTATTTATCTTTCGCAATCGTCTGCACGCGATTGAGATAGATTTGATTAAAAAAAATCATGCTTAATAAATATTTTAAAAATAATAAAAATTGAGTAAATAGCAATACAGTTTTCAAACAAGTTGCGATATAGTAGTTTTCAAATAAATGGCATTTAAAGTACATTTTTTTCCCAACTCGATGTAGTAAGAATTGAAAATGTGCGATGTTTAAAAGTTTAAAAAAATTAAAAAATTGCAGTAAAAGCTTAATTTGATCGTCTGCTGTTGCCATTCGCAAAATGACGTCAGAATTACACACAGACGCGTTTGTTCTTTATAATATAGGTAGATAATACTTAAATGCATAAATCCTCCTCCTAATCTGCATTCATTTTATTTCATACAAACTGTGTAAAATGGAAACACTTTCTGCACATCGCTGGATAGAAGAAAGAACTTTGATCAATGACGAATGCACCAATGAATATTTTTATACATAAAGATATTTATGGCGAGGCCATATATTTGTGTATTCAAAATTAATCCTTTTCTAAATTTATTTTCCTTTCTTCTGTTATAAGCTATCATTCAAAAATTATTTCTCTTTTTTTATAATTTAAGTACAATCATTATCCCCACATAAACATTCTTTATTGATATTTTTATTGCATAAATGCCGTTTCTTAAGAATCTGTTTACGTAATCTAAAGATTATAAATTTAATTTAAGCTTTCTGGCGCCTCATATAATCATTAAAAGACCCATAAATTCAGGGGCGTAGTTACCGTGGAGCAGTTGGAGCAAACTGCTCCAGGCGCACGAATCCGAAGGGCGCAAAATTAGAAAGAGCTAAATAAAAATTTGTAAAAGTATTTGCATATTTTTTTCATTATTAATCAGGTATTATAGATGAATCTTGTTACAATCAACATATTCCTATGTCATTTTACCTTGTGTACCTCAACATTTAGATTTTAAACATGTTTTATAAACAGTTTAAAAAAATTAATTGTATTCGCGAAGTTTTAATTTTAATTCATAGCATATTGCAGCCTCAAGTAACTTCTCCAACACCGCTTTAGCGAGACAATTTTTTTTTCTGTAAAGGACAGTTAAAAATTTTTAAATCTTGAAATAATCAAAACTTATTTGCAGGGCTCTCGTGGGTCACTTTGTTGGCTACTACTATTTCCAAACAATAATCTCCTTGGTACGTTTTGTTGAAAATGTCAAAAATATATCATGATGATTACTGTACGAAAATAATAGTAACCAAAGAAGTCACCGCTGAGAAACCTATATTTACGATGTAACAGAAATGCCTTAGCTATTTAGTTATTTTTCGATTAAAAGAATAGTTTCATAAATTGAAGAAAATTGACAGTTTTAACAAGCAAAAAACAGAGAACGGAAGTTTTTGTGTTTTGTGGAAACTAAACATGCATCAATATAGATTGCAAAACAATAAGAAGAGTCGGATTTAAGCATATTCCACATCAATCCATGGCGACAAAATTTAGAGGAAGGAGGGGAGGGGCGAGGGGATTAAATTTTGTCCGTATCAGTTTTGAAATATTGAGAACATGGCAAGTCTCAAACACAGAATCGATAAGCATTTTCCTTCAAAAAGATAGAAAAAGTTAAATATCAAATTTAGTGTTCCTTAGGAGCTGATTATCACCTATTCACATTTGCACCACTTTCTTCGATAGGTATTTTCCCCCATTAAACCATATTTAGTCGCAGAATTTTTGGATTAAATAAAGCAAAACATATTTTTCGAAAATAGTAATGTGAGTTAGCTTAGGCTGTAATCAGGCTCCCCCTCCCCACACACACACACACCAACACCATCCGATATCACATGTTAGTAGTTAATGAATTTTTGAATTATACAAAAAAAATATCAATCTCTAGTTACTCCACTCTACTTTCTGTTTACAAAAAAAAAAAAAAAAATGTGTGTTGTGTTCAGTACGGTATAACAATTAGGGTTAAATTGCACTGGAGCCCAGCTCCAGTACTCCTCTGTATTTAGTAAATATTTAAATATTGGTCGGAATTCACCGGAGCTCATAAATACAGGGCTCCGGAGCCCAGTGCAATAGCGTTTCTGAAAAACTGAAGCCTAAATTACCCTTTCCTTTTCTTCCCATCTCCAAGTTTTTGCATTCTTTTTTATCAAAACACTTATGCGTGACATAATGTGCCGCACACATAGAAGATTTAGATAAAATAACGGACTCAATTTTTATATCAGCTTTTGGGATTGGACTGACTCGAGCTCAATCTATCTTATATTCAAAATTTTATATATTCATGTATAAAAGAAAAATTTCCTCCTTCAAAATTACGTATTATATTCTATTTCAAATCATTTTAATTCTATTTTGATCAGAATGAAAGGAAAACAGAAATCGTGTTTTTCTAGTCTAGTGATAGTAGCAAATTTATGTTGGCAACGCATTGATACGGCGCCAATCAAGAGACTGAACAATGAATTTGCTTTCACTACGATTTTCTTTTGTGACAGTAGGACAATTTTTTAATTGGTTTGTTTTTTATTTATTATTTAAATATCTAACCTGAAAGGAATATTTTCTGTTTTTAGCCAACTAGCATCAGCTTGAGGTGTTGTTTGTTTGAGGTTTTTTTGTCTTCTATTGCGTACGAGTATAAAAATCATGTTAGAGATTTTTCTATTTATTTTGTACCATGAACGCTGGTATTGCTAAGCTCTGTTCTACACATTTACGAAGTCACTTTCATTTGTAAATAGATATAATTGCCATGTATTGTTATTCTGATAGAAAGCAATCGAGCAGTGTTTCCGTTTTTTCTATCAAAGCATCGAATCTTTCTAATAATGGTGTCAAATTTTTAATTTAATCTGATTTTCAGAGACTCATCACAAAAGATTGTTATGCGGAAGTAATCGATTATAGTTTAAGATATGCACCTTTTATAGGAAATTGAAAAACATTGTTCCATTCTTCAGCATATAAATATTAATTTCTGTAAATTTCATTCATTTTTTCATAAAAATGCATAGCTGCGAGCTATCCGTTTTTTGTGTTAACACTATTTCCGAATCATAATCCTCACATATAATCGAACAAAAAATCGCAAAAAACATTATAATTAGGCAAAGATTACTATTCGGAAAGAGTGATAACTAAAAAGTGGAATAGTTGACAGCTAAGTATATGCTGATAGGTATAGTTAAAATTTTTATTTTGCTAAAGAAAAAAAATGCTTTAAATTTTGCGAATAATGTACAAAATATAAGTATGCAGATTTGAGAGGCAGGGGGCAGGAGGAGGAACGGTACAGATGTTAGTACCGGTACCGCAGAATATTAGGGCTCCGGAAATTTTTTTGTTAGAAATTAAGCCCTGATAACAATGAATAAAAACTTAGATCCTAAGTTTTATACAAAGGTGAAATATTTCCACTAGTGTTTTAATGAAAACGTGCACTTTCATTGATAAAGTGTAAATATTTTTTTAATGACATAATTTTCCACAAATTTTTATTCCAGTTCCGAAATTGAAAACATCCCCAGAAAGAAAAACTGGAAATGGTAATGGATGTTATTGGTTTCTACTAGCAAGGTAGTAAAATGAGTTTCTAAAATGTTGCGCCCTCCAAAAATCCAAGGTTTGCGTGTTTGACAACGACAGAATCAGACCGACCCTGCGTGCAGTAGTAGCAGCTCTTCAGAGGTTCACAATCACTTTTCTACCAGAATATTAGTATATAAAATTTGATCTGTTTTAATCGTGGGATTTTCTACGATTAAATAAGGATTTATTATTTTATGAAATTACTGGTAGTAAAGTGATTGTGAACTCTTTGTCGATCCGCCACTGTCTGCATGGTGAAACATAGTTGTATAGTTGTATAGATATAAGATGAACGAGAACAATAAAAATAATTTATATGTAAGAGAAAATGTTCATCAGTTATCAATCAAAGAATGGTTGAAGAATAGTTTAGATACCAAACACGTCGGCCAATTTCTTCGAAAATTAATGCAATTCTTGTGACAGATTTAATAACATACCTGCCAACATCATTAAAAAACATACGAAATCGTGCTATGGGAATCTGGAAACGTGAGGAAATTTTAACATACGCGCATACATACACACATACATATTGAATCATTGTAAAAATTGTGAGAACGGAGTGAGAGTATTCGAAATTGTTAAAATATATTATTTCCATTATTTTCATTTATTTTTATTGTGATTACAATGCCTTCCTATTTCCTTCCTTACACTGTATGTGTTTGGAAAGTAAAAACTGGAATTTTAAGTAATATATAAAGGTGTTAAACAGGTGTTAAACAGGTTTCTCGATGCTGATCGCCACTGCGCCAAACTGTTTCACTTGGCGAGAAAATTAAGGAATGAAATCCCCCAATTACAAGAGGTGTTTATTTTTCCTTCGGCAACACTCTCAATGATGTTATTGTGCGATTAAACCTTTTCTGTGTAACTCCTTACTTGTGCTTTGATATTCTTAGTGTTTCAGGACGAATCTATTGAAACCATTCTTTGAATTTGACTAGATTTTCTTTAGCGATTAGCCAAATTGCTCAGATTAGTCATTTGCTCAGATTAGCAGGTGAGAACCTCGGTGTCAACTTTTATATCTGTCCATTGGCTAATTTTTTAAACCATTAGCTTTAGAAATAATTCCAATAGTAAACAAGTTTCTATGTTATTCTTCATCCTCTTAAAAGTAGTTTCTGTCAAAATGGTTATTTTTTAAATGGTCCCTGGGTTCTATACGTTATATTTAGAAAATAAAAATTTCTTTACAATCAAAACGTACCGAGTTATGATACTTTGAATTTTATGGAATTTTAGTATTTTCTGGCACTCAAAACAGAAAAATGTATTTCCTCCTTACGCGAAAAGTAAAAAAAAAATCTTAACAATAGTGTTTTTTCATTAGTAATCTACAATGCTTCGAAACCCTTGAAAAGAAAAACAGATAGTAAGGGCGGCAGATTGTACTGGCCCATTGGCGCATTTACAACAAAAATCAAGTCCAATTCACAGAAAATATTGGTAGGAAGATACTTCGCACTTAAAGAATTATATTCCCTTATTCATTTTTTTATATTTAATACGTTAAAACACTTTGACTTTCAAATAAAAGTAAGGTTTTAAATCGAATTAAGAATAGAATATAAATTTTAAACTTCAAGCGAAAACTGCGCTGAACTTCGAGTAACAATGACAAGAGGGCGCACAAACTTTATTTGCTCCAGGGCGTTGAATGTCTAGCTACGCCACTGCATAAATTGCATTTGCCTGCAAATAGATATTTGTCATTAATTATCCTCGCCATTATACTTTTGTAAGCAATGAAAGGTTTGCCTTTTTATATCACTTTTTTGATAGCCAAATATGGTTTATTTACTTGACATTTATCTCATTCAAATTTTAATATCGTTCCTAGTCTAACCCATTATTTGTGATTGGCGTATTGCCTTAACACACATGTATTCTTGGTGTATTAAATTACGCAGATTAAGACTTCGCCTCATCGTAAGTCATCGTAGTGTCATCGTAAGAGGACCTCCAAAGTTTTGCTGTGTATGTGGGGGGGGGGGGGGCACTAAAAGCATTCTGTGTCGTGTAATAAAATAATTTATCCATGGAAACCTAGTTTCTGAATTATTGCTTGATGGTATACACAGGAACCGAATTTATGAAAGACTGGGGTTTCAATGGATTACAGCGTATTGTACTTACCAAAACCATGCAAAACGATCACGATCCCCCTAAACTCTATCATAATATTCTTCGGTGAAGTTCCGTCAATACAAAAAGCCATGAATTTTATAGGACATGCAGGACAAAATCAATCAATAATTTTAAAAAAATCATCTGCAGTGATTTTGGATATCTGTACCCATTTAGAAGTTAAATCTGCTCTAAGTTAGTGAAGATTCTGATAAAAGAAAAGGTTAGCAGAGGAGAGATAAATAAACATTTCCCCAGTGATTGGAAAAATTAAGTCAGATGATTTCAAGACTCATTCCACAAGAGTGGTTTTAAAATTTCGAGTTAATTCTAGTTGTTTTAAAACATAAACAGATTGATTGAGTTTGCAGAATGTGAACAGTTGTATATCATGAATTCATTTTTCAAGAAAAAGCCACAAAGGAAATGGACATGGCGTTGTGCAAATGGCTCAACAAGTGAAATTGACTACATCTTAACAAACAAAAAGCATCTTATTCAGGATTGCAGCGTTCTCAATAACTTCAATACAGGAAGTGATCACAGGTTGGTTAGATGCAAACTGCTGTTAAATACTAAAGTGGAAAGAATGAAGCTTTTGTAACACTCAAAGAAATCAATCGATATAAATAATCTCCAGAAACATAAAGAAGAATTCCATTTGGAACTTAAAAACCGTTTCCAAGTACTTCAATCAACTTTAGAAGAAGAGCAAGATGTTACAGTAGTGAACAAGAAACTAACCAATACTCTACAAGATATTGCAAATAAGATAGCCGGCGATGCACAAGTAAAGCAGACAAAGAAAATAACAGAAGAAACAAGAAGATTGATGAAGAAACGCAGAGAATTTAAAATAAAGAAAAACGATCCTAAATCAAGAGTTGAATATGCTGAATTATGTAAAACGGTAAGAAAATGTGTTACAGAAGATATTAGAAAATTTAACTCTGATCTTGTCAAGAAAATTCTAGATGATAACAAAAGTTTAAAATCACCTAGGCGCAAACTTTGTGTTGGAAGAAAAGGTATTTTTGCACTAAAGAGGGCAGATGGAACAATCACCAAAATCAATAAAGAAATAGTACACATTGTCGAAAAATTCTATAACGATTTATATAAATGTGAAGACCAAAGAGAAATCAACCTATATGATCCACGAGAAAACTTAACAGAAACCGAAGCCATAATCCCAGTGATGACAGTCGAAGTTTTACAAGCCATTAAATTTATGAAAAAAGGTAAATGCCCAGGAGAAGATGGAATTACAATCGACCTTATCAAAGAAGCAGGAGAAGAATTTGCAAAAATGCTATCCTTACTGTTTTCCAAATGTCTCAAGAAGTCAGATGTACCAAAAGATTGGAATAATGCTGTGATGGTGCTACTTTACAAGAAAGGAGAGAAGGAAAACATTAAAAACTACCGTCCGATCAGCTTACTATCAGTGATTTATAAAATTTTCTCCAAAGTTTTAACGACAAGACTTGAATCAGCTCTGGACTCAGCTCAACCTAGAGAACAAGCAGGATTCCGAAGTGGATTCGGCATAATGGATCATATCCAAACGTTAAGGGAACTCATTGAAAAACATAAGGAATATAATTTACCTCTTTGCCTTGCCTTTATTGATTATGAAAAAGCATTTGATTCAATCTACACATCAGCAGTAGTAGAATCTCTGGAGGACATTGGTATAGACAAACCTTGCATCAATATTATAAAGAAGATTTACAAGAAAGCAACAGCAACCATCCGCTTGGACAAAGGAAAAGCAAAGATCAAGCTTGGAAGAGGGGTAAGACAAGGAGACACCATTTCGCCTAAGCTTTTTACGGCTGTCTTAGAAAATATTTTAAAGAAGCTGGATTGGGAAAACAAAGGGATTAGAATAAATGGGGAATATTTAAGTCATCTCCGATTCGCTGACGACATTGTAATTTTCAGTAACAGTCCTGAAGAATTGGAAAATATGCTAAAATAGTTGGCAGAAGCTAGCATTAATGTGGGATTAAAAATAAAATTGGAAAAGACTAAGGTGATGTTCAATTCAGTTGCATCAAAAAAGAAAATTGTCTACAACAACACTGAAATTAAAGAAGTGCAAAGTTATGTGTACCTTGGGCAGGAAATATCATCAGATAATAGTATCATGAATGAAATCAATAGAAGAATAAGAAATGGATGGAGTGCTTTTGGGAAGAACAATATTATTCTGAAGAGTAGCATGCCCCTTTGTTTGAAAAGAAAGGTATTTAACCAATGTGTTTTGCCTGTGCTAACTTATGGAGCAGAAACATGGACGCTAACAAAACGGATGGTACAAAGATTACAAACAACACAGAGAAGTATGGAAAGATGTATGCTAGGTATAACTAGAAGAGACAGAAAAAGAATAACCTGGATAAGAAGTCAGACGAAAGTTTTTGACATCATTGAAAGAATTAAACGGCTAAAATGGAAATGGGCTGGGCACATTGCAAGAAGACAAGACAATAGATGGAGCACAAACACCCTACAGTGGTATCCCAGATATGTAAAACGGCCAAGAAGACGACCTCAAGTAAGATGGAGTGATGAAATCAGAAAAGTAGCCGGTGTAAATTGGATGACTAAAGCACTAGACAGAAAACATTGGAAAAATCTGGGGGAGACCTACATCCAGCAGTGGATTGAAAACGGTTGATGATGATGATGATATATATATTTAACAGTAGAAAATTTACACTTGTGTGAGCATACATAATCTCATGTGCATACTTTCAATAAAACTTGTACATTGTCATTGCAACTTTCACTGCTGATTGAGTTTTAACTTAGAATCTGGGAAAATGCTATAATTTTAAATCTGTTATTGAACAACTGTAATTTTATGTGATTTTTTTCCTCCTTCATTTAAATTTCATTTTAATGTATTAAGAATCAAAACTGTCTTGAGGCGGCTATACAATCTATGAAAAGTAATCTAAACATGCATTTAAAATATTCTGTCTTTTGAGTTTTTTCAATTTTGTTACCGATAAAAGAACTCCTTGAAAAGAAATTTTATTTATTCACAATTTGAAAAAAAGAAAAATGGACTTGTTATTTAAGAAATAATAAAGAAGCCTTAGTTTCTCAAAGTGTTTTGCAATCCTTTAAAAATCCGTTTAAAAGAAAATTGAATTGTTATTGATGTGGTATAATGAGAAAAATGCTGTCTGATTCTGAAGTCTTTGCACGGTCATTTTTAGTAATATAAAGAAGCCGTGATATATCCCTTGTGTATTCTCGTTTTCTGTTTGAAGTCTTTTTCCGGAATTACTGGGAAAAAGAAAATGTGTCTCTGCTACAGTAGTTGTACAATGATATTTTAAAGAATAAGAATTGTGACTTTTGCAGATTTCTACCAGTGGTTGGGTATAAATAAGAAATTTGCTAATTTAAACAGATTTTTAGGGACAGGAAAATCACGAAACGTTGTCGTAAGGGAGTATTTAAGACTAGCACTTATTTCTGTGTAAAAAAGATATATTTAAATGAGAAAATTAATCTTGAAGCACTTTTTAAATGATATTAACCATTTCTACTTCGTGCTTCCGGTATCGACACAAAATTTTTCGGTGCTCCGTCTCTGAAAAAAAGATTCTGACTCACCTCTGCGCCTTTTCCTCTTCGCTACCTGGGTCTATATATGTGGACTTCTATCCTTTTCATCATAAAAACTAAACTGTTTGATTTTTTAAAATTTTGATTTCACTTCTTAAAAGCGGATTTTTTTTTTTTTTAAGCAAACCAATGAATAACAACATCTATGCTAATTTCCTCATAAAATAAATGGTATTTTCAGCTGAGTTTGCGGAATACCTTCAAGACAGTGTGGCCAAGAAAGTGATAAATTTTCATAAGTATTTAACTTAAATCCTTTACAATAAAATTTTTTGAAGATTTGTATATAATTCACTTGTTCAATGCCCTTAAATTCGTGATTTTGTGAATTTAGGTTAGTGATAATTAAATTGATATTTTAAGCGTTTGTGATTTTGGATCCATACTCGTGAACCTAAATTACTAGTCCCCTAAAGCAGAGGTTCCCAATCTATGGGTCGCGATCTACTGGTGGGTCGCGATCCACTCGTGGGTCGCGGAACAATCGAGGTTTTTCACAAAAACATATCTTTTATTTCATCTGTTTAAAAGATATAACAATTTCAACAGCAAACAATATTTCAAGGGAAAATCCTTAATTTCCTTCTGGGTGAATATACGAGCAGAATATCCAGAAATATCTAAATCAACTTCCAATTCCTTGATGGGGTTCAACACGACATATTTGTGTGAACATGCTTTTTAGACTTTATTGAAAAGCAAGTACAGAAACAAACTGCGTGTAGAAAATGACTTAAGGTTAAAATTAACCACTTTTAACCCTGATATAGATGCACTCATCGGTAAACACCAGTGCCAGGAATCTCACTGATCCTAAAGTTATGTTTTGATAATAATTAAACGTATTTTTAATTATTTTTGTAGTTTGCAGTTTGCGTGTTGTATTAATTATTATTCCACTTATACACATTGGGATTACCAATTCTTGTTTTTGTTGATAGTGCATTCTTTGTACGAAAATTTGCCTTTTTCCTAGGATAGGATAGCCGATAGATTATAGAGGTCATTCAATGATTTCCATACTGATATACATCCTTATATTAGATAAGTCGCGATTTTTATTTTATTTTATTTTATTTTATTTTTATTTTATTTTTTTGGCTTAAAGATGAGCCGCGTACCCGTAAAGGTTGGGATCCGCTGCCTTAAAGGATCAATTTTAGAAAAAAAAAATTTGTCATCTATGATGTTATTTTGTTTGGAAAAAACCAATGAATGAATATTTGTAGCAAAATTTTAGCTTCGAGTCGGCACTAACTCTATTTACTACAAATGCTTTTTTAATGTTTGTTTTGAGGAATTTTATAAAAGATTTGATTTTTACTGTTTTTGAAATATTCTCATCATAATATATTTTTTAAACAATTAATAGACTTATAGTAACATGTACAGCAACAGTTGACTGTTTTGAGATTATTAAATATAACCAAACTTCTTATTTTAGGCAGTTTAATTTCATTCATTACTTAACATTAAAAATATGTCTCGCTGTCGATAAAGCTTTATGTTGCTTCATACAAAAAGCAAAAACAATGTTGCTAAAAAATTACGATCTCATAAAAAGTATCTTTTCTTCGGATATTAAACATCTCTACTCTTGAAAATGACCTTTACAAAACAGTGCCTCCTATTCTGTGTAATGATAGAAAACGCAAGCACTTTATTACCCACAACACATTAATGTCCATGTGATGGCCCCCAAAAATGGTTTGAGGTATTGATTAAAGGTGCCAATGTTATACTGTGCAACAATCATAGTTCTCCGAGGGAAAGTACGAAGATCTGTGTAACGTCCAATAACAATTTCTGCCCAAAATATAGTTGTCCCTGTATAGATTTTATTGCTGTTATTGTTAAATGATATCAAGGTTCATGTAATCTTTAGACCAATAGAGTGTAAAATCAGTCAATAGATCAAACTGTGATTTATTCACGAATATTACGGAATCATCCCTAATAGCACAACCATTCAATGTGACGTCACTGGAATGTCACAAGGGATCACTGTCACAACGGTGAAATTTTGAAACATTATGATTCTCAGGTGGCCGTCCTATTGTTACTCTCAGGTGACTGTAAGATTGTGACTGCAAAATGACCGTGACTTACCTGCAAAGTCACTGTGACCGATATTTGAAACATCTGCACCTTGTCACAAAATGGGTTACCTATCAATTTCACAATGGTATGGATACGTCTCATTTTGACTCCGTCCGCATGACGATATGTCGACAGTAAAAGTTGTATTTCGTTTACGATGTTTTCACATTTTAATCACATTCGAATCACAGTGTTTTGGGACTATTGTTATAGAACCTATGTGAGCGCACTTGGATTTCATACAGGGACCTCCGTGTGAGATATACCGCTCGCCGTCTAGCATACTATTGATTTTAGACCGGGAGCCGGCAGTACAAACACATGGTTCGTACGGCTACCATTATTTCTCCAGGAATATATTTTTATAGAAAAAGAAATCTAGGTTAAACGCGCAAAATTTAGCCTTCCTTTAAGAAGAGATTTTCTATTAGATAATACTGGTGCCGAAAAATTTTCTGGGCTGTAAAATTCAAGGAGGCGTACGAGCTATGAGACAACCACCTCATCGAGTTGGAGGCTGAAATTCCATAATTAGCTAAAACTCGATTCGCATATTAAAACGCAATCAGTCTGCTAAGTCATATTTTGGTGGAAAATACCTAAAAACCCGATTTTACCGGTTGGCTCGTAGGTCTACCATTGTGTTTTCCTGCTCCCATTCCGCCATGTTTTCATACCTTTAAGTGCAGGAAAACGCAATGGTAACAATACGAGTCCACCACTAAAATCGGTTTTTTAGGTGTTTTCCACCAAGATATGGCTTGGCAAACCGATTGCGTTTTAATATGGGAATCAAATTTTAGCTAATTCTGGAATTTCAACCTCCAACTCGATGAGGTGGTTGCCTGTGCTGCCGGCTTCCGGTCTGTTTTTCATGTAGTTGTCTACAAATGGTTTTCTTAGTTATCCTTTAACTAAAGAGACTGTAAGTTTCGAAGCAAACTGATGTGCTATGCCTGATATGTGATGCCGTCTGGCAATCACATAAATCTTCAGTTGATCTGGAGCTGTTGTGATGATTGGGAAATCGCCAACTGATCTTCGCGGTTCTAATTTTATATTACGATGTCTATCCTAAAAGCAATTAATAATTCAAACGATTAACACTTTGGCAGTAATATTGCTTTGTACTATTTATAATTTTTTCACAAATATTATTTTCATTATATACATTTATCTACTGTCCACGACCACGCCCTCTGTCGTGCTTACCGGCGAGCTCAGTTTGGGTTTCAGTAGTTTCCTATTTAGAACTCTTCTAATTTCCAGTTGGTTTATTTTAAACTAGCTGACCCGCCCGGCGTTGCCCGGGTCCGTGGTAATATTTATAAAGAAACCTTTAATTTATATGATTTTATATGTAACTCGATTTTGTCTGAAATACGTACCCACTCACAGTGTGAAAATGGGGGTGAAGCAGTTGCAAATTGTTGAGATGTTATGCAAATTTTATTCATAAATTTTTGTAAAATTGTATGCCATAGTCATGAACAAATTAAAACTTTAAAACACCCTCTACTGATGAAAAAATTAGTTAAGAGGAGAGGAGTGAGTGCTTAGTAATGTACAGGCCAAAAGCTTTAAAACGACCTCTGCCAGAAAACAACATATAAAGGATACTCATCGAAGAAAACGCTACAGTTGTAAGGACAATTACCGTCACCCGCCTTCCAAACTCGAAATTCAACTCTCCCACCTTCTTTAAAATTTTAAAAAGTTATCATTCACGTAAGTTAATTTCAATTGTATTCATTCTTCGTGTTAATGGCAATTTACATATGCATAGTCGCCCAAGCATGGAACGTGTTTCTTGAACTTTTTATGAAGTAAATAATTTCCGTTCTTGAGCGATTAAGAGTCCATTCACATGCGATTCTTATAAAACTCCTAATATATCACAAAATGCACACCATATTAAGTATTTCATGAACTCAAGGATTTTTCACTCAGTTCTTATTCTTTTGTTAATATTTTCTCATCCTAATGAAAACATATGTTATACTTTATTGAATGTTTTCACATTGAAAGTGCAGTGTAAAGTTTAGGCATAATTCAATAAAGCGAAAATTTTGAGTGTTCGTTATTTATAATCTATCTTCCTGTTAAAATTGTTGACTACATTTTTAGACACCCATGAACGGTGTACGGCGGAACCATGAACGGCAGAACACATAACATGCGATAAATTGTCACAAATTTTAAAAAAATCACAAATTTTGTCATAGATCGTTGAAAAAAATTGTGAAGTGATCATTAGAAAAAAAAAAAAGAATTTCATCCAACGATCTTGGAAAAATAATCATGAATTTTGTGAAACAATCGAAGAAAAAAATTGCAAATTTCATCAAAAGATCGCAGAAGCACATGTTGAATTTTGCAAATCTGTCACTCAGGAATATCGGGAACTTCGACAAATAGTCGCAGAAAAAAAAATCAAACTCGTCACAGATAATTGAAAAAAAAAATGCAAATTTCGCCAAACAATCTTGGGAAAAAATCACGCATTTTGTGAAACGATCGCTGCAAAAAGCGCTCGAACTTCAGTAAACAATCGAAAAAAAATATTGCAAATTTCATCAAAAAATCGCGGAAATGTATAGCAAATTTTGACAAAAGAGTGCCGAAGCGCACACTGAATTTTGCCAATCTGTCACTGAGAAATATCGGGAACTTTGGCAAATAGTCACCAAAAATAAATAAATAAAATAACAAATTTCATCCTAGATCGTTGAAAAAAAAAACGTGAATTTCGTCAAACGATTGTTGAAAAAAACCCCGCGAATTTCAGTAAACAATCGAAAAAAACATTGCAAATTTCATCAAAAGATCGCGGAAATGCATGGCAAATTTCGTCAAAAAAGTGCAGAAGCATATGCCAATTTTGCCAATCTGTCGCTGAGAAATATCGGGAACTTCGACAAATTGCCGCGGAAAAGAAAAACACAAATTTTGTCACTGATCGTTGAAAAAAAAAATGCAAATTTCATGAAACGATTTGGGGGGGGGGGGGGGGGGGGGAATCGTGCATTTTGTGAAACGATCGCTGAAAAAAAAAACGTGAATTTCAGTAAACGAAGAAAAATATTGCAAATTTCATCAAAAGATCGCAAAAACGCATAGCAAAGTTTGTCTAAAGAGAGCAGATTACAAATTTTGCCAATATGTCGCTGAGAAATATCGGAAACTTCGACAAATGGCCACGGAAAAGAAAAACAAATTTTGTCACTGATCGTTGAAAAGAAAAAAAAATGCAAATTTCATGAAACGATTTGAGGGGGGGGGGGGGAAGAGTTGTGCATTTTGTGAAACGATCGCAGAAAAAAAAACGTGAATTGCAGTAAACAAAGAAAAATATTGCAAATTTCATCAAAAGAACACAGAAACGCATAGCAAAGTTTGTCTAAAGAGTGCACATTACGAATTTTGTCAAATGGCCGCGGAAAAGAAAAACACAAATTTTGTCACTGATCGTTAAAAAAACCCCACAAATTTCATGAAACGATTTGGAGGGGGGGGGGGGAATCGTGCATTTTGTGAAACGATCACTAAAAAAAAACGTGAATTTCAGTAAACGAAGAAAAATATTGCAAATTTCATCAAAAAATCGCAAAAACGCATAGCAAAGTTTGTTTAAAGAGTGCAGATTACAAATTTTGCCAATATGTCGCTTTGAAATATCGGAAACTTCGACAAATAGCCACGGAACAGAAAAACAAATTTTGTCACTGATCGTTAAAAAAAAAAAAAAAAAAAAAAAAAAAAAAAAAAAAAACGCGAATTTCGTCAAACGATTGCTGAAAAAAACCCCGCGAATTTCAGTAAACAAAAAAAAAAAAAAAAAAAAAAATGCAAATTTCATCAGAAGATCGCGGAAATGCATGGCAAATTTCGTCAAAAAAGTGCTGAAGCATATGCCAATCTGTCACTGAGAAATATCAGGAACTTCGACAAATGGCCTCGGAAAAGAAAAACACAAATTTTGTCACTGATCGTTGAAAAAAAAAAATGCAAATTTCATGAAACGATTTGGAGGGGGGGGGGGGGGGGGATTGTGCATTTTGTGAAACGATCGCAGAAAAAAAAACGTAAATTTCAGTGAACAAAAAAAAATATTGCAAATTTCATCAAAATATCACAGAAACGCATAGCAAAGTTTGTCTAAAGAGTGCACATTACGAATTTTGTCAAATGGCTGCGGAAAAGAAAGCACATATTTTGTCACTGATCGTTAAAAAAAACCCCACAAATTTCATGAAACGATTTGGGGGGGGGGGGGGAATCGTGCATTTTGTGAAACGATCACTGAAAAAAAAAGCGTGAATTTCAGTAAACGAAGAAAAATATTGCAAGTTTCATCAAAAGATCGCAGAAACGCATAGCAAAGTTTGTTTGAAGAGTGCAGATTACAAATTTTGCCAATATGTCGCTGAGAAATATAGGATAATTCGACAAATGGCCACGGAAAAGAAAAACAAATTTTGTCACTGATCGTTTAAAAAAAACCGTGAAAAAAAAACCCTGAAAATTTCGTGAAACGATTTAAGGGGGGGGGGATCGTGCATTTTGTGAAACGATTGCTGAAAAAACGTGAATTTCAGTAAACGAAGAAAGATATTGTACATTTCATCAAAAGATAGCAGAAACGCATAGCAAAGTTTGTCTAATCTTTGGCTAATGGTCGCAAAAAAAAAAAAAAAATAACGCGAATTTCATGAAAAATCTTGTAAAAACAATCACTATAAAAATAAAACACAAAATTCGATAAACAGTCGAGGGAATAAATTGAAAATTTCATCAAAAGATCGCGGAAATGTATAACAAATTTTGACAAAAGAGTGCAGAAGCACACGCTGAATTTTTCCAATCTGTCGCTGAGAAATGCCGGGAACTTTGACAAATGACGACAGAACAAAAAAAAAATCATAATTTCTCTTCACTGAATTACACCTAAACTTTAAACTGCTATGCCTGGCACCACAGTTGCAGAAAATTCTCCAAGTGTCTGTGACAGATACTTCAGTGGCAGAAAAAATCTGCTGGTAAAATATTTTACAATTGAAGCATTAATTAATCAAACCACCACTTACCTGCAATGTCTTTAAGCATTTTATTAATTTTTATAGATAATAATCTTAGTTTTGTATGAAGTAATAAAGAGCTAAACATAATTGTAAAGTGAAATAATAAAAGGTTTGATGGAAAAATAATCTGCAAAAGAGATAAGAAAATCTGTGACGTCTGTCTCCCATCTTGAATTTTCTGCTACTGGACCTGGCACTATGAAAACATTCAGTAAAGTGCAAGATATGTTTTCATTACGATTTCTTATCAGTGGGAAAGTGGAGAGAAAAGATTAACAAGAGGAAAGGAACTGAAAATGGAAAATTCTGAGTGCGTAAAATAGTTAAGATGTGCATTTTGTGACATGGAGTTTCATAAGAATCGCACATGAATGAACTCTTAATCGCCCAAGAACGGAAATTATTTACTGAATGTTTTAAAAAAACATTCGATTCTTGGGGCGATTAGACAAATTTGGAGTTTCAGAATAATCGTCCAAGAATGGACATGCAGTCAGGTATAAAATGTACGTTGTCATCGCCCAATAATGTCAACAATAATAAATGAAAACATTGAATATTTGTATATGAAGCAAACTGAGTTCAATAACAATTTTAAAAATGCAGAATCAAAATTAAAACTTATATTTTTGTTTATTTAAATGAAAAAAAGTTTAAATTCTACATATAACATTTCGAGTTATACCGATTAATAAGTCTTATCATGTTATGGTTAAGCATCACAAAAAATTTCAAAATAGTAACTCAATAAATAAAAATTATTTTAAAATAGGTATGTCCCGAACCTCCTTAAATGAAACAAAGTTCAATAACAAATCTTAAAATCAAAACATACATCTTATACTTTTGCTAAGAAATGAAAAGAAAACATTCAGTGAAGCGTTGATTCAGCAAATATGTGAAAAGTTTAGTTTTCAGGTGAAAAAGTTTATAAAAAGCCTACTTTTATGACAATTTTGTGAAGGGTCCTTTTTTTAAGGTGAAAAGTTTTGTGAAGGGTCCTGCTTTGATTTAAAAAAAATTGTGCAGGGTCCAGTATTGACATGAAATATGTTGTGAGGGGTCCTGTTTTGAAATGAAAAATTTTGTGAGGGGTCCTTTAAAGAACCCAATTTTTCCTAAACAGATCCCTGTGCTTGTTACATATCATGACTTTGATAAGAAATGAAAACACTCAGTAAAGTGTAAAAAATATGTTTTCATTGGGATTTGTTATGAAACTCATAATATATGGGGAAGTGGAAAAAAAAGATAAAAGAAAAACCCAAATAACTTCATTCATTTCCCCTGAAAAGAAATATTTGTTTTATTCCTATTCTTGGGCGATGACAACATACATCTCTTAATCACCCGAGAACGGAAATTATTTACTGAATGTTTCCATTTCATAGAAAGTACAGTTTTCATCTTACACTTTACTATAAAATGTACAGTTCTATTTTTACTAAGAAATGAAAACATTCAGTGAAGCGTTGATTCAGCAAATTTGAAAAAAAAAAAAATAATCAGCAAATTTGAAAAAAAAAAATAATCAGCAAATTTGAAAAAAAAAAAAAAATACTTTAAGATCCCAGAAAGTTCAAGAAACATTATACTATTTCATTCTTGGGCGACTACGCGTATGTAAATAGATATTAATACGAAGAACGAATATAATTTAAAGTAACTTACGTGAATTGTATTATATCACTTCTTATAAACATTATAAAATAATGTCAATAAGATTAAATCTTATAGTAACAAAATAAATAAAGCATGAAAAATAAACACCCCGCTACAGTTAGGCTAGGAAATGCAGCTGCTGTATCTCATATTTACCACCTGCTCTCATTGGCTGGTTTCTTCTTTGCCGCGGATTGGCTTAGAGCAGCAAATAGCCTGAAACCCATAACGTTTTATTGCAGCGGATTGGCTCAGAGCTGTAAATAGCCTCTAACACATAACGTTTTAATTTTTTTTTAAATATCTAAATTGAAATTTTAAAATCCGGCGGCGAAGTACACTTTCCGGTAACAGCATCTACACATGACAAAAATTTCAGAGGTCTAGGTGTTATAATTTCGGAGCTTTCCGCGGTCAGGCAGGCAGGCAGGCAGACAGACATCTCTTATTTTATATATATAGATCTCTTATTATGTTTATATTATAGACTGATCTGCATAAATAGGATTCCATATACAAGATTTTATCCAATCTATACAAGACTATTTATATACAAGTCGGCAAAATACCAGCAATTATTGCAAATATTGTATAAAATATCGTAGGTAACGCGATGTTGTATATATTTTTGCATCTAAAAGTGTAACATATTATCATTCCTGTTTAAAATACCATAACACTAATTTTATTTATTTTTTAAATGTATGAGGATTCATAACTATTCAAATCATCACAACTACCAATCAATGAAGTTTATAAATTGGATTTATTAATCCGTTTTAGTATTATTTTAAATGTTACATAGTAGATATTTTTATTCAAATAAGCAGAATCTTTTTATCTTTATATCTATTTATTTTGCGATTAATTACATATTTTTAAAATGCTGCATAAAAGCACAACTGTCAGTTATGATACAGCTTAAAATTTTGCCTACCCTGTTAAAAATTTTAGCTCAAACTTATTCTGTGGTGTAAAGTACTGTTATTTTAAGCGTTAAGTTAAAACAAACATGTTCATATACAGAAATTTCATTTAATAATTGATGTACCGCGTTTCAGTAAGTTATAGTTTTCAGTAAGTTTCGGTAAGTTCCATTTAATAAGAATCGCGGTTTAAACAGGCATACTCCATCCATGACATCCATACACCGGAAAATACGGTAATTAGGAACAGACATTTTGGCTTTCCTAATTTATAATTCCTAATTTTCTAATTCATTTGAAAGTTAAGAAAACTACAACGACTCTTTCTAACTTTTAAAAATTCCTCTTTATTGTCCAGCTTAAAGGTTACCAATTTTTTGCACAAAAAAGGAGCTATTGAACAACCGCTGGCGATACACTCTTAGTAAGCTGTTTTAATACACTATATAAAAGTACGTCCAAGTGTTTTATTAGCTACTTTCGCAACATCTGGAAGAAGAGTAATGCATCAGCACGTTGTAGCTGATAGGATAGTTAAACGTTGGGTAATATGTTGAACAAAATTTTGGTATTGCAGTAACTGCAATCATAAGATGGAAAAATATTTTTATGGAATTTGAACTTTTAACTGGGAAAATGTTCAAATCATAATTTATCAACAAAATTATGTTTTCGCATACAACCATTTCGTAGCTTACATAAGACATGAAATTTTAGATTGTTCGCATAAACACCTTATTTTAATTAAATCTAGTTTAAGATTTTTTTTAAAAATAATTTTTCTTTCTTTTAGTTCAGTCAAATTAAAATTTTATTATAAAATAGACAATATGAACTTTAAAAAGCTGACTGTTTTACTTAAAAGGCGACTAAAATAATAAAATAGTTGTTACAAGTTGAAAATATAAATTTTATTTAAAAATTCTTAGTACTTTCGGACAGCGTTTCCCGACGCCATCATCAGGGAATATTTTAATAACTAATTGCTGTTCATTTATACAAATACATCACTTCGTTTTGAAATGGGAAAGCTAATATTAAACAATTATTAATAAAATATTCAAAACGAATTGACGTATTTGTATAAATGAATAGCAATTTGTAATTAAAATATTTTCTGTTGATGGCCTCGGGGAACGCAGGCCGAAAGTACTAAGAAGATTTTTTTTAAATGTGTATTTTTAACTTGTAACATATATTTTATTATTTTAGTCGCCTTTTAAGTAAAACAGTGATTTTTTTAAAATTCATATTATGTATTTTATGATTGAATCAACGTAAAATATTGCATTTCGTCTTATGATTTTATTTAAAATTTTATTATATATGAAAAGTGCATTGTGTTCCGTTTCCAACTATATTCATAAAGTGTTTTTGATATACAGTGTATAAATTTGTTAAAAAAATTTTTTTTTCGTATACTGTTTCTTACCTGTCATGTTTCTAACGCAAACTCTTATGCTGAAAGGCGTAGTAGCGGCTTCTCTGCTGACACCATACAACTCGATGATAGCAATGTACAGAATACCAACTGTTCTGGCAAGTCCCGCCATAATGAAATTGATGAAGAAACAAGCCAAGGCAATAACCCAGCCAAAGGCTTGATCAGGACCAGTAGCAGCCATTGCTCGCTTATAAGATCTGCAACAATAATTTACATTTATAAAAGAAAACTGATATGAAATATGTAGGTGCAAGAAAAAATTCATATGAGAGGTTTTTTCCGTGCATTAACTTTGTTTGAATTCTTAATAGCACATTTTTAATGGTATATTTTCACTTCTACATCCAATAATCAGTTTTTGATTAAAACAAATTATTTAAAAGGTAGTTTTTAAACAAAAAAGTATAACCGACTACAAGAGATTATTTCTATACCCATGACTTGCTTTCAGTTGCGCAAAAACACTTATGTAAAAAAATCTGAATCCACATTGCCTAAATTTTAATTTATTTATATCACGTCAGTTTGATGTGTAAGCGATAATGGATTGGCACAAAAGCATTTTTTGTGAAGACTCTTTATTATTATCCACATTGTTGCCAGCACCGTTTATGATCATGATGTAATTTATACGAGATCCCCACCAAAACAAGTCTTTGCCAGCAACAAAAAAAGAATTACCAGAATTGAAAGGTAGAACCTGGCAAGTTGAAAAAGGCAAGCAAATGGCGAGGCAGACAAACATGCCTTTTTGGATCCTGGTGTAATTTATGTGGGATTATCACTAAAGTGAGTCCTTTCCAGAAAAAAAAGGACTATCAAATTGCAAAGTTAAAAAAGAAAAGAAAGAAGCCAGGCAAGCAAACATGCCTTTTCTGTCTTGATGTAATTTGTGTGGGTTACCGAAACGAGTTCGTTCCGGCAAAAAAGAGAGCAATCAAAACTGAAAAGGTAGATCCTGGAAAGTTAAAATTGACAAGAAAATAGCCAGCCAGACAAACATACCATTTTTGGAACTTGATGTAATTTATATGGGATCACCACCAAAGTGAATTCTTTCCAGAAAAAAAAGAACCATCAAAATTGGAAAGATAGAGACTGAAAAGGTAAAAAAGACAAGAAAACAGCCAGGCAGATAAAAAATACCTTTTTGGACCTTAATGTAATTTATGTGGGTTCATCACCAAAACGAGTTCGTTCCAATGAAATAAAAAGAACTATCAAAATTTAAAAGATAGATCCTGGAAAGTTAAAATAGACAAAAAACAGTCAGTCAGACAAACATGCCCTTTTTGGATCTTGGTGTAATTTATGTGGGATCAGCACCGAAACGAGTTCGTTCCAGCGAAAAAAAAAAAGAACTATCAAAATTGAAACGGAAGGTCCTGGAAAATTAAAATAGACAAGAAAACAGCCAGTGAGACAAACATGTCATTTTTGGATCTTGGTGCAATTTATGTGGTATCACCACCAAAATGAATCCTTTCCAGCAAAAAAAGAACAATCAAAATTGGAAAGATGGAACATGGAAAATTAAAAAAGACAAGAAAACAGACAGGCAGATAAACATGCCTTTTTGCGTCTTCATGTAATTTATGTGGGATCACCACCAAAACGAGTTCGTTCCATAAAAAATAAAACTATCAAAATTGAAAAGGTAGACTCTGAAAAGTTAAAATAGAGCAGAAAGCAGCTAGTCAGACAAACATACCCATTTTGGATCTTGGTATAATTTATGTGGGATCACCGCTAAAGTTAATCCTTTCCAAAAAAAAAAAAAAAAAAAAAAAAAAAAGAAAAAAGAACTATCAAAATTGGATAGGCACAGCCTGAAAAGATAAAAAAAGACATGAAAACAGCAGCCAGGCAGACAAACATGCCTTTTTTTTTTTTTTTTTTTTTTTTTTTTTGTCTTGATGTAATTTATGTGGGATCACCACCAAAATGAGTTCGTTCCATCGAAAATAAAGAACTATCAAAATTGAAAAGATCCTGGAAAGTTAAAATAGACAAGAAAACAGACAGTCAGACAAACATGCCAATTTTGGACCTTGGTATAATTTATGTGAGATCACGGCCAAAATTAATCATTTCCAGCAAAAAAAAAAAAAAAAAAAAAAAAAGAAAGAAAAAGAACTATTGAAATTGGAAACGGTAGATCCTGGAAAGTTGAAATAGATAAGAAAACAACCTGTAAGACAAACATGTCATTTTTGGATCTTGGGTGTAATTTATGTGGTATCACCACCAAAATGAATCCTTTCCAGCAAAAAAAGAACTATCAAAATTGGAAAGGTAGAGCCTGGAAAATTAAAAAAGAGAAGAAAACAGACAGGCAAACAAACATGTCTTTTTGGGTCTTTATGTAATTTATATGGGATCACCACCAAAACGAGTTCGTTCCAGAGAAAAAAGTCTATCAAAACTGAAAAGGTAGATCCTGAAAAATTATGAAGTCGGTAAAAATAGAACAGAAAACAGACAGTCAGACAAACATCACAATTTTGGATCCTGGCTATAATTAATGTGGGATCACTGCCAAAATTAATCCCTTCCAGCAAGAAAAAAAGAAAGAAAGAAAGAACTATCAAAACTGGAAACGGTAGAATCCTGGAAAGTTAAAGACAAGAAAACAGCCAGTGAGACAAACATGCCTATTTTGGATTTTGGTATAATTTATGTGGTATCGGATCACCGCCAAAATTAATCCTTTCCAGCAAAAAAAAAAAAAAAAAAAAAAAAAAAAAAAAGGAAAGAAAGAACTATCAAAATTGGAAGCGTAGAGCCTGGAAAGATAAAAAAGACAAGAAAACAGTAGCCTGAGAGATAACCATGCCATTTTTGAATCATGACGTAAGTTATATGAGATCACCACCAAAACGGGTCCTTTCCAACAAAGAAAGAACTATCAAAGTTGGAAAGGTAAAGTGCTATAAAGGAAACAAAAATCATGCGTTAAACATATATTATAAAACACTTTCTAACACATTCAGAATGTTGTAATAAAACTCCATACAGTGACAGTTTAATACGGTGACAGAGGGTATTTAAGAAAAGAATTTTGAAAAGGCATAACACATTTTATAGCACAATTTCAGAGGTTACCATCTATAGTGGGTAAAATAACCGAATTCTTTTACGCAGACCTGTATATAATACATTAATTTCTGTATACGTTACAAAGTAAGCTAAAATTTAGTTCAGTTAGGAAACACATAAAACAGTTGAAACCGTTAATTCCGTTCCCGGAAACAGTTGATTCCGTTTACTGGAATTTCTGTCAGTTAGCTAGTTCTAGCAATTAGCTAGCTCGTGCAATTAGCAGTTCTAGCAATTATTGCCCATAGACAGTAGTGTAACCGAATTTTTTTCGTGTGTACCTGTAAATGAACGCTAAATGCTATGCACACCATATTCTAAAGTAAGGATCTTGTAATCCTTCATGTATATCAATTTCAATATGTTTAAAATAGTGTAACTTCACTAAAATACACTGCAAATGATTTTTCCCTGTAGACCATAATGTAACGGAATTATTTTGAGTGTCATGTAAATGAACTATAAATGCTTATCACTTCATTTTCAATACGTGCTACAGTAAACCTCAATAACATGTATCAATTACACGAGTCCTATGCGAGTTAGATCACACCCAGACAAACAGAATCCATAAACACTCCAACTATGTTGTAATTTATATGGGATTACAATCTAAATGTGTCTCTTCCAACAAAAAGACATTTATCAAAATTGGAACATACATTCAAAAAGTTTTGTGTGGACATACATTAAAAAATTGTGCATTTACAAATGATTTTTATAACCTGCTCTGTTTGAAGTCGGTTAAAAAAGTAGGAATCAGTTGAAAGTTAACTACAACCAAAGATTTATTCAGGAAAATATTTTATTCCTCTCATTTTGAATCCTACAATTAATTTGAATAGCTGAAAAATTTATTTGCGTAGAGATAAGAAACTCTTGTAATTTTAGTAGGAAGATGAGTAATAATTAAAAAATCTGTCTGTACGGCAGCTATAAAAATGTAGAAAATGAAATTTCAAACAGATGTTGAGAGGAAAGAATGTTTAAGGAGATCGGTTCTTCATTTTCTTATATTCTCTATGTATCTGAGATGTAAAATATTTTGTTTCAGGTACGTTTCATCTTCAGATTTTCAGATACGTTTCATCTTCAGGTTTTCCAGATACTTTCCAACATACACAGTTGAAAAATGTAAATTCGGTTTGTCTGTCCGTGTCAGTCATTTATAATTCGTTTACAGGGGCACTCAAATGAATTTCATTTCATTATGGTCTATGCGGGGAAATGTTGCAGTGTACTATCATTAAAAGTATTTTAATAATGTTACATTATTTGAAACATATTGAAATTGATATACGTAATTGATGTACATTACAAAATGCTTACTCACTGTTAAAAAAAAAAAAAAAAAAAAAAAAAATTGTATTTTTTACAGAAAGAAAATTGTATTTTTTACAGAAAGAAAATTGTATTTTTTACAGAAAAAACTGTTTTAAAGAAAAACAATTTTTTCTTCTAAACAAAATGTGGTTTTTGTAATTTTTACAGAAAAAATCTGTTTCAATGAAAAATTACTGCTATTTTCTGTAAATTAAATGGTTTTCCGCTCGCGTCAAAATTGACTGAGGTTCAATCCATTTCAAGTGGTCAAGAAAATCGTTTATTGGTTGCTTGACCATTTTTAAAAAATCTGAATTTTTTTTATACAACAAGCCTAACATGATGGAAGTTCAAAATTACTATTATTTTAATTTTATTAATTTTTGTTTGTTCATGGCGACCATCTTTGTTTCATCGTCTGCAGCAATTTTCTCACATGAAGGGTTTACGGAATTGTAAATAACTCATCGTTTATTTCTCCCATTCAAGTGCAATTTGTGCAGAATACATTGGACTAAAAATTTGGTAATAGAGTAGTTTCCGAAAATAAATCCTTATTGGTGAAATTTCCGCATAAAGTTTCAGTTTTTTTTCAAAGTTTGTCCGTTTACAAGAGGAAATTTTTCTAGCAAAGAAAACTGTCAACATGACATTTTTTTTTTTTTTTTTTACAAATAGGCCTAAAGTACTTGTACTCACACGCCAAGACCCAGATCTGAGACTTTCTTTCTCCTCGCTAAAAAAAATCCCTTCAAAAATGTCAAAAATCGCACTTTTGAGGCTTTGATACCTCTGGTGGGGCACGAGATAAATATCTGAAGTTCAGGTTTCTGACAGTAGTTTATGGTAATGTTATGCACAAAAAAAATTCAGGATGGAGATTTGAATGCAAGCTGAGACAACATCATGTCAAAACACTACTGCCAAACTACTGTTTTCTTGTAGCCACAGGTATGTATTTATCTCAGGGTGTCATTTAAATTTATTTGTTATTATCTTTAAATAATAGTGACAGAAAATAAAGCCTTTTGCAAAGCTTAGCAATTAATTTAAAGAATAATTTTGCCTAAGGCCTACATTTTGTATGGTTTCAGTAATTTTTGCTGTAAGCAATTTTAGTAACTAAAGGAAACCTCAGCACTTTTAGATAAAGAAAAAAATATTTTTATACATGACCTGAGACAAAAACGGAATAAGGAAAGAGAAAAGCTGTTAATTTTGACATACTTGTTGAGACATGATCAAACGTGTCAAAACACATTCCTGCTT
This sequence comes from Maratus speciosus, assembly GCA_963932465.1. Taxonomy (NCBI): domain Eukaryota; kingdom Metazoa; phylum Arthropoda; class Arachnida; order Araneae; family Salticidae; genus Maratus; species Maratus speciosus. Next base: position 195,662,884 of record OZ010800.1, on the reverse strand, counting down.
TTTGGTTTAAAAACCACAATTTTGATCTTTCTCAAAATTTTATTTGTAGGAACTAAGTCTTGTGATCTTTTGATAACTTGATTGAAGTTCTTTTCCCTGCTGGCTCATAGAAATGAAGTTTGAAATCACTATATTCAAATCCCACTTCATTAATAATTCCAAGCTTATATCTTATGATACAACAATGCCATTTTTCTGCAGTATAAATTCTGAAAGGGTTTTGGATATCCTTCTGAAAATTACTTGAGGCTGATGCATGGCAACATCGCTTAAACGTTTAATTTACAGGAACATACTTATGTTAGGAAATATTTCCGGGGACTGGCAAGCAACACTAAAATTGTGGTTTTTAAACCAACAAGCAGGAATGTGTTTTGACACGTTTGATCATGTCTCAACAAGTATGTCAACATTAATAGCTTTTCTCTTTCCCTATTTTGTTTTTGTCTCAGGCCTTGTATATTTTTTTTTTCTTTATGTAAAAGTGCTGAGGTTTCTTTTAGTTACTGAAATTACTTACAACAAAACATTACTCAAACCATACAAAATGTAAGCCTTAGGCATAATGATTTTTTTAATTAATTGCTAAGCTTTGCAAAATGCTTTATTTTCTCTTACAATTATTTAAAGATAATAAAAAAAAATTTAAATGACACTCTGAGATAAATACATACCTGTGACTACAACAAAACAATAGTTTGGCAATATTGTTTTGACATGTTGCCCTTGCCACATCTCAGCTTGTAGTGAAATCTCCATCCTGAAATTTTTTGTGCATAACACTACCATAAAATACTGTCAGAAAACAGAATTTCAGATTTTTATCTCGTGCCCCACCAGAGATATCAAAGCCTCAAAAGTGTGATTTTTGACATTTTTGAAAAATTTGGGATTTTTTTAGCGAAGATAAAATAAGACCCAGATCTGAAACTTGGCGTGTGAGTACAAGTACTTTCGGCCTATTTGTAAAAAAAAATTGTCATGTTGACAGTTTTCCTTGCAAGAAAAATTTCCTCTTGTAAACGGACAAATTTGGAAAAAAACTGAAACTTTACGCTGAAATTTCACCAATAAGGATTTATTTTCAGAAACTACTCTATTACCAAATTTTTAGCCAAACGTATTCTGTACAAATTGCTTTAATCCGCACTTGAATTGGAGAAATAAACGATGAGTTATTTACAATTCCGTAAACCCTTCATTTGAGAAAATTGCTGCAGACGATGAAACAAAGATGGCCGTCATGCACAAACAAAAATTAATAAAATTAAAATAATAGTCATTTTGAACTTCCATCATGTTAGGGTTGTTGTACATAAAATTCAGAGTTTTTAAAAATTGTCAGGCAACCAGTGCTGGACAACTTGAAATGTGACCCCTGAACTAAATTTTTGCATACTATGTTGTATATTTACAAATTTATAAATCATGTACAGGGCTGAACAAAATAATTCGAATATTTTTCCGACTACAGATGGTAATTTCTGCAATTGAGTTTTCAAATGTGTTATGCGATTTCAAAATTGTTCACTCAGACATCATATTTCGCCTGATTAAACTGTGAGGTTTTGTTACAGCATTCTGAATATGTTGGAAAGTGTTTCATAATCGATGCTTGACGCATGATATTTGTTGTTGTTGCTATTGTTGTTATTTTTGACTCCTAAAGAATTTACTACAGGCATCATGATGACGCCTAGATTCAAGGATACATTTTCTAACACTGACTAAATAAAGGTATGAAGACAAAATTCTTATAAGAGTTCTGTAATCTGTTGACGTCCAACATTTCCTATAAAATTTAATAATCAATTTAAAATTTTATTAATTTAAAATACAGTAAACTTTCGATTATCCGCCACTCCATCAACCGCCAACATCGGTTAACCGCCACCCTTCTTTTCTATTTATCTATTTATTTATTTATTTATACCAAAAATATACAACGAAAATTCAAATGCTTATAAAACCAAGTGAGATGGCGCTGTTTTGAGTAAAATGTTTGCCTGGGGTCAGGAACAGCAGATGGAAAATATTTCTTCGCATGAAGTCACGGACTTAATTGTTAACCCTTTATCAACTGACGGTACTTATAAGTGCCATTAAAATAACTTGTTATAAAATTCATTTAATACATCGATTAGTTGTAATACAGTTTAGAATGAGTTATAGATAGGGGAGATGGGGGCGCATGTGAACAGTTCGCATAAATATAGTTTTTTCTCATAACTGGATTAATTTCTATAAACAAAAACTACTTAATATAGTAAGCAGAACTTTCTTTTACACATGGTATTTTTTTTTAAATCACCTGTACAGTTTTTCTTACATTTTTTAATAGTTTTATAAATTCAAAAAATTATTCACATGTGCCCCATCAGCAGGGTAGTTGTGAACACACGTGGGGCACATGTGAACACAAGGAAAAAATATCCTTTAGCATGCTTTTTATTCTGTTATTCATTTTTCATCGTTATCATTAGTTATATTACCTTTTAAATTCACCATAAAGAAATATATATATATATATTTCTCTAGTTTCTGGGTGATATGTTTACGCAAAAGATTATGAAATGAAAATAAGTAGATTTGGAGGAGAGAGGCTTAGATGATTCATTAAATAGTGTTGCAATAATAAAAAAAAAAAGTACAGAAGCAATTTTAAAAAAGAAATTAAAACTTTTAAATTTTGCTTAAGGGTTTTTGTTTGGGGGAAATTTTAGGGAGGGGCATTTACATACTATTTATCGGAAATCTGCCGAAATACGAAAGATTCTCACTCCTGTATTTGCCTTATTTACTTGTAAATTATAGATAAAGAAGGGTTTTTTAATGATTAAAAAAATCTCGACTATACCCCCCCCCCCCCCCAACTTCTTTTGCTTTTGAAAGAGGGGGGAGGGGTTCAATCGGGATTTTACGGTAGTTATCAGTTTAAAATTTTTACTTTCTTAAAATATTACTGGTATTTATGGATATGGTATTTTGAATGGATAGCTCCATTCAAAGCATCATATACATAACTGTTTTAGAGATGGAAGTAAGTCATCATTGCAAGGTTAGAACAAATGTAACAGAAAAATTTGCAAAGTTGTTCAAGGTAATACTTTTGTATTAACAATGCATAAAAATATTGTTGTAAACCGTTTAGTAAAATAATATAAACACTTATTGCATTTTAGAAAACATTAAATTTATTTAAAGTACAATTGAACGTAAATGATCTTGTTGCTCTTTATGTATTTGCTGAAAGATGTGTTTGTGGAAGTTTCAATACAAAATAAACTTTGTGTGAGGAAAATATCTTCTATTTGAGGAAAATTGTAGATAATGGAACTTACATTATTTCTCCTTAAATTAACTGAAAGAAACAGAATCACAGAATGATTATTGGTGCACTTATGAACTGTTCATATCTGCCCCAACTAGTCTGTTCACAAGTGCCCCACATTGCTGCTTTTGTTAAATTGATAAATCATTAACATTTCTCAATTTTAGAAGAAAAAGAACTGTATCGAAAATGTTTATTAGTATTCATAGTATATGTTAAAACACTCAAATTCAAATAAATGAATAAATAAATAAAGTTATTCGCTTATCAACTTGGAACAAAGATTTTACTTTTGAGATCTAAAAACAATGTTTTGGCTACAGAGGACAAACAAAATGTCATAGAGCTTCAAAAAAATTTTACCGTATGCCTACAGGTGCTATCATCTTTAGTATTTTTTTTTCAAATAAAAAAACTTATAATAACTATCGAAAAATTGCGATGTTCACGAGTGCCCCGTGTTCACATGTGCCCCCATCTCCCCTACATTACTTTATCTTCTTCCATAAGCATTAATGGTTACAGAAAATAAAAATATTTTTAAAGGCATGATTTATTTTGCCTGTGCACCTTTTCAGATTTCTTGGCGTTGGGAAGGGGGGGGGGGGGATTTTTCATTTCGGAAATATTTCTATTATAAGAACATCATATTTCTACATTTTCTAATTCTGCAAAATACCAAGAAAAATATTTAAAATAAAAGATTTGAGTGGGATTATAAATATTGCACAAAATTCCTATAAAATCAAATTTAATTAATCCTTCTAAATCCTTTAATCTTTCAAAAATCCTTCTAAAATTTATTAAATGATTATGAAATCTTCTAATGTAGTTTAAACAATTCACGAAAAATGCTTTACAAGATAAAATTTTCATGAATTCATAATTCAGTACATAAAGGGTTAATTTGCGGCTTAATTGGTTATGAAGAATTAACGGATGACGAAATTATTCAAAATGTTTTGAATGCAGAGAAACCTGAAGCGGATGAATATGATGAATAGGGAAATGATGAACCAGCAGTCAGTCTTGCAGACTATACTCTCAAAATGCATTAGGGTCAATATCACAAAATACGTAAATTGCAGTCCGTACAATAAAATTTCTATTTAATGTTATATAATGCAATTTTCTCTTTTACATTCTAATAAAAAATATTCTTAGAAGTATTTTCAAGATATATTATATTCGTAATAACACAAAAATAAAGCAATTAAATGACTTAAAATCTTAGATTGTCATTTTCCTGGCATGTCACACTGTGATGTGTGCAAAGTAGAAGGCTTTCTGCTTTCATGTACAAATATCTTTTTCTAGTTTTTTTTTAATTTCTAATTAATAATTATACCTTACATAACACATATATGTGGAAGGTAACAAGTTCTGTATTTTACAAATAACTTTCCATAATTAAAATATGATTGTCACTGAAAATGAATGTCATTGTCCTGGCCTGCTCATTTTAGTTCTTTATGATGTATAAAGAGGGTACTGCAGAGTAATTCTTCTTGTTCTTGACATCGTTCAAGTCAGAAGTAGTAAAATCATTGCTACTAGCAAAATCTTTTAGATATTTCTTTGAAAATAATGTGTTTAAGGCTTTGTAGAAATTGAGTAGACTTTTATTATATCATTTTCCTGGCTTCTATAAATTGCAAATAAAACTCATCATTACACTTAATTTGAGGTACTATAGAGGAAACATGTTCCTTTAAACAAAATTAAAATGTTAGATAAAAAAAAAAAAAAAAACAAGAATGTGAAAAATGTTTTAGAATGAAATTGTCATAATCCTGGCATATATATATGCCAAGAAAATGACACATAATTACAATTAGATAAAAATGAACTTAAACTCTTCAAACTTTAACTATTTTACATATTCAGCTGTTCAACCAACATAAAAAAAAAAAAGAAAAAAAAAATCAGAAGCTTTGAAACGATTTAAATTGTCAAAATTTTTGTTTTCAAAATTTCACATTTTCTGACATTCACCCATTAATTGATTTGAATTGTAAGAAGAAGCAGATGTAACCCAATAAATCTACTTTTACTAAGTAGAATTCGCAATCTTGCTGATGCAGTAACAGCACTAGCAAAACGCAAACAAAAAGGCATAATGGATTACTTCAGATGAAAACAGGTAATACATATTTATTCAGTAAAATTCTAAATTTGTCTAATAAATAAATTTCCTATTATCAGTTGAGGAGCTCACAATCACAGTAGGCTAAGTGCATTTTGAAAAAAATTGAGATAGTTCATTTAGAAGGTGTATAAAATCTGCTTTAACCATTCCCAGAGTAAACCAAGTCTGTAAACAGATGACATGTATGAGAAAGTATGTGAAAACAAACTTTGTTCACTGTGGGAGTGAATAAAACAGATTTTATGCACCTTCTAAATAGACTATCTCTTTTTTTTTCCAAATGGACTTGGTCTACTGTGGTTGTGAACCCCTTAGTTACGTTTTTTTATTATAAAAGTACACAAAAAAGAGAAAAAAAAATATTTTTTTTTTTTTAAATTAATATATATAAATGTAATTTTAGTAACTACCTTTCGATTATAAGTCTATTTCGTTAATCCGCCACACCGTTGGTCCCGTGAGTGGCGAATAATCGGAATATAACTGTAATTATATGAATTATTACATATTATTAAACTAATTATATATTAAATTAAATATTAAATATATTAATAATTATATTAATTTAAGATTAATTAATTTAAAATTTATTACCTTTATGAACCCAAAAGCCAAATGTATTTAATGTTTCAGAAATTTATCCTTCCAAGTGTCTCCCATCAAGCTACGTTCTTTCCAATTGCCGAGATCAAGTAGAATCATACCTCACTTTCCGGAACATGTGTAACAGCAAGCTGTAAAAACCTTTCTTATGCTTATATATTTCATTCCAGAACTATCTTTTTTAATAATTAGAATGAGGATTATAATGAAGGAAATTTATCTCACCTTGAAGGGCATTTTAAAGTTGATGTAAAATATAAATGAGATAACAAACGCTCTCTCATGCATGCAAAACAGGAAAGAAATATATTTGTCAAACTAATCCTTTTATTTAACTTGAAAAGCTAACACAGGAGATAATATGAATAAATACTGATAATTTTTCTTAAGTGAAGAATGGGAAAAAAACTGACTGGACAATATTTTGTAACGTCAAACTCAAAAGTCATTTTATATGAAACACGTGAAAAGCTCACTTTAAACACACAACAGACGTTCATCAAAAATTCCCTTTCCTAACTAATTCAATATTAGCATTTTTCTGGACATGTATGATGTAATAATTTTATGAAATAAAAGGATAGTAGGATTTCAGTATGTTCTATGCACAATTTATGTTGATCAATGTTAATGTTTAATTTTATTACTTTTTTCCATATTTATAAGAAAAACATATTGGATTCTTAAAATTTTTCTACTCCCATTTTTGATATATTTACATGTTTTCGGACGCCCTGGAAAGGAATTGGCTATTTTGTGACCAATGTCTGTCTATACTGATTACATTTTGGTATATATCTCGCAGGAGGTGATGTTTCTATACTGTGTTTTCATTATTTTTTATAGCTATATCTCAGCATCTTTGGTATGGAACCGTACGAAACATAATGCATATAAGATGCTTATTGCGAAAGTTTATAGTGATTGAAAATTAGTTTTGATAAACATACCGCACCTAAATATATGTATTTTATCACTAAAATTTTGGGAAGGTCATACGGAGAAGGCTAGGGGGGAAGGGTCTCCTCCCCAAGAAATTTCAGATTAGATAGGCCATCACATGTAAAACTAAATACAAAAATTAGAAATAGCACAGAAGCTAAAGTAACTTGTCAGATTTGTCTAAAATAGGATCTTTATCATAATCACTCAATGCTTTAAGATCTTAATTATAAATTAATAAATTAATTTTAAAGGCATTTTTCCGTAAGCCAGGCGCAAATGATAAATCGCCAAATATTCTTTAGGATTACAGCTGTATACAAGTTACAACAACAATGAAGTTTATTTGCGCCAAACCACACTCGTTAAAACATGCCAATTGGCTATGAAACTGCAATGATAAGATATTTTAAGCACTAAAAAGTATAAAATGAAATACAAATAAAAAATGTGTCTAAAAAAATTGTTTTATCAATTTTTAGTTTAATATGAATTGAATTATTATTATACGCTGAGAAATCTTGTATAAATAGTTTTCATAATGTTTGTTTTTCTTTGATATTGCTATACCTTAAAAAAGGAATATAGTAAAAATTATATATATATATATATATCTACCCTATATATATAAAATCCTAATGAAACGGAAGTATGAAACGGAAGTATGAATCGGCTGATTAAACAACTGATTATGTTTCACGGCGATTTCTCTAAAAATATGGAATACTTTGCGATGAAATTAACACCAAAAATCAATATTGATCCGCAGATATCAAAACTGGTATTAGAATTTTTAAATTCGGATTAGTTTTCGAAATACTAATTTTTTTCTAATTTTATATACATTTTTCTAATGATGGCAACTCAAATTTTAATCATAACAGATATTTTGTTTTCAGATTTTAGAAAAGGTTACGATTTTAAACTAATTTGGCGAGAAGTTTGGGCCTCCTTAAATGTATGCTAAGAAATGTATCATGTTACTTTTCTTCATAATTCAATTTGTATTTCATTATCATTTTATTTAATGCAAACTGAAACATTTAAAATAAATGGCTTTCACTTCTTTATTTTTTTAAACGAAATGAAAAGAAAAATATTAGGCACAGATGTCATATACGCACCGGGGTACGTAATTGGCGCCAAAATGGCATTATTTTAGTTGACATGGTAACCCGGCCATTGTTGTTTATTTAATAATAAATGTTTATTTATTTTATTTTCTTTATTTAACCTAGGGGGCTCTGCTCCCTACGAGCTACGCTCGTCAACCCCCGTTCAGACACCGCAGACTCTAACAGCACGCTAATTTGATCGGCTTTAAAAAGATTTCGGAAGATTGAATTAAAATTTGAATCTGACATTTATAATCTGACATAATTTTCACCAAACTTTTCTTTCTCTTTTTAATATTCACGTAAAAATACTTTTGTTAGAAATGAAATGTTATGATCATCTTAAAATATCAAATAAATGTCTCGAGCAATTTTAAAATTTAAACTGTTTTGCAATATTATTTTTTGATCATTTTACGTAATAAGTGTAATGTGACGTAAATGTGACGTAAATTCTCCTATTTAAGACTTCTAATGCCTGTTAATGAATTTATTATTTTACAGTATTCTTTCTCTTTTAAAATTCACGTGTAATTATAGTTTGTATGACGTAGTTTTCAATGAGTTCATAAAAACGCGTATTATCGCGTGACAAAAATCAGATGGTTTCAAAATGTCAGCCATGCTAGAAATTCAAAGTGCTATAACTCAGCCATTTTTTTAAGACATAGACGAAACAAAAAATGCTCCGGAATATTTGTATCAAGCTCAAACACATAAGGTAAAAATCTTTTACAATTTCAAATTTTTTTGTACCTTATTTTAAATTTAATTTTTTTTTTAATTTTAAATGGGCGCCATTTTGAAACAAGATGGTGGATGAGGCTGGCCAACGAACTCGATCGAGACATTGCTATATTCTATGAACATTCCTTGTAACATCCAAATCGGTTCATAAATACGTGTATTATCGCGTGACAAAAATCAGATCCTTTCAAAATGTCAGCCATGCTAGAAATTCAAAGTGCTGTAACCAGGGCCGTCGCAAAGACTTTTTATTGGTGGGGAAGAGAACCTTAAATCACCAAGTCAAATTTCAGTATTTGCCAACTAATTTTATATCTTTGCCAAGTTACCACAATTAGAAAATGTAATATAGTTTTTATTCGTACAAAAATTAATAATATTCCAAATTAGATTTGTAATTTTTGCTAAGTCTATCAGAAATAGAAAACATATTATAGTTTTTATCAAAATTTTACAAAAATTCACCAACTAAGTTTGTAAATTTGTTGGTTGTAAAAGTGTAACAGCATTCACGAACGTTTGGGGGGAGCCCCCCCCCTCCCCTCCTTAGCGAGGCCTCTGGCTGTAACTCAGCCATTTTTTAAGATATAGACGAAACAAAAAATGCTCCAGAATCTTTGTATCAAGCTCAAACACATAAGAAAAAAATCTTTTTCAATGTCTAATTTTTTGTGCCTCATTTTAAATTTTAAATTTTTTAAATGCCGCCATTTTTTAAACAAGATGGCGGATGAAGCTAGCCAACGAACTCGGTCGAGACATTGGTATGTACTATGTAGCCGCGAAATTATATCCAAATCGGTTCATAAATATGAGAGTTACAATTTGACAAAGATCAGATATATATATATACAGGGTGTCCAGCGAATAAGACCCTGATTTCTAAATTAAATATCTTCCAAACAAATATCAATAGAATTATGCGGTAAACGGTTTCTTTATAAGATAAGTTGTAAAAATGTTATACAGAAGTTTAAAATTTAGTTTCAAAAACCGTTAACAGATGGCGCTGTAGTCGATATGCCTATACATTTTGCTTGGAAGTCAAGAGCGATCAGTTCGAGGCACTTCAACACATTTTGAGGAGTCGATGCTGAGTCGACTCACTTGATTGATGAGTAGGCATAGTGACTCGACTCACGATTCACTTGTGGAAGTACGATTGGCTGGTTGGTTGTAAAGATGACGCAATTATATTTTTCGTATCACGGAGAAGAAAATTTTTGAGTGTATGCTTGAATTATTTTTAATTTTACATAAAAGAAGATTTTTATGTAAAATTAGACTTTGTAGGATGGGAGCTGGAAAAAGATAGACTAAAGGTCTGCACAGGCCCAAATTTATAGGACCTGGCCCGACCCGCCCATAGAAAAATGTTCGTCTCGCCTCTATATAAAATTTAAAAGCTCGGGCCGTACAAAAACATTAATGGCCCGTCTCAGTATAAAACTTCAGATTTCGGCCCGATATCGCCTTGGAACGTACTAGAAAAAAATTGGCAAGAGACTTGCCCGGCCCGGAAAAAGTTAAAATATCGGCCTGAGTCCATCCAGCCCCACTAAATTTGTAGAAAAGATGAATTTTTACGTTAATATGGTGTAAAAAATTGTTCCGCCCGACGAGTTCTGACCAAAAATACTTATTTTCGCTTTTATTTTCATGTTTATAATCTTCATTTTTAAAGAAGAGACCTGTGCTGCGATATTTATGTTTTAATGAATCTCTATTTGTATTTAAATGTTTCAGTTAAAATAAATATTGTTAATTCATATACTATGTATTGGTGATTTAACAATCTGAAAAATTCTATATACGTTTCCTCACATATTATTATATTCGTTTTTCATGTATCAACACATTTTTTAGTTTAAGACAGCATTCCGTCATAGATAGGTTCTTTTTCACATGTTTTATTGTATTTTAATTTTATTGTCTAGAAATGGCTATTCTTTAAATAATAATAATAATAATAATTTTAATTGTGCAGTAATGGCAATTTAAAAATACATGCATTTTTTGCAAAAAGTTTTGCGTCGGGCCAAATTTTACTGATTTTTGCCCGGACCAGACAAGGACAAGACAATAATTTTCGTACGGGCTGGACCGGCACTTAAAATGTCGGCTCTTGCTAACCTTGAGAGAATGATGCCTGTTCCGGATTAGTGCTGAAAAATTAAGTTCGGTTCGGCGCGATCTTTCATAAAAAAGAAAGGTCCTATCCCAGTCCGGAAAGAGCAATACCTACGCCCAGCCCAAGCTTCAGAAAAGAAGTAAGGCCCTGTCCGACCCCAGTGCTGCGAAAAATTGGCCCTAGCCCTGCACACGGGCTGGGCCGGTGCACACCTCTAAGCCAAACTATAAAATATAGAAATATTCTTGTTTAATCCCATACCCCCATGTCTAAAAATTTACCTTCTTTTCAACTGGCGCGGTAAGGTTTCGATTCGTTATTTTTTATATATATCATGATTTAAATGTTTAAACTTTCTGTGCTGAAAACAAAACGGGAAACGGATTTTTGTGCGTGTGTGTGTGCGCGCACGCGCGGGGAGCGTGGGATAAGTGAACTTTATTGCTAACAAGGGCAAGAATTCTTTAAAATATCCGAAATCCTCCAATCGGTATTTTCTGCTTGTGATAAAAATGTCATTTAAATTCCCTCCCTAAATTTCCGTTTCGTCTCCTTTGTTCCGTCCTCCCCAATCACAACATTTTAAATTCTTAAATCTCTTCTTCATTGATTTTTTTAGGATTCCGCATTTAAAAAGGGAAAACGGAGCCTTTATAAGTTGATCGTGTTTTCAAATTTATAGACTAAATGCTAATCACAAATATTTTTCGGAAAAAAAAATACTAATTTAGTATACTACTATACTAATTTAGGGGGACTAATTTAGTTATTTGATTTTTTTTCTTTTATGCGCGTGTGTATGTGTATCGTGTTGGGTATTGTTGAAAAGATCTCGTAACACCGAATTCAAAAATATATTTGTTTTAATTTTAGATGCTGTCGAAAATGTAATACAAAAATATCCCCCCCCCCCCACCTTGAACCTATTTCCGAATGTACTGAAACTAAAAAGATGAAAAAAATAGGGGCAATAGTAAGTGTATTCAAACTTTGCTAGAAAATTATAGCGATTATCCTAAGTCATGTAGTTTTGGAGAAAATCGTATTTTTTCGTTATACACAAACTTTACTTTGCGGGGCTCAGAGGCAGCATTTAAAAAAATAAAGTTATAAAATTGACAGGCCTGACTATTGAGGCGATTTCGAACCAAATAGCTTTTTCCATTTTTTTACATAAATAAATTCCTTATCAAGTAAAATGCGATTTTTGTCACGTAACGACAAGTTTTTCTCTTTTCCTGCTATCGTGTACTGAAATTCGATTTAAAACTCCAACTTTGACAGCATTTTTTGAAAGATATATTGGCAAAAAATGGAAAACGCCATTCGATTACATAGTTCCTGATCAAGAACACCTGTCAATTTTACGCGTTTCCGAACAAAAATGAATTCAATAATGAGTATCCTTCTCGCCCCGAGGAGGGGGAGGGGAGAATAAGTTTAAAAATGTTCTTGTTTTCTCATGTTTATAGTTTTTGATTTATTCCTTTTAAAATTCTATTTTTAAAGCCATGATAATATAATAAAATCATATGGTATTGAGCTATATTCATAGAGAAACACTACGAAAAAAAAGGGGGGCGGACGTGGAAGCTACATGATTCCGAAAATATCTTCCATCTCTGGGTTTAAATAAGGAACATTAAAAAAAATCGATTGGCTAATCTTTTAAACAATATATGTAAATTATATCCATTTAATTTTACCTGCGAACATTTTTACTTATAAAACGGAATTAAAATAACATTATATACGCAAACCAATAAAAGATAGTCACTTTTATCTAAAATACAGAATCAATTTTTCGCAGTACTGGTATCGGACAGGGACTTACTTCTTTTCTGAAGGCTTGGGCCGGGCCTAGGTATTACTCTTTCCGGACCGGGCTAGGGTCTTTTTTTCTGAAAGATCGCGCCGAGCCGAACTTAATTTTTCAGTACTGATCCGAGACTGGCTTTATTCTTCCAAGGTTTGCAGGGTCCGACATTTTAAGTCCCAGCCCAGCCCGTACGAAATTTATTGTCTTCACCTGGTCTAGTCCGTGCAAAAATCAGTAAAATTTGGCCCGACCCAAAACTTTTTGCAAAAAAATGCATACATTTTTAAATTGTCATTACTGTACAATTAATTTTTTTTTTTTTTTTTTTTTTAAGAATAGCCATTTCTAGGCAACAAAATTAAGATACAATAAAACATGCGAAAACGAACCTGTCTATGACGGAATGCTGTCTTAAACTAAAAATGTGCTGATACATGAAAAATGAATTTAATAATATGTGAGGAAAAGTATATAATTCATTTAAACCTGCTAAGAAGTAAACTTGTCTATAACGTATATATTTTCATTCCTAATTAATTTCGTCTTAGACGATTTTACTATATAAAATTTTTCAGATTGTTAAATTTCCAATACATAGAATATGGATTAACGATATTAATTTTAACTGAAGCATTTACATACAAATAGAGATTCATTAAAAACAAATATCGCAGCACTGGTCTCTTCTTTAAAAATGCAGATTATAAACATGAAAATAAAAGCTAAAGTAAGTATTTTTGGTCAGAACTCCTCGTACGGAACAATTTTTTTGTCCAAATTGACGTAAAAATTCATGTTTTCTAGAAATTTAGTGGGACCGGACGGGCTCAGGCCGGTATTTTAACTTTTTTTCCGGGCCGGGCCAATCTCGTACCAATTTTTTTCTTGTACGGGCCAACGCGATCTCGGGCCTAAATCTTAAGTTTTATACTGAGACGGCCCGAACTTTTTGTGTACTATTTTGTACGCCCGGAACTTTTTTCTATGGGCGGGTCGGACCAGGGCCTATAAATTTGAACGTGTGCAGACTTTTAGTTTGGCTGCTCCCAGCTCCCACCCAACAAAGTCTAATATGAAAATCTTCTTTTATGTAAAATTAAAACAAAAATAATTCAAGCATACACTCAAAATTTTTCTTCTCTGCGATACGAAAAATAGAATTGCGTCATCTTTACAACCAACCTACCAATCGTACATTCGCAAGTGAGTCGACAGTCGGGTCACTATGTCGACTCAGCCTCGACTCCTCAAAATGAATTGAAGTGCCTCGAACTGATCGCTCTTGACTTCCCAGCACAATTTATAGGCATATCGAGTACAGAGCCATCTGTTAAAAGCTTTTGAAACTAAATTTTAAACTTCTGTATAACATCTTTACAACTTAGCTAATAAAGAAACCGTTTATCGCATAATTCTATTGATCTTTGTTTGGGAGATATTTAATTTTGAAATCAGGGTCTTATTCGCTGGACACCCTGTATATATATATACTAGGCCGGATAGTACGGAGGGCCGGATAGTCGCGAGCCGGATAGTCGGGAGTTTACAGTATGTATATTTAACTAGGAGGCTCTGCCCCCTGCAAGCTATGCTCGACAACCCCTGTTCAGACACCGCAGAATCTAAAAACACGCTAATCTGATCGGTTTTTAAAATATTATAGAAGATTGAATTATACTGAAAAAAGCTGTGCAGATCTCCCTGTAAACGGGTTTCCATTCAACTTCCTTTGATTTAAAAAATTTAAGGCCGAATCACTTGCTGTTAAGACATCCAATGGTTGTTTTCGTGTTTGATTTTAATCAGTTAAACATTTGAAAAGAAGCCAAAATAAAATGAATTAAGTGTACAGAGTCTTTTTCTCCCGGTATTTTAAAACAATTTCTATATCAATAGCCTAAGTCATGTGACTATCATCAACAGTTCCGGTGAATCACTTCGCTTTTTATATTCCTGGTGCCATTTTGGTACTTTAATGTTAGCCAGGTACAGGTGATAAGCCGCCAAATATTATTCTATGGCCATCATTTCATCTATATTATAATGGTCCAAGTCATGTAACTGCCATAAATAAGTACGCTCTGATCTCTTCGCTTTTCATATGAAAGTTTGGCCCAGATATCATATACGGCCCCATATTGGCACGATTTTTTTTCGACGCTAATTTGGAGAAAACATCAACAGCATAAACAACAACATCCGGTTTACCAAATCAAGCAAAATAACGATACTATGGCGCCAGTTAAGTACCCGTTGCGTATATGACATTGGCGTCAGAAAAAAATCGCGCCAATATGCGTCCGTATATGACATCTGTGCCGAAAGTTTTCCCTTTTGATTAAAAAATTAAGTTTCTTTTTCGAATAAAACTACATAAAAGTTTCCATGGTCGCAAAGAATTCTTGGTACTGTTACGCTAGACGGGTGCAAATCTCGCCAATAGCTATTTTTCAACTCGCCAGTTAGCATTTTTTTTATTTTTCGAGTGGTAAATTAAAACATTGCTTTGAAGTTGAAATTAAATGTCATCGTTTGTTACATCATTTAATATTTGGCCAGATGTCATATACGCACCGGGTTTGGCGTGATTTTTTTTAACGAAAATTTGGCGAAAACCTCGTTTTCGAATACCAGTTACATATGTATTTTTGGTACTACTTAGTTATCCCATCAACCAAAAATCTATCACCAAACTATAAGATTAAATGCCAATAATGGTTGATCGTAAATGTTACATTCACTTGACTTTAAGCAAGTTACACGTCTTTACGTCATAAAGTGATTTTTATTTCGACGTTTTATTTGTATATTTATTAATGTTATATTATTTTCTTTGTTCTTTCGTTATTTAAAATAAAAATTATGTCAATTTGTATAATTTGGCGAGTGGTTTGGCGATTTATATAATTTGGCGAAATGGGTCGACGGAATATCTAAGTAGTACCGTATTTTTTAATTATTTTCTATTATTTTTAAAGGAAAATAACCAAAAAAATAACTAACTATAGAACAAAACAATTTATGTAATTTAAAAAAAGAAAATAATGTAAATAAACATTTATTATTAAATAAACAACAATAGCCGGGTTACCATGTCAACCAAAATAATGCCATTTTGGCGACAATTAGGTACCCCGGTGTGTATATGACATCTGTGCCTAATATTTTTCTTTTCATTTCGTTTAAAAAAAATAAAGAAGTGAAAGCCATTTATTTTAAATGTTTCAGTTTGCATTAAATAAAATGATAATGAAATACAAAATGAATAAAAGTAACATGATACATTTCTTAGCATACATTTAAGGGAGGTCAAACTTCTCGCCAAATTAGTTTAAAATAGTAACCTTTTCTAAAATCTGAAAAAAAAATAACTGTTATGATTAAAATTTGAGTTGCCATCATTAGAGAAAAGTATATAAAATTAGAAAAAAAAATTAATATTTCGAAAACTAATTCGAATTTAAAAATTCTAATACCAGTTTTGAGATCTGCAGATCAATACGGATTTTTGGTGTTAATTTCATCGCAAAGCATTCCGTATTTTAGGAGAAATCGCCGTGAAACATAATCAGTTGTTTAATCAGTCGTTTCATAGAATCGTTACATAAATTCGTTTCATAATATCCGTTTCATTAGGATTTTATATATATAGGGTAGGTATATATATATATATATATGTGTGTAATAATAAAAATTTTCACCCTTTATTCTTAGTAAAATTATTCCAAATTCTTAATAGCTACCTTTTTTACTTGCTTTAATACTATCTTAAATATCTCTTATTTTTTCCCATGCTTTAAATGCGTATTCTTTTATTATTCTAAAAACCTTAAATCTATTCGTCAAAATCCATTAAAATACTTTTTCAGTTTATTTCTGATACTAAATTCTTTTTCTTCGAATGTTTTAAAATATCGTTTGCACTATTATTCTATTTGTTCCATCAGTTTCCCGCCAGCAGTTTGTTTATGCAGTTTTTCTGACGCCGGTTCGAAAGAGATCATTCGACGTCACGCGTTCGTCACCCCTTTCCATCGAATCGTGGCTTGTCTCCTGTCCCATTCCTCCCCACCTCTTTACTGGAGTGGTTCTCCACTGTTAATGTATTCATTCGCGTCCTGTTTTTCTGGGTATTTATAGCGTTGCAAAGACTAGGAGCTCATAATTTGTACGCTTTTTCGTTTGTCTAAATAATCCTCGTCACTTGGTGGTTAGACTTGTAATGTGGAGAAACTACTATTTTAACATCTTAAATTTATTATGAAGTGGATCAACGATGTCGTCGAGAGCTGATGAATATGTTACTGGAATTGTTTACGATATATTCCTATCAAATAAACCACGTTCAACTCATGATGCCTCTATTATTCTTGAAGGGGAAATTTCTCCAATGTTTTCTTGAACCTGTCTGCAATTAAGCCACCACGACTGCACTATGGTTGTCATATGATAACGGAGGGTTGGCAAAGCTACTGTTATTAATTACTAAACTGCATTATCTTCGATATATCGAGAGTCGTCGGAATGTCGCAAAAAGTGACAGTAAATTATATCATATATATATATATATATATATATATATAATTTGAACGGAGGGTTGCTTTGGGGTATAGGGGTCATGATCGGTGAAAATATACCAAAATTTTTCGGAATCGTTTTCCTCCGAACGGCTGCAATAGGTAGCTTTTTGTAATGAAAGCTACCGAATAATAGAGGATTTGAGAATAATATTTATAATAATGTCAGAACCACAATAATTTGTATTTTTAAAATGGTATTATTCGTACTTAAAAACCAATACTACTATGTAAATGGGATGTATAACACAATCCAAATTCATTTTAAGTAGCTTTTATTACGAAAAGCTACCTATTGCAGCTGTTCGGAGGAACGCGATTTCAAAAAATTTTGGTATATTTTCATCGATCATGACCCCCAGACCCCGAAACCACCCTCCGTTCAAATGTGATATATATATATATATATATATATATATATATATATATGTATATATATATATATATATATATATATATATATATATATATATATATATATATATATGTATATATATATATATGTATATATACCCATATAAGGTGTGTCCCACCGAAATAAAGCCACCGTGATTATGTGCTGTAATTGGATACGAAACAAACTAATAAGAACAAAACAAATATATTAAAAAAGTCTATTAAAAATACATATTGACAAGGAGTAACTCACTCCCTGCCTTATCTGGGCAGGAAAAAGAAATGAATTTGTAAAAAAAGAGGGGGGGGGGTGTCCCGCCGAAATAAAGCCACTACTGTTAATAGGCAATATATCTGCCATGGTTATATATGACCTGGAATATACGATGTGGCATACCATTTACCAACCCTTGGAGTACAGTAGCATAAATATTCTCCCACTCTTTAATGATGACGACCTTCAATTTTTCCACAGACTGAAACTGTCTGCCATTGGCATATGCAACCCTACTGAGGATACCCTACACATTTTCTTGAGGATTGAGATGAGGAAAAAGGGTAGGCTATTCCCTGACATGCACCCGATTATCCAAAAAACATTCCCAATAGGATTTTGCAACATGAATGGAGGTTTTGTCCTGCTGGAAAAATCCAACTTAGTCCACCAGTCCTCTTTGCAAATGGTAGTAAATGGTTTTCTAGTATTTCTTGGTAATCGCGGTAGTCTTCATGCGGCCTGAGAGAAAAGCCAAGTTATGTTTAACTCAATAGCCGAAGCCCCACCCCCCTCACACAATTAATGAGCCTCCACCTTGTTGTCTTTTATAAAATATTTCTTCTTCTTTCCTCATGTCATACCAATAGAAAGCAAGGCCGTCTGGCCCATCCAAATTATTTTTTTTCTCATCTGAGACTATGACACGACGCCACGGCGGCTTCCAGGTTTGATGATATTTGGCCTAATCGACTCTCCTTTGTACGTGGATAGCTTTCAACGTTGGCGGCTGTTTCCTTTTCTTATATCGCAAGATCCTTGTACGTTTTTCAATTCGTGACTGGGCTTATTCTGTCACAGGGATGTTATCCTCTTTCGCCAATTGTTTTAGGGAAATACCACCTCGTGAAAGACGACGCAAAATTTTCTTTCCTGCATGGAAGTCATTTTTCTACATGTACACCTCCTTTTAGGTAGATTTCGTATGAAATACTACCTATTGGGATCGTTCCTATGTTGGAATTTCTGAAAAATTTTTGCAGATCTACACCGATCATGACCCCTAGAACCCAAAACCACCCTCAGTAAAAAACTTTATATATCTATCTATCTATCTATCTATCTATCTATCTATATCACTTTTTTCTGGACACGATAACTTTCGTAATTCTGCACCAATCTCTTCCAAACTGATACATAAAATCAATGGGCATAAAATCTCGGTCAAGTTCGTTAATGGGCAAAATCGGACCAAGGGGATGGAAATAGGGAGGGGTTTTGTGAAAACCGAAAACCCCCCATAACTTGTTCATTTTTGTACATATCAAATCAGTTTAAAGTTTTTATTACTTCTAAAAATAGGGCAAAATTTTTATGTATCACAGATTTTTGATAAAGTTAAAAATGGGCTCAAGGGGCGCAAAAAATAGGGTTTTTGGGAGAAAAAAAATCATAACTTCGTCAATTCTCAAGATATCAATTCCAATTAATTTTATGATAAATCTCCTTAATATTATCTACAACTTTTATATCCACAAGTTTTTGATAGGACCAATTCGTACCGCAAAAAAAAATTAAAAACGAAAACAAAAAGGGGGTTTGAAGAAGTAAAAAATCCATAACTCCGTCAATTCAAAAGATATAAACTCCCCATGAATTTATCATATATCTTCTTAATATTGTCTACAATATCTATATAGACAAGTTTTGAATAGGACCAATTCTTACGACAAACAAAAAATTAAAAATACATAGCGGTTGAAGAAAAAAATCATCTTATTAAGGGCGCATTCAAATCCAAACTGCTTATTTTCTTACTCATTTTTAAATTCATTTTTGCTCTCAAACGCATCCAATTGCTAGATTCTCTTATTCAGAAACTATATAATGTACAGTAATGATCGATTTGTTTATAGAGGCAGAATATATTTCAAAAAATGATCTCAAAGTGGGCATTTTGAACCGAATTTCCCGAAGCAGATTGTGTTGGAAAAATCATTGCATTAAGAATGCACTCAAATCCAAACTGCTTATTTTCTGACTCATTTTTAAATTCATTTTTGCTCTCAAAGGCATTTAATTGGTAGATTCACTTATTCAGAAACTATATAATGTACCGCAATGATCTATTTTTTGATAAAGGCAGAATACATTTCAAAAAATGATGCGAAAGTGGGCATTTTGAGCGGAATTTCCCGAAGCAATTGTGTTATCACTTTCTTCTGGACACGATAACTTCCGCAATTCTGCACAAATCTCTTCCAAACTGATACATAAAATCAAGGGACATAAAATCTCGGTCAAGTTCATTAATGGGCAAAAGCGGACAAAGGGGACGGAAATAGGGAGGGGTTTTGTGAAAACCGAAAAAACCCCATAACTTCTTAATTTTTGTACATATCAAATCAGTTTAAAGTTTTTATTACTTCTAAAAATAGCGCCAAAAATTCTTGCATCACAGATTTTTGATAAAATTAAAAATAGGCTCAAGGGGCGCAAAAAATAGGGGTTTTGGGAGAAAAAAATTCCTTATTTCGTCAATTCTCAAGATATCAAATCCAATTAATTTTATTATACATCTCCTTAATATTATCTACAACTTTTATATTCACAAGTTTTTGATAGGACCAATTTGTACAGCAAAAAAAAAAAAAAAATAATAATAATAACGAGAACAGAAAAGGGTGTTGAAGAAGAAAAAGTTTCTTAACTCCGTCAATTCACAAGATATAAAATCTCCATGAATTTATCATATATCTTCTTAATATTGTCTTCAACATTTATATAGACAAGTTTTTGATAGGGCCAATTCTTACAGGAAAAACGAATTAAAAATACATAGCGGTTAAAGAAAAAAAATATCTTATTAAGGGTGCATTCAAATCCAAACTGCTTATTTTCTTACTCATTTTTAAATTCATTTTTGATCTCAAACGCATCAAATTGCTAGATTCTCTTATTCAGAAACTATATAATGTACAGTAATGATCGATTTTTTTATAGAGGCAGAATATATTTCAAAAAATGATGTCAAAGTGGGCATTTTGAACAGAATTTCCTGAAGCGGATTGTGTTGGAAAAATCATTGCATTAAGGGTGCATTCAAATCCAAACTGCTTCTTTTCTTACTCATTTTTAAATTCATTTTTGCTCTGAAACGCCCAATTGCTAGATTCTCTTATTCAGAAACTATATAATGTATAGTAATGATCGATTTTTTGATAGAGGCAGAATATATTTCAAAAAATGATGTCAAAGTGGGCATTTTGAACAGAATTTCCCGAAGCGATTGTGTTATAAACAAAAAATATTGCCCTACTTGAGAAAATAATTGTTTATTTATCAAGTTTTAATTAATTGAAAGAAAAATAAAAACACAGGTCGCTTATAAATATTTTCAAAAATCACGTCAGCATGTTTCATATTTTTTTTTTTTATTAAAAATTAATCTGAAAATGTGCCAGAAATTTTCAAGTTGTTGAGCATGGAAAAATATATTTTTTTTTAATATCCCCTTAACATGATTCTGATAAAACCAGCTATTTTATAAAAAGGAAATAAAAACTCGTCAAAAGCAGACAGATAAAACTGTTAAAGTGGATTTATATATAATAATGATTTAGTTTTTGTTGGTGAAATTAGTATACTTAATTTCGAAATCTACCTCTGCCTGTAGGCCGGGCCGGCAGGGATTTTTTTATACCCGTTCGCATTGCTCATATTTAAAAAAATGTCTATTACGGTTTTAGGTCATTTGATTTACTTAGATGTTGGTCTATGTGAAAGACCTTGTTCCTTAAAATCTATTTTTTGTCCTTTCTCGAACTTTCATAGCTGGGTTTTCTTTCCCATTGCAATACTGCAGGAGAAATAGAAAATACAACCTTCTAAAGTCTGCACAAAGTTCGACTGGCACAGAACAAGTATTTGAGAACGTCCTGACGTCATAAACATATTGAACTGCAGCAGCTCGAATGTCTGTAGTTACCAATAAATACTAATATTGTCAGTGGCTTTATTTCGGCGGGGCACTTTTTCCCCTCTTTCTTTTCACATTCGTCGTTTTCTCCTGCCCAAGTGGGGCAGGGAGTAAGTTACTCCTGCCAAATATGTATTTGAATATAGACTTTCTTAATATATTTGTTTCATTTTTATTTGTTTATTTCGTGTCCAGTTACGGCACAGAATTAGGGTGTCTTTATTTCGTTGGGGCACGCCTTATATATATATATATATCATCATCATCATCATCATCCTCAACCGTTTTCAATCCACTGCTGGATGTAGGTCTCCCCCAGATTTTTCCAATGTTTCCTGTCTAGTGCTTTAGTCATCCAATTTACACCGGCTACTTTTCTGATTTGATCACTCCATCTTACTTGAGGTCGTCTTCTTGGCCGTTTTACATCTCTGGGATACCACTGTAGGGTGTTTGTGCTCCATCTATTGTCTTGTCTTCTTGCGGTGTGCCCAGCCCATTTCCATTTTAGCCGTTTAATTCTTTCAATGATGTCAAAACTTTCGTCTGACTTCTTATTCAGGTTATTCTTTTTCTGTCTCTTCTAGTTATACCTAGCATACATCTTTCCATACTTCTCTGTGTTGTTTGTAATCTTTGTACCATCCGTTTTGTTACCGTCCATGTTTCTGCTCCATAAGTTAGGACAGGCAAAACACATTGGTTAAATACCTTTCTTTTCAAACACAGGGGCATGCTACTCTTCAGAATAATATTGTTCTTCCCAAAAGCAATCCATCCATTTCTTATTCTTCTATTGATTTCATTCATGATACTATTATCAGATGATATTTCTTGCCCAAGGTACACATAACTTTGCACTTCTTTAATTTCAGTGTTGTTGTAGACGATTTTCTTTTTTGATGCAAATGAATTGAACATCACCTTAGTCTTTTCCAAGTTTATTTTTAACCCCACATTAATGCTAGCTTCTGCCAAATCTTTTAGCATATTTTCCAATTCTTCAGGACTGTTACTGAAAATTAAAATGTCGTCAGCGAACCGGAGATGACTTAAATATTCCCCATTTATTCTAATCCCTTTGTTTTCCCAATCCAGCTTCTTGAAAATATTTTCTAAGACAGCAGTAAAAAGCTTAGGCGAAATGGGAACCTTTTCTTCCAACACAAAGTTTTCGCCTAGCTGATTTTAAACTTTTGTTATCTTCTAGAATTTTCTTGACAAGATCAGAGTTAAATTTTCTGATATCTTCTGTAACACATTTTCTTACCGTTTTACATAATTCAGCATATTCAACTCTTGATTTAGGATCGTTTTTCTTCATTTTAAATTCTCTGCGTTTCTTCATCAATCTTCTTGTTTCTTCTGTTATTTTCTTTGTCTGCTTTACTTGTGCATCGCCGGCTATCTTCTTTGCAATATCTTGTAGAGTACTGGTTAGTTTCTTGTTCACTACTGTAACATCTTGCTCTTCTTCTACAGCTGATTGAAGTACTTGGAAACGGTTTTTAAGTTCCAAATGGAATTCTTCTTTATGTTTCTGGAGATTTATTATATCGATTGATTTCTTTGAGTGTTGCAAGAGCTTCATTCTTTCCACTTTAGTATTTAACAGCAGTTTGCATCTAACCAACCTGTGATCACTTCCTGTATTGAAGTTATTGAGAACGCTGCAATCCTGAATAAGATGCTTTTTGTTTGTTAAGATGTAGTCGATTTCGCTTGTTGAGCCATTTGCACAACGCCGTGTCCATTTTCTTTGTGGCTTTTTCTTGAAAAATGAATGCATGATATACAACTGGTCACATTCTGCAAACTCAATCAATCTGTTTCCTCTTTCATTTCGCACCCCATATCCATGATTTCCTACTGATAACTCACCTTTCTCTTTTTCCCCAATTCTAGCATTCCAGTCTCCCATTATTAATTTTATGTAGCATTTTCCCTTTTGATGCATTGAAGCTACTTCTTCATAGAAATCCTCAACTTCTTCATCAGTATAGCTTACTGTTGGTGCATAAACTTGGATAATTTGCAGCTTGTATCTTCTGGACACTTGTATTACTAACCTTGCAACTCTATCTGATGCACTATCATATTCTACGATGTGATTATTCCACCTTTTATGAATCAGAAATCCTACACCGCTTGTTCTTCCATCTTCTGTGCCTCTGTAGTATAATACATGTCCGCTGGCAAGATCTATCTTCTCTTCTCCTTTTCTTCTTACTTCACATAATCCTAAGATGTCCCAGTTGATTCTTTCTAATTCTTCTTCAAGTTCCTGAAAACGATTTTCCGAAGATAGGAATCGTCCATTATACGTAGCCAAGGTCATCAACTTATGGCAGCCTAGCCGAGCCCGGTTATTCTTAGCACCCTCTGTCTTCATGTCTTTCTGATCGCTGCCGTAACCAGGAACATTCAGACCGCCGGAAATTAAGGGCCGTGATTTATTTTGTGAATTCATGGTAAAATAAGGGGGGTAGGTGGCCAAATTCCTCCACGCTGGCCAAGCGGGTTGGAGGAAGCCCATCCGCGTTCGTTCCCCATGCACTAGGCAAGGGTACTAACAGGCTGTACCGGTGGAAGGTGCGGATTGGACATTAAGTCTCCGCTCCCAGTCGATTCCTTTAAGTCCTCCTCGAAGGTAATTAAAGGGTCTTCTCTTGGTTAATAAGCAGAGGCTATTAAACAGCCCATATATATATATATATATATATATATATGGCCTTTGTCACACTGTAACTCTCGAATTTATGAACCGATTTGGATGTAACTTCGTGTATACATAGTACATACCAATGTCTCGACCGAGTTCGTTGGCCAGTTTCATCCGCCATCTCGTATCAAAATGGCGGCCATTTTTTTTTAAATTTAAAATTTGAAATGTGGTACCAAAAAACTGAAAATATGTTTTTCTTATGTGTTTGACCTTCATACAAAGATTCCGGAGTAGTTTTTCTTTTGTCTATATCTTAAAAAATGGCTGAGTTATAGCACTTTGAATTTCTAGCGTGGCTGACATTTTGAAACGACCTGATTTTTGTCACGTGATAACAGGCGTATTTATGAACCGATTTGGATGTACCTTGGTGTCTACATAGTACATACCAAAATCTCGAATCATCTTGTTTCAAAATGGCGGCCATTTAAAAAAATTTAAAAATTTAAATTTAAAATGAGGTACCAAAAAATTGGAAAATGAAATTTTTTTTTTTCGTATGTGTTTGACCTTAATACAAAGATTCCGGAACAGTTTCTGTTTCGTCTATATCTAAAAAAAATGGCTCAGTTATAGCATTTTGAATTTCTATTGTGGCTGACATTTTAAAATGACCTGATTTTTGTCACGTGATAACAGGCGTATTTATGAACCAATTTGGATATAACTTGGTCTGTACATAGTACATACCAATGTCTCGACCGAGTTCGTTGGCCAGCTTCATTCGCCATCTTGTTTCAAAAGAGCTGCAATTAAAAAAAATAATTTAAAATTTAAAATGAGGTATCAAAAAATTGGAATATGAAAAAGATTTTTTTTTTTATGTGTTTGACCTTGATACAAAGATTCCGGAGCCATTTGTGTTTCGTCTATATCTTAAAAAATGGTTGAATTATAGCACTTTGAATTTCTAGCGTGGCTAACATTTTGAAACGATCTTGTATTTGTCACGCGATAACACGCGTATTCGCTTATTTCGATGTAAGAAGGCATGTGGATAGTATACAGCAATGTCTCGACCAAGTTCGCTGGCCAGCTTCATGAGCCATCTTGTTTCAAAATGGCAGTCATTACATTTAAAAAAATTATATTTAAAGTGTGGTGCAAAAAAAATTAGAAATTGAAAAAGTTTTCTTTCTTAAATATTTGACCTTGATATAAGGATTCCGGAACATTTTTTGTTTTGTCTTTATCTTAAAAAATGGCTCAGATATAGCAGCTTCAATTTCTAATGTGGGTGAC
The DNA here is from genome assembly GCA_963932465.1 of Maratus speciosus. Classification (NCBI taxonomy): domain Eukaryota; kingdom Metazoa; phylum Arthropoda; class Arachnida; order Araneae; family Salticidae; genus Maratus; species Maratus speciosus. Next base: position 195,636,914 of record OZ010800.1, on the reverse strand, counting down.
ATTTTGAAAAATCTAATTTTTTGCCTGCTACAGCACTCGTATATATAAACCGATTCCGATGTGAGTGAGCATATGTACAGGAATTACTAAGGTCTCGACCAAGTTCATTGGTTAGCCTCATCCACCATGTTGTATTAAAATGGCAGGCACTTCAAGTTATCGCCGAATTTGGCAGCCAAATATAAATTAGTTTAAATAAAAGCAGCTTGGATAAAGCTGACTAATTTCGCGAAATTCTCATTCATAATGATTTAGTATTGATAAAAATTAGTATTGAATCTCCTATAATCGGTTTCCACTAAATTGAGCGTCGTGTGTTTGAATAATATAAGCTGGCTTTTTAAAAATACGGAATATGAAAGCTATCTCTTCCTCCCGGCACTGGCCGGAAGGACTTTTCAAACTGCAGTTAACACTCTTTTGTATTTTTAATATTAGCTCAACTGGTAATTAAATAAATACAACTGAAAAATCATTTCAACAGAAATATAATATACATATTACAAATATTTGTGTTAAATTAGGCTTGAAAAGCTAATGTCAAAGTTCTGAAACTGAAAGGCTAAGTTTTAAATGCTGGCTTTCTTTTCTTTTTTGCGATATATTCATGTAAAAAGAAATTAATTTTTTTAAGTATACAAAAATTTTAAAAATATTTATTATTTTATATATTTTAAGAAAATATCTTATTTTTTAAAAACATTTGTAAGAAGTCAATTTTTCAGAGAAAACTTTTTTTCCCGTCACACAGTGGAGTATTTGACCCGAAATCCTGGTCAAAAATATTTTTCCATGTAAATATAGTCTGATTTGCTTGAAATTCTTAGACGTTATTGGGTTTCACTATGGCACATTTGGTATTGTAAATGAAGTCTATAGCCTTTACGGTTCATTTACAGAAACACCCAAATAATTCCCTTACGTTATGGTCTATGGGGAAAAATCGTTTGCTCTGTATTTTAATGACATCACACTTTTAAACCAGGGTTGTAAAAAACCCAGCCTTGGCGGGTTTTATTAAAAAACCCGGGTTAAATGGGCAATTTTCCCTGGGTAAATTAAATTGCCAAAATGTGGACGATGATTCCACCTTCCTCACAAATAATAATCTTCACAGTTGCCACTGTATAGGGAAAACTAGAAAATCTGAGGGAATTTAAAAATGAGCATTAAAAACAAGGAATTTTACTAAACTTTGGTACTTTGCAAAATTTATCCGTTGAAATTTTGAAAATTCTCAGAGGAATTACTCAGGGAAAATTTAATATTTTGCTCAGTAAAGCACAAGAAATTTGATTGCCGAAATAAGTGGCAATCCTGATCTCAAATACAATCTTTGTGAACACTTCATAGTCTAATAGATGGGAATGACTTCATAGTCTTAATAATGATCTCACCATTTTTCTCTGTTCTTAAAATACATATATAGATATGATCACTTTAATTTAAATAACAAACAAAGGTACTTAGTTATCCCGTTGACCAATTTCGCCAAATTATACACATTGATATAATTTTTATTTTAAATAACGAAAGAACAAATAAATTAGTAAAACATTAATAAAAATACAAATAAAACGCCAAATTAATGGTTTTATTGGCCATTATTGACATTTAATCTTACAATTAATTAATGGCAACCATTATTGGCCTTTAATCTTACAATTTGGTGGCAGTAATTTGGTCAACGGGATAACTAAGAAGTACCCAAACAAATTTTAAATTGCAAAGCTATCAATTGTGTGTTTTCCAATTGTTTCAAATCTAAAAGTGCAAGTAAATTAATACAAATATATTTTCTAAAATTCAAAGAAGTGAATAAATAAAACAAAATAACCATAAACTGTTAACAATTACATCATCTGTTCTTTTTCCAGAAATATATTTTAAAAAACCCGGGTTTTTTACCTGGGCTTTTTATAAAAAACCCAGCCCGGGCAGGCAGCTGGGCGGGTACCCGGGCAGCTACCCACTACAACCCTGTTTTAAACGTGCTGAAATTTATATACATCACTAAGGTGTACTAAGGCACTTATTGTAGAATATCATGTGCATAGAATATATCGTTCATTTACAGGGACACACAAATGAATACGGCTGAAGAATAAATTTAACTATTGAAGTCAATGACCAATAATTGCTGGAAGTGCGTTTGTAGTTGTCATAGGCGTTTTAAAATAGAACAACTTTTTTTTTAAATATTACTTGGTGTGGATGCATTCTATAGATCATATACAGGGCTGCACAAAAGTTCTCAAGTACATGTCCGTTTATTCACGGAAATGGCTGAATGGACATTTTTAACTGTGCTATGCGTTTCACTGAACGAACTTTTAGCATACTATGAAGTATACATACAAATCCATTGCTTAGTTAATATTTTATATCTTAAAAGCTGACGAAGCAGGGTTGGTAAAAAACCGAAAAAGATTTAAACCGGGTTTTTTAAATATATTTTCCTATTACATATACATGCATATTTATTGATAAAAATAAACATTGTTGGATATATAAGTAATATAACTTCATTTAAAAATAATTTAAATTAAATAACTGCAATCAATTGTGTAGAAAATTGAAACCATTTAAAATTTAAACATTTTTAGTAAAAGCTATGTCTTATGTTCCATGAATAAAATGCTCTACATAGTGAAACATTGATACCTTGAAAATCTCAATAAACAATCTTTTAATTACTAGTACTATAAATAAATATATGGTGTAGTTTCATAAATATACTTTTCCATGGCTATTCAAAATAATTTCTTTGAAATATTTGCAACCTGAGATATCTGATTTTTCTGTTACATGAGCAATTATCTTTTATTGAAAGTAAAGATTTTTATAAAGAAATCCTGGAATGATTTGAATTTAGCAGTAGGGTCTGTACACATTTGAAGAAGTATTGTGTATTGTCATTTGACACTCCTCCTCAGAAACTGCCATGTTGTTAAAAAAAAAAGGACAACAGTAAAATAAACAGAAATACCTATTTACCAGCTTTTTAGACTACTGAAAACATTGATCTTAAAATGGAAAGTAGATTTATAAAAGTTGTCATCCACTAAAACATTTAAACAGCCATCAGACTTAATACACAGGATTTTTTTCTAAGCTATTTCATAATACGTATTACTTTTATATGTCTAAACTAAAAATTAATAATATATATTTCTCGGCATTTTTATGAAACGTTTTTCTGTTATGTCTCATGCGAACCTTATCTCAATTTTTACCCATTTTTTTGTCAGATCTACATAGTGGATTCTATTATACAATAGACGATTTAAATATCTTATTGCATATTTTAGTTAAAAGTAAACAGGTGCTTCGCTAGCATCCAATTTTTCAATGTCCTCTTATTTGACTTCATATCTTGAGTTTCTTTTTTATTCTTAAGGCTGTTCTAAAATCCGAAAGGGCAACTTTATGACATAAGTTTTAATTTATTTTTGTTCAGAAATGCATGAAACTAGCAGATGTTGTTGTTCAGAAACTATGTAATAGAACTACGTTTTCCGTTTTTTTTTTTTTTTTTTTTTTTTTTTTTTTTTTTTTTTGCAAACGCAATGGATCTTTCAGAAAATAGTGTCAAAGTTAGCGTTTTGAACCCAATTTCTGCGCTAAAGAAAAATAACTACTCAAGGAAGGTTAAAAACATCTTTCTCACGTGATCAAAATTGCTTATAACTCAATAGGTAATTTATTCATCAAAAATGAAAAACACAGTTCGATTCCAAATCGCTTCCAGTCAGGCCCTCCAATTTTATCTTTCCATTAAAAAATGAATTTGTAAATGCGTCAAAGCATTTTGCGCTTGTTGAGTTGAACAGTTGAGAACAGCCTTAAAAGATAATCTCCCCAATCAAGAAAATTTTCTTTTGCAGCTTGACTGAAATCTTAAAGGTCATTTTATGTTATTAATTGTAAATAATCTGCGTTTTCTCAAAGGAAAATATTTTATTCAGAATATTGAATATTTTTAATCTATTTTATCTTTGCTACATTCACATGTTTTAAATTTTATCTTTAGAGCTTCAGATATGTTCATCAATACATGCAATTTGCATTCTACATGCATGCAAATATAACCTAGACTCACGTCTCACGGTGACTGCTGGGATAAGACTGTTAAAAGTAGAAATTATTTATATCCAATAATTTGAAACACTTAAATTACAAAAATGAGAAAATATTATATTAAATCTTTTCTAAAAAAACAGTTGGTTGACAAATTGATTTAAACCGTGCCAATCCTGCTGATAAGAGAATAAAATCATAATGCAAAACCCCAATCCCAATGTAGGAATGCAAGAAAAACAAAAGCTTACTAAACCCAATAGCCATGATACAGCAAAGAAAACTCACAGCCAATCATTCATTAGCATACAGAACAAAAAGTAACCAATGCAGAGAATTACTTATGGTTACGTCATTATTTAGGCATATGTAATTCTTAGTAAATCGTAACTAATCAAGCAATCTAAGTAGTAAAAGTGTATTTTTAGCTCAAATCTGCCATTTTGGCTATTTTAAAAAATAAAAGGCTTAAAAAAAAAAGAAGAAGAAAAATAACTAACGACTTGTTTTTTTCTTCCCAGCTAATTTAAGAAAAATTAGTTAGTCTTCTATGTAGATTTGAAGCTTATGAGAAAAGTTTGATTGATTAAAAATGTTTGTCACCTTTACAAATTTATTAATTCATCATTTTTCTAAAGCTTTGCTTGTTAGCTTCTGCGTAACTTGGATTTTGCATTTTTCAATAATGTGTAAAATAAAAGAAAACATTAGGGAAAAAGAGAAAAAAACCACATGAAAAAAACCAGCATGGTTTTTTTAAAAAACCATTTGGTTTAAACCACGGTAACCAAAACAACCCTGTGACGAAGTGTAAGTAAGATTTCATCACTTCACATAATAATAAATAAACATTTTATAAATATTTTGACAATTGAGAAAAAAAAAAAAAAAAAGAGTCATCATTTCAGAAGAGAACAAAGAAAAAAGAAGTTAAAATATTAATTTACTAAGTAGATATTTTAAAAATACGAATAAATCATATGCCCATTTAGTTAACATTACCGAAGGGACTTTGGAAGTTGAGCGACTTGTAACCTTAACTATTTACTGTTTTTAAGAGGAAAGTAAATGTTGATAGGTTTGTCTTATTCGCTATTAATGTTTAATTAAATGTATTTAATTTTACTATTATATAAAACTTATTATTTACATTTAATAATGCTTATTACATTTAAATTACATTTAATAATAATTATTGCATTTAATTTATGTTTAATAATGTTATATTTAATAGAAGGTTCAGTAAAGTGGAGTCTATATAGTATAGATTGTTAGTTTTTGAATGTATTTAATATATTATCAGTTTCAAAATGATTCTTCAGAACTCTTCTTCATCTTCTTCATCACTTTCTTCTTGGTTTTTATCAGGACTACCATCAGACCTTGCTGGAAGAAGAAGTTGTAGGGTCTCGCTATTGTATGGCTTGCTCTTTTTAGTTGATAAACGGAGTTATTAGAAAATATGAAGATGTTTATTTTCACGTACATTATAAAAGGAAAATTTTAATTGAATTTTCTTGGTGCTGTTTGTCAGTTTTGGAATTAAAATTATGCGTTCCTTTTTAAGGACACCGCCCTCGAAAGGGTTAATTCCATCCTTTCTCTCCTTATGTTACACACATGAGCTCCAAGAACTAATTAGGGAACCCTTTTTCAATAAATAAGTATATACAATTTGAAGGCGATCGGATATTTCTATCAAAAGATATCGAGTTGCGTGCGTATGTACGTACCTACATACGTACATACATACAGACAGAATATGTGTGTGCAAAAGCTCTCCGATAATATCCTGTGAGCTAAAAACCTGCAATATGACAGTAAATAAATATAGTTCTTGTCTCTTCAATTCGGTGGCCGCAAAACAGAGCATTTAAATAGTCATCCCGAAAAAAAAAATGTATAAAAAAATGGCAACAATATGCGGAAGATTTTTTTACAGAAATTGACACCCAAGACTATAACTAATACGATTATAATTCAAACATGGCCAGGCAAAGCGTGGCACATATTTAAAAAGCTTTCGATATGTATAAATTAGAGCCAAAAACGCTTTAAAAATAACCTTTTTACACATTTAATGTTTTTTTATTACTTAAAAACGAAACTATTTAAATTAACACATAGTTTAACACTAAGCTCTGACCTTTGTTACACATGTAAGCCCTGTTTAGTTTCAATTCAACAAATCATTGAGCCACAAAAAAATTATATTTAAACATAACAACAATGCCAAAAAACAACAAAAAGCCACGTCTTCTCAGAAAGAAACTTCCTCTTCAGTTTAGGCCAGGAGCCACCGGATATAATTCAGATTCCTAAAATAGACATGGATCGATACACCAATTAGTTAGCTATTAAAAAATATGATTTTTATAATTGTTGACGAAATTTTAATTTTTGCATTTTTGGTTAGGTTTTTGGGTCAAATACTCCACTGTGCGTCAGTGCGAAATTTCTGAAAATTTTACATCTCTAGAAATAAATTATTATATATATCCATGCAAAATATGATGTATTTTTTCTAGTATTTTAATACAAAAATGATTTTTTAAATTACATATATGTAATGCATATAAAAACATTTTGCTCTAATATAGAATAATTTTGTTTAAAATAACAATCTTGTTACTTAATAACTTTTACTTTCAGTAAAAAAAAATAAGTCTTTTAAAAAGCTGATTTATTCACAAATAAAAATAATTAATTAAAATTTGCAAGCAACTTGTGCATCTTATCATTTTTATAAAGGGTAAAACTGAATAATAATTTAAAATATACATTTTAAAGCATGCACATATTTATCAAATTACGAAGGCAGTGATTATGATAGAATCACTTTCCCTCTCATGGCAAAGAAATGTTCATAATCTCGGCTACTTCATTATCAGTCAAACATCTGCATGTTTTAGGAATTTTAATTAGTTTCTGAAATACAATGATACTTTAGTGTTGATTTAATTTAAAACGAATTATAATTTGAAATGGTATGAAAAGTCATTGAGTTTAAATTAAAATTAAAAACAAAGCATGAGAAAAGTACTTTTAATTTTGCTGTGTCAAAATTATAATGAGGGTTTAAGCAACACTATCAACAACTTTTTTACTGCACAATGGAATTTTCAGCAACAAAATTAAATTATAAAATAGAACATGCTCTTTTCCTTCTCATAGAATGAAAATCCAAAACCGGATGATCATGACGACGCAACTTAAAAATAGACTGTTTAAAATAAAAAGTTCCAATCAAGGGGAAAAAAGTTTTTGAAAATGCTCATCAACTGGGAGCCTTAATGAAGCATAATAAATTTGATTATGTTAAGAACCTTAAATATGTCGATGCAATTTAAATTTTCCTACATATGTTAATTCTCAAGTAATTTTTTATATCTATATTTATTTTGATTTAAGTTAAAAGATTATGAACTTTTATGTTTGTCTGGTGCAAATCCTGGAAACCGCATTTTTTCCCCTTGTCAGTAACAGCTTTTATTTTTTGCTTATGGAAATTAGAAATAATACTTTGTTCATGAAATTAAGTGTTTTGCTTTGTGGTCTTCTTTATCACTTTTTGTTTTTATAAAATATCTTTAAAAAAAAACCAGTATGAGAATTTTTTTAATTTTTCTGCATTTTAATTGACATTAGTAAAAGACATGCATGTAATTTAATGAAAATTATGCATTTTAAATTAAATAAGCAAATGTTTGCATTTAAAATTAAATGAATTCAACACGAATTATGTCTATAAGACAATTTTTTGTCGATTTATCACCTGTGCCTGGCTAACATAAAAATAGTACCAAGTGAGAAATTAAAAAGTCTCTTACTTTCTTTTACGCAAAATTTTGTCTAACTCCTCCAGCCATAATGATATTTTACTCTGAATTTTAATAGTTTACAAAATTTTTGTTTCAGATGCTGTTGAGAAAAACTTATATCAAGGGCACACATTGAAAGAGTATTAAAGTCGTAGTTACTACATGTATAAGAATGTAAATGTTATTTTAAAAAGTCTATAAATGTGAATTAAAGTGCATTAAATAGTAAATGTATTTGTTGTTGTTGTTATTTTACAGTAATTTTTTTTTCTTTCTTAACAGTGGTTTAAAATGTATATACTTCAGAAATTAAATTGTTTAAAACTTAAAATTGATGCATTCTAAAGCAGCGAGTAAAATAATTGTGTAATTATTTTAAAATATTACATCCCTACTGGAATATAAGATGTAAATAGATTTAGTGACCGAAGTTTATTAAGTATTTTGAGAAGAATATTATGATGCGAAGTGATTTTAATATATTTTTTATGTGCTTAATATCCTGGCGCGGATCCACGGGGGGGGGGGGGCGATCGGGCCCCCCCAAAAAAGTATAAATCCAAATTGGCGCGAATTCCAAAAATGGTCGTTAAAAAAATGAATTTCGTCATTCGTTCACAGAAAAAATCACCAAATTCGTCAAAGCATCGCGCAAAAAGCGCCAATTTCGTCAAAAAATAGCAAGAAAAACGCGAATTTCGCCAAAAAATCGCGTAAAAAACGAAAATTTTGTCGAAGGATCGCAGAAAAAAACGTACATTTCGTCAAAAAATCGCAAAAAAACGCGAATTTCGCCAAAAAAGCGCGGAAAAAACGCAAATTTCGTCAAGAGATATCGAAAAAAATACGAATTTCGTGAAAGGATCGCGAAAAAAATACTCGAATTTCGCCAAAGAATCGCTGAAAACACCCGAATTTTGTCAAAGGGCTGCGAAAAAAATTCATATTTAGCCCCAGGAGGAAATTTCCCGAGGCACGAATCCAGGGGGCGATCGGGGCGCCCCCCCCCCCCCCAAGATATAAAACCAACGCTTTTAACGGCAATTTTCGCGGAACAGGCAGACAAGCAAACGAAAACCTTTTCGGTGTCAATGGTAAACCTCACTGACATTTCGCCAATTAATGAACAAAAAAGGATTATGTCCTGTCAAAAGGCATATGGCGCCATAATTTTTGACACTATGGGTTGAGGTGGGGGTCGATGCCACTTCGTGTGCCTTTTGTTGAATTTCTACAACAGAAAATTGACACCGTTATGCGGATCCCTTTAAAGTGTGGAAACTTTTTCATCTTTTCAAAGAAGCTGCACTTCTAATTTCTGTATAATATTTTTGCAGAGAGCTCTTTTGTTTGAGAAAAGAATGGGATTCGTAGCAATTTTCAAAGAAAGAAAGAAACAAGAAAAAGAAAGGACCTTTTAAAACTTCAAGCATCTTAATATTTTCAGAAAAAAGCGACTAATGTTTTTAAAAAAATGTACTGCTATTGCCACCCGCATTGGTGAATTTCAAGGGGAATTTGATGAATGAACAAAAAAGGATTATGTCTTAGTCAGTTAAAAGCTAAAATGCATATGGTGTGTTAATTTTTTTAAAGCCAACTTGGTGAACCAGTTCTTCCTTTATGTATTTACTTAATGAAAGGCCTACTGGGTGATTTGAATGGAAAATGCCGCTCTACTGTCACCCACCATTCATTGTTTGGTTAACCATTTTTTGCTGTCTTTCTACCTCTTGTAGAGAAGCTATGGAAACAGACCTAGGTCTCAGTAACAAATGTTAACCTTGATGGACTAATAATGAGTAGATTATGAAGAAGTATACGCACCGCTTAGATAACACATTTTGACTTTTCAAGGATGTTAAGACCCCTTGAGATTTTTATTCAGTCCCTTTTTTGAATAAACTGATAAGATAAATAATTACCAGAGTAAAAATGAAAAGAATAAAAATAAGATATCTAATAAATAAATTCTATGGTAACATTTTTAATTTTTCGGCACAATTAGTAACAATAAGTCATATTTTGAGGAGTGACTTTTTTCGCACAACTTTTTCGCACTAGACATACTTCGATGATGGGCAGAGCCGAAAAATTGCCACTCGTAGCACTAAGTTCACACAAAAAAATTTAGATTTTTTGGACAATTCCTTCATTTGCCGCAAATAGCTTGAAGTTTGGCTCAAATGCTGGTTTTTGAACTTTTTTAGCAAAAGTTTAAAAAATGTTAAATTTAAGCTTTTTTAGCTGAATTTACTTGAAATGTCATGCTTAGTGTACGAAATGTTTAAATAAGCTCTAATTATGTACTATTTAATAGTTATGTGCATTTTGAATTAGGTGACTTTTATAGCTTTTTCGCGTATAAGTGAGCAAAACTTGCAGGAATTTTGACAACAGGGAATAAGGATCTCGTCATCGGTAAAGACTTGGCCAGGAGGCAGAAAAAGAAACTTGGAAAGAAGATACAGGAGGAGGTTAGAAGAAGAAAAATTACAAGCATCTTTTTTGATAGTAGAAAAAATAAAACAATCTTCATAAAAAAGGGGACTAGCAACACCGTCTACATAAAGACGAAACAAATATCACCATATTCTCTGAACGTGGTTTGGAATAGTTGGGTCACTTGACACCTCCCTCTGACCACTGCGGAGAAATAGCAAAATCATTATATAATTTTCTAAGCCAAAATAAAGCCTGCTTTGGAAAAAATCAAGAAGAGAACTGCAACATTCGATATGTATTCTTCATACGAACGAGCTCCCACTCTGACAGCGACATCAACTGTCTAAATTAGATGGAAGAACCACTTGACCTAAGACCTTTACCAACTGAAACGGAGCTAGATTAATAGAGTACTCAAATCTTCAGCCTTTTGCATTTTTGATGTCCATGAAACAGGAATACGCTCGTAGAAATGAACAAGTACATTTTCGCACGCCATTAGGAATTATGTGCTTCGTATTTCTCTCGACGATGCCGCTTGTTCCCTTTTTCCTATAATTATCTTGTTATTATTTCTACTTTTAAAAAATATGTTTTTAATTTTTCTTCCTCCAAGATATTCCTCCTCCTGTATCTTCTTTTCAAGTTTCTTTTTCTGTCTCCTGACCAATTATTTTTCGATGACGAGATTTTTATTCCTGGTTGTCACAATTCCTGCATCCTGGAGCACAGATGAAGCTCTTATCGCAGTTTATCTATATGATATACCAGTTCTAAATCTGGTGAACGCTGTGTGAGGAAGGGATATGCGTTTGGGAGTGTCTGCTTTTGAAGGCCCTGGTTCAAATTCTGATTCAGACGAACTGCCTGCTTCAAAGTTCCCACTTTTTTAATCTTCTGACAAACAGCTGTATTTTAGGGCAGAAAAATAATAAAAATCCCATCTCACAGTTACTCCTATCTCCAATTTACCCCCTCATCCTCGTGATGACTGATTGCGTTTTCATTGGTTTCTACTCCATATATCCTCTTCTTCCAGAATTGCTGTCAAGACATGCTGTGGTCCGGCATTCAAATATGTGACTCTGAACGCATCGAAAAACCGAAGAAAGAGCGAGGAATATAATAAAAACGAAAGAGAGAAACCGACGAACGAACCAAACAATACTTACAATTTTTGCTCAGTCATACGCGAAAAGTCTATAAAAATCACCTAATTCAAAATACACATAACTAATAAATAATAGATAGTCAGAGCTTATTTAATCATTTCGTACACTAAACAGGACATTTCAAGTAAATCCAGCGAAAACAAATTTAATTTAACATTTTAAAATTTTTTGCTAAAAAAGTTCAAAAATCAGCATGTGAGCAAAACTTCAAGCCATTTGCGACAAATGAAGGAATTGTCCGAAAAATCTCAATTTTTTTTGTGTAAACTTAGTGCCACCAGTGGCAACTTTTCCGCACTAGCCATCATCGAAAATCGAAAAAAAGTTTTTTTCGGTCCACCCTATTATATAATAAGAGGGTTGGTTAACCGAGTTTGTCGGTTAATTGAACGTCTGATAATCGAGAGTCTATAGTAATTTAAAATAGCGTTAATTGTTTCATATTCATATAATAATTAACTGCAATGAATGATTTAACAAATAGAAACTATGACTGTGTTGATTATATATCATCCATCCGGTATCGCCCCCCCCCCCCCCAAAAAAAAAAAAACGAGTCTCTGGATCCGCCCCTGTTAATATCAAGCTTTTCATTTATTTATTATAAAAAATAATTAAAGAATTCAATGGATCTCATACATAGAACAACTAGATAGAATGTATTATTTATTATTTCATTGAAACTAGAACTTGGCACAAGTTATCAGGTAAGAAGTGTTAAATATGATGGAATCTGATGGCATAAATATTAATCAAATCTGGAATAGAAGATGTAAATAGATTTAGTGACAGAAGTTTATTAAGTAATTTGAGAAGAATATCATGATGCGAAGTGATTTAAATATATTTTTTATGTATGTTTTTACTTCAGGCTATTGAAATTTAAAGAGAAGGGAAAAATTCTGCCTAAAAATACAAGTATACTTTATACATACTTTATACATACTTTATAAATACATACTTTATTATAGTAGTTGAAGATAATGCCCATGTAATTGCTTTCATATTTAAGACGTTCATAAAATTTATCATTATTTTCCTTTGATTTATGTTAAAAATTAAATTCAAAAAATTTTGGTTTGTTTAAGGTAAATGTAATATATATAATTGACGGGGGCGGATCCAGAGAATCGTTTTTTTTTTTTTTGGGGGGGGGGGGGGATACCGAGTAACATGTAATCAACGTAGTCATACAATTTCTGTTACTCAAATCATTTCATGCAGTTATTTTTTAAATGAATATAAAATAATTAATGCGATTTGAAAATATTACAGACTCTCGATTACCCGACGTCCGATTAGCCGAAACACTCGGTTATCCAACACTTTTATTATGTAATCCCGCCCTCTCAAAATATGGTTTATTGCTACTTATTAGGTCGTAAAATTAAAAACGTTATAACAGAATTTATTTATTAAATGTCTTATTTTTTTTTCTTTTTACTCTTGTACTATGGTAATTATTTATCTTATTTTTTGTTCTTTTAGTTATGGGGAACAACATTAATAACACAAGCCTACGATGATTGTGTTTTTTAACTTTTGATAATTGATTTTGATGTATTTTTTAGCACTGAATCCGAAAATGACCATCGCGTCACGATTTTCGCAAATCGTAAATTTCAAAGTTAAAAAGTAAAAAATAGCAAAAATCTCTCAAAGCAATTTGTCAAAGCCTTAACAAAAGAAGGTAAATGTTTTAAATACATCTGCCACAAATTTTCCAGCTTTTATCAACCGCCAAAGTAAAAGAGGATACTGAGATGAACCCCATAGAGAAGATTAAAAGAAAAGCGCGAAGCAGAGCATGAGCGGTTCAAAGAAACTTCCACGCATGGAATAAAATTATAAGGATTTTAAATACACAATATTTTACATGTTTAACGGTAAAATTCCATAGTATAAGCAAAAAAAAATGAATAAATTATTATGAAAAAAAGTTACGTCTATTTTATAGCAGCAGATTTTCTCAATATTTCGACTATTTAAAAATTTGCGATTTGTGAAAAATCCTGGCGTGATGGTATGGTAAAAAAATGAAGGTCCTTTTTGGATTCAGTACTAAAAAATACATAAGAACCAATTACAGAAAGCTGAAATACATAACAATCACATCCATTTTTTAATATCTGATTTCTGAAAGAGGGTAATCTCTGAAAAAGGACCCCCTTCAGAAATTTGAAGGGTCTTAACATCCTTGAAAGTCAAAATGTGTGATCTAAGTGGTGTGTATACCTCTTCACAGGCGCGGGTCGCCTCACCCCCCCCACACACACACACTTGGATAAAAAAATACAAATCCATCGATTATCGCGAATTTCGACAAATGGTTGCCGAAAAAAATCAATTTCGTCAATCGTTCGCAGGTCAAAGGATTGCGCAAAAAACGCGAATTTCGTCAAAGAAGGGCGGAAAAAACGCGAATTTCGTCAAAGAAGGGCGGAAAAAACGCGAATTCCGTCAAAGGATCGCAAAAAAACGCGAATTTGGTCAAAGGATCGCTGAAAAAACGCGAATTTCGTCAAAGAATCGCAGAAAAAAACGCTAATTTCGCCAAAGGATTGCAGGAAAAAAAACGCAAATTTCGCCATACAATTGCGAGAAAAACACTAATTTCACCAACAATTGCGGAAAAACGCTAATTTCGCAAAAGAGTGGCGCAAAAAGCGCTAATTTCGCGAATTTTGTCAACAAACCTCGGAAAAATGCAAATTCCGTCAAAGAATCGCTAAAAAAATACGCGAATTTCGTCAAAGGGCTCCAGAAAAAACATATAATTAGCACCAGGAGGAGATTCCCCTAGGCGCGCACCCACGGGGGGGGGGGGATCGATCGGGGCGGTCGCCCCCCCCCCAAAAAAAATATATAAATCCAACGCTTTTAACGGCAGTTTTCGCGGAACAGACAGACAAGCAAACGGAAACCAAACATTTTTCGGGTATCAATGGTAAACCTCATTGACGTTTCGGCAATTAGTGAACAAAATAGGATTATGTCCAGTCAAAAGGCATGTGGTGACATAATTTTTGACACTATGGGTTGAGGTGGGGGACGATGCCCCTTCGTGTACCTTTTGTTGAATCTATACAACAGAAATTGACAACGTTATGCGGATCCCTTTAAAGTGTTGAAACTTTTTCGTTCTTTCAAAGAAGCTGCAATTCTAATTTCTGTATAACGATATTTTTGAGGAGTCTTTATTGTTTGAGAAAAGAATGGGATTCATACAATTTCCAAAGAAAGAAAGAAACAAGAAAAAGAAAGGTTGAAAAATTCAAGCATCTTAATGTTTTATGAAGAAAGCCACTAATGTGTATAAAATGTACTCTTATAGCCACTCACATTGGTAAATTTCAAGGTATTTGGTAAATGAACAAAAAAGGATTATGTCCTAATCCCAGTCAGTTAAAATGCGTATGGTGTGTTGATTTCTTAAAAACTAACTTGGTAAATTTGTTCTTCCCTTTTTTGCCCCTATCGACCCCCTTCCCCGTGGATGCGTGCCTACAGGAATATCTTCCCTATGCTAATTGTGCGTTTTTTTACGCGACCCTTTGACCAAATTCGCGGTTTTTTCAGCGATTCTTTGGCGAAATTCGCGTATTTTTTTCGCGATTCTATGAAGAAATTCGCATTTTTTCAGAAATCTGTTGATGAAATTAGCGTTTTTTGCGCGAAATTAACGTTTTCCCGCAATTCTTTGGCGAAATTCGCGCTTTTTTACGCGATCCTTTACGAAATTTGCGTTTTTTTCGTGGTCCTTTGACGAAATGCGCGATTTTTTGACGAAATTCGCATTTTTTTGCACTTCTTTGACAAAATTCGCGTTTTCGCGATCCTTTGAGGAAATTCTCGTTTTTTTGCGATTCTTTGACTTGCGAACGATTCACGAAATTGTTTTTTTTTTTAGGAGACCATTTGTCAAAATTCGCGATAATCGGTGGATTTATATATTTTTTTTTTGGGGGGGGGGCGATCACCCCCGTGGATCCGTGCCTGATAATTGATTATTAGTAGAACTTATTAATATATCATTAACAATAAATATTGAGTTATATGTTTACACAGTTTTAAAAAGTGCAGTTCTTTTGAATTTTAATTTATAGAAATGTAATTAGTTCCGAAAAAAATATAACAAATACAAAACATATTTCTTATTTGAGAATGAAGTACTTTCGTACTGTAATGTTAGTTCATTTTCTGATACTATTTCCTAAATTTATAATTAGCTTCAAATTTTTTTTAACCAAACAACTTGTTTTAACTAAATAGTAGTGTACTATGTCAAAAGCCTTTCGCCTTTCGTATAAAATCCCATTCAACGTTGCGTGTTTCGTATTTGCATAAAAAAAGGGATGTTGAATGTTGAAATCAGAAAAAATGTGTATGATGTTATTAGTCCAAAATGTGTTATATCAGATATGAGCAAAGAATCATATCCAATAATACCTATCATTCATCGTACGCTACTTATTAGTTGGAAAAAACGGATGTTGATAACAGAAGTAATATATATGATTTTTCACGTGAAATGAACTAGTATTTTCTTTGCATTCATTTTCATGCTTATTTTCAAATAAATATTTTTATTATAATTTATTCACATGGAATTATTCCAATATTTGCGAAAAACAACAGGAAACATAATCATATAAAAAGAAATTTAATAAAATATTTTTTAATAAAAAGAAATATAAGATTTAAAAAATCAGAAAAATGAGGGGTGGTGCCCCACCTATCCTTTCTTTTCTAAATGATGCTTCTGATTTTTATTAACTTTATCTTGCACAGTGGTGTACACTGCAACATTTCTATTAAAAAAATAGTGGTGTCCTGGACAAACCCCAAAAAATAGTGGTGTCCCGACTGTCACTATTTTGTAATAGAAATGTTTCAGTGTGTGCCACTGCATAGTTTAAGATAAAATTAATAGAAATCTGGGGCCTCATTTAAGAAAAGCAAGGTGGGACAGTTGCGCTTCCCCTCCTAATTTTTAAAATTTTATTTTTTATATGAAGCGTCCGCTACTGATCCAACGAGCATCCTATGAATGCCACATGCCGGACGAGCAGAAGATGTACAATGGACTTTACCCATGTGACGTTAGCCGCGGGTAAACAGAAGAAAACCACCAATAGGCGTGAAGAACATTTTAACACTGCTTTTTTTCGGAGGGGAAATTCCCGCAGAGGCATGGCTGTCGCCATTCTTAGGTAAAATCTATCCTGTGAAAGGCTGAAAATGACGAGGAAAATGACGTTCAGAGGACGTGATTAGGCGTCTCTTTTTGCATTCCGGTGAACATTCACAGGATAACTATGGGATATTGTAGGATGTCCAACGGACGAGTCTGTATACTAAATAGGACGCTTATCGGATGTCCTCAGAAGACATTGCGCTGTATGGGTATTCGCCCAAGTTCTAGTGCATGGGTTCGCCATAGTTTGGATCAAAGCGTCGCCTCTCTCATGTAGAGGCATAGTACCATAGTACAGCGCCTAGAAGATACAGTGTGGAAAACGGCTATTCCTATAATGCTTTAAAAAGTACTAAAAACTTGTATCCCATAAATCTCCAACAATGCTCAGCGGCAATATGCTGATACGAGCTCCATCTCGTAACTCTTTTCAATATAAACACTGTGTTTTCAAAAACTATAGAATGTTAAATATCGGAAACTATAAATATAAGATATTTTGGTCTGTTATAAGCTAATTTAGTTAAGGAATGACGGGAAATAGGTTAAAGAGTCTCTTTTAGAATGACTATCGTTTTTAAATCACTACGATGGCGCTACGATCGACATCTTGTTATTCAGCATTGTTGTACATTTATGGGATTCAATTTTTTAGCACTATTTTGTAGCCGTTTTCCATACTGTATCTTCTAGGCGCTGTAACCATAGACAAAGATGCGATACGTTTTTTGCCGCTTTTAGATATTTTTGTTTTTGGTGATCCTTCTAAAGTAGTTACTTAGTTCAGAACGTTACTACTCTGATAAATAAAGGTACCCTTTTGTAATCTCCTTCATTTTTGACACATACAAAACAGGAAACCCCGAGAAAACCATTACTCAGATCTTCAATATTTCTTAAGCTTAGAAATATGTTTACTTAGTGAAAAAAGCATTTCCAGTTTGTTTTTCTCTTAGATTTTTCTATTCATTGTTTTCGATTTATATTAATTTTCGATTATTTTTTATGATGAAAATCGATTCCGGTGTTTAACTGAATAAGCACGTTTTCTCTTGCGCAATTTCGTTCTTTTAATGTTTATGTTTTATAAAGAGAGAGGTCTAATCATTTCACACCATGCCTTTTGATCAAGAAAAGAAAGACCAGCCTCCTAAACCTACCGTTTACAGGTTGGTCTTGACTGGAGGTAAAACGAATTCTTATTTTATCATCACCTTATTTTACGGTAGTCTGCCTTGAATGTGTTACATTTCTGATAGTTTTTTTGTTGTCATTTGAGCAAATAAAGTCGTTTATTTTTTTAAATATTGCTCCAAGGTTTAAATAGAATATTTTAATGTCTGCCTGAATAGCTGAATCTGGCAGATTTTATTTTCTTATATATAGGTACTATAAAAACACGAGGCAGGTTTTTCTTTATGATTTTAAGTTTATTCAACATTTTTCGCGTTTATTAATAGAAATTAGTTTGTAATTTAACTTTGCTTGAATCTTTATTGATGTTTTTCTTTTCATACATTATGTTTTGGTATACTTTTTTTAAAGCTTGTTATACACAACATTCTTCAAGGCTGCTTGTGGAAAAAAAAAAAAAAAATAGAACTTTTTTTTCTTGTTTTTAAGCAATAATAAAATAAATATCATGAAACCTGTTAGATTTCATAACAGCTTGAAACTTTTGCTGCACAAATTATTTTCGCTTTTATTGTATACTTGTGTATAAAAATAAATAAATTCTTAAACAAACATAGGTTGTAATTACCAGGGTTCGGTGATTATATACGATGAATATATATCCGATATTTATTTTCAAAATATCGTGAAGTTTGATGTTTTCATATATTTGACATTAATTTTCAAAATATTGCTTATTATTTTTTATGTTTTCAGTCTAAACAAGTGTAAATTAATTTTTTAACTGTTATTAATTGTGTTATTCTCTAGATAAGAACTTTTGCTTTGACAGGCCATTTTTAGCTTTCCAACGACCCCCTGCTCCTCCTTCCATAAAAAAAATCTTTTCCAAGCATTATATTTGAAGGGCGATTCTCCCAAAAGTGAACCATACCCTCAAAAAATAAACTATTAAATTTTTCTTTTTTATTCATGGCTAATTAAAGTACATAGTCTGACATATTTAATTCATGCATTTATTTATTTTTACATGGTTTGTTTCTGTATTTTCATGAAGGTCAAAATTGATGTTTACAATATTGAGAAACACATGAATTCATACACCTATACTTTGTTAATCTCTATAAACAAATATACTGCACTTTTATTCAATTTTTGGCATTTCAAAGTAGCTGCAAGTATATTTCTATGTATTCAATAAAAAATTACTTTCATTTTAATTTTTTCAAATTGTAGTTTGTGATTTAAGATACTGTAAAGTGATGTCCTGTGCATCACATTAAAAGTGCATTAAGTTTTACTAGAAGTAGTAATATTTAATTTAGATGGAAAAAATTTCTGATTTACTTTATACTTTTACAAAGAAAAAGATATAGTACATTGTTAAAATAAATTCATGTTAATAATTTTTCAAATTATAAGCATTTTAAATTTGTCCCGTGCATCACACATCCTTGTCCTGTGCATCATTTATGCTAAATTTTGTAAAAAAAAAAAGAGAGATTAATTTAGAAATTTTAAAGCTTGACGTATTTATATGCTAAATAATAAAAAAAATGTTTGGAAAAAATACAAAAATGATAGTTTCGATAAAAAAAAATCATGCATCATCATGTTTTTTAGCATAAATCTGCAAAACTGTAATAGAGAGATGGTACATTATTTGACATATGTTTCATTCCATGGAATATTTATCTCTTCAAGTAATAAAACTTTTATTGCTGATATTAAAATATTTACAAGGTTGTAAAAATCAGAAGCAGAATGTACAATTTGAGAAATTTGCTTGCTCATAACTTTTTGATGAATAAGGGATTTTGCTTTTCCACCTATTCTACCTTTGTCACTTTTCCATGTGAAGAAGCAAAGCCAGCTATAAGTTTTCTAGTATTTCCAGCTAAGTTCTTGTGAGAAAAGAACCATAAATTTATTCTTGATTTCAGATGATGGGTCGTCTGTCCATATCACTTCAATTTTTGTTTTCATCTGAAAAGGGGCTCCAGATCAGAGTAAACTAACTCAATAAAAGCTCTGACTGTATTTTTTTCCTTTTCTTTTGCATCCGAACAAATTAAAAATGTTGAACAAATGTACTGAGACAACACAGCTGCTGTGAATAAAGTCACACTACTTCTAGAGCACTATGAATTTCATTTTGATATTTACAGTTATAATCCATAGCAAATTCTTTCTGAAGAACTTCTACTTTGGGGTCTCCTTTTTTCATTCTGAAATTCTTAATTTTGAATTTGTTTAATATTTAAGTGGCAAGTGACTAAATAAAAGCTTGATAAAACTTTGCCAATGCAGCCTTCTTTCACATTATATCTTGCCTCCTCTGTCTTTTGCCCATTAGGTTCATATGACGGTATTTTCATCCGGCTCATCATTTTCCATCTTTTATCCATGAGAACAATCACTACAAACACCTTGCCAACAGTGAGAATTGTTAGTATTATTACATAATGCTTCATCCCAAAACATTTCAGAATTATGCGTTGTCTTAAGGGACTACTTCAGTCACGTGAAAAGATCCGTTCGCTAATGCTATTCCTATGGAAGAAATTTATAAAGATATCTCGGTCGCATTTCAATATTTTTCTATGATTTTTTTTGCAGTGGCTAGCTGAGATTGATCTGTAAAAAGGCTGTTTTTTACTTTTTCGATTTTCACTGGGGTTTTTTTTTCAAGAGGATGCTTTTATTTTAGGAACTGGTTCTGAAAATGAAAGTGTCCTGATTAAAAATACTTATAAACAAAATTGAAAAAGTAGAAAACGTCCTGCATACAGATCGAACTCAGCAAGCCACTGCAAAAAAAAAAAAAAAAAAAAAAAAAAATCATCTAAAAATATTGAAATGCGACCAAGATATCTTTATCTGGGAGCACGGCAGTGCGTCCGCCAAGTTCGCACAAGCCGTAAGCTACCTTTTCCTGAACCATTTCGGCATACTTTTCACCCCCTTATAACGTCGTTTTAGGGAGAGATATAGAAATTTTTCTTTTATACACATGTTCGTATGGTCAAACTGAACTAAGGCTCCACGATTTCATGTTTCTATATTTAGTAGTTTTCTAAACATTAAATTCCAAAAAAGCGCTTTTTTGTCACTGACTCACTTCGCATCATCAAATAACTAAAGTACTTCTAAAAGTCGTAGAATCATGAAATTTCACAAGTAAGTCGGGTTTGTAGCACAATTAACCAGAAAAATCTGAAAACACAGAATTTCCGCCTCTAAATCCTTCAAACAGGGAGTGTTCATTTGGCCGTAAACAGTTCCTTAACACATTCAATTGTGCCAATGTTGGTCGCCAAAACTCAATTACAGAGTTTTAAAGGGAGTCACGTGATTTCAAGTAGAATAACATTTTATATATATGCTTTTCCAAAGATGTTTGTTAAATAGAAAAAATGAATATACCTAAAAATTTAATCAGTATAGGTTATGATATATTTACGATGTTAAAACAACAAAACATTTAACAAAATATAACCGCAATTCGGTACGTTTCCGATATAGTAGCCTTGGCGAAATACAGAAAATAGCCTTGACGAGAAAAGAAATTTGATAATAACGAATTTTATGGCAACCTATTTACTGTGTCACATACACAAGCAATTTTTTCAATATGTATACAATTTATTTAATGTAAGGAACCCGTTTATTTATTTTTATATACCAACATAAATAATTTGTATATAAAAAATTATATTTCATACATGTATAAATAAAATGTTTATATGTACATAAATACACTGTACTTCTTAGTTATCCCGTCGACCAAATTACTGTCGCCAAATTGTAAGATTAAATGCCAATAATGGCCAATAAAACCATTAATTCAACGTTTTATTTGTATTTTTATTAATGTTTTACTAATTTATTTGTTCTTTCGTTATTTAAAATAAAAATTATGTGAATGTGTATAATTTGGCGAGTGGTTTGGCGATTTATATAATTTGGCGAAATTGGTCGACGGGATAACTAAGAAGTACCAAATACATATATAAATAACATAAAAGTTCATCAGGTTTGTTTTCATAGTTGTTTATATCATTTGGCAACATATCTCAGTTTCTGAAGCCCGAATTGCGCCAAGATTTTTAAAAAATGTCAAGGTCCCTATGGTGGAAAAATATCCTAATTCCATATGAAAATTAAAAAATCCCCTTTTAATTAAATGAAATGTGTAACTAATAAAGCTGTCTTTAATGATGTGCGACAGATGCAGCGTCCGAAATCCGCTGCTAATGTTATTATACTGTATTATTGGCCTACTTACAGTTAATTTTAAATCTGTAAAAGAAATATTATAGTTATAGATAGGATATGTTGGTCGCCAAAACCCGATTACAGAAAATTAGCCTGAGTTATAAAGGTGTTACATGATTTCAAGCTGAATGAATTTTTATATGCTTTTAGAAAAATCTTAATAAGGCAAATCTTTCAGTTTATCTGTCCATCTTTCTATCTTTTATTTCCTTAAAATAAAGTTTTTTAAAGACTGGGAGGCGTCTGCACAGATCATCATCTCATCGAGTTGACGGCTGAAATTTTAGGATTAGTTAAATATCGATTAGCGTATTGAAATGTAACTGGTCTGCCAAGTTATATCTTTGTGGAAACCACCTACAGACCCGATTTTACGGGTGAATTGGTGGAAATTTTCTTGTGTTTTCCTGCACCCATTCATCCATGTTTCCAAACTTTTGGATGCAGGAAAATACAATAGTAAGTCTATCAATTAACCACTAAAATTAGTTCTTCAGGTGGTTTCTACCAAGATATGACTTAACAGACTAGTTGCATTTAAATATGCTAATCTAGTTTTAACAAATTTTTTAAAATTTCAGCTGTAAACTCGATGAGGTGATGGTGTGTGCAGACTCCACCCGGTCTATTATAAATGTCGCGATCCTAATCTCAATAGCACTCTGGTCAATCTGGCAATTATCCCTACTATTTATTGAACACTATTATTCCTTTAAGTGCGTTTTAGTGATGTTAATGAACTTATGCATATGCATCATACATATTATACATATGCATATAATACGTATTGCATCATACATATTATAGGTATGTGTTTAATACATAATACATATGCATCGTTATGACGTCAGAATAAACAAAACATTTTTTGTCGCCAAATTTGAGAATTGACATGATATATTACCGAATTTGGCGAAACTTTGCTAAATGTTGCCAAGCTTGGCAAATATTTGACGCTAGTGGCTATTTTTCAATGAGTTAATTATTAATGCGGGGATCTATTTTTATTTTTCCTCATATCATCTGAATAGTTAAATGATATAACGTACTAATATTTTCAAAGTGCTAATAGTTTCGTCACTGCCCAAAATCTCTGCTATTGTTATTATATTTTACTGTTATTATACTTACTGTGACTATGTTTTAATCTTTACACCGCTAAAACTTCTGTATTATATAAAGAGAATTTACGGAAACTATTAAAGCATTGAAACTGCCAGTTCTCCTTATGATTATTATAATTCTATAATATGTAACCTGTTAATCGATATGGACGTTAGAATGAATCTTCTATAATCCGGTTCCTCGCATTTTAATTTTCAGGTTTCGAATAAAATTAGCTAAAATCTTAAAACCATGGCACATTGACTAATTCTTCAACACGATCACATGAGAAGAATGATAGATTTTCAGACGGTAGACCTTCTATTCTTCCGTAATCGAGTCTATTGAAAAGGTTAACGTGAAATAAAAAGATATTAGCATCAATATGGTTTAATGCAAATGCAGATATTGTCAAAGGATTTCATAAGAACCATTTCAATTGAACCCAGCCGTATCAGTTAAAATACAACAATTGGCAGTGAGCCCAATTAAAAAAATTACTTAATAGGATTAAAAATTTCGAATCGTAACTGCTAAGGAAACGTGCATAAGTGAGTTAAGATATATTTGACACGAAAGATGAAATACATAACAACACAAAATATATGATGTGCTTCCATGATCGTAAAGAGTTCTTGATTTCTCTATCAAAAGCTTCCGACTTGGCAAAGGAATGGGCAAGTAAATTAAATTATGAATAACAGTAACATGATGCAACGTTTAACATGGAATTAATACGGTAAATACTGCTTGCTAGAGGCGGCTCGTACTTTAATATAAAAAGAAATAGAGTATAAATTTGTAAAGCTCAATAAAATAAATTTAGGTATTTTTATGTTAGCCGGGTGCAAGTGGCAAATCGCCAAATACTGTTCCCAACTCTATTGTTCATATTGCATTCATTTCATTTAAAGATATATACTTTTCAGTCATCTCATTTAAAATAGATGCATTTCCCTAATTTTATTTAATAGAATATTTAACATAGAAATAATTAAATAAGTAAATAAGAAATAATAACATAAACCAAAATATTTTATTTGAAAATCAAAGCATTGTTTCTAATTTACACATACGAAAAATGAAAACTGCTATTGGCGAAAAAACAAAAGGCTAATGAGGAGATTTGCTCCCGGCTAACATAAAAGTACCGAAATTTAAGTTTTTTCATATTAATATAGTTTAGAATGACAAACTTTGAAAAAACATACAAAAAGTAGTGATATCCCAACAAAAAGTTTTCGGTAAAAAAAAAAAAAAAAGCGCCAAGTTCTCCTTAATGTTTCAGCCAGAAAAAGTAGTGATATCTGAAGTTCGCACAAGTTAAAAGCCAAACATCCCAAATCTTTCATTGAAAATGGCTTCCTGCGACTTGGCCGTTAATGCCTTCGAGAGAGTTTTTCAAATTTTAAAATATGTACAAATGAGCTACATGTCAACTACATTTTTTGATTATTTTAGGCATTTTGTGGCACAGAGTACAGAAATAAAATACACATTTGAAAAAAGCATTTAAACAACTTCAGTCGATTTAAATGCTTAGAAGTTAAAAATAACAAAATACTTGTATTCAGGAGATAATATCCCTAATTGCTAAAACATAATTAGTATCAGCTTTTAACAGTTTATAAATCGAATACCTCTTAATGTATGCAAACAAACTATAATAAATGTTGAAACGAAAAAAATCTCTTTCGTCAATACACAAGATTTCAATATTATACAATAAAATATAATGTAACATATTGTGAGATTTGAATTAAGTAAATTTTGTTTTATTTCTTGGGTTTTACGTTAATGACTTTAGCTTTAGACCGTACAAAATGGCAATTAAACCAAAAGTGGACTAAATGATCTGTAATCAAAACTAATGTTTGTTGAAACTGAATGGTAGTTATCAGAAATCTTTTACTTATAATGTCTTTATGGGAATTTGCCTCTTTGCATTCTAATATTACTTTTAATATTTAAATAATTCATAAATGCGTAATTTCCCATCATTAATTTTGAAATGCTGTAGAAGGCATTAACGGCCAAGTCGCAGGAAGCCATTTTCAATGAAAGTTTTGGGATGTTTGGCTTTTAACTTGTGCGAACTTCAGATATCACTACTTTTTCTGGCTGAAACATTAAGGAGAACTTGGCGCTTTTTTTTTTTTTTTACCGAAAACTTTTTGTTGGGATAAATTTCTTCCGTAGGAATAGCATTAGCTAACGGGTCTTTTCGTGGGACTGAAGTAGGCCCTTAACCCTCCGACTGTCTTGGAAAAGGGCAAAATTGTAATGGTGTTTTTTCTGCATTTTGTTTTAAATGCTTAAAAAAAATTATTCTTTGAACATTTTATAAAAAAAACTTAACGAATATGAATGCAATCCTTGGAAGTATTAATCATTGCTCAATGTATTAAAAATACATTAAATCAATAGAATTATATTACTTTAAATATTGCTTGTATTGCAGTGAAACCTGGAGCTTAGTGAACGTATTAACACGGGCTTGTCAGTGAGGGGGTTAAGGCATCTTAACTTTAGGAAGAAAGTCTCACAAATCAAATACATTTGCATTGATCGATACATGTCAAAATAAAACATATTTTTAAATCCATTTAGAAAATTTACTTATTAAAAAATTTCAAATTATGAGTACATTGGTGCCATCTACTGGCAGTTATTTTAAGTAATTAACATCTGCATCAAGTGGAATATATGATTAGTATCTTTTTATCATATATTCTCATAATTTAGCATCATAAATATGTTGAGAAATGTCATAAATCTCAGGTGGTATGCAAACAAGTCAGACTTGTCCCGTGCATCACTTTTACTTGTCCCGTGCATCACATCCATAAAATCTACATAATTTATTAATTAATTTTTAAAATGAACTTAAGATTGCACCAAATCAATCTACTAAATGTTCTTTCATTATAAAAAAAAGTATAATCAATAAATCCATGAAACATCACAGAAATTAACGTTAATACCATATGATGTATGCATTTTGATTTTTTGTGAGTCCTGTGCATCACGCATACATTTTAATTTCTTATTTATTCAATTTTTAATGTGGGGAAAAAAACAGCATTTCTTTCTGAAGTACAAGTTAAGGTCTTATACCTCATAATTATCAAAGTATTTAATAACTTTAATTTCAGTAAAATTTAGTGGTTTAAACACATGTAAATGTCCCGTGCATCACGTAAGAATCGCCCTGAAGCTAAATTTTTAAATGTAGAACTAATAACTATGCTGAACAATATTTACTTAAAACAGCTAGTGAAAGATAAACTGTCTAATTTAGAGAAGTTATTTACAGCGTCATTAGAATCTTTTCTGGTTTTGGTTTTCTTTAGTTTAAACTGCACAGCGGGTTAGAGAATGAAATAGCGTATAAGCTTATATTATTAAGTTTTCATGTTAAATGCAATTATATTTTAGTTTCTAATTTATATTAGCGCAGGGTTGCTGGCTTTTAGCCAGGCCAAAAAAAGCCGGCCGGCTTTTTTTGGTTTTAACCACTTAAAAAAAGCCGGCTTTTATTAAAAAAAGCCGGCTTTTATTGAATAAAGCCAGTTTTTATTTTTTAAAGTTGGTTTACAGTAAATTCGTTTTAAATTTGGATCAATTAATTTTTAATACACTTATAAATATTTTCTATTAAAAAAAATTATAGATTTCTATTAAATTTTATCAAATAAATAAGTCTTTATAACTTCTAGAAGGCAACTGTGAACGCATTATGTCTGAAAAAGAAAATATATATATATATAAACATTGAAAAGGATATAAGTTAGGCTCTAAACTGGTGTTTTGAAATTCTATATTATATATAGTGTTGACTCTAAGCCGCTTTAGCATGGCGCAGCGCCCGGCTGCCCTTTTGAACACTTCCTATGCACCCCATGGTAATTCAATTGATACCGGAAAAATATCGCAAATTCTAGGGACTCTAAACAAACCAATTCAAAATATGTTTTATGAAGAAGGTACAAGTGAGCCCTTTTCGAAAAAAATGTGCCCTTATTTTATAATAGTGTTCCCTTTTTGAAAAAAATGCACCCTTTTTTAGAACAGTGTTTCCTTTTTGAAAATTGTACCCCTTTTTTTTGGAATAGTGTTCCCTTTTTGAAAAATTCACGCCCGGCGGTCCTTTTTTTTTTCTAGCGTCAACACTAATATAGCTCCAAATGTACTACACATTTTAAAGATTATATTTAATTAAAACTGTTCTTAACTGCTCTGCTCAACAAGCGCAAAATGTTTTGACACATTTACAAATTCATTTTTTAACAGAAAGATGTAAAATTCGAAAGCCTGACCATGGAAGCGATTTGGAATCGAACTGTGTTTTCCATTTTTTGATCCATCAATTACCTATTGAGTTATAAGATATTTTGATCACGTGACAAACATGTTTTGTTCACCCTTTTCTGAGTGGTTTCTTCTTTTGTGTGGAAATTCGGTTCAAAACGCTCACTTTGACACTATTTTCTGAAAAATCTATTGCATTTGCAAAAAAACAGAAAAAACAGCACAATTACATAGTTTCTGAACAACAACATCTGCTAGTTTCATGCATTTCTGAACAAAAATAAATTAAAACTTATGTCAGAAAGTTGCCCTTTTGGATTTAAAAGCCTTAATGACAAAATGTAGCACATCAAAATGGAAACATTCTTATGTGTCCATATGGAGAGATTAAGTTATAAATGTTAAAAGAGAAATTAGAAAAGATGTTTCATTTGAGGAGAGTGGTACATAAGTGTATAAAAAATAGAGCATTTAAAACAAGAAAAAAAAGAATTCTCCAAATAAAATTTTGAAAAGCTTGTTGCTAAGCATATTCATGCATATGCTATTCATAATGTTTTTAATAGTGAGAAATGGGTGTTTTTATTAATATGACTATGTATAATTTCAAATGTTTGCTAGAAATAAAATAAGACTTGTATATTAATAGCTCTTAAAATTAAGTAATAAAACATATAACTAAGTAACCATTGTCCTCTTTAATTTTATAAAGCAGTAAAAGTGAAAAAATTGGCAGTTGGTATGGCCCTTTTAAAATTTAGCTGACATATTTGCAATTCAGAATACAAATCACAAGCAAAATCATCTAAGTTTTATTCCAGTATTAATGTCTTCATTATTGAGAAATTGGGTTACTTATTAAACTGTAAATCAATTAAATGTCATTAAAACTAATTAAAAACATTTTAAAATGTGTAGTTTATAATTACAATGCTTTATTGTATAAAAGCCAATTATGGCCAAAAAAAGCCAATTTTGGCCAAAAAAAGCCGGTTAAAACCAATAAAAGCCACCGGCCTGGCTTTTTTTAATTTTAGCCGGCTTTTTTGCAACCCTGATATTAGGTCTCAAAATATCTATAATTTTCATTAAGTTCAGTATTTTGAAAATATGAGATATAGGATAGATGTGCCAGTAATGGACACCCTTAAGGAATATCTTTCAAAATTATTTTTTTATTAATAGTTATAATTATTATATTCCAGTTTTTTCAATATTATATTAACTTATCAACAATATTTAACCATTCTTATAGTCTCATTTCCCAATATGAATCGAAATTTAATTTTAAATAACAGAAATATATCAAAAGCCCAGTAATAGACACTCTCTAGCCCAGTAATGGGCACCCTCTGGCCCAGTAATGGACACCCCATAAAAAAACAATAAATATAATTGTTTTTATGACTGTATTTAGAACCAGAATTTAATTAATACATACTGTGCTGTCCTCTAAAAAAACCCCACTTTAATTTCTCACTATATAACATACAAAAAATACAAAACAATTTGAAGTAGCTACATTTTCACAGCCTGTTCTGGCTAAGATTTTAATGTATAGTATTTTTTTTTTCTATCAATATATTACAAAATGGCAGCCAATTAAACAAGACTTTGAAAAAAACCCACTTTTTCCTAAAAATAACCCACATCTAAAAACACTTCTAGAAATCAAAATATTAAACAGCAGTTTTTCTTTCATTATTAATTAGTTTTAAAACAATTCTGCAAAAAAAAAAAAGAAAAAAAATAATAATATTTTAATAATTGTAAATTGAAGGATTTACAAATGAAAAATTATAAATGTAATTTTTTGCTTATTTTTTAAAAAACTAAATAAACACTTAAGTAATTTTAAATGCTTTTATTATTGTAAATGGCATATAGAAACAGGACAAAAAGAAATTTTGACTTCTGTGATATTTTTGATTAAGTTTTAGGGTGGGTTTTTTTTAGGATACATTTTCCTGTGGGTTTTTTTTAGAGGACAGCACTATACTATGAAACAAAATAGTTATTTTCAAATAAATTTAACAATTAGGATAACAGTAATTAATAAAATATTTGTGATAATCATTTACTGTTGGCATCAATTATTGTAATTATCAGAAGATCGATGTTTTAATTATTTTAGATGGATAGTTTAACCCGTAACTGGAGATGGGAGTCAAAATGACTCCGCATTGTTCATTGGCTCTGATTTTCACGAGGTTTTTTGTCCTTGAATACAATCATCTCCTCAGTACCTTCAAGTAGATCTTTTATCAGTATGTTGGCAGAAGTCCAAGTTTGAACACACGCCTATATCCAAGTTATTCTTTTTCAAAGCCTTCATTACTATTTATGGAGTCAGATTGACTCCACGTCTCTAACACTGTGACCGAAAAAATATATAATGCACCAATTAATTTCTACATATTTAGAATTGCAATCCTCTTCCTTTGTCTAGAATAATATATTGTTGTTTGAAAGGAAATGGATAATACTCAACCAGGACCTTCCAGGAAAAAAATTCGTCCATGTGATCCAGATTTTGAAAAAAGTGTAATGTAGTGGTTTGAAGAATGCGAAGTGTCGGAAGATGACTCTCATATTAGCGATATAGAAACGATTATAAGCGATCATGAAGAAGAAAGAAGCAAACAAGAAAGTGAAGAAAATTCGGACGTAAATTCAGAAGAGAAAGACGACATGATTGACATGGAAAATTATTTCTATGGGAAAGGAAAAAATAGATTCAAGTGGTCCAAGAAGCCGTTAGTGTGTTCGCATTCCCGGACGCCTCAGCACAATATTGTTTTGAAGCTGCCCGGAATTCGTCCTAATTTTGAACGGATATCGTTGACTGAAAATGAAGCCTGGACTTACATTTTCTCGATCGACATGTTACTTATGATTGTGAAATATACAAATCTTAAACTTTCTGCAATTAGGCAAAACTATAAAGATGAAGAGAAGTCAGATTTGCGTGATTTGGATACAGTGGAATTACGTAGCTTTTTGGGTCTACTGTTTTACACAGCTGCCTTTAAATCAAACCATGAGGATCTCAGTTCACTGTTTGCAACAGATGGCAAAGGTCGGCGTATCATGAACGTGAAACACTTTGCGGTTCTATTCTACTCCAGTTCTTCAGGTTTAATGACTCAAATATGAGAGAAAAATGATTAAGGGGAAATTCAGTGGCATTAATATCAGAGATTTTCGAAAAATTAATCACAAACTCTCAGTCAGCTTATAGTATTGGCACTTTAGCATGTATCGATGAGATGCTTGTTAGTTTTAGAGGAAGGAGTAAATTCAAGATGTACATGCCTAATAAGCCATGTAAATATGGACGGAAAATAATGGCTTTAACTGATGCCAGAAACAATTGCTTCTTCAATGGCTATATATATTGTGATAAAAATTCTGATTGTACAACACTTTCAGAATAAGATAAAATGTTGCAAAAACCAACACAGGCAGTTGTGCGCTTGTCTGCTTGTATTGCAGGCACTAACAGGAATATAACAGCAGACAATTGGTTTTCATCAGTTGAGCTTAATAAAAGATTTGAAGGAAAAAAACCTATGTTGGAACATTAAAAAAAAGCAAACCAGAAATACCTAAAGAATACCTTCCAAACAGAAAGAGAATAGTCGGGAATTCAATTATGGCTTTTCGAAGGATTTAACCTTGGGGTCATTCCATGTCAAATCACCCAGGGCATGGCACCCACCATCACCAAATTTGATAAAATTCAGAGAATTTGCAGAGTTTTTAATGCTGATTTCAAAAATGTCAATCATATTGAAATTGATCAAACAGTTTGTCAGATATGAGCTTTTAAATGTCTTCCAAGATGGCCGATTTGCCGCCATTTTGAATGGCACATGTGACAACATAAAGGTCTATAACTTCTTTCAGGTTTAAGCTAGAACTTTCAATTTTTTTTTGTTCTGTTCAGAATAAAGTAAACTTTCATCTAAACAGATTTTTGTGCAATTTATTCCATTAAAATGCTGTCAGAAAATGACTTTTTGCCATTTTTTTTAATTAAAAAAAGATATAACTTCAACGGCTGATTTCCCCCATTGTTCCCCCTTCAATTTTCATCTAATTGCATAAATAGACAGCTCAAAGTGTGTTTTGATGCCTGATAAAAAAATTTTAATGGGCAGTTTGTAGGTTTTTTGTTTAAAGAAGAACTTCAATTTCACCGACTTCCATAAGTAACGGAAAGTACAAGATAATGTTGATATTTCTTTTATTACCAGAAGTAGTATCATACATATTTACATCTAAATGTTTGGTAAGGTTTTATCTTCCATAAACATATTTATTTTTTAATGTGGCTAAAAAGAACGGGAATCCCTCAGGAATTATAAATAGAAATGCTAATAATGAATTCCTGCAAGACATAGAAGTATTTTCATGACAAATTGAAATCTATTGCAAAATTTCAGTAAATTTTAAATAAAAAAGAAATGATGGAAAAAATTCTACAAATTGTCACATTTTTATAGCAAAATCATACTTGTATATTATACAAAATGATAAAATTATAATTTTTGACTAAATACAATAAGTAAAAATTATCGTACTTCAAAATTATACAAAATAACATTTAGCACATACACGGTAAAAATACTATTAAAAATATATCTACATTCAAAATAAATATAATTAGTTAAAAAATTAACTCTGTTGTATTAATATTGCAGCTCAAAGTGTGTTTTGATACCTGTTACAAATTTAAAAATTTAGTTCAAAATAAAAAAATTTATATACTTTATTTCACTTTGGTTCATTTTTTAAATGTAAATAACATTAAAGCTGTAATTATTGTTGAATTATAAATCGAAAATTGCTGTCCAAAATATGAAATTTCTAATTAATTAATTGCTAAAATTATCTAATTGGGTTAATTTATTACCAGAACTTTCCAGAAGACAGAATTTT
This sequence comes from Maratus speciosus, assembly GCA_963932465.1. Taxonomy (NCBI): domain Eukaryota; kingdom Metazoa; phylum Arthropoda; class Arachnida; order Araneae; family Salticidae; genus Maratus; species Maratus speciosus. The sequence goes on along the minus strand of OZ010800.1, from coordinate 195,604,428 downwards.
AACCAATAATATCACTTTGGTTTGCCAGAAGAGGTTTTTTCAACCAACCAGATAGATGTACTTACCAGTAAGATATTTTCAACAAATCAGACTAAAATTACTTCCCAGATTTTTTCAACCAACCAGATTAAGCAGAATTTTACTTGTTATGCCAATCTGTTAAAAAAGATTAAAGTTTCTCTTTTGATCTTATAACTATAAATGATGCTGCTTTGTTGTATTAAGTTAGGTGTTTTCTTATGGATAAACAAAAGATGTACAATATTAGTTTAAATATTAATAATCCAAATTGTGATTTAAATAATCCTCAAGCTATCCACCATCGCAATGAGTTATCTACCAAAAATAAAGAACTTCTTGCATTAAGATACAATTTAGAAGATAGCAAAAACTCAACAATATGCTTTGCTCGCAGAGAACACTTTCTGCATAGGTAAATTCAGCAAAAGAAATGTTTTCATTTATTTAATCTTCATCCTAAAAAGACCAAGAAAAGTATCCTTACATGTGATAAGTGTGGATCAAGCTAAGAATTACAGGAATAAGCTACATAATGTCATTCCTGGTAAGAAACTATGTTCAACCTGTAGGGAAAAAAGCAAAAGCTTTGCTGGAAGTATATGTGAAAGAACAGAAAGACTTGTGTCAGTCCACTGATTTTTCTGAAGAAATTACATCAAACATGGATCAGAAAGAAAAATATCACGTAAAGCTTAATGGAAGTTCACCACTAAGGTTACATGCAATTTCTGCACACAGGAAAGTGTCTGCTGGAGAAAGAAAATTACAGCAAATGAAAACTGCCTTGTGATAGAAGGTTGCTTGCACCCTTGATTTGGAAGAGAACGTTCTTCAGAGTGAAAACAGTAGCTCTGATGAAGATAATGTGAATCAAAAGAAAAGCTTCAGAATTTGAAAGATTAAAGGAGAAGGTGAAAGAAAAGTTTCCACAAATTAGTCCCAGAGAAAAAATTCAGTTGCTAACTTTGATTCCTGAGTCATGATGGTCAAGAAAGAAAATAATTGAAAACTTTAGTGTAACTGAGTACCAAGTATAGACTTTATACTTGGGAAGACACTATAAAATCTGTGAAAGAATTTCATGAAGATAATGAATTTTCATGTCTCATGCCTGGTATGGGAGATACGGTAAGCATAAAAAAATTGTCCGCCCATGTTCAAAAAAAGTTTCTTCTTTGTAATCTGAATTAACTGTATATTCAATTTCGATTGAAATTTCCTACCAATAATAAAATTGGGTTTTCAAAATTTGCTGACCTGCGACCTAAGCACTGTGTCTTAGTTGTAAGTTCTGGCACACATACTGTCTGCATGTATACAATACATCAGAAAGTTCAGTTGCTTATTGCAGCAACAGGGATTGAAGAAAAATATGAAGTTTAATCCAGAAATTGGTTTGCAGTTCTAACAATACAAATTGTATGTTACATATATGCAGCAAATGTCCCAAGAAAGATGTTCTTGAAGATTTTTTTAAAGTTAAAATTTCCGGATTTTGATCCTGAAGACGCAATTGAACATAAACAGTGGGTATCAACTGACAGAGTACGATTAACATCACATACATCTACTCTGTACGATTTCATCCATCTTATTCTTAAAAAGATTGAAAAGCTCGTACCCTATACACACATATCCAAGTCCCAAAGCATTTATTTGAAAAAAAAGATCTTACTAGTCATGAGGCTCTCATACAAATACAAATGGATTTTAGTGAGAACTTTTCTTTTGTATTGCAAGAAGAAGCACGACAGCTACCAATGGATGCCTGGTTGCTGTACTTTACATACAGTTGCATTCTATGTAAAGCAAAAAAAAATGGAAACAGCTTAAAAAGTGAAAGCCTTTGCATGCTTTCAGATCATATGGACCATGATGTATCAATGGTTTATCAGACTCAAAAATTAATCATGCAGCATTTAAATAATAAGTATATCTTAGCTACAAATGTAGAATATTTTACTGGTGTCTCTGCTGCCCAATATTAAAATTGAAAAACATTTTTGAACCCATGAACATGATTTTGGTGGAATAAAAGCAAAATGGAGCTTTTTTGCTACAATGGAAAATCTGTTCATGGAAAATCTGTTTGCGATGGGGTGGGGGGTGGAACTGTTAAAAGACTTGTCACAAAAGCAAGTCTGCAAAGGCTGTTGCATGATCAAATTGCAAATGTGGCTATGATGTATGAATATTGCAGACAAAACATTGATGGTATAACATTTTTTATCATCACAAAAAGTGACATGTTAAAACTGCACAACTACATGTCTCATCGGATGCAACTTGCTACGACAATTCCTGGAACATGCAAGTATGCATTATTATGGATCTACAGAAAACTTATTAATAAGTGAAAAAAGAATAAATACTGATGAAAATTTTTATGTTTGTTTATCTTTTGATAGAAATATTAAAGAGACTTTGGACATTCCATCTCTTAAAAGTTATGTAGCATGTGTGGCATGAATGGAATTGGTATATAGGCTTAGTGTCAAAAGTCCACAAAAAAGAAGGAGATGCAACTGTTAAATTCCTGCACCCACAATGGCCCATCACCTTCGTATTATTGGACAGAAAATGACAGTTGTATTGTGCCTTTCAGTCATATCCTTTGTGCATGTGACATCAATACTACAAATGGTAGAATATATAAACTTGGTGATGCATCCAGTGCTTTAATAAGCACCGTGTGGGCAAAACATAAAATTAGAAGGAAATAAAATCGAAATATAAAGAGAACAAATTTTATTAATCATCTTTATTTTTAATTGTTATTGATGTAGATATTATTTCAATAGCATTTTTAATGTGTATGTGTGAAATGTTATTTTGTATAATTTTAAAGTACAGTAATATTTACTTAATGTATTTTTTTTAAATTATATTTTGTATTATATACAAGTTTGATTTTGCTATAAAATGTGACTATTTGTAGAATTTTTCCCATTACTTCTTTTTTACTTATAATTTACTGAAACTTTGCAATAGATTTCAATTTGTTAGGAAAATACTTCCATGTCTTGCAGGAATTCCTTATTAGCATTCCTATTTATTCCTGTGGGATTCCCCTTCTTTATAGCCACATTAAAAAATATGTTTATGAAAGATAAAGCCTTATCAAACTTTTAGATGTAAATATGTATGATATTTCTGGTAATAAAAGAAATATAAACATTATCTTGTACTTTCCGTTACTTATGGGAGGTCAGTAAAATTGAAATTCTTCTTTAAACAAAACACCTGTGAACTGCCCATTAAAATTTTCTTATCAGTCATCAAAACACACTTTGAGCTGCTTATATATGCAATTAGATGAAAATTGAAGGGGGAACAATGGGGGAAATCCGCCATTAAAGTTACGTCTTTTTTTAATTTAAAAAATGACAAAAAGTCATTTTCTCACACCATTTTAATGGAATAAGCTGCACAAAAATCAATTTAAATGAAAGTATACTTTATTCTGAACAGAACAAAAAAAAATTTGAAAGTTCTAGCTTAAACCTGAAAGAAGTTATAGACCTTTACGTTGTCACATGTGCTATTCAAAATGTCGGCAAATCGGCCATCTTGGAAGACATTTAAAAGCTCATAACTCGCAAACCGTTTGATCAATTTCAATATGATTGACATTTTTGGAATCAGCATTAAAAATTCTACAAATACACCAAAGCTTATCAAAATTGAAGGTGGTGGGTGTCATTTTTAGAAAATTCTGGGTGATTTGACATGGAATGACCCCTTGGTATCATATGTTCCTAAAAAAGGCAAAGCTATATTGCTAGTGTCGTCTATGCACTCATCGATATCCCAAAATACAGACATCAAATAAGCCGGAAATTTTCGCTTTTTATAATAATACCAAATCTGGTGTTGATGCCTTGGATGAAAAATGTGCCGTATATTGTACTGGTCGGAGAACCAGAAGGTTGCCAATGGCTATATTTTTTCGGCTTACGGATATAAGTGCAGTTAACGAATTTATTATTTACCAGGCCACACGAGACTATAGAAAAGAGCCAAGGCTATATTTTATAAAGAACTTTGCAAAGCAGTTTTCCAGTGAAGAGTTAGAAAGGAGGTTAACAAATACCCGTCTTCGACAGAAAGTGAGATTTTCAATTGCGAATATCCGAATATACTTGGTAAAGAAGAGGAAAAGGTACAAACAGATAGCAGTGGGAAGTTAAATTACCTACTAAAAAATACTGTACCATTTGCCCCAAACAGTTGAAAAGGAAAACATCTACTCTATGCCATTCTTGTAAACACCCAGAATGTGGACAATGTTCTGTAGCCGTATGCACCAGCTGTTTTTGAATGATGTAAAAAGCAAAAAGAATAAAGAAATATTCTTAAGGTAATATTTTAAAATATTTTATTCTTCATTTTTGTTTGTTTAATTCTAACAGTTATTAACATTAGTGTCATCCTATGATATCTAAACGAAGTAATTACTCATTCAAAGGTGGTTTAGGTTTCTCTTATATTATCTTTCCAACAATTAATTTTATAACATTTAACAGTTTTAATATAATTATTTTTTTTATTTTGATAATTTAATTACATGATTTCCAGAATGTATTGTGTTTCCAAAATAAATACCAATGCTGTTTACAAAAGACAAAAAAGAAAAATAACATTGGAGTCATTTTGACTATGTCTCTGACCACGTAAGGAAATTCATGTCTCCAGTTACGGGTTAAAATACTAAATATCAGGCAATTACAGCTATCAAATTATTGAAACAGTGGGAGATTTTAAAAGAAATAATAAAAAAAAAAAAGTTTTGAAATATTAGTGTTTAGTTTTGTTTGTCTCACTATTTTTAACAATCTTCCAGAGACTACTTGATAGGTACATCATTTATAATAATTAATATACAAATATGAAAGAAATGATATTGTGAGTTGAATATTTTAAATACTAAATAAAATAATTTCAAAATAAAACTGTAGAGCTGATGTTTGGGGCCACTGATCTGCAGATTAACTAGTTTCATGAATATTACCTATAACTTTCATTAATATTACTTTTTTTTTTCTTTGTCAGAGATGAATAAGGAAACATTTAAGACAGAAAATGGATTTTTAATAACTTCTATTGTTTCTAACTTAATTGTTTTTATTTAAACGGAGAAGGATTAAGTCCTATGAGCCCCTCTTTGACAGTGTTCTTAAACAATATTTTCTGCTTCCTGGCTGGTTTGACTGCCAGATTATGAAATATGCAAGGTACATATACATAAAATAAATAAATAAAATATTGAAATTTTATTAATCACATAAAATAACTTGAAAGCAGCTATTTATAAAAGTTTTGATGTTATTACATTTTGGTAAGTATAATTTAAAAATTAAATTTGATTATTTAGGTTTGGGCAGAATCCCAAAACAGGTGAGACACCCCATTTGGCAACTTTTCTGATAAGCACCAAACACCCTACATACGCCAACCTAAAATGCGGCAACCTGAAAACTAACATGATTGGTCCACTTTCCTGAATGCTTTATTCAGACTGTTTTTTACTACGTCATCACCTTGGAATCATGGGAAATACAACATTCATAAATAACGACACATTAGAAAACACAGGAAAGCTGATTTTTATGATATTCGAAATAAAACAAACGTTTTAAACATAATTTGTTGAAAAATGTGAAATTTTTAAAGTACCTTTTCAAATCAGAGTAACGATTTAATGATTAAAATTTTCTTTTCTCAACAACTTTCAGAAAAAATCATGGCGTCATTTAATATTTTAAAGTACGTACCTATATCAGAGTAAACATTGAACAAATCATTTCTAATTTACGGAACTTTGAACGCTTCACGTTTATAAAAAAAATAATATATATCACTGAGTACAGTAGTTCTCACTCTGTAGCAATCTCAAAATGTACAAAACTCGGTAAAGCAGCAATCAGTAATTGTGTATGAACGCTTACATGTTCATTAACCGAAAAAAAACCATCACTGGATTCAGCAGTTCTCGCTGTGTAGCAATCTCAAAATTGAGCTGTTCTTGCTGTATAGCAATCTCAAAATGTACAAAACTCGTAAGGGCAGCATGCATGAGAAATATACAATAAACGGCTAATATAAAACGCTACAACAAAAAGTGCATAAAATTATTTACATACCTTAACAGACATCTCCTTTCTTGAAAACCAACTCCAAAAAGCATTGAATTGCCATAATTTCGTAAATTTCCAGTCAAACTTCATTTAATTTTCCAGCAAAAAAAAATTAACAAATAGGTACTCACAATTACAAATTAAATTACGCAGGTACTTTAACTTTCAAATTTTACAACTAAAAACAGCAAAAAAAAAAGAAAAAATTAACAATGACAAACTTTTGACTTGCCAACATTCTATTTTTAAAAATGCGGAGTTGAGTTGTCAAAACACCGCTGAGCTAACTGTGAATAAAAGTTTTCAGGTAGGTGTAAACATCCAATACACAACAAATCAACCAATCCCAATTCAAGATCAGACCACTGTAGGCATGGAAAGAATTTACGAAACGAACTGGTAACAAGAAAAATTCCTTTATTGTAGGGGTGCACAACCTTTTTAAGAGAAGGGCCACTTACAAAAATGTCTGGGTTGTCGAGGGCCACATCAGTAACCCGGATGGAATTCTATTTCGGGGAGGCTATCTGTGTCCTATAATCAGATGAAAAGTATGGTTTCAGACGGGGGGGAGGATTTACCCCTCCAAGTTCCCCTACCCAGTCAATATGTCCAATACAGCTGGCAAGGATATATTAACAGTTTACGCTTGTATATATAACAGAGATATAGCAAGGATTATTTTCAAAGAGTGATAATATTCCTTGACTTTGTTTTATTAAAAGAGCTAAAAAACAAACATAGGTATGAAAGTGGCTAGTGCCGAAAAATATTTGAACTTTATGAACGAAGGGGGGAGGAGGAGCCAATCAACGAAATTTGAGATTTTTCCGCGCCTGATCAACGAAATTTGCGATTTTCCCGTTCCCGATCAACAAAATTCGCGATTTTTCCGTGCCCGATCGACGAAGTTTGAGATTTTCCCGCCCCTGATCCATGAAATTTGCGCTTTTCCCGCGCCTAATCAAAGAAATTCGCGATTCTTAATTAACTCTGACGAAATCTGCAATTTATTCCCGCGGCCAATTGACAAAATTCGCGATTTTTTCTCGCAACAAACTGACTAAACACACGAATTTTCCGCAGCCGATCAATGAAATTTTGAATTCTTTCGCGTATCATCGACAAAATTCGTGATTTTTCGTGCCCAATCAACGAAATTTTTGATTTTCCCGCGCCTGACTACAAAATTCGCGAGTTTTTCATGCCCGAAAAACGAAATCCGCGACTTTTCGGTGCCTGATCGACAAAACTCGCGAATTTTCCGTGCCCGATCAACGAAATTTGTGATTTTTCGGCGCCCAATCAACGAAATTTGCGATTCTTAACTGATTCTGAAGAAATTTGCAGTTTTTTTACGGGGGAAATTTACGAAATTCACGATTTTTTTTTCCGAGATAAACAGACGAAACACGCAATTTTTTCGCAGGCGATCAGCAAAATTTGAGATTCTTCCGCTCCTAATCTGCAAAATTCGCGATTTTTCCACACCCGTTCGACGAAATTCACGAATATTAATTAACTGACGAAATTTGCAATTTCTTCCGCGGTAAATTGACGAAATTCGCATTTTTTTTTCTCGCGACTGACGAATCTCACTATTTTTTCGTGCCCGATCAACGAAATTTGCAATTTTTTAGGACCAGATCGACCAAATCCGCAATTTTTCCGCACCCGATCAACAAAATTCATGATTTTTCCCTACCCGATCGACAAAGTTTGGGATTTTTCTGTGCCCGATCGGAAAATTTGGGATTTTTTCCGCACCTGAATGACAAAGATCGCTAATTTTCCATGTCCGATCAACGAAATTTGCGGTTTTCTCCTCCTGATATACAAAATTCGCTATTTTTCCGCACCCGATCAACAAAATTAGAGATTTTTCTACGCCCGATTAACGAAATTCACGATTCTTATTTGAATGGTGAAATTTTTTTTTCCCGCAGTAAATTGACGAAATTTACGATTTTTTCTGCGACCTATGGGCAAAAATTGCAATTTTTTCTAGTTATAAATTGACGAAGTTCGCGGGCCACATGTTAACCCATCGCGGGCCACTTTTGGCCCGCGGGCCACAGGTTGTGCATCCCTACTTTATTGCCTCGCCAAATTGAACGATGCCAAGTGTCTTGGGTGTTTTGGGATTCAGCCTTAGGTTTGCAGTTAAGTCAAAATATTTTATGCACTATAAACATTACTGAAATTGCATTTTTAGCAATGTCTACATGAGGTGTCCATTACTGGAAAATGACTAATTAACCATCCCACCAATGGACACCCCCTCTTAAAACCTTAAAAATAAATGAAATTTTGTAAATGGCTGTTAATATATAAAATTCTAAGTTTTCTATTGCTACTCAAACAAAAACATTCAAATTTTGCAAGGAAATAAATAATATATAAATTAATTAAACGAAGCCAGCTCTTAGCCTCTTCATTAAGATTTTCACAGAAAAACAGCGAAACTTTGAAACATTATTTTCTGCTTCCTGATTGGTTTGATTAAAAGTGTCAACAATAACACAGTTTTATAAAACATGCAAGGGGGGATTATTAAAAAAAATAATTAAAACTAAATATTTATTAGTTATTTTTTTATGAATTAAAAACATCAAGGGGTATCCATTAGCTGGAAGGGTGTCCATTACTGGCACATCTACCCTATATCAAAATATTGAATATTTTTGATATTTTCAAAAATGTCATGATATTTACAAACCCTGGTAACTACAGAGTTACTATTTTGACTTTTGACCTCGCAATAATTCATCGATTTTATTAAAATTGTGTAGTATTGTTATTAGCCTGTTTAATTAAATGTATTTTTCTGATCAAAATTTAATATTGACATTGAGCAAGCCCATTAAACAGTTATGTCTCAAAATTTTTTTATTATTATTATTTTGCTATGTAAGCAAACAGAAAATGCACTTGAAAGCAGAGTTGCTTAAAAATTAGTGGTTATTGTCATGTTTTGCCATAAAAATGTTTATTTTGAGGACTAGAATTCCCACAAAATTTTATGCATAGAATTCTTCATTGTTAAAGGCTAGGGATTGACCAAATACCGAATAGTCGATTCGGTATTCGGTGATTCGGCATGTAAACCGAATATTCGGCTTCGGCCGAATAATTGCGGGTAAGTATTTTCTTAGAAGTAGAAGAATTCTTTTTTAATTAGAAGTAGAATAGGCTAAACGATGAGTTTCAATATTATGTGCATGAGTTCAGAGTTCAATTGCACTACAAAAAACAAGTCAAAGGACATTTTTAATATTAAAAAAAAAACCTTTTTCTTTCCTAAAACAGCCTACGTAGGGATGGAATCAAAACAACTATCTATGATGAGAAAAAAAAGAAGTAAGGAAGGTGGGCATCTTTCTCTTATAATTTAATTTTAATTATTTCTACTTTAGTTTTCTTAATTTAAATTTATTTAATGTGTATTTTCTTTAACATACACCTCAAATAAGTACATGAGATTTCATCTCTGCATATCTAAAGTGTATATTAAAGAAAACACATCAAATAAGTATACCCCTATGCCTATCCTATAGCTTTTATAACCATTAAAATTGCTCAAATTTGTTATCTTCATCACCACAATGTTAAAATATTAATCAAAATATAAATATGTATCAATAATTTGACAGATAATAGTTAAATGTATAAATTGATATACCTTTTGTATTTGGGAACATTCCTATTCAATACGTTTATAATTAGACAATCAGTAAATCAGCTTAATGACAACATTGTTTCTTTTTATTTGAATGAACTTTAGTTTTTCTAACAATTCTTACACTTAATAATAGCCTGTATAGTTTAATACTTTCATAGGTTATTTTGGGTATTGGCTAGTGATAAAATAATAAAAAATAAGTGATGGGTTAATGAAATTGTGAGTGGAAAGTAGTCATTAAATTTTTTTGGTGTAATTAGATTTAAGAATAAAAATGTAACTGAATTAAATTACTAAGAATTTAATTTTAATTTAAATTTATTAAAAAAGCTAATATATGAAAAAATGCATATTAAAAATTTTTAAGTATTCGGTTGCCGAATACCGAATATTCGGTGTACACTTTGACCGAAGCTTCGGTATTCGGCAAAATTGCTGCTTCGGTCAATCCCTATTAAAGGCATAAAAATTCCCTCATATTTTGATGAATGAAAGAAGGATTTTTTATGTTTTCTCATGCTACACATTCACACATGCAGATGTGGAAACAAAGTTATTATAAAATCAGTCATAACAAAAAAAAAGTAAAAATGCATCAATGATGCCGGGATGTGTTATAGTGCATCATTTAAAGCGATAAATTAAAATGTATAAAAACTAAATTCTCATGGTTCCTTCAGAATGTAATTTCCCCCTTAAAAACAAAATGTAGGGGAGCACATGTGAACAATTTTTACATTTTTGACTATTTCTCAAAATTGTTATGAGCTATTGAACCAAAAATTGATTTATATGAATATTTACAATTTGTTTGTTCTTTTGGTGAAACTTTTGGATGCATTTATCAAGAATTTTTAACTTATATCATCATTCTAAAAATTGTCTAAATTTGTTCACATGTGCCCCGGTGGAAGGGTAGTTGTGAACATACCTGGGGCACTTGTGAACAAACACATGCATAAATAAGACAAAAATATTTTTTTGCGAATAAATACTGTGATAGAAACTAATTAGGTGCCTTCTTTCTAGTTGTGTGAATATATCAATAAATGTTTCAACATAGATACAAGAAATTATTCGTAAAATTGTACACTAATATGCCTAGGGTCAGGTGGGGTAAAGTGGTCAGGCAGGGTAAAGTGGTCATAATTCATAAAAAGGGCTAAAATCCTGACTAATATAGAAATTTGAAAAATTTTCTTTTAATTTTAGATTTATTAAGTATTGATCAAAGTTTCTCACTCAAAAAAACATTTTTAGTAACATGTTTGAGTCACTGAGCACTCATTTTGTCTGTCTTTGTTACACCTTGTTCTTTTAACTCTGTAATTAACTTTTCTGCTGCATTTTGTTTATTCCAAATTTTGTTAAATTGGCAGTTCAGAAAGCTTTAAACATATCTCAAGAACATATTTTCATTTATAGCTAAGTTATATTTATCACAGATTTTATTTCATAATAGTTTTAATTACATGGGGTAAAGTGGTCATAGGGTTAGGCTTAACTTATAGGTATTTGATCTGAGTTAAATTATTCATTATATACAATGCCGGGTTATTAATTACTAATAATTATTAAAAACTAACTGCAAATAGTTATTATTTAATAATAGTTTATAATATGGGGGTTAAAAAAGGTTAGGTTTAATTTTTAATAGGTTCAGAATAGTGAATGAATTAACTAAATATAAACTTGAATTGCTTGCAAAGGTTACATCAACTAATTTAACAACCAACGCATTAACTACTTTTTCTAATACCTATACTTGTATTATATAAGAAAATGGTTCACAAGAAAGTCCTGAAAGAATTTTTAATGTTGATGAGGCTGGAATGGATATGGATAGCCAAAATAGTCCAGTTTAAAAAAATTTACACAATGCAATGCATTATAGAAAATTCAGAAACCAAAGGAAAGATAATGTTTAGTGTTCCTTTTGGTATATCAGCTAGTGGTTATTACATTCTTCCATTCGCAGTTTATGAGTGAGTATATATGAATTATGGATAAAGGGTGGTCGTGCAGGAGCATTGTATGAATCATGGAATCTGGATAGATGCAGGATTCTGTACTTGAATCTTGGATGGATCATTTTATTAAGTAGATAGTACACCAAAAGTTTACAAAAGCCTGTACTTTTATTTATGATTGTGATGGACATAAATGAATTATGATGCTGTGAAAAAAAGCTATCGACAATCACATTATAATACTCTGCCTGCTACCTCATACTAGTCATTGTCTACAACCATTAGATCTAGGTGTGTTTTCCCCCATTAAAAAAAGCCTGGAAAGGAATTTTAAAGAAACAGTATCAAGACAGCCGACTGCAAAATATGTAAAAAAAATTAAAATAAGCTACGTTGGTAACATTATCTACACTCATTTCAAATGTGAATAGAATTGTTAGACATAGTTTTAAAGGAAAAGGAAATATGTCCAGTCCAAGATTGGGGTAGTATTGACAGAAAAAACACTTGCATTATATCTGCAAAAATAACAAGAGGAATGAGATACTTAAAAGTTGTATAAATTTCCAAGAGGAAAAAAACAACAAAAAAATATTCCTAGTCAACATTCTCTTTTGAATCCATTTATAATCACTAAAGATGACATCTCAAACCATATCTATAGGACCTTGAGTGTTGCTAAGATATGAAATGAAGAAATCAATAAAGCAATTTATTGGAAAAAAAAACCTGATTATTTTTCTTAAAGTATGTTAAAAAATCCAAATTTGGTAATCATTATACTTTTCCAGAATCAGATGTGTTCAAAATCCTTGAAGAACCAAATTTTAATGACAAACAATTTTAACATTACAAATTTACACTTTAATAAAATAAAATGGCAGATAATTTATTATAAAGGTTGTTTAAAATGTTTGTAAATAATAAAATGTCACTTTTTACTCATTAGTTTATTTTTTTATTGCACTTTTTCAATGTGACCACTTTACCCCATGCACTACTCACTTTACCCCACCCCCTGGGGTAAAGTGGTCATAAAAACATGCCTGGGAAAATATGTTATAAAAAGGTGTTATTCCCCAAAAATAATTCTGAAATGGATATGGATGTACTCTAGAGTAATGTAATGTAAAATAACACCCAAAATTTTAGAAAACATCACAGAAATTCTGATGTTTATATCCTCTGAAAGTTTGAAAAACCTGTTTTTATGACCACTTTCCCCCACCTGACCCTACTCCTTTTGAGTCATTTTTAATTGTTATCTAACTTCCAGTAAATTAAAACCGTGAAGCAATCCTAAAAAAATTGAATATATAGCTCAATATTTGAAAAGGGTAATTAAATTAAAAAAAAAAAAAAAAAAAAAAAAAAAGCATTCACAGACTTACTTAAAAAATACACTTGTGAACTGTTCACATCTGCCCCCATATGTCCTGTTCACAAGTTCACCATCTACCAACTTCAGCCAAAATTATAAAAAAAGATATTTTTAATTGAAATAAGGAAACAAAACTTTTTGTAGACTTACCTAATTAATGCCACTATAGAATGCAATGCTGATATTCTTCTTTAAAAAATGTTTTGAATGAATTTTTACTTCAATAACTTCGAAGACTTTTTTACCACACCTTCTAAAACAAACAAATTTCAACTACCAGAAATCAAAATGGCCTATTGTTCTGAAAATTCAGCCAAAGGATCAGGGTTGGGTTTTTGACGTCAAAAACTGGTTTTTGACATGACAAGTGTCAAAAACTGGTTTAAACTGTCATAAACTGGTTTAAACCGTCGAAAACTGGTTTAAACTGTCAAAAAACTGCCAAATACATGTAACACACTAAAACATTTTAACAATAGGTAAACATTAAATAAGTCAATGATTTATGTGATCTTTTATTAAAATTTAATAATTTAAAAAATACATTATTTGCAATAATTTTTGATTTTCCAACCAGAAGAAAATAATTTTGTACAATTAAATAATCCGGATCAATTTTACCCCGCAGCATGCTGCAGCACACGACGTGTTTAGCACATTTATTTACACCCAAATGATTTGTGAGTTTTAGAGTGTATGAAGCGTTAGAAAATAGTCTGTCTCTTAATTGATGCTTTGGTAGTTGACTTGATAGCAAAAGCATTGCTAGATGAGCAAGTTTTGAAGCAGGCTCAAAAAGCTGTTGCATTTAATGATACCTTTCCACCAAGCAATGGAGTCCTCCCTATAGCACTGAAATAAGAAGATGGGAAAGGGGATTCTTTAGCTTCATACACAATCAGTATGGGTAAGCATCCATAAATTCTCTCTGTAGCTCAAGCGCGAGCTGAATCAACTGATACAGCAGTCAACCTTTGCCCCTGAAGGTTGGGATGCAAAGTATAAGCCAAACAACGGTATGGTTTCATGATTTGATTCCTTCTATTATGCATTTTTTCAATATGGGCTTAAACGAGTTTTCTTTTAGATGACCAAGCCAATTTTGTTCAGTTTTAAAATCAAAAACATTTTTATATATTGAAAGAAAGCATGTTTTAAAAAGAATTTGACTTTAAGCTTTCTTTTTTTTAATTACTTCTCTTATTTTGTAAATGTTTAAAATTAATAATCCAATTTCATTTTTATATGGAATGGTTATTGCCTAGACCAGAATAACATTGATGCACATTATCTTGTTATATATACAAAAAAATCTGCACTTTTCTAAGATTTTTCCCCGTAAAAAAGCTAGCTAATGCTTTAAGCTCTCAAAAATAAGAGAAATTAAAACGATTTTAAGTAAGAGAAAAAATGTACAGCTCAGATGAGCTTAATGTAGTTTTTAGAAAAACACAATTTTACAAAAAAAAATTTAAATAAAAATTTTACCCTGTTAAAAAGTTGTACTTAACAATAATACTTTTTTTACTATGTACTAATTACTGATATACAGTAAGAGTGAATTTAAAATATTACATCTAATGTTGTCATGTGTGACATTTAATGTGAAATTTTACAGATCACTGTAGTATTTGAGGTTTTTGACGAGGTTTTTGACAAGGGGTTTTTGACATGATGGTTTAAACCGTCAAAAACTGACATGTGTCAAAAACCTGCCAACCCTGCAAAGGATGGTACCAGTACTACCATCAATTGGTAATTTTTTGAATTTTTTTATTTCAAATTAACTGAGTAAAATATGTACTGTTCACATGTGCCCCCCTCTCCCCTATACATATTTTGAATTAAATACATTGAATCTGTCATATTTCTAAAAAAGAATCCACTTTTGTAATATAGGATAGATGTGCCAGCAATGGACACCCTTTAATGTTATTGGTTCATAAAAAAAAAAAAACAATAAAAATTTAGTAACTTGATTCAGAGAATTTATAACCGCACTGCAAATATTGTAAGAATCTGCAATCCAGAGCATATTTGGTTCGAAGAGCTTTGGATTTTAAATTGTGTACTGCTGTAGTGTATTATAGTCTTGTGCTGTAATATCTCAGGATTATTTAATTGCATGTCTGTAATTTTTCAAGAGTATTTCATGGGATTTTAATCATGGAGTTGTGCTCTATTATCTCAGGATTATTTAATTATATGTCTCTTTGTAAATTTTCACAAATATTTCATGTTTTTGCCCCCCCCCCCCCCTCCCTCTTGTAACTATAATTTGGTCCTACTTAATTAGCCCGCCGGCCAAAAATCTATCGCGCCAAACCATGGGATTAATTATCAATAATGGTTGAGTGTAAATGTCACATTCACTTGATTTTAAGCAAGTTACACATGCTTATGTCATCAAGTGACTTTTATTTCGATGTTTTATTTGTACTTTTATTAATGTTATACTGGTCTAGCAGAAAGTTTGAGACGGCAGACGGGCGTCGCAGATTTTCTTTTCTCTTTTGCAAATTCTTTTTCTTCGAACCTTTATACTGCTTTATATTATGTTTAGTTCTTTATTACTTAATACAAATACTTAAGATTATTATTAATAAAAAATTATAAAATGCATAAAAGCGCTACAAGTAAGTGATTGTTTGATTAATTAATGCTTCAATTGTAAAAATATTTTACCTGCAGATTATTTCTCGTCTCTGAAATATTTGTTGCAGACACTTGGAGAATTTTCTGCTACTGGGATGTTATACTAATTTTTTCGTTATTTAAAATAAAAATTATGTCAATTTGGCGAATGATTTGGTGATTTATATAATTTGGCAAAATTGGTCGGCAGGATAACTAAGTAAAGTAGTGTGATAATTTTAGGTTGATTATTACAGGGTCGATCCAGGCTGTATTTAGGGCCCTTGCACAAAATTCTATTTAATAAAATAGGCCTCTTCACAAAAATAAATTTAATAAAATGGGTCCCTTCACAAAAACAAATTTAATAAAATGGGCCCCTTCACAAAAACAAATTTAATAAAATGGGCCCCTTCACAAAAACAAATTTAATAAAATGCGCACCTTCACAAAATTCCTTTTCATAAAACAGGCCTCTTCATAAAATTCCTTTTACCTTTTTGGGGGAGGGGGGGGGGGGAGAAACGCCGCACCTGTCATAAGCGCCACACTCCCCAAATTGGCCTCAATAAGCTAAAAAAATATCGTAATCGCTGCACCCATCGTAAACGTCACAACCATGAGAACGCTACTTTTGTCGACATTGACCTAACTTTAATCAAAGTTTTCTGTACAGTGTAAGGTGCCTTATTTTTAATAAGTTAAGATGTCTAAAATTTTATTTAAAATATTTAAATCAGGTTTTAAATATTTTTATGTAATTTTTAAATTAAGCAGACGTCAGTTGGTATTTAAACCATCCAGGTCATGCTACGTGGATGCCGCCCCATAGGCGCTTCACGTTTTTTAAGTGGTCGGCACCACTTGACACGCTTTTATGAGTGGGTCGCATCCACTTTAGGACTTTTTTAGTTTCTATTTGAAGCCCTCTAAATCTGTGTTGTCACTATCATAGTGGAAAAGTTGTAAATTTTCTTTGTCCACGCTCTGACGTTCGGTATTATTATCAGAAAAGTTTCAGTTTTCATTATCGGCAAGTGGTGTAATGATTCCAGCCTGTGAAAAACTGGATTATATTGAAGAAACAGGCACATCTTTCGAAGCCTGTACCAAATACTCAGTACT
The DNA here is from genome assembly GCA_963932465.1 of Maratus speciosus. Taxonomy (NCBI): domain Eukaryota; kingdom Metazoa; phylum Arthropoda; class Arachnida; order Araneae; family Salticidae; genus Maratus; species Maratus speciosus. The sequence continues at coordinate 195,587,478 of OZ010800.1, read as the reverse complement.
CGGCTAAATTTTGGACCGAGTAGTTGTAAGAATTTAATTTTTAAAGCGTTATTATCATTATTGAACACGAAGAAATTTATAACTGACCTGTAAAAGTTATTTGTATATAAATGCATAATATATGAAATTATTCATAAAAACTATTTACTTAATATAGAAAAATATGAATGCAAAGTATAGAAAAGCTAAGGAAAACCAGTGCAGTTCAAAATTTAGTTTTAATATACAAATAAAAATAGGTCTTTTTTAAAACTAAGAAAAAACTATGATTTTGGTCACAGAAACATTTTGTAAAAACAGAAAATATAACAAATGAAAAAAAAATTGTTATATCATAAATTAGGCTGCGAAGACAGCAATTTATTAGGTAGATTTCGTATGAAATACTACCTATTGGTGTCGTTCCTATGTTGGAATTTCTGAAAAATTTTTGCAGATCTACACCGATCATGCCCCTAGAATTCAAAACCACCCTCAGTAAAAAACTTTATATATATATATTTATATATTTATATATCTATCTATGTATCTATCTATCTATATATAATATATATATATATATCACTTCGACACGATAACTTCCACAATTCTGCACAAATCTTTTCCAAACTGATACATAACATCAAGGGGCATAAAATCTCGGTCAAGTTCGTTAATGGGCAAAATCGAACCAAGGGGATGGAAATAGGGAGGGGTTTTGTGAAAACCGAAAAAACCACATAACTTCTTTATTTGTGTGCATATCAAATCAGTTTAAAGTTTTTATTACTTCTAAAAATAGGACCAAAAATTTATGTATCACAGATTTTTGATAAAATTAAAAATGGGCTCAAGGGGCACAAAAAATAGGGTTTTTGGGAGAAAAAAATTCATAACTTAGTCAATTCTCAAGGTATCAAATCCAATTAATTTTATTATACATCTCCTTAATATTATCTAAAACTTTTGTATTCACAAGTTTTTGATATGACCAATTCGTACCGCAAAAAAAATTAAAAACGAAAACAACAAAAGGGGGGTGAAGAAGAAAATTTCTATAACTCCGTCAATTCCCAAGATATAAAATCCCCATGAATTATCTTCTTAATATTGTCTTCAACATTTATATAGCAAGTTTTTGATAGGACCAATTCTTACAGCAAAAACAAATTAAAAATGCATAACGGTTGAAGAAAAGAATCCTCTTATTAGGTAGATTTCGTATGAAATACTACCTATTGGGATCGTTCCTATGTTGGAATTTCTGAAAAATTTTTGCAGATCTACACCGATCATGACCCCTAGAACCCAAAACCACCCTCGGTAAAAAACTTTATATATATATATATATATATATATATATATCACTTTCTTCTGGACACGATAACTTTCGTAATTCTGCACCAATCTCTTCCAAACTGATACATAAAATCAATGGGCATAAAATCTCAGTCAAGTTCGTTAATGGGCAAAATCGGACCAAGGGGATGGAAATAGGGAGGGGTTTTGTGAAAACAAAAAGCCCCCCTATACCTTCTTAATTTTTGTACATATCAAATCAGTTTAAAGTTTTTATTACTTCTAAAAATAGGGCCAAAAATTCATGTATCACAGATTTTTTATAAAGTTAAAAATGGGCTCAAGGGGCTCAAAAAATAGGGTTTTTGGGAGAAAAAAATTCATAACTTCGCCAATTCTCAAGATATCAAATCCAATTAATGTTATTATAAATCTCCTTAACATTATCTACAACTTTTATATTAACAAGTTTTTGATAGGACCAATTCGTACCGCAAAAAAAAATTAAAAACGAAAATAAAAAGGGGGTTTGAAGAAGAAAAAAATCCATAACTCCGTCAATTCAAAAGATATAAAATCCCCATGAATTTATCATATATCTTCTTAATATTGTCTACAACATCTATTTAGACTAGTTTTGGATAGGACCAATTCTTACAGCAAAAACAAATTAAAAATACATAGCGGTTGAAGAAAAAAATCATCTTAATAAGGGTGTATTCAAATCCAAACTGCTTACTTTCTGACTCATTTTACAATTCATTTTTGCTCTCAAAGGCTTCCAATTGGTACGTTTTCTTACTCAGAAACTATATAATGTACCGTAATGGTCGATTTTTTGATAGAGGCAGAATATATTTTTAAAAATGCTGTTAAAAAAGGCATTTTGAACTGAATTTAAATTTACCGAAGCGGATTGTGTTGGAAAAATCATTGTACAGTCGAACCTCTATTTTGCGAAATTTTACTTGGAACCAAGAACATTTTGCAAATTTCTTCGTAAAATAACCTCCAAATAGCGAAGTGTATTCTCTGTTTAACAAACTTTTCCTTGGGATCAACATTTTTTTTTCTCACTATTTCTTAAAATATTACTGGACATTTCAAACTTATTCTTTCTTTTAACACATTTTATGATGATCAATGACCATGAACAGGTCTTACCAGGCACCTAACTCACCAAGAGCAGTAAAATCGTTGTGATTCTTTGCTTTCCATCCAAGAAGAGCAAACTTTCAATATCCCCTTTTAACCCTCAATGGAGCTGCTCCGTGTCCTTAAACTATAGTTTACCGTTTTCTAGATCGTTGATCATGATCAATCGTGTTGGTAATTTCGGTTCTTGTAGCTGGAAAATATCAAAGCGAAAGTGCTTGAGCATCAAAGGAAAAAGAAATTATTGATGAGGGGGATAAAGGCATGAAGAAAAAGAATACTGCTTTAAAATTTGGTATTCCTCCAAACAGATCAACCATAATAAAAAATCGGCATTTTAATGTAAAATTATTTTTCAACTGAGAATACAATGTATTTCCAGACAATATTTTGTTTCATTCTTATTTCCCTTGCAGATTTCTTTTTGATGGGTAAAATAAATAAAACAAATAAATATAATTTATAAAAAGAGTGTGGCTAGTTACTTTTTTTAATTATATTTAGTGTTTATGGACTTAAAATGTGATTTACGTAGTTTAAAGTATTTTAAAGGGTGACTCTCTATTTAACGAATTTTCCATATAACGAACTTTTTTTTCGGGATTTAGCGACTTCGTTAAATAGAGGTCCGACTGTATTAAGGATGCACTCAGATCCAAACTGCTTATTTTCTGACTCATTTTTAAATTCATTTTTGCTTTCAAAGGCATTTAATTGGCAGATTCGCTTATTCAGAAACTATATAATGTACCGTAATGATCGATTTTTTTGATAGAGGCAGAATATATTTCAAAAAATGATGTCAAAGTGGGCATTTTGAACGGAATTTCTCGAAGCGATTGTGTTAGAAACGAAAAATATTGTCCTTCTGAGAAAATAATTGTTTATATATCAAGATTTAATTAATTGAAAAAAAAATAAAAACACAGGTCGCTTATAAATCTCTTCAAAAATCACGTCAGCAAGTTTCATATTTTTTATTAAAAATGAATCTGGAATTATGCCAGAAAATTTCGAGTTATTGAGCATGGAAAAGTATTTCTTTTAATACCGCCCTAACATGATTCTGATAAAACCAGCTATTACATGAAAATGAAATAAAAACTCGTCAAAAGTGGCCAGATAAAATTGTTAAAGTGGATTTATCTCTAAACATGATTTAGTTTTTGTCTGTGAAATTAGTATATTTGACTTCGAAATCTACATCTGCCTGTAGGCCGGGCCGGCAGGGATTTATTAAGAATGTATTCAAATTCAAACTGCTTATTTTCTTACTCATTTTTAAATTAATTTTTGCTCTCAAACGCATCCAATTGATAGATTCTCTTCTTCAGAAACTATATAATGTACCGTAATGATCGATTTTTTGATAGAGGCAGAATATATTTAAAAAAATGATGTGAAAGTGGGCATTTTGAACAGAAATTCCCGAAGCGATTGTGTTAGAAACGAAAAATATTGCCCTATTGAGAAAATAATTGTTTATTAATCATGTTTCAATTAATTGAAAGAAAAATAAAAACACATGTCGCTTATAAATCTTTTCAAAAATCACGTCAGAAAGTTTCGTATTTTTTTCTATTAAAAATTAATCTGAAAATGTGCCAGAAAAATTCGAGTTTTTGAGCATGGAAAAGTATTTTTTTTTTAATACTGCCTTAACATGATTCTAATAAAACTAGCTATTATATAAAAATGAAATAAAAACTCATCAAAAGCGGCCAGATAAAACTATTAAAGTGGATTTATATCTAATCATGATTTAGTTTTTGTTGGTGCAATTAATATACTTAACTTCGAAATCTACCTCCGCCTGTAGGCCGGGCCGGCAGGGATTTTTTTTATATTTTCAGGAGATAGGATATTTTTTATTATTGTAAATTTGGTGTGCATTAGAAAAAATGCATTTGCTGTAAGCACTACTTGAAGTGCAAATAAGAATTTTCTTGCAAGCTTGCACATAATGAGAAAAGTTTTACTATATTTTTCCTCCATGCTAAGACTGTTCGTTTTACTTAGTAATAACTCTCCTTCTGTCAAATGGGCCCCACCAGTGGCTGAGAGGTTCTGCTCTCGAAGCTGGTAGACGGGAGGTGCTGGGTTTGATCCCAATCGCTCCCGTCGGCCTAATCGTTCGGAGTTTTCGTGGTTTTCTTCGAACCTTGGTTCTTCAAGCATTAATACGGGTTAGGTTCCCTTAGAAAGACCCCCACCCCCCCCTTAGGGCCTATATCCCACGTGCTGATAATTGGCCGACATAAATACAACCAACCAACCTTCTGTCAAAGTCTATCTCTTTTTAAACTATTTCTTCATATTTATTTCCGATCTAGTGTTACTGTCATAATTATTATCCTGTTCATTTGCAATCTCTTAAAAAAAATAGACTTCTTTATGTTGTCTTTTCATTTGGATCATCTACATTGACATCAGTTGTAGTGTTTTCATGCTGTATTCTTCTTTTTTTAGGTGAATTTTGAAGATTGATTTTCAACAAGGATGGTCACAGAAATTGGAAAAAAAAGTCGATTTTTCATGACTATCTTCATCCGATTTCCCAGATTTCCTTTATTAATTATACACATACAGTATTTTTTAATGTATGCTGCTTCTTCATATAACACACTTATCCACCTCATTTTGGAGAAAAACATAAAAATTGTACAACCGCGTCCTTCTATTGTGTTAAATATTGTGTGTTTGTTGGCCTCATTGGCAAGGCAAAAATGCTAGTATTTTTGCATTATACAAATTTCCCTGATTTGAAAGTATTTTTATGAAATTCTGTGATTTTTCCAGATTGATAAACTCCTTGATTTTTTTCCTGATTTCCAGAATCTGTAGCCACCCTGTCATGTATCAGTTCTACAGCTTTTTTTTTAAAAAAACCTTTTTTAATTCCACATTTATATTTTTCAGTGAAAAATGACAATTTAAATTCAGGATCAGTAGCAGTTGTGATAAAATAATGAAAATATTCTGGGATTTCGGTTTCAGTAGAATCCTAATGATTCTCACTTGCCTTGTTTTCATTTTTCACAGATGTGAATCCTATTTCCATTTCACTTTTTAATGCCCCTTTCATTGTACCATGACCAAAACGATTGTAACTTTTTTTTTTCCAAAAAATGTAGCAATGTTTTAATTGATGGTATTACTTCTAATGTGATCTATTCATTTGAGCTCACCAATGTTATGATTACTCTGAATGGCAATAAAAATTTCATTACACTTCCCAGCAATTGCCACTGAACTGTGGTTAAATTTTTTATCTTACTTTCAGCAGCATAAAGGCAAAGAGGTTGCTTTAATTCATGCAATCTTTTCAACATATTTATTATATTTTGAGTTCCATCTTATGGTTAATTACACTTAATTTAATTATTAATTTTTTTAGATTCAGACAAATGCAACTGAACCTTTTCAAAATGTGAGCATGCAGCTATGGAGTAGTTAAAATGTCCCACAATGTTAAATAGCATAGCATGCTGGGACGATAAACCCGATTTTGCTATAAGCTGCACATTGTGAATAGTGCAAGCTATTCTTTTAACATCAGCTTTTTGCATTATTCACTGACAATTTACACTACTATTTAAATTACAACAACCAATAAAGATTTTTGATTGACGGATTTCAGGTATCAGAATGAGTTAGATAAATTGTAGAAGGGCCATTCCAGGGTAACGGAATGACAGTTTAATTAATAAGTAGATGCTGTTTTAATCCTAGAATTAAAAAATATTGGAATTAGAAATTTTGTTTTATCTGAACTTTAAACTCCACCATTAACTTTCATTAAATATATTTACTAGTTAGGATTTAAGTGATTAAGAATAAAAATAACTGTAACTTTATTCATGGTAACGGAATGACAAGTTTTCTACACTAGTATTTCTCCACGAGCTTATAATGTAAAATTCAGCCAAATGTAAATAATAAAGCTTGTATGAAAATGACGGAACCAACATGGTACTAATTATGAAATATTCTTGGGTTTTCGAATTTCTAAATCAATAAATAGTTATAGAACAATGCAAAAAGAAAATCTTACTCTGGTAACGGAATGACAGTAACGGAATGACAAAAAGTTCCATATAGTTTGTAAGCTTCTTTTTCATTTTAAAATTATTGAAATTAATACATAAATCATTGTAAACTGATTACACATTATTATGCAGTTATACAGAAGTCAAATACAAATCTATTTCGTATAGGGGAGAGGGGGGCACAGGTGAACAGGACATATTTCACTGTTAATTTGAAATAAAAAATTAAAAACATTACCAATAGATAGTAGTACTGGTTCCATCTTTTGGCCGAATTTTCAGAACAATAAGCCATTTTGATTTCTGGTAGTTGTAATTTGTTTGTTTTAGAAGGTGTGAAGTAAAAAAGTCTTCCAAGTTATTGAAGTAAAAATCCATTCAAGACATTTTTTAAAGTAGAATATCAGTGTTACATTCTATAGTGGCATTAATTAGGTAAGTCTACAAAAAGTTTTGTTCCCTTATTTCAATTAAAAATATCTTTTTTTATAAGTTAGGCTGAAGTTGGTAGATGCGGCACTTAAAAACAGAACATATGGGGGAGGATGTGAACAGTTCACAAGTGTATTTTTTAAGTCTGTAAATGCATTATTATTTTTTTTAGTTTAAATTTAATTACCCTTATCAAACATTGAGCTATAAATTCAATGTTTTTAGGATTCCTTCACAGTTTTAAGTTACTGGAAGTTTAACAATTAAAAGTGAGAACTTTCTATAAAAACCAATATGTTTATTTGTTATTATTTAATGATTTCCAGTTTTAAACATATTTATTTTTTCTTAGCCCATATTAAAGTATTTGTAAGATATTTTATTTTATGCAGGGTTGGCACGGTTTAAACCAAGTGGTTTTAACCATGGTTTAAACCACGGTTTAAACCAATTGGTTTTTTTGTCAAAAAAACCATTTGGTTTTTTTAGGAAAAATCTAACATAATATTTTCTCTTTTTTGCAATTTAATTGTTTTAAATTATAGATAGAAGTAGTTTTTACTTTTAACACTTCATCTCAGCAGTCAACATGAGACATAATGAGCCTAGATCATGTTTCTATGCATGTAGAATGAAAATTAGCATGTGCTGATGAACATATCTGGTACCCTAAAGATTTTTCTTGAAACATGTGAAATTAGAAAAGATAAAATAGATAAATAATATTCAATATTTAGCATAAAATATTTTCATTTTAAAAATGCAGATTATTTACAGCAGTTAATAACAAAATACAATGATCTTTAAGGTTTTGGTTAAGTTGTAAAAGAAAATTTTCTGGATTGGGATTGGGGAAGATTATCCTTAAGGAATTTAAAAGAGTAACTTAAGATATCAAATTGAATAATACAGCTTGCAAAAATTGAGTGCTAGTTATAGCATTTCCATAATACCAATCAATCTTTTCTGTTATTTGCTGAATCTAATGGCCAAAAGTGTTGACTTGGACACTTGGAGTTATCACTCAGAAAACAAAATAACCAGAAGTATTTGGATATTAAAAAAAAATAATAATAACAACCACAGAATATATGATATTCATGAAACTGCATCAAATGTTTATTGATTGATTATTAAATTATTAATCAAAGGATTCTTCATACGATTTTCAAAGTATCAATGTTTCAGTGTGTAGAGCAATTTACTTTGAACATAAGACATAGCTGTTACTAATAATGTTTAAATTAGAAATGATTTCAATTTTCTATATAATTGACTGTAATTATTTAATTTAAAGATTTTCAAAAGTTATATTACTTATATAATATCCAAAAATGTTTATTTTATCAACAGATATGCATCTGTATGCAATAGGAAATTATGTTTAAAAAAAACCCGGTTTAAACCAAAAAAACCTGGTTTAAACCAAATAAACCGGTTTTTTTGGTTTTTTACAAAAAAACCCGGTTTTTTTCCAACCCTGATTTTATGAAAGTAAAATTTAGCTGGCCAAAAAAAAAGTGAAAAGTACTATTGTGATAATCATCAATTGTATTGCACCAATGTGCACTTTGAACTTCATTTTGCATTTTATGGTGAAGTTTTCAGCAAAATCTATTTGTATTACTGCCTACTTCTCAGAAACATTAGCATTTAGAACTGCAAAGAATTTTTGTTTCTGTCGTTTGATAAATGTGTGCTTTAAAAAGTAACATATTTTGCTCTTATGTCTGACATTGAATTAAAGAACCTGTGAATGAAAGTTTTGTGCATTTATTATTAATTTTCTGCCATTGCTTCCATTTGATAGCCTCCTCGGATTTGTTCTCCGAAACTACATTAATATTCTCTTGAAAATAATTTTGACAAATTTCACATTCAGAAATCATATATGTTTCTGACTCTTGATCACAAACAACAATAGCTATGAAGTCTCTAAATGGTTGAGGAAAGTCGTTGATCACAGCAGTTAGACCTTCAAATCAAAAGTCTGACATTTTCATGGTACAAACATACACTTATATGTTTAAACCAGTTAGGGTTATTAAACAGAATGTTTATTTATGGTTATAATAGAAAAGTAAAATATAATAATAATTGACTGAGAATGATATTGATTGGAATAAAAGGAAATGTTTCAACACCAAAACTTGTCCAACATAAAATTCATTATTCTTTCCCTTTTGTAAAATATATGAAAACATAAGATTTAACATTTAATTTATTTAAACTAGGTATAACTTCACTTGGCATTAATACTCTTTGATTTTAATAATTATTTTGACTATCAGTGCATATTATTTATTGCATTGTCATTCCGTTACCAAGTTTTAAGCATGAAATTATTTAACTTGGATGTTGTGGTGTTTTTTCTTCGATTTACACTCAAAACTGGCTTTGAAGGAAAAATATCTAGTATCTAATGCAAACAGCCGATTAATAAGAATACTTTTTAGTAGTTTTTGGTAACGGAATGACATCTGAAACTTAGTTAAATAAAATCGTTAAGTTTAAAAAATATATACCACCCACAATAAAAATGTCCTGTAGAATCTAAGAAAACAGTCCAAAGGTTACAATTAATATAACTATAAAACATGTAGATAGTATAAAGTTCATCAGATTGTTTAAGCAAATATGTGTGTATTAGGTGCTCTCAATCATTAACGACAACAACACACTTTATTGGTATATATTTTTAATTTTAGAGATCATATCACTTAATACTGACTGTAGCTGAATAGTTGAATGTTTTCTGATTAAAATGACATATAACACTAAGCATTTTAATAAGTTTGAAATTTCATGACTCATGTCTCCTTTTTCATGGAATGGCCCAGAATCAGTTTTAATTTCACATTGGTTAATTTTACTTTTTATGTATCAATTTTATTTTTCATTTTTTGAAAATAATGCTACTGTTTTAAATTTTTTGAATTTTCAAAAATTGTCTTTCAAAGGTGCATAATTAAATTTTAAATTAGTTAATTTGAAATTTATTTAAAAGTTAAATAAGTATATGATTATATGCTCAAGAAGTATGTTTATATATATTTACATGCACAGAGACATGTTACTCTCTTAAGGGTCCTGTCCCTGCCTACGAAGACACTCACGAGCTAATGCTAATCCTATGGGGAGGGATTTTACTAATATCTCGTTTGCATTTCGACATTTTTAAATAATTTTTTTTTGCATTGGATAGCCGAGATCCGTCTCTACATCGCACCTTTTTTACTTTTTCAGTTTTGGTCGCAGATATTTTTTAGAATGACACTTTCATTTTCAGAACCGGTTTTGAAACTGAAAGTAACTTCATAAAAAATATCTGTGACCAAAATCGAAAAAGTAAAAAAGGTGCGATGTAGAGACGGATCTCGTCTATCCAATGCAAAAAAAAAAAAAAAAAAAAATTTAAAAATGTCGAAAGGCAAACGAGATATTAGAAAAACTCCTCCCCATAGGATTAGCATTAGCTCGTGAGTATCTTCACAGGCAGAGACAGGACCCTTAAGCTCACTCATGTGCGCATTGATAGTTCTTTCTGATACATAACTACTCAGACGAGTACTTGGCTAGTTGGCCAAAGTGCTACTCGATGCACCTATACTGTCACCTCTTCCAAAAAAGCTACTTTATGACACATTTCTAAATTCATTTTTGATCGGAAATGCATGTAATTTACAGATTTTCTTATTCATAAACTATGTAATCGCTTTTTCCATTTTTGGTAAAGACAGAAGATCTGTAAGAAAATACTTTCAAAGTGGATGTTTTGAACCGAATTCCCACTCTGCAGCCCCAAAAAGGCGGAAAACTTGTCGTCATGGTGACCAGAATCGCTTATAACCCAATAAGTAATTTATTTAACCAAAAAGAAAAATGTGTTGAGATTTCAAAGTGCTTTAATAGTCAGACTTTCAAATTTATGCCATTGCGTTTTAAAATGTATCAGAAAGTTCTGCGTTGTTGAGCAGAGGACTTAAGGAATTTTTATTTTATCTATATTTTAGGCACAAGAAAAAAAATAATCGTAAACACCACACTTGAAGAAAAATTAACTTTCAAACTCTTAAATGCTGTGCCGTTTCTTCCATAAAATACAGTATTAATAAAATAGACCCCTTTGTAAATAAAACTAGGTCACAAAAAATAAAAACTTTGGCAAGAGGATTTAAAGAAGTTTTTATTAATAAATACTTGGTACAAATTTGAGTAACTGGATTTCAATTTTTATAACAAAATGTTATTTTTCACATAAATATCTTTTGCTTTTCACAAAATAACTCCAAGAATAAAAACCTGCATCGACCCTTAATCTAATGCTTAATGAAATGAGTTACATAAATCTGTATGTATTTTAATATTTACCTATTATCATCCACTTATATATATAATTGAGGACGCGAGTTTCAAAACTTGCCTTATCCAGAAATTCCAATTTTGGTAAATCAAGAAAAACCTCCAACTGCATCCATTGGTTTCAAGATTTTATAATGCCAGAAAAGCAGATTAAACTAGTTTTTTTGCTGAGTGTAATGTTTTTTCAGTGCATGTTTACCAATAGAATAGATCGATAAAGAAAACACGATTTTTTAAATTTTGGATAAGGCGAGTTTTGAAACTCACATCCTCATTTCTATTTACTTATTATACTTTAATGTAAATTTTTGAAAGAGTGCACATGTGTAAAGTTAATGATCTTTAAAATTTTTTCTTTTAATTATGTCTTCTCTTTCTTTTGAATAGGACCTTGTAGTGGCAAAACTACTGGTCAAGCAAGACTTTCTACATTTTTTGAAAATCTGGGATGGAAGGTAATTTTTCACCAAAACTCTCTTACACTATATCTTAGTTTAAAAATAAAATTTTACCCTTTTTAAAAAATATATAGCTTTTAAAAAAAAAAGTATTTCATAAATATTTTTCTTAGAAGTGTAATAAATAAGTTATGTTTAATTCAAGACATTAGTTTTTATTTCAAATTATTATTCAAGTTGTTGCCATATTGTCCTCTATTTTTATAGTTTTGGGGTTGGTTGGCTACACCAATTATTACATGTTGAGAATAGAGATGCATGTTGGTCTTTTTTAGTTGCACACTAGACGTTGCTTATTTGAAAATCTGTTGAAACTACACTTTTTGGTCAACCCTTGTTTTTTTAAGCTTTTCTATACAGGGTGTCCGGTCTCAACGGTGTCCAATGGCTAATTCCTAAACCGTTAGTCATAGACATATAGTTCCAATTACAAAAATGTTTTAAATCAGGTAAAGAAATATTTTAAAAGCGAGTTGGGTCAATAAAAACATTTCTTAAAAAATTACGAAATTTAAATTTTTATACGGTCCTGCAGTCCTATAAGTTATATTTAGTGAAATTTTCCTTTTACACTGACAAGTAATACAAAAAAAGTCCCGCTATTCTACGATTAAAATTGACCGAGTAATAGCTCTTTAAAGTTGGAGCATAATTTTTGCTGCAAATTGGGGGTCATTCACAAATTTAGTCGAAATATAATTTCGTCAGATATAAAAAATGTTTGGGAGTAAAATTAACATTGCAATATAAATTTGAAATCTTTAATCATTCTGGCATATTAATGAAAAATATACAATTTGTAATAAACATTTAAGAAGAAAGAAAAAAACAGAATTTTTGTTAAATAAAAAGATTCTAAATTAACAGCCTCAATTCTTTACAAAATGATACGTATTTTAAAATATTATTAGACTGCACAAGCCTGCAAAAGTTGGGTTATGTCATGTTTTTTAGCTTTTGATAATTGATTCTTATATATTCTGTACCGCTGAATCCGGAATTGATTTTCATTTTTAACTATCATCAGGATTTTTCGCAAACTGCAAATTTCAAAGTTAAGAAGTTCAATGTTAAAATTGAATTTCCTCCCCCATCTCATCGGAGCACTCAGCTGTTTAGCTGTAAGAATCCCAGGATAAGCAAAAATATCGAATAAATTTTTTAATAAAATAAAATAAAAAATGTTTTACATATGTTTTATAGTATGAGATTTTCGCTATATTTTAACTTACACATTTGCGATTTGCAAAAAAATTCTAACGTAATGGTTAAAAATGAAGGTCATTTTCAGATTCAGTGCTAAAAAGTGCGTAAAAATCATTTATCAAAAGTTAAAAAACACAACCATCTCCTCTACTTTATAGTATTCGATTTTTGTTATTCTTTAAATTTGAAAATTTATCATTTGCGAAATATCCTGACATGATGGTTAAAAATCAAGGTAATTTTCGGATTCAGTGCTAAAAAATACTTAAAAGTTGAAAAACCCAACAATCGCAGTCTTGTACTATCTAATCTAAAACTTTTTCTGAAACTCCTTGGCAGAAATCTATCCGAAATTTTTTGTGTTATCCTGTAAAATAAGTATAAATGGTAACCACCGAAAATCTTAATAATATTAGATTGTTATCGGATTTGCGCCAGTATGTAAAATGTAATCTCGATCGGATATTTAAAAGTGGGTTAAAGTTCGAGTACAAATTTTGAACTGGAAAAACATACATACGATCATTGAAGTAACATAAAAACTTATAAAAAAACATAATTTTTGTTAAAAGAAATCATAAGAGAAACAGTCTCAAATCCTGACAAAATAAAACATATGTTATTTTAGCCAATTTGAGACTTAATCATAATATTTGTAGGATTTTTTTTCAAAGCGCAGATACACATGAAGTAAGATCTTCGAATACTTTAAACACTTGGCATATGATCCCTCAAAGCCAAACCGAATTCATTTGTTTTCAGAGTAGAAAAGTGGCATAAGTCATGCATTTTTAAAGTTTCATAACTCGCTCAATTTTAGCGTTATATGAATGAGACTTTTTTTGTTTTACTTGTCAGTGTAATAGGAAAAAATTACTAAATATAACTTATAGGACCGGGGGACCGTATAAAAATTTAAATTTCGTAATTTTTTAAGAAATGTTTTTATTGACCCAAATCGCTTTTAAAATGTTTCTTTAACTGATTTTAAACATTTTTGTAATTTGAACTATATGTCTATGACTAACGGTTTAGGAATTAGCCATTGGACACCATTGAGACCGGACACCCTGTATAGTATATGTAATATTTTAAGTAAAAAAATTGTTATTTTTGCTTAAATGTTACTGTTTGATATTTCTAAGTTAATTTGTTTTATTAAAAAATAAATATTCTTTTTACTAATGAAAAGAGAAAAAATGTCAGATTTTTCTATTTTAATTAGTACCTTACTGAAGATTCAGTTTTGTTTTCATTTTCAATAAGTTTTAGCCTTTCAAAATTTGTGTTTTGAGGGGAGATTTGGTTTTTGGTGAAAAAACAACTTAATTGAAGTTAGCCGAATATTTCAGTCAGGTCCTGTAAGGGGCTGTGCATATATAACATTATCACTTTAGGGGGGAGGGGAAGTCTGGCACTTGATATCATAAGATATCGCTGGGGGGAGGGGGGGTTTGCTTTTTGATATCAATATCATTTTCGATCCAACCAAACTTTTCTTTTTTCAGTAACTTTTTGTTTACTTCCAGGTAGTCTGTTATCTTTTTTATTATTACTATTTTTATATGTTTTTATGAAAATACAAAGCTATTATTAAAGCCGTTACATTTTTATAAAATCATTTCATTCCGAAATTTGAATACCTCAATACCTTTGGCATTCCTTTTCTTCTGCTTTATGCGCATATAATTCACTGTTAGAGAAATCAGGAGCATAATATGTAGAAAGTGATACTTGCATTTACCACTAAAGAAAATCAAATAATATTTGTTGATTAGTTCTGCTTTTAACTTTCCTAGGCAGGGGACAAATGCAAGAAAACAATATTACTTCTGAATGCATCATGTAACAATAAGCTTTTATTAAGTACCTTTAAATAGTAACTAACCCTTTTAGATGTTATTTGATATAAATTTACTTCATGTATTGATATTTTAATGTCTTCTTGAATCTGTAAAGCATACGACTAATATATGTATAATCATATGCGTATGTCACGTGTAACAGCATGTAAAAAGAAAGAAAAAGATTAGAAATTTTTTTTAGACATTGATAAGGGGGGGGGGGGGCGTTCGACGAATGATAACGGATGATATCGTAAGGGGGGAGGGGGTCCAAAATTAGCCAAATTTTGATAACATTATATATGCATAGCCCCTAATGGACAAACATAAAAAATAAAAATTATGTTCTGAAATAAAAATTTCGCAAAAATCATTGTTTAATAAAAAGGTTAGCCTAATATGTGTTGAAAGTAAAATCATTTTTGCTACAAACAACTAAGAAAAAAATTCCTATGAACAAAAGCAATGGTTGAACTTCCACAGTGTTCATTAGTGAATGATCACATTCTTTTTTTAAGAATGAAATCTGTGAAAATCCTAATGTTTTTAGTTTCTTACTCCTACAACATCTATTAAACAATATTCAACACTATCTGTTTTTCACTAAATTTCTACTTACAATTGAAGAGCTCACACAGCAAGAAGGAATTTGCTCCCTTTTTGGCACTTTTGAAGTCCACTTTCTTAGTTTAAAAATATCACCCAGAATAGGTATTTTTGGATGCTATTGGTGGTGAATCATGCATGAATTATAAGTGGAAAAATGTACTTTTGGTGAAATTTTCATTTGTCAGAGTTTTAATTTTCCATTGGTACTAAAAATGGAGCTAACTCCTTTCTTGCTACAAGTTATTCAACTTCTAAAATACTTGTAAATTCTTCATGTTTTCTTAAAATATGAGAATAGAGAAATAACGTAGCTCTAAAATTATTGAATTACTGATTTAGGATTTTCCAAATATAGACTTCAAAAATTCTAATTAAACACAAATTTTAACATTGGTTTAATAAGAAATATCTAAGAAATTAATTTTTTTATGAATGAATACTGTGTGGCTAAGACGAGAAAAATCCTGAGTAGGTTTCCTGCTTTTGAAGGTTCCAAAACTTGCAGGAAAGGAACTTCGTTTGCAGTAGCAAATGGACAAAAAAGACTGTGATAATTCTCAAAATGACTGATTGATTGGGAGAAAGTTGACTGGCCAGTTACCCTGGCAACAGGACCGAGCCAAAATCGGTCACAGGGTCTTTCTTGTCTGAACCAAACAATACATACATTTCACATTTGAATAAGATTTTTTTTTTTTTTTTTTTTTGAAAATATAGTACTTTTTATTTCCTGATATTAATCATTACTGGATTTCAGGTTTCTAGTTGTCATGTTTAATTGTCTCACTGGTGACTGATTATAGTAATAAAATATTATTAATTGATACTAAAACTGTGTTCATATTTCATTTGCATAAAAGGAAATTGCTGTCTGTCACATTGTTGAAAGGCACGCTGGTTTGATTTAACCCTCTGACAGCCTATCAAAAAGGCAAAATTTTAATGTTTTCTCTGTGTTTTGTTTTAAATGCTAAAAAAAGATTATTCTTTCAACATTATAAAAGAACTTAATTATGAATGTGAATCTAATCCTTGAGAGTTAATTATTGTTCAATGTATTAAAAATGGATTAATTCAGCGATGCAATATTATGTAATTTTTAGGCATTGTAAATGAAGTCACATTAATTTTGAATGATTTTAAATTAAGTAATATAAATTACAACCTGCTTTAATAATGTTTTTCCAACAGCAATGAAGAAATTTTGTTTAATTTTTGCAAGCTCCTGTCACATTAGAATACTGCGGTACAGAAAGGATTTTTACAAGAAATTTTAGAGTAGGTACAATTCAGAATGCATTTTGCGACTTTTAAAAGAGTCGGGGTGTATTTTGCCAATTTTATAAAAGGCGTGGTGCTGCACCACGACCTTCGACAATACCGACCTAAACACTGGTTAGTGACGTCAATTTAGAAGGATCTTCACTTCATTGCTGGATGAGATCTTTGGAGAACTCCATGATTCTTTATTTCTGATTTTACCTATTAAAATCAGGAATAAAGTTCTTACACAAAATGCAGTCTCCCCCCCCCCCTTTTTTTAAAAAGATTTTTTATGAAGTTTTAAGCATTTTTATCATAGTTTTTGCACCGATTTGCTAAAAGATCAACGTTCATTATTACTTTTTTTCACCACTGCTAAAAAAATCTTTATTTTTCTTTTAGTATTTCTTCATATATTTTTTCTTAGTAAAAAACATTTAATTTTTATTATAAGAAAAAGGAAATAGCAATAGATTATTGAAGAAAAATAAAAAAGAAAGTGTGCTTTTATTTTTTTTCATTTTTCAGTAAAATATATTTTTAATAATTTATTTTGAATTTAAATGCTGTTACTTTTTAAACATAAACAGTTCCTTTTCTCTTTTTATTAAAATATCTTTTAACACATATGCTTTTAAATATTGCAAGGGGGGGGGGGGGGGTTAGCAATCTAAAACAGAAATATATTAAATACACCTATCAAAGAAAGGAGCGAAAAATTTCCATGAAAAAAGCTCCCTCCTTTTTTTGCGAATTTTTCGTTTTTCTGAATCTTTAATATTGTTTTTGAATGAATTCGTTAAAAATCAACCTACATTATTCATTTTCCACCCCTTCCTAAAAACTGCGTAGAATTTATAATTTTAGAATGTTTGTTTCTATAAAGTTTCTCAGTAAAAAAAAACTCAAGTGTTATTTTAATATTTGAAATATATATATATATTAAAATTACTGAAGCAAAATAAATAAAAAATATGCTTTTAAAGGCTTGTTTATTAATTACGTACCATTTTTTTTTTAAAATGTGATTTTAATAATTTTTTTAGCATTTAAAAGCTGTTAATTTTTTGTAAATAATATTTTAACACCAGATAGTTATGAATATGTGTGGGAAAAATTTAGCAATCAAAATGAGAAATATGTTCTAAAGTAACCTATAAACATCTGGAATTAAAATCTCCCACAGAAAATACCCCCCCCCCCCCCCAAAAAAAAAAAAAAAAAAACTTTTTTTTTTCTATTATTATTATTTCCCGAAGAGTTTTTTTGTTTCTGAATTTTAAGTTATTATTTCGATCAAAATGTAAAAAAATGGAGCAGGACAGAATTTAACAAAAATTATACCCCCCCCCCCTCACCTTCCTGTTTTTTTTTCTTTGTAATGGTTTTGTGTTTCTGAATCATTATCAAAAGTGGATAAACGCCATTCACCGTAAAACTTATAAATTCACAAAGTACAATAAGATAAGAAAACATATTATTAATTTTTAAAGTATTATATATATTCGCTTTAATTTAAAGTATTACGAGTTTCCTTTTTCTAAGCTTATTTTGTATTGTTTACAAAAAGGTAAATTTTAAGATTTAAGAACTTATATTGATACCTTAATTAATAAGAAATAATAATTTAAAAAGCTTACTTAGTTATCAATACTAATATGTAAAATAATCTTAAATATTAACACTCTAATAATTAAAATAAATACTGTATCTTTTTTGTTATTCATAAGTAAAAATATACTATAGTTATTATAGAATATTCTACAATAATGTATAATTCACATACATATTATGCAAATATTATTTATTTCTTTACATTTTCTATGTAAATATGAATTTTATGCAAGGCCATTCTACCATGCTAAAACAAAATACAGTACAGAACCATTTATCCGGAATGCTTGGGATCAGATGTATTCTGGATAACTGGTTTTTCCAGTTAACTGATTGTGTATGAAAGCAGTATCCATTTGATAAGTTTTGTCGAATATATGTGGTTGTGGCATTATTTCTATTAAATTATTAGATTACTTGGATTAAAAATCAATGCAAGAAAGATCAAAAGTTAACCAGAGTTTAAAAAAGGTAAATTATGGGAATCCCTTAGGACAAAAATTCTTCTGTTTCCTCTGCATAAAAATTAAAACATTTAAAATACAATAAATATGTTTTCATTTCAAATACTAGATGTTGTCACCAAATTATACAATTGTTTAAGCAAAGCCTATGTAAAACTGGTAGCGTGTGATACCTTTTTCTGCAAAAATTCTGAAATCAGTCTATCAGAAATATCATTCCGGATAACTGGTTTTCCAGTTAACTGGTTTCTGGATAAATGGTTCCATACTGTATTATTATTAAAAATGATTTTTTAAAGTAAGCTTCATTTAACTTATAATGAGATGTTGTGATAAAAAAGAATAACTCAAACACTCGACTACATAATATTAACTAAAAATAATAAATAAAATAGCTTTACTTAATTGTTATTATGAACATTTAAAATAAATTTTCTGCAAAATATACTGTCACTAAATATAATTAAAGTGTATAATTTTCTTATACTTTACATATTCTTTATAAATATGGATTTTATAAAAGTTTATTTACTATTACTGTACTACATTAATTACTAAAACAAAATGTCTTTGATGGAAAAAAAAATCTTTAAATATACCTGCATTTTAACAGTAATGAAATAAAGCTATTAAAATGAAAAAATTAACATATAACACTTTAAATAATAAGAAATAATAACTAAAATAGTTATTAAAATACTTGCATTATTTTAATTATTAGTATTTAATATATATCTTTTCGTTGTTCAAATAAAAAATATACTACATTTTCTACAGAATATTGTACAACAATAAATATAATTCTATAATTCACACACATAATTATGCATATATTATTTTTCAGACTTTACACATTCTGTGCAAATAGGGATTTTATAAAAAGTTTACTATACTAAAACAAAACATTTTCATATTTATTTTTTAATGAAGTATTGTAATAAAAACTAATAAATGAAAAACTTTAATATATATAATACTTTGAAAAATAAGTAACAATATGTTTTCTTACCTTGTAGGTACTTTGTGGGTTTATAATTCTTGCGGTGAATTTTGTATATCCATTTTTGGTAATGTTCTTTGTCAGGGAGAAAACAATACACCTTGTGTTTCCATCCATTCTTGTAATTTAGAATGGCATTGAAGTATCATACAAGATGTGTACTTTTTATAATATTTAATGAGAAAAATAACTGAAAATCACCTGCTTTTCTTGCTCCAACATGTGAGTGAATGCCGGACTAAAGCCACGCGTATGAGGGAGAAGAGATCCCCTTAAAACCGTGGATCTCTCTTCAGTAACGCTGACGTATGCCATTAAGCTGAAACCAGTTCCCAGGCTGGTATTGTTGAAGGCGACGGCTGCACCCTTAGAAAAAGACCTTAGAGGGAAGACTAAAAATGAAATTATTTGTGCAACCAAATGAAATAACAGTATGCAGAAGTTATTGATTTTTGTATTAAATGTAAATTGCCGATTCTGAATGCATCTTAAATGGATACTTTTAAACAAAACAACCTAGTGTGTTGTGTAGATCTTCATATATCCATAATATAATGCACTTAATGAATCTTGTGTATTTTGTTATATATTTTAAATATCTTTTGTTATTTAATTTAGATACTATTTATTTAATATGTTGAAGTAAACGTAATAGAAGCAGGGGAAAAACTCGTAAAAATATAAATTGCAGTTACGTAGAAAATTTTAACTTTGACAAAACATGTTTTTTTAATTTTTCCGTATCTTTGTTAATAATAATAATATATATATTTTTTTTCACCTAGGTTTATAGGGTGCCTGAAGCTGCAACTGTGTTACTAAAGTAAGAAAAACATCTTTTAAACATATTTTTTGGTTTTGTCTGCATACTGTATTATGCAATTGATTTTTGTTTTTTATCATACTATACTAATAATGATGTAAACCTCACAAACCTGTAATTTTCTGCATTTTAGCTCATTCTATAATCCTTCTATTTTCTGCATTTAATATTCAACTTATTATAACTTTTAATTATATTTATTTCTACAGTGGCAGATAAAAAAACTTGTGGAAAAAAAAAAGTCTGCAAATAATATGTTTTATGTTTGTTCCATGTAAAGATAATGTTGTTACATTAAAATAAACCTGTACTATGATGCCATAAAAATTAGTTTACTAAAAACCCTAATTATTCTGACAAAATTTTGAAAAGGAAAAATGCAATATTTTATCAAAACATTAAATGTAGTAGATAATAATAAATTTTACATAACTGCAGTCATGTTACATGCCTGTTGATGTGGTTATGTGCTAAAGGATCAGTTTAATACTTTGTAGATTCTCTGTGAACGGCGATGGCAGCCTTGCAGCAGTTCATCCCAATTGTTCCCAATTTCATAGTACCAAATCCTAATAATGCTTTCCTTTAGTTTAAACTTAGTAGTCCGCTTCTTTTTAGCAATATTAGCGCCCATTACAAGCACAATTTTGAATATCATTAAGATCAGGACTATTCTTAGATCAATCTGTAGCTTTAACACCAGATTTTTTTTCAGATAGGCCTGCACCTAAAATGCAGAAAAAGGGGGTAAATTGCTTTATTAATCTGTGTTATGTTGTGGAGATAAAAATTTGCAAATGACACAACAAAATCATTTATGAATAAATTAGATTCTACTTACCAATTTCGCCATATGACAAGGTGCTAAGTCTTGTTAACAATGCATTTTTCTGCAACTTTAAAATGATTCAGAATTACTAGCTCTAAACATTCCTCCAAGATGTCATTCAAAACTAATGTTTAGTAATAATTTCTGTCACCCAACCCTTTTGTTGGATATATGCTTCCCGGTCTATTTGGCTCCCTGGGAATTTCACAGGAATGAAATGCAGTCCTGATGACATTCTTCACTTTTTCAATTCCTAATATACCATTTACTGTCTGATTCATTGATGTTGAGTTTAGATTCGTCCAAAACAGTTACTGAATCCTTGTCCAAGAAACATGTTTATTTTGTTCAAGCAAGTCGCTTTTGCTTTTCTTTATAAGTAAAGGCTGTTTTAAGGGGTGATAAACATGAAAACTACATTACGTAAATCATCTTTGGACAATTCATGCATGTCTATCAACACCACAGGTGCTTCAAAAGTTCAAATTTTAAATTAAGAACATCTGCATGATGATTACGACAACAAGTCTGTCTCAAATATCAATTTTCAGATGTTGCAGTTACCCTTTTTCGGCCTGATCATGTTGTTCTCTCGACATCTCCAGATTCACACTTCAATTTAATCACTCTAGCAATTATAGACTGGTGGCATTCGATTTGTTTTGTGATTACACCCTACTTTACCTAAAATAACTCCCACACTTTCTTTTCAAAGTGAAAGTATGGAGCCATACTTTCAAACATAAAAAATCATGACAATTGATCATTCTCTCATACTGGCATTCTATAAAAAATGGTTGATGCATTACTTCGTAACTATTGTGTGGTGCAATAGTGACATGCAATGATGCCATACATTGATTTGAAGTAATTCAATTAATTTTAGCAAAACAAAATAGTGTGTTAACATTGCAAAATTTGTATTTTTCTAGATGATGCAATTTTGTTTGTTTGCCGCTGTACTCTAAAATGTTCCGTTTTCCTTTTCTGCCTTTAGGCATGCTATCTGTTTTTATTTATAGAACTTCTACTCTGTTAAAAATACTTTTGTTTTGCTTAATATATTTCAAAATCTCAGATCTACTTAATGCACTAGTCTTATGTATGGTTTTTATTCACATCAAACACTTGCTAGTTCAGTGTCATTTTGATCAGATCTGATGAACAAAAACAACTGTCACTTTGCAACCATGAGGGATTTTTTTTGTTTTGTTCATTATGTATTTACTTTGGAATGAAAATTATTTAATGTGCAGCCATTGCTTGTTTTCTCATGAATCCTATTCGGGATAATTCATAATAGAGCTTATGGCGATTATCTCTTAAACCACTAACTGATGATAAAAACATATTTCCAATTACAAATTATATACAAATCAAATATTGCTTTCGAATGCTGTGTATGTTTTACAAAGGGTGTATTCATATTAAAATACAAAATAAAAAAAAATTTTGTATGGCTTACCATTTTTCTATAACTGTTATTTAAAAAAAATGTTGATCTGCATCTGAGAAAGGCTTTAAAAAGGGTCTTGTTCTTTTTATGACCAAAACTTACTATGATACTTTGAATTTTATGAGTTTTCAGTGTTTTCTTTAACTAAAAATGCATCTTTTTCTTTCTTTTTTTTTTTTTTTTTTTTTTTTTAGTGCCAGAAATCATTGAAAAATCGTAAAATTTAAAGTATAAATTTTGGTTGTAAAGGAGTAAAATTTTATAATGTCTTTCCTGCATGCAGGGACTACATTTTTGTAAATGCAAGTTACAGAAAAAAGGGAGGGGGCATATAAGAAACTTAATTTCATATATTAATATGTGTATAATCCCTTATTATGCAATTCGTAATTGAAAATATTTCTATCAGTGATTTAAAAGATAATCGCCAAGACATTTGTTTTGAATCGCCTGGTATAATTTATACTAAGCTTGATTCAAATATGCAGTTTTAAATACAATCAAGCAACTGTTATTCATGGATTATTTTAAATTGACTATATGAATGCTGTTAGAAAGCTCCACTATCCCAATCTATGTACTCTAATATTTACTAATTATATTATAAATAAAAATGATTTTATACTTTCATAGAATGTTATGTTTTTAATTGAATCCTCATCTTCTTCAAAACACATGAAATTTCCCCTATAAGAAATATAACTATAATTATAAACAGTCTGATAAAATTATACAAGTTTATGTTTTGAAAAAAAAACCCACCAAATTTTATCAACAAATAGTAAATTGAAACATTTTTAGAATTGCAAAATTTCTGGAAATTTTGAAGTGGTGGGAAAAAAAGAGTTTTCGTTTTTTCTGGGTTTATTTCTTAAAAAAAAAAATAGAAAAAGTGACTCCTCACAAATGTTTCACAAAATAAGTTTATATTTCTTTAAAAATGTAAAAAAATAAATATTTAAAATTTCTGCACACACGCACACACAAAAATCATTTTTACTTTACACGAATATGTTATTAAAAAAAGGGGGGGGGGGGGGGCAGATTTTAAAAGTTTAGTCTTTCAGTCCCAGAATTTTCGACAGTAGTTTTTCTAGCTTAATTTAAGGCCATTTTTTGTAATATACCATGTATCTGTTAAAATGATTTTTCAGTTGTATTTGTTTAATTACCAGTAGAGCTAATTTGAAAAATACAAAAAGAGTTTCCTCAAATATCATTGCAATTTAAAAACAAATTTATACTGTATTATACATGACATGTACATATTATTGTTTTTTTAAGTATATTAAGGAAGCCATTTTAAAGAATCAAATTATTGTGGTTCTGGCATTATTATAATTATTATCATTTTCAAATCATCCATTATTTAAAAATTGGTAATATTTTACAATATTACATAACACCACCTTAGAAAAGACACTTTCAGTGTGACATCAGTAATGACACTTTGGTTGAAAATGACTCTGAACAAATGGTTGCTGCGTTTAATTTCTTATTAAAAATAAAGCTTAGAAAATGTTACCATCACATATAAAATATTAAAACATTTAGCTGTGAGACATAGCTATAGTATACAAACAAAATAGAAAATACAACATAGCAATCGTTTGTTTGAGTCAGTTGTCAACCAAAATGACATGATTGACATCACGACTGAAAGCCTCTGTTACAGTATGAAACCATTTATCCGGAAAACCAGTTATCTAGAATGATATTTCTAATAGACTGATTTCAGAATCTTTGCAGAAAAAAGTACCGTACACTGCAATTTTGAAACATTGCAAAATGCATAATATAACTTGATGCCAGCATCTAGGATTTGAAATGAAAACATATTTAGTTGCATATTAGGTGTTCTGATTTTTATGCGGAAGAAACAGAATTTTTGTTTCCAAGGGCTTCTTATAAATTACCTTCTTTCAAAGCCTGATTAATCTTTGATCTTGTTTCGATATGATTCTTAACACATCAGCTGATAAGTTCCCGGTCTAATGAAGAAAACACAACTTTTTTTGTCAAATTCGATTTTATTCATTAACATAGTTCCTTTAAGAGCTTTACAATCATTCCAGTGCCTCTATAACATTTCAATACCTTTCTTTAAGAACGTATTATCTTTGGCCTGAAAATAAGCATTTGTTTAGGCGATCACCTCTTTATTCGAGCTAAATCTCTTTCCGGCAAGAATTTTTTTCAAGTTTGCGAACATGTAAAAGTCACTGGGATCCAAATCTGGAGAATAGGGTAGGTTCGGAAGCAATTCGAAGTGTAATTTGTGCAATTTTGCCATCATAGCCAAAGACCTGTGACAGTGTGGGTGAGACGCGGCACCCACTTCGAAAACAGCTTTCTCATAGACAAAGTTTCATGCAAAATAAAGCCTATATGTTCTTTTGATATGTTTAGAGTGTCAGCTATCTCCTGCAACTTCACTTTATGGTTTTCTAAAATGATTTTGTAGACTTTTTTTATTTTTTCTGGTATAACCACCTCTTATGGGTGAGCAGAGCGTTACGCATGATCGATGTTTGTACAACCATGTTTAAATTCAGCAAACCAGTCAATAATGGTCAATTTTCCTGGTGCAGAGTCCAGATAACATTTATCAAGCCAAGTTTTTGTTTCCATGGTGTTTTCCCCCATCAAATGACAACGTTTTATCAAAACACAAAATTCTTTTTTCCCATTGTTTTGAAAATACAAAAAGTTGTTTCACTAAAACCACTGTAACTTTTGAAGCTACCGTTAGATCGTCATAAAATGTTTACAACTACTTTTTAAAGGTTAGTACTTACTAAACAGAATATTAATTCTGTATTTGTGGCACCATCTGTGGAACTTATCAGCCGATGTGTTAATCTGGGTAATCTAATGATTAATTTTAAATCAAGAGTAATGCCACAACTAGGGTTGGACAATATTAGAAATTTAATATCGCAATATATCAACAAGTTAATATTGATATGTGATATATCACGATAACTACCTTAAATTGTGCAAAAATAGAAATTTTGCTAATTTCGAAACATAAATGGTATAATAGCAGCAATTTAAGTAAAAACAGATGTAGGGAACAACTACTCGATGTCTTATACCTATATGTTCACACAGCAACATTAAAATAAGTATATATATTTATAAAAAAAAATATTTTAGAAATGAAACAATGTTTGATATCTGTTTACACGTATACCATTTGTTGCAAAGTATTTTCCTTCAAAAACAGTATGTTTCCTATTCTTCCTACTCTATGCATTATTTATCAGCGGCATTTTAAGTATTGAAGTACTTTGCGAATAACTGACAAAATTATTAAATACAAACTAAAATAGAACATTCTTAAATTTAGGACGTTGACGATTTTATTTTAATTAACACAGGAAAAGAGGAAACTCTAGAAAAAACTAAATTTAATTCCACATGTGGTGTTAATATACTTGTTATTAAATAGGTTTCAGTGGATGATAGATGCGACAGAAATGTTGCTCTTCAATCTTTCTCTAAAGAATCAATTCATTCTTGGCTGTTCTTAAATACAAAAGGGCAACTTTATGATATAAGTTTTAATTTATTTTTGTACGGAAATGCATGAAACTAGCAGGTGTTGTTGTTCAGAAACTATGTAATCAAACTGGTTTTCTTTTCAGTTTTTTCCATTTTTTTTTTTTTTTTTTGAAAACTCAATAGATCTTTCAGAAAATAGTGTCAAAGGGCACGTTTTGAACGGAATTTTCGCGCGAAAGAAGAATAACCACTCAAGAAAGGGTGAAAAACGTCTTTTTCACGTGATCAAAATCGCTTAACTCGATAGGTAATTTATTTATCAAAAAGTGGAAAACACAGTTCGTTTCTAAATCGCTTCGAAAACCCAGGTCTTCCAATTTTGTGCCTTTACGTTTAAAAATGAATTTGTAAATGTGTCACAACGTTTTGCGTTTGTTGAGCAGAGCAGTTCCCTGTATTTATATCTTTCTACCTATTTACTACAAGAAAACAACATTGAAACCTTTTTAAAAAATATATAAATACTTAAATCACACTTGAGAATAGTTTTATACTAATTTTTTTTTTTTTTTTTATAAATATTCATAGCTGAAAAATATCAATACAGAATATATTAAATTCACTCCAGAAAACTTCGCTCTAACAAAAATACGACAAAGAAGAAGTTAATATGAATAAACATTGCTGACTGGGAAGCTCTTTTTAAAAACAACCAATCACCACTGTGAAAGACTGCTTTGCAGGGTTGGAAAAAAATCATGATTTTTTTTTTAAAAATCAAAAAAATTGGATTTTTTTTATTTAAATCAGATTTTTTTTTATTTAAATCTGATTTATTTGATTTTTTTTTAAATTCTATTTTTAATTATTGTGTTTTTATGTTTTTACAATACACGGAGCAAATAAATAACTAAAAAAGAATAAATAATATTTATAATTTATAAAAATAACATAAATAATTATAGTTAAGAAAATACTATATTCTAGTTACTGATTGGTACTAAAAATTAAACATCTAGGCTTTAATCTAAAGCCATTCTATTATTTTGTAATTGAATTGTGCACACTAAATAAGAAATAAACTTAAATATGTTGTAAATGAATAGTAAATGGTAAAATTTAAAAAACAAATTAAATATTCATTTACCGTATTTTTCGGCCTATAATCTGCGCCGGCATATAATCCGCAGCCACAATTTTTAGTGCTTATAAAAAATTTCATCAGATAATCCGCATCGTCCTATATATAATCCACAGATAATACGCCGGACTATACGAGGATTACTCATTGTTTTCAACATTCCAAAGTACTACTAATAAACCACCTCCCTATTTATTTAGTTGCTCTATTTAAATGATAATTGTAATAAAATAATTGAAAAAATTAATTATAAAATAATTACAAGTTAAAAATACAAATACTGTTTTTTCATTGAATCTTATATCTAAAATGTAGACTGTCTTGTGAATACAGATAATTCTATAATGATTGCTGTTTTTAAATCATTTTCCGCTTTTATAATAACATTCGGTTTAAATTCTGTACTGTTAAATAACACGTTTTCTGTTAGACATTATTTATTATATTGCACTGCAATTTTTGAAAGAGATGAGTTGAGAAACGCTTTGTTCTTCATAAAAACATGTTGCCAAAAGGCTAAAAATTATAACATAAAAATCAGAAGCCACTCCCACTAGCACGTACATGTCATACGTGAACAAATCACGAGCGACTCCAGGAAGGTCGATAGTAAACAATCGTGTGATAGCTGTTTACATTTTTATTTTGACTGCCGGTAGAAACAGGATATCTGACATGAACTTCTGCTTTAAAAAAATGTCCACAGATAATCCGCACTTAAAATTTTTGAGGTTTTTTAACAGATAATCCGCGGATTATAGGCCGAAAAATACGGTAATCCTTAAATGCCTGAGTTTGTTACTAATCGGCGATACTGGTGTTTATTTGAAAAAATAATTTTCTTTGATAAAACTCTATAATATTAAATACACAAGAATTGTGAGAAATATGATAAATAAATTTTAGTTGCTCACTGCAGAACAAAATAGAGTATTTTGCAAGTTTCCAAACAAAACAAAAAGAACATGCATCAACAATTGAAAAAATAAATCTATTTTTATTCTTAAACAGCACAGGTGTTGCCATCTAAATGTTGAAAATCAATTTAATAATACTTTCACAATGTATTTTATTGGCAACATTAGACATTATAGCTTCAATTATTCTAATAGTATTTATAAGCCTAAATTGGGTATGTTGCCGAAAAGCAACACCCGGCATTTAAGGGTTAATGCAATCTATTTATTAAGGGATAAAAATCACAATTAATTCAATATCTTTTAAGCAAATAGAAATAAATCAGGGATTTAATTGTTTGAACAAAAACACTAATTTAGAAGCTTTGTCCACTCCTAATTTATTACAGAGGCTTGAATGAACTAGTCCAAAAGAAGAAAATTGTCTTTCTACTCCAGCAGATGAAGCCACGGCTGTTGTTATTTGGTAAATAAATTCAATTTTAATTTCACTGATTCTCTCTTTACCTCCCATTACATAAAAGGACTTCCACCAATCATAATCTGTCATAAGATCTGAAACTTTTTTCTCAAGCAATGGTAATTTTTGGAATGGGCCATTTTTTTGCTTGAAAATGTGCTACAGTGGTGAGAAGATTTGAACAATTTTCTTTAATGAATGCCAAACCTTCATTATTTTCCTCTCCACTAAATGAAATTTCATTTCGATATAAAACAGAAGGACTTAATAAAACACCAGCAAAATGACAGGCATTAATAGCTTGTTCATATCTTGCTTTAAATTTTGTAATTCTATTTTTAATACATGTTCTAACTTTTTCTTTAAAAAAAAAAAATTTGATTTAAATCAAATGATTTTTAAAAAAAAATCAGCTGATTTAAATCAGTTGATTTAAATCATGCCAACCCTGCTGCTTTGACCTTGGGCTTTTCGCCAACTTTCATTGCAACTTTGCTATAAGCAAAAGGGGCAGACTCTCATTGGTTGCTTGCAAGCTGAGAATTCTACCTTCTGAGGTATAGACTCGACGATCACCCGTTATCTTCGTATCAAACACAGCAATGAATAACCAATGCTCATGCGTTATTATTCATAATGTATCAATTATCTGGAGTTATTGGAATAGGTGTAGAGGCTAATCACAGTTGAGATGAGAAAGGATGATAAGTGTTATTCAGTATTACGCAGAGAGTCGAACGAACTTTAGGTTTATTGAGAAGGGATAGGTGTATTGCAATGATTGGGATAGTTTCTATTGCAGATAATTAACGGAAAGGAAGATTATCGATGTAGATTTTCTGTTTTGGATGAGAAAGGAGGTTGAAGACAATGGAATAGAATTTTTTTTTTTCAGGTTCTCTGGCGGTGAGCGCAAAATATTATTATTTTATTGAGTTCTGAGTTATTTGGCGATATTTTTTCCGGTGCTCGTGTTCGTAATTGCAGTGTTTGTTAACACTGTTATATTATTGGGATATATCAACAGAGTCAAAGGTTAGATATTGTTATTGCGATAGTTAAGAAATATCAATATCTGCCGATATATTGATAAATAATCCAGCCCTAGCCACAACCACATACATTCTACAAAACTTGTCAAAGGAATGTTGCTTTAATGCTCAACCAGTTATCCGGAATACATCTGACCTCAACCATTCTGGATAAATGTAATTATGATTTTCATTTCCTGTAGTATAGCTTTCAAGCTTAAACCAAGTTCTTTCAAGTCTAAACCCAAACCAAACATATGTTTAAGTTTTAGGTTCTTAATATGAAAGTAATATGATTTTTTAATGTTGCATTTTAATTCATATTGCATATCTAATGTTTTGATTTTCAGACTTTTTGCATTCATAAATAATTTTCTTTTACATCTAATACCGTAATTGATTGGGCAGTTAGAGTTAAAGTAATTTATGCTGCTTTGCTCAAATAGAAATCAATTGCAATTTACTTATACTGTGGAGTATTGCCCTTGAAAACATGTTTCACATCAATAGTTTCCATTTTCTGCTTGTCATATTTTTACATTATTTTTCACTTTATCAATTTCATATTATCAGATGTATAAGTTTATAGTGTATTATAATTGTTGGTTCATTTATATATTGTCGATTTTTCATGTGTTTTAGAGTTAATAATTACGAAAAGTTTTATTATATATATATCATTGAAAGTTATAAAACAGATGAATTTTTGCATACTTATGTTATAACAGCTATTTTCAACAGATTTTTTTACAGAAAGTTTCTTACAATTTCTTTTCAAAGTTTATTTGTATACATTTATATTTAAAAAATATATATATACAGTATATTAATAATCATCAAGTCTAAGAATCTATGCAGTCTAAGAGTCAGTTAAAGTCTAAGAATCTATGTTTAAAGAAAAGAAAGGAAAGAGTAGAAGAGATTGAAAAGAGTAAATAACACTGTTCAACGAATTTGAACTTTTGCTCTTTCAGAAAACCAAAATTAGTTGTTTCTTACGTTGTTTTTTGTGCTGATTTCGAACCTAGTTTTAGATTTACTCCAGCAGGTCTTGTTTTTGAGATATTTGCATATTTCGATTTATGCAAATTTAGTAGATTTTGTACGATTACACTGGTGTCCAAAATTAAGGACCAATCACAAAATGATAATTTTCAAGTACGCGAATACTCAAAAGGAAATAATATAATTCGAATAATTACTATCTCTACAGCACAGCTAGTCTATATAACATCTCAATCATGTCACACATGGTCACAGTCACTACGGTGAAGCAAAAAAATGGAAAATTCCATACATCTTATTATGAGTGTCAAATGATCACTATATGTGACTCCACCGAGACGTCACTGTGACTGCTGTTTTGTGACGAGTCACCGTGTGACTTTACAATGTAGTTACATTCTGACTCTTATGTGACTGTCATCTGTAGACTCAATTTCAAAGTCATTGTGAACGCTGCATTGTGATAAGTTACCAAATAATGTCACTTTAAAGTCACATGATAACTTTCAAGCGACAGAGAGATTACTGTGAAGTCGCCATTGTGCTCTTTTGTGAAAAGTCACCATGTGACTAAAGTGTGATATTTGGTGACTTATCATAATGTAACATTCATGATGACTTTGAAATTGAGTCTAAAAATGACAGTCACATGAGAGTCAGAATGTAACTACATTGTAAAGTCACCTGGTGACTCGTCACAAAGCAGCAGTCACATTGACGTCTCAGTGGAGTCACATATAGTGATCATTTGAGAGTCATAATGAGATGTGTGGAATTTCCTATTTTTTATTTCACCGTAGTGACTGTGACACTTGTGACCATGTGTGACATAAATGAGATGCTATATGGACTAGTTGTGCTGTAGGGATAATAATTATTTGAATTGTATTATTTCCTTTTGAGTATTCACTTACTTAAAAATTAGCGTTTTGTGACTGGTAAACACCAGTTTATATGCAAATTTAAGACATAAAGCATTATCAGACAGGCTTTTTTGTTTTAGGTTATGATTACTGTCTAGTTTACAAAAATGTTTTTGAGATTATACTAACATGTGAATGTGACCATGACATATTGTGCCTAATTTGCATATTTTTCAAATATGTTTCTTGACATTTAACTATTTCTGCCACGTGAATATGCTAATATGTTTCTGAACCAGTTTTTTGCGCTGATTTCAATTTTCAAATCTGTTTTCTTGTATCATGTCTAGTTTTTGAAAAAAGTTTTATTTTATTTTATTTTTATGAAAAAAGTCAGAAATCACTTTTTATGGTACTTTGCGATGTACTACAACTAGTTAAGATAGATTCTACTACTTTTTAAAAACAATTTTTCAATTATATAAATTGTTTATGTCCCTGATAAGAATCTGACACTGTTCACCCCTTTTGACAATGAAGTAAACACCCCTAAAAAGCACCTTATATCAAACTTGTGTCAATACCATACAAAAGTAGAAATTCATTTTACTCAGAAATTAGACGGGATATAAGGAAACAGATTGCAGATTTGAAATCAGCATAAAAATCTAGTCTAGAAAAACATTATGCCAATTACTTTTTTGTTGAACAATAGCCAATGGCAACACCAAATTTTCTGCACACTGTAAAAGTTTTTTTTTTTTTTTTTTTTTTTTTTTTTTTTTTTTTTGTGAATGAATTGGAAATACTTATGCTCTAGTAACATTGCAGTTTAGTGTTTGTAGTTGTAAAATTTGTTGAGTTTCTCTTTTAGAAATAATTCAAAAACAAAACTAAATTTCTCCAGTGATGTGCTATAACTTTTTTACTAGAAGGGATAAAAATTTCAATAACTAACCATAAGGACAGCCTATTTTGCAATAATATGATGAATTTGTCTTGCTACTAAAAAGAAGATTCACTTTTATATAAAAAAAATAATAACCACCTCGAATTTGGGGATATCTGGCATCTCAGGTCCTACGATTAGAAAAGTCTAGTCACATCACTGCTGCATGTCAGTGTAAAGTTCATGGTCTGTGCTACCCAATTCCATCATGCTCACGGACCTGGGATGCTATAGGCACATGTTCCCCAGTCAAGTGGCCTGACGTGGAACCTCAAGGGTTTCATAACCATGCTTAGTACTCGTTTTATCAACTTTGAAAGCGTGGAAGTTTGGGTGAACTTTGCTCAACTATAGAACCTTTTGAAAAATATATACCTTGATGATTTTATCATAGCTATTTCTCAGTTATTAAAATTTATCAACCGCATACCTTGTGCTTAAATTAATTGTGACAAATAATGCATTCTTTTCTTAATGTATGTCTTTCTGCTTTCCTTTTATGTAAATTTTTGCTTCTTATTTGTTTTGCTATTAATCAAAACCAAGGCTGTGTAAGCTTTTTTCTTGTTTGTAAACTAAAGCTTTTGCTCTTTTCCAGTGGTGGTGTTCGTTTTCCAGACTTGACCCCCAGTGATGGTATGCTTTAGTTGTAGCTCTGTTCCAATTATAACTTTCTTGTTATATATCATAATTTTTGTACCTAATATTTTGTAAGAACTTCCATTCATTGTTTAATCATGTATTTATCATTGAAGATGTTAGAGACTTGTAAAATCCAATCTTTCTTTGCATGTTACAATGATAATGCAATTCAGAGCTTTTCATCCCATTTATAGTTAAATATGCCTTTATCTTGAGATTATAGGAAAATTAGAATTGCGAATATATTAATTGATCTTGAAAAAATGTTGTGATTGATAATTTGTTAAATTTTTTGGTGCTGTAAATCTATTTAAGACTCCCCCCCCCCCCTCAAAAAAAAATCAAAATTAACTGGAGTGTCTATAAATACTAAAAATTTGCAAAGTATATTATCACGACTCGAGGAATTCTAGGTGTCAAGTCACCATGGCAACTGGAAATATATCGTCGCCTCACAGCAAAAGTTGACATCTAATAATAATAAAAATGAAATGTTTGACTTACTGCTATGAGAAACTGTGTTTACATCTAGTGAACAACTTTGGAAACACAAAGTTATGTTTAATACGATATCTCAGATGTGTTTTATAAAAATTCCCTACTGGTCCACTAGATGCAGACACAGTTTTTTGTAGCGTAAGTCAGGCATCTCAATTTCGATTATTAATAAATGTCCTACTGTTGCTCTGAGGTGATATGTTTAATGCCTATCTTTATTTTCTTAACTGTGTAATGGTGGTGTATGTAAATTTTATGCACCCATGTTGTAGATGAAACATAGTGAAACCATGCTATTATTCTAGGTTAAATTCAATATTCCTGTGCCACATAGTTTTTATCAGCCAGGAGTTCTCATTTTTATGTTCTTCAGATGATTTAAAATAAATTCTTTATAAAATTGAGTTCTTAATTTATTTTGAACATGAAATACATTTAATTTTAATCAGTTGCAGATGTGTCAGTTATACCTAGATGTCAAGTGAGTTACAAAAAGGTCCAGTATAGATACATTTCCGAATCTAGCCTAAGTTGTCTTGCACAGCATCAGTATTACCCATTAGAGATGAGATGGTAGAGATCTGCACGGGCTCGGGCCGATTTTCATTCACGGCATTTGGGCTGGGCCCGGGCCATACTTTTTTCTGAATGCTCAGGCCGGGCCTAAATAAATTTTTCTGTACAAAGCCGGGCCTGGTTTCCTTTCTAGTCTGCACGGCCCAAAATTTTCAGTCCTAGTTTTGAGCCAGCCCGTATGAAAATCATTGTCAGCGTGGCCTGGTCCATTTAAAGGTCAGTTAAATTAAGCCTGGCATAAAAGTTTTTGCAAAAAATGCATACATTTTTGAATCGCCATTATTCTACACTTAAACATTAAAATTTATTATTTTTAAAGAATAGTAGATTTCTATGCATATTAAAATATAACTAAATTAAAATACAGTAAAATGTGTGAAAAGGAACCTGCATTTGACGGAACCCTGTTTTAAACTGAAAAAGGAGTTGATCCATGCAAAATTAATGTACTAATAAGTAAGAAAAGAATATATAATACATTTACACTTGCTAAGAAGGGAACTTGTCTATAACGCATTTTTTTTTTTTTTTTTTTTTTTTTTTCTATGCAATTCCATCTTAGAAGATTTTACTGTATAGCATTTTTCCAATTTTTAACACTTCTATACATGGAATATGAATTAACAATATTAATGATAACTGAAACATTTACATACAAGAAATAGAGATTCATTATAAAAATAAATATCGCAGCCTGCTGCACTTCTATAAAAATAAAGATTATAAACATGAAAAAAAGGTTAAAATAAATATTTTTGGTCAGAACTCCTCATGCGAGACAAATTTTTAACCAATTCGACGTAAAAATCAATGTTTTGTAGAAGTTCACTCGGGCCGGGCCGAACTTTTAATTTTTTTATCGGGCCGGGCCAACATTATTTTTTCTACATGCCGGGCCCGGGCCGAACTTTTAATTTTTGTATCAGGCCGTGCCAGGCCGGGCCGATTTTACTTTTCTGTGAGTCGGGCCGGTCCCGGGCCTGGAAATGTCGGCCCGTGCAGACCTCTATGAGATGGGATTTAATTTTTATACCAGTTTTCGGTATTGGGCATGCTCAGGCTCGAGCTCAAACTTTTATTTTTTCACAAATCGAAAAAAAGGAATGAAACTTGTATGGGAAAAACAAGAATGTAATCTAAATCTTTAAAATGTTTTACAATCTATACTAATATTATAAAGATGTAAAGTCTGTTTGTTTCTTTGTTTGAGGTAATCTCTGGAACTACCGAACCGATTAAAAAAAATAATGGTATCAAAATGATAGCGTTAGTCCCTGTTCCAACATAGGCTATATCTTATGTGTGTGCCACTATCCCAAAGGGGATGTATTAGCAAAAAATGTTCTAAAACTGCGATTTTTGTGTTACTGAAGAGCCTAGAAACATGAAATTTGGAAGGGTAGTTATTTATGAGATATAAAAGATCTCTAAGAACATTTTTTTTAAACTATGAAATTTAAAAGGGGTGAAAATGCACAAAAAGCGTTCTAAAAAACATTCTAAATGGCAATTTCTATGCAATCTCAGGAAGTATCGAACAGATTTAAAAAATAATGGTGTAAAAATGATGGTGCTCTTTCTCTAACCTAGGCTATATCTTATGTCGATGGCACTACCCGAAGTGCAGGAGCAAAAAACGTTCTACAAATGCGATTTTTGTGTTACTGAAGGGCCTAGAAACATGAAATTTGACATGGTAGTTACTTATTTGCCCAGAAGCAGAATTTTCTGTGTCAGTCTGCAGCAAACTAAAATTTATCTGCGACCTAACAATGCTAGACTAAGCTTACTATCATAAGAAATAATATAAACCCATAAAATAAGCAAAATTTGCATTTATAAAAAAACTATAATAAAAGGATAACACAAATACCATAAATCTAGAGACTTAAAGTAAATTTTAGCTATTTGTTAAGCTCAGCATTTCTTTTTAAGTTTGTGGATTGATCTGCAAGGTTTAAAATAATCTGCAGCGCTCGCTTCCGTGCTGCACTGTTTCTGCTACTGGGCTTATTTGATAAAAATGATTTCTAAGAACATTTCTTAAAAAAAAAATCGAAATTTAAAAGGGGTGAAAATTGGCGAAACATATTGTAAATGGCAATTTCTACGCAATCTCTGTCAGTATGGAACTAATTTAAAAAATAATGGTGCGAAAATGCTGTTGACAGCCCTTGCTCCAAGATCGGCTATATATTATGTTGATGCCACTACCTGAAAGGGAGTGCAGGAGCGAAAGAAATTCTAAAACTGCGATTTAAAAGGCCTAGACAGGGTGTAAAAAAATCATGATTTTTTTTTTTAAATCAAAATAATCAGATTTTTTTTATTTAAATCGGATTTTTTAAATTTTTTTTCCCTGTGTTAAAATATTAAACATCTACCAAGAATTAAGCATTTAAAAAATGAATAACCCTCCAATTACTAACATAATCTATGTTTTTCTGCTTTAATTAATAAAATTTTAATTATGTAATTATAAAAATTACAAAAAACTGCAAATTAAAAATTTCTTTAGTAACATACAACATTATGTGCATTAATATATTGTAATAATTATGTAAACCAATATTAAATACTGCTTACATTTTAAAGTTATTGATAAATTGCATTTAATTTTAAATTGATGATACAGATTAAATTTTGTAATTATTAAACAATTAACTGTTTAATTAAGAACACAATCTACATATTTGAAAAAGTGTTTGAAAAAAGGTGATAAATAATAGTTTGATAAATTCATAAAGCAGCTGGTAATTTTACACAGGTTCTAAAGCATATGTATATCAAAAAGATCAAAAATTGTAGCAATGTATACAGCAAACTCACACATAATTTATAGATTACAAAAATTGTATTTTTGAAATTTAAATCAGGTTTTTCCCCCACAACATTAAAATATTTGAATAGTTACTAAATATTATAATGTTTTGAAGTTATTTAACAATTAGTTAGATGTTTTTTAAATGCATAATACTTCTTTTTATACAATTTAATATTGTTATAATTAACAACAACAAATATTACATTTTTTACGAGTGATTTAGTGATAATTTTCATTACTGATTATAATGCTTTTTCACACTATTTTATAAAATCAGAAAATATGTGATTTTATCATCTGATTTAAATCAATTGATTAAAATCATTGACACTCTATTGCTTTGTTTATTGTATATAAAAGAATGAATAACTTGATTATTAAAAGGAAATTATGACATGGTAAGTTATGTTAGATTTAAATATCATAAACTTATTGGTACTTAAATTTTTCACAATACTCGGGAATTATGCTTAGAAACAGTTATTTAAAGCTTTGTTTTGTGTATTCATAGGTCACAATACCTGTAGAAAATTTCCAAATTATGTTCATCTTAGATTTGAATACTCTTTTATGTCATTTTAAACATTTAGAAAATTTTTGATTTTAATCAATGATTTAAAAAAAAAAAAAATCACTTGATTAAAATCATGATTTAAATCAACTGATTTAAATCGTTGACACCCTGGGCCTAGATACATGAAATTCGGCATGGTAATTACTTATTAGATATAAATGATCATTAAGAACATTTCTTAAAATTTTCGAAATTTAAAAGGTGTGAAAATGCACAAAAAGCGTTCTAAATGGTGATTTTTACACAGTCTCGGGAAGTATCGAACCGATTTCAAAAGTAATGGCTGGAAATTGATGGTGACAGCCCGTGCTCTAACATAGACTCTATTTCATGTCGTTATCACTATCACTTGGGTGTTGCAGGAGCAAAAAATACCTAAATTGCAATTTTTGTGATACTGCAGGGGCTAGCAACTTAAAATTAGGCATGGTAGTTACTTATAAGCTGTAAATGGTCTCTAAAAACCTTTCTTAAAAATTCGAGGGGTGAAAATGGGCCAAAAACATTCTAAATTACGATTTCTACTCAATCTCAGGAAATATCAAACTGATTTCAAAAGTAATGGTTGCAAATTGATAGTGACGGTCCCTGTTCCACCATAGGCTATATTTTTTGTTGTTGGCACAACCTACCTGAGGGTTGGAGTAGCAAAAAATGTTTTAAATTGCATTTTTTGTGATACTGGGGGTCTAAAATTTTAAAATTTGGTACTTAAAAGATGTAAATGCTTTCTAAGAACCGTCGAAAGAAAATTCCAGATTTAACAGTGAGCGAAAAGCGTTCTAAAAATATTCTAAATTATGATTTTTTAGCAATCTTATTAAATACCAAACCGTTTAAAAAAAAATAATAGTTGCAGATTGGGGGTGATAGAACCTGCTCAAACATAAGCTTTATTCTATGTTTGTGCCACTACCACTAGAGGGTTGCAGGAACAAAAAACATTCTAAATTGCAATTTCTGTGATACTGGAAAGGCTAGAAATTTAAATATAGCATAATACTTACTTATATAGTATAAATGCCTTTTAAGAACAGTCGAAAGCAAATTTGAAATTTAAAAGGGGTGAAGTTAAGGGAAAGAGTGAAAAACATTCTAAAAAGCCCTAAGTTACGATTTCTATGCAATCTGAAGAAATAACAAACCGATTATAAAAGTAATGGTTGTGAATCAAAAGTGACAGTCTACTGATCCTACAGAGGCTATATTTTATGTCGATGCCACTACAATCTTGGGTTGGCAGAAACAACAAATGTTCTAAAAAATTCTTTAAAAGCTTTATAAATTACGTTTTCTATGGAATATTAGGAAATACTAAACCAATTTCAAAATTAATGTTGCCAAATTAATGATGACAGACCCTGTTTCAACATAGGCATTTTATGTTGGTGCCACTACTGCCAGTGAGATGGTAGACCATTAGACAAAAAGCTTGGAATTTGACGTGATGGTTAATTTTAAGATGTAAATGCGTTTTCAGAAAATGGTTTCTAAAAAATTCTGAACGTCAAATGAAAAATGAAATGAGTATAAAAGCTTCAAAATACTTTCTAAATTACAGGCATGCCACTTTTCCACGGATTTCTGCTTTAAAAAAAAAAAAAAAAAAAAAAAAAAAAAAAAATCCTTTTTTTGACATTTTTAAAGATTTTATTTATGTATTTTTTTTTAAACTTTAGTTTTTTTTGGTTAAATCTAAACAGAATCATAAAATCAGACTTCCCAAGTCTCCCAATATTTCTGAAATTTCACTTTTCTCTTACATTTGATAATTCTGTCATTTTCGTTTCCCGTTAATGCGTAAAACGAAACTAGTCAATCAATCCAAAGAACTATCTCTCTCTTCTACTTTTCTCGTCTGTGATTGGTGATTAGGTTTGACACCACGATCCATCTGACGAATGAGTGCGAAGTGCTGTCCTTTTAAGTAGATAGATAAGCCATGTTTGTTTGTGTACTTGTTAGCGAGCAGAAACTCTCTAAAATGATGGATTAAGTGTTTAAGTTCGTCGTTTGCTTATCGATTTGTAATTAATTATTGTTCCGAAAGAAAGAAAAAAATTATGCGTCGTCTTTTCACCTATCTTTTTGAGATTTTAAAAATACTATAGTATCGTGGATGAAAGAAATTGGTTTGCATGCTGAATTCATGGCATCTTGTTTTGAATTGACAATTAGCCAGGAGATATAGTAAAGCTCAAAATCTATGGATAATCTATAATACATTACAAAAAAATTTAATTAAATGTTAATGAATTTAATCAAAGAAGAAAATAAGGGAAATATCTTTTTTCGACTTTTACTTGATTATAGTTGCTATTAAATGTTTGAGACCAGGCAGCAGTCCTATTTAAAAAATGTTTCCAGGTAGACTATATTAAGAAAAATGCACAAATTAAAAAATAACCATGATTGTCGATAAAATGTCCAATAAATTCTAAATATTTGCACATGGCAGAGTTTTGCATTGAATGTATTTCTAGTGATCATTTACTCTTTTGCATTACCTATGTTAAGAATTAATTTTTAGTGAATACTTCTGTTGTTAAAGAGCAAAAGTTAAAAAATAAAAAAAGGAATTTTTTTTTTTATAATCTTTAGTTCATAATATATTTGCAATTTCATTAATTTTAAAAGAAATTTTTGAAAGGATTCATGACAAGTTATTTTGAATGCAGATTTTTAAATGTATTACTTATAGAAATTTTAAACAATAGTTTTACATTTCTGAGGAATTTTCATATTAATATTTGTCATTTACAGTAAATTATTGAATAAAATTTTGAATGCCATTCTTATTATATTTACTAGTGTTCATATTTCATTTTAATGTATTTTTGTATTCATATATATGTTTCATTTTGAATTCAAATAATGACACAAATTTTATTTTCACATTTTTGCTTGATTTTTACCTCGCACGTTGTTTAAGTTTTTGCTCGATTTTAACCTCATGTGTCATTTTCTCTTTTTTGCTTTTTTCTCAGTCTCATCCCTGATCATTTATTTAGAATTAGTTTTAGTTGTTCATATTAATTTAAGTTCCATTTCTGCCTAATGCAGTATAATAATGAAGTTTAGTCAAACTGTGGCTTAATTAGTAATTTTTGAATTATTCCTAAAAGCATCATTTCTTCTAATAACTAGTTGGATGTGCCAATCACAAAACTTTCTTCTATGTAATATATGTTAATACTTCATAATTTGCTATCACAGTGCCAAATGCAAATGGCAGTATATGCCGATCATGAGAATTCTAAAGATATGAAAGTTTGTGCATTAGTTCTTGCGATATGACTATTGCTAAAACCATGTAAATCCTGCAAAATGCAGCACAGCAGCGACACCTGTTGGGTGATTTACACTAAAACTTATTCAGCAACAATTTATGTCAACGTCTAACTGAATCTGAAATTTGATGAAAGTCCGTACATTAGTTTTTGAGATAGTGCCATTGCTGAAATCTTGAAAAATGCAGCATAGCAGCACCACCTGTTGAGCTATTTGCACCAGAAACTAATCAGCATCAATTTATATCAGGGACTAACAGAATATAAATTTTTATTAAATTCTGTGCATTAGTTCTCGAGATAGAGAACACACAAAATTTGTCGCATACATACAGACAGTCAGACAAACATTTTGTAAAAATATATTTTTTGGAATCTCTGGCCCCTAAAACATGTAAATCCGTCAAAAATTTTTACGAATCCCATACTTTCTTTTTGTAAAGATAGAAGAAAGTAAAAATTAGACATACAAATATCACTTGGCATATTTCAACTATTACGCGAGCAAAGTCGCGGGGATTGCTAGTTCTTTATAAATCAGTTTGAAAGGGAATTCATTTGTCATTGACGGGATATAAGGCAAAGAATTCAATCTGATTTTGATATCTGTTCATGATCGGTGTTAGTAACGTAAAAAAGCTGTGGGATATCCCTTCTCTATCGCGGCTTTCTGTTTGAAATCCTTTTCCTAAATTACTGGAAAACATAACTCATGCCTTTTTGCCATAGATGTACAATGATATTTTAAAAGAATAAGAATTGTTACTTTTGCAGATTTGTCAGTGGTTGGGTATAAATAACAAATTTGCTATTTTAAATAGATTTTCAGGGACATGAAAAACAAGAAATGTTGTCTAGTAGGGTTATTTAGGATTAATACTTATTTCTATGTAAGAAGAGATTTTTAAACAAAAAAATTAATCTTGAAACAATTTAAAAATGTTATTAACAATTTTCTACAGCATACTTTAGGTATTGAGCTACGACAACAAAAAGGTTTTAGAGCTTGGCTCCTAAAAAAGAGCACAAAGTCATTTCTATTATCCATATCAAGTGTCTTTTGTGAAAGTAGGTTTAGTCTAATGAACCTAATTTAGAATCATCATTGGAGTTGGTATTGGATAGCCTTGTTCATTTGATTTTTATGAAAATAAATAGGGTTTTCTTTCATCCGAAGCAGTGAGCATTTGGTATTTCAGCATTCAAATTAAAAGCTTGGACAAGAAAATTTACTGAGTTTTTTATTGTGTTCAGTAAAATTGTTATTTATTGCTTTAATTGCTGTTAATATTAAATGAATGCACACATATGTAAATTTGAAACTTTTATAAGATAATCTATACCTGCAGACCAAAACATGTTGACCTACGCATTAAATTATACTTTTGTTATTGTGACACTTTGTTTTTTGAACTGGCACCTAGTTCAGATGAAGATTTGTCAAGGCCTGTATATTATCACATTTAAAAAAAAAAATCATATGGTTCATAGTATGCATTTTGAAATAATAATTATTTAAGAAAAATCACTTATTATCAGTAAATAAATGAATAATATATATATTCTGAAAGTGATTATAGGTGATTATTATTACAAATTGATATAGTGATTATTATTACAAATAAAGACTTAAAACCCTTTAATAAAACAGACTTACTTGTTTCATATGCACAATCAATGACATTCTGAAAATCAGTAATGATAAAATAAATAATAATAAAAAAAATCAATCTTTTAAATTTTTTTGCAAAAATAGTTTATTTTATCACTAGCTGACCCGCCCGGCGTTGCCCGGGTCCGTGGTAATATTTATAAAGAAACCTTTAATTTATATGATTTTATATGTAACTCTATTTCGTCTGAAATACGTACCCGCTCACAGTGTGAAAATGGGGGAGAAGCAGTTACAAATTGTTGAGATGTTATGCAAATTTTATTCATAATTGTTGTAAAATTGTATGCCATAGTCATGAACAAATTAAAACTTTAAAACACCCTCTACTGATGAAAAAATTAGTTAAGAGGAGAGGAGTGAGTGCTTAGTAATGTACAGGCCAAAAGCTTTAAAACGACCTCTGTCAGAAAACAACATATAAAGGATACTCATCGAAGAAAACGCTACAGTTGTAAGGACAATTATCGTCACCCGCCTTCCAAACTCGAAATTCAACTCTCCCACCTTCTTTAAAATTTTAAAGTGTTATCATTCACGTAAGTTAATTTTAATTGTATTCGTTCTTCGTGTTAATGGCAATTTACATATGCATAGTCGCCCAAGCATGGAACGTGTTTCTTGAACTTTTTATGAAGTAAATAATTTCTGTTCTTGAGCGATTAAGAGTCCATTCACATGCGATTGTTATAAAACTCCTAATATATCACAAAATGCACACCATATTAAGTATTTCATGAACTCAAGGATTTTTCACTCAGTTCTTATTCTTTTGTTAATATTTTCTCATCCTAATGAAAACATATGTTATACTTTATTGAATGTTTTCACATTGAAAGTGCAGTATAAAGTTTAGGCATAATTCAATAAAGCGAAAATTTTGAGTGTTCGTTATTTATAATCTATCTTCCTGTTAAAATTGTTGCCTACATTTTTAGACACCCATGAACGGTGAACACATAACATG
This sequence comes from Maratus speciosus, assembly GCA_963932465.1. Classification (NCBI taxonomy): domain Eukaryota; kingdom Metazoa; phylum Arthropoda; class Arachnida; order Araneae; family Salticidae; genus Maratus; species Maratus speciosus. The sequence goes on along the minus strand of OZ010800.1, from coordinate 195,543,720 downwards.
CGATAAATTTTCACAAATTTTGTCATAGATCGTTGAAAAAAATTGTGAAGTGATCATTAGAAAAAAAAAGAATGTCATCCAACGATCTTGGAAAAATAATCATGAATTTTGTGAAACAATCTAAGAAAAAAATTACAAATTTCATCAAAAGTTCGCAGAAGCACATGTTGAATTTTGCCAATCTGTCACTCAGGAATATCGGGAACTTCCACAAATAGTCGCAGAAAAAAAGAAAAAAACTCGTCACAGATAATTGAAAAAAAAATGCAAATTTCGCCAAACAATCTTGGGAAAAAATCATGCATTTTGTGAAACGATCGCTGCAAAAAGCCCTCGAATTTCAGTAAACAACCGAAAAAAATATTGCAAATTTCATCAAAAAATCGCGGAAATGTATAGCAAATTTTGACAAAAGAGTGCCGAAGCGCACACTAAATTTTGCCAATCTGTCGCTGAGAATTACCGGGAACTTTGGCAAATAGTCACCAAAAAGAAATAAATAAAATAACAAATTTCATCATAGATCGTTGAAAAAAAAAACGTGAATTTCGCCAAACGATTGTTGAAAAAACCCCCGCGAATTTCAGTAAACAATCGAAAAAAAAAATTGCAAATTTCTTCAAAAGATCACAGAAATGCATGGCAAATTTCGTCAAAAAAGTGCAGAAGCATATGCCAATTTTGCCAATGTGTCGCTGAGAAATATCGGGAACTTCGACAAATGGCCGCGGAAAAGAAAAACACAAATTTTGTCACTGATCGTTGAAAAAAAAAAAATGCAAATTTCATGAAACGATTTGGGGGGGGGGGGGGGGGGGGAATCGTGCATTTTGTGAAACGATCGCTGAAAAAAAAACGTGAATTTCAGTAAACGAAGAAAAATATTGCAAATTTCATCAAAAGATCGCAAAAACGCATAGCAAAGTTTGTCTAAAGAGAGCAGATTACAAATCTTGCCAATATGTCGCTGAGAAATATCGGAAACTTTGACAAATGGCCACGGAAAAGAAAAACAAATTTTGTACCTGATCGTTGAAAAAAAAAAAAAAAAATGCAAATTTCATGAAACGATTTGGGGGGGGGGGTAAGGGAAATCGTGCATTTTGCGAAACGATCGCTGAAAAAAAAACGTGAATTTCAGTAAACAAAGAAAAATATTGCAAATTTCATCAAAAGATCGCAAAAATGCATAGCAAAGTTTGTCTAAAGAGAGCAGATTACAAATTTTGCCAATATGTCGCTGAGAAATATCGGAAACTTCGACAAATGGCCACGGAAAAGAAAAACAAATTTTGTCACTGATCATTGAAAAAAAAAAAAAAAAAAAGCGAATTTCGTCAAACGATTGCTGAAAAAAAAAACCCGCGAATTTCAGTAAACAATCGAAGAAAAATATTGCAAATTTCATCAAAAGATCGCGGAAATGCATGGCAAATTTCGTCAAAAAAGTGCAGAAGCATATGCCAATTCTGCCAATCTGTCACTGAGAAATATCAGGAACTTCGACAAATGGCCGAAGAAAAGAAAAACACAAATTTTGTCACTGATCGTTGAAAAAAAAAAAAAATGCAAATTTCATGAAACGATTCGGGGGGGGGGGGGGGTGGAATTGTGCATTTTGTGAAACGATCGCAGAAAAAAAACGTGAATTTCAGTGAACAAAAAAAAAATATTGCAAATTTCATCAAAAGATCACAGAAACGCATAGCGAAGTTTGTCTAAAGAGTGCACATTACGAATTTTGTCAAATGGCTGCGGAAAAGAAAACACATATTTTGTCACTGATCGTTAAAAAAAAAAACCAAAAATTTCATGAAACGATTTTTTTTGGGGGGGGGGGATTCGTGAATTTTGTGAAACGATCAATGAAAAAAAAAGCGTGAATTTCAGTAAAAAAAGAAAAATATTGCAAATTTCATCAAAAGATCGCAGAAACGCATAAAGTTTGTTTGAAGAGTGCAGATTACAAATTTTGCCAATATGTCGCTGAGAAATATAGGAAAGTTCGACAAATGGCCACGGAAAAGAAAAACAAATTTTGTCACTGATCGTTGAAAAAAAAAAATGCAAATTTCATGAAACGATTTGGGGTGTGGGGGTGTGGAATTGTGCATTTTGTGAAACGATCGCAGAAAAAAAACGTGAATTTCAGTGAACAAAAAAAAAATATTGCAAATTTCATCAAAAGATCACAGAAACGCATAGCGAAGTTTGTCTAAAGAGTGCACATTACGAATTTTGTCAAATGGCTGCGGAAAAGAAAACACATATTTTGTCACTGATCGTTAAAAAAAAAAACCAAAAATTTCATGAAACGATTTTTTTTGGGGGGGGGGGATTCGTGAATTTTGTGAAACGATCAATGAAAAAAAAAGCGTGAATTTCAGTAAAAAAAGAAAAATATTGCAAATTTCATCAAAAGATCGCAGAAACGCATAAAGTTTGTTTGAAGAGTGCAGATTACAAATTTTGCCAATATGTCGCTGAGAAATATAGGAAAGTTCGACAAATGGCCACGGAAAAGAAAAACAAATTTTGTCACTGATCGTTGAAAAAAAAAAATGCAAATTTCATGAAACGATTTGAGGGGGGGGGGGGGGGGGAATTGTGCATTTTGTGAAACGATCGCAGAAAAAAAAAAAACGTGAATCGCAGTAAACAAAGAAAAATAGTGCAAATTTCATCAAAAGATCGCAAAAACGCATAGCAAAGTTTATCTAAAGAGAGCAGATTACAAATTTTGCCAATATGTCGATGAGAAATATCGGAAACTTCGACAAATGGCCGAGGAAAAGAAAAACACAAATTTTGTCACTGATCGTTGAAAAAAAAAAAAATGCAAATTTCATGAAACGATTTGGGGGGTGGGGGTGTGGAATTGTGCATTTTGTGAAACGATCGCAGAAAAAAAAACATGAATTTCAGTGAACAAAAAAAAAAATATTGCAAATTTCATCAAAAGATCACAGAAACGCATAGCAAAGTTTGTCTAAAGAGTGCACATTACGAATTTTGTCAAATGACTGCGGAAAAGAAAAACACATATTTTGTCACTGATCGTTAGAAAAAACCCCAAAAATTTCATGAAACGATTTGGGAGGGGGGGAATTGTGCATTTTGTGAAACGATCGCAGAAAAAAAAAAAACGTGAATCGCAGTAAACAAACAAAAATATTGCAAAATTCATCAAAAGATCACAGAAACGCATAGCAAAGTTTGTCTAAAGAGTGCACATTACGAATTTTGTCAAATGGCCGCGGAAATGAAAAACACAAATTTTGTCACTGATCGTTAAAAAAAACCCACAAATTTCATGAAACGATTTGGGGGGCGGGGAATCGTGCATTTTGTGAAACGATCACTGAAAAAAAAAGCGTGAATTTCAGTAAACGAAGAAAAATATTGCAAATTTCATCAAAAGATCGCAGAAACGCATAGCAAAGTTTGTTTGAAGAGTGCAGATTACAAATTTTGCCAATATGTCGCTGAGAAATATAGGAAAGTTCGACAAATGGCCACGGAAAAGAAAAACAAATTTTGTCACTGATCGTTTAAAAAAAATCATGAAAAAAAAAACCCTGCAAATTTCGTGAAACGATTTGGGGGGGGGGGGGGGGGATCGTGCATTTTGTGAAACGATTGCTGAAAAAAACATGAATTTCAGTAAACGAAGAAAGATATTGTACATTTCATCAAAAGATCGCAGAAACGCATAGCAAAGTTTGTCTAATCTTTGGCTAATGGTTGCAAAAAGAAAAATAACGTGAATTTCATGAAAAATCTTTGAATTTTTCCAATCTGTCGCTGAGAAATGTTGGGAACTTTGACAAATGGCGACAGAACAAAAAAAAAAAATCATAATTTCTCTTCACTGAATTACACCTAAACTTTAAACTGCTATGCCTGGCACCACAGTTGCAGAAAATTCTCCAAGTGTCTGTGACAGATACTTCAGTGGCAGAAAATAATCTGCTGGTAAAATATTTTACAATTGAAGCATTAATTAATCAAACCACCACTTACCTGCAATGTCTTTAAGCATTTTATTAATTTTTATAGATAATAATCTTAGTTTTGTATGAAGTAATAAAGAGCTAAACATAATTGTAAAGTGAAATAATAAAAGGTTTGATGGAAAAATAATCTGCAAAAGAGATAGGAAAATCTGTGACGCCTGCCTCCCATCTTGAATTTTCTGCTACTGGACCTGGCACTATGAAAACATTCAGTAAAGTGCAAGATATGTTTTCATTATGATTTCTTATCAGTGGGAAAGTGGAGAGAAAAGATTAACAAAAGGAAAAGAACTGAAAATGGAAAATTCTGAGTGCGTAAAATAGTTAAGATGTGCATTTTGTGACATGGAGTTTCATAAGAATCGCACATGAATGAACTCTTAATCGCCCAAGAACGGAAATTATTTACTGAATGTTTTAAAAAAACATTTGATTCTTGGGGCGATTAGACAAATTTGGAGTTTCAGAATAATCGTCCAAGAATGGACATGCAGTCAGGTATAAAATGTACGTTGTCATCGGCCAATAATGTCAACAATAAATGAAAACATTGAATATTTGTATATGAAGCAAACTGAGTTCAATAACAATTTTAAAAATGCAGAATCAAAATTAAAACTTATATTTTTGTTTATTTAAATGAAAAAAAGTTTAAATTCTACATATAACATTTCGAGTTATACTGATTAATAAGTTTTATCATGTTATGGTTAAGCATCACAAAAAATTTCAAAATAGTAACTCAATAAATAAAAATTATTTTAAAATAGGTATGTCCCGAACCTCCTTAAATGAAACAAAGTTCAATAACAAATCTTAAAATCAAAACATACATCTTATACTTTTGCTAAGAAATGAAAAGAAAACATTCAGTGAAGCGTTGATTCAGCAAATATGTGAAAAGTTTAGTTTTCAGGTGAAAAAGTTTGTAAAAAGCCTACTTTTATGACAATTTTGTGAAGGGTCTTTTTTTTAAGGTGAAAAGTTTTGTGAAGGGTCCTGCTTTGATTTGAAAAAATTTGTGCAGGGTCCAGTTTTGACATGAAAAATATTGTGAGGGGTCCTGTTTTGAAATGAAAAATGTTGTGAGGGGTCCTTTAAAGAACCCAATTTTTCCTAAACAGATCCCTGTGCTTGTTACATATCATGACTTTGATAAGAAATGAAAACACCCAGTAAAGTGTAGAAAATATGTTTTCATTGGGATTTGTTATGAAACTCATAATATATGGGGAAGTGGGAAAAAAAAAGATAAAAGAAAAACCCAAATAACTTCATTCATTTCCCCTGAAAAGAAATATTTGTTTTATTGATATTCTTGGGCGATGACAACATACATCTCTTAATCACCCGAGAACGGAAATTATTTACTGAATGTTTCCATTTCATAGAAAGTACAGTTTTCATCTTACACTTTACTATAAAAGGTACAGTTCTATTTTTACTAAGAAATGAAAACATTCAGTGAAGCGTTGATTCAGCAAATTTGAAAAAAAAAATAATCAGCAAATTTGAAAAAAAAAAAATTACTTTAAGATCCCAGAAAGTTCAAGAAACATTATACCTACTATTTTATTCTTGGGCGACTACGCGTATGTAAATATATATTAATACGAAGAACGAATACAATTTAAACTTACGTGAATTGTATTATATCACTTCTTATAAACATTATAAAATAATGTCAATAAGATTAAAACTTATAGTAACAAAATAAATAAAGCATGAAAGATAAACAGTGCAATTTCCCGCTAAAGTGAGGCTAGGAAATGCAGCCGCTGTATCTCATATTTACCACCTGCTCTCATTGGCTGGTTTCTTCTTTGCCGCCGATTGGCTTAGAGCTGTAAATAGCCTCTAACACAACGTTTTAATTACGTTTTAATTTTTTTTAAAATATCTAAATTGAAATTTTAAAATCCGGCGGCGAAGTACACTTTCCGGTAACAGCATCTACACATGACAAAAATTTCAGAGGTCTAGGTGTTATAATTTCGGAGCTTCCCGCGGTCAGGCAGGCAGGCAGGCAGACAGACATCTCTTATTTTATATATATAGATTATTGATATTGAGAATGTCACAGATTGTGTGTACAAAACTAGTAAGTTAGTTTTATTAAAAGTTTTTAAACTTTTATTTGTATTGTAATCACTTTTAGCATATATTTTTTTGTTTGAACATAATTTAAAAAGAATCTCATTAGCAAAATTATGTATTTAATATAAATTCTAATATTATGAAAAATGTCTATCTCTAGCTGCAAATAAAATAAAATAGAATGGTTTTAATAAAAATATTTGCATTTCAAGATCAGTATAAGTAAAACACGTCAATACCTATTTTCTATAATATAAATACAAAATTATGAATGATAGGTGAAATTTTGCTTGCTTTGAATGCTAAATACTAACCGAAAGGAAATGCAGTGATTGCTGTCTTATTCATTATTAGTTTTTTATATTTTTTGCATAAAACATTTACTGAAATAAAAGTGAAGTCTGTAAATAAAAGGTAATAGAATCAGGTTTTCGCCTTCCTTTAAGAAAATGTAATAAAATTATATCTATACCTGTGGAAATGAGTTTTGTTGTAATGACAAAAATAGTCTATTTTCAATAAACTTCTTTAAAAATGAAATTAACTCTTATATGTTAAAAGGAGATTAAATTATATTTTTGAAGAAATGTTCAAAACTAGCAGATCTTCGCCCACCACTGCTCGGTTTTCCTAATGAAGCTGGGTTCATATGTTCCACGGATTTTGCAGCATACACCTCTGCAGGTTACACCCACTACGGTCTCAAATCGAGCAAACCTTGAATTATTATGTTTTACTTTTTCAATCCAGATTAAAATTAAAATTTTCAGCATCATTGTTCATTTAGAGCCAATTTGGTAACATTCCTGATGTCCCTCTCCTCTCATATTAATAAACTAGTAGAGTTTTGTTGTGAAAATCTTAAAGTCCACAAAGAATAATCAGATATACTTGGAAACATTCTTTTTATTAACGACACTTAAAACAGCACTATTTCCATACACTTGGTGATATTAAGAAAACGAAATATGATTTCAAAACAGTTTGTACTAACAGCATCTCCAACTTTTATAATATTTTGAATGCATGGTAAAACATACCGGCAGCGTTTTTAAAAATAATAACCATTACATGAGATAAACCAACTTGAAAAGACATTCTTCGATCTTCGGCCAATGTCTTAAAAGCATTTAAACTTACTTGTTACCTTTGCATAAATTTGCCGATCTGACAAGACTGCAGTTGCTAAAAATTTTTGAAAAATTAAATTTTTTTTTAAAATCAAAAACGGATAGGTGCCAAAAGTTGCCTTTATACTAGTACATCAACTGGCGTGAAATTTTACCGCTGAAAAAAAATGGCTTGAGTCTGCGCTTTTGGTCCAAAAGTTGAAATTTTGGGTAAAATTTAACATTTTTTCAAAAAAATTAAAAAATTCCTATGAGATGGTTATTATTTAAAAGTGTTATTTAAACCTTTGTTATGAATGAATTAACGTATTTAAATGCTAAAACGATATCTTTCTGTATAACTGGAGCAAAACTGACAACTTTCGGTAAAAACAAGGCGTCGCCATTCTGTTGTGTCATTCAATGAATTGTTGTTTAGAATACAGCTCTTACCTAGTTGCTTTCAAAACTACCCCGTACATCTAGCTAAACCACGCTACCATCTGAACACAATGTTTTATACTTTGAATTGTGATTTTTTATCAAAGAATGCCATAAGTTTTCTATGTATCAACCTAGTCCACATCTTCTTTGTATCCACAGACTTTGGATGCTGTTGCTGTGATCTACTTCACATATTTTTCTACTACTTGTGTAAGAGAAGGCAAACAATGTAATGCAATGAGCATGATATTCATGTAATCTATTCAACCGTCTATTATCTTTACCAAGATTGCACCCGATAAATGCATATTGATTAGGGGTTCTGTTACCACAACAATTTTCCAATCAATTTGATTTATATAATTATTCGCTTCAAAGTTGATTGTCGATATTTCAGATTTGCGTATGCCATCATTTACTCTCATATTTCAACTCTTACGTGCTGAGCAGCTAGCTGTTTAATGTGATGGTGATCGTTAGAGAGCCTTGAAATCAGAATTTCCTCTGCGTATGCAAAGCAACCATTGTATTAAATAACTTTTTTTAAGTATTTGTTTTATTCCGTTTTCTGTGTTGTTTAATAGCCGAATGATTTCCCATGAGTTTTTAGATCCCTTCTTTAGATATGGATTATATTTGATGGTAAACCATTCTGGGGCCAAACTTGGATTGCATAATACTTTTTGAGTGACCATAGAGACTCCGATGGGAAGTGAGTGCCCATTTAAAGGCGGAGAATTCTGTTCATCGTTGCCATCCATTCTGTGTGGGACATGTTTAGAATGAACCATTACAATAGATCATATACCACCTCAGAGTTCAGTGAATTTCCTCTGCATCATTTATTAGACAAGATCATTGACAAACATTTCTTCTTATTTTAATTTTTGAAGCCATAGAGAGAAATTTTGAAACATTATTTCCTGAAATCGAGAAAATGGTACTCAGCACAGACCAGAAGTACCTGCTAGACATTTGCAAAGTTATTTCTTCAAGATATTGCTCAGAAGAACTAGCGAATTGTCCTACGCAAGATGGCTCACAAAGGCGAATAAATTTTTTCGCCTTTATATAAGCACTGATTGACCATAAGAGTCAGTAGATTCATTCACAAAGTATGTAATCCAAGTTTATGCCGCAGGATGGTTTACACCAAATGTAATCCATATCTAAACAAGTGGGTAAGTGTGATCACAGATCGCACAGAGGGTTTCGTTTAATATTCCTTTCAAAACACTTTATCCTTTTGAAAAATCTGTTAGTTCCACATTTCGCAACCAGGGGCGCACTCTATTCTAAACAATCCTCTATCCGAACGAAACTCCATTTTACATACTATCTGTAGATACATTAGTCGAGGGGATTGGGCCCATAGCACCCGAGATAAGTAGGCGCCCCTGGCAGTAAAAAGTGGAACTAAAATACATAAGGCTATGGTGCATAATATAAAAAAATAGTCAAAGAGGTGTCGGCAAAAGTTGGAAAAGTTCTCCCCAAGTGAAAAGGGCGAAGGTTAGAAAAATTGCTCAAAATGCACAAAATAGAGCCCGGAGAAGTAAATAATATAAGACTTTTTGAAAATTTTATGATTTGTCATGTGGTCTGAGGTATTCAGCTATACATATGCAAAAATTCATGTCTCCAACTTAATTAGGGGCTGTTTTAGAAAGAATTGCTTAAAATACATCTGTGGTAGAACAAAGGGTTAAACGTAAGACCTTTTTCAAGATTTTATGATTTGTCGCCTGGCCTCAGGTGTTCTGCTATAAGTATGCAAAATTTCAAATCTCCAGTTTAATAAGGGGCTCAGTTAGAAAGAATTGCTTAAAATATGCATGTGGGAGCCCAAGGGGTTAAAAGTACAACTTTTTCAAAAATTTATGATTTGTCGCATGATGGTGTTCAGCTATAAGTATGCAAAATTTCACGCCTCCAACCTAAATAGGGTCTCACTTAGAAAGAATTGTTTAAAATACACATGTGGGAGTCCAAAAGGTTAAATGTACGGCTTTTTCAAAATTTTATGATTTGTCGTTTAATGTGGAGCTATAAGTATGCAAAATTTCATTCCTCCAACCTAATTAGGGGCTTACCTATATAGAATTGTTTAAAATACACATGTGGGAGCCCAAAGGGTTAAATGTGAGACTTTTTCAAAATTTTATGATTTGTCGTTTGATTTGAGGTGCCCAGTTATGAGTACGCAAAATTTCATGCCTTCAACCTAATTAGGGGCTCATTTAGAAAGAATTGTTTAAAATACACATGTGGGAGCCCAAAGGGTTAAATGTGCAACTTTTTCAAAGTTTTATGGTTTGTTGTATGATGTGTGGTGCTCAGCTATAAGTATGCAAAATTTCAAGTCTCCAACATGTATAGTTTCTGAGAACGGTCTCTGTGACGGATAGACAGATGGACAGACACAGGCAGACAGAGGAGCGAGACGAATAAGGTTTTGTCAGATGAACGAAACCCTAAAAATGGATCTAAAAACTTATGAGAAATTACTCGGCTACTAAACACCACAGAAAACGGCATAAAATAAATGCTTAAAAAATTATTTAGGACAATGGTTGCTTTGCACATTGAGAGCAAATTCTTATTGCAAAGCTCTCTGACGATCGCCATCACATGAAACAGCAAGCTTCTCAGCATATGAAAAATGCAAGAGGTAGAGTAAATGATGGCATACCTAAGATTAAATACCTAAATATTGTAGTAACAGTTAATCACTATGCATTAACTGGATGCAATTTTAGTGAAGATAATAGAAGGCTGAATAGATTCCATTAATTTTCACTGCATTACTCTGCTTGCCTTATCATACACAAGCAGTAGAAATATGCATGAAGGAGTGTCACAGCATCATCATCCAACGTCTTTGAATACAAAGAAGAGATGGATTAGCTTGATACATAGAAAACTTATGTCAGTCTTTGATAAAAAATCACAATTCAATAAAAAATAAAACATTGTTCTCAGATGGTAGGGTGGTCGAGCTATGCACTGCTGTGACATGCAATGCGGCCACCTCCACGTAATACCTCCTGGGTAGTTTTGAAAGCAACTAGGTAAGAGCTGTATTCTAAAAAGCAATTAGTTGCATGACACAACAGAGTGGCAATGCAATGCCTTTTTTTTTTTTACCAAAAGGTGTCAATTTTGCTCCAGTTATACAGAATAAAGATATATTTTTATCGTTTAAATATGTTAAATCATTAACAATAAAGGTTTAAATAACACATTTAAATAATAACCATCTCTATAGGAATTTTTTTATTTTTTTTTGAAAAAATGTCAAATTTTATCCAAAATTTCGACTTTTGGACCAAAAGCACAGACTCAAGCCATTTTTTTTTTTCAGTGATAAAATTTCACGCAGTTGATGTACTAGTATAAATGCAACTTTTGGCACCTACCCGTTTTTTATTTTTAAAAAAATAATTTTTTTCGCTCCACCCTACTAAACACCGGTCGGTCACACAATGACATCAAACTAATAACAGTGTCGTTCGATAGTCCTATCGACATCCTTGCTATCACGTTATATCGTGGTTTTACAACGACAAAGCTATTTTGGTTTCTTGAGCTGGAGTACATTCTCACTTTGTTGATATGTAAGCTAAATTGGAAAAACTAAAATAGTGAATTAATTTCTAACATAGTAAGTTGTCTCAAAACTTGTTAAAACATCAGAAATTTATTTTGACTGTTAATTTTCCTTTTAATGCCAACAATTCCAACTTGAGTTTATTAAAAAAGCAGTAGCAAACTTTACTGAAGGGGTCTTTGTTATATCATGTGTTCGGATACAGATATATCACTCTTTTAAGTGTGTCCCAAGTAAATTGCTCTTAAAAAACAAAAACAAATTACTACATTGATTTGGATGTTCAGGGATGGAAAATCTGCTCTAATTGCTCCAGACTTCTCCAATTTTAATTTCTTGCTACATTCTGCTCCAAAAATGGCAATTTTTGTTAATTCTGCTCCAATCCGCTCCAAAAATGGAGATTTTGTAATTAAAAAAAAAAAAAAAAAAAAAAGTTCATACGAACATTGTATGGACTTAGCAACACACCGCTATTATGATGTGTGTAGTAGCTAAGTTATGCAGCATCATGAAAGATTAAAATTTATCTCTAACTGAATAGTGGATTATGCTGCAGATTCTTTGTCTTAAATTTCAGTTCTTATAATATTACATATCCTTAAGACTGGTCTCAAACCAAAAGGGCAACTTTATGTTACAAGTTTTAATTCATTTTTGTTCAGAAATGCATGATTTATTAGCAAGTGTTGTTATTTGGAAACTATGTAATCAAAAGACGTTTTCCATTTTTTCATAATTGCAAAAGATCGTTCAAAAAATACTGTCAAAGTTGGCCTTTTAAATCGAATTTCCAAATTACCAACGCAATAAAGTAGAAAAAAACGGTCGTCATGTGACCCAAAATCGCCTACAATTCGATAAGTAATTTATATATCAAAATATTGAAAACTCACTTTGATTCCAAATCACTCTAATAGTCAGCCCTGCCAATTTTTATACCTTTACGTTTAAAAATGAGTCTGTAAATGTATCAGAAAGTTTCCCATTGTTGAGCAGGAAAGTTGAGAACCTCCTTAATCTAAGAAGGATGATTACTCTAAAACACAGCTGATGTACCATCTATGAAAAATAAGCATTATTGAAAAGATATTCAGCCTAAAGGCTATTTATTTTTATTGATAAATAAAAAACGCTAAGTTCATTAATAAAGCATATTTGCTTTTAATTTGGAGCTGCTACAAAAATAATTAATCCGTTCCAAAACTGTAATTGAACTCCTCCAAAATTGATATTTATTAATCCAAAATTGCAATTTGACCTGCTCCAAAAATGGATTTTTGATTTTCCACCTCTGGAAGCTGCAAAGAATGTAAGGTCTAATTTGGCTACCCACCAATTTGAACTTCGAAAAAAAAAAGAAAAAAAAAAAAAAGAAAAGAAAAAAGCATGGTATATTAGAAGTAAAACTCCTAAAAGTCAATCTGTATCATAAAACACAAATGTAGTAGTAAACAAACTTCAGTAACATTGATGCCATAATGCAAGCTTTCAACAATGGAGCTAATTCTTCAATTAAAAGTAAACAAACAGAATGCTATCTCTATGGGAATAACTAAAAATTAAATTAAAAAAAAAATTGATTTAAAAAAAATCTAAAAACTGGCTTCAAGGTGCATAATGTCTCACATAGAGGTATCTTGCTGCCAGATCTCGTAGCTCTATATGCAGCGGTCTCTTGAGAGTATGTGTACAGACACACACGCAAACTTCTCTCTTTATTATTATCAGGCATGAAAGAGTTCCTCCTAAAGGAGGAATTCCACCTTTTTAAAAGCAAATTTGGACATTTTCTGGATTGATCCAAAAATGCAAAGAAAATATTAGAATCATATGACGGGAGGGGGGTTCTTGAAAACTTAATAATTAGACATTTTGTCTATGTAAATCCTTAAAGTTTGTTTCTGAATTGCATCACTTAAATCAAAGGCGGGCTTTTATTATAAGCATCTGAAAGTCGTGCAAATTAAGTTCTTTAATTAGGGAAAGGAAGTTTCCATAATTATTTTTATTATTATATTTATTATATTAATATTCCTTTTTGGAATAGAATATTTTATTCTATTTATAAAACACTTCTGTGTGATTTCAGTGATGCATTTTTGGAAATGTATTTCTGGAGTAAAGGTCAATTTGGCATGCATATATTTAACATATTTTTTTTAAAGGGAAGTCTTACAGTCAAATCATTCAAAATAATATATTTATTTTGAAAAATTGATATTTAAATTTAAGTACTTCACATAAGTTGATCAGATATATTTGGATATATTTATACTTTTAGCAAATTTTCTTTTTTGATTTAATGAGTTTATACATTTGTTGTTGTTGTTTTTTTTTCCTTTTAATACTTGTTAAGTTACAAAAAGAAAATAACAAGCATATGTACTGTACAGTTATAATTCATTTTATTGTATGAATAACTGTTAAATGTGTCTAAATTATACGAATTTGGCCTTATTGTATAGATGGAATAAATTTTCCACCTTTTTTCCCATTTCCCACTTTCATGCCTGTATTATAGATCAATTTAAAGTCATAATGTTATAAAGGACTTCTTTTAGAATTTCTTTTTTGTTTTGCCCATTTTGCATAAATCAAAATCAATCTTTAATTACAAATTATTATAATCAATAAATATTTTTTGGTTTAATACAAAAAATAATAACTAATATAATGAAATATTTAAGAATGTACAGACGTGTGAAAATTATTAGAATAATTGTGAGTTTTACATTAAAAACTTGTTATATTAAAGAAATATTTAAAAAATATTGTTACATTTAATATTTAGTGTGCATCCCTTTGTTTTTTTGGATGAGATTTTCTATCAGAACATTCTTGTTTGTGATGTTGTATTTCTTTAATTTTTTCATTACAATGGCCCAAAGGTGTTCTATGGGGTTCATATCTGGACTGTTTTCAGGTCATGGAAGTGTTTTCTTTAATTAAATTAAAGAAATGCAACATCTCAAACAAGAATGCTCTGATAGAAAATCTCATCCAAATTTGGCATCACGACAACGAAATGCAAATTAATTGCCAAAAACTCATACAAAGTATGCCAAGACGTATCGAATCTTTAATAAAAAAAACAAGAGGATGCACACTAAATATTAAATGTGCCAATATTTTTTAAATGTATTATTTCTTTAATATAACAAGATTTTAATGTAAATTTCACAATTATTTTAATAATTTTCACACGTCTGTACTTTCAAATCCATTATATTAATTTATTTTGGAAAATTTATTCCAATTTATGCATAAATAGGAAAAAAAGTTATAAGTTGAAATACTTGTATGACAGAGGTAGATATTTAACATTAACAGGTCTGCCAACTACTACACATTGGTCTCCTTCTTCTACACATTATACATTGCTTACTGAAAACTACATTCTTTCAAGTTTTTTTAAGGAGATGTACTCTTGTCTTATGATATTTCTGTTTTTTCATTTTTCAATGTGTATATTTCCCATTATAAATTTTATTATGATTTAAAATGTGTATCGTGCAGGACTTTTTGTACCGTGTGAAATATTTTACAGTCGTCCCTGTTTAAACGAATATTGACGGTTCCAGAAATAGTATTCGATAAAGCAGGTAATTTGATTAAATGGGGAATCATAACTGTAATATTTAATGTGTAATAAAAAGGCAAAATAACCATCTATAGTATATTTAATTATCAGCATAATAAGTCGTTAATAGAATAACATAAACTAAAATAAATACAAATGCTAATATAAAGTAAATACATATTAATTTAATGTCAGTACATACATTTATGATTTACATCACACTTAATGCAGCTCGTTTGAATTGAGTCAAAACTTTGCTACTTCTAATTTGCGCTACTTATACTGCCTTAAAAAAAATCTTTCAAAGTAGTTTGTTTAAATGGAATTTTAAAGGAGTAAATATCGAGTTATTTTTCGAATAAGTACAAAATATCACAACTACCATCTCGAATCTCCAAGCGACGGCGCATTGCCATTAAAGCTTGGTTAACGTCAAGAAGTGATAGTGGGGAAATTATTTGACCTGTCCATTATACACCTGCCGGCCGAAATCATTTGAACTGAAAATTTGTTTTCAGCGTAAAGTAACCAAAAATATTGAGTCAAAACTTTGCTACTTCTAATTTGCGCTACTTATACTGCCTTAAAAAAAATCTTTCAAAGTAGTTTGTTTAAATGGAATTTTAAAGGAGTAAATATCGAGTTATTTTTCGAATGAGTACAAAATATCACAACTACCATCTCGAATCTCCAAGCGACGGCGCATTGCCATTAAAGCTTGCTTAACGTCAAGAAGTGATAGTGGGGAAATTATTTGACCTGTCCATTATACACCTGCCGGCCGAAATCATTGGAACTGAAAATTTGTTTTCAGCGTAAAGTAACCAAAAATATTGAGTCAAAACTTTGCTACTTCTAATTTGCGCTACTTATACTGCCTTAAAAAAAATCTTTCAAAGTAGTTTGTTTAAATGGAATTTTAAAGGAGTAAATATCGAGTTATTTTTCAAATGAGTACAAAATATCACAACTACCATCTCGAATCTCCAAGCGACGGCGCATTGCCATTAAAGCTTGGTTAACGTTAAGAAGTGATAGTGGGGAAATTATTTGACCTGTCCATTATACACCTGCCGGCCGAAATCATTGGAACTGAAAATTTGTTTTCAGCGTAAAGTAACCAAAAATGACAAAAGGTGGAAGGAAATTCCAGCTGAAAGCTGCTTTCCGCGCCTATTTTAAAACATCTGTCACACAATTGTTATTCGATTAAGCGAGGACGTTCGTAAAAGGTATTTGGTTTAAGCGGGGAAAAATAACGTAAAACCAATAGAAATAAATTCGGTTCCAGAGGATTCTATTCGAATAAGCGGGGTATTCGATTATCCGTAACTTGATTAAGTGGGGAGGACTAGTTAAAAATATTCAAGTGATATTTTTGGCTAAAATTTTTATCTTGTGATGTTAAAGCACACTTTATTCAATGTACAAGATGATGATTTTTAACTACAATAATAATAATAATAATGAAGATATGCATATTTGTGTAAGGCTAATGTCTGATACTTTAATGTACTTCATAAATGTATACTATCGTCTTTTAGGTTTTTCTACTTTAAGCTTGTTCGTAATTTGTAATTAATAAGTGTAATGCTATATGATATTTTACTTTTAAATTAACCATCTGAATATTTTATTCTGGTTTGAAAGTTCAGAGGTATCAGCCTACATTGTGGATTCCACTTAGTCACTGTGGGAAATTGCAAAAATTTTTTGTTTAAAGTGGGGACTATTAGTTTAAAAGTGAAAACTTATCAGTTTATCTAAACTTGAAATACATATATTTATATGAATTTCAAATTATATGAATAAATATATGAATTTCAAATAATTAATCCTAGAAATTACAATAACTTAGTCAATATTGTTCATTGTAATTGTGCATGTGTTCCGAGAATGCTGGTATTTACAAAGTTGTCAATGTATTGTTCTGTGTCAGTGAGTGTGAGCTATTAGGATTTTTCATGTTAAGTTAAAAAAAAAAAATTAAATATCATGTAATTTTCAGATGGTGAAAAAAATATATAACTTTGCATGAGTTTCACACTCTTTTCTTTCTATTTTTTTTTTTTTTTTCATAAAATACAATGAACTGGAAATAATTTCTTTGTAATTCTATTTTTGATACTTCATCATACTGCCAGTGCTTATTTAATCATTACTTACAAATACCTTTTGTAATTTTGTTTTTCTTTTCATTTAGTTAGAACTGAATGTAATTCTAAATTCAGCTTATCACCAGGTGATTTGTTTATATAGCATGTTTTGAAGTTCTTGCAATTTTTAAGTTGAAATTTGTATTAATTTATATTTAATTTAAGAATGCATGACTTTGTCTGTTTTTTTTTTTTTTTTAATTCCATGAGAAATTGTGGCTGATCTGGCAGTAGATTGTTATAATGACTAGAAATGCATTTGGCACATTTTAACACTCTCAAATAAATTTTTGTAGGAGTAGTTCTGTATGAAAAAGTGCTTCAGTTTCATTTGCTTATATAATTATAACCTTTAGTGATTTCGGTGAGATTATGCTTTTATGAAGTGATCAGGGCTGTAGAGAAAGTCTGCTGTGATCAGTCAGTAGTACTAAATAATTGCTTTTTAAGATGTAAAGAATATAATTTCTTACTATTTAAACATCACTATATAAGAACAAAAATAAAAGGTACCTTCTTTTTTGCTAAAATACAAAACCCGAGACTGACCTTTAAAACCTCAGAATATCATTTTCTACTCTTGTTTGGTACATATTTGTAGTGTTGGTAGTCTAAGGATTAAAAGAGCCATGCCCGGTAATTTGTACCAGCAGCCCTGGAAGTGATAGTTTGCAGTGTAATGAATTTGTTAAAACAGTAATGTGTAAAGATACTTTGTTTTTATTTCAAAACATAATTATCAATTCAAAAACTCATCTTGTAAACAAAATTTATTTTGTGAATTATGCTATCCAAAACAATCCAGATTCTCTCACAGTTCTACTTAAGCGTATGTAAAACTATTGTAAACAAAATTTATGCTATTCAAAACAATCCAGATTCTCTCGCACAGTTCTACTGTAGCATATTTTAAACTACTGTGAATGCTATGCTATCCAAAACAATCCAGAATCTCACACAGCTCCTCTGTGTAGCATTTATAAAACTATTTTCAGAATAACGTTCAGGCTCCACAAGTGGCCGAGAGGTTCTGCTCTCGGCAGGTAGGCAGGAGGGGCTGAGTTTGAACTCAATCGTGCCTGTCGGCCTAATCGTTCAGCGTTTTCTGTGGTTTTCTTCAAACCTTGGATATCCTTACGTAAATACGTGTTAGGTTCTCTTAGAAAAGACCCCCACAGAAGGCACCCCTCCCCCCTTTGGGCCTATATCCTTTGTGTAGACAATCGGCCGTCATAAACAACACCAACACCAGAATAACGTTCAAACAGTAATAGCAACACAACTTGACAAGGGCATTAACACTAAATTAAACAATCCAACGACATTTTCTATACCCATAAGGTGAAAATTATGCATACTTTTTGTAATACAAAGACTTACACGACTTCATGGATACATTAAGTATTATTGGAAAGATTGTTTCATATTTTAACATTTTAATGCATAAAATGCAAAAATAATGTAAAATAAAACCTATGTGCTATGGAATCCTTCATGAAATGAAAAATTTCATGTTTCTGATGAAAAGAATACCATTCAACTATACTTGCTAAGACAAAGACCTGTCTAAAATGGATTTTTTTTTTTTTTTTTTTAAAGGTTTTTACAGTTTTGTCCTAGCATGTTTTAATAATTAATCTTCATTAAAAACGGTTTTGTCTCTTCTCCACCGTGAGAAAAGTAGATTCAGTTTGATCTATAATTATTGAATCTTTAAATTAATGGGTATTTATTTAGCCCTGTAAGAGTTCCTCCTAAAGGAGCAATTCCGCCATTTTTAAAGCAATTTTGGGTAATCTCTGAATTGAGGCAAAAATGCAAAGAAATTATTAGAAGCATATAACAGCAGGGGAAGGGGAGAGGGAGGTAAGTCTGGAAAGTTTAATAATCAGACATTTTGTCTCACAAATCCTTGGAGATTGTTTCTGAATTGTTGTGCAAAAGAGCCATCAAACCAAATGTGAGCTTATAAGCATCAGAAAGTCATTTAAATGAAGTTGTTTAAAGTGTCTTTTGAGAATGAAATTTTTTGTAGACTTTAAAAGCAAAAGTAAGCTTCTGTAAGGGTATTTTAATACAATATTTTGTCCTTTTTATGCAACACTTTTAGATAAAAGATCAGTTTGATTTTTTTTTCTTTTGAAAGAAGGGAAAAAAATCGTAAGTAATCAAACTGCCTAGAATAATATTTATTTTGAAAAATTAATCACCCTACTTAAGTTCATCAGATATATTTGGATTTACACCTTTAGCAAACTGTCTTCCATTTTCTTTTTTTTATTCAATTAACTATACATTTATTCTTAGTTTAAATTTGTTTTTTGTTTTTATTACTTTCTAAGTTACAAAAAGAAAATAACCATTATATGTACAGTTATGTTTCATTTTATTGTACAAATAACTGTTCAAATATGTAAAAATTATGTGAGTTTAGTGTCATTGTATAGATAGAAAAAAAATCTATTTTTTTTCCCTATTTCCTACTTTCATGCCTGCTTGTTACTTCGATTGTTATAAATCAATATTTGTTTATGTCAGAATATATTATCAATGCAAGTGGTAAGGGATTAGGCTTACTTTCATTCTAGCCTGTTGGGAGATGAAATTGAGTAATTGAAAGCATTGTCAAAAAATAAACATATGAATAACATCGCATTCACAAATAAAAACAATGACAGGTGAAAACATATACTTTAACAGTACGACATAAAAAATAAAAAAACATTTACTCATATTAAATTCATCTTATTAAAAAAGAACCATAAATATATGCATATTCACAGTTATATTCTAAAAACCTTTTTACATAAGTCGCTCAAGAGAAACCAACAAAACTTTTCACAAAAACAAGATATTACAATTGAATAAAAGCGGTGATAATCTAATCAGACAATCATGCAAATGTGTAAATATGATCAGACAGGCTAAGAATCATAATTTGCAGAAAAAAATGTGAAAGCAGAATGCAATGAAAGTAATTAATGAGGAAAAGGAAAACAAAAATTATATAGGTTATGTGTAAGCATTACATCAGTGTAGTAAGGATTTGAATTTTTTAATAAAACAAAATAATGACAATGTCATTTCTATAATTCATGTTTTTCAAGCCAAAAACTCTTATTTAATAACTTTCCCATTTACTTTACTTACTTTTTATTAACTCATTTCACATTCTAATTTATTTTGCTATTTTCTTTTTGTAAGAAACTACTTTAAGAAAAATGTATTATTTATATTATCTGTCCCCCCCTCCCCTCCCATCATTAACAAATTAGAGATTTTTAAAGAATGCTTTTTTTTAACCAATAATGTTAAATTATTGGTTCAATTAAAATAATTGTTAACATTATTGGTTTAAAACAGAAAAAAACTACAGAAAGCTGCTTACTGTATTATTCATCTGGGGTTCTGTCCAGATTTTCCTCACAGTATCTAACGATAAAAATGATTTATCTAACGATAAGAATGCAGGAATTTTTTTTGTTGTGCTTGCTAAATTGTCTGCATAGATCTACAGTCAAAGTTGGAGTTTGTCATTTTATTTATAGATTCCACAGTCTTGTTAGTTACTTTTAAATTTATGATGTATTCTCTGAATTCTTTTTTACCGATATAAATTATTTTATTTTTCACCCGAAATCTTTCATCATTTGTAATATGTAATGTTGTTACAAATTTGTTTGTTTTATTTACACCAGTTTTATTTTATTTTTATTTTTTTAGTATAAATGTTAATTTTCTTATTTCAAAATTAATTGGTGATTTAAAAAAATATGTAAACTTAAATTTTATATATAAAAATCGTTAAAAAAATTCCTTTTCTTTAAAAAAAAATGCATGTGTACTAACAGTATATTTATTTTAGGAACAAATTTTTATGTATAAGTCAGTATAAAATGAGGTGGGGGAATAGAAACCAGGAGAAAAGTTTAAATAGTAGAATTTAAAAAAAAAAAAAAAATCAGTATAATGGCAATTACAGAGTGACTATAATTAAAGATGATGTGTTTAGAGCTTGATTATAAAAAATCTACTGTGCCAAATACAAAAACATTTGGTGTAACCGCTTAGAACATGGAGAAATATAATACAGTAGAATCTCATTACAATGAATGCCCCTTTAACAAGTTTTCCAGTTTAACAAATATTATTTGGATTATTAAAAAACATATTCCCATATTTCATTACAAAATTATTCGCTTCAGCGAATTTTTTGGTATAGCGAATTTAATCAGTCCTCCCCAGTGATTTGTTTTAACAAGATTTTACTGTATGTGAAAGGGATGAGTTAAGATTTTTGCTACAAGAGGCCAGAGAGGTGCTTTAGACTGAATTTGGGCAGTAAAACAGACATAGGAACTTAAACAAGTTGGAAATTGCTCGTCAAACGTGGCAAATGAGGTGCCTTCGTACTATAACTAGTTTTATAATTATTTTTTGCACCCCATATTGTACTGAATGTATAATTTTTTGCACTTCATAAAGTGCATAGTCTGTAACATCATTAAAATGCACTTCCAATAATTTTTTTCCCATTCCCCGCAATGTAACAGAACACATTTGACTGTCCCTCTAATTAAACTATACATCCGATTTTCATAAAATTTGAAATGGCTCGACAAAATTTTGCAGCAATTATATATTTAAAATTCCAGACCATTCGGAAGGCTGTAACATCATTAAAATGCACTTGCAATAATTTTTCTCATTGGCCGTAATGTAAAGAAAAACTTTTGACTGTCCCTGTAATTAAACTATATATCCGATTTTCATAAAATTTGAAATGGCTCGACAAAATTGTGCAACAATCATATATTTAAAATTTCAAACCATTCAGTTGGGTAGTTCTTGCTCTGTTACATGCGGACAGACAGACGGACGGATGAACAATGACTATAGGTGCTACGTATTTATATAATTACAAACGTACCTAAAAAGAGAACATTATACATGATTAGATTAATTTTTAACCCAATTAAGTGGGTGAAAAAAGTCCATGCCAGAATTCGAAGCAGGGATGTCTTAGCTCAAGCCTCTAATGAATGTTCTACCAACTGAGCCATCGCCAATGTTCTACCAACTGAGTCATCACTAGTGTTCTACCAACTGACCCATCATCAATGTTCTACCAAGTGAGCCATCCTGGATCTGAAGCACTAATTCACCAGATTTGTCCATGATGGCTCAGTTGGTAGAGCATTGGCAGCTTCATCCAAGATATCCCTGGTTCAAATATTGGCCCGGATTTTTTCACCCACTTGGAAATTTACAACTGTTATTATACATGATTTAACATTTTATGGTACCTAACATGAGAATGAATAGCTCTTTTTTCTTTTTTTTTAGTATTTACAATTTATGTCGTGCAATCTGTCCCTGTGCTTATTATTGTCCAATTTTGTCTGACATTAATTTTGTCCTTGGTGGCAATCTGAACTCATTTCTTTCTAATTAAATCTTTTCATGTTCTGAATTGTATTTACATCAAGTTTTGTTGCATTGTAGGTTTTTTTATAATTGAGTTCTAAACATCCAGCCTTTAATTACTACTGAATTTACGGTGGTGTAATTAATGAAGCTTGCTAATGTGACTGTTTTGTGCATTAATTGTAATTCATCACTTGATTATATTTATTTTATATTTATTTATTTATTTTGCTTATTTTACAGCTGAAAAGTTTCAAGAAAATCTTTTAAAAACTATGATGGCTATGGAAGAAACTTACTTTTCTCTGGCCGATACTTGTAACCGAAATTGTTTAGTTATTTGTGACAGAGGAACCATGGATGCTGCTGCATGTATGTATTAAAAATCAAATGTTAATCAGTATTATACTCATTGGTTGTTGAAAGGTATTAAATAGTATTTGTGAGTTCACTATGGTACATAGATTGTATATTTTCCCCATAAGTTGTACATTTTTAAAGCTTGTTGTACATTGTAAGGTTAAGCTATTCCTGTAGAATTATTTTTTCGCTTAGCTGACTTTTAATTATTTTGGGAATTTTTCTGTGGGAATCTTCAGTTTGTTAAAAAATGTCACTGTTTTTGTTACACTTTTTGCCATTTGCACTTCAAAGTAATAAAGAATCATTTTTGGACAGGATGACAAAAATCTCGGGGAAGTTGTGGTTGTGTCATGTTAAGAGCACATGCACCTTTGGAAGTAATCAGATAACTTTTTGGGAAAATTTCTTAAAGACATTATTGACACATTCAAGATAGTTTGACTGTGACTAATAAAAAATGATAAAAAAGTTTTAAATAATTTTTTTTAAATATATTATTTGTATCCTTTTATATAGTAATTGCTGATTTTTTTTAACAAATTGCCTCTGACAACCAGTTTGGTCTCCCTCAACTTGTTAAAAAACAAAAAAACAAAACAAAAAAAAAAACAACCTCATAATGAAATAGGCTAAAAAAAAACTCTGGTAAAGCTGTGGGGGACACACACATGTGGGAGCCCAAAGGGTTAAATGTATGGCTATTTCAAAATTTTATGATTTGTCATTTGATGTGAGGTGCTCAACTATAAGTATGCAAAATTTCACGCCTCCAAATTAATAAGAGCTCACTTAGAAAGAATTGTTTAAAATACACATATGGGAGCTCAAAGGGTTAAATGTACGACTTTTTCAAAATTTTATCATTTGTCATATGATGTGAGGTGTTCAGCTATAAGTACCCAAAATTTCATGTCTACAACATAATTAGGAGCTCACTTAGAAAGAACTTCTGAGAACGGGCTCTGTGACGGACAGACAGACAGACAGACAGAGGAGCGAGACGAATAGGGTTTTGTAAGATTAACGAAACCCTAATAGATATTTAGATATTATCTGTTATACAGTATATACTCATGTATAATGTGTACTTCCATTTTTTGATCAGGAAAAACAAAAACAAAAAAGGAAAATTACGTTGTGTGTATCATGCACCATAGTAACATAAAAGGTATTAAAATCTAAGATGAACATAATTTGCAAAGTTTCTGCAGGTATTTTCCTTATCTAACAAAAAAAAAAAAAAAAGAATTAAAAAAAAAAAAGCCCTAAATAATTTTTTTAAGCTCAATTCTTCAGTCTTGTAAAAAATTAAGTACAGTAAGTTTGTAAAAAGCATTTCGTTTTAAAATTATATTTAAATCTAATCTATTTTGCAATGTCATAATTTCAATTATTCATTCTTTTATATAAAATAAGCATAGCAAGTATAACAAATTTCTGCAAGTGAAAGAATAAATAGCCAGAATCTTATTTTCTCATCCTACTTTTGCAATAATAAATTTATTGCAAATATAGGAGCTAAAGAAGAATGAAAAAATGACATCTGCTCAAAAACTATTGTGAAAGAATGCATAAGAGAAAAAAAGCTAATTGGTATAAAAATGTTAAGCATAGAAAGAGCTTCTTCAGTAAAGGTTGAATATATATATATTGTTTACTTTGGAATTCATGTACACCAAATAAAGAAATCAATAAGGGTTTGAAAAGGCAGCAAAACTTTTCCAATTTGAACCATTGAAAGCTAGTAATCCCCACTGAGAGGTAATAATGTTGCTGTTTAGTATTTTGAGGATTTCAGATATAACTGGCTATTCTTATATTTACTCTGATGTGTGTATGAAAGGATGCAACTCATTTTCACGATTTTTCGGTTACCATACACATACATGTGTGTAGGTTCAGGTGCTTAAACAGTAATTTTTCTAAGTACAAATGCAAAACGAGCTGCAAATAATATTTGTTAGTTTTGTTATTTGTGCTACTAACTAATGAAATTACTTATTTGCAGTTTTCATTAATTCTATAATTATTTACTGTTTCCTCTATGCCATTTTATAAGGGCGCAGCATCCTGCCCTTTTTAAAATTGGCAAAATGCACCCTGCCTTTTTAAAAAAAAGTAAAATTATTTTAGTTGTTGCTATATTTAATAGCTTAAAACTTCATTTTAAATAGCAGAGGTAAATGGAAGTCTAAAAATATAACGTGAAGTTGTGTGTAAGACGTAATGAAGAAGCAGAAAATTCCAATAACTAATTATTAACGACAATAAACTTGATGATATTTACAGGAAGAAAAACAACAAACATAACTTTGCTTGAACTAACCAACTTAAAATAAAAACTAAGTAAAACTTAATGTAACATTGCTAGCAATTATTGTAGCTAACCGCTACTACGCCATAATATAAATACATGTGCTGCTAACAAATATGCAGCTAAGGCAAAATTCATCAGTTGAATTCCGTCATTTATACAAACAACACAAAATTTCTGCATATCAAGTGATGCCATTCCTAGAAATGAAGTACTACGCAAACGCCATTGACTCAAATGCTTCTATCTCATGCCCAGTGCTATGACGTCAAACATACGAACGATAGCTGTGACTAGCGAATAACCTGTGATATTGCAATCACAGTTCCGGATCACTACGAAATCACGTATTTATGAAATATCGGCATGCCGGCAGCGAGAAGCAATGATGCTTTCATGTATTTCGCCGTTGTCTTAGAAAGGATAAAAAGAAAGTATGTCATGTTAATTATATTAAATTTATTTTGACAAAAACTGATATTTTAAGTTAACATAACAACAACCCTCTATAAGACATTGCAAAAGATTTAAAAAAAATGTGCATAAATATTCAAAAATTAAAAATGCAATGTTAATTCAAAAACAGTCTGTCTAATCAACACCGAATTGGGGAAAATTGAAACAAAATTCACTGGCCAGGTACCAATCAAAATGGACCAAAATGTATTATTATTTTTCCCCCTCAATAATTAAACTTATGAAAAAGGCAGCCTGATCAATGTCATGTCAAAAGAAACATGGCAATGAACAGGGTAATCATAAATGTATAAATATTAAACTTTAAAAACTTGCGTACAGAATTTCATTAATTGTTCTTTAACTTGAGGTTTAGTAAAAGAGGATCCACTAAATTTGATTTACTTGGAATATACTTTAATTTAAAAGCTTTATCATAAACTAGATTTCTTAGAAATAAATATTTAATGTGGATATGCTTGGTTTTTTTATTTTCAACTAGTGAATTAGAAAAAGAAACGCTTCTATCTCATGCCCGGTGCTATGACGTCAAACATACGAACGATAGCTGTGACTAGCGAATAACCTGTGATATTGCAATCACAGTTCCGGATCACTACGAAATCACGTATTTATATCACGTATTACGCTGCCTGATTATCACAGAATAAAGAACATTCAGTTAAATTTAATTTTAAACTGTCATTTTCTAAAACATTTTTGATCCACATCAATTCTTTTGCTGCTTCAGTGAGTGTGACATATTCAGCCTCCATAGGAGAGAGGGTAATAAAATATTTCAAAATATTCCAAGAGAAGGTATTCCAAAAAATTGGCGCTCTATCTAAAAGTAAAATATAACCTCTTATGGAGACCCGATCGTCACGATTTGCAGCAAAGTCAGAATCTGAATAACATGAAAGTTTTAGCTCATTTACTCTGGATGGTTCTAATTTAAAATTTTTATTGTACTGTAAATAACCAGGTAATTTTAATAAACTGTGCCAGTGTCTTATACATGGGTTAGACTGAAATTGAGAGAGTAGATTTACAGCATACATAATGTCTGGTCGTGTTTGACTTGCAATAAAACTCAAACAGCCAATTAGGTTTCTGTAGGGATACTTAGACATTTCATCAATCTCTTGTTGATTAACAGGTCAGTCCAATTTTGACAAGACAAGCCCCTTAGGCATTGGTACAGAACTCATTGAAAATTTATATTTAGAATACAAATCACAAATTTTATATTTCATTATCTATTTTTTCTTCTTGATTTGCTGAAAAATTGACTGAATTGTTATTTCCCTCACGTTTAGTTACATACTTAGAAGGCTTCAAAAAATAGAGCTCATTTTTTCTCAATGCATAAAAAAGCTCATTACCATTTTTATCATATACAAAAACTTTTCCATCTTTACCTACAAAATTAATCCCTAGTTTTTCTAATTTAACTCCAGACAACAAATTTCTTCTGAATTTGGGATTATATAATACAACTTTCAAAATAATACAATTAAATTTACCATTTTTATATTTTATTAAGAACTGAATTGTTCCCTTTCCCTCAACTGGACAGTCTCTCTCCCTACCTGTGAGAGACGTGCAAATCAGATACTGACTGAAAATCGAAAGTCAAATTTCTATTACTACAAAAATGGGCTGTAGCCGCCGTATCAAAAACACATTGGGTATTACCATAGCCCGGATCTGATAAATTTGCCTTGCACAGTTCAGGAGAAAGTTCTATTAAACTGCATTCCAGTTCAGAGAAGGTACAATTAAACATTTTACTTTTACATTCAATATTACTAGCTTTAGATTGAGAAGATTTCTTTTGAAAATTACTTTTAAAATTAGGTCTATTTTGAAATTTATTTTTAACATTAACATTAGGTCTATATGAATTACTTTTACTATCTTTTTCAAAGTTACTTTTACCAGCTGTTTCACAATTACTTTTACTATTAGAATATTTAGAATTTTGGTAATTAGATTTACTTAATCCGAGCTTATAGTTAGAAATTACATGACCATACATTTTACAATAAAAACAAGGGCCAATTTTATGTTTACCTAGTTTAACAGACAATTCACTGGAAAAGGCTACATTCACATCAAAATCTTTTTGCGACAGCCATAATCGATTTTCTTCCAGCAGGAGTTCCGATTCTATTTTGTCAGGCATAAATTCCACATCCTTCTACCGGTAGATGGCTTGGACGGTAGCTCTAAATTCATCCGGAAGACTCTGTATCATCTGATAACCAACATAAAGCAGCTGTAGTTGATGACCCACATCACAAAGACGTTCAGCAGCCTGTTTGACACGACACCAAAAAAAAGGTCCCAAATTCTCACCCGGAACATACTTGGAACAAAAAATACATCAAGTAACTGGATCACACGGGCTCTTGTTGATTCAAAGTGGTCATGCAAAGTCTTCCATGCTTTGGCTCCATCTGTTGTACTGGATATCAACAGTCTAAATTCAGAGCTGAGGGATTGGTAAATGATGGTATAAGTTCTATTTCTTCTTAACTTCAAGTCTTGCTTCTCTCTCCATGTGAGGTCACTTGCTTCCGGCTGTACTTTTGATTTAACAGCAGCTGATTCTAGCATTTTATAGATGATTCTTGACTTTCTAAAATATCATCATTCTGTTCAGGCTTTTCACTTGAGACTCCCTGGTTCCATAGTGTAATAATAATACCTTGACTTTGTGTTTCCATGACTCCCAGTTGCTACTTGTGAGCAGGGTGATGTTTTGTTAAGACTCCATCAGCCCCCGTCAAAAGGAAATTTCTATCACGGCAATCGGCGAAACTAAGCATCAACAGGTTCTTTTCATGGAGCACAAAAGTTTGTTTAAAAAAAAAAAACAGAAAAGTTCACAAATGATGAAAAACATCTTTTTCACTTCTACATTTTTCAGAACTTCATTAAATATGGTTATTTAATGGGTCTGGGTCCATAACCACTGCTATATTTAATAGCTTAAAACTTCATTTTAAACAGCAGAGGCAAATGGAAGTCTAAAAATATAATGTGAAGTTGTGTGGAAGACTTAATGAAGAAGCAGAAAATTCCAATAACTATTTATTAATGACGATAAACTTGACAAAATTTACAGGATGAAAAACAACAAGTATAACTTCACTTGAACTAAACAAACTTAAAATAAAAACTTAATGTAACATTGCTAGCAATTATTGTAGCTAACCGCTACTACGCCATAATATAAATACATGTGCTGCTAACAAATATGCAGCTATGGCAAAGGCAAAATTCATCAGTTGAATTCCGTCATTTATACAAACAAAATACAGAATTTCTGCATATCAAGTGATGCCATTCCTAGAAATGAAATACTGTGCAAAGCAATGCCATTGGCTCAAATGCTTCTACCTCATGCCCGGCACTGTGACATCAAACGTACAAACAACAGCTGTGACTAGCGAATAACTGATGATATTGCAATCACAGTTCTGGATCGCTATGAAATCGCATATTTATGAAATATCGACATGCCGGCAGTGAGAAGTATATTCACGTATTTCGCCGTTGACTTGGAGAGGGTAAAAACAAAGTATGTCATGTTAATTGTATTATATTAAATTTATTTTAACAAAAACTGATATTTTAAGTTAACATGACAACAGTTGTAGTCAGAGAAACTTACCCATACTGCAGTATTTTTAAATCTGTGAGCCCAAGACCTCGCAAAAATGTTAGAACTTTACTTCTTTAGAAAAATCATGATATTACTAAAACGTGTTGTTATTAAATTGTGTTTTTCAATTTGTAATTAGGTAGTGTTAACAATTTAATATTAAATGAAGTTATTAATAATTTTAATAAATGTAAATATCACTAGTATTAATTACAAAATATTAATGTATAGAGAGTTATTGTATGCTACTAATGAAACTAGTAATTTGCAGTTTTTATAATTTCTGTAATTATTAACTTCTAATAATTATAATTTTATTCAAATGTAAAAACATAGATTATGTTAGCAATTTGAGGTATAATTGTTTTGGAAACATAAAACTCTTGGTAACTATTCAGTATTTTAATGCT
The DNA here is from genome assembly GCA_963932465.1 of Maratus speciosus. Lineage (NCBI taxonomy): Eukaryota > Metazoa > Arthropoda > Arachnida > Araneae > Salticidae > Maratus > Maratus speciosus. Next base: position 195,514,062 of record OZ010800.1, on the reverse strand, counting down.
GGGAAAAAATCAGAATTAAAAAAAAAGATTTTTTGATTCCCCCCCACCTAGTGTCAATCTGATGTGATTGTGATAGCTTTCATTACATATAGAGAAATTAGAAGTGTGCATATTTCTGCTTTCCTACTAGTTTTGTTGTGCAATGTTAATTTAATAAAAAACTATGTTGTATATCTACTTGGTATGTTTTAATTTTACTATTATTCAAATGTGCTAATTTAAGATAAGATAAATTTATTACTTTTTCTGGTTATTTGAGCAGAAAACGCTGAAGTTAATAAAATCTGTATATTTGCTCACAATAAACAAATTACAACATGTAAAAGTGCAGTAAATGGGCTTGGTTTTTTGTAGTTGTCAGAAGTATTGATAGCAAGATTGCTACGCTACTTGGAAAACCTGGAAAAGTCAGGGAATTCAGAAATTTGTCTAATAAGTCAGGGAAATGTGAGGGAATTTCTATATTTTATCCAAAATCCTGGAAAAGTCAGGGAATTTAATAAAATTTCATGGAGATCTCCAAATAAGTACAACCTTTGTTTCATGACAAATGAGAAAAATCTTCGACATTTTTGCAAATTCCAATTTTTGGAAGTTTTATTTAATCACCTCTTAAAATTTCCTCTTCCTTTTTTCTTTTTTCCAACTGCCATCTCTACACATACTTTAAAATTTTTAAATGTCTAATATATATATTTTTTAATTTTTCTGCAATATTTTTTTATTGACATTTAATGTAACTAATAAATCATTTCAAGTCTGCTTAACTTCCATCCTGAAATGTTTGCTTTTCAATCCCCTTTGCCTAAAGTTGAACTTAAGTGAGATTGTGATAGATGGCGAAGTAGATTATGATTCAATGCAAAAATATTGTATATGCATATATTTTTTTTTCATTTTACAGGACACTTACTTTGAAATAATCAGAAATTATTTAGGAAAGCAATTTCTATTGCAGTCCTAAGAGCGTTTTTTTGTGTATGTGAGGGGTGGGGGAGCATATGTGAAAATTTTAATTGTGATATATTGTTAAAAATGTTTATATTTTAACATGATACACTTGTCTAGTTCACATTACACTGCTAGACTGAAATTTTCATAAAATGCACCTGGAAAAGTCAGGGAATTTCATTCTCCTATATGAGTAGCAACCCTGCGATAGGATTTTGAATCCCATTAAATAGGCGTGAGTACGATAATGTAAATTGGGACTTACTCTTTTTCAGGACACTTATCCATTGATTTCAAATCCACTTTATACATTTTATCCAAATCGTATCAATAGACCATATTGTGCACCCTTTTCCCCTTATATTTAGAGAAATTTGTATTCTATAACTTACTTCTTCTACATCCTTAAAGTAGAGAAATGTTAGATTATATTTGTATTATCAAATGAAGATGCAGTGACATTTTAAGTTATTTAAGTAACACGTATTTAAGTTGTAATAAGAGAGCTTTTTTATGTGCGCTCTTTCTTGGTTATCTTCATTTTTCAGAATGAAAAAAATATTTACATTATAAGGTACAGAGTCATAACAATAAAACAGTTTACTGTAGTTTATGAGTCTAATTTAGCCACTCAGAAGTCATTATCTTCATCACAGGATTTTCAAGGTTAAATACATTATTATATAAAGAGATTTATGGCTAAGTTGAAAAGTTATATTGCAGGGTTGTTATGTTCAAAACATTTTGTTTAAAACATATTTAAAACATTACAATTAAAACATGTTTATTGTTCATAATGTCACAATGTGACAATTCACAAATTAAAATTTACCAATTAAAAAGAATTTAAAAAGATGGTGTTGTATAAGACCTGGCTACAAACTACCAAATTGTCATGAAATAGGAGTCATATTACTTGACAAAGTGCTGCTCTTGACGAATGGAGTAACATTCACAATGAGCCAGCTAATATTATAAAGTAGTAGCATTTGTGTGTTTGTGGAATGCAATCTCAAAAACTACCTAGCTGATTTAATAAATAATGGTTTGAAAATGCTGGTGACCATTTCTGATTCAACAAAGACTACATTTTATGTCTGTACAACAACCTCCATGAGTGCAGGAGCAGAAAAGTTCTAAAATTGCGAATTCTGAGATATTGTTTGGGCTAGAAATTTGAAATTTTGTGCGGTGGTTACTTTTAAGATATAAATACTTATAATATAATAATACTGATAATATAATATTTTAAGATATGAACTCTTTCTACAAGGTTCGAAATTTTGAAGTTAGAAATAAACGTAAAACGTTCTAGAAAGTTTCTAAATCACGATTTATTTCGAATTGTTAGAGAAAGAAATTTTGAAATTTCACATGGCTATTACTTTTAAGTTGTTAATGCCGGTCAGTTAAAAAAAAATATATATATATATATATATATAAAGGGTGCATAAAATTTGGCATGGTAGTAACTTATAAGATCTAAATGCTCGTTATAGAAAGAATTCAAACTGCAATGCATGCATTAGAATGAATTCTAAAAAATCCAAATTAAGAAGACTAAATAAAGTGGTCAAAGTTCTAAAGAAGATCTAAATAATGAAATTATTAGGAATATAAAGATGAAAATTTGAATAAATGTTGCTTTTAAGATGTAAATACTCGCAATAGAACAATTTCTAAAAATTTCGCTGTGTAAAATGATGCAGGAACTAAAAACTTTCAAATTTTTTTTTTAACTTTGAAATTTTTGGACGGGATACTTTTAAGATGTAAATGCTCTCTAAGAATGGCTTCTAAAAAATACTAAATTTAAATGTTCTAAATTACCATTCATTTGCATTCTTAGGTATAGAAACTTTACATATTTAATAAAACTACATCCTCCCCTCCCCCAAAAAAACATGCAACTTAAATGCAACAAAACGGGTAGCTACTTATCTAGCATTACTTGTGTTAACATTGAATAAATGTCGGTATGAAACAGTGAATAGTTTGCATGAAAGTACTTGTCAAAATGTTACTTCTCTGGGGAAAAGTGTTGAAAAGTGTCTATTTAAATTTGATGTGCAATTTTTTGAAGTGAAAACTTCTTTAGGCGCATTGAGCTTTTTTTGAGATGGAGAAAAACCACTGATTTGGAGACACTGTTACGTAACCAACATGCTAGCATTTTGGCACATAGACACTAGCCCGCCAAGCGGTGAATGACAAGAACTTTTCCCTCTTCAGCTCAATCTGCAAAAGAAGAGCGAAGCTAAAACTCACTTTTTCTCCCGGCGTTCACACAGGAACACACACAAAATTTACATTTTCGTTGCAGTACGCTGTTGTGTTTATTGTTAAAGACAAATACTTGATACTTTCATTATTGAAGTGAAAGCTTCTTTGGGCGCATTTGGCATTTTTTGAGATGGGAAAAACCATTGAACTTGTGATACTGTTATTGTAACCGACACCTCTGTATATAAGTATGTACATGTATTGTGCATAGTTCGCTATGAGGAGGGTGGGCAATTAATTGTTATTGATATTGTTTCCTATTTTAGTTACCATAAACCTATCGTATCAGTTCTGGAATATAATGATAATAATGATGATGGAAGAGTTGTTGAAATTGTGGATGAAAATTCATAAGTTTCATTGATATTCATTTCAAAGAATACCAATTAATTAACTTTCATATTTCATGTTTTTGTAAATTTACGTTTTAAGCAATAGATTGCAATTTTTGTATGTAAAATTATATGCATTATTTTACATGTACAATGGCGCATTAAATGAAAATTGTAATATAATTTTGGTAGTAATAGTTTATAATAATGAATAAAAAAACACTACATTTAAAAGTATTTCCTGCACAATAAAACATTTCCTGACGATTAAAAAAACACACACGTAATTGTTGAAGTTTTCACTTCTATTGGCACTCCCGGAGTGCCACTGTTTTTTTTTTTTGTTTGTTTGTTTTTTCAGCTTCCCTAATCTAGAGAATTAATTTATAAGGTTATTTTCCCAATTGTCATTGGATGATTTTTTACATAGTAACTTATTTGGCTAATTTTTTTTTTTTATCTGGTTAATATTGACGTATTTTAGCTTGCATGATTTGTTGGAAAAATATGTACGGATTTTTAAATTACTCGAAAAGACATTTTCACAGCTTTAAGGTTATGCACACGTGATATTCCAGATCTTATGTCATAACTACACTGTTGTCAATGTGATTTGTTTGTGTGGAGGAGCAAGGGGCCTACCTCAAAAGGAATACGGATACTAATCCTGTCAGGTAACTTATGTATTTTTTTCGGACAAAGGTTGAATATTTTTCAGACACACCACATGTTGTCAATTAAATATAGCAGCTCATTTTCTATTCTTGTCACGAGTTATTAAATCTATGTTCTCATTAACATCGCTCAGACTAATCCCTTTGAAGGAGGTCCTAGTAAAATAAGATATTTTGTAGTGGTAATTTCTAGAATTCTCCTTTTAATGTTTCTTTTCTCATTAAGTTTATTGTAAAAGAAAATTATCTGCATTAAAAAGTTAACTAAAGCTTATTAATAAGTGTCAATATCATGACCATTAAGAAATGAATATAACCCATTTGATTGCAGTAAATGAAGAAATTTGTTTGTACTGTCACCTAGTTTAAGCATCAGAATTGTTAGATCCCTAGAAGTGACAGTGCAACAAGATTTAACTGTATATTTATTTTGTCAGAAGCATTTCATAGTACACAGCACATATTTGTTTTCATTTTTAGTTATTTCAAAATCTGTATGGGAAAAAATTATGGCTAGTAATGGATGGAATTCTGTTCAACTAAGAGATAACCGTTACAATCAGGTTGTGCATTTGGTAAGTTGGATTGTAACATTTTAATTTATAATGTATAATTTACCTTTTGATGTGATGACTCTAATTTAAAAGCTTAAATTTTAATGCAGGTATCCTTGTGACAAATAAAGGTAAATACAATCTATATGAGTAATAAGCAATTGTGTATTTATCCTTAAATATTGTATTTTCAAGCATGTATGCACTCTGATGCATAGGCAGGGGTCGATGCAGATTTTTATTCTTGGGGCCCATTTTGTCATAAGTAAAAGTTATTTTTGTGAATTTTATTATATTTTTGTGAAAAATAACATTTTGTAACGAAAGTTACTCAAATTAAAACCAAAAATTTATTAACAAAAACATCTTTAAATCCCCTTGCTAAAGTTTTTGTTCTTCGTGAACTGGTCTTATTTACAAATTACACATTTTAAAACAGTTTTTATGAAAAAAATTTTTACGAAGGGGGCCCTATTTTATTAAAAGGAATTCTTTGAAGGGGCCTGTTTTGTTAAGTTCATTTTTGTGAAGGGGCCCATTTTATTAAATTTATTTTTGTGATAGGGCCTATTTTATTAAATAGGTTTTTGTGAAAGGGCCCTAAACAGGCCCCAAATTTTGCCTGGATCCACCCCTGATAGGGTGCACTTACAATTTGAGACTGTATTTTTCTATCTTTAGATATAAGGTTTTTGTGAAAGGCTCCTAAATAGGCCCCAAATTTTGCCTGGATCCACCTCTGATAGGGTAATTTTGCTTTTGTGAATTCGATTTGCCTGTTTGTCTGCTGTCTGTCTGTCCTTATTCTAACTCGCGTAAATATAATCCGATTTCCATTAAATTCGTAGTGGGTATCACTATGACATGTTCAGTAATTGAAAATGAAGTATGTAGTGTTTACGGTTCATTTACATGGGCACTCAAAAGAATTCCGATACATTATGGTCTATGGGGAAAAAATTGTTTGCGGTGTATTTTAATGCTATTACAATTTGAGACTGTATTTTTCTATTTTTAGATATATTCATATTTCACATATTTCTTTCTTTGTAAAGAATACATGATATATGTAGTATGAAAATACAATGACAAATAATAAAAAAATGTATTATGACTATAACAAGATAAAAATATGAGCAAATTCAAAGCGATAATGTTCATCATATTTCTCTACTTAAGAGAGCTGGTCACTCAGCTTCCGATTTTCCCTCACTAATGGGCATTTGATGCATTCATATATTTAAAATATCTCCTCTGGAAATTAATATTTTTAACTTCAGTTTTTTGTGTACACTTCCTAAAAAGTATTGCTTTTTTTCTTAGTTCTCAAAATATTTCTAAAGTATAGACTTAATTTTATATGAAGTGTTATAATCTTACTCACAGTTCGCCTGCTTTTAACACATAAAATATTAAATTCAGCATAGATTTTAGGAATATTTTGAAAACTAAGAAAAAAAAGAGGCATCCTTTAAGAAGAGTACACAGAAAAAAGATGTTAAAAATATGAATTTCCCAAGAAGATATTTTAAATATACGAATGCATCAAAAGTCCATAGACTTAACATTACGGAGGAGAATTTCGAAACTGAGTGACCAGCCCCCTTAATCACCATAAAACATTTGGGATCATACTTTGGTTCATTTAACTAAAACTGATTATAACTGAAACTTTTTTTCGTTAATCCGCGAGGACGGGCGCCACGAAAAGTAACACGAGAACGGGCATGGGGTGTCAGCACACCCCAAACATTTTAAATGGCATAAATATGAAAAAATACTTTAGAATTCTGTCTGTTGGTGAAATTCATGATAATTACACTTTCTCGTGAAAAATGATAACTGAAATGTTAAATTATAGTTAATTTTAAAAATTAATAAACAATAAAGTAAAAGCACTCAACGACAGCAGACTAATATTTTCGAGCGTGGGGTGTCAAAACACCTTGCGCCCGTCCTGCCGCGTTAATATGTTTGTCTCAATTTTTGTTTATCTTTTCTTTGTTTTTAACCTTTTATTTTTAAACTTGGTATAAAAATGCACACCTGTAAATTTTGATCAATTTTCTTCTTTCAAAAGTGTTCTTTATATGCTAGAATATGTAAAGATGTTAGAAAAGCCAAATAACTTTTTATAATTTTTTTTTAACGAAAAAAAAAATAATGATAATCAGACTAGGGTAAGGTTCAAAACCTTTCATTCCTTCAGGGTGGATCCTTCATGCTTGCAGAGGATCCAGTGGTCACTGTTTTTTTTAAATAACTAAAAGAAAAATTTGTTGTTGAACTTGGAAATATTTAAATTTTCAAAATTAACTGATCATCCATTTGATAACTTTCTTCAGATTTAACAGGGTTGCCAGCGACATGGGAATTCTGTAAAATCAGGGAATTTCAAAGTAGTCAGGGAAATTTAAAAATATATAGGAAAGCCGGGGAATTTACAAATATTTTCTAAAAAGTCATGGAAAAGTTAAACAAATAAAACAAAAAAAGGCACGAAATTTGTCAAATGTTCACAAGAAAAAAAACAATCATGAAATTCATTTACAAAGTAAAAAAAAAAAAAAAAAAAAAAAAGTCACAATTTTTTTAAACGGATTGCAGAAATAGTGAATTGCATGCCCATTTGGTCATGGAATGTTTTGAGATTTGGTCAGGGAAAATAACAGAAAGTCAGGGAAATTGCCAGACATGTTTTGCTGTGAACCCTGTTTAAATAAATTTTAATATGCTTCAATTTTGTATAAGAATAGTGAATTTAAAGAAAAAAATATATCTCATTACTTTTACTTTCTATATTGCAAAATAGTGACTCGCAAACTCCTGATTTTTTTTTTTTTTTTTCTGTAATACAGGTTGGCGGGTACAATATGCGTATATTATTCTTGATTGTTTTATAGCAAATTTGTGAATGCTTTATCTTGCTTAATCTTTTCTGAAATGTTTTATATTTTAAAAAGTCTGAATATTTTTACTCAGTTTTGCTTGTCTATGATGACAAAAACTTTTCAACAAAAATGAACGTTGGAGTAACAAATATTGGAAAGCAGGATTTTTTTTTTTTTTTAATAACAGATATAAAAAAAAACATTTAGTTGTCAATGCAGCAGTTTCTAAAAACCAAAGAACTATGAAGAGAGAAAGAGTTTTCTTTTTCTCACTCTATGCTCAAACACACTAATTTGTTCTATTTTTAAAAGAAAAAAAAAATGGTTGCAAATATAGAAATTGAATAACTAAATATTTAAGTTTCTGAATGAAATATTTGAATTTCTGGAAATATTTTAATTTTCCTGGACGTTTCATTTTAAATATGACTCAAATTCACCAGCAAAATCTTTTTAAGTTCATGATTTATGAATGCAAATGTACATGATCTGTTGAATATGATGCAACTTTCACATATAAAAATCATATTGTGAAGGTCGTTCCCCCTTGATGTGAGATGTATCCTTCTAGGCGATTATTTTTTTCTGTCTTTATATAATGTATCTGTATGGTCTCTCATATATTACTAGTTTTTTTAACACAAAACTTAGTTTATTTACAAAGGATGATAATACAACACACAAAGTATGCATGAATTAGATCCAGTGACCGCACTACAATACTCCACAATTATACATGTAATATTACACCATTTCACTTCACCTACACTACTAAAATTTATAACATACCAGTTGCCGTAACACCTGGGGGAAAAAAAAAACTTTCGTTTTATATAATTCCTGCCTGCATAATATCTCTCCCTTTCACTCTCAAAGAGAATCTAACCCCTTCTCTTCCACGCCTGTGTGTCATGTGACCAGTGGTGTGCCAGATCAGGCTGTAGAAACATTCTCCAGGCATCACACATTTAATTAATGTTCAAAAATAATATATTGATATCAAAATTTTTCAGTTTTGGCAATTATTTGCAAGCAAACACAAAGGTGTCAAAAGATGCCTTTTGGTAGAAATAAGTATACACAAAATCATGGTAGAAATAGTGTTAAAACTGTTTTTTAATGAATGGTGTTGTTGATTTGTTTACAAAAGTTCTTCGATATAAGATTGTGTTTATTACTATTTTTACGAATGTTTATTATGAACTGTGCTGATTTTAAATTGGTATTTAGAAGATGTAAACTACATTTAAGTCTTGTAGAAGAATTACATTAATTTTTTTTATGTGCATAAGAATCTTTGTTACACAAAATTTCCCACTTTTGCTATAGATATGGATGTTTTGTGGTTGGCGAGTAATTAACTACCATTACAAAGATAGGATAAAAAAACTTCATGTACAGTGTGATATTTATCCAAATATAATTTTAATGTAAAACACACATATCAGGTATATTTGGATCCTGAAATACTACCATACTTTGAAATTATAAATGTAAAATTAATGAGACAATAGGAATAATTAATGAGACAAAGGTAGCAAAGGCTCTTTGAAAGGCAGAACATTTTTTTAGATTAAAAAATTACAAGAATTAGCATTCCTAGAATATTGTTGTGAGAATTCGGATGTAATGTTAGATTCCATAAAACTTTTTCTAAAACATTCATTGTATTGCCTTTTTTTTTTTTGCCCATACCTGCATTTATAATAAACCATTCCATTAAATAATAATAATGCTAGTTTTTTTTTTTTTAACATATTGTAAAATCTTATATAATTTATTAATAGTGATAAACTAAATATCTTTGTTTTGCATAGATAACTGCTGCAGATGGAGCTGAGGAGTTTTATAACATTGAAGATAATAATTGTCGAACAGAAGGCATTGAATTAGCTAGAGTCAGGGATCTTCGTGCAGCTGAGGTACTTTATTGTAATACTTGATGTATATTTCCTTTCATCAAAAACAATCAAAGTATTTATTTTTTTAATATTATTGACTTTATTGTTGCACAAGCAGACCCACCCAAATTTGGCCAGAATTACATAAAATACACTTAAAATTACCTTGAATATAATATGCAGATGAATTTATTGGTTGTAGCCTCACTGACTTTCGCATTGTACTGAATAATCCTTAATACAACAATCTCTGTAACAAGGCAGGGGTACTTTTTTAATAAGTGATAAACAAACTCTTCCTTCAGCCATACACAATGAACAACAATCTTCGCAAGTGCATGCATAATAATACTTCTATGAGGAAAATTTCCCCATTTGTTCCTTTCCTTGCTGTAGCAGTGACTACAAGCTATTGTTCTTACACCATTCCACCTGATCTTTTTCTTCCTTCAAGTGGCAACCTGCCATAAGATTCCAAGGCGATCATTAACAAGTTGTGTGGTTGAAAAAAAAAATCTTGCACGGTTAGGTCAATGTTTTTCTGACTGGTATAACGCTGGCCATGATGGAGAAAAATGAATTGTAGGACACAGTGCAATTTGTAGAAATATATTTATTTTATCTGTTTTGTCAAGTGGCGTAATGCATTGTCATGTCTGCTGTTCTTGTGTGTTTAAGATCTCCTAAGATGGTATATTTTTTAATAGATCAACTCATCAAAGTTGTGATCCAAAACTATGAATACTTAAGCCTCTGAGCGTTTTGGACGTATTTTTTCTGGAATTGGCTGGAAATTCGTAAAATACAAAATATCACGATTCGGCAAGTTTAGACAATACAATGCTTTTTCATTTGTTAAAGTACTATAACAAGAGGCATCAAAGTTGCCATTACTTTTGGACAACACCATGCTAAACCTGTGGCTTCAAAAGAGTTGCTCGAAAAACAAGCAACTTTTTATTGTTGGAGCAATTCTGTCACCTACAATGTCTACTTAAGTATTTGATGAGCAATGTTGCCTGGAACAGCTAATCAAATGCTTGGGGGAAACTCACTAGGGAAATGCTTTTTCTCAAAGAGATAATGAAATAAATGATTGTTAAACTGATAGTTGTAGCATGGTTGGACAGTATTTACCGTCTGATGGTATTTACCAGTTTTTACCAGGGTTTTTACCGTCTTTGGAAAAACATATTTTTACCAGGGTTAACACTTATGAAAAAACTTATTAGTTTGACTGTTTTTGTCACTTTCATCAAAATTTGCCAACAAATTTTTCGTTTTTCCTATAGGAAAGTATTTCTAATACAAGATACAACTATTTCTATATAACAATATTCACCTAATTTAGTTTCTGATTAGGTAATCAAAAGAATGCTATGCGAAAATAGTGGTTTTTACGGAATATAAAAAGCCCGGAAAAATTTATTTTAATATTATTGTACATTTATTACTCTTAAATCTAAAACTTATTATAACTGTTATGAGAATGCACATTATAATATTTATTAAATATATTTGATACTTTTCGGTTAGCCGGGCGCCAGTGTTATATGTACATATGTATATACATATATATATACACATATGTAAATATATATATGTACACACACATACATATATATGCATACATATGTATATATATATATATGTACATATGTGTGTATATATATGTGTATATATAACACTGGCGCCCGGCTAACCGAAAAGTACCATATATTTAACATAATGGAGACTAGTTCACTATTTTTTACTTTAACGTAAAGGAAGATTATAAGTACACTTTTATTACACCTAAAAACCTTAAATCATTTTAATAAAAACCAAGTGCTTACAAATAAAGTGTAACCTCTGAATAATAGTGGGACCAGTGAAAGGTGACCGCTCTTCAGAGGTGGGTGGTGTTATTCAGAGGTTTCATTTAAAAAAAATCATAATTACATAAATTTAAATAGAAATACATCATTTTAATTAATCCTCATTGTTTAATACATTAAAAAAACAGTGATTTGCAGTTGCTTTTTTTTTCTGCAAATATCTTTTGCCAAAGAAATAATAGTATGGGTTGTTCTGCTGTGCCTACATCTCATCATCATTATGATTTAATTCAAAATTTTGGATTTCACAAAGGTTCGTCAAAAATTTGGTGTATATATTAATACTGGACATTTTAGGCGATTCTATAATATCTTCCATTTCCCCCTCCCGCATCACTTTTTTCTTCCTCTCTCCTACCGTTCACCATTTGCTATATGAATCAAATCAAATATGGCAGTAACTGCTGAGTGTCTGTCCAGGCATACAAACTTACTGGCCTTCGTGTTAGTTATGCCTGTTGTTCTAAGAATATTATCTAAATTTTTTCCATCATCATTAATGTCTTCATTTTCTATCTCTAGTTTTGGGGAAAAGATTAAGTGTTTAAGAGAATAAACGTCTTTTTGTTGGCATATTTAGTCAATTTTGTTTTATCTGCTTCAGATTTCAGTTTGCAAATAAATATGAAACTGTATCAGGAACTGTTTAAAAAAAATTCTCGTGACTTTTGAGCGGCCGTTGTTCAGAATTCCTTATTTAGAAGTTCGTACTAATGTTAATGCTATGAAACATGTTTGGTTCCATCAATATCTGGCTGGTGTTCGGAAGTTGTCGTTCTTTAGAGGTTTCACTGTATTACTAATTGTCACATAATGTATTTTGTACAAATGTTAGTACAGTTTACCAATCTATGTACTTTGAGCTACCTGACCCGCAGTCCTCAAATTCCATTTGAAGAGAGTGTTTATTGTATACTTAGGTTTTTACCACTTTTTCCCAGGTTTTTACCATGTCCTGGTAAAAACCCAACCCTGAGTTGTAGGCTATTTTTGGCACTTCATTTTTTCCTGTGTAATAGCACTTTTAGAAAATGGAAATGTTTTTCTAAATATAATTGATAGACCTTAAGGATCTTATAAAAATTTAAAATTTGTTACATTTATGAAAATAACTACTTTGATTTAAATGACTTCTAAGATATGATTTTTTTTTTAAATGCAGTTGAAAGTATACCATTAAATCTAAGGATTTAACTATTAGCGGCAATAACAAGGAACATTCCATATACTTTCAAAAGAAGCAGCTAAAGCAAAGTTCCTTTTATTCGAATATAGGTAGTTATTTTAAAGTGGATAAGCATGCCATATAACTAGAGTTACCCTAGGCTGCCTATTTGGATCTCAAAAAATTCTTGAAATCATCAAAATTTCATGCTCATTACAGAGCTGATGAAGAAAAAAATATACTTTTTTGCAAATGAAACATTATTTTATTAAATGACACAAATCAGAACATGTCACAGTGTTACGTTTAGAAATGCTGTCAGTGCAGATAAACATTTCAAGTATAATTTTAACAGCCGGTTTGTCGAACTCAACATGCATTAACAACCGGTTCTACCGAACTGGTGAAACTGGCTGAGTTCCACCACTGGTTAAATCTAATTTCTCCAATGTTAGCTTTAAATCGATTTAAGGCCCAGGCCTAGTTATAATTACAGTGGTGTTTTGTGCTCCAAGGCAAGCATGTGCAAATATCGCTCTGTGTCTGCAAAATTCTTGAATGTGAATACTTCTCAAATAGCAACATAATTCTTTCAAGTGAAAATAAAATCATTCAAAGTGCAAAAGGGAAAAAAAATTTTTTTTTTAATCGAGTCTAATGCTCAAACATTACATAATTCATGAAAATTTCAATGATTTTAAGATCTGTATAGTCATAAATGAGCTATGAAAGTGCATGTTTCAGTTTGTTTTAATTACCTGAATCGATTCAGTATATTTATAAGTTATTTTCATACAAGTGCTTTTTTTCATGCTTAATAAATCATTAATTACAAGTTAAAATAATGCTTTTTTTTTATATGTATGATTTATTGCATGAATTTTCTCATGTGTTTATGCATGTGTATATCTGAAGTCATTTCGAGTGGTTTAAATATTTATTACTAAGATAAACATTGTTGTTATTGTGGCAGTGTTTCTATTCAAAAGTCCCTATTCATAATTATTATTATTAAAGTATTTTTGATTTCCTTCCACAGCATATTCATATATTATTTTCATAACATTTAATTATTTATTATCCTATGTACGAAATCTTTAACAATTGTATAAAAAAACTGTTTCATAAAACACCCAGTCTTTAAAAACGAAATTAAAAATATATAATAAAAAAATGCTTAAAATTAAGAAAAAATCTGCAAAACCTGAAAATTTCTGACCGTGCAGAATTTTTTAAAAAATGAATAGGCAGCCCTAATTCTTTCAAAATTGCATGCTTTTTACCATAGCAGTTGCCCGTATCAATTATGAGGGGACTTTCAGGTGCAATAAATGAAAATGAAATAATACAACAGTAATAACTGAGATTTATATAATATATATATGGGGCATTCAATCTGCCTTAATGATTCAAAATAAAGAAAAAATGGTCAGCAGCGAAAAAATTTTTATTTAACTGAGGTTTAAGTTAAACTTGCGTTTAATTTTCCTTACCATTTTACCACTATAACTTTTTATTTTCTTCTAAATTTTTTCTTATAATGAATTTGCATAGTACCCACAGGACATTCAAATAAGAAATAATAAAAATAAATGTAGTACATTTAATACCGAATTTTTGTATAACATTGTCTTAAAGGAGTGTTAAAGAAGAGATGGTAAGGAAAATTACCACCTATTTTTAGGAAAATTATGTTAAGACTAAGTGATAGCCACAGTGTTCATTGATTTTTAGAAATAGTTGTTAACATTGGATTAAATTATTTTTTTTTAATTTATTTTGAAAAGTGCAGGAATAAATCTTGGAGACGGTAAGATGGACGATAAAGCCACAATCTTGAAATTGATATTTAAATACTGATTTAAATTCTACAGTAAATTTTCTGTCAAAGAATTTTAGACATTCTTTCTCTAGCATACTTCTGCATGAGAAAAAACTTGAAAAAAATTCCGTGGCTGCATCTGAAGTGATTTTCTGTATAAGTTTAGCAAGAGGGACGGTAAGGATGAAAAACACAGGGACAGGGTTAAAAAAATAATATCAACCGTAAAAATGTGTGCAGGTTAATTTTTTGCTACATATTTATATAAAACAATTATCCCAGTTTTGGAAAAAAATTACATCGAATTACTTTTATTGAAACAATTTTATGCAGACAGCTCCAAATTTAAAAATCAGCATCAGGGACACAGGACGGTATAGGAGTTTTCCTGGTATTTGGATCCCCCAACATCGTCCAAAACTTATTTATCTCATTAATATTGTTATGCAGTCATGCAATGGGATGTTCCCCAGTATATGAAATTTAAAAAAAACAGAAAAAAATGTATTAAAGTAAAAATTATTATTCAGGGACATAAAAGTCAAAAGATTGTGAGAATGCCCCATATATACTAGCAGAACTACCTAGCATTGCCTGTGTCAATTATGGGGGGGGGGGGGGCTTCCATGTAAAATAAATGAAAATGAAATAATACAGCAATAATAACTGAGATTTGTGCATTCCCGCCTACAAATCCTTAAAATGACAATTAGAAAACATGACATTATTGTATTGCAACCATAGTAAAATTCCCCAGCTTTAAATATCAGAATGCTTGTTTTGTTAGCTGGAATAACAGAAAAATGTATGATTTTTCGAATAATACGAAGAAAAAAAATCAACCAATTGGCGTAATATTTAGTAAAATTCTCGATGGTATAGCATATATATGCATTATAAAGTAAAAATATGTTAGTGAGTAACGTTAACATCATACTGATGGTGAAACGACCTACCCCATAAATAGTGCCTTTACCGTAATTTTTCTTAACTTTTAGACATGCACGATTTCATTTTTTACACTGTTGAATAGAAGAAAGTACTTTCAAATGAAATTTATTTGAAAATTTTATATAAATTTTCTGATTTTAGTTCTGATCATTAAATATCATAAAAGTGAGATACAGTTTTCTGATTTTAATGCATTTTAAATTAATATTCAAGAATTTTTAAATTTGCGACCCCCAATTGCGAAAGATGAACCCCTCTGAGTGCAATATTATAAGGAAAAGACATGTCCATGAGTAAAGCTGGCATCATAATTTTGGTGGCAATGACCTAACCCATAAATTTTGCTTTTACTGCAATTTGTTCTTAACATCACACATTCGATTTTTTCAACGTCTAACGGAAAACAAAAAATGCTTTCAATGTTATTTGTTTCAAAAGTGATTCTCAATTTACTAATTTTTGTTGTATTTTATAGTAATTTTTATGCATGAATATTTTTTAAAATATTTGTGCAACCCGATTACAAAAGATGAACCCGATTGCTCTTGTAACAATGTAAATAATTTATCATTTGGGATTTTTTTCGTGCAATATTCCATAACTAAATTGGCAAACGAAATTAAAACCCCGCAAAAAAAATAAAACAAAATGTGAATTTAACAGATTTCAAATCGAACTGGTTAAAATTACCGGATTAATGAAGGTTGTTATAAATAGTAAAAAAAAATCATGATTAACCTCTGTTTAATATGAAAGTAGCAAAAATGCTTTTTTATGTAACTGTTGGGGATTCTAAAAAATATAGTAAATGTAAAAAAACTTTCAATGTTTTAAATTTAAAATGATATTTTTTTCATTCAGTGAACGGCCAGTATATGGATCGTCTTTAACCACTTATATTACAGGGTGGATTGCCCAATAGTTGAAACGGAAACTTTGATACATAGAAATTAAATCTACAGTGACTAACTTGAAAATGACGTCAAATCCCAAAAGTTTTCAGTCCTGATGCCAGTCTTAAAGCTTTCTTTAAAGAAGAAGAAGAAGAAGAAAAACTTTTAGAAAACATTTGCTATATTTCATTTTCTATTTAATATAAATCATAGAGAAAATTTATGTAATCGTATTTAATATAAATCGCAGAATGTTATCATTGCATTTAAGGTACTAAAATACTTAGTTGACGTCATATTTATCGAAGGTGACAAAGTATTTATAGAAAGTTACACCATATTTAGTGAATTGTTTCCTGATATTTTTTCATCAAATAGAAATGCCGCTGTTATAGTAAACGTTTTAACTTCAAAATACATTTAAATGAAGGTTTCACGTCTTTTCAAAGCACTTATTGTTAAAGTTTTATTTTAAATATGAAAAATTCAGTAGTTCAATTACATACCGATTAATCTTGAAAGGTTTTTTTGTCTTTTGGCGAACTTCTAATTTTGCTATCAAATAATAAACGGGAAAAAAAAATTTTTTTTGAACTATTTTTATCTTTGTAAGTGCAAATGCATTAATCATTGATAATCAGGCTGTACGCTAGTTGGCGTACTTTAATAAATGTGACTTATACCTTTTATGGAACCTATTGCTCATTCATGTTTCTGGCGAATACTTGACATGTAACTCAATTACAGAAAATTAACATGCAATAATGCTTAACTTGACGTTTGTAAAAATCCTCAAGTTTTTTAAACTTAATTTTAAAATTCGCAAAATTAAATTTCAGGAAAAAACACATCCTTTTGACATAATTATAGTAAAATATTTCAGCTTTTAAAACCAGAATGCTTGTTTCCTTCAGCAAGTGAAACAAGCATACGATTTCCCTGACAATATGTGGAAAAAAGAAATAAATGCATCCAAATGACCTAGCATTTATTGTAATTTTATTTCTCTTGGCTTAAAATTAATCTGTCACTTTATGGATGATAATAATAAGGATTAATTTCAGAAGATCAAGAGTCTCCCTTCAAAATAAAACGTCATTAGAAAGGGATGTCATTTAAACAAAAATTGACATCATATCTAGCAAACGATTTTTTTTATTACCTTTTTCCTAAATTGTTTTCTTGAAATTAAAACATCTGTATTAAAATAGATTTTCTAACTTCAAAACATTCAAATAAAGATACTACATTAGAGTTCTGTATGGGCCGAAATTTCCAGGCCGGGCACGGCCCGACTCATAGAAGAAAAAAAGTTAAATGTTCAGCCCGGCCCATAGAAAAAAAAGTTATTGGCCGGCCTGGTTTAACATCTTAAAGTTCGGCCCAGCCCAGAAAAAAGTTAAAATCTCGGCTTGAGGGATTTCTACAAAACATTGATTTTTACATCGATTTGGTTAAAAATTTGTCTCATATGAGGAGTTTTGACCAAAAACATTAATCTTAACTTTTTTTTCATGTTTCTAATCTTCATTTTTATAGAAGTGCCACAGGCTGCAATATTTATATTTTTAATGAATCGCTATTTCTTGTATGTAAATGTTTCAGTTATCATTAAATATTGTTAATCCATATTCCATGTATTGAAGTGTTAAAACTCTGAAAAATGCTATATAGTAAAATCTGCTAAGACTCAATTACAGAGAAAAGAAAGAAAAAAAATGCGTTATACACAAGTTCCCTTCTTAACAAGTCTAAATGTATTAAATATTCTTTTCTTACGTATTATTATATTGATTTTGCATGGATCAACACGTATTTCAGTTTAAAACAGGATACTGTCATAGGCAGGTTCTTTTTCACACATTTTACTACATTTTAATAAACGTAGAAATTTGCAATTCTTTAAAAAGGATATATGTTAATGTTTAATTGTAGAATAATTGCGATTTAAAAATGTATGTATTTTTTGCAAAAATCTTTGAGCCAGGCTTAATTTTACTGACCTTTGAACGCACAGGCCACGCCGAAACAATGATTTTCATACAGGCTTGCTCAAAACTAGGACTGAAAATTTTGGGCAGTGAAGACTAGGAAAGAAACCAGTTCCGGCTCTGTACAGAAAAAATAAGTTTGGCCCAGCCCGATTCATCCGGAAAATGTAAGGCCCGAACCTGGCCCGGCCCGAGTCCCGTGAATGAAAATAGGCCCAAGCACGGGCCGGGCTCGGGCTACGGGTGGCCCGTGCAAATCTCTGTACTACGTCATTTTATCACACGTTTAGTTAAAGTTTTTACATATATATATGTATAAAAAATGCTCATTTTTTATTAGAATGACATCGATTTCAAAAATGCAAAAATACAGCAAGAAAATCTGGATTTTTATTGGCTCATAAAAACAAAATAACACGTGTTATCATTTTTTTTAAATTATTGTGTCGTTTTTTAGGGTGTGGGAACAGGAAAGAAATGATTGAATTAGAAAATTTTAAAAAAGACATTTTTATAATGTTAAATTTTGGAAGGTGGTTAAAAAAGGGGTAAAGAATGGTCTGAAACGTATTATCAGCAAGTTTCATGCAAGTAGGTCAAAAATTGAAGATTTGTATAAGGAACATACATACACGCAGAGAACAGCTTTTATATGCAAGAAATGTACCTTCAAGTAGACCTACATCGGCAGCTAAAGCGAAAGAACTTGCACTACTCATGGGTATTAAAAATTTTAATTGCAGTGAAGGATGGCTAACACGTTTTAAGCACCGAAATAACATCGTACAACACAAAACTGTGTGTGGTGAAAGTGGTGCTGTAGACCTTGCTGTTTGCAATGAATTCCTCGAAAAGCTACTCGAACTTATTTCTACTTATGCAATGAAAGACGTGTTTAATGCCAATGAAACAGGGTTGTTTTATAAACTTCTTCCTAATAAAACTTTAACATTTAAAGGTGAAACATGCACAAGTGATAAACTTTAAAAAGGCAGGATAACTGTAATGGTAGGTGCCAATATGGATGGAAGTGAGAAGTTAAAATTGTTAGTTATTGGTAAATCAACTAATCCATGTTGCTCCAAAGCCTAGATGACGCGCTAGATCTGCATCAGTTGGCTAAAAGAACTGGATAAAAAATTTTCTCGTGAAAACAGAAAAATTCTATTGCTGCTAGGTAATGTGCAGAGTCATTGTAAACTACCAACACTGAGCTCTATAAAGATTGAATATTTATCCCTTAATACTACAGCACAACTGCAGCCAAGGAATAATTCAAAATTTAAAAACTCACTATCGTAAAAGGGTTCTAGAACAAATTTTATTTTTGATTGACCTTAAAGAAAGTTACGACATAATATTATTCACAGCCATCAACGATTTATATGCGGCGTGCAACGCCGTACAACCTGAAACAATAGAAAAATGCTTTCGACATGCCGTATTTATCCATCCATCTAAAAAGAGTAGTTGTAATGCAAATGACGAAAACGACAGACCTTTCGAAGAAATAGAATTTCCAAACTTTTCTGAAAAGTTCCAGTGCGATATTACATTCACAGAGTATGTAGTAGCCGACAATAGTTTAGAAGTATCTGGACCCTTAACTGTGGAAGAAATTGTTGAAACAATTCACAAAAAATGCAATGAGGAGGTGAAATCGGATTCTAGTAATTCTGCTACTACGTCCTAAGCAGACTTAGATAAAATGTAAAGCTGTCTGCGAACTTTAATAATTTCTTAAAAATTTTCTGCAAAAAACGCTGCAGCCCTCCCAAGTCCTGTATCGCCGCTAACAGCAAAAATGAAAAGCTATATGCATGTGGAGTGCCACTAAGGGGCAACACCACTAAAAGAAAAATATTAATTTACAAGCATTATTAAAACTCAATCAAGAAATGTAGTATTGAATGATATGTTTAATATAGACAGCTAATGAATGAAAGAAAAACTAATGAAAAATTTAAAAAATATATTTATTAAAATGTGAAATATTTTAATCATTAACTTATATAAAGATATCAATTTATGATTGCTCAACAAAACTGTTATTTTATTAATCTATAAAATAATTGAAATACGAATAAATGAATGTTAAAATAAAAAAGTTATTAGTCCATGAATGGAAGAGATGAACTCTTACTCATCAGTTTATCTACTGTTTTTTAGACAAACCATTCCCTTAATATTGTGACTCTTTCTTAAAAATTTTAAAAACTTTTTTTCTCCCAGTTGAAAAATAATCTGCACGTCTGCAGACCTTATCAAGAGTTTGTGATGTGCATCACACCAATTCTCTGCCCGGGGTCTTGATTTTTATATATATATATATATATATAAAAAAATTAAAAACATTAAAACTGTCTGCAAATTTTGAAAATTTTCTGCGAATGGCATTCGCGTGTTCGTCTATATTATCTGACTCTGGTCCCAAGTGCTTTTCTTACCCACAGAAAAGTCAATTGCACAATCAATTGAGTGTTTGTGTACATTTATCATGATGCAGCCGTCATCGGACAAAGAACTTAACTGTTTGTTACAAATAGAAAAACTGGCTAAGAAGTCAAAAATGAATAGGACTAAGCAAACAACAATTGATAATTTTTTTCATAGGGATGATAAATAAGTGTAAATAATTTCTTAAATGTTCATCTAATTTCCGGTAAGAAAATTATAGTACAATTAAAATGTAGTTTTAAATGCAGTTGTTTTACAGTGTATTATTAATTTTTATGTTTTATTTATATTATTTTAATATTATTAATTATTTTATGTATTTATATCTTTTAATTTAATATTAAGTCATTCTAACAATAACACCTGAAATTAAAAAAAAATACTATAACATTAATTCCTTTGTAATAGTACCCCTTTAAACATGTTTTCCTCTCATACTTTCCATAATTCGAACATTTCTTGTGGTCCTGACGAGTTTGAATTAACGAGAGTCGACTGTATATAATATTTAATTAATTTTTCAATTGATTTTCAGCAGTGAAATTACACTTGAAATTATTGAATATTTATATATGTGTTTACTGATGCTGAGTTTATTTGTTTCTCATATTTCACTGCAGGATTGTGTGCTCATGAAGACGTTTCCATCTTGTGCTGCAGTTGCAGCCTTACCAACATATGTGAGTAAGAGATGCTAAGCTGGGCATCGTCCTCGTAGCTTAAATGGTAGAGCACTTGGAGCACTATTCCAAGGGTTCCGAGTTCGATTCCCGGCTTGGACATTTTTCACTCTGTTGGTTCTACGCTTAGTTAGCATTGTGATAAATCACTTATTAAATATTCAATGATTAAAGTAATTTTAACTTGCTTTCATGGACCATCAGTTAAGAATACATTTAAATTATTTAATTTGATGGATAATATTATTCCCAAGAATATCTTTAAATATTGAAACAGTAAATCTCAATTCCAACTGCAAAATATCTGAATCCTGTTCATGAATGCATATGTAAAATATGTGGCTCAAAAAATCTATTCATGAGCCAATAAACAGAGAATCAGCCTGTAATTTGCTTAATAGTTTGTCTTATTTATCAGCAAGCATTTTCAAAGAGTAATACTTCAAAGCTTGTAAACACATCTCAGAACTATTAAGACTTTCTGTCTCAGTGCATTATGCCATCCACTTCAGTGCAAGAATGTCTGGAATTGTCTACATAAATGCTCGTCTCATCTTTAATAATACCCCACAGAAAGGAATCAGGAAAAAATAAATTGCCCTTATTAAAAGCATGGCTAAACTAGTATGTTGTGGCCATCACAAAACTTTCTTCTATATAAATCACGTCAATTAAATCATTTAAATAGTATAAGAAATTACACCAATTTAGAACCAATTCGTATCAAAGTATACCTGAATTCGAAGTTTGATTAAAATTCGTGCATTAGTTATTGAGATAGAGCTGTAGGGGAAATTCTGAAAAATTCAGCATAGCAGCACCACCTGTTGAGCGATTTGCACCAAAACACAAACAGCACTAATTCATATTAAGGTATACCGGAATCTGAAGTTTGATGAAAATTGATGCATTAGTTCTGGAGCTAGAGCTATTGTGGAAATCACAAAAAATGCAGCACAGCAGCGCCACCTGTTAAGCGATTTACAAGAAAAGGTACAAAACATCATTTCATGTCAAGGACTAACTGAATCTTAAGTTTGATGAAAATCCGTGCATTAGTTCTGGACATTGAGCTATTGTGGAAATCGTGAAAAATGCTGCATAGCAGCGCCTCCTGTTGAGCGATTTACACCAAAACATAAACAGCACTAATTCATATCCAGGTATACCTGAATCTGAAGTTTGTTGATAACCCAAGTATTAGTTCTTGAGATAGAGCTATTGCGGAAATCTCAAAAAATGCAGCATAGCAGCGCCACCTGTTGAGTGATTTACACCACAAGGGGCAAAACGTCAATTCATGTCAATCACTAACTGAATCTGAAGTTTGATGAAAATCCGTGCATTATTTCTTGAGATTGAGTTATTACGACAATCGTGTAAATGCTTCAAAATGCAGCATAGCAGCGCCATCTGTTGGGCGATTTGCACCAAAACGTTTCCAGCACCAATTCATATCAAGGATTAACGGAATCTGAAGTTTTATAAAAATCCGTGCATTAGTTCTTGAGATAGAGCTTTTGCGGAAATCCTGAAAAATGCTACATAGCAGTGCCACCTGCAGCAGTGCTATCAGGGACTACCTGAATATAAATTTTTATTAAATTCCGTGCATTAGTTCTTGAGATAGAGCGCCCACAAAATTTGTGTCACATACAGACAGACAGACGGACGGACAGGCAGACTCACAGACAGACATTTTATAAAAACATGTTTTTTGGAATCTCTGACCCATAAAACGTATAAATCCGTCGAAAACTGGAATTTGAAAATTTTCATGAAACCAATACTTTCTTCTTGTCAAGATAGAAGAAAGTAAAAACAAAACTAAATATTTTTTTTAGTTTTTCCCCCTTCATTCTAATACTTAGCCATTTTAATTTGTAAATTAAAATTGATTCTGAAGTGTTTTTTCGTCTGTTAGATAGATGTAATATACAATACAAACATTTAATTTGTATTAAATCTAGTAAGGACCCATAACACATAATCTGTACTTGTTTCATCTGTAGTTACAATAAATTTCTTTACTAATTAGAGAATTTGAACTTTCCATATTTAGCAGGATAATTTTCACTGTTCATTTAATATAGCCATTAAATTTTCCATTGAATTAAGATAACTGTTTCAAATTATGCTTTCTTACAATTGTACATTTCGAACAATAGCAGTAATTATGCTATTCATGTGGTTACCAGTGTCAGTTGTTGATGAAAGTTATCAGTATTTTGAATGAATATTCGGGGTTTTTCACTTTGTGTGACAATCAACCCTGATTAAGACTTATATATTTTTATTTTGTTAATCATTTGGAAAAATGGTTATTGTCCTCTGTCAGGGTAGGAAATCAAAAACATATCTGAAGCGTTTTATTGGTTGAATCCGCATTTTATTCGTTTTCTGATTGGTCTATACAGTAATCTGTATTTTCCCTTTACTTTCAACAGAGATGCATACTTCTGTTGCCACTATGACAAAAAAGTAATAAAAACTACAAAAAAAATTAATAACTCAGAAACAAATTGAGATACAGCTTTCAAAAAAATTGCATTTATAAGTACATTTTTTTCTCTATACGACGGTGTAAAAAGTAATATTGTGGGATGTTTAGAAGTTTAAGAATGAAATTTCATTTAAAATTGGTCCAGGAATATTAATGTTAATCCATGGGGTACATAATGAATGACCAGCTCCGTAGAAGTTTAAAAATTTACAGTACCGAAAAATGTAATCCATGGCGTATGTAATGTATGACCAACTCTGTGTTATTTTTTATGTCTTAAATTGTAGTCTTTGACAAAATCTTTTTCCAAATGGTCGTTGTAATTTGTTAAATTGCATTTTCTTTTTCTTCTTCTTTAGGCATGGGTTGGTCATCCTTATATTGATGTTATT
Source organism: Maratus speciosus (assembly GCA_963932465.1). Lineage (NCBI taxonomy): Eukaryota > Metazoa > Arthropoda > Arachnida > Araneae > Salticidae > Maratus > Maratus speciosus. Next base: position 195,489,745 of record OZ010800.1, on the reverse strand, counting down.
GATAATTCAACGGATTTTGATACCAAATTAAGAAGATTGATTGCTGTAAGTAATTAGTATCTAATGATTGTATTGATTGATTCAGCATTTGAAAATAACTTTATTGATTGGATTTTTGAATAAATTCTAGAGTGTTTGTCGAAGAATTGGTATTGATACTGGTGATAGACTTGCTACTAATAGCCATAAATTGAAGTTCTTGGTAGGAAGCCTAGCTGGAGATACTGTAAGTTCAAAATATAATTCAGTGTATCTTGTTTTTTGTTAGCTTTCGATTTTTTCTTACTGTGATTTTTTTATGTTTTATACATTTTTATTTTCATTTTCAAACTGGTGGAAATTTTAACAATTAAATTTATGAGTAGGATAATAGCCACTTTCAATGTAATATACAGTGGATCACAAAAGTGATCAGACACTTAAAGTGGTTGGTGCAGGTTTTTTCTTGGGGGCCTATTTTCTGAATTGCAAAAATTATTTTTGTGAAATTAATTATATTTTTGTCAAAAATAACATTTTGTAATAAAAGATGAAATCCAGTTACTCAAATTCGAACAAAGCATTTAATAACGTTTTTGAATCATTCTGATAAAATTTTCCTTTCTGGTGAACTTGTTTTATTTGCCAATTACTCATTTTAAAACTTAACAAAATAAAAATAATTAATGAAGAATATGTTTGTATGGAATGGAGTTTTGTGAAAAGGGTCTATTTTAATAAAAGGAATTTGTGAAAGGGTCTATTTTATTAAAAAGAATTTTGTGAAAGGGCTTATTTTAAATGGATTCTTGTGAAGGGGCCTAAAAAAGTCCTTAAATTTTGCCTGGATCGACACCTGACTCAGAAAATCCAGAATTATCGATTGATTAAAAATAATTTTAAATTATTTCTGCTGTCGAAATAAATTGTTCACATCTTCTTTTTATATGTTGTATTTTTTTTTTTTTAGGTTAATTTTTTTCTTTCTTTTTTTTTTTAATCAAGTTATTAATTTGTATAAAAAGAGAAATATAATGTAATATAAGTTTATATTGGTATTTTGAATCAATGTTCAGTGTTTTTCACTTTGTGTCACATTCACCCCCTGATTAAGACTTAAATAATGTCACAAAAGTTACCAAACACTTCTGAGACCTTAAACAAAAACAATCTGTTATGACATGTGAAAATACCTATGACGGTAGAAACACCTTTGACAATTGTATGCTTATTTTTATTAAAGTAATTTTAGTTGGAATATGAAATATTTTGTATTTTAATATTACAGTCGAACTCACTTATAACGAGCCCTGATTTAACAAGAACCTGGATTTAACGAGGAAATCAGAAATACTTGGTTGGTACAATGTTAAGTCTATGGGAGCATAACTCGCTTTTAATGACAAACTCTGGTTATAGCGAGCAATATTTTTGTGATTCATAAAATTTCTATTGTCTTCCACCTCTCCAGCTCAGCTAATCGTTTCTTGGAAAAATTTCTTTAACATTACGTTGTCAACTGAAATTGAGTGCGCACAAAAACTTCAAATATTTTTCGAAGCCAGGGGTGCAAATAACGATGTTTTTTGGGCCATGAGTCTTCTATGAAAAACAATAACATGAGAAAGAGACAATAAGACAGTTCAACTTAAAAGCAAATTAACCAACTTCTTTTGTACTGTACAGAAATAAAAAAATAAATAAAACGTGTATAATAAAGTAAGAATGCAGGAATTTTTGTAATTTTTTACGAACCCGGTTATAATGAGCAAATATCACGGTCCCTTTGCACTCGCTATAAGCGAGTTTGACTGTATCGATTATTCTTTGGAAAAAACCTTATTTGGATTATTTGAAATAAGGTTCTTGACCTGCATCAAGATATATTGAAGTCTGTCAGGAAAGATCCTGAAATAATGAATTTAAATGTTTTTGTACAGTTAAGTTACATTCTGTGCAACATAGAGTTTTAAATCTGTGATGATAAGGTAGACCATTGAAATCAATACCTTGATAAAAGTGCTTCATTGTAAAAAATATTGGTACTTTTCGGTTAGACGGGCGCCACTGTTATATATACATATTTATATACATACATATATGTAAATATACATCTATATACATGTACACATATTGTATATGTACACACATATTTGTATGTAAATGTATATGTATACATACATACATGTATATACACATATATATGTATATATAACAGTGGCGCCCAGCTAACCGAAAAGTACCAAAATATTTTTAAAAATTAAAGCCTTTAAATACACTTAATCTTTCAATAAAGTTTAATTGTGTGAAATAAATTTTCAATTAAAAAAAATACTTGAAGAATAATTCAGTGTACAATTGAAAAAAAAAATCTCCAAATCATTTCAAAATGAAAAGAAAATAGCTATTTAACTGGAAGTTATGTCCCCCTTCATTTATATTTAAAAAAGAAAAAAATTGAAGGGTCATACAGAAATTGTACTAAACTCTGCAATTTTCAATACATACACCTAATTTTTGCATGATATTTTTTTTTCAGTAAATTTTACCTAAGGAAACCAAACGGAAAGTTATTCAGTCAAGTAATTTAGGAATTATGAAGGTTTAAAATTGGGGACTTCTAATGTTAAATTATGTATTAATATTTTCAAAACGAACTGCAATGCCTATAGTTTTTTAAGCATAACTCAAAAACTACTAGGCTTAATGTGATGATATTTTAAATTTAAATTTTTGAAGCTGCTAGAAATAGACTTTTGCTAAAAGAAAAACTCAAAGGTTACAATACTCCCCCTCCCCCTTTTTTTTTAAAATTTATTTTAAAAATATATTAAATATTTTTTTTATTTTTCAAAAAGAAGTATGAATTGTAATCTATGAATTTTTTTTAATCAAAAATAGTTTTTTAAAAGTTTCAAATATGCAAATCTAAAATTGCAGCTCATTCCACCAAGCAAATTTGAATTATGCTGTAAATATCTACCTTCATTGCATTTCCAAATTTTAAACTCCTAATAATAATTCCTAAATTACTTCACCGAATGACTTCCCGTTCGGTATCACAAAGTAAAATTGACTCAAAATGCCAAAATGATTTCAAAATTAAGTATTCATACTTAAAATTTGAGTGTTTCTTAGAATTTCAGTATAAAGACAACCCCTAAATTTATTTATTTTTTAACATGAATGGAAAGAAGACAAATTTTAATTGAATGGCTATTTCTGGTTTCTTTCTGTAAAAATTTGGAGATTGAAATGTATGGGGGTGTTTTCTCTCTCTCTCTCTTTTTTTTAATTGGCCAGCTGTACATGGTCAGTACCAATCAAATAAGACAAAAAAATTGTATTCAATAAAATATCAGAAAGTAAAGCAGCACTTTGTAAATTTATAATAGACAAATTTTGAACTTTTTATTTAGTTAAATGTTCTCTTAAAACGGATTTAATATATTTTTCCCATAAAGATAAAAAATTCAGATAAGCCTTGAAGATTTTGGAAGTACAACTTGCTTTCATTTGTGAAATGTAGAAGTAACATAGGACATTATGGTGTCCTATTTAATTTCAGCATGCACTCTTATAGATTGCATCTCTCTTCCAATATTTTGGATTGCAGTGGGTAAATATTTATTATTTCATACAATTTGATAAATTATGTTAAGTATGTTTCATTTTCTTTCTATTCTATAAAAAAAGTTATTAACACTGCCATTGCCGCTGCAAATATCTTTGAAGAGCTGTCAACAACTATGCATTGGGCATAGTAACTCTGCTTTAAGCTATTTCTAATACACACTATGCTTCTATTATTTGAAGCTACACTCTTCCTCACTTATTTACGAACAGTGTGCAGTGATTACACAATTGTCAAATGCTGAAGACGGTTACAGAGGAAGTAAGTTGGAATGCCAGTAGATTTTAAGTTTTCCTCCTCGTAAACTGTGTCGCAATGTGTGTGTGCATATCAGTCGGGCGTTATGATTAGTTTACATTGGATAGGCCCTTTCCTGTTGCTAGAGTTTATTCATTCTTATTCTTATTCTTTTTTTTTTTTTTTTTTTTTATTGGACATCGGATCCTGCCAAAACTGATATTTTGCTATAGTCACTGAGCGGCTGTAGTTGACATATCGTTTACATTTTGTTATGCTATGTATCTGAAAGTTTTATTCCACTTTTAATATGATATCATTTGAAATTGTGTAAATTCTATTCAGTATTATTTTGTTTGTCAAGATGAGTGTCAATGATCAGGTAAAAAAGAAAATAAATTTCCTGATCTGTATCTGAATTGTATCTGATCAAAAATTTCGATCAGAATATTCTGCAAAATGGGCTTGTTTGTGTTCTTTGAATAATTCAGCTTATGAAGCATTCTGCGCAATTTGAAATAGTATACTTTTCGTGGCAATCACAGTGGAAAGTTTGATTGTCCATGTCACATAACTTCAGGCAGACATTAGAAGTTCAGTAAATAAAAAATGATAGAAAAAAAATTGCCTCTAACTTTCTTTCTGGAAAGCGATTTATCAATATAACCAAGTCAGAAGTGTTCTTTACATTTCTTATTGAACATAACATGTCACTAAATGCAGCTGACCATGCAGGTCACATATTTAGAGTGATGTTGTCGAATTCAGAAATCGCCAACCAATATGCTAGCACTCACATAAAAATGACAACTATTTCAAAATGGGTGACAAGTATGATTTGCTCTGGTATTGTTCTTACTTTACAAATGTATGACATTTTCAGTGGAAACTGATAACAGCACTGACCAAAATGCTGTTAAACTTTTTTAGATAATAATTAACTGTGCCACAAAGGAAATTTTTCAAAACAAGAAATTGTAAATGCTAAAAACGCCACTGTGTAATATTTGATAAATTGAAATGTTTGCCTGAGCGTTAATTTTTTTTTTTATTCATTGCACTTGATTCCTTAAAACTACACATTTTCTATGCTTAAACTACACATTTCTACTTGCAAAGCTTGGCAATCCTGTTAATGGTCTGCCTGATTATTTGCGATTTTGAACTCTATGAAGTTGTCAGTGTTTGACTGTGTCAAAGATTATCAATCAGTTTAATTTGAAATTTCAACAACTTTCCTTCTATTTACATGATCAAGAACTATATTTTGAAAAGTCCAATATAATGTTTTTTCTAGACTATCCACAACATCAAAGTATGAAATATTCTATATTCTAGCTAAAGTTATTTTAATAAAATAAGCTGACAATTGTCAAATGTGTTGCTATAAAACCAAATAATGTAATACATTACATTTCTGTATTCATAACACATGGTTTTGTATTAAGTCTTACAACTATCCTATTCCTTTTTCATTCTTATTTTCTGCTCTTTTCATACAAATTAGTAATTTTAAGGATAAAATTTATTGAGATTTTGAACTTGTGTTGCACTGAACAGTATTTAACTGTGTCAAAGATTGTCAAACCATTTAAATTCAACAATTCAGCAACTTACAGGGTATCTGAAAATTCCTGAACACATTTTAAAATTCAGTATAAAATCAAATAATTGTCGCATACAGGTGTGCGGTTTGGACTAAAATGCTTTTCAGGATGAACAGTTTTCTTCAAGCAAATGAAAATAATTAGTTCCAAATTTTGATCATAGATGGTGCCATTTGTACGTATGTTTAATTTCAAATATGCTCTTTTTTTTTTTTTTTTTTTTTTTTTTTTTTTCCAAGATTAATTTTGACTATGTGACACTGAAATGAAGACTCTCAGTGGTGAGAGTCGTCATTTCTGTATGACGGCGTCAAAATTAATCTAAAAACCAGAAAAAACGCATGTTTGAAAGCAAACATACTGACAAGTGGTGCCATCAAGAAAACTTAATAATTAGACATTTTGTCTACTCAAATCCTTGGAGTTTGTTTCTGAATTGCTTACTAAGGTGAGCTTTTATTATAAGCATCTAAAAGTCATGTAAATTAAGTTCTTTAACTAGGGAAAGGAAGTTTCCATAATGTTCTTTTTGAAATATAATACTTTATTCTATTTATAAAAGCATCAGTGCTCATCATCACAAGTTCAGTGATGCATTTTTGGAAATGTATTTCTGGAGTAAAGATCAATTTGACATGCATATATGTAGCACAGTTTTTTTTTTTTTTTTTTTTTTTCTTGGAAGTAAAGTCTTGAATAGTCAAATCATTCAAAATAATACATTTATTTTGAAAAATTAATCTCTGTATTTGACATAAGTTCATCAGATACATTTGGGTGGATTTATACTTTTAGCAAACTGTTTCCAATTTTCTTTTTTAATTTAATGAATTTATACATTTATTGTTATTATTTTTTAATACTTTCTAAGTTACAAAAGGAAAATAACAATCATATGTATAATTATCGTTCATTTTATTGTATGAATAACTGTTAAAATGTGTCTAAATTATACGAGTTTGGCCTTATTGTATAGATGGAAAAAAAGTTTCCACATTTTTCCTATTTCCCACTTTTATGCCTGAATTCTGTATCTCATAATATTTTTCAAACTGCAGAATATTTATATATGCTCTGAGTTTTATGATGTTTTATATTACTAAGGGGCTCTGTCCCCCTACGAGCTATTCTCACCAACCTTCTGTTCAGGCACCACAGACTCAAAAACACGCTAATTTACTATGTTTAAAAAAGAGACTATTAACCCTTTAACCGGCTGGCCCAGATTTTTTCATTCCTAGAAATCATGTTAAAATGACTGTAGACCAAAATATTTTAAACAGAATTCTATTTTGAACCTTACATAGAGAGTAGTGATATTAAAGATATCATAGCATCAAACTGTGATTTAAAAAAATATATAACCTGGGATTTACAAGCATTCTTGGAAAAATACTGGAAAACCTTCGGACGGTGAAAGGTTTAATATTGACTTAAAATTAACTGACCAGTGGCATTCTTCTGTAATCGTGTTGCCATTAATTTCCCTTCAACTAAGCATAGGCGTAGCGTGACCAGAAATTTTGGGGGGGCACCAAGGCCGTGAGAAGTGCGCCCTTAGCGAATTTTCAATTTTGTGCCCCCCCCCCCCCAAAAAAAAAAAAAATCTTTCTCTTTGTAATGGGTGTAATAAAATTGATAAAGTGCAGAAACATAAATAAATTCTATAACATTTTTAATATGAATAAATATTTCGCGTTTATTTTGGAGCTTTAAAATGTTTAACTTTAATTTAGAAATTCAAAACAACTAAATAACATAAGAGAAAATTGCACTTATTTGTTATAGAGTTCATGATTTTTTGCGACAGGGGAAAAAAAATGATCAAGAAAGAAAAAAGAAATTCCCTGGAAAATGATCGGCGGCCAAAAACTGAATAAATAAACAAATAAAACCGTGGTTCGCAGCATAAATTTTGCACCCGGGGCGACCGCTCCTTTAGCTCCCTCTTTGCACGGCCCTGGGGGAACACTAGAGATCTGCACGGGCCGCAGTTTCCAGGCCGGCATGAAAATTAAAAGTTCCACCCAAGCCCGGCCCGTTTATATTTTTACAGTTTACGGCCGGGCCCGGTTCGTAAAAAAATCAGTGAAAACAAGCCAGCCCATAAAAAATCAATTAAATCAGTCCTGGTCCGGCCCGACTCAATTTCTCAAAATTTCCGATTTTTCTTAACATGCAATTACAGGGCTGCTGCTTGCTGCTAAAAGCGACTATTTTAGGCCCATAACTGTTAAAAAGCGACTATTTCAAAAAAGCAGTAAGCGACTTTTATCAGATTTCAGCGACTATTTTTACTGAAAATATTCGGTCTTTTTCTTCAAAGCGCCTGTAAAGTCATCTTCCCAAACGCACATTTTCAACGGTTGTTTGAGGAGATTCGCAATTTTTTCCGCGACGAATTTCAAAATTCGGGATTTCCCCCCCCCCCCCCCCCCAAAAAAAAAAAAAAAAAAAAAACATTGACGAAAATACCTATTTATTTCCGAGATCTTTTTATACTATCGTTGAAGGAGATTTTGCGATTTTTTCCGCGATCCTTTGCCAAATTTTGCAGATTTTTCGACTACAGATTCACGAAATTGATTTTTTTTTCCTCCACCACTTGTCCACATTCGTGATGTATATTTTCTGCAACCGATTGATGGTAGTTACTATTTGTTTCAGAGATCTTTTGACGAAATTCCGGATTCTTTTCCAGATCATTTCTAAAAATTCGTGATTTTCTTTTTACGACCGATTTATAAAATTCGTGATTTTTTGAGCGATCATTTGGTTAAATTCCCATTTTTTAATTTTTTTTTAAAACCAAATTTGCGTTTTTTTGTCCGCCACCATTTGACGAAATTTGCAATTTTTTTCTTGTGATCGTTAAACGAAATTCGCAATTTCTTGTCCATTCTTTTGACGCTATTTGCGATGATTTTTCCGCGACCGAATGACGAAAATCGCCATTTGTTTCCGCGACCTTAGCTAAAATTCAAGATATTTTTAGTTGTTTGGGGAGATTCGCGATTTTTCAGCGCGACGAATTGCAAAATTCGCGATTTTTTCCCCAATCGATTGACGAAAATAGTTATTTCTTTTTGCCATATTTTGCTACGATTGTTGAAGGAGATTTCACAATTTTTCCTAAGACCTATTGCAAATTTCCCGATTTTTTGGGGGCCATCGTTTCGCGGTACTCACAATTTTTTTTTTCGTGATCCTTTGCCAAATTTCGCGTTTTTGTTTCCGTCGATCGATTCACGGAACCCACGATTTTTTTTTCCGCGATCCTTTGCCAAAATTCGCGAATTTTTCTGCGACAGATTGGCGAAATTTTATTTCCGCCACCACTTGTTGAAATTCGCGATATATATTTTTTCCGTGATCGATTGATGGTATTCGCTGTTTGTTTCATATATCATTTGAAGAAATTCGCGATTCTTTTCCACGATAGTTTGTCAAAATTTGTGATTTTCTTTTCAAAACAACTTACAAAATTCCTGATTTTTTGTGCAATCATTTGTTTAAATTCTCGATTATTTACGCGATTATTTGACCAAATTCGTGCCTTTTCAGGGGTGATTCTGTTCTGAATTTTCCAAGAATTTAAGGCATCCGGTTCCGAAAATTTTAAAAATTCGGGCATATAAAATATCGTGAATTTCGAGAAATGGTCGCCAAAAAAATCAATTTGACAATCGTTCACAGAAAAAAATCGCCAATTTCTTCAAAGGATCGCAGAAAAAACGAATTTCGCCAAAGAATCGCGAATTTCTTCAAGGGATCGCGAAAAAACGCGAATTTCTTCGAGGGATAGCAAAAAACGCAAACTTCGTCTAGTGATCACGAAAAAAAACCCACAAATTTCACAAAAGGATTGGAAATTTCATCAAAGGATCGCGGGAAAATGCGAATTTCTTTAAAGGATTGCAGAATAAAACACATAATTGGCGCCGGGAGGCTATTTCCACCCCTTTTCCTCCCTTGGCTGTAAATTTTTAGAAAATTTGCTGTGACTTTCAGTTTTTTTTTTTTTAAAACTCTTGCCGTTTTTTTGTCCACGACCATTTGACGAAATTTGCATTTTTTTTCTCTTCATCGTTTGACGAAATTCCTAATATTTTGTATGTTCTTTTGACGAAATTTGTGATGATTTGTCCGTGACCGAATGACTAAAATTGCCATTTGTTTCCACAACCTATGATAAAATTCAAGATATTTTTCCACGGGCCTTTAAGGAGATTCGCGATTTTTTCCCCCGACGAATTACAAAAATTAGCATTTTTTTTTCCGTCAATCGTTTCGTGTAATTCACGATTTTCTTTACACGATCCTTTGCCAAATTTCGTGAGTTTTTCTACGACCGGTTGAAAATGATATTGTGTATTTGTTTCAGAGATTTTTGACGAAATTCGCGATTATGTTAAACGATCTTTTCTTTTGTCCACCTGATTGAGGAAGTTCTTGATTTTTTGCGCGACTATTTGACCAAATTCGCGGGTGTGATTTTTTTTCTGTTCGCGACAGTTGACAAAATTTTCGATTTTTTTTCCATAATCTTTAGACGAATTTTACAATTTTTTTAGCACTGCAAATGCTATACTCTTTTTTTTTTTTTTTTTTAAAGGTTTTATTAAAACATTTTACTTTGTGCAGTCCTTCCAGGGCCGACACTAGCTATATTTTCATCCGGGGAAAACATCAATTTTGGCGCCCCCCTCCTTCCTCTGCAAAGTAAATTTACAAAGAGAAATTTACGAAAGTTTCTAGTAGCGGGCTAATTTTAAAATTTAAAATGTGTAACAATGAAATACGTAATATTGAAATATATAACCAGCTTTGTCAAATATTTGTTCATTAAAAACTGGGGAAAAAATCGAAAGCAAGCGGAAATAATTCCGCTTTATACAGGTTTCCGTCTTAGGAGGTATATCTGCTGACATTCTTTCTGTTGGAACCATGTGTTTTTTTCATTTAAGACACGATTCCATTATAGACAGATTTCATTTTTCGAGATTTTACTGTTGTTGTAGCATTACAAATTATTACAAGTGGGGCACTTTAATGTCATAGTAATATGACTAGATTATTTTAACACAATTATTCTAATTGGTAAACAAATCATATTAGATGTAAATTTCCAACTGGGCGAAAAATGTTCGAACTTTTTCACCCAGCTAACCTTGAAGATTACAGCATCTGGCTGATCTCCAGATGCTGTAATCTTCAAGGTTAGCCGGGTGAAAAAGTTCGACCAGAATCGTCCGGGATAGCTCAGATGGCAGAGCACTGGCGGCTTCAGCCAGGAGGTCCCGGGTTCGAATCCTGGTCCGGACATTTTTCGCCCAGTTGGAAATTTACATCTAATATAGTAATATGAGTCGCATTGTTTTAGGAACTAAAAAACCAGGAGTTACTGCAGGTACAAAAATGAATTCTAGTATTGTAAAATATTTTCCCATACTATCTACATCAGTTTTGCGGAATTATCACTTATACAACTCTTCTCATTTATAGATTGATATGTCTAGATACTTTTCTGAACTTAATGCTAATTTTCAAATTTATGTCTGACTCAAAACAACAACAACAAAATTATTAAGTTTTAACATTTTATTTTGTGAATTTTCGACCGCTTTGTTTTTATTGTCCCAGTCGGTCACCTGACCTTGCCTCCTCTAAGGCCAGATATGGTGATATGCATGTAAAAAAGTAATAAGAAAAAGAATGGGGTTATTCATTTGCTGCCTTGTATATTGTACGCGAATCTTTTTATCTATTTGACATTTTTAATGCACTGAACTAAGCTTTACTTTTTGACTTTTCGGCTAGAAAATATTTTTTACACACATTTCACACGCACATACATATATTGTATAAAACGGCCAACCAAATTTTCATCTGACGCCCCTGCGCTAGGCACCCAGAACACATGCCCCCTATGCCCCCCCCCCCCCCCTCCAGTTTCAAACCCTGAGTCCTTCTCCCGTTTGTTTGTATTGTACCGGACAATCATTTGATGTCGCTCATAGCAAGACGGAAAAAAAAGAAAGCTCCAAAAAGAATAGAACAGCCTTCATGGAATCTTTTCAACAGAAAAGTCACAGTCAAACAAAATCTTCATTTGGCGGCCTTTTCGCCTGACGTCCGGGGAACATATCTCTGCTGCACCCCCCCCCCCCCCCCAGGAAATCGGTTATCGATGAGGGACAGTTTTACACAGAAGAGAGGAGTAGAGACTGACCTATTGGCCTTGGAAAATGTGAGAGATTCTCTTATTTGCAGTCTTCTATTATAGATGAATCTTTTTATATATTTGTAAATTTTAATGCATTTGGTTCAGTTTTCCTTTTGGATTTTTCTGCTTCGAGACACTTTTATGCAAATTCGATATATATACATATACATTTTTGTATGTAAAGACAAAAAAAAATCTTCATTTGGCGGCCCCTATGCTTTCTGTTCTGGCGCCCGGTGTACAGAAGATTGGGGGGGCACGTGTCCGCCCGTGCCCCCCCCGACGCTACGCCTATGCAACTAAGAGATTTTTCGGTTTTTAAGGCCTAATCAACTGAAATCCTGAAATTTTATACCGATGTTGTAAGAACTTTTTCTAAATAGACATTCTAAATGAATTTTTTAAAATATGACATAATTTCAGCAAAATTTTCTTTCTCTTTTTAATATTCACGCGTAAATAATTTTTTAATTGAAAGGAAATATTATTTGCACTGTTTTTAAGATTTAGCAATATAGGTAAAATTAAAATCACTTTTTTGAAATATGAAATAAATCTCTCATGTAAATATATTTTTCAATGATCGAGTGTTTGGAAATATTATTTGGGCAATGTAATTTTCTCCCATTTAATAAAATGTTCATTTTCTTTTAATATTCATGCATAATTGCAGTTTTCAATTGTAAAATGTTTAAATACTATTTTCACTTTTTTTTAAATGTGAAAAAATGGAATTTTTAAAAATATGAAATAAATCTGTACTTAACTTAAATAATACAGGTAAATTATTATTTTTATAGGAATTTCCTCCATTTCAAGATTTTGAAGTGGTTCATGATTATCTTGTGACTACTAATCTCAAGACTCAATCAAGATTACGGAAAAGAGGACAAAATGGTAATTTTATTATTCTTTTCTAAAGTTTCTAAATTAGTCATAATTGCTTTTTTCTGATTTTGATTTGTTTATGCTGATTTCACATGTCTAAATAAATTAAATATTTGCATGTAATTTGTTTTATTAAGATTGTTCACAGCTTTGCAACAATCCTGTTTAGCATTTGGTGATTTATTTATTTATTTATTTATTTATTTATTTTTTTTTTTTTTTTTTGCTGCTGGTGGCATTGGTTGTAATAACTGACTTTATCCATGAAGACATATCTGGTTTTCATCTTTTGGAAATTTTAGGCACATGCTGAAACTCGAGTATGCCTATATAAGCCACTTATCCCAAAACCAAAGTTTTGGTGGTCGGCCAGACCTAGGGCACTCTTTTTTTATTTGGAACCCAAGGAAATAATGTTGCATTCTATGTTATGCACAAATAATATTTTACAAATATTTTAACACCATCTTTCAAAGAAGGTTCATAACCATTTGAATTTCTTTTCTATATGTATTTTTTCTTTTCTGTTAGATAAAGGACAAAATTAGCACTAGCCACAGGGCCACTAAATGAGAAAAAGTGGCTACTAAAAATCTTTTTATCAGCAGCCACCCTATGGTCACTTTCCTACAAAGAGAGAAAAAATTTTTCTTTCATTTCATCAAAGATTCTACTTTTTCTAGTTGCAATATGTTTATATTAACACTAGTATATAATCCCTGTCAAAAATGACGGAAAGTGAATGATAAATCTTCAAAACAATAGTTAATATTTATATTTAATAAATAATATTTATTGGAGATCTCCGCAGGGTTGGTTTTTTGACGTCACATGACAGTGGTAAAAACCATGTTTTTACCGGTTTATTCCGTCAAAAACTTATCATTTTCGATTTCCCCCCAATTTTTAGGGTAAGTGTAGCATACAATACATTTGTAGATTGATTTTTGCTTGTTCTTGTTATTATTATTCACAGTTACTTTGTTAAATTTAACAGCAATGAACATTAATATTAAATGACAATAAAAGGTTATTATAATTATTAAATAATATTCAATATACATTTTTAATAAAATAAATTAAAATTATTTTAGAGATGCAAAAATGCTGTTATATGGTGTGACAATAGATGTCAAGCATGGACTGTGGTCATTGAATAAATTTGAATATTTTTAAATATGATATTTTAAAATGCATATCTTATGTATTTCATAAATGCAATTACGGTGATTTTCATTCACTTCAATAAGCAGAATCTTAAAATTTTAAATTAATAAAAATTTTTATACAAACCTGTTGGACCTGATTTCAGATTAAAGCTTTTAGACTTAAAATTTAACACAACAAAACAATAAAGAAAAAACAAAATAGAATTTATATATATATACACTATAGTTTCTCTTTTTTTTTTTTTTTTTTTTTTTTTTTTTGTTAACTTTAGTACAAATATGTATGAACCTTATAAACAGACCATTTCAGCTTATATATTTTTAGATATAAATTTATACCTGAATAGTCATGAAATATTTTTAACTCCTTGAGGGCGGGTGCCTCATATATGCTCGTGATCATTCCTAACAGTTATTTTTTATTGTAAATTTTGCTTTTTGTTGTATTTAATCAAGGCATTTTCTTGATTCATCTAGTCAAAAATTTCTGTTTTAAAATACCAGTGGATTAAAAATTCTGTAAAAGATGCTCGCCGTGAAGGGGATTAAATTGAAATTTATTAAAGGTACCATATATGTCCTGTATACATTTTACTTAAAATTATTTAGGCATTATTTAAAGTGAATTGAAAGAAATAACACATTGCATATTTTTATTAAATACATGACTGTATGAGTAAAAATCTTTTACCTTTAAAATTATTATTAAATTTAGAAAGATTCTTAAATGTTTTATTTATTTTTTAATGCAGTTAACTTTTTAATTAATGGATCTTTGGGGATCTACATTTCTGCTTAAAAATAATATTTATTTATTTAGTTTAAGGAAATAATTAGACTAAAATAAACTATTTAACAAAAATTTAGTTAAAAATTGAGTTTTCACATGGTTTAAAGTTTAATATTGATTTGCAAATTTTAATCTCTACAAGATTTAACTTTGAAGAACAAGTCTTATTCCTTTCTCCCAAAAAGATCTATGTAATTTTCAACTATTAAAATATATTTTATTTCATTTATTGCTATTTAGAAATAAAAATAATCAGTGACGATTTGTATTTAATACTTTAAGAAAACTTACATCTGAGGAAATTTCTGAGAAAGCTATTTATTTTCAAACAGTGAACTACTATCTGCCGAAATTATACATATTTTTTTATGTTATACAAACTTATGGGTTATAGGATTTCTTCAAAAAATATAATTTTTGTAGAATATGCCAAATAGCTTAAGATTATTGTAGAGATCTTCTAACGGAGATGTGTATTATTCTAATGCAATTCTTTTTTGTTTTTCTCGGATGGATAAATATACTTTAGAGCATTTTGGATATTGAATATTTCATGTGAAACAATTTAATACTAAAGATAGAATTACAAAAAAAAAAAAAAAAAAAAAAATGTAAAAACAAATTACTACTAAAAAATGGGTTTTTGTCATTTTTCACAAAGAGGTTTTTGACGTCATGGTAAAAACCGTCATGCATCAAAAACTTGCCAACCCTGGATCTCCGCCAGAAAACAACATATAAAGGATACCCATTGTAGAAAACGCTACAGTTTTAAGGACAATTACGTTGTCCCCTTCGCCCAACCTCGAAATTCAACTTTACCACCTTCTTTAAAATTTTAAAGTGTTATCAAGTATCTCATTCATGTAAGTTAAGTTTCAATTGTATTCGTTCTTCGTGTTAATGGCAATTTACATATGCATAGTCGCCCAAGAATGGAATGTGTTTCTTGAACTTTACTTTCTATGAAGTAAATAATTTCTGTTCTTGAGTGATTAAGAGTCCATTCATGTGCGATTCTTATGAAACTCATAATATATCACAAAATGCATACCATATTAAGGATTTCATGCACTCAGGATTTTTCACTCAGTTCTTATCCTTTAGTTAATCTTCTCTCATCCTAATGAAAAACATACATTACACTTTATTGAATGTTTTCATATTTAAAGGCCAATGTAAAGTTTAGGTGTAATTCAATGAAGCAAAAATTTTGAGTGTTTATTGTTATTTATAATCTTTCTTCCTGTTAATGTTGTTGACTACATTTTTAGACACCGAAGAACGGTGACCTCATGCGATAAATTGTAGAACTGTACATTTTATTAAGAAAATGTTTAATCAGGCAAGAATGGAAAGAAAGACTTTAATTATTATTTACAGAATGTTTTCATTTCGTATGAAACTCTCCATTCTTGGGCGACTAAAAACATCTACAATTTCTCGCATGTTACATATCATGACTTTGATAAGAAATAAAAAATTCCAGTAAAGTGTAATATATGTTTTCATTGGGATTTCTTATGATACTCATAATATATGGGGAAGTTGTGAAAAAAAGATTAACAAAAGAAATATCCAAATAACATCATTAACTTCCCCTGAAGTCAAAAATTGTTTTTTTTTTTTTTTTTTTCCAATTCTTGGACAATGACAACAGTTAAGGATCGGTAATCCGCTCACCCATTATCTTCAATTTTCTATAATCTGCGGTGCTTAGCAAAAGTAAATATCGTGAATTTTGCAAATATGTTACTGAAAAATATTTAAACTTCGACAAACGATCGTGAAAAAAATTGCTTTTGTACAACGATAGCTGAAAAAGTCGCAAAAACACATAGTGAATTTTGTCAGAAAAATTTCACAAATTTTGCCAATATGTTGTTGAAGAACATCATGATCTACAAAAAATGATGGCGGGAAAAAAAAAAAAAAAAAAAGACGAATTTCTGTAAACAATTGAGGAAAAATACTGCAAATTTTGATAAAAGATAGACTTGGCAATTTGATGCTGAAAAATATCGCGAATTTCAACAAATGGCCGTGTAAAAAAAATCACAAATTTTGTCATAGATTGTTTGAAAAAAGAAAAATTAATTTAGTCAAACGATCTTTGAAAAAAAAAAGCGTCAATTTTGTGAAATGATCTATGAAAAAAAAAAAAATGTGAATTTCAGTAAACAATCGAAGAAAAATATTATTAATTTCATCAAAAAATCGCAGAAATGCATAGCAAATTTTGTCAAAAAAGTGCAGAAGCACATGCCGAATTTAGCCACTCTGTTGCTGAAAAATATCGGGAACTTCGACAAATGATCGCAGAAAAAAAAATCACAAATTCGTCACAGGTCGTTGAAAAAAAAATTACAAATTTCGTCAAACAATCTTGGAAAAAATCGTGAATTTTATGAAGCAATCGCTGAAAAAAAACATGAATTTCAGTAAACAATCGAAAAAAAAATATTGCAAATTTCATCAAAAGATCTTGGCAATGCATAGCAAAGTTTGTTAAAAGAGTGCAGAAGCCAAGTCGAATTTTGCCAATCGGTCACTGAGAAATATCGGGAACTTTGCAAATAGCCATGGAAAAATAATCACACATTTCATCACAGATTGTTCAAAAAAATCTTGGAAAAAAAAAATTGAATTTCTTAAATGGTTTTGGAAAAAAAAATCATGGTTTTAGTGGAACAATCGCTGAAAAAAAAACTCGCAAATTTCAGTAAACAATCGAAAAAAAGTATTGCAAATTCCATCAAAAGATCACAGAAATGCATAGAAAAGTTTGTCAAAAGAGAGCAGAAGCACATGCTTAATTTTGCCAATCTGTCCCTGAGAAATATCGGAAACTTTGACAAACGGTCACAAAAAAAATTTTTGCTTCAATGGATTACACCTAAACTTTAAACTGATATGCATGGCACCACAGTTGCAGAAAATTGTAAAAGTGTCTGCGACAGATACTTCAGGGACAGAAAATAATCTGCTAGTAAAATATTTTACAATTGAAGCATTAATTAATCAAACAACCACTTACCTGTGATGTCTTTATGCATTTATTCATTTTTATTAATAATAATTAGGGATGCACCGGATATTGATTTTGCCGGATATCGGATACCGGATATCCGAAGCTCCTTCGTCTGCCGGATTCGGATATCCGGCCGGATATCCGATCGGATATCCGGCCCTAGATATGTTTTTAGTTATATATTGAATTATTTCTCTATATAATGTCATTTCAAAACAATACATTACAAACATGTTTCACACATCATTGAAACATTTTAAATGTATTGAAATATAATTTACAAAAACAAGAGGGGAGTTTCGTACCCAAAATTTATAAATGCAGGTGAGTTGAACTGTTAGAAAGGGAGAAAAAATCTTTACACCCCGTTATTTTTTATGTGCTACTTAAAGAATTACATTTATACAGACATAACAAAATACCATTGAAATAATTTAAATTAACAACTCAAGATAATTATTCAAAATTTTTATTTTATTAAAACAAAGGAACAGAATCAAGCTTTATATATACCATGTCTATTTTTCAATTTTCACCCAATGTTATGGGCAATTAACAATCGGGCTGCTAAATGAATTTCTTAATTTAGATTTTATTCCATTTTGCATACTTTAGCCTCTTTCAGAAGTTACACTTTTGACAAACAGTACAGAGCGATTTTATAACTTTAGAAATTATCGGAAACACATGGTTATACTCTCTTAAAAAGTTTTAGAAAACTTTGTAAAATCTGATGTGCATTAATTTTTAACTTACATGAATAATGCACATCTGTGATGGTATGTCACTTCTGAACAAATTTTTTTATTATATCCTTAATGGAATTATAGTCAAAACTGTAATCACTGGTATTTTCGTTAATTGAACTATGTTCTACGCATTGGAATCTACGCTATGAAATCCATATCCAAAGTTTGAAAAGGGAATAGTCAATTGATTTCTTCTATTACACGAGAAAAGGTTGATTTAAAAAAGTCATGTCCTAATTTCTGTTAATTGCGAGAAACAACTAGTTTGTTGTTTCTAATTATGTTTTTTTTAAGTTCATCAAAGTTATTTTTTTTCATGTGCATCACAAGTGTAATCTCATTTTGTTTAGTGCTGACTATTGGCCAATTTGATAGAGCTTAGTCTCCAGTGGCCGTTGCTGCCCTTTTAGTTATTTCCTATTTTGGGCAGACAGGTAAAACATCGCAAAATATGTAAAACGATCATAGAAAAAACATTGCTGATTTCATCAATCATGGTGAAAATAAATAAAATAATTTGTCGATTGGTTGCGAGAAAAAAACTGAAGTTCATGGGAAATCGACAGTGGGAAAATATCACAAAATTCGTCAATCGATCATGGAAAACTATCGTGAAATTTACCAGTCCGTCACGAGCAAATACTGTGAAATTCCTCAGCTGGTCGCAGAAAAAAAATGCAAAATTTTTCAATCGGAGGCAGAAAAACAATCGTTACTTTCATCAGTATGTCACAAGAACAAGCAGGGAAATTTGCCAATCGGTCACAGAATAAAATTTCTAAATTTGTCAATTGATTGCGAAAAAAAAATTATGAAATTCACCAATCTGTCTCCAGAAAAAAATCAAGAAATTCGTACAGTCGGTCGCGGAGAAAAATCGCAAAATTTTTTTGTCAGATGCAGAAAAACAAACATGAATTTTGTCAATTTGTTGTAAGAAGAAACTGTGAAATCTGCCAATTGATAGTGGAAAATATCACGAAGTTTGTCAGCCGGTCCTGAGACTTCATCGTCGTTTTACAAAGAAACATTTTCGGAAAATGATTTTTTTGGAAACAGGAGTCTCCCGCCCCCAATATTCTTTAGGGCACGAATCCTACCATCCCATCTCGAAATTCAAGAAATATATCTGCCATTCAAGCCATGTAATGTATATTAATAATGTTGTATAAAAAATGTTATTTAAACATTAAAATATTCTGTTTATTTGTATAATGAAATGCTGATAATTGCTACTGGATTTGGATATGGGATTGAGTATATTGATAATTGCTAATAATTAATTTGTACAATGAAATGCTGATAATTTGTGTAACAAATTTTAACCAATTAAATATGCCTATAATTGTAGAGTATTTTCACAAAGAAATACATACATTCTTTTTATAATTTAAACATAAAATATCTACTAATATACCCATGATTAAAGAGTGATTTTCTCCAAATAAAGGTTTAGTTGATGCCTTTTTTCTGTTTTAATTATTTAATAGTGTTTTGCTTTGAATCACATTTAGCTTTATTTTAAGTTAAATTACTGTGATATTTATAAGTAAAAAGAAAATTACTTTTAATTTTAAATATTTTATTTATAATGAACTTACAAACAGACTCGCATAAAACCAAAAACTTTCTGCACACATAAATATTGGGTCAAAAACTTTCTGCAAATTTAATGTTTAATAAAATGACGTGTTATATTACTTTGACTGTATGAATTTTAAATAGTAGTTTTAAAATAATTACCGTTTAATTTAAAAATGAATTAATATTAATTACAGAATAATTATGTTGGCTAAAAAAATAATAAAACTGAAAATCCATGATATGAAGGGGTGAATTCTTATCAGTTATTTTGTCAATGCATTTAGAAACAGCCCAATCCTTAATATTGTGACCTCTTCTCACAAAATGCAATAATGGACATTGCTTCTGAAACAACGGAATCACATTTTGTAAGGAGAGGTCCATTCTTAGGTATCATCATTAAAGAGACCGATGAGTTTTTATTGCAGCTCTTTGACGAAATTCTCATTTTTTTCCACGATCATTTGGTGAAATTTCCGTTTTTCCGCGATATTTTGACGACATTTGCATTTTTTGACAAAATTCGCGTTTTTTTAGAGATCCTTTGACAAAATGCGCTTTTTTCTCCTATCCTTAGACGAAATTTGCATTTTTCCGCGATCTTTTGACGAAATTCAAGCTTTTTATACGGCGTTTTGACGAAATTCGCAATCCTTTGATGAAATTAGTTTTTTCCGCAGTTCTTTGCCGAAATTTTCATTTTTTTCATGATCTTTTGATAAAATTCGTGCTTTTTCCGCTATGCTTTTACGAAATTAGTTTTTTTCCTGCGCTTTTACACAAAATTTGCTTTTTTCTGTGATTCTTTGATGAAATTCGCTTTTTTTCGCATTCCTTTGACGATATTCGTGTTTTTTCTGTGGCCTTTTGAGAAAATTCATTTTTTTTCGCGATCCCTTGACTAAATGCGTGCTTTTTCCGCGGCCCTTTAACCAAATTTGTGTTTCTTTCGCGATCCTTTAACGAAATTAGTTTTTTTCCGCGATTCTTTTATGAAATTTGCGGGATTTTTTTCACGATCCTTTGACAAAATTCGCGCTTTTTCCGCTATGTTTTACGAAATTCATTTTTTTCCTGCACTTCTTTGACGTAATTTGCGTTTTTTCTGCTATTCTTTGACAAGAAATTTTTTTTTGTCCACGATTATTCTTTAAAGAAATTAGCGTTTTTCCGCGGTCCTTTAACGAAATTTTCATTTTTCCTGTGATGCTTTGACAAAATTGGCTATTTTTTCTGCGAACGATTGACGGAATTGGTTTATTTTCGGCGATCATTTGTTGAAATCCGCAATATATTTCAGTGATTTTTTTTGTGTCTGAATTTTCGGACTGATGGGCGATTTTTTTTAATTTTCGGAACCGAGTGCCTTAAATTTTCGGAAAATTCGGAACAGAATCACCCCTATCAAACTATAAATAAATCGTACATAAAATTGGTAATATTTTTAATTTTTCGGTATTTAAAAAAAAATACAAGAACGGAAACTACTTTTCTTTTCTAAGAAATTTTCCGCAGAGTTCCGAATTTTGCCCAAAATTTTCCGCGTGCGGGAGTGCGTCTATATTATACAACTCTGGTTACAAATATAACTAATTGGATGTGCCAATCCCAAAACTTTTTTCTATCTCATACGTCTTAATATTTCTAAAAGTAATTTTAAATGTTAATACTTCGATATTATTAGTTCAATATTATACCAACTTTGATTTTGATCTAAGATTTCTGCTCGTCAATTAATCAAAATAAGAATAAGTTAATCTCAATCATGATATTTATTAAAATCAATAATTTTTTTCGTTATTCTGTTGTACATCAGCTGATTGTGAGTAGACAGCTTAGCAGGATGCGAAGTTCCCATGACTTCACGAGCCACCAATATACAGTACAAAAAATGCAAAAAATTGAGAAAATTTTACAAAAAACGCTGTCACAGTGACACCTTCTGGCAGAATATTTCCAAATTCAAGGAAAAACTGATGGCCATAGCCAAAAATATACACAAAAAATTGGTTCAATTCTATGCTTAGTTTCATACACTTTTCGATGGTAAAATAATGGAAATAACACAAAAATCATTATTATAGCGCCCTCTTCCAGCAGACTATTTTCAAATTCAAGGAGGACCCGTTGGCCATAGCCAAAAACATACCCCTAAAAATTGGTTCAATTCTATGCATAACTTCATACAATTTTCGATGGTACATACAAGAATGAAAATGGCACAAAAATCACTGTTACAGCGCATCCTTCTGGTGGAATATTTCTAATTTAAAGGAGAACCTGCTAGACATAGCCAAAAACATATACAAAAAATTTTGTTCGATTATATGGATAACTTATTACATATTTAACAGACACTTTTCGACAGTACAATAATGAAAATGGCACAAAAATCGCAATTACAGCAGCACTCCTTTCTGACAGAATGCTTCCATATTGAAGAAGGACCTGCTGGCCACAGCCAAAAACATACACAAAAATTTGGTTCAATTCTATGCATAACTTCATACACTTTTTGATGGCACAAAAATCACGATTACAGCGCCCCCTTCCAGTGGAATGTTCCAATATTGAAAAAGGGCCAGCTGGCTATAGCCAAAAATATTCACAAAAAATTTGGTTCAATTCTATGCATAACTTCATACACTTTTTGATGGTATGATGACAGACAAACAGACATTTTGTATAAGCATGTTTTGGGATCTCTGACCCCTAAAACGTCTAAGCCCACCGAAAACCAGAAATCGAAAAAAATCTCAGTTACAATACTTTCTTCTATTGAAGATAGAAGAAAGTAAAAATAGGCCTGTTTAATTGTTAAACTTAAAAGAGAGAAAGAAAATTAATAAAGTCATACTTTAATAAACAACTTCAGATTTTGTTTCACATTCTGAAAGTAAAGGTACAATTTTCTAAAAGATGTAAACATAAATTCTTAAATTTATTATAGAGAGTTCAAATACCAATGTTAGGAAAGCTGGTAATTCTTTAAACTTTTGGGAATTACCTTTTACTCATAAATAGTGGACTTACTTTCATATTTTGCATTATAAACAAAAGTCGTTCGGCATTGTTTGGGTCAAACGATTTCTCTTATCCTTATATATTTGCTTTGTTACGCATTGCCGGATATCCGGCAGAGAAGTCGGATATCCGGTGATTGTGATTCGGATATCCGACGGTATTTCGGATATTGAAAAATCAGCCGGATGTGCCGGATATCGGATATTTGCCGGATATCCGTTGCATCCTTAATAATAATCTTATTTTTGTATTAAGTAATAAAGAGCTAAACATAATTATAAAGCGAAATAAAGGCTTGATGGAAAAATAATCTACAGAAGAGAAAAAATCTGCGACACCAGTCTCCCATCTTGAATTTTCTGCTATTGGGCCTGGCACTATGAAAACATTCAGTAAAGTGAAAGATATGTTTTCATTACGATTTCTCATCAAACTCATAATTTATGGGAAAGTGGAGAGAAAAGATTAACTAAAGGAAAAGAACTGAATAGAAAATCCTGCGTGCGTGAAATAGTTATGATGTGCATTTTGTGATATAAGTTTCATAAGAATCGCAAATGAATGAGGAGTCATTCCATGTCAATTCAACCAGACCTTGTAACCCGACCAACAGGGATTTGGATGAAACTTTGTGTACATACTAATTTTATCTTGATATGAATCCATCAGAAATTTTTCCTTCCTAGACCTCATAGTTTGTGAGTTATGGGGGGTCCAATTTTTGGATATTTCTCAAATTGCACATTTCTGAGTCTGTATTTTTAGACTGCAGTTCCATCTTCAAAAAATTATTTCTCTGGATCTAAAATGTGAATCATCTTAAAAATATCACTGTAAGTATATCAAAAGATGCAGATTTTAATAAAAAAATATTTAAAAAATTAATTTTAAATATTTAGGGCCAAAAAAGAAAAGGGCCAAAAGTTGAAAGTTATGGTTATTTTTCCAAATGTTTATGACTTTACGAAAAAGGCTCTACACAAAGAGGCAAATAAAATTTCCAATTTCTTTTTTGTTTTAAATAGCAGTTTATACTTTGGGCTTTCTAGTTATGAAATAAAAATGATGTCTTTCTCATGGCTTATGCCAAAATTTTGACTTTTTTTAGGATGCTGTACCTATCCAGAGATGAAAATCTCTAACTTTGCTTATGGTAACCAAATAATAGCTGCACATTTTTAATTTAAATTTATTAATCATTTTGATTTATTTGCTTAAATGAGCCCTTAAAATCAGACTGATTTATTTATTTTTATAACAGTAGAAAATTTGTAATGTATAGTATTGGTACACATCACACATTATCTGAAATTGTGTTGTTCTCAATCTTATCGCATATGTTTGTCACATAAATGTACATCTATCATTGGATTCAGTGGTATATTTCTATAAATACTTTCACAATGGTAGTATATAAGGAATATGTACAATATTTAATAGAAGGAGGGTGGGGATATTGCAGTCATAGATTTTTTTATCTTTTTACTCAGAAAAAAACAAAGCAAAAACTTTACTTTTCAAATAAAAAAAAAGAAGCACTTTTTAAATAAATTCTCAACAAGTCATAAACCACATTAATTATTTAGGTACCACAGCTTAAATTAGCCATATATATATATTTTTTCCTTGATTGGTGCAATTTTCCAAAACAGGGCAAAATATTTACATAAGCTATGAGAAACACATCATTTTAATTAAAATTGAAATAATAATGATTAATTAAATCTAGTGCATTAAATAAAATTGCTTATAAACATTTTTAAAATTTAGATTGTCATAATTTTTTTATGTAAGAAATAATTCGTTAAATTATATGCAAATTTTTTCATTTAAAAAATCAGAATAAACATTACCTTTTAAAAGATTGAAATTCAAAAATAGAACTGAGCTATATATAAATATTGAAATAAATGATATACTTTTGCAGTATCAGTTAGATTTACTTTACAACATTCTTTGTTTGCGAAATTTTAAATTTATATTTATTATGAATATGCAACATTGGGAACCTTCTAATATATATTTCAATTTTCCTATTTTACTGCAACTCCAAACATAGTAACATAACAAAACATCAGTATACCAGAAGATCTTCGTAATTTAGTATCTAAAAACTATTGTCTTTGTATTTCAAAATTGGCGACCCCCCCCCCCAGAAAAAAAAAATGCCAAATATCTTAAGTGGAAATTCTCTTCATTTTGGTAAAAGTTTATGAAAATTTGCAATTTTTATATTGTCCAGGGCAACCATCACTAAAGTCAAAGACTCTCTTTTACAAATGATATCACTTCCTTCTGTTTTAAACACATAAGAGTGACATCATGTTGCATATCATAAGATAAAATGTATATATTGCTTGCTGATAATCTAATACTGAGAGATAGAGAGGGCATAACAGTTAGATGAAGAGCGCAGCTTCTTTGGTCCAATGTAGCTTTACACCTCAACTTGAATAAGAAAAGTAAAATTTTTGCTGAAATCCAGCAAAACGATAGCTTTTGAAGGCTAAAGTTTGCTTTAGCCTTCAAATACCTATAGTCCTATAGTCAAATACTTATAGACCTATAGTCTCTCTTAAGAAATTAGATTTTAACTTTCGTTATAAAAGAGTGGACTAACATTTTTCCAAATAATTTTCTAAATTTTCATTAAGCTTGTCACAAATTCATTTAACACGTTCACGACGGCGCGGTGGGTCACACTCGACTGTGTCAGAGCTGCAAAGTCTCCGGCTTTTTGGATACCAGTATTTTAATACAGAAAATGTTGTTTTGTTTAATTAGAACAATTGGGCAATTTAAAAGAACAACATTTTCTCTAAAATAACAGTGGTGTGCTAAAAGCCGGAGACTTGACAACTCTGAGACAGTCGAGTGTGACCCACCACTCCGGCGTGAACATGTTAAAGGTACAGTGCTGCTAATACTGGATTGAGTACCTAGAGTTATAATCCTCAACTTTTTCAGAAATTCCTGTTTAAAAAGAGAATACAAGCATGTAGATACACACAGTATCAATCGCTTTTGTGCATAGTGCATTCTTAGCAATGCTAACTACATTTTATTTCCAGTCATGATTCTTCAATATCCATTAGAATTATAAAACTTTTCAATTAGTTCAATTGTTTCTGTACCTGTGACTGTACCTTTTCTCATTTCTGATCTCATCATTGACAAGATTCTCTTTTCTCTCAGAAAATGTCATGACTGTCTTGCAGCAAAATCAGTTACTTCAAATTCATCTATTATTTTCTTTTGCAGCTCAAGGAAAATTAGATCACCCTTCAATTAAGAGAAACAGCAGACTAATAATTTGATTAACAGATTCGAAAACATCTGCCTTTACTAAAAAAATTTATCCTGCCTTTGTCAGAATGTGTTTATACAAGGCAGGTGTAGAAATATGTTTCATCCTGTAGAAATGAACTTAGCTTTGTTAAATATAATTATAAGGTATTTAAACTATAAAAGAACATATTTAAACTGATTAAAATTATCCAATATTATCGAAGTAGAAAGTTTTTAAAAAAAATGTTACATATAAATAAAGTATTTAAGTCAACCACACACACACACAGAAAAAAACATTGAAAATGTGATTGGTAAAAAATCATTCGTTTATTTTCTTATTCTATACCAACAAAAGATTTTCTGTTTATAGTTATACTGTAAAAACAAAATTAAAAGATTGTTTAAATTTAAAAAATGCTTATAATAAAAGAAAATGTATGACTGAATAAATAAATGAAAGATAAGGATTATGCACAAAATTTAATGGAGGGGGGGGGGAAATTGCAGTCATAGACTTTTTTGCCCCTTTTACTCAGAAGAAAAAAAAACAAAGCAAAAACTTTTACAAAAAAAGAAAAATAAAAGAAAGAAAGAAAGAAGCATTGAATAATATATTCAACAAGTCATAGAAACCACAGTAATTATTTAGTTACAACAGCTAAAATTAGGCAGATTTTTTTTTCTTGATTGGTGCAGTTTCCCAAAATAGGGCAAAATTTTTGCATAAACCATGAGAAAGACATCTAACTAGAAAGCCCAAAGTGTAAACTGTTATTTAAAATAAAAAGAAACTGGAAATTTTATTTCCCTTTTTGTGTAAGAGCCTTTTTTATAAAGTCATAAAAATTTGGAAAAATAACCATAATTTTCAACTTTGGTTTAATTTTTTGGCCCTAAATATTTAAAATTAATTTTTTAAATATTTTTTTTATTAAAATCTGCATTTTTTGATGTACTTACAGTGATATTTTTAAGATGATTCGCATTTTAGATCAAGAGAAACAATTTTTTGAAGATGGAACTGCAGTCTAAAAATACAGACTCAGAAATGTATAATTAGAGAAATATCCAAAAATTGGACCCCCTACATCTCACAAACTATGAGGTCTAGGACGGAAAAATTTCTGATAGATTCATATCAAGATAGAATTAGTATGTACACGAAGTTTCATCCAAATCCCCATTGGTCGGGTTACAAATCGCAAAAAAATTGGTTGAATGGACATGGAATGACTCTGAACTCTTAATCACCCAAGAACAGAAATTATTGACTGAATGTTTTCATTTCATAGAAAGTAAAGTTAAAAAAAAAACATTCAATTCTTGGGCGACTAAAAATGTTCTTAAATGAAACAAACCGAGTTCAATAACAAATCTTAATGAAAACATACATCTTACACTTACTATAAAAGGTACAGCTCTACAATTTATTACATGTTGTAAAATATAATGTTTTTCTTGGGATTTCTTATGAAACTCATAATATATGGGGAAGTGGCGAAAAAATATTAACAAAAGAAAAACCAAAATAACCTCATTAATTTCCCCTGAAGTCAAAAATTCTTTGTTTTTTTTTTTCCCATTCATGGGCGATGACTACATCTTATACCAGACTTCACATCTGTTCTTGTGCAAAGATGTATATTATTCTCATGCAACCATTTTATAAAATGTACGTTGTCATCGCCCAATAATGGAGACACTAATAAATCAAAACATTGAAGATTTGTATATGAAGCAAACTGAGTTCAATAACAAATTTTAAAATGCAGAATCAAAATTAAAACTTATATTTCTGTTTATTTAAATGAAAAAAAGTTGAAATTCTACATCTAATATTTCGAGAGGATTTCGCCCAAGAACGGAAGTTATTTACTTCATAGAAAGTGAAGTAGATATTCAATTCTTGGGCAAATGCGCATATGTAACAGCCATTAACACAAAGAACAAATATAGTTGAAAATGTAACTTATGTGAATTGTAGAATTCGCAAAAAAAAGTGCAAAATAATGTAAACAAACAGTATAATTTCTCTCTTCGCTAGCTCTAAGTTTGGAAATGCAGTCGCTGAATCTCATATTTAACGGCTGCTCTCATTGGCTGGCTTGTTCATTGCAGTGGATTGGCGGAGAGCTGTAAATAGCCGCTAACCCATAGAGTTTTAATTTTTTTTTTTTTAAATCTAAATTGAAATTTAAAAATCCGGCTGCGAAGTTCACTTTCAGGTGATAGCATCTACACATGACAAAAATTTCAAAGGCCTAGGTGTTATAATTTCAGCATCGGCATTAACCTGTATTTTTTTTAATGAAGCGTTTGTTTGTAGATTTGCCTTAATTTGAATCTGAATGGCAACAGCATGGATTGTTTAGATCTGATTTCTATGTTTATAATAGCATAATTTTAATTTAGAACTTAATACATTACAAATGGAAATGATACACGTTTTATGCGAAAATATGCTGAACAGACATGATTTCAAGTAGAGAAAATTATCATTTAGCTGCCATATGTTAAGATATGTTTTTCATTAAGCCTAACATGGTGTTTAGCCACGCTCGATTCGCACATTGGAGTGGCTCGCACCGGCATAGTTACTGACAATTTTCTGCACTCAAATTTTATTATAAGTAAATATTTATTTGCTCTATTCAATTTTAGATTAATACTAATAGAAATTTTAACAAAAGTTTGCTGTTTAGTACTTTTAAATAAAAAAGTGTCCACTAGTTTAAGTAAAGTGACTACTTATAAAACTCAGGCATGAGATTTTCCGCGGATTTCCACTTTCTTGTCATTTTCTGCTTTTTTTTTTTCAATTTTTTGCCATTTTTTCGATTTTTAATTTAACATTTTTCAAGAATTTATTTCATACAGGACTTCAGGTTTTATTCGGTTAAATAAAAAAAGAATCGTAAAATGATTTTAATCCGCATCAAAATATACTTATACTTCAACCTTTTAGCTACAAGAAGTCATTTATCGCAAGCCATAGTTATCCTATTTCATCGTGAAGACAACGCTCGCTGAAAAACCGTAACGGCATTATCTTAAAGCAGGAGACTTTGGCATGTGCTGCTGGTGCTTTCAGAACGAGGAGGATCTTTATGATGTCGTTGTAGGCAGAATCTGGTCTGCCTACTGTGAATTGATTCGGCAATTCCATGGGTGCAAGTTTTCCGTCCACAGGATGGCATTCCATCTTTTAAAAATTCCCGAGGACGAAAAAAATGATTTTTAGATTTCTTGAGATTTGCATAAAATGTTTAAGAATCGGGCTTGCTTAAAATAACTCCACTTTTTGACCATCCTGTTTAAAAATTTTGTTAGTAACTGAAAATCCCAGCTTATATTTTTTTCAGACAATCTTTTTTTCCACAGAAACAACGTGATTTCTGTCTACGGATCGCGAAAAAGACACAATCTTCATCAAAGGATCGCGAAAATGACACAGTCTCCGTCAAATAATAGCGAAAAAGACACGATTTTCATTACAAGAGTTAAAGAAAAAAAAACACTATTTTCGTCAAAGGATTGTAAAAAAATGTGATTTCTGTCAAAGGATCACAGGAAAAAATGCCATTACTGGAAAGGATCATTGAAAAAACGCCATTTCTGTCAAAGGATTGCAGAAAAAACGCCATTTCTGTCAAAGGATTGCAGAAAAAACGCCATTTCTGTCAAAGGATCGCAAAAGAGACACTATTTCCTTCAAAGGATCGCGAAAAAGAGGCGGTCTTTATCAGAAGATCGCAAAAATGATGCAGTCTCTGACTGACTAACTGAAGTCACCTAACACTTTATCAAACAGCAGAGTCCTAACATTTCAGATATACACTTGTGCATTATGGAAGCTGGCTGAAGATATCATAACTCGGAGTAAAAAGAGAATCTGGAAAAACTGATGTTGTGATAAGCACTAATAAAGTTAAAAAGTGATGAAAAATGACAGAGAAATACTGATTGTAACTTGAACACTTTATGTGAAGAAATAATCACAAACTTGGCTAAACGAAACAGCTTAAAAAACAGCTTTAGTTGATTTGCATAATTGACACAATCTTCTTTAAAAATACAATAGATTAAAATAGTTTTTAAAACATAACAGATTGAAAAATGACTGGATGATATTTACCAGAAAAAACCATTTGTGGAAAGCTGTTTAAATTTAAAGGTTATGTAGATAATTCATCACTGCATAATCGGCAAAAATAAACCTTATAATGCATAAAGAAAACAAAAACTTATTAAGAAAATGTAGATACATGTCCCCGGTAATCCAAGACAAGTATGCGTCCGCTGAAACAGTAATTGACTGCGGTATATATACTCTATGATCTGAGACACATGCCAGGATACGCCTATTCGCTAGAATGTTCCCAAAAGTAATGTGAGCAACAAGTTTATGAATAATTAGCAATTGTCAGCAAATCAGCTGTTCAGACGTCTGTCGCAATCTGGTGCCAATACGGCAAATCAGTATTATTCGATTACGAAGTAATCGATGAAATGTTCAAATGTTACGACCGCGAACGTAAGATTATTGTATACAATGTATATGTATGATATAACAAACTTTAACCAAAGATATGACAAGAGTGTAATGACTAGAAATGAGTGAATATGAATAAGTATGAGTGTATTAAATATATTAGAGTGTATGAGCAAGGTTTTGAACAATGAGACCTAGCAAAAACATTGATTAATTTCTATCAGTCTTTGTCAAAGGATCACGAAAAAGATGCGATTTTTGTCAAATGATCATGGGAAAAACATGAATTTCATCAAAAGATGACAGAAAAATGCGAGTTTCTTGAAAAGATTATGTAAAATATGCAGATTTCATCGAAAGATCATGGAAAATACGTGAATTTTGTCGGAAAATCATAGATAAAAATGCAAATTTTGGCTAAAGATTGTTGAAAAAACATGAATTTCGTCAAAGGTTCTTTGAAAAAACGTGAATTTCATTTAAATGATCGTGGGGAAAAGCTACTTTTGTCAAAGCATCGAGGAAAAAATGAGAATTTTAGTAAAAGGATCGCAAAAAAAGACGTGATTTTCGTAAAGGATCGCAAAAAAAAAAACGCTATTTTCGTCAAAGGATTGCTGGAAAAATGTGATTTTCGTCAAATGATCGCAGAAAAAAACGCAAATTTCGTCAAAAGATGGTGGATAAAATGCAATGTTCTGGAATAACTGTGGCACTGACTAGTTGGTGCCACTGATAATGTCCTTAGAAAATCTATTTAATTCCTTAAAAACTTATTTTTTATTTTAAAAAAGAGTGGGAACTCTGTTCTATCATTTACTTAAGGTGGTTACATTTATTACCATATACGATATACCTGATTTGTTGTTTCAACAAAAGTGTCTTACTCTTTTTAAAATTTCAATTAAAATGTTCATGCCTCTGAAGGGTTTTATTAATGTGCTGTATCTTGGTAAAATAAAATTTTCATCAGAGTAAGTAAATAATTTCTGCATAATTCTTATTAATAATTTCTTTTTAATTTACACAAAGGTAAATTGTATGTAATATATATATACATATATTAAATAAAATATATATGTATATTTTAGTATCAATTATAATATTTGTTGCACATGAAATTCATAACTATTATTGCTCAAACATCGTTCGCGCAGTTTTCAGCTTTTTTTGCTTTTTGGTCTATCTCATCCCTGAAAACTGGTACTACTGGCCATTGGTCGCGAATGAAACTTCCCGGTTTTGCCCTTTACTATTAGAATGTTGGCTACTCTGTCCTCAGTTTTCTAATTATGCTACTGGGCTAATTATTCCTAATTATGCTTATTACTGACCAGGTATTACTTGGTTCACATAATTTTATTTGAGTAATCAACATAAATTGAAGTGATTCTATTATTCAGTGCAATCAATACATTAATGCACATGTGTATTAATATATGAATAATTTTTAAGGTAATTGGAGCTATATGCATACACAGAGACGTTCTGGTGTAAACACCCAAATGATTGAAGTGAAACGACAAATCACACACAGAGATTATGTGGTATGTATATTAACTTTTGTTTGATTTGAAAAGCATAGTGAATGTTTGTCATTATCAATCCCAATATTTAGAAAAAAAATTATATATAAATTTTTAAAAATCACTGTAGGATTAAGCAGAGGTGCCAAGTATTATGATTTGTCAGTAATTAATTACAGTATACAGCAAAAATTATGGTGTTACAGACGTTGCTTAAAAATTACAGATTATTCTTTTTAATTTTTTTTTTTTTTTTTTTTTTTTTTTTTGTTAACATCCTTAAAAAAATATAGTCTGAATATTATCTATTAAAAAATTGTGGTTATTTTCGATAACAGAAGTGTGTTAGCTACCATTCTTTCATTTTTAGACAACGACTATAAACAGCCAAAAGTGTTGCTTCCTAACTCTTGCCAGTAACATCATTGCTCATTGGTTGCAAGAATGACATCAATCCTGAACATGATACACATGTATGTGTAGCTGCTCTTAAAATCCGGCAAAGTATTTTTCCCCAGGTGATTGTTAATAATCTGAACTAATTAAATAATTCACCTACATGTATTTAAAAAACTCCCTTCCAACAAATTTCATCGCAACTATCTGGCTGCATATCAGTTACTCTCCAAGCTGATTTGATCACAGACGTAGTGTTCATGATTGATTTTTGTGTATGCTTCACTTAATGTTGCATTGCAACATGATTTTTTTGTTCTGTTTATGCATTGCTTAATGTTAGTGTAGGGCATGATATTTTTCCGTGTCTAATTTATTATAGATAAATAACTAAAGCAGAATCTGGATAAAAATTTCAAAAGTTGTGTTAGATTTTTAGATTGTGATAATAGTGAAGGACATCTGAAACAGTTGGATTGGGGGGGAAATGTGGAAGGAAGTATGAAAAACTAGAAGTCGAAATAAATACTGTTGAAAAAGTTATGGAAAATGCTGCAAAAAAATTAAAAACTCAAAAATATCTACATGAATACACCAAAGAATGTCCATATTTGATTGAATTGCCTTCTAGCACCAGAATATTTTTTCTGCACTGTATGCTATAGGGATGTTATAATTTCTCACAGTGGAAGAGATGATTGCCAAAGGCATATAAAAACTACAGTGCAACAAAAGTTTGAGTTTAAAATAAAAAATACTTTCATACCTGAATACTCCAGATAATGAGCATTCAGTAACAAAGCAGAACTTTTATTAACTAATTTCATATCAGAACATAATCCTCCAATATCAAGTTCCAATTCTGCTGAGGCCCTTCTGTCAAAAAATGTTTCCTACTTCAAAAGTAGCAGCAAAATATGATTGCATGCATACAAAAACAACAGCTTTGTTGAAATGTCTTTCATCATCAACACAAGATGATGTGATTGGAAATTTAAAATTAATGTCCTTTGCACTTGCATCAGACGGCTATAAAAATGATAAAAATGATATAAATTTTTATTCCCTTGTAGTAACCTACTTTTATCTTTTATGAAATTCAAGGTAAAATTATTCATATTTCGTATGGTACTGTCCATATTGGAGTGTACTGATAATTCTGATGAAAGTATTTTGAACACTATAAATGAAGAATTTGACAAAAAAAAAAATATTCCTTGTTGGCAGAATTGTGTGGCATTTGCATCAGACAATACCAAAACAATGTCTTGGCATATTAAGAGAGTGGTTTCATATATAAAATACGTTCAGCTGAATATTAATTTTCAGGGCTGTGTTTGCAATTATTGCATTTAGCTGCAACAAACAGTTGTGCAGCATTACGGCAATTTAATGTCGAGGAGTTTTTGATAAACTTTTATTTTTTTCCAAAAGAGCTCCAAATGGCATCATACTTTCAATCTGTGTTAAGACATATATGGGATGAAACTGCATAAAATACTGAAATATGTTTCAACCTGGTGGTTGTAACTGTTCCAATGTATTCAAGGAGTTCTGGAACAGTGGCACCTGCTGACTGTGTATTTTTATATAATATAATATGTGTATTTTGTAATTCTCCAAATATTCCAAGAATCTGGAGATTGGGAATAAAAGGTGGTATAAAAAAATACTGTTACCAAGCTATTTCTATTATTCTTGAAAAGTGTATTGTCCCTGTTTTTGTTTGCATTTCTTTAGCAAGAAAAATCACGTATGCACAAATTAAACAAGACGTTTGATGACTTATTAATTGAGCTTATTGTAAGGTTTATTAAACCTTCTGCTGTGGATGATTGTCCCAGTTCTCTGATAAGTCTTGACTGTGCTAAAAGAAAAAGTCAATCAGACAGTGATCTGGTAATTGGAGCCAGGTCTTATTTAAAAAATATTCATTTAGATGAAGTTGAACAGTTCTATAAAGATGGTGAGAAATTTTTATCTTAATAGTGTAGAATATGTTAAAAAGAAATTGCCTGTAGCTGATCCATTCGTGAAGCATGGAGCAATTGCAGATGTTTCTGTTAGGAAAAAAAAGACATATTCATCTATAGAATTTATAGTTACAAAATTTCCACATGTTTTATTCAATGAAGAAAAAGCTAAATTAGACATAGAATTTACGGCCTGAGTGAAGTAAGATCGCCTGATCAGAGATCCAGCATAGACTTATATATGCTCCACGCAGGAGTCTCCCTGGCATGCAGGGGCTTGCAGGCAGAAACCCAACCCAGCCAGGTGGGGAGAGCATCTATCTTTTACAAAACATAAATCAAGTTAAAATTAATTTACAAACTGTGGACAAAGCCAAGCTGCCAATAGTCTGACAAGGGACAGCATAATCAGTAATTCTGGAAAGTTCAAACAATTTTAGGGTACCAATCAAAAAATTTTACAATTATATTCCGAGTTGAACAATAACAAGTTAATTCAGTTGCTTACTCGGTGTCAAAAGAATTTATAATTTCTGCACATGATCAATTTGCCAGTAGATTAATTATCAACAGATTGATATTTTAATTTTGCTATAAGTGCTTTTTAATGCCAACACTCAACAGATTTAATCTACACAATTTTTGGGTCCATCAATATACTAAATATTACTGCAATAAGTTAGTTCAATATTTGGTTTCAATCTGTACGATTTTAGGCACTATTTTTGAATGCAAACATTAACACAATTTTTGAGTGCTAACTTTTAACATTTAATACATTAAATGCAAATAGTAAATCAAAAATATACAGTGCAAGTATTGTGGGATATAAATAATACTTATAGAAATAAATTTATGGTATGCTAAAAATAATTGACTGATAAGTTACAGGGAAAAAAAAATCTTTTCCCCCTTTCCCTCTGATACTTGTAATTTATTTATAAAATGTGCAGTGAGCTTCACAACAAGGTTAGGACTTACTATTTACATTTTTACAATTTAATTAATTGTTTAAAAAGAGATAAACATGACAGGGAGGAAAAAAGATTACAGGACAGCCAAGTCTTTATTTTAACCAATTTGAAAATTTTGTTAACTTTTGCCAATAACGGGAGCCGAGAAAGAACATTAGAAAGCCACTCTTTAGGTGAGGGATCTGGCCTCTTGAGATGCCAGTTAACAGTAAGAGGGCAAGAGTAGTAATAATGCTGAAATGTCACTCTAGCACCACACTCACAGCCAGGAGAATGAGAACGCTTATATTAATGTAGATATGCTTTAAAATGTCCATGACCTATTAGAAAAACTGAAA
Source organism: Maratus speciosus (assembly GCA_963932465.1). Lineage (NCBI taxonomy): Eukaryota > Metazoa > Arthropoda > Arachnida > Araneae > Salticidae > Maratus > Maratus speciosus. The sequence goes on along the minus strand of OZ010800.1, from coordinate 195,453,837 downwards.
TTGGAAGTGATGTTGATAAGAGTTCCAACGAGACCATCAGAATCAAGGAAAATTGTATACCGGCCCTTCTCCGAATAATCCCAATGGTCCTGCCATTGAGACATTAGTTTTTTCCGAAGTACCTTCCTAACATATGAGTGCCGCACTGGAAGAGACACATCAACTTTGTTTTTTTTCAATTGCTTTCTTGGCTAAAGTGTCAGCTAGTTCATTTCCTGGTACGCCAGTGTATGCAGCCACATGATCAAGAAAAGTTCTATAAATTAAATTTTGCAGTTGGACTTTGAGCTCAAGTATTGGGGGTTTATTGATTTTATTGATTTAAAAGAGTGAAATGCTAAAAGGCTTGAAAGACTGTCATAATAGATTTTTATGAAGGAATTTGAGTTTAGTGATGATATTCAGGTGAGCGCATTATGAATTGCAAAAAGTTCCGCCTGGTATATCGAGTTTTTATCATCCAACATGCAAGACCACTGATAAGTCACAGCATCATTCTCTATGGCACAAAAGGCCTACACCTGAGTCTATGTGTGAGCCATCAGTGAAAATCGTAAGATTATTAGAAGGGGAGAAAGAGTTTTTGGTGGGATTAACCTGAAAAGAATATGTTTCCAATGAGGGATGAAAAAACCAACTTGAGACGTTGTGCTGAATTGTTACATTTGGGAGAATTTTGTCTATTATTTCTTGGTTTTTAATTTGTAAAATATTAGATTTATGATATTTGTAATCTATTATTAGTCATGTAGGGGGATTCCTGTAATTATAGGAAGAGCGTCATTAGATATTGTTTTATAGCCCCGATAATTGTAATAAGATGTAATATTGACCCGAAGCATGAATCTAATATGTATGAGTTTGAAAATTTTGAGGAATTTGATCCGAAAAATTATATTACAGATGCTATATAGCACAAAATGGCACAGATATGTGATGCAAAAGAAGCTAACAAATATGTAACTCTCTCAAAATTAATTTCTGACATTATTGCTTGTGCTACACATGAATGCAACTTCAGAGAGGATTTTTAGTTTAATGTGAAAAATAAACTGATTTCCGCCCCACTCTGGAAACAGAAACATTGGCATCTCTGCTTCTAGAAAACAGAAAATTTTCAATTCAACTACCAAGCGTTTTGAGCACAAATTTTCAAATGAGCTATATAAAACTGCTTAAAAAAATCAACCTGGTCAAGTATATGTCAAGTAAAAAAGAACTTAAAATTGAGTCTCAACCACCCTCTTCAAATACTGCCCGATAATTCAAATGTTTTTTTTAATGTGTACATATATATTTTTAAGTATCTATATTTAACCAATTTACGCTGTCCAATAATTATTATTTTTTAATGTGTATATCAGTTTTTTAGTGTGTAAATTCAACCAATTTATGCTGCCCAATTTATATTTAACCAATTTATGCTATTCAATAATTGTTTTTAATATGTGTTAGTATGTGTACCTCATTTTTAAATATGCAAATCCCATGTAATCCTTAGAAATTTAAGCAGCAAATTTTAATCATGTTTTCTAATATTGAAAATGCTTCATTCTTGCATCCACAGCATAATATCTCATGCAAAGTACAAAAGTAATCATGTGCATTATTATATGCTGGACTATTATAAAGAAACATATGTGAAAATATGTCTACCCTTAAAAAAAAATGCATAAATAAATAAAAACATTTAAACCCTTCAAGAAACTAAAATATATATTTTATAAAAATTATAAATAATGGCGTTATTACATTTTCCATTTTCTCTAATTAGTGCAAGGAAAAAAAGGTGAAAATTAACCAAGCAAGTTTATTACTAAGTGTTTAACTATATAAAGAATATATGTATTTTATGTTACTTACACATCATGCTTACATTTATTTTTCAATTAGTTAATATATATTTACTTCTAAAAATTATAATTGTTTAACAGTAATATGTGCTATAACTCAAACATAGCTGTTTGTATCGCTGTTTACAGACTGTGCATCTCCATTGTACAGTACAGCTACAACTCTGGATACTGATAACATGCATTGAAACTTGGCACCTCTGATTAAGTTATGCTTTTTCTCAACATTGTTTCCTCTTTTCTAGAAATAAGTAATTGAACAAAAGGAATTAAATAAATGGGATAAATCATTGTTCTTTGTGATTTTTATTATTATTATTTTTTATGAACTAGAAAGTGCTATTGTTTTTCTCAATTTCATCTTACCTTGAAAATAAGTTATTAAATGAAACATTATTTTTGTTTAAAATTCTATAAAATTGATTGAAAAAAAAAAAAAAAAAAAAAAAACTAAAACTTTTTTATAATTTTATTTTTAGTTTATTGTGCGTAAAAATAAATAGTTGACTCAATAAGTAATTTAAATGACATAGTTGTTACCCGTAGAAGGGTGGTGGTATATTGTTTTTATCTCTTTACTAGAAAGGTAGCCCGTCAAAAATGACGGAAATTTAGATATAAAGATATATACAACTCATGTGCAAGAATATGAGTTTTTTCGCTTGTTCCGCAGTGATAGATGAAAATAACACACTTTAAGAACGAAACACATTTATGAAAAACTGTGTACAGTAGAAGACCACTAATCTGCACAGTTTGGTTCCAAGTGTTATGCAGATTTGAGGCTTTTTGCGGTCATGTCTATTCAATCTTTGTTTACATTTTTTTTAAATTCATATATTGGACAATTTAGATTGTTGAGCTTTAAAAATAAATAAATAACACACTTGAAGTAAGGTTAAAAACTATTAAATTATCTTATACGATTTCATGAAATGGTATTATATAGTATTATATGTGTGTGCTTCACGATCTTGGTTACGACGTTGGCGAAATTGGCTGCAACTTGTCATAATCCCAATAGTGTGGGCCGCTATAACAAAAAATAACCAGTTTTTAGTAAAATTTCTGATATAAAGTAGCTTTCAAAAACTTGTGTAAAATTGCAGGCCGTTCTCGTGTTATGTCAGTCCTAGGAATAATATTCCTAACACTGAAGATTTTCCATGTATACATGGAATTTAGAAAAGCTTCTCCAAAAGAAAGGTCCTGAAATGACATTGTAATTCCTCTAACTTCAAAGTTTAATCGGGCCTGATGTTGAGTACTGAAATCTAATAAATACAGTTATTTTGATTATTACAACAGAATTAAACAGTAAAACTTATTTAACTTAAAACCGCTGTTACTTCCCGATGTTATTTTTTAGTATTAAGAAAGAAAATTATTTAAAATTTTCAAATCATGCGTTTATGATTTTTTTCCGTCTTTAATAACTAAATAATGAAAAAATAGGCTTTTGTTCTGAGCTCAAAAATATGACAATAAAATAATCTAACTAAGAGACATTGCAAAAATAAATCTTTGTGATTAAAAACCATAAACAAACGATACCGCCACCATTTTACCTACTATGACGTCATTAGAATATTGCCCATTGATTGTTGGACTTACTTTGTGAATGATTACCTCAATGATTTAATATTTTTGACGTTTCACGATGAATGAATCACTTGTGTTTGTTTAGGTTTATGGAATGAGATATTAAGCTGTGAAACTAATTTCAATTGAAGTTATCCAAGGATATATGTATTTTTAATCGAAATTAAAAACAATGCTTTGATCTCGAAATAAAAAGTTTTAGTTTGTATAATTTGTTATTTCTGTTAATTATTTATTTAAGAACTTTTCTATTATAGCGCATTCTATAAAAAAGCTTGGCGCGATTCGGGCATCAGAAAGTGAGATATGTTGCGAAAATATATAAACAGCTATCAAAACAAATCTAATGAACTTTTATCTTTGTTTATATATGCACTTATATGCATAAAAAAATCGTTTCTAAATATATATAATTGTTTTATATACAAATTACGGCACAGATTTCAGATATGAACCGGGATACCTAACTGGCGCCAAAATGGTGTTATTTGCCTGCTATGGTAACCCGGCTATTGTTTTTCATTTATTAATAAATTGTTTATTTACTTTTATTTTCTGTTTTTTAATTATATAAACTGCTTTGTTCTATAGTTATTATTCAAACTTTTATTTATTTATAGTTATTTCCTTTTCAAAATGATAGCAAATAATTGAAAAATATATAAGTAACTGGTATTCGAAAGCGAGATTTCTGCCAAATTGGCGTCGTAGAAAAATCACGCCAAACCCCATGCGTATATAACATCTGTGCAAAAATTACTTCTGTTTCTTTATAAAAATGGGTAAATAGCTTTTTTTATATTAAATTGTCGGCACAGATGTCATATACGCCCATATTGGCGCGATTTTTTTTTTGACGCCGATGTCATATATGCACCGGGTACTTAACTGGCGCCAAAGTGTCGTTATTTTGCTTGTAATGGTAGCTCGAATGTTGTTTATGCTGTTGATGTTTTCGCCAAATTGGCGTCGGAAAAAAATCGCGCCAATATAATCGCGACATTGTATGTGACATCTGTGCCAAATTGTATACATATGGAAAAAATTGCTTGTGAGTATGAAGCAGTAAATAGGTTGCCAGAAAATACGTTGGCAATCTTCTTTCTCGCCAAGAAACTTTTCTTCGAAGTATTGTACATAAGCAATGATTGCTAGAAATGCATTTTTAATTATGATATGCACTTTTATGTTTCACTACATTTATGCATACTATACTGTGTGTATAAATGCTACAGTTCATATGCAGGGCTACACAAAAGAATTCGTAAGGGTGACTGAGTATGAGAGTAAATTGCTTAAAGGTGGTTTTTAAAGGAGTAATGCATTTTTACGCTGAACTGCATTTAGTTTCCTAAGAAATATTTGTAGAATATAGATAAAATGATATACATGGTCACGCAAAGAATTGGATACATAACCGTCTATGTATGATAATATCTGGAAATGTGATTTCAGTAGTTTTAAGAGTAGTTTAAATTAAATTTTAGCTAAAAAGTGGCATGTTATAACGGTACTATTGGCTATGGACGGTAACTGCTAAAATCAATTTTTAATTTTTTTTATGCGTTTTCTAAAATGTTTACTTAGTTATCTTGGTACTTCTTAGTTATCCCGTCGACCAAATTACTGTCGCCAAATTGTAAGATTAATTGCCAATAATGGTTGTCATTAATTAATTAATTAAATGCCAATAATGGCCAATAAAACCATTAATTTGACGTTTTATTTGTATTTTTATTAATGTTTTACTATTGATTTGGCGATTTATATAATTTCGCGAAATTGGTCGACGGGATATCTAAGAAGTAACGTTATCTTATTTACCTTATTTCCCTAAATAACGAAGTTTTGTTAAAGCATTTAGGATGTGTTGGAAAGTGTTTCATATTCTATGCTTAACGCATGATTTTTCTTTCTTTAGTCTTATTTTGCTTTTATTTTATTCTTAATTTTTTAGTCTTTTACTGCTTTATAGAAACTTTGGCACAGTTGTCATATACGTTATGATATATTGGCGCGATTTTTTTCCGACGCCAATTTGGCGAAAACATCAACAGAATAAACAACAACATCCGGATTACCATATCAAGCAAAATTACGACACTTTGGCGCCATTTAAGTACCCGTTGTGTATATGACATTGGCGTCAGAAAAAAATCGCGCCAATATGGGGCACGTATATGACATCATTGCCGAAACTTTAATATTTAATGTTTAAACTCTTCGCTCCACTCCCCTTGCATATAGTACACACTATAACACTTATAGCGCAAAATCATAGACAGTTTGGTACTTTTCCACTGTAGGGGATTTGGCATTTTAAAAAAAAAGCTTGGTGTAATTTGGGCATCAGAAAGTGAGATTTGGGTACTTTTCCGTTATGCGGACATCATTGTCGCCAAGCGTAATAGTTGGCGGAAAATCGTGAATTGAAGCATTTGAAAAATAAAAGAAAAACCATTGTCGATACTAAAGTGAGCATTTAAAAAATATAACATTTGAAAATTCCAGACTTTTACGAACTATTTCATCAAATCACAAATATATACTTAAAATAAGTGAACAAATAACTGCTATAAAATAAAGCAATAAAATAAAATTCATATTAAACTGCTGGCATAAAATTACAAATATATTTTAGCATTTTGAAATAATTGGCGTATTAGCATACATTTTCGCATGGTGTCCGTATAACGGAAAAATATCGAGATTTGTTGTCAAATCATATAAACAGCTATGAAAACAAATTTGATGAGCGTTTTTGTTTGTTTTATATGTATATTATTGATGTTTTTATGTACAAATTACATCTGTTTCTGTATAAAATTAGAGAAACGGCTTTTTTAGGTCAAATAAATTGTATAAATATCGAAAAAAATGAGTGTGTATATAAAATGAAACAGTGGATAGGTTCCCGGAAAATATGTTGTCAAATTTCCTTTTTCGCTAAGGCACCTATACTGGAAAAGTACCTAAAGCACATTGAAATCACGCAGTTGGGAGCTCACACAGTACAATGTTCTCTATTGGCGTTTATTTTATTAGTAGCATCGGGAGGAAGATGTAAAGATGTACTTTAAATTCTCACCCATAGATTTCGAAAAAATATCTTAAAAGAGTGGAGTTTAAATTAAATTTCGGTGACCTCGATTATGAAAGATTTATGGTTTTAAATGGGAATTTCGCCAAATTAGCCAGCTATCGCCAGGTTGGATAACATTTGGCGCTACTGTGGTAACCCTGCATTAATATTTTTCAACAATTACTCATTTCAATGAGGCGGTCCTACTGGAATAGTGAGGGACACACAGAGACTTGGATTTTATATAAATAGATTTTAATCAAAATTTGTACCAGAAATTTTGAATAAAATTTTGCTTCTACAGGTTACATGAAAAAATGTTTGAAATTGCATGTATTTAATTTCAAATTGAATTTTTTGAAAATTCTGTGTAAATTCAACATGACAAGAACATAATTACTTGCCCAAAAGAAGTTTTATACTGTGAACCAAGTTTTATTTATCGAGAACTTTATCAATAGTATGTTACAGATTCATGTTGATGAGTTTGTCCATTTATGATTGGTGTTACCCTAAAGTAAAAAGAATGACCTGATTTCCTGTTTTCCTTCATCTAGGAATTACTCCAATTATCCAAACTCCAATCACCCATATTATTAAATATAGTGAAATCTTTTTAAACTTAACTGTTGAGACTCAACAATTGCTACACTTTAACCATTTCAGGGGCTGTGGAATGTTTATGAAACCACTTAATTTTAATTCCTAAATGTCACAATGACACCACAATTTTTATATAAAATTTTCTGTTTAATTATGTGTGTGAAATATGGCTTTTTCCTTATTTTTAAATAAATTTCTTCATAAATTCCAGTGTCATTCATTCATTTCAAAATTTTAGCAATGGAAGTGCTTTGCCCCTGAAAGGGTTAAGTGGGGTGATGGTATAAGCAAATTACATTAGTTACATTTATTTTTTAACTGTATTGAAATGTATTTAAAAGCACAATGTTACTTTACTTTTAATAGAAGCAATTTTATTTTACAATACCTTTACAATACCTATACTTGGCGATATATTGCTAAATTTGGCGACCAAAATGAGTCACCAAAAGTAACGCCAACTTAGCGATATCTCTAATATTTCGCCAAATTCCCATAGACTTCCATTGTAAACCTACTTGCTTATAGAAAATCAACAAATTGAGATATTTTAATGCAACAAAAACTAATATTAGCTTAAGGGATTATATTAATTTTTTCTTTGATGACCTATGGTAGGAATTGACTTTAAAAACAAAATTTTTATATTACTTGTTTTCTATAATTTTGCTGCTGTAATTTGTAATAAAGAAAAACTGTAAGTTGAAAGAGACAGTTTAACAGAGTCTTATATTTTTTAAGTGGCGGCTTATTAGGATTTTTTAATACTATTTCTTCATCTCTTCAGCTGGGAATTTAAAAAATAGACTTTATATGTGGATGACTTTTTAAAGTGGTTGTCTGTTTAACAAGTTCTTATTCAAGAGTTTGTCCAAAATTTTCCTCATAGGGTCCTATTTTTTGTGAAATTGTGAACAGTTTTTCATGCTTGTGAAAAGTCTAATATGATAATTTTGTGAATGTGAAATTAGCAAATGCCTGAATTATCTGAAATGATTAAGAATTTTGTGAAAGGTCATGTTTAAAGACTAAGAATTCTGTGAAGGATCCTATTTTAAGGCAAAGAAGTTTGTGAAGGTTCCTGTTTTAAGATGAAATATTTTGTGAAGGGTCCTTTAAACAGCCCAAATTCTTCTTAAACAAATCCCTGGATATTGAGAAGAATGCATTTAAGGGGAAAAGAAAAACTTAAGTAACTTGAAAAAACATAATTTTCTAGATATTCTTCTAATAGATAATTTTCTAGATATAGTTAAACTCATGTTATATTTTATTGGAATTTTTGAAGCCTATATTTAGATAATTCAAAATCTGGACTTGCATTATAATCTGTGAAAAAACAGTGAATTCTGTGTCAGATATGTTCATTAACATATCTAAATATATGTTACTAGCATATATTTTTTTTTATTGCTTGATCTTATCAGAGATCTTATGAAAGGATAGGCACAATGTAAAAATGATTAAAAAATTCTACTATTTTTCTAGTGGTAACCCTGTTAAACATGATAAACTTTCATATATACTTTCATACTCTCAAGAAGTTTATGGTGTTTTTTATGTTCATAATTTATTTAGTCTCTTGATTACGTAATTGAAATTTTTCACATTTTCGTGGCTTCTTACAGAATATGCTTGCTCAGAGGGATGACAAACATTTCACTGTTTACAAACTTAGAAGATGCTTCATGTTGAATAACATGTACATGCAAATGGACATTTATAAGCCACCTTGCCATCCTAGGTAATTCATATTTATATATTTTTAAAGAGCATTTTCTGATTTTATTTATGATTATATATGGTATTTGTTATGGCATTGTTATGGCATTGTATTGCTTTGTTGCATATACCCAAAATTTCTTAAATACAGTGGTGCCAACTTTTGAAAAATATTGGGTGGACTCAAAACCATTTTAGGGTAAAATGACACTGCCATTTTGCTTTTTTTTTGAAAGTTTGGGAAAATATGATTCTTCAAATTATGATAAGTTAGAATTTTTTTAGAGTAGTATATAAAATTGCAATTTTATTTAATTATATTCTCATGGACTCTAATATTTACAATTGTGCCATGAATTTAACAACAAATTAAAACGCAAAGGACTAAAAAATATTAAAATGGGCATTTAATGCAAATGCATTGAAATGCTTCTATTAATAGTATTACTTACTTAAGAGTGTATTCCAATCCAAACTGCTTTTTCTCTGATTCATTTTTAAATCCAGTTTTGCTCTCAAATGCATCAAACTGGGAAATTCTTTTATTTAGAAACTACATAATGTGCTGTGCTTCTCGATTTTTTTGATAAATGCAGAAAATATCATAAAAAATGCTGTTAAAGTTGGCGTTTTGAACTGAATTTTCCAAAGCGGGAGATCTGGGAATGAAAAAAAATGGTCATACTGAGAAAATAATTGTTTAAAACTCAAATTCTAATTAACTGAGCGAAAAATGAAATCTCACGGCCTCTTATACGTCTCTTCAAAAATCTCCTCAGCAAGTGTCATATTTTTACTTTTAAAAATGAGTCTCAAAACGTCTCAGAAAATTTCAAACTGTTGAGGGTGGAAAAATATTTTTTCGAATACACCCTTAAAGTATACCTGTGATTCAAAACAGATACAATTTCTTGAACTGCTGATAATAGATATTTCCAGTTACAAAAAGTATACAAACCAAGTATGTCTTTCAGACTTCCGGCATTTATTTAAAAAGGGGCAGCATGAACATTAAAATACGAAATTTAATTTTTATATGTCCTCCTTTTCATATAACATAATATTTAGAAAAAGAATGACAATTAAAGAAGGACAATGATAAAAAAAAATTCTTTTACAGACAACTGAGTTTTTAAATTTTGTGAACTTCCAGGGTTTTCCTGCTTTAAAAGCTCAGCTTTCCTATTCATAAGTACTTAACGAATTTTTTAATAAAATGAACCCATCGTTTATGTAGCACGGCATGTTGTAATATGGTCTCCCTAACTGCACGCCTTCCAATAAATGCACCACAAACATCCTCTAAAACAAATTTTCCTCACTGTCCTCATGCACGTTTGAAATTGTAATTTAATTAAGCCCTTCTTTGCCATAATTCATTGAAAAAAAATATTTTCTGTATTTTCCGTGAGGACATGATTTCAACAATTATATACAATTAGCTATTTTATTGAAATCAGAGAAAAAATATTTATCCTTGTACATCCTGAAATTCCTGTGCAAATTTCACTGAGGTAACCAAGTCAGTTCATACCTCATACACATGCTTCCGTTTAACCGTCCATTAACCATTTAACCATACCTTCAGAAAACAAACTCTCCATTTAAAACTATCCCAAAAGAAATATTTTTTCCACTCAACAACATGAACTTTCTATTACTTTCACAAAGTCACTTGTATATGTAAAAAAGCATAAAATTTGTAGACATGACTTTTGAAGTGATTTGGAATTGAATAGTATTTTACATTTAATATATATACAGTGGTGGCCAAAATTATGAACATTTTTTTAAATTTTCATCTTTTATAACTTTGTATGCTTGAAGAATATAATAAATTTCACTTAAATGCAAATGTTTATATATCAAATTCAAGGAAATTTAATGTAGAATTTAATTAAAAAAAAAATTAAAATATCTGCATTACAAAAAAAGTTACGTATCTTTTCATTGAGAGAACAAGTGTTTAGAGTTCATCCTTTTTAATCACATGATACCAAGAATCAATTATAGCTTCAATAAAAATTGTGTTTTATTGGATGGATGGTTTTTTGTACAAAGATTTTCAAACGTCGCCACAAATTTTCTATAGGATTCAGATCAGGGCTGTTTCCTGGCAAGGTTAATAATTCTATGCTTTTATTTTTAAACTATCCTTTGCATATTTTTGCCGTATGGCATGGAGCTGAATCCTGCTAAATGGGGCTTTATTTGGGAAGAGATCTTTGATGGAAGGTATCAATTTTGGTTCCAGGACAGTTTCGGTGCATTTTTTTGCATTCAGAATGCTATCAATCACTTGAATGCTGCCCACGCCATTTGCAGACATACAGGCCTAAACCATGACACTTGTTAGGTTCTTTATACAGGGTTCGCACAGACTCCTTAGACTCCTTGGAAACTCCTTAGAAATGAAAACACTCCCAAGTAGTACTTAGAACTACTTAGATAAGCAAACCACTCCTTAGAAACTCCTTAAATTGTATTGCGGCTTCGGGCCCAAGCGATATTGCTGCCGAGGAAAAAAAAAAAAATCGTGATTGTAAAACGCACGGTAAATCCTTTATGCCCGTCATTTATGAAGCACAGCATTGATTGGTTAGGATAATCTTATAGCAGGGCTCCCACTAGGTCCTTTTTTCAATTATTAGGTTCGTAAAGTCCGTTTTTCAACACTATTAACCGATCTTTATTTTAAATTTCATCGATGTTTGGCAATTAACCAAGAATCACGGAAAAATCGCGTTTTTTCGCAAATATGTCTCAAAAAATGCTGTCAAATTTCGTCAAGCGATCGCGGAAAAAAATCGTGATTTCGTCAAACGATCGCGAAAAACACGCGGTTTCCATCAAAAGATCGCAAAACATGTCAATTTCGTCAAACGATCGCGAAAAACACGCGGTTTCCATCAAAAGATCGCAAAAAACGTCAATTTCGTCAAACGATAGAAATAAAACGCGAATTCTGTTAAAATATCGTGAATTTCCCCCAGAAGAGCGCAAAACACACGCGAATTTCCTCAAAAGATCGCGAAACACATGCGAATTTCCTCAAAAGATCGCTAAAAACACGCGAATTTCCTCGAAAGATCGCTAAAAATACGCAAATTTCGTCAAAGGATTGCGAAAAACACGCGGTTTCCATCAAAAGATCCCGAAAAAAACGCCAGTTTCGTCAAACGATCGAAATAAAACGCGAATTCCATGAAAAGATCGCGAAAAAAACGCGAATTTCTCCCAGATCATCATGAAAAAACGCGAATTTCTGCCAGAAGATCGCAAAAAGACGCGAATTTCTGCCAGAAGATCGCAAAAAGACGCGAATTTCTGCCAGAAGATCGCGAAAAACACACGAATTTCCCCCAGAAGATCGCGAAAAACACACATTTCGTCAAAGAATCGCGAAAAAAACATCAGTTTCGTCAAACGATCGAAATGAAACGCGAATTCCATTAAAAGATCGCGAATTTCCCTCAGAAGATCGCGAAAAAAAGCGAATTTCCCTCAGAAGATCGCGAAAAAACGCGAATTTCCCTCAGAAGATCGCGAAAAAACGCGAATTTCCCCCAGAAGATCGCGAAAAAACGCGAATTTCCTTCAGTAGATCGCGAAAAAACGCGAATTTCCTTCAGAAGATCGCGAAAAAACGCGAATTTCCTTCAGAAGATCGCGAAAAAACGCGAATTTCCTTCAGAAGATCGCGAAAAAAAGGCGAATTTCCTTCAGAAGATCGCGAAAAAACGCGAATTTCCCTCAGAAGTTCGCGAAATACAAGCGAATTTCGTCAAAGGATCGCGAAAAACACGCGGTTTCCATGAAATAATCGCGAGAAAAACGTCAGTTTCGTCAAATGATCGAAGTAAAATGCGAATTCCATTAAAAGATCGCGGATTTCTCCCAGAAGATCGCGAAAAACACACGAATTTCCCCAGAAGATCGCGAAAAACACCGGAATTTCCCCCAGAAGATCGCGTAACACACGCGAATTTCGTCAAAGGATCACGAAAAAGACGCGAATTTCGTCAAAGGATCGCGAAAACACGCGGTTTCCATCAAGTGATCGCGAGAAAAACGTCAGTTTCGTCAAATGATCGAAATAAAACACGAATTCCATTAAAAGATCGCGAAAAGCACACAAATTTGTTCCAGAAGTTCGCGAAAAAACACACATTTCCCCCAGAAGATCGCAAAAAACACACGAATTTCCCCCAGAAGATCGCAAAAAACACACGAATTTCCCCCAGAAGATCGCTAAAAACACGCGAATTTCCTCGAAAGATCGCTAAAAATACGCAAATTTCGTCAAAGGATTGCGAAAAACACGCGGTTTCCATCAAAAGATCCCGAAAAAAACGCCAGTTTCGTCAAACGATCGAAATAAAACGCGAATTCCATGAAAAGATCGCGAAAAAAACGCGAATTTCTCCCAGATCATCATGAAAAAACGCGAATTTCTGCCAGAAGATCGCAAAAAGACGCGAATTTCTGCCAGAAGATCGCAAAAAGACGCGAATTTCTGCCAGAAGATCGCAAAAAGACGCGAATTTCTGCCAGAAGATCGCGAAAAACACACGAATTTCCCCCAGAAGATCGCGAAAAACACACATTTCGTCAAAGAATCGCGAAAAAAACATCAGTTTCGTCAAACGATCGAAATGAAACGCGAATTCCATTAAAAGATCGCGAATTTCCCTCAGAAGATCGCGAAAAAAAGCGAATTTCCCTCAGAAGATCGCGAAAAAAAGCGAATTTCCCTCAGAAGATCGCGAAAAAAAGCGAATTTCCCTCAGAAGATCGCGAAAAAACACGAATTTCCCTCAGAAGATCGCGAAAAAACGCGAATTTCCCCCAGAAGATCGCGAAAAAACGCGAATTTCCTTCAGTAGATCGCGAAAAAACGCGAATTTCCTTCAGAAGATCGCGAAAAAACGCGAATTTCCTTCAGAAGATCGCGAAAAAACGCGAATTTCCTTCAGAAGATCGCGAAAAAAAGGCGAATTTCCTTCAGAAGATCGCGAAAAAACGCGAATTTCCCTCAGAAGTTCGCGAAATACAAGCGAATTTCGTCAAAGGATCGCGAAAAACACGCGGTTTCCATGAAATAATCGCGAGAAAAACGTCAGTTTCGTCAAATGATCGAAGTAAAATGCGAATTCCATTAAAAGATCGCGGATTTCTCCCAGAAGATCGCGAAAAACACACGAATTTCCCCAGAAGATCGCGAAAAACACCGGAATTTCCCCCAGAAGATCGCGTAACACACGCGAATTTCGTCAAAGGATCACGAAAAAGACGCGAATTTCGTCAAAGGATCGCGAAAACACGCGGTTTCCATCAAGTGATCGCGAGAAAAACGTCAGTTTCGTCAAATGATCGAAATAAAACACGAATTCCATTAAAAGATCGCGAAAAGCACACAAATTTGTTCCAGAAGTTCGCGAAAAAACACACATTTCCCCCAGAAGATCTCAAAAAACACACGAATTTCCCCCAGAAGATCGCAAAAAACACACGAATTTCCCCCAGAAGATCGCGAAAAACGCGCGAATTTCCTTCAGAAGATCGCGAAAAAATGCAAATTTCCTTCAGAAGATCGCGAAAAAATGCGAATTTCCTTCAGAAGATCGCGAAAAAAAACGAATTTCCTTCAGAAGATCGCGAAAAAACGCGAATTTCCTTCAGAAGATCGCGAAAAAACGCGAATTTCCCTCAGAAGTTCGCGAAATACAAGCGAATTTCGTCAAAGGATCGCGAAAAACACGCGGTTTCCATCAAATAATCGCGAGAAAAACGTCAGTTTCGTCAAATGATCGAAGTAAAACGCGAATTCCATTAAAAGATCGCGGATTTCTCCCAGAAGATCGCGAAAAACACACGAATTTCCCCAGAAGATCGCGAAAAACACGCGAATTTCCCCCAGAAGATCGCGAAACACACGCGAATTTTGTCAAAGGATCGCGAAAAAGACGCGAATTTCGTCAAGGGATCGCGAAAACACGCGGTTTCCATCAAGTGATCGCGAGAAAAACGTCAGTTTCGTCAAATGATCGAAATAAAACACGAATTCCATTAAAAGATCGCGAAAAGCACACAAATTTGTTCCAGAAGTTCGCGAAAAGCACACAAATTTGTTCCAGAAGTTCGCGAAAAACACACAAATTTCCCCCAGAAGATCGCGAAAAACACGCGAATTTCCCTCAGAAGATCGCGAAAAACACACAAATTTCGTCAAAGGATCGCGAAAAAAACGTCAGTTTCATCAAACGATCGAAATGAAACGCGAATTCCATTAATAGATCGCGAAAAAACGCGAATTTCCCGCAGAAGATCGCGAAAAAACGCGAATTTCCCGCAGAAGATCGCAAAAAGCACACGAATTTCCTCAAAAGATCGCTAAAAACACGCGAATTTCGTGAAAGGATCGCGAAAAACACACGAAATTTATCATATGATCGGGGGGAAAAAATGCGAATTTTGTCGAAGTTTTACCTTCAAAGGAATCGATTACCGCTGTTCTAAAAGAATAAAAGAAAAAACTATAACTTGTCATATTTTTTCTTGTATGTTGCGTTTAGCATTCTTTTTTTTTTTTTTTTTTTTTTTTTTTTTTTTTTTTTACCATTTAAAATTTTCTTTAAGATGCATCATGTATGTGATATACATAATAAGTGTTTGGGATTTGATTGATCAAAATTGGAGTGTGCATACCGCATAACGATGCAGCACATAAAAGCAACAACTACAAAAAAAAATGGCAAATCCTTAAAATTTTTTGGACTCCTTGGATTTTTTTCGGTACTCCTTGGATTTTTTCTTCCCAACTCTGTATGAACCCTGTTTATAGTTTCTTCAATGCAATCAGGATGCAGCTTTTTCCCTACTCTACATCTCACATATTTTCGTCTATTGCTACCCAAGAGTGATATTTTACTCTCATCGCTCCAGATTATTTACTTCCACTGATTTTCTAACCAATTAGTGTGTTCTTCTGCCCACTGATTGTGTTGCTGAAGATTTAAAAATGATTTTTTTCCCTCAAAATTCTATCTTTCAGTCCAAAACCTGCTAATATTCTCCTTATTGTTCTTGAACTAACTTAAATACACATTGCATTCATTTCACATCTAACAGCATCTGATGAAATTCTTCTATCTTGGAGGCATATCTTTTTTGCCTTTTCTATCATCAGAAGCACTTGTGCATTTTTTTTTTTTTTTTTGGCCTGATCTTGCCTTATTTATCACTGATTTAGTTTCTTCATAACGTAAGCACAACTTTCGTACACCAGATAAAGTGACTGATCCACCAACCTGTCTTGTAGTTTCAGCATAAGAGAGACCATTTTCTCTCAATATGACAATTCTGCTTCTTTTTGTAGGTGTTCAATCAGTTCTTGTTGTTGATGACATTGTTTTAAATTATTTGCATTAAGAAAAAAAAATTGAAATATTAAAAAAAAAATTATTCTTTTCAGTTACACTGGTGTTCACCCTTCTGCAAAATTCATTCCAGCAAAGTACCGTTTTTACAAATCAAAACATTCTACAGTTTAGTTACTGACATTTGATTGGTTCTCAGAACAGTCATTGTGATTGGCTAGGAAGCTTTTATTACAATACACTTCAGCATCCATGACTAATTGTGTTTGTATTTTAGACTAAAGTAAATGTAACTTTTTTTGTAATGCAGATATTTTAATTCTGTTTTTTTATTCTACATTAAATTTCCTTGAATTTGATGTATAAACATTTGTATTTAAGTGAAAATTAATATATTCTATAAGCACACAAATTTATAAAACATCAAAATTTAAAAAAATATCCACAATTTTGGCTACCACTGTTTATATTACGTATAAATTACATCTTCACTTTGATTGCTATCTCATGACGACCATTCCTGAGCTGTTGCTTTGACGGAAATAATGTAGTGTGATCGTAAAAGGATTAAGTACATTTTTGCGAAGTTCTTTTCATAAAACTATTGATCATTAAGGAAATAATAAAAAGGAGTATTCTTACTTCACAGGAAGACAGTGAAGAGGCAAACTGATGAAATAAATAAATTCTTTGTTTTCAGACGTTAGTAATAGAAGATTACAAAAATTCTTGCTTCTGATCACCAAGTTAAAAATAAAACGATTCTCTTATAGAAGAAAAAAATAACAGCAAACATAGAATTACTCCATGGGATTCCTTTTGATGAGAACAGCACATCTTTAGTTAAAAATTAAATTTTGACATGGCAAAAAGTATCCACGGAAATAAGACCCATTATACGGACGTATTCTTTCGGCAAACTTAGTGGCTTTCGAATGACAAGCGAAAGTCCCCGCCGCGAAAAACACTGCATTGAAAAACATCTTTTTAGCACAACATCAAACCCAATTCTGATTTAATAATTGACGAGATTTTGCTTATAAACGATGAATATGGGGGCTGACAAAGTAATTAAATGGCATATTTAAATTGATTGGCTAAATTGAAATTTACGGTAAATAAATGAAAATCGAATTACAAGCTGCGGAATTTAAAATGTTATCACTGATTGGAAGCACGAAACTGATATCCACCTGTTAGCTATTGCGCAATGAATACGTCGAAAGAGGGTGGCGTTAAGCATTTCAATGACGTCATCATAATGCATGACTTCGGCGATACCAGAGCTCCAGATATGTCCTCCGAAAATAGCGAAGTGGCACGCATGTGCAACACTGCTGATTCGCCTGAAAGACAAGAGAAAAAGATCAGTGGGCAAAAATACAGACTCTCGGATTGCGGCCGATAAAAAATAAATATTGCGGCGTGTCGGAGTTTCCTCTTAGTCCGCACAACTTTGAAGAAATTCCGTGCTATTTATATGCTGCCACCACCGATGTTCTGATTAAGTACTATATAGCAGAGTGCAATTACTTTAAAAATGAATGAATTCTAACTGTCTTTAATTTCTTAACATAATACCTATTAACTCCCATCTTCTTAGTAGAAAATAAAATGTCTACTTACAAATTTGAAGGAACTTGTAGAAGAAATGAGATAGATGACTCACAATGATACATACTAGAAATGAAGACTTCATTAAATAAAAACTAAGAGCTTTTTATTATTATGTTCAATTTTACAACATCAACACTAAAGCAAGAACTAGATGACATGAATGAGAAACTCTCTCATTTTATAATTGTTTGCAACCAATCACAACTAGCCAGCACATGCTGGAACTCTTTTGCATAAACAGCAGAAAGTTGAGTAACACTGTGCAACCTGAAAAACATGTCAACAAAGTTTAACTGATACCTTGTTGGTAACCAACCAACCATTCAATCAATTAACTGTGAATTTAACTGAAAACCATAAAAACAAAATGTAAACAATATGGATGCCAGCATGCTGTTGAAGTTAAGTGTTAGGGTTAGTTTTGTTAGTAAGTTAGTAGTTTTTATCATTGAAATAAAGTAAAAGGTACCTTTTTAAATAAAACACTTAATACAATAAATGAAGTTGAAAAATGATGGAAAAAAACTTAATAAAAAGTGTGGTTCTTCCACAAAATGCCCCCCTTTTCCAGCATTTTTCATTTACTAAACACTTTCAAGAATAAATGTAAATGTATTATGCAAAATAGATATGTACAATACACAATTGAAAAAATATTTACTTTAAAAAAAGTTCATCAGTTCATGATTAAGTTCAAAAAGTTTTTTTTTTTCTTTTTCAGCATAAGTACGCAGATCTAAGTTTCATAAATAAGTCCTTGCACAGAGACTTTGTAAGGAGATCAGCTAAATTGTCTTTAGACTTAACATGAATAATGTCAAACACATTTTGTAGATATAAGTCTCTTACGAACATGTATTTTAAATCTATGTATCTATTCCTGATATTCTCAGCTCGGTTCTTAATGAACTGTATAGCTGCAGCATTGTCACACTTCAATATTGGTTTTTGGTTACCAATAATATTTGAATCAAGGTTAAAAGTAGAATACAGTTGCTCTAAGGTCGAATTCAAGTACTTAAGTTCTTTAGCAGCTTCTGAGGCTGCAATAAATTCCGATTCCATCGGAGACATAGCTACACAGGTCTGTTTCACCACACGCCATGTTATCGGGAGGCCATTTAAGAAAATAGAGTAGCCAGTCCAGGATCGGCGGTCACTCGGGTCACTAGCCCAGCTAGCATCAACATAGGAAGAGAGCTGAGTGGGGGAGGGTCTTGAGGGTGCATTTGGATTCCTAATTCTTTCGTAGTTCCAAGGTAGCACAGGTTTTGTTGAAGGCATTTCCAATGGATAGGTTCAGGATTTTCAACAAATTGCGAAAGAGCTGCTACTCCATAGCTGATATCAGGTCTGCAACGTCCGGAAATGTAGAGCAGGCATCCCAGTAAATTTCTGTATGGAACATCTTCCATCTGGTTGTCATCAGTCGGCATATCTTTCCTAGAAGGAACAACTCCAGGTTGGAGAGGAAGAGAGATTTTAGTAAAGTTTTTAAAATTAAATTTTTCAAGACATTTCTTAATGTACTCTTTACAATGAATTTTCATGGAGTCTCCTGTCATATCAAATTCAATACCCAAAAGTTTAGAAATGGGCCCCATATTCTTGACTTCATATAAACTTTTTATAAGAGAAACTACTTCTTTTAAAATTATTTCATTTTCAGCAAATATCGGCAGGTCGTCCACATATACTAGTACCACTGCTTTTCTTTTATAAGAATAAGCACAAGTAAGTCCTGGTATTTCATTAAAACCATTACTTGTCAGTTTGTTGTGCAATTCTTCATACCAACACCTTCCCGACTGATGAAGGCCATATAATGCTTTATGTAATTTTAAGACACGGTTTTCCTTTCCAAGTGTTATGTAATCTGCAGGTTGTCTTATGTATATATCTTTATCTATGGCTCCATATAAATATGCACATCGTACATCTAGAAGACTATGCTTCCACCCCAAAATACATATGAATAGAGCTATAAAAAGTCTGATTAATAGGAAGTTAACCACTGGACTGAATGTTTCTTCATAATCCAGTCCTTCTCTCTGGTTATTCCCCAAGGCTACTAATCTTGCTTTAAAGTTTCCAAACCCATCGCTGGCTTTTCTTTTAAGAGTATATACCCACTTAGTACCTAAAATTTTACAGTTTTCTGGTTGTGGAACTAATGTCCAGACATTTCGGTCGATCATAGTTTTAATTTCTGCATCCATTGCCTTTTTCCAAAATTTAGCTTCAGGGAGCGTTTTTGCTTGATTCAGAGATCTTGGTATTATGATTTCTGCACAGCAGGTTTCCTCACTATCTGGTACATTAGTGTTACTTTCCATTTTTAAGATAATAGGACCCTCATATTCATCTTTATATGAAAAGCTTATTAGATCTTTGTCATAAATTATTTTATTTTTCTGACAATACTCTTGCATTTCTCTTTGGCTTCTTAAAGTCTTCCCGTCAGGTGTAAAAATATAAATGTCAAATTTTCCCTTTGAGGCCCCTTTACTTCTTATTGTTCTTATCCTATGAAATTTAACTGTATTCGATTCTGGTTCAGGACTTGGGGTGAGTGATCGAGGTTCTTCTTTTAATTCAATCGCTTTTTCTAACTCATCTTCGGTTGGTTGGGGTAAAGACACTGGTTTTGGATCAACTTGTAATTCAGGACTTGAAACACTGTTTCTTATGTTGCCCCCCAAATCATCATCATCGTCAAATTCCGAGGAAATATTATGACCCTCTTTTGCCTTTCCTAGCACTGCTTCGTCAAAAGTCACATGTTTACTTTCTACAATGGTATTTTCATCAGGGATCCATATTCTATAACCACTCGTCCCATACCCATATTCTACAAAAATGCCTTTCTTGGCACGAGGCCGAAATTTATTTCTTTTCTGTGGGGGTTGATGAACATAGGCTGTACAGCCATATCTCTTAAGATGATTTATTGATGGCTTTTTATTATACCACCGCCTGAAGGGGATGTCATTTATGGTAGTGTGAAATATTCTATTTCTTATGTAATTAACTGTCATCATGGCTTCTAGCTAAAAATCATCTGTTAAATTAGCTGAATGTATTAATGTTCTCATTCCATCAAACAGCACACGATTGTATCGCTCTGCACAGCCGTTCATTTGCGGCGAGTAAATCGTAGTGTGTTCGTGTTTGATTCCAAGATTTTCTAAAAATTTTTCTAATGGTCGGTTGCAGTATTCTAACCCATTATCTGTTCTGACAGTTTTAACTTTCTTTCCAGTTTGCCTTTCTACCATAGCTATAAAATCTTTAAACTTACTATAAACTTCATCCTTATTTCGTAATGGGTAACAGAAAGCCCTGCGGCTATAATCATCAATAAATGTTAAAACATATCTATAGCCTTGTTTTGTTGTAACTGGAGCCGGACCCCACACATCGCTGTGTATAAGTTCTAATAGCTCTTTAGATCTAATTTGTGGTAATTTTGGGTGGACAGCTCTCGTACTTTTACCTATTACACATGATTCACACCGTGTTTCATCACCTTTAAGTTTTCCAGGATTTTGTACCAGATTTTTATTAAACATATCTTTCAAAGTGCTTAAGTTTACATGCGCCAGTCGCTCATGCCAGAGCATGATGTTATTCCTGTCTAAAGCATATGAACTATTATAATTGTTCTCTTTACTTAAGTTTACTTTATGTTGTGTCTTAAGTGTTTCATTTTTCCCTTTAAATTGAAAGTTTTCTTTAGTAGGCCAGCCTTTTATAGTGTAAAAATTACCCTTTAATTTAGCACTCCATAAGTATTTCCATCTAGGTGAAAAAATTTGAAACCCTTTATTTAGTCGGGCATGCATTTTCGCCTTATCCATTTTAGACATACTAATTAAATTTCTATGAATAGAAGGAACATATAAAACATCATGCAAATTTACAGTCATTATTTTATTTCGGTCTTTAATGTTAAATTCAACTTCACCAATACCCTGTACTGTGTGGGGAGTAGTTCCCATACGTACTACTGCACCTGCTGGAGGCTTTCTTAATTCTGTAAAAAATTCTTTATTTTGGCATACATGTGCCGATGATGCACTATCTAAAGTCCATTCTCTATTTGCAGGAAAAAGTTCATTTGCATAACACTTATCTACCATAAATTCAGAGACGGAAGAACTGACTCTAGGTTTAGTTCTAGAAACTAAAGTTTTGTTTTTACAAAATTTAGCAAAATGATCACTTTTACCACATAAAAAACAAGTTAACTTTTTCCTTATGCCTGGCTTAATTGTAATTGGTTTACTAGGATTTAATTTATCTTTACTTTCAACAGTTAATAAACATTCTTCTTTTTGAAGATCACGGAAATTTCGTCGATTATATTCCTTTAAAAGTTCTGCCTTTAAATTGTCAAACTTAAATTTAGACTCGACACAATTTTCAAATTCCCTTGCAAGGTAATCATATTCCTCTGGCAGGCACTGTAACAATTGATAACACCTATGATCTTCAGTAATTGACTCCCCAGAATCACTTAACTTTCTATAACAATCCTCAAACCTAGCTATAAATGTAGGTAACTCTTCATCAGGAAGAATTCTTAAATTTCTAAACTCTGCTAACCTATATGCTTTTAAGGACCTACATTCAATTTCTAAATTTGTTTTAAGTTTATCCCATATAACTGAAGGATCAGTTAAATGATTTATTTGAAGCTCAACTTCTCTGCTACAATATGTTTTCAATAGACCAGCGGCCTTGCTCTTACTTTGATTCAATTTAAATTTATCAATTTCACCTAAGTCATCTACTTTTGGCCATTTACTCTTATCTATCCAAATTATTAAACCCTCTGACTCTAGTATCCTCTTTATATTTGTTACCCAAGAATGGTAATTATGTCTTGTCAATAGTAATTGAGGGTTAGGGCTAGCAGCCATGTTTGTTTACAAACAGTGAAATATTTCTAAGTTAAAACTCATCAAATTCTGCCTTTAAAATGGTGCAATACTGGGTTCCATAACCCTTTGTTCTGATTAAGTACTATATAGCAGAGTGCAATTACTTTAAAAATGAATGAATTCTAACTGTCTTTAATTTCTTAACATAATACCTATTAACTCCCATCTTCTTAGTAGAAAGTAAAATGTCTACTTACAAATTTGAAGGAACTTGTAGAAGAAATGAGACAGATGACTCACAATGATACATACTAGAAATGAAGACTTCATTAAATAAAAACTAAGAGCTTTTTATTATTATGTTCAATTTTACAACATCAACACTAAAGCAAGAACTAGATGACATGAATGAGAAACTCTCTCATTTTATAATGGTTTGCAACCAATCACAACTAGCCAGCACATGCTGGAACTCTTTTGCATAAACAGCAGAAAGTTGAGTAACACTGTGCAACCTGAAAAACATGTCAACAAAGTTTAACTGATACCTTGTTGGTAACCAACCAACCATTCAATCAATTAACTATGAATTTAACTGAAAACCATAAAAACAAAATGTAAACAATATGGATGCCAGCATGCTGTTGAAGTTAAGTGTTAGGGTTAGTTTTGTTAGTAAGTTAGTAGTTTTTATCATTGAAATAAAGTAAAAGGTACCTTTTTAAATAAAACACTTAATACAATAAATGAAGTTGAAAAATGATGGAAAAAAACTTAATAAAAAGTGTGGTTCTTCCACATTACGTGATATCGGTCACGCACTGAGAGGATTGTTTAAATGAAAACCAATGCTTTCAATTAACTAAATTAACAGTTTATTTACACACTATTTACACAATACAAAACACTATTTACACTTAAACTCGGATGTAGGTGATCTGATTCAACATTAAATTAGATACAGTAAAGCTGGCTGTGTACTGTTAAACTATGTTATATTACTCTCACTCTATATGCATTAAATTAGCTTTTCCGGAGATCAATCTCAATCTCCCAACACATGGGCTCTAAGCCTAAGCTCTGCGAGCCTCACTCAATCCTACGCTCTATCTAAGAGCTATCCACAGGAACTCACCTTGCACTTCACCCTGTAGGCTCCAACTCAACCCTACGCTCTATCTAAGAGTTCTACGCAGGAACTACTGTCCACTCTGCACTCTTGGCTCCAACTGCCACGCTCCGTGCCAAAAACGACTGCTTTCCGCACCCTCTGCTTTTACTCAACGTAACCCCCCCAGGGTTTCTACCAGGCTCGCATTCGAAGCTCTTTTCCTCGTTCGTGGAATGCCTGTCGCCCCATCTTCAACAGACATCTCAAAAGGTCGGGCACACCCCTCTCCAACCATCTTTTTTTTCCCCTTCATTCCATCTGTACATTTTCACCGGCTCATTCCAGTTTCAGATAAGGAAAGAATGTTACTTTGAAATTCCAGTACACAGGCCATACCATATATAATATATTAAGACAAAAATAATATAGAACCTTAGTTCTAATAGCAGATGTTTCTCAGAACCTGACACCTCCCACCTTAGCGGAAAATATGCCATTTAGGGTCTAAATTTCCCCAAACATATAGTAATATCACAGAAGAGTTCAATAGTCTCTTTGCAGGTTTCTCCATTATTATTATTACATATATATTTCAAGGTGTCTGAACATTATCTACTGACATCTCTAATGAACCGTGTACTAATATTATTATTACAGAAAAACTACACATGCTAATACACTATTATAAACACAAAATTCAAATACAATTGCACATACATAAAAAACAATTTGAAATGTGATGACATCCCTTCAGGTTTGTCCACTATTTAGTCATTGATGCCGATGGGCTAGCAACTGGCTGTTCCTCCCAGCTCTTCCTATGTAGCCTAGAAATTGCATCAGCATTCAAATGTTGCACTCCTGGACGATGAGAAATACTCAGGTTCCAGCGTTGCAAGGCAAGAGCCCATCTAGTGAGTTTGGGGGACCTTGGGGTTGTTTCAGTGAGAAATTTTAATGGATTATGATCCGTTATGATCTCAATTTGAGATCCATATGTCTATTTTTCAAACTTCTGCAACCCGAAGAGAACACTCCAAGCCTCTTTCTCTATACTCGACCAAGCACTCTGAGCCCCTGATAATTTCTGACTGGCAAAAGCTATCGGTTCAAACTGATCCTTTTCATCTTTTTGAGTAAGACAACATCCTACTGCCAGGTCTGAAGCATCGGCGTGAAGCTGATATTCCCAGCCTACGGTAGGTGTAGCCAAATGTGTCATGTTACATAACTCATCTTTAAGGGTATTAAAGTCTTCTTCTGCCCTTTCATCCCATGGTACAGTATTTTTAACCTTCCCTTTAGTTAATTCAGTTAAAGGTATAGCAATTTCTGCATAATTTGGAATATAAGATCGGTAAAATACCATTAATCCCAAAACAGATCTAACTTCTTTTTTAGTTTTCAGTCTCTTTAAGTCCCTTATTGCTCCTATTTTTTCCTCATCAGGTGCATGCGTTCCACCCCCAATTACATGACCTAAAAACTTAGTCCATTTCTCTCCAAATTTACATTTGTCCAGCCTAATCGTAAAATTTCTATTTTTAAGTTCTTCTATGACAGACCTAACATGCTCACAGTGCTCTTCCCAGGTGTCGGAGAAAATGATGAGACATCATCCATATATGCTTGTGCATACCTCCAATGACCTTGAAGAACATCATTCATATCTTTTTGGAACGTAGCAGCTGCCCCTGATAAACCAAAAGGCATAGTACGCCACTGATAAGTCCCATTATGAGTTGTAAACGCTGTCAAATGTTTACATTCCTCAGCCATTTTAATCTGCCAATAACCCCTCAATAAATCAATTGAAGATAAATATTTAGCTGCCCCCAAAGTATACATGATTCCCTGCGAATCTTTCATAGGAAATGTTGGGACCTGCATTACTGAATTTAAAGCTCTATAATCTATACAAAGCCTAACAGTTGCATCTTTTTTTGCCACGCAAACAATTGGATGACTAATTTCTGCATTTGACACTTCGATTAGATTTAATTCTAATAACTCCTGAATCTGTCTATCTACTTCCTCTTTATAAGCAACAGGTACACTATATAACTTTGGCTTTTTCCTTGCCACACCCGGTTTCAAATCAATACGGTGCTCCCCTACTTCCGCTGGTCGGACTCATAAATACCTCTTTATTCTCCCTCAAAATGGACTTTATATCCTTGACTTGACTATTCGATAACCCTTTTATTTCGAACCTTTCTATGTCCTGTTCTACCTCTTGCTCCCGGTTTAAAATAGGAATTTCCCCAACTTCTCCAAATTCCTCATCACCTTCAAACAATATTCACTATATTACACTTAGCAATAAATTCTCTTATTTTATTTTGGTGCACGTGCTTCCTACTCCCGTCGGCTAATTCAACTATAAACGAATGCCTGTTTCGTTTTTCGACAATAGTTGCCGGCCCTTGCCACCTAGAATATAACTTATTAGTTGAATCGGGGATTAACAGTATTACTTTATCACCTACTTCAAACGTTTTTTCTTTTGACCTTAAGTTATAATGATAGGCCATTCTGCCTTGTTGCACCTCAGACGATAATTTTGCCTCATTTGTGGCTCTTTCTAAGTGTCCCCTAAGTTTATTCCAATATTCATGAATTGGCATAGTATCTAACTGTGCCCTCTTATTTTCTCCTGCCCAGGATGACTTAAGAACTGATAAAGGACCCTCCGGCGCTCTACCATATAATAATTGAAAAGGTGCGATTCCTGTCGCAGAATTTGGGACTTCCCTATACGCCCATAATATAAATGGTATTTGTTCATGCCATCTTTTCCCTTCTTCCCTAATCGTATGATGCAACATACATTTAAGCGTCTGATTAAAATGTTCCACAAGACCGTTAGACTGTGAGTACTGTGGAGTCGAAAATCGTGGACTAGCCCCTAACCTTTTCTCAAATTCTTTCGTTAAGTCGGCCATGAAATTGGTTCCATTATCACACGCAATTATATTTGGAATTCCTGTCCTTGTAAATATTTGAAGTAATGCATCACACGCTGTTTTAGCAGTTAAGCTTTTTAGGGGTATTGCTTCTGCCCACCTGGTATGCTGGTCAATTAAGGTTAATATATATTGATGCCCTTGTGAACTTTTAGGATCAATAGGCCCAATTAAATCAACATTAACCACCTGAAATGGAAGTTCTGGCTGTGATACTGGGGAAATAGGAGCTCTATCATTCACTTTAACCCCTCTAGTCAATTGGCACTCTAAACATGACTCACAAAATTGTTTAGTTTCTTTCGCCATCCCCTCCCAATAAAACAAATACCTGATTCTCTGTAACGTTTTCTTGGCTGCATGATGCCCTCCAAATACCGAAGTATGAGCTAATTTTAGGATTTCTTACCTTGGGTAGGGTCATTCCATGTCAAATCAACACAGCTCACAACCCGACCCCCTCAGAATTTTATGAAATTTGGCTCACTTGTTAAATTTATATAGAAATCATCAAATAAAAAATAATAAGCCTCTATTTCTCATGGTTTCTGAGATAAATAGCATCAAAAATTGGAAGAAAGCACAAAATTTTGAATTCTGTGCACTACAAAAAAATTCATATTTAATTCCCTAATTGACACACAGCTTTAATCTTGGTACTGTTGGAAAGGGTTTTCTGTGGGCTTTCTTATGATATATCACATGCATATTTTTCTTTAAATTTTAATTTCAAGGTCAAACATTTTGACCTTCTATATCTCAAAAAGTGATATTTTATTTTTTTCAAAAAAAATATATGTTATTCTTACATTGTTCCTCTATAATATCTGACATTCTTATTTTGGGACGCTCATGGGATATTGAGTTATAAATTAAAATGCACACACTTGATTCCAATTTTATTACCAAAATCTCCTATATGATGACTTATCTGTACTAATGTATGACGATAAAATTATATTTATGCATATTTCATAAGCATAGACATGTTCTAGTTATCACAACTCTGTATATTAATTTGGGACATGATATAAAATTAAAAATTTTTAAAGAAGAAAATTATTTTTATTTTCACTATAAAAACTAATTGAATTTATTATTATTATTGTTGTTATTATTTTTTTTTTTGTAAGATTACGAAATAAGTAGACATTAATTGCAATAATAAGTTTGCACTAATTATTTTCATTTATAATTGATGACAAATTCAAAATATTGACGCACGCTGTTAATTTACAGTGCCTGTGTGATGTGAACAGATTCTTTTGTTAAAATTTTATTATTTTGTAATGTTGCTATTATTTTTTAAAGTAAGAATACTGCTTGGTCACATAATATGCTTAGTAAAAATGTTCTCCAGTAGCATATTTCATATCTATCTATCTATATATGTCTTTCCTCCCTACTTTCTTTAAGATAAACCCCCATTCCCCCCTCCATAGCATATTTCTCAACTTTAAAATTCTGAAACTTTTATACAATTTAAAGAACTCTGAGATTAAATGCTTTGTTTTTATCTCTCAATATCTTTGTATTAATGCTTACATTGGGCTGTATAAATTCCTCAGATGGGTGAATCAGAAAGGGTCATGTGGCTTTTGTTTTAAGCTGTCATAAGCCCCTCCCATTTGAAGGGTTTGAATTCCATGCACTACAAAAAAATTCATATTTAATTCCCTAATTGACATACAGCTTTAATCTTGGTATTGTTGGAAAGGATTTGCTGTGGGCTTTCTTCTGATATATCACATGTATAATTTTCTTTAATTTTTAATTTCAAGGTCAAACATTTTGTCCTTTTGATCTTCTGCATCTCAAAAAGTGGTATTTTATTATTTTGAAAAAAAAAATGTATGTTATTCTTATTCTTACATTGTTCCTCTATAATATCTGATTTTCTTAGTTTGGTTTGCTCGTGGAATATTGAGATATAAATTAAAATGTAAACATCTCCTTATTTCTTTACTAAAATCACCTATTACATAGATTATATCAATCTCTACTAATTTATATAAAAGATCTTAAATGCAAACACATTACTTAATTCTATATAGAAAACATTTGTTTCCACAGTCATGTAGTAAAAGAAAATTGTCATGAAATGTTTTTATATAAATTTGCTCTTCATGTTACATTATGACATGTCAGCTTAAAACAAAAACCACATTGGCCCTTTTTCTGATTCACCCATCTGAGGAATTTATACAGCCCAATGTAAGCATTAACACAAAGATATTGAGAGATAAAAACAAAGCATTTAATCTCAGAGTTCTTTAAACTGTATAAAAGTTTCAGAATTTTAAAATTTAGAAATATGCTATGGAGGGGGGCGGGGGGGGTCTGCCTTAAAGAAAGGGGGGGAGGAAAGACATATATATATGAAATATGCTACTGGAGAACATTTTTATTAAGCATGTTATGTGACTAAGCAGTATTTTTACTTTAAAAATTAATAGTAACAATACAAAATAATAAAATTTGGTACTTTTTGGTTAGCCAAGCACTAATGTTATATATACATATACATGCTTATGAAATATGCATAAATATAAGTTTATTGTCATAAATTAGTATAGATAAGTCATCATATAGATGATTTTGGTAATAAAATTGGAATCAGGTGTGTACATTTTAATTTATAACTCAATATCCCATGAGTGTCCCAAAATAAGAATGTCGGATATTATAGAGAAACAATGTAAGAATAACATATATTTTTTTTGAAAATAATAAAATATCCCTTTTTGAGATATAGAAGGTCAAAGGTCAAAATGTTTGACCTTGAAATTAAAATTTAAAGAAAAATATGCATGGGATATATCATAAGAAAGCCCACAGAAAACCCTTTCCAACAATACCAAGACTAAAGCTGTATGTCAATTAGGGAATTCAGGGATGAGAATTTTCCGTCTTTTGGCTGATTTCCCCTTTTTTGTTATTTCAAGGAATTTCCGTTTTTTTCCCTCGAAATTCCGCCTTTTTCCGAGGATTCCGTATTTTTTCTCCTGCAAAATTTTGTTATTTTCCGAAATTTTCACTTTCCTATCGATTCCGCTTTTCTTCCGATTTCGAAAGAACATTCAAAGGTGATAAAAAAACGGCAAATTTCGTTAAAAGATCGCGAAAAAACTATAAATTTCGTCAGAAGATCTTGAACAAATGGAAAATTTCGTCAAAAGATCGGGAAATGCGGCAAATTTTGTCAAAAGATCGCGAAAAAGCGGTAAATGTCACCAAAAGATCGCAAAAAAACTACAAATATCGTCAGAAGATCGCGAATAAACGGCAAATTTCGTCCAAAGATCGCGATAAAAATAGCAAATTTCGTCAAAAGACCGCGAAAAAGCGGCAAATTTCGTCAAAAGATCGCGAAAAAACGGCAAATTTCGTCAAAAGATAGCGAAAATTTCGTCAAAAGATCGCGAAAAAGCAGAAAATTTTGTCAAAAGATCGCGAAAAACTACAAATATCATCAGAAGATCGCGAATAAACGGCAAATTTCGTCCAAAGTTCGCGAAAAAACGGTAAATTTCGTCGATAGATCGCGAAAAAGCGGTACATTTTGTCAAAAGATCGCGAAAAAACGGTAAATTTCGTCGATAGATAGCGAAAAAGCGGTACATTTCGTCAAAAGATCGCAAAAAAGCAGAAAATTTTGTCAAAAGATCGCGGGAAAAGCAAAATTTTGTCAAAAGATCGCGAAAAAGCAGCAAATTTTGTCAAAAGATAGCGAAAAAACTACAAATATCATCAGAAGATCGCGAATAAACGGCAAATTTCGTCCAAAGTTCACGAAAAAACGATAAATTTCGTCAATAGATCGCGAAAAAGCGGTACATTTCGTCAAAAGATCGCGAAAAAGCTGCAAATTTCGCCAAAAGATCGCGAAAAAGCGGCAAATTTCGTCAAAATGGCGCGAAAAATACATGTATTTAGTGCTTTTAGTGTATCCTCTCCTTCCCCCCTCTTTTGTAACCTTTCAGAAAATTTGCTGTGAATTTCAATTTTTTTTTTTTTTTTTACTCAGAATCGCTCCTGATTCAGAATTTACTTTAAGCTGACTGTATGTCCTGTTCCAGTTAGCCCGTGTGACCAAAAATAATTAACCATTGTGATTTTCACTAAGTTTTTCATATTTTTTGCTAAAAAATTTACACACAAAAACTCTATTCTTAATTAAATTACTTCATTTTCAGGAGTGGCCATGATTCTGATAAGTTGAGCATTTCATATGACCTACGCTCAATGTTTTAAGAACTGTGTGTAATTTGGCTATTTTCACTGCTGTAATGTAGTATACAGGCTTGTGCGCTTGTCTCCATTTTCCCGGAAATCAGACCCTGGTTTTATTTCTTAAAATATCTTTCACGGATAAAATGTGGCACAATTTTTTGTTTGCGCGTGGTTTCAGTCTTTTTCCTTTTTTGCAATTCTCATCCCTGGGAATTAAATATGAATTTTTTTGTAGTGCACAGAATTCAAAATTTTGTGCTTTTTTTCAATTTTTGATGCTGTTTATCTCAGAAACCATGAGAAATAGAGGCTTATTATTTTGTACTTGATGATTTCTACATAAATTTAACAAGTGAGCCAAATTTCATAAAATTCCGAGGGGGTCGGGTTGAAAATGCTATGTTTTTGTGTTGATTTGACATGGAATGACCCGGTACTAATTGCACTATAGTTTCGCCTAACAATTTCTCTTTATGATACAATAAACTATCTACAATATAATAATCCCCTTTATCCATTTTAGCTAATTCCCAAACTCTCTCTAAATTTTTGCATTCCAATTGGGATTTCTTAAACATATCTGAATTGCTAACAATAACTTTATTATTTTCCTCCACTTCCGTTTTTTCTGCATTCTGACTTTGTAAATTTTCCGATCTCGTTTCTATTGCGTAAACATTACAATTATCGCTGCTCCTATCTTTCTTTTCACTCGAGTTATCAATATTAATTTCCGAACTTTCTAATTCTTGGGTTTCTAGCAATGACTCCTCGCGATTAACCCCTGATAACTCATTAATCACCTCGGGATGTAAAATTACCTGCTCATTAATATTATCGGTCACCACGCAAAGTACTTCCTGATGAATTATATTAGTTTGTCCGAATTGCGGAATAGCTAATGGTAATTTAACCAAAATTGTTTATTTCTTAATATTTGTAGAATTTCGAAAAGACAATGTAAGGTTTAAATGGGTGCAAGACCTTCAGCCTCAAGATTGATTTTAGTCTTGGAGAAATTTTTAACTGATAGAAAGTTGATATTGTTCAAATATATAAAGTATAATTTTGTAAGCAAAAACTTTCAATCAATATTTTTGATTGTAAAAGAACAATTTTAGCCATAATGCAAGACAAATAGGAATCTTCTAGCCCACCTTCATTTGATTTTACCTAATTCTCGATAAAGTTTTCAGTCTTGCCTTCGATGGACTTCTTGCACCCATAAAGGTTTAGTAAGGGAACATAAATAATTTGGTGTCAATTATAAAATGGCAATAATACTAGACTAAATTTTCTCTTATCTGCTAAATGTAATTACCAAAGACGTTGACTTGGAATTATCCTTGGAAAGAAAAAAAAAGAAATCAAAGTATTATTTTTGGCTAGGTGCCAACATCTTCAGATATGCAGATTAAAGTAACGGTAGTTCAGTAAAACAGTAGAGAATACAGAAATCTGTGTCTTAAATTAAATGAATAAAATATTTCCCTATGAAATTTTTATTTCTGTTTCCCAGCAGTCCCCAAAGATCCTCAGTGTGTGATGTGATTTTACCATAAATTAATGAAGTTCTCCAAGTATATTTTTTATTTTGCATGAAGTTCCTCAAAATCAGTGTTTTGGAATCAATAGGTGAAAAGAAATAAAATTACTAACTAGAAAATAGTTTTGAAACAATTTTTATATTTCTCAAAAACATATCTACTAAACCTCTAAAAACAAAATTGTAGATTTTGCCACCATTCGGTTGAAGAAAAATTGCAAATCTGTCACAGAACATAATTGAAAATTTCCTTAATCAGATGTTGGGGAAAAAATCATTTTTATTGCTTATAGAGGGGAAAAACATAAATCTCTTCAGTAATGTGCACAAAAATCGCTACTGTCATTGATCACTCACAAGGAAAAAAGACAAGCAAATTCCATCTGTCGCGGGAAAAAAGCAGGAACTTTCTCAATCGGTTGAAAAAAAAAAAAAAAAGAAAGAAAAAGAAAAAAAGAAAATCAAGATTTTTGTCAATTTTTCTTTAAAAAATCACGAGTTTTGTTTGTTTGTTAGTTGTTGAAAAAATGTCTCAAATTTTCCCAACCACTTGTATGTCGGGGGGAGGGATGAAATCACAAATCAGTCATGATTTTTTTGCTCTGTAGGGATAACGAAATTTTAATTTCATTTACATAAATTTATTACAAAATTTATATTCGTATTGAAATTTATATTTAAAAAGTAAAAGTAAACTATCTAAAGCTTTATTTCAATTATGTTTGTATGGATTATGAATGTTGTAATGGATGAATATTTGTATAAACTTCTAAAAGTATAGCTTGAAAAAATTGTGTAACTTCTAAAGTAACTCTGGAAATGACCCCTGAAGTATGTCCAAAAACTCCTGAAATTTAACTAGTTTATTCCTAATATAGTTTTTACAATGTTGGTATCTATCTATGTATGTGCAAAAAAATCTTTAACAGGAAAAATGACATTAAAAGAGAATGGAAAGAAATCAAAATATTTGAATATGATAAAAAATACTTTTAGGCTGTTCTCAAATCCAAAGAGGTAACTTTATGACATAAGTTTTAATTCATTTTTGTTTGAAAACACATGAAACTTGCAAGTGTTGTTATTCAGAAACTATGTCACCGAAAGATGTTTTCCTTTTTTTTGTAAACACAATAGATCTTTCAGAAAATACTGTCAAAGTTGGCATTTTGAACTGATTTTCTCGACAAAATCAGAAAAACCAGTCAGAGAAGGGAGAAGAACACCTTGTTACGTGATCAAAAAGCTTATAACTTGATAGGTAATTTATTTATTTTAAAAAAAAATGGA
The DNA here is from genome assembly GCA_963932465.1 of Maratus speciosus. Classification (NCBI taxonomy): domain Eukaryota; kingdom Metazoa; phylum Arthropoda; class Arachnida; order Araneae; family Salticidae; genus Maratus; species Maratus speciosus. The sequence goes on along the minus strand of OZ010800.1, from coordinate 195,419,947 downwards.
AAAATCATTTAGATTCCAAAACGCTTCCATAGTCAGGTCTAACAATTTTATGCCTTTATGTTTAAAAATGTGTACATCATTGTGTCATAATGTTTCGCACTTGTTGAGCAGTGAATTTGAGAACAACAGCCTAACAACAAGAAAAATGATATTTTAAAAAAATGTTTAAACTATAAGAAAAAGGGTGGGGTGGGGAGCATTTCTAACCCTGCTTTATCCCTTTAAGACCGGACCCAATAACTAAAATGTTATCTTCCTGGGTTATCTATTGCATAAATGCCGGAATTGAGTGATTGTGCTGGTTAACAAAAACTATATTATATGAATTTTATCAACAGATAGTGAATAATCAGTTACAAATTTCAGTTATATCATTGTTTTAAAAAAAACTTAAAAAGGTGCCCAGTCTTAAAGGGATAATAACTTGGTATCTTTAAAGCTTATATATTCTACTGTAATTTTATAATAAAACCTCTATAACTCTGTTCCAGAAAAGCAGACATGTCTATTTAGTGAACATCTTTTACAATCTACAACACATGCATTTTTGTATATTTTTATCTCAAAAAAGTGTATACCTCTGAATAGCAGACAAATTCTGCAGTCCCGAGGTGTCCGCTATTGAGATGTTTTACTGTATTAAGATTACAAAAAAAATTACACTTTTAATTTTAGGTGTGATGGACTAATATTATTGGAAACATACACAACTTTAAAAGGTGATGAATTAATAGGTCGCCTTCCACAGTTCTTGAATGTTGTTAAGGAAGTAACTGGTGACCCTTCCTTTTCGATGTTCAACCTTTCTCTGAAGAGTGATTGGACAGCAAGCAAGCTTAAAGTATCTAATAATTGTGTAGATGGAGCATACAGAACGATTGTTAGTACATAACTTTTCTTGTTTTTGTTTTAATGCCATCCTATGATTGTTTAAAAAGGAAGACAGATATACCCAAAGTTATTATTATTTTTTTTTTTTTTTTTTTTTTTTTTAAGTAGATCAGAAATCATCTGATGCATCAAATTTTGAATTTTTGGTGCTTATAGCTTGTTCATATATTTGGACATATTTAGCACATTAGGCTTATTATTTTAATGTATGAACAATAGTATTATTAGATAAAGTTATATTAAATAGTTATATCAATTTTGATTAAATATTTGCTTTATAATTACATCCTGTTATATGTGTGATTTAATTTTGTTAGGGTTAATTTCTTTGTGATAAATAGACTTAATTTTCTATAAAAATGAACTAGCATAGGCTTAAGCTGCAAAAAAGAATTTATTAATTTGGCAACTGTATCTTGTTATGCCATAGTATGAAATTCGTTCTGTAGCTCTTACACACGAAAATTAGATTAAAAGAACTGCATGCCAGTTGTTCAAATCCTGTATTAGTGATATAGTAGAAGGATAATGAGATTTTATTAGTGTTTACATCTATATGTAGAGATGTACTAATTATTAAATTAAAGTACTTTTTTGTTAGCCAGGCACATGTATCACCAAGAGCAGGTATTTTTTCGTTTTTGTAATGGTGCATCACACCATCTTTGTTAAGAAATTCAAACATATATATCAGAAGAGAAAATACGAACAATTTAAAAAATTACTTATTTTATTTTAAAAATTAAAAAAGCTTTAATTTATTTTTTATTTTTTTTTCCGACTAGTTACCGTAATCTGAAAAAGTTTAAACACAGCATTTGTAATACACACATGCAAAATACAGAAATAAAAGAAAAAGCATCTTGTTTTTAATATTTTAAGCAAACTTAACATTTTATTATTATTTTCTTTTTAAGTTGCATTAGCAGACAAAATGCCTCTTCCTTGAAAAAATATTACTGTTTTTCCTAGTATTAGACAACACTATAATTTTCTTTTCTTTTTTTAAGTTAATGATGGTAATTGAAATGATGTTCAGCAATGTATATCACCTGCGCTCGGCTAATGAAAATGTTCTTAAATTGAAAGCTGTTGTAGTAAAAAATATAAATTATTTTTACACCTTTTTTGCAGCTTCATGATTTTTGAACCTTTACCAACTGTGTAAATAAATAAATGCTAAAAATTGTGATAAAACAGTGTTTTAGTTATTATTATTATTATTATTTAGAATGTTGATAAAAGATCTGTTTATGTACAGCATATTTATATTTTGAAAACATCTGAATTAGAATTATTTAAAAAAAAAAAATTCCATTGTGGATTAAACGAAAAAACATTCAAAATCCTATGACATTTGTCCTGTGTATTTCCTACTTTAAATTTATAACCCAGTGTACAGGGATGGGGGAATTTTCAGAAAATCTTACCAGCCAGCAAGATGCCAGCATAAAGTAAAAAAATGTGAAAAAATTACACAGCTGTAAAAATAATTTATTACAACAATGCATTTTCTCAATAGCATTTTAAAAAATTTTGTATAAGACAATTGTGCAACAGTGAAAAGTTGCTTATAGGATACAACTTGGTGCTCTGTTTACATTGCAGTAATTGGAAGAACCATAAAATATGGCCAATGAATGTAAATATAATTCACTTGCCAATGCATGGATGCCATAGATTGATGTATTTCTCCATCCCTGCCAGTGTGCTTTTACTGCTGCATATTTCGGATATATTTATGTATTGTGATGAAATACTGTTTCTTACTAGTCTAAAGTATAGTCATTTTTATAAAGTTTTACCTGCCCTTTCTAAATTATTAAAGTGGTATCTTATCCAAGAAATTTTATGAAACTTTTTTTTATTTATAAAAGTAAAGTGAAAGATAGTGATATATATTTCAGTGTATAATGAACTTAAAATTCTATACTTGATTGTCTCATTATTTCAAGGGGGAAAAAAAGGGAAAGATAAAAAAAAAAAAAAAAAAAAGCTATAATGACAATTTGCCTAATTTTTGTAAGAAACAATGCCAGTAAGCTAAACTCTCTAAATTCAAGTTTTTATTTCAGTTTTAAAAATAAACAAGCAATAAACATAATTAAATGGGTTGAAAAAATATTTGCTTTTAAATATTTTTCTATATTTTTTTGTATGTTGACATGAGTAAATTCAAAAGCTCACTTTATGTGTTACATTACTATGTACTTAAATAATATTTTAATTTCAAGTTTTGAGTTTAGCTTTCTGAATTATATAATTAAAAAAAAAAATAGTTAAAATAAGTAAGAATATGTTTCCATGCTATTTTTCTTTTCTAAGCATATGAAAATTTTAGTGTGATTTTGATAGAAAATTATTTATATGTGCAGACTTTTATTTATCACATGTACTTAAAATGCCTTGAAAAGACATGTTTATGTATATATATAAATTTACTGCACTTAAAAATTAATTGAGAATGTGTTTTTAATTAATCTGATAAAATTGTTACAATAAATTATATTGTTTTACTATTTTCATTTAAAATTGTTTTATGTATCTTTTGTGATTCCAGCTTATGTTCATTTTAAAATTATTTTTATTTGTTAGATGCGATTTTATACCACCTATATTTTGTTCGAGTCTACCTTTAGATCTGATTTTTTTTATCAGTATTTTTTCCTGTTAGCATTTATTATTGCTTTTTTCTTTCATTTTGTTTGTGATAGTTCTTTTATGTTTCTAAGAAAATACTTGTTGTGTTGAATCTGTGATTTTCTTTTTATATTTTCCGGTGGAATCATACAATTCATGTTTGCATTCATTTCATTTTTATTTAAACGATTTTTTTTTCCCTTAGTCAAGTAAAATTAGAATTCATTTATATGATGTTATGCAACATTAAAAAATACACAGTGGAACTGCAGGGTTTCCAGCGACATGGAAAATCTGGAAATTTCAAAGTAGTCATGGAAAGTCATGGAAAATTTAAAATAAGTCAGGGAATTTACAAATATTTTCTAAAAAGTCATGGAAAAGCCTGGGGAAAAAATTAAAAATGACGCAGAATTTTTCAAAAAACTACAAAGAAAATCTGAAAAATTCGAAAAGCAATCACAAAAAAAAGTCACTAATTTTCTCAAAGGATTGTGGAAATAGATAATAAATTTCGTTTTATGGAATTTATGGTCATGGAATTTTTTTAAATTTAGTCAGGGAAAGCCATGGAAATTGCCAGACATATTTTGCTGGAAATCCTGAACTACAATAACTCAACATTTAATGTTCACATGTTTGGTACAATGTTAGATTTAATTTAAAAAAAAAATTCTTACATGACACATTTTAGTAGAAACTTGCTTACGTCGGCTTCATTTTGAATCATTCTATCATAGCTAATTATTTGAAATAGTTCTTTCATTGATCGGTTATTTCTAATTAAAATTCCTTATCTGTTTCTATAATCCATCTTGGTTTCCTATTTTACTCAAAATAATTTTTGTTTTCAAAATTTCTTGATTATTTTTTTATAAGTTAATTAAAATTTTAATATTGCTATTATAACTTTCTTAGCTGCAAATAAATAGAAATCACTTTATTAAATGTATTTGCTCAACTGTGAAATAATTCTAATAATATACGTTCTTATATATTTTATTAAAGCTATAATATTAAAATCATATCACATAGATAACATTCAAAGTAAATTTTTACGTATGAACTTTTTAGAGCCTCCCTGACTTGACTACTGCTTAAAAGGGGGGGGAGCATGCAGACTAGTTTGACCATTAAAAAAAAGGTAATTTTTTTGGGAGGGAGGGGTTTAATGACAAAATAACCTATTGAGGTATTTTGCAATACATTAAGTTATGCTTAGACAGTGTTTTATAATTTTTTCATGAAATGAAATTTCACAATTCATCCTTGGTATCCAAGTAAACAAGAATGTCCTGAAAATGCAGTGTCATTTGGTCGCTTGTACTAAGCATTTGTGAAACATCAAAAATTAAAAAATTGTTAATGCATTTTATATTTAGCATATTGGCTATGGCGTAGCATAACATGTTTCAAAATTTATTTGTGAAAATAATAGGATTTTATATATATCCAATTTGGACATTTGTTTAAGTGGCAATTATCTGCTGTGGCATATTTGTCATAGTAACTTTTGTAGTAATTCAAATTTCAAAAAATTGTTTTTAGGCTATATTCTAAACACTATAAGATAAGGAAAAAAAAAAAAAACCTTATGTTTTCTTTAAGTTAACATCTTTTTTTATTCCTGTGGAGTGCTGCAGTTCTGCTGTATTATACTTCTGACAAAATATGCCTATGTATGTTTTGACAGCCTTATGCAATGTGTTCGAAATTCTATTCTTTGTGCTCCAAATTTGTATTTTGTTTATTAAAATTTATACATTTGGTGGGCATTTTAAACTCTGGGGTTGTGTGCATGATTGTTGTTTTATTTTGATGCCACATCTATGTTATTCCTTTTGCTCCCATTACAGATTGTTTTATTATTGATATGTAAATATTGAGTTGTGTTTTGAATTTATGTTTTCTAACATTGCTTATCATTTTATGTATTGTTATTTATTATGAATTATGAGTGTGGTCTGCCCTCCCGCTCACTAATGAATGCCAAAACCCTGGAACATCCATGCTTTAAGCACCATTGTAAAATTCTGAGAAATGGTGTGCACCACAGAAAACTTGGTTACGTTAATTTCTAATAATCAAAGAATTTCCTTGTATCCTAGATGATTAATTTTCACTTTTTTCTGATTTAACTACGAAGCATCCATACTGAAGATCTTTTAAATAGTAGGGATTTGGTTATTTTATGCAGTAGACGCTCTCAAATCTGCACAACTTGGGACCAGAGGTTGTGCAGAATTTAGAATTTTGCAGATTTTTGGTCATTGCTTTGTTTAGATATTTTAAACATTAATTTGAATGTAATAATGCAAATCAAAATTATAATGAATGCTTATGATACAGTAAAACACTAAAATAAAAGTAAAGTAATAAACTACAATGATTAAAAGTAAAATAATTTTGAAAATTATTAAATTATTAAAAGTAAAGGTCAGGTAAATAATCAATGTATAATTAAATATGCATAGTAAAGATAACATACATTTTCCTTGAAATTCAATTAAACTTTCCTCATAAAGGTAACCTATTAATTCACATCAAAATCATAAAGTAAAAAATTTTTATTTTAGGTTTAGTCAGTCTTAATAACCTAAAAAGCTTGATTAATACATAAATATATTTGGTAAAAAAGATTGTGATTACAAGTGATAACAGCAATATCTTGATTTTTTTTTTTCACAAATAAATTTATACTTCCTTCATGAAAAACCACGAGTTCAGTCATATTATCGAGAATTAAATATTAAAATACATATGAAATCATACAAAACTAAAAAATTTTGTAATTTTGCCCCTACATCTGAATTGAAAGTTTAATTGTTTACATAATAAATTTGTTTTTGTGATAATGTGCGGAATTGAAGGAGTCTACTGTATTCAGAAATAAAAATTAAAGAATATATCATAATGAAATATTTTAATTTTGTAGATGAAAGTAATTTTTTCTTTTAGAATAACATAATTTTCACCACCAGAATCATTCTGACATTAGGTCATCATTTAACACAATCATCTGCAATTGTTTAGGTTTTATGAATTCAGATACAATTTTCCTGTTAAATGCAATGTGATTTTCACTGATGGAAGCGTGCATCTGATTTGTGAATTGTGGTCAAACAGATTGAATTGTATGTTACATAGAGATATCCAAATAGAATGAAACCAAAAACAAATTTAATCTGCTTTGTGTGTTAGCAGAAGTTATTTGATAGGTCTTAACCCCCTAAGTATGTCTCATAAAATAATAACTATGAATGTATCAATTTATTGATGAGTATTCAAGTAAGTTGCATATTTATTTGTCATATGCATTAAAAAAACAAAAAGCAAAAACATAAATTTAAAATTTTTGCTATACCAGGTTTCTAATTCAGCAATTACATGACAGAAATGAAATGACTAGAGGATTAAAAACGTTCCAACAGTTTAAATGACTGTAACTATTTTATTTTTTCGGAATTTCAGAAATTTATTTTTATGCATAATACATGTTATAATTTCTATTAAAATACAACAAACAAGGTGTATTAGTTGCCCATTATTTTTCAATGTAAAATTTATTTATTGTAATTTTATTTTTTTAAGATTTTACAATTTTTTTTTCTTCACAAACTGTATTTACATTCTTTAGTTTTACTCATACTTCAAAAATGATTGTACAATTATGTTACCAAATATTTATTAATTCAATAGCATTGTTATTAGCTTTAAAAATAAACAAAGACGTACATGACTTCTTCCACTTTGATACTAAAAATATGCTGAATTTATATCAAGGAAAAAATAGCTTTTAGCCAGAAATTTGCTAGCAACATTCTAGATATATGTACCTCTGTCTTTTCTAAATTTCTTGCCCACAACAGAGATTTCTTTAGCTAATTCAATAGTCAGTATGATATTTTGCATAGAATTGAGTGCATATTGTAATCATAAAAGAGAGCTAAATGCATTATAAAGATGTTTCATATACATCTTGCAGCATCTTAATTTGTTTCATATTACATAGTATCACAAGAATGTTATCATCAGTGGTTTTTAAAAATCATAACATTTTAATCCCATCTCTCCAAAAAATAAATAAAATTATAAAGATTGAATAGAACAAATTTAATAAATAATGAACAGGAAAATTTAAGAATTTAATATATTTTTTCAATTCTAAAGTTATCATCTTTTAACTGAGTGGTTTTTTTTTTTTTTTTCCCCAAGTAGTATGTTTTTATTAAATTTATGTACGACCTTTAGCTAGGAAATTATTGCTAGTAAAACCTCTAAATACAATTTATCAGGCGAACACAAAATGTGCCCATAACTAATAATTATAAATTATGCTGTTATTAATCTTTCTGAATTAAATCATTAAAAACTTTTGTGCTTTTGAAAGTAAATAATAAATTTTAAAATATGGGAAAAGCTAACTAGGGGGGGGGGGGGGGGGTAAATATTTTTTATTAGCAATTTTTTGTTGGTTATCAACATTTTTCAAATCTGTAGCATCCTGTTTGTTAGTATTTGTATTTGTTTAAAATGCCTGTTTTCCATTCTCAATCGAAACTAAGAAACACAAATTTAAATTTGTTTTCATTATTTCTTAGATGTGATTTTGTACCACCTATGTTTTGTTCAAGTTTACCTTTTGATTTACTTTTAGATCTGATATCCCCCCCCCCCCTCCACTTTAACGCCTTAAACAAATTTATTAAAGTATCTTTTTAACACTACTGTGATCAAAAGGTACCCAGAATAGTGGCATAAAACAAATGGTATTCTGGCTATTGGTCAAAATTTATTGCATCTACTTCAAAGTAATCTCCTCCGACAGCAATGCATTTCTGTCAACGTTATTTTCAATCATCAAAGCATGATTTAAAGTCATTTTTGTGAAACCCCCTCAGAGTTCATAGAAGAGAATTTTCTTTTAACGAATTAATGGGCTCAAAAAATTGGCCATGAAGAGGCAATTTTAACTGTGGAAATAAGAAAAAGTCACACAGTGCAATTTCAGATGAATACAGAGCTTGTGGATCCGTATTTGTTAAATGTGTGGTTAAAATTCACAAATAATAATTGCACTGTGAGAAGGTGCATTATTGTGGTGCAAAATCCATGAGTTTTCTCGACACATTTCAGGTCATTTTCAATGAATTGCTTCACACAAATGGCACAAACACTCAAATAATAATTTCTATTGACTGTCTGGCCAGTTTGTAGGAATTCATAATGCATGACAATCAAAGAAAAAAGTGAACAAAAAATTCACAAATAATAATTGCACTGTGAGAAGGCTCATTATTGTGTTGCAAAACCCATGAGTTTTCTCGATACATTTCAGGTTGTTTTTGATGAATTGCTTCATCACACAAATGGCACAAACATTCAAATAATAATTTTTATTGATTGTCTGGCCAGTTTGTAGGAATTCATAATGCATGACAATCAAAGAAAAAAGAGAACATTAACTTGATTTTCGAGTGATTTTTGACGTGGTCTTTTCGGTCTTGCTTCACTTTTCAAGTGCCATCTTGATTGTTGAGCTATTTCTGTATTAAAAGCATGTATCCATGTTTCATCACCGGTAATAATGCGTTTTAGAAAGGAATTGCCTTGAGAAAGCATCTCTCAGGTCAAAAACGATATTTTGAGCATGTTGTTGTTTTTGGAACAATTTCGAAGTTCCTGGAATAACTCGAGAAGCGAGGCATCACAACCCTAAATGACCTTTTTTTAATAGCTTGGCAGGAGCCAAATGATATAGGAACTTGTTCAATGATGTATCTTATTGTCAAACAACAAGCACCAATTCACTTTCGTTAAATTTTTACGTGCATATGGGTGTTGGCATCAAAATAAGAATTAAAACTCACTTTAAAAACAGCTTTATCATTGAAAACACAGTATTGTTTTGAATAGCGTTATTTGTTTTCTAGCATTGTGCTTTTCTGTAAATCCTGTGTCGGTAATTTTTTTTTTTTTTTCATGTGTTCAACTGTTATTTAGCATTGTGTCTTGTATGAAAAAAAGGGGGGGGGAATAAATTTCTTTTAACACCCTTTGTTTTTGTTGTATCTGTAAGTCCTATTAAGTGAATTTTCCATATTTGGTTCACATCTGGACTTCTTTTGTTTAGAGTATTTTTATTGTATTTTACTTATCCAGCTATGTATGATCTGTATTATAAGGGGTTTTTGTTTCCTTTAAAATTTGTAATATACATAAGATTGTATAGGGATAAGTCCTAGCACGCCTGATATAAAACTGGGCTACCACTTGTAATATTTTTGTATAACTTTGTAAGTATTAATATATAGGGCGTCTGCCCCTGGCAGCAGTCCGTGATAACGGTAGTTATTCTGCTGGGCGGGGCTTGCAGAACTAAAATCATATGCTATGCCTCGCCTGACCTGAAACTGAAGTCTTCATCATTAATTAAATTGTATAGTCTACTAGATTGTCGATCATCTACGACATATTCTCTACCATCTTTAAACATTTTATACCAATCAAATATTGTTGTTTTTGATAAACAGTCATCTTTAAGAGCATTTTACAACATTTCAAATGCTTTTATCACAGAAATTTCATTGCGAAAGGAAAATTTAATCCATGTTCTTTGCTCAATAACATTCGTCATTTCGGATAATCAACAGAATGAAAATTCTTATCTTATTAAACACAAATTTATTTGCAGACGATAAGTTGAAAAAAATTCCTGACTATTGCCAGATTTTTATAGAAGTTGCAAAAATGTTTGATAAAAGAATGCAGACTATATCTACTATAGATGTATTTTAAATGAAGCATTCTGGATACTTTTTAATCACAGTAGTATGTTTCATCTAAATGTTAATATTCTTTTGTTACCTTGCTAGAAAAAGTATGTATAAGTACCATCGATTACACCTTTTTTTTTCCCTTTTGTGACACATAATGTATATTTTAGATGTTATTTCTCTTTTACTGATAACAGTCATTGTAATAAAGAGATGCTCCTTATGACAGAAGAGTGTTGTTATCCCACACTTCACTTCAGTTTTTGTTTTAGTAATACTCTAGGAGCTGCTTTCCAACAATATATAACAGGTTTTCTATCTGTGCATCAAACACATTTTAATACACTAAAACTCCAATTAACCAAATGCCAGCCGCTGGCATCGCCAAATACCCCGATTGGTATCTGAAATAAAAAAATACATTATTAAACTAGTCTGATGTGGCAATCCCAAAACTTTCTTCTATCTCATACATGTTAGTACTTCCTGAAAAATTTAGCACAGTGGCGCCACTGATTAGGTGATTTACACCAAAATCTCATCAGCAACAACTTATGACTGAATCTGAAGTTTGATGAAAATCCGTGCATTAGTTTTTGAGATAGAGCTGTTGCTGAATTCGTAAAAAATTCTGCATAGCAGTGCCACCTGTTAACCAATTTACATCAAAACGAATCAGGACCAATTTGTATCAGGTACTAGCTGAATCAAAAGTTTGATGAAAATTCAAACATCAGTTCTTGAGATACAGTTATTGCAGAAATCGTGAAAAACGCAGCACAGTTGTGCCACCTGTTGGGCGACTTACACTAGTCAAAACTAAACACTAGTCTATATGAGGAAGTAACCGAACCTGAAGTTTTGATAAAAATTTATGCATTATTTCTTGATATAGCTATTGGAATAATCATGAATAAGGCAGCAATAGCAAGTGCCATTTGTTGGGCGATAAACACCAAAAAGTAATAAGCACCATATATCAAGGACTAACTGAATCTGAAATGTTATGAAAATCCGTGCATTAGTTCTTGATATGTAACTATTATGGAAATGTTGAATAATAATGTTGTAAATTACTGTTGAATAATTCACACCAGAAAGTAATTGGTGCCAAATTATATCAGTGACTAACTGAATCTAAAATTGTATTAAATTCCATTCATTAGTTCTTAAGATAGAGGGCCTACAAAATTTGTGTCACGTACAGACACACACAGACATTTTGTAAAAACATGTGTTGTGGGATCTCTGGACCCTTAAAACATGTAAGTTCTTCAAAAATGTTCACGAATCCAATATTTTCTTCTTGTAAAGATAGAAGAAAGCAAAAAAGCTTAATTTGAAAAATCCTTAAAATTCCCTTTTACAACAACGTTAAATTTTATGTTTAATTGGAATATTTAGTCTATATTTGTATAATATAGAATATATATTTGTATAATGTCAGTATTTTATGAATTTCAGAGATAATGTATTTTTTTATTCACATATTCTAAGAAAATCCGAAGAATTCACTTGTACTAGCTGACCCGCCCGGCGTTGCCCGGGCCCGTAATAATATTTTTAAATAGATCTGAAATTTTTATCGCAGGTCCGTACAAAGGGGGGCGGGTGGAGACGGTGCAAATTACCTGGGCCCGACTCTTGTTCAGTTCCAAAGTTGTGTAAAGTCAAAGGTTAAGTTTTTTAATTTTTGTATGTCTCATACTTTAAACTTTTTTATTCCAAAATAACTGATGAATTTAATTAAAATGTAATTATATTTTCAATAATTTATTTTTTTATTTAAAATCTTTATATGAAAAAGCAATCACAAATACAACATAAAGTGTAATACTGAAAAAGAAATAATAAAATTGTAAGCAAGTATTACTATATAGATTTTTTTTAAAAGTACCATCCAGCAAATTTTTTTTCTAATAGAGTAAAGCCTGTTTATAACAGAATTCTGCAATAAACGAAAAAAAAAGGTTCCAGTCCCCCCCCCCCCCCCCACACACACACACAAAAAAAAAAAAATGCTATTATGCTTTGTTCAATTTAAATAACCTGCATAAAACGGAATTTATCACTTTTCGTTTTTGTCTAAGCAGGTTTTATTGTATCTTATTTGTGGTGGTGGTGGGGGGGGGGCGTAATAATATTCTTAAATGAACCTGAAATTCGTATTGCAGGTCCGTACAGTCAAAACTACCTGTCCGTACAAAATTACTTTTTATGTCATGACAACATTTTGCAAACTTCTTGCTGCTATTTAATTCGCATTTCAATATAGTGCTTTGCAGAAATTGCTGGTTTCACCCACAGTTATGCATGCCCCGGAACGTTTAAATCAGTAATTTGGATTTCAGAAGCAACGCATGCATGCTACAGTTATTATGCCTATTTTGCCGATCACTTAACGCCGTTCTCTATTTGGATTTCGAATCTATTTCGATTCGACTCGAATTCGGCTTCTTTTTCACTTTCAAGCATTCACCGAGATTTTTTATGGGCATTTCAAATGATATTTTGAAGCTACATAATTGCAGCGAAAGATATCGCACCGAAAACGCGAATCGTAAACAAACCTGATCGCCATAAATCCTGCCAAGAACTCTTACACAATAGCCAATCAGATGCAATTCTCAGGCGTTGCCATTAAACAATAACAAATAATCGCGATTTCTGTGCCACGTACGTTAGCGTAATATATATATATATATAGATTTTAGAGGTTATAACTGGAATTTTAAGCAAAAAGCAGTTATTGTTGTATATTGTTAACAAATATGTTAGGAGTAAGCAAAATAAATTCTTGGGAAAATTTTAATATGCATTTAGTTTCCCATTGTGGCAAAACCATTAGATTTTTTGAACATGTTCAACTGTCACCTTTAAGAGTATGTAAGTAGTGTACTGTATTTTGTTTTATTGCTTTTTGTAAAAGGGATCTTAAATAATAATAATAATAGGATGAATTTGGCCTATTTTTTATTAAACAAACAGATTTTTGAGAATTTTTTATTTCATAACATGAACTTTCTTTGATGACCAAAATTATCCAGAGCACATTTTTCTGGACAGTTGGAGTTTTACTGTATTTCCAAACATATAGTATTAGTTAATTTAGCATAATCGATATTTTAATAATTTAATGCGATCATTTATTCAGAAGTTTAATACAATTAGTGTTTATCTTAACAGTGCTTTCCATCATTTGTTTTCTTTTTCATTGAAATTTATCTAGAATGATATTTTAATAATTTAATGCAATCATTTATTCAGAAGTTTAATACAATTAGTGTTTATCTTAACAGTGCTTTCCATCATTTGTTTTCTTTTTCATGGAAATTTATCTAGAATGTAGTGTCCATTGGCTTTATAATATGTGTGCCAAATCTGATGCTTGTCTTTCTTTGCATGACATTTTAGTCTTTAGAAACACATTAAGTTTTTATTATTGTTATTTTATCTATTTTCAATGTTGTGAGTTTATAAATTTGTTTTTGAACGTGGTTTGTTTGTATTTGAATGTTGTATATTAAAAGAGCATTATCCATTTTTAATTTTCTTCTGGAATATTTTTTGCTAAATAGCATTATCCCTTATATATCATTTGTTGTTATTTAGTAATCCTACTGTACACTGATGTTTGTAGAGATATTTGTTATATTTTTAGTTTATAAAATTTTGATTAACTCTGTATTATCAATGTCTTTAAAAAATGTCAATGAATGACGTGTAATATCAGTATTATGTTATTCCACTTTCTTTTTTTCGTTTTATACTGTTATTTCACTTTTTATCAGTACTTAAGAAGCTGTGTTTTTATCTTTCATACAGAAGTACTCGTTTTATCTGGCATAAATTTTATCATATGAAATCTTTGACATAAACTCTATTATATGAAATGTTTTGAAATTTCTTAATGTAATTATTCTTCGCTTATTTTTTATATAGTAGTTTTTTTTTTTTTTTTTTTTTTTTTTTTTTTTTTTTAATGCTTAGTTTGACACTTAATTTTTGAAAAAGAAAAAAAAAAAGTGAATTTATAAATAAATAATAATAAAAACCCTAATGTTTAATATTAAGTGATTTATGTAATTGACAGTAATGGCAAAATTATTTTTCTGCAACTTCAATTATTCAGTTGAAGTATACAAGAATAAAAAATGAGCCTCATACCTTACATGATGAATACTACCTGTATAATAATCTTTTTTAAGTATGTATGCAGGGCTGCCAATCCTCAAGTTCTAATGTGTAGTTCATGCTCAGAAAATATGCAATTTTAAGGTGTCAAGTATAGTCACTAAAATTATGAACACACTCAAAGTAGACAAATCTAAAAGATAGTAATATTAAAATGCACTTTTTTAATTTATGAAACACACTAAAATCTCATACAGCAGGAAAAAAAAATTTTACTAATAAAAATACAAAAGCCTTATACAAATATGCATAACTTCTTTTCTTTTTTCTCCCCCATAATTTAAAATCATTTTGTAAGTTAAAAAGTATGCCTTTTTATGTAACATCACAAGATAAAAATTTTGTCTAAAAATCAATTGAATATTTCACACAGTGTACAAAGCTCTGCACAGTGCAGATTTTTAATAAAATTTTTGTGTGTTGAAAAACGAAAAAGAAACCAGAAACATGACAAAAGTATCTCTTGTTAAAAATAACTGTAAAACAAGTTTAGTTTCTAGTAAGCAATTTGTAGTGTGTAGTAGATGATTAATCTGTAGTGCTTGGCAGCCCTGTCTATGGCATGAGAATTTTTTTTTTTTTTTTTTTTTTTTTTTTTTTTTTTTTTTTTTTTTCCAAGAGAAGTAAAATAAAACTTTTCTCATGCTTAAAAGTAAAATAAAGTTCATTTCTGACATTCTAAAAAAATGGTGTAAATATACTTTTTTTTAGTAGTAATTTCAAAATTAAAATTAATTTTTAATTTCAAAACTGTCCTGTTCATGTGATATTCTTCATTTTTTTATTTCAGTTAGATTTTTCTTTAATTGATAAAGAAAAAAAGCTCAAAATAATTGGAAGCCATATCTTATTATAGAAATACTTGATACTGACTTTAGCTTTCACGTATCTCATTTTAATTCAAAAGTTCTTAATCTTAATCATATGTTTATTTTGTAGTTCAAAGAGAGATGGCTTTTTCATCAAGTATAAAATTGTTTATAAAAACTAGTAATTTTTTAATTTTGGATATCTTTAACATTTGAAACTTTAAAGCATAGTGATTAAGTTTAGTTTGCTGTAAGATATTTCTATGAAATTTGGAAAAAGTTCTGTACTTTATTATTCTCTAACATAACTTTTTTTTTATCTCCCTCTTAGAATGTAAATATACTATTTGTGTAATTAAGTGTATTTCAATTATTTTTTTATTATATTTTATGTTCTATAAATTATATTAAATTTCAGACATTTAATGAAATTTTTACTTAATTTATTTTAAAATCTTAAAATATGAAAAGAAAATTGCATTGAATATACTTTTGAGATCTGCTTTTGTTCTACTGATTTTTGAGAACTATTTGTAAGAAACTTTTTATGAGAAAATATTTACAAGAATTTATAAAGAAAATATTTGTACCGTATTTCATAAAAACTGTGTTATTGACCTGTGATTTCTTCCCTCCCCCCCCCTTTTTATAAATATGAAAAAAAATAATTTTCTTGATGTGATAAAAAAAAAAAAAACATGTTCATTTCTGTATAAATTTCCTGGATGTATTCTGAAAAATGTTTATATTTACAGATATCCCATTTAACATGGCATGTTGACCCATTTCATGTTTGTGTACTTAATGTTATTTCATCTAATTTTTATGCAGCTTAAAAGAAAAGAGATTTGATTTGAGAAATCTTGTTTGTGAAATAAACTGTTACAAAATATTTTTGTTTTTGTTGTTTGTAATGAATTCTCACTTTTAAATATCAATTATTGAATTTTCCATTCCGCATGATCTGGTTTTTATATTTCATTTTGGTAAAAACGTTTTATACAGATTTTATTCTTATAAAATCTAATAGTTATTATCAAAATTAAAATTGCAGCTTTCACAAAACATTGCATTGTGATTTCATAAATTTAAATGTAAAATGAAAGCCCAACAATATCCAGCAGTGTAAAAAAGTGTAATTCAGAATTTTCAAAAGTTTAAGGCAGTTCGAAAATTTTAAAAAATTGGTCATCAGTCTGAAAATTCAGACATTAATTTTAAAAAAATAAAAAGCACAAGAAAAAAATTCAGGTATCGAAAACAAACTTCTTAACATAAAATCCTCTTGCTGGATATTAACCACCAGTGAATCATGTTTCTGTGAATATTTACTTCGGGAATTTTCTTTTTCATAAGCTTGTGGAAAGCTAAAATGTCAGAACGAGTCAAATCCTTTACACAAGGGAATTTCACTCTCGAGGGCCACATTTGTAAATTGTTGCTGGGCAAGAAATTTATGCACACTTAGGTTTTTAGACCAGGTAAGGTAATATATAAGCTTTGCAGAATTCTAATTTTCTGTTTCATTCACAATGATTTCCTTATTTATATTTGCACGCAATATTTAACTTTAAGATCAGAAATTCGCCAAAGTAGCACTACTCTGTTTACTACTGTACCGCAATATTATGTAAAAAAAAGCATTACATTTATGTCATAGAGTTAGCATAAAGTGGTACTGTCAGTTTCTTAACCTCTTCGTTCCTGAAGTTAAAATAATACTTCAAATACAAATACTCATTCATTGGTTTTAAACAAATGAAATGATGTCATAGATTACAGAAAAAAGAAATTTACAGAAATTGATACTTTAGGGGATTAGTAAATTCAGGTTAAAAAATAGGGATCTTAAGTTACAAATCCCCTTAAAATATCAGTTTAATTATCACTAACCTAAATTCACACAATCACAAATTTAAGCCTTTTAATCAAGTGAATGATATATAAATTCTCGAAACATTTTATTGTAAAGGGTTTAAGCTAAATATTTATGAAAATTTCTCACTTTCTTGGCCACACTGTCTTGAAGGCATTTTGCAAACTCAAATGATAATAACATCTATTTAGCATAGATATTGCCACTTATTGGTTTGCTTTTAGAGCAAAAAACATTCAGCTGTTAAGAAATGAAGTCAAAATATAAAAAAAAATCAAACAGTTGAGTTTTTATGGGGAAAAGAATAGAGGTCCACATATGCAGACCCAAGTACCAGCTTTTTATGGTACAAAAAGTACAAATTCACTTATCCAGCATCTGAATTGAAAGAGAGAAAACATAAATGTACTGAGTGACCTTTTTCCCAGTTCCCTTTATCGTTTTTTACTGAAAGAAGAGATTTATCATGGCTATCAAATTTTAATCTTTTATTAAAGTTTAAATAAAAATTTTGAATCAGAAATTTTACTTAATAAATGAAATCAAATGAAGTTTTTTGGGTCAAAGTAAGTTTATATGATGCAAACAACAACAACAACAAAAATTCCATAAAAGTTGGCAACTGCCTAAGAGTTTTCCTTAATAAGGGGCTTCTGAAATTTTTTGATGCCACTAAAGAAATTTTGCTCTTAATATTCAAAATAATATGGTGTATCACTCGGGGGGGCTGTGGGACATAAGGATGAAGAATCCTACTTTAGACCTTTTGGTGTTTACTTCTGTAAACCCCTTCCCGCTAAAATATCATGTATTTCCCAAAGAGGCTGAAAGCACCCATAAAAGCTGGTCAGCCCAATCCTGTTTTATAGATAGAAGATTAGATGTTATTGATGACCCCTCCCTACCCAAATAAAAATGGTGTTAAAAATACCATACATTGGTGAATGGAATCTTCCAAGCCATGCTCTTTCCTTTAATCACAAATCGCATGAGCCTCGGACCCAACTCCTTACAGGTAAAAAGGATGGGATAGAATAAATTCTTATTAAAAAGTACAATAAATGGAAAAGAGTAGGATATAATGGTCTTATTTCATTCTCTGACAATGGAATAAAATGATAGTTTAATAGAATCTAGATGTTGATTTCGTACCTCTTATTTTATTGTATATCTAAAGTTAAGGCTGTGTTCCACATCATCACATGGGTGCTGGCAAAGCAGTTAGTGGGACTCAATGCATGCTGCAATATTGAACTTGTATGTATATTTTTTAATTACAGTATGGAACCAATTATCCGGAAACCAGTTATCCAGAATGATATTTCTGATAAAACTGATTTCAGAATCTTTGCAGAAAAAGGTGTCATATACTGCTAGTTTGACATAGACTTTGCTTGAAACAATTGTATAATTTGATGACAACATCTAGTATTTGAAAAGGAAACATTTAGTTGTATTTAAGATGTTTTAATTTTTATGCAGAGGAAACAGAAGAATTTTTGTTCCTAAGAGATTTCCATAAATTACTTTCTTTTAAATTCTGGGTAACTTTTTATCTTTCTTGCATTGATATTTAATCCAAGTAATCTAATAATTTAAAATCAGAAATAATGCCACAACCGCACATATTCCAGAAAACTTATCAAATGGATGCTGCTTTCATGCACAACCAGTTAACCGGAAAAACCAGTTATCCAGAATACATCTGACCCCAAGCATTCCGGATAAATGGTTCTCTACTGTATGTATGTTTCATAGAATAACATATATGATAAAATGTATGAAAAATATCACTACTTCACATGTAATGGGTATAATTATTTTTTTATTTTGTAAAATCTTCTGTCCTTTGCAATGTTTTAAATATTTATTTTTTGCATTCATAGTTACTTTCAGGATCATCAAATCTCTACATTCTCGATAATTATATCAACTTTGCCTGTAAGAAATAAAGTTAATGCTCACTTTTTTCTCTCAAAGAAACATTTAAAAACAAATCTAGGCCAAAATTATTATTTTATACAGAGGAAATGTTATTTCGAATTGTATAGATCGGTTTGGAAACACTTAAAAGACCCCAATTGGCGAAGGGTAGCCACCCCTTTTGCTTGATAGTTGTGCTGGCTCTGTTGGTCTCTAATTCTGTCAGGTTGAAATTTGATTCTGGTAGGTTGAGTTTGGGTTAAACCGATTTTTTAAAGTGCAGAATGCTGTTTTGGATTTAAAACTAGATTTTTAATTGTGAATATTCTTTTTTTACATATTTCTACATAAGAAATAAACTTTATATTAGAGAAATGACTATAGACTATTTTTTCATAATTACATTAGACTGTGTATCAGTTTTCTTTGATTTTGGGTCAGGTTGAAGTATTTTGGGTTTGATTCGGGTCAGGTATAACCCTGTTAGGAAAAGTTGTGTACCCCAAGTTTTTAAATCTGTACACACATATCTCACTTGTTTTGTTTTACTATCATCGTTCTAATATTTTACTTTCATTTATTTTATTAATCTTATTGTTGAAGCCGGCCTTGTCCTTCATATACCTTGTGGAGTTAGTTTCATATATTTAAACTATCATACTCTTATCATGCACAGCACTCTCTCTTTACTTTTTCAGGCTACTAACTTTGTTTGTCCTGGTGACAGATCACAGAATTTACGACCACCATGAGATGGTGTCTAGATCAGCTATGTCATTGTTTCGTTTTCCATAATGATATTCTAGAAAACAGTTGAATGTTATTACAATGCATAGTTAACTGTTTAACATATACCTAATATGGTATAAATACATCCTAATTACCAGATATGAAGTGTTTGTTTTTCTTTTAATGTGAACAGCGCTGTGTCTAGGTGCATCTCACTATCTGTAGAAATGTTTTTTTTTAAATTTCATCAGAAGTTTTATTTTTTAAATCTGTACACACATATCTTACTTGTTTTACTATCACCGTTCTAATATTTTACTTTTATTTACTTTATTTATGTTACTGTTGAAGCTGGCCTTGTCCTTTATATACCTTGTGGAGTTGTAAATGGTTATTTTAATAATTTTACACAATGTTTGTTTTTAAATCGCTTTAACTTTTAATTTCTACATCCTTCTAAACATAATTGCAAAGTGTCTTAATTTAAAAATCTCTTCACAATGGTGTAAAGTCATTAGATATCTGCCTCATTTTGTGAATCATCCTTGGCATAGTGATAGAAGTTTTCTCACCTGGATTGATGTTTTCTGAAATTAGCCTTTTTTTACTTTTGACTGTGTTAGAACTTTGAGCAATGATATCAACTCTGATTAATAAGCTACCTATTGCATCCTTCCGGAGAAAAGCAATTCAAGAAAATTTATGTATATTTTCGCTGATCATTACCCCAAAACCATCCTTCAACCAAATGTTGATATATATACAATATATATGGTTCTCATGATCATATGATCTTTGTCATGTGAGAGTGATCATATTTATGAAATAATTTGATGTGACTGAGCACATGTTAAAGACTTACCAAGATCTCGATCGAGTTCACTGGGCAGCTTGAACTGTTATCTCGTTTCAAAATGATGATCCCTTAAAGATTTAAAATGCAAAAAATTCATAATCCGTATTCATTTTTTGCGTAAGTGTTAGGTTTTGATACAAGAATTCCAGAGCATTTTTTGTTTGCCTTCTATCTTAAAAAATGGCTGAGCTATAGTAATTTGAAATTCTAGAATGGCTGTCATTTTTAAACAAGACAGATATTTTTTCTAGAATCAGGTTTAATCTGTATGTTTTAGCAAATGTAATTTCTCCCAAATATACTGTCATTATTGTAACCATTGTTTATACACTCAAATGTTAGTCACATCCACTAACATCAAGTTATTGCCACACTTGGTCAAATATTGCCAAATTTGTTGGCTTCATTTATTGTGTCCTAATTTTGTGAATTTCATGTTCAAATTCAGTATTGATGGATCATGTGAATCTTTTGTAATCGGGTCCCCTGCATTTTAATTTTGCATATTTGAATGAAATTAGAAGAATTCTTAAAACAAAGGAAGAAGGAACCTGCCTTTTTCTCATGGCACAAGCCGAAAGGACGTTTTTAAATATTTGTATTTTGTATATGATCAACTTATGGAGAAATATTTATTTAATGGGAAATTTTTATCATTTGAACATGTACATAATATGTTATTAAGGGCCCCTGAAACTTTACTTCCATAGGTCCCCCCACCCGCAGGACCATGCATTAACTAGTAAAACTATGTTCAATAAAGTTAGAAATTTTCAATTTAGATTCAGATTTTACAATCTTAAATAATAATGTGGTTTTTCATGAAAAAATAAGTGTATCATAAATTTTTAATTATAGCTTATTTAAGTAAAATATTTTGATGTTTATAATAAAATTCATTCCTGTTTATGTCAAAAAGAAAAGTCAAAAACATATTTAAAACAATATATTAATTTATTATTTAAATAAATTTACAGAACAAATTAATATCTTTAGTATTCCAGTTGTGTTACAGTAACTTGCATTTTCTTGCTATTTTCATCTTCAGCCCATTTTACGCATCTTTCGCTACCATCAATTTCTGTCCTAGAAAATAAAAATATAGCAATATGAAAATGAATTTGTTCAAAAATAAATTTAGCTGTATACCTAAATGTTTTAATAAACTACACCGCTTGACAACTGTTAATATACATAGGCAGTTTATATCATAACTAATTACAGATATGGTTTAGGAAAATCTGTATTATGCTAAACGATACAAATATAACCACGTGGTAAAGCAAGATACGCAAAAGATGCTACGTACAGCAATTTTCAATACTTACGAAAAATATTCTTTTTGCTTTAAATAAGAGCAGTGTAACCTTCTCGGGTACCGGATCTTATTTGGCATCGTTTGTGTATCCTGTCCACTGAATAGTTAAGTAGAGATATAGAAATTTAGTCTCATTCATTCCTCAGTGGGATTTTGAGTTCCCGCAGAGTTTGGTCTTTGCTTAAAATGCAGCATCCCAAGTGTGCTGCTATAGGGCAGCTTACATCACTTTTTGGTCTAATTAACTGTTGAATGGCAAAAAACGCTTGTCCATTCTTTATGGCTCCTACTGTACACATGATTACAGACAATTTGATTGGTCTATGTTTAACATGTCTATTATATGATTGGCCTACATTGCCAAATTGATTCCTAAAAATGATTTCTATGACTAAAAATGTAGTGCTAGATTGGTTGATGGAAGTGTTTGTTTGTAAACATGCCCTTTCCTTATAAGATTTAGGTTCGAAAAATAAGCAGGCCATGTGATGTGTTCAGTATTGTTCCCTGCTAGTGTGAGGGACACTTCACGTGTCCTATGCAGACATGCACATTGTTATCCATGAACTGAAATTCAGGACTAACTGTACCACAGAAAAAACGAATATGACCCTGGAGAACGTGTGTGCAATACCAGTCACGTGTTACTGTGAATTAGGTTACAATTCATTTTTTTATTATTATTATTAATTTAAAAATACATATATTTTCTTACTTAATTTTCATGAAAAATATGAATTACAACCTCTTTTCTTAAAAAAAAAAAAAAAAATCATTTTCACAAAGCTTCAAATTGTGATATAATTTATCAGTTTTACTAGACAGAATTTCAATCTTCAAGGAGACTCTTCTCACCAACCCAAGAAAATGCAAAGCCATGTCCAGAGGTCTTGAAAGAATGAAAAGAAAGAAGGGAAAGGAAGAGATAAGGACATTTGAAATAACACATCTTTGTCCAATTTACAACTGAGCCATGAGATACAAGAATTCCAGAGCATTTTTTGTTTGCCCTCTTATCTTAAAAAATGGCTGAGCTATAGTAATTTGAAATTCTAGAATGGCTGTCATTTTTAAACAAGACGGATATTTTTTCTAGAATCAGGTTTAATTTGTATGTTTTAGCAAATGTAATTTCTCCTAAATTTATTGTCATTATTGTAACCATTGTTTATACTCTCAAACGTTTAAAACTACATAGTCACATCCGCTAACATCAAGTTATTGCCATGCTTGGCCAAATATTGTCTTACTGTACATCTTCCATGTCCTTTGGAATTACTAGTTTTTTAGAGGTTTTGACTTCAGTGCTGTGATTATGCTTAAAGAAACCTGTCTGATGAGAATGATACTCACAAAGGTGAAACTGAATATGTTATGTTAACTTTAGGGTATTGGGATAATTAGAGCAATTAATAGAAGTCATTAGTTTATTTATGTGTGTGTTTTAAGATTTTTATTATCTACACAGGCAATAGTTAATACGAGGACTTTTATAATTCCATTTCTTCTCGTATTAACAGAGTTCAACTGTATATACAGAAGTTTTAACTCCCAAACAAATTTTGAGAAAACATTACTGAAAAACAAAAAGGCGTACCAAATTTTACATGTTCCAGAGCTCTGAGCTATGCAGCTGTGTGACTGCATTCAAGTTGCTTCAAGGAAATTGGTATGGCCGTCTTGTGGGGTGCATCTACAATGCGTATCAGGCTTGATTGTTCAAATTTGGTGGGGAGGTAGAAAATAGCAGAAGAAGATAATGTCCCACAGGGAAAGTATAGGTGCTAACGAACGCATGGTGTTGTAGAGGGCGCTGTGTATCCACAACTTCTGATCATATCTGACAAGTCCAGCTGGCCAGCATTCGACAAGGTGATTTTGCAGAAGTAACAAACATGAACTTCGTTAAATGAAAGTTCAGATATGCATCTAACTTCGGTGTAACAGGGGAAAGTAGTTGGAACGGGGAGTTGTGCAAATGTATGCAGAATGTTACCCCAACTTGTAGAAACCTTGGAATCAAATGTTTGTACGTGTTCATCAACAAAAAAAGAGGTGTCAAAATATTCACAATTAAACAAGCTTTCATTTAATATTTAAAAAAGAAAATCCATATTTGGGGTAAACTGTCGCCTTAAATTACGAATTTTCTTAACTTGTGCGTGCATTTGCATCTTAAAAGTAGCAACCATGTCAAATTTCAAGTTTCAGTCCTTAACAATTACATAGAAATCGTAATTTTGAACATTTTTAGAACTTTTCGCACATTTCGCCCTTTTGAATTCCAAAAAAGACAAAAAAAAAACTGTTCATTAAGAGAATTTACGTCATAAAAGTGACAGACATGCCACATTTCTAGTTTTTATCCCTTAAAATTCAATAGAAATCGTAATTTAACTTTTTTTTAACGTTTTCCTCCCATTTCATCCGTTTAAATTTTGTTTTTTAACTATTCTTAGTGATCATTTCTACCTCAAAAGTAACCGCCATGCCAAAGCTAAGTTTTTAGTTTCTATTCCCTTCAGTATAAAACAAATCGTAATTCAGAACTTTTTTTCCTGCACCCTTTTAAATTTCGCATTTTTATAAAACTGTTCTGCGTGTGCATATGTGTCTTAAAAAGTTGCAGCCATTCAAGTTTCTGTCTTTAACAATTAGAGAAATCGTAATTCAGAATGCTTTTTGCGCGTTTCACCCTTTTAAATTTCGATTTTTTTTAGAAACCGTTCATAATGATATTTACATCTTATAAACAGGGCCGGCGCAAGCAAAGCAGTTAATTGGGTCCAACATATACTGCGATACTGGTCTAATAAAATTTATTTTTAAATTGTATGTAACATAGAATAATAGATAAGATAATAAAATGTATCAAAAATACCACGACTTTTACATTTAATGTGCATATTTACTTTTAAATTGTATGTATCATAGAATAATAGATAAAATAATAAAATGTATGAAAAATACCACGACTTTCACATTTAATGTGCATATTTACTTTTAATTTTCGCATAATTAATGCAAAATCTTTTCTTCTTTAATATATCATTTTTTTTTGCGTTCACAGTTACTTTCAGGGTTATCAATTCTATGCATTTCCTGACAATTATGGCAACTTTAGCTCTAAGAAATAGCATTAATGCTCACTTTTTTCTCAATAATAAACATTTTTAATTTAGAAGAAAAAATATTTTGTACAGAGGAAACGTTTTTTCGAATAGAATCCAAAGATTCGGGACCCCTAACAAGACCCCAGGTGGCGCTAGGCCCTGGGCTGCTTCTCCGTTTGCTCGATGGCTGCGCCGGCCCTGCTTATAAATAACTATCATGCCAAATTTCAAATTTTTAGTACCTTCAGCATCATCGCAATTTTAGAACATTTTTCGCTCCTGCACGCCCTTGGGGGACAGTGGCAGAGACACTGAGATTGTCAAGCAGGTAAAATGTAAAGACATATATACCTGTATATATATCCCGGAGTAAATTATTTTATGGAAACATTCGATCAATGTTTAATAAACACCTTTTTTTTAAATTAACGCTGTCTGTAACGCAAAATCGGATTCAGTTAGAGGAGTGGTGCTGATTCAGATAAACAGCAATTAACGTTATGTTCTTATTATAATAACTAGCTGACCCGCCCGGCGTTGCCCGAGCCCGTGATAATAATATTAAATGACCCTGAAATTTGTATGATTTTATCGCTAACCTGTTTTTGTCTAAAGTACGTGTCCGCTGACTGTGTGAAAAATCGGTTTTAAAAAAATCTGATATTTAGCAATAAAAAGGCTAAAAAAACAGAAACGGGAAACAGGGGGATATGTATCCGACGACTGATGTTGACATTTAACAGAAAAATCAGTATTAAGCCACGTAACTATTTTTTTTTTTTTCACATCGTAATCCTGAGTGAAATATTTCGATTTTTAAGCTAATTATATCCCCCTTAAATCCGATTATACGTCAATGAAATCGATATTCGATCATTAGCTAAAAGGTTAGTATATAATATTTTAATTTCAGAGCTATTGTACAAAATTAAGTATATATATATTTTAAACAAAACATGCGTAATGTTCACCCCTGTTGATAAACCTAATTGTGACGTAACGTCAACTTATCTGTAACTTAAATATAACATATATGTAACCTAACCATAACCTAACTGCAACTTAACCGTAACCTAACTGTCATTTAAGTGGAACTTAAATATAACCTAACCGTAACCTAACTGTAACCTAATCGCATCTTAAATGTAACCTAACAGTAACCTAATTAATCTAAATGTAACCTGGCTTTAACCAAACTAACGATAACCTAACTGTCCTAACCGTGCACATGCTGCAAAGTACTTTAGTTCCACTTTGCACCGCTACGGGCACAATATGTTTTATACGAACAACCGACACGGGACATCGCTGCTGCAACCGGGTATAGCAGGCATGCTACACACGCTTTGCAAAATCTTTTAGTTTCACTTTCCACCACCAGGATGCACACTCTTAGTAAACAAACCTATATCCGATCGAAACTCCGATTTTCAACCTATCCGTAGTTATGTTACTCGATGGGGTGGGGACACAAATAAGTAATTTGCTGAAATTTTTATTCGGAAATAATGGTAACCACTACTCATTTAAGAGACCAATATGATTTATAAGAACCTTCGACACGGCTCGCTGCTGCATGCTTCACCGTATAGCAGGCGTTCTGTGCAGGCTCCGTAAAATATGTTAATTCCACTTTCTGCCTCCAGGGGGCACACTCTGTTCTTAACAAACCTACATCAGAACGAAACTCCGTCATTATACCTGTTTGTAGGTATATTAGTCGAGGGGGTAGGGGGGTGATATAAAAATTTAAGAAATTTGCGGAAAATTACTATTCGGAAATAACCACTAATCATAAATTAAGGGTGTAAATAGTTCTGTACGAGCATCCGACATGGGTTCCCACTGCCTGCGGCACTGTATAGTAGGCGGGGATAAATTCGGAACATTTTGCTGTATTTAAAAAACAAAAAACAGCAATTAAAAAATGCGTTTAAAAATGTCTTTAACTCCTTGAGTGGCACCGGTATATATTATATACCACCTACGATTAATGAAGTTTTACACCAGAAAAATTTTATTAAATTTTACTTTTCTAACTTTGGTGGAAAAAAGCCGTAAAATTGCTTTTACTTATTTTGAAATAGAATTTTTCAAAGATTCCGGTGGGAATTCAGCATTACACAAACGTAATTGCTTGCCCCTCAAGGGGTTAAAAAACACATCAAAAAATATATACTATTAACAGTATCAAAAATGAGAATTTATATTCTATTAAAATTGTTGCTTCTCGCTACAGCAGCAGAAAACATTAGAATGCAGGGACTTATTGTTGCCAATTTGTAGTGGTAAAAGAGCCAGTAAGGAGTATTCTAATCTTTTATTTAACGTTTAAAAATCACATTTCTAGCTATCTAAATGGATCAGTATCAAACAGGCACCTCCAATTTTCCGTAAACAAACCAAAATCGCCGATTTTTTAGCAGATGTTATCGCTCAACCAATCAAAGTAGAGAAAAAACAGAAAACAGTGTGGCAAACAAAAAGCCTGCCATGCTGTCAAGTTGGTTGCTAGGTTGTGACGTCATTTGAAATTAATCTATTCTCTTAAACGTTCATTATTATTAAATATGTTTTCAAATCATGTGTTTCACCTTCATGCTAAAATTTAATGTTTAGTTTAAAAAACAGTCACTCTTGAAACATTAATCGCTCAAATTGGTTTATTTAATTGTACCCTGGTTTACTTAATTATTTCTTCGAAAGCTTTATACAACCAACCAACCGAAAGCAAGCGGAAAGAAAGAACGTATTTTGGATGAGCGATGATTTATATCCCAACCAACCGAAAGTAAGCAGAAGGGAAAACAAGTGGGTAAGTGTGATCACAGATCGCACAGAGGGTTTCGTTTAATATTCCTTTCAAGACACTTTATCCCTCGCTTTATCCTTTTGAAAATTCTGTTAGTTCTATATTTCGCAACCAGGGGCGCACTCTATTCTAAACAAACCTCTATCCGAACAAAACTCCGTTTTACATACTATCCGTAGATAAATTAGTCGAGAGGATTGGGCCCAAAGCACCGA
Organism: Maratus speciosus; assembly: GCA_963932465.1. Lineage (NCBI taxonomy): Eukaryota > Metazoa > Arthropoda > Arachnida > Araneae > Salticidae > Maratus > Maratus speciosus. Next base: position 195,391,795 of record OZ010800.1, on the reverse strand, counting down.
GATAAGTAGGTGCCCCTGGCGGTAAAAAAATGGAACTAAAATATGTAAGGCTATGGTGCATAATATGAAAGAATGGTCAAAGAGGTGTCGGCAAAAGTTGTAAAAGTGCACCTCGGGTGAATAGGGCGGAGGTTAGAAAGATTGCTTAAAATACACAAATTAGAGCCCGGAGGAGTAAATAATATAAGACTTTTTGAAAATTTTATGATTTGTCGTGTAGTCTGAAGTATTCAGCTATACGTATGCAAAAATTCATGTCTTCAACTTAATTAGGGGCTCTCTTAGAAAGAATTGCTTAAAATACATTGTGGTAGCTAAAAGGGTTAAACATAAGACTTTTTCAAAATTTTATGATTTCTCGCCTGGCCTCGGGTGATCTGCTATAAGTAAGCAAAATTTCAAAACTCCAATTTAATAAGGGGCTCAGTTAGAAAGAATTGCTTAAAATACGCATGTAAGAGCCCAAAGGGTACAACTTTTGTACAACTTTTTGAAAATTTTATGATTTGTCGTTATGTGAAGTGTTCAGCTATAAGTATGCAAAATTTCACGCCTCCAACCTGATTAGGGGCTCACTTTGAAAGAATTGTTCAAAATACACATGTGGGAGCCCAAAAGGTTAAATGTACGACTTTTTCAAAATTTTATGATTTGTCGTTTGATGTGAAGTGTTCAGCTATAAGTATGCAAAATTTCACGCCTCCAACCTAATTAGGGGCTCACTTAGAAAGAATTGTTTAAAATACACGTATGGAAACCCAAAGGGTTAAATGTACGACTTTTTCGAAATTTTATGGTTTGTCATTTGATGTGAGGTGCTCAGCTAAAAGCATGCAAAATTTCACGCCTCCAACCTAAATAGGGGCTCACTTAGAAAGAATTGTTTAAAATACACATGTGGGAGCCCAAAGGGTTAAATGTACGACTTTTTGAAAATTTTATGATTTGTCGTTTAATGTGAGGTCTTCAGCTATAAGTATGCAAAATTTCACGCTTCCAACCTAATTAGGGATCACTTAGAAGGAATTGTTTAAATTACACATGTGGGAGTTGAAAGGGTTAAATGTACGACCTTTTTCAAAATTTTATAGTTTGTCGTTTGATGTGAGGTGTTCAGCTATAAGCATGCAAAATTTCACGCCTCCAACCTAATTAGGGGCTCACTTAGAAAGGATTGTTTAAAATACACATGTGAGACCCCCAAAGGGTTAAATTTACAACTTTTTCAAAATTTTATGATTTGTCGTATGATGTGTGGTGTTCAGCTATAAGTATGCAAAATTTCAAGCCTCCGACACGTATATTTTCTGAGAATGGGCTCCGTGACGGACAGACAGACAGAGGAGCGAGACGAATAGGGTTTCGTCAGGTGAACGAAACCCTAAATAGTGGTATGAAGTAAACTTTCTGATGATGAATGAGTTATACTTATCTCATATCGCTGTTCAAAAAGTCCACGCAAATTATTAGATTTCCTAATTTAAGTAAATTCGTGGTTAAAAAAGCGCGTGTCTCCATTTTAATCGACGCATTTGTTAGCAATAAACCGATTAATTAAATAATAATTAATATTTCGGCTTGTAATTAAGATAGGTCTTAGATATGGGTATCAATGAAATCAGCGAGAAATTTGACATCGGGATGCCAAAAAATTTAATCAAAAAATTTAATATTTAAAAAGTTAAAATTTCATATTAAAATATGCTATTATGGAAAACCGCAGCGTCGTCATGTCTACCTGCTTTCCCGCCGAATTGAAATCTTTTTATTTCCTTGTCTTTCCAATTAAAGAAAGTAAATTTTTATCGATAGATTTTTAGTGGATATTTTAACTTATACACATCGCAGAAATGTGAACTTTATACCAAATAAAAGTAGATTTTTTTCTGCGTCTGTCTATTCCATTTACAAATTTCTCGGACCAATATTTTCTGATATGCAATTTCGCTTTAAAACCTCCACTTCATTTTTCGGCTTAATTTCCTCCGTGGTAACCGTGCATTCGGCTGATTTTACTGGCAACCCTTAGGAGAAACACGGATGATTTCGAGAAAGCCCGGTTGAACCTGCTTTAAAAAGGTGGATTGGTTAATTTTAGAAGTTAATTAGCCCGTAATTCCGTTAATTACCAACTTTTTAAAATTTTTATGATTTGTTGTTTGATGTGAGGTGTTCAGCTATAAGTACCCAAAATTTCAAGTCTCTAACATGTATAGTTTCTGAGAACGGGCTCTGTGACGGACAGACAGACAGACAGAGGAGCGAGACGAATAGGGTTTCGTGAGATGAACGGAACCCTAAAAAGATGTATTTTTGATGAGAGTGATGTCCGAAATAAATTAATTACTCAGCTAATAATTAGACTATTAAAATTCTGAGGGCCAGGTGCATTAGGAGAGGCCTTGAACTCTCTTCACAAAAATTTTGAACCTCGTACGTGCCGTAGATTTTGCTACCCATCGTCAACAGACACACACACAGAGCGATATGTTATTTTATTAGTATAGATAGATGATATAAAAAAAAAACTGATTCGATTATACAGTGATTAGAATAAGCGGCATATTTATGTACTTTGTAGGGGTCTCTATTTTTAGCCTGCCCAGGGCCTGTGAAACCTTTCAGAGATTACCCTCTAAAACAATATAATGTTAGTATAGATTGAAAAAAAAAATTTCAATTGTAGGATTTTTTTTTTTTTTAAATAATTTTATGCTTATTCCTTGCATTTGATTTTCTTTAATGTGATAAAGTGAATGAGTCGGCTTTCTGTATTGCGCACTCTTTTACAAACACACTCAAAATTGATAAGGAAACAAAACAAACAAAGAAAAATCATGCGTTAAACATAGATTATGAAACACTTTCCAACACATTCAGAACACTTTAACGAAGCTTCACCGTTTAATAAAGAGAAAGATGATGGATTTTGAGGGGGAAAAAAAAAAGATTTTTAAAACACATAACTCATTTGAAAACACATTTCCATCAATTACGATTTATAGTCGGAAAAATGTTCCCCTTCTTTTGTAATGTGATCTATGGATTTGTATATATACTACATAGTATGCCAAAATTTAGTTCGATTGGAAAATGCTTAACACACACAACGGAAAATTCCACTTCAATCATTTCCGTCAATAAGTTGGAAAATACTCGAAGTCTATTGTGCAGTCCTGTATATGATGTATATAATTTATACACACCAAGTAATATGCAAATAATTAGTTAAATTTAAAAAGGCATACTAAAATTGAAAACGCGCTTCTAGCAATTACATGAAGTACTGAATTATTTTGTGTGTTCCTGTAAAGCAATGATAAATGTTATGTGCACCCTATTCTATACTAAGCATCTTGTGTCGAACCTTATTTACCCCTTGGGGACGAACGACCGGTATTCGTGCCGCATAAGGTGCTCAGAATCAGTGATTATTCTCACCAGTAAATTTTGCCTTATTTAATCCGAGCATTTTCCCGATTCAATTAGGCAAATTTTTATGTTTTGAAAAACCGGTGATAAAAGATTAAAAAATCTGTAAAAGACGCCCGTCCCGAAGGGGTTAATATATATCAATTTCATTATGTTTGAAATGGGGGTAACAAAATTAAAATACACTATTAACGATTTTTCCCTATAGACCATAATGTAACGACATTCTTATGAATACTCCTGTAAATGAACTGTGAATTTTATGCACTCCATTTACAATACCAATCCTGGCATAATAAATATCAATAAAATTTATCAATTACATGGAAATTCGACTATATTTACGTGAGTTAGAGCTTGGACCAGGGCCGTAGCTAGAGGGATGCCAGGGGAGGCTCAGTCCCCCCCTAAACAATTTTGAGCCCCCTCTGGGAAAGATTCCAACGTCATCAAATGAAACTGTTTCAAAAATCCAAATGAAACTCTGTTCAAAAATCGAACTTAATTTTGGGGCCCTTTTACAGTTTTGCTCAAATGAAATACTGAATTGTAGTACCTATTATCAGTAATTGTAGTAAAATCATTTATTATTTATCAGCATGACTTATTATGTACTGAAATTTTTCATTCTGCAGTGTTTTCTATCAGTCGCATAAAACGAAGTTATAATGAGTTTGATATTAAATATGTTGCTTATGATAAACATTTCGTTTCGCATTTGAGTCATCCTAGTTTAAAATTAAAACAAATATGTATTTCAGATTCTTGATTTATAAATGATACTAATGAAAAATGCCAGTTTAAATGCAAATGTTCTTAGCATTTGAATGGACACAATAATATCTTTAAAATGTAAAATACGTCCTTGAATTTGTTGATGTTTTTTATCATATAAAAACACAACTCTAGATTCCTTAAGGGCAGGGAATATTCAGAAAAGATTTAAGGCTGTTCTCAACAAGCGCAAAACGTTTTGACACATTTACAAATTCATTTTTTAACAGAAAGATATAAAATTGGAAGGCCTGACTATAGAAGCGATTTGAAATCGAACTGTGTTTTCCATTTTTTTTATCAATAAATTACCGATTGAGTTATAAGTGATTTTGATCACTTGACAAAGACGTTTTTCACCCTTTTTTGAGTGGTTATTCTTCTTTCGCGCGGAAATTCGGTTCAAAACACCCACTTTGACACGATTTTCTGAAAGATCTATTGCGTTTGCAATAAAAAACGGAAAACGCGGTTCGATGACATAGTTTTTTAACAACAACACCTGCTAGTTTCATGCATTTCCGAACAAAACTGAATTAAAACATATGTCATAAGTTGCCCTTTTTGATTTGAGAACAGCCTTAACGGTTGCAACACTTTTAAAGCATGTGAACTGTAAGCTTTTTATTTACTTGTTCTCATCATCACTTATTATTTCACAAGTATAATTATACATTGGAAATTTTCATTCTGCAGCTTTTTCTTTTCTTTGCATAAAAATAAGTTAATATAAACAGTATAATAAGAAACATAGTGCCTACAATATGAATATGCACTAATTCATCTTTCTATACTTTGACCAAATACGGGTATATATATTTGTTTGTGTGTGCATGTGTCAGACGAAGAGGAAAAATATGAGTCTCCCCTACATTTTCTTGAGCCCCTCCTATTATTCACTTCTAGCTACAGCCCTGGCTCGGACAGAGAGGCAGACGGTCAGACCAACGGAATTCAATTCATAAACAATTTTAACTATGTTGGAAAGTGTTTTAAAAAAAGCATTGGATAAATATTTTCCTTATGGACGTACATTTTGTTCCCCCACACACTTATTTATTTGTCCAGGCACTGCAGAATTAGAAAAGGGAAATGGCATTACGATCAATATTTCATCCCCGTTTCAATCTTTCAAATTTGTCGCTAAATTTAGTTTTTCGAAATGAGCATGTGCGAGTGCGATTTACAACAAGGCACTGCACCGGATGATCTTGCGCAGTTTGACCACACGCAGATATATTGATCGAAATCTTGTCGAAGCAAAGCTTTTTGTTCCAAGAATATATATAGCAAGATCTGGGAGTTCTCAGAATTTGACCAGGATTTTGTTACCATAGAAAATCTGTTCAGCAGTGTCGTAAATCGCCATTCTTGTGCTCGTGGAAGAATGTGCATATTAGTTAATTTTTTGAAAAATAATAAAATAAATATGCATTACAATATATTTTTAATAATTTATTTTAATTGCATTTTTCTGGCTTTCATTTTAGCAAATTCATTAATTGCACCGTTGTAATTAATATTTTTAACGATATCTATACATATGTACTAAAGGGCTTTGCTCCCTGCGAGCTACGCCCGCCAACCCCCGTTCAGGCTTCACAGACTCTAAAAACATGGTAATGACACAGGGGTACCACATGGTTCCCCTTGTCCCCCCAAAGTCCTCTTTTTAAAAAAGGTCCCCTTTTATGCATTTTAGTCCCCTTAGACCCCTTTCAGTTACTGAAAAAAAAAAAATAAAAATCGCTAAAAGTTCAAAAATCATAGAGGACAAAATTTTTTACAATGGGCTAAAGCTTTGTAGCTGGAATTCTTTCACGAATGTTAAAAAATCACCATGGAATACAGGCAAATTTTAAGAAACTCATTAAGAAATCTCATTAAAATCCTAAAAATTAAAGAATCGCAGAACACAAAAGTTACTATATTAAGCTACTGCTTGACCCGTCTTCAAAGACGGACTTTGACCATGCTGCCCCAAAGAATAGAACATTTCGAATGGGAGAAGCATTGAATCAGGAGGAGACAGAAGATTCAAACTAAGAAAAATGAATTTAAAGCTCACAACTCTGAATCGTTTAAAAGGAAATGGATAGAGTAAAATGCCTTTTCGCATATTTTTAAGTATGGGAATGCAATTTCTTTCAAACGAGACGATATACCCTTACAGAAAACTTTCTGCTGAATCAAGAGTTAAAATATCTCTTCCATTCTCTTTATTTATTTTTCAAACATCCAAATTATCATAGCATGTTTCTTTGGCTTAAGGATATTCTTTTCATCAAAGAGAAAGCTAAAATGTTTATGTATACTATTACCCAGGGCCGGTGCAACCATCGGGCAAACGGAGCAACTGCCCAGAACCCCAAGTGTAGAGAATTCGAAATAACGTTTCCTCAGTATATTTTTTTATTTACAGTTATTTTTAAATGTTTCTTCATGATAAAAAAAAGTGAGTATTAACTTTATTTCTTACAGGCAAAGTTGATATAATTTTCGGGGAATGTATAGATTTGCTGCAAGTAACTGTGAACGCAAAAAACAAATATTTAAAGTATTGTAAAGTATAGAAGATTTTTCGAAATTAAAAATAATTATGCATATCACATGTGAAATTAGTGGTATTTTAGTACATTTATTATCTATATTATATAAGGACGTGAGTTTCAAAACCCACCTTATCACAAATTAAAAAAATCGAGTTTTCTCTATAAATTTACTCTATTTAAAAACTTGCATTGAAAAACACACCAGTCTGAAAAAAAAAATAATTCTTGTATTTCAGCCCTTGTAAAATCTTGTACAATGAAAAACAGTGGATGCAGTTAGAGGTTTTTCGCGATTTCCACAGATTTGATTTTCTGGATAAAGCGAGTTTTGAAGCTCGCGACCATATATTATTCTGTGATGTTTACAATGTTAAGTAAATTTTATTAGTTCAATATTGCAGTATGCGTTAGGTCCCATTAACTCCTTTGCCAGGTCCCTGTGTAATATTGCGGCGGCCCTGCTTATTACCTCATAAAAAGCAAAATCCTTTTTTATGTTCTTGGAAACAAGTAAATACGAAATTGTCTGAATTCTCCTATTTATCCTCCGCAAAACAAAAAGTAGGCGAGACTTCTTTTTTATTACCCACTTTCCATTTTGTCTTACCTGTTACTCACATGACCATTTTTTGAAACCGAATGTCAAAGAATTATCGCAAAATGCCCACACACACACACACACACACACAAAAAAATCTCTCAAACTGCATAAAAAATTCAAAAAATGCTGTACCCATTCTGAACAAATTTTATTCAAAAGATGACAAAATTCATTAAACTGAGCTAAAATATTGAAACTAGATTTCTTTTAAGAATTAAAAAATCTCATAAAAATTCAAAAATTGCTGTACAAATTCTGAAACTTGATTAAAAGGAGGACAACGTTTACTATATTGGGCTAAAACATTGGAACAGGATTCCTTTTACAGTAAAGCGTCGTTTATACGTTTCTCATTTATACGACTTCTACATTTATACGTCGTTTCAGTACGGTCCCCATTCATCCCAATGTATTTTAATATTATAATTTTTCGTTTATACGACGCATAACGTCCGTTATACGTCGTTTCTTTCTTGCCGTAACCGATTTTCAGATTTTTTTCTCCCAGTATCATTCTTTTTTGCTAACAATACGTGGGGAAATATGAAAGACAAAGAACATGTGTGACTGCTACAGGGGTTATTTCAAGTTCGTAAAACCTGTGGAGGGGTGGAATGAAAAGAATCGACAGTAGGAAACTGCATTGACACTGACATACTTAGAACCTGTTTTGCTTCTCACAATATTAGTGAGAAAACTTTCCAGGAACTTAACTCCATTACATAATGCTGAAAGTAAATTAGCCCGTCAAACGACGGTTAAAGATTAATTTAATTAAAATTTGATTGTACGTTTGGTAATGGAATAAAAATGTGTAATTCAAGGTATGCAACTGATATAAGGTTTGATACACCCCATTCTATTTTTCAATGTTAGAAATGGTTATTTAATAATTTTTTTTTTTTTTTTTTAAATTATCTTTAGTATATAGTGCATCTTAAACAACCGAAAATGGTAGTAAAATTAAATTTGTATGATTGCGCCATTATATTTCTGCAGTAAAAAATTTTCCATCCTTTGGCGACAATAATTTTGATTGTACGTCTTTCTCAGTTATACGTCGTTTTAGAACGGTCCCCTGAAAGACGTATAATCGGTGCTTTACTGTACTAAAGTGAAAATATCGCTGCAAAAAATCTCATAAAAAATGAAATTTTAAAAAATCTAATAACCACCCCCCCCCCCACCCCAAAAAAAAAACTAATTTAGTCAAACAAGTACCTTCCTGCCAAATCTTGTAGCTCTACGTGCAACAGTCTCTTTAGCAGGGCTGCGGAGTCGGTGGGGAAAATGGACGACCCCGACTCCGGGAATTTTAACAGATCCGACTCCGACACTTTTGCTCAAAAATGGGCCTGATTCTGACTCCGATAACGCAGCCCTCCTTGTAAAATGGACGACTCCGACTCCAACTCTTTCGTTCAAAGGTGGGCCCGACTCTGACTCCGCAGCCCTGCTCTCCGGTTTCGACTGACTTATACTTTTTAGAAGGTTCTGAACACGATTTGACTGTTTTTAGAAAATGCCTGTCTGGCTGTTTGTACATTACAAAAATTTTGTGGGCGCTGTATCTCAAGAACTAATACACGAAAGTTAATAAATCTTTAGATTCAGTTAGACCTAGATATAAATTGTTGATGATTAGTTTTTGGTGTAAATCGCCCTATATGTGGCGCTGCTATTCTACATTTTTAACGATTTCCGCAATAGATCCGCTTTAGTTGGTGATCTTTAGAACTACTGTACTGATTTTCATCAAACTTTAGCTTCAGTTAGACCTTGAAATAAGTTGTTGCTGATTTGGTTTCATCCGTAACAGGTGGCGCCGCTATGCTGTATTTTTCAGGATTTACAAGATTTTAACAATAATCGTATCTGAAGAACTAATGAATTTCATCAAACTTCATATTCTGTTAGACTTTCACATAAGCTATTGCTGAGGTTTGCGTGTAAATCATTATAACAGGTGGCGCTGCTATGCTGTGTTTTTCACGATTTTGGCGGTAGCTATATCTCAACAACTAATGAACGGAATTTAATCAATACTTTCACATAAATATATCCTTATTAGGTTTGGGTGCCCAACAGGTGTCTCTTTTATGTTCTTTGAGTTGGGCCCTACCAGTGGCCGAGAGGCTCTGCTCTCAAAGCTGGTAGACGGGAGGTGCTGGGTTCGATCCCAATCGCGCCCGTCGGCCTAATCGTTCGGAGTTTTCGTGGTGTTCTTCGAACCTTGGTTTTCCAAGCGTTAATACGGGTTAGGTTCCCTTAGAAAGACCTCCACGGAAGGCACTCCCCCCTTAGGGCTTATATCCCACGTGCTGATAATTGGCCGACATAAATACAACCAACCAACCAACCATCTTTGAGTTGGAAATTTTGGTTGCAAACATTTAAGAGAGTAATTCAATGATTTATTTGAAAAATGCAATATGCTTATATCTATTTTTTAAATGTGCACAATTCAACTAGCCTATACCTTCTGAATAATCATGATACGCAATTTAACCCTCCGCCTACCAGCCGGGTCCGATGGACCCGACAGGTGCATCCAAAATTATTTTTCTCATGAAAAATAAATAAAAAGAGTAGAACATTCCAGAAAAAGTCACATATTTACAGAATTTTCAGTTTCTTTATTACAGGGCCATTCAAAATATGCATACAATTTTTAAATTATCTAATTCTTGTCCGATCTTATTATAATGACCCATTTTGAAAACTTGAAGAAAGGTATATTTGACGTCAAGCATTTTATGCTCTCGGTTTTCCCCTCCGACCATATTAAGGGCTCCCCCCCCCCCCTCCGGAGACGCACATTTTAATTTTCTCCAACCCCCCTCGTGTAATAATATCGTTTGAATGCTTTTAACCTCATTTTATATTTTCTGTATACCTTCCCTTCCCCTCCTTCCGCCATTTGCGCGCACTTGGCACTTTTTATTGCTCAAATGCGCGCACTCTGCACGAAAAGTTATATTATATGACTCCATTTTGCTTCTGGTGTTATTTTCGCTGTCATATTAAGAATAGAAATGATTCTGCTTGTTTGGATTTCGATTGGCTTGATCGTTATTACAAGACCATTCAAATTATGCATGAAATTTTTAAATTGTCTAATTCTTGTCCAATCTTATTACAACGCCCCATTTTGAAAACTTGACCAAAGATATATTTGAGGTCGACAAGCGTTTTATGCCCTCGGTTTGCACCTGCCAGCATTAGGGGCTTAGTCCCCTCGGCACATTTTTAGTTTCTCCAAATCCCCTCCTGTAACATATTGGATAGCTTTTAATTTTCCTCTTTCATTATCTGCCCCCCCCCCCCAATTGCGCGCACTTGGTAATTTTGTATTGGTCATACCACCATGGGTGATTATTTTCGTTCCATTTCACTTCCGATTTCATTATCATATTATCATTTCAAGTATAGGAAAGTTCCAGTTATGCTTAGTTTTCTTCCCTGGTTATAAATTTTCAGGGTCGTTCAAAATGTGCATGCTGTTTTCATGTGGTTATTTCTTGGTCCCTGACTGTCCGATCTTATTGTAATATTCCATTTTGAACGTTGACTGAAAGTATATTTGACGGCGCCAATCGTTTTATGCCCTCGGTTCGAAACCGGTTCCGAAAGTGAAAGTGTCTTAATTAAAAACACTTATAAACAAAATCGAAAAAGTAAAATACGGCCTTTGTAGATATTTATCTCAGCTATAAAATATATATATATGTGACCTGTGGCAACAGTCTGTAAGAGATGACGGCAGCGCCACGAGTCGGCGTAGAAGAATACCCTTTTAGAACATTGGACAGACGCGGGAAAAGAAGGTAAAAGAGTGGTTGCAAAACACCGAGCTCTCAACGACGTGTAGACGCATTAAGACGAATGAGTGTTTAATTTCATTAATGTTCTACTTAATTGTAATTGTATATAGTGTAAATAGTTCATTTAATATATTTAATTCTTAAAGTTAGCAAGTGTTATTATTCGAGTATGAGTCTCCTTTTCCCCGTCACATGAGGACTTGAGCCGGGATGGATTGGATTATTTTTTTTTCTTCAATTCTCTACCCTAGACAAGTCAAGTATCATTTTTATAATGACGCCAAAAATCTTTCAGAAAGTAAGCCGGAGCTGTAAATTTATAAAGATCATGTCGTGTGTGAAGAATACATTTTTTTTTTTCTACAGCCTTGGCAACTGGCCAACTCTTTAGTTGTTTTGAAATAACTGGAGCAATATATTATTCCAAACTGGAAATCGATTCATCTTTTTTCAACGACAGAAATTAGTGGGTGAGTACTGTTTACTGTTTTTGTTTTTTCTTTTCATCATGATTTTAAATGACATTCCAGTCATCGCTTTTGCATTGAAAAACGAAAAGACGAATCGAATAAAATTATTCCATAAACTTTTGTTTTCATCTGAAGGCGATCGTTTAAATCGATCGCGAATAAGAACATTTACGGGATTTCCATTCTGTGAAACCGATGATGAATTTACGAATAAAGTAGAGGAAACCGCTAAAAATTTTTCTTTACTTGAACTTATAACTATTGCCACTATTTTACGCATCGAAATAGATGGCACAGAAACTGAGTTATCTAAACGCATAATTACATTTTTAACTAATTTGGAATCCCTCCAAAAACATATTGAAACTAATGTTGATACAGATGGCGAATCGGAAGAAATTTTCAACAATTCGCCAGTGCCAAACGATAAGTCGAATATTAAAATTTCTGAATTTACCAATAAATGTGCTATTAATGCTTCAAACATTGCTCAGGATTCTATGTTTATGCCGTCAGTAAATTTTCGCGATGTTGAATCACTGGTACCTACATTCAATGGAGAGAAGTATGAAAATGTTCATTTATGGTTACAAAAATTCGAATCATTTTCTTCCTCTTTTAATTTAGGCGAAATGCAAAAATTCATTTTTGCGCAAAGAGCGCTCGGAGGCATTGCTTCTTTATTCGCTAAGAGTGAAAGCAACATTCGTTCTTTTCCTGAATTGAAACATGCCTTAGTTACCGAATTTGGTTCGCAGATTAATTCGGCTGAAATACACGAAATGCTTAGTCATCGGCATATTAGACAAAAAGAATCTTTTTTTGAGTATTTCTTAATTATGAAAGAAATGGCTGGACGGGCCAATATTGATGATCAGTCACTTATACGTTACATAATCAATGGCATTCCTGATTCTCCTCAAAATAAGTGTATACTTTACGATTGTTCTGATTTGCATGAATTTAAACAAAAGTTGAAAATTTACGAAGAGATTACACACCACTCAAAAAATGATTCTGGTAAAAATATAAATCATTGTCAAAATATGAACTCGAAACAGAACTTTGGCAAATTTGTTCACGAGAATGTTCCTAAATTTAAACCAAAACATGCGGATGCTGAAAAGCCAGCATTTCATTCTAATAATTCAAGAAATCAACACACTAAAATCTGTTTTAATTGTGGGGAAAAAGACCACATTTCTAAGTATTGTTCTCACAAGAACAAGGGATTTAGATGTTTTAGATGTAATTCTTTTGGGCATAAAGCCTCTGATAATAAGTGTTCTACTGAGACACGTAACCCTAAAATACAAGTGAATAATGTGGATTCCGAGAAAAATTCTCGACAAGAAATGCATAAATTAGTTAAAATTTCGGGTGTCGAAATTGATGCTCTTATCGATACAGGCAGTAATCTTACTTTGCTTCGTGAAGATAAATATTCACAGATGAATTTGCCTACGTTAACACCGGTCGGTTTAACATTAACTGGTTTTGGTAGTGGTAGTACCACACCACTTGGCTCGATTCAGGGTGACATAAATATAGATGATAACATTTTTTCAACAAATATTTATATAATTAGTAAACATCATATGAATGTTCCTCTTATTATTGGTACTGATATAATTACGCAAGGTACTTTGCTTTATAATAAAAATGGTATTTCCCTTAGTAAACCAACATCTGATGATAATTTGTTTGTATACTTAGTTAATTCAATTGAAGATCCTCTTGATGTAGATTTAAGTCATATTCGTAACAAAACATGCCAACAAGAAGTACATAATCTGATCCGTAATTACAAACCTGTTAAAACACATACTACTGATTTAAAAATGTCCATTATATTAAAAGATGATATCCCTGTTTCGCAACGACCACGTCGAATGTCATTACAGGAAAAACAAATTGTGTCTGCTCAGATTGAGCAGTGGATCGAAGAAGGGATCATTAAACCATCCTGTAGCGATTATGCTAGCCCGATAGTTCTTGTACGAAAGAAAGATGGTTCTACGCGTTTATGTGTCGATTACAGAAAGTTAAACAAGAAAATTATTAAAGATAATTACCCTCTGCCCCTTATCGATGATGTTTTAGATCAATTACAAAATGCCAAAGTCTTTACATCAATTGATCTAAAAAATGGGTTTTTTCATGTGGATATTGATCCTAACTGTACTAAGTACACTGCTTTTATCACTCATAATGGACAATGGGAATTTTTGAAGGCCCCATTTGGATTAAACATTAGCCCAGCTGCTTTCAATAGATATTTAGCTTGTCTTTTTCGTCACTTGTTAGCTGACGGCACATTAATTTTATACATGGATGATTTTATCATACCAGCAGAGACCGAAGAAGAAGGTCTTGTAAAATTGAAACGAGTCCTACAAGTGGCATCAAATTATGGTTTAAACATTAATTTCAAAAAATGTCAATTTCTTGTCCGTAAAGTTGAATTCTTAGGACACGTTATTGAAAATAACACAATCTCACCATCGCCCTCGAAAATTAAAGCAGTGCAAAATTTTCCAGAACCCAAAAACATTAAACATTTACAATCTTTTTTAGGTTTAGCTAGTTATTTTCGCAAGTACATCTCTGGATATGCAACAATTGCGAAACCACTGACTGACCTCCTTAGAAATTCGTCAATATTTCATTTTGGCCCAGAACAACAAGCTGCATTTGCCACTCTAAAACAGCTGCTTACTAAAGAACCAGTGCTCCAACTTTTTGTCCCTGGTTCCGAATTAGAAATACATACAGACGCGTCTAAGTATGGTTTTGGCGCAGTTCTTTTACAAAAATCAACCGACGGTAAATTTCACCCAGTGTTATACATGAGTAAGAAAACATCCCCCCAAGAAGAGAAATTACACAGTTATGAATTGGAAGTTCTCGCGGTCATTGAGGCACTAAAAAAATTTAGAGTTTATTTGCATGGAACTAAATTTAAACTTGTCACTGATTGTGAGGCCTTTCAAAAAACTATGGATAAAGCTGAACTTAGCGCAAAAATTGCAAGGTGGGCTCTTTTTCTCCAAGATTTTGATTTTGTTGTCGCTCATAGACCTGCTAAACAAATGCAACACGTTGATGCTCTCAGTCGATATCCAGTAATGTTAATAACACATAATGAAATTACGCAAAAAATTATCGCAGCCCAAGCAACTGATGATTTTATAAATAGCATGAAACAAGCGGTTGAACATTCCCCAATTGATGATTTTTTCTTAAAAAATAGTGTATTATATAAGCTTCTCCAGGGCCATGAATTATTAGTTGTCCCTCAAGCCATGTATACTCAAATAATTCAAGACGCGCATTCCAAAGGCCATTTTTCGGTACAAAAAACTGAGGATCTCATTAAAAGAGATTATTACATTCCCAATCTCCATAAGTTAGTACAGACTGTCATTGCGAATTGTGTACCATGCATTTTGTCCTCTAAGAAGTCAGGAAAGCCCGAAGGATTCCTTCATCCAATCCCTAAAGGCGATACTCCCCTTGACACGTATCACGTCGATTTTCTAGGACCACTACCTTCCACGAATAAAAACTATAATCATCTTCTTACCGTTATAGACGCATTCACAAAGTTTGTGTGGATTTATCCTGTTAAATCAACGTCTGCCCGTGATGCTTTAGACAAGTTAAAACTCCAACAGACGGTGTTCGGCAATCCACGCCGCATTATTTCCGATAAAGGTCCTGCTTTTACATCAGCTGATTTTCAAACCTTTTGTGAACAAGAACAAATAGAGCATGTTCCAATTGCTACTGGGGTGCCACGTGGAAATGGGCAAATTGAAAGATTTCATTCCACTTTAATTCCGGTTCTCACAAAACTATCCTTAGACGATCCTACCAAATGGTACAAACATGTCCCCGCTGTTCAAAAAATCATCAACAGTACCAAATCAGACACCACTAAATTTTCCCCTTTTGAATTAATGCTTGGTGTTAAAATGAAAACTAAGGATGACATTCGCATAAAACAACTGTTAGAAGAAGAACATACCAATTTAGTAATGCATGACAAAAACGAGCTGCGAGAGATTGCTAAAAATAACATTCTCCAACACCAACAACAAAGTAAGCGCCAATATGATAAACGTCGAAAACCACCAAGAATATATCAAATTGGTGATTTGGTCGCGATCCAGCGTACTCAATTCGGACCTGGACTGAAACTTAGAATAAAATATTTTGGCCCTTACAAGGTTGCATCTGTCAAAGCTAACGACAGATATGAAGTGGAAAAGGTTGGACACCATGAGGGTCCAAACAGAACATCCACTGCAGTCGATATGATGAAGCCGTGGTCAACCACGTAAAATTTGACATTCAAAGTGTTTTTCTTCTTCTTTTCTTCCTTTCCGTTATTGTACATATTGTGTGGTGCTTCAAGAATATGAGAAAAAAAAAATTCAAGAATTCGTCTTTCTACAAAATATTTTCTTTTGTGTGTTCCTTCTTTTTTTCATCACCTGTGTTTACATCAAGAATAATTTTAACAAAAAGTTAAAATTTTGTTTGTGAAATATGTGTTTGTGAAATATTGTGATTCAACTATCCCCGAGATGTCATCTTTTTTGCTTTCTTCAATGCTGCTGCTGAAAAGTGTGTTCCGTAAAGTATTGTGGGTTTTTTTTCTGTGAACTACAAAGACATTTTTTTTTTACTTTTTTGTGCTTTGCATAAAGAACATTAGAACTGTGGACAGCTCCATTTTTTTTGTTATATGAACATTCTGTGACTTTATTTGATTACAGACTCTAATTTTTTTTTTTCTGCATGAAGTTTCAATTTTTTTTTAAAAAAGGAAGACGACGATTAGAAGATGCCGATTTGTTTTTTTTCCTCCTGTTTTTCAGACGTACCACTTTAAGACGTATATAGGTGGGTATATATTTTTTTTATTTATTTTTTTTTATTTAAGACGGGTACGATTTAAGACGAGTACCATTTAAGACGGGTACGATTTAAGACGAGTACCATTTAAGACGAGATGGAAGACGAAATGCCAACCGGCATTGACGACGATTTTCATTTTTTCTCTCTTTATTTTTTTTTTCTGTTTTATTCTGTGTCATTTTTTTTAAAGATATGGTATCTTTTTTTTTAAGTTTGTGTTTAAGTGTATGGTGCGCACGAGGTCGTGCGTATCAGGATGGACGAGTGTGACCTGTGGCAACAGTCTGTAAGAGATGACGGCAGCGCCACGAGTCGGCGTAGAAGAATACCCTTTTAGAACATTGGACAGACGCGGGAAAAGAAGGTAAAAGAGTGGTTGCAAAACACCGAGCTCTCAACGACGTGTAGACGCATTAAGACGAATGAGTGTTTAATTTCATTAATGTTCTACTTAATTGTAATTGTATATAGTGTAAATAGTTCATTTAATATATTTAATTCTTAAAGTTAGCAAGTGTTATTATTCGAGTATGAGTCTCCTTTTCCCCGTCACATATATATATAAATCATTTAAAAATATTGAAATGCGAACGAGATATCTTAAAAAATGTATTCTATAGGATTAACATTAGCAAGCGGGTCTTTTCTCGTGACCAATGTAGCCTGAAGACGCTCAATATCAGAAATTTCCGTGGGTGAGACGATTTCCACCCTTGTGCTTTGTCATTAGAGGAGGCTATCGTCATCGCCGTACCATTACGCTGTATGATAATGTCATATTTTGTTGGTATATTTGTGGTGTATAGCTACCACTGCTAAAATGAGATAATATTGTAGCATGTTTATAATCATGTGAATAATAGCGATCTTCATTGTTTGGGATTGGTTTAGGTGCGCTCATACTTACTGAAAGGTTGAAGAGGTCTGTTGTAACATTTTAAATGTGCATTTTTGAACATCTGTAATTTTCAGAAAGTTCTGCTGATTTTATTTTTTTCTAAACTTCATTTTCGGATAAAATTGTTGGCTTTTGTGTTTAATTTTAAACAAGAGCGGATCCAGCCCTAGGTCATGGGTCCCTTTATTTTTGGTTATGGGAGGTAGAGGCTGGTTGGTTGGTTGTGTTTATGACGGCCAATTATCAACACAAGGGATATAGGCCCTAAGGGGGGGGGGCCCTTCGTGGGGGTTTTTCTAAGGGAACCTAACCCGTATTAACGCTTGGAAATCCAAGGTTCGAAGAAAACTCCGAACGATTAGGCCGACGGTCGCAATTGGGTTCGAAGCCAGCACTTCCCGTCTACCAGCTTCGACAGCAGAACCTCTCGGCCACTGGTGGGGTGAGAGGTGGGGGCACATCTCTTAATAAGCAATTTTTGTATTAAAGGCTGTTCCCATATTCAAAAGGACTACAATTCTGATACTTTTGGGAAGTCGTTTTCGTTTTCAGCCGGAAATACCAAAAAATTGCATTAGTATTCTTTAAAATACATAATTTACACATTTTATTCAGATACTAACGAATTTAAGAATTTCCCATTTCCTTATAAAGGCAAAAATCATTCAGAAATTGATCATTTTAATCTAATTTCTAGGACTTGACGGTTACAAAAATGCCGTCATGAGGGTGTCGCCGTCTGTGGAATTCAGTTTAAAACCCCACATTTTACCGAGATTTCCCGAAAGATTCTTTGCCTTTATCGGAAAATGAAAAACGTTAATCAATCATATTTGTTCTGAATAAGTGCACTTGCAAATACAGTCGAGTCTCTCTATAACGAAACTCCATACATCGAATTCCCATCGAATTCCTCTATATAACGAATTTTTAGTAGGAACGGTCCCTTAGCGAAATATCTATCTCCATATAACGAATTTTTTCATAAAATGTTCTTTATTTATTGTTTTAAAAAAGCTTCCAAATCACATGGAATCAATTTTCCATTACTGATTAGTGATTTATCGTTCAGTGCTGAGTTTTTTATCTTACTTTTCTACCTTGAATCTCCTTGTTTTTTATGCCCAACGAATTCCCCCCCCCCCCTCCCACACACCTTCCAATATACTTCTTAAAACAGTGTCAATTGGATTGTTACACATATAAGAGCGGGATCAGAGAGGTAATTGAAGTTTAAGGTGAATGAGAATTCAAATGAAAGAAAATGTTCCCGATACAATTTTTCATTCCATGCTAAAGTGAGAACATTTTTTCGAGAGTGTAAAAATTTTGAAATCAAAACAGCGAAAAATTACAGATTTCTTCCTCTAAAATTAATGCAAGTTTTCCTTATATGATTTTTATTTTGCTTTCAAATAAATGTCTGCTCTCTTTTTTGAAACTGTTTAAATAATTCAGAAATACAATATTAGGTTAATATTTATAGTTAAACATTTCAAATTCTTAATTAAACACCTCAAAAGTAATTTTTGTTCAAAATTTACACATTAAATAGGAACATTAAATAACAAACACATCAAATGTGATGATTTTGTGTCATATTTAAGAAATTAAAAAAAATATTTTTCAATTTTTATGAAGAAAATCTGATTTATCTATAACCTTACCTGTTTTCCACACATATAAAAGGTTTGCGCTCTCTGAGACATTGGACTTTCATAAAATTAAAATAAAAATTTCCAACTGCATCGGCAAGTTTGTTCCTAGATTCTTTTAAACAGCCATAAAATTCTCCATCACAGTCACAATGAGATCTGAAAGAGAAAATATTTCATTTAATAGCTTCATATCTTTTATTGTTTCGAACTTTAATTTCTTCGCGACGAGCACCGTATATACACTGGTGGACAAAACTTAAGGACCACTGTTATTTTCAGTGATTACAGTAAGAAATAGATCCACAGCAGCACGTGTAAATTTGCATGAATGCGAGATGTACTCTCTTTTGTGAAACTTATGCAAATTTTGGTCTTCCGCTTTTGTCGATCATGTGACAGCAGAGATAAGAGATTTTAGACAATCAGCGGGTGCTGTGAGTTATCATTAGATGTAAAAATTGAAGGAGATGGAGTGAAACTTGGACATTGAAATTTTGAACATGTCTTCGAGGCATCATTTAGACGATATTACTCGTGGTAGAATAATGAGAAAGTTGGTAGAAGGATGCAAAATGAGAGATGTTGCCCGTGAATTTAACATCGCGCACAGTATTGTTTCTAGGCTATGGGCGATTCCAAAAGAGTGGAATATGTACTAGGCGCACAGGCGAAGGTCGTCCTAGCAGTACGACATCCCAAGAAGATCGTTATATTGTTATTTCGGCAAAAAGGAACCGACGCAGCACATCTGGTCAATTTGCAAATCAACTTTGTGCTGCCACAATAACTAAAATATCGCGGGAAAACTGTTGTAAGACGTTTTTAAAAAGGTGGACTATACGCCCGAAGACCTGATGTGTATGTCCCATTGTCGAGACGCCAACGTAGCGCCCATTTACAGTGTTACTGTATGCATCGCAATTGAACTGATGACGACTGGTCTATCGTGCTCTTCTCAGATGAGAGTAGATTGTCTATCGTCTGACTGTAGACGTAAACTGATAGGGCGCGAGGTTGGTAGTACTTACTGTCGCGAAAATATTCTAGAAAGAGATCGATATACGACTTTAAGTATCATGTTGTGGGCAGGCATCATGTTCAATGGCCGCACGGATCTCTATGTGCTTGACCAAGGGTCCATGACCGGTAGACGGTACATTGAAGACGTCCTGTTTCCACATGTTTGATTTTTTCGAGGTGCTGTCGGCGAGAAGTTTTGTTTTATGGACGATAACGCACCTTGTCATCGCACACAGTCTGTACAAGATTGTCTTGAAGGCGAAGATGTCCATTGTACAGACTGGCCAGCACGTTCTCCTGGCCTGAGTCCTATTGAAAATGTATGGGATGCCTTGGGGAGATGTATTGCTACTCGACAATTTCCTCCCACAAACAAAGAAACCTCATCCGTGCAGTGAAGGAGGAAATGGGGCAACTTGCCTCAACAGCTTTTGAATCATGTTGTTCCGAGTATGCCACGACGTGTTGAAAGTTGTCTCTCACTACACGGTGGCCACATCCCTTATTGATATGGCACTGACGATTGTTAATTGTAAGTATTTTGCTTTCTTTGTACAGTCATGTTTTCGGACAATATTGACGTTTCAGAAAAATAACCCCTGGTAATACCCTGTATACATCGCTTCAACAAAATTTTTATATTAAATTCTGTGTAACATTCTGTTAATACTATTGTTTGCTTCTTCACCCACAATCTCACGTAGATTCTCATTTAGGTGT
Source organism: Maratus speciosus (assembly GCA_963932465.1). Taxonomy (NCBI): domain Eukaryota; kingdom Metazoa; phylum Arthropoda; class Arachnida; order Araneae; family Salticidae; genus Maratus; species Maratus speciosus. Next base: position 195,370,920 of record OZ010800.1, on the reverse strand, counting down.
ACATTTATTCTTGGTCCTTAAGTTTTGTCCACGAGTGTATATGTGTCGTACAGGGTGTTGGAGGAATTCTTTGAATATGAATACTACTATTTTTAAACAGTGATTTTCGCGTTATTTAATCCTAGAATTTTGTGCGGTTAAAGAAGTCAAAAATTGCAATTTAAAATTAGAGGTGTCATAATATTTAAAAAATATATACATGACGTTCATCGTGAAAGCGTTAAAATACTTTTAATATTTCACCAATTTATAACTGTTTTGTGACAAAACAGCCTACATCTTAGAATTATGTTGACTAGAGTGGTACCCAGGAATGCCTACACATCTTTTTTTTTTCATTTTTTTTAAACTCGGATTCACACCAGAAAATTCAAAAAGTATTTTCAAGATTTATTTAATATCAGACTTTTCTTGATTACTTAAAGTAAAAATTTTTCTTCAAACAGTTCAGGTCTGAAGTCGAAATTTCGGGGTAAAATTGGAGGCCAAACTGGCAACCCTGCTGGTTCTCAGGGAGGTGAACCTATGGTACGCGTGCCCCACGTGGCACGCACGAGAATTTGTTTGACGAACAAAAAAATTTAAGTTTGATAATCATAATAATAATTAAAATTCAGTTTACCCTTTTTTTTATAACAAATAAAATTTGTTTAACATGTACAGACTAACACAAATATTACAAATATTTTTATACATGTTTGTGTGCTGAATTTCTTTAGTTAAAATATTGGCCGATAGTGGGCAGTGCACGAACTAAAATCAAATAATTATCTGACAAATAACATTTATTTCCATTCAAGCAAAACTTGAAGTCAAGTATTTTACCATACTAACTGGTAAGTGTATCCACTACCATAAGGAATTAACGCATTTGCCATTATTAAGGAATTAAAATATTAACTTGTTACAAAATCTCTTGCATCCATGCAGATATGTTGTACGCTTAAATTGAAGACGTTCTCACTTGCCAGCAAATCATATAATTGGACGCTACATCTTCATAGAACTGTATTCTGAAAACTCATTCGTCGAAATGTACAATCACATGATCAAAGATTCAGGTTTGTTTTCAATTTCCATTGACTAACTTTTGGCGAGTTTTTAAAATTAAAACAGCAATCTTAGCGAGCAGTTTCTTTAAAATTTTATTCTAAGCTTTTTCGAAATGAGTGCGTAGTAACTCGTTGGTATGTCGTTCGTCTCCAGTTCTGCAGACCCGAGTTCGGATCCAAGCAACGGAAAGTTTAGAAGGTGGGAAGATTTTATTTTCCAATATTTATTTAAGTTATAAAAACATAATTCGAATGAAAAAAATGGAAAATTTCTATTTTTCAATATTGAATTAAGTTATAAAAAATAATTTGGAACAATATTAACAATTTATATAATTTTTAATATTCGTTATAGTAGATGGCTCTTTTAACGAATTTTCTATTTTTAGAAATTCCAATGCAACGATTTAGCCGAATCTAGTGATGTCTCTTTTTACTTTCTTCTATCTTTACAAGAAGAAAGTACTGGATTCGTGAAAATTTTCGACTTCCGGTTTTCGACGGATTTATACGTTTTAGAATGTCCTGAACACGATTTGATGGTTTTTAGAAAATGTCTGTCTGTGAGTCTGTATGTGACAAAAATTTTGTGGGCGCTCTATCTCAAGAACTAATGCACGGAATTTCACAAAACTTCATATTTAGTTAGACCTTGATATAAACTGGACCTGATTAGTTTTTGGTGAAAATCGCCCAACAGGTGGCGCTGCTATGCGGCATTTTTCACGATTTCCGCAATAGCTATATTTCAAGAACTACTGCACGGATTTTCATAAAACTTCAGATTCAGTTAGTCCATGATATCGTTTGGTGCTGATTACTTTTTGTGAAAATCGCCCAACAGGTGGCGCTGCTATGCTGCATTATTCATGATTATCGCAATAGCTCTAACTCGAGAAAAAATGCACGAATTTTCATCAAACTTCAGATTCAGTTAGTCCCTGATATAAATTAGTGCTGTTTAATTTTTGATGTAAATCGCCCAACAAATGGCGCTGCTGTACTGCATTTTCCCGATTTCCGCAAGAGCTGTATCTCAAGAACTACTGCACGGATTTTCATCAAACTTCAGATTTAGTTAGTCCTTGACATGAATTGACGTATAATTTAGTGCTGCTTAATTTTTGGTGTAAATCGCTCAACAGGTGGCGCTGCTATGCTGTATTTTTTTGCGATTTCCGCAATAGCTATATCTCAAGAACTAACGCTTAGATTTTCAACAAACTTCAGATTCAGGTATACCTTGATATCATTTAGTGCTGTTTATTTTTGGTGTAAGTCGCTCAACAGGTGGCGCTGCTATGCTACATTTTTCAGAATTTCCGCTATAGCTCTATCTCAAGAACTAATGCACGAATTTTCATCCAACTTCAAATTCAGATATACTTTGATATGAATTGGTGCTAAATTCATGTAATTTCTTGTACTATTTAAATGATTTAATTGACGTGATTTATATAGAAGAAAGTTTTGTGATAGCCACAAAATACTAGTTTTGTTGTTGTTATTGTTTTCATCAACAAGAAGCGCTCATACAGGCATTATAGTGATAGCCGCTATAAAGCAATTCATGCCTTTAAAGATTCCAATACTATGATTGAACCGAATCCAGGGATAAAATATCCCCCCAGGGATATATATTTTTTATTTCTTTTTTTAGTGTTCTCTTCTTCAAGGATGTCACTTTTTTTCTTGGTTGTCGAAATATTTCTAAAATCTATACTTAGTCTAATAATTTATGTTTTAAAAACTGACGAACTGGGAGTAAAATTTTAACACTTCATATAAAATTAAGCATAGATTTAGAAATATTTGGACAACTAAGGAAAAAAGAGAAATCCTTAAAGAAAAGTACACAGAAAAAATAAGTTAAAAATATTAATTTTTGATATTTGGAGATATTTTGAATATAAGAATGCATCAAACGCCCATAGACTTAACATTACCGGGGGGAATTCGGAATCTGAGTGACTAGCAGCCTTAACAATATTACCACTTGACAAACCAAATTTTACAAACCATATATCATTACTGTCTTATAAAGGTACTTTATATGGGCGTCCGCAGAGTTTTCATTAAGGGAGATCCAAAGAAAAAACTCTGCCGGCTCGGCTTACAGGCGCAGGTAGATTTCGAAGTTAAAAGTTAAATTTTTATGTTAAATAACGAAAGAACAAATAAATTAGTATAACATTAATAAAAATACAAATAAAACGTCGAAATAAAAATCACAGGATGGCGTAAACACGTGTAATTTGCTTAAAGTCAAGTGAATGTGACATTTACGATCAACCATTATTGGCATTTAATTTTATAGTTTGGCGATAAATTTTTGGTCGACGGCATAATTAAGTAGTACCAATATTAGTTTTTATTGCATTAAAATATCTCAGTTTGTTCATTTTCTGTAAGCAAGTAACCCCTATTGGTTTGCAAAAGTCTGTGGGAATTTGGCGAAATATTAGAGATATCGCCAAGTTGGCGACAGAACAGGATCTTCCCTACAGTAATCCCCTTTATATGTATGGAGATACGATAGCATAATATATACATTCGAACTCGCTTATAACGAGCCCTGATTTAGCGAGAAACCGGATTTAACGAGGAAACCATAAATACTTGGTTAGTACAATGTTAAGTCTATGGGTACATAACTCGCTTTAACGACCAAACCCCGGTTATAGCGAGCAATATTTTTGTGATTAATAAAATTTCTATTGACTTCCACCTCTCCAGTTCAGATAATCGTTTCTTGGGAAAAATCCTTTAACATTCCGAAGTCAACCGAAATTGAATGCGCAGAAAAACTTCAAACTTTTTTCGAAGCCAGGGGTGCAAATGACGATGTTTTTTGGGCCACCAGTCTTCTCCAAAGAACAATAACACAATTAGGAGACAATAAGACAATTCAAAACAAATTAACCAACTTCTTTTGTACTGTACAGAAATAAAAAATAAATAAAATATGTATAATAAATTAAGCATGCATGAATTTTTGCAATTCTTTATGAACACCCGGTTATAACGAGCAAATATCACGGTCCCTTCGCGCTCGCCATAAGCGAGTTGAGTGTATATAGATTTTTATGTTTCACGTGGAAATCTTGCAATAGAAGAGTAATTGTTGTGGTAAGAATTTTATTGTGTTTTATTTAATTGTTGGCAACTGCTATAACGAATTTTTTTTTTAATTTTCCTGTCATTTTTCTGAAAGAGCTGGTTTTATCAAAATCATGTTAAGGTGGTATTCAAAAAATTTAACCCTCCCCCATTTCTACTGCCTTGGGCCGATTTTTCTCATTTGCATTCCCCGCCGAGATATTAGCCATCTCAATGTGTTTGGCGAGTTTGAAGGCGATCCGTGCATAATTGTGGCTTTTATCGTGACAAAATTTAGTACATACATACATACATATATATATATATATAAACTTTTCAGTGGGGTTGGTTTTAGGTTCCTGGGGTCATATAATGAAAAGTTATGAAGGAATTTTTCAAAAGTCGCACCATGGTAACGACTGGAATAGGTAGTATTTCTTACGAAATCTACCTAAAATTGTTAATATACATACTTTCGGTCATGAAAAACATTTTTTGGGGGCGGGGGGATGAATACCATTTTCGAATGTATTGCTTAATTTTATCAAAATCGTAGGCATGACCTCATCCCTCGCCTCCGAAATAAATAAGTAAGGATTTATTTATTAATTTTATTTAAAAGTATAAGACTGAAAGTAAGCTGAAACTGAAAACCTATAAGCACCACCATCATCCTTCGCAAAGTAAAAAATCCTGATTACGTCTTGAATTTTCTAACTGTTTTGTTATTAATATCCTTTTCTTTGAGAACTAAAAAGCAAAAGAAAACTGAATACATTCAGTTATTATGATAAGCAGTGTTAATGACTAAAAAACGAGTCAATCTAAAATAAAATTAAGGTTTACATTCGTAATAAACTATAATGAAATCTGTAAATCAAAACCGTCATACAATGAAATATTTCAGTCTCGCAATAATCAGTTCAATCATAAATAGTTTTTATATTTACATTCTTTCAGAACGTTTTAAAAATTCTTAATTTTTTAAAGATTGCGGGGGAGGGGGGTGGGCTGTCTCCTAGATCCTCAGCGTGCGCACATGGAATTCTACAATTTACAAATTAAATTCGTGAAAAACTTACTTGGTATACAGTGAAAGGTTAATAAGACCATATCCAGATCGAAACGCTTTCAGTTTTACTGGGCAGTGATCATGGGCTCTGCAGCATGCGTCTACATCACACTGTGTACCCAACTGTTCAAAGGAATCAGCAATGTCCCCTACTCCACACCATTTGGTACCTGCATGTAAACAACAAATATAACTACAACAGAACCGGTCATTTCAAAAATTGTATGGCAAATTGTTTCGAAATGCACTTTTTTGTTGCAAATGTGTCGATGAAAGTTGGCTCACATGTATAGAAAAGAATTACATCCGTTTATGTATCCGTTTTCACTCAACGACACGAAAAAAATTGTCGTTTACTGCTAAAACAACATTAGTTAGTAACAATACCTACAGGGTGTCCTAAAAAGGACTGACTGATTTTAAAATTCAATAACTTGCAAACGGTGACAGATATTTAAAAAATTCTTGCACGAGGGTTATGCATGGAGGTCAAAAGATTTTTTACAGTGATTTTCGATTTTAGTTCGAATTACAAACAATAGATTGCACTGCGAACAATAGGCGCTAAATACAGGCTCGATTTTTTGGTCTTTCTCTTCTTTCATGCAGAAAAAGGAGATTAAAATGTATTGAGTGGGTCCCGAAGTGCCAAAATTCGAGCCTGAATTTAGCGTTTATTGATCGCAGCGCCATCTATTGTTTGTAATTCGAACTAAAATCGAAAATCACTGTAAAAAAACTTTTGACATCTTGCATAACCCTCCTGCAAGAATTTTTTTTAATATCTGTCACCGTTTGCAAGTTATAGAATTTTAAAATCAGTCAGTCCTAGGACACCCAGTAGATGTATTCATATGGCCATCAACAGAGCATTGAAAAAAAAATCCCTGCCGGCTCGGGCCTACAGGCGGAGGTAGATTTCGAAGTTAAGTACTAAATTAACTAACAAAATTTAAATCAAGATTAGAGATAAACCCAGTTCCTCCTCTAAGAATGAGCTCTAGGGGGCTAAACATTTTGTGAAAATTCTAATGTACACGAATACACACACGCATGCATATGGAATAGGTTTAAAAAATACCTAAAGCAAATTCAGAGAACCTCAAAGTGATAAATAAGTTAATATTTCCATAGTCGGGTTTTTATCATGTTTTAATACGTTTCTTCAAACTCACATGACGTTACATATTCACCTGCTGAGGTCCATTTTATTTCCAATATGACGCAATATTTTGTTGTTGTTTTTTAATTCGTCAAACTATTTATTTCATTTTGAGTTTTCATGCGGAAATCTTGCTCTAGGAAACTTATGACGTAATATTCAATTTGTTTTCAATTCGTCAAACTATTTATTTTATTTAATTTTTCACGTGAAATTCTCGCAAAAGAAAAGCAATTGTTGTGGTGAGAATTTTATTGCTTTTTTTTTAAATTGTTGGCAACTGCAATAACGAAAAATATTTATTTTTTTCTGTCATTGTTGTGTAAGAGCTGATTTTATCGGAATCATGTTAAGATGGTATTCAAATTTTTGAACCCTCCCCATTTCTATTCCCTTGGTCCGATTTTACCCATTTTCAATCCCCGCCGAGATATTAGCCATCTCAAAGTTGTTGGCGAGTTTGAAGACGATCCGTGCATAATTGCGACTTTTATCGTGCGGACAAAATTTAGTACATACATACATACATATATATATATATATATCATCATCATCATCATCATCATCCTCATCAACAACCGTTTTCAATCCACTGCTGGATGTAGGTCTCCCCCAGATTTTTCCAATGTTTCCTGTCTAGTGCTTTAGTCATCCAATTTACACCGGCTACTTTTCTGATTTCATCACTCCATCTTACTTGAGGTCGTCTTCTTGGCCGTTTTACATCTCTGGGATACCACTGTAGGGTGTTTGTGCTCCATCTATTGTCTTGTCTTCTTGCGATGTGCCCAGCCCATTTCCATTTTAGCCGTTTAATTCTTTCAATGATGTCAAAAACTTTCGTCTGACTTCTTATCCAGGTTATTCTTTTTCTGTCTCTTCTAAAAATACCTAGCATACATCTTTCCATACTTCTCTGTGTTGTTTGTAATCTTTGTACCATCCGTTTTGTTAGCGTCCATGTTTCTGCTCCATAAGTTAGGACAGGCAAAACACATTGGTTAAATACCTTTCTTTTCAAACACAGGGGCATGCTACTCTTCAGAATAATATTGTTCTTCCTAAAAGCAGTCCATCCATTTCTTATTCTTCTATTGATTTCATTCATGATACTATTATCAGATGATATTTCTTGCCCAAGGTACACATAACTTTGCACTTCTTTAATTTCAGTGTTGTTGTAGACGATTTTCTTTTTTGATGCAAATGAATTAAACATCACCTTAGTCTTTTCCACGTTTATTTTTAATCCCACATTAATGCTAGCTTCTGCCAAATCTTTTAGCATATTTTCCAATTCTTCAGGACTGTTACTGAAAATTAAAATGTCGTCAGCGAATCGGAGATGACTTAAATATTCCCCATTTATTCTAATCCCTTTGTTTTCCCAATCCAGCTTCTTGAAAATATTTTCTAAGACAGCAGTAAAAAGCTTAGGCGAAATGGTGTCTCCTTGTCTTACCCCTCTTCCAAGCTTGATCTTTGCTTTTCCTTTGTCCAAGAGGATGGTTGCTGTTGCTTTCTTGTAAATCTTCTTTATAATATTGATGTAAGGTTTGTCTATACCAATGTCCTCCAGAGATTCTACTACTGCTGATGTGTAGACCGAATCAAATGCTTTTTCATAATCAATAAAGGCAAGGCAAAGAGGTAAATTATATTCCTTATGTTTTTCTATGAGTTCCCTTACCGTTTGGATATGATCCATTGTGCTGAATCCACTTCGGAATCCTGCTTGTTCTCTAGGTTGAGCTGAGTCCAGAGCTGATTCAAGTCTTGTCGTTAAAACTTTGGTGAAAATTTTATAAATCACTGACAGTAAGCTGATTGGACGGTAGTTTTTAATGTTTTCCTTCTCTCCTTTCTTGTAAAGTAGCACCATCACAGCATTATTCCAATCTTCTGGTACATCTGACTTCTGGAGACATTTGGAAAACAGTAAGGATATCATTTTTCTAAATTCTTCTCCTGCTTCTTTGATAAGGTCGATTGTAATTCCATCTTCTCCGGGGCATTTACCTTTTTTCATAAATTTAATGGCTTGTAAAACTTCGTCTGTCGTCACTGGGATTATGGCATCGGTTTCTGTTAAGTTTTCTCGTGGATCACATAAGTTGATTTCCCTCTGATCTTCACATTTATATAAATCGTTATAGAATTTTTCGACAATGTGTACTATTTCTTTATTGATTTTGGTGATTGTTCCATCTGCCCTCTTTAGTGCAAAAATACCTTTTCTTCCAACACAAAGTTTTCGCCTAGCTGATTTTAAACTTTTGTTATCTTCTAGAATTTTCTTGACAAGATCAGAGTTAAATTTTCTGATATCTTCTGTAACACATTTTCTTACCGTTTTACATAATTCAGCATATTCAACTCTTGATTTAGGATCGTTTTTCTTCATTTTAAATTCTCTGCGTTTCTTCATCAATCTTCTTGTTTCTTCTGTTATTTTCTTTGTCTGCTTTACTTGTGCATCGCCGGCTATCTTCTTTGCAATATCTTGTAGAGTACTGGTTAGTTTCTTGTTCACTACTGTAACATCTTGCTCTTCTTCTAAAGCTGATTGAAGTACTTGGAAACGGTTTTTAAGTTCCAAATGGAATTCTTCTTTATGTTTCTGGAGATTTATTATATCGATTAATTTCTTTGAGTGTTGCAAAAGCTTCATTCTTTCCACTTTAGTATTTAACAGCAGTTTGCATCTAACCAACCTGTGATCACTTCCTGTATTGAGGTTATTGAGAACGCTGCAATCCTGAATAAGATGCTTTTTGTTTGTTAAGATGTAGTCGATTTCACTTGTTGAGCCATTTGCACAACGCCATGTCCATTTTATTTGTGGCTTTTTCTTGAAAAATGAATTCATGATATACAACTGTTCACATTCTGCAAACTCAATCAATCTGTTTCCTCTTTCATTTCGCACCCCATATCCATGATTTCCTACTGATAACTCACCTTTCTCTTTTTCCCCAATTCTAGCATTCCAGTCTCCCATTATTAATTTTATGTAGCATTTTCCCTTTTGATGCATTGAAGCTACTTCTTCATAGAAATCCTCAACTTCTTCATCAGTATAGCTTACTGTTGGTGCATAAACTTGGGTAATTTGCAGCTTGTATCTTCTGGACACTTGTATTACTAACCTTGCAACTCTATCTGATGCACTATCATATTCTACGATGTGATTCTTCCACCTTTTATGAATCAGAAATCCTACACCGCTTGTTCTTCCATCTTCTGTGCCTCTGTAGTATAATACATGTCCGCTGGGAAGATCTATCTTCTCTTCTCCTTTTCTTCTTACTTCACATAATCCTAGGATGTCCCAGTTGATTCTTTCTAATTCTTCTTCAAGTTCCTGAAAACGATTTTCCGAAGATAGGGATCGTCCATTATACGTAGCCAAGGTCATCAACTTATGGCAGCCTAGCCGAGCCCGGTTATTCTTAGCACCCTCTGTCTTCATGTCTTTCTGATCGCTGCCGTAACCAGGAACATTCAGACCGCCGGGAATTAAGGGCCGTGATTTATTTTGTGAATTCGTGGTAAAATAAGGGGGGTAGGTGGCCAAATTCCTCCACGCTGGCCAAGCGGGTTGGAGGAAGCCCATCCGCGTTCGTTCCCCATGCACTAGGCAAGGGTACTAACAGGCTGTACCGGTGGAAGGTGCGGATTGGACATTAAGTCTCCGCTCTCAGTCGATTCCTTTAAGTCCTCCTCGAAGGCAATTAAAGGGTCTTCTCCTGGTTAATAAGCAGAGGCTATTAAACAGCCCATATATATATATATATATAAACTTTTTAGGTGGGGGTGGTTTTGGGTTCCTGGGGTCCTATAATGAAAAGTTACGGAGGAATTTTTCAAAAGTCGCACCATGGTAACGACTGCAATAGGTAGTATTTCTTACGAAATCTACCTAATATAACAACACGATGTTATTTACACTAATGTGTCTTAATGAATACTAGCAGGAATGACCGAGCTAAGCTCGTTCAAAGTTAGCTTTATGTTTATCGCGATATATTATTCCCTCTGAACCATTCTTGCTGTTTTAATTACAATCAGCTTGACCTTGAACCATAGAGACCCAAAATGACCTACTAATCGAATTTTTTCAAAAATGCGACCTAAACCAATGCTCTTCTCGAGCCTGAAAACGATGGAATACAAAGTTTAGATAAAATCGTTAGTCATTTTGTAGATAAAATTAGCTTGACCCACGTTGATCCAAAAATGACCCAATACTCGAAATGTATCGAACATGTGACCTATTCCAATGGTCTTCACGTACTGGGAAACGTATAATATAAAAAAAAAAGTCAAAATCGTTTGAACCTTTTTGAGATACAGTTAGCTTGACCCTGACCCATTATGACCCATTATGACCCATTAATAGAATTTTCTTGAGCATACGACCTAGTCCAATGGTTTTATCGTGCCCAGAAACGATATAATGCAAAGTTTTGTCAAAATCGTTAAAACCGTTTTCTAGACAAACTTAGCTTGACCCATAGTGACCAAAAATGACCCACTAATTGAATTTTCTCGAACATGTGACTTAGCCCAATAGTCTGCTCATGCCCAGAAATGGTATAATACAAAATTTTGTCAAAATCGTTTGTGTCTTTTTTTAGATACAATTAGCTTGACCCACAGTGACCCAAAAATGACCAACTAATCAAATTATCTTCAACATGTGACTTAGCCCAATGGTCTTCTCATGCCCAGAAACAATATAATACAAAATTTGGAAAAACCGTTTGATTCGTTTTTTAGATAAAATTAGCTTGACCCACAGTGACCCAAAAATGGCCCATTAATCGAATTTTCCCGAACATGGGACTTAGCCCAATGGTCTTCCCGTAATCCAAAACTATAGAATTTAGAGTTTAGTGAAAATCGTTAGAGCCGTTTTTTAGATAAAAATAGCTTGACCCGCAGTGACCCAAAAATGACCCACTAATTGAAATTTCTCAAACATGTGACCTAGCCCAATAGTTATCTCATACTCAGAAATGGTATATTACAAAATTTAGTCAAAATGTTTTGAGCGTCTTTTTAGATTGAATTAGCTTGACCCTGACACATTGTGACAAAAATGACCCACTAATCGAATTTTCTCGAACATGTGACTTAGCTAAATGGTCATCTCATGACCAGAAACGGTATATTACAAAATTTTGGGAAAATGTTTTGAGTCTTTTTTTAGATTCAATTAGCTTGACCCTGACCCATTGTGACCCAAAATGACCTATTAATTGAATTTTCTTGAACATGCGACTTAACCGAATGGTATTGTCGTGCCCGAAAACGATAGATTACGAAATTTCGTCAAAATCGCTTGAGCCGTTTTCTAGATAAACTTGGCTTGACCCACAGTGACCCAATAATCGAATTTTCTCGAACATGTGACTTAGCCCAATGGTCTTCTCGTAATACAAAACTATAGAATATAGAGTTTAGTGAAAATCATTAGAGCCGTTTTTCAGATAAAAATAGCTTAACCCGCAGTGACCCAAAAATGACCCATTAATCGAAATTTCTCGAACATGTGACCTAGCCTAATAGTCTTCTCGTACCCGAAGACGATTGGATATAAAATTTAGTCAAAATCAATTGAGCCGTTTTTTAGCTATAATTAGCTTGACCCAGACCCATAATGACCCAAAATGACCCACTAATTGAATTTTCTCGAACATGTGACCTAGCCCAATGGTCTTCTCGTGCCCGAAAATGGTAAAATATAAAATTTTGTCAAAATCGTTAGAGCCGTTTTTAAGATAGAATTTACATACACACACATACATACACACAGAATTTTTGCTCGCATTATAACATAAGATGTGGATTACAGATTTTGAATACTACTACTATTTCCGAGGAGCAAACTTCGCATTAATTAGTCCTTATCACATCAGCCCTATGACTTCCTACGTGGCATCAGGATCCGCATCTCTTACACGAATTTTAGTCGGTTTGCATCACTTTTTTTTTTTTTAAGAAACAGTCTTACTTTGACAACATGTGCAAGATAAATGTACTACAAAATTTATTTTTTTTACCCTTTATGTCTCAAATTGTGAATTCATGAAAATTTCATCATCTAAAGCATTTTTCTGGAATTTTTTAAACTACATTAGAAGATTTACACAATCATTTAATAAATTTTAGAAGGATTTTGCCAATTAAAATTAATGAATTAAATTTGAATTTATAGAGATTTTTGCAATATTTATAACTCCACTCAAATCTTTTATTTTAAATATTTTTTTTAGTATTTTATAGAATTAAAAAATGTACAAATATAATGAACTTACAATAGAAATATAGAAATATTTCCGAACTGAAATTTTTCTCCCACACTCTTTCAACGTCAAAAAAGCTGAAAAGATATAGATGAAAAAGAAACCATCCTTTTAAGACTATTTCTATTTTGTGCAACCAATAATGCTTTTGGAACAAGATAAAGTAAAATATATATAACTCATTTTAAACTGTATTACTAATCGATGTATTAAATGAATTTCATAACAAGTTATTTTAACGGTAATTTAAAGTACCGTCGGGCATAAAGGGTTAAATACAGTGGTGAGAATAGAATATAAAGATAAAATCATGTATAAAAATCTTGCGTCCGATAAGAGTTAATATCGGAATCCTGTGATTTAAGGTGAATATTGCTATTGTGAATTAAAGACATTTAAAATCCGCAATAGTTTGCAATGTCAAATCTTTAGGTGCAAATGTTAATCATTTATCTCTATTTTGTCATATATCTAATGAAAATAAGATTAATAGAGAGATAAGATTAATAAGAGTGCAACAGCTATTGTACCAAGATCTAAATTAGAGTCCTGCGTGGGTCGGGTACAATCGGACCCGAATCCGAAAATTCCATTTTAAGTCAACCTGCAACCTGACCAAACCCAACAACAAAAAATAAATAAATAAATAAATAAATAAATAAAAAATAAAATAAAATAAAAAAATCCTCGACCCGAACTCGACACATTTCAATCCGCACCTGACCCGAACTCGACTCATTTCAATCCGCACCGGACCCGAACTCGACGCATTTCAATCCGCACCGGACCCGAACCCGCAACATTTCAACCGGCAACCCGACCCGAACCCGCAATGAAAGGAATAGAGTAAATCATGTTTTAATGTCATTATGAAAAGTAATCTAGAATTGTACCTTTAATACAATTTTTATGTTTCATATAGTAGAATGAACAAATCTATATGCTTTAATATTCAAATATAGACCTCTGAATAGCAGACACCTCGGTATCGTTGAATAGAGTCAAACATAGTTTCGGATTAGAGACCTGCACCCGACACGAATTCGAAATGAAAGAAAAGTAAATCATGCTTTAATGCAATATGAAATACGATTAATAACAATCTACATTTTATATCAATAAATAGAACTATTAACATAATGAAATTCATCCTCAATTCACAGGTATGATAAATTATACAAAACTTTAATACAATGAAAACAAAGAAAGAAGAAAAAGTAATCTTTCAATCGATATATGTATAACGGTATAAAACACTAAAAATCTAATCTTTAAATATGCTTTAAAATTAGTTGCTGCTTCAGAAGTTCAACTTATATAACAGTACACCTTGTTTTACACAATTGGCATTCTGCCTTTAGTTTATCATCATTATCAGCAGTTATTATTTTGAAAATTTTTCCGTCTACTATAGCCGCAACATTACTATTAAATTATTCACTTTATACATTTTCAACGGGATCTCTAGTAGTAGTCACCCTTTCACGAGTCTTCAAAATAACAAAGTGCATTATATTTTTATCGTACTTTAAAAATACAATACGCAGCAAAACGCTAATGATCCTTCCTGTCTCCCTGTCTATCACACAGTAGTTTTTTTTCATAACAACGTTAGAAGTATCAAGATTAGAGCATTGTAATTGTAACTATTCAGAAAAAATGCTTGAGCTGTGCAGAAGCCTTCGTTTTATCGTACCATAGTTCGTAGTAGTCGAAAAAGGGTGTTTATATTAAACTTCCAGGAATGAATTCAGACGAAAACAGACAGGCACGCATTTTGCTTTTGTGAAACTTTGATCTGTAGTTTATATAGACTTTTAACGGGAAAAAAAATATTTTGGGCATTCTTTTAAAGAATCCGGTCAACCCGAATCCGACCCATAAGAGTAAAAAAGCCAACTCGAAACAATGAAAGCCAATTCGACCCGCAACGGAAAAATAGTATAGTGTAAATCGGGTCAGGTCGGGGAATTATCAGGACTCTAATCTGAATATTTGTAAAACTACGCACTTCATTTGTTACATTTGACGTACAATTTCCGACTTGTTCATTTTATTTCTTAGAGGATGTTACTAAAAGAAATTGCACATGTTTTTTTTTTTAATCCGATAAACACTTATTTTTTAGAAAATTAAAAATTGGTCCGAAAAAAAACCTTAAAAAACATTCCAAAACGTATGTACAGATTTGTTGTAGTATGTATCACGTTTGTCCCTTACCGATATTAAGAAAAATTAAAACACATGCAGCATTTTAAAGAAAAATGCAAAATAGCGAAATATTTGTTTTGAGAAAAATGAATTTGCAATAGATTATGATGTGTTAATTTCGTTAGTTACTTAAATATGAAAACACACTTTCTGTCGAGTATGTGGTGATATATTAATAGTTTTGAGATTTAAAAGAGAAATTTTATCACAAAAACAAATCTTTGCATTTTTGGTCGATTTTTGCTCATTTTAATATCTCACCATGTCCTTAAATAAATAAAACTTTCACTAGTCTAGAGACTATCGAGAAATTTAAGTTTTTATGAACATAAGTTTAAAAGTAAAAATAGTTTTAAAAAAACCCTCTTTTTATAAGCATTTAATATTTATCTTGAAAATCACGCTTAATTCCATGACTAGAATTCATGTTCGTTCCCCAAAATTTCCATCACAGTACGTTAACTTGGCGTGGGTGCCAAACTTATCACAGAGCAATTTATTTTATTTATTTTTTTTAACTAGTAGAAAGCGTGGACATAAGCCCAATAGCGTAGTGATCAGCCCGTCTAATTGCCACGTAACAGGTCTAGTGTTCGACTCAGAGCTGAGCAAAGTTCACTTGCCTTTCATCTCTTCAGGATCGATAAAATGAATACCCAGCATGCTTGGGAACTAAACACCGAAGATCTCGCGTTAAGCTGACCCCCTGATCGGGGCATATGCTGTATAGCACCTCAGGGCCCATGGTCAAGAAAACAGGGTTGGGCCATAGAGTGGGCCGAAAAGAAACTTTTTTTCGACTTTCGATGTTGGATAGTGCGGACAAACTGCGACTGATGACACTAAGTTCACACAAAAATTTTGAGATTTTTCGGACAATTGTTTCATTTGCCGCAAATGACTTGAAGTTTTGCTCAAATGCTGATTTTGAACTCTTTAGCAAAAATTTAACAAATGTTAAATTTCAGTTATTTTAGCTGAATTTACATGAAATGTCATGTTTAGTGTACGAAATGTTTAAATAAGCTCTGATTATGTATTATTTAATAGTTATGTGGATTTTGAATTAGGTGACTTTTATAGCTTTTTCGCGTATAAGTGAGCAAAAATTGCAGGAATTGTGATAATAGGGAATAAGGATCTCGTCATCGATAAAGACTTGGTCAGGAGACAGAAAAAGAAACTTGGAAAGAAGATACAGGAGGAGGAAGATCTTGGAAGAAGAAAAATTAAAAGCATCTTTTCTATAGTAGAAAAAATAAAACGATCTTCATAGAAAAAAAGGAGACTAGCAGCACCGTCGACAGAAAGACGAAACAAATATCACCATGTTGTCTGATCGTGGTTCGGAATATTTGGGTCACTTGACACCCCCTTCTGGTCATTGTGGAGCAATAGCAAAATCATTATATAATTTTCTAAGCCAGAATAACGTCTGCTTTGGAAAACTTAAGAAGAGAACTGCAACATTTGATATGTATTCTTCATACAAACGAGCTTCCTCAGCAAAGAGGAAATTGCTGGCCAGCAGCAAGATAGGTGCTGGCAATGATGGAGAAGTGCTGGCTGATGGTCTACCACTGCATGACCACTGCTGGACAGCTTCAATCAACTTTGCTGTTGGAAATCATCAGATAAAATTCTGGTGGGCATCCATTTTATCTCATGCGCTGGCCCACCACTATATGGAAGTGCACGAACTTTTGCAGTATTATCGCTGGGAACCCTTACGCTAGGTGGCGCTGCGAATATCGAAGACATTGAGTATTTGAACACAAATCTGAAATGAATATCTTAACACAATTTAATCTGTGAAGCTATTTTTTTTTTGAAACTGTGAAAAATATAGTACCACTGCCACCAACAAAATAAATAAGTAAATGAATAATTAAATAAATTCTTTATTTCAACGCACTCTTTTTTTCTCCTTAAATCTAATTTTACTAGGTTACAAAGGATTTCGGTTTTCATAATTTACGCAGTTCAGAATCAATAATAAAAAAAAGCGTATAAATCACATAGGATTTCTATACAATAGAATAATTTCTATTACCAGTTTAATGATTGGGAACGTAAATCACAAAAGAAACAAACTTGAAATAGTGTAATGAGAACTTGAAAACTACGAGCAATCGTAGCGTACGCTGAAAGCACTTGTTCATGTCCGATCACGAAAACCAAGCAGCATCGAGCGCGGTCAGTATTTGGGAGGGTGACCCCATGCAGTTCAAATATTTCTATTATAGATACTTCTACAGATGTTTCTATAGCTCTTGGTGAAACTAGCTTATAGAAAAAAGAGCCATAATTATATAATACTTTGTATTTTTATAGAATTCTATAAGAAATTTTTGTAAGGGAAAGTGCTGGGCCAGCAAAGGAATAGCAGTGGGATAGGTGCTAGCACTGCAGGAAAAGTCCGGATTGAAGTAATGTGATGGCATACCAATGCTGGCCTGCTGTTGGCCATCACTGATGGGCAAGCTGCATTCGGCTTGGACACTTTTCGACAGGTTTAAGTAATGGCACCCTTGCACTTTACCGCTGATAGCACTGCTGGCTGCCATCATTTTCCAGCTGATGGCCCACTGTTTCTTTCTTTGCTGGGCCCACTCTGACAGCGACATCAACTGTCTAAACTAGATGGTAGAACCACTTGACCTAAGACCTTTACCAACTGAAACGGAGCTATATTAATAGAGTACTCAAATCTTCAGCCTTTTGCATTTCTGATGTCTATGAAACAAGAATAGGCTCGTAGAAATAGACACATACATTTTCGCACGCCATTAGTGATATGAGCTTCGTATTTCTCTGGACGGTGTCGCTTGTTCCCTTTTTTTATGAAGATCGTGTTATTATTTCTACCACCAAAAAATGTGTTTGTAATTTTTCACCTTCCAAGATATTCCTCCTCCTGTGTCTTCTTTTCAATTTCCTTTTCTGTCTCCTGACCAAGTCTTTATCGATGACGAGATCCTTATTCCGGGTTGACATAATTCCTGCATCGTGAAGCACAGTTGAAGCTCTTAACCCCTTGGGGAAGAGCGGCACATATACGTGCCGCATGAAACGCTCAGAATACTTGATTTTCCTCACCAGTAAAATTTTACTGTAAAATTTGCCTTGTTGAATCAGTGCATTATTTCGATTCAAGAAGACACACATTTCTGTTTTTAAAAAACGGTGACGAAAGATTAAAAATTTCGTAAAATGCTCCCGTCCCGAAGGGGTTAAGGCAATTGACCGCACGCACTGAGCTCGCAATGTTTCCCACAAGCAATAGGGTATTTGATTGGTTTTTGGTGAGCGCTTGTGGGAAAAATCGTGAAGCTGATTAGCTGTAATCCATCGTGACGTTGCATGACGTCAGTAATGCTTGTCGTCCATTCATTTATATGATACACAGTCAATCAGGATAACTTTGAACCACGGGGTGTAACTTTGCACCACCTCCTATTTTTCAATATTTTTGACTCTAAAAGACTAAATAAACTCCAGAACTATGCTCTATTGGCTAGGTTCCAAACTGAGATTTCTACTCTTTATTTTAGAAAATAAATTAGCAACATTATGCGCAATTAATTGCATCATCTAACTATTTTTGTGAAGTACTGTTTTCAAGTTAATTTTGAATGCTATTTTGAAGTTGTTGTAATCCAATTAAATTTTCATAGTAAGTAACAATATACTCATTTATCAGACATATTTATTATTATCTAAATGTTGTAAATGTGTTAATATTTTGTGATTATTTATTTATTAATAGTTAACAAAATGTAAAATAAGAAGGCACTAGCATTTTACCGCATTTTCAGGGTAACTTTGAACCGGCTCAAAGTTACACTGATGCTTATAATTTACTGATTATAGGTGCTACTGCCGAAAATTTCCCATATTTGCACGTATATTTTATATAAATGCCGAAAGTGTGCATTAGATATGACATGTAAATATTTTTACAAATATGTGTAAAATACATAAATTTCATTTAGAGGCGTGATTAGGGGCGGAATTACTCAAATTTGACATTTCATACGTTCGACGTTTTTTATTCTTGTTTGAATAATACTAGTACTTGTATGTATTACTGTAATTATGGATATATTATAGAGTTAAAACATTGAAAATTGTTTTTCACTGCATTTTTATGTTTTATATGAACAATAAACAGGTTTTTTTTTATTTCTAAATGTTCATGGTTCTCTTCTTCCACTTTTCTTATGCCTGATATTTGTTGTAATATCATAAATTATACAAATCTTGTGATGTTGGGAAATGTAAATTCGCAGTCTTTACATATCTGAAAACATTTTTTGGTGTTTAAAGTTGTCCTGACTACAATACTTTTTTTATAATTAATTATTTTATATAAAAAATTATCATATGGTGCAAAGTTACCCTAAATGGCTGGGTAACTTTGAACCAGGCTAAAAATGCATTTTTTATTGCTTTTATCCTTATTATTCCTTAATTTTTTATAGTCAAACAATAATTTAGGATAATTTCTTCTCTTTTATGCCCCTAGTTGCGACAATATTCTTCAAAGAAGAGTGTGGCATATGAAAATAGAGAAAATGCGGATCAAAGTTACCCTGATTGACTGTACCAGTTCTAAATCCGGCGAACGATGTGTGAGAAAGGGATATGCGTTTGGGAGTGTCTGCTTTTGAAGGCCCTGGTTCAAATTACGATTCAGACGAACTGCCTGCTTCAAAGTTCCCACTTTTTTAATCTTCTGGCAATAGCTGCATTTTAGATATCAGAAAAATAATTAACATCCCATCTCGCAGTTACTCCCATTCCCATCTCCTATTTCTTCCATCATCCTCATGATGAATGATTGCGTTTTCATTTCACGTTTCTACTCCACATTCTCCTCTCCTTCCAGAATTGATATCAAGACATGCCGTTGTCCGGCTTTCAAGTATATGACTCTGAACGGATCGAAAAACCAAAGGAAGAACGAGGAACATAATAAAGACGAAAGAGAGAAACCGGCGAAAGAACCAAACAATACTTACAATTTTTGCTTAGTTATACGCGAAAATGCTATAAAAATCGCCTAATTCAAAATACACATAACTAATAAATAATAGATAGTCAGAGCTTATTTAATCATTTCCTACAATAAACATGACATTTCAAGTAAATTCAGCGAAAATAAATTTAATTTAACATTTTTTAATTTTTTGCTAAAAAAGTTCAAAAAGCAGCATTTGAGCGTAACTTCAAGCCATTTGCGGCAAATGAAGGTATTGCCTGAAAAATCTCAATTTTTTTCTGTAAACTTAGTGCCAACAGTGGCAAATTTTCCGCACTACCTATCATCGAAAATCGATAAAAAGTTTTTTTTGGCCCACCCTATTGGGCAATGAAGGCTCTGCTTCTTAATGGATCGTATCGCGGCAGGTGTAGCTTTTAGAAAACGCGAATTTAAATAAACAATTAAATTTAAAAAATCAAAAAACCCGACTGCGTAAAAAGCGAACTAATTAATTATTTCTCATCAATGTGAAACTATTTTTTTTTCAATTTCTACTATTAGCTCACACTCTCGCTAAATATATCTTGTTCAAATTTTCAATCGTTAATAAAACGAGGTGAATCCCGTCGAATTTCGACGAAAGAAAATTTTTACAAAGGAACTGTTGCATCAAATTTATAATACATCGACAGCAATAATTACAATAAAAAATCCATCTTACACTTGTTAGTTTAACTCTAGAAAGACATATTTTAACCTAAGATTAACAAAATACTTTTTTCATAAACTTCAACTGTTAAAATTATTGAAAAAATAAACTTTATTTATATACGTAATCAGTAACATATAATCAATATAAGTAATTTTGATTAAGTTATCAATTAACGCTTGGTATTACGGAATGAAAAATCAGCAAAAATGATTTCATCTTGACATAATCATAGAATCCCCCCCCCCCCCCTCTTTAAATCTAAACCGAATCAAATCATTTTCCACGTTTCACATCCATATTAACCATTCAAAAAAATTACCGTGCAATAGGTTATTAATAAATATATTTCCAAGCTTGAAGTCAGCTATTACAGCTTTCCATGGGAAAATTCTCACTCGTGATTTCAGGTCTTGGTATAATCTCTGTACCTGCGCGTAAAAATTCCGGAATTTTATAACTTTTAGGCGTATTAAAGGGGAAATATCTCGTTTTATGAAATAAAATTATCATTTTCTTTTAACTATGACGGCATTTTCAGTCGCTGAAATATTTTGCCTAGTGCCTCAAACTCAATATCAGTGGAATGAAACAATAGTAAAATATAACAGCATCATCAGGGAAATTGGGTCTTCGGGGGTCTTTTTTAAAGCGTAACGTCATTTTCTGTTCAAATTTTTAAAAAAGATATTTTTAATTATAATGAGAAAATGGCATCAGTAAGAATATAATCAATAAAGATAACTAAACCACTTTTAATAGAAATGAAGTACTTCAGTTGCCACAATTAGAAAATTGGTGTTAAAAACTATAAAAAAATTATTATCTCAAAAATTAATTGAGATACAGCTTTCAAACAAATTGCATTTAAAAGAACATTTTTTTCTGTATAAGACGGTGTAAACATTTAAAATGTGGGATGTTTAGAAGTTTAGAAATTTGCAGTAGCGAAAATTGCAAAACCGAAATTTTATTTCAAATTTCAAAGTGATTCCATTCGCAGAATGACGTATGCTTTACGCACAGATATGTTTGTCCTTTATAATATAGATAGTACTTATTATTCATCCAATCAAGCTCAAATAAATTTTTTTAAACTTGTAGTGGATGACACTTGATGTTAATCCAGTTTTTTTTTCAAATATTAATTCATTAATTAAATTAAATTAATTAATTTTGAATAATCGAGAGAGCCCTCTTCTTGATCAAGGCATTTTAACCCCTTCGGGACGGGAGCCTTTTACGAAATTTTTAATCTTTTGTCACCGTTTTTTAAAAACAGAAATTTGTGTCTTCTTGAATCGAGAAAATGCCCTGATTAAATAAGGCAAATTTTACAGTAAAATTTTACTGGTGAGGAGAAACAAGGATTTTGAGCGCTTCATGCGCCACGTATACGTGTCGCTCGCCCCCAAGGGGTTAAGTGCCACTCGTGGAAAGAAAAAGGGAAAAAAAAAATTCTCTAATTGACCTAAGTAGGAATTGACTTAAAATATTTTTTTTTTAATTACTTGTTTATATTACTTACCTTTTTTTTTATTTACTTGTATTGATGACTTTTAAGTTGTGTTTAATTATTAGTTCTTATCTACAAACACTGTTTTGATGAGGCCTATAGATGTCTATTATGAAGGTTGAGTTATACTAAAGGTAGAGATCCAAAGTACACAACTTCCAGGTTGTGTAATATTTAAACGGAGCTTCTGACCATTTTTCCAAATGGTTAAAAAAAAATGTATATAAATAGGGATCGTCAGGGGTGTAGTGGAGGGTATACGGGGGTATATGCCGTATACCCTCTGGATTTTTTGAAGGAGCATCGTATACCCTCTGTTTCTCAAAAAAGCTATAGTATATATACACTAGGGTATACCCTCTGCTTAGAACGTAACACTCTGGGGTTTTTTTACGACTACACTACTGTGGATAGTACAAAACATATTTCAGTTTTAAGACTTAAAACACACGCTTTCTTTTTATATAAAATGACGTCATTCGCATCGGCTGAAGAATTCCACATTTACTATCCAGTCTTAAACAACATCTACAGAAAAGTATGCATATGATATCACTATCGCAGAATAATACCAACATAATACACAAACCCAACAAAAGCAATGTCGTCATTCAAGAAACTCGATAAAAAAATTGGCTATTTAATGATTCATATGCTTTCATTTGTTTGTATTTTGTCACATTAATATGGATACTTAAATATAGTTTATAATAGCTCCATGTTTTATCAGAAATCATTCATTTATATTTTTTTCAAAATAGTACGTATTTCAATTACATTTTTTTCGGTTGTTATGGGAAAATGGTAACAAAAAGATGTAATCTACTATTTTCAAACTATTTTTCCTTTACTTTCTATAGAAATGGAGTACTTCAGTTGCCACCATTACAGAAATGGCATTAAAAACTACAAAAAAATTAATATCTCAAAAATAAATTGAGATGCAGTTTTCCAACTAATTGCAGTTAGGGTAAACGCACCGGTAGTGGGCCACTAACTTTCAAAGTTTAAAAACAAGCTCACAATCCATTTCAGAAAAACGACTTAAAGAAGTCTGATTAGCTAAAGTCCTTAAATGTTAACTTTTCATAAACAGTTTGGAATAATTGTTATTTTCCTGGAGATATATTTGTTTATCTTCTAGAGTGTCTTCAAACACAGATTTTTTGGCAAATTCTTAGTGATTTCAATAAGAGAAGGTTTTATTTAAAGCATTGTTTCTTTAATATTATGTTTTATTTTGAATTAAACTGCCGTTGATATACTCGATTATATTGTAAATAATTTGTTCGATTAGCTGAAAACTTAAAAATTGAGTATTATACTGATTTTAAGGGGTGGCCCACTTCTGGATCCCAAAATCTTAAATTGTGCCAGTAGTGGGCATGGGGGACCACTACTGGAGCATATGCCAAAAAAAATTTTTTAGGTGTAATTTATTTAAATTAAGTATTTTTTGAGGTTCTAAGACTTTTTATATAATTTATTTAGTATTTTGTTCATCAGAACCAGTAGTGGGCCAGGGGCCCACTACTGGTGCACAAGTGGCCCACTTCTGGAGTAGCGAAAATACAACTTCACTAAGCTATCAGACATATGATTATTAAAATAGTTCATCCTTAAAAGGTTCAATACTCAATACAAAGGTTCAAATTTATAGCCATATTTAAATAAGCATTGCATAGAGAAACCTGTAGTGTTATTTATGGATGGACATACTTCTCACATATCTTTGAATCTAACAATCTTCTGTTCGGCTCATGGAATTGAAATGGTAGCTTTGTCCTCAAATTCCACACACCTAATGTAACCAATGAACGTTGCTGTTTTCCATACTCCTAAAAGCGCTTCGCCACAGGGAGTAGTGAAATTCAGAAAAACTCATGAAGGCAAACAGATGCAGAAACATGGCTTTCCACCAGTCCTAAAAATCAGTACTTGACCGTTTAACTCCTGCAACAATTGTGAATGGATTCAAAGCAAGTGGACTAGTTCCATAGGATCCAAAGAAAGTAAACGTTGAATGCACACTAACATCAAAGAAAGTGATAATATCACCAATAAAGGAGAGAGAAAGGGGTTGTTTCCTGGAAGTCCTTGAAGATAAATTTGGAGACGAAAAAAATAAAATATTTCTAAGAAAATAAAGGCAAATGGAAAGGCCCTATGGAGCAAACAGATCTTTACTACTTATGGTTGGAGATAAAGAAGACTTTGAACATGGAACCAATTTCCCAGGTAATCTATCGCAAGTTACAAAATGTAACATACTGTTATTTAGAGAAAACAAAAACTATGCATTTCGATTTAAAAAAAAAAGGTTGCTAAATTATCTACTATTATTGTGAATAAAAACTGATGATATTATTTTTTTTCTACCATTTGTATCATTCTGGTACAAAACACAGAAAACGCTGAAAATTCATTAAATTCATTGCAGCGCAATTCAGAAAGCTTCGATCACGGAATATGGGAATATTTATTGTTTAACGAGTGAAAGCATATAAGCAGATTTTATAAATATAACTTGTAGATCACAAAAACTGTACAAAAATTAAATTTAGTAACATTAAGAAAATGCAACTATTTTGATGAAAATAGATTTTCACCTGATGAAAAACATCTGAAATAATTCAGCAATTAAAATTATACCTCTAAAACTAGCTTCTTGGGAATTACCTATTTTTAAACGATAAGAAAGGACACCCTGTATATAATCTAAATAAAATCACTTTGCAGCTCGTAGAAATTAGCTTTTATGTAAAGTGAGATAAAATTAAAATTGAGTTACAGAACTGAAGTTGAGGTCCCTGATCTGCAGATTTACTAGTGAGATTATTTTACGTAATCATCTAAACTTCTATTTATGATTTCATTATTGTGTATATTCAATTCTAGAACTGTAAAAAAAAAAAAAAGTATAACTTCAGTATTTTCACACTAAACTCAAAACTGGAGTGGCCCACTTCTGGGGGGCCCGCTACTGGTGCATCAAAAAATTTACTATGCCCACTACTGGAGCATCGAGGAAGGTAACTTTTTTTATTTTTCATTTTTTCCAAATAATATATTTTGAAACTTTGAATGTTTATTCCGATACATGAAGGTTAGTACCAGGTTAAAAAAATATATGTCATTTAGAATTCATTAATACTTTAATGATAATAAGATAAATGTCCTTAAGTGGCCCACTACCGGTGCGTTTACCCTAAAAGTACTTTTTTCCTATACGAAGGAGTAAAAATTGAAAAAGCGCGATGCTTAAAAGTTTAAAAAATTGCAATAGCGATTATCAGTATTTAACCGTACAATGATACACTGCTTTGTTTTACGGCTGACTGGCTGGTTTATATAACGGAGTGTTATTTTTTAGAGACGACATTTTAATTATTGCCCGAAAGAAGTAGCATTATCGGGGGCTAAAAAAACAAAAACAAGATAAATAAAAGCGTGTAAATAACAACACTTGTCTCGAAATATTTTCGAAAAATTAAAAGAACTTTAGACATATGGAAGCAGTTGTTCATTGGTGATAGACAAGATAAAGACATCGTTTTGTCTTTACCCTTAGGCTGATTAGAAAGTGATATAATTGGTTGTGATGTAAGTAATGAAAGAGTTGAACAGTTTGAACGGTCAGAAAAAAAAAAAAATAAGATTAGATTTCCTGCATTCCCATAAGAAGGAAAATCAGTTAAAGCTGAGAAGATGATAGCCTTATCTGATTGTTTATCAAATATTCCGGCTATTGTTAGAAGTCTGGTTTGATGGTTATTGATTACTAGCAAAACCCACTGCTTAGCTCGCGTAAGTTGTTGAAATATGCCAAGTGGCATTTGTGTGCCTTTTGAATTGGATGTGGAATTTATTAATTAACAAATATTATGCAAAATTTCATAGAAATCGTAATTCAGAACGTTTTTGCTGCTTTCATTCTTCGAAATTTCGCTTTTTTTTTTTTTTTTTTTTTAGAAATCATTCTTAGCGAGCATTTGTATCTTAAAACTAACCGCCGAGACAAATTTATAGTCCCTTCAGTAACACAAAAATCTTAAGTTTAGAATTTTTTTTTTCTCCAGCACCCTTATAAATTTTCGAATTTAAAAAAAGTACTATTAAAATAACTTGTTATAAAATTCATTTAATACATAGATTAGTTGTAATACAGTTTAGAATGAGTTATAGATACATTACTTTATCTTGTTCCAAAAGCATTATTGGTTACACAAAACAAAAATGTTTTTTAAAAGGATGATTTCTTTTGCCTTTGCATCTTTTCAGCTTTTTTAGCGTTGGAAGTGGGGGAGGTGGGGGGATTTTTCAATTCGAAATTATTTCTATATATTTCTATTGTAAGAACCTTATATTTGTACATTTCCTAATTCTACAAAATGCTAAGAAAAATATTTAAAATAAAAGATTTGAGTGGGGTTATAAATATTGCACAAAATCCCTATAAATTCAAGTTTCATTAATCCTTCTAAAATTTATTAAATGATTAGGTAAATCTTCCAATGTAGTTTAAACAATTCACGAAAAATGCTGTAGAAGATAAAACTTTCATGAATTCATAATTCGTTACACAAAAGGTTAATCTTGAACAAACTGGAAATCTTAAGTAGTACCTTACCGGGAACTATTCCATTCCAAAGGCTCCAAGGGGACCATAATGCAGAACTGTAGTCTGTAGTGTTGCTGGGTGAGGATTCGGTGGTATTTTGGTGCGGCATGGCTAGTTTTGTGCAGTTGTTAATCAGCTCCAGCATGGTTTTGAAGCTTGGATATTTCGCTGGAAGCCCACTGGCCCGAATTAAAGGTTCGGTATCTGCCTCTTCCCTGAAAGAAACGAATGTTCTGTCAGAAAGAGATCGTATCCATCGGTATCCATTCCATACTATATCCATATTTTTATCAGTATCTGTACTATCTATACTAATAGCTTAAGATACTGCCATTCGTGGCAGTATTTTAAGCTTGGAATAGAAAAGTCACTCTTATTCCCTTCATTGGAAGTATTAGGAGTCATTTTGACTATTTTTGAAAATGGCATTTCTTCACATACTATACTGTAAAAAAAAAATTCCGTAAAAAATATGGAAATTGTACTGGCAATCGAGACGCCAGTACTATTTTCGTATTTTAACGGAATTTTTTCCGTAAATTCCAGAAAAAATTCCATTTTTTCACAAAATTTACGGAAACAAATTCCGTTAAAATACGGAATTAGTACTGACGTCTCGATTGCCAGTACAATTTTCCGTATTTTAACGGATTTTTTTTTTTTTTTTTTTACAGTGTAGCTTGTTTGAAGATTGTTTCAGCAAACTCCGTGGTTAAAGGTAAAATGTACCGCTTCAGGGTCATTTTCCTATTTAATTTTGTATAAGACTTCAAACATTACCTCCAGTTGAAAAGGATTTAGGTATTAGTAAAAAAGCATAAGTGGGAGAAGAATGCTTTCTTTCCACATCTTAGCGCACCCTACACTTTTTAAGCCGACAAGGAGTCAACATGACTCGTTCTTTCATTCCAGTGCTTAATTATTTTTGCAACGGTGCACAATAAATTATTAAAACGACATACGAGTCTAAAATAATAACTGCGTAAACCATTTGGATATTATAAGAATTTACATCAAGTTGCATCCAATACAGACAACGGGGAAGGTGGGGATAAGCCTCCCCCCATCCCGAAATTTTCAGACTTATGTTTATCTATAAAAAAAAAATAATAATAACTATCTCATTTTTAAGAAATTGTTACTTTAACTAAAATTATTATAGAAAAGGGAATATAAAATGTTCTAATCACTTTATTGTATGCACTGTGTTAAAATTGAAAATTGATATCGCGGGCAGTCTCATCCGAATAATTTTCTAGCTACGGTTCTGATTACAATGCAAGGCCGCAGTTTTGAACGGTCTGTGGGAATTTTTTCAGTTTTTTATGAGCAATTGAATGGAAAATGTTTAGTTATTTTGGACATAAAAAAAAAAAAAAAATATTCGCGTACAGTTAAAATCGGAGAAAAAAATGAACAGAAAAACATCAACGTTCATCATACGATAAAGATATTGAATTGCAGTAGAGCGCTAATTACCGGAACTCCAATTAACTGAACTTCCAATTATCCGAACAGCCTTTTTCTCCTAAAATTTTTTTTAACCGAACTCCCAATTATCCATTGGCTTGGAATAAAATTTTAAATAAAGAAAAACTGGCAGCACTAATTAGTGCTGCCAGTGCTAAGCTTAGATAACCTGTGAAGGTTTTAGCATAGTCAGAAACATCCCTTAAATTGCCTGTCCATTTATCCGAACTTTTGCTTATCCGAACTAGGGTCGGTCCCGACATGTTCGGATAATCGGCGCTCTACTGTACATTTTTACTTTCCGTACACACACAGTGTAAGAAGAGTTTTGTAATCATTATAAAACGCAAATTGTGGAAAAATTGGTATATTTTAACATTTTGAAGTTATTGAATCTGTTTTCGCTATTTTTACAAGATTCCGTGTGTAATGTCTGTAAGTGTGCGTGTAATTGAGAAGTTATTCCTCACGTTTTCGGGTCCTCACAGCTTTTTTTTTTTGTGATTTTTTGATGATGTCGATATGCATGTGTGTGTGAGCGAACACGTTTACGCCCAAAGTATGATTTCGATTGAGCTGCCGTTTGGTGAATATATTAGAGTCCACTGTCACAAGAACTGTATTCATTTCGAAGAAATCGGCCTACAGATTTTCTGTCTAAACTTTTTTTCAACCATTCTGTGACGATAACTGATAGACATTTTCTCTTATATATCAATTAAATTATCTTTATTGCTCACATTCCTCTTATATCGATACAACACCTATTTTCCGGAAAGTGACTTCATTTTGTTAAATCTTTTTTCCGTATTATTTTAATTTATAAGCCTTAATTTCAGCTCGAGCGGAATGAAAATTTATTGAAAACTATGTTATTATAGAAAAATATTTAAGCTTTATAATTGAAAATACACGTTTTCTTTAAAGCACGAGGCCATTTTCACAAACGGAAATATTTGACTATTGTAAAAATAGGATTTAAATATTTATTTAATGTCATTTTATTATTTACTTAAACGCATAGTATTCTGCAAAGGGCTTAAAGAGTCGAATGGGGTAACTCCAGCTTTTTGGCCGTATATGTGCAGTTAGTAAGCCAATATAACGGGTCGTTATGTAAATGATCTCGGACTTTATGAAAGAAGTGATGAAACTCATGTGACGTACGACCAATGTGTGGGAATCGCCTTTTATTGAAATTGTTTGTGTAAATATATATTTTTAAAAAACATGTTGAGTTTTCGCTGTTTTTGTTATGATGCCACTTGGATATTTACAGTTTTCAAAATCATTTGATTTAGTAAATATTGTTCATCGATTGTAGTAAACTTTGATAAGAATAGTAAATATTGATTTACCAAGTCCAACTAAGTAATATTTCGATGAAATTCTGCGTGCAAAGAAATTTAAAATGTTTATCAGGAGTAACTGGAAAAAAATAGTGTGTGTGTGTGTAAATTAAAACTAGTATGTGATGCGCACGTTATAAAGGACCGAGGTGGATAAGAGTATAAAAGCCACCCATGTGACATTTATATAAATATTAAAGCGTATTTTAAAAAGAACAGTTATTATGTAACAAGATGCAATAAAAAAAACTTTAAACACTAAGTACATCTATATTATAAAGCAAAAGTATGCCCATGAGTAACTCTGACGTCATATTGACGGCAGTTACACCTGACCAATAAATTTCACTTTTGCTGGAATTTTATTAACGTCTTAACATCGCACTATTTCAATTTTTACACTGTCAAATAGTGAAAAAAATATTTTTTCATTATTCATTCATTATTCATTCATTATTCATTCATTTTCAATATAGTTTCATATAAAACAAAAACATGTCCACAAATAATATCGACTATGGCAACAATCTGAGCAACCAATTCTGTTTTTTGGAAATTTATTAACTTCTAAACATTGCGCAATTTCAATTTTTACACCGTCGAATGGCGAAAAAAAAATGTTTTTCAAGTGCACTTTGTTTGAAAACTGTATCTCTGTCGGCTAGCTCAAATTAATTCACACATAAATTTCACATTATTTCAAGATATCAATTTCTCGGGGTGTAACTTTTTAAATATTTTTTTTTCTTCTTGGCAAGACGGCACATAACAAATATAACAACAAATACACAAAAATAATGAGTACTATAACTTTTTACATGCTAGCACAACTCAAAACAGAGCAGAACTCTACTAGAACGAACTAACAGCATTTCTAATTCGGCAGAGCTCACGCAAGCCGGTCACGTGAATGACGGTAAAATCTATTTTTGGAACGGGTAGCGCGCGTTACATCTCAATTTATTGGATAATTTATGGGTTTTTTTTTTTAAATAATATTCAAGCATTACTTTAATTTAAATCTATCTCTACTGCCTAATTACAAACGATTAACCCGTTTGCACTTAATATGATACATAAATGGTTCACCATTTGTGTCCGGCTAATAGTCCAAAACAAAATTTAAACTTCGCTATAATAAATAAATTAATCAATTAAAGACAAGTTCAACAGATAAAAAGAAAAAAATACGCGCTTAAAGATTGAGATGATTAAAATAAAAAAGACTGCTGTAATAAATATTGAAATCTTTAGCGATTTATGCATATGGCTAATACGGAAGTACCAATTTTGATGCATTCAGTGCTTAATTTGCGCCAGAGCCCGGCTCCGGTACTTCTCTGTTTTTAGTAAATATTTAAATATTGTTCGGAATTCACGGAGCTTATAAATACAGGGCTCCGGAGCCCAGTGCAATAGCGCTTCCGAAAAACCGAAGCTTAAATTACCTTTTCCTTTCCTTCTCATCTCCAAGCTTTTGCATTCTTTTTACAAAAACGCTTATATGTGACGTAATGTGTCACATACGTAGGAGATGGAGATAAAACGGACTCAATTTTTATATCAGTTTTTAGGCTTAGACTGACTCGAGCTCAATCTGTATTACATTTAAAATTTTATTTATTCATGTATTGAAAAGAAAATCTTTTAAAATTACTTATTATATTCCACTTCAAATCATTTTAATGCTATTTTGATCAGAATGAAGGGGAAACAGAAATCGTGTTTTTCTATTTCAAATTTATATCGGCGACGTGTTGATACGCACCACTCAAGAGACTGAACAATAAATTTGCTTTCAGTTCGATTTTCTTTTGTGACAGTAGGATAATTTTTTATTGGCTGGGTTTTCTTTTTTTTATTTCGATATCTAACCTGAAAAGAATATTTTCTGTTTTATCCAACAAGCATCAGCTTGACGTTTTGTTTGTTCGAGGTTTTTTGTCTTCTGTTGCGTACGAGTATAAAAATCACGTCAGTGATTTTTCTATTTATTTTGCATCATGAACGGTATCCACGCTAAGGCTCTCTGCACCTATACGAAGTCACTTTCCTTTGTAAGTAGATATAATTACCATGTATTGTTATTCTGATAGAAAGCAATCGAGCAGTGTTTCCCCTTTTTCTGTAAAAGCATAGATTCTTTCCGATAACGTTGTCAAATTTTTAATTTTATCCGATTTTCAGGGACTCACCGCAAAAGATTGTTATGCGGAAGGAAATGATTATAGTTTAAGATGTGCACCTTTTACAGGAAATTGTAAAACATTGTTCCATTCTTCAGCATATAAATATTCATTTCTGTAAATTTCATTCATTTTTTCTTATAAATGCATAGCTGCGAACTATCCCTTTTTTGTGTTAACACCATTTCCTAATCATAATCGTTACGCTATTTAATCGCAGGAATTCTGCAATTAATTAACATAAAAAATAGGCACGGATTTTTACTATTCAGAAGAAGTGATAACTAAAAAGTGGAATAGTTGACAGCTAAGTATATGCTGATAGATATATTTAAAATTTTTATTTTGCTAAAGAAAAAAAATGCTTTAAATTTTGCAATTAATGTACAAAATATAAATATGCAGATTACAGGGGCAGGGGGCGGAGGGGGGTGGAACGGTACAGTTGTTGTACCGGTAGCGCAGAATATTAGGGCTCCGGAACTTTTTTTGTTAGAATTTAAGCCCTGGATACATTTCAAAAATAGATTTTTTCCATATACAAATACTTTTTGTTAGTGGTAATGAGCAATCTAAAAATACACTCATGTCCAAAATTAAGGTCACAAGCATAAAACCTGCGAAAACTGCTGAACTATTCACTGTGTTGCCACGAAATCTGGCACAGTGGTGTATTACAATGGGAGAAAGAATATAGCAACATAACAATATGGAACAGATTTTAATTGTGAATTAAGATACAGGGTTTATCAAAAAGTGTTAATTCATGAATCAGAGACAAAGCATTTATCTCGGGAAAAGTCTGTCTAATATGAAATGTGACCACCGTGCACCACACCTGTGGCAGATTTTATCTGCAACATATCAGTTTCACTCCCCGTTTTTCAATATCTACTTTAAACAAGTAAATTCACTATAGCAATTCTTTTTTCCTAAAACAATTCATAGTTCTACATTCATTTATTTATTTTTTTCCTTTCTTCTTTCACAAGGAACTTTACTCAACACATATAAAGATTTATAGTTTCATATTCTTTTTCTACTTATTCAAAATTCCCATTCTCGCATATTTATTTTTTTCCATTCCTAACGGTTTTTATTTAAATGCAATCACGATCACATTTAACTCCGTATATCTGCACTTTCTTTTAACCGTTCATTTTCTTTAACGTATTTTATCTACGCTATAAATAAACCACTCTCATTTCACATTAGAACTTGGCGGGTAAAAATGAAATAAAGAAAAAAGATGTATTTATTGGAATTGCAGTTTTAAATTATATTTTCATTTATCATTTATGCTTTCTACTTTTCACATACATTTATTAAAGATTACTGAATCACATTTAGCTGAAATCTGTTGTTAATGTAAACAAAAACGAGACTATATGTCGTACTGAGTCTTGAAACATGTAGGGTTGCTTCACATTGTGTGGGTGCGCCGAAAGACTGGGCTGCCACGTTATTTGTCTGCTAATCCTGCAGTCAATCTTTTGTTTCTGTAATGTCGGCGTCAAAAACTTGATTAGTTGGCGAAAATACAATATGCCAAGGCATGTGATTTCAGTACGCATTAACCAGAGTTCGCTCCCGACCGCCCTGGTCCGCAAAAAGGACCGCGGTTGTTTTCTTTTCCTTTTGTGACGTTGCGTAGCAGTTTGTCATGAACGGATATGCTTCTACACATAGATATATATTTAATCTGTGCTGCTTCATAGCTTCATATCTGAGGCTCCTTTTTATGAGATGTCTGCATTCGTATTGAAAAATGAATAAAAACTGATTGTGCTTACATCTATATGTTGGAGTTTTTTTAACCACCATTTCAGCGAACCCGAGAACCACCAGATGTCCGCTCCACCATAACACCTATAATACAAGCCTCACAACGAGCTCTCATACTGTTTATGAGGGTGTCAATAAATGTTTGCGGCAACAAAGCCCATTCTACCAAAAGCGCGGCTTTTAAGTCCTGGTGAGTCGTGAGGGGGGGGGGGGATTACGCTGTTCAATGGCTGTCCCTAAACCATCCCAAACATGCTCAATAAGATTGAGGTCCGGAAGCCACGAGGGCCAATTCATACAGCGAATATCCTCTTCTTCAAGAAAATCATCAACAGTGTAAGCTCCGTGTTGCTTCGCATTATCGTCCATAAACATGAATTCCGGGCCTACAACACCCGGAACAATCTCACATAAGCTTCAAGGACCTCGTCTCTATAGCGATGTGCGCTAACAATACCTCCCATTGAAGACATGTAGTTGTGTAAAACTGCCCAACATTATGCCGCTCCAGACAAGGATTCCTTTGCCTCCAAATCTGTCGATTTCTTTTACGTAGGAGGGATGATACCAAGCTCCACGTTCTCCTCAGATGAAGATTCAATGAGAATCACTCTGCGTGGTGAATCTTGACCCATCACGGAAAAGAACGCGCCATTATTCTTGTTGTGTCCAAAAGTTATATCTTCAGCTCCACAACAACCGGGCTCTCCTGTTGGATGCAGTGAAAGGGACACACACAACTGGACGCCAGGCGTTAGGATGAGGTCCTTGAAGCATATGTGATGTTGTTCCGGAGTACTGTAGGCCTCGTCTTCATGTTTATGGACGATAATGCGAAACCCCATATAGAGATCACATTGTTGATGATTTTCTTGAAGAAGAAAATATTCACCGTATGAATTGATCCCCGAGGTTTCCGGACCTCAATCTTATTGAACATGTTTGGGATGGTCAAGGCAGAGCCATTACGCAGCGTAGGCCCACCCCACCCCACCCCACCCCAGGACCCACCAAGATTTAAAAGCCGCACTTTTGGAAGAATGGGCTTTGTTGCCACAAACATTTATTGACACCTTCATAAACAGTATGAGAGCTCGTTGTGAGGCTTGTATAGCAGTGCACAGTAATCACACTCCATATTAGACAGACTTTTCCCGAGATAAATGCTTTATCACTGATTCATGATTTAACACTTTTTGATATACCCTGTATCTTATTTCACAATTAAAATCTGTTCCATATTGTTATATTTCTATATTCTTTCTCCTATTGTAATGTACCTCTGTGCCAAATTTTGTGGCAACACAGTGAATAGTTCATCAGTTTTCACAGATTTTATGTTTGTGACCTTCATTTTGGACATGAGAGTATATATTAAATGCAAAAAATGTGCTAAAGTTAATTAAAAAGTTTATTATTGTGTTCAATTAAAAATCCTTCAGCTATTTTTGCTTATTAACTTAATATGTTGTAAAACTTTGTCCCAAAAATTGTATAGATTTTCGAAAAATGAGCCCTCGAATTAGGAATTTAATCCATTTTCAAACCATTTCGTGACCGATTCTATCAGGAAAATCCCCAAGGAAATTTGACAAAGTATAAGTGATAATATTTCGGCGATGTCAATCAAGCATTATAGTAACGCACAATTAATGCATTATACACTGCTCAAAACAATTAAAGGATATTGCAGTTTTAGGTGGATTTTGTATCTGGTAAACTGTTTAGCTGATTGATACATGGTCGACAGACATAGTAGGTTATATGAGAATAAATTACACATGTTTGGCAGAAAAAATGCATTTTATTGCGCATTTGTGTACTAAAGGAAATAAACACAATTTGTGCATATGAGAAAAAAAGAATAAGAAAATTTGTTTTCTTCAAAGAAAATCATTTTCAGTAGGGGGTATGGTTTCCACGGGCGGCCAGAAACGTTGAACACCTTTGAGGCATGGACTCAATGAGGCTATTAATGACGAGTTGGGGTATTCTGCCCCACTCTTCCAGAAGAGCTCTTTCCAGTTCTTGGAGAGTTTGTGGGGGTTGTTGGCGGCCAGAAACTCGTCTTCCTAGAGCGTCCCAAACGTGCTCGATTGGATTCATGTCTGGAGAACACGCTGGCCATTCCATTCGAACGATTTCTTCCTCGAAAAGGAAATCCTCCACCAGGTTTGCACGATGTGGCCTGCAGTTATCGTCCATTAAAATGAAGTTATCTCCGATTGCTGCAGCGTAAGGGACTACAATAGGTCTGAGGATCTCATCCCTATATCGGCGACCAGTCAGAGCTCCATCTGGAATGATGTAGAGGTCAGTGCGCCCGTCAATAGAGATGCCACCATACACCAACACTCCTCCACCGCCAAATCTGACACTTTCGTGCACGAACGCAGGATTATTCCTACTGCCACGGTCCCTCCAGATGAAAATACGCCTATTATCCGGATGCACAGAAAAACGGGACTCGTCAGAAAACAGAATATTGCTCCATTCATTTCTCCTCCAGTTGACATGCTCGGTTGCCCACTCCCTGCGGTCGCGACGATGCCTTGATGTTAATCTAACACATACTATCGGTCGGCGAGCATACAGACCTACAGCATGGAGCCGGTTTCGGACAGTCTGAGTTGAAATCGTGGTGCCTGTAGCCCAGCGAAGGTGTTGTTGGAGAAGAGTAGCGTTCATGGTTCGGTGTCTCCGAGCTGTTAACGCTAAATACCGATCTTCATTGGGCGTTGTTGCCCGTCTACGACCTTGCTCTGGTCTTCGGCCTGCACATCCACTCTCCAAAAAACGGTTCCAGATCCTGGAAATGACACTTTGTGACACTCCAATGGCTTGCGCTACTTCGGCTTGAGTTTGGCCCCCTTCTAACCTACCAACAATTCTCAAAGCTTCTGAATATGTCAAATTACTTCGCTGAGACATCGTACTCATCGAAACAAAGCAATCACTGAATTCCGATCATCCTTGTCTTCATTGTCTTTTATCCAGTTGAAAGTCAAATTTCATTCGCTGCCGCTGAAGCGACGTTTTTGACGTCGAACTCAAAATTTGCATACTCCACAGTTTGAAAACCAGAAAAATTTGCATTTGTGATTCTCTTCTTCTATTTTCGGCAAAAAAAATTTCGTTTATATCTTTATTTTATATAAAACTTCAAATATCCTTTAATTGTTTTGAGCAGTGTAGTAACGCAGAGAGGCTTCCTGTACTGTCACAAAAATTAAACATTTACGATACCTTAGAATATACATCTACCCTATATATATAAAATCCTAATGAAACGCATTTTATGAAACGGAAGTATGTAACGGAAGTATGAAACGCAAGTATGAATCGACTGATTAAACAACTGATTATGTTTCACGGCGATTTCTCCTAAAATATGGAATATCTACCCTATCTATCTATATTATAAAGGACAAACATATCTGTGCGTAACGCATACGTCATTTTGCGAATGGCAACACTTTGAAATTTGAAATAAAATTCCGGTTTTGCAATTTTCTCTATTGCAAATTTTTAAACTTCTAAACATTGCACATTTTAAACTTTTACACCGTCGTATGAGGAAAAAATGCTCTTTTAAATGCAATTTGTTTGAAAGCTGTATCTCAATTTATTTTTGAGATATTAATTTTTTTTTTAGTTTTAATACCATTTTTCTAATCGTGGCAACAAAAGTACCACATTTCTATTGAAAGTAAACGGAAAATAGTCGAAAATAGGAGATTGCTGTATCATTTTGTTGCCATTTCTCACCTGAAAAAAAGGGGAAATTAAAATACGGGCTATGTCAAGAATATTGTCTGTTATTCCGCGAGAATGACGTCATATGCATACTTTTTTATAGACGAAGTTTAAAACTGGATTGTAAAAGTGGATTGCTTTAGCGGATGCAAATGACGTCATTTTATATACAAGCGCGTGTATTATAATTCTTAAAACTGAATTATGTTTTGTAGAAGTGCGTCATTTTTACAGCCCAGCTGCTTTGAAATTCTTCACAGGTGAAAATGTTTCACTTTTGAAAATAATGTAATCGAAATCACACACTGATAAAACGCAATGTTTTACAAAAATTTCGAGTGTCTTTATAAAAGAGAGGTGACATGCAAATAATAGCGATTTATATTACAGAAATTGATTATTCTCGGCTTTGTTTTGCCGAGTTAGACAAGCAAACAAATAATTCGAGGTTTAATATAGTATCGTGTTCCTGAAGTTTTTGTACAAATTTCTCTCGAATAACAAAATTTTAATGCTATTCTTTACGACTTTCTACTATAATTTTATCAAAATACCATAATTGGCTTAATTTAATTTTTCATAATTTTATATAATCTATATAGTTAAAACACAAGTGTATTTTTTAGTCATCTGCCCTGATCTTTCTGCTGAAACAATTTTACTAATGTTTTTTTTTTTTTTTTTTTTTTTTTTTTTAAACTG
Source organism: Maratus speciosus (assembly GCA_963932465.1). Taxonomy (NCBI): domain Eukaryota; kingdom Metazoa; phylum Arthropoda; class Arachnida; order Araneae; family Salticidae; genus Maratus; species Maratus speciosus. The sequence goes on along the minus strand of OZ010800.1, from coordinate 195,332,932 downwards.
AAAGCTGCTCATTTGTAGATCGCAACTATCTGTTTCTTTTTTTAAATATCCCCAATTTTATATTTTAATTTAATAAGCATTTTATCAAATTTCTTCAAAATGGGGAAAATTAGACTGCTTCATTATTGCAGACAAGAGAGAAATAATGAGGTATTTTTATCTTTATTCATGTCGTTTTTGATAAAAATTCAAAATTGTTGATAAAAATTGTTGTATAGGGTTTAGTGGTGCAAAGTTCTATTAGGAGTATAATATTATATTAGGGAATAATAACGTAAAAGGACATACTGCTTTTGAAAAGACGAATTTTCCTCATAAATTTTCTATATTGTTTTTCATTCTGCATGTGTATTAATATTAAGTTTCAGACACTAGGTTAAATGCTTATTTAAGTCAAAATGAAGTCATATTTAAAAGAAAATGATCATTTTCTTAGATAAAACTAAACATTTTAACACAAATGCGTCTAAAAAACATAAATTACGGAAATGTTTACTCTCCGGAATTGAGATTAGAAGAGTACGTCTGTTCATATAAAAGATGTTGCTGACAATTGTGACTTCATGTTTTGAGTCAAAATGGTTTTCAAATGATCAAACAAAATACAATTTTTTTTTTAAATGATGAATATGGATATGAGAAGGACGTATGCAAATTTTGAAAAGGTGAAAATTGCTTTTTTACATTCCGGAATACCAAGCATAAGAGCCTCAATAGATAACCACATCCTAATAACTGATCTTTATTATATTTTACTGATTACGTATCTATCTATATTATAAAGAGCAAATGTATCTGTGCGTAACGCTGACGTCATTTTGCGAATGGCAACACTTCACGATCAAATTGCGGTCTTGAAATTTTCGCTATTGCAATTTTTTAATCTTCTGACCATCGTACCTTTTCAATTTCCGTCGCATAGGGAAAAAATTTACTTTCAAATGCAATTTGTTTAAAAACTGTATCTTAATTGACTGATGTATCATATTTTTAAAAATAATTTTTAAGCATGATTTTTTGAAGTTTATCTTATCCCGTGCCTGTTTCAATACATAATGATAATAAATATTTTGCACATAAAGCAGCAAACATTGTTGAGCATTTGTTTCTGACTATTTTTGCATAAAGAAATTAATACTTCCTTTATAAACAAATAAAAGAAGAATATTAAAAAAAACACCAAACTAACATATTTGTGAAAGACAAATTAACGAAATTAATACTTCTTTTATATACAAATAAAAGAATAATATTAAAAAAACACAAATCTAACATATTTGTAATCGTACAATTTAAATTTTTAGATCACCAAATAAGAATATTTTATAAGAATAATTTATCTATATCGCTAGGAGCTCGATTACGAAAGATTAATCCATTTGCACTTAAATCAGAATAAAGAGCTCATCATTTTCTTACGGCTAATATCCATTAAAAAACTTCCCTATGAATAAATAAATAAAATAATATAAATAAAATTCAAATTTAACAGACATGTGTCAGCTCTGAAATTATCAGAACATAAAAGGATACCGTAAGTAGCAAAATCTTGGTCAAATAACTCTTAGCATGCGGCTAATAAGAAAATATCGCTTTTGATAACTTTCAAAAATTTATTTGATTGTATAATTAATATTTTTCATATGAAAAATGTTTTTTTAATGTAAGTGGGCAATCTAAAAAAGTTATTGTATATATAAAAAAAATATATATTAGTTTTCAATTTAAAGAAAATGTTTTCACATATATTCTGTTACCCGGGAACCCCGGGTACGATCCCCTAGTATATATAAAATTCTAATGAAATGCATTTTATGAAACGGAAGTATGAAACAAGTATGAATCGACTGATTAAACAACTGATTATGTTTCACGGCGATTTCTCCTAAAATATGGAATACTTTGCGATAAAATTAACACCAAAAATCAATATTGATCCGCAGATTTCAAAACTGGTATTAGAATTTTTAAATTCGAATTAGTTTTCGAAATATTAATTTTTTTCTAATTTTATATACATTTTTCTAATGATGGCAACTCAAATTTTAATCATAACTGATATTTCTTTTCGTATTTCAGAAAGGGTTATTATTTTTAATTAATTTGTGACCAGTTTGGCCTCACTTGAATCTATGCTAAGAACATTGTTTTTTTTGTTGTTGTTCGTTTTTTTTTTCATTATCATTTTATTTAATATAAAGCTTTCATTTCAAACTGAAAAAATTAAAATCAATGGCTTTTTAACTTCTTTCTTTTTTTAAAACGAAACGAAAAGAAAAATATGTCATATACGCACCGGGTTACCTAAATAGCGCCAAAGGGCGTTGTTTTGCCTGACACGGTAACCCGGCTACTGTTGCTTATTTATTAATAAAGGTTTATTTACCTTTATTTTCTTTTTATTTAAAACAAAAAAAGTTATTAATTGCTTTGTTCTATAGTTATTAATTAATTATTTTTATTTATTATTAGTTCATTTTAAAAACAATAGAAAATAATTTAAATATACATATACATATGTAACTGGTATTCGAAAACGAGGTTTTCGCCAAATTGTCGTAAAAAAAACCACGCCAAACCTGATTAAATATTGCAAGAAATCCTGACATTTAATTTCAAATTCAAAGCAATGTTTTAAATGTACTCTTAGTTATCCAGTCGACCAATTTCGCCAAATTATATAAATCGCCAAAGCACTCACCAAATTATACAAATTGACGTAATTTTTGTTTTAAATAACGAAAGAACAAATAAAGGCACAGATGTCATATACGCCCGTATGATTAACCGCGCCCTTATATTGGCGCGGTTTTTTCTGATGCCAATGTCGTATACGCAAAGGTACTTAACCCTTAACCGGAATCGTGGGTCCATTTTGACCGGACAACAACAACAACAACAACAACAAAAAACGTTTAATTTCGAAACGCGCGCATCAACGCTTAAAGAACTAAATTTAAAAAAAAAAAATGTATAATTTCAAGATATATATGAATAAAAGTTGATTTATATAGTACATGAAACTTTTTTCAATGCGCTTATAACCCATCTAAGTGGTAATTTCATATATATTAGAAAATAACTTAGATTTTAATTAAAGGGTCCTTTTGGACATAAGATCCCACTAATGTGGAACAATTTAGCGATTCCGGTTAAAGGTTAACTGACGCCAAAGTATAGTTATTTTGCTTGATATGGTAATCCGGATGTTGTTGTTTATGGTGGTGATGTTTTCGCTAAAATGGCGTCGGAAAAAAACCGCGACAATATGGAGAATATATGACATCTGTGCCGAAATAAATTAGTATAGCATTGGGCACAGATGTCATATACGCCCATATTGGCGCGATTTTTTTCTGACGCCAATGTCATATATGCAACGGGTACTTAACTGGCGCCAAAGTGTCGTTATTTTGCTTGATATGGTAACCCGGACGTTGATGTTTATGCTGTTGACGTTTTCTCCAAATTGCCGTCGGAAAAAAGTCGCGCCAATATGGGGCGTATATGACATCTGTGCCTAGCATTGATAAAAATAAAAATAAAACGTCGAAATAAAAATCCCTTGGTGGCGTAAACACGTGTAACTTCCTTACAGCCAAGTGAATGTGACATTTACGATCAACCATTATCGGCATTTAATCTTATATTCTGGCGATAGATTTTTGGTCGATCGGATAACCAAGTAGCACCGTTTTAATTTACCACTCGAAAAATTAAAAAATGCTAATTGGCGAGTTAAAAAAAGCTATTGGCGAGATTTTCACCCGGCTAACATAAAAGTATCAAGAATTCTTTGTGATCATGGCATCTTTTATGTAGTTTTATTCGAAAAAATAACTTTGATTCTTTAATCAAAATGGAAACCTTTCTTAGGAAAAGCGAAGTGTTGTAATTGTTTATGGCAGTTACATGACTTGGACTATTGTAATATAAGTGAAATCATGGCGATAGAATAATATTTGGCGACATATCGCCTGTGTCTGGCTAACATTAAAGTACCAAAATGACCGCCTGGAATATAAAAAGCGAAGGAATCCGCCCAGAATTGTTGATAATAGTCACATGACTTAGGATATTATTATAGAGATTATTTTCAATTCTAAAAACAGCGCAAAGAATAATATTTCCTAACGATTAAAAATTTATTTACACGTGACTATTAAAAACAGAAAAAAAAACTCTTTAAAATTACTATTAAATGAGTACGTGTTACAAGCAGGAAAATATTGAAAATTATGTCTTGAAAATTGTATTTACACGTGAATATTAAAAGAGAAAGGAAACTTTAAAATAATAAATACATTAATATGCGTTTAACTCTTTCAGGGGCAAGGTAATTCTATTCGTAAAATGTTGAAATCAGTAAATGGCACCAGAAATTACAAACAAATTTCGGAATACGAAAATGCTTTTGTTCACTTAATAATAAAAGGAAAATTTTCATTCCAATATTCTGGTGCATTTAAGAATTAAAATTAAGTGGTCCAAAAATGAACTACCGCCCTTGAAGGGGTTAAAGCGGTAAATTGTAGTAATTGTAGTAAATTGTATTATGTCAATCGTTTTATAACGCTGTTAAAAGATATCGGGAGGCAAAGACTCTGTTTACTTAATTCATTTTATTTTAGCTTCCTTTCAAATGTTTAACTGGTCTTCTTTAATTAAACACGAAAACAACCATTGGATGTCTTAATAGCAAATGATTCGGCCTTAATTTTTTGCAATCAAAGGGAATTGAATGGAAACCCGTTTACAGGGAGATCGCTATAAGTTTTTTCAATTATAATTCAATCTTCTCTAATCTTTTTAAAACCGATCAAATTAGCGTGCTTTTAGATTCTGCGGTGTCTGAATGGGGGTTGGCGAGCGTAGCTTGCAGGGGGCAGAGCCCCCTAGTATGAATATATAAATATATGTTTAGATACAAAGGGCATTCCATAAAAACTGAGAGTTATTTTTTTTTTTTACGTAGTACCATACCAACACTGCGAAACTAACTGCATGCGCTTTTTTCAGACTGTTAACTGTACGTTTATAAATATTCTAAACAAAGTAGACGATTTTATTTTCCTAGTTTCGTGCTTGTTTAAAGGACTTTTTTATTTGCCCTACAGAAATGAAGGTGAGAGATTCAGAGTTAAAAAACGAAATGGCGTTGTGCCATAAAATTTTGCTATCGTATGGGCAAAACAGCTCCAGAAACAGTTAAGTTAATTTAAAAAGCTTACAAAGACAAATGCTTTGGTGAGTCTACGATTTTTAGATGGCATGGTGATTTCAAAAAACGAACGTTTATCTGCAGAACTGGCTCCTAAGCCTGGTCACCAGGAAAGTGTTCTGAATGATCGAAATGTTAACACTGTGTGGGCAATCTTGCAAGAAAATCGGCGAATGACATGTGAGGAGATAGCGGCATCAACTAACATGTCGAAATCGTAGATATTTCGCATTCTAAGCAACAATTTACAGTTTCGCCATGTTTGTACCACCTTAGTAAACTATCGCCTTACTAAAGAACTAATACAAACAAGAATTTCCCGATGTTGTGAGTGGAAACAGATACTTCAAATTGATCAGAATTTCGAATGACTCTAATAACAGGTGATGAAACTTGGATGCATCATTTTGTTCCCCTTACCAAGTTTGCAACAAGTGTATAGAAGCACACTGATTCTCCGCTTTAGAAAAAAAAATTCGACAAACGAAATCTGCTGGAAAGGTCATGATGATTATTTTATTTGATCATAAAGGTGTAACTACCAGCATGCTGTGCCTCCAAAAGCTACTGTGAAGGGCGAATTGAAAATTTTGCGACAACACATATTGAGAAAGCGTCATGAATTGGTAGGTAATCACAATAATGCTCGCCCGCATGGCACTACTTCTGTTCAGCAATATCTTAGTAAATGCAATATTAAAATCATGTCACATCCCCCTTAGAGTCCAGATCTCGCACCATGCGATTTCTGGCTGTTTCCGACGTTGCAGGAGAAGCACCGTGGTAGAAAATTTAATACAGATTCTGAAGTTCTTTCAGCAGTGCAGGTTTCTTTCAAGCAGCTTCTTGAAAAAGGCTTCTCTACTTGTTTTGAAAAGTGGGTTGAGCCAGGGCCGTCGCAAAACAATTTCTTTCTCTTATGGGCCTGCTTCAAGACGAAAATGTCGAGCAAGATGGCGGTGCAAGAGATCTGAGTAGCAAACGAAATATTTCGGATAGTTGTATATTTGTATCCAAAAACAGTGCTAGAAATTTCCGTTTTAGAATATTTTGTTGAACAATTTGTCGCTAATTTTAGATCTGTTTGACTTATACATTCAATAATGAAACACAGAATGGTCATTAAACAGGTGCTTTCTTTTTTCCTTTGATTTAAAATATATTTAAATACATTTGATTCGCGGTTTTTATCGGAGATTCAAGATAACTTGAAATATACATTTATGGTAGAAAAAAATCATACATTAAAATTATCAACTTTATCATGAAAAAATAAAAATACCAAAAATGTTGAAGGACTAGGATTCATGGTATTTTTCGGAGAGTTTAACTTGAAATATATATTTATGGCAGGAGAAATCATGTATTAAAATAATACAATTTTAGCAGATAATAATTAAATTTCCCTTTAAAAATAAATATGTCTTAATTTAAAATTATAAATTTCAGGATTGATATAACATAAAATCATAAATAAAGATATTATTTTTTAAAACAATTAAAGCAAAAATTCTATTTATCAATTAAAATTTTAATTTTAGAATGAGATTGCCCGAATAAAGTGTATAAGTATATGATATAGGCAGATAGTGGTAAAATAAAATAATAACTCCAGGAAATGTTATTATTTCTGATTGTAAATGCTTTTTAAATTTTTAAAAACTGATTAATCAAAATTGCAAAAGTACTTTTTTAAAATTCCCAGAGCCCAAAAAACTTATTGTACAACTCACTATTGAAAAGACTGAAGTTTTAGGTCTGGATTTCCTAAGTAAATGCAAGTGTGGAAACCAACGTTGCTATATATTTAAGGAGGCAGTTTACCTTTTCAACATTTTTTTAATTAAAAAAATGGTTCAAATGGTGCAATAACTCACTGCATTTCAATGTTCAACTAAAAGTACATTTAAAAAAAAAAGTTTTTTAACTGCATATTTAGTTAAAAATTTAAAATAGTTTAAAAAAATTTGAATTTTTAAAATGCTACTTTATTAAATATTAATATTTTTGCCCTTTCTTTTAAGATTTTCAAATGTGTATTACACAAGACTGCGGATGGGGTAATATTTGATATAGATATATCAAATATTACATTTAATAAGTGTGTAAAAAAATCATGATTTAAAAAAAAATAATAAAAAAAATCGGATTTTTTTTTTTTTATTTAAATCAGATTTTTTTTATTATTTAAATCGGATTTTCATGATTTTTTTCCCCAGCGTTCAAATACTGAATAGCTACCAAGAGTTTTAGGTTTCCAAAACAATTAAACCGCTAATTGCTAACATAATCTATGTTTTTTTACACTTTAATTAATAAAATTATAATTATTAGTTAGTAATTACAGAAATTATAAAAACTGCAAATTAGTAGTTTCATTAGGAAGTATCATACAATAATGTTATATACATTAATATTGTAATAATTATGTAAAACTTTATAAATACTATAGTGATATTTAACATTTATTAAAATTATTAAGTGCATTTTATATTAAATAGTTAACACTACTTCAAATTAATAATTATTAAACAATTAACTCTCTAATTAGGAATTTATTATACGTTTTTAAGTCTTAATTATTAAAATGATAATTAATAATGTATATTGTAATAATTATGTAAAACTTTATAAATACTAGTGATATTTAACATTTATTAAAATTATTAAGTGCATTTTATATTAAATAGTTAACACTACTTCAAATTAATAATTATTAAACAATTAACTCTCTAATTAGGAATTTATTATACGTTTTTAAGTCTTAATTATTAAAATGATAATTAATAATGTATTCATTTTAGAAAGAAAAGGGGTCAGGATGCTAGTTCCAAAAAAGAGCGCTATTTCATGAGGAAATATATTAGTTATGTGTTTAGTAATGATATAAGAAAAAAAAAAGAATAATTTTTAGTATGATTTCTCTTATGCATTCATTTACAATTTAGTTGTTGAGCAGATGTCACTCTTTCATTCTTCTTTAACTTGAGATTGCTATTAATTACTATTGATTCTTTTACTTGTAGAAATGTATTACACTTGCTATGTGTATTTTATATAAAATAATGCGTAAATTGATTACCTAAAGGAAATTATGGCATTGCAAATTATATTAGATTTAAATTAAATATCATTTTTAAATAAAACTGTTTTAATTTGGATAAAAACTTAAAAACAATGTTTTTTACAAACTTAACTGTTTTTAATTTCTTACAATACTCAGGAATTAAGCTTAGAAATAATTATTTAAAGCTCTTTTTTTGTTTATTCATAAGTCAAAATACCTGTAGAAACTTTCAAATTATGTTCATGGTAGATTTTAATACTTTTTTTGACATCTTAAACAGTTAGAAATTTTTTTTATTTTAATCAATGATCTTTAAAAAAAGAAAATCGCTTGATTAAAATCATGATTTAAATCAACTGATTAAAATCGTTGACACCCTACATTTAATATAATTTTTTTACTGATATATATAGTGTAAAACAGTGAATTCCAACACATCTTCATTATACTTTTATTTAAAAAACAAAAAAAAAACTTGAAGGATAATTCCATGCTCAGATTTTTCACATATATAATAAAGAACATGCAGAAAAAAATTTTAAATCTATATCTGAAATACAAAAAAAAAAATAAAACCTTATCTTTTTTAAAAAATTAAAGAGAAAAAAATATAAACATCCCCCACCCCCACCCCAAAATAAATAAATAAATAAATAAATAAAAATAAAATAAAGTTGGCAGTTTCTGGGTAATTGCGCAAGGTGTATTAATAAAATGTATACTATCTGGCGTTATAATCGCCGTACGGGTAAAAATGAGGTGTCACAATATTCACAATGAAATAGGCTTCCATTTAATATTTAAAAAAGAAAATCGATTTTGGTCAATTTTCAGGTGAACTCTCCCCTTAAATTATGTGTTTGTCAGAAATTGCAAATATAATAATAAAATAAATAACTATACAAAAGTCAAGAATGACAACAGAAAACTCACTTCTAATAAAAGAAAATCACATGTATTAACAAACATGTAACTGTTATTGATAAGTTTCCAGATATTTCAACTTCCTTAATATTGTCTGTTTAAGTGAGATTATTTTCTATGCAATTACCATATATTTTTAAAATTATTTTTTAGTACGTACTTACTGTTAGTGAAAAATGCTATTTTAGTTGTAATACCTACCAACAGAATGTGTATTTTAAGTTATGCATACATTATGAAAATTAAAATTTTTATTGATAAATAGAATTTTTATTTTAGTTGATTAAAAAAATGAACATTTTTATTTATGAGTTTATGTAATATCAATCCTGATATTTATAATTTTAAATTAAGGTACGTATTTTAATGTAAGAAATTTTTAAAGGAAAATTTAATTATTTGTTGCTAAAACTGTGTAATTTTAAGACATGATTTCTCCTGTCATAAATGTGTATATTTCAAGTTAAACTCTCCGAAAAATATGAATCCCAATTCTTTAACTATTTTTGTATTTGCATTTTTTTTTTTTTTTTTTTTTTTTTTGCTGCTAAAGTTGTGATTTTAATTTATAATTTTTTTTCAGTCATAAATGCATATTTCAAGTTAAAATCTTCGATAAAAACAGTGAAACAAATGTTTTTGAATATATTTTAAATATATTGATCCTTTGATGTTTAATTATTGAATGTATAATTCAAACAGCCACAACAAAATATTAGAAAACGGAAATTTCTAGCACTGTTTCTGATGCACACATAAAACTATTCGACTTGGTTCGTTTGCTAACTCAGATCTCTTGCGTGACTCATCTTATTCTTGAAGCAGGCCCGTAGAGAAGAAAGTTGTTTCGCGACGGCCCCGGTTGAGCCCGACGGCCCCGGTACTGTTGCATATTACCTGAGGAAAGGTATTTTGGAAAAGAATGATGTATTTTTTGCTGTGAATATAGTTCTTGATTTTTTGTGATTTTACTCTAAGTTTTTATGGAAAGCTCTTTGTAATTATAATTTTTGTTTTAATCTTATCATCTTTAAAAGAAGAAAATATTTATTATAATTTGAACAGTACCAAAGATTTAAAATATCAGTTTTACGGAAACTGCATACAAAATTTAGAGGCCCCAGAAATCTGAGAACACAGGGATATGACCAAATCGGTCCACGTTTTAATTAAACCTTGACGACCTATAAACTAGAAAATTGAACCCAAGCAGTCTTTTAAGCACTTCTTATGGATCAATGCTTTAAAAAGGCGTTTCCCAATTTCTTTCCATTCGCTTCAAGAAAATAGACGTGAATTTGTAAGCGTTAACTATTTTTCGTTACACTTGGTCACCCAAGTAAACAACCAAATAACACCACTTTAAAGATGAGATTTTTATTTTAATGTTAACTCAAAGAATTAGAATAACTTGTACGGAATGGGGTGCTCTTCCTTCAGTAATAAGGCACAGAATTTTTATGCGTGCTCAAAGCAATAAAAATATCTCGCATGCAATTTTCTATACAAAACAAACTTCAAGTTCTTGAAGGGTAGTATAGAGTAATTCCGGGATTTATGCCGCATATTTTTTTGAATTTGTGTATAAAGTCTCATGGGGGCATAAATTAAAAAAAATCATGCTGTGCTATTTAATGTTAAATATACAACATGTGTATTGCGACAAAAAAATTCAAAAGAAATAATAAATATTTTTTAACAATTTTTTTTTCTAAAACATTTCACTGCAGCGCGTCCCCCGTACATCCAGGCTGAGACTCCGCACTTGTGCGGTAGTTATGCCGCGCATCGTCATAAGAACAGAATGAAATTACAAATAAAAATACATAAAAGTGTATTCATATCTGGACTATAATTAATGTAATAACAAAAAGAAACTAAATGAGTACAATGAAACGTACTAGTAGAGTCAAATTAGTAATTGTTTGCCTGCTTTCACTATTAAAATTATCGACTTATTTTTTTCAATTCCTACTATTAGTTCACACTCTCCCTATATTTATTTATTTATATATTTATTTATTTATTTATTTATTTATTTATATATTTATCTTGTTCAAATTTTCAATCGTTAATAAAATACTCATTATTCATCCTATCAAGTTGAAATAAATTTTTTTGAACTTGTACTGGATGACAATTCATGTTAATGCAGTTTTTTTCAAATATTAATTAATTAATTTTAGTTTTGCATGGGAAACAAAATGGCGGTCATTGGTTATTGAAGGTCAATGAAAGTATTTTCAATAAGGGGTTACCATAGGGGGGGACCCTGTTCTGTCGCCAAATACCGCCAAGTTTGTCGCCAACTTGGCGATATTTCTAATATTTCGCCAAATTCCCATAGAATTCCATTGTAAACCTATTTGCTTATAGAATCAACAAAGTGAGATATTTTAATGCAACAAAAACTAATATTAGCTTAAGGGGTTATATTAAATTTTTCTTTGATGGCCTAAGTAGGAATTGACTTTAAAAACAAAATTTTTATATTACTTGTTACATTGAATTTTAATTGTTATTTCAGCAACAACGTAACATCAATATATTAGAGAGGGAGACGAAAAAAGTGAAATAGTGTTTACATAATTTATTTATTAATAGATATGTTTTTTCGACGCAAGCTACACAAAAAGTGTTGAAAAAGTTGTCTTTATTTGACACATGATGCAACGAAGCCAATTACACTTCCTCTTTTTTGAAGTAGCAGGGATCGATGCAGGTTTTTATTCTTGGGGCCCATTTTGTGAAAAGTAGAAGTTATTTTTGTGAATTTTATTATATTTTTGTGAAAAATAACATTTTGTAACAAAAGTTGAAACACAGTTAATAAATTCGAACCAAGAATTTATGAACAAAAACATTCTTTAAATCCCCTTGCTAAAGTTTTTGTTTTTCGTGACCTGGTTTTATTTACAAATTACACATTTTAAAAGTTTTTATGAAAAAGAATGTTACATAGAGGGCCATTTTATTAAAAGGAATTTTGTGAAGGGGCCTGTTTTGTTAAGTTCATTTTTTGTGAAAGGGGCCCATTTTATTAAATTTATTTTTGTGAAGGGGCCCATTTTATTAAATTTATTTTTGTGAAGGGGCCTATTTTATTAAATAGATTTTTGTGAAAGGGCCCTAAACAGGCCCCAAATTTTGTCTGGATCGACCCCTGAGTAGTTTTCTAAAAATTCCTTGCAAAGAACGTCTGCGTCATGTGTGATCCAACTTTTCATTATTATCATCTTGGCTTGAATTTTCCTTTGCCTTCTTACTTTTGAATTTTCCCTTTTTCTCCTTTGGTGTAGTAAACTTCATACTGTTTGAACATTCATCAATGTCTGATGGACTGTCTTGGGATCCTTTACTTGAATCAAAATAAAATTTTCTCTTGATACTTTTGTATCTTTTTTGTTAATTTTCTTACATTTTTGGATTTTTTTTTTTCTAAATGTACATTAAGCTCTTTCCAATTGTCAATAGAGGTTAAGTTTACTCCCGTTGTCTTAATTCTGTGCTTTGCTGTCCCCTGACTAAGTCTCGGAATAGGAGATATTTTATGTAGGTGGTTGGTGGGTGATGGTGGTTTTACGATGATAGTTCAAAGTTCTGCAGGCTTTAAATTGATTTGAGATGTGTTGATTAGCACTTTACGTGAATATTTGCCCACTTTTTCGTCGTGTTTTCTGGTGAGGGCATTTCACTATCCACTAAAGCAGTAAACAAATGATCTGGAAGAACGTTGTTGTTGAAAGGGAAGATCTCAGTGACCTTAAAGTTACTAGTAGCGTTGCCAACAGTTGCCGATTTGTAGATTAAAAACCTACTGATACAGAATCAATCTACGCCTAACATTCTGCATTAACTTTTACGGATACCATTGTCCTCGTAGGCTTACACCTTCTTTTCTTTTATAAAATGTAGTGATTTCTAATAAAATCTGTAAACAAGTTAAAAATTTATCTGGTTTTGAAAAACAATATTTCATTTAAACGCAGGACGTTAAAATGCAACATCATTACTATTACTATTAAAGACTAATAATATATCTAACTTGGTTAGTCGGTGCAAAAAGAAAAGGAAAAGTTAATAACGCTTTATCATCCCGTACAAAAGAAACTGCGGCATGTATACCGGAATTGCAGTGCGTCATGTATCCCATTTTGTATGGTACAGACGTCGCACATCACAGTTACCTATCCTCGCTAAGAAAAATGGCGTAAACATACACACAGTACTCTATACAAACGCTACACTTAGTACTGACTTCGAAATCATGCATTCATTTAGAAATTAGCGTATGAAAAGTATTTAAGCACAACGTGTTTAAAACTTTGGATAGTGAAATCATGCGCTTACGTCAAAATAAGGATTGTACAGTTAAAATTAAACATTGAAACGGGATTCACGATGTACAAAAATTAAAACAATCTTATTGCACACCTATACTGCGGGTTTGACTGTCATCTATCGATAAGTACAAGAAATACAAGGGGTGCAGCATCTATCCCGGACGCGGCGACTCTCCCGGAGTTACCCTATATATATGTGCGCGTGTAAGTGTGTGTGTACCACTTAATTTTAATTTCGATCTGTTAAACGGCGCCCAGGATCTATATATTTAAAACACGAGGCTGTTTCTTTAGTCATCTGTCTGACTTGAGCTTTCTACTAAAACAATTTTCCTAATTATTACATACCCATCATGCGTAGTATAGGGTAAGTCTTGTAATCGTTTTAAAAATCGAAAAAAACAAGTGGGTAAGTGTGATCACAGATCGCACAGAGGGTTTCGTTTAATATTCCTTCCAAAACACTTTATCCTTTTGAAAAATCTGTTAGTTCCACATTTCGCAACCAGGGGCGCACTCTATTCTAAACAAACCTCTATCCGAACGAAACTCTGTTTTACATACTATCCGTATATATATTAGTCGAAGGGATTGGGCCCATAGCACACGAGATAAGTTGGCGCCCCTGGCTGTAAAAAGTGGAACTAAAATATGTAAGGCTATGGTGCATAATATGAAAGAATGGTCAAAGGGGTGTCGGCAAAAGTTGGAAAAGTGCTCACGGGATGAAAAGGGCGGAGGTTAAAAAAATTGCTTAAAATATACAAGTTAGAGCCCGGAGGAGTAAATAATGTAAGACTTTTTGAAAATTTTATGATTTGTCGTGTGGTCTGAGATATTCAGCTATACGTATGCAAAAAATCATGTCTCCAACTTAATTAGGGGCTCTCTTAGAAAAAATTACTTAAAATACATATGTGGTAGCTCAAAGGGTTAAACGTAAGACTTTTTCAAGATTTTATGATTTGTCGCATGGCTTCAGGTGTTCTGCTATAAGTATGCAAAATTTCAAATCTCCAATTTAATAAGGGGCTCAGTTAGAAAGAATTGCTTAAAATACGCATGTGGGAGCCAAAAGGGTTAAATGTACGACTTTTTCAATTTTTTATGATTTGTCGCATGATGGTGTTCAGCTATAAGTATGCAAAATTTCACGCCTCCAACCCAAATAGGGTGTCAGAAAGAATTGTTTAAAATGCACATGTAGGAGCCCAAAAGGTTAAATGTGCGACTTTTTCAAAATTTTATGATTTGCCGTTTGATGTGAGGTGCTCAGCTATAAGTATGGAAAATTTAACGCCTCCAACCTAATTAGGTGCTCACTTAGAAAGAACTGTTTAAAATACACATGTAGGAGCCCAAAGGGTTAAATGTACGACTTTTTCAAAATTTTATGGTTTGTCATTTGATGTGAGGTGTTCAGCTATAAGTATGCGAAATTTCACGCCTCCAATCTAATTAGGGACTGACTTAGAAAGAATTGTTTAAAATACACATGTGGGAGCCCAAAGGATCAAATTTACGACTTTTTAAAAATTTTATGATTTGTCGTTTGATGCGAGGTGCTCAGCTATAAGTGTGTAAAATTTCACGCCTCCAATCTAATTAGGGGTTCACATAGAAAGAATTGTTTAAAATACACATGTGGGAGCTCAAAGGGTTAAATTTGCGACTTTTGGAAAATTTTAGGATTTGTCGTTTGATGTGAGGTATTCAGCTATAAATGTGTAAAATTTCACTCCTCCAACCTAATTAGGGGTTCACATAGAAAGAATTGTTTAAAATACACATGTGGGAGCTCAAAGGGTTAAATGTACGACTTTTTCAAAATTTTACGATTTGTCGTTTGATCTGAGGTGTCCATATATTAGTATGCAAAATTTCACTCCTCCAACCTAATTAGGGGCTCACGTAGAAAGAATTGTTTAAAATACACATGTGGGAGCCCAAAGGAGTAAATTTACGACTTTTTGAAAATTTTATGATTTGTCGTTTGATGCGAGGTGCTCAGCTATAAATGTGTAAAATTTCACTCCTCCAACCTAATTAGGGGTTCACATAGAAAGAATTGTTTAAAATACACATGTGGGAGCTCAAAGGGTTAAATGTACGACTTTTTCAAAATTTTATGATTTGTCGTTTGATCTGAGGTGTCCATATATTAGTATGCGAAATTTCACGCCTCCAATCTAATTAGGGACTGACTTAGAAAGAATTGTTTAAAATACACATGTGGGAGCCCAAAGGATCAAATTTACGACTTTTTAAAAATTTTTATGATTTGTCGTTTGATGCGAGGTGCTCAGCTATAAGTGTGTAAAATTTCACGCCTCCAATCTAATTAGGGGTTCACATAGAAAGAATTGTTTAAAATACACATGTGGGAGCTCAAAGGGTTAAATTTGCGACTTTTGGAAAATTTTATGATTTGTCGTTTGATGTGAGGTATTCAGCTATAAGTATGCAAAATTTCACTCCTCCAACCTAATTAGGGGCTCACGTAGAAAGAATTGTTTAAAATACACATGTGGGAGCCCAAAGGATTAAATTTACGACTTTTTGAAAATTTTATGATTTGTCGTTTGATGCGAGGTGCTCAGCTATAAGTGTGTAAAATTTCACTCCTCCAACCTAATTAAGGGTTCACATAGAAAGAATTGTTTAAAATACACATGTGGTAGCTCAAAGGGTTAAATGTACGACTTTTTCAAAATTTTATGATTTGTCGTTTGATCTGAGGTGTCCATATATTAGTATGCAAAATTTCACGCCTCCAATCTAAATAGGGGCTGACTTAGAAAGAATTGTTTAAAATACACATGTGGGAACCCAAAGGTTTAAATTTACGACTTTTGGAAAATTTTATGATTTGTCGTTTGATGTGAGGTACTCAGCTATAAGTATGTAAAATTTCACGCTTCCAACCTAATTAGGGGCTCACTTAGAAACTATTGTTTAAAATACACATGCGGGAGCCCAAAGGGTTAAATGTACGACTTTATCAAAATTTTGTGATTTGTTGTATGATGTGTGGTGCTCATCTATAAGTATGCAAAATTTCAAGTCTCCAACATGTATAGTTTCTGAGAACGGTCTCTATGACAGACAGACAGAGGAGCGAGACGATTTGGGTTTCGTCAGATGAACGAAACCCTAAAAATGACGGATTTACACGTTTCAGACATTGGAGACTGCGAAAAACAAATTTTTATGGAAAAAAATTGCCGTCCGTCTGTCTATGTGCCTGTAAACATTCTATCGCCCGAACAAATTGCGATAGAGACTTGAAATTTGGTGTGCATTTAGTGTGTAATAATGGGAAGAAGCTTATTGAATATCAGTAACCTCGATTGCTCGAACTAGTTTTTTCGAACTCTCGAAATATTCGTTCTGATAAATGGTATATAAAAATTTTCGAAATTGTTTATTTTAAGGAGTGAATATAAAAGACAATAAAAAATCATAAATTTTGCATAAAGAAGGAAGTTGATCGGATAATTAGTTTCCGAGATATTTGTAATCGTATTTTTCATACGGTTCGATTTTTCATGACCCTGTATTTCATTCAAATTTCAATTAAAAGATATATTTTAATTGGAAATTAGACGCTTAATCCGACGCAGTAAACTGTTAGTTAATATGATTATACTTTTTTTCCACGGCTGTACATGTACGTCTCTTCGGGGAGTCTCTGCCGCCTGATAGCAATGTGTGCATTCTAGAGGTTTGCTGATTTCTTCTCACTTCACTCCTTTATGATGACCAGGGTTTGGTCGAAAGCGCTCGGGACTTAACATCTGTAAATTGGTTTTAATGCTTAAAACCTTTTAATTGTTTTTTACACATATTTTAGTAATAAAACTATGAATCATTTGATGTATACATGTATTTTAATTAAATTTTACTTTATTTATTTAAGCATTTTTATAAAACAATCTCTTTGTATATGTATGTATGTATATATATATAGGATAAGGTGCCCTATTATCATCCCCCTGTAACTTCTAGGCCCTTGGAAGTTGTAATTTTCAGTGAAAATCTACCAAATTTGGATTATAGGTAGACTAACTATCCACGCACATAGAAACATAAGCAAATATCGTACAAAAAATTTTAACAATGCGAAAAGTTGTTTTTCAAAAGTATCTAAAAAATGCAAAGGAAAAAAAAAAGGCCCCTATTTCGTCCCCCCAAAAAATTCAATACGCCGAGGCTTAATTTATAACTAAATCAAAATTTATTTCTAAATGAGTAAGTAATTTAATTTACATTAAAGTAAGGCACAAAGAAATATACTAATTATCAATGGTAGAATAACATAACCAAACATTAGCCATTCAAACATGAGGGGAAAAATTGAAAAAAATGTCATGAAAAAGCATTCCTAATTTCGTCCCCGGGACGAAAATAAGAACTGCAAAGGGGACGAAATTGGGACCACGCTACTTCCCAATATGACAGAGCTTCAGCTCCCGTAGGATGAACTGAGCGACATAAAACCCACTGTATGCTACTGTCATTATCTTACCAACGTAAAATACATACAATGAATAATAAATAAATACTTACAGTACAGTAAGTAACGTTCTGCAAACGACGTGATAAGAACTCAGGTCTTCTAAAAATAGAAAATTCACCGTCTTTAATTTATGTATGCTTCTTGGCGAACGAAAATTTCGAATCTGACCCCTTTTAACTTCCGTCCCCTGTGCCTTGCGTCATAAGTGGTGCTGGGCAACATATAACTATGATATGTTCCCGCACCATGTTGGTTAAATCAAAGTAAAATTGCGTAATTTGTTATTTCTGTTTGTATAAATATTTTTTATAAAATATAATTATGAGTGTAAAATTATAATGTTTATATATTTAAGTAAAATAAGAGTGTAAGTTCATACAAAAATTATTAAGTTGATTTTAAATAGTAAATATATTTTTTTTAAAAATTGTTGTATTGTAAAATGAATGTATAATGTTGAATTGAGTTCGGATCTCAGACAACAACAATAGCCAGACGCCATGGTGTCGTTTTATGACAAGCCAATGGAAAGTGGTGTATAATTAGAAATCGTAAAATCATAAAAACGTTGGAATCAATTTATGGCCTCAATAAAAGTGTTGGGATAAATTTATGGCTTTTCAGACCACCCAAACTTTAAGGCAGATAATAATATTAAAGTATATGTAAGGGGCCATTTGCAGACTGCTAGCTAATAGGCCTATCGAAGTATAATAAAAAATCTTCTCACATCCAATAACAGTGGACTAGACAAAAATAGTTCCACCCACTGCAGGAGCTGGTGTGCAAGAAGAATAAGGTTTAAAAAAGATAGTCTGAAAAAAGATGTAGAGGACGCAGGAGCTCTCCTGAAAGCCCGTGCAATGAGTCCCGTAAGCCCTAGTAAAGCCCAGGCGAGATGGACATATCGGAGCGAGCCTAATCGAGCCTAATCAAGCCTAATTGAGGATGTCTTCCTGAGGTACCTATCGGAGTGAGCCTAATCAAGCCAAATTGAGGATGTCTTCCTGATGTACATATCGGAGTGATCCTAATCAAGCCAAATTGAGGATGCGTTCCTGATGACACATTGCCATGATCCTAAGCAACGCAACAACTCAGAATTTGATGAATAAAGGCCACCATCCCGTATATTAAAAGAAGGTACTATTTTAAACATTTTCTTTTACCACTTAAGATCATATGAAAAATCTTAAAAAAATACTTTTCTGATATTTTACGGTAGAGAGTTATCTGAGATCCGACAAAACCAATAATTAAATAAGATTAAGGTAATTTTAAAAATGAAAGAGAGTTATTCTTTTAGCAAAAAGAAACAATTATAATAATTAGAGTACGTGAAAATATTGTCTTTTTTTTTTTAAGATTAAACATACTTAAAATAATGAGAAGCAAACAAAAGTGTTGCTTTCTATTTTTTGAATTAATATTATGTTTTTCTGTATATAGTTATGTTCAATGTAAATAAAATATTTAATCAAGTTTTAAAAAGTTTCTGTAATTATTTAATTAATAATATTTAGAGTGTGTCAATTTATTTTTTACAGCTTAAATTTTAGTTTAATTCATAAGTGGAAGAGTTCGTCTAAATAATTCACAACGCAAACTCTTAATTTTATTCGTAATTATTCAAATATAATAATTACATTTTGACGCGAATTATAATTTAATTTTATTAATGCTTCGCGTTGCTCTTCTACTAGAATTTAGGTAAATACGATCACTTATATTATTTGAATTTATCTAAGGTATATAAAATTATATATCAATTTGCTATGAGGTTGCTTGGATGATTTGGACCAATTAACGATTTTGGATATAAATTAAATAGAAAATAAAAAGGTGTAATTATCTGTCCAGCATCCCCCCCTTCATAGTAAAATGGTGCTATGACTCAGGAACGATCATCTGAGGTCATTAGATAGTAAAATGGTGCTATGACTCAGGAACGATCATCTGAGGTCATTAGATAGTAAAATGGTGCTATGACTCAGGAACGTTCATCTGAGGTCATTAGAAATAATAATAATAATAATAATAATAATAATAATAAAGGAAAATAAATTTAAGTATTATTTTAATGTCACAATTTTAAAGATATTGTAGGTATGTAAGTTTAATTGATTAAAATTTTATTAAAATTAATTTTATTATTGTAACAATAATGACACACATATAATAATTTTATATAAATCAAATGAATAATATATGTTAGTAAAAAACAAAAAGGAAATGAAAAAATAATTCTGGGATTTATAATAGGTAAATTTAGGAATTACAATTTTGTTTTTTTTTCTCTCTTTTCTCTTGTGGTTGGATCTCAGTTACCATTGAAAAATAATGGCATTCACATCACAGATGACACATTTGTAAAAATAATTTCTTTTTATATACTGTATAAATAATAATAAGAAGAAGAATGATAAGTAAAATTTGATAATATGTCTGGTATAAAAATGATTGAAATGTCAATAGATCATGATTTTTGAAATTGTATCACCTTGATACAAAAGAAAATTTATGAGTCGTACTACGAAGTAGTAGTACAATATTTACAAAAAAAAAAAAAAAGATTGTTTTTTCTGTAGAAAAAGACAGATATTTTTCTGTTAAATGAAATTATGTTGTTTTTTATATATACGTGTATTATAAATATTTTAGGGGTATTTATGTGTGTAAAAGAATAATCTACAAAACAACTTCATCTCCTAAGAAATTTTTTTTAAATTTTAGTGTTGTTGTTTTTATGTATTTATGCAATTTAGAATATTTTCATACATATGTTGTAATATAGAGAAAATAGTATGAGATGCAAAATATTCTTTTAAGAGGTATAGGATCTATTTTGAATTGATATTTTGAAAAAGTATACATTGATTACTAATACTTGTTAAAAATGACTCAGACGCTGGATATAGATACACGTATTAAGTTAGTGTCACCATTTGACAATAAAAAGAACAAAAACATTATATTTTTCTTAGAGGAATTTGATAATATTTTGAATTCGACTGATATACAGGAAGAAACTAAATTATTAATTTTAAAGGCTAAAATTACTGGGGACGCAAAACATATTTTAAGTAAACAGATTGAAACATATAACGAGACCAATTATAATTTATTTAAAAATAATTTGGTGGAGTTATTTGGTACAAAACTAAGCTTCCTTAATGCTCAGAGCAATTTCTTAAATTTAAAACAGGCCGCAAGTCAAACGATAGAGGATTTCATTTTGGAGTTTAAAAAGGGTGTAAAATCTTATATCGAAAGTGCAGGCGAAAATGTGGATAATAAGGAAGAGAATTTTATCGAAATCTTAAAAATGTCGAATTTTTTAAATTCAATTAGACAGGATATTGCACTAGATGTGCGTAAAAATGCGCCCAGGTCCTTCAAGGAGGCATGCGAGTTAGCAAAACTTATGGAAAGTGCGTATAATGAATCAAAGTTTGAGGAAATTAACGCAATAAATAAAGAAAACAAAGATCTTTATGAGAACATTATAGAATCAAGTAAGCAAAACAAAGAGCTAATCGAGAAATTAAAAGGGGAGATTGAAAAACTAAAAAAATCAAAGAAAAAAAACCATGCAATTAGAGATGATAGTGTTCCGCGGAATAAGAAACTCTTTAATAAACACAATGATTATCAGGGTTCCCATTTCAATAACAATTTTCATTATAATGATTATGAACGATATTATAATGATTACTACAATTCCTTTAATTACCCGACGCATTATGGGATGTATGATTATTCACAACCTAACTGGAATTCGGGAAATAGGGATTTTGGATATATTTCTGAGAATTATGATCAAAATGGGTATCAATTTGAAAAGCGCAAAAGGAAAAAAAAATGGGCAAAGAAAACAGCGAAATCGGATCAAGATTCGGGATTTTCAGAGACGGAAATCGATAAAATAAATAAAACAATCGCAAATATAACAAATGCAGACAAAGATAGTCTGCCAATTATATCACTAAGTATACAGGGCGTCGAAATACAAGCGTTACTGGATACCGGAGCTGCTGTGTCCCTTTTATCACCTTCCTTATTCAAAAAAATTAAAGATACAAACGTCAAAATCAAATATTTGGGCAATCAGATCCAAATTAAAACTTTAACAAATTCAAAGATTTTTTTTAAACAATGTGTAAAATTAACTTTTCGATTAAAAGGTATATTCACAACAGGCACATTTTATGTCACTAATGATGATTTTGATAGGCAGTACCAAATGTTATTAGGGTACGATTATCTCAAAGAAAATCATATGATTTTGGATTTATGCAATAAAACATTAAAATTTAAAAATCAACAAATTAAATTAAACGTTGCAAGTGAAGTAAATAATTATGAAGTGAATAACATTACGCCATGTAATTCAGGGGAACATTCAAATAAAAGTATGTTTGCCATTACTAAAAATAGAATTTTTCTCCAACCTGAAGAATCGAAAATTGTAAAATTAAAATGCCCAGAGGATATAAATATGTCAGATATAATTATTTTTGACCCCATTCAAGAAAATAGTAAATTTTCATGCGAGACTTCGTTACACGAAGTTCAAAAAAATAATGACATAAATATTATAATAAAGAATAAACTGTTAGAAAAGTTAATTATTCAGAAAGGAACTAAAATGGGGGAAATTATAACGAACTTTGAGTGCAAGCAAGATGACTCAACTGATAATATAGAGAAAGGGACATTTTATGAAATAAATAATTTAAATATAGAAGATGTAAGAAAATTGCGAGAAGCAGAAATTAAAGAGACGGATTTCGATTTAAGCCATTTATCAGAGGAAGTACAACAAAAATTTCGAAAAATTTTAATGGGCAATGTTCATGCATTTTCAAAAAGTTATCAAACATTGGGGCAATCAGCGTTTGTTGCACCAAGTTTTCAATTGAATCATGAATTCCCGGTACAAGCTAAGCCATATAAATTGCCTCAGGCAGTAAGACAGTATGCGAAGAGGGAAATTGAACAATTGTTACGGGCTAAAATTATAGAGAAGACTGACTCCGAGTATGCTTTTCCAGTTATTTTCGTTAGAAAGAAAAATCCGAGTAATAACCCGAATGCAGAACCCAAGTTTAGAATGGCAACGGACCTAAGACTATTAAACCAAATTTTACAACCTTATACTTATCCGATGCCGGACGTAAAAGACTTATTACAAAAAATAAGCGGTAAAAAATACTATACGGTGCTAGACTTACATAGTGCTTTTTTCCAAATAAATTTAAGACCAGAAGATTGCAAAAAATTAGCGTTTATTACGGAATTTGGAAAACATATGCCACTTCGTTTAGCTTTTGGCACACGAAATTCTAGCGCAATTTTTGCAGAAGTAATCGATAAAATTCTGGGACATTTTGACAAAAGCAAAGTATCATACTACATTGATGATGTGTTGATATCTGCAAACACAATAGCAGAGATGACGAAAACCTTAGAAGAAGTTCTACAGGTATTAATAAATCACAACATGACAATCGAACCTTCAAAAATGCAAATTTGCAAAGCAGAAATAGAATTCCTAGGATTTAGGGTGAATCAAATGGGATATTCTCCATCTCAAAAGAATATTGAAAAAGTAAAAAATTTAGTCAGACCAAAATCGAAAAAGGGGGTCAGATCTTTATTGGGCTTAGCGAATTATTTTCGGACGCTAATACCCAACTATTCCGACAAAGTTAACCCTTTAATAGAGCTGACTAAAGATAAAGTTAAATTTAAGTGGAGTCCAGAAGCAGAAAAAGCTTTCCTGATAATTCAGGAAGAAATTGTACAAAAACCAACGCTCAGACCCCCCGATTTTAACAAGGAATTTTTCTTATTCACGGATGGGAGCAAAGTTGCAATTTCAGGTGTTCTAGCTCAAGAAAAGGATGGTCATTTGCTACCTGTTGAATTTTTCGGGAGAAAACTTAGAGAACCGGAAAAAAAATTATCCGAGTATTAAATTTGAGTTATTAGCAGTGCATGAAGCAATTATGCATTTTAAATATATGCTTTCAGGTAGAAGATTTACTGTGTTAACTGATTCGAAAGCACTAACTCAGCATTTACATTTACAAGATAAATCGGAAATTATAAACAGATGGGTAGCAGATTTACAAGACTTTAATTTCGACTTCGAATTCGTCGAAGGGATTAACAATCCAGCAGACTATTTGAGCAGGAATTTAGATAATCTTACAACAGACAGAGAACTCCAAAATAATTTGTTTGCAAGTAACATAGCACTTACAGACGAAAATATTAAATCGGAGCAATATGCAGACGAAAAATTAAAAATTATAATAAATAAAATCGAAAAAGACAAAAATAATAGAAGCACGAAGAGATTTGCTTTAAATCAAAATAAATTATTAATTTTGAAACCTGGTTCAGATAAAAAGGAGCTTTTAATTACCCCGGATTCATTAAAAATTGCAGCCATAGAAGAAGCTCATAAAGCGCATTTCGGATTTCAAAAAACTTATGATAATGTGAAAACAAGGCTTTTTTGGCACGGAATGTACAAAGACATTAAACAATATTGTGCAAATTGTGTGCAGTGCCTCACATCTAAACAACACACAACAATAAAAGTCCCTGTTAAAAAAATGGTGAAAGATCACGAAGTCGGTACAGTCCTGCATGCTGACGTCATTGGACCTTTAAACCTCACGTTAAGGAAAAACAGATACATTTTAATTATAATTGATTCGACATCGAGATTCCTGGAAGCTGTTCCCCTACGAAACGTAGAGTCACAGACTATATTAAATGTACTAAATAAATATTTTGCAAATTATGGGTTGTGTAAAGAAATTATCTTTGATAATGCAAAATATTTAAGAAGCGAAATTATGAAAGAATATTTGGAATCTTTAAACATACAAAGGAAATTTGTGAGTGTATACCGTGCGCAAGGAAATGGACTTTGTGAAGTTACCAATAAAATATTAAAAACATCAATTGTAGCTATGTCGAAACGCACTACGGAATGGGACATAAGACTGGATTTTTTTAAACTAGCGTATAATTCCTCGAAACACCGCGCTACGGGATATAGTCCCTCACTGCTATTTTTCGCAAGGGAAATAAAAAATCCCTTCACAGCCCATATTCCTTCTGAGGAAATATATACCCACTCTTATGTTAAAAGCAGAATACAGCATATGAAGGAAATCAAAATTCAATCCCTTGCAAACCAGGAGAAAATAATGCAAGAATATATAGATGAAGAGGCATACGAAAAAGTAAAGGATTTAAATTTGGGTCAAACAGTATATTTAAAATGTATTGGAAAACCAGGCGCATTAGAGCCAAAATTTCAAGGACCCTACGAAGTTACTAAAAAGTTTAGAAACTTTAATTATTTATTACAATATGTTCCAGATAAATCAATAGAGCCGATCAAACGACATATGGATCAGCTGTACGCTCCGAAATATGCAACAGGTCATACAGAGGCGGAAATTACGAATTTACAAGGGTCTCAGAAAAAAATTAAGGGTGATAAAAATTACAAAACTAAATGTGACATTTGTCAAAGAAAATCACACTCAACTGAAAATTGTTGGTTCAAATTGAACAAAAATACGAGTCAAAAGGGTGACAAACTTACTAAGAATTATTATAAAAAAAATAATAAATATTCTGAGAATGTAGACCCATATTTAAAGTATCAAATAGATCATTATGATCAAAATATGTCGTTATATGGTTATACACCATATACAAACTTATACGGGGATGGTATACAAGATCATTACCCCTTCCCCCCTCCCCAGTATTATCCATGGTATATGAATTGGTATTAAAAATAAATCAAAATACATAATTAATCGAATTTCAAAATTTAAAAATTTTCAAAATTTAAAAATAAATTTTTTTCTTTTAGGTAAAAAAAAAAAATTGAAACAAAATTAATAACTTGCCTTTTTAAAATTCAAAATAATAATAAGAAAGGATAGGAACATGGGAACGCCAATTTGTCTCAGGGTTACAATATTGAGCAAATGTGCAGGGCGCACCCGAAAACATACTTATAAAATTATGTAATGTGCTTCACAAAACTTCACTGGAGCAGTGAAATATTTATCTCCAGGCAAAAGTTATATATATATATATTTTTAATATGAATTAGAAAATATAAAATCTTAACAAAGCCAAATAACATTAAAACTTAATTAATTTAATAGTAAATAATGTTGGAGTAATTTTCAAAAAAAAAAAAAAAAAAAAAAAAAAGATAATTTTTTCTTTCTTCTATAAGGGTAGCCTTTGCTAATAGCCTTACAATTTAGATGACAAAATTTCAGAATTACTCTTTAAAATGAGTAGGTGTAAGCTATAGGTTCAGGGTAGTTAGAACAGCTTTATAGCATACTCATATATATATATTTTTTATATAAATATATGGTTGACAAGGAATAAATTATTAGTGCACTCTATATTAGGATAGCGGTCAGCTATAAGCCTAAATATAATAAAATATACAAAAAGTGCTAAGATTTATTCCGGTAGTTCAAGTACAACTTATATGCTAAAGTCTAGAATTTAGACAGCAGGGATAAGTTTTATGAACAAAAGTGTTATAAAAAAAATTAAAAAAAAGGATTTTGGTGTAGCACATTGGTTTTTAAAAAAACATATATATGTATAACAATGGACAAGGCAAGTTATTTCAACATGATTGCACACAAAAATTATAGTAAAAAAAAAAAAAAAAAAAAAAAAAAAAAAATACACAAATAAATAATTGAAGTAAAATTAAAATTTTCTCACCAAAGGCTTTCTGTATAGGGTGCAATTTTGGCCTACGGCTGGGTATGCACCAACACCAACAAAATATTTGTAGAAAAATTATTCACAGATACATCAATATATAGTCATCACCTAGGCATAAATTTCAGGATTCTTGGCTGAAAAAGGAATCGAAGAAAAAATTAAGTATGGTATAATTACTAGATGTTATGCTCAGAAACAATAAAATTAGTAATATTATATTGTAAAAAGCAGCATTTTGAGTTTTATTTAGGAAAACTTTTGATTTTTAGGTTTTACACATTTATGGAGTGTCTAGCTCAGTAACAATAGTTCCTAGATTTAATAAAAAAAATAATAAATAAAAATATAAGTTCGTGTTGTTTTCAAAATAAATAACAAAAGGTATAGCAATTAGCATTTACAGTTAAAATTTATGGAATTTTCAGCAAAATTAACATTAGACAAACATAGTTTATATTATATTTAACTTGATAAGCTAATTTACTTTTATTAACGGTATTCAATTAGAATTAAAGTAGGCTTAAATTCAAGTTAAATTAATTAATAACATTGTTGTAGTGTAAAATTTTATGTAAGACTATTATATTTTTATTGTATATATAAAAATATGCAAATTTAACAATTAATAAAATGTATTAGCAAAATTATTTAATATAAATATTAAATGACATCTTGCTGAAATCAGCTAGAAATTAGATTTTTTTTTTTTTAAATGAAATATTTTATAAATTTATGTTAGTTTAGAATTTAAGCATTTTTTTTTTCTCTTTACTTTCCCTTAGAATTAAATGCAATTCTAAATTTAACACATATAAATATACATAGTATTGATAAATTTGAGTGTGTGAGTTCATAAAAAAATTTTTTTTTATATAATTTGGCCAATTTAACATAAGGAAACAAAATAAATAAATAAATATATTTATATATATTGGCCTTATTTTTATTAAAATATGTAGTATGGCTTAATAAATTTATTTACTTAATTTTTTTTATAGTACGTACAGTAATTATTTTAAAAACTTGATCTTTAAAAAAATTGGAGGCGGTTGTTTGTGAGTATACAAAGATTTTTTCTGCTGGCAGAAGTTCTTTGGTCCGGCCGGGTACTCATAGAGGGCTGCATACGATGTTACGTAGTAATTATCATTTACTTTTGTTTTTTTTTAAATTATACAAGTGTATTAAGTACATTTTTTTAATAATTAAATAATAATTATTAATGTTGGATTAATAATAATAATTTATTATCTTTTATTTTTAAACATATCATTAAATTTTAGACAGTAGAATTCACATACGGAATGTTAATGATAAATAAAATTTTGAATAAATAAATTTTTATTTCATTCAGTAAAAAAATAAATAAATAGGAAAATTTAACAATCTTTTAAGATAGAATTGTTGGCTAAATAAATAATAATTTAAGACACAAAAAATTGTTCTCTTCTTCGTCAATGGCATTTTCTGACAACACTATTTAACAGTATTAAATGAAGGTGCATTTTTAAGATCAGCGTAATGCATATTTTGCATTTTTGAGAGGCCGTAGAAGTCATTTTTCCGTGTTGTTTACATTTTAATAGTAAACAATATCATGAATCAAAATTTGTGTTTGTTAGAAAGGTCTAAAAATATACAATGTAATCAGTTAAAGAAAATTATATGCATTTTTTTTTAATCCTGAAAGGAAATTTGGTTTAGATTTAAACCTGAATGCATAAAAAGCCACCCTCGCTTCAGTTCCAGTATGAGGCAGGAGAATTCAGATGCTAGAATCGCCATTTTTCCCCTGCAAAATAATAAAAAAAAAAGCAGAAGGTTACATTAGATACGATACAAATACATACACTGTTTATACATAGATTATGTTTAAAATTACATACAGGCATGCACAGTGAGTTAAGAAGAAAGTATATCAAGAAATTATACTAATTAATACGGTAATTACAAGCATGAAATGGTTTTAAATACATACCTTTGGGAAGTCGTAAAATTTTGTCACAGCACAATTCACCTCACAGAAAGGAATTAGTAGCTCGACCAACCCCCACTTTTCGGGAGAATCGGGGACGTTCAATAACTGGTTTTATTCTCCTCTCTCCTTCTTCTTATTTTTTTTTTCTCGTATCGGGTAAAGTTGGAAAGCATTGCGTAATGATATATTAAAGGAGATGAATTAGCTTGTACATTTTGACAGATCATACATGTTAGAAGTAACAAATAAATAAAATAATGTAACAAGTTTGTATACAATATTTTTCTGATTATAATTTGAATACATCAGATTAATTATGTGAAAATATAACATGTCATATTACAAGCATTGTATTTACTTTTATTCAGTATAAAATGTGTTTTAGATAAAACACTGTGTCATAAGGTTGTATGTGATGAAATAATATGTCAAATGCGTATGCCATTATTTTTCTTATAATGAGGTTTATTTCGGCATATTAGTTTCAGACAAAATTATAGCTTTGAATGTATTTTGGGCACTTAAACTGTAAACTTACAAAATTATTAAACATGTGTGTGGTAAAGAAAAAAGGCTTCGAGAAAAACGTCTGATTTTCAGTACAGAGGTCTTTGATAAATGTGAATGTCAACAGACAACTATGCTATCATGTGTTGAACTTTCTGTTATGAAACAATAGAAGAACTTCTTATAAAATATACCAGAACCATTGATAATTGAACTTTACAGTCTTCGCTCAAAGACTGTGTAGATACACAGTCATATGGACACGGACATTCTTTTAAGCTTTACAAAAAAAATAAAACCAGCAATCAGTTTTTATTTTTTTTTTCTTCTGATACCGGGAGAGATGCTGGGCAACATATAACTATGATATGTTCCCGCACCATGTTGGTTAAATCAAAGTAAAATTGCGTAATTTGTTATTTCTGTTTGTATAAATATTTTTTATAAAATATAATTATGAGTGTAAAATTATAATGTTTATATATTTAAGTAAAATAAGAGTGTAAGTTCATACAAAAATTATTAAGTTGATTTTAAATAGTAAATATATTTTTTTTAAAAATTGTTGTATTGTAAAATGAATGTATAATGTTGAATTGAGTTCGGATCTCAGACAACAACAATAGCCAGACGCCATGGTGTCGTTTTATGACAAGCCAATGGAAAGTGGTGTATAATTAGAAATCGTAAAATCATAAAAACGTTGGAATCAATTTATGGCCTCAATAAAAGTGTTGGGATAAATTTATGGCTTTTCAGACCACCCAAACTTTAAGGCAGATAATAATATTAAAGTATATGTAAGGGGCCATTTGCAGACTGCTAGCTAATAGGCCTATCGAAGTATAATAAAAAATCTTCTCACATCCAATAACAGTGGACTAGACAAAAATAGTTCCACCCACTGCAGGAGCTGGTGTGCAAGAAGAATAAGGTTTAAAAAAGATAGTCTGAAAAAAGATGTAGAGGACGCAGGAGCTCTCCTGAAAGCCCGTGCAATGAGTCCCGTAAGCCCTAGTAAAGCCCAGGCGAGATGGACATATCGGAGCGAGCCTAATCGAGCCTAATCAAGCCTAATTGAGGATGTCTTCCTGAGGTACCTATCGGAGTGAGCCTAATCAAGCCAAATTGAGGATGTCTTCCTGATGTACATATCGGAGTGATCCTAATCAAGCCAAATTGAGGATGCGTTCCTGATGACACATTGCCATGATCCTAAGCAACGCAACAACTCAGAATTTGATGAATAAAGGCCACCATCCCGTATATTAAAAGAAGGTACTATTTTAAACATTTTCTTTTACCACTTAAGATCATATGAAAAATCTTAAAAAAATACTTTTCTGATATTTTACGGTAGAGAGTTATCTGAGATCCGACAAAACCAATAATTAAATAAGATTAAGGTAATTTTAAAAATGAAAGAGAGTTATTCTTTTAGCAAAAAGAAACAATTATAATAATTAGAGTACGTGAAAATATTGTCTTTTTTTTTTTAAGATTAAACATACTTAAAATAATGAGAAGCAAACAAAAGTGTTGCTTTCTATTTTTTGAATTAATATTATGTTTTTCTGTATATAGTTATGTTCAATGTAAATAAAATATTTAATCAAGTTTTAAAAAGTTTCTGTAATTATTTAATTAATAATATTTAGAGTGTGTCAATTTATTTTTTACAGCTTAAATTTTAGTTTAATTCATAAGTGGAAGAGTTCGTCTAAATAATTCACAACGCAAACTCTTAATTTTATTCGTAATTATTCAAATATAATAATTACATTTTGACGCGAATTATAATTTAATTTTATTAATGCTTCGCGTTGCTCTTCTACTAGAATTTAGGTAAATACGATCACTTATATTATTTGAATTTATCTAAGGTATATAAAATTATATATCAATTTGCTATGAGGTTGCTTGGATGATTTGGACCAATTAACGATTTTGGATATAAATTAAATAGAAAATAAAAAGGTGTAATTATCTGTCCAGCAAGTGGTGTCACTTTCGCATAGGCGGATAAGTTAAGGGGGGCGAAATTAGGAGAGGGAACGAAATATGGGCACTTTACCCTATATAATTTTGTGTCCCAATACAGATATAATTTTTTCATAAAAATGTTTAAATAAAAGAAGTAAAATTTTGTCACTCATATAATAGGGAACGCAAATTACAGTGAATTTGATAGCTAATAGATTTATACGTATATACATATGTATATACATTAATTAATTTAATTGTTATTTTTAAAAAATCTTTGGTCATTACTATGTTATTTATTTAAATATGTTATCAATTATTAATATAATTATATACATTTATGTTATTGAATAGGTTGTTCTTATGAGTGGTCAATAGAACTAAAATCAGATTTATATATAATACTAAAACTTAAATAATATCAAATTTCTTTCTATTAAGGTTATTTATGATAATTAGGTACTGAATAACAAATGTGTAACTTAATTATACTTATAATAAAGACAAATTAGTTTGCATAAGGAATTAATGAATGCAAGACAATGATAGAGTAAGTGTAGGTTTTGAATTATATTTTTCTTTTCTTGTAAAATGAAAATCTTAAAATTATATCTAGTTTTCTTATTTAATGTTAATTTTATTTCTGCTATGATTTCTAACAAGTAAATGACATATCTGTCTGTCAACACTTATACTTTTATCCATAAGCAACAAGCATAAAAGTTATTTTTCCTCATTTGTATAAGCAGACGTTTATAATTTCATTAGATCAACAGCTTGGTACATAACTTATAATACTGCATTTAACTTTTATAAGTAGTTGTAATCATAATAATCAATTGATTTACAGCCTAAATGTAATTATATTCTTCATTTGATTTCCTCGAAAAAGCTTCTTATAGAATAAGAAATAAAATAAATCTTTTGTATCTGACATTAATTGCCTCTTTAATCAATCATATAAGCTAAACAATAATATCCTTATTTCAAATGTAATGTAAGTTGCCACCTGTTTATATCTATTTATGTAGTACCTCAATATTTTAAAAGGTTTTCTTAATTCCAATTGGCTAAATGTTTTTTTTTTCTCCGCTGAGCTTCATTTTTAATACTTTTGAGATGTTCAGACTATGTAACTTTGATCAGAACACTTCTCTTAAATCGAGAAGCTTAAAATAGTATTTTTAGTGTGCTTTCTAATGATTTTTTAGAATGTAAATACAAATTTTCAACTTTTTCTCTGAATTTCTTGTGTTTTATACTTCCAATGTATTATATCGACAATGATGATAGACTCTTCTTGGCAAATTTGTCAGTCTATTACATGAAATAATGCATTTATATGCGACATTTGGTGTTCTGCCAACTCACGATTGGACATCCACTTGTCGTTTTTCCATTTGCTGTTCCAATTTATTAGATTATATTTATTTTTATCCAATTTATTAGATTATATTTATTTCAATTTTATCTGGCTTCATTTGTTGTTTATATGTTTTTGTTTCCTATCATATTAGAATATTATACTGCAGGCTCGGCGAACCTTTTCACGGGCGCGTACCGAAAATTCACAAACAATATCTATCAACAATGTAATGTGCCAAACTTATACAAAGATAATTTTGAAGGGTATGATGTTTATACGAAACATGGTTGTAAAATTAGTTGCTCCCATGCATTAATAATTAAAAAAATATTAAAAATCAAAATGCGATTTTTCTGTATACTAGAATCAGCCATTAAATGAATGAATTTTTAATTCATAAATAGGATTAAATTTATGCAGTATGTACTGTAATAAGAAAAAAAAATACGAGCTTTTATTTCATTAATTTTTCACTTATTGTTAATGTAACATCTCGGTTATAATTTTTCAAGTTGCATTAAACAATGTACTAATAACGTATTAACGAGATTTTTACTGGTGTACGTTCGATGAAAAATGCTTTATATCTGGTTCATATTCTGTTATTTTTACAAATATACATGGCTAAATCGGAACCATTTGCCATTTTATTGCGGTGACTTTCAAAAGAAATTCATTTGAAAATTACAGCTTTTTAAATTTATATAGAAAGACAAAATACGGGTCGAAAACGCTGCATAATATGACAGGAAAAGAAAATTAATTATTCTGATGTGTTAATTGATGCAAAAAATAATTGCATTATTTGCGATCTGCCCTTACGGAACAAAATTTTATTGGTTATAACAGAAATAAAAAATGAATTTTATCTGTATAACGATTACTAAATTAAATTTATTCCCGTGCCAGAAAAATTAGCTTACTTGCCAACTGTGGCACGCGTGCCGTAGGTTTGCCAACCCTGTTATAGTGGGTTAGAATATTACAGTGGGTTTTATTTAGTATGAAGTTTTGCAATTTTTCCTGTGTCAAATGTGTGGAATATTACTATTTTACTATCTCTAATTGGAGTTTCAATCAATTTATTGTTCGAATTTGTTAGCTTGTTAATTTCATGTTAGATAGTCCATATATAAATTAAATGTATGCCATCTTAAGATTAGAGATTTCGTTGCATTTTGTTTAAAGGAAACGTTCGTTGTCTTTTGATTTTCAAAGGTAATATTATATCAATATTTTCATCTTAATTTTTCTTTTCCCAATAGCGTATGATGAATTACAATGTCGTTTATTTTTTGCTTGCATATATCGCTCACCCGCATGAAAAGTGACACATCTCGAAAAAAGTAAATTTCACAGGAGAGGCAAAAGAAAATTTGCATGATTTTACTATAAGATGAAATTATAGAACTTAGCTTTGCATGCAGGTGTAAAAAAGTGCATAAAAGTGTAAAACCCTTAAGAATGAAGACATAGTATGACGTTTGGAGGGTTGGATAAATTACCTCCCCACACAATCCACCCCTCTTGTGTGGTCACGAATGGACAAATAGCGTAATAAAGTGATTTTCTATATAGCTACACTTATGAAGCTTTTTGTGTAGCAAGACACACCTATGGCGGACCTATTGGTGGAATAAAACGCAAAATGAATTTTTGCGAGATGTGTCACTTTTCTTGCGGGTGAGCGATATATATATACAGGCAAACTTCGTTAACACGAACTCATTTAACGCGAATTACTTTTAACACGAACTGTTTTCAGTTGTCCCATCAAGTTGTATGATGAATTACATTGTCGTTTATTTTATGCTTATATATATATATATATATATATATATATATATGTATATACAATCAAACCTCGTTAACACGAACTCGTTTAACGCGAATCACTTTTAACACGAACTGTTTCCAGTTGTCCCATCAAGTTGTATGATTAATTACAATGTCGTTTATTTTATGCTTATATATATATATGTGTATATACAGTCAAACCTCGTTAACACGAACTCATTTAACGCAAATTACTTTTAACACGAACTGTTTCCAGTTGTCCCGTCAACTTGTATAGGCATTTACTGTGATTTTAGTCCTTTTAACACGAACACGCTTAATGCGAAATACTGTTTTTATCACGAATCGAAAAAGATCGGCTGTTCAAATATTTCCTACTCATAGCACGAACGAAGCAAGTTTTCCCAACTTTTCGATGCAATCGCTCTGAGTTCTATTTTTTTCGAACTGCAAATTTTTAAAAGAATTTTAATCTCGGAAAAGAAATGTCTTTTGTTTTGACAATCGCAGAGCAGCGATTATAAAGTTGTTAAGCGATCTCTCCTTCTACCCACTTGAAAGATAAAATTTTGCTGTAAGAATTGCATTTAGTGGAAAAATAAAAACACGTAATGCTAACTAAAGTTGTTATATAAAGGTTTCTTTAAAAAAAAAAAAAACAGGAAGTGAGCACATTGCAGCGAATATTTCTAAAAATCGAAAAATGCAATCTCAAATCGTAGGAACGCGTTATGCGCCGAAGCCAGTTATGCGCCGCAATGTCCGGAATATATACAGGGAGTTTCATAAAAGATGGGCAAACTGTTAGAGGTGATAGTCTGGTAGTACACATCAGAACAAACAATTTTCATCAAAGAATGTATGGTCGGAATTAAAACGCGAATGTGCTAGAGGGAGCCAAAGGTGATATTCAGTGTTGCCAGTGGGCTACTTTTTTAAAATTCAGATTTATTGATTGGCCTCCACTTTTTTGAGATGATAACATTTCCCTGAATTTAGCCTTAATTAATATGTCATTAAATAAGGCAAATTTTACAATTTGGAAAAAGTGGTGCTCAAGAAATCTGAATTTAAAAATAGTAGCCCATTGGCAATACTAGATGCGTTGTTATGCGAGGCAAAAACAAGCAAAGAACGAATAAGTGATAAAAGCAAGGTAGGGAACGCCTCTCCGTACAATCGTTGAGTCTCTGAGCCGTCTCTATCCATTTGCAGTTCTGTAGATAAAATGCATTTTAGCATTTTCCCTATTAGTGATAGGCAACATCTTCCGTTACGTTCCTACTGTGACTGACAGTTGCACACTCGGATCAGCAGCTTTCTTCTCCCGATAACTCCCAATAGGAATAGAGTTTTAACGTTCGCATGGGCCAAGTCAGTGTTGCAAGTGGGCTACTTTTTTTATCCAAATTTTTTTATTGCCACCAGTCTTTTAAAACTGATAATCCGCTTGTTTTCACATTACTTAATCTGTCATTAAATAAGATGAATTTCGCTATTTAAAAAAAATGGTGGCAATCAATAAATCTGAATTTTAAAAAAAATTATCCCACTGGCAACACTGGACCAAGTTTCTAAATGCGCCAGCACCTTTGCGTCTTATTTCCGACCATGCATTCTTTGATGAAAGTCGTTTGTTTGGATGCGTACTGTCACCTCTTAAAGTTTTGCCCATCTTTTTTTAAACACCCTGTATATTGTCTGAAATATATATATATATATATATATTCCTTTTCAAATATAATAGGTTTAAAAATAAAATTAAAAATTTTTAAAATTAAAAATTTGCAGTTTTAACTACGTTTAAAACTTAGTATATATCTCATTGAAGATTATTTTTTTTCTTACTTACTTTTTCACTGTTAAAAATTTGCAGAAAACTGTGCAGTCATTCAATGTTTTTAAAGATAAAGGTTACTTGACCTTATTTTAAAGCGTATCTGACCATATTATTGACTCTATTATGGTCAGAAAAGAGTTACATTACGGTTATGGGGTTATGTAACTTTTTTCTATAAAAAACGGCTGAATGACTAGACAGTTTGCTGCAAATTTTTAATAGTGAATGAGAACTCTTCATTTTATGGTCAAGTAACCGTCATCTATACCTACTTAAGACCTGAAGTGAACATAACATTCCAAATACACATTCATTTCTTTTGGACAAACAAAAGGACATCATAGAAGGCAGAAAAGTTCCCTTTTCCTGAAATTGATACTTTAGGGGACTGGTAATTTACGTTCACTAAAATTATGACTAAATAAGCATTAGTGCTGCCTTCTATTTATTATGTTCCAAAGCAAAAAACATTCAGCTATAGAACAGTAAAGTAAAAATGTAAAAAAAAAAAAAAAAAAAAAAAAATCAGACAGTTCCGTTTTTATGAGGAAAAATATAGAGATCCATATTTGTGTACCTCAGGTCTGAAGGGGATAAAAACAGTTGAATCAGCATTGAAATTCAGGGGGTGGCCCGAGGGGAGAAACCCCCCCCCCCCCGGAAGATTTCAGATTTTGTGTTTTCAATGGTCCAAAGGTGCAATTTTCTCTCCGGACTCTATAATCCCCCTCCCGACCCACAGAAATCCCCTCCCGGAGAATTGAACTTTTTGATCATTGAAAGCACAAAATCTCAAAATTTCTGGGGGTGCGACATCTCATTGCTATCGGGGAGGGGGGTATGTCCCCCCCGGATCATACTCTGAATTCAATACTGGTTGAATGACTATTTTTGCTGCCGATTTTTACCCTGTACAAAATAAAAATGAAAAAAAAATTCCGGGATTTACGAAAATCTACATATTTAAAAGACAAGGCTGGGTTTTTTTAGTCATCTGCGCTGAGCTTTCCGGGCCAATTTTAATAGTAATTATTTTTTTAAATGAAAGCTGTTCTTTTGTAGATGTGCGCTCACTAGTTATTATTATTATTTTTTAATATTCCCATTTTTATATTTTTATTTTTATTTTAAAAGCTTTTTATGAAATTTCTTCAAAATGGTGGCAATCGGATTACTTCCTGTCGCAAAGAAAAGAGAATTAATGTGCTTTGTTTATCTTTATTGATTATATTTTTATTGATGTCATTTTCTCATAACAATTAAAAAAAAATTGAATAGAAAATTATGTCCCGCTTTAAAAAACACTAATTTTTCCTCAAAAAGCTGTTGCAATTCAATATTTTTCATTCCGCTGATACGGAGTTCGAGGCGCTAGGCGAAATGCTTCAGTGAGGCAAAATGACGTCATATTCAAAAGAAAACTATCATTTTCTTTTATAAAACTAAATATTTTACTACGAATACCTCTGAAAGATATAAATTTCTGCAATTTTTACTCGCCGGTACTGAAATTAGAACCTCAAACCAAGAGTACAAATGGCAAATATGCAAATTTTTAGCTGACAAACGTGACTTCAAGTTTTGAAATATATATATTTATAACCTATTGCGCATTATAATACTTTTTAAATGGTGAGTATAAATAAGCGAGGTACGTGCGTAAATTTTAAGATGGTAAAAATGACGTGGTTTAGATATCATTTCATGCGAAAAATAGTTCTACAATAGATCAGTTTCAACCACGTGATAACCAGCCCACCAAGTTTCATCGAACCAACCATAATCAACTATTTGTTGCCTGTATTATCGGCCAAATTTGAGGGGCAAACAAAAAACACGCCTGGTTGCTAAGGTCGTTGATAGGGTGTGACGTCAGTTGAAACTGATCTATTGAGTCTGAGTCAAAGTGAAATCACTTTTACTGATTTGTAACTTTAGGTTAAAAATAATATTTGTTTTAAGAGTTAAACTAACCAATGTCAGATGGATTTTTTATTGTAGTTATTTTTGTAGGTTTATTGTAAATTCATTGTAACAGTTCCTTTTTAAACAATTCCTTTCGTCGAAATTCGACGGGTTCGTTGTCGTATTTATTTAAATATATATAGTATATATATATATTAAGTTTCTTGTTCTTAGTACTTTTTACTGCGGGAATTATGTTTTCAAAATTTTCTCTTTGAAAAAAAATTAAAAAGACAATTTAAAGAATATATAACTGAGAAACACTGCACAAATTTTCGTAACTTTAAATTTCATAGAAATTTAAATATATCAATTTAAATGTGACAAATCTTAAAAAGAAAAAAAAACTTTCGAAGACGCGGCTGCCAGAGACCGTACGACGCGAAAAGTGTCACATCTCTTTACTTAATTTCCTTATTTACATGCTGTTTTCGACATTTTATTCTACAAACTACAGAGCAGAATTTTTAACCCCCCCCCAACCCCCTTTTTTTGGTTTCACAGTCACGACACACTTAGAGCATAACTAAACTTTCACGACACACTTAAAAAAGGTTAATAATTAAAAAGGAAACAAAATATGTACAGTTAAATATGTCTATTAACATAAACAAAATACAGTGTGATTTCAAAAATCCGGCAACTTCAAAAATCCTTCATCAAAACCTTCCTTTTCCATTCCTTTTTCTTTTATACCTTCAAGTTATGGGAGAAGAAAAATAGCAATTCTTTATGAATTAAAAACTTCAAGATCGAAAGCAAAAAATGCAAAAAAAAAGAATATTTGACTTTTTGTTTTTACATTTGTCAGAGGCGATTATTTTCTGAACAAATTTTCTGGGAGCTGCACTGTTGCTTAGCAACGGGAACAACTTTGGCGAATGCATAGCACAATATATGGTTGGAACGAATTTTCGGCAACGGCGACATCAGTGATGAGGAAGAATTTTGAGGCTTTCAAATTTGCCGTGAAAAGGCTGCAATTTATGAGCTGATTGAACATGCAAAATCTGAAATTGCACATTAAGTGTCGAAAAAAGGGATACAGAAGATTGGCTAACCATTGACGAAAATGCATCAACAACAAACAATTTAACGGACAACGAGATCGTTGACGCTGTGCTAAATAGAACCGCCGATAATGCTAGGAGCAGCTCAGAAGACGTGGATGAATAACTCGCAGAAGAAAAGGTATCACTAAAAAAATGCATAAATTTGACTGAAGTATTAATATATGCTTTGGAGAAACAAGGCTATTTCCGAAATAGACAGTTTTCATTTGTTTAAAATACAAAAATACAAAAAAAAAAAACTTGTTAAAGAATGACCAAAAAAATTGAAGCAAACAAAGTTGAAATCGATGTTTCCGAAATTACAAGAGAAGAAATAATTTCGCTCGTTTATTAATTTTTTTTTTCTGTAACACAGAAAATATAT
Organism: Maratus speciosus; assembly: GCA_963932465.1. Classification (NCBI taxonomy): domain Eukaryota; kingdom Metazoa; phylum Arthropoda; class Arachnida; order Araneae; family Salticidae; genus Maratus; species Maratus speciosus. The sequence continues at coordinate 195,293,186 of OZ010800.1, read as the reverse complement.
AAAGTAACTTTTTTTCTCTTTTTCTTACATAATTTTAATAATAATCTTAATAATGAATTAAATTATTGCTAAATGCACCTTTAAGAATATAGGGCTACATTTGATATTCATAGTTACTACTTTTGATATTCCTACAAAAATCCGGGATAGTCTCGGTCCCAATGATGCCGGATTTTTGAAGATATACTGTACTCCATCGCATAAAAATAATGCAAAACGATTTACTATTAAAAGTTATAACGAAAATATAATAAACTAGCGCCCTTGCCAACCAGTTTGGTCTCTCTTAAAATTTATGTTTGGGAAAGCATGCTAAGCATTGTATCATATTAATTTTATTCATAATATAATTTACTTGGACTTCCTTAAATATAATTAACATAATCCCTTAAGCTAATATTAGTTTTTGTTGCATTAAAATATCTCAATTTGTTGATTTTCTTTAAGCAAGTAAACCCTATTGGTTTACAATGGAAGTGTATGGGAATTTGGCGAAATATTAGAGATATCGCCATGTTGGCGTCACTTTAGGCTACTAATTTTGGTCGTGAAATTTGGCGATATATCGCCAAGTATACGTGAAGGCATTTGGCGACAGAACAGGGTTCCCCCTACGGTAACCCTCCCCCTTTTAACCCCTTCGCGACGGGAGCCTTTTACGAAATGTTTATTACTTTGCTACCGGTTTTAAAAAACAGAAGTTTGTGCCTATTCAAATCAGGAAAATGCTCAGATTAAATAAGGCAAATTTTACAGTAAAATTTTACTGGTGGGGATAAACGAGGATCCTTAGGTCTATTTCCGGCACGTATACGTGTCGCTCGTCCCCAAGGGGTTAAGTATATAGATGCATTGCATGCTGTTCAATAACCAATGAGATGCGTTTCATTCGAGCATTGCCGTTAAACAGTTAAAAATAATCGTGATTTCTGTGCCGCGTACGACAGCATAATATATATATATATATAGATAATATTCTTAAAAACGTATTTTTTTACTTTTATTTTTAATACTGCATGTTGTCAACCCCGTCCGGACACCGCAGGCAAGAAAAGAAAAGAAAAAAAAGATTATCCGATTATGGAAGATTGAATGATATTAATACGACTGGTGGCGAGCGATCTTCTTTAATCGGACTGTCATTCATTTTCTGACTGAGGGATTTTTCGGTTCTGATGGGGAAGTTTTACTTATTTGTATGAAATTTTGATTTTTTATTTTTTATGACGCTATAGGGAAATCGTTTTAAATGTGACATAATTTTCATCATTAAATACTTTTTTGTACGTAATAATTTAATTATTTTAAAATTCTCTTTCTTTTTTTAATATTCACTTGTAAATATGTTTTTTAATTGAAAAATAGATTAAATTGTAAATGAAAAAAATAATTAAAAAAAAAAACCTGAAAAAATTATTAGACACTGTATACCACAAACTAGTCAAGTATGTGCATGCAAAAAAATGGTTAAATTGCAATTCATATTTTGTAAACCAACTTATCTAGCTGAACTACCTTGACCGATTTCAACATTAAATAGTGCTTAAAATAATTATTCGATTTAAAAACTGTCTGCTTCAACGTGTTTACATGCATTTTTCTATAAAACTACCAGTTTTCATGTTTTTATACAGAATATTTTTTTTTAACTATACTAGGGGGCTCGGCCCCCTACGAGCTACGCTCGCCAACCCCCCGTCCAGACACCGCAGACTCTAAATGCACGCCAATTTGATCGGCTTTAAAAAGATTTCGAAAGATTGAATTATAATTTAAAAAACAGTGGCGATCTCCTTATAAACGAATTTCTATTCATTTCTCTTTGATTGGGGAATTTTAACGCCAAATCCGCTGCGGTACTACTTGATTATCCTGTCGACCAATTTCGCCAAATTATATAAATCGCCAAACCACTCGCCAAATTATGCAAATTGATGTAATTTTTATTTTAAATAACGAAAGAACAAATAAATCCGTACAACATTAATAAAAACACAAATAAAACGTCGAAATAAAAATAACTTGATGACGTATACAAGTGTAACAACATTTCAAAATAAGCTAATATAAAAGGAATTAAGTAAAGAGAGTCTTTGTCTCCTGGTATTTTTTAACAATGCGAAAAGAAAGTTCTTTTAAATGAGACATTTTAAGTTAATTCTCAAAATATCAAATAAATGTCTAGCGCAATTTCTAAATTTAAACTTTTTTGCAATATTATTTTGTGTTCATTTTTTGTAATAACTATAATGTGACGTAAATATGACGTAATTTCTCCTAAGACTTCTAACGCATGTTAAGGAATTTATTATTTTACAATATCCTTCCTCTTTTAAAATTCACGTGTATACTTTTTATGACGTAGTTTTTAATAAGTTTCTGCTTTTTATACGTAATTATTTAATTCTAATTTGAAAGTTTCTTTCCTGTTTATAATAGTCACGTGTAAATAAATTTTTCATTTGAAGCAAACATTATTGCTTGCGCTTTTTATTATGACGTAGTTTTTAATAAGTTTCTGCTTTTTATACGTAATTATTTAATTCTAATTTGAAAGTTTCTTCCCTGTTTATAATAGTCACGTGTAAATAAATTTTTCATTTGAAGCAAACATTATTGCTTGCGCTTTTTATACAGTTGGCAACAGTTTAAATTAGTACAATTTTCTGAAATCTGTAAAAAATATCTCTAGAAATGCTGAAAATTTGAATTTAAAATAGAAATAAAACCTGAAAAAATGAGTCAAAATAAAAAAATTAATGCAATCTGCACTCCGGCAAATTCTAACGCATAAAATGATCTAAAAATGATTACACTGCCATGTATAGTTTTTGCTGCTATAAAACTTTTTTAGTGGAACGATTTTGTCCAACTTTAGCATTAAATAACTCTTAAAATAATTCTTCGATTTAAAAACTGTCTGCATCAGCGTGTTTATCAAACATTTCTGTATAAAACCACCGATTTTCATATTTTTGTATGCATTATTTTTGTTAATATTAACGAAGAAAGGCCTCCGGTCACAAAAAAATCAAAACCGGTGGCGGCGGCGGCGGCGGTGACAGCGGTAGTTACTTTTTTTTAGAATAGAGAGAAACATAGAAAAAAGCCTCGGGCATAAAAAAAAATCACCCCTGTCACACTGTTCCTATAAAGTATGACACGACAGAGAGAGTGGAGGATCTTAACATGTTGCTTTGTAACACCTGAAATATGAAAATAATTAGGTAGATATTATTTCCAAGCAGTATAATAAAGTTCATTGAAAAATGTGTATGTTTATTTCGGTACATTTAGGTATATTTTTTCTTTTTCTTTGAATTTCAACAGCTTGAAGTAAAAACACACAAGAATTTTATAGTATTTATATCAATGAGTATTAAATTATATACAAAATATTTCATACATAAAAATAGCTCTAAATTAGTAGTTGCAGAAAATGTAACGTCGCAATAGGGGAAAAGGGAGCGGGATCACTTGCATGTGATAACATGTGACATGAGAGAAGAAAGGGTAAAAACAAGAAACAGACAAAATTTGCTTTTCGTAATTATTCAGGCTGCTCGTCACTCAGTTTCCGAATTCCCCTCGGTAATGTTAAGTCTATGGGCGTTTGATTCATTCTTATATTTAAAATATCTCCTCGGGATAGTAATACTTTTATTAACACTTTCCAACAAATTTGAAAAGTGTTTATGTATTCGGTTTGTCTGTCTGTATGGCCGTCTGTCCACGCTCTAACTCCCGTAAATATACTCGGATTTTCATGCAGTTGATAGTTTATATTTAGGGTCATCTAACCATGCTTGGTATTGCGTATGAAGTATGTGGGATTAATATTTCATTTACAGGGCTACCCAAAAGAATTCCCTTACACTATGGTATAGGGGGGAAAATCGTTTGCAGAGTATTTTAATGACATAACGCTGTTTCAAATGTATTGAAACTGATATAAATCACTGATTTTCACTACAAGATGATTACGACAGAATAGGGTACTCATAGCATTTATCGTTCATTAACAGGGACACACAAAAGAAATCGGTTATAGTACTGTCTTTGAGTAGTAATTGCTGAAGTGCGTTTTCAATTTCGGCTTGCGCTTTTAAATTTAACTGTTTTAATCATATGCAGTGCTGCTCAAAGTATTCGGATAATTTTCCGATTGTAGATGGCAACAGCTGAAATTGGGTTTTCAAATGTGTTATGAGTTTCCATAGGGTTGAATTAGACATAATATTTTAACTTATTCTACTATGAAGTTTTGTTGCATTATTCTGAATGTGTTGGAAAGTGTTTCATAATCTATGCTTGAAGCATGATTTTTCTTTCTTGTTTATTTCTGTTTTCTGTGTGCTCTTTTTAAAGGATGTCTTTTTTTTTTCTTTCTTACAAGGAAGGTCTCCATACTGGGCATACTTAGAATATTTTGAAAAAAATACCAATTAAACTACTTATGTATGTAATAAAGGATAACTCAAATTTAGCGGCGGAATTACTGTAGAAAGTCTGTAAAAAAATAAAATACTTTCGAGTATTTGGCGCGAAAAGACGAAAGCGTCACGCGATTTGGCGAGCAGTACTTTTCCTCGCCAAAAGCAAACGATTTTAGTGCACCTGAAAATTGATTGTTAATTGAATTTTAGAATGCGTGTAAATAGTATTTAATGAGTTTAAACTTAAACAATGAGAGTGTTTTATAAATACATTTTTTCGTATTACATATTTATGTTGCTTGTTATTTAATTTTATTACTTTAAAAACAATTTCATATATAAAAAATACTTTCATATATTTAAGCGTATTCCAAAATAAAGGCAAGATTCATTTATCAGTTATTCATTTCAGAGAATTCGTCGTTTCCATAGCAACAGAATTGAATCTACAGCGCTCAATTGGACTTAATTTTGAGACATTGAAACAATTTTAATTTATTTTAATTTTGTTTTAATTCATAAAATTTGATATTTAACTTTCATTATAAATATATATATGACAAAACTATAGTTAAGTTAATCTAAAACTGACAAAACTAAAGTCATTTACATTAAATTTATTTAAACAAGTTCAACATGAAACATTTTTATCTTAAAAAGTATTCGGCATAAAAAAGTATTTTTCGAAATTTCATTTCATCGCCAACCGATGATAAATCGCCAAATAAACGAAATTTTCATTATTTTTTTGCGAACGTTCTATCGCGGTTCCGCCAAAAAAAATTTTATAAACATATATATACACATGACAAGAACACTTTGTAATTTTTTCAGATTTTTCTGAATATGCCCGTATGGAGACCTTCCTTGTTAGTTGTCATTGTTAAACTTCTACTACTAATTAACTCTCTGATTATTTTCCAGAATAAAAAAAACATGCATTTATTCACGGCTTTAAACCAGGATTGCCAAATTTTTAACCCTTCCCAACAAAGTTGAAAAGGGTTTATGCATTCGGTTTGTCTGTTCATCTGTCCATGCTCTAACTCCCGTAAATATACTCGGATTTTCATGCAATTGATGAAAGTTATTTAGGGTCACGAAATCACGTTTAGTATTGTATATGAAGTATGTAGGATTAATTGTTCATTTACAGGGGCACTCAAAAGTATTCCATTACATTATGGTATATGGGGAAAAATCGTTTGCAAAGTATTTTAATGACATAACGCTATTTCAAATGTATTGAAACTGGTATAAATCACTGAATTTCACTACGATCACGTTACAACAGGGCATTCATGGCATTTTTTATTCATTTGCAGGGAGACGCAAAAGAAATCGGTTACAATAATGTCTTTGAGTAATAATTGCTGGAGTATACAGTTTAAAATTCAGCATATGCTTTTAAATTTAATTAATTTTTTGTATGTTACTCGTCATATATAAATTCTATACCTCGTATACAGGGCTGCACAAAAGTATTCACGGTATTAGAGGAAATTGTTGAAGGGGAATTTTCAACTGATGTATCTCTCTATTCTAAAAAAAAGTAACTTACGCTGTCACCGCCGCCGCCGGTTTTGAATTTTTTGTGACCGGAGGTCTTTCTCCGTTAATGATAAGAAAAATACTGCATATAAAAATATGAAAATCGGCGGTATTATAAAGAAATGTTTGATAAATACGCTGATGCAGACAGTTTTCAAATCGAATAATTATTTTAAGAGATATTTAATGCTAAAGTTGGACAAAATCGTTCCATTAAAAAAGTTTTATAGGAGCAAAAACTATATATGGGAATTAATTCATTTTTAGATCATTTTATACGTTAGAATTTTCCGGTGTGCAGACTGCATTCACTTTTTTAATTTGACTCATATTTTGAGGCTTTATTTCTATTTTAAATTCAAATTTTCAGCATTTCGAGAGATATTTTTTACTTATTTTAGAAAGTGGTATTAATTTAAACTGTTGCCAACTGTATAAACAGCGCAATTAATAATGTTTGCTTCAAATTAAAAATTTATTTACACGTGACTATTATTAACAGAAAAAAACTTTCAAATTAGAATTAAATAATTACGTATGAAAAGCAGAAACTTGTTGAAAATTACTTCATAAAAACTATATTTACACGTGAATTTTATAAGGATATTGTAAAATAATAAATTCATTAACATGCGTTAGAAGTCATAAATAGGAGAAATTACGTCACATTTACGTCACATTACACTTATTACGTAAAATAAACAAAAAGTAATATTGCAAAACAGTTTAAAATTAAAAAATGCCCGGTACATTAATTTGATATTTTGAGATTATATTAATAAGATTAATATCTCTCTATTCTAAAAAAAAAGTAACTACCGCTGTCACCGCCGCCGCCGCCGGTTTTGAATTTTTTGTGACCGGGGGTCTTTCTTCGTTAATATTAAGAAAAATAATGCATACAAAAATATGAAAATCTGTAGTATTATACAAAAATGTTTGATAAACACGCTGATGCAGACAGTTTTCAAATCTCTCTATTCTAAAAAAAAGTAACTACCGCTGTCGCCGCCGCCGGTTTTGAATTTTTTGTGACCGGAGGTCTTTCTTCCTTAATATTAAGAAAAATAATGCATACAAAAATATGAAAATCTGTAGTATTATACAAAAATGTTTGATAAACACGCTGATGCAGACAGTTTTCAAATCGAAGAATTATTTTAAGAGATATTTAATGTTAAAGTTGGACAAAATCGTTCCACTAAAAAAGTTTTATAGGAGCAAAAACTATACATCGGAATTTAATAATTTTTAGATCATTTTATACGTTATAATTTCCCGGTGTGCAGAATTAATTTATTTTTTTTAATTTGACTCATTTTTCGAGATTTCATTTCTATTTTAAATTCAAATTTTCAGCATTTCGAGAGATATTTTTTACTTATTTCAGAAAATTTTACTAATTTAACCTGTTGCTAACTGTATAAACAACGGAAACAATAATGTTTGCTTCAAATTAAAAATTTATTTACACGTCACTATTATAAACAGAAAAAAAACTTTCAAATTAGAATTAAATAATTACTTATAAAAAGCAGGAACTTATTGAAAATTACTTCATCTATAATTACATATGAATTTTAACAGAGAAAGGATATTGTAAAATAATAAATTTATTAACATGCGTTAGAATTCTTAAATAGGAGAAATTACATCACATTTACGTCACATTACAGTTATTACATAAAATGAACACAAAATAATATTGCAAAACAGTATAAATTTAAAAATAGCGCGAGACATTTACTTGATATTTTGAGATGAACTTTTCAACTATTTTTTTTTTTGGACAGCGCAAATAATATTTCATTTTTAATAAAAGCATTTTCACGTGAATATTAAAAAGGGAAAGAAAAGTTTGGTGAAAATTACGTCAGATTAAAAACGATGTATTTAAAATGTCTTATTTAAAAGGACTTTCTTTTCGCTTTGTTAAAAAATACCAGGAGACAAAGACTTTGTTTACTTAATTCATTTTATATTAGATGATTTTGAAATGCCATTGTATCTTTTAACAGCAGGTGATTTTTCCGTAAAATTCCCCAATCAAAGAGAAATGAATAGAAACCCGTTTATAAGGAGATCGCTTTTGTTTTTTTAATTATAATTCAATCTTCCAAAATATTTTTAAAGCCGATCAAATTAGCGTGCTGTTAGAGACTGTAGTGTCTGAACGGGGGTTGGCGAGCGTAGCTCGTAGGGGGCCGAGCCCCCTAGTTAATTAAAATTAATATTAATATTACGTTTAGACTGCTTGAACACGTTTAGACTGCTGTCGAGCGACTATTTACTAATTTAATAAAAATAAAAAAGATTACAAGCTGAAAATGAAGTGTCATCAACAAAAAATATGATTTGAAAGAGAAAAATCCGTGAAGCAGAAAATAAAGAAATGCTTAAATGGTTTAGTTAAGATTCGTTAACATTCTGTGTCGTTTCCGTCAAAAGGAGGTACTGGTATTTGTAAAATATATTTGCATTTTGATGCAGATTAGCTTATTATATTAGCTTATTTTGAAATGTTTAACTGATTTTATTTAATCAAAGACGTATCTTTTAACAGCAGCTGATTTTTCCTTAAAATTCCCCAATCGAAGAGAAATGAATAGAAACCCGCTTATAGGGAGATCGCCACTGTTTTATAAATTATAATTCAATCTTTCAAAGTCTTTTTAAAGGCAAATCAAATTAGCGTGCTTTTAGAGACTGTGGTGTCTGAACGGGGGTTGGCGAGCGTAGCTCGTAGGGGACCGAGCCCCCTAGTTTCTTAAGTGAAACTAAATTTTGGTATGCATGCAGTTAGTAGATAATAACCTATATATCCTATACAAGGCTGCTGAAACAATTCGGATAATTTTCCGCTTGTAGATGGGAACAGCTGAAATTGGGTTTTCAAATGAGTTATGGGTTTCATATGGCTGAATTAGGGCAATATTTAAATTTTTTTAACTGAGCAATTTTTTTTTTTTTACATTATTCTGAATGTGTTGGAAAGTGTTTCATAATCTATGCTTGACGCATGATTTTTTCCTTCTTGTTATTTTATTAAAACGGAAGCTTTAGCACTTAAAGATAAAAAAAAAAAAAAAAAGCAATTTAACAAATTACAACGACCATTTGGAAAATGATTTTTTCAAAGACTAAAATTTAAGACATAAAAAATCGCACGGAGTGGAACCTACATTACGTACGCCATGGATTAAACGATAACATTCCTGACCCAACATGAACAAATTTTAAAAGAAATTTCACTTTTACAATTTTTGGTACGGTAAATTTTTAAACTTCTACGGAGCTGGTTATACATTACGTACGCCATGAGTTAAAGATTAATAGTGTTATTACACGTAAAAATTGCAACAAGAAAAATCGCCTGCGACTCGTCAGATTTCCTATGAAACTTACGTAATAGCCAAGCATTTCATTGGCTGTTCGGGAAAAGGCTTTTCTATCATCAGATTTCCAAAAAATCTCACGACCAATTTTAAATAAAATTTCATTCTTAAACTTTTAAACATCCGACAATATTACTTTTTTTTTGTAGTTTTTATTACTTTTTTGTCATAGTGGCAACACTCTGTTGTCCATCGTTGTTGAAACCAAAGGGAAATACAGATTACTGTATATACCAATCAGATAACGAATAAATTGCGGATTAAACCAATGAAAACGTTCAGATATGCTTTAGATTTCCTACCCTGACGAGAACAATAACCGTTTTTCCAAATGGTTAAAAAAAGAAAAGAAAAGAAAGAAAATGAACAGAAAACACGGGGACCAACAGAGATGAACATTTATAAGTATTTCAAAATTCTCATTTCTATAAGATTTGTTCAGTGTGAACTGTGTGGTTGTAAAACACAAAGATATAAATAATTTCATTCAATAGTTTCACTCTTTAGGTTCTCTGAAAAAAATTATATGCCAAGCTAATTAAACTATAACTCTTTATATAGAAAAAAAAAAGTGAAGTTAGCTGTCTCGCGCGGGACATTTAAATTTAGTCATGAAAAATCCGGACGGCTCACAGTGAAGCATTTGAAGCAAAATCCTGACCAAAATTATTTTTCATGTGTTTTACAGTTAAAATTATTGCTGTTGGCTTACTATTAGTAAATACACTTAATTAATGTTATATACACATAAAAGTAGGCATTTAGTTAAAAAATTAAATGTATATATAACACAAATTTTACATAATTTTTTACTGTTTATAAGAGGAAAATAATTGTTGGTAGGGTTGTTTGACTTACAAGTAATGTTTAATTAAATGTGGTTAATTTTACTATGTAAACTTTTAATTATTTATATAAACCAATGTATTAATATATATATATATATTATTTCCATTTAGTATTTAGCAAATTTGGGTTTCTAAAGTTGAGTTGTGGTATAGACAGTTTGGTTCTCGAGTGTTATTTAGAGATTAACAAAACAATTTAGATTTAAAAAGGGCAACTATATGCAGAAGATAATAAAAAAAAAAGAATCGGCCTTCAAAACTATGATCAATACGACTATACTTCAAAAATGATCCGGCAAAGCCCGGCGCACTTTTTAAAAGCATATATGTCTAAATCACTATATCTAAATTAGAGCTAAAATGTCTTATAAAAAAGTTTTAATTTTTAATTTTTTTTATTACATTAAAAATAAAGCTATTGAATTCAAAAATTCATGAAGCCATAAAAAATATACATTTAAACATAGTAACAAATTTGAAATGCAACAATAAGGCACGTCTTCTCGCATCACCTCTTCAACTGAGGCTAGTAGTCGCCGGATATGACTCGTACTTCTGAAATAGGCATAGATCGATGCACCAGTTAGTCAGCTTTTAAAAAAACATGCTTTTTACAATTGTTGCGCAAATTTTAATTTTTGGCCATGCTTTTGTGTCAAATACAATCTACTCTAATTTTCCCTAGCATTTCTTACTGTACAAAATATCATTAAACTGGTTTAAAATATAAAAATAAATAATGAAAGCGAAACCTAAAATACTGAATTTACTCAGACCTGAAATAAAATAAAATAAATTTTATGAAATGCTTTTCAATGGAAGTAATTTGTCAGTACTTACTCTACTTCGTGCAGTATGCAGTGCATCATATTCCCATGATCATCATATATAACTTCTGCCAGTGTTTTTCCTTCACAATATAGTACAGGTTTAGGTGCATAATCCTCAAATTGAGATTTAGCTGCGTTAGAAATCGAACAATCTATAGCATGCATACATGCTAAAAAAATTGTAGCTGTAAAGCTACCTGTTATTTTTCTTTTTATAAACATTCCCAGGTTTCAACCCGGTGACCTGCCTATCTCTCTACACCTGATCATAACCGTGTTGGTAGACCAACTAACTGAACTCGCAGAACATCTCTTCCTTGTAGCAGACGATTTCGCGACCCGTTTTTGTATTTATTTTTCTTCTACTATCCGGTTAAAAATCTGGAAGCGCTATGATGCGTGGAATATTAAGAACGCTTAGATTAGTAATTCTGAGCTCTTTTGATTTAATATATTACTTATCGATAAAACATAACTTTCCTCCGATTACAAATCTACTATTGTTCGTCTTTAGAAACTGCAAGAAAAGAAACGATTAGTATGAGAGATACACTCGAGTTCACGCCCGCGGTATTCTGCGACCTCATAAAAGGTCAAACGAATATTAATGTTATCGAAGTGTATACAAACTCAGTAAGTGTTTTGCTTGACCTTTTTTTCTTTTTTTTTTAGTTTCACTTGAGACGATGTTAAAGGGGTATATCAATTCCTCATGTAATTTTAAACACGGTGTTATTATGCATACGATAACGGTGCTTGTTTATCTCTTGTTTAACGCATAAAATATCTCGTTTTAATAATTGATATTGCATTTAATGCTCTAAAAAATCTAAATATGCCATATACATTTCACGTAGATGCATTGATGATAACGGAAATAATAAAGGTGATTGCCTTTTACGACAAAAATGTGGTCGAAATTTAAAACTGGGTTTCTGATTCTGAATATTGTCGTAAAAACTAAATGATTTCCCATTTCCATATCGAAAACATTAACTGGGAAAAGGTATCCTTGACTCCTTTTATGATGGGGATTTTACTTTTGAAATTTGTGCAAATTAATTAGATTTTACGTTAGATGGTATATATGTTAGGTAGAACAATCATGTTTTGCAAAAGAAAAAAAAATAATAATAACTATTTCGAGAAATTTTTTTTCTTATATTATTGCACTGGTATTTATTAACTTGTTACTCAACAATTAGGGTATTTTAATAAGTTTGGTAAAACAGAGTGTTTTTTTGTGTCTCTTTAACGTTTTCCACTCCACACCAAGATTTCAATCACCTACCAGCAACTCCATACCATTCTTACATATTTGAAATAATATGTGGGGAGCTCCCTAAAAGTATGTTTATTTGTTGTTTACCGTATGGGTGTCAGTGGATTTGTAGTTAAACTTAGTATGTCAGTGTATTTGTGGTTATTAAACTTAGAATGTCACCGTATGTCAGTGGATTTGTGGTTATTAAACTTAGTATGTCACCGTATGTAAGTGGATTTGTGGTTATTAAACTTAGTATGCCACCGTATAGGTGTCAATGGAGTGCAAAAGGTTATAGCGATCCACTTTAAATCCCACTGTTGCCAATATCACTCATTTTAAGAACAGTAGATGATCTCATATTAAAACTTTTGGCGCGTCGCTGTAGAAAAAAAGGGGGGATGTGAAAACAATTCACCAATTTTTGGGGAAAAAAGAAAAAGAAAGAAAGAAAACACAGACAAACATGCCATATTTGGATTCTGTTGAAATTTATGATGGGACCACTACCAGAACGAGCCTTTTCCAACAACAAGAAAAAAATAGTATGTTGTGGCCATCCCAAAACTTTCTTCTATATAAATCACGTCAATTAAATCATTTAAATAGTACAAGAAATAACATCAATTTAGCACCAATTCATATCAAAGTATAACTGAATTTGAAGTTTGATGAAAATTCGTGCATTAGTTCTTGAGATACAGCTATAGCGGAAATTCTGAAAAATGTAGCATAGCAGCGCCCCCTGTTGAGCGATTTACACCAAAACATAAACAGCACTAATTGATATCAATGTATACCTGAATCTGAAATTTGTTGAAAATCCAAGCATTAGTTCTTGAGATAAAGCTATTGTCAGAATCGCAAAAAATGCAGCATAGCAGCGCCACCTGTTGAGCGATTTACACCAAAATGTATAAAACGTCAATTCATGTCAAGGACTAACTAAATCTGAAGTTTGATGAAAATCCGTGCATTAGTTCTTGAGATACAGCTCTTGCGGAAATCGTTAAAAATGCAGCACAGCAGCCGTCACCTGTTGGGCGATTTACACCAAAAATTAAACAGCATTAATTTATATCAGGGACTAACTGAATCTGAAGTTTGATGAAAATTCGTGCATTTTTTCTTGAGTTAGAGCTATTGCGATAATCATGAATAATGAAGCGTAGCAGCGCCACCTGTTGGGCGATTTTCACAAAAAAGTAATCAGCACCAAACTATATCCTGGACTAACTGAATCTGAAATTTTATGAAAATCCGTGCAGTAGTTCTTGAGATACAGCTATTGAAGAAATCGTGAAAAATGCCGTATAGCAGCGCCACCTGTTGGGCGATTTTCACCAAAAACTAATCAGGTCCAGTTTATATCAAGGTCTAACTGAATCTGAAGTTCTGTGAAATTCCGTGCATTAGTTCTTGAGCTAGAGCGCCCACAAAATGTTTGTCACATACAGACTCACAGTGTGACAGAGTGACAGACTCACAGACAGACATTTTCTAAAAGCCATCAAATCGTGTTTAGGGCATTCTAAAACGTATAAATCCGTCGAAAACCGGAAGTCGAAAATTTTCACGAATCCAATACTTTCTTCTTGTAAAGATAGAAAAAAGTAAATAGTCGGATGTGGAAATAGCAAAACTTTCTTTTACCTCATACATGTTAATATTTCCTAAAAAATGAAGCATATCAATGCCACCGGTTAGATAATTTACACCAAAATCTAATAAGCAACAACTTATGTCAAGTTGCAGCTGAATCTGAAGTTTGATGAAAATCCGTGCATTAGTTTTTGAGGTAGAACTATTGCGGTAATCGTAAAAAAATCTACAGAGCACCGCCACCTGTTAGTCCATTTACTCCAAAAACTAATCAGGACCAATTTATATCAGGTACTAACTGAATCTGAAGTTTGATGAAAATTCATGCATTAGTCCTTGAGAAACATTTATGGCGGAAATCGTGATAAATGCAGGCTAGCAGCGCCACCTGTTGGGCGATTTACACTAAGAACTAAACAGCACTAATTTATATCAGGTACTAAATGAATCTGAAGTTTGGGAAAAATTCGTGGATTAGTTCGTGAGATAAAACTATTGTGATAATCATGAATATTTCCGCATAGCAGCGCCACCTGTTGAGCGATTTACACTAAAAAGTAATCAGCACCAAACTATATCAAGGACTAACATCATTTGAAATTTTATAAAAATCAGTGCATTAGTTCTTGAGATATAGCTATTTCGGAAATCGTGAAAATGCAGTATAGCAGCGCCACCTGTTGGGCGATTTACACCAAAAAGTAATCAGCACCAGTTTACATCAAAGAATAACTGAGTCTAAAGTTTTGTTAAATTCCTTTCATTAGTTCTTGAGATAGAGCGCCCACAAAATTTGTGTCACATACACACAGATAGACAGACAGATCTATAATATGAAATAAGGCATATTTTACCGCACGTAAGTATTCTTACTTGTTATAAATTAGATTAAATAGTCACGTGCAGGGCCTCCTCGCCCAAAAGGCGCGTGAAGCGCGAGTTTCTCCTTTAAAAAAACAAGAGTATTGGAGTCCTAAAATGATGCCTCTAATTCAAATTTTTAGTAATTTCCAACATAGTTGAAAATGTTTATAACTTCGGTTCGGCTGTCTATTGTCTGTGTGTTTGTCCGTCTGTCTGTCAGCGCTCTAACTTTCAACTCTCGTAAATATACTTTGATTTCGTCATTATTGATTTATGTTATTGAGATTTACCGTGGCAAGTTCTGTATTGAAAACGAAACATGCCGCATTTGCAGTTCGTTTACAGAGACACTCAAAAGCATCCCGTTACATTAGGCTCTATGTGGGAAAATCGTTTGAAATGTATTTTAATGGTATTATACCATTTCAACCATACTGAAATTGATATGCATTTATGGGCTGCATTAAAACATGCTTTCTGTAGCAGGGCCGGCGCAATGTCGTGCAGGGCCCAACGTTTCTGATTGCAATATTCGACTAATAAAAATCATGTTTAAAAATTATGTATATCATAGAATAATTTATAATATAGAATATAAGATGAATGAAAAATAACATACAAATTCTTTCACATGCAATGCGTATAATTATTTTCCATTTCTAGAAATATTTTATCCTTTAGATAGAATATTTTATAAGTTTATTTTTTATGTTTACTACGGTTACTGTCAGGATCCTCATATTCATACTATCCCCGGCAATTACATCAATTTTGACTGTAAGAAATAAAGTGAATACTAGCATTTGTTCAAGAAAAAACATTTTAATGAAATTTAGAACAATAATATTATTATTTCATACTCGGTAACGTTATTTCAAATTGTATAGAAAGGATTGGGGCCCCTAACAAAACTTCAACTGGCGCCGGGCACTGGGCAGCAGCCCCTTTTGCCCGATGGGTGCGTCGGCCCGATTCTGTAGAAAATGGAGTGCAAAACTTCTTTTATTCATTTACAAATCACATAAAAGAATTTTATTACATAATGGTCTACGGGAAAAAACGTTTGCAGAGTATTTTAATCACGTTACACTATTTAAAACATAATATTAATTTCTTACTATATATATATATATATATGTTATATAAAAAATTTTACTTTTACTATTCATTTAAATTATTCTAAATTGCCGGCATATTCATTATTTCTTTTTTTTTTTTTTTTTTTTTTTTCATAGGAAACTGTTTATTCCATCAGAACATACCAACATTAAACAATTCCCACAGGATGAGAAATCAGAGCATTCCACTCGAGCATGAACTAGTTACTCATGCGAAATAGATGTTAATTCACGAAATGAATATTCTACATGGCTTAGGACACCGGGTAACAAATTAAGTAAACAATCCAACAGCACAAAAAATCTACTACTGAGCTCATGCTCTAGCTATTTATTAGAATGCGCGGAGGAATTCCGATTGAAATGAAAACTTCAGGCTAGCCAAACCAAATCACGAACGAGACTCGAAGTGAAACTGCGATCCGTCACTCAGCCAATGGACAGCGACCGAGAAACGTCACAGAAAAGAATCCCGGCGCCACTAATGGAAGGATTTCGATGTGAAAAGGCTGTCGCCTAGCGGGCGGGAAAATGAGATGAAATAGAATTAAAATGTAAAAGTGGCTTTGATAAACATTCGAAAAATAAGTAACTGCGTTCAGAACTTTACAGTTTGGTAGACGATAAAAATTAATGAAGGGATTAAAAGTTAGATTACGTTTTGGAATAAATCTATTATTAAGATACGCGTTTTAAATTTATAGGAATTTAACTAGAAATAAATAATAGAGCGTATTAAAAAAAAAAGAGAGATATAATGAATATGCCGGCAATTTAGAATAATTTAAATGAATAGTAAAAGTAAAATTTTTTATATAACAATATTTATATAACATATATATATATATTAAACAAAAACATAATTTGAAGAACAAATTAAAAAAACAAAATTTATTTCCTACATTGTTTAAGACCGAGAAGGGAAGATATTATGATATTTCTTTCAATTAGTTTTACATTTATTGTTAAATTTTTGTAACAAATTAGTTAAGCCAATTGAAGATTAAAAAATTAAAATAAAATTCATACAATATGATACTTAAAACACCCTAAAAAATTAGATTCCGTTCAAATGAAATCGAAATAAATCTTAGACTTCTTCCATTTTTAATTGAAAATATTTTTATTGCAGATTTTGCATTATGTTTATGACAATTGTGCATAAAATGATAAGATGCATGCAAAATACAATACTTAAAAAAAAAGGTCTAAGATTTATTTCGACTTCATTTGAATGGAATCTAATTTTTTAGGGTGTTTTAAGTATCATATTGTACGAATTTTATTTTTATTTTTTAATCTTCAATTGGCTTAACTAATTTGTTACAAAAATGTAACAATAAATGTAAAACTAATTGAAAGAAATATCATAATATCTGTCCCTTCTCGGTCTTAAACAATGTAGGAAATAAATTTTGTTTTTTTAATTTGTTCTTCAAATTATGTTTTTGTTTAATATGTCAAGTTTTTTAATAACTACTGCACTCGGACGAACGCATTTCAAAATTAATGGAGAGTATCATCATCAGGCGTTGATGTATGCGGTATTGCATCACAATGTGGGATGCAGTTTACCAATGTGCAATTCAAAATGTTTCACTACTGTAGTAATGCAGGTTGCGGTAGTTTGGACAAAAACTTAAAATCTGAAAGTAAAAAATGTATAATCAAAACATAAAAAATTAACTTAATTTAAATTTAGATACCCTATTTCCCACTCAGGAACGCTATGAATGTAAATGTAAATTGTGTTGAATCCTTACTGCTAATATTTAACAATATTATACCTGTGATACAGTAAAAAATAAAAAATAAAAGTTTTACTTAAATTTTTAAACCCTATTCTCTCCCAAGGGGTGATGTAAACACATCAGAAAATTATTACCTAAGTTTAACTTGGGGTATAAATAGTTATCATATCGGAAAAAATACATTTTAAAATTTAAGTTATGTAATTCCCCAATAAGTTCGCTACCTTGCGTAAAAATAGCTATCCATTAGAAACTTTTTACTAAAATATAAACTTTACCAAAGCAAAAACTTATTCTGAAAATATCCTTTTTATTTCCACTACAACGCCATACTCACCTTTTTAATTTTTGAAAAAAAAAAAAAAAACTAGCTCAATTTAATATTTCACGTGAAAATCTTTCAACTAAAAAGAAATAAATTATTACGGCTTTTGTAATTTTTGCAACAATGAAGTAAAAATGTTACATTTTCTATGAAAAATATCCGTTCATTCTCAATGAAAAAGTGAAATTCGGAATTATTAAGAAAAATATTTGAATAATATACAAAAGAATTGGCCCTTGTTTCTCTCTGGGTTATAATTCACCCATGTGCAAAGGTATTTTGCCATTCGTTTTGACTCTGACATCAGGCAAACGTTTTTAAACTTTAAATTTATAATATTATTAGAATTAGTAAAGAATAAAAAATGAGTGGCATCAGGGACAAAAAGGTGGGAAGAAAAAATGAAAAAGTTATCATCTCCATAGGCTTTTCTATGTTAAATTAACATTAAGAAGTGACACTGGAAATAAATAAGTATTGCGCTGCCGCGCAATACTTAAATATATATATATATATTTGCATAATATATACATTATATGGATGCATACTCAGACTTTGGCACGCAAACCAGGCAGTGGTCTCCTAAAAAAAAAAAAAAAAAAAAAAAAAAAAAAAATCCCTGCCGGCCCGGCAGAGGTAGATTTCGAAGTCAAATATACTAATTTCACAAACAAAAACTAAATCATGATTATAGATAAATCCACTTTAACAATATTATCTGGCCGCTCTTGACGAGTTTTTATTTCATTTTCATATAATAGCTGGTTTTATCAGAATCATGTTAGGGCGGTATTCAAAAAAATACTTTTCCATGCTCAACAACTCGAAATTTTCTGGCATAATTCCAGATTCATTTTTAATTTAAAAAAAATATGAAACTTGCTGACGTGATTTTTGAAGAGATTTATAAGCGACCTGTGTTTTTATTTTTTGTTCAATTAATTAAAACTTGATATATAAACAATTATTTTCTCAGAAGGACAATATTTTTCGTTTCTAACACAATCGCTTCGGGAAATTCCGTTCAAAATGCCCACTTTGACATCATTTTTTAAAATATATTCTGCTTCTATCTAAAAATCGATTATTACGGTACATTATATAGTTTCTGAATAAGCGAATCTACCAATTAAATGCGTTTGAGAGCAAAAATGAATTTAAAAACCAGTCAGAAAATAAGTAGTTTGGATTTAAGCGCATCCTTAATACAATGCTTTTTCCAACACAATCCGCTTCGGTAAATTCGGTTCAAAATGCCCTTTTTAACAGCATTTAAAAAAATATATTCTGCCCCTATCAGAAAATCGACCATTACGGTACATTATATAGTTTCTGAGTAAGAAAACGTACCAATTGGAAGCCTTTGAGAGCAAAAATGAATTGTAAAATGAGTAAGAAAATAAGCAGTTTGGATTTGAATACACCCTTACTAAGATCATTTTTTACTTCAACCGGTATGTATTTTTAATTTGTTTTTGCTCTAAGAATTGGTCCTATCCAAAACTTGTCTATATAGATGTTGTAGACAATATTAAGAAGATATATGATAAATTCATGGGGATTTTATATCTTTTGAATTGACGGAGTTATGGATTTTTTTCTTCTTCAAACCCCTTTTTTGTTTTCGTTTTTAATTTTTTTTTTTTTTTTGCGGTACGAATTGGTCCTATCAAAAACTTGTGAATATAAAAGTTGTATATAATGTTAAGGAGATTCATGATAAAATTAATTGGATTTGATATCTTGAGAATTGACGAAGTTGTGGATTTTTTTCTTCTTCAAACGCCCTTTTTGTTTTCGTTTTTAATTTTTTTGCGGTACGAATTGCTCCTATCAAAAACTTGTGAATATAAAAGTTTTAGATAATGTTAAGGAGATTTATAATAAAATTAATTGAATTTGATATCTTGAGAATTGACGAAGTTATGATTTTTTTTCTCCCAAAAACCCTATTTTTTGCACCCCTTGAGCCCATTTTTAACTTTATCAAAAATCTGTGATACATACATTTTTGGCCCTATTTTTAGAAGTAATAAAAACTTTAAACTGATTTGATATGTACAAAAATTAAGAAGTTATGGGGGGTTTTCTGTTTTCAGAAAACCCCTCCCTATTTCCCTCCCCTTGGTCCGATTTTGCCCATTAACGAACTTGACCGAGATTTTATGCCCATTGATTTTATGTATCAGTTTGAAAGAGATTGGTGCAGAATTACGAAAGTTATCGTGTCCAGAAGAAAGTGATATATATATATAGATAGATAGATAGATAGATAGATAGATAGATAGATATATAAAGTTTTTTACTGAGGGTGGTTTTGGGTTCTAGGGGTCATGATCGGTGTAGATCTGCAAAATTTTTTCAGAAATTCCAACATAGGAACGATCCCAATAGGTAGTATTTCATACGAAATCTACCTAAAAAGAATAATAAAATAAAATAACAATAAGGGCATGCGAGTGATTGTCTTTTCACTTCTTCAGTTTTATCCATGTCTTGTGCTGAAGCAACTTCCAGATACGGAAAGTCCAACTGAGATTGCGAACTGCCATAATCCTAAATGGATGAAACATCTTCCGGATACGAAAAGTTCAACTATGATTGCGAACTGCCATAATTTTAAAGGGATGAAACATCTCGCAGATACGGAAAGTCCAACTGAGATTGCGAACCGCCATAATTTTAAAGGGATGACACATCTTCTAGATACGGAAAGTAGCAACTGAGATTGCGAACTGCCATAATTTTAAAGGAATGAAACATCTTCGAGATACGGAAAGTCCAACTGAGATTGCGAATTGCATAAATTTTACAGTCATTAGAACGTAGAAGTCTGAGATTAATAAGTTCTTTATAAGAGGATGCACACACAACGCCTCTTCCAGCACAGTGCGTATCATTTCTCGCTCATTTACAGGCACAGCACGCAAAATAATTCTGTTACAGTACCGCCTATGAACGATGATTTCTTTAAAGGGTCTCAGGACTCTTAAAATTGGGGGGGGGGGGGAAGACTATTTTCAACATTTAATATCTTAAAATGTATATGATTTTAAATCACAATTTTGATTAGGATGAAAGATATAAGCCTGTTCTTTCATTTCAAATATTTAAAAAATTGCAAGATGCAGAATTAGCATTTAGAGGGGGTTTCAAACTGACAAATATTTGACGAGCAGAAAGTTGGTATAACAGCTTACGTGCAGGATTGCAAAATAAATTTTGCAACTAGAATGAAAATTTTGTTGCCTAATTATTCTCCAGTTTCTAATAATTATCCTGAACCTAAATGAATTTGTATTTAAAGCATTTTTATATTTTTAATACAAAGTTGTTTTTAGCTAATACAAAATTTTGAAATTTTCAACAGTATAATCACCTAAAAAAATATATTTTTGGACAATAAAAAGGAAATTTTAGGTTCAGTTTGTGAAGACTAACATGAAACATATGTTTCGAAAATTTCGTGAAAAAATATTCAGACGTTTTTGAGAAATCCGGCGCGTTATGTCCAAAAACGTCATTTGGAGAAAAATAACTTCAAAGTTTCGGAAACGCCGTTTCAGCTATAGAGCGGGTGTAATTCTAACAGCCATAACTTCTGTTCTAAAGGGAATTTGAAGGAAACAATTATATAAAAATGTTCAGAAAAGACAGGAGTTTAACATCTAAAAAAAAAAAATTAAATTTTCGAAAATTTTGAAGCTTTAAGAGTCCTGAGACCTCTTAAATGCGTTTCCTATTTGAAGTATAAATTTCATGTTTAGAGGACTGAATTTTATGTTTAACTCATATTTAACGCAAAGACTTACAAGGGGGGAAAAAGAGAGAAAAGCTTTACAGCTTTTGAAAAAATATATGGGGCATTCTCACAATCTTTTGACTTTCGGGAATTAAAATTTAGTGAAATTAAACTTATTAAATTATAAACAGAAGTTCTCTTATACGTCCATTAAAAATATTTCAAAAATATATATTCTAAAAACACACTCAAAATATATATTAAACATTTAATTGCTAAAAAGGACGTCAAATGTTAATAAAATACATTAAAAGATCTTAATAATTTGACATGTTTCGATTGAATTTACTCAATCATCATCAGAAAAACAAATAAACACTAAGATGGAAAATGACAATAAACTATTACAAATGAAATTTAAAAATAAATAAATAAAAATCATGCGCGCAATATTTTAACATGTTTCACGTTGCCCTATTTTATTTTTAAATTATCTAATAATTCAATCCAAATATTTGGGATTAGAAAAGACAAGGAATCATTGCAGACCATTGAGTTTCTCACGTAAATTTCAATAGATTCTCTAATAAAAAGTTGCAAATAAAAATCTGACCTATAAATTAATCTACTTTCATTAAACAAAATATTTATGTTTTTCTATTTTATTTAGCCTAGATAATGCGGTTTTATCTCTATTAAATTTTATGTCTGCAATGTGTTCTTTACATCTCACTTTGAATTTTCTCTGAGTCATGCCAATATAATAATTTCTATAACCACCTTCTTCAAGAAAAGGAATGATATAAACACCGGAAAGGTCATATTTATCAATAGGGTCCATTCTAGTGGTTAAAATTGATTTTAATTTTGGAGGGGGTCTAGCAATTAAATTTAAATCAAACTTTTTTAGTTGAGTTTTAGCGGTTTCGAAGAAATTTGGATAATAATTTATAACCGCCCTTTTCATGTTATTTTCTCTGTCAGTTTTATTCTCAAAAACATCGTTCATTTTGTTAATAAACTTTTTAATTAATTTATTAACTATTTTAACTTGATATCCGTTGTTAATAGCTATTGTTTTAATTTTATCTAATTCATCATTTAAATTTTCAGGGGAACAAATTCTAAAAGCTCTGTTAATAAGAAATCTAAAGGTAGATAATTTATAAGAATAAGGAGTGCAAGCATCAAAAGGTATAACATTTAAGTTAGTTATTGGCTTACGATATATTGAAAGAATTAGTTTATTATTTTCTCTTTTTAATTCAACATCTAAAAAAGGTAATTTCTTATCGGTTTCAAGTTCAAAAGTAAATTTAATCTCATTATCTAAATCATTTAACTGTTGAATAAAAACTAACAATTTATCAACTTCCCCCTGCCAAACAATAAAAATATCATCTACATAACGTAGCCATACTAACGGTAATAATTTAAAAGTACTGAAAATTTTTTATTCGAGGGGGCGTAATTTGAATTTTGCTAGGAGGCCTGAAATTGGAGATCCCATTGGGGCACCGTCTGATTGTTGATAAACTATATTGTTAAAAATAAAATAATTACTATTAATTATTAGGTTTAGGCCACTTTTTAAAGTGTTTTTCATTGGTATGTCAAAATCTTCTCTATTGTCAATGAACTGTTCGATGGTTTGAGCTACTTCTGAAGTATCTATGGATGGATATAATGACATAATATCTAAGCTTGCTACTTTCACGGTTGATTCCAGTATTGTCTTCATCGGAAGATTAGAGAAAATCGACATTACAGATGATTGCATTTTAGCAAGCTTAGACATTGTGTCATTATATCCATCCGTAGATACTTCAGAAGTAGCTCAAACCATAGAACAGTTCATTCACAAGGGAGAAGATTTTGACATACCAATGAAAAACACTTTAAAAAGTGGCCTAAACCTAATAATTAATAGTAATTATTTTATTTTTAACAATATAGTTTATCAACAATCAGACGGTGCCCCAATGGGATCTCCAATTTCAGGCCTCCTAGCAAAATTCAAATTACGCCCCCTCGAATCAAAAATTTTCAGTACTTTTAAATTATTACCGTTAGTATGGCTACGTTATGTAGATGATATTTTTATTTTTTGGCAGGGGGAAGTTGATAAATTGTTAGTTTTTATTCAACAGTTAAATGATTTAGATAATAAGATTAAATTTACTTTTGAACTTGAAACCGATAAGAAATTACTTTTTTTAGATGTTGAATTAAAAAGAGAAAATAATAAACTAATTCTTTCAATATATCGTAAGCCAATAACTAACTTAAATGTTATACCTTTTGATGCTTGCACTCCTTATTCTTATAAATTATCTACCTTTAGATTCCTTATTAACAGAGCTTTTAGAATTTGTTCCCCTGAAAATTTAAATGATGAATTAGATAAAATTAAAACAATAGCTATTAACAACGGATATCAGGTTAAAATAGTTAATAAATTAATTAAAAAGTTTATTAACAAAATGAACGATGTTTTTGAGAATAAAACCAACAAAGAAAATTACATGAAAAGGGTGGTTATAAATTGTTATCCAAATTTCTTCGAATCCGCTAAAACTCAACTAAAAAAGTTTGATTTAAATTAAATTGCTAGACCCCCTCCAAAATTAAAATCAATTTTAACCACTAGAATGGACCCTATTGATAAATATGACCTTTCCGGTGTTTATATCATACCTTTTCTTAAAGAAGGTGGTTATAGAAATTATTATATTGGCATGACTCAGAGAAAATTCAAAGTGAGATGTAAAGAACACATTGCAGACATAAAATTTAATAAAGATAAAACCGCATTATCTAGGCTAAATAAAATAGAAAACATAAATATTTTGTTTAATGAAAGTAGATTAATTTATAGGTCAGATTTTTATTTGCAACTTTTTATTAGAGAATCTATTGAAATTTACGTCAGAAACTCAATGGACTGCAATGATTCCTTGTCATTTCAAATCCCAAATATTTGGATTGAATTGTTAGATAATTTGAAAATAAGATAGGGCAACGTGAAACATGTTGTTAAAATATTACGCGCATGATTTTTATTTATTTATTTTTAAATTTCATTTGTAATAGTTTATTGTCATTTTCCATCTTAGTGTTTATTTGTTTTTCTGATGATGATGGAGTAAATTCAATCGAAACATGTCAAATTATTAAGATCTTTTAATGTATTTTATTAACATTTGACGTCCTTTTTAGCAATTAAATGTTTAATACATATTTTGAGTGTGTTTTTAGAATATATATTGTTGAAATTAAACTTGCTAAAATAACATTTTAATCTGATAGACGAATGCCTTAATGATTCAAAATAAAGAAAAAATGGCCAGCAGCAAAAATATTTTTATTTAACTGAGGTTTATGTTAAACTTGCGGGTTTAAATTTCCTTGCCATTTTACCACTATAACTTTCTATTTTCTTCTAGATTTTTACTTATAAGGAATTTGCATAGTACCCACAGGACATTCAAATAAGAAATAATAACAATGTAGTATTTTTAGTACAAAATTTTGGTATAACATTGTCATAAAGAGGCGTTAAAGAAAGAACGGAAGGGGGATAAAAAGGGATGGTATAGGAAAAAAGAGACGATAATGGAAAAAAAGGGATGGTAAAAATAGGACGGTAAGGAAAATTACCATTATTTTTAGGCAAATCATGTTAAGACTAAGTGATAGCTACAATGTTCATTGAGTTTTAGAAACAGTTATTTACATTGGATTAAATTAAAAAATATATTAATTTACCTCGAAAAGTGCAGGAATAAACCTTGGGGACGGTAAGACTACCAATAAAGCCACGGTCTTGAAATTGATATTTAAATGCTGATTTTAAATTCTGCAGTAAATTTCCTGTCAAAGAATCTTAAACATTCTTTCTCTAGCATACTTCTGCATGAGAATAAACTTTAAAAAATTCTGTGGCTGCATCTGAAGTAATTTTCTGTATAAGTTTAGCAAGAGGGATGATAAGGAATCTAAAACCCAGGGGCAGAGTTCAAAAGATAATATGAACCGTAAAAAAGTGTGCAGGTTAATTTTTTGCTACATATTTATATAAAACAATTATTCCAGTTTTTGAAAAGAAATTACATCGAATTACTTTTATTGAAACAATTTTATACAGACAGCTCCAAACTTAAAAATCAGCAGCAGGGACACGGGACGGTATAGGAGTTTTCTTGGTATCTGGACCCCCAACATCGTCCAAAACTTATTTATCTCGTTACTACTGTTATGCAATCAAACAATGGGATGTTCCGCAGTATATGAAATAAAAAAAAAATTCAAGAATATGTACTAAAATAAAAAATTATTATTCAGGGACTTTAAAAAGTCAAAAGATTGTGAGAATGCCTCATATGTATATCCCAAGAGACTGCTTTTTTTTAAGCCTTCCATATGCTATTTCTTTCAGACAACAATTAAAGGTCGTCACTAACAAAAAATCCCTGCCGGCCCGGCCTACAGGCAGAGGTAGATTTCGAAGTCAAATATACTAATTTCACAAACAAAAACTAAATCATGATTATAGATAAATCCACTTTAACAATATTATCTGGCCGCTCTTGACGAGTTTTTATTTCATTTTCATATAATAGCTGGTTTTATCAGAATCATGTTAGGGCGGTATTCAAAAAAATACTTTTCCATGCTCAACAACTCGAAATTTTCTGGCATAATTCCAGATTCATTTTTAATTTTAAAAAAATATGAAACTTGCTGACGTGATTTTTGAAGAGATTTATAAGCGACCTGTATTTTTATTTTTTGTTCAATTAATTAAAACTTGATATATAAACAATTATTTTCTCAGAAGGACAATATTTTTCGTTTCTAACACAATCGCTTCGGGAAATTCCGTTCAAAATGCCCACTTTGACATCATTTTTTAAAATATATTCTGCTTCTATCTAAAAATCGATTATTACGGTACATTATATAGTTTCTGAATAAGCGAATCTACCAATTAAATGCGTTTGAGAGCAAAAATGAATTTAAAAACCAGTCAGAAAATAAGTAGTTTGGATTTAAGCGCATCCTTAATACAATGCTTTTTCCAACACAATCCGCTTCGGTAAATTCGGTTCAAAATGCCCTTTTTAACAGCATTTAAAAAAATATATTCTGCCCCTATCAGAAAATCGACCATTACGGTACATTATATAGTTTCTGAGTAAGAAAACGTACCAATTGGAAGCCTTTGAGAGCAAAAATGAATTGTAAAATGAGTAAGAAAATAAGCAGTTTGGATTTGAATACACCCTTACTAAGATCATTTTTTACTTCAACCGGTATGTATTTTTAATTTGTTTTTGCTCTAAGAATTGGTCCTATCCAAAACTTGTCTATATAGATGTTGTAGACAATATTAAGAAGATATATGATAAATTCATGGGGATTTTATATCTTTTGAATTGACGGAGTTATGGATTTTTTTCTTCTTCAAACCCCTTTTTTGTTTTCGTTTTTAATTTTTTTTTGCGGTACGAATTGGTCCTATCAAAAACTTGTGAATATAAAAGTTGTATATAATGTTAAGGAGATTCATGATAAAATTAATTGGATTTGATATCTTGAGAATTGACGAAGTTATGATTTTTTTTCTCCCAAAAACCCTATTTTTTGCACCCCTTGAGCCCATTTTTAACTTTATCAAAAATCTGTGATACATACATTTTTGGCCCTATTTTTAGAAGTAATAAAAACTTTAAACTGATTTGATATGTACAAAAATTAAGAAGTTATGGGGGGTTTTCTGTTTTCAGAAAACCCCTCCCTATTTCCCTCCCCTTGGTCCGATTTTGCCCATTAACAAACTTGACCGAGATTTTATGCCCATTGATTTTATGTATCAGTTTGAAAGAGATTGGTGCAGAATTACGAAAGTTATCGTGTCCAGAAGAAAGTGATATATATATAGATAGATAGATAGATAGATAGATAGATAGATAGATAGATAGATAGATAGATAGATAAAGTTTTTTACTGAGGGTGGTTTTGGGTTCTAGGGGTCATGATCGGTGTAGATCTGCAAAAATTTTTCAGATATTCCAACATAGGAACGATCCCAATAGGTAGTATTTCATACGCAATCTACCTAATAACGTTACACCTAACCATTAGCCACCCGTAAAACGAAGAAGGTGTATCATTGTACTGTTAAATAATGATAATCTCTACAGCAATTTTTTTAACTTCTAAGCATCGCACATTTTCAATTTTTACACCTTCGTATAGGTGTGTGTGTGGGGGGGGGGGGGGAGTACTTTTAAATGCAAAATTCGTTTGAAATCTGTATCTCATTTTTTTTTTTTTTTTTTTTTTTTTGGTAGTTTTCAATGCCATTTCTGTAATGGTGACAACTGAAGTACTCCATTTCTATAGAAAGTAACGAGAAAATATTACATTACTGTACCTTTTTGTTGCCCTTTTTTCATAACAACTGATAAAAAAATTGTAATTATACGTGCTATGCCAAGAATATCGTCTGCTATAAAAATGTATTTTAAAGAATATTTGTGTGACTTATTTTCTCAGCATTTACTTAATTGCTATGAAAAATCTGAAAGAAGGTAATTTTATTAATCCGTGTTATGTAATAACATTTTCCGAATTTTTATAAAATATAAATGAATGATTTTTGATAAAATATGGAGCTAATAAAAAGTATATTTAATTTTCAGTATCCATATTAATGTTACAAACAAATGAAGGCATGTGAATCATTAGGTACCCGACTTTTTTCACAGCATCGCTTTTTGCTGAGTTCGTGTATTATTCCGCGATAGTGACGTCATATGCATATTTTTCTATAGATGTTGTTTAAGATTGAATCGTAAATGTAGAATTCTTAAGCGGATGTAAATGCATCATTTTATAAAAAATTAAAGCGTGTATTTTAAGACTTAAAACTGAAATGTACTATCTATCTATCTATCCATGTATATATATATATATATATGTATATATATATATATATATATATATATAAGGTAGACCGGGGCTAGTTGGCCCGCTTTTTCTTCTAATAATTAAAAAAAAATACAATTTAACATTTTAAATTTATTTTTATGTTACCACTATCAGTGTACTTTCACGAAGTGACAATAGTAAAATTTGAAAATATTAACTATAAGTATTAGTTTAGAAGCTCGAATTAACACCAATTCACTTGGGCCAACCTGCCCAAATTGCGGGGTAAGTTGGCCCACGTCACTTTTTAATATTCTGATAGTGTAGAAGTTTAAGAAACGATCAAAATTTTACCAAATCTTAATTTTTATTTCTTGCGAACGAAAACACAATATAGTCTCCTGAATTAAAATAAAAATTTTAAATATTAAAACTGTGAGTTATTCAAATTATTAACTTCGACCAAAAATTGCTTTAAAAATTGTTTTTATTTTCTCATAAAAAATGTCTTTAATACAATACGGAACAGTAATACATTTTAATAAAGGCATGCTAGGTGTTGAAACACCGTAACTCTTAGAGTACAATAATTTAAGAAATCATTCATCCTTAATTAGGTGATTTATTATAAACACCAGATGATAAATAAATTGTATCAAGGCCTCTGTACATCTATTAAGTGCAATAATTCTTTTCTTTCGTTTATTATGTTTTTCTAACGCAACATTCCCTTAACATTTCTGTTAGTAAAATGTAATATTGCTTCATGATGCTTTGGGTAGTGCCAGCTTCTTTGAAGTAATGATAATTTTTGTTTATATGAAACTTTTATTCCTAATCAAGTATAAAAAAAACCCAGTTTGTTTATCATGAAATATATATATATATATTATTGATTACAATCATGATTATTATTGGTATAATAAGATTTAGATAATCTAATAAGTTAGGATATAGCAATGTGCTTGATATAATTATGTTGGATGATATCATTTTTTTTATATTTTTTGTTTGAACTTTTGATTTTTATTAACGGTTCAGGAAGTATAGTTCTATTCTGTCTGTGGAAGGGACAACATGTCTCTTAAAGGAAAAGATGTTTTTTGATAATTAAAAAATTGTTTCCTGAAACTGCCCTTTTTATGGATTATGAAGACAGAAAGGATTATTTAGTTTAAACGAATAACTACCCAGGTAAGAGGTTTTCACTTCATAAAATGCGATGTTATTAAAGCATTATTTGTGGCAAACTCTTCGCTGGATGGGGGAACAAGGGCATTTTATTAATAATTGAGAAATATCAGAGTCGGGTAGATTTTGATTGCTAGATTTGTTACTTTTAGCGGTAGTATGTAACACTAAGAGACCAAACTTTTAAGTAGATTTCGTAAGAAATACTACCTATTGCAATCTCTCATATATTGGAATTTTTGAAAAACTTTTGCAGATCTGTACCGATCATGACCCCCTAGAGCCCAAAACCACCCCAGTTCAAAACTTTATCTATCAATATATATATATATACATTACTTTTCCATGGACACGATAACATATCCAATCTGTTTAAAGTTTTCAAAACTTCTAGGAAAAGGGCCAAAAAATTATGCATGACAGATTTTTGATATACACTATGACGCAAAAGTTTAGACAATGAAGAAATTCTTACATACTTTGAAAAATATTTATTCAATTTTCAAATCACTGCTTGAAATTAATGTGCTGTACATATAAACAATATTTATAACAAAGAAAAGTGGAATTGTGCATATTGCAATAAATTAAATGGTAACAAAAATAAACTGCTGTCTCAAAAGTTTAGACACAAATTAAATAAAATCGAAATAAACAATTTTTAAAACCTGGTTGCGCATCCATGCTTATGTATTACGTCATATACACGAGATTGCATGGAAGAAACTAAATCTTGCGTAGTTTGTGGATCGATATCGTACCATGCATTCTCAATAGATGTCTTAAGTTCCTTTTCAGAAGATTATTGTCTAGCGTTGCTATAAACTTTGCGACACATGATGCTCCAAAGGTTTTCTATAGGGTTAAGATCTGGGCTACATGCTGGCCAGTCGAGAACTCTTATATTATGGGAATTAAACCAAGATTTTGAATGTTTTGCAGTGTGAATTGAAGCATTGTCTTGCTGAAATTCCCACTGAGGACCCCCTAGAAGCTCAGCAAATGGCAGTAGGTTTTCTTCTAATGTCTGTGTATAATGCTGTGAAGTTTGACGACCACTGGTGAAGGTCAGAGATACTTGTCCATTATAGCAAAAGGCTGCCCAAACCATCACCGAGCCCCCTCCTTGTCTGCGACTAAAAAAACGTCGAGGTTCCTTCCGCAAGTCATGCCAATACGATAAACAACCATCTGGACCATCCAGATTCCACTTTTTTTCATCGCTAAATATGACTGACTGCCATTTCTCTCCATATGACATATGCTTTCGAGCCCACATAAGTCTTTGTAACTTATGATGTGGTTTCAGAGCTGGTTTCTTCTGCATTTTGCTATAAACGATTGTTCCTTTTTCCAAAATTCGTCTACGAATCGTATCCTTTGATACAGAGAGTCCCGATGAGCTTTGAACTCCACGTACGCTCATTTGTTGAGTACTCGCTAGTCTTTGTATCAGGCGATCCTCTCGTACATTTGTCACACGTGGACTCCCAGACCGACATTTTGCTTTATATTCGGAACCACTCGATAAAACTCGATAAATAGATTTTTTTGACCTATTAATAATAGCAGAAATTTCAGAAACGCTCTTCCCTTCACCTTTCAACTGCCAAATCCTTGAAACCTCATTCACTTGAATTTCTTTAGCTCTCGGCATGTCGACTATGAAGCGCAATCGTTTGCAGAACTTAAGTACTCCAAATTTGTGACATCATCGATTCTAAATTTGCATATGCCAGCGAATATTCAAAGAAATTTAGAATAGTGTCTAAACTTTTGCGACAAGCACATTTGAATTTTTATGAAAAAAATTAGTATTATAGCAAATAAAACGACTGTCTTTTGTACATAGCATTTTAAATCAGTTTTTGAATATATTTACAGGTTTTTGTAATTCTGACGTCATAATTCTACATTTTAAAGCTGAATGACGTCATTGTCTAAACTTTTGCGTCATAGTGTAATTAAAAATGGCTTCAAGGAGTGCAAAAAATAGGGCTTTCAGAAGAAAAAAAATCATAACTTCGTCAATTCACAAAATATCAAAATAGCTTTTAATAGGCAACTATTACAGCAAAAAGAAATTAAAAACATAAAAAGTGTGTGTGTGTGTATGAGGGGAGGGGGAATGTTGTATAAGGGGAAAAAATCACATTTCCCTTAATCCGTTAAATTCTTGGTGAAATTAGTACTTAAATTCGAAATCTACCTGCACCTGTAGGCCAAGCCAACAGGGTTTTTTCTATCATTATGAAAGTTATAAATGTTTTTGTACAACAGGGGCAGCTGATTTCATTTGGGGAGGAGGTAAACAACATTATAATTTAATTTATTAAAAAGGTTTAATGGAATAACCAGGGATTGAATTAATAAAATAATTCCTTACTATTAATTAATAATAAATTAATTAAAATAATAAGAAATGTTTATTAAAATAATTCATTAAAACTATCAAAATTCCAATACTCCAGAGCCAAATTCCTACGGGCCAACTAACTTCGTATCGCCATTTTTGTTTTTCATGACTGTAAGGAATTATTCTGAAAGTATTTCAATAAAAAAAACCTTACAATAACTACGAATAATTATTTTTCTGAATTTTTATACATCAAAATCTAAAATGTATCTAAGTATCAAAATCTAAAATCTACAAACAAATTAAAAACGATTGTTTACAAGAGAGAAAATTTACTCATCTTTGGAAAATTTTGAAAATTCTCACTAATTCTATAACCCTTTAAGACCCAACCCGCACAATCGTGCGGGTTAGAATCTCATTTAAATTTTTGTTTTTGAGTCGTATATAATAAAAACTTGAATCGAACGATAGCTCTGTTTTGAAGATAGAGTAAAGTTTAATTTTTTATCAACAAGTAGCGGTTGCAGACCACGTTTTCCTTTCTACAGGCTTGACTAGCTTTGTTTACAAATACATCGGCTCTTAAAGGGTTAACGGACGCTCAGACTTCAATGTTGGAGGAGAAAAGCGAAGCAACGCATACTTGGCTGGACTGACAATGTCATCTAACACAAAGTTTAAAGAATATCGCGACTGGCCCAACATGCCCCTATGGCCAACTAGCCCCGGTCTACCCTATATATGTATATATTTCATCGGTGGTGACACTAAAGTCTGAAAAAGCAAAATTCCTACTTCCTACTAGTTTTTATTTTATTTTTTGAAGTGAAAACTTCTTTAGGCGCGTTGAGCTTTTTTTGAGATGGAGAAAAACCACTGATTTGGAGACACTGTTACGTAACCGACATGCTAGCATTTTGGCACATAGACACTAGCGCGCCAAGCGGTGAATGACAGGAACTTTTCCCTCTTCAGCTCAATCCGCAAAAGAAGAACGAAGCTAAAACTCACTTTTTCTCCCGGCGTTCACACAGGAACACACACACTCACATTATCAGTTTTCGAAAACTTCTTTAGGCGCGTTGAGCTTTTTTTGAGATGGAGAAAAACCACTGATTTGGAGACACTGTTACGTAACCGACAATCTAGCATTTTGGCACATAGACACTAGCGCGCCAAGCGTAATATAATTGTGGCATTGTATTCATTAATAAAAATACTTTTGGATAGTATTGAATTGGAGTATGGATTTCAATATTTGGATAGTATTGAATTGTAACGGTTGCCGTTTATATTTCACCGGATAAATCTTTAAATGCAATACGAGAATTTTTGTACGAAAATTTGTTTATTTATATGTACATGTATAATTTAATAATATAATTTAATATAATAATATATATTACAAATTATTAATGTTTATTTATATGTAATTTATAGTTAAATTATATTACTATGAAAATTGTAATATAATTTTAGTAGTAATAGTTTATAAAAAAGAATAAAAAAACACTACATTTAAAAGTATTTCCTGCACAATAACACATTTCCTGACAATTAAAAAAACACACACGTAATTGTTGAAGTTTTCACTTCTATTGGCACTCCCGGAGTGCCATTTTTTTTTTGTTTTTTTTTTTTGTTTTCTTTTTTTTTTGTTTTTTTTTTTTCACTGCGGACTTTTCTATCGTATCAAAAAATGATTGCTCACTTTTGGGTGTTATTCTTAAATATGTAACGAACGGTGCTATGCTTTCGCTTTTATTGGTCTCACATCACTTTTAACCATTGCAGAATTCCAATATTTACATCATCGAATAAGGAAAAATGTACTGTCGAACGAATTTTGGATAGTTTTATGTTGCCCGGGCTCAAACGATAATGCTCCAAGTATTGTTCCCATCACCATAATTCATATTGCATTGATTTCATTTAAAATATATGAACCTTTCAATCATTTTATTTAAAACTAGCTGTACCACGAGTTGCTGTGACTCAGTCTGGCTAAAAGGAAAAGAAAGAAAAGAGAAAGTGCACGTTTCTCACATGTTTAATTCCATGATGCTCATGGATATACAATATTTTTTGTTGTTACATTATTTGTGCAGATGTAGAAATTGCCTGGTTTGCCGATCTTAGAACACGAAACATATAATTGTCCGTATTAGAAGCAATCCGTGTCTAGATCTAAACCGCAGAATTCTAAAGCTTGGCCCTAAGGTTTGTTGATGGAGATTGCAAACGCCAATCAAATCGGTAATTGCAATATCTCAAATTGAAATGGCACATCTATTGGAGTCAAAGGAATGCGAGGAATGAGGGCATCTTCACCTTTGAAAGGTCCTGTCAGTTGCTTCTACGACGTTGCTCATTATTTTTTTACAGCAAGCCGCGTGCCGTTGCAAAACTTTGGCTGGTGGATATTTCGCAACCTCATAATTGGCACACCGATTGTCAATTGCAGTACGTGCGGTGACATCCCTAGCAGATCGAGTGAACTAAAAAGAAATGTGCCCAGTTAAACTGATGGCATTGAGCTCACAGGCTATTCGCAAAAACTGTATATTATACTCTTATTTCAAAGAATAATGCCCCTTGAAAAATAAATTAAGGGGAATTATCTCCACGTTTCCTCCCCTTTATACTTAACCAATGAACATCCAAATCTAATAAGGGAAGCACCTTATCAGAATAAACCAGTATACCAAATTTGAAACAAATCGGATAATTCTGCATGAAAAACCCACTTATCTAAATTAAGGTGGTATTAGCCCCCCGTCCCCCTTTTATACTTAACCAATGAACTCCCAAAGCTAATCAGGGAAGCGCCTTATCAGAATGAACCTATTTACAAAATTTTAAGCAAATCGGATATTTCTATCAAGAGTTATCGCCATACAAACGAACATTTACATTTTTTTATATAGAAATGTGCCCTCACGGGGGGATGGGAGGTGCATAATATGAAAGAGTAGTCAGGGGGCTTTCTAATGATATATCACATGACGGGTGTCGGAAAATTTTTAAAAAGTGTCCCCTGGTCGTGGTGAGGAAATTGGAGGGCGAGGTTCGTGATAGGTATAAGGAAAGGGCATGTTTGAAAACAAACACTTCCGTCAACCAATCTACCAACTACATTTTTGTCATAACGATCATTGCAGGTATAGTTTTGGCGATGTAGGCCAATCATATCAGAGACCTGTTACACGTAGACCAATCGAATTTGCCTGGCTCATGTGTACAGGTAAGAGTCATAATGAATGAACAGGTTTTTCTTGCTGACCAACAGTAATTCAAACAACAGTGACGTCAGCTGCCCTTTCCTTATAGAAAAACACGCGCGTATTCGAATGCAACGCAATCCATGAATTTCAAAGCAATCGGTGGAGAACTTTCGGAGGCTTAAGATTTTGTACAAACGAACATTTATAATTTTATTTATATAGAAATGAGCCCTCACGGGGGGGAAGTGGGGGAAGGGTGGTGTGAGGTGCATAATATGAAAGAGTAGTCCAAGGGCTTTCTAATGATATATCACATGATGGGTGTCGGAAAAAATTTAAAAAGCGCCCGCTGGCGGGAATGGCAAATGGGGGGTGGAGGTGAGCGAAGTTCATAATAAGTATATAACAACACTTCCGTGTTCGAATGCAACTCAGTACGTGAATTTCAAAGCAATCGGTGAAGAACTTTCCAAGATTAGCGATTTTGCACAAACGAACATTTACATTTTTATTTATATAGATAGATAATTTTCTTTTAAAATACATATGTTAGAAACACATGTCTTTTATTCATTTCATTTAAAATGCATACTTTTAAAGTATGCATCTTTTACTAATTTATTTTTAAATACAAAATAAATTAATTAATAAAAAAGGAAAATCATGAAACACGAGATGGAACCCATCGAATTTCGGCGAAAGAAAATGTTTAAAAAGGAAGTGTTACATTTATTTATAATAAACCTACAAAATTAATCACAATAAAAAATCACCTTACATTGGCTTATTCTTAAAACAAACATTATTTTAACCTAAATTTACCAAAATACTATTTCCATAAACTTCAACAGATCAGATTATTGAAAAATTAAACTTGTCTATATACGTAATCGGTAACATATAATCAAGATCAGTAATTATGATGAACTCTTCAATTTAGGCTCTTATGCTCGGTATTACGGAATGAAAAATCCGTTAAAATTACTTCACTTTGACACAATCATACAAATTTTTTTTCTTTAAAATCTAAACCTAATGGCATCATTTTCACCGCCTCAAACTTTACATACCTGTATCCGTATTCGCTGCTTAAAAAATATTTTAACGCGCAATAGCTTATTAATAAATATGTTTCCAAACTTGAAGTCACGTTTGTCAGCTACAACTTTGATATGAACATTCACAATCTTGTTTTGAGGATTCTAATCTCAGTACCAGTGAGTAAAAATCCCAGAAATTTATGTCTTCTAAACGCATTCGCGATAAAATATTTAGTTTTATCAAAGAAAATTATCGTTTCCTTTTAAATATGATGCCATTTTCACTCACTTGCATTACTGGCTGTTAAAATCTAACGTCCACCCAACCAATCAGGGATCTCTTTGCCTGCTGTGAACCCCACCAGAGTAAGATCGGCAAGCTCAGAGGTCAGAATAAGATGGCCAAACTACGCAGGAACTCCAAATGCTTGTTTGACTCGTTTTCCAATGTTTTGTGATCAACTCATAAAACTGCTACAGAAAGCAGTGGAGAAAGCAGTAATCTAGGCTTATCAGTTCAATGAAAGGGATGGGGGGGGGGGGGGTGATATAAAGAAAAACTTACTAAGACAAAATTGAAAAAGACAGGGGAATTTTTCGTTTTAAGCAGGTTTTTGTCATAACAGGTAGCGCAATTCTAATACAATGAAATCTGCTTAGACGGAATCATATGGGACCAAACGAATTCCGTTTTAGACAGATTCCGGTCTTACAATAAAGGTGCAGATTCCCAAAATCTCGAAGGGCCCAGTGGCTTCTAAACCCAAAAAATCCAGTGACCTCATTGTAAAACAAATGAATTAAAAAAAAGTGTTTATAAGGGGGGGGGGGGGGACTAAAAAAAACCCTCAGGAGTTCAAAGTGAAAATTTTGAAATTGGATGTATGACATGTATGTACATGGGTAATGATATTAAATGAGACGAAGGATTACTAGTTTTTGAATATTTAGCAACATGTAATGAGCTGACCGCCTATGAAAAAAAACATGTAATTTTTTTCTTTTTGATCTTAGTTCAGTTTATATATGGTTTTGCACTAAACATGTAACAATTTGTTCGCGTGACCTTAATTGATTTATGTACTTGAAACTATAGTATATAATTTATTTAATAAATATTTCAACATTAAAACAAAAATTCAATATTTTAATTTTTAATATTTGATATAAAAAGGTTAATTCTAAATTAGAATCTAAAGTGTGTAATATGACTGAATGAATTTATTATTGCTGTTGCGATTCATTACTATGAATTTTCAAATTAATAAACAATAGTGCCAATTTTGACTAATATTTCAAATGAAAATATGACTATTTCGATAAGTGCAAAAGCTATTTTTTAAAAAATATATATCAAAATTGGTGTTTTGAAGCAATTTTTCAGCACAGACAAAGCGAAAAAAAGGTCCCCATGAGACATTAATCACACATGACATAAACCAAAATGAAATTGCAATGCATTTATCGAACAATAAA
This sequence comes from Maratus speciosus, assembly GCA_963932465.1. Lineage (NCBI taxonomy): Eukaryota > Metazoa > Arthropoda > Arachnida > Araneae > Salticidae > Maratus > Maratus speciosus. The sequence goes on along the minus strand of OZ010800.1, from coordinate 195,255,234 downwards.
AAACGACATTCCATTCCAAAGTACAATCTGCTAATTTCATGCTTTATGTTTCAGAATGAGTTTGCAAATGTCAGAAAATTTGTCACTGTTAAACGAATTTTTTTAGGAAAGGGGAGGGTATGTTTGGTTGGGTTGATTTTTGACGGCCGATTTATCTACTCGAGGGATAGGCCCGAGGGAGAGTGCCCTGTGTGGGAATCTTTCTAAGGGATCCTAACCCGTATTTACGCTTGGAAATCCAAGGTTCGATGAAAACCACGAAAACTCCGAACGATTAGGCCGACGGGCGCGATTGAGTTCGAACCCAGCATCCCCCGTCTACTAGCTTCGAGAGCAGAACCTCTCGGCCACTGGTGGGGCGGGGGTGGAGATTAAGTATAATCTACTTTTAAGTATACTGTTGTACAGGGCTTGCCTTCACCTTAAAGTTAAAATAAAACGGAATTTAGATCTCGTTAGGTGCAGGGCATAGTGCAAACCTTTTTAAGACCCAATTTATTTAATTCTTTATTATGTTTTTCATGTAGAAAAAAACGTTTTTTAGTCTCATCGGAGGTCCCTATAATTGCGGGGCCAGGCTGCATTACACCTGCCACATCCCTTTGCTGGTGTCCTTTTTTTTTGTATTACAGAATATGTGAAAATATACCCATAACAGTTTGTGTTTACCTAAAAGTGCGAATTACATGAAAAAATATTTTTATATATTAAATACTCGTAAGAATCGTAAAACATTTGCAATTCTAGACTTCGGGTAACCTTTTTCAAAAAAGCAATGAACACATTAATTTCAAAATTTTTATGCCTCCTGAAAATTCATCATAAAAGAATAATAAGCATCAAATACATATTAAAAATAAAGTAAAATATATATTGTGGCGAATTTTGAAAATCATTGAAATATTTTTACGATTTATCTTCGCAATTTTTATGCTGTTCTAAAAAGATTTTTTATGTGTAAAGAAACAAAATAAACTTAATAAGCATTAAAATTTTCAATCGGGAAAAGAATAAATAAAGGAAAATTTTCAAAATCCATACGATACAATACAGTGTTCACATATTCAAGATTAAAAAGATGACGTGACATTAGCAGCAATAGTAAAAGGCAAGTTCTGGGATATTTACTCATTGTTAATTTAAAATGCCTTATCACATATGAACAGCTACTTTGAAATTTTCATTTAAGGATGATCTCAAATCCAAATTTGTCTACTTTCTGACGCATTTTTTAATTCATTTTGTTCGCAAACGCATGAAATTGGCAGTTGCTCTTAGTCAAAAACTATGCAATCAAATAGTTTTTTTCCTTTTTTTAAAATCTATTTTTGATCATTTCCTAGCATGTCCAATTTCTATTTTTTCTATTTCATTACATTTTTCATTATTATTTAATTATTTATTTTCCAGCCTGGAACAAAATTTATTTTACCAATGACCATCTGTTTTCGTTCTCTGACTGACACCCAGAAATCCCAAATGACTGAAATGTTTTGCTCCATGTTTAACTTTTTGCTTTTTCAATTTGTAGTTATATTCATAGTATGATGAAATTATAAATATTAGTGTCTTTATTTGGAAAAACGCGCGAAAATATAATTTGATAAAATTAAAACTTTATTAAAACGTGGTAACTTGACTTTGAGTTGTCATCTTTCACAATTTATCCACCCATCAAAGAAAAACAAACTGGCCGTGCCATTTTACTAAAATCGTTTTGAGCCCACTCAATATTTTTGAAAATTTGGAGTCACTGTTATGTGTGATTCATGTCTCATGGGGATCTTTTTTTCGCTTTATTTGTGCTGAAAAATTGCTTCAAAACACCAATTTTGATATATATATATATTTAAAATAGCTTTTGCACTTATCGAAATAGTCATATTTTCATTTGAAATATTGCTCAAAATTCGCACTATTGTTTATTAATTTGAAAATTCATAGTAATGAATCGCAACAGCACTTTAGATTTTAATTTAGAATTAACCTTTTTATATCAAACGTTAAAAATTAAAATATTGAATTTTTGTTTTAATGTTGAAATATTTATTAAATTATATACTATAGTTTCAAGTGCATAAATCAATTAAGGTCACGCGAACAAATTGTTACATGTTTAGTGCAAAAACATATATAAACTGAACTAAGATCAAAAAGAAATAAATTACATGTTTTTTTTCATAGGCGGTCAGCTCATTACATGTTGCTAAATATTCAAAAACTAGTAATCCTTTGTCTCATTTAATATCATTACCCATGTACATACATGTCATACATCCAATTTCAAAATTTTCACTTTGAACTCCTGAGGGTTTTTTTTAGTCCCCCCCCCCCCCCCCCACTTATAAACACTTTTTTTTTAATTCATTTGTTTTACAATGTGGTCACTGGATTTTTTGGGTTTAAAAGCCACTGGGCCCTTCGAGATTTTGGGAATCTGCACCTTTATTGTAAGACCGGAATCTGTCTAAAACGGAATTCGTTTGGTCCCATATGATTCCGTCTAAGCAGATTTCATTGTATTAGAATTGCGCTACCTGTTATGACAAAAACCTGCTTAAAACGAAAAATTCCCCTGTCTTTTTCAATTTTGTATTAGTAAGTTTTTCTTTATATCACCCCCCCCCCCCCCCTTTCATTGAACTGATAAGCCTAGATTACTGCTTTCTCCACTGCTTTCTGTAGCAGTTTTATGAGTTGATCACAAAACATTGGAAAATGAGTCAAACAAGCATTTGGAGTTCCTGCGTAGTTTGGCCATCTTATTCTGACCTCTGAGCTTGCCGATCTCACTCTGGTGGGGTTCACAGCAGGCAAAGAGATCCCTGATTTGTTGGGTGGACGTTAGATTTTAACAGCCAGAACTTGCATTACAGCGGGACTAAAGCCTGCTTTGGAGTTTTATGTAGCGAAATACAAAAAAGGAAGAAAATCTCTTATTACCAACACTCACTCTTAATACCTTACCCAGGGACTGGTATTTTGAGATAGCCCTGGCTTAGCCCATGTATTTGGCACAGAACACAGAGCAAGAATGTCCGTTTTCTCGGTGCTGCACGGTGCTGTTTAAACAATAAATAATGTTAAATTTTATTTAAAAATATAATTCGTGAAAATACGCATAATTTAATTTTTAAAGCGTATTCCTTATTTTTAATGCATGAAAAATACCTTTGTAAAAGCATTTAAAATATATCTAAATTAATGGTGTAGTCGTAAAAAAAAAAAAAAAAAAAAAAAAAAAACAGAGGGTGCAATAGAGTACACATCAGACAGTATCTTTTATACGCTATAACTGAAGTTATCCAATACCACCGTATTACCCTCCGCTGCATCCTTAATCTGAACATGAATAAACCTATAATAATAAATTCGAGTAACATCAACGAATGTTGTTGTTAAATTGTCCCAAATCTCTTTTTAACCCAAAGAAAATTTTCCCTATTATGAAAGCCATAGACTTAATTCACCTGTAATTTCAATGATTTTTTTCCTGTCAAATAATTTTTGAATGACATGTTAAGAGAAAATTCCGAAAACATATTTCTATACTAAGCTATTTAAATATAAAAGCATCCCTTTTCCTATGTTAAAATGGTGCTTACTTTAATCCAGATGGTTATAATAGTTCCAGGATAAAATGATTTGATCTTTTATAATATCTCGTGTATGGTTTTTATTCAGGAACCCTTTTATGTATTATTTCTTTTATTAGTATGGATAATGATGTTCATAATGCCTAACAATAATAGTTTTCTACCTATCTAGCCATTTGTTTGTGTAACGATGTTCACAGCAGATTTATTTCACGTTCAATGAAATGTGACTTTCTTTTTAAAAATATGCGTTTCAGTTTATTCTCCAAAACTAGTATGCTGCCGCTGTGTGTCCAAGTGTCTACTGGTGCCTGAACGCCGTTTCGATATTGCTTTTTGGGAAATATAAAAGAATGTCTTTTAACATAAAATTTGTTTCATCTTAAAGCCTGGCTCATGTTTTATGCTAACATTAGCTGTTTAATCCGTAATACGCACGGGAGTTCACGAATTTAATTCTTTAACCAAAATTAAAAATAACAAGTTGGAAATTGCTCGTCAAACGCGGCAAATGAGGTGCGTTCGTACTATAGCTAGTTTTATAATTATTTTTTGCACCCCATATTGTACTGAGTGTATATTTTTTTTTGCACTTCATAAGTGCATAGTCCATAACATCATTAAAATGCACTGCAATAATTTTTTCCCATTCCCCGTAATGAAACGGAAAAATTTTGACTGTCCCTGTAATTAAACTATACATCCGATTTTCATAAAATGTAAAATGGCGCGACAAAATTTTGCAACAATTATATATTTAAAATTTCAGACCTTTAGGAAGGCTGCAACATCATTAAAATGCACATGCAATAATTTTTCCCATTGGCCGTAATGTAAAGAAAAACTTTTGATTGTCCCTGTAATTAAACTATACATCCGATTTTCATAAAATTTGAAATGGCTCCACAAAATTTTGCAACAATGATATATTTAAAATTTCAGACCATTCGGGAGGCTGTAACATCATTAAAATGCACTTGCAATAATTTTCCACATTAGCCGTAATGTAAAGAAAAACTTTTGACTGTCCCTGTCATTAAACTATACATCCGATTTTCATAAAATTTGAAATAGCTCTACAAAATTTTGCAACAATCATATATTTAAATTTTCAGACCATTCGGTTGGGTAGTTTTTGCTCTGTTATATGCGGACGGACGGACGGACAGACGGACTGGACGACGACTATAGGAACGTGCTACGTATTTATATAATTACGAACGCACCTAAAAATCAGTATCCAATTTAGAAAAATATTTGTCTACTACTGTGTATTTTTTTTAGGAAATTTAATTTATCATTTTGCTTTGGCAGGAGACGATAAAACGATATCTTTGGAATAAGGGAATAAATAGAATAAAAAGTTTTGTGGATTTTGTCATAAAATGTTTTTCTTTATTTTTTAAAAAAGGTAATAACTAAGCGCAATTAAATAATCTGTAATTATTTGCATTTGTGGTAAAAGAATTATCGTAATATCCGCTACAGCTTCTTAGTATTACAGCGTGACGTACGTATATCTCACATTGCAGTAAACATTTAGAACTGGCGCGATTACAGGTTGAACATAAAAAAGGCAAAAATTCGTCAAAAGAAAATTAAAAATATCTATTTAAAATTTTTGAATTTTTTGCCCCAATCGTTCATGGGTCCCCTACCAGCAACTCGCGTGCCAAATTTCGTATCCCTGCGCCCTGTGGAGTACCACACTCCGGAACCCGGCTGAATGGCACTTCTGAAAAAAAAAAGGCCTAAATCGTCCTTTCCTTTCCCAATCATTTTGCGTTCATTTTGCGTTCTTACCAAAGTGCTTACATTATATGACGTAGTGTGTCGCAAGCGCAGGGGCATACTTCAGTTTAGCGCTTGCAAGTGTAGAATCAATGGCTTTTATCCAGATGGTTTCCGAACGGCGACGAAGAATGCCAGAATTAACTTTATTTGCCATTTCAATTCAGGGTCATGTTATGTTTACACACTACCTGTTCGTATTTATACAATATTTTTACTAATCAACTTTGTAGCTGCACGCGGTGCTTAATTTGCACCGTAAGTCACAGGAACGCCCCTCCATTACTTCTTTATGTTTAGTAAATATTTAAATGTTAGTTGGAACCCACCGGAGCTTATAAATACTGCGTGCTGAAGTCCATCGGAATAGCACTATGTATTGTGTTTAGCCACTTGATATAAAGAAATCTCGGCGAGTGGGATTTCTGAAAATTCCCCACTCCTGAAATGTTTTTGCTCTGTTCATTTATTAGTTACCAGCAGGCTGTGCCCACTGCACTGGTCCATTTTTCGAAACGAAGCTCAATTCCAACCAAAGGATGAATTTAACCTTCTATTTTAAAGCAGTATAGACCATTACCTGGAATGTCCTTCCGCATTGCTGAAAACGATGCGAACGCCATTGCGATATTATACTGTTTTATGCCTTTGACAATATTTGGGCAATTAACAAACAACTCTTTTAATTAATCATTTATAGTAGACTTTGGTATAGAAATGAGGCCGTTATAACAACAGAAATTAAAATGTACTCAAGTCATCACACCATTAAATTAGAGAGCATTACAATGATTGCAGAGATTAATCATTGAACTTTAACCCGTTCGGGATCATGAGTGCATATATGCACCCTCAGAAAGGGAAGCAGGACGTTTCGGTCCCGACACTTCGGTCCCGCCATTTCGGTCCCGCCGTTTCGGTCCCAAGACATTTCGGTCCCGAGACATTTCGGTCCCAAGACATTTCGGTCCCGAGACAATTCGGTCCCAAGACATTTCGGTCCCGAGACATTTCGGTCCCAAGACATTTCGGTCCCGAGACATTTCGGTCCCAAGACATTTCGGTCCCGAGACATTTCGGTCCCGAGACATTTCGGTCCCGAGACAATTCGGTCCCGAGACATTTCGGTCCCAAGACATTTCGGTCCCGAGACAATTCAGTCCCAAGACATTTCGGTCCCGAGATATTTCGGTCCTTTTTCCAGCAAGCTGAAACTTTGTGCACTTGAAATAGGTGACAATTTTATAGGGGACATTGTAGAGTTTTTTAAATAAAGGTCTTAAAATTTTAGTAAACACACACAAATTTCGTATGGTAATCATTTTAAAAAACAAGGGGGGGGGGGATTGACATTTTCTATATTTTAGTGTATCATAAGTATAAGGGTCTGATAAATTAAGACATTTATAACTCGATCTATAATTATCGCAAAACACTCATATTTTGTATGGTAAACGTAATCTTTATAAAAGGAGGGACATTATCAAATTTTTTAACTGAACTCCCTAAATTTTAGTATAACTCGAATATAAGGACTCGAAAACGCAAACACTTATAACACAGATCAAAATTGTCGCAGCCCACACAAATTTCCTATGATAATCATAATCGTTTTATAAGGCAGGGGGGGGGGGGGGGGCTCTGTTGACTTTTTTTATATTTTAGTGTATCTTAAGTATAAGGTCCTGATAAATTAAAACATTTACAACTCTCTCTGTAATTATCGTAATCACACTCATATTTTGTACGGTAAACGTAATCTTTAAAAAAGGAGGTACATTATAAGATTTTTTAACTGAACCCTTGAAATTTTAGTACAACCGAATATAAGGGCCCGAAAACCGCAAACACTTATAACTCGCAATCAAATTGTAGCACCCCATGCAAATTTTATATGTTAGAAGTAATCGTTTTCAGGGGTGGGGGAAGGGAGAGTTCTGTGGATTCTTTATAGAAGCTCCTCATATTTTAGTCTATCATAAATATAAAGTCCAGACAATTTAAAAATATTTATAAGTCGAGCTTTAATTTTCATATGCAAATGCCCATGCCAAAATGCACATATTCAATTGTGATAAAGACACATTATTTTTTAAATTCCGCACCGGAACAGACTAGAATTTTCTATTTTATTTTAATAATTATTTTAATTTACTATTTTTTGAAAAACTATTTAAAAGTTTGCATTAATCTTTTTACATGTAACAATAATATTACCGCTATTTCTACTGGTGTCGAATGACAAGTTTAAAAATATTTTTAATTTTGAACCACTTCACCGTTTGCCCCGAGATAACTCGGGGATAAAAGCACTTTTTCCCCATACCTGACGAATGTGAAGTGGTTTGCAACAATTACAAATCCTTTTTAATATATTTAAGACTTTTATATGCTTATTACATTCAAAAACTACGAGCACAATAAACATAAATCAAAATTTTAAAATTTCTATTGTCATAAAATAGTCTTTTCGTATTTAAAATTAATTCTGTATTTCAAATATTTCTTTGTTATTTATTTGACTTATATACTTAGAATTAAAGCAGCCTACATGTTTTAATGTGACAAATGAAAAATAAAAATGAAAATACAAAGAAATAACATAAAATCTCAAAATAGTAATGTATAGGGAATCCCTTTTACGTAAAATTTCATTTTAAATTAAGAAATTTTAGAAATATATCACAATGAAGAAATTTGGAAATTTAGAAAACATATTTGGCTTTTCTTGATATCTATATGTTATTCATTCAAAAGAATATTATACATGTATATATATATGTCAAGTGTATATGTCCTGGCTTCGCCCATTTGATTATGCTAAATAAAGATCCAGGTAGAAGAATTATTCTACTCGCGCTCTCTTTGTTCTAGTCAGCCGGCGCTTTTTTGTGACCACACGGCATTTTTCATCTTTAATGGCTTAAAAAAACCGGGACGACATGCAGTGGCGTAGCCAGGATTTCGTTTCGGGGGGTGGGGAGGGGCCAGAATTTTCCGTTCATGTTATATATATAGTAAAACCTGTCAAGATGAAATTGTAAATATTGGTAAAAAATTCCGTTTTACACAGGTTTCCGTGTTATTTGGTGTATTTGTATAGTAATCTTTTCCGTAGTACTATGGAACATTTATGTTTAAGACAGAACTCCGTTATAGGCAGGTTCCATTTTTAAAAGTTTTGTGTATTTATATAAATATACTTATTTATATCATATGAATAGAATAAAACTTGTCAAAATAGTAATTGTCTATAACAGGATCCTGTCTTTAACGTAAGCGTTACATGGTCTTAATATGAATTGCGATACAATTAAATTTGCTGAAAACCTGTCTGAAAAGGGGATTTTCACCCTTCTTTAGTGAAGCATAGTGAAACCTGTGAAAGCGGAATCTTTCTATAACGGAATCCTGTCTCAAACGGAAGAGTTTCAGAATCCCTGCGAAACGAACAATAGATCTTATTGAGGTAGTGTATCTTAGAAGTATAATTAATTACACTTCTTTACATGGAAGCCTGTCTAAAATGGAGCTTTTTACCAGTCCTTGGTATCTTGTCTTGACTGTGTATATATGATAGAAGTATTTCGAGTAACTTTAAGAATTTAGGTATATCCTTATTTAATTTCTTAATTTTAAAAAAAGCATGGATAAAAAATATAAGGCCAATCCCTATAACTGCAGCTAATAATACATTCAAGTTACATTAATATTTACCAGTGAAAAAGATTCACTTATGATGTAAAAAGCTGAGCGCATACTGAAGAGTTAAATTTAATTAACCCATTAGCTGTCATTCACGAGTATACTCGTGGCTTTAATTTATTGATTACTTTGCCACCACTATTTTAGAATTTTAAAAAAAAAATGCCTCATTTATTGGCAGAAATTTCGCTGTATTAGTAAAGCGAAATTTATCTTTCTGAATTTGTGCTGGCAAACGACCTTCAACAAAAAATTTGAAAATTCTTAGTTTTGGCAGCGAATGGGTTAAATCACGTTTCATATTACATAACATTTGCCTATAATAAAGTTAGGGCCAAGTGGTTAAGTGTAGAACAGCAATTTTCATGTTTAATTTCTTGCCATTGAATTAAGAATTTGTGCTGTAATAGATATTGGATAATGATTTCACATAAGTGTCAATCGCATGAGCCGTTCATGCGATCCGCCGCGCTCCCCATGGAAATTTTTGAGGTAACCCAGATAGCATGAACATTAGCAGAAAGTTTGATTTTTTCTGATATTATCTTGGCGTGACAAATTTGAATTGAGAAATTCACAGCAAATCTCCCGCAAGGTATACCATCACCCACTTGCATGAGTAGTTTGTTGTGAAACTGATGGCAAGACTGTCTTTAATTCACGAAAGTGACGAAAGCAAAAAATCTCTCTGTTGAGAGACTCAACAACAATGAGAATCAGCACATACGGCAGAAATTGCAGAAATTTTATTCGGTAGGCACCGTTTTTTCTAAACGCTATACTTATTAAATACCAAAAAATGCTCGAAATGAAAAGTACAAATATTACCTAAACTTGTTTATGGTGATAAAACCTATGCATGCACCTTCTGACGGCGCTTTCGCATCAATAGACCTGATCAGGTCTATTGACCCCTTCGAAGGGGTTAAACTTATAGTGTGATATGGAAAGATTACTACTTTGCAGTAAGTTTGCAGTATTTTTGATTACTTGTTTGCCGTTAGTTTGCAATAAATTTGATACAGCATGAATTTAACTTGCACGACAAGTTGAAAACACTCATAGTTATATTGTTAAGTAAAAAAAAAAATTCAAAAATTAAATTGTTTTTATTAAGCGTATTTATCAATTCAAAATTATTTAATTATTAATTGTTTAGATAACTAATTTATCAATTGCTTGTTTAAAAACTATTACATGAACTATATAATAGTTTTTATAGGGTAAATGCAAATATATATTTTTTTAATTTTCGGTTATTATAACGTTATTAACTTCATTAGGATGTATAAAATGATAAGGGTTCTGAAGATAAACATGTTGTTTATTCATTTATTAGTTAGCTTATAATATTATTTTTGCTCTTTAATTATAATTAATTAATAATTTCTTACTTTTTGCGAATTGTAAATTATAACTGTACTTAAAAAATTAAAATCTGCATAATATCACCTAACACTGTTCAAAGGTATTTTTACGTATTTGTACAATGTTGCATTATTATTATTATTATTATTATTATTATGTTTAATTAATTAATTAATTATTACTTAGACTTTATGTTTTTGACTGATTTTTCAAAAAAATTCCTATATTATTTTTTGGAAATTATAAATTAAAACTTTTGAAAAAAAACTTTAAGTGCTATTAATAATTGCTACTAACAATTGCTATTAATTAATTCTAAAAAAAGTTAGGAATTTTAGTATAAAAATTAAATTAATATTTTATTAAATATATTTTTTATTTAATGTATCCTTAATTTATTAAATTAATAACATTATTAATGTACATTACTTTTTTTACTTTAAAATAAACTCAATACATAATATATTTTATATTCAATTTATCATATAGTAGTTATAAACTGAAATTTATCTTTTACATGTTTATTTATTTTATATTTAAAGTCACCGAAATTTAAAACTATTAATATAATTAATAATAAAACTAAAATAAAAAAATATTAATTTTTTTTCTGGGAAAGTGGGAGGAAAAGGGTAATATTAAAAATCAATAAATAAACGACAAATACAAACAAGTTGGAAATTGCTCGTCAAACGTGGCAAATGAGGTGCGTTCGTACTATAACTAGTTTTATAATTATTTTTTGCACCCCATATTGTACTGAATGTATATATATATTTTTTGCACTTCATGAGTGCATAGCCTGTGACATCATTTAAATGCACTTGCAATAATTTTTTCCCATTCCCCGTAATGTAACGGAAATTTTTTGACTGTCCCTGTAATTAAATTATACATCCGATTTTCATAAAATTTGAAATGGCTGGACAAAATTTTGCAACAATTATATATTTAAAATTTCAGACCATTCGGAAGGCTGTAACATCATTAAAATGCACTTGCAATAATTTTTCCCATTGGCCGCAATGTAAAGAAAAACTTTTGACAGTCCCTGTCATTAAACTATGCATCCGATATCCATAAAATTTGAAATGGCTCGACAAAATTATGCAACAATCATATATTTAAAATTTCAGACCATTCGGTTGGGTTGTTTTTGCTCTGTTATATGCGTACAGACAGACGGGCAGACGGACGGACTGAACGACGACTATAGGTGCTACGTATTTATATAATTACGAACGCACCTAAAAACCTTAGTTTTGTCGGTTAAAAATTGAAAATAAAATTAATTAAAATAATACTTACACTATTACATAAAATAAAAAATAATCATCTTATTACAAAGAAATAGGCCCAGTTTCAATAAAATTAGTCCACAAAAATCGTCTGCAATGTGTGAGAAGACTGTTAAAAATGCAACCAATAATTATTTTTAAAAAAATGAAGCGGTGGGTGGAGTTTTCTGACAACAAAATATTTTTCCTGGCACACCTAATTACCAAATCACTATTGTTTTCCCAATGTTTATAATGGTAAAGTAACTTATGAAAACAAAATTATAACTTTGTATTATAAAAGTAATAAGAAAAATTAAATATTTTTGCTTCAATAAATATATCTCATTTCTGAATTATTAAAGGAGAGGATGTAGAAGAATGATTTGAGGAAATATTTACCTACAATAGCTTATAAATGTCCAATTGAATTATTGAAGACATTTATTATTAATCTAATTGTAAGAAGGAGAAAAAATAAGAACAGTTTTTAAAATTATTTAATTAATGATGATAATTTAAAGGTTCTATAAAACGTATGAAAACAACCAAAAAAATCATCTATGGCAGTTTATAGTATATATAAAATACCTAATATTAATAACAAATAATAAAGCTTAAAAAATCCATTTTGTTAAATAATAATAATAATAAAAAGACAATGTCCCCTGTAAAATTATATCACATTGTTCAATCAAACAAATTTTCAGCTCGCTGTGATTTCATTATCACGAGTTATAAAAGTTTAAATTTATCGGACTGTTATATTGAGCTTTTTTTTTAATTTGGGGGGTGGGGGGTGTTAAAAAATTTTAAAAAGGTCCCAAATAATGTTTAAATTACAGCGTTTGGCGGCCCACGACAATTAGAATACGAGTTATAAGGTGGTGGGCACCGAAATGACAAGGGACCGAAATGGCTAAGGACCGAAATGGCCAGGGACCGAAATGGCTGGGGACCGAAATGGCCAGGGACCGAAATGTCTCGGGACCGAAATGGCCAGGGACCGAAATGTCTCGGGACCGAAATGGCCAGGGACCGAAATGTCTCGGGACCGAAATGTCTCCGGACCGAAATGGCCAGGGACCGAAATGTCTCGGGACCGAAATGGCCAGGGACCGAAATGTCTCAGGACCGAAATGGCCAGGGACCGAAATGTCTCGGGACCGAAATGACCAGGGACCGAAATGTCTCGGGACCGAAACGGCGGGACCGAAATGGCGGGACCGAAGTGTCGGGACCGAAATGTCGTGTACCCCTCAGAAAGAGCATACAGAATTTGTTTTAGTCACCAGTAAAAAAGAAAAGTAATATTTAATTTCTTTAATTGGAGCATTTTCGTGATTGTTTAAGTAAAGGTAACTTTTTTAAAAAATGTAGTGCTAACCGAATAAAATTTGTGTAAAAGCCGCTGATCCCGAAAGGGTTAAGAACTTTCAGATCGTCCATTTTCGTTTGTTAGTTCTTGAATTCCCGGCCTCTCAACTTGCGCTATATGTGGTTCTGGTAGCTTAAATGCAATTGCATTACATGTTACAATTCATTTTTTAATAAATTTCCTCTTCTGGCAGGTCTACTACTGTTTTCCATGTGTCTATTCCAGCAGAGTAAATAGAGGCAAAAATGTAAAGAATTATATGCAGACAAAGAAGAGTGCTATATTTATTAGAACTGTGAAGCATAAAAAAGTGGGTTTTTAAAGCTGTGAATTCTTTGTATAAAATTAAAACGACATCGGTTTGACTGCCTTTTCGTTTTATAGGCCTGTTGCAAACATGTAACCGTTAAATCGGGAATAAACTCTGTGATTTAATTTCTTAAAAAAATAAACCTTTATATTGCATCCAATAAAATCTTTCTAGCCTTCTGTAATCGGTTTCACATTATGAGTGCTGACGTTAAACATTAGAAGTGCTTCTAACGGTATTGTTATAAATGTACCAGACATATTTACAAAGCGATGTTAATTACCCGCTTAGTTATGTTCAATTAAATAATGTCAAATGGCTGTTGACACAATTATACAATTTTCACCAACAAAACTCCGCACATTAAATGGAACAATGATAAATAAAGTTAGTTATGCAAAATTTTTAGCAATATGCTTTTTGCTGAATACAGTAAATGATCGGTTAACGAACTTAATCCGTTCCAACACAGTGTTCGCTAACCGAATTGTTCGTTTTAACCGATCATAGCTTTTGTATTGATTTGTATGGGGATTCAATTAATTCGTTCTTAAAAGCTAAATCTACCCTATATCTATAAAATTCTAATGAAACGAATTTATGAAACGGATATATGAAACGACTAAATTGTAACGAATTTATGAAACGATTCTATGAAACGACTAATTAAACAACTGATTATGTTTCGCGGCGATTTCTCCTAAATTATGGAATATTTTGCGATGAAATTAACACCAAAAATCCATATTGATCTGCAGATCTCAAAACTGGTATTAGAATTTTTAAATTCGAGATAGTTTTCGAAATATTAATTTTTTTCTAATTTTAAATACTTTTTTCCAATGATGGCAACTTAAATTTTAATCATAACAGATTTTTTTTTCATATTTTAGTAAAGATTATTATTTTAAACTAATTTGGCGACCAGTTTAGCCTCCCTTAAATGTATGCTAAGAACAATGCTTTTTTTTTTTTTTTGTATTTCATTATCATTTTATTTAATACAAAACTTTCATTTAAAACTGAAAAGTTTAAAATTAATGGCTTTCACTTCTTTCTTTTTTTAAACAAAACGAAAAGAAAAATATTAGGCGCGGATGTCATATACGCACCGGGATACCTAAACGGCGCCAAAATGGCGTTATTTTGCCTGAGATGGTAACCCGGCTATTGTTGCTTATTTATTAATAAATGTTTATTTACATTTATTTTCTTTTTATTTAAAAAAGGTTATAAATTCTTTTGTTCTACAGTTATTAATTCATTTTTTTTATTTATTGTTATTTCATTTTAAAAATAATAGTAAATAATTCAAAAATACATATGTAACTGGTATTCGAAAACCAGGTTTTCGCCAAATTGTCGTAAAAAAAAAATCACGCCAAACCCGATTAAATAATGCAATCCTCACATTTAATTTCAAATTCAAAGCAATGTTTTAATAGTACTACTTAGTTATCCTGTTGACCAATTCCGCCAAATTATATAAATCGCCAAACCACTCACCAAATTATACAAATTGACGTAATTTTTATTTTAAATAACGAAAGAACAAATAAATTAGTATAACATTAATAAAAATACAAATAAAATGTCGAAATAAAAATCACTTGATGGCGTAAATACGTGTAACTTCCTTACAGTCAAATGAATGTGACATTTACGATAAGCCATTATTGGCATTTAATCTTATAGCCTGGCGATAGATTTTTGGTCGATGGGATACCAAGTAGTACCGTTTTAATTTACCGCTCGAAAAAAAAAAAAAAAAAATGCTAACTGGCGAGTTAAAAAAAAAAAAAAAAAAAAAAAAAAAAAAAAAAAAAAAAGGTATTGGCGAGATTTGCACCCGGCTAACATAAAAGTACCAAGAATTCTTTGCGATCATGGCAACTTTTACGTAGTTTTATTCGAAAAAATAACTTTGATTCTTTAATCAAAATGGAAACCTTTCTTATGAAAAGCGAAGGGTTGTAATTGTTTGTGGCAGTTACATGACTTGGACTGTTATAAATTAAGTGAAATGATGGCGATAGAATAATATTTGGCGACTTATCGCCTGTGGCTGGCTAACATTAAACTACCAAAATGGCCGGCTGGAATATAAAAAGCGAAGGGATCCTCATGGAACTGTTAATAATAGTCACATGACTTAGGCTATTATTATAGAGATTGTTTTCAATTATAAAAACAGCGCAAAGAATAATATTTTCTAACGATTAAAAATTTATTTACTATTAAAAACAGAAAAAAAAACCTTTAAAATTACTATTAAATAAGTAAGTGTTAAAAGCAGGAAAATATTGAAAATTATGTCTTCAAAATTGTATTTACACGTGAATATTAAAAGAGAAAAGAAACTTTAAAATAATAAATACATTAATATACGTTTAACCCTTTCAGAGGCAAGGTACTTCTATTTGTAAAATGTTGAAATCAGTGAATGGCATCAGAATTTACAAAGAAATTTCGAAATACGAAAATGCTTTTGTTCACTTACTTAATAAAAGGAAAATTTTCATTTCAATATTCTGGTGCCAATGTGGCATTTAAGAATTAAAATTAAGTGGTTCAAAAATGAGCCACTGCCCTTGAAGGGGTTAAAGCAGTAAACTGTATTATGTCAATCGTTTTATAACGCTGTTAAAAAATACCGGGAGGCAAAGAATTTGTTTACTTAATTCATGTTATTTTAGCTTCCTTTCAAATGTTTAACTGGTCTTCTTTAATCAAACACGAATGGATGTCTTAACAGCAACTGATTCGACCTTAAATTTTCGCAATCAAATGGAATTGAATGGAAACCCGTTTAGAGGAAGATCACTATAGATTTTTTCATTATAATACAATCTTCTCTAATCTTTTTAATACCGATCAAATTAGCGTGCTTTTAGATTCTGCGGTGTCTGAACAGGGGTTGGCGAGCGTAGCTTGCAGGGAGCAGAACCCCCTAGTAATGTATGAAAAAGTAATATGAATCTTCCCTTTATAATAGGATTAATATACTTCTTTATTTAATATGGGCAGATCGTATTTTGATGGCTTTGTCTGTGTCGTGGCGTACTTAAAAAAAAATGGCATGTACTTTGTAAAAAGTTTTAGGATTACATTCATTGACTACGGCATTAAATCATATCGATCTGTCACTTTGACTATTCAAAAACTCCTTAGTTCTCTAAAATATCGTATTTACTGCAGGGCCTGATAAAGCTCAAGTTGGAGCCTAGGGCCTGTTAATAATTTCTGAACTAAATGTTTATTAAAATAATTAATTTGCAGTTAAGTTTTGCATTTCTTTATAAAGGGACACAAGATATAAAAATTAATACAGTTGCTGGACAGATAATTACACCCGTTTATTTTATATTTAATTTATATCCAAAATTGTTAATTGGTCCAAATCATCCAAGCATCCTCATAGCAAATTGGTATATAATTTTATATACCTTAGATAAATTCAAATAACATAAGTGATCGTAATTACCTAAATTCTAGTAGAAGAGCAACGCGAAGCATTAATAAAATTAAATTATAATTCGCGTCAAAATGTAATTATTAAATTTGAATAATTACGAATAAAATTAAGAGTTTGCGTTGTGAATTATTTAGACGAACTCTTCCACTTATGAATTAAACTAAAATTTAAGCTGTAAAAATAAATTGACACACCTTAAACATTATCAATTAAATAATTACAGAAACTTTTCAAAACTTGATTAAATATTTTATTTACATTGAACACAACTATATACAGAAATAGATAATATTATTTCAAAAAAAAGAAAGCAACACCTTTGTTTGCTTCTCATTATTTTAAGTATATTTAATCTTTAAAAAAAAGACAATATTTTCATTTACTCTAATTATTATATTTTTTTCTTTTTGCTAAAAGAATAATTCTCTTTCATTTTTAAATTACCTTAATTTTATTTAATTATTGGTTTTGTCGGATCTCAGATTACTCTCTACCATAAAATATCAGAAAAGTATATTTATGATTTTTCATATGATCTTAAGTGGTAAAAGAAAAAGTTTAAAGAAGTACCTTTTTTTTTTATATACGGGATGGTGGCCTTTATTCATCAAATTCAGAGTTGTCGCGTTGCTTAGGATCATGTCCATATGTCATCCGGAATTCGCTTCGTATCAGAGCGGCAACATCGGGATGGCAGGATGCATAGCTACGGACCTCTGTAGAACAATCTTCTTTATTTTAACATCAGGAAGACATCCTCAATTTGGCTTTCTTAGGCTCACTCCGATATGTACATCAGGAAGACATCCTCAATTAGGCTTGCTTAGGCTCACTCCGATATGTACATCAGGAAGACATCCTCAATTAGGCTTGATTAGGCTCGCTCCGATATGTCCATCTCGCCTGGGCATTACTAGGGCTTTCAGGATTCATTGCACGGGCTTTCAGGAGAGCTCCTGCGTCCTCTACATCTTTTTTCAGACTCTCTTTTTCAAACCTTATTCTTCTTGCACACCAACTCCTGCAGTGGGTGGAACTATTTTTGGCTAGTCCACTGTTATTGGATGTGAGAAGATTTTTTATTATACTTCGATAGGCCTATTAGCTAACAGTCTGCAAATGGCCCCTTACATATACTTTAATATTATTATCTGTCTTAAAGTTTGGGTGGTCTGAAAAGCCATAAATTTATCCCAACACTTTTATTGAGGCCATAAACTTATTCCAACGTTTTTATTATTTTACGATTTCTAATTATACACCACTTTCCATTGGCTTGTCATAAAACGACACCATGGCGTCTGGCTATTGTTGTTGTCTGAGATCCGAACTCTATTCAACATTATACATTCATTTTACAATACAACAATTTTTTTTAAAAATATATATTTAATATTTAAAATCAACTTAATAATTTTTGTATGAACTTACAGTCCTATTTTACTTAAATATGTAAACATTATAATTTTACACTCATAATTATATTTTATAAAAAATATTTATACAAACAGAAATAACAAATTACGCAATTTTACTTTGATTTAACCAACATGGTGCGGGAACATATCATAGTTATATATTGCCCAGCAACAGTCGAACCCGGTTAATACGCGATCCCTCTTAATACGCGGATTTTTTCCGATCCTTTGAACATCGCTCATAAGGCTAATGCAACAATATCACGTTTAATACGCGAACGGTTATCACGCGATCCCGCTTAATACGCGATAGATGTTCGATCCTTTGAGGCAAAAAATCACGTTTAAGACGCGAATTCATTGATGAAGATGCGAATTCCTTCTTTCTTGTCCATGGTTGCCAATTTAGCGGATTTTTTTATTCAGAAAAAAAATTCCGAATAGTAAAATTTACTTTGTTTAATAATTTAATAATAGATTAATTAAAGAGAAGGTTACTAATCGGAAATAGTGTTAGATATTTCAATGTAAAAAAGCCCGCTAAATTAGCAACACTTCAGTTCTTCTTTGTTCCCGCGTCCTAACAGTCTTTGTATCTTGCTTCGTGTGTGTTTTTACTGTAGTCGAGAGAGATAGACAAATTCAGGGTACTCAGATGTGTCATAAAAATTGTTATGACTAGAGATGATTATACCTGTTGTTAGTGAGGTTTAAAGTGTTCTTTATATCACTACTATGTTTTATAATGCATATTATAGGCAAAAAAGGGAACGTACAAAGATTGAAGAATTATTTTTGTTATTTTATTTTGAGTTATAACGTATTATTCGACAATAAAGCCATATTTGAATCCATATTTATTTTCATTCATTATTCCAGTCGGTCCTATAAAAAGAAAAAAAAAGAGTAAAGTTGAATACCATTAAATTTTAATCTAAATATACGTACAAGACACAATTTTAATCCATAAACATTTAAATGAAAGCTCTAAAATACATTTAGACGAATAGATGTGTAAATAAGTCCAGTTTCTGCAAAATTATGCAAATCACGTTTAATACGCGACCCCGCTTAATACACGACTTTTGCCCACTCCCTTGAAACGCGTCTTAACCGGGTTCGACTGTATTTCCGATGTGTTCATTCTAATTTGGGATCTTGAAATTTAGGGACCGAATCCCTGGTAGCCCATGAATTAATTAGGCCGTACGTATACAACTGTTAAAATATTCTTAAGTCGACAATATATGCAATTAAATACTGCTCCGCAAATCTGAAACACAGCATACCTTCTTCTTGGCTTTGTTTTGTGAGGTGTTCGTTAACCGAACATAAAAAATTTCTCGCGAAATTGTTCGTAAACCGAATAGTTCGTTAACTGATCACCCACTGTACTGTAACAAAGGATTTCCTTTGCATTTTTGTTATGAGAATAGAAACACGGACAAACAAACAGGCTATCTATTCCCTCTATATTCGAGGTTAAATAATTCTCCAGTCTGTTGCATAAGTAAACTCGATAATGAAAATAATTGTTAATTTGTCACTAAGTTTAGCTGGTAGGCGTCAACAGGTTTTTCTTATTAATAAAATTCGAAATTTTATCTAATGATAATTTCATATACTTTTTCTCTTATCTGGGTTCAGAAGAGCAAAATAACTATAGATGAAAAATATATAATAGTAAATCTTCTTTTGTTCGTTTGCTTTATAATGGAAAACCATAATTTTAGTAATTGCTAATTAGAAAATCTGTCTGACTTTTTGTAACCAAATTCACCGTCCTGAATGCGATTGAAACATAAACGAATTTTCCAATAAAGTTGTAAATACGCTAATTGCTGAGGTGACCCGATTATGGAATATTATCCCAATATATTTAACATAACCTATTAAAAAATACAAATTATGAAGCAAAAACAAAAAAGAAATGACGAATTATAAAGACTATCAAAAATATGATTCAGTAAGCAATTTTCGCAGTTTCAAATATTGGCTTTTTTTATAGTAGTGAGGAGAGTGTGAATTGGTGTCGCTGGGATATGAACCAGGGATCTCATGATCAGGAGGCGAGAACGTTACCGTCGAGCAAAAGGCCAAGCCAGTTGCTCTAAGCTAGTGACTCGCTTTATACTGATCATGTGAAATAAGATTGCTACACCCTCCATCCCCAGTGAGAAAGACATCTTGTTGACACGTGACGAGCGATATCTCAGACTAATCTGAGAGCGGTATGCACTCGTGAGTGAAGCTGTCGTACGCATGTGTGATGCGTGGATGACAGACTTTGTGCTATGAACGTTTCGCATGCTTTGAATGCAGGGGATCATTTTTTAGTGCTGCAATCAGTTGGTTATGAGGTGAGATGATTGCTGTTGAAAGTTGCGTGTTTGTCGAGGTAACCAATGAGGGGAGACATGGATTGGCGCCGATGGGATTTGAACCAGGGGTCTCATGATCAGGAGGCGAGAACGTTAGCGTCGAGCTAAAGGTCAAGCCAGTTACTCTAAGCTAGTAACTCGCTTTATACTGATTCATGTGAGATGAGATCGCTACAGTAGTAACGCATTAGGGGAGGGTAGTACACAGTGAGACGAAAATTATTATTATACTTAACAAATGGCGACGATTTTTATTCTTTTGAAAAATGTTTTGCTACATCTTTAAGCTACACAAATGCGCTACACATTAATGTATAAATGGTTTTAAAAAAGTTTATAAAAGCACAGAAGCATCATAACGGAGTGTCGGAAATTGTCTCAATGTGTACCACAAGTAGTACACAGTGAGACAATGTATATATTTTCATAAATCATACATTTTTACACTCTATCAATAATTTTCTGCAGTTTATGATTTCTAATTAATATTTCTAGATTTTCAAAATATTAAAAATATGAGCCTTCGGTGGACAATGGCAGACCTTGGGCTACCTTCATGCAAATTTTCAGCCTCTTACGTTTAGTAAATTTCCACAGCCATCGCACGCCCACACACACAGAGAGAAAAAGAGAGAGAGGAAAAAACCTTCTTTTATTAATAAATAACTTTTTAAACATCAGAACCAAGTAGTAGGTACACAAAACGACACGTCTCACTGTGTACCACAACTGTGTGTCTCACTGTGTACTTTCATTATGTTGTAACAAAATGGATGCCACATCTGTTACATCAATTTCATCGCTTTAAAAAGTTTATGTCGTTTTGCCGAAATAGTCTATTATTAGATATAGCTAGGTTTGTTTAAGTAAATATATGTCATATTGAAGGAAATAAACTCTAAAATAGATGTTTATGTAACTTTAACCACTATAAAATAAGGAATTATTTACTATTTTGTCGGACGAGTAACTGAAATGCCGAAACTACATCCACGTGTTGCATAAGATGAGGTCGTTATGTGTGTGTGCCAGTTTGAAGAAAAAGTTACAACTATATGTCAAAGTGGCTGCTGTCTCACTGTGTACTCCCCTACCCTACTGCATAAATCGACTTAATAATAATCTCTAGTTCCTAACTTTTAAAGCAATGAATGTTTCTATAAGTAAAATTGGCAATATTTTTAATAACGTTAAAAAAAATAATAATAGACTGCACAATATTTACTGATCTGAATTCGAGGCCTTAAAAATCTATGCTGTGACAACAAACTTTTTTTTTTTTTTTTTTACAGTAAAGCATGGTGAAAAATATTTTAAATGTCTGAAATTAAATGATTTTACCATGTGTGAGAGAGGAGGAGGGGGAAGTTACACTAAAATTTAAGTATTTCACTCAAGAATCATATTGTTAACTGCTTTTTATATAATTTACATTTGAATATAAAAAATTACTTTCAAATGTGCTCATACACTAAAAAAACAACATTATTGAGAGCATTAATCGGTGTTATGTCCCTCTTCTGCCTTTTTGGATTAAAATCGCAGATTAACATACAAGACAGGACATTTCCATAGAGCGTAATGGTAATGCGATTGTGACAATGGGGAAGAAACTTCTCATCCTTGTAATATTTTTGTTATTGAGCGTCTACGTTATTGTAACCCTTCTTTTTTTAATGTTGCGTGTTTACGTTTTCAACAGAATGTCACATCGATACATGAACATAGAATAGATATTCTATTCTATATATCTAATATCTATTCTATGTTCATGCACGGATATGTATATATTTTTTCGTACATGATGGGTGAACGATTTAAGTGCAACGAAATACAAGCTAAAAATTTCGTCTTGAATATTATACGTCAAGTAAATATGATATAATTGGATTTAAAACTACATAAAGGATGGTGTAATCAGGGGCGCCATTTGAGGGAGGGGTGGGTGCAATAGCCCCCCCCCCCCCCTACGAAATTTGATTTTTCTGAAAATTTATCAACCATCAATTGTCTGACTGAAACAAAAGTTTAAAAACTGCTCAAACGCTAAAATAATTTACCTCAATTTGATTGCAATAAAAACGTATGTATTAAATAAGTGCTTTATGCATAGAAATTGATAATTATCAAAAAAATTTCCTATTCGAACTTTCTGAAGGTAAGATATATATCGTACTTTGGCTAATTTAAAAAATGCATGAGAGAATTTTTCTTTTATCAATTGCTTCTCAGCTGTGTACATCTTGATCATAGGATTCTGGCCCTCATGGTCAGAGTAGAGAGTCAGGAGCAGAGTTTTTTCAGATACTTTTTTTTTTTTTGGGGGGGGGGGAGGGTTGAAGGGGCGAATACAATTCAAGTTCTTAATTATCAGATTTTATCATTTATTCATTTTTTTGGATTATTAATGTCACATTATATTTACTGCAATCATTGCAATGTTCCCAAATTATTTAATTATTTGCTTTATTAATATGTCAGTATCATAAATATTATTGAACTGATTGTACGTTATTTACATTAAAAACATTTTTTTTTATCTGTGAGAAAGTGAAAATGCGTAAATTAAAAAAAAATATTCTAACGATTGTTTAATACATTAAACTTCATAAATTAATAAAACATCGTCTGTAAAAAATTTTCTACCAAATGGGAATATTTATGAAAGTTTCTGGGACTTGTAGAGTGCAATATTTAGTATATTTTTATATTACACCATCGCTTTATGTAGCTTTAAATCCAATTATATCATACTAGTATTAAAGAATGCTCTGATGAGCATTAAAAAAGGTTAATATGTTTTTTTAAGTATGAAAAAGGGTTTGACAAGTGCTTCTAATTGATATGAGAAAGGACAAGGTCTCCCTTCTTCACTGCAGCTCACTGTCAATGATGCTCAATGATGACCAACTGGGTCATCATTCCATATCAAATCAACACAGCTAAAAACCTGACCTTCTCAGAATTTTATGATATTAAGCTCATCTGTTAGGTTTATAGAGAAATGAATAAATACCCAATGATAAACCTCTATCTCATTTGGTTTCTGAGATAATTAGCTTTAAAGATGGACGAAAAACGTAAATTTTTGCATTTCATGCAATACAAATTTAGTCATAATTTGTTCCCTAATTGTCACAAGGACTTAGTTTTTGTGTCTTTGGAAAGTGTTTGAATTGGGCTTTCATGTGATATATCACATTAATATACTTTTTGGATTTTTAATTTCAAGGTCAAACATTTTGGCTTTTGACCTTTCATATCTCAAAATCGGACATTTAATTTTTTTTTTTTTTTGAAAAAAATTGACATTATAAATTAAACTCAAACTGCTGTTTTAATTTCCATACATTAGTCTCAAATTTAGGTGACTTACATACATACTATATATTTACATATTTATATATATATGTAAATATATTGTAGTATGTATGTAAGTCAAGTATTATTGACAATCTTTTTTATTTTAAATTCTACAAACATGTTTATTTTCTTGGGGATTGGGGGGTTAAGATGAGTCTCAGGCTGTCACATTTCCTGTATTTCAAGTAAAAAATTATAGTTTATCCATAATGTAAAAAACAGTACTTACGTTATAAGTCCACCTTTAAATGTCTGAATACATTTTTCCTCTTATATTAAAAACATAGTTGAATTCAGTCCCCTCCCCCTCCCCTCCCAAAAGAGATAAAGTTTTTAACCTGCAAAATGGAAGGCTATGGAGTTCCGCAATACGTCAAAACATTTATATAATTCTCTACATACCTGTAATACCAGCATTCAAACATTGAAGTGGACTTGCAAGAAATGCATATGTATAATTTTATGTATTCAATGTTATAATTCTGTATGAAATCAATGCACAATATGTAACATTTCAACCTGCTTTCTTCATATTTCAATAACATTTGAAATACTTAATAGTATAGTATAATTAAAAAATAATAGAAATGTATTCACTACGAGTCACTTTAAATTATCATACAGATTCTAATTAAAGACTTAATAATATAACTGAAAAACTAAAATTAGAATTTTGTGTGCACAAATTACATTTCCTAATTTATCATTGAAAAGCAACTGAGCAAGTTATCATCAGACACTCTGGTTACAACTGAGTCACAAGCTCAGCAGAAAGAAGTCAACAAGAGTTCTGTTTTATTCTTGGTCCAGCTTGCACTCAGTAATGTTCAGATAATTCAGCTACTTGAAACTTAGCTAGTCAGAACAGAAACAGATAAAAATAGCTAATAAAGCCTTTGTGCAACAATATTAAAAAGCAGAAAAACCAACGTTTAAAAATGCTCAAATAATACATGAAAATCAGCAAACAGCTGTTTCGAATCTACTAGCGAGATTCTTCTTCAGTGCAAGATAGGGAAAAGGGAACAGCGTGCTAGCAAAAGCAAGGCTTTCCCTATCTTGCACTGAAGAAGAATCTCGCTAGTAGATTCGAAACAGCTGTTTGCTGATTTTCATGTATTATTTGTGCATTTTTAAACGTTGGTTTTTCTGCTTTTTAAGAAACAGATAAGAGCTAGTGCATGTTAAAAGAAGTTATTTATCTGATAGTTTATGTAGTATATATAAGCCCTATTAAATGAAATTCAGCTGAATCTTCTATTGTCTTTAGAAGGAAATTTGCTATAAAATTTAGAAAAAGGATTTTATTAAAGATTATTTTAAAAATTAATAAAAAAAAAGGTCTATTTATGTGTCTCTTAATGTTATTAAATGAATGTTTAACTTTAATTTTGCACTATTTCACTGGCTAGATAAGTTTTAAGTGTATTTAAAAGTAACTGTTCAATTAAGAAATCTCTCCTCGTACAATTTGATATTGAATAATACGTTGTTCCCATGGCAACAATACTATTCTCTTGGTTGTCTGCAACACTAACAATATTAAAGTCAAATACATGTCATAAATTGCCAAATAAACAAAATTTTCATCATTTTTTAAAGGGCGTTATTTTGAGGTTCCATCAAAAAAAAAAAAAAAAAAAAAAAATCTTATATATCCTCATGAGAAGAATATTCTGTAATTTTTTTTTTCAGATTTTTCTGAGTATGCACTAATGGAAACCGTCCTTGTAAGTTTGTATCCTGTAAACCCAGACATCTAATTTGTAATCAAACCATGATACTATTAAGTATACCTCAAATTTCATTGAAACAAAGAAGTTAGGTTGTCCGTGTTGATTTAACGTGGAATGACTCAGAAATTTATTTGCTAAGATACATAGATTTACTTACTCTATAGCTTAAACCTTCCTCTACCCCCCCCCACCCCCCATCATAATAAAAGAAAAGAAAAATTATTTTGTGAACTTTACAATAAAAAAAAAAAAAAGATTTTTATCATTAGTACTTACTTGTACATATAAGTTATTCTTTACAATTTAAACGTTAGTCACCTAAATTTGTGACTTTTGTATGGAAAATTAAAACACCACTGTACATTTTAATTTATAACTCAGGATCCCATGGCTGTCCCAAAATGATATGCTCAGATATTATAGTAAACAAGTGTAAGAGAAATGCCAATTTTTTTCAAAAAAATTAAAATGTCCGATTTTTAGATATAAAAGATCAAAGGTCAAATTGTTTGACCTTGAAATTAAAAATTCAAAAAGTATGTTCATGTGATTTCATTTCATGAACATTTGAATTTGAACAATTCAGTTTATTTGAAAGCCCAATTCAAACACTTTCCAAAGACACAAAAAGTAAGTCCTTGTGACAATTAGGGAACAAATTATGACTAAATTTGTGTTGCATGATGTAATATATTTTTGTATTATTAATTATATTGGCAACAGCTAACTGTAAGTTGTGGTAACTGTAAGTTTAACCTAGACGCCATACCGGCAGATCGTATCTCTGTATCAAACATGCGTACTTGCATGGCACATGGTAAAGTAACGTTTTTATCTTAATTTGTATATATATTTAACCTAGAAGTTATTAAATTATATAACTATCTTAAAATATAACAATGGCGACGATGTATTTCGGCGAACAGTAAATTTACCGTATATTTATAATCGTTTTGCAAATGGTATCAACCATGTCGAAGTTAGGCATAGTTGGTCAACTGTCAGTATTTGACGACAGTAACGAGAATTTTTCGCTGTATGTAGAAAGGCTTGAACAATATTTTCTTGCCAATGATATCGATGAAGCAAAACGTGTCCCTGTATTAATCTCAGTATTGGGACCAAAAACGTATAAACTGTTACGTAATTTATTGACTCCTCAGTTACCAAAGGATTCAACATATGATGACTTGATTAAGAAGCTGCAAGACCATTTTCGCCCGGCACGCATTACAATTGCGGAAAGATTTCGATTTCACCGAAGGAATCAAAACGATCGTGAAAGTATTTCCGAATATATCGTTGATTTAAAGCGTTTGGCATCCACGTGTGACTTTGGAACTTTTCTACAAGAAGCGCTACGTGATCGTTTCGTCTGTGGAATTCGTTGTGAGGCAACTCAAAAACGCTTACTTGCAAAAAAAGATCTCAAACTTGAGGATGCTTGTGAAATCGCCTTAGCAATGGAATTAGCAGAGCAAGGTGCCAGTAACATGAAAGTGGCACTCAGGGCCTGTTTACGAATAGGCCCGTGAAGCCCGTGCTTACCCACTGAAATACTAAAGGGCCCCCAATTTTACTTTTCAAAACTAATCTTTAGAAAAAAGAAACTCAATCACTGTAAAAAATACATTTTTTTCTTACTATATGGCAATTTGTAAATCACAAAAAATATTTTGAAGTTCACATATTCTCAACTATAGTTCCATATTTGTCATTTACAAAATAAATTAGTTATTTACAATTAAACATATAATAAAATACTTTTATATAGGTAGTTTTAGTTTAATATTAAAAATGTTATTTGCTCTAAACTTTGATGGTAAAATTTCAAATTATTTAAGCATACGGAAATGAAATTTAGTAAATAAAAAAGCAATTTGTAGAGTAATAGGGCCCCCCCCCCCCTGTGTGACGTCGAGCTTCCCCTATTCCTAAGTGTTAAGCGGGCCCTGGTGGCAGTATCTGTTCTTTCAAATGTCAACAAAGTGAATAAAGTTCAAAGTAAGTCGTATAAAAATTCTAAAAATAATACTCAGAAATGCTATCGCTGTGGTGCATCACACGATGCAAATAAGTGTAAATACAAAATGGCTAAGTGTCATTTTTGTCACAAAATTGGCCATATTTCACCTGTGTGTAGATTAAAAGATAAAAGTGCTAATCCTTCTGCTAAGAAAGTATCAGCTAATTGTGAGCAGAGTAATTCTGAAGAGTATAATCTATTTTCCATAAATGTAAATAAAGTAAATAATTATTCTAACTATATTGTTCAAGTTGAAATATGCAACAAAATAGTAGATATGGAATTGGTTACTACTGCAGATGTTAGTATAATTTCTGAAACATGGTTAAAACAAAATTTACCACACATAGTGCCTAAAAGTATACCAGTTACACTCAAAGATTATAATCAACAACCCATTGCAATTGCTGGGGAAGTGTCTGTTAGTGTTTCGTATGAAAATCAAATGTGTGATTTACAAGCTATTGTAGTAAAAGGTGACTGACCATCCTTATTTGGAAAGGATTGGATCAGAAAATTTAAATTAAATTGGCACAAAATTTTCTCTGTGCATAAGTTACTTAAGGATATGTCTAAAATTGATTATATTAGTGCATTGACAAGCAAGTATAGCAAACTTTTTGAGGAAAGTTCTGAACCTATTAAACATATAAAGGCTTCATTAAAAATGAAAAAGGAAACCCAACCTGTATTCTTTAAAGCGCGTCCAGTGCCATATTCTTTGAAGAATAAAGTTGCTGAAGAAATTCTAAATTCCAAGCAGAGAGGTGTTTGGGACTTTGTGCAACATTCCAGTTGGGCAACTCCACTTGTGATTGTTCCCAAGAAAAATGGTGATGCAAGGTTGTGTGGTGACTTTAAAGTTACTGTTAATAAGTTTATTGATCAAAATCAGTACCCTTTGCCGACTCAATAAGATTTGTTTGCAACTCTTAATGGTGGACAGTACTTCTCAAAATTAGATTTGCGTCATGCTTATCAGCAGATTGAATTAGATGAATCTTCCCAAGAGTATCTTACTCTGAATACGCATCTTGGTTTAGTACGCCCCTTAAGATTATTATATGGTATAAACAGTGCATCAGCAATTTTTCAGGCAGCAATTGAAAAAATTCTTCAGGGTATAGAATTAGTGATTTGTTTTCAAGATGATATCCTTATTACCGGTGCGACATATGAAGAGCACCTAATCACTTTGGAAAAAGTATTTCAGCGATTTAGTGAGTACAATGTTAAGCTCAACTTATTGAAATGTAGTTTTTTACAGAAAAGTGTAGAATTTTAAGCCATGTAATTGATAGTGAGGGCATTCATCCTACAGATGAGAAAGTAGAATGCATTAAGAAAATAAATGCTCCTTCAAATGTAACTGAGCTAAAATCATTTTTGGGTCTTTTGAATTATTATTCAAAATTCATACATAATTCTGCCATGCTGCTTGCTCCCCTTTACAAATTACTCCATAAAGACACTCCTTGGATGTGGTCATCAGAATGTGAAGAAACTTTTCAGAAGTGTAAAAGTCTTCTTACATCAGATGCTGTTTTAGTGCACTATGATGACAAATTGCCTTTGAAAGTATCCTGTGATGCCTCGCCTGTGGGTCTTGGTGTGGTTTTATCTCACATCATTGACAACGATGAACGTCCAATTGCTTATGCGTCAAGAACTCTTTCCAAAGATGAACAAAACTACTCGCAAATTGAGAAAGAAGCAGCAGCAATAATATATGGAATAAAGAAGTTTCAACAATATCTCTTTGGCAGAAAGTGTATATTGGTTACAGACCATCAACCATTAATAAGTATTTTTGCACCTAATAAAGCTGTTCCTGCCATTGCAGCAGCTAGACTTAAAAGATGGGCAGTGTTGTTATCTTCTTTCAACTACAGCATTGAGTATAAAAAAGGCTCAGAACACTGCAATGCTGATGCCTTATCACGTGCTCCTGTTGAATCTGAAGTTGAAACATCATCAGAAATATTTAAAATCTCGTATTGTGAAGACTTACCAGTAACCAGCATTGAAATTGCAAAAGCAACTCGTAATGATGCAGTTTTAGGACCGGCTCTGAAGTATGTTCAAAATGATTGGCCATGGAAGATAGACAATGAAGCACTTAAGCCATTTTTTAACCGCCAAGATCAACTGTCAGTTGATAATAATTGTCTTCTGTGGGGAATGAGAGTCATCATACCAGAAAAATTCAGGAAGAGACTCTTGGATCAGCTGCATGATACCCACTCAGGAATTTCGAAGATGAAAGCCATAGCTCGTAGCCATATATGGTGGCCAAAATTGGACGAAGATATTGAAAAAGTTGCAAAACATTGTCCTGCCTGTCAGAAGAATAGTCGTTCTCCTCCTGGTACACCATTTCAACCATGGACTTGGTCTAAACATCCTTGGGATAGAGTCCATATTGACTATGCACAGAAAGACAAGAAGAACTACTTACTACTTGTTGATAGTCACTCAAAATGGTTAGAGGTCATGCAAATGCCTTCCACGACTTCTGCACACACCATTGAAGCTCTACAGCAGATTTTTTCACGATATGGATTGCCATTAGAGTTAGTATCTGACAATGGTCCTCAATTAATATCCGAAGAATTTGAATGGTTTCTGAAGTCTAACGGAATAAAACATACTCCCATTCCAACCTACCATCCACAATCGAACGGCTTGGCCGAAAGAAGTGTGCAGACATTCAAAGAGGCATTAAGCAAAATGAACAGTGATGCTACAGATCATAGCTCACTGAACAGAAAACTTTCTCGTTTCCTTATGAGCTATCGCTCAACGCCTCACTCTACGACTGGACTTGCCTGCTGAATTGTTTTTATCAACACCAATTCGCACACCACTAGCACTTGTGCATCCCAGCACTTAGGCTCGTGTTGAACAAAGCCAGTGTACACAGAAAAAATATTATGACAGAAGCCATACCAGTAATAGGCGTTTTATGCCTGATGAAAAAGTTTTGGTTCGCTCCCATAAAAACCAAGAATGGAGCAGTGGAACTTTAATCAAACCACAAGGTAATAAAACTTGGGTTGTCAACATCAACGACAAGATGTACCTTGCACATGTTGATCAGCTTCGTCATGGGTACAATAAAGATGACCAAGAATCTACAAAGCTCGATAATTTGGTCAACCAGAGTTGTCACAGTAATGTTGACATACTGGAAAGCGTTGATGCAGATGAAACGCAGCAGAAACTCGCCCAGTGGAGAGAAATACTTCTGCCATCCCAGATAATCCTGAAATCTCCGAAACTAATGCTAATGGAAGGAACGAGAAAACACCAACCACCATACAAGCAGAGAAACCGTCAGATGATACCACAAGCATACCAGCTGTTGAACTAGAAAAGAAAATTGATATGAATGTTCGTCGTAACCCACCACGCACTCGTAAGAAACCTCTTCGTCTGGACTTATAAATATCTGGACATTCAAACTTTTTAAGGGAAAGTACTGTAATATATTTTTGTATTATTAATTATATTGGCAACAGCTAACTGTAAGTTGTGGTAACTAGACGCCATACCGGCAGATCGTATCTCTGTATCAAACATGCGTACTTGCATGGCACATGGTAAAGTAATGTTTTTATCTTAATTTGTATATATATTTAACCTACAAGTTATTAAATTATATAACTATCTTAAAATATAACACATGAAATGCAAAAATTTACGTTTTTGTCCATCTTTAAAGCTAATAGACCGGGAGTCGGCAGCACAGACAATCACCTCATCGAGTTCGCGGCTGAAATTTCAGAATTAGTTAAAACCCGATACGCATATTAAAACTCAATCGGTCTGCCAAGTCATATCTTGGTGGAAAACACATGAAAACCTGATTTTAGCGGTCGACTCGTAGGTTTACCATTGTGTTTTCCTGCACCCAAAAGTATGAAAACATAGACGACTGGGAGCAGGAAAATGCAATAGTAAACGTACGAGTCAACCGCTAAAATCGGGTTTTCAGGTGTTTTCCACCAAGATATGACTTGGCAGACCGATTGCGTTTTAACATGCGTATCGAGTTTTAACTAATTCTGAAATTTCAGCCGCTAACTCGATGAGTTGATTTTCTGTGCTGCCGGCTCCCGGTCTATAATTATCTCAGAAACCAAAGGCGATAGGGGTTTATCACTGGGTATTTATTAATTTCTCTATGAACCTAACAGTTGAGCTTAATATCATAAAATTCTGAGGAGGTCAGGTAGAAAATGTCACTTTTTTGTGCTAATTTGACATGGAATGACCAAACTTTGAAAAAATCATATTTGCGTTTTTGCCATATAAAAGAAATTCGCGGTACGTTAGTAAAACTTTCCGTCGTGCTTTACATGTGAATTGCATTGTTTCACTGTTGTACTGTGCGTGCGTCTGCAATGCAGCTTTGTACAGTGCACTGTGTACCATTATTTCTGTACAAATTATACTATACTGTACATTCCTATTACTATTTTGAACTTCAGCGCACACTCGCATTGTGCGCTGAGGTTCATATTAAAGGTATATGCGTCTAATGTTCGTTTATTATTTACATATGCATTGCTGTACTGGATAGTGCATTGTGGAATCGCAGCCACTTGCATATAATTTCAGCAGTCAATGAATGCATTATACTGTCATGCGTGCACATGTGAAATTGTTCCTGTGCAGAGTGCTGCAACAGTCTGCACTGCACTGCACTACAAATCAGTTTTCTGTGCAGTTCTACGCTGTGGACGTGCTTGGTGGCACTGCATGAGTGCTTATACACCAATTCACTTCCGGCAGATATGGATCATTAGATTACCCTACTTCTACTCTTCCATATAATAAAGGTTTTTTTTCTTGTGCTTGATAACATAGTTTTTTGTGCTACCGGCTCTTGGACTATAAGGATCATTCGAGGCGAACAGCCATAGTTGCTATAGGACCCAAAGCAATCTCCACTACGGTGGAGTTAATGTCAATGTCAAAGCAAAATATAGAGATACTGATAAAATTGTATTCGATGTGAATAAATGAACACAATACCCGAATTTAATTTCTTACAATTTTATCTGATTAACTAGGTATTTACGTTTTCAACAGTATTTCCTGGGGTTTTTCTTATATATTATTATTATAATTATCATTTTGTAAGTTAAAGCTAAACGAACAAGTACGATAAAAAAAAACAGCTAAATAAATCAAACATAAATAAAATATTGTCTGCCTCTGGTTCGTTTAGGAAAGAATAGATATTTAAAACATAGAGCGTAAACATATTTCATCAACATAGGTAAGTTTCGGAGACTTGTTAATTCTTCCCCCTTGTCGGTAGCGACGCTAGTACTGTTGCCATTACAGATTTTGCCGATATTGTATGTTAATCTATGAGTAAAATACAGCCTAAATTACGAGATAGCCGTTTTCCTTCCAGAATATTCCTTATTGGCGATTCAAGAGCTCAAATACGCCATCTGGTGGAAAAAACATATAACTTCTCGCTTCAGGATACTCCCGTGCAAGCGCATGGACTTTGCCCATGAATGGCAACAGCCACGCCTCTTCGGGAATTTTCCCTCCGAAAAAGATTGTTTATTGGACGAAAGGGAAGCAGTATTAAAGTGTTCTTCACGCCTATTGGTGTTTTTTTTCTGTTTGCCCGCGGCTGACGTCACTTGGGTAAAAACCATCGCATTACATGTATTTTTAATTTGTTCAGAGTGATTATTCTTTTGCACAATTTCAGATTTCATGTGACATTTGTGTTCTGTTTTATAATACAAAGTAAAAATTATTGGAATTTGAATATCTTTAACTTTCAAATGCATTTGCAGTAAAGAATTATTTCAATGGTACTTTAGCATTAGTTAAAGGAAAATAAACGCTTTCAGTGTGGCGTGACGTCAATCATGACTTTAACACTATACTCCCTGTAGGAAAAATTGGCAAGGACAAACGTCCTCTTTTCATTATCCTTTCGTTGGTCACTTCTCGGCCCTTATCTTAGGATAGTAACTATGAGAACGAAGGGAAAATGAAAAGGGGACGTTTGTCCTTGAAAAGCCGATTTTTCCTACAGGGAGTATAGAAACTGACTCCAAACAAACGGTTGCTATGTTTTCATATCTTATTAAATATAAATTGAAGAAAATGTTACGACTGCATATAAAATATTAAAACATATATCTACGAGATACAGCTGCAATACATAGCTTTAAAATATAATAAAAATAGCAACAGTATAGCAACGGTTTGTTTGGAGTCAGTATCCAAGCAAAACGTCATATCTCACGTCACGACTGAAAGCGTCTATTAAAGGGACAATGAAGATATTCAATCTCCGTTTTGATCACGTGGTCAAGGTAAAAACTTCTAGCGTAAAGAAGGGAAGGCTCCGTAGACGTGTAATGTAAATCCCCGCTAGCCAATGAAACAGTTCATGGGGCAAAGCAGTAGTATCTTCCCTTCTTATCAGTTAGAAGTTCCTTGGGTAAATTACCGGTATCACGTGACTTTTTTCAGCCTCGAACCCATATTTGGAATAGCCTCCATTTTCCTGTACTGAAGGCTGCTAGCAGCGCCTCTATAGGCCGTTTTAATTCCCAATGGACTTTACCCATGTGACGTCAGCCGCGGGTAAAAAGAGGAAAAACACGAATAGGCGTGAAGAATATTTTAAAATGGCTTCCTCTTCGTCCAATAATAAACTAGTCTTTTTCGGAGGGTTTTCCCCCGCAGAGGCGTGGCTGTTGCCATTCGTGGGACTTTACCCGAGGCTAACGAGAAAAACAGGCTACCGCGGTGGGTTTTACAGACCGCTGGAGTCACGTGATGCTCTTTTCGCACACCTTCATTGGTGCATTCGAGCATCACGTGACTCCAGCGGTCTGTAAAAAAAGAAGAATCGGACCCACCGCGGTAGCCTGTCTTTCTCGTTAGCCTCGGACTTTACCCATGTGACGTCAGCCGCGGGTAAGCAGAAGTAAAACACCAATAGGCGTGAAAAATATTTTAACACTGCACTGTTAAAAATATCGTGAAAAAGTACCTCTGTTTTTTAAGGCTATCTATTTTCTGACCAATGAGATCTCTTCATAGGTATTAATGTAGCGTTCTCATTGGTCAGAAAATAGAGAGCCTTTAAAAACAGAGGTAATTTTTCAGGATATTTTTAACAGTCTCTTTCGGAGGGTATCTTCCCGCAGAGACGTGGCTGTTGCCATTCGTGGGTAAAGTCCATTCTGCGCCTTTTCACCAATCGGTTTATCAAATTTTGCCTACAATAATAATGCCTGTTTGTCGTTACTGTGATGTTTAAAGATACTTCAAAATTGCAACGTGTCTAAACACAAAATTTAATCAACCATCCAACCGATTTACTGATGTGCATGTGCAACTGTTTACATAATAGTGAGATTAAATTCGTTGAACTTTGGCACCCAAATTGATCGGTTATTTAATTATTGATGATTTTTAATAGCAACTGTTTACATAATTAAAGTGAGATTAAATTCGTTGAACTTTTGTACCCAAATCGATCGGTTATTTAATTAATGATGATTTTTAATTGTATCTTAAGAACAATTTCTCATCAACGGAATTTTCCAGTTTCGAATTATTGTTTTAATATTTTAAGATTAGTTTCCAATAATGGAACAAGTAGTCGCTATAAAGTTCGTACGATATCGGCTTTGACAGACAACTATATGTATTTGCTTATCGATAAGTTTGAAAAATATGCATTTGCTGTTGACCCAGTTGAACCGTACAAGATTTTGAAATGTGCAGAAAAAGAAGGTGTTCAGCTAAAAGCTGTTCTTACAACACATCATCATTTTGATCATGCTGGTGGAAATGCAACAATTTCTAGTATGATAAAGAACATACCTATATTTGGTGGTGATGACAGAATAGAAGCCTTAAATACAAAATTATCTCATAATGAAGTGTTTCAAATTGATAAAACTAATATTCAATGCTTACATACACCATGTCATACCTCTGGACATGTTTGTTATTTTATTCAGTCTGATGAACCAATTTGTTTTACAGGTGATACATTGTTTATTGCAGGTTGTGGTAGATTTTTTGAAGGTTCAGCTGAGCAAATGCATAAGTCACTTAGCATTTTGTCTAATTTACCACTGAATACTAGAATTTACTGTGGTCATGAATATACTCTGAGCAATTTAAAATTTGCCTTAACCGTAGAGCCTCATAATGCTGCCATTTTGAAAAGACTTAATAGTGCCGAGGAAAGTTTAAAAAATATGGAGCCGACGGTTCCATCAACAATTACGGATGAATTATCTTTTAATCCTTTCCTCAGAGTCCATGAAAAAGCAATACAAAATTTTACTCAACAAACAGAACCTGCTGCTGTTATAAAAAAGTTGCGTGAGTTGAAAAACAATTTTGTATCATGAAGGGAAATTGTTTGTTGAACTCCAGTTTTGTTTATTAAATCTATAGTATATTTTATAATTAAAGTTTATTAGGGATTTTTAAAATGATAATTCAATAATTGATCATGATTGTTTATTAAATATAATTAGATTTTCTGGAATAAATAAAACCGTGGATGTGCATCATTTAAGCAAGCAAAAAAATTGGAAAAAAGATGAATAAAAAATTGTGATGGGTTCTTTAAAGTGCATAATTTTTCTTTTGAATTTGTAAAAGAGGCATATTTTGTATTAAATACATTGAATATCTTATTTGTAAAATGAGGACCCACTTTTATAGAAAAGGACTTAGTTTTTTTTTTTAGACATCATTGTTTGGTATAATTGTTTACTTTCCTGCCGACCATAAAATCCTGACTCCACAAAAATAATCTCGTCAAAAACTGTGAATTATTGCCAATAATTGATGTTAAAATATATTGGTATGATGCTCCTTTTGTTTTCTGTAACCAAGATTATTTTTTGATAAGCAAAGTTTTAAAAGTTTTTAAATATACAGTCAACTCCGTGAAATCTGTCGATGTGCAATACGCAAACGCGTTCTGCACTACACATTGGAATATAAACAATGAAAATTATCATTAACAGTTAAACTCGTAAAGTTAAATTTGGTATTTTTTTTTTCAGTTATCAATTTGCCTATGAATAAATATTTAAATAAAAATTGGATATATATTTAAATTTCCTTGAATAACACAAATTTATCTCTGAGCAAGTAGTAATGAGTGTTCATAGACTACAGAAAAAAATTATTGGCAACAAACCAAAACTGAAACTACCATTGTGTTATGTCAGTATTTAAAATAGGGGAGAACGGGGTACAGTGGACCACGCCTTATATTTTACTTATTTTTAAAGCTTTTCTTGTAGGCTAATTAATAACAGCACTAGACTGATTACTTATAGCCTTCAGAACACATTATTCCTGACTGGTTGTTTTGAGCACCTAAAAGTACAATTTTTCATCATCATACTTTTCTTTATTGAGTAATTAAATGTTATGGATAAATAAGATAGAACAACTTTTTTGAAAAGGTAAAACACTGGTCTTTATTTAATTTAAAAGTTTATATGCTTAAAAGAAAATTTTAAATAATATTTTTATGATTTATGTATTGAACTTCAACATGGGGCACAGTGGTCCGCAATGAATACTCTCCTGTACTGAAGAATTTTCAAAATATTTAATAATTGCTTATTCTCTATAAAGAAATATTGGGTACACCTTTCGGTTAGCCGGGCGCCAGTGTTTTATATATATATACATACACATATGTATTATACATGTAATATACAGGGTGTCCGATCTCAACGGTGTCCAATGGCTAATTCCTAAACCGTTAGTCATAGACGTATAGTTCCAATTACAAAAATGATTTAAATCCGGTAAAAAAACATTTTAAAAGCGATTTGGGTCAATAAAAACATTTCTTTAAAAATTACGAGATTTAAATTTTTATACGGTCCCCTGGTCCTATAAGTTATATTTAGTAATTTTTTCCTATTACACTGACAAGTAAGACAAAAAAAGTCCCATTCATATAACGCTAAAATTAAGCGCGTTATGAAACTTTAAAAATGCATGACTTATGCCACTTTTCTACTCTGAAAACAAATGAGTTCGGCTTGGCTTTGAGGGATCATATAGCAAGTGTTTAAAGTATTTGAAGATCTTACTTCATGTGAATCTGCGCTTTGAAAAAAAATCCTACAAGTTTTATGATTAAGTCTCAAATTGGCTAAAATAACATATGTTTTATTTTGTCAGGATTTGAGACTGTTTCTCTTATGATTTATTTTAACAAAAATTGTGTTTTTTATAAGTTTTTATGTTACTTCAACAATCGTATGTATGTTTTTACAGTTCAAAATTTGTACTCGAACTTTAACCCACTTTTAGATATCCGATCGAGATTGCATTTTACATACTGGTGCAAATCCGATAAAAATCTAATATTATTAAGATTTTCGGTGGTTGCCATTTATATTAATTTTACAGGATAACACAAAAAGTTTCGGATAGATTTCTGCCAAGGAGTTTAAGAAAAAGTTTTAGATTAGATAATACAAGACTGCGATTGTTGGGTTTTTTAACTTTTATGTATTTTTTAGCACTGAATCAGAAAATTACCTTAATTTTTAACCATCATGTCAGGATATTTCGCAAATCCTAAATTTTCAAATTTAAAGAATAACAAAAATTGAATACTATAAAGTAGAGGAAATGGTTCTGTTTTTTAACTTTTGATAATTGATTTTTACGCAAGTTTTAGCACTGAATCTGAAAATGACCATCATTTTTAACCATCACATTAGAATTTTTTTGCAAATTGCAAATGTGTAAGTTAAAATATAGCGAAAATCTCATACTATAAAACATATGTAAAACATTTTTTATTTTATTTCATTTTATTTAATTAAAAAAAATTATTCTATTTTTTTGCTTATCCTGGGATTCTTACAGCTAAACAGCTGAGCGGTCTGATGAGATGGGGGAGGAAATTCAATTTTAACATTGAACTTCTTAACTTTGAAATTTGCGAAAAATCCTGATATGATAGTTAAAAACGAAGATCAATTTCGGATTCAGCGGTACAGAATATATAAGAATCAATTATCAAAAGCTAAAAAACATGACATAACCCAACTTTTGCAGGCTTGTGCAATCTAATAATATTTTAAAATACGTATCATTTTGTAAAGAATTGAGGCTGTTAATTTAGAATCATTTTATTTAACAAAAATTCAGTTTTTTCTTTCTTCTTAAATGTTTATTACAAATTGTATATTTTTCATTAATATGCCAGAATTATTAAAGATTTCAAATTTATATTGCAATGTTAATTTTATGCCCAAACATTTTTTATATCTGACGAAATTATATTTCAACTAAATTTGTGAATGACCCCCAAATTGCAGCAAAAAATATGCTCCAATTTTAAACAGCTATTACTCGGTCAATTTTAATCGTAGAATAACAGGACTTTTTTTTGTATTACTTGTCAGTGTAAAGGGAAATTTTCACTAAATATAACTTATAGGACCGGGGGACCGTATAAAAATTTAAATTTCGTAATTTTTTAAGAAATGTTTTTATTGACCCAAATCGCTTTTAAAATATTTCTTTACCTGATTTAAAACATTTTTGTAATTGGAACTATATGTAGGGTAGATGCACCAGTTTTGGCCACTGTACCAGTTTTGGCCACATTGGATCAATTTGTCCAATATTTAGCCTGTGAATTCATGCTAACAAATAATATGCATTCTTACACTTTAAGCAAACTCTCTTTTATCATTTACAATATCATTTGTTTATTTTTTGCTAAAATGTGACTTGCAAAAAAAATAAATGTGTGAAACTGCAGTGTGTGCTTACATGTTATTAAGATTTTTGCTTAGCTGACAAGTTTTCAGAATCTTTCAACATTAGGCACTTATAGGGTTCTATTTGTTCTGAAACAAATTTCTATTAGGTTTTATGAGGTAAGCTTTCTCTCTACTGCAATTTTACATTTAAATTACTTATTTTAACAGTTTAATAGGGGGTGGCCAAAACTGGTGCATTAAATTTGCTATATGTACCAGTTATGGCCATGGTGGTGGCCAAAAAGGGTACAACATATGTTCCACTTTTGGCCACATGATTCATTATCATTATAGAGGGAATTTTAGCCATTTAATAAATTTAAGAACATCTGGATAAATCAAAATCAATTTAGTTTTGTTTTATATAGTAATGGCTTCAATAATAATAATAATAAAAAAGCAAGGCTAATGGCAGTTCTATAAAAGAGATTTTGTTATTCTCTGTCCAATAGATAATTCCCTTTAGAAAGGACATTGTGCTAGTCACTAAAGAAAATATAGTATTGTGTTTATTTTTGATAAAGCAAAAGGGGAGGTGATATGTAATTTTTATATATGATAAATAAACTAAAACATAAATTTTGAAAGATTTTACAACTTATAAATTAAAACGTTCAATAAAAGTATAGCATGATTTAATTGTTTGTATTTTTCCTAAAGAAATGAAGACGTCCCATAATTTTTGCAATATTTCAGCCACGCGGTTTTAGAAATACTAAATATTGTGAAAATCTTTACTAGAGAATCTAAATACAACTAAGAATGTATTTCACATTATTTAAAAAAGAAGAGGATTCATTTTAACAAGTTTAAAAGAGATTCTGTGCTCTTAAAAAATGGCCTAGAGGGAACACTGCTCTAAGATAAGAAGTAAAATTAAGGCCATTCAAAATGTAATGCCAGCACTACAAGCTAGCAAAGTTTTGGAGTAACCCGTTCTTGCCTTACATCAGAAGTTTGTAGGACGGACACCACTTTCCTCTAATAATGTTGAATCTCAAGTAGTAGATCTAGGTACTAGGAATTGGAAGTTAAAAATCAATTAGAAAAGTGCATCTTAGATATTGTCAGAATACTATTTCCTATAAAAATGGAACAACTTTTAAGATTCTGTCCAGAAAATTGTAGCCGGTAAGATAGAAACTCCATTTCAAGATGGAAGACCAGGCATGAAATGGTATGATTCGCTTCTGAAATCACACCCTAAAATAACTTGCAAAGAAGCAGGGTACATAAATAAGGCATAAGCTAATATAAATCAAAAGATAATTTCAAAAAGTATAACTTTTTGATGAAAATCAAACCAAAATCAGAAAATGCTTTCAAGAAATGTAACACTTTGATGAAGATTCAAGTGTTCTAAACAAGCCACAATCCATGAATAATTATAAAACTGATTAAATAGTTAATCTTTATGTCCTATAGGCACTGTTGTCCCATTTATTAATCAAATTTAAATATATTTTTTTGTTTTTTAATTGAAACTTCCAGTTAAAATCAAAATAAGTATATTTTACTTGATGTTTTTATCAATTCATAAAGAAATTTGCAAAATTCTCTTAATACAGCAAACAAATATATGTGTGGTAAAATAGATGTTGCATAAAAATGTTTTATTTTTACTTATTATCAATTAAAACGTTTGTTAAACTACATGATATTGGAGTGGCCAAAACTGGTGCATAGAGATGGCCAAAACTGGTGTAGGGGTGGCCAAAACTGGTACAAATTGGAATAAATTACTTGATGAGTTATTACTCACAATCTAAAATATTCTGTAGAAAATTATTATAGCTAGCAGAAAGACAATTAAATTTACTGAAGAATGATGTTATTATGATTTAATATGCTTAAATCGGTCAAGAACTGTAAAATTTCTATTTTGAATTTTCTCTAAAAGTGGCCAAAACTGGTGCATCTACCCTATATGACTAACGGTTTAGGAATTATCCATTGGACACCGTTGAGACCGGACACCCTGTATATATGCATATGTTGTATATGTATAGTATATATAGGTATACATGCATACATATATAGCACTGGTGCCCGGCTAACCGAAAAGTACCGAAATATTGTTTTAAAATAGTTATTTAACTATAAAATAAAGTAAACAAAGAAAAATTACAATTTATTTAACCCTACAATGCATAGAGTTAGTAGCCATTTGGCAACTTTAAATTTCATGTTATATGTTGTTCAGATTATAATGTAGCCGTATGACACTTTAGTTTTCTCCTAAATTATGGATAACAGTTCACGTGTGATTTTAAAAATAAGTTTTCTTGTTCAATATAGCAGTTTTTTTTGTTTGTTTTTTTTTTTGGGGGGGGGGGGAGGAGGAGAGAAATGAAAATCATGCATTGTAGAGTTACTAACGTATAAGAAATATTGTGTTTTGTATTTTATTTACTGCCTTTGAAAAATATAACTGTACCCTAATAAGTAATAGATGACCTCACTGGATTGGTTATTTATAACTTCAGAGCACATGGTTAGCTCATAATGAACTATTTTTATCTGACCTATTTTAGCTTCTAATAAATTTTTCATCATCATATTTGTCTTAATGTTTGCTGATTTTTTTGTACTTAATTAATAACTTATTTGCAATCACTCCTGTATCTTATATTATTATTTTCAAAATAATATAATTTTTTTGATAATTCTTTAGTTTTATGGGGGTTTTTAAATGCTACTTGCAAATTTGTATTATTTTATTATTTTGCAGGTAAAGAGAAAATAAAAATGAATTAGATTAATTATAAATAGATTTATATTGTATTTTAGACAATAACTAATGGTGGACCACTGTGCCCCAGCGGGTGTATATAAAATGTTTTATTTGAAAAATGTATTGTGTATGTTCTGTAAAAATTATGAGGCATGTAGTAAGGTTTAAAGAATATTCAAAAATATTTTCATGTAGATTGGTCTCTCCGTTAAAGAGAAAAAAATGTTACCTGCAAAAGTAGACACTGTACCCCGGTCTCCCCTAATGAATAATCAATAAAATTTGTATTGTATATAATTTAATTGAGACAGATGTATTATAATTCCTCATCCGCCATCTTGGATTTTTTTTCTTGGCGTGAATTAAAAATAGTTTTTAAATTAATAGTTATAATTATTATATTCTAGTTTTTTCAATATTATATTAATCTATCGACAATATTTAACCATTGGTGACATTTACTACTTGGCGAAAAAGGAGTTTTCATGTAAGAAAAAAATCCAAGATGGCGGATGCGGGACTATAATACATCTAAGCCATTTAATTTTTCTTTAAATAAAACTTAGTTATTAAAATATGTTGCAGTTATTCCTAATTTATTATAGTCAGACTTTAAAAAATAAAATGTAAACAAAGGGATGATCTATAATACATAATATTATTTTTCCCATTTAATTGTTTTCTTTTCTTTACCAATTATGAATAAAATTCAGTGCTGTTACAATGGTCAAATCAAATTCCCATTTTAATTAACTTGTCACAATTTTTCACATTGCATTGCCATTGTTTATTTGTTTTTATATAAAGTCTCATATATGAAGCTGTTAATATACATACTTTTTTGGTACTTGCGTGTTATTCGTGACAATTAAGATAGATCACCAAAAATGGTTGTCAAATGATGTGTATGTGTGGCTTTGGTTTCTGATTCAAAATCACTTTTAAACAGTTCGAGAATTATTAAGTCCATTAAAATAACTAACTAAATTTATAGGAAAGATTATTGCATTAGTATATAAATCTCATAAAAAATAAACAAACATCATTGAACATATTGTTCTCTTATGTTAAATTTTACTAAATATTTAAATGCAGGGCTTGAAATTCAATTTTTCCTAGGAGGGGAATCTCCCTCCCAACATTTGTAAATGGAGGGAAGTTGAGCTGCTTGGGAGGGAGAAAAAAATGTTTAAAACCCACTGTTATTTTACATGTTATTTAAAGAATTACATTCATACAGACATGACAAAGTACCACTGAATCAATTTAAATCAACAATTCAGAATAATTATGCAAAATGTTCTTAAAAAAGGAAGAATGTCAAGCTTTTAGGGTCAGGTGGGGTAAAATGGGTCACTTTTTAGCTATTTTCACATTCAAAGTCTTGTAGCAATTAAATCATAAAACTTTCCTGTTTTTTCTCAATAGCATCTTGACATTACATTCCTTCAAGTCATTTTTATGTAATTTTAACATTTATATTTTAATTATAAGTTAATTAAACTTAGCTTGAATATCTTCGACTCATTTTACTCAATTCTGGGGTAAAATGGGTCACCTATAGGGTAAAATGGATTATAATACAAAATGATGCTTAAAGAATATATTTATTAGTAAATACATTAAACAAAAAGGTAATCTGTTACATATTATGTTAAACAATATAATATTCAACTTTTAAAGTAGTATTGTTCATGGTTATTGCAAAGTGGTTCTTCTAAAACTTTTACAACATAATTTTTTCTGCTATATCAATGTCCTGTTTTTCAGGGAATACATAATCCCCAATTCTGGAATTGATTACATACTTCATATGTATATCATCACCTTCAATATTTGTGATTTGACCAACAAATCTTTTCGTAGCCATTTTCCCTTTATTCAATAACTATCCATTTTCCAGGAAAAAGTTTACTTATATTCTTGACCATCTTGCAAACAGATCGATCTGTTGTGGAGTGAGATCTTTTCTGTTTGTTTTAACTGTGGGGTTCAAATTTCATTTTTTTCTTTTTCATTCTTTCCAATACTTCTTCATGAAGAGGTTCAATTACATCAGGTTCTGTCCTTATTTCTCCCAGAGCTGTATTGGACTCTTTTCTTTGCTTTTTAGAATTAATAATAGCAGCTTTAGTGGCACTTGATTGTACAGGTGATAGATTTCTTAAGATAACACATTTTAAATCTTAAAATGGTGATGAAAATACATTAGGTCTTGAATTGTTTTGTCATTGCTTAAACAGGAAGGAAGTTCTGCCAGCATCTGAAGTAGATGGTGCAGACTTCTGTAATACTACCATACTCACAGAAGTAGATGACACATCCATCTTTGAGTCAGTGCAATTGCAATACTATGTTCCACTTTTATTATGTTAGGAGGAAACAACCCTGCACTTTTGAAGCCATTCACAGCATGATCTTTCTGTAAACTTTCAAATAGTTGTTCCAGAAGATGAGGAAAAACAGTTTTAAAAACCTTTTGCATCCTTGTTTCTCTTGTTGTTTAAACTTAACATTGTTTATGTAAGTAACAAAATATTAAATATTAAAAAAAATAAACATTGTTTAAATTTAATACTGT
The DNA here is from genome assembly GCA_963932465.1 of Maratus speciosus. NCBI lineage: Eukaryota > Metazoa > Arthropoda > Arachnida > Araneae > Salticidae > Maratus > Maratus speciosus. The sequence continues at coordinate 195,210,267 of OZ010800.1, read as the reverse complement.
TTATATGTAAGTTTAAAATTAAATTTATAGTTTAAATTTAACAAAATTTACTGCAGTAGACCTACACACATAGACACAACACCTAAGCCTAACCATGACCCATTTTACCCCATCCAGAAAAAAATTAAATAAAAAAGAAAATATTTAATATATTTTTTTACCAGATTGGCTTGAAATGTTTTCCAAAGCTTCTTTTATGAGAAAATGCTTCAAATTTGCACTGCTTTTTATTAAAATACAGGGATTTTCAGAAGTTAATAAACCATGTGTTTTGCACACCACCATCCACAGCTTGTAAAGATTTTTTTTTTCTGTTACCATATTCATGAAACTAACTTTTTTGAACATGATAAATGTTGCCAACATATTAATAAATATTATTACAAATGTTAGTTTAAAGAAATTGAATTTCAATTTTATTTACATTGAATTATTTATAAAGTGACCCATTTTACCCCATGACCCGTTTTACCCCACTCTACCCTATACAATCTACTTTTCAACTTTCAACCAAAATGACATGTGTCGATAACAATGGGGGTTAAATAAATTTTAGAATTTTTATTTTTTTCGATTTTGGGCCCTGAATCCTCTTTTACAAGGTTAAACTTGTGACAGATAGCACAAGCACAACATTTATAACTTTGGAAATTACCGGAAATCAGATGTATGGTTATGCTCTTAAAAAATTTTCGGAAAATTTTGCAATATCTGACGTGTCTTCATTTTTAACTATTAGCATGAACATATTCAGAGATGTCATCATAAATATCTATTTCTGAATGAAATTGTTTTATTATATTTTTAATGGAATTAATAGTCAAAACTAAACTTCCTGATATTTTTTTTGATTGAACAAGCTACTATGCATTCAAATTTTAAAATATAAGTCCAAAATTTGAGATGGAAACCATCGATTCATTTCTTCTATTACAAAAGAAATCTAAGTTAACTTTAAATTGTCAAGTCCTAATTTCTGTGAATTAAAGGGGGAGCCGCAAGGGGGAAATCCTCTCCTGGCACTAATTATTTTTGTTGCAGGTGGAGTAAACTTCGTTTTGGTTTGTGTCGATTTCAGGCTGAATGTAGATTAATGAAAGTTGGATTCAGGCTAAACCGAATTTTTCAAAAGTTAGTTGAGTCGTTATTTCAAATTAAAAACTATACCTATAATAATAAACATGGATATTTATATTTGTGCTTTTTTCTAAAGGCCATTGCGTTTTTTCCACGACCCTTTTACGAAATTTGAATTTTTTTACGATCTTTGAAGAAATTTGCAGGTTTTTGTTTTTCAGCAGCCCTTAGGAATTTTTGACGAAATTCGCGTTTTTACGCGATTCTTTAATGAAATTCGCATGTTTCCCGCGTTTCTTTTACAAAAATTCACGTTTTTCCCCGCATATCTTTGACAAAATTCGCATTTTTTTGCGATCCTTTGATGAAATTCACATTTTTGTTTTTTCGCGATCTTTAGTAGAAATTTGTGTTTTTTCCACGATCATTTGAAGAGATTTGCAATTTTTTGATGAAATTCGCGTTTTTTTTTATCGTGATCCTTTGATGAAATTCGCATTTTTTCGCGATCCTCTGACAAAATTCGCATCCTATTGGTGGCCTTTTAACGAAACTTGCGTTTTTCCTGCGATTCTTTGACAAAATGCGCATTTTTCCTGGTAGCCTTTGCTGGAAATTGCGGTTTTTTTTTTCGCTATCCTCTGAAGAAATTTGCGTTTTTCCCGCGATCTTTTTACGAAACTTGCATTTTTTTTTTCGCTACCCTTTGGTGAAATTTACATTTTTCCCACGATTCTTTGACGAAATTTGTGGTTTTTCCGTGGTTATTTGATAAAATTTGAGTTTTTCCAAGATTCTTAGAAGAAATTTGTGTTTTTTCGCGATCCTTTGGTGAAATTCGCGGTTTCTCTGCGATCTTTTGACGAAACGCACGTTTTTTACCCCAATCCTTTGACGAAAGTTGCATTTTTTGTGATGCTATGCCGAAAGTCGCATTTTCTGCAATTCTAAGGCCGGAAATCTCGTTTTTTCTGTAATCCTTTGCTGAAAGTCGCATTATTTCTGCGATAATTTGATGAAATTTGCATTTTATTTGTGAACCTTTGACTAAAGTGTTTTTATTTTTGCGTCTCTTCGCAACGAAATTGATTTTTTCGCCGACCATTTTGTCGAAATTAATGATTTTTTCAATTATATATTTTTTATGTCCAAATTTTTGGACTGATGACCGATTTTTCATACATTTCGGAACTGAATGCCTTAAATTTTTGGAACATTTGGTACAGAATCACCTCTGAATTTGCCAATCAGTCTCGGAAAATAACGCAAAACTTGTCAATCGATCTCTGTAAAGAAATCATGAAATAAAAACCGTCCAAAATGTGTCAATCGGTCTCGTGAAAAAAATCACAATTTGCAAAGCATTCATGGGTGTTGATCGTAGTTTCAAAATGCAAAATTTTTCGGAAAGGGGTGAATTTTTTTGGGCGGGAGCCTCCCGCCCATTGATATTCTTTTGGGTGGGATTTCAAAGTTTTGGGCGCGAATCCCGCCCTGAAATGGATATGTACGACCTATTTATTAATCAAGTTTTAAACACAAAGGTTTTCTAGATTATGGTAAAATTAAAATGAGAGTAAAGAAACAAACAACTAAATTAATGTTGACTCTAGAAAAAAAAAAAGGGCCATCGGGTGTAAAAAAAAAGACATTATACTCAAAAAGAGCATTCTTGTACTTTGTTAAAAAAAAATATTTTGAAGTAGTTTGTTTATAGTCCCCTTTATCAGCAGAATTTTTCCATTTTTTTTTTTATTTGTGACTGATTGAATTTCACATCCACGTCCCCTAAAGGGCAAAATTAACACTAGCCACAGGGCCAGAGAATGAGATGGCCGCTTTCCTACAAGGAGAGAGTAAAATTTTCTTCCCTTATCATCTTATTTATTTTTTCTGGTTGCAATACGTTTACATTAGCATATTTATTTGTGCTATTTAATTTTAGATTAGTACTAGTAGAAATTTTAACAAAAGCTTGCCTTTTAGTATTTTTAAATAAAAAAGTAGTCGCTAGTTTAAAGAAAGTGGCTGCTTATAAAATAAGTACTACTGGCCACTGGCCAGTAATGAAATTCCTCAGTTTTGCCCTATACGGTCCACCCCCCTCTGATCGATTGGTGAATTTTGTGTTATTTTTTGTGTGACTGATCGACGATTTTCGCATCTTTTTTCTGGAACCAACTGAAGAATTTCACGATTTTTTCTCGTGATTGACTGACGAATTTCATAATTTTTTCCCATGACCGATTAATGAGTTTCGCAATATTTTAAAGTGCCCAACTGATAAATTTCTTGATTTTTTTTAACCTAACAATTAACTGGTGAATTTCATAATTTTTTCTGGTGACTGGTTGATGATTTTCACAACTTTTTTCCTGTAACTGATTGATGATTTTTGTGATACTTTATTTCTACCAATTGGGAAAATTTGCATTATTTCTTGCTATTGATTGGCAAAACTTGTTTTTTTTATTTTTTTCATATGGTTGATTGACGAATTTCATGATTTTTTTAACTTCCAGATTTTTTTCCCTACGACTTCTATTGACACAACTTGTGAGTTTTTTCTTGATTGATGGATGAATTTTGTGGGTCCACGACTGACTCAAGAATTTCCTGATTTTTTTCCATAACTGACTTATGAATTTCCTGATTTTTTTTTCCACATGACTGAATGGCGAAGGACCAAATGATGAAATTTAAGATTTTTTTCCCTGCAACCACAAAAGAAATTAATCGAAAAGGTGCATAAAAAGTGGCAGTAAAGGCTACTGTGCACATAAAATAATTTTAAAAGGGCCCCCAGGTGTATAAAGTAGTTAAAAAGTACAAGCTGGCCACTGCACCCTGCCAAATTGGCCTCGAGTCAACACTACTAAAAAACAAATATCTCCTTTGTAAGTATTGGTATTGGTTTAATAAGTTAGCTGAGATCTTTATTTGAGCGCTCATTTCCGATGTCATTACTGCTTTTATGAGAATTAAATGGCTGCAGATTATTTATTAAAACGTGGGGTGGTTTTTGCTAATATCATTCTTTTTAGTTTTTCTGGCTGAAGGGTGAAGTACATTAATATGTACCAACATATGAAGTCACTTTGCTGTGCATTGACTCATAGAAGTCCTTTGACGCAGTCTGATGTTTAAGGGCACTTTACTGATTGATTGTCAGCTTTTCGACACCCACTTCCTACGTCCGTAGATTTTGATGTGGGCCTTAAGGTTTGCTGGATGTTGTAACTTTCCGAAGTGTGATCTCATTCCAAAGTGCAAAATCATAATTGGACAAGTTCTCGCATCCACTAAACCATAAACTCACATTGATACCAACCGACACCTGAAGTAGGTGTCGAAAAGATGAAAATCCACTAGTAAAAATACTCTGATATATCAAAGTACAAGTGCCTGTTTATGAGGGTGACTGTTGTTCTGGAGGAAAAAATTGTCTCCATATGTCAGTTCACAATAAAGCGCATTGCATTGTATAGTGACATTGTCTTTAGATTGAGATTTGGTTACCGGATTAGATATCAGAATTATTTCAGATTTTGCTCAGATAGGATTCCTCGATATGAAAATGACAACACATGCAGTATAATATTAGATTTGTTGAAACGATTCTGGACAAAAGCAAATCACTAAGCATCTTATTGAGCCAGCCATTATTGTCAAGCTTGTTAACTTCTCACACTCGTATAATCGAACACTTTCAGGTCACTATCGCCAAATTCTGTAATAGAAAATACCTAGCATTGCTGTAGTTTGGACAAAAGCATCTGTGAAACAGCAGTCTGGGCACCGAATGTTATTACTCTCACATAAAGGCAGCCAGGTATTGGTTATCAGTTTTGGACTCATCATCCAATCTACGCCGCTCATTTTCGATGTTACTGCTTTCATGGGAATTAGATTGCTCCAATTTATCTATTGAAGCTTGAAGCATGGTGCACGTTTTGCTAAAATCATTCTCTTTGCTTTTTCTGACTGAAAGGGAGCAATTTTGACTATTGTAGAAAAGCATTTTACTTATTCACTGATATATAGAGTCATTTTGCTGTGCAATGATATGTGGAAGTACTTTGCCGCGCTCTGATGTGTGAGGACACTTTACTGATGGATTTTCAGGGTTTCTATGCCCACATCCGATGTCCGTATGTATCAATGTGGATCTTAAGGTTTGATGAATGCAGTAACTCTTCAAAGTGCGTGATCTTGCCTGGACAAGTTACCGCAATAAGAAAACCTGAAGATCCGCAACGATACTAACCGACAGTGTAAGTGGGTTTAGAAAATTTGACAATCTAACAGCAAAGTGCCTCAGTCAGTGCATTGCAAAGTGCCATCATATGTTAGAACACATAATTATGTATTATGGTATGAATAACTAAAAAGTAAGAAATAAAAAAACTAAAAAGAAAAATTAAAATTAAACAACTTAAAAAAAAAAGCACTAAAATGAATTAAATAATTCTTTAAAATTCTCTAATGATGAAACATTATCCAATAACCACACTGATATCATGTACCAGCATAAAAACGTTAAATTTAATATATAGAATTTAATATCCACCAAACATGGATTTTCGAAAGAATATTTTTTACAAGAGATGATTTAATTTACGAATATATACATATAAAAAGTAATCAATTACTTTTTGAAGTCTGTGCCAAACTATCTTCATTGTGAATATATTGTGCCTAATGTTATGGTATGAATAATTAAAAAGTAGGAAATAAAATAAACTTAAAAAAAAATTAAAATTAATTACCATGGATAAAATGGTGATGATCATTATCAACTGTGATTGTTTGGCACCGACTTCAAAAAGTAATTAACAACTTTTTATATACATGTTACATTATTAGATCTAATTCCGCGATTTCCTTATCTTATTCTAAATTACTACTTTATATTCACTAAATCTTTATCCTGAAATAATCTCTATCGTTAACTCTGTCAAATTCCCTTTAAATTAATGTCTCACTTGTCTTAATTGCTTTAATATTACGCTTTTAGTATTCTTAAATTAAATGTTCCATTCCCGCGCTTTTTTCTTTCGAGAATATTCTTTTAGCTTCCATTTTTACTTTACCGCGCATTTCTGATGTTATCCTTTTTTCCTCCAAATTCATCCGCTAGTTCTGTTCGCACTCTTTATATCATGTGACATTCTTAATTATTCATTGGTTGAGAGTGCGACCTACGTCATATTTGTATCCTTACACGTGATGAACAAAAAGTTGATATTCGCTGTGTTTCAGCAGATTTGAGTCGTATTTCCAGTTTTCATCCATCCCCTGGTCACCGTCCTGTTATTCGATTATCTGGAACTTTGTTTAAACCTAATTACTACTACGAAGCGATGGCTAATTATCTTGGTGGAAACTGCACTTTTTGCAAGATATTCTAATAAAGTACTTAACTGATATTATGAGTTGTTTCAATTTCTTCTGGGGGAAACTTCACGGAACGATGCATTCCATTGTTTTCACTCGACAACTGCATTTCAGCAATTGGTTCTACTAACATAACAGATTCGAAGTATCTGTTCTGACCACTTCTTTTACGCCATTATCGCTGCATGTGATCCACAGCTACTATCGTGACAACCAGTACGGCATTTTCAACGATAAAGCTAATCCAATGTTGCTAGAATGCAACATTTAGCCGGCAGGATTCGAACCTGCGCGGGAAAACCCCAATGGATTTCAAGTCCATTGGGTATTTTGTTACATTATTAGATCTAATTCTGTGATTTCCTTATCTTATTCTAAATTACTTCTTTATATTCACTAAATCCTTATCCTTAAATAATCTCTATCGTTAACTCTGTTAAATTCCCTTTAAATTAATGTCTCACTTGTCTTAATTGCTTTAATATTACGCTTTTAGTATTCTTAAATTAAATGTTCCATTCCCGTGCTTTTTTCTTTCAAGAATATTCTTTTAGCTTCCATTTTTACTTTACCGGACATTTCTGATGTTATCCTTTTTTCCTACAAATTCACCCGCTAGTTCTGTTCGAACTCTTTATATCACGTGACATTCTTAATTATTCATTGGTTGAGAGTGCGACCTACGTCATATTTGTATCCTTACACGTGAGGAACCAAAAGTTGATACTCGCTGTGTTTCAGCAGATTTGAGTCGTATTTCAAGTTTCCATCCATCCCCTGGTTACCGTCCTGTTATTCGATTATCTGGAACTTTGTTTAAACCTAATTACTACTACGGAGTGATGGCTAATTATCTTGGTGGAAACTGCACTTTTTGCAAGATATTCTAATAAAATGCTTAACTGATATTATGAGTTGTTTCAATTTCTTCTGGTGAAACTTCACGGAACGATGCATTCCATTGTTTTCACTCGACAACTGCATTTCAGCAATTGGTTCTACTAACATAACAGATTCGAAGTATCTGTTCTGACCACTTCTTTTACGCCATTATCGCTGCATGTGATCCACAGCTACTATCGTGACAGCCAGTACGGCATTTTCAACGATAAAGCCAATCTAATGTTGCTAGAATGCAACATTTATATAATCATAAATATGTAAATTGACCACGCGCACTGGGCAGAGCTTGCAATGTTTCACACAAGCATTGGGGTATTTCATTGGCTTTTGGTGAGTGTTTGTGGGAAAAATCAAGAAGCTAATTGGCTATAATCCATCGTGACGTTGTGTGACGTCAGTAATGCTTGTGGTCCATTCATCTCTTGTAAAAAACATTCTTTCGAAAATCCATGTTTGATGGAAAATTCTATATATTAAATTTAATGTTTTTATGCTGGTACATGATATCGCATTTGTGGTTATTGGATAACATTTCGTCATTAGAGAATTTTAAAGAATTATTTAATTCTTTTTAGTTCTTTTTTTTAAGTATGTTAATTTTTTTTTTTTTGAAAAGTTTATTTTATTTGTTATACTAACACTATTATTACCAAGCATAATAGTTGGCACAAAATAAAATTCACTTTAAATGAAATGTTTGAAAAAATATACCATTGTTAGTAAGAGAGTTTAAAATATAACATTTCAGGGGTCGATCCATGCACAATTTGGGGCTTATTTTGGGTTCCTTCTCAAAAATTTATTTAATAAAACAGGCTTGTTCACAAAATTCCTTCTAATAAAATAGGCCCCTTCACAAAATTCCATTTCATGAAAACATACTCTTCATTGATTGTTTTAGTTTTATTAGGCTTTAAAATGTGTAATTTGTATACAAAACAACCAGAAAGGTAAACTAGCAGAAGGACTTTTAAGGAAGTTATTAAAGATAAATGTTTGATTTGAATAAGAGTAACTGGATTTCATCTTTCATGTTATTTTTTTACAAAAATAGCTTTTACTTTTCACAAAATGGCTTTCAAGGAAAAAAAACTTTGCATTTGAAAATTACAGACTTTCATGAACTATTTTATTAAATCAATGCCAGGGCCATCTCTAAGATTCTTTATTGGGGAGGGGGGGGGGGGAGGACATTAAATTGCCAAGTCAAATTTCAGTATTTCCCAACTGATTGAGAAGCAAAAACAAATAGTTCTCAAAGTTTGCCAACTAGTTTTATAATTTTGCCAAGTTGCCACAATTAGAAAATGTAATATAGTTCTTATTTGTAAAATGCTTAGTAATATTCCCAATTATAATCGTAACTTTTGCCAAGTCTATCAGAAATAGAAAATGTATTATAGTTTTTTATAACTTTTGGGGAGGGAGACATCACAAACTTCCCCTTAGTGAGGGCCCTGGTCAATGCAAATACATACTTAAAATAAAGAAACAAATAAATATTATAGCACAATATAGTAACAAAATAAAGCTTAATTTATACTGCAGACACATAAAATTACAAATCTCTCTTAGCATTAAAGTTAGCTTACGATTAAATAACAATAAAAAAAAAAGATTCACTTTCTATAAATGGCAAATCACAATGTTTGACATCATTTGAACTAAAAATCCTTTGTGCAGTAGGCTTAAAATAAATGGCACATTTAAGCTTAGTGCTGGACATAGGCCACTACTAAACTAAATAAAAAAAAGTGGCTTACTAAGAAATTGTTCGTAAGCGGCTACCTCTCGTGTGAGGAGAGAATAAACTTATCTTTCATTTTGTAAAGGATTCTACTTTTGCTAGTTGTAATATGTTAATACTAACACATTTATTTGGTCTATGTAATTTTAGAATAATACATACTAATAGAAATTTTATTAAGTTTATATTGTTTAGCACTTTTAAATAAAAAAGGGCCCTGCTACTCTACTAGTGGATCTACTGCCACTGGCCTTGAAATTTCCCAGTTTTGTCCTTTAGCATGGTGTTGGTACTACATTCCTGGAAATAAAGAATAGCTTCTGTTTTAATTTGTTAGAAATCCTTCAAATGCATCATTCAAAATGTTGAATATAAAAAAATATAGAAAGAAAGTTAATTAAAAAACTCGTCACAATTAAAAATACAGAATATAATAGTCACTGTGTTGATTAAAAAAAAAAAAAAAAAAAAAAAAAGGTTTAATGTAAATTGGTATAATTGATGTTGAAGCTGTGTATCTGACGCAATACGAATAATATGTAAATACCCTTTTTATGGCAGAATCCTATAATCTTGAAAATATCTCAGCATATTGGCATCTTATTCTGTAAATGGAAGGTAACAAATCTTTTTAATTTTTTTCAAAATGTTGAACGGAATGTTGATTGTTTCAAAATTATAAACAGATAAATTGCAATTAATCTGTATTTTTCTTTACAAAAACTAAGCAGAAATGTGAAATATTATCAATGTTTAATTTTATTTAAATATAAATTACAATTATAGTTTTATCTTTCTTTCAGTTTAGTTAATTAGTCTAAAAAAATTGTTAATAAAACCTGACATCTGTTTCAGATGGTTCATTTTTCACTGCTCAACAATGCGAAACTTTCTGTTACATTTATGGTGCCATTTTTATATGTAAAAAAAAATAACTTTTGAAGTGATTTCCAATTGAATGAATTTATTCATTTTTTGATAAATGAATTACAACTTGAGTTATTAGTGCTTGATTGACATTTACGATCTTTATTGCGCTGTCGCATCCGTAAATTTGTTACAAAACGCCAATATTTATTTTCAAAATATTACAATTTTTGATATTTTCATATATTTTATGTTTGCTTTTAAAATATCGTTTATGATATTTTCAGTCAAAACAATTGTAAATGAGTTTTTCAACTGTTATCAGTTGCATCATTCTGCAGATAAAAACTTTTGCTCCAGCAGTGACTTTTTTAGTGGAATTTATATATATATCTCCAAGCTTTACATTTGAGGCTAAATTTTTAAATATAGAACCAATAATTATGAGGAATAATATTTACTTAGAATAGCTATTGAACGATAAACTGTCTAATTTAGATAAGTTATTTACAGCTTTATTAGAAAAAGTTTTTCTAATTTTAGTTTTGTTACGTTTGTCTCCGTGTCACCCATATCTGGGTGACAGGTATACTTCCATGGGGGCCCTGTCACCCAATTATGGGTGATGCTCTTTCAGTTGGATTGTAAACCTGGGTTCGAGGCTAAAAAACGTCACATGGTACTGGTAATTAATTGAAAGAACTTCTAACTGATAAGAAAGGAAGCTACTACTCCTTTAACCCATGAACAGTTTCACTGGCTGGCTGAGATTTACATTACGTCTACGGAGTCTTCTCTTCTTTACGCTAGAAGCTCTTTGCCTTGACCACATGATTGTGGCATAGATTTTTCTCACTTATCGGTCTGTTTACGTTCTGCCACTCTGGTGGTAGGATCTGGGCCCGGCGAGAAACTCAGCCGAATAACGCTGGGCGACAAACGTGTTAAACTGTACAACAGGTTAGGGAATAAAAAAGCAGACGAGCTTACATTAATGTTCAAATTTTTCATTAAAAACATATTATTTCATATTTAAAATTTTGTTGTATAAAACATAATTTTTTTAAAAAACGTGATACTAAATCCCATAATTTATTTTTGTGAGTGTAAAAGTGCAAATTGTGTCTGTTTTCAATGAGTTGATCTTCAATTTTGTTGCATTTAAAACAGTATTGTAGTGTGTTTTTACACTGTAGGCAGGAGGCATACACTAGAATCATGAACATTCATGGCTAGGGTAGTAGGGTTATTCTCTACAATAGTACAAAAAGTGTTTCCCAGTCATATAAATGCTCTTAATTTCATTACAGTTTTATTTATTTTTATTGGAAGATCTAAACATAGTTTATTAGGGACAGAAAGTAAAATTTAAAAATAAATAAATTTAGTATTAAAAAATGTAATATATATCATGCAAACATCATTCCCTCACCTTTCCCCCACCTGTACTACCATATTTTGTTACCTATTTCTTTCCATCCAGAAATAAAAATAATTAAAAATACCCTGAGCAAAATAAAGTTCTTATTTGGTACATTACAAAAAAAATAATAAAAATATTTTTTACTATTATTATATAGTCTACTCAATCAATTATATGTTTCCCCATGTTAGACCATCATTCCCTCACACATTGCTATTATCTCAAATATCTACCACTAAAGAGCACCGTAGCAGTCTAGCATCCGTCACAGAGAAGAAGCCATTTTGAGCACTTGTCAGTCCAGCAACATAAATTGGTGGTGTAAGATTTTAATTTTTCAAAAAAAAAATTTCAGTCAATATATCTGGAAGCGTTTTTATTAGCAGTCATTCCCTCACAGTGAATACTAATTTTTTTACAAATATCAAAAATTTTAATTTTATCATACATTATATATTAAGTGTTGCTCTTAACGGAAACAGTTTGGATTTATTCATAATTTTGCATTTTCCCCAACAACTTAGTAAAAATGTCTTATTTCATCATTCCCTCACTTGTCATTCCCTCACATTTTTTATTTTATTTTTTCCACAAATTTTTATTTTATTTCTTTTGTTAAGTCAAATTTTTAAAACAATACCTGCTGCTATTAAAATCTTCAATAATTGGCTGATTTCTTACCATTTATCTAATTTTTATGAAAATTTACATATGCATCATTCAAGTCAGACTGCTTGGCCAAATTTGCAAGTATTGTAGAGAACAACCCAGTATACACTATAGCTTTATTTGAGAAACAGAGGGTATACAGGGCTTCTTAAAAAAAATTCAGAAGGAAAATAAGACATATACCTTCGACTACACCTCTTATTTTCTTTTCTTTTTTTAAAGAAAGAAAGACGTTTAGAATATTGTTTTAATAGTAGTGCATAATGTTTCAGTTAGAGGTCTGAACGGGCCGATATTTCCAGCCCCGGGCCCGGCCCGACTCATAGAAAACAAAATTCGGCCCGGCCCGATAAAAAAGTTAAAAGTTCGGCCCGGCCCATAGAAAAAAATTTATTGGCCTGGCCTGGCCCGTTATAAAAGCTAAAAGTTCGGCCCGACCCGAAAAAAAGTTAAAATCTCGGCCCGGCCCGAGTGAATATTTATAAAACATATTTTTACGTCGATTTCGTTAAAAATTTGTCTCGTACGAGGAGTTCAGGCCAAAAATATTTATCTTAACTTTTTTTTTCATGTTTATAATCTTCATTTTTATTGAAGTGCCGTAGGGTGCAATATTTATTTTTTTAATGAATCTCTATTTCTTGTATGTAAATGCTTCAGTTATCATTAATATTGTTAATCCATATTCCATGTATTGAAGTGTTAAAAATCTGAAAACTGCTATACAGTAAAATCTAAGACAGAATTGCATAGAAATGAAAAAAAAAATGCGTTAGAGACAAATTCCCTTCTTAGCAAGTGTAAATGTATTATATATTATTTTTTTACGTATAAGTATATTAATTTTACATGGATCAACACATTTTTCTGTTTAAAACAAGATTCTGTCATAGGCAGGTTCTTTTTCACGCGTTTTACTATATTTTAATAAGCGTAGAAATCTACTATTCTTTAAAAAGAATGGATTTTAATGTTTAATTGTAGAATAATGGCGATTTTAAAAAGTATGCATCTTTTGGAAAAATTTTTGGGCCAAACCTAATTTTACTGACTTTTGAACAGACCAGGCCACGCCGAGACAATAATTTTCATACGGGCTGGGTCAAAACTAGGACTGAATGTTTGGGCCGTGAAGACTAGGAATGAAATTGGTCCCGACTCTGTACAGAAAAAATAAGTTAGGCCCGGCCCGAACCTTTAGGAAAAAAGTAAGGCCCGGCCCGGCCCGAGCCTTCAGAAAAAAGTATGGCCCGGGCCCATGCAGATCTCTAGTTTCAGTTTCTAATTTATATAATAAAATTTTTTTGATATTTTCGAAAATATCATGATATTTATGAACCCTGCATCATTCGTAAAGCTAAAACATTTTTCTAATATTTGGATGTAATTTGCAATGAAATTTCCTCCTGCTCATGCTCAGCTTAAGGCTTCTAAATTAAAATGAATTGACATAGTCATGCTAATGGGAGCTTTAAATGCAAACATTTTAACATTTTCCCTCATCAAAATACAATTCTTAAATTTCCATTTACTTTTATATACTGCACTGTAAATTTTTTTTTATAAGAAAAAGAGAAAATTTTACTAAACTTAGTCATTTTCTAGTGAATGATCATTGTTGTATCATCCTGAAATGAGCATGAACAATAAAAATATTTTATTGAATTAAAAACAGAAAAATTGATTTTCTTTAATCACAAAATGGTTGAAATATGATTTAGATTACCAAACCCATTGTCACATTTGTTTGAAAATGTATATAGTTCTTGAGTCAGTGGCCTATAACATATTTGTTAATTAGGAGCTTAATAAAATATATGTTTTGATGTCATTTGTTCACTTAAACAAACACATACATCATGATTACAATATTTGCATTAGACTATATGTGTCCAGAAAGTAATAACAACAGAATATGCATGTTGCATGTGGTATCCAGCGCCAAAGTTGATAACAACAAATGTGGTGTCTGTCACATTTGTGCATATTCTTGTTAAATCATATTGTTTGGCAACAGATTTTTTTTATCATAAATGGTTTACAGAAAAGTAAATATATAAAATTTATAGTTTTCTGTTATCTTTCATAGTCGAGTTCACTGTAGGTATATTTCACTGAGTGCAGTTTGGCACTAGAGAGTGGTTTTGTGGAAATCTTTTAACAGTATCTATTCCATATTCATTTTTAAGAAACATTATTTCCAACAGCACTTAGTTTGGAGCAAATTTTGAATGTGAATCTGATGAAAGATTAACAATTTTCTTCGCAGATATCGAGACATCCCAAGTACTATTTACATTTAGTATTTTATTTTGAATTTTCATAAAATGAATATTGTTCATACTTTATAGTAATTAAGTTATGTCATGTCACCAGTAATCAGTATAAAAATTATAAAAACTACTAAATAAATAGTATTTTAATCTATTTACGGTATGATTAATTTAAGAGTCAGAAACTATATTATAAATTTATGCAGACTACAAGCCAACCAAGGCATGAAATTTAAAGAAAATTTATGCCTTTATGTCTTATCATCTGCCAATGCAAATCAGACTTTTTTTTTCATTTGTTACTTATTGATTGCAACTTACTTATCAGTTATGTTTGTTAGGTTTATATAAAATATAATAAAAACTTTATCTAAAGGAAAAAAAATATTCATAATTTGATTAGAAGTTGTAAACTTTTAATCAAGTTACGGTGACATATGGAAAGTATCTTAGGGGAAAGTGGCAGCGGACACCGCTGTGAACAAAAAAAAAAAATTCTAAACAACAAAAGTGTAAATACATATTAATGGTTTCAATTATTTCTCTGCTTAACAATGCAAATCTTTCTAATACATTCATAAAGTCATTTTTATACAGAAATACATGAAATTTGGCGGCATAAGTTTTTATGTTAAGTCTTTAAGTTTAATCAAAAATCTTTGTTTATTTTTTTGTGTGTGTGGTATATCTTGAATTATTGCTGATTGCTCCCTCATAACATTTCAGTGGCTGTTGAATCCGAAAACTTAGCTGAAAATGCTAACTTTGGCAACATTTTATGTAGTATGAAATGAAATTTGTATAGAAATTACTCTTTGACAAAATTTTGTTATGAATGAAATTTGCAGAGAACAGCTTTCAGATATAAAAATGGCTCATGAAAAGATGTGCATTCTCTTGCCCCTTAAAAAATTAAACATGACCCCGTTTAAATGGGGGGCTGGATCTGTCCTTGCATCACCATGTCATATTTTTGCAATGTAATACTGTCATATGTCAACATGAAAGCATTATATTGCAAAAGGGAAAAAAAAAACTTTATTATGGAAAGTCAGTGAAACATAGAATTAAATTTAAACTAGCATTTCATTCAAAATTATGAAACATCTTTGTTCTAATATAAGAAATAAATCTTGCATGTCTAAACAATCATGAGGATAATTACAGGATCAAGGGTTTCAAGTAAAAGCTTGTGAAAAGCTTGTTTCTGCAGAGTAAAAAAGAGGAAATTTGTAGAGTGATCTTGGCCAAGAGTATAATGCTCGAAGGTCTTCTGAGAACAATCGCTTAATTATATATGCTACTTTCTAGCTTGTAGCCTCAAATTTATGGTTGCCAGGTGATGACAAGAAATTTTAATTTGACTGTGAATAATTATTAAGGTTTATCAGTATTAATATACTTACACTTAATTATCTTTTTAAGTGAACTAATTTTGAATTGGAATGGATGCTGCCGCTTAAATTACTGATTTTATGATAAGTTTACTGAAACGTACAATATTTTTGCACACACACAACATGAATTTAAAAATACATAAAATTTGAACTTAAAATGAAATTTACAACATAATTTTCTCCAATGCATTTTTTCTAAAGAAATGTCTTTCACTTATGAAAATCAACATTTCAGCAATCTGCCTTTGAGCAATTTCAGCTCAATATGTTATTATGACTTATCTGTATTTGGCTACATCCTAATGGACACAGATTATGCAAGCGATCTCCGCAGGATGTTCAAAGGAGGTCTTAATCTTTAATTCATCTTTGGTTGTGCTATGAGCATTTCTCCCATGCAAAAGTGTATGATATACTATGTATTACATGATTATTAAGTTCAAAATCATGTAGTACAGTCAAACTTGTTTAATACAAACATGGTTAAAATGAGCAATTTGCACATTAAGAATGGTTGATCATTAAAACTATATATTAAGAATTTCAGGGATTTTACAAGCTACAAATGAAAGATCACAGCTAATACTAGCAAAACATCTGTTCATTTAGTGAAATGGTAGAATAAAAAAAGAAATCCCTTTCTTATTGAACACTATACTCTCTCAGCAATAATATTTCTATATAGAGCTGTCTGTCAAAAACATAGTCTCTTTTATCAGACAGAATTTCAACTTTCAAGGAGTTCACTGCCCCCCCCTTTCCTCCATCCCCTACTAAGAAAATGTAAAGGAATGTCTTGAGGTCTTGAAAGAATGAGCGGAAAAGGGATCATTTCAAATACTGCTGCTTTGTAAAATTTAGAACTGAGCTGTGGCGAGGAAAATGCATAGAAGAAAATCTTTATTTGTTTTTTCTTCTTTAAATCCATACTCTAGGTCTACATTATATTAATCAGTATTATCATGTCTCTCATTGAACTGTTAAAATGAAAAGGATGTGGGAAATAAATAGCATGAAAATTGTAGTGATTATTGCAATATAATCTGAAATTTTCTGGGAAAATTATATTATGTTAATTTTAGCATTAAAATAATTAGAGTAATTGATATTAATAGTAGTAATTAGCTTATTTATGTGGGTGTTTCTAAGATTTTTATTTTCTTCATGGGTATAATGAGTAAAATTAATGTGAACTAATTTTGAATTGGAATGGATGCTGCCGCTTAAATTACTGATTTTATGATAAGTTTACTGAAACGTACGTTAATACATACACTTATAATTACCTTGTTTCTTGCATTAACTAAGTTTGATTATATTTAAAAAAATTACATTTTTTTTTTTCTCACTAGCTTCACAAAATGTTTAGGGGATGTCCTGCATTTTTATTTATAAACTTAGGTCCCAATTTTACAAAAGGAAATGTTTCCACTGCTTAAAATGAGCTCATGTTTGAAAGAAATGTACACTTTCATTCATAAAGGTGAAACATTTTTCGAAAATTATGATGTAATTTTCAATAAGTCAGGGCTTGAATTTCAGGGCAGGATTTGCGCCCAAAATTTTAAAATCACGCCCAAAAAGATATCATGGGCGGGAGGCTCCCGTCCAAAATATTTCAACCTCTTCCAGAAAGTTTGCATTTTAAAACTACGATCAACACCCACGAATTTCATGGTATTTTCGGGCGACCAATTGATACATTTTGTGAGTTTTTTACCGCGAAAGTTCGTTGACATTTACGATTTTTTCCAGCGACCTATAGACAAATTTCACTATTTTTCCCCAATATCAGTTGACAATTTTCGCGTTATTTTCCATGACTGATTGGCGAATTCAGAGGTGATTCTGTTCCCGATTTCGGTCATCAATTCGAAAATTCGTCTGAAAATTTTTTAAGAGAGTATAACCATACGTTTTCGTTTCCAATAATTCATAAAGTTATTATAAATGTTTTGCTTGTGCTGTTTGTCCGAAGTTTACCTAGTGAAAGAGGATTCAGGTCCCAAAATTCAATAAAATCTAAATTCAGAATTTTATTTAACAACTCCATTATTAAGGACCCATGACATTTGGTTGAAAGTTGAAAAATAGACTGTATAAAAGGTTTACTTTCTTCCTTTTTTAAATAAAAAACATTTTGCATAATTATTCTGAGTTGTTGATTTAAATTGCTTCAATGGTATTTTGTCATGTCTGTGTTAATAAAATTCTTTAAATAGCACACAAAATAACAGTGGGTTTTAAATATTTCTTTCTCCCTCTAAAATAGCTCAACTCTCCTCCATTTATAAATGTTGGTAAGGAGACTCCCCTCCTAGGAAAAATTGAACTTCAAGCCCTGTAAGTAATTGAATTTGTATAGTCATGCTAATGGGAATTTTAAGTTCCTTTAAATGTAGATTTTGCTATTTTTTCTCAACAAAATGCAATACCTAAATTTTCATACTCTATTTATCAGACTAGTAAAACTCACATAAGTTAAATTTTTTCTTTGGAATTTTTTAAGAACTAAATTGCGCATTGTTCCCAGCAAAACATGATTGGCAAATTCCCTGACCAAACAAGCATACAACGAACTTTGTTACTTATTTTCGCAATTCTTTATCAAAATTAGCGATTTTTTTTCAGCGATCATTCTTGAAATTTCTTGATTATTTATTTTTTTTTGCCAATTGCTTGATGAGTTTCATGTCATTTTTTCTCCAAGACTTTTTAGAAAATATTTGTAAATTTCCTGACTTTTCCTATATATTTTGAAGTTTCCCTGACTACTTTGAAATTCCCTGACTTTCCATGACACTGGGAACCCTGTTGTGTCATATTCTGCTCAAATGTCCTTGTTGTATTGACATAAGATGAGCACCAACAATAAAAATATTTAATTGAATAATAAATAAATAAAGCTTGTTGGTATTCTATGGTCACAAAAGGGTTCAAAAATAGTTTAGGTACCAAACCTGTTTTTTTGTTTGAAAATTTTTATGATTACAACAGTGGCCTATAAAATACTTGCAAATCAAAAACTTAATTGAAAAGTTTCTAGATACAATCTCATATTGTGCTCAGTAATGCATACTTTTTTATAATTTTGAAAATACTTCACTGAGTACTTACTGTTCTGTAATTTAAAGTTTTTTAATGTGAGAGAAAATCAGAGAAAAAGCAATTAACTGATATCCTTCATTCTAAAAGCAACTAGCTTATCCACAAAATAAACAAAAATCAGTGGACCCACCTGAGGGTTTCGTACTGTAATCTAATATTTTTTAAATGCAGTTTAAAACGTAAAAATAATGTGGGGATAAAAATATCTGTAAACATTATTCAAGCAAAAATATCTTATCAATTATTACATCAAATATAGTAAAAGGCATGCGCGAGAAAAAGTAAAAATAATATTTTAACTGTATTAGAGGATAACATCATCCACTTTGTGAAACACATGGGACAAAGAAATTTTTTTTAAATTAGAATTTAATCTAATATAATAAAGTACCTATACTTTTTAAGGTACACGTGAAATACCACTGCTTTGATCGATTGATGTTGTCTTTCACTCACGGCCCTCGCTAAGGGGCGGGAGCCCCCCCCCCCCTTTCCCCCCCAAACACTTTCATGAATGCTGTTACACTTGGCAAATTTTTTTAAAACTTTAATAAAAACTATAATACACTTTCTATTTCTGATAAACTTTAAAAGTTACAAATCTAATTGGGAATATTATTAAACTTTTTACAAATGAGAACCATATTACATTTTCTAATTGTGGTAACTTAGCAAAATTATAAAACTAGTTGGCAAATACTAAAATTAGACTTGGCAATTTAAGGTCATCCCCCCCCCCCACCCCTCCTGAATAAAATATCTTAGCGATGGCCCTGCTTTTTTTTCTAAATGTTTAATAAATTTTCCTTTTTAATCATAAATATAAAATAAACCTGTACAAAGACATCACACTTTATCTGTTTTGTATATTTATTTTGTTATAATCATTGTTGAGCATCATATAATAAAGCATTTTATTTTTGGGGCAACACAGATTTGAGAAAAATCTTTCATTCTGTTTATGTAAACAATGTTGATAAACACGTAAGCAATGATGGGTTTAGAAGTGAAATCCTCCTCCCCAACAACCTGGAGCAAGAAAAATCTCTCCGGAAGACAAAATGTATTCAACACTGCATACACAACCAATGTGTCCCAATTAACTAGAATATGCTGTTTATAATAACGATACTGTTATTAATCAATATTTATATGCATAGTACATTGATTGTATAAATATGAATGCGCATATTTTGGGGAAATAATGTAACATAAAAAATTCAAAGATCATAGATTCATAGGTGGAGTTCCAGACATCTGAAAGATGTGAAGTACTGTCAGCAACCCTGAGTGTGTTGTTATAGTAGATTTCAGTTATTTGGGATGAAATGTCAAGAACAAAATAAAAAAATATTAAATTTACTTTTGATAATTGGAGTAACCACCTTATTAGGACAAATTGTGTAGAACTGATGTGTCCCAATTACCCAGAGTCTACTGTATTACTCATGAAAAAAAAAAAAAAAAAAAACAATTTAAAGCTTCTGAAACTCAAAAAATTCATTCAAAATTTGTTAAGATTAAAGACTTTTATAGATTATTGGATTGGAAGTTATGTCTTTACCAATATCTTCCATTTCCAGATTGTTATTTCTAAATATATCAGATGAACATAAATTTCTCAATTTGATTTTTTACATAATCTATATATATATTACGCTAACGTATGTGGCACAGAAATCACGATTAATTGTTATTGTTTAATGGCAATGCCCGAGAAACGCATCTGATTCACTATGTAAAAGTCCTTTGGCAGGATTTAGGGCCATCGGGTTTATTTACGTTTCGCTCGCTCTTTCGCTGCAATTATGGAGCTTCAAAATATCATTTGAAATGCCCGTAAAAGATCTTGGCGAATGCTTGAATGTGGAGAAGAAGCCGAATTCAAATTGAAATAGATTGGATCGAGAATGCCATTTAACACAGAGCATAAGCGATCGCCAAAATAGACTTAATAACCGTAGCATGCACGTGTTGCTTCTGAAATCCAAATTACTGATTTAAAAGTTTCGGGGCATAACTGTGGGACTTTGAGTGAAATATGCAGTTTCTGTAAAGCACTGTATTGGAAATGCGAATTAAACAGCAACAAGAAGTTTACAAAATGTTGTCATGATGTTAAGATAATTATGTACGGACGGGTAGTTTTGACTGTTTATGGACCTGCAATACAAGTTTCAGGCTCATTTAAGAATATTATGATGGGCCCACCAGAAGTAAGATACAATAAAACCTGCTTAGACGGAAATGAAAACGACCAGTGATAAATTCCATTTTATGCAGGTTATTTAAATTGAACAAAGCATAATAGCATTTTTGGGGGGAGGAGGAAGCTGGAACTTTTTTTTTCATTTATTGCAGAATATTATTACAGGCCCGGGCAACACCGGGTGGGTCAGCTAGTTTTTATTAATATACTAGGGAATCTCTAGTTTTGAAGTCTCCTGTGTAAAATAAACAAAAATAACATACCTTAAAAATGCGATGAGTTACTAGACTCTGTATGTCCTATTGCTATTTTGGAATGTCTTCCTCCAATCTCCAGGCTCGTGCGAAGGGGGCAGTGATCCCAGGCACATAAATTGAAGGGGTGCCAAATGTTTACTACCAACCGCTTTTTTTGTATATACAGTAGAAGATCTTTATAACGCAATTCTCCATATAACGCAAAACTTCTCAGATGTAAACAATGATTTTTGCAGTTAAAAAGCACCTGCATTTTCACACTGTAAAATATT
This sequence comes from Maratus speciosus, assembly GCA_963932465.1. Taxonomy (NCBI): domain Eukaryota; kingdom Metazoa; phylum Arthropoda; class Arachnida; order Araneae; family Salticidae; genus Maratus; species Maratus speciosus. Next base: position 195,188,668 of record OZ010800.1, on the reverse strand, counting down.
GCTACTCTCTAGAGGACTAAATTTGATACATTAGTTCAACTTTATCTTCTAATTTAAGACCTTTTTACTGAAAAAAACGCTATTATTACAATAAATATTTTTGAAAATGTCTAATATAAGGGATGGTTGTGTCAGTTATATTTGGATCATGTTTATAAAGTAAATTTAACAATGCCTGACCTATATTATGCAAAAATTTATAATTTGGATAACTCTTGGTAACAAGGAATGCAGTATAAAGATATTCTAATGTATTTTGATATGTTTTAGACATATTTGGCCATGTTTACAAGGTGAATTTATGATGTGATCCATATAACGCACAACATTGCGTTTTAAAGATCTTCTACTGTATATATATATACCACATATCGAGAAGTTTTTTTTATAATGAAAGTAGATACATTTTTCGTTTCAACCTTCTTGATTTGAGTAGGGGGTGGGGGACATCGAATTGAAACTTAGCCCCGCGCACAGTTTTCTCTTTGGACGGTCATGCCAATCTTACCCTCTTAAAAGCGGATTTTATTTAAAATTGCTTTTAGCAAGCATTTATGTCCTAAAAGTAATGTACAGTCGTGGGGAAAAAAAAGTAAACACCCCCTACTAACTCCTCAACAAATTATCGTAAAAGAAAGTTACTGGTACCGAATGATTGGAAATAAAGTCTACTTTTAAATGACGTATACAAAATTTGCTTAGGGGGCCATCTACATATTAAAAAGAACCATAACTTTGTTTTTTTCAATAGCAGTACACAATTCTGACAGCATAAATGAACTCTACACCTTTCAATTAGCCTAAAAACAAATTTTTATGCAATTCTTACCATAAGTTTTTGAGAAATTAATTATTTTAAAATGAGTGTATTTTAAGGGCTGTATCCAAATTGAAGTTCGGTACTCAATTTTTATCGAGAGAGCTTCCTTCTTGGTCAAGGCCTGTTAGATTACAGGATAGCATAAGAAATTTCAAAATATTTAGTCACTTCTATCATAGACAGCCCCTTAAACCGTCATTTTACCGTTTTTTAAACATAATTTGAAAACTACTTGGAAGAAAAATGTGAAATTTTGGATTTCCATAAAGCAAGACTTAATAAATCTGAATCCATCAAAAAAATTGTAGGTTGCAATTCATATTTTTTTTTAATATTAATTTCATAATTCATATCAGAAAATTATAAAAATTGTAAATTCAACGTATTTATGTTTGGGTATATTAGTATTATTTCTACAAAAAAAAAATTAAAACATTAGGAGCATAATTTCACAAGTTATAAATAAAAATATGAAAATGTAATTTAACATTAGAAGCACTAAATTTTGAATGTTTGTAATTCAAAAACTTATCATACAAATGACTTGAAATTTCGTGCCTATGCATATTTGGAACCAAAGATTTAAAATATCTTGTTAAAATTGAGTATTGCCATTGAAAAGAATGAAGTTTGGATTCGTTTTAATATGTAGATGGTCCCCTAAGCAAATTTTATATACGTCATTTAAAAGTAGACTTTATTTCCAATCGTTCGGTACCAGTAACTTTCGTCTATAATAATTTGTTGAGGAGTTAGTAGGGGGTGTTTACTTTTTTTTTTCCACGACTGTACATGTCAAATATTAAGTTTCTAATTTTGATTGTTTAACCCTTTCAAGGGCAATGGCTAGAGGTGTCTAGCCACCTAATTTTAATTCCAAAACTGAATACTGGCACCAAGAATATTTTAATAAAATGTTGCTTTTGTAATTAAAGCGCAAAACAGCGTTTTGTTATTTAGTAAGAAATTCGTTTGAATATTCTGGTGTCAGTCAATTATTTCATCATCTTACGAACAGAATTCCTCTACCCCTGAAAAGGTTAAGAGGAATTGCGATTTTAGAACTTTTTTGCTTATTTTAACCTTTCAAATTAAAATTTAGTAGCCAATATTTTTCCCTTTGTCCAAAGCGTATGGGCAATTAATTCTATTTTGAAGCAAGCCAAAGTAGATACAAATGAAAGTTGTAGAAATTAATAAATATGCTTCTTTTCTGAAGCCTTAGAGCCTATAGCTTATTAAAAAGAAAAAAAAATTGCTTCATGTTGGTATTTTGTGCAAAAAATTGCTTGATATGTAAAGGGCATAAAAAAATAAATATAAATTCAGTAATTTGACCTTATTTGAATCTTTGATATATAAAAAGCTAATAAGCTTACAACAATAATGGCTAGTTTTTACACTAGCCCAATACTCTAAGTGAATTAAAAGAGAAAAAAATATCTTCATGTAATATTAAATAATGAAAACGAAATGGAATATTTGAAAATACCATTAATTATTAATATGCCCATTACAAAAATTACTTAATATCTCAACTCCTGTCATCATTCCTGATTCAATTTAATTCATCTACTCAATTTTCTAACTTTATTAACAACAGATTGATATAGTAACCTAAAAAAAAATTCTTATATTAAAGATGTTTATGTGGTAACTGATGTAGCATTTTCTCATCAATAACATATGTATCACATTAAGTAACAAGTTTATCCTATTAAATCGCCACCAGATTTTAAAGATATAAGGTATATGTACTAGTTTTGGCCAGTTAAAATGCTTGATCCTTGTAGTTTAACAATAAGTTTTAAAACTAATTTCTCATTGGTTGAGATAATTGCCATTTCTTATCAATAGATAACGTTTTGTCCAGTCATAGATGAAAGCACAAGTATCAGTTGTGTATTGTGTACCAGTTGATACGTCAGTTACTGTGGAATTGATGTATGTAATGCTGGGATTGGTCCAATTGCATAATGTATATACATTGATAAATCAAGATTTGATATAATGAACAAAATTAGTAGTTTAGTAGACAATACAAAACGTTTTTTAAAGTTAATTTCAGAAAAGTTAAAATAACTTTAGTTTAATAATTTTATTTAGAAAAAAAAGAAAAAATACAGTAACTTAACTTCTTCTCCTGTGCCCGTATAACAGCACAATTTAACACCTGAATTTTTTTTGTTTTTAAACAGAACATTTTTATTTTACTTCGTTTAATGTAGTGTTGAATTTGGACACGTTTCTCTGGGAGGAATTTTTGTGACTGTGGGAGGTAATTGCACTTTTTGATCATTGAAAATACAAAATCTCAAATCTTCTAGGGAGGGGGGGGGGGTGAATCTAATTCCTCTGGGAGGGACATTCCCCCCCCCCCCCCCCCAGGTCACCCCCTGGATTCAACACTGCTTTAATCTCTTTCATGCCATGCATACTTAAGAAAGATGATTATACAAGCTGTGTTATTTACCATGTTGTAAGATACAAGTCTTCATTTTCTAATCTTGTAAGCTTCAATTAAATTATTGATTAATGCTAAATTTTGCTTTGATGATTTAAGGAGTATTTTGTTTACTTAAGGAGTTTGAAGTACTCTTTAGAAATTTCTTCATTTTTAAGGAGTATGGTCCCGTATGAATCCTGCTTTATTGATAAGAATGACATCCATTTTGTCTGAAATATCCACTCTTTCTGGTATTTAAAAGTGCTATTACATGGGAAAATTTCAAGCGACAAATATTGCTTGGAACTCATCAGTTTTTCTGAGGAAAACAATAACTCTTACTTTGTTTTCCAAGCATTTCATTGGCTATTCAGGAAAAAGCTTTTCCTTTGACAATTTTCCAAGTATTTGATTAAATGTTATTAGCAACTTGCTTTGTTTACAAGTGACAAGTGATAGTTGCTTGGTTTTGAGCAATTCTTTTAAAGCCATAGGTTAACATTAAGCTGCCACATGTAATAGCACTTTAACGTGTATCAGATAATCACTAATCAAAAAGGAAAACCCTGGTACTTACCTGTCATATGGGCAATAGCACTTTTTAAAAAGCTTAGTGCTTTTCAGGTTTAAAAAGTGAGATTTGTTTCCAAATGATATAAGCAACTCTGAAACAAAACTTAAGAACTATTATACTGGTTTATGTATGCATTAAAGAAAATGTTATACAAAACATGTGAACAATTTCCTTGTTTTTGTCGCCATTTACTCTGTCTCACCAATGCCTCTATAAAAGGGAAATACCCATTCTTTTATAAAAGTATCAGCTGTTACTGAAAAAAAAAAGGTCTTTGTAGATGCTTTCTTATGGAGAATTTACTTTTAAAAAAAGATTCTATAAGCTAAAAAGAAAATCTAAAGCAAAATATTCTCTGAGAAAAAAAATCTACTTCCTCGGAGAATAAAATATTATATTGATTATGATAGGGAATTTTAATCAAAAACCTAAGGATATTTCTGGAGAAGATATCAGCTGATAAATTCTTTGTGTTAATGTTTCGGTAGAATTTACTGGGAGAAATAGAAAGAAAGATGAAACTAAAATTTATATGGCTGAAAGTGAATGACTGCAACAGGGGAGTATTTCATATCAATGAAAGACATATATGTTAATTTTGAACAAATTATAGCAATTATTCCATATCAAAACTGAGAATGCAATGAAACAGAATATTTTATGAGTTTCCAGTTCCACACAATCTATATGAGGACATGAGTTTCAAAACTCAGCTTATCCAAAATTGAAAAAAAATTGCATTTTCTCCATCAATCTATTCTACTGGTAAAAACCTGCGCTGAAAAAACACTACAATTTGCAAAAAAACTAGTTTTATTGCCTATTTCTGGCATTGTAAAAACTATGTTTACAATGAAACTAAATGGACGCAACTAGGGGTTTTTTGCGATCTTTCAAAATTTAATTTTCTGGATAAGACAACTTTCGAAACACCTATCATATCCCTATCATAATCAATATAATATTTTATTCGGAGAATAAAATATTATATTGATGTAGATATCAGCTGATAAATTCTTTGTGTTAATGTTTCGGTAGAATTTACTGGGAGAAATAGAAAGAAAGATGAAACTAAAATTTATATGGCTGAAAGTGAATGACTGCAACAGGGGAGTATTTCATATCAATGAAAGACATATATGTTAATTTTGAACAAATTATAGCAATTATTCCATATCAAAACTGAGAATGCAATGAAACAGAATATTTTATGAGTTTCCAGTTCCACACAATCTATATGAGGACATGAGTTTCAAAACTCAGCTTATCCAAAATTGAAAAAAAATTGCATTTTCTCCATCAATCTATTCTACTGGTAAAAACCTGCGCTGAAAAAACACTACAATTTGCAAAAAAACTAGTTTTATTGCCTATTTCTGGCATTGTAAAAACTATGTTTACAATGAAACCAAATGGACGCAACTAGGGGTTTTTTGCGATCTTTCAAAATTTAATTTTCTGGATAAGACAACTTTCGAAACACATGTCCTCATATGAAAAATGAAATTTCAATTATGTTACATTTGGATAAATGACATGCACTTGATCTTGAATATCCCAAAGCAGAATATGCCTAAAAGTGTGACATCGCAGAACATTTCAAATTATCATTTTCAACAAAATTCGCCATTCAGTCGTTGATTGCAAAATTCTTTCAGCCGGTTCTGGGAAAACATACAAAATTCGTCGAACAGTCACAGAAAAAAATCCACGATTATCTTAAATCGGCTGCAAGAAAAAGTAAAAAATCTTGCCAATAGGTCAAAGATGAAAATGTTGTGAAATTCGACAATCGGTCTCGGTTTAAAAAAAAACACGAAATTTGTCAGTGAATTGTCAGAAAATATCTCGAAACTCTTCAATCTGTAACAGGAAAAAAAATCATGAAATTCGACAATTGTATGGGAGAAAAAAAAAATCACAAAATTTACCATTTGACCTAGGGAAAAATCTTTAAAATATTGCGAAAGTTGTCAATCGATTGAGGGAAAAAAATGCAAAACTGGTCATTCGATCCGGTAAAGCCGCAAAATTTGTCAAATGCAAAACTGGTCATTCGATCCGGTAAAGCCGCAAAATTTGTTAATCTTATCTGTGTTATGTGTGATCCAGTACTTTTATGAAATGTCTTTTGCATTTCTATAAAAGATGAAATTTCACTTCTACATATACAAGAAAATCCTGTTTTTCTTTTTTATTTCCGCAGAAAATTTTTGATCAGCTGAAGGTTCATTGCAGAACATTACAAAATATTCTGCTTTGAGTCTTGAATATAATAAAATGATTTCTGTATATTTTAGCTAAAAGAAAAATAACATTTGAATAAAATAATTTATACATAAACTTACAGACTTTAAATTTGGTAAATGAATTGGAGTAAATTCTGTTACTGTACAGTTTTTATTTTCTTTTATCTTCAGTAGAAGAAAGTATTGCAATTGAAATTTTTTTCAACGGATGTACACGATTTAGAGGTCAGAGATCCCCAAAAACATGTTTATAGGAAATGTTTGTCCGTCTGTGTGTCGCCATTGTACCATCAAAAAGTGTATGAAGTTATGCATAGAATTGAATCAGCTTTTTTGTGTGTGTGTGTGTGCAAGCTATGGCAAGCAGGTTTTTCCTTAATTTGAAAATTTTCCAACGGAGGGGGGCACTTTAAAAGCAATTTTTGTGCCATTTTCATTACTGTACCATCGAAAAGTGTATGAAGTTCTGCATAGAATTGAACCAAAGTTTTTGTGTATATTTTTGGCTATGCCAAGCAGGTCCTCCTTGAATTTGGAAATATTCTGTCAAAAGGAGGCACTGTAATAGCGATTTTTGTATAATTTTCTTAGTTCTATTGTTCACCGGCAGCTTGTAAAGCGACGGGAACTTCACATCATGATAAGCCAGCTATTCGTGAACAGCTGATGTACAACAGAATAATGGAAAACTATTGATTTTAATAAATATCATGATCGAGATTAACTCGTTTTTATTCCAATTAATCGACTGAAGCAGAAATTTAAGATGAAAGTCAAAGTCGGTATAGTATTAATCCAGACCTGCCAACCTTTGAAAATGAGAAATCGTAGCACGCAAAATTTAAATTAATCTGGAAGTTTGTTGGTTGGTTGGTTTTTGTATTTTGCAGCCATCTTTTGACATTCGTAAAAAGAATAAGGTTTCAGTCTTTGAACTCAATACATTAAATTTCTTCCTCTGAAAATTTTTATACAATTTTTAGTTTCTTTTCGATTTGAAGCGTTTTTTTTTTACATTTGTAAAAGGAGCCTAGTTCCAGTTTTCTAGCCCAGCGCTAGCCCCGCGATCATTTCAGGATGATATTCACAATTTTTTTCCCACAATCATAATTCACATTTTTCTATCACGATTCTTTGTTGAAATCCACGCTTTTTACCACGAACTTTTGACGAAATTCGTATTTTTTACCATGATCCTTTGACGAATTTTGCATTTTTTGCAACGATTCTTTGACGAAATTAGGGTTTTCTTTCCGCGATCTTTTGGTGAAATTTGCATTTTCTTACTGATCTTTCGATGAAATTTGCCTTATCTTACTGATCTTTTGACGAAATTCTCGTTTTCTTTCTGCGATATTTTGACAAAATTCATGTTTTTACCACGATCCTTTGACGAAATTTATTTTTTTCTGCGACCAATTGACGAAATTGATTTTTTACACGGTCATTTGTCGAAATTCGCGATAATTTATCGCAACCGATCGGCAAAATTTTCGCGAACAATTAATAAAATTCACTACTCGTTTCCATGACCTTTTGACGAAATTTGCAATATTTTTCTCTTGATAGTTTATCGAAATTCGTGATTATTTGTGCACTCTTTTGACGAAATTCGGAATTTCTTTCTAAACTCTAAACGAAATTAGTGATGTTATTCATCGACCATTGAAGAAAATTGCTATTTATTTCTGAGATCTTTGACGAAATACTAGATATATTTTCACGATCATTTGAAGAAATCCTAATATTTTTCCGCGATCGATTCATGAATTAATTTGGGGAAATTCCATAAAAGAAAAAAATTCGCAGACTTCTAAGAAATTTCAAAATATACTCGCAAAAAAATCATAGGTCTGTAGAAGAATTTGAAGGGGGGAAATACTGCACAGCATTTTTCATTATGCAGAACTTTTTTCCGTGTGCAAACCGTGCGATTTTGCACACCTTATTTCAAACCTTGCCTCTCAAAGAACAGTCTCCCCCCCCACCCCCTCCAGAAATTCTTAAAGTGGCATCCCTGTTTCTAAGGAAGGGAATTTCTGTATAAATATTTACAGAAACATGATTCACTCGTGGTTAATATACATAAAGAGGGTGTTATGTTAAGAAGTTTGTTTTGCAGCTCAGATTTTTTTTATGTCCGAATTTTCGGACTAATGACCAATTTTTTAAAACTTTCGGAAATTAATACTTTGAAATTTTGGAACAAAATCACGTCTGAAAAATATGCTGCGCGGGATAAAAATCGCAACTAGAAACAAAAAATGCATTTGTGTTTTTTTTTTCAAAAAATCGTAGTTTAAGACCGATATTCGTAGCATCGTAGTTTATAGGTCCAAATCGTAGCAACTACGATTTTTTCATAGCAGTTGGCAGGTCTGTATTAATCTAATAATATTAAAGTATTGACATTTGTAACTACATTTTGAAATATTAAGATGTATTAGAAGAAAGTTTTGGGATTGGTAGTACATCCAACTAGTTAACGATATTTTATTTTCATTTTAATGTCATTTCTTCTCTTCTATTTTTTTTCCAGCTGGGCAGTTTTCAAAAGGTGGGCACTGGACACACATCATAACTTTAAGTTTTTCAATAAATAAATTTAATTATCATTGACTTTAATTTTTTTTTACACTGAGTTTTTAATTCTGTTCAGAGACAGAAAATGACATAATTTATTGTAAAAACTTTGTATAAATATCTTAAAATTTTATTATTTTATGCTAAAGAGGCTGATTTTGGACATTCATAACGTTAACTGTTTCGATGTATCATTAAGAAAAAGAGTTAGAAGGACTTTTCTGGAAAGAATTTTTTTGTATTTTGTTATGTCCAAAAGTAACGATCGTAACAAAGCTGTCATTTCCATGAAAAATACATCAAGTAAGTACTTTAAACTCTTTTATCTAACTTTAAAATCATTTAACAAAAAAATTTAAATATTTGTATGTGTTTTTGTAAGGTATTTTTTTGCAATAAATGCACTTTTCTAAAATAAGAAACTGGAACGTCCGAATCGCGTAACGATCAAAACGCCGATTTTTTTTCAGCAAATCAATTTTTAAAGATGATTCGATATCCTAAAATGTACAAAAAGATATTTATTATAATGCTTTATTGTAAATAATTATGTGTTTTGTACAAATAAAGCGTATTTAGTACATGTAATAATATAACTTGACTAAAAGCATGCTCAACTTACGTGTGTACAATCGACACAAAATAACGGCTGTTGCGATCATTACGAAATTTTTGACATGCTTATTTAAAAGTATGATTTTAGTGTTGACTCTAGAAAAAAGGGACACTGAGCAGAAATTTTTCAAAAAGGGAACACCATTCTAAGAAAAGGGTACATTTTTCAAAAAGGGAACATGTTCTAAAAAAAGGGCGCATTTTTTTTCAAAAAGAGGACGCTTGTACCTCGTTCAAAAAAAATATTTTGAACTGGTTTGGTTTGAATCCCTAGAATTTGCGATATTTTCCCGTGATCAATTGAATTGCCACGGAGCGCATAGGAAGTGTTAAAAAGGACAGCCGGGCGCATCAGAAGGGTTTAAGAGAGCCACTGGGTGCAAAAAAGAAATAAAAAGGTCCGCCGGGCGCTGTACCCTGCTAAAGCAGCTTAGAGTCAACACTAGATTTAAAATTAATAGTAAAACTTCTTTTATTTATTTCAAAAGTAATTCTTCAGTGATCTTACGCGTTTTTATGTACTTTGCAAAGTTTTCTTTGCAGCAAATTTACCCCAAAAGATAATTTAATAACCATGTCCAAATCGTGGAAAGATCTACGCACTAATTTTAATTTTCTAAATAAATAAATACAGGCAAAATTCTTTAATATGCACAAGTTGGGACCAAAGCTTGTGCAGATTATGGAATATTGCGAATTATGGAGTATTATGGATTATATGTCATTTTCTTATTTCTGGACACTATTTTAATTCCATATTCAGTATAACACGAAAAGAAAAATAGGAAATATAATAATTAATTTAATATGCTATCTCAAAAAATGTATTTTTCAAATTATTTTATTAAAAAACAGATTATATTTACTTTTATACTTAAATTTTTCAGATTTAAAAAAAAAAAAATCCTTTTTGGATCAAGAATTTGTAAATTTGTTTAATTGTTTACATTCATTAAGCAATGCAAATTATAGAAAATTGCAGATTATGGATCCTTGATTGTAAATATATTATAACAATAACAGAGTCCATTGTTGTAACATACATCTTTAAAAAAAATAAATAAACATATATATTTTTAATTATTGTACTTGAGGTCATTTTATTTTAATTCAAGGTTTAAGAATCCCCTCTCCTTAAAATTTCATTCTTCATCTTTGCACCTCCACCAAAATGCAAGGCAAATATAAAAATTTCAAGCCACTACATGCTGTAATTTTAATTTAAAAAAAAAAGGAGAAAGAAATTGACAGTGCTCGAAGTATTGTAAGACAGTCAGCAAAAAGTCTAATACGTACTCAAAAGATTCACTCCGTACAAACGACAAACAAATTTGATGCTATTCAAATAAGAGATAGATCTTGTTTTTGCAATCTCTGTAAAAACAATCAAGAATGCATTAAAAGTGAAGCTGGTGAAAAAAAGATAACTGACTCCTCACAGTTGAAAATAGAATGACATTGGTGACTGGTGCTTTGTAATTTATGGTGAAAACTTATTGCCACGTATTATTGAAAAGATCAGCATTGATAATGGTGAACAAATATTTTCTATAATTTTTTTGACTCTCAGGGAGATATTGATTTGCAGGTTTTGTTATCCATCTAAAAAAGACAGCACACATTTAAAATATGAAGATATTTTGTTGAAATCTCCATCTCACCCTATGATAGCAACAGGCAGAGGCATCGTCGTAGGTGGTTATGGGGGGGGGGGGGGGGGGGATCTCCCCCTCCGATATTTGTGAACTTGGGAAATTTGAGCTTAGAGTTGGGAAATTCTTGTTTTTTAAAAGACCTTAAACAAACAACAACAACAAAAAAAAAATAGTAAAATAAATCTGAATTTTTTATTGTTTTGGTGACTTCTTTTCTGAGAGCTGTAATTATAAAAAAGTTAAATAATCAAAAGAAATACACAAAAAAGCCCTTGTGCTTTTTTTTTTTTTTTTGTATCAAGTCAATGACAGACTCAGTCTATCATTGTGTTTCTCTGTTGTATGAAAATATCATACATCCACCAGACCTTAATTTCTCTACTTCTTTATCAACAATTTTAAAATAACGTCAGTGATTCTTATAAAAATCACTTTGACATTATTTTTATATGAAAAACGATTATGATTCATACACAATAGAAGACAAAGAATTCACAAACCTCAAACAAAGGCTAGTTGACTAAAAATAAAATGGTCATTTCACGTTATATCTCTAAAAATAAAATAAACGTTCCAATAAAAAATATCCTATGGTCACAAAAGAAAATCGGACAACAAATTATTCATGTGTCTTCTGCAAAGTGGTTATAAATGTTCTTAAACATTGTCATCAATGCCACACATAAATCTGCAAATATCACAAATTTTCTTTTAAAATAGCATTTCTTTTCTAATATTAGTAAATACAAACATGATGTCACTTTCCCCTTCATTCTGATCTCAAATTGTATTAAAATAAGTTGAGATAAAATAACTAATTAAAAAAAAAAAAAAACTAAAAGTTATTTTTTTCTCAGCAAATAAATAAATAGAATGCTAAATTCATCTTTAAAAAGTTAAACTTAAAATTACAGTATGTGCAAATTACTTAAAAGATGACAAAATATTTAAAAATTTTGTATATATACAAAATATTCAATTTAACACCTTTTCAAATACTTTGTCATCTTTTAAGTAATTTGCACATAGTGCAATTTTAAGTTTATTTTTTTCTTTCTATGCATGAATAAACATAATTTTCAGTTTAATAAAGAATGAGACAGAGTTTCCTTAACTATTCATTTTGCAAATGTTTATCTTATCTTTCGATCTTTATTTTCATGCCGAATTATTCCAAGATAGGAAAATAAAAGCTAATCTAGTTTTAATTAGAATTATCTAAATGATAGAGCTGTAATTAAACTTTTATTACACGAAGCAATAATTAGAATTTTTATGTTTTAGTTTCAGTATTTTTCTTTGCAAAGGAATTTTTTTATGCATAAATATCATTATCATACATACATCGCACATATAATTTGAGTTGGAAATTAGTTTGTTTCAAGGTGAGAAATTTTTGAATACCCCCCCCCCCCCCAAAAAAAAAATATATATATGTTGCAACGCCCCTGGCAAGAGGAGACTTTTCTTTTGACAAAGAAATTATAGATATGTGCATTAAAAAATGGCAGTGTAGCTTGTTTTTTGAGAAAATAAAAAGAATAAATTATATGTTGGATACTTCTAATATTGTGTAAAGGTATGTTTTTTGCATAATGTGCAATTCCTATAAAATTAAGATATTACCTCTAAAAAAGTAGTAAATATTTTAATATAAAAGTTTAACATTAGATTTTATTATTATTATTACTGGATAGCAAAAAGTTATTTATACATTATATATGGATACACATACAATTATAGAACAAATTTACTACATTCTTAGTCTTAAGAATTTTTTAAATACGAAGCACAACTTATTTATAGAAAGGTCAAAACTGTGCAACCTACATGTCAGCAATGTCCAAAATCCGTAACCTGCATGCCAGAAATGTCCAAAATTTATAACCTACAGATCTACTAATTAAATGCTTTAATAATTAATTTTCCAGAATACTTGCTGTCTTTTAATGTTTGTGTATAATTTTATAGACTTATATAAAATACTGTAAAAAAAAATTGGCCTTAAATTTGAAAATTTTTTTAATTATTCATAGTTAACGCTTAATGATCCCACATTTTGATAATCTCCCAGCTAAGAAACAAAGATTTAATTTTCTTAACATTTCATAACTTACATTAACATAGTGTATTGTTATTATTAGAAAAAGTTATTAAATTTCTATGTGGTTAAATAAAACTTGTGTCTGTAAATGTCTTTCAAAAAGTTCAATTCAAGTATTACTGACAAATATCATGTTCTGAAATTTAGGACTCTTCAAATTAAGTTCATTTTAGAAACTTTAATAAAACTTAAAGATGAGAATTTCCGTTAATTTTGTATGGCAATGGTAACTGATGTCACAATTTGCTTTACAACTTAACATAGTGATAGCATTTACATAGGGCAGAATGAGACAGTAGGTTTTTCTCTTTCTGTATCATTCTAAACATTTAATCAATCACACATTAGATGAAGCAATGGTAGCCCAATCTTCAGTTGAAAAAAGTTGTTGATCTGCATAAGCTTGCAATTGTATAAAGAAAAAGATTATTTTAGGAATCAAAAGTAAATTTGCTTCATACACTTTTATGCTTTCTGTATATTAGACTTTGTGGCAGATTCCCAAAACAGCCGAGACACCCCATTTGGCGACTTTTCTGACAAGCGCCAAGTACCCCACATAGGGGAGAGGGGGGCACATGTGAACAACTTTTACATTTTAGACTATTTCTCAAAATTGTTATGAGCTATTGAACCAAAAATTGATTTATATGAATATTTACAATTTGTTTGTTCTTTTGGTGAAACTTTTGGATGCATTTATCAAGAATTTCTAACTTATATCATCATTAAAAAAATTGTCTAAATTTGTTCACATGTGCCCCAGTGGAGGGGTAGTTGTGAACATAGCTGGGGCACATGTGAACACATGCATAAATATGATAAAAATAATTTTTTGTGAATAAAACTGTGATATAAACTAATTAGATGCCCTCTTTCTAGTTGTGTGAATCAATCAATAAATGTCTCACCATAAATACAAGAAGTTATTCGTAAAATTGTACACTAATATGCCTACTCCTTTTGAGTCACTTTTAATTGTTATCTAACTTCCAGTAAATTAAAACTGTGAAGCAATCCTAAAAACATTTAACATATAGCTCAATTTTTGACAAAGGTAATTAAATTTTAAACTTAAAAAAAAATTGCATTCACAGACTTAAAAAATACACTTGTGAACTGTTCACATCTGTCCCCATATGTTCTGTTCACAAGTGCCCCATCTACCAACTTCAGCCTAGCTTATAAAAAAAATATATTTTTAGTTGAAATAAGGAAATAAAACTGTTTGTAAACTTACCCAATTAATGCCACTATGGAATGCAATGCTGATATTCTTCTTTAAGAAATGTCTTGAATGAATTTTTACTTCAATAACTTAGAAGATTTTTTTACTTCACATGTTCTAAAACAAACAAATTACAACTACCAGAAATCAAAATGACCTATCGTTCTGAAAATTCAGCCAAAAGATGGTACCATCAATTGGTAATTTTTTGAATTTTTTTATTTCAAATTAACTGAGTGAAATATGGAATGTTCACATGTGCCCCCTCTCCCCTACGTCAATCTAAAATGCAGCAACCTGAAAAATAACGTGATTGGTCGACTTTCCTGAATGCTTCCAGACTGTTTTTTACTACGTCATCACCCTGGAATAATGGGAAATACAACATTTATAAATAGCGACGTATTAGAAAACACAGGAAAGCTGATTTTTATGAGATTCAAAATAAAACAAATGATTTCAACATAAGTTTATTGAAAATGTGAAATTTTTAAAGTACCTTTCCAAATCGGAGTAACGATATATAATGATTAAAATTTTCATTTCTCAACAACTTTCAGAAAAAATCATGGGGTCATTTAATATTGTAAGTACGTGCCTATATTATAGTAAACATTGAACAATTTATTTCTAATTTAAAGAAGTATGAACGCTTCGCGTTCATAAAAAAATAATATATATCGCTGAATACAGCAACCTAGTTCTGCAGCAATCTGAAAAATGCAGGAAACTCGTAAAAGTGGCAATCAGTGAACATGTATGAACGCTTCGCGTTCATTAACCCCCCCAAAAAAATCACTGTCACCAGCAGTTCTCGGTGTGTAGCAATCTCAAAATTGAGCAGTTTTCGCTACCTAGCAATCTGAAAATTCAGCAGTTCTCGCTGCATAGCAATATCAAAATTCAGCAGTTCTCAATGCATAGCAATATCAAAATTCAGCAGTTCTCAATGCATAGCAATATCAAAATTCAGCAGTTCTCAATGCGTAGCAATATCAAAATGTACAAAACTCGTAAAGTCAGCATACATGAGAAATATACAATAAATGGCTAATATAAAACACTATAATAAAAAATACATAAAATTATTAACATACCTTAACAAACATCTCCTTTCTTGAAAACTAACTCTATAATATGTTGAATTGCCATAATTTCGTAAATTTCTAGTCGTCGATAAACTTCATTTAAATTTCCAGCAAAAAAAAATGAACAAATACTCACAATTTCAAACTGAATTACACAGGTACTTTAACTTTCAAATTTTACAACTAAAAAAAGCAAAAATTTTAAAACATAGAACTCAGAATGAGTTCAGAGTGGAATGACAAGTTCACCTTGCATTAAAATAACTAAAATTAAAAACTGTTTACTAAAAAGGTGCATAAAAATTTATTAAAACATTCCGTTACATAATGAACTGGTCTTTAAAAACTTAAAAACCATTGATGTTAAAAATCATATGATAACAGAAAAGATGTTTCCTGAGATCTTTCGATCGCAAACGCGATCATTTTCAAAGGATACTTTCACTGGAATGTCGCATTCACTGAGATATTTATACACCAGTATGGGAAAATGGATCAGTCTATTATTTGCTGGGGATGTCCATGAAGTTGTTTCGTTCTGATGCTGAAGTGTTAGATATTTTTAAAATATTAAACCAAACATGAGGTAGGGGAGAGTGGTAATGAATGGGCCATTAACAAAATATGGAAAAGTATTTGCATAAAATTATTTTAGATGCCACCAACAGATGAAGTTATTTGTTATACCAAACTCATCCAATTTTCCATTGTTTTGGAGAAGCCATTTCCCCATTAGAGTAGGATGGTCAAGAATCTGATAGAAAAGTAAATTTTTTCACTTTTCAGTAAAATAAATAAGCTGAAAAATATCTATTATTTCATTGCAGATATGTGTATTAGCAAGTCTTTGCATATCTATAAACTAATTTTAGGATGTATTTAGATGTTATTTGAATATAATGTACTAAAAAAACCTGAAAATATTCCAAAAGTATAGGTGGGGCTGAATGGGCCACTATATCATGGTCATGAATGGGCCACTTTTGGATCATGAAAATACGGTTTTTCTTCCTTTTTTCTGATCTTCTCTTTAATATGAAACATAACTGGCTGCCATGGATTTAGATTAAATTACTGTCTAGTTAGAACAGGTTTATAGTGATGTCTAAAAAATAACTTGTACATTTTCACCCTAAGAAACATTAGTTATTAATTAGAAACATAAGTTAAATTATATAAATGATTAAGGTTAATTGTCTAGTTGTTGACCATACGTACCAGTATTTTCCCATTTGATATAAAACTAGAATAATTGTTTAAATTCTGAATCTGATGGGTAGGATAAATAATACCAGAAATTTACACTAAATAGTCAATTAATAGGCAGTTCAACCCTGTTACAACCATGTCGTTTAATATTAATTTTGGAAAATATAAATTTCGTTAAATCATAATGTGTATTATCTATTATTTTTATGCATACTTTATGTTCTTTCTTCCTTATAATCTCGTTATTTTGTCATTTTTCTGTTACAATAATGGTGGGGATGTATG
Organism: Maratus speciosus; assembly: GCA_963932465.1. Taxonomy (NCBI): domain Eukaryota; kingdom Metazoa; phylum Arthropoda; class Arachnida; order Araneae; family Salticidae; genus Maratus; species Maratus speciosus. Next base: position 195,171,812 of record OZ010800.1, on the reverse strand, counting down.
GGCCAAATTTTTATATTTTTATTTTCTATTATCATTCATTATAAACATTTTCTAATCCAATTTTTATGACTTTTTTATATAGCCAAATAAGTAAAGCAACTAAAAAAGCCAATTCTGAGTGAAAAAAATTATTAGAAAAAATTAAAAACCAAAAATTGGCCCATTCATTACCACTCTCCCCTATGTCATAGGATAAAACATCGTTACATACACTATTTTCTTTACTTAAAATCTCCAATGATTCCCTAATTCTCAAAGCATAATAATCTGATGTAGGTATAATAACTTTTGCGTTTTCGAAATCTATTTTTAAATTTTGGCGTTGATTTAATCTGGAAAGTGCTGTAGATAGTCGGTTAAACTTGATATCTCTCATGTGCTTCTCCAATCTTTCATCACACACATTAAATTCACCTTAGAAGTAGAAAATGAGGGGGTTTTGGTTTTACCATACCTAGATACAGAACTAATAAGAAATATGGATGAGGGAAAAATAGAAAGAAGAGTATATAGGAAGCATTGCCGTTCGAATAACACCATCTCTTATGACTGTAACTCACCTTTCAAATGTAAAATTTCTGCTTACAGATTTTACACAAAACGAGCCTTTGATATTTGCAGTGAAAAGTATCTACAAAATGAATTAAATACAATTAAACACATTGCAATAGAGAACAGATTTTCCCCTCAGCACATTAATAAATTAATTTATGAAGTAAAGCAGAAAAATCACAAAGAAAGAATAAACATCAGAGAACTTAAAATCTGTAGCTTCGATTATGTACCAAGATTATATGAAAGATTGAAATACGCCTTAAGGAAATTTGATATCAATTTAATAGCCAAACCTCCTACAAAACTAAAATCTCTAATTCAAAGGAAAATTGATCCCATACCTAATAAGGAAATTGCAGGGGTTTATTCTATCCCATTTCAAACGGAAAAGCAGAAGGAGTTAAGCTACATAGGTATGACCACTCGAAAATTTAAAGAAAGATTGGGGGAGCACATGAGAGATATCAAGTTTAACCGACTACAGCACTTTCCAGATTAAATCAACGCCAAAATTTAAAAATAGATTTCGAAAACGCAAAAGTTATTATACCTACATCAGATTATTATGCTTTGAGAATTAGGGAATCATTGGAGATTTTAAGTAAAGAAAATAGTGTATGTAACGGTGTTTTATCCTATGACATACCTCATATTTGGTTTAATATTTTAAAAATATCTAACACTTCAGCATCAGAACGAAACAACTTCATGGACACCCCCCAGCAAATAATAGACTGATCCATTTTCCCATACTGGTGTATAAATAGCTCAGTGAATGCGACATTCCAGTGAAAGTATCCTTTGAAAATGATTGCGTTTGCGATCGAAAGATCTCAGGAAACATCTTTTCTGTTATCATATGATTTTTAACATCAATGGTTTTTAAGTTTTTAAAGACCAATTCATTATGTAACGGAATGTTTTAATAAATTTTTATGCACCTTTTTAGTAAACAGTTTTTAATTTTAGTTATCTTCCCTTACCGTCATTTAATTTTTACAATTACAAAACGTCTTTCTTCTACACCTCGTTGTACACAAATTACAAAACATGCGGAGTTGAGTTGTCAAAGGTAGGCGTAGTCATCCAATACACAAGAAATCAACCAATCCAAATTCAAGATCACACAACTGTAGGCGTGGAAAGAATTTATGAAACGAACTGGTAACAACAAAGATCCATTTATCGCCTCGCCAAATTGAACGATGCCAAGTGTCTCGGCTGTTTTGGGATTCAGCCGACTTTGTTTATGCTTAGATATAATAGTTTTCCTATTTATGGAACCATTATACTGTATGTTATCCATAACTTAAACTAAGCCTAAAAGCAGTATTTTTATGTATACAAGAAGTTTAACATAAAAAAGAAGGTAATGGGGAGGAACAGGACATGCCAGCAAAGGGAGGAATGGGACAGGACAAGTAAAATTCCTTCTTTTAATAACATGAATGTAAATTGCTAATATACAAATATTTTTAGAGGGTAATATATTAATTACAACATTGTTAATACATTCATTTACTTCAAAATGTAAATAAATTGAGCTGATGATTTTTGAATGTCCTCTATGACTGACAATCCTGAATTAAGATACTGGAATTTGATATTGTGGCACAGACATTACCAACCAACCTACAGTTTTTGTTAGACTGTATATGTAGCCAACATTAGACTATTTGTGCTTTATCGTACTTCTTTTTTGCTGTCCCATACCTCCCTATTTTGAAACTTACAATTTCTTTAATTATAAAATTGTTTCTGCAAATTATGTTTCTCTATTGCTCAAGGACATTAAAGTGTTTCATTTTGTATTCTATAAATTGAAATTTTTGTTGTGGGGAGGTATGGGACACATTTTGAAACTTATAATTTCTTTAATTATGAAATTGTTTCTGCAAATTATGTTTCTATATTGCTCAAGGACATTAGAAAGTGTTTCATTTTGTAGTCTATAAATTGAAATTTTTGTGTTGAACAAAGTTGACTTTCTTATTTTGGTAAAAAGTGTCCCATTCCTCCCCACTCTCCTTTACTATACATTATAGACAAAGTGTAGGACCAATTATTTTTTTAATATACCTTGAACAAATAAAATAAAAATTCTGAAATGAAAGCTTTTGGTGAAAATGTCCCATATAATATAGAAATTCCAAATCTATATTTTATATTTAGACTTTAAAAAGAGCTTTTCAGAGAATTGCAAGAAAACTCACTTATTACAGACAGATAACAATAAAAATAATAGTTTTTATTTATATAAACTATATATTATATACAAATTACTAGAGGTTACCTAATGATTTTAGTTGGAAAAAAAAAAAGAAGAAAAAAAGAAAGAGAATAACAGAAGTTCAAAATATAATTTTTTTTTTTTTTTATAAAATACAATATTTTGATAGAAAAGCAATTTTGTTTATTTTAATTTCGCACATAAATCAAATGTTAAAAAATTATATAAATAAATAATTAAAATAATACTTTAAATTAATAAATCATGAAACAACAGATCATTGAAAGTAATAAAACAAAGCAGTAAATAGATCATCGCAACTGCTTTTGTATGTCTTTATACTTTTGTTGCACAGCTTGATCATTTAAGAAAAGCATGTGTCCACTTGGAATAAACGAATTTACTACCATTGATACTGCTTCTTCATGAAATATAAATTGTGAGGTATAATTAGCTGTTTTTGGAATGATGTCTCTGAGGGCTTGAATTATCGTAGTTAGAGTTCTGTATCCAAGCAATCTGTTATCCGAAAAATCGCACAAAAGTATATAGAGGCATCCGTAATAAGACTGATAAATGACTGATTTGTAGCTATTATTAATTTTTACATTGAAAATACCTTTCGCCTCGATATCCGGAAATAAATTATTTATATCATCTGAATAGCTCGCATCAAGTGGCGAGTTATTAAAATCAAACTCAGATTTAACCTTTCGCACAATATTAAATAGAACAGACTTTTCTAAAGAACTTTGGTTGAAATCAAAGACAGACGAGAACAATATTTGACAGTTCAAATCGGATATAATAAGGGCTAAGACCATATTTCCTGTTTAATGATGAGCAACAAATAAAAATAATACATGAAAATCATTCAGAGCAAATAGAGCTCAAAAAATGTCAAGGGCTTTGAAATAAACAAATCAAAAGCAAATCACAATCACATGTTTTGTTTTGAGCTTGTTCAGCAACCACGACCGACCAGGTCGACCGGTCGCGAAGGAGACTGGGGCATATGGAGTGAATATTAATTGTTGTTGATTTCGCCCGTTCTGTGGATCGGGTGAACAGATTTCTACTGCTACAAGGGACTCTATTCAGATGACGTCAGACGCCAGAGCTGGCGGTATGATGATCTGTTATTCTAGTTACTGCACCGGCAAAATACCGGAATGCGCAGGCGCAAACACCGCTAGCAGACGACTTTAGCCTTGACCCAGGTTGAGTGCATATATTTTAACTGAAAATTTGCAAACTTAGGGAATTTTTTCGCATACAGAACAACATTTTGAATTTAGATTACAATATATTAAGTATATGCTGCTGCATCAAAGAATTCTTTTGCGGTATTTTTAACAAACAAGCATTAATAATTCACACTCCATACACTGCTATGCTAAACACCGCCAGTAAATACCGCCAGCAGACGAATTTTAGCCTCGACCTCAGGCCGCGTGCATAAGGTCCAGTCATGAACATAAGAGTGTTGTTTACGTTCACAGTTGTCTCCTACATCTCTGCCCTCCATCACGTGATGGAAGGCAAAGACAGGCATTCAGATCTCCACTGAATAAGGTTCACTAAATAGCGATTCTTAACTTACATTTAGCGATCCCTATTTAAGGATTCCTAAAACGGTATTCAGACCGGTCTGCCTAATCAAGCTTCGGCTTTCCTTATCTACGATAGTGGCTTCGTCAATCTTCGGAACATGATACCGATTACACAGACGATAAACCAATCAGCACACAGAATCGCTTCGCTGTCGATAAATCAATCAAGCGCATTATTTGCCGTTCTTAGTTTTGCACGCTTTTTGAAATTGAATTTTGCTACTATTCTGTTCATTATTATCATTGAAAAGAAAAAGAAAAAAGCATGTAAAAAAAGAAAGCAGAGGGGAAATTGTGTTATTATTTACAGGCTCTTTTTAAGTTTTATTTCCTGAAATATATATTTTTAAGATGTTCATTTTTAATTTTCTGAGTTCATGTTTAAATTTTTCAAGCAAAAGGTTTTGGCTATGGCTAAGAGATATTTAGGAATAAACCTTGACAAAATTTCATTCCATAAAAAATACTTTTTTTGTGATTGTTAGGTTGTAAAATATCTAATTTGCAAACAAAACAACTCTACCAGAAAGTAAAATTTTAGCAGGGATTAAATGTTATTAATAAATGCTTGGTTTGATTTTGAGTCACTAGGGCAGGCATTCAGATGTCCACTGAATAAGGTTCACTAAATAGCGATTCTTAACTTAAATTTAGCGATCCCTATTTAAGGATTCTTACAACGGTATTCAGACCGGTCTACCTAATCAAGTTTCGGCTTTCCTTATCTACGATCTGACTTCGTCAATCTTCGGAACATGATACCGATTACACAGACGATAAACCAATCAGCACACAGAATCGCTTCGCTGTCGATCAATCAATCAAGCGCATTATTTGCCGTTCTTAGTTTTGCACGCTTTTTGAAATTGAATTTTGCTACTATTCTGTTCATTATTGTCATTGAAAAGAAAAAGAAAAAAGCATGTAAAAAAAGAAAGCAGAGGGGAAATTGTGCAGATTTTAAAAATTCCAGTAATTCCTGAATTACAAATGGTTTAAAAGTAAAACATTTTGTTTATTTTTTAAACATAATTAAATAATGGAAATAATAACTGTTATTATTTACAGATCCCTTTTTAAGTTTTATTTCCTGAAATATATATTTTTAAGATGTTCATTTTTAATTATTTGAGTTAATGTTTAAATTTTTCAAGCAAAAGGTTTTGGCTATGGCTAAGAGATATTTAGGAATAAACCTTGACAAAATTTCATTCCATAAAAAATACTTTTTTTTTTGTGATTGTTAGGTTGTAAAATATCTAATTTGCAAACAAAACAACTCTACGAGAAAGGAAAATTTTAGCAGGGATTAAATGTTATTAATAAATGCTTGATTTGAATTTGAATCACTAGATTTCATCTTTCATTACAAAATGTTATATTTCATTAGAATAATTTTTATTTTCAGAAAATGGGCTCCAAGAGAAAAACCTTGCTTCAACTCCTAAATTTATATTTATTTTCTGAGAAGTAGAGGAAAACATTTTTTTTCTTTACCCAGACATTTGCAATCTTACATAATAGAATACATATAGATATTAACCTGTAAAGGCTATCAATAAAATAAAATCAGTTTTACCAATGCAATACTTGTGGTTTTTATTTAATTTAGGCAATTTAATTTTCTATAATTCAGCATATGGAAAAATGCAATGTCTGTTTTTATAGACAGTTATATTACTTTTATAAAGATGCAAAATGTTTAATATATAAAATTAAAATTAGCAATAATGAACTCTGAGAGATTTACCATATCTAAATGAAAAATTGGGGGGGGGGGGGGGATTTCAATTATTTTTTTTAATTACAAAAAATTGCAGTTATTATATAAATAAATATTTTTGAATGAATCATCTGCTAAAACAATTAATCAAAATAACACTAACACACAGAATTTCACTAAGCATTTTCGTTTATTTTACAACTAGACTCAAATAATGCTTATGTATTAATATAAAAAAACCAGGTTAACATAACAATTTTTAATAATTAACCTGATTTAATAAGATCACTGACATAGTAGGGGAGAGGGGGGCACCTTTGAACATTTTTTTTTTTAAATCCACATATTTTTTACTTGAATTATATTTATTGAATTTTAAATATTTTGCGAGTGAAAGAATGTAATTCTGCATCATATGAAATAAAAAATTACAGTTTTTCAGATAAATTAAATATGTTGTGAGGCTTTAAAAAGATGAAAGTTTTCTGTTCAAACCTGCCCCACATAGGGGTACCTTTGAACAAGCTAGGGGCACCTTTGAACAAATAAACAAAATATTGATAGTTTTTATTAAAAACTGCATATCTTTCCAAAGTATAAAATAATAAGAATAAAATTACACAATTACATTTAACTGAAATTACTATATTTTTATTATTTAACCAACTTTGTATCCATCAAAGCACATTGTTGAGATAGAACAGAGGATATCTCCCATTTTGTTTACTTGTGACAACTTTTTTATATAATATATATAATTTTTATAAAAATACATCATATGTTCTTTTTTACAAAGACATTAAGCAATTTAATCTGACCAACGTAATAAAGAGTTCTTTTTGCATGAAATTGAATTAAAATGAAATCATTTACATTCAAATTGTTATATAAAATGGATAAAACCCTGTTTTATGAAATCCTGAAATAATGTTTATCATTGTAAATGAAACAGTATAGGGTTTGTTAGACAGATCTGCTAAATCATGAATTATTGTTGTGTGTCCTGAATTTGCCTGTAGTTGAAGCCCTGCATTAGTACAACTTTCATATTAAACATAATAATAATTAATCTCTTAATTTTCATATTAAAAAAAATTTCAACAATAATATTTAGATACGTCTATAACTCTTTACTTCATAGTTTTATTTGTTCAATGGTGCCCCATCACATGGAGTTTAGCATTACAACTATTTACTCAATTAGGTTTGATAATTTAAATAAAACAAACCTTATAAGTTAAAGCTAACATCTTTATTTAGATATTAAATAGTAAATTATCATTTTAGGGATACAAGATTATCAACAAAACACTTACAACTTTATTTTGTTAAATTTAGATTCAAGAAAGCAAAATATACATATCTTGTTTAGACAGTAGTGTGCATGCAAAATAGTAAAGCTTTGTATTCTTGTTACATTGAAACAGTAGTACTGTGTTGCCGTATATATTTAAAAAATATAATTTATTTAAAGGAAAATATTTACAGTGTTCAAAGGTACCCCCGTCTCCCCTACTTGAAGTAACATTGCTAACAGTGGTTTTCTGGGTTTTTTTTGCATTGAATTTTAATAGCTTTTATAAATTGGACACTATTACAATCATGGAATGTAATAGTATTAAACATGGAAAATATATATGAGCCATTCTTAAAAAGGCAGGTAACTTTACTCTGTATTTAGCAAAAAAAAAAAAAAGTTACATTTTAAACAATTTTTTTTATAAATAGATAAGGTATAGGATGCTGAGTAATCTACATATTCCAGCAAAGACTTTTAACAGTATTTTTTTTTTCTAAAATAACTGGTAATCAATGTCACTTTACTGTTCCTGAGACAGAGTTGTTTATTTTATAATCTATATAAAATAATCGGCACTTTTTGGTTAGCCGGGCACCAGTGCTATACATACATATATATATACATATATATGCATATGTTGTATATATACATATATATGTATATAAATAAGCATATATACATACATATTTATGTATATATAATACTGGCGCCCGGCTAACCGAAAAGTACCAAACAATCTTAACAAAATTTTAAGATTTGTTTCATTTGTAATTTTTCATAATAAGAATATAATATTAACATCTAAAGCCATACCTGAAGTGCTAGTCACAACCACGGAGAATTAAGTCAGAACTGCAAAGCATTGAGATTGAGCTTTCATCAATATGCAGATAATTTGTCCGGAGAAGTGTCACTGAGGAATGGTGATTTTAACAATACAAACCATGCACTCTGTGACACTTTTTTGGCCACAACAGGTTAACGAAGTAGATTGAAGACTATTCTAACTTGAGAAGACCATACAGTTAAGGTTCTGAAAAACAACAACAACAAAATTTTTTTTAACTCAATGAAAAGTCTTTAGATCTATGTTTAAGATAAAAAGTTTAGTACATTGTAAGGAATTATTTATAAATATACATACAAACTAGATTTTATTTTGCACATAGTTTATAAATTTAAATCAACATAATATTTATAAAATGTGTTTTGTTTCAATTTCATTTAAGTAAAATTTTTGACTCAAAATATGTTTATTTAACTTGAAAGAAATGGGAAGATTTGTGTTTGCATATTAAATGTTTTAATAAAGGGCAATATTGGCTGTTTAAAAAAAGTAAAAAGCTCCAATAAACACATTTAATTTTTTCTTTGTGTGTGTGAAGGATTATGAAAACACATTTTATAGGAACATAAAGAAAATAAGGTAGTTGCATATTGATAAATTAAAATATGCATGTATTTCAGAAATATTTCTTAAAATATAAAACGTGTATCTTGTATTAATAAAATAATCGTCTGAAGAATACTAATTTAGTTATCTTGAGTTTTACAATTTATTATTATTATTATTATTATTTAAGAAAGAAAGCCAAGATGCAGAAACATTGTGAATTAAACAAAATCATTGAATCTCATCAAAATAAAAAATATTTTAGAAATACATTTTACTTCATAGCACTAACCTGCATAACTTTTTTAGAGCGATAATTAAATGCAAACTTCATGCTAGATGAATGTATAAAATATTTAATATAGAAAATATAAAACTCAGTACATAGCGTATTCGATCTGTCGATAAAATAAATAGTTTATAGCATCGAGACAAGCAATGAAATAAATTTAGTTATGTATAACCATGAAACTATACAGTAGTTTACGGTTAGGATATCTCAAATTTGCACAAGGGCACAGATAAAAAAAAAAAAATAATAATAATAAATTTAAATTACAAAAACGTGATCAAATATATAAAACTACATGTTAATATGATCACAAAACTCTAAAGATTATAAATAAAAGCAATATATACCGATTACAGATCTGTAGTATGCATTAAATAATAACATACAGTTTGTTTACAGAAATGAAAACATCGCGTGTTAAGTTAAAAAATTATACTTGATGATGCCAAAAAACCTTTAAGATATTTTTGATGAATGCAACAAAAATTTATTGCTTTATTTAAACCTCTTTTATATTTCTGTGCAATAAATAATCAAAAATATCAATTTTAAAAAATGCGCGAAGAAAATAATGGCGTCGAAAACTACCAATCCTTAACTTAAGGACAGCGTTTTAGCTTTCCTTAAATTCGAGCGCGAATCTTTATTTAGGGCACGCTAGGTTTTCTGGCCCATTTAGTGCGCCCTAGCGGACAACTGAATGCCTGCCGCGCCAAACCGGTTTTTCTCCTCGGAATCTCTCTCCAGATTGCGATTTTACAAACCATCACGCGTAAAGCGATTGAGAGCGATATCGAATAATGATTGGTCGGTCGCCTCGCTGTAGGAGGGACTTAATTTGCTGGAAGAGGATAGCTTTCACTTCGTTGATCTAAAATCGTCAGAGCTCGCACATTCATTTTTGCTTTATTTTTAATGATGATTAGAAAAAAAAAAGTGTACAACACGATTTATTATCTTATTTATTTAAAAGAAAACAATTCATATATACAAGTATCATTTAATATGAAGCAGATCGAATAAGAAATCAAGTACAACAATTCTTGTATTATTTTATTGTATTTATTAATTTTTTTTAAGAAAATGAAAACTAATATTTTTACTGAAAAGATGAATTAAAAATAATTAATTTCTATCATCTCATCTTTTGTAATTTTTTAAAGGGGGAGGGGACTATATGTTTTGCATAATTTAGTGATGTATAACAGAACCTTACATAAACTTAAAACAAGTTGGAAATTGCTCGTCAAACGTGGCAAATGAGGTGCGTTCGTACTATAACTAGTTTTATAATTATTTTTTGCACCCCATATTGTACTGAATATATAATTTTTTGCACTTCATAAAGTGCATAGTCTGATACATCATTAAAATGCACTTCCAATAATTTTTTCCCATTCCCCGTAATGTAACGGAACTGTCCCTGTAATTAAACTATAGATCCGATTTTCCTAAAATTTGAAATAGCTCAACAAAATTTTGCAACAACTATATCTTTAAAATTCCAGACCATTCGGAAGGCTGTAATATCATTAAAATGCACTTGCAATAATTTTCCCCATTGGCCGTAATGTAAAGAAAAACTTTTGACTGTCCCTGTAATTAAACTATACATCCGATTTTCATAAAATTTGAAATGGCTCGACAAAATTTTGCAACAATCATATATTTGAAATTTCAGACCATTCAGTTGGGTAGTTTTTGCTCTGTTACATGCGGACAGACGGACAGACGGACGGACTGAACGACGACTATAGGTGCTACGTATTTATATAATTACGAACGCACCTAAAAATAAACATTAATATTCTTCTACCAATTTTGTTTATAAATTATTATATTCGTTAATATCTGTAAACTAATATTTCCGATTGTTAAATAAAATTTAAATAATTACTTTTTCAGTAGAAGCAACTCATATTTTGAATAACTAAAGAATGAAACTGAAATCAACATATTAAACTAGTATTTCACAAGAATAATTAAGTAAAGCACAAAAGTAAAAATAAGAAAAATGTTTATTGCATTATAATAATTCGAATTGAAGTATCATATTGAAATTGAGATACGTCCTGTAATGTATATTTTCGCATGTAAATATATCTGCACTACAAGATTCATATTCAGAATTTTTTTTATAAATATTAGAAAAAAAATTTGCAATTTTTCCTTTTTTAGACATCGAAAGTTATTCCTTAAATCGGGATTATAAATTCTTTAAATTTACCAAGCTGTTTATATCTTTTTGTTGCATAAATTGACATGCAAATAAATTGCAGTTGTATGCTTTTATCTTTGGAGGAGGGAGAGGGACACAAACAAAGGTTTATTCAATCATCTCTTTAAATCAAAAGAGCATAAAATGCCAAATTTGCCAAGTAATTTTTTAAAAAATATATTTAAATTATTTTTTAGTTTCACAACAACAGCAACAACAACAACAACAAAAAAACCTTACAAACTTCCCATGTATTCACAGAAAAAATGAAACTAAATAAAACCTGAAATTAAATAATTCAGTTGGCTAAATAAATTATTCATCGGTTTTTAAAAACAGAAATTTTTGCCTAATTGAATAGGGAAAATGCTCAGATTAGATAAGGCAAAATTTACATTAAAATTTTACTGGTGAGAATAATCACTGATTCTGAGCACTTTACGGGGCACGGATACCGGTGGCTCGTCCCCAATAATTATATATTTAAATAAAAAAGTAATTAATATAGTTATATATATTAAAATATCAATGTTAATTATATAATTAAATAAAATTATTGAAAAAAGAAAATCTTTAGTTAGTGGTAATTTCCCACTACTTAATAACTACAGATGAATCGGTAATTGTTGAATACTATATAATGAATATAAATGTTGAAGTCTAATGCTTACTTTTAAAAGATTAATTCTTTTAATTTGATATTTATCTGTTATTAAAGTTTCAACATAAAAGTATTTTTAATGTAAGTTTAAAAGTTATATAACATTTTAATAAGTGTTCAGTTAATTATTAAAAAATAGCTTATATTAATTTTAAAAAATAATTATTGAAATTTATTTAAAATTAAATTTCATTGTATGGAATAATAAATTTATTTAACTTAATTGTAATAATAATTTAATTATCTAATTGACAATTAAAAATTACAAAGCAACTGATAATTAATTTTTACTATCATTTAATAAATACTGTTTATTAATTTAACTAATTCAATAAAGATCTAAACAAAACTCTAAAAAAACAACACATTAATAAGGACACAAGTTAAAACCTTAAGGTTACTACTTTTGGTAAAACTAATAAATTGATTCTGTTAATTTCATATCTATCTGTTACTAAAGTTCCAACATAAAAGTATTTTTAATGTAAGTTTAAGAGTTACAGTACTTTAATAAACGTTCATTTAATTATTAAAAATAGCTTATATGAATTTACAAATTTATTTATAATTAAATTTTATTTTATGTAATAAAAAATTAATTAAATTTTATTTAACTTAATTGTAATTATTATTTAAATAACTAATTCACAATTAAAAATTACGAAGCAACTGATAATAAGCAATCTTTATTATAAGTTAATAAATACTATTTATTAACTTAACTAATTCAATAAAGATCTAAACAGTTCTAAAAAAAAAAAAAAAACTTTAACAAAAGCACACTTGAAACCTTTATATTACTAGTTATAAACAAAGTCCCTCATTGAATTGATACATTTAACTCCTCCCCCAGAAACTCCGTAACCATCTTTCTGCCAATCACCATTCGATATTGAACTCAATCGCGCTACGCGTGATGGTTTGTAAAATCGCCTCCAGATTCCCGCCGAAACATCGTCTGTCAGCGTTTGTCTTGAGTTGACCGCATAGATATAGTAAAAATAACTAGATTAACCACCCAGTGTTGTTCCCCCATTCCTTCTTGATTCTGTTGCGGTTCGGTGGCAACAACCATTAGAGTGGCAGAAAAAGGGTGGAACTTGTGATACTACAGTAGCAATACATATAGTGGATATCCGAGTATTGCGATGTTTTCATTCTGTATGTTTTAAATAAATATATGCATATGGATTGCTTAGAATTGTCTAGAAAGACAGTGGAATACCCTATATGGATGTTTACATCCATATTTGTAATTTGTTAGATACTTTTTAAACTAATTAGTACATCTTCGATGTAACGTTTAGTTCATTTAGTAATTTTTTCTTTTCTAGTATTTCTGTTTTTTATTAAAATGCCGAGCGCATACCAAGTCCACATATTATTATGAAAAGATATATTATTGTGAAAAGATATTAGTCCAAAAATTATTTGAAAAAAAAAGTTATGATTTGCTTAAAAGATTTTTTTTTAAGAAGAATTTAATATATTTATTTTTAAGCATTTAAAGAATTTTACGTTTGTAAAAAACTTTGAAATTGTCATTTGCCAATAATTAGTTGTTTGCCCAGTTTAATAAATAAATGTTTATTAAGAATATTGACCTTGGTAAAGTAATTAATGTTTTCATCTACATTTGCTGAGTAATACATGGCTAAAAAAAAAAAAAAAAAAAAAAAAAAATTCTTAAGAATGTGTATTATTAATGCAGATATTTATTTATTTTTATTTTTTAGGAGAAAAATTCTTGCTATTTAATTCAAGTAAACAATAAGCAAAAATTTATCACATACTTACATATTTAAAAAAATATTAACAAATATCAAATTTTAAAGAAAGTTTTGAAAGTTAAATGTTCTTTTTAAAGATTACTAAAGCAATCAAAATGGAATTTTTTGCATTATTTCCACGTATTCCTCTTTTTGTTTGTGTGTGTGTGTGTGTGTGGGGGGGGGGGGTAATTAATACCAATGATTCAAAATAACAAATAGAGTATAATAATATAAAAATATTGGAAATTCTAAAAATTTTAAACTTTTTTTATAGTTGGAGGAAGTAGTGTTTTGTTTTGTAGTGTAGTTCGTAGGAGAGTTTTACATTTACGTTTGCTACAACTTAAGACTGTTCTCAACTGCTCTGTTCAACAAGCGCAAAACGTTTTGGCATACCGTATTTTATGGAAGAAACGCCGCGGCTTTTACGAGTTTAAAAATCAATTTTTTTCCAAGTGCGGCGTTTACGCCATGTGCAGCGTTTACGATTTTTTTTAATACCAAATGAGTTTCCTTAATTTAAAAATTAATAAAAATATTTAAAATCAGATTTAAATATTTTAAATAAAATTTCAGATCTTAAGATATTAAAAACGAGGCATCCTATCACTGCTCAGAAAACTTTGATTAAAGTTTTGTCAATGTGATGCTGTCGACAAAAGTAGCCTTCCGATGGATGCGGCGTTTACAACGGGTGCGGCAATTACGATATTTTTAAGCTTATTCGGGCCAATTTGAGGAGTGCAGCGTTTACGACGGGTGCGGTGTTTCTTCCATAAAATACGGTATTTACAAGCTCATTTTTTAATGGAAAGATATAAAATTGGAAGGCCTTACTATGCAAGCGATTTGGAATCGAATTGCGTTTCCCTTTTTCTTTATATAACGAAATTACCTATTGAGTTACAAGCAATTTTCATCACGTGACAAAGACTTTTTTTTAACCTTCCTTGAGTGGTTATTCTTCTTTCGCGTGGAAATTTGGTTCAAATAGCCCACTTTGACAATATTTTCTGAAAGATCTATTGCGTTTGCAAAAAATCGAAAGAAAAACAGTTCTGTTACATAGTTTCTGAACAACAACACCTGCCAATTTCATGCACTTCCGAACAGAAATGAATTAAAACTTATGTCATAAAGTTGCTCTTTTGGATTTGAGAATAGCCTTAAAAAATCTTTTTTTGAGGGGGGGGGGGGATAATGTTTTCACTTTTGATACAACTTAACAATATGGGCAAAATAATAATAACAATAAATGTTTTAAGTTCTATGGGCGATGAAAATTTTATATGATTATTTGTTGTCATTGCAAAGAAACGAATGTGCAGGGGGAAAAAATCTAAGAACAGCGTTCTTTTTTTGGGGGGGTGGGGGGATAAGTTATATATTTACTTTTGTTACAACTTAACAATTAGGGCTGAAAAAACAAATTAAATATTTTAAATTTTGTGGGTCTGGAAAAGTTTGATTATTTATTGCAATTGCAAAGAAACGAATGGACAGAAAAAAAAATATTTATCGAAGAGTTTTAACTACGCTCTTTTTTTTGGAGGGGGGGGGGGGGCTTGGTGAGGTCAAATATATATAAATTATATATTTTGCTACAACTTAAGAATTGGGCCACAACAATAAGAAAAATAAATGAAATGTTTTAACTTTTGTGGGTAAGAAACATTTTATATTATTTAGTTTCATCGCAAAGGAATTGATGGGCAAAAAAAAATCGAAAATTTTAAAATGTGTGTGTGTGTGGGGGGGGGGGGGGGGGGGGGAGAAGAAAACAGAAAATTTCGAGGGGTGGGAAGGGGAATAGATGGAAGGTGGAAATCCGTGGAGGAATCTTACTCTATACTTTAATATAAGCTGTCCCCTTCCCCTGAAAAAAATTCATTTAAAAATGTACATAACTTTTATTTTGGATTTAAAAAAAAAAAACTATTGAGGAAAATTTAAATTTTAGTTAAGTATTGTTTTGATTCACTTCCACGTTGAAGAATATTTAAGTATAATTGGGAAAAAAAGATAGTTTTTGAAAGTGAATAATCTATCTTATTCATTTTTACCATAAAAATTATTTAACGATAAAAATTGCTAATTTCTAGTTAAAAATCATTGATATTACTTGTATACATTTTGAAACATTTATCAAGGCATTTATCAAAAAATAAAATACTCCTATTGATTTGAACGGAAATATTCTTCAATATCGAGACATTACTAGTTAAGGTTTAAACACTCCCGTTTCTAATTAAAAATTAAACTTTATTCGATGTCAAAAGTCCCACCCTGCCTTTAATACTTATGGAAATGAAATTTAAGAACGCACAAGCTATTTCATTTTCTCCTTATATCGATAAATCACCGTCCATTTGCCACCCTAGTGGAGTAGTTTCGTTCGCGCGCGCAGAATCAACTTTTCTCCCCGTATGCATAATGTAGTTATTTTACTAGATCTATGGTTGACCGCACTTTTGCTTTGCCAATAAAGGGATTATCGCCAAAATACGGCACCCTTTTGGCGATGAAAGAAAAATATGTTGGAGTCAAAACTTTCCCGAAAGAGCAATGGAATTGGGAGTCTACTTATATTAGAAGTCTGTGTTTACGTTTTCACTCATGACGTATTTGTTGGAAACAAACGGTTGCCATATTTCATTTACAATATAATTCTTTGAAAAGGTTATTAATGCATATAAAGTATTAAAACACTTTTAGCTCTGAGAATAACTATAATATAAAGCTATGAAAAAAAAAATAGAAAATACAATTTAGCGACCGTTTGTTTGGAGTCAGTTTACAAGCAAAACGTCATGACTGACGTCACGACTGGAAGCATTTATTTAAATCATAGAAAATGTCACCCGTATTTATAATATTTCTCTGTGAAATATAGTTGTAATAAACAGGCGAAACATAGAAATTGTTATAAAAAATAAAATACTCCTATTGATTTGAACGGAAATATTCTTCAATATCGAGACATTACTAGTTAAAGTTTAAACTCTCCCGTTTCTAATTAAAAATTAAACTTTATTCGATATCAAAAGTCCCACCCTGCCTTTAATACTTTGGATTTGTTGATAAAACAAAATTAATAATCACACATAAAAAATATTATTTCATTTTTTTTCTAGATCCTGAGAAAACAAAATAATTTCATAAAACACATACACAACATTTGAACATTAATAGCACGATAGTTTTTCAATGGAATGAAATATAGCCAGGCATCCAACAACAATGTCTAAAGATATTTGATTTTTCATTATTATAAATTACAGTTTAATTCAAAATATTAACTATCTAAATTTCAAACTTTTTAAAATTATTTACATCTGTTTCTTCTCTGTTTATATATTGTTAGTTAAAAGATATCACTAAATTTAAGCAATATATTAATAATTTACACTGGTACAGCAAAGAGGGAGAAGGGGGGATTTTAGAGTTAAAACCACTCCCAGAGCATTTAAAAACTAATAAGATATATACAGAACTCCTTCTGTTAAGATAAATATATGATGTGTAAAAAGTACTTAATGTATTTTCTAAACATTACCTTGTATGCAAATATAAAATAAATGAACCTGTTCATTTTATAAGCAACAATGATTCGAAATCCCTCCCAGATGTGGATTGTGGCTGCTCACCGTGCATGTGAATAAATTATAAGATTAATCTAAAAAAAAAAGCACGCATATTACATAAATTTAAAAATCTTCAGGAAAAATACAGAATATTATATACTATTGATCATTTTATTAAGTAAAAATTTAACTACTCACTTGTCTTGTTTTGCATGTAATTTGGTAAAAAAAATTTTCGTGTTCTTGATATAAGCTAAGGAAACATATATATGTTTGGAAGAAAGTTAAGGAAAGTTAAGGAAACATATATATGCTGGACCTAATATTAGGGGTCCAGTGAACATTTTGTTTTGGTCCAATCAATTGACAACTTTCATTCTTACATTCATGTGAACTAAGAGTTTCGATGTCAAGAAATAACGTTGAGCATACATCGCAAAGAAAACCTAAATTATTATTATTGTTCATAATTACGGATACTAAAACAATTTTTAATTAAAAAAGGCTATGAACACAAGATTAGCAACAGAACTGCGGTTTTTTTGAATAAATTGATTCAAAAGAGATCCAAACTGCAGTTTATTTACACTGCATAAATCTCTAACCTAGCCATAACAAGAAAAGTACAGGTAAATATACAACTCAACAAAAAGCCCAATTACGTGATCAAATCGCCCACAAAATTTTTATGGGCCAAGTGATCTCGGTCCGAGCGGAAAATCTGTTGTTTTTCAGCGTTGATCAGGCGAAATGAGATCACGTGATAAATGTTTTGGGGTTTTGTGTGATCGAGAAAAAAACATACATTCCTACTCCAAAAACCAATTTTTTGGGAGGATAAAGACGTATACTCGCTAGCTTCATTTATTCTGAGCCATAGAAACAGGTAATTAATTCAAATAATTCTTTAATTTCAAATTTCCACGCTTTGAAGGAGACCCACTCCATGCAGAATATCTTCTTTCGCCCGGGCGCTCCGTTTGGCGTCTGTGAACAAGCTCTTTGTTAATATGACAAAAAGTTGAGTAGTTTGTATATAAAGCTGAGAACGAACTACGATGGTTCGATTTCTATTCGTATTCGTTATCAGCAAATCCCTTAAACATATCAACCAATGAAATCATTCTTTTTTTAACCAAAAAGTTCTAGTTATGGTTCTGTTTTACAATCCTGGTTTTGGTGTTTGTTTTTTCAGAAGATTTAAAGAAAACACATAAGACGCTATTTTCGTATCGAAATCTTGTTTTTATGGCCTGTAAGTAATATTTCTTAAATAAGCTCATTCATTACCCAAATAGAATTCAAAATTGACTTTATTCTTTGAAATTCATGTTATTTACCAACAAACCAATATACAACAGCGATGGCGGGAGGATGAGATATATCTACTATTTGTTTTCCTGGCGATTTGAAAAATGTTAGTATTCTTTAACATTACTATTAACTGAAGTTTTGAATAATAAAATAAAAAGGAAACTTCGCCATATGTTTTCAGCTATGAAAATGCTAGTGTAGGGGAGAGTGACTCACCTAGGGTCACCGTACACGTCGGGACAGCTTATTTTTTGCCCTAGATTTTAAATTAACTCTTAACTCTTGCAGATGCAGATAGATATCAGCACAATCTAACTTTCAGACATGTTTTGATTCCATTGATGAAGCAGGCAAGAATTTATTAAGATTTTTATTTTGCAAAGATGTTTAGTAACTTTCGTGTAAAAAGTTTGATAAGTTGCAAGGTGGAATTTTAGTGAAAATATTTTGAAATAAAAAGTAATATAATGAAATGTAAAGCTTTCTCTGTAAATGTATAATAATAGTCCTAGTGCTAAGCTTAACAGCATGACATTCTAAAATTTCATAGTGGGTGTATGGTGCACCTTGGGACAGGTAGGGGTGGTGCACCTTGGGATAGAAGATATACCTAGCTAACTTTTATTCGAAATATTTTAACAAAAATATATTGTTTATTTTTTTAAATTTAATCTTCATAACATGCGTTTATTAATAGTTATTATTTCTTCTTTTAAGAAGTCATTAGACTTATCAATGGCAAAGATTAGAAATTTAGAATTAAAAAAAAAAATGCAGTAATTCATGCTGACAATATTGAGAAAGCTGCTGCAAAAATTTTATCAGCTGAAATGTCTTTTTAGTTTAAATAAATTTCTTTTTCTGAACAAACAATACCATGTACATTGTAATTCAATTATTGAACTTTTCAGATCTATTTTTAACTGTCCCAAGTTGCCCCACCAACACCTTGGGACAAAGCACAAATTTAATAATTTTTCTTTTTCAAAATTCTCTATAATGGATATAAGATCAAAAGCTATTTAATAATGTATACAAAGATTAAAAAATGAATAGCCAATAAAATTTTGACAATTGATCAATATAAAAAGAAAGAAAAAAAGTGTTCCAAGGTCAGCCATTCTCCCCTATTATTCAAATTGTGAAACATGCACTAATATTTTGCGTAATAGGTATAATCAAGTAGGGTAAATGTGCCATACCTTTACAGAATTTCTTTAAAAAAATTTTTAATTATAACGATATCATATCTCAGATTTTAAAATATATTAGGATCAATGAGCAATATTTAACCAATCTTATATTTACAAAATTTCAAATTCAAAAATTCAAACAAAATTAACAGAAATAAATCAAAACATTTAAAATTCCAGCAATGCAATGGGCAACTACTGGACACTCTACAAAAAGTAATAGAATCTACTGGACACTCTACAAAAAGCAATTAGAATCTTAATGAAAACATACTAAATGAAACAAAGTAATAATTTTAAAATGAATTTAACAATTAGGCTATTAATTATTAATAAAATATTTCATATCCAAAAGTCAAATGTTATTTATACAATGGGTTTTAAAAGGTGCTTTTGTTAATTGCTGCTATCTCCCAACACAGGAGTTAATTTTTCATGTCAAACTTTTATTTATTATTTGAAAAGTTTCGCATCGCTATTGCGCAAATGAACTTTGTAAATTTTATAAATGTAAAAAGTCTGAAGACGTCCGGATATAGATTTTTTTTTTCTCCAAAGGTACGTTCGTATACTTTACAATTTTGTATTAAAAAATTGACACTATTTATGAAAAGTATGAATGTAATTTTCTGTTTATTGCAGCAGGAGAAAAAAGTACGATTTTATTCAATAATTTTTATTTTTATGATCTCATTTTTTAAAAATTATTATTTACGTGCTTAAAATGATACATTCTAATATCTGACATCTGAGTAAATATCTTCAAAATCGAAGCTATTGTATCGCAAATGGTTAATTATTTTACATATAAAAGATTTAAAATGCTGAATTTAATTTCAGATAATTATGAAATTATTGAGGATGCAATGGGAAGTTTATTGAGGGTAGGGGAGAGGGAGAAGGTTGGTAAAAATAGCGTTAAAAAAATCTGAGAAAATACCTTTGAGTATTAGTTCCTGGAATCTTATTTCCCTTTACCATTCTCAACAGTTTAACTGTTGAAAATTTCCTGAAACTACTTGATATATTACTTGTAGTAATCTATACTAATAAAAGAAAGTTTCGTTCTGTCTTTGTGTCCGAGATGGCTAGCGAAATCTACTGCACGTACAAAACTTAAAATGAATTTAATTTTGTGAGGGTAGTCGAAAGCCTCTCCTGGTGCAGCTGAGACTCGGAATTTTAAATTTTGATTAATTAGCTGAGTTATTAATTAAAAATTTCAACGCACTCTCATTAAAAAATAGTTTATAGTAGTATATAGTAAAAAATAGTTCTAGTCGTAGAAAGCGCTCGCCCATTCGCAGAAACCAGATTTACACAGCATGTGCGGGTGATTTATTGTTCTTTTTTAATCCCGAGCGGCCAAACTATATAGTATAGTTAAAAATGGAAGATATATTCTGAAAGAACCTGACTTTAAGTCTGACATGTCGTAATCAGTTTGAAACAAGTTTGAAATTGCACGTCAAACGTGGCAAATGAGGTGCGTTCGTACTATAACTAGTTGTATAAATATTTTATGCACCGCATATTGTATTGAATGTATATTTTAGTGCACTTTATAAGTGCATATCAATTTCATTCTGTTCGAAAGGCTGTAACATCATTAAAATGCACTTAAAATATTTTTTTCCCATTGGCCGTGTAATGAAACGGAAAACTTTTGACTGTCCCTGTAACTAAACTATACATCCGATTTTCATAAAATTTTAAATGACTCGACAAAATTTTGCAACAATTATATATTTAAAATTTCAGACCATTCGGTTGGGTAGTTTTTGCTGTTATATGCATGCGGACGGACCGAACGACGACTATAGGTGCTACGTATTTATATAATTACGAACGCACCTAAAAAAAAAAACATTCTTTGAACATTTTTTTTTCAAAATGGTTCGTTTTCGTAGTTTTTTTTCTTCTCCCATATGACATCGCTTCCCTAGGACGCAGTTTTAGAGGTACCAGTTAATCAAAAATACGTATGTAAAACCGAGACCTTCTTCTCTTCGAATGTGTAATCGGTTTTCAAAAATACAAATTTAAACCCTTTTGAAACAATTCGCAACCGCAGGTCACTTTTGAGCCTTACAGAGACTTTTTCCTACGGTAAAAGTGCCCAAAACTTCGTATTTCGACGCGATTTTTTCAGAGCATCTCTGCGGACCGGATTTACACCACCTACTAATATTTAGAAACGTTCGGACGGGTAGAAGTATTTTTTACAAATAAGATGTGTGAAAATTTCGACGAAAACAATAAAAACCGAGG
The DNA here is from genome assembly GCA_963932465.1 of Maratus speciosus. Taxonomy (NCBI): domain Eukaryota; kingdom Metazoa; phylum Arthropoda; class Arachnida; order Araneae; family Salticidae; genus Maratus; species Maratus speciosus. Next base: position 195,149,693 of record OZ010800.1, on the reverse strand, counting down.
GGTTTTGGCGCGCTTTCACTGGATTTCGGCTCAAGTTTTCACTACTAAATATGCAGTTTTTTTTTTTTAGGAAATTTAAAAAAAGGCTCGGATACAGTTATATTTTTATCTATTAAAATATTAGAGAAATAGGATGATAAGAACTATTTTTATTTACCATACCAGGCGCGGATCCACGGGGGGGGGGGGGCGATCGGGGCGATCGCCCCTCCAAAAAAGATATAAATCCACCGATTATCGCAAATTTCGACAAATGGTCGCCCCCCCCCCCCCCCCAAAAAAAAAAAGATATAAATCCACCGATTATCGCAAATTTCGACAAATGGTCGCCGGAAAAAATCAATTTCGTCAATCGTTCGCAAGTCAAAGGATCGCAAAAGAAACGCGAATTTCGCCAAAAGATCGCGCAAAAACACGGATTTCGTCAAAGTATCGCGAAAAAACGCGAATTTCGTCAAAGAATCGCGGAAAAACGCCAATTTCGTCAAAAAATCGTGCATTTCGTCAAAGGACCACGAAAAAAACGAAAATTTCGTCAAAGGATCGCAGAAATAACGCGAATTTCACCAAACAGTTGCGGGAAAAACGCTAATTTCGTGAAAGAATCGCGCAAAAAACACTAATTTCGTCAACAAATCTCTGAGAAAATGCGAATTTCTTCAGAGAATCGCGAAAAAAATACGCGAATTTCGCCAAAGAATCGCTGAAAAAACGCGAATTTCGTCAAAGGGTCGCGGAAAAACGCACAATTAGTACCGGGAGGAGATTCCCCTAGGCGCGCATCCATGGGGTGGGGGGGGGGGTCGATCGGGGCAAAGAAGGGAAGAACAAATTTGCCTAGTTGGTTTTTAAGAAATCAACACACCATATGCATTTTAGCTTTTAACTGACTAGGATTAGGACATACTCCCTTTTTATTCATTCATCAAATACCCTTAATTACAAATGTGGATGGCAATAACAGTACATTTTTTACACATTAAAGGCTTTCTTCAGTAAACATGCTTGAATTTTTCAAAGGACCTTTCTTTTTCTCGTTTCTTTCTTTCTTTGGAAATTGCTACGAAACCCATTCTTTTCTCAAACAATAATGCACTCCTCAAAAATATCGTTATACAGAAATTAGAATTGCAGCTTCTGTGAAAGAACGAAAAAGTTTCAATACTTTAAAAGGATCCGCATAACGTTGTCTATTTCTGTTGTAGAGATTCAACAGAAGATGCACGAAGTGGCATCGTCCCCAACCTCAACACATAGTGTAAAAAATTATGGCGCCATATGCCTTTTGATAGGACATAATCCTTTTTTATTCACTAATTGCCGAAACGTCAGTGAGGTTTACTATTGACACCCGAAAAGTGTTTGGTTTTCGTTTGCTTGTCTGTCTGTTCCGCGAAAACTGCTGTTAAAAGCGTTGGATTTATATCTGGGGGGGGGCGACCGTTCCGATAGATCCCCCCCGTGGGTGCACGCCTAGGGGAATTTCCTCCTGGTGCTAATTGTGCGTTTTTTCATCGTTTTTTCAGCCCCTTTGATAAAATTCTATTTTTTTCGCGATTCTTTGACGAAATTCACATTTTTTCCAAGATCTGTTGACGAAATGCACATTTTTTGCGCGATTCTTTCGTGAAATTAGCGATTTTTCCTCAATTGTTTGACGAAATTCGCGATTTTTTCTGCGATTCTTTGACGAAATTCTCGTTTTTTTCTGCGATCCTTTGGCGAAATTCGCGTTTTTTCCGCTCTTCTTTGACGAAATTCACGTTTTTGCGCGATCCTTTGACGAAATTCCTGTTTTTTGCGATCCTTTGACCTGCGAACGATTGACGAAATCGATTTTTTTCGGCGACCATTTATCGAAATTCGCGATAATCAGTGGATTTTTATTTTTTGATCCAAGGGAGGGGGGCGATTTCCCCCCTTCCTTGGATCCGCACCTGTGAAGAGAGACACACCATTTAGATGATACATTTTGACTTTCAAGGATGTTAAGGCCCCTTCACATTTCTGAAGGGATACTTTTTCAGAGATTATTCTCTTTTAGAAATCTGATATTAAAAAATGGATGTGATGGTTATATTTCTCAGCTTTCGATAATTCGCTCTTATGTATTTTTTAGTGCTGAATCCAAAAATGACCTTCATTTTTTACCATAGCATCCGGTGATGATTTTTCCCAAATCGCAAATTTTTATATTTTTAAAAAGTCGAATTATTGGGAAAATCTGCTACTATAAAATAGACGTAACTTTTTTCATGATAATTTATTCATTTTTTTGCTTATACTATGCACTTTTACAGTTAAACATCTAAAATATTGTGTATTTAAAATCCTTAAAATTTTATTCCATGCGTAGAAGTTTCTTTGAACTGCTCATGCTCTGCTTCGCGCTTTTCCTTTTACCTTCTTTATGGGGTTCATCTCGGTATTCTCTTTTGTTTTGGCGGTTGATAAGGCTGGGAAATTTGTCGCAGATGTATTTAAAACAGAGGTTCCCAAAGTGTGCTCCGCGGAGCCCTTGGGGCTCCTCGTGAACTTTCCAGGGGCTCCGCCGCGCTTTAGGAAAAAAAATGAAAATTTGAACGAAACCAACACATTTAAAGAAAGCAGTTTTTGTTTTTTCAAAAATGGAAACAGATTCTTTTGTTACAAAAGTATTTATAAATGGATGATAACTATCTTCAACTATCGGAACTCTTAATTAACTAAATTTTATTTTCTTCAAAATATTTCCGGTGCAGATATTAATTTTATGCTCTATTTTTACGTTTTCCGATCAAAAAATGCAATAAATAGAGAAACATACGTATATTTACTGTAAGAAAGCCAAAAATTGTATTCTGAAGGATATTTTGGATATTTGAATTTCTCAACTCCTCTTCTTCGTGTGATTTGATGAAATGTTTGTTATCCAATGACTCCACGTTTCATGCCGACTACGTCATCATTCCGAAATGAATTAGTCTGATTTGAATGATAAACCGCCTGATTTTTTTAAATATAATGGGCAAAGTAATCTATGCATGCTTCAAAAGGAAATATCACAGCACTTGTTAAAACAAATATAGGTATACAGTATATAATAAACTGCACCTATGTCCTGGACATAGGTGCAGACTTCACGAGTGTGAAATGGACAGTAAGATATATTTCTACAATTACTTTAAATTTTTCCTTTTGTCCTGTTTAATCACTGTGCTTAATTACGACATAATGTTCTATAATTAGTGATAGAAGTTTGTCTTGTTATACACTGTCGCCTCCGTTAAGTCGGTGCTTACCTGATATTTACAGAGTCGCTTGAATTTGCGAAGATCATATAATTGCAAAGACTCTTGATAAGTCTCATAATATTGATATTGTCAGGAATTTTCTTTATGAAAATGTTGTTAATTTAGAGTTAATATTTCCTTATCAAATTGATTTTTTTTTAATTAACTCTATAACAGATGACGTAAAAGAACACAAGAGCATCTTCAGATATGCAAAATTTGCACTATAATTGAATGAATCTATTGACGTCACTGGATTAGCAGTTTTGTTAGTATTTTTCAGTTACGTATACTAATATGCCGTTCAGACCAGGGAAGTTAAGATTTTAAACCGACTATTTTGAAACGGGCACCCGGAACTTAAATTGATTTTTCCATTATTACGGTGTTTGAGAACATTAACTTGATTTAAATTAAGCTCCTTACTAACGCCAATTTGAAAGAGGTTTCACAAAGCTATCAATATCATACTTTTTGTAGATCACGACAAACCAACGCACTAAGCAACGAAATATTTTTTGATCAATACATAGGAAAACACATGTGAACATGAATGCACTGATGATGCGAAAGCAATGATGGGTCACAATGCCACTGCAAAAGTTAAAGAGATGATAAAGCACCGTAGCACTATCTGTACGTTCTTTAAAGATACATGCTATCCCCTGGAAAATGTCTTCTGAATTTATGAAAAGGTTAAATGCTGCCATTAAAATAGTAAACTATATAAAATCACGAACTCTTAAAAGCAAACTTTTTAAGCTTATGCATGAAATTATTGGATGCTGGTATCCGCCCCTCCTACTAACATACGGAAGTAAGATGGTATTGTCTATGAAGAGCTTTTATACAATTGTTGTAACTGCAGAGGTGATATTAGAAGAACCATAACTCTAAACTGGCAAAGCTAATGAAGAGTGAGAATTCTAATTACGTATTTTCCCGATATTTTAGTAAAATGAAATAAATATATCTATCATTGCAATGAAAATCTGTCACAATTTCTGTTTCATTTGCCGAGCGTCTTCATTAAGGCGAAACGTGTATTGGTCGGATTCTGAGCCAAACGATGATATCGATTACGTCCCTCTTGTTAAAAAGGAATGCAAAGAACACCAGATAACAAAAAGTATACAAATAAAATTTCGAAGCCAATTCCGAAAGTGAAAGTACCTTTATTAAAAAAATCTGCGACCGAAATCGAAAAAGTAAAAAATACCCATATTAGAGATCGACCTCAGCTATCCTATGCAAAAAAAAAAAGGTTTAAAAATATTCAAATTTAAACGAGAAATTCGAAAACAACCTGCCCATAGGTTTAACATTATCGATCGGGCGTTTTCAAGTAAGTGAAGGTCGTTTGTGCTTTGGTCGTTTATGCGCTATTGTTTGTCACTCTTGTAATGTAAAATTTATTGTAAGGCAAATGTTAAGATTTCTTGAGTATTGAGGTTTTTTAAGTTTGTAAACGTTTGACAATTCCATCTATTGATGATTATTAAAAATATATCCAGTATTACAGTAAAAGTTTCAAAATATAATTTTATTTCTGGGGCAATGCACAATTGTTCAGATTACTATTCATTCTCTTTTCCTGTGCTCAGTCGCAATGCACCTAAAAAACATTACCTTGTAACATAGGTTACACTAGGCTTCAGGGGCTCCGCCATAGAAATTCATTCAAAAAAGGGCTCCGCCAATCAAAAAGTTTGTGAACCACTGATTTAAAATATTTACCTTCTTTTGTTAAGGCTTTGATAAATTGCTTTGAGAGATTTTCGCTATTTTTTTTACTTTTGAACTTTGAAATTTACGATTTGCGAAAATCGTGACGTGATGGTTAAAAATAAAGATCATTTTCGGATTCAGTGCTAAAAAATACATCAAAATCAATTATCAAAAGTTAAAAAACACAATCATCATAGGCGTGTGTTATTAACGTTGTTAAACTTCACTATAACTAAAAGAACTAAAAATAAGACAAATAATTACCACAGTACAAGAGTAAAAAAAAAATAAAAAAAATAAGACATTCAATAAATAAATTTTGTTATAATGTTTTAATTTTTCGATCTAATAAGTAACAATAAACCATATTTTGAGGAGAGGGTGGGATTATATAATAAGAATGTCGGATAACCAAGTGTTTCGGTTAATCGGACGTCGGATAATCGAGAGTCTGAAATATTTTTGAATCGCATTAATTATTTCATATTTATTTAATAATTAACTGCAAGGAATGATTTGATCAACAGAAGTTATGACTACGTTGATTATATGTTGCTCGGTATCGCCCCCCCCCCCCCCCCCAAAAAAAAAAACGATTCTCTGGATCCGCCCCTGATATGTACTCGCGTGTAAATATAAGTCGAATAATTTTAGACAAAATTTGGGAAGTGAAGATGGGGGTCGACTTATACACGCGGTAGTAAAAAAAATAAATTTTTCGCAGATAATCAGCGAATGGGCAAGTCTTTTAAGTTATCACATATGGGTAAAAATTGGTAAAATAATGTGGTAAAAAATTGGAGAGAGAGATAAAAGCGGACATTGATCATTTCCCTGTGATTGTACAAATCTGTACTTCTATACTTCATCTATACTTCATATTATAAAGAGGAAAAAATTGTTTATTTGTCGTAGGTAAGCTCTGGAACTACCGAACCGATTCCAAAAGTAATGGTATCAAAATGATGGTGTTAGTCCAACTTAGAACATAGACTTTATCTTATGTCCGTGCCACTGGCCAAAAGGGGGTGCAGAAGCAAAAAACGTTCTAAAAATGCGATTTTTGTGTTACTGAAGGGCCTAGAAACATGAAATTTGGAATGGTAGTTACTTATAAGATACTAATGATCTCTAAGGACATCTCTTAAAAAAATCGAAATTAAAAAGGGGGTGAAAATGCGCAAAAAGCGTTCTAAAAAACGTTCTAAATGGCGATTTTTACGCAATTTCAGGAAGTACCAAACCGATTTCAAAAATAATGGTGTCAAAATGATGGTGACAACCCTTGCTCCAACATAGGCTACATTTTATGTCGGTGCCATTAACCCTAAAGGGGGTGCAGGAGCAAAAAACGTTCGAAATTGCGATTTTTGTGTTACTGAAGGGTCCAGATACATGCAATTTGGCATGGTAGTTACTTATTAGATATAAATTATCTCTAAGAATATTTCTTAAAAAAATCGAAATTTAAAAGTGGTGAAAATGCGCAAAAAGCGTTCTAAAAAACGTTCTAAATGACGATTTTTACGCAATCTCAAGAAGTACCAAACCGATTTCAAAAGTAATGGTGTCAAAATGATTGTGACAACCCTTGCTCCAATATAGCCTACATTTTATTTCGGTGCCAATACCACTAAAGGGGGTGCAGGAGCAAAAAACGTTCTAAATTGCAATTTTTGTGTTACTGAATGCCCCGGATACATGGAATTTGGAATGGTAGTTACTTATAAGATATAAATGATCTCTAAGAACATTTCTTAAAAAATTCGAAATTTAAAAGGGGTGAAAATGCGCGAAAAGAGTTCTAAAAAACGTTCTAAATGGCGATTTTTTACGCAATTTCAGAAAGTACCCAACATATTTCAAAAGTAATGGTTGGAAATTGATGATGACAGCTCTTGCTGCAACATAGGCTCTATTTGATGTTAGTGTCACTACCACCTAGAGGTTTCAGAAACAAAAAACGTTCTAAATTGCGATTTTTGTGTTACTGAAGAGCTTAGAATCCTGTAATTAGGCAGGGCAGTTATTTATAAGATACAAATGATCTCTAAGAACATATGAAAGCGATTTCAAACAGAATGATTGCAAATTGATGGTGATGAACCTGCTCAAACATAAGCTATATTTTATGTCGAGGGTTGCAGGAGCAAAATCTTTCTAAATTGCGATTTCTGCGGTACTGAAGAGGCTAGAAACTTTAAATATAGCACGTTAGTTACTTATAAAATATAAATGTGCTCTAAGAACATTCGAAAATAAATTCGAAATTAAAAAGGTGTGAAGCGAAGGGAAGGAGCGAAAAGCATTCTAAAAGAGTCCTAAATTACGATTTCTATGGACTCTCAGGAAATAATAAACATATTACAGAAGTTATTGTTTGCGAGTCAAGAGTAATAGTCCCTGATCCTATACGGGCTATATTTTATGCCGGTGTCACTGCCACCTGGTTGGCAGGAACAACAAGAAAGCCTTTAAAACCATCTTAATTCTGTTTTCTATAGAATATTAGGAAATAACAACCGATTTCAATGTTAATGTTGGCAAATTAATGGTAACCGTCTCTGTTTCAACATTTTTCGAGATATTCTGTTTCAACTCAGTTTCGGCATTTTATGTTGGTGCCACTAACACCAGAGAGGTGTTAGACTGTTAGACAAGAAGCTTGGAATTTGACATGATGGTTAATTTCAAGATGTAAATGTGTTAAGATGGTTTCTAAAAAATTCAAAACTTCAAATTAATACTGAAATGAGTGTATGAAATGAGCATAAAAGTCTCAAAATTCTTTCTAAATTATCATTTAATTGGAATTAGTTTTAGTTCTTCTTATTAATTAAAATCTTATTTCTGTCTATTGCACTTTTATAATGAAGTTTAGTTAAACTGTGGCTTAATTCGTAATTTATGAATTATTTCAAAAAGTGTTCTTCTAATAAAAAATAGTCATGCAAATATCACTTGGCATATTTCAACTATTACGCGAGCAAAGCCGCGGGGTTTGCTAGTCATCATATTATAAAGAGGAAAAAATTGTTTATTTGTCGGAGATAAGCTCAGGAACTACCGAACCGATTCCAAAAGTAATGGCATCAAAATGATGGTGTTCACCCAACTTAGAACATAGGCTAATATCTTTATGTCGGTGCAAGTACCCCAAAGGGGCTCCAGGAGCAAAAAACGTTCTAAAAATTCGATTTTTGCGTTACTGAAGGGCCTAGAAATATGAAATTTGGAACATTAGTTATTTATAAGATATAAATGGTGTCAAAGAACAGTTCTTAAAACAATTTGAAATTTAAAAGGGGTGAAAATGCACAAAAAGGGTAATGGTAGTACTAAATGGTAGTTTCTACATAATCTCAGGAAATACCAAACCGATTTCAAAAGTAATGGTATCAAAATGATGGTGTTAGTCCAACTTAGAACATAGGCTATATTTTATGTCGGTGCCACTACCCCAAAGGGGGTGCAGGAGCAAAAAACGGTCTAAAAATGCGATTTTTGCGTTACTGGAGGACCTAGAAATATGAAATTTGGAATATTAGTTACTTATAAGATATAAATGGTGTCTAAGAAGAGTTCTTAAACAATTCGAAATTTAAAAGGGGTGAAAATGCACAAAAAGCGTTGTAAAAAACGTTCTAAATGGTAGTTTCTACATAATCTCAGGAAATACTAAACCGACTTAAAAAATATTGGTGTCAAAATGATAGTGACAAGGTTTGCTCCAAGATAGGCTATGTTTTATGTCGGTGCCACTACCCCAAAGGGGTGTAGGAGCAAAAAAGTTCTAAAAATGCGATTTATGTGTTACTGATGGACCTAGAAATATGAAATTTGAAGTTTCAGCTACTTATTAGATATAAAGGATTTCTAAGAACAGTTCTTAAACAATTCGAAATTTAAAAGGGGTGAAAATGCACAAAAAGCGTTCTAAAAAACGTTCTAAATGGTAGTTTCTACACAATCTCAGGAAATACCAAACCGATTTAAAAAATAATGGCGTCAAAATGATGGTGAAAATCCTTGCTCCAAAATGATGGTGAAAATCCTTGCTCCAACATAGGCTATGTTTAATGTCGGTGCCACTACCCCAAAGGGACTGCAGGAGAAAAACGTTCTAAATTGCGGTTTTTGCGTGACGGAAGGAATCGTGAAATTTAGAACGGTAGTTATAAGATATCAATGATCTCTAAGGACATTTCCTAAAAAAATCGAAATTTAAAAGGGGGATCAAAATGCGCAAAAAGCGTTGTAAAAAACGTTCTAAATTACAATTTCTATGCAATCTCAGGAAATATTGAACCGATTTCAAATATTAAGTTAAAACATGAATACATTAAAATGATTCTCAGTTTTTATTACTAAAATAGGTGCTAAAAATACAATTAACAGGTTTTAAACATTAAAACCAATAATCAGATGGTAAAAAACTTTCATTTTCTATATATATTTAATCGATTTCAAATATAATGGTGTTAAAATGATGGTGACAGATCTTGCTCCAAGATAGGCTATATTTTATATATGTTTCCACTAACCCAGAGGAGATGCAGGAGCAAAATGAGCGAAAAGCGTTCTAAAAGCGTTCTAAATGCCGATTTGTCACCAATATCTCAGGAAGAATCAAACTTATTTCAAAAGTAATGTTAAGAAATTGATGCTGACAGCCTCTGCTCTAACATAGACGCTATTTTAAGTCGGTATCACTATCACCTAGACGTTGCAGGAGCAAAAAAGCGTTCCAAATTTCGATTTTTGTGATCGGTAGGGGCTAGCAAGTTAAAATTAGGCAAGGTACATATGTATTACATATAAATGATCTTTAAGAACAGTTTCGAAAAAATTGGAAATTTAAAAAGGGGGGAAAATGCGCGAAAAGCGTTCTAAAAACGTTCTAAATTGAGATTTCTACTCAATCTCAGGAAATTCCAAAGCTATTTCAAAAGTAATGGTTGCAAATCAATGGTGACAGTCCCTGCTATAACATAACATAGGTTATATTTTATGTTGCTGTCACTACCATATGAGGGTTGAAAAAGCAAAACATGTTCTAATTTGCGTTTTTTGCATAACTGAAGGGTCTAACACTTTAATGTATGGCATGTTATTTACTTACAAGATGCAACTGCTTTCTATGAACTGTCGAAAGAAAATTTCAAATTTAAAAAGATGAAGTGAGCGAAAAGCGTTATAAATTACAATTTTTATGTAATCTTTTCAAATACCAAAACGATTAAAAAAATAATAACAAATTGTTGGTGATAGAACCTGCTCAAACATAAGCTATATTTTATGTCTGTGCCACTACCACCAGAGGGTTGCAGTAGCTAAAAACTTTCTAAATTGCGATTTCTGTGATACTGAAAAGGCTAGAAACTTTAAATATGGCATGGTAGTTACTTATAAAATATAAATAATGCCCTCGAAGGACTGTCGAAAATAAATTCGAATTAAAAAGGGGTGAAGTGAAGGGGAGGTGCGAAAAGCATTCTAAAAAAGTCCTAAATTACGATTTCTACGCTATTTCAGGAAATATAAACCAAATATAAAAGTAATAGTTGCGAATCAATGGTAACAGTCTCTGATCCTACACAGGCTATATTTTATGCCGATGATTCTACCACCTGGGATTCACAGGAACAACAAAGGCTCTAAAAAAGGCCTTTAAAAGCTTTCTAAATTACGTTTCTGTGGAATATTAGGAAATAACAAACCAATTTCAAAATTAATGTTGGCAAATTAATGGTGACAGCTCCTATTTCAACATAGCCCTTTATGTTTATAGATGGTGGTAGGACTTGGAATTTGACATGATGGTTAATTTTAAGATGTAAGAAGATGGTTTCTAAAAAATTCAAAACTTCAAATGAATACTGAAATGAGCGTATTAATTGAGCATAAAAGTTTCAAAATATTTTCTAAATTATTATTTATTTAGTTTTATTTTGTTTTATTAATTTGTCTCATTTCTGCCTTATGCAGTGTAACAATGATATTTAATCAAACTGTGTTTTAAATAGTAATTTTTTTAAATTATTCCTAAAAGTTATAAGTACCTTTTAATAAAATAAAATATTACCTTTTAATAAAACAAAAATTTAGTTAGTACCTTTTAATAAAAATTAGACATATAAATATCACTTGGCATATTTCAAATATTACGCGAGCAAAGCCGCGGTGTTTGCTAGTAAATATTATACGTATTTTAGCAGTCTAAGAACTCATTTACCCTTGTAAATAAGGCTTGAATAGATTTTTGAAAGATTTTTTTTCTTTTTAAGTATTGAGTTGATGTGAATAAATTTCAAAATAGTTTAAGCTTCTTTGGTTTTACACAATTATACAATTTTAGAACGTTGAATTAAAAGAAATAAAGTCTGATAAGAAACGTAAAGAAAAAAAAAGGAAAAAAAAGTTTACTAATTTAATAAAAATTTATTAATTTTTCTTATCCTTGATTACAAATCATTTTTCAACATACTACCAGAAATGTGGTTCGACTTATACACGAAAATTCAATTTTTTTTCAAAATTTTGCTTATGAATTAGGTGGGTTGACTTATACACGAGTATATATACGGTATTTATTTGTTTAATTCTAATGAAACCGAGCCGAAAACAAGAACAAAAGCGAGAAGAAAACGTATTCCTTTTTCCTCCCTCTAGATATCGATATTTTTTCACGATTTTTTCTCACAGGGTGCATAGCAATGTTATTTATGACTGCTGAAAATCTAAAAAAATTGAGACAATAAGGACTAGTATTATTTTTAACTACTGAAATAGACCAAATAAAAAGAAAATCTTTTTGCGAGCCATTTTACCACTAAATATATCGATGTTTTTTCTGGCTTGTTTCACACAGGCTACGGAAATATTATGTTTTTGACTCCTAAAAATTTCAAAGAGCTTGAACGATGACCACTATTTTTTTTTTTTTTTTTAACATTTAAAATACCGGACGACCCCGCCTATTTAAAAATTACTCATCGACACCGAAAAACAAAATACGCAAAAAAGAAAATTCAAAACATATGCTTTCAATTCTCTTTGCAACATCAAACTATTTCAAAAAAAAAAAAAAAAAACGAAATTAACCCTATGAACAAAATTCATTCCTCGAAGTCACTTTTCGTTTTTTCCGCGCATTTTGCCGCAGGATTAACATTTTATTTAACATATTTGATATTTTGATTTAAAAAATATACTTAATTTCCTACGATAATTCTGAAATTTTAAATCCTATACTAATCTTTTAGCTAATGATTGAGTATCAATTATGTTCAGGTATAGTAGGATTCAGGGCTGAAATAATCAGTTTGAAAATAAAAAAAATCATTGAGGATTTCGATGTGAAAATAAGAAACAACAAATAAATAGTTACGCGTAAATCGGTGGTTTTTACAGATAATTATTAATATTTTAGAACGAAAATTACGCAGTCGTTGGAAACATACTATACCTACCCTGTTTCCCGTTGTAGTTACTATTTCGAGTCTTTTTACCGCTAAATATCAGTTATTTTTCTAAAAACTGACTTTTTCGCACAGTCAGCGGGCATGTATTTCAGATAAAATTGAGTTAAAAGACAAAATCATACAAATTTAAGGCATGGACGCGGGCAACGCTGGGCCCGCCACTAAGTTAGTAATACAATATGAAAGAAATGGAATTGCGAGTTGAATCTTTTAAATATTATATAAAACTATTTCAACATAAAACTGCAGAACTGACGTTTGAGAGTCCTGATCTACAGATTTATTAGTTTCATTGCTACTATAAATGTAAATATTTAATCAAACATTTAAGAAAATAATAGATTTGTAACAACTCGTATGAAAAAATTGTCTTTATTTAAAAGTGGAGTGCTTAAGACTTATTCCCCTATGCCGTTAAACGTTTTCTCAGCTGATTGATTGCCAGATTATAAAATATTGTACGTGAGAGTTATATAAAAAAATCTAGTTTAATATTTAAATTTTTATTACTAACAAAATTAATTAAAAAGCAGCTATTTATATGCAAATATACAGGGGGGATTAAAAAAAAGTTTATAAAATGACATGACAAAATAGGAATACAACAAGGATTACAAAATGACATGGCAAAATAGGAATACAACAAGGATGAAAAATCACACAGGAACATAGGGTCGCAAAACACTTATTGAGTCACAAATACAGGATGTTTCATCCTAACCCAATTTGGGTTTACTGTAATAACTTTCGGAACACTGAAGTATATTATAATACAACATTTAACAGGCATTCTCAATTTTGTTGTAAATGCGATAACACCAAACAAAAGTGGTAGAATTTTGCATTGTACGTGCCAGTAGTGCGCACTTGACGCCCCACATTTTGGACTGTGATTATTAATCCATAAAGTATCACCGATTGCTTGAGCAACATGTTTTTCCAGTTCTTTTCGTGATGTTAACACATTTCACACAAAACAAGGTACATATAGCTGCATTTCCATTACAATGTTTTTATTTTTCTCGAAATTATTACCGTCTACCCGGCTTCAGTTAGGATTAAACACCTTGTGTTTGCGACCCTATGTTCCTATGGCATTTTTTATCCTTGCTGCTTGCTGTATGCCTGATTTGCCATGTTATTTTGCAAACTTTTTTTTAAAAATCACCCTGTATATAAATTTTATTACATCCAAGCACAATGTCTGTGCTAAATAAGTAAAGTACAATTTAAAATTTTTTATTTAATTTCTTAGCTTTAAAGTTTAAAAAAATACAATGCAGTATGAGCAGAACATTACTAAAATTGCGGGTGCGGGGGTTTTAATGTCCACACCCACAACATGTCTCCAGTCCATTACTGGAAATCGGTTGGTTAAGATCCGCTTATTGCTTATTCAGCAGATAGTCTGGATAGTAGCTGTGGTTACGGCACAGGATATACCGTTACTTGAGCTCGAGAAATTCTAATAATTCATTCTTAGAAAGTTTTTGTGGTGTGAGATAAAGAATTTCTCCCACTTTATCACCATTTAATTGAAACCAGTAATAGGTAAATTAAAAAGTTCAATTGAAGATGAAACCATACACAGCTCATAGATTGTTTTCATATAGGGCGGCTGGTCGCTGGTTGAAAAGGGAGAGTTAATTATCCCTTTCTAATCTTTAAAATTCCATGTATTTTTTGTTATTTTATATAGACTTATCTATACTATAATAGTGTGCAAATGTATTGGGACATGTTCGATAGCCCTTGGGAGTTAAACAGCAGCTGGATTTCTCCACTAACGTCTAGGAAATAGCACCCTCACAAAATGCACAAAGCACAAATTTCTGTTTCGATCGCTCCTCCGACCGGTTTTTGTCCGTTTTTCGACCATTGGCTTTTTATTGCGCATGCTTCTGGACTTGGTCGTTTCGTTACTGTGCGTATTTCACGCAAATATTTTAAATGCATACTTCTTTCGCATATGTAATGTTTATGTTTTCATCACGCAAGTATTAATGAGTTGCGAAATCTTATGTTAATATTGTGAAGCTTTAATTTTTATGTTACGAAAGTTTCGAAAACTGTCATCTTGCCGGCAGGCTTGTGTTTCCAGAATGAAGCATTTCCACTCTTAAAAATTTCTTAAAAGATGATTTAAAAAAAAAGAAAATCCTCTCTTTAAAAGATTGATTTTTCTTTCTTTCTTTTCTTTTGAAAAGTGATAGATTTGTTTATGCTTATTATCTATAACATAGGGTAAAAGATAAGTCATTTTAGAACCTTGTGAAAATTAATAACTAAACTTTTAGATGTATATTTTTATTTTAAAAGTACTTTTTCTTTTATTTCTTTTTTTCTTTTTAATCGTTGACAAGTAAAAGAAAATTACATAATAAGTATAATGCAATTATTCATAAGATAAAATTATGTGCTTATTCATAACAATTTAATAGATAATGTAAATTTATTTAAGGAACATGCGCAAAACCTGTTTCGGTAATTCAATTCAGGAGTTTTCCATAACCAATGTGATAGTAAAATCGGCTTGTTTTGGTACAATACTCATTTGCATTCTTAACGTGATGCAGTACTGCTCCCCTGCCATACTTTATCATACGGTAATATGAGCAGCCTTTTCAATTTTCAAATATTTAAGACTTCAAAATTTAAAAGTAATCTGTATTTATTCCATCAGTCTTTTTTAAGTTGTACAAGGACACAATGAGGGTGTGTGTGTGTGTGGGGGGGGGGGGGGGGGGAGTACATTGAAATGAAACTCTGCTATTACAATAGACTGCTTTCAACTTCTTTTTTTATTGCATTCATTGGCTACTTTAATAAAAAATAAGTTCATTCACTATGTAGTGTATTATTTTTTATTCTTATATTTACACGCATAATACCTTATCATTTAATATAAATTGTACAAAATATTTTTATTCAGATCTGCAGTACCTTAACTTTATTCAATCTAATTAAGTTTTATGTGAAGAAAATTACATTAAATTCCAATAAATTATTGAAGATTAATAAGAACTTTCACAATGCATCGAAATTGAGTTTGCAATATTTCATAATACCATCACAGATATGTGAATATCAAATATTTATGTTAATTATTATTATTGTTTTTTATGGAACTGCTTTTCCTGCATATCCCATTCTTTAAGTGGATCCTGTATGCAAGTGTTCTGATAAAATTTATTTTACAGCTTTCTTTAATTTCAAAATATACAGCTAGTTCGATAAATTGAAAACATTAGATAATATACATATACAAATAAATAATCAGTTAAAATTAAAATGGAGAAAAGAAAAAATAAATTATTTGCCCCCCATTTTTGTACTAAGAAATCAAACAGCTTTTCCCATTTCAACATAAAGATAAATATATCTTTTTGTAAAAAAAGGTTCTCAATTTTAATATTTAATCTAATTTTCACCATATGAGAGCGATAAGGAAAACAGAATTATAATTCAAGATGCATGATAATAATGACGGTAATTATTTATTTTAATTACAATATTTTTTCATATAAATTAATGTTATGACACTTATAATGTGCGACTTGTATTATGTTCTCATTATTTTCAGGTGATTTGCATCATCATATTAGTCCCGTAAATATCAGGTAATCCGATAATGCTTGACTATTTCCATATTTTGAATTCTGAATTCATAAGTCAATATTTTAAAAGGAAAAATGATCTAAATTTTTGTTAACTCTTAGTTTGGTAATTTACACATTTTGCACTAATACTAACGTATGATATCGTTTTTAATTTTCATTTTTTAAACTCATTTAAAAAAGTCCTTGACCACATCTCAATGCAAACTGAACAAATAAAAAAGCAAAGCAATAAGGAAAGGGCAGCTGACTTCACTGTTGGTTGAATTACTGTTGGTCAGCAAGAAAAACCTGTTCATTCATTATGACTCCTACCTGTACACATGAGCTAGGGAAATTTGATTGGTCTGCGTTTAACAGGTCTCTGATATGATTGGCCTACATCGCCAAGACTATTCCTGCAATGATCGTTATGACAAAAATGTAGTTGGTAGATTGGTTGACACAGGTGTTTGTTTGTAAACATGCCCTTTCCTTAATAATAAGGGTTGCAGAAACGACTAAAAAAAAAAATTCTGATTTTTTTTTTTTTCAAAATCCATAAATCTGCATTCTGATAACACTTTATTCATTATTTGTTAATCTGTGAGTGCATTTTCAATACATATGGACTGTTTTCAAACGGATGTTTTAAAGTATTCACAGTCAATGAAAGAGATCATCTCGTTGGCAGCGAGCACCCATACTGTAACTCCACTTTTTATTTCCTCAAGGGAACCAGTTTTCACCTCCGAGAAACTAA
The DNA here is from genome assembly GCA_963932465.1 of Maratus speciosus. Lineage (NCBI taxonomy): Eukaryota > Metazoa > Arthropoda > Arachnida > Araneae > Salticidae > Maratus > Maratus speciosus. The sequence continues at coordinate 195,132,850 of OZ010800.1, read as the reverse complement.
AACTTGTGCATGGTGCATTTTGTGATAGTGCTGTCGCTGTCTCTAGACGTTAGTGATTCATCCGATCCTGAAATGAACACAATAGTCCAGGCAATAAAGACCGTATAGGGGCTCTACCTAGCAAAATTAATGGGAGTTCTGGAAAAAGGCTTACTATATGTTTTTTGGGTCGCTGAATCCGAATTTTTAACTTCCCACCAAAATTTCCCCCGGCAACCCAACCAAATTTTGGTAAAATGCCCCCAAAAAGGTTTTTATTAAAAAAATCAATTTTTTTATTGTTTTAGGGGAAAAGTATCTAGAAATTCAGAAAGTATACAAAATTTGCAACAAATTAGATATGACATTATGACTTAGGATGAAGGGAAAAGTAGGGATCTGCCTCGGAACATGCGCGCGGTACTGCGTGAACTAAGTTGCGCAATTCCACTTAACCACTCCCACGTTTACATTCGCCCTCCCATCCCCCCTTCGAACTTTCTCTATAAGGTTTACTTTAAGTTTTTTGGGTCGTTGGATCCGAATTTTTAACTTCCCCCCAAAATTCCCCCCCCCCCGAACCCCAAATAGTTGTTTTTAACTTAAATTTCTTATTGTTTTAAGGGAAAAGCATTACGAAATTCAGAAACTAGACAAAATTTCAACAAATATGATACATGACATTACGATGCAGTATGAACGGGGAGGTGGAGGGTTGCCTTTGAACATGCACTGCAGCGCGACGTGCATTAAATTATGTAGTCCAGGCAATAGGGGATTTTACCTGGAAAAATTAATACTAGTTCTGGATTTCGACCCACTTTATGTTTTTTGGGTCGCTGAATCCGAATTTGTAACTTCCCACCAAAATTTCTCCCGGCAACCCCCCAAAAAATTGATTTTTTGAGAAAATTCGGTTTTTGAGAAAAGCGCGCGGGGAATGTTCCGAGGCAGCCCCCTCTCTCCCCGTTTATCTTACGTCATAATGTCATATATCCTATTTGTTGCAAATGTTGTCTTGTTTCTGAATTTCGTAATGCTTTTCTCCTAAAACAATAATAAATTTAAGTTAATAACAACTATTTTGGGGGGTTTTCGTGGGGGGAAATTTTGGGGGTAAGTTTAAAATTCGGATTCAGCGACCCAAAAACTTAAAGTAAACCTTATAAGGAAAGTTCGGAGGGGAGATGGGAGGGCGAATGTAAACATGTTAGTGGTTAAGTGGAATTGCGCAACTTAATCCGCGCAGCACCGCGCGCATGTTCCGAGGCAGATCCCCCCTCCCCCTTCATCCTAAGTCTAAATGTCATTATATCTAATTTGTTGCAAATTTTGTCTATTTTCTGAATTTCTAGATAGTACTTTTCCCCTAAAACAATAAAAAAAATTGATTTTTTTAATAAAAACCTTTTTGGGGGGCTTTTTAACAAAATTTGGGGGGGTTGCCGGGGGAAATTTTGGTGGGAAGTTACAGATTCGGATTCAGCGACCCAAAAACATAAAGTAAGCCGATTTCCAGAACTACCATTAATTTTGCTAGGTAAAATTCGCTATTGCCTGGATTACAAGGGCAGCGGAGAGTCACAGAATAAAGATAAGAAGTAGAGGCCGAATCCCATTGTTCTTTCGGTTAGAACTTGAAGCTACATGTTTCCGCTTTCATAGCCAAAAGGTTATCTTTTTTGGCGGTGATCACCTTATTGGCAACTGTCGGATTTGATTCATTCGAGAGAAACGCCGACGCAAGAAAGTTTCAGCGTGAACCGGAGGAGAAAAACCGGTTTGGCGCGTTTTCTCTACCCACCATCGCGTAACGGTGGGGCAGTGATCCCGGCTTCAAGAAAGGGTTCCTATTTCTGAGTCCAGTTATATTAGAGGTCTATGGTCACATTATTTTTTTCTTTCTCCAAGCCGGTAATCAACATTGCTCTAGCAACATTGTGTACGCATTCGCATTTCTTTATAATTAAAGGCTTTATTTAGTGTTTATACTTTCAGTTATACTAACATTTATTTGTGTTTTTAAATTAAATTTTTTTTTTGTATCATTAATAATTTATCACTTAGTAATTCATACAATATATTGGTACCTGTTTTTCTCTCTTTTTTTAATTAAGCCCGCCTTATTTATTTGGTCTATTTGCTTTTGTTCCATCTCGTTTCCTCCACCCATATTTGCTACTTTATTAAAATACATGCCAGTAATTTTCAAACTTTTTCTTACGAATACACATTGTTATTATATACACCTGATGTAACATTGAGTTGATGAACAGATTAGAAACAAAATATGTTTTTAATGCAATTAAATATAACGTTTCACACCGGAATAATTTAAAAACAAAATAATTTGTGTTTATTCATCATATTTAAGTCTTTGTATAGGCATGGATAAACCACATACATGCTGTTAGTGGTAGAGAAACTACAAGGTTCTCTGGGTACTAACATCAATTGATCTCCGGGCAATATCGCAACTACTAGGGACTAAAGAAACCAGTTCAAAATAAATCTTGTGAACAATTAGCCTGCCCTTTTTTAGAATAGTGTTCCCTTTTTGAAAAAATCCCGCTCAGCGGCCCTTTTTTTTCTAGAGTCAACACTAATAACGTTAGTACAAAAGTGCCTAAAAGTTCAAACCCTTGTGGTTTGTGATTGTGACACAGCAAGAGCACCTTTAACTTATGGTTTTAGCATTTTAAATATGGTTCTTACAAATAATATCAAATTTTAAGTGAGGCTATACATTACCAAGTTTTTTTTCCTTCATTTTCTTCCCAGGTGCAAACATTATTTCCCCAGATCCAAGTTGTCCTCTGTGCTGGTCTACTCAGAATTTTATGACAAATAGTGTTTTCTCTTATAATAGTTGTGCTTAGCACATGATAGCTACGTTTTCTCTACTTTCCTAGCACGGGCTTCATTTTTTGTGTTTTTAAATAAAACTATAACGTATAATTTGTAGCATATAACCTCAGGTTTGTTTTTTGACTATATCACTGTATGCTAGCATCTCTTTATTGTTTGATTCTGCCAATATGTTACAAAAATGAACGTAGTTTCAACGAAAATCTTTGAAATCTATTCAATGTTTTAGGAATTTGAACTTTATAAAAGCACAATATGAACACTGTCAATTAAAAAGAATTACATCATCCTGACATATAGATTGTCAATTTCATTTAAATACAAAATTTTGAAGAATGTAGTGCGAGTGTTATTTTAAGTATTTATAAACTTAACTGTTTTGACGTTGCTTCTGAGGAGACATTTTTTTTTATAATAAAGCATTCGAAAACATATCTACAAAATTTCTTTCAGAAAACATTCATTCTGTTGACTCTAACGACGTCGTTGAAACAGCAGCAACACAAATTGTATTATCATTTTTTTTTTCTTTTTCTTTTTTTTTTTTTTTTTTTTCAGTAAAGAAAATTTAAAGACTAAACTTTATTTTGTAATTGAAGACGCGAGTTTCAAAACTCGCCTTATCCAGAAAATCAAATTTTGGGAAAACGAGATCAAAATGAGATGTAACGGACAAAATTTTCGAGCGTGTCGCAGAATTGGAAATTGATTGCATTGGAAAATGAATTGCAAAACACACATTACTTTAGATTAATGTATTTCATAATGTATTGCATATTTTACGCAGTAACTGGTTCTTTTGTTTAATTACAATCAGCAAATGTCAAATACACTTAAGTAGTTTTCCTCCCTTAATTGGCATGTTTTTCCCTTTTCAGCTTTTTGGATTGAATGCCATCAAGTTCCCTACACCATAAAAATTTTTAAATGAATTTCAAGACTGCAGGGGTAAGGGGAGGCATGATATCACGTATACCAATATTATATATTATATATTTTTAGGAATTCGTGAGTGCGAGAAGCAATTAAGGAACTCTCTACTTTATATTTTTAGCCCCGCCTGTCTGTTTCGTTTTATATTGAAAAAAGGCGTGTATTACGATCAAGTATCCAAATATAGTCATGTATTTTATTTGTAAGAAAACAACTCAATGTAAATAGACGCATATATATTTTTTACGACTACACTGAGGTCCCAATCCGTAATTAAAGAAAAATAGTTTAATTTAAAAACGTGTACCACAACTGAAAACGCACTCCCAGCAATTATTGTTCATAGGCTGCAATTTCTTCTGAGGCCAAATTCTATTGCTTCCTTGTAAATGTACGATATATTCTGTGCACACCAAATTCTACAGTAACCGCCGTGTAATTCACCTCAATGATATACAGTGGGCTCTCTCTGTTCTGAACACGCATGGGACCGACCAAAAATGTTCAGATTATGGGGGTGTTCATTATTGAGGGAGACTGGGAAACGCATTACTACTACTACTATGATTGAGTTTATAGACTGTATAGAATAGATAGCCATGCCAGGTACCGAGATGGACGTGATGAATTTAGATTTCGCGACTAGTGCAATGTCAAACTAAATTCAGTCGAACCTATAATCTACCGTCTCTTTTTTTATTAAAAAAGTTTTATATAACATACATATATACAACATATTACTTAAAAACAAAATCGGTACATTATTTAACAAAGGGAGTAATTTTAGTTTGTTTTTGCATTGTGTATGCTTGTGCATGTGCAGTGTACGTGTTAGTCAGTTGTTTAAAAAGTGGAAAGACTTCCGGATGATGATCAGCTGCATAGTTCAATAGGTCTTGAATCCCTTGGCCATATTGCTTGAAGGTAATCGTACTTCTTGTTTCATCTGTCTCTTCTGCTTTTGCTTCTTCTTCATTATCGTCTTCCTCTTCAACTATGTTGTTGTCGCTAACTGGAAGGCTTCCGTCGGCTTCGAGATAAGCTCCAAGTTCAATTTCAGTATGGACCATTTGGAGAATTGACCCCAAGTCACTCACAGCTGTTGCTTCTTATTCCTCTATTCCTAATTGTTCATTCTCACATTGAAAACTAGCTTTGTAGAAGCAGCTTTGGAAGGCGTAGAAGGTTATTTTATTCCAATCTGTTTATATCCAATGGACATCATCCATGACGTTGACCTTCTTCGTTAGTTTAGTTGCCTTCAGAAAATGGATTCGATAGTGAGTTTTAAAGATCTTGATTACTCCTTTTCCGGTGGTTGGATTATAGAAGTACAGTTTGGTGGTCAGGAATTTCAGGCTCACGTTCCTCAGCTGCATGTTTGTCTGTGATCTGCCATTATCCACAAAAAGAATAATTTTTCTTCTTTCTCTCTTCATCATCTCGTTAATGACCTCCAACCAATGTGAGAAAATTGTGAGTGTCATCATGGCTTTTCCATTTGATTTATAGTGCACAGGCGATGATGCGATTTTCACATTTTAGAAACATCGTGGTTTCTCACTTTTTCCGATCACAAGTGGTTTGAATTTCTCACAAGTAAAACTGGCACAGAGCATAACGGAATGTCCTTCCATTGGACCAACGTCCAATGGAAAGTCCTTCCAACGGAATGGACTTTCCATTTTCTGCCCACGCCTTTCTCGCTTGTTTCTGTTAGGGTTTTATTTTTTACTCTAAAAAACAGGCCGCTTTCGTCGGCATTTAAATTGTCAGCGACGTCGAACTCCTTCGTTATATCCTGAAGATTTCTTTCCTTTCCTTCACATTGTCGATATTTACGTCTACAGCATCACCAGTGATTATTTTGAATTCTATGTTATGACGACTTTTGAATCGAGTCAACCATCCTTTTTATGCGTTGAATTTCGTGATTTTCTCCTTTTCTGTAAAATTCAGAGCAATCTGCTTCAGCAAGGGTCTTGTACAAGAAGATACTTCTTTCTCATTTGGCAAAAAACTTCCAGACACGATTGATTATGTTCTTGTTTTCCGTTTTCTTTTTGAAAATTCTACAATTTGAGGAAAGTTCATTTGATTCGTTAAAAAGTGATTAAAATTTCTTTCTCTTTCTTGCTCATGGCGTTGCTTGCCCTACTGAAATTACAAACTCACACGCAATTTTCCTTTTACTTGCGTTTGATTTTAATTTTTGAACAACTTTGTATTTTTCCTGAAGCTTCAGTTCTTTCCGTTTTTCCATTTTTCTACTTATTTATAATATAGCTGCGTAAGTGCAATGTTTCTTTCGCTGCATCTGTAGAGAAACGGCGAACAAAAATTTACCAATGCCGAGCACAAGGGCGGCGCCAGAGGGGGGACCGGGGGGGCATATGCCCTCCGTCGGGCACACCTGGCCCCCCCCCATCGGGGTCAAATTTAATCGTCGTCAGGTAAAATTTTTTGACTTGAGTGTTGAGTCCTGCATCGGGTCGGGTAATCCGATTTTTCCTGCACACGACCCGAGTCGTGTCGAGTCGGGTGCAGGTTAATTTAAAAAAAAAATCTTAGGTTAGTTTATAGAAAATGCGACCACGGAATAGCAGGGCGCTGATTTTTTTTTTCTTCGGAAGTCGGATTGGCTTGAATCACATGTCGGTTAAAGGCTATCGTCTCAACGGCCGGATGTTACCGAAAACTTCATATATTTTATCTAGAGCTCATTCATGTGCACTCCTGTTCTATGTTTATTCGATTAACCGCAAACTTACGCGCCTATAAGAAATACGATTTCAAAAGGAGACAGGACGTTTAAATTCATCAAATCGCTACGATGTTCTCATTAAAAAGCGTAGGGTATGTATTTTTTTATAAATGAATGAGTAAATAAAAAGAGAGTTTTGTATAATTATTCAAGCAAACTTAGTATCAAACTGAAAATTCCTTCTTTGTTCATTAATTTCAATATACAGTGAGTAGAGTCTCATTTTCTAGATATTAATCTCTATTTAATATATAGAAGAGAAATGGAAGGTATAAATAAGAAAATATATACATACATAACTTCATTGTAAACTACGGGAAGATGTGTATATAGCAACTACTAAAATCTTGCATCGGGTCAGTTAACTCGATTCTACCCGATCATGTTGGCCATTGGCTCTAAAATTTTTCTGTGGATCAGGTTGACTAGTGTTTCCATTTTCGGGTCATCTCAGATTACAGTTTTTGTATCTTGGGAATGTATTCGAGAACGCCAAATTTTTCCAAAGAAAAGTCCGCCCCACCAGTGGCCGAGAGGTTCTGTGCTCTCGAAGCTGGTAGACGGGAGGTGCTGGGCTCTAACCCAATCGCGCCCGTCGGCCCAATCGTTCGGAGTTTTTGTGGTTTTCTTCGAACCTTGGATTTCCATGCGTAAATACAGATTAGGTTCTCTTAGAAAGCCCCCCCCCCCCCACACACACACGGAGGCCACTTCCCGTTCGGGCCTATATCCCTCGAGTAGATAATTGGCCGTCAAAAATCAACCCAACTCAAAGAAAAGTCCAGATTATTGTTTCAAATGATAAAAAAAATACTTGTATATGAATAAGTAAATGTATGCATTCATTTTTTGAAATATAAAATTGATTTTAGAGATATGATTGCAAACTATTTACCAGAATTGTTTTACATTTAGGATTGATTTTTTTTTCCTTTCATGCTTAGGCTCAAGTTGCAGGTTCGAAAAAATATTTTGTCGATTTCGGGTCGGGCATAACTCGAACCGTGCAGGGTTGTAATTAACAATTCGTGTTTAGGGACATAGGTTCGTATTTAGAAATTAAAAAAAAAATCGTGTAAAACAGAATATCGACTTACTTGATAATTTAAACTTGATTGTATTGTTAGACTGAACAATTTTAATTAATAACTTAGTTATACTTTGTAGAGTTCTGTATGGGCCGAAATTTCCAGGTTCGGGCTCAGCCCGACTCCTAGAAAGAAAAGTTCGGCCCCGTATAAAAGTTAAAACTTCGACCCCGGTCTGGTCCGCACAAAAAACAGTAATGGGCCGACCCGGTATAAAAATTAAAAGTTCGGTCCGAGCCCGGGCCGGAAAAAAGTTAAAATCTCGGCCCAAGTCCGACGGAATTTTACGTCGATTTTGTTAAAAGGAGTTCTCACCAAAAATACTTATTTTAGCTCTTTTTTCATGTTTATAATTTTCATTTTTAAAAAAGGTTGCGATATACATTTTTTTAATGAATCTCTATTTGTATGTTAATGTTTCAGCTATAATTAATATCGTTAATCAAAAAATTATGTATTGGAGACTTAAAAATCTGAAAAATGCTGTTCAGTAAAATCTTCTAAGACATCGAATAGGAAAGAAAAAAAATGCGTTATAAACAAGTTCCCTTCTTAGCAGGTGTAAATGAATTTTATTCTTTTCTCACGTACAGTACAAAGTCGGACACCCAAAGTTCGGAATTGTCCAAATTTCGGACTTTCCAGCGGCAGTATTCAAGAAAGAAGGGAAAAAACAAAATTGTTGAAACAAAAAAACGTCTAGAGCAAAGAAGCTTCATTACTGAATCTTAACTCATGTCTATGTACAAAATAAAAGAGAAAATTCTTAATGATATACCTAAGTAAATAAAGCAGCCCACATTAACTAAAATTTTCAATAGTTAAGAAAGTTACAATACAATTTCTTCTTAAATTGTATGTTGCCTTAAGGCTGTTCTCAACTGCTCTGTTCAACAAGCGCAAAACGTTTTGACATATTTACAAGTTCATTTTTTAACGGAAAAATATCAAATTGGAAGGCCTGACTATGGAAGCGATTTGGTATAGAACTGTGTTTTCCAATTTTTGATAAATAACCTGTTAAGTTACAAGCGATTTTGATCACGTCACAAAGACGTTTTACACTCTTCCTTGAGTGGTCATTCTTCTTTCGCGTGGGAATTCGGTTCAAAACGCCCACTTTGACGCTATTTTCTGAAAAATCTATTGCTTTTGCAAAAAAAAACCGGAAAACACAGTTTGATTACATAGTTTCTGAAAAACAACACCTGCTAGTTTCACGAATCTCCGAACAAAAATAAATTAAAACTTACGTCATAAAGTTGCCCTTTTGGATTTGAGAACAGCTTTAAATAAAGGTTTTTGTTTTGCTTTTTATTTTGTTATGCTTTATTTAATGAAAATGATTGTTTAATTTAATATTAATAGTTGTTATATGCAATTTTTAATGTATGAACGTCATATTTTGCATTTTTAAGTAGTGAATTTTCTTTTTCTTTGTATTGGAAAAACAATATTTTCGATGACCCAAAGTTCGGACTTGGTAAAGTCCCGAGGATTCCGGACTTTAGACTTTGTACTGTATTATTATATGCATTTTGCATGAATCAATAAATTTTTAAGACAAGATTCCGTCATAGGCTGGTTCTTTTTCACACGTTTTACTATATTTTAATATTATTGCCTAGAAATCTACTATTCTTTAAAACGAATAAATTTTAATGTTTAATTGTAGAATAATGTCGATTTAAAAATATATACACTTTTTGCAAAAATTTTTGGCCTGGGCGAAATTTTACTGATTTTTTGCACGGACCAGGCCACGCCGAGACAATGATTTCATACAGGCTGGATCGAGCCGGACTGAAAATATCGGCTTATGAAGACTTAGCCCAAACCTAGGCCTCTAAACTTTTCCTGTTACAAAATAAGCATGAATTTAAAGATTTTTTTCTTTTTAGCATTAACAAGACTGTTTTATAATCGAGCTGATATTAATGATCTTTTCTGCATTCTAAGCTATTTTACAAGTTTTCCTTTAACTTACATTTTTCTTCAGAATTTTGTATTTCAGTTTTAATCTCAGATTTAAATTTTGTATCTTATCAGAAGTTAGAGGATCATGCTGTCTGGTTTCGATCAATATACATTCAAAAAAAAAAAAAAAAAGTGAGTTGAAGATGTTTCTTCAATTGCTTTTATTATTATTATTAAAACATGAAAATTCCTGTTTTGATTTACCCGTCCCCCCCCCCCCAAATACAGAAAATTCATTATTTTAATGCTGTTTTCAAATCCAAAAGGGCAACTTTCTGACATAAGTTTTAATTTATTTTTGTTCGGAAATGCACGCAACTAGCAGGTGTTGATGTTCAGAAACTATGTCATCGAGCTGTTTTATCCGTTTTTTTTTTTTTTTTTTTTTTTGCAAACGCAATAGATCTTTCAGAAAAGAGTGTCAAAGTGGACGTTTTGAACCGAATTTCCGCGCGAAACGAGAAAAACCAGTCAAGAAAGATGAAATACGTGTTTGTCACGTGATCCAAATCGCTTCTAACTCAATAGGTAATTAATGGATCCAAAAATGGAAAACACATTTCGATTCCAAATCTCTTCCCTGGTCAGGCTTTCCAATTTCATATCTTTTCGTTAAAAAAAGAATTTGTAAATGCGTCAAAACGTTTTGCGCTTGTTGAGCAGAGCAGTTGAGAACACAGCCTTAACGTCAAAATTATCTGAAGTTGCATTTTCGTCAATTCACAGGGGTGTTCCCGTAACTGTGCTGCATGTTACTTTTTTGTATCAGAAACTGATTTTTTACGTATGTCTCTTTTCCTCCAAAACACGAAAAGTTCGCAAACTGAAGCTTTTTTTTTTATTATTTATTTATTCTCCAGTCAAAACACGGAATTTTGTTCAAATAGAAAAATCTGTTCCAACAACAGGCGCGTTCCGGAAACTTGCTGCCTGTGCTTTTTACGTTTGGCGAAATGTTTTCTTGAGAGTGTACGTAATAATTGCGCTTTTTCTTAAACGGCTGAAAGGCAAAATAATGGAAAAAATATTAAAACGCGGTATTTGTAAAGTGAACATTGTCATAAAATTACTGTTAATTATTTATAAAACCCTAGTTCGACTAATTAATTTCACACCATTCCTTTATAGATAAAGTATAATTCACTTACATTCAATACGATGAAAGGAAACTATTTAATACAGCAGCCTGTTAAGATAGAACGACAAGGAATTGGAAGAACTTTCCAATTTAGACAATCTTAGCTTGTTTTAGCCGATATTGCGAAAATTTTCAGTTTAAAGCGTTATTCCATTACACTGGTTCCGTTTTAACAGGTTTTATTGTAGTGATTAAAATGTCTCGATTTTCAAGCGTCTGTCCGGCTTTTTTTTATCAGACTGCCAAGAAGGGTTATGTGTTTCACGCGTATCTAGGTATGTGGATTTCTTTATACCCTCGAAACATCCCAACGGCTGGATGGATTTTAATGTATGAGGTCTCTATCGATTCGTCTTAACCGTCCATTAGTTATAGGCTAGATTTGATTTTATATATTCAAAATGACGGCCGTAAAATACAAAATGGCGGTAGACACGAAAAAAATTTTACGCACCCTATTGAGTGGCAAATCATTGGATAGATCTTTCAAAATGAAGACGATGTTTCATTGACTATTTTACAGTCAGAAGCTCCGTTTAACTATTACACAACCTGGAATTGTGTAGGTAGGATCTCTAGCTTTACTGCAACTCTAACCATCCTAGACATCTAAAGGCCTCATCAAAACAGTGTTTATAGATAGGAACTAATAATCAAACAACTTGAAAGTCACCAATACAAGTAAATAATAATAAAAAAAATAGTTATCGGGTTCAGGTCGGTTTTGCGTTAACGGAAATTTTTTGTTAGGTTTCGGATTGACTTTAAGTTGAACGTTTAGGTCGGGTATAACCCAACCCGCGCAGGAATCCATTTCAGATGAAAAACTACGTATTCGAATATGAATGACTCCTTGCATGTTTATTTTTCCACATAAAATATAACATTAATATTGGAGATATGATTGCAGACTATATTTTTTTTATAATTATATTATATTGTAGCAAGGGCGGATCTGGAGAGTCCTCAAGGGGGGGGGGGGCGATTTTAGAAATTTGTAAACTCCAATCTGATACGCGGGTCGGGGCTAATTTTTTTCACTGCGGGTCGTGTTACTTCTACTTTTTGCTGTGGGTCGGGTTTGGGTCCGGTTGACTTCTATTTTTTGCTGCTGGTTGGATAAACTTATACTTTTTTGCTGTGGGTCGCGTTTGGGTCTGGTTGATTTCTATTTTTCGCTGTGGGTCGGGTTAACTTCTACGTTTTTGCTATGGGCCGGGCTAACTTCTACTTTTTCGACGCGGGTCGGGTTTGGGCCCGGTTGACATCTACTTTTCTACTACAGGTCGGGTTGACTTCTACTTTTTAGCTGCGCCTAGCGCGTTGGGTTTGGGGGCAGATTGCAGGGTTGCAAAAAAGCCGGCTAAAATTAAAAAAAGCCACGCCGGTGGCTTTTATTGGTTTTAACCAGCTTTTTTTGGCCAAAATTGGCCTTTTTTGGCCAAAATTGGCTTTTATACAGTGAAGCATTTTAATTATAGACTACACATTTTAAAGTGTTTTTAATTAGTTTTAATGACATTTAACTGATTTAGAATATAATAAGTAACCCAATTTCTCAATAATGAAGCCATAATACTGGGGAAAAGAATTAGATCAGAGCTGTTAGTATTTTGAAGTGAGAATTGGAAATATATCAGCTAAATTTTAAAAGAGTCATACCAACTGCTTTATCTGGTTTACACTGTCCTTTTACCCCCAACTCCCCTGCTTTATAAAATTAAAGAGGACAATGATTACTCAGTTACTTAAGGAATTTCAAGAGCTAAATATACAAATAATATACAAATTAATAACATAATATACAAATCATATTTTATTTCTCATTAACATTTAAAATCATACATAATCAGGGTTTGCCCAAGTGGGCCCACTTGAAAAAACCCATTGTGGGTTTTTTTTCAAACTTTCTCATGTTTTCACAACTGTAACATTATTTAATCTAAGGTATGAGAATAGGTGAAAACTGGAAAATTGGGTTAATAGCCAGTGGCTGTTAGACAGGGTTTGACCAAGTGGGCCCAGCCTGAGAAAACCTGTTCAGGTTTTTTTCGGGCGAGCCCACTTGAAAAAACCCATTGTGGGTTTTTTCAAATGTTCTTGTGCTTTCACAACTGTATCATTTTTTAAACTAAGGTATGAGAATGCAAAGATAAATGCCGATTCAAATATATTTTAAAATAACCAGATTTAAAGGAATTTCTATGCAGAGATAAAATGACCAAAAAAGACATTAGCTGTAAAGGAGGGAGATTTTCATCAGTGGTGTAGTCGAGGGGGGACGCGGGGGGACGGCGTCCCCTCACTTTTTTATTTTATCTCGAGCGTCCCCTTACTTTTTATTATCAAGGGGGACGCTAGAGACGCGGGAGGACGCAGACTTTCCCAAAGAATTATTATTATTTTTTTTTTTTTTCTTTATGAAGACAGCAATAAATTAACAATTTTAGAAATAAGGTATTGATAATTAATGCTTTTCAACAAAGTTGAAAAGTGTTTACTGTGCTGGTTCGCCTATTCACTAAACTTCCAATTTTTAACCAAACTTCAAAAATTTTATATATTTTTTTGGGATTCAATGTAGTATTTCACTACTGTAAATTATGTGTATAGCATCGGTATTTCGTTTGCGTGAAAACAAAAAGCGAGTTCTTTCATATTACGCTTCATTGGCAAAAATTGTTTGAAAAAGACATTAATGAAGTTTTATTTTAAATATAACGAAAACGACATTTTGAAATTCGTGATAACATGTTCCCTATCTGAAATAGCATTTATCGTTCGTTTACACTGACATAAAAAAAATATTTTCAAACTCCATGATCCATTAACAATAATTATTTGAAATGCATGGAAAACTAGAGGATGCATGACGGTGCGTGAAACATTTATAGAACTTTTACAATGCCATACAATAGAATCCAGCACATTGCGATCTATGGGTTCAGTTGCTTGAACGTGTTTTCAATTATATTATCAGGGCTTCCAACACATTTTAGTCCTCCAAAAGTGGAAAAGGGGCCATTTGATGAAATTCCATGCTTTACTTTTTGGAACAGAGTAGTTAAGAAATTTTTATCGTATATATAGAGAGATTTTCCAAATATTGTCAAATCATATTCAGGTCATCCCATAGCATATGAATCATTCAAAAAGATTCCAATACATTCTTCTGATGAAAATATATTTAAGAAGTATAACAAAAACAAGGAGAAATTTTAATTAAGATTTCCTTTAATAGAAGGATATATGTACTTGACACCAAAATCGAAAACAAAACTAAATCTATAATAATAAAGGTCTGAGGTTGATCTGTGTGGTCTATGTGCTGAAAAGACCTCTGTAACAGCTGTAAGATGGTGGCGAGGTACAATTATGTCTAAAATTCACTTCGAAGCCAGTTTTCGGATTTTTTAAAATATTTATTATTTTTTTATTTTTTTGCTATTTTTTGCCTCTTTTTTTTCTTTACCTTTCACGGTGGTTTTTTTTTTTTCCACATTTATAAAAGGAATTAAGTTTCAATTTTTCAGCCGAATAGTGGTAAATTTTGTCCTCTTTTCAACTTTTTTCGTAAAATTTATTCAGAATTTGTACAGCGATTTATTTTTGGCGAATTTTTTATGCTAATTTCATTTGTTTTTCGCGTTTCGTTTCAATATTATGCCATTCGAAAAAGGAAATCAGTTTCTAACTCTCAACGCCAATGTAATAGATTTTGTTCTTTCGCGATTGCGTCCTCGGATTTGAATTTTTTCCGATTTTTAACTTTTTTTTTTAATTCCGCGGCGATTTTTTGACATTTATGGAAGATTCCGGTAACAATGTTAAAGCCTACTATAGTAAATTTTGTCTTCTGCGAATTTTTGAATTTTTAACATTTCTTTAGCAATTTTGCGGTGATTTTTCCACATTAGTAAAAGGAATCCTGTTTAAATTTTGTAGACCCATTATAGTAAATGGTATCTTCTTTTCAATAAAGTTTATTTGGAATTCGCAATTTTTTATGCGATTTTTAGGGGGTTTTCGCGTTCTGCGACAATTTTTTGACATTCGTAAAAGGAATTCTCATCCAACCTTTTAGTGCAGTTTAATATGTTTTGTCATCTTTATCAATAAGTTTTTCGGAATTCGTACCGTAATTTTTTAATTTTTTGCTAATTTTGTATACAATTTTTCAGTTTCTTGTGTTTTGCGACGATTTTTTGTCACTCGGTTTCAATCTTCTGGTAGTTTAATACAGAAAATTTTGTACTCTGCGATATTTGAATTTTTAGTGATTTTTAATCCGATTCTCAATGAGTTTAACGTTTTTCCGCATTCCGTGGTGATTTTTTACATTCGTAAAAGAATTTCGGTTAGAATACTTTAGCCCACTATAGTAAATTTTGTGCTCTACGATTTTTGAACTTTATTGATTTTTTTTTTGCGTTTTGCGAATGATTTTTTCATATTAGTAATTTTTTTTTTCAGTCGCCGAAAAAGAACTAATTGGACCAAAGAGGACCTTTTTCTAAAAAGAGAACTTTAGGAGGGAAGGATAACCATTTGGGAGCTTTGCATTATGCATTTTGTGTATTTTTTTATATTTTAATAAAACATTAATTAGCTGAGTGGTATGTAAATGACATTAGTATACAGAGTCATAGAAAAAAATTTAAATGCACAATCATGTGAGGCCGGATATTTCTTGAAATGCTCTATATTAATTTTACATACATTTGTGAATAATTAATATATTGGCTGGTTTACGGGGTTAAAAAGTGACACGCGCTTTAATTCTTTACCTGTTGGGGGATAAGTACTCGTAGGTAATGCAAATTATAAAACTGTTTAAAGTAAGATAATAAAATAAAATTGAAATGTTATGACAGTGAAATAATAATCTCTTTAATTAAAAAAAAAATGCGTACAATTTTTAATACTTTTATTCGACTCTTCTATTCAAAATTTTTCAGTTAGAAAAATTTTATTTTTGATGCAACAAAAACATTAAAAAACTACTTACCTAATCTTTAAAATAAATTAAAAAATGAAGAAAGGAAATTGACTTATATAACTTTTTTGAACCACTTAAATATTATTCCAGCAGTGAATATACATAATGTTGGTAGCATTTTCAGAACAAAATTAAATATTAACAAGTATAAAAAGAAAAATGCATTGCAAGAATGTTTAAATAAAAAGCTACGCAGACAGCGATCATGTAAAGAGACAATGTAGTTTTAAAACTTAGAAACATAATTTAAAAAAATTAATAACTAGCTAAGCATTCTCTAAGTGTTTTCCGTCAGCTCTAAAAACTGAAGCTCTTCTAAAAACGTATTTGTAAATATTTTAGATTTCTTTGTCACTAATATTATTGAGAGCATCGATTATATTTTACTTAAGGTCAACTGCATATGATTATTACCTTCCGTTACCTCTTTCTTATAATATCGCGTAGCTTTTCGAATTTATTATTATAGTCATCGTCCCTCTACCCTCGGCATATACCCTACCTCATTTTAAACGTTTTTTCATCTTACATTGTCTACTTATCTTCAACAAGTAAAAAAGTAAAGCATATTTAAATTTTTTCGAACACACTGCACAGGCTGAAATACTTCGTCTAAAACATTGCCAGACTTTGATAGCAACTTTGTATTTTTAGTAACAAAATCTGGCACTTTTAATTTATAATTTAATTTAATGAATAATCTGTTTAATCGTCTAATGCTAATTATTAACGGTTTTCACCGGTATGTAAGCGAAAATCACAGGCGTACTCAAAATTTGGAAAATGGGAAATCATAGAATGGCTACTGACACAAAATCTAAAAAAATATAAAGAGTTGAGAAATTTTATGGGAGAAAGTATTTCAAAAAAGTTCTCTGAGAAAGGGAACGTAATTCATATAATTAAACTGTGACAAAGTTAAATATATTGCTGTTGTTTAAACCGATTTTTAACTTTTATTTAAATATTTAATAAATAAAAGAAATTAATTTGAAACACTTTTATTTTATTAACTTCAAAAAAATATATTAGGAAAGTGCTTCTTAAATAACTCGGAATGGTACAAATATAAGTGTTATTTGCTATAGAATCTCTACTTAAAAAAAAAAAAAAAAACTACCTTTAGAAAATTTCTGCTTCTTAAACTTTTTATAGAATGCCATCAGTTCAAATAAATGTATAATTCGAGAAGATTTTATTCCTGTTAATAATATGGCATAACATTCCTTGCACCGATTCACACATTCAAAATTTAATCCTATCTCATTCTTTCAAACAGAATATCTACTCGATAAAAATAACTTCTATGTCAAATTTAAACAGTCAAATTTAACTCTGACAGTTTCAGAAGAATAGCGATTCCAGGAGGTTTTCAGCTTATTTCATTACTTAAAATTTCGAAATTTTTAAAATCCATTCTTCGTGAGCATCTGCAAGTTAATAGTTACCAGTATATTTATTTTCAAGTTTCTTGTAAAATAAGCTTCAGATAAATCGTGATGAGACGATCTTAGAGGGTTTACCCATCAATTCACCTTTTTCAAAATTTGAATAATAATAATTTAAAAAAAAAAAAAAACGTTTTAAGCGAGCATGTCAGTCTTGAAAATGTACATAAGTGCCATGTTTTAAGTTTCTTGAGAAATCATGATGAAACTGAAATTTTAGAACGTTCTTTCTGCATTTCACACCGTGAAAATTCTATTTTCTGAAAAAAAAAAAAAAAAATCAAGTATTGCTTTTACACATTAGAAGTAACCAAGTTATTATTTAAAGTTTCTATCACAAGTTTCTTTCTTTTTTTACAGGAATCTTGACGGAACGCAATTTCCGAAATGTTCTGTAGCAGGGTATTTATTTATTTCCCCTCTTTATAATCCATATTCTTTAAAAAATCCGATTTGGGCCAGAATTTGAGTACTAAACGTATTCTTCGGGCAAATAAAAATTATTTATCGATTATCTTCGGCCTTGGTCATATTTTTTTGAAAACATTTCTCGCATAAACAGTACTTATTTGTTACTTCTAGTCAAAAAATAGTTTTAAAATGACCTGATGCGAAAAACTTGTCGAATTTCTCCAAAATTAGAGTTTGGACAGTGGCATATAGTCCCAGAATATTAACTAGTCTATTCGTCATGTATAACACACTACTTGGAAAATTTGAGCTCAGTCGAAAACACCGTTTGAACGCTATCGTGTTCAAACATACACACATATTTTGATTGAGTGAAAAAACAGACTTTGAATCTGAAAGGAAATACCAACATAAACACATGTATATGCACATACCCAGAGAATTTTATTGTAAAAATAGGCAAAATGGATTCAAGAGGCTTCAAAAAGTAACGATATACCAAAATTTCATAGTCTTATTTTCCTTGGCATAATTACAGTAAATTCCTTACACTATATCTGACCATAAAGTAAAAATGCAATAATTTTCAATAGTCTCAGTAGAAAGCAGTTATTTTTTAACTATATTTCCAAAATAAATAACGCAAAACAAATTCTAATAAAAATTTCGTTAGTTGAATTAGTGTTACTGAATTACGGCTTCTATTCTAAAAAAAATCAGTCATGAAATAAGGTTTTAAATTTTTCAATTCTATAGCAAGCTTTTTAATGTCCAACAGATAGAGAAACTTAAATTAAATGAATTTAAATTTAAATTTTTTAATTTAAATTTCCAATTACTTTTCTTTGAAATTGAAAATGAAAAGCAAGATTCAAAATAAAGTTTGCCTATGAGTGATACACACCCTAATGTTCGAAACTGTGAGCGTCCCCCCACTTTTTTTTCCAGGACCACACCACTGATTTTCATGCCTGTAATCTAAAATGCATCCAAATACTTTACATCTTAATGCATGCAAAAAGCACTGAACCCCATCCTGATTGTTTACATTGTTATAGCTTTTAAGATTAATCATCCATTTATTATCCTGCTTCAATGTTCCATGAAAGTGTTATGTAGGAGTTTTCAACACAAAAAGGGTTCAGATTAGGGCAAAAAAGAGGGAAACAGATAAGTTTCCTCCTGGATTTTGTCAGTTTTTCATTTCTTTACATTCTTTCCTCTACTTCACTACCTCTCCTTCAATCGAACAATGCTTTTCTACATTTGATCTGGTTTGGAGCAAGTTATGTAGTCATTTTGGAGTTGATAAAGCAGCAAAGCTAGTAATAAGTGTATCGCCATTTGCAATCTAAATTTACAAATATCACTGACACTGACTTCCATGGCAATCTAATTTAACATTTAATAACTATTGCAATATGTAGCAAACTTTGCTAAAATTTTCAAATATATTATTACAAATCCCATTTCTTAGAAAAAAAAAAAAAAAAATCTCCAACTGATTTCTGATTTGAAGTGAATGAAAGAAAGTATATAAATTTAACATGTTTAACTTAAGATAAGAATTATATAAAGAAATCCAGTTGTGGTTCACTTAATATATCCTTAATGCAGCAAACTAGTCCCATGAGATGCGGATGTACCTCTTAAATTAATTTTATTTATTTTTTATTTATTTTTTATTTTTTTGTTAATTCGTACTTAATTAATGCAAAATTATGCCCAGGTTTCACTGATAAATGGAGAATTTAGGTATTATGTAGTATATGAAAATTAAAAGTTTAAAGTGTTTGCCAAAAAAACTCAATAAAGCCCGAAAAAAAACGGGGTTTTCGGAAAAACCCGGGTTTTAGACAAGTGGGCCCCGTGGATTGGGTTTTTTCTAACCCTGTACATAATCACAATAAAAACGATATTAGGAACAGAATATGCATGAATATGCACACTTTTAAATAGCAACAAACTTTTCAAAATTTTATTTAGAGAATGTATTTTTGTTTCAATTAATTGCTCGATTTATTTTTATACACTTATGTACCAAACTCTCCTTAAACATTATACCCTTACTAATTTCTCTTTTAATATTTATAACAGTAATCCTTCGTTCTCTCCATACGGACTCTTAAGAATGTTTCCATCTTGAAGGGCCTCATTTTGTTATTGTTTAATGAAATGTAATCTTTAAAATGTGAGGCTATGTAATATGCATTTTAAACAGTGTTGGGTACGCTCACAAAATAAACGAACTAATTCAAACTCAAGTTCAATTTTTCAAAAATGAGTCAAGTTCACGTTCAAACTCAAAATTTTTGAAACGAACTCGTTCAACTCAAACTCATCTATGAAAGTGAACAAAGTTCACTAAAAACTCGTTTTTTTTTTTTTTTTTTTTTTTTTTTTTAAATGTATTAGAATAGAGATCTCTGCGGACCGGGCTTTGGCCTATTTTCATTTGCGGCACTCGGGCCGGCCCGGGCCCGGGCCATACTTTTTCTAAAGGCTCGGGTCGGGCCGGGCCGGGTCTTACTTTTTTCCGGAAGAATTGGGCCGGGCCTAACTTATTTTTTCTGTACAGAGCCAGGACTGGTGTCTTTTCTAGTCTTCACGGCCCAAAATTTTCAGCCCTAGTTTTGAGCCAGCCCGTATGAAAATCATTATCTCGGCGTGACCTGTCCGTTCAAAGGTCAGTAAAATTAAGCCTGGCCCAAAGATTTTTGCAAAATATGCATACATTTTTGAATTGCCATTATTCTACAATTAAACATTAACATTTATTCTTTTTGAAGAATAGTAAATTTCTACGCTAATTTTAAATTATAGTAAAACGTGTGAAAATGAACCTGCCTATGACGGAATCCTGTTTTAAACTGAAAAACATGTTGATCCCTGCAAAATTAATATACTAATACGTAAAAAAAGAATATATAGTACATTTACATTTGCTAAGAAGGGAACCTGTCTGTAACGCATTTTTTTTCTTTTCTATGTAATTGAGTCTTAGAAGATTTTTCTGTATAGCATTTTTCAGATTTTTAACACTTCAATGCATGGAATATGGATTAAAAATGTTAATGATATCTCAAACATTTGCATAGAAAAAATAGCGATTCATTAAAAAATAAATTTCACAGGCTGCGGCACTTTTATAAAAACGAAGTTTAGAAACATGAAAAAAAAGTTAAGATAAATTTTGGTCAGAACTCCTCGTAAGAGTCAAATTTTTAAACAAATCGACGTAAAAATCAATGTTTTGTAGCAATTCACTCGGGCCGGGCCGAGATTTTAACTTTTTCCGGGCCGGGCTCGGGCCGAACTTTTAACTTTTCTTCCGGACCGGTCCGGGCCGGGCCGAAATTTTTTTATGGGTCGGGCCAGGCCCGGGCCTGGAAATTTCGGCCAATGCAGACCTCTATATTAGAACTTATTTTTGTGAACTAATCTTGTGGTTATTCAACGTAAGGATCTTCATGGGTCCTGTCCAATTTTCCTTCCTGACACTCTGTCCGAACTTAGTTTAGGGATTATTTTTTTCTAGAGGTTCGGACCCAGATGAGCCGGCACTAGATTTGTTTTTCGACCTACGTCGGGGCTGGACTGCATTCTTCTTGAGGTCTGAACAGGCAGAAATTTTCAGTCCCAGCTCACATGAAAAGCATTGGACCGGCACAGCTCTGGCCTGTCCAGTAAAAATATTATTAAAATTTGGCACGGGCCAATTTTTTTGGTTAAAAAAATGCACGTATTTTTAAATCGCCATTATTCCACACTTAAAATTGATATATTTATTATATTTTTAAGATGAGTAGATGCATTTCTAGGCAATAAAATTAAAATACGGTAAAATCTGAGACAAAAGAACCTGCCTATGAAGGAAACCCGTGTTTAAAAAAACAAAATGGTGATCTATGTAAAATGAGGATAAAAATACTTGTGAAAAGAATGTAATCTACTTACAACAGACGATGAACTTGCTCATAGGGGAATCAGCCCATGACGGATTTTTCTTCTTTCCTATGCAATTCCGTCATAGAAGATTTTATTGTATAGAATTTTAAAAAATTTAAATCTCCAAGCCAAAGAATGTGGATTAACGATATTAATGGTAATTGTGATATTTACATATAATCAGATGCATTTAAAAAATAAATACCACATCTCAGAACACTTTTTTAAAAATGAAGCATATAAACATGATTTAAAAAGATAAAATAAGTATTTTTATTTAGCTTTTCTCGTACAAGACACTTTTGACCCCTACAGGCGTAAAAATCTATGTTCAGCTTGGTCGGGCCTAGCGGAGTCAATTAATGTTTTGTGCAGACGGAGCCGAAGTTTTAATTTTTATACCGGACTTGGTCAATAACTTTTTCCAACGGGTGGAGTTGTGCTCGGAGCAGTTCTGTCCAAACTTGGAACTTTTTTACCGGGCCAAAAGTAAAATTGCCTGCTGATTGTCTTGGTTGCGCTCGGCATGAAAATTTCGTCCAGTGCATACCTCTAATTCAATATATTTTTTTTCCTGCATCGCATCCGCATGATAACTTAGCGTGTTTTTTTTTTTTTTTTTTAATTAAAATTTTATGAAATAATTGTATATAAAACGAAAGAAATATAAAGTTTAAATCTAACGAACATGAAAGATATATTTTCAATCGTTCAATGGTAATAAAAATTTATTTTTATTATTTTGTTTTTTATACTTTTTCATTTATACAAAAAGATGATTGGGAATTAGTATTATAGTGTTTTTGCCTTTTTGGTGTTGCAGTGAACAGGCTCGTTTTTAGCGTATTGTGCCTTGTCCCATTGTGTGCGGCACGCAGTTAGAAACTCTACCGCTTTAAAAACTATTTCTTTTGTACGGATTTATAAAATAACTTCAATGTGGCTTACTAATTCACTTTATCTATGTTTAAAAACGTTGTAAAACTGTAAGACTGTTTTTCTAGAAACTCTGTTTTACAAATCGATACCAGGTAGAACTCGAGGTTGGATCGATCATTTTGGTTGGAATTTTCATGTCTTTCTAGTATATACTATTTTATAGTCCCACACGAACGCGTTTTTCAATATTCGAATTGCAAATATTTTTTGCCAAATTTACATCAGAAAATTTTTGCCTAAAATCGGCAACTTAAAATTTGAACGGCCGCCATTTTCTTCAGGATAAAAAAAAATGATAATTTATCTAATAATAAATTTAATTTTAGAAATCGTAGCTGTTTTTATTTCAATGAATGATGTATTCCAATAAAATAAACTATTACTTTTTATGAGTTTCTTTAGAGTATTTTTATTTTAATGAATGATTTGTTCTAATGTCAAAAACAATTTTTACGAGATTTTTTTTTTATGTTTTGTGTGTAATATTTTAAAATTTCATATTTCTTTTCTCCCAGATTATCAAAAATATTAATTTTTTAAATGAATGTCAGTAAACTATATTAAAAATAACTTGTAATCTTTTAGCTTTTTCAATGCAAATATGAAGACACTGACATTCTTCACGCAGCACCTCATGTATATGAATTTTAACTACCAACTTACACTTCCATAAAAAAAAAAATTGCCGAAAAAAAAAAACATTTCTTATATAATTTTTTTTTAAAGAAATTTCTGATAGATTTGGGATTTTTATACGTTCAATTACGACATGTTGGCACAATACAAATATTCAGATGTTTGAAATATACATTTGACTTTCACAGAAATTAACAAAGAAATCCGGAAAACTCTTTGTTAATGAATAATTCAAGAGTATTCGAGAAAGGCTATTATTAGAAATCACTAAATAGCAATCACTTCCTGAGATACACGCGGCATGGGGTCAACGTCAAATGGGCTGACTCAAAAAGTATCCTTGAAAAAGAGAAAAAAAGAAAACAAACAATCGCTCGGAGTCAAATACGTTTTATCATCAGAATGTGGGAAAAAATATCACACTTCTAATAGGATTTTGTTTGAAGCATGACTTGTGAAAAGAAAACCTTGAAAATTTTTCACTTCATACCTTAAATTTTATAAAAGAAAAACTGATATATAAAAAACGATTTTTTCAGGCGTTTAGATCTATCTGTTATTATTTTTTTCCTCCGTAATTTTTATGAAGTCAGTTCTGGTTCGGACACCAAAACTTGATAGTTTGTGACACATTTATGAAATATTTTTTTTTAAATTCTTAAATGGGATTCTTATTCAAATAAAAGGAAATTGAATAATGTTTCTTTTTTTCCCCTATAAATGAAAAAGATATTTAGAAAAATGGAGTCAAAATGGACATTTGGAATCAATCTTAGAGACTCAACAATCACAGAAAGTTCGTCATCATGGTGCACTTAAAAATATCTCATGATGCAACATATTTATTGGAAAATGAAAAATGCTATAATAAATATAGCTTTTCCCTTTTATTTATTTTTCACCGTTGCGCATGTATTATCTTCCTTTTTTATGATTTCAACTTTTGATCAGAAGAAAAATTAATTTGATATCGAATTAAAACTCAAACGTTAAGGTACATAAAACAATTGTTTGCGTTATTTTCGCTCAATTTATCTTGATCTTGATACGAAAACTTACACAAAATTTTTACATAAACGTTCTATGAAAAATTAACAATATTACTTTTAAAAGTATATTGTTGTGTCTTTGTAGATATGCATTATCTGTAAGCAAAATTTGGAGAGTGATTGAATTAATCCCTAGAAAAATTATTCGGATAGATTTGTTTGTTATAAAAGGTTTATTTATAGATTTTTTGTTATAAATTTATTTTTTATAAATTATAGATTTATTTGATATAAAAGGGAGCTTTGCTCCCTACCAGATACGCGCGCCAAAACACGCTCAGCCCCCAACAGGGCTCTAAAGTCTAAACCTAAACCCACGCTTTTGAAAATATTACCTGATCACAGAAGATTGAATGATAATATCATGGCCTACGACGATCTTCTGTAACCGGGCTGGCATGCATTTCCTCCATTGATTTGGAGATTCTTCTGTTCCTGAGGGCGCATCCACCGCTGTAACGGTAGCTGACGTCCATTTTAGTAATTAAGTAAAATCAAATGCACATTTGAAATAACAAATTTAAACACCGCTTTGCAAATAATTTCAGTGAATAATTTCATAATTTTAAAAGAAATATTAATAATTTTATAAAACATTATGCGGAGTTTTTGTAAAACTTACTAAAAAGTATTTGGGGCATTCTCACAATTTTTTGACTTTTATGTTCCTGAATAATAATTTTTATTTTAATGCATTTTTTTGTTTTTTTTTTTAATTTCATATACTGGGGAACATCCCATTACATGATTGCATAACAATATTAACGAGATAAATAAGTTTTGGGCGATGTTGGGGGTCCAAATACCAGGAAAACTCACCTACCGTCCCGTGTCCCTGATGCTGATTTTTAAAGTTTGGAGCTGTCTGGATAAAATTGTTTCAATAAAAGTAATTGGATGTACTTTTTTTCTGAAACTGGGACAATTGTTTTATGTAAGTATGTAGCAAAAAATTAACCTGCACACATTTTTACGGTTGATATTATCTTTTGAACTCTGTCCCTGGATTTTTCATCCTTACCGTCCCTCTTGCTAAACTTATACAGAAAATCCTTCAGATGCAGCCACAGAATTTTTTTCAAGTTTTTTCTCATGCAGAAGTATGCTACAAAAAGAATGTCTAAAATTCTTTGACAGGAAATTTACTGCAGAATTTAAATCAGCATTTAAATATCAATTTCAAGATCGTGGCTTTATTGGTAGTCTTGCCATCCCCAAGGTTTATGTTTATTCCTGCACTTTTCGAGGTAAATTAAAAAAAAAATTAATTTAATCCAGTGTTAACAACTGTTTCTAAAAATCAATGAACATTTTGGCTACCACTTAGTCTTAATATGGTCTGCCTAAAATAGGTGATAATTTTCCTTGCCGTTCCATCTTTACCGTCCCTTTTTTTTCCCATTTCGCCCCTTTTTTCCTATACCGTCCCCCTTTTTTACCTTACCGTCCCTTCTTTAACACCCCATTAAGACAATGTTATACAAAAATTCTGTATTAAAAGTACTACATTTTTATTATTTCTTATGTGAATGTCCTGTGGGTACTATGCAAATTCATTATAAGTAAAAATTAAGAAGAAAATAAAAAATTATAGTGGTAAAATGGTAAGGAAAATTAAACTCGCAAGTTTAACTTAAACCTCAGTTAAATAAAAAAATTTTCGGTGCTGACCATTTTTTCTTTATTTTGAATCATTAAGGAGTTCGTCTATCAGATTAAAATGTTATTTTAGCAAGTTTAATTTCCCCAGATTTTTATTCCCGAAAGTCAAAAGATTGTGAGAATGCCCCATTTCAGTTATATATATATATATATATATATATACAATAAACTCTCTGTAAGACGGAAATCTGTCTAACTCGGAAAGATTTTAAAATCCCTGCGAATCCATAGACAGAGTAAAATTTGTCTAAGGCGGAATATTGCATACTACAGTAAATGTTCTCGGTCCCGATCGATTCCGCGTTAGACAGAGTTTGCTGTATATATATATATACAGTTAATGTAGAGCCATTTAATGTTTTTTGATGTTTAAAGTTTAAATAAGCAAAGAAAAGTTATATTTTATTGAGCTATATTTTCCCAAATGAATATTTTTTGCAGAAATCAGAGATAATATTTAAAAGGAACTTTTTTTTAGCTATATTAATCGCTTACTAAAGTCTCAAATATCCAAACAAAACGTACGTGATACTAAAATGTAATGCAATTAATACATAGACTAATTGTTTAATAAGTTTTTTTTTTTTTTTATCTTTAAATCTCTCAATCTATATTACTTTTTTTTTATCATTGTGCGTTAAAGGAACAACAATGATTACGATGACTATTTTCCATGCGAAGTATAATATAGTTAGCAAAATTCGTAAACATTTTATAAAATACATAAATTTTTACGAATGTTAGTATGCAGACAACATTGATTTCAGACTGAGTTTTATACAAAATTTCGCGTAATTATTAGGAAGTATGTTCTTTCTTTTACATTAATCCTAGGACCTTATAGGGGTATGCTCCAACTTAGGTATTTTTTACGTCCCTGCATTTCTTATGGTGCTGTAATTTTTGAAACGCGCCTTTAGAATTAATAAGTAATATTTTGTTTAATATAAATATACTAGGGGGCTCCGTCCCCTGCGAGCTACGCCCGCCAACCTCTGTTCAGGCTTCGCAGCCTCTAAAAACATAGTAATATCAACGTGCGAAGTTAAAAAAAATTGTAACGAGGTTACGGAAAATTGAACGATATTATCACTATAACGGCGGGTAACTTCTGTTATCGAGTTACCATGCTTTTACGTTCGAATGGGATATTTTTAGGTTTCTTATGGCCTCATCCATCACGTAATCCATGTTGTTACAAATTATAACTGACGGCTGTTTTCGGGATCGATAAGTAACATAAATTACACATTTAAAAATAAGCTTGAATGAAATGGTTAGGTTAAATATGTCGCTATATTTCTGACTTTTATAACGGCACCACAGGAAAATAGTCTTCCTTTAGGTTCAAGGTTAAAAATCCCAGTCTGTTTAGGAATAGCTTTCAGAGCCACAGTATTGAAAAGCATTGTGTTTTGAAATTTATGCTTATATTTTATGTTGTGATTCAATTTTTGATTTTTCAGTAACAAGCATAGCTTATTCATGAAATCTTTTCTCTATTTTGAATTTGATACACTATCATGCGTAGTTTCATATTATTTTTAGAACGTATATTGTTTATATTAATTACTAAGAATATCAACTTTTCTAATATGTATTTATCGTGTAGTAATTCGTACAAAATCCATCGAAAATATTTTGCGTATAGATTTACCTGTATTTATTCTGTATCAAGTGATGTATATGTAATATATAAACAAATTTGCTAGCCGCACTACTTTTATACCATATGTGACGTCACATTAAAAGTCTCCGGAATGAAAATCGTTTGAAATGTATTGTTTTAATATATGACGTAAATTTCCCTATTAAATGTATTTCTCTTGTAATAATTTATTTATTTAAAAAAAAATTTCGCTTTTAAAAATCACGGATATATATTTATTTAATGTAAAAGTGGTTCGAAATATTATTATTTATGCTTTATAAATATGACCTGATATTCGCCTTGAAAAGATTTTCGCGCGTAATAATTTAATTATTCTAGGCACTTTAAGTATGACCATATTTAATAATTGGGAATTTTTTATGGAATGTAGTTATCACCTTTAATTTTATTATTTGAAATATTTTGGAATTTTTTCAATACTTACTTTTAAATATTTTGACGTAAGTTTTACTATTGTATGCTTTTATCACGCGATCTCTTAATTCTTACGTTAAAATTTTCTTTCTGGTTTTAATAATTTCACTTTTCAATTTTAATTGATTCTGGGGACAAAAAGCAAATATAATCATTACTTTCTTTTTTCCCTTTTCCACCACAAAAATGAATTTTTACGTCTATGGAATTAATGTTAAAGTGGAAAATAACAAATAACAGACGATTTTTAGTTTATAAAATAAATTGATTCCTGAGGATCAAAATGTGTAAAAAAGTTTTTTTTTTTTTTTTTTTTTTTTCTGAGAAACATGATTTAATCACAATATTGTCTTCACTTTCGATTGAAATAAAAAGACCATTTCATTTTCAATTTGAAAATGAGGAAAAAAAAGAAATCTAATAATTCCTATCTTTTTCATTTTCTCCATTTTTTTCTACAAAAATCGAGTAATTTAGTTACCATCATTACAGAATTGTAATTGAAATGAGAAATAAAATTAATATCTCGAAAACTAATTAAATTTTAAAATTCTAATACAACTTTTTACACTTGTGGATGAATTCTTATAATTAGTGTTAATTTCACAGACAAGCGTTCCACATTTTACTAGAAATAACTGTGAAACATTATCAGTAGTTTCATAAATTCGTTTCATTAGGATTTTATACATATAGGATAGATTTACATATATATATATGTGTGTGTGTGTGTGTGTATTTGTCAGAACTACATTTGTTTTAAAAGATTTAAAAATTAAAAATTTATGTAAACTGCATTCATTTAAAATCGTGGATGCATGGAAACCGAGAGTTGAATACTCTGTTATGTATAAATAGGTTGTAGATTACAAAGCAATGTTGTTAACATTAATGTACACAAAGAGTTTATTTGTCCTAAAATTTAATAAATTACAATACATAATTTTTCACTTGTTGAACAAATATGATTTTCTGTATATATACAAGAGCGGATCCAGTCCTCCATTTAGAGAAGGATCATGGATCTTTTTTTTTTTTTTTTTTTTTTTTGGTGGGTGTGTGGGAGTTGGGGAGGTGGGGAATGACATCTCACCTCTTAAAAAGCAGTTTTTACATTAAAAGCTCTTCGCATAGCTAAAATGGCCACTTTTCTTACGTCATTTTCATTCGTGAATACAGAAAAGACTGCAATAATATTCGTAAAAATATACAAATTACACATATTATTC
Source organism: Maratus speciosus (assembly GCA_963932465.1). NCBI lineage: Eukaryota > Metazoa > Arthropoda > Arachnida > Araneae > Salticidae > Maratus > Maratus speciosus. The sequence goes on along the minus strand of OZ010800.1, from coordinate 195,103,696 downwards.
AGACACCAAAAAATTTAATTTCCCATTGTGTTATAAAGGCAAAGAATCGTTCAGAAAATGAACATTTTAAGCCAAGTTTTAGGACATAAGGCTGTTCTCAAATCCAAAAGGGCAACTTTCTGACATAAGTTTTAGTTTATTTTTGCTCGAAAATGCATGAAACTAGCTGGTGTTGTTGTTCAGAAACTGTAATTGAGCTGTTTTTTCCATTTTTTCCAAACGCAATACATCTTTCAGAAAATAGTGTCAAAGTGGGCGTTTTGAACCGAATTTCCGCGCGAAGGAAGAAAGAGCACTCAAGAGCGGGCGAAAAACGTGTTTGTCACGTGATCAAAATGGCTTATAATTCAATAGGTAATTGATTGATCAAAAAAATGGAAAAAACGTTCAATTCCAAATCGCTTCCACAGCCCGGCTTTCCAATTTTATACCTTTCCAGTATAATTTTATACCTTTCCACGACTTTTTAAAAATATTAGGTGGGCCCGAAACTTTTTGCGTAAAATAACGCATATAATTTTTTCCCCCTTAGTGTGTATGTATGTGGAAAGAGAGAGGGAAGGAGCGAATGACTAAAGATGATAATTCAAATTTAAATTATGTTCCTTCTAAGCAAATTTTTAAATTATAATTTTATAAATAATTTTATTAAATTATATTCTTATAAGTTCTTCCTTATAAATACATTAATATTTATTTTAAATAAGATTGAAATTGCTAACTACTGAAAGTGCAAAAAACTAAATGTCAAGAAAAGCGTATATTTTATTCACCTAAGTGCTTTATAAATTCAAGATATCAAAATAGATTGCAAAATATGCAGGAAATTTGTTTTCATGACAAATTTAACTATACATCAGCTGAAGAGGTTTTCAGTGCTCATGTGAGTCTTAATTGATGTTCTTACTCTTTTTCAAACAAAACTATTTTGCGAACGTTAATAAAACCAAATTTCATTTCAGTGATTGAAAAAAAAAAATAAAAAATAAAATACGAATTAAATCAATTGAAATTGGGTGGGCGGAGAGATAAAATTATTGGGTGGGCTCATGCCCCATGAGCCCACATAAGTTGGCGCCACTGTACCTTTCTGTTAAAAAATGAATTTGTAAATGTATCAAAACGTTTTGCGGTTGTTGAGCAGGGCAGTTAAGAACAGTCTTAACAGTTACAGAAATGCCATCATAAGACTAAGAGAGCATTGGCTGTCACATTCTGAAATTCAGTTTAAAACCCCAAATTTTACGAAGATTTCTCAAAAGATTCTTTACCATTATCGAAACATGGGAAACGCTATTTCAATCGCATAACTTCTGAATAAGTGTACTTGTAAATGGCTTGCTTCCATCTAAGATTAAAAATGACTTCATTACATGTGTTAAAATTTATCTACTTTGGATTTGAGTACAGCTTTAATATTTAGAAAGATTCACATCCTAAAGCAAGAAGAAATTTTTAAAGAATTTAATATACATTTCATTTTTTAAATGCTACTTAGAAATTTTCTTTGTTCAGAAAGGGGAGGGGGGGGGGAAGCTAATGACTCTCGTGACCTCTCACTTTATCAGATTAAACTAAGAAAATTAATGGTTGTTTTGTTCGAATTTTATATTGGTGTAAGTGGATTTCATCTTTCGTTGCAAAATGCTATTTTTCATAATAATGTAATACATTTCACAAAAATAACATTGGCTTTTCAAATATGGTTCATCCCCCCCCCCCCCCAAAAAAAAAAAAACCTTCATCGAAAGCTGTCTATCTTTTAAAAATAATTTAAAATTTAATAAATCATAATGTATAATTTCCCATTTGTTGGAAAATTATCTTTATATATATGGTGTGTGGTTTTGTTTAAATGCCTGTGTCAATTTTAAATATGAAAAACCTTTTTTAATGGAAAAACACTTTACACGTATAGAGAATGGCATGGCCATGAAGTAAAACCTTTCATTAATCAATTGTCATCGCGCAATACATAAAAAAAAATGTATTAACTATATTTATATTTAAAAATACAGATTTCTTATTCTAATAAATACATACATCGATTTTAGAAAGATCAAACAATTAAGAAATCATTGTATATGTAATGATTTGTGATACATCCTAAAATTTAAAGCTCAAATAATTTTTCTACCGGAAAAAAAAATCCCTGTAATTTAGGCGAAATTTGCTTGAAAAAAAGTTGAAACGTAGATTAGAAACTGCCATTCTATAATTGGCAAATTGATTGAAGGCCTTACCCTTCTCCTATAAAGAAATTTGGGTGAATTTCCCAGTATCAATCTTTATCAGTTTCGGGAAATGTCTTCCTTTTCTTTCTTTTTTTCCGCAACCTTGCATTCAATAGAAAAGATTTTTTTCTTCATACCATAACAATTACAGATAGACTACTAGGTAACTAAACAGACGCAAGATTAGCAGCGTTTTATTTCAAAAAATACTTAGCAGAGGTAGGCTTTTTTTTTTTTTTTTTTTGTCTAACGTTTTAAAATGGATATAAGAATACTTACCAATTACTTATAATAGTCTGTCCAACAAAGCACCAAACCAAAACAAGCTTCTCTGGCGCCTCGTATTGTATGTAACAGTAACGTGCGTATCTAACACGGTGCGGTGTTGCTTATATAATTTAAAAGAACATGACTTTCTGTCCTTGCACAATGTGGGGTTTGCCTTTGTGTGCTTTCTCTTCTCTATTCTTTTCTTATAGTCGTCTGGGACCTGGGACAAAGATATTATCTGTTCCACAAATTTTCCTTTTTCTTTAAGAGAAACCTTTATAACCGAAAAAATAACACTATTTTATTTTCCCACGGGCAGAGGCGGATTACCCATTAGGCTGAGTAGACTGAAGCCTCGGGGGTCGGGGGAAAAGGGCCCCGAAATAAAGACTTTCTTTCGGGTTTTATTTTTATATTGGGCTAATATATAATGAAACAGAGATATGATGTGCAATATTCTTTATTGCACTCATTTATAAAATTTTGTAAGTTATTAACACGTAGATTGTATTCTAAACACTACTCCATTTTAATTTCTTCTATTTCCATAAAAAGGCTTGAACTGTTTCGGCTTCCAATTAGGGATAAATACTCCGCTGCCAGAGAGCAACGGCAGCCAAGGCAAGATTTTGTAAGGAACGTAATGAATGATATCTTTTAAAAAAGCTTCTAAGTTTTAATCAAGCATTTTGTATATTTTCGCCCCTTAGTTTTTAACACCCTGTTCAGTCGCTTGAACACGACCCCCCGCCCTCCTAAAATGCCAGTCCTGGGTTTACACGTTTCGGTATATCCTAATTATGATTTTGACTGCCTTTTAGAAAGAGTTCTGTCTCTGTGTTAAAAGTTTGATTGCTACTATAATGCAAGAACTATTCCACAGAATTCACAGAAACTTTATATTTTGTTAGACCTAGTCAAATGATTAGTGATTAGAGTCTAATACTTATTAGATTTTGCTGGTAATGGTAATCCAGATAAAAAGGTAATTCATGTCATGAGGAAGAAGTTTTCGAAGTAAAATGGAATTTCTGAGGTGCGCGATATTTTGTATCATTTGCAATTCAATATTAAAGCGCATTATTGAAATGGGTCTAAAATTTAAGAATCCGGCACTTGATTTAAATGTAGGGATAAAATTCTTAGATCTTTACATAAATACCCATGAGAGCTTTGATTTAATGTTTCTTTTCAGGATTTTGATGTAGAAGAAATTTCACAATCTGGCACTTCATCATATAAAGAACAAAGAAAACGTAAAATAATATGCTATAATGAAAATACTGAAATCCCCCCCCCCCCACACACAAATTCACAAATTTTAATAATTTCTAAATAAACTAGGGGGCTCGGCCCCCTACGAGCTACGCTCGCCAACCCCCGTCCAGACACCGCAGGCTCTAAATGCACGCTAATTTGATCGGCTTTAAAAAGATTTCGAAAGATTGAATTATAATTTAAAAACAGTGGCGATCTCCCTATAAACGAATTTCTATTCATTTCTCTTTGATTGGGGAATTTTAACGCCAAATCCGCTGCGGTACTACTTGATTATCCCGTCGACCCATTTCGCCAAATTATATAAATCGCCAAACCACTCGCCAAATTATACAAATTGACATAATTTTTATTTTAAATAACGAAAGAACAAATAAATTCGTACAAAATTAATAAAAATACAAATAAAACGTCGAAATAAAAATAACTTGATGACGTAGACACGTGTAACAACATTTCAAAATAAGCTAATATAAAAGGAATTAAGTAAACAGAGTCTTTGTCTCCTGGTATTTTTTAACAAAGCGAAAAGAAAGTTCTTTTAAATGAGACATTTTAAATTAATCGTTTTTAATCTGACGTAATTTTTACCAAGCTATTCTTTCTCTTTTAAATAATCGCGTGAAAGTACTTTTGTTAGCAATGAAATATTATTTGCGGTTTCCTAACAAAAATAGTTGAAAATATCCTCTCAAAATATTAAATAAATGTCTAGCGCAATTTCTAAATTTAAACTTTTTTGCAATATTATTTTGTGTTCATTTTATGTAATAACTATAATGTGACGTAAATATGACGTAATTTCTCCTAAGACTTTTAACGCATGTTAATGAATTTATTATTTTACAATATCCTTTCTCTTTTAAAATTCACGTGTGTACTTTTTATGACGCAATTTTTAATAAGTTCCTGCTTTTTATACATAATTATTTAATTCTAATTTGAAAGTTTTTTTCCTGTTTATAATAGTCACGTGTAAATAAATTTTTAATTTGAAGCAAACATTATTGCTTGCGCTTTTTATACAGTTGGCAACAGTTTAAATTAGTACAATTTTCTGAAATCTGTAAAAAATATCTCTAGAAATGCTGAAAATTTGAATTTAAAATAGAAATAAAACCTGAAAAATGAGTCAAAATAAAAAAATTAATGCAATCTGCACTCCGGCAAATTCTAACGCGTAAAATGATCTAAAAATGATTACACTGCCATGTATAGTTTTTGCTGCTATAAAACTTTTTTAGTGGAACGATTTTGTCCAACTTTAGCAACAAATATCTTTTAAAATAATTCTTCGATTTGAAAACTGTCTGCATCAGCGTGTTTATCAAACATTTCTGTATAAAACCACTGATTTTCATATTTTTGTATGCATTATTTTTCTCAATATTAACAAAGAAAGACCTCCGGTCACAAAAAATTCAAAACCGGCGGCGGCGGCGGCGGCGGCGGTGACAGCGGTAGTTACTTTTTTTTAGAATAGAGAGATTGTTATATGTGGATTTTAGATAATTACGTGATACAAATAAACAATAGCCTTATGTAATGCAAATCTGTATGCAGTTTCTTTAGATTTCTATCCCATCTTTTTTATATGAATGTACAGAAAGTTGAAAAAGTTGTAACCAAAAAGTACCCTGAGGTCTTCGATGATTCCCTTTCTGAAATATAATCAAGAAGGAAATATTTTGTGTTTTAGCGCAAAGCAAACTTCTTTTTTTATATATCTAAAATGTTCCACTCCCATGTAAGGGAGAGAAAATTAAAAATGCCAGTAATATTCTGCAATAAAGCAAAGTTGCAGTTAAAGCAGTTCTCAAATTCTGTGGTCAACAACCGAAACTTTTGACACATTTTCTTATTTATTATCAAACGTAAACTATAAAATTGGCAAGCCTGAATACTGAAGCGGTTTGAGATCGAATGTCATTTTCCAACTATTTATAAATAAATAACTATTTATCGAGTTATAGCCGGTTTTTCTCCTTTCTCACGGTGTCGCGTCCGCAAATTCGGTTTCAAAACGTCAACTTTGACAGTATTTTCTGAAAATTCTTCTGCCTTTACCGAAAAATGGAAAACGCCATTCGATTACATAGTTTTTGAATAAGAACATACCTGCGTTTCGGAACAAAAATAAATTCGGAAATGTGTCAGAAAGTAGCTTCTTTGTATTTGAGAACAGCGAAATTTACTCTTGTAAAATTCATTGTTAAACTAAGAAAGTTCTTTTGAAGTTTGATACATAAATGTTTATATGAAAATACTACATTAATTTGAAAGTTTTTCTTACTGTAAATTCATTCTTTAAAAAAAATTAAAAAGCTTAAAACTAATCTTAGACACCGGTTATTTCCAAATACATATATGCTCGATTATCTTTTACATACATGATGATAGAAGCATATTTTCAGTCACAAAACGTAGATAAAGGAAGTACAGGTTTTAGATAGAACATTTGTTGACAATTTTTAATTATTTTTTCTTTTTACATTTAGAATAAAATTTTCAATACTAATTTTCCTTTATTTTATTTACGAAATATTTATACTTATAATAATCAAAAATAACTATTCAAACTTTCTGGGAAGAATTTGGAATTTCTTAATGATAGTTTTTTATAAATGTTGCATAAAATTAATCAGCAACCCATATAGTCTTCATTCTTCTGTAAAGATATTTATTTTTAAGTCCATATGTTTAAAATTTGGTCTTGTGCGAAAGAGTTCTGACAAAAAAAACTATTCGGATGTGGCAATCCCAAAACTTTCTTCTGTCTCATACATGTTAATACATCCTGATAAATGCAGCCAGTGCTTAATTTCTAAGAAAAAAAGTACCGGAGCTCTAATATTCTGCGATAGCGGTGCTAAAGGTTGTACCGTTCTCCCCCCCCCCCCTCTTGTCACCCCAATCTCCATATTTATATTTCGTACATTATTTGCAAAATTTAAAGCATTTTTTTCCTTTAGAAAAATAAAAATTTTAAATAGTATAGTTATCAGCATATACTTTTACTTAGCTGTCAACTATTCCACTTTTTAGTTATCACTCCTTCTGAATGGTAATCTTTGCCTAATTTTAATGTTAATTAATGTCACAATTCCGCGATTAAATATGGTAAGGATTATGATTTGGAAATAGAGGTAACACAAAAAAGGGATAGTTCGCAGCTATGCATTTTTAAGAAAAAATTAATGAAATTTACAGAAATTCATATTTATATGCTGAAGAATGGAACAAATATTTTTAATTTCCTATAAAAGGTGCATACCTTAAACTATAATCGATTCTTTCCGCATAACAATCTTTTTGTGGCAAGTCCCTGAAAATCAGATTAAATTAAAATTTTGACATCGTTATTGGAAAGATTCTATGCTTTTATAGAAAAAGGGGGAACACCGCTCGATTGCATTTCTATCAGAATAACAATGCATGGCAATTATATCTACTTAAAATGAAAGTGACTTTATAAATGTGAAAAGCAGAGCATTAGCATGGGCAGCGTTCATGATACAACGTAAATAGAAAAATCAGTAGCGTTATTTTAATACTCGTGCGCAATAGAAGAGAAAAAAACCTCAAACAAACAAAACTTCAAGCTGATGCTCGTTGGCTAAAAACAGAAAATATTCTTTTCAGGTTAGGTATCTAAATAATAATAAAATAAAAAACAGCCAATTGAAAATTATCCTACTGTTACAAAAGAAAATAGAACTGAAAGCAAATTCGTTGTTCAGTCTCTTGAATGGCGCTGTATCAACAAGTCGCCAACATAAATTTTGAATATAATAAATTTGAAATAGAACAACACAATTTCTGTTTTCCCTTCATTCTGATCAAAATAGCATTAAAATTAAAATTTTGAACGTAAGACAGATTAAGCTCGAGTCAGTCCAAGCCCCAAAACTGAGATAAAATTTTAGTCCGTTTTATCTCCATCTCCTTCGTGTGCGACACATTACGTCAAATAATAAGTGTTTAGATAAAAAAGAATGCAAAAGCTTGGAGATGGGAAGGGAAGGAAAGGATAATTTAGACTTCGGTTTTTCGGAAGCACTATTGCATTGGGCTCCGGAGCTCTATATTTATAAGCTCCGGTGAATAATCCGGTGACCAATATTTAAAAAATTACTAAAACCAGAGAAGTACCGCAGCTGGGCTCCGGCGCAAATTAAGCCCTGAATGCAGTACAGCACTGCACCGTTTAGGTGATTTACACCAACAACTTACGTGAACTTCTAACTGGATTTGAAATTTGATGAACATCCGTTCATTAGTTTTTGAGATAGAGCTATTGCGGAAACAGTGAAAAGTTCTGCATAGCAGTGACACCAGTTCGGCAATTTACACAAAAAACTTATCAAGATCAATTTATATCAGGAACTAACTGAATCTAAAGTTTGATAAAAATTCATGCATTAGTCCTGGGAGATACGGAAATCGTGAAAAATGCAGCATAGTAGCGCCACTTGTTGGACGATTTACAACAAAAAGTAATCGGCAACCATTTAAATCAGGGACTAACTGAATCTACAGTTTCATTAAATTCCATTCATTAGTTCTTGAGATAGAGCGCTCACAAAATTTGTGTCACACACAGACAGACAGACTTACAGACAGGCATTTTGTAAAAACATGTTTTTCGTGATCTCTGACCCCTAAAACGTATAAATCCATCGAAAACTGGATTCGAAAATTTTCACGAATCCAATACTTTCTTCATGTAAAGATAGAAGAAAGTAAAAATAATTATTTCAGTCTCTTTTTCATGTTTATACTGTTCATTTTAAATACAAACCAGACAAACCAGCTACAAACCAGAGGTCTGCACGGGCTTATTTTCAGCCACAGCATTCGGGCCGGGCCCGGGTCGTACTTTTTTCTGAAGGTTGGGGCCTAGTCACTACACTTTCCGGGCCGGCCCCGGGCCTTTTTACCTGAAGGACCGGACAGGGTCTCTCTTTATTTTCTCCTTATTTTCTCTGTACCGAACCGAGACTGGTATGGTATCATTCTTCCTAGTCTTCACGGGCCTAAATTTTCAGTCCCGGTTTCGACCCAGCCTCCTATGAAAATTAATGTTTCGGCATGGCCTGGTCCATTCAAAGATCAGTAAAATTTGGCCTGGTAGAAAATTTTTTGCAAAAAGTGCATACATTTTTAAATCGTCATTGTTCTACAAATAAACATTTAATTTTATTCTTTATAAAGAATAGTACATTTCTAGGCTTATTAAAATGTAGTAATTGTTAAAATTAAAATATAGTAAAATGTGTGAAAAAGAACCTGCCTATGGTGGAATCCTCTCTTAACGTGAAAAATATGTTGATCCATGCAAAATGAATGTACTAATACGTAAGAAAAGAATATATAATACATTTACACCTGCTAAAAAGGGAACTTGTCTATAATGCATTTTTTCCCTCCCCTATGCAATTCCGTCTTAGAAGATTTTACAATATTACATTCTTCAGATTTTTAAATCTCCAATATTTTGAATATGGATTAACTATATTAATTATAACTGAAACATTTACATACCACAAATAGCGATTCATTAAAATAATAAATGTTGCAATAACTTCTATAAAAATGAAATCTATAAACATGGCAATAAAAAGCAAATATAAGTATTTTTGGTTAGAACTCCTCTTTCGAGACAAATTTTTAAACAAACCGACATAAAAATCAATGTTTTGTAGAAATTCATTCGGGACGGGCCGGTCTCGGGTCGAACTTTTAGTTGTTATACCTGGCCAATAATTTTTTCTCTACGGGCCGGGCCGAACTTTCAATGTTTATAGCGTCCCATGCCGAATTTTTCTTCTATGGATCGGGCCGGGCCTTGAAATTTCGGCCGTGCAGCCCTCTGTTGTAGATTGCATAGCACTGAGGCCTCCGCTCCAAAATACTGTTCCCACTACATTTCTTTCTATATATCCTATTGTAAGCTATTATACTGATTTTTAATCGACCTTTATTTGTATGTAAGCATCTCCATTATTATTAACACCATTAATCTATTTACACGGCTTAAAAACTCAAAAATCTGAAAAAGTCTATATCGAAAAACCTTCTAAGACGGAATCACAAATACTATAACTATTTTTTTTTCTCTCCTAAGCTCCTTTTTTACCAAGTATGTCGTCTCTTGCAAATGTAGTATTTATTTTTAAGCGGATTATTATATCCATTTTGAAGATTCACATCCACCTATCAAAAAAATTTTCCGTTTAAAACAGATCTCGTCAGACAAAGATTCTTATAACAGGTTTTAAAGTACTGTATCTCCCGCCTCCTAGAAATGTATACGTAGTACTATTCTTTAAAGAGAATTTTAATTGGAGAATAATAGTAATTTAAAAATATATTTTTTTTTCGGAAAAAATTGTTGACCCAAGGTAGGTTGTTCCTTAAACATATTTTTCCACGAGTCATACTGGGTCGGTGCAATAATTTTCATACAAGCAGGAACGACCGGGCAAGAAAATTTCTGGCGGTGCAGACTTCTAGGAAGAATAAAGCACAAGTCCAGAAATAAGTTCGATTCGGCCCGGCCCGAGCCTCCAGAGAAAGCAAGGCCTGGGCACGACCCAGAAAAACTGATGATCAGACTCGACCCGTCCCGAGTCGGTTTAGGCCTCTAAATGGCATTTGAATGGGAAAAACGTGTTCTTAACGGCTGGAAAATTTTAAAAATACGTTGTGAAAAAAATTGAGTTTGAGTTGTAAATTTCGTTCAAACTCACGGATTTTTTGAGCTTTCGTTCAGTTCACGCTCGTTTATCAAAAAGTGAATCAAGTTCAACTCAAAGTTCACAGAAAGTGAGCTAAACTCGTGAACTTACGTTCACTGAACGCGTTCATACCCAACACTGATTTTAAAACACCAGTTTAAAGTCTAATTTATATTTTTTTCAATATATCTATCTATATATATATTTTATATTAGACATAATGCCTTTACTGTTGCCTTCTAGCAGTTAAAGATTTATTCGACCAAATTTAATAAAAAATTATAATTCTTTTAGTAGAAAATATTTATAAGTGTATAAAAAAATAATGAATCCAAATTTAACACAAATTAATTGTAAACCAACTATTAATAATTAAAGCCGGCTTTTTTTGGCCTGGCTAAAAGCCGGCAACCCTGGCAGATTGATATACATTATATCCAGTTTGGGTCAGTTTCGGATTGGGTTTTCACTACTGGACTTGCGAGAAGGGTTCGAGTAGACCCGTTTTTTTTTTAAAGAAAGTCTAGGTATTTTTGAAGATAAAAACTATATGCAGTAAACAGACACGTCCAAATAATTATTTAGGGATACTTTTTAATCTCCAGAATTATGTAAAAAATACTAATTTGGTATAAGACTGCTTGTCTCTTTATATCTAAGGTGAGTTGTAATTCAGTAAAGAATGCTTTGAAACTTATTAAAAAACATACCAGGTGTCCTTAAATGGATTTTAAAATTTAGTACTTTTCGAATGGTGACAGCTATTTAAAAAAATCTTGCAGGAGGGTTATATAAGATGTCATGAGATTTGTTACTGTGATTCTTGATTTTACTGTATAATAGCAGCGATAGATGGCTCTGTAAACAATGGTCGTTAAGCCTACCTCCTCCGGGAACCGATTTAGCACCTCTTGCTTCCAGCATGATCTTCTTTGGTATTTTAAACTAAAATCAAGAATCGCAGTTAAAAAAATTATCAAGGGTAGAGTAAAAAAGAAAAAAAAAATTCTGAAATTCAAAGAAAATTTTCAAAAGGTTACAGCAGATGGGGGGATTCCTTTCTGGCACTAATCATTTTTGTTGCAGGTCGGGTTAGCTGTTTTAGATTCGGATCGATTTCAGGCTGAGTGTGGATTCCTGCTAACTGGGTTTGGGTTAATTTGTTTTTTTTTTTTCAAAAATTAGTTCAGTATATTATTTCAAGTTAAAAATTATACCTATAATAATAAACGTATGTAAGTGTGCTGTTTTCTAAAGAGACCAATGCATTTTCCCCACGACTCTTTGATGAAATTCGCTCGTCTTCGACCCTTTGATGAAATTTGCGTTTCTTCTGCAACCCTTTGACGAAATCAGTGTAATTTTGCAGACCTTTGGTAAAATTCGCGTTTTTTTCCGTGATCCTTCTACAAAATTCGCTTTTTTTCAGCGATCCTTTGACTAAATTCGCGTTTTTAAAGCGATTCTTTGACTAAATTCATTTTTTTCCCACGATTCCATGAAGAAATTCGTGTTTTCTCCACGATCCTTTGACGAATTTTGCGGGGTTTTTTTTCGCGGCTATTTGACAAAATTTGCGTTTTCTCCGCGATGCTTTAACGAAATTCGAGTTCTTTTCCGCTGCCTTTTGAAGAAATTCGCGTTTTCTGTGATCATTTGAAGAATTTCGCATGTTTTCCGTGGCTCCCCGACCAAATTCGCGTTTTTTCTGTGATCATTCGGCGAAATTGAAGTTATTTTCTGCGAACGATTGACGAAATAGATTTTTTATGGAGACCATTTATCAAAATTTGCGATTATTTGTACGTCCGAATTTTCGGATAGGTGAATTTTCAAAATTTTTGGAACCGAATGCCTTATCCCTGCGTATTATTATTATTATTATTATTATTATTATTATTATTATTATTATTATTATTTTATCAAAATAGGTTAAAAAATTGCGCATATTTTTTATTACACATTTCAAATCTGCACTCATTTTAGAGTAAAATATGTCCCAAAATCTTTGTGAAACAGGATTTTTTTAAATAGAATTAGATCATAAAAAAAAAAAAAAAGATTTGCTGCGGAAATTGCGGGTTGCGCAAATTTTGCCACTTTTACGTTGGCCGTGGAAATCGCGGGTTGCGTAGCGAGAGGGTTATATTTGCGGAAAATTTGGAACATAATCACCCTTGTTCCTAACATCTATAACCCTCCTGCAAGTATTTTTTTAATATCTGTCACCATTTGCAATTTATTGAATTTTAAAATCAGTCAGTCCATTTTAGGACACCCGGTATATTCAGTAGTTATGGGATGATGGCTGAAATTAAGCATTTAAGAAAAAAAGTTAAGCTGGCTTCGATATGCCAGTTAGGGGTTTATCTGGGCTGAAGTTATCAGGCCCCAGCCCAGGTCCAACCCACATAAAAAAATAAAACTATTGACCCCGCCCGGTATAAAAGCTAAAAAATCAACTCCAGCCCTGCCTGCATTTCGCAATTAAAATTATTCATAAAGTACACTTGCTTATGCTCATATTTTATTTTCAAATTATGTTCGAAATTCATGAATACAGAAAAACAACAATATTAATGGCTATAGCGATGACTATTTGGGCAATTATGTACGTAAACACTACGTAAAAATATGACTTAGACAATTACATTCAAATAAAAATCCAGTAAGATAATCAGTTTAGAATAAAAGAAACGGTTGATTAAAAAAAAAAAAAAAAAAAAAAAAAAAAAAAATCATAATTTTAAAGCTCTACAAAGTAAAAAAGTAAATTTTAAAAAATGCATCTCTGTAACTTATCAAATCAAATTAAATTTCTAAAAATTTCGCTAAACAAATGTGCAAAACAAATATAATTTTTACGAATGACAAATAAGTAAGATTGCAGACCAACTTGGGATCAGGGTTGGGTTTTTGACGTCAAAAAGTGGTTTTTGACATGACAAGCGTCAAAAACTGGTTTAAACTGTCATAAACTGGTTTAAACCGTCGAAAACTGTCATAAACTGGTTTAAACCGTCAAAAACTGCCAAATACATGTAACACACTAAAACATTTTAACAATAGGTAAACATTAAATAAGTCAATGATTTATGTGATCTCTTATTGAAATTTAATAATTTAAAAAATATTATTTGCAATAAAATATTTTTTTTTTTTTTGCACTTTTCAAACAGAAGAAAATAATTTTGTACAATTAAATAATCCGAAGCAATTTTACCCTGCAGCATGCTACAGCACACCACGTGTTTCACACATCTATTTACACCCAAAAGATTTTTGAGTTTAGAGTGTATGAAGTGTTAGAAAATAGTTTGTTTCTTAATTGATGATGAGCTAGTAGGACTTGATAGCAAAAGCATTGCTAGATGAGCAAGTTTTGAAGCAGACTCAAAAAGCTGCTGCATTTAATGATACCTTTCCACCAAGCAATGGAGTCCTCTCTATAGCACTGAAATAAGAAGACGGGAAAGGGGATTCTTTAGCTTCATACACAATCGGATGGGTAAGGATCCATAAATTTTCTCTGTAGCTCAAATGCGAGCTGAATCAACTGATACAGCAGTCAACCTTTGCTCCTGATGGTTGGGATGCAAAGTATAAGCCAAACAATGGTATGGTTTCATGATTTGATCCCTTCTATTATGCACTTTTTCAATATGGGCTTAAAGGAATTTCCTTTTAGATGATTGGCCAATTTTGTTCAGTTTTAAAATCGAAAACATTTTTATATATTGAAAGAAAGCATGTTTTAAAAAGATTTTGACTTTAAGCTTTTTTTTTTTTTTAATTTCTTCTCTTATTTTGTAAATGTTTAAAATTAATAATCCAATTTCAATTTTGAATGGAATGGTTATTGCCTAGACTAGAATAACATCGATGCATATTACCTTGTTATATATACAAAAAAATCTGCACTTTTCTAAGTTTTTTTTTCCCATAAAAAAAGCTAGCTAATGCTTTAAGCTCTCAAAAGTAAGATAAATTAAAATGATTTTAAGTAAGAGAAAAAATGTACAGCTCAGGTGACTTAATGTCTACTTTTTAGAAAAACACAATTTTACAAAAAAAATTTAAAAATTTTACCCTGTTAAAAAGTTGTACTTAACAATAATACTTTACTATGTACTAATTACTAATATGCAGTAAGAGTGAATTTAAAATATTACATGTAATGTTGTCATGTGTGACATTTAATTTGAATTTTTACAGATCAATTTAGTATTTGAGGTTTTTGACATGAAGGTTTAAACTATGGTTTAAACCCGACATAAACTGACACATGTAAAAAACCTGCCAACCCTGTAATTATTACTAATACTATATACTAATTACAGTAATAGTGAATTTTAAATATTACATCTAAAGTGTGACATTTAATGTGAAATTTTACAGATCACTGTAGTATTTGAGGTTTTTGACGAGGTTTTCGACAAGGGGTTTTTTGACATGACGGTTTAAACCACAGTTTAAACCGTCAAAAACTGACACGTGTCAAAAACCTGCCAACCCTGCTTGGGATCGGGAGGAAGAATTTAGAGGAGTGCACGGGTCGTGGTCGAGCCAATAATGCTTATCATACGGGCTGAAACGGACCAACTGTTTAGCTTTTATTCCGGGCCGAGCCCCGACCTGGAAATTTTGGCCAGTGCAGGCCTCTAGGAAAAATGGAATCCAGGCCAAGCTCGATCTGGAGGTAAAAGAAGTCTGGCCCGACCCGAATCTGCAGAAAAAATTAAGATCCGGGCACGGCCTGACTCTAAAAGAGAAAAGACCTGACACAGCCCGAGTCTCGTGGATTTAAACTGACGCGACCCGGGTCGAGTCAGACCAACTTGGGCTCGGGAGGAAGAATTTAGAGGAATGCACGGGTCGTGGTAGGGCCAATAATGCTTATCATACGGGCTGACACGGACCGAATGTTTAGCTTTTATTCCGGGCCGAGCCCCGACCTGGAAATTTTGGCCAGTGCAGACCTCTAGGAAAAATGAAATCCAGGCCAGGCTCGATCTGGAGGAAAAAGAAGTCTGACCCGACCCGAATCTGCAGAAAAAATTAAGATCAGGGCACGACCCGGTTCTGAAAGAGAAAAGACCTGACGAGCCCGAGTCTCGTGGATTTAAACTGGTGCGACCCGGGTCGGGTCGGACAAACTTGGGCTCGGGAGGAAGAATTTAGAGGAATGCACGGGTCGGGGTCGGGCCAATAATGCTTATCATACGGGCTGACACGGACCGAATGTTTAGCTTTTATTCCGGGCCGAGCCCCGACCTGGAAATTTTGGCCAGTGCAGACCTCTAGGAAAAATGAAATCCAGGCCAGGCTCGATCTGGAGGAAAAAGAAGTCTGGCTCGACCCGAATCTGCAGAAAAAATTAAGATCAGGGCACGACCCGGTTCTGAAAGAAAGATCTGACCTAGGCCGAGTCTCGTGGATTTAAACTGGTGCGACCCGGGTCGGGTCGGACCAACTTGGGCTCGGGAGGAAGAATTTAGAGAAATGCACGGGTCGTGGTCGGGCCAATAATGCTTATCATACGGGCTGACACGGACCGAATGTTTAGCTTTTATTCCGGGCCGAGCACCGACCTGGAAATTTTTGCCAGTGCAGACCTCTAGGAAAAATGAAATCCAGGCCAGGCTCGATCTGGAGGAAAAAGAAGTCTGACCCGACCCGAATCTGCAGAAAAAAAAAAGATCAGGGCACGTCCCGGTTCTGAAAGAGAAAAGACCTGACCGAGTCCGAGTCTCGTGGATTTAAATTGGCGTGACGCGGGTCGGGTCGGAGCAACTTGGGCTCGGCAGGAAGAATTTAGAGGAGTGCACGGGTCGTTGTCGGGCCAGTAATGCTTATCATACGGTCTGACACGGACCGAATGTTTAGCCTTTATTCCGGGCCGAGTTCCGACCTGGAAATTTTGGCCAGTGCAGACCTCTAGGAAAAATGAAGTCCAGGCCAGGCTCGATCTCGAGGAAAATGAAGTCCAGGCCAGGCTCGATCTCGAGGAAAATGAAGTCCAGGCCAGGCTCGATCTCGAGGAAAATGAAGTCCAGGCCAGGCTCGATCTCGAGGAAAATGAAGTCCAGGCCAGGCTCGATCTCGAGGAAAATGAAGTCCAGGCCAGGCTCGATCTCGAGGAAAATGAAGTCCAGGCCAGGCTCGATCTCGAGGAAAATGAAGTCCAGGCCAGGCTCGATCTCGAGGAAAATGAAGTCCAGGCCAGGCTCGATCTCGAGGAAAATGAAGTCCAGGCCAGGCTCGATCTCGAGGAAAATGAAGTCCAGGCCAGGCTCGATCTCGAGGAAAATGAAGTCCAGGCCAGGCTCGATCTCGAGGAAAATGAAGTCCAGGCCAGGCTCGATCTCGAGGAAAATGAAGTCCAGGCCAGGCTCGATCTCGAGGAAAATGAAGTCCAGGCCAGGCTCGATCTCGAGGAAAATGAAGTCCAGGCCAGGCTCGATCTCGAGGAAAATGAAGTCCAGGCCAGGCTCGATCTCGAGGAAAATGAAGTCCAGGCCAGGCTCGATCTCGAGGAAAATGAAGTCCAGGCCAGGCTCGATCTCGAGGAAAATGAAGTCCAGGCCAGGCTCGATCTCGAGGAAAA
This sequence comes from Maratus speciosus, assembly GCA_963932465.1. NCBI lineage: Eukaryota > Metazoa > Arthropoda > Arachnida > Araneae > Salticidae > Maratus > Maratus speciosus. Next base: position 195,086,567 of record OZ010800.1, on the reverse strand, counting down.
TGAAGTCCAGGCCAGGCTCGATCTCGAGGAAAATGAAGTCCAGGCCAGGCTCGATCTCGAGGAAAATGAAGTCCAGGCCAGGCTCGATCTCGAGGAAAATGAAGTCCAGGCCAGGCTCGATCTCGAGGAAAATGAAGTCCAGGCCAGGCTCGATCTCGAGGAAAATGAAGTCCAGGCCAGGCTCGATCTCGAGGAAAATGAAGTCCAGGCCAGGCTCGATCTCGAGGAAAATGAAGTCCAGGCCAGGCTCGATCTCGAGGAAAATGAAGTCCAGGCCAGGCTCGATCTCGAGGAAAATGAAGTCCAGGCCAGGCTCGATCTCGAGGAAAATGAAGTCCAGGCCAGGCTCGATCTCGAGGAAAATGAAGTCCAGGCCAGGCTCGATCTCGAGGAAAATGAAGTCCAGGCCAGGCTCGATCTCGAGGAAAATGAAGTCCAGGCCAGGCTCGATCTCGAGGAAAATGAAGTCCAGGCCAGGCTCGATCTCGAGGAAAATGAAGTCCAGGCCAGGCTCGATCTCGAGGAAAATGAAGTCCAGGCCAGGCTCGATCTCGAGGAAAATGAAGTCCAGGCCAGGCTCGATCTCGAGGAAAATGAAGTCCAGGCCAGGCTCGATCTCGAGGAAAATGAAGTCCAGGCCAGGCTCGATCTCGAGGAAAATGAAGTCCAGGCCAGGCTCGATCTCGAGGAAAATGAAGTCCAGGCCAGGCTCGATCTCGAGGAAAATGAAGTCCAGGCCAGGCTCGATCTCGAGGAAAATGAAGTCCAGGCCAGGCTCGATCTCGAGGAAAATGAAGTCCAGGCCAGGCTCGATCTCGAGGAAAATGAAGTCCAGGCCAGGCTCGATCTCGAGGAAAATGAAGTCCAGGCCAGGCTCGATCTCGAGGAAAATGAAGTCCAGGCCAGGCTCGATCTCGAGGAAAATGAAGTCCAGGCCAGGCTCGATCTCGAGGAAAATGAAGTCCAGGCCAGGCTCGATCTCGAGGAAAATGAAGTCCAGGCCAGGCTCGATCTCGAGGAAAATGAAGTCCAGGCCAGGCTCGATCTCGAGGAAAATGAAGTCCAGGCCAGGCTCGATCTCGAGGAAAATGAAGTCCAGGCCAGGCTCGATCTCGAGGAAAATGAAGTCCATGCCAGGCTCGATCTCGAGGAAAATGAAGTCCGGCCCGACACGAATCTGCAGAAAAAAATAAGATCAGGGCACGACCCGACTCTAAAAGAGAAAAGACCTGACCCAGTCTGAGTCTCGTGGATTTAAAGTGGCGCGACCCTGGTCGGGTCGCGCCGGGCTCGAGCTCCGCCCCAATTTATTTCCTGTGAGGATGTATAATGTCGTTTTACAAACCCTTTATTAGCCCAAGGGGGGGGCGGGGTCGATCGCCCCTTCGCCCCCCCCTTAGATCCGCCATTGTATTGTAGATCAATTTTCTCTGGTTCCGGGTTTCAGGTTGGTATTGGAATTAAGTATTTCGGGTTCGATCGGGTTGCGGGTAGACAGAATATTTTTGGTTGGGTTCGGTTCGGGTTGCAGCTTTGTTTTAAATAAAATTTGCAGGTCTTCAAATTTTATTTATTACCCGGGAAGGGCCCTAGTTAGGTCTAACGTTTAACACGTTGAATGCCACGTCAGTCACCAGTGACTGACACTGATCTTTCCGTTTAGGCCGCGTCAGTCATCGGTGACTGACATATAGATTCTGTAACGGGAGTCTCATTTCGTGGCTTAAACGGAAAGACAGACAAAATAGACTTGGCATTCAACGTGTTAACTGCTAGTTTTAACGATTACACTTTCACTAACAATTTTAAATAATTTTATTTTAAAATAATTTTTGGTCACTTTATGCATTTTTGATAGGGATTCGTCAACTGATTATTTTCAGTTACCTCCGGCATTAAAATACATGGTCAACCCGGCCGGAACATGAACCGCGTTTCGAAAAAAATTGGTTACCTACCTTACCTGATGCGCGACTCTTTGGTTCGACTCATAACCGGAGAACTGCTCCATACTTTGTCTTTCACACACTGCTGAGTATATGCCATATATGTGCACGTAAAATCTATAATATTCAATGACCGCTTATTGGGAGGTTGCTGTATGGAAGAAGAGTACGAAGCAGAGTTTTTCCTTTCGGGTAATGCTCAAAAGTGTGGAAACTCTTTCTGTTGTGGATTCATCCGCCTATAAAGATTAGGTGACAAGTGAGGTGTTTCAAAAATAACCTTCTTAAGAGCTTTTTTTTCACTTTATTTATCTACAATATTCTTTGACAAGCTTCGAAATTTACGTTTCGAGTAAAAATCGTTTGGCCCTCTGCAATTTATCTCTAATTTAAATAGCAGTGTGGGTGTTAGAGATCTGCGCGTTTCGGGATATGCCAAATCCGGATGCGAAAATTTTATGTTTTTCACGTGATTGATCAAAATATTCCACCTGCTATTTTAAAAAAGGGGAAAAAAGAAACAAAGAAATGTTTTATTGTTCATTTGCTCCAAAAAAATTCTGAAGTATAAATACAGTCCCGTTCCGGCCCGAATCTACAGAAAAAATGCAAGACCCGGACGTGTCCCGGGGATAATGAAGTTTAGGCATGGACAAACTTTTCAAAAGCTAAAATTTAGCCCGAGCCCGTACCGAGTTTTCAGATAAAATTAAGCCAAGCCCGAGTTTAATGAAAGAAACTTTTACCGAGTTCGGGGTTCGGAACAGGCCAGGGCTCGTGGAAACCTCTAATATATATTTTGAATTCGGCCCCCCTGTCGGGGATACTGTGCCCCCCCGTCGGGCAAGTTCTGGCGCCGCCCCTGGCCGAGCAAAAGGAAGAAAGAAACAGAAGCGATAATCTTGCCCAAACAGGAGTGGAGAAAAGAAACCATAATCCTTTTTTAGCCACTACCTCTAATATATGTTGACTCTTATATATCACTGGTGTGGGGCCTTTCTGTTGCATAATCTTTCTATTTTTATCGCAGCTCGAGAGAGGGGGACTCGCGTGACATTGTTTTTACGTTATTTTTTCTTGTATCCCTTTGCATAAAAATTCATTGTTTTGTTCATTTAATTTATCTGATTAACATGATTTACTTTTTGTGAAATAGCAACAGTTTTATATTTGGACTTTTTTGTTTATTAAAAATGTAAGAATGTTCTAATTAGTTTAGATGTAGAACACTTAAAGGCGTGCCTGTTTGAAAAAAAATTCTTTCAATTTATTTATTTTTTATAGCATATGTTTTGTTAACTGAGGACGTTATCTCAATTATTCAAACAAATTGCAGCATCGAGTAGATGCATAAAATCTAGCAATGATTTTGTCTGTTTATTTTCAAATCATGTTTAATGAAATTTTTTTTACTTCTGCAACAATTTCTTGGAATTTCCCTGATGGAGGAATTCCTCGAATTCTGATTGCAAACACACGTTCAGTTTACAGAGAGGCGGAATAGAATGAGGATCAAAAGTAGCGTTCATAATAGTGGGGTGTTCACATTAGAGAGTGTTCAGAATAGAGAGAGTTCATGTTATGTTAAGTCTACGGAGTTTCGCCGGGACCGTCGGAATGTGTTCATAATACCGGGGTGTTCACATTAGAGAGTGTTCAGATAGAGAGAGTCCACTGTATATAAATTTCAGTATGCTTAATGTCATTAAAATACACCGCAAACGATGTTTCCCTATAGAACGTAATGCAACTGAATTCTTTTGAGTGTGTCTTTAAATGAATCGTAAATGCTATACACTTTGTCTTCAATACCGAACATCCCATGGTGAAGCAATACTCAATAACATCTATCAATTTCATGGTAATCGGGCTACACTTACGCGAGTTAGAGTACGGACAGACAGACAAACCGAATTCAGAAACACTTTTCAACTGTGTTGGAAAGTGTTAAAAATAATCTATTGAAATAGCAGAGAAGGGCTCCTCGATTGTGCCTAAGCCTACAACCGGCCACTCTGTGCTCTTCACAAATAAAAGAAATCTCGGTCATATAAAAGTTGTGACATCACACTCTTTATAGAAATGTGTGCCCAGCCACTATCGATTAGGGCTAGGATCCTGGGTTGTGCGCTTATTAACAGGACTGAAAGACTTTTTTTTAAAAACTCTGAATAAAAGAAAAAATTAGGGCTCAAAAATGTTCCGAATGCTGTCCCCGCAGTGGTCCCCTCACTTACAGCAGTCCTCAATGCGGAGGGGACACAGTTACAATTTAAAAAAATTTAGAGCGCTTTTTTTTTTTTTTTTTTTTTTTAACAATCAGGTCCGTTTTACAAGAGAATCGGACCAGCTAAATACAAGTCATAGTTTCAGCTGAAAACGCAGTGTACAAAAATTCTTTCCACCACTATTTTATTAAAACTGTCTTCTGCTGTTATATATATAACGAGATCATTATCCCCAAAAGTTTTAGCTGTTTACTGGTATGGGTATGTGATATTAATTAGGTTTCTACTTGCTTTGGCAGTACATGTACTAAAATTGGGATGATACAAGGAATATTAGCATGGCCCCTGCGCTAGATGACATGCAAAATCGTGAAGCGTTACCCGTTACATTTCTATTTTTTGTTCATATTGAAATGATATTGGCAAAACATGTACACATCTCAATATCTGAGCAATATTCCATACCAATATTTAGTCAAGACCCCAATATTTAATCAAGATATAGCCAATATGACCTGATATTATCTTGCAATTTCAGTAGGACATTGCTATGACATCTTTACGAAATGTCATAACTCATAAGTTACATTTGGATGCGCGGACTTTTGACTATATGATTGACATTTTCGTTGTAAATACAGCAGACTCTCGTTAATGCGTCTCCGATTAATGAAAACAATTTTTTTTATCCGCCCTCCCTTTCCCCCTCCCTTAACATTTGCTACTTTCAATTAATGTTAAGAATAACGCTTAACACGTACTGCTTATCGGATAATGCGGACTAATCTTTTACAAATAAATAGGGCTGAATCAAAAGGCAATGTTATTGTTGTAATGCATTATCTTTTCAAAAGCAACTTTGATGCGATGCACGTATTTGTCAAAAGTTCAAGCAATTCATTGCCAGTAACAATTATGAAGTAAAAGATGTTATTCCATCACAGAAAACGTGGCAGGTTCAAACAATGCTGTTGGCTATTCGCCGATATTCCCTATCAAGAGATGTTACAAGACAAAATTTTCGGGCGTGTCGCAAAATTCGAAAATTATTGCACTGGGAAATGAATTGCAAAAGGAACACCAATTCCACTGTCGCAGAGAAAAAGACGTTACTTTAGATAAAGTTGATTAATTTCATTTCCATATTTTACACAGTAACTGGCTCTTTTGTTTTTATTACAATCAGGAAATGACCAATGCCCATAAGTAGTTTTCCTCCCTAAAGCGGCATGTTTTTCCTTTTTAGGCTTTTTAGATTAAATTCCGTCAAATATTCCTACACTATAAAAAAATTTAAATGAACTTTAAGAATGCTGAGGAAGTGGAAGACAAAATAACACGTATAACAATATTATATATTAAATATTTTTAGGAATTCAGGAGTACGAGAAGCAATTAAAGAACTCTTTCTTATATTTTTAGCTTCGCCTGTCTGTTTCGCTGTAGGGCAGAGTGGTAATGAATGGGCCAATTTTTGGTTTTTAATTTTTGTATTTTTTTCTAATTTTTTTTGGCTCAGAATTGGCTTTTCAGTTACTTTACTTATTTGGTTATATAAAAAAGTCAAAAATTGGATTAGAAAAGGTTTATAATGAATGATAATAGAAAATAAAAATATAGAAATTTGGCCCATTTATCCCCACTCACGGGGCTGAATGGCCCATTGAAGGTAATGAATGGACCACTAAATGAATTCAATGAAAAAATGTGGAATTAATCTTCTTTTCACCAAATATGATAAAATGAATAGTACTGGACATGATATGATCAAAACGTACTGAAATAGTAAGTAATACACAATGCTTATCAAAGTTTATGAACATCAAAAGTGATATTATTAAATCACATAATTGTAGCAGAAAAATGACAAAATAATGAGATTATAAGAAAGAATGAACATAAAATAATACATAAAAATAATAGATAATACACGTTATGATTTAACGAAATTTATATTTTTCAAAATTAATGTTAAACGACATGGTTGTAACAGGGTTGGAACTGCCTATTAATTGACTATTTAGTGGAAATTTCTGGTATTATTTATTCTACCCATCAGATTCAGAATATAAACAATTATTCTAGTTTTATATCAAATGGAAAAATACAGGTAGGTGTGGTCAAAAACTGGACAGTTCACCTTAATCATTTATACAATTTAACTTATGTTTCTAATAACTAATATTTCTTAGGGTGAAAATGTGCAAATTATTTTTTAGACATCACTATAAACCTATTCTAACTAGACAGTAATTTAATCTAAATCCATTACAGCCAGTTATGTTTCATATTAAAGAGAAAATCAGAAAAAAAGAAAGAAAAACCATATTTTCATGATCAGGCCAAAGGTGGCCCATTCATGACCATGATATAGTGGCTCATTCAGCCCCACCTATACTTCTGGAATATATTAGGTTTTTTTAATACATTAAATTGAAATAACATCTAAATACATCCTAAAATTAGTTTACAGATATGCAAAGACTTGCTAATACACATATCTGCAATGAAATAATAGATACTTTTTAGCTTATTTATTTTACTGAAAAGGAAAAAAAAATTACTTTTCAATCAGATTCATGACCATCCTAGTCTAGTGGGAAAATGGTTTCTCCCAAACAATGGAAAATTTGATGAGTTTCGTCGAAAAAATAGCTTCATCTATTGGTGGCATCTAAAATAATTTTATGCAAATACTTTTTCATATTTTGTTAATGGCCCATTCATCCCCATGGCCCATTCATTACCACTCTCCACTATATTGAAAAATGGCGTGTGTTACAATCAAGTCTCCAAATGTATTTTATTTATATGAAAACAGTTCTCTATAAATAAGTGCATATTTTTTTTACGACTACACTGCGGTCACAATCCGTAATTGAAGGGTTGAATGCAGATTATGAATATTGTATTTTTTTTAATGTATTGACGCCAGAAATCATTTACAGTAAATTTTCAATAAAATAAGTAAACAACACTGCTAAGTATCTTTTACCCGGGTTTGTTTAATAGTTGCAGGATCGTCTTATGCCAGAATCTGCTGTTTGATCTGTAGTATAGTCAGCTTCCGTAGGCGTAATGTAATCGCGTCGAATCAACTTGGTGCCTCAATATGTAATGCGTGATAGGCAACATTACAGTGAAGCAGCGCAAACCAACCACGTGATTTTTACTTTTCTTTTTCCGCCGGTCCTTTTGCTTTCAGTTTAGCGAGCGAGCGTCCGTTTTTATTCTGTAATTCTAAATCGCGGACATAATTATTTTAAGTAGACACTATTTTCAAAACATCAGATATTTATATGTATACGCAATTTAAATATGAACGCTTAAATCACTAAAATATTGTTAAAAAAGACGGATTTATTATTTTTTGTCAGCCAAATAATATGTATTATAAAACAATAAGAAACTGTGAAAGCTTATTTTTTTTTCTTTCTTTCGAAATGAGGGAAATTATCTTTCGTTTTTTTAAAACAAGGCATTTGCAAATCTACATTTTATTAGTAGTAGATATTCTGAATATACTAATTTCACACATATTTAAAAGGAAGTTAAGTAATTTATATAAGTGATGTTTTGAAATGATTTCTAACATTATTCAAACTTTTATACGGATTTTTTAAAAGTTATATATTTATAAAATACCATTAATAGTTAAAATTTTAGTGTTTTGTGTGAATTCCAATATTTTGCATGAAGAAGAAACATAATTCTTAAATTGCATTAAACTGATTATTAAATACTCAATTAAAAAATTACTACACCACTGTGAAATTTTTTTTTCTCTTTTATTGCAAGTGGAAATATAATCTTTTGCAATGTTTATATCTTTAAAAGATCAATTTCAAATATTTTAACTATATCTTTTCCCGTAGGTATAAGAATGATTTATGAAAAGTAAAGTATATTTCACTTTCGAATTTCTGAAATGAATAACTTCACCTTTGTTATATTGATTCCAATATTACATTTTTGCACACCTTTAATTTTTTTTTCCTAATTTTAATTAAGTGTAATTCAAAGGAATTTATAAATTGTTTGAAATGAAAATTAATAAAGCATGGAATAACCTTGGGATCAAACAAATTCCATTTTCCCTAAAAATAAGTAAATTATGTTTTATAACAATAAGACTGAAACACCCCCCCCCTTTTTTTTTTGTGTATACAAATAAATTTGTTAACACACTAAAACGAATTCAGGAAATCATAAATAATTATATTTTATTTATACATAATATTCCAAAACAATGAAAATGGCAATGATATCATTTAAAATTAATAAAATTAATGCACATCGCAAACAAATATTTTCATATGTGACAAAAACTTCCTAGTACAAAGTAAGTGCTGAACATACAATTTTCATTTTCAGGTTTCAGTAATACACACAAATTCGTATGTGTTTACACTTTTTAAAAGTAATAATAATAATGGCAATTAAAAGAAAGAGTTAGAAATTACACTTTTTTTTTTTAATTTTAAAACTCGATTAAGTTAACAGATTAAAAATATTTTTTAGTACTATTTTAAGCTAGTAAAAATTCATATGACAAATTAGGATGATATGATGAGCATGAAAATATCAAATTGTACAAGATTTTTTTCTTTTGATTTATATAGAAATTCTTGGCCCTTATAACAAAGTTTGTGTTAACAATGATAAAACAAACTTTGAATGAATTGATATTAATATTTTACACAGATAATATTAAAAGATCGTTGAAAGAATGATGAAGTAGATAATTTATTCCCAATCTATAAGTATACCTAGATAACATAGGGAAACTTAGAAATCAAAGCTATATTATTAATTAAAAAATATTTATTAAATTAAAACGTGCATTACTTTAAATTCCATTACATTAAATAGTGCAGTAAATATATTTTTATTTTACTTGTCATAAAATTTATACAGAATGCTTGATTATCTGCTATAAAAATAACACAGGAAATTTTGTGATGTTTTTGACTATGCACACGCAATCTAACTTTATTAAAAATAACACAACATTCAAGTTTTGTTTGTAACTTAGGGACCATCCACAAATGATGTCATGCTTGAAGGGCGGGAAGGGAGTTCTTGAAATTGTGACAAGGGAGTGGGAGGGGGTAAGAAGAAGTGTGACACCACACATTTTGTTAAAATAAAAGCAGATTAAATTTTGAAGTAATTTTGAAATTAAAGTATTTGTGTTCATAAAATAAAGATGAGATTTAAAGTCAAATACATTAAATTCCATTTCAAATTCCAAAAACAAATTTTCACTTGCTCTTAATCTATACAAAATAAGTACACAAATCATTTTTATTGTTACGCTCATAAGCGTCATTAAACATACATTGTTAAAGTTAAAAATTAAAATTTGAAAACGATCTATAATGTAATGTTTTGTTTCTAAACTGCAAGTATATGTTTATGTAGCAAAGAATGACGTGTGACCAGGGGGGGGGGGGAGGGGATATGATGAAGTGTGACACAAGTGGACACTGGGTAAAAAGGGAGTAAAATTAAAACTGTTTTAATTTTACCCTTGATTTTTAAGCACTGATGTATGCTTTTTATACATATTTATATTTGTGTCTTTATAAGTTGTTTCTCTTTCTTAAAAACAATAATTGCAAACAATAAAAAAATTGCTAAAACAATAGCGATAAAGCGATGGAACTTCTGTAAAAAATACTTGTCTTTTAACAAAAAACTGTCAAACTACCAGATACGAAGAAAGCAGGAAACAGTGGGACGTTTTGTTTGTTTGGAATAACGGAGGAGGAAAGGAAGGGTGACAGTTGACAGAATGAGTTATGGGCATTATCGGGGGGGCCCAGTAGCTCGCGGCTGCTCTCAGCCTGTAACGTTTGTTTTCCCACCAAGCTTATTGAGGTCTCAACTTTTTATCTGTTGGCTGAAGTCGGATTTCTGCATTGACTCTAAGCCGCTTTAGCAGAGCGCAGCGCTTCGGCCCTTTTTAATGTCTTTTTTTGCGCCCGGCGGCAGTTCTTTTTAATCCCTTCCGATGCGCTCGGCTACCCTTTTTAACACTTCCTAAATATCGCAAATTCGAGGGACTAAACTAACCAGTTCAAAATATTTTTTGTGAACAAGGAATAAGCGTGCGTTTTTTTTTTTTTTTTTTTTTTAGAATAGTGTTCCCTTTTTTAAAAAAATTACCCCATATTTAGAATAGTGATTAACTTTTTGAAAAATGTATTCTTTTTTTTTTAGAATAGTTTTCCCTTTTTGTTAAATTCCTGCCCGGCGGCCTTTTTTCTTTAGAGTCAACAGTAATAACGTTGGTACAAAAGTGCCTAAAAGTTCAAACCCTTGTGGTTTGTGATTGTGACAGATCAACAGCACCTTTACCTTATGGTTTTAGCATTTTAAATATGGTTCTTACAAATTACATCAAATTTTAAGTGACGCTATGCTATTCATTGCCAAGTTTTTTTCCCTTCATTTTCTTCCTTGATCTATTTTATATTCCCAGGTGCAAACATTATTTCCCCGGGTCCAAGTTGTCCTCTGTGCTGGTGTGCCCAGAATTTTATGACAGATATTGTTTTCTCTTATAATAGTTGTGCTTAGCGCATGATTAGCCACCTTTTCTCTACTTTCCTAGCACTGGCTTCATTTTGCGTGTTTTTAAATAAAACTATAGTCGGACCTTGCTGGACAGATAATTACACTTGTTTATTTCCTATTTAATTTACATCCAAAATTGTTAATTGGTCCAAATCATCCAAGCAACCTCATAGTAAATCGGTATATAATTTTATATACCTTAGATAAATTCAAATAATATAAGTGATCGTAATTACGTAATTCTAGTAGAAGAGCAACGCGAATAATTAATAAAATTAAATTATAATCCGCGTAAAACTGTAATTATTAAATTTAATTAATTACGAATAAAATTAAGAGTTTGCGTTGTGAATTATTTAGACGAACTCTTCCACTTATGAATTAAACTAAAATTTAAGCTGTAAAAATAAGTTGACACACCTTAAACATTTATCAATTAAATAATTACAGAAACTTTTTAAAACTTGATTAAATATTTTATTTACATTGAACACAACTATATACAGAAACACATAATATTAATTCAAAAAAAAAAAAAAAAAAAAGAAAGCAACACTTTTGTTTGCTGCTCATTATTACATGTATATTTATTCTTAAAAAAAAAAGACTGTTTTAATTTACTCTTATTATTATATATTTTTCTTTTTGAAAAAAAAAAAAAAAAAAAATTCTCTTTCATTTTTAAATTATTTTAATTATATTTAATTATTGGTTTTTTTGGATCTCAGATTGCTCTCTACCATAAAATATCATAAAAGGATATTTATAATTTCTCATATAATTTAAAGTGGTAAAAGAAAAAGATTAAGGTAATACCTTGAATCATATACGGGATGTTGGCCTTTATTCATCAAATTCAGAGCTGTCGCGTTGCTAAGGATCATATCCATATGTCATTCGGATTCAGCTTCTTATCAGGGCGGCGAAATCGGGATGGCAGGATGCATAGCTACGGACCGCAGTAGAACAATCCATTTTATTTCAACATCAGGAAGACATCCTCAATTAGGCTTGCTTAGGCTCACTCCGATATGTCCATCTCGCCTGGGCATTACTAGGGCTCTCTGGATTCATTGCATGGGCTTTCAGGATAGCTCCTGCGTCTTCGACATCTTTTTTCAGACTCTCTCTTTCAAACCTTTTTCTTCTGGCACACCAACTCTTGCAGTGGGTGGAACTATTTGTCTAGTCCTCCCTTATTGGATATGAGAAGATATTGCATTATCCTTAGATAGACCTATTAGCTAACAGTCTGCAAATGGCCCCTTACATATACTTTAATATTATTATATGCCTTAAAGTTTGGGTGGTCTGAAAAGCCATAAATTTATTCCAACACTTTTATTAAGGCCATAAATTTATTCCAACATTTTTATTATTTTACGATTTCTAATTATACACCACTTTCCACTGGCTTGTCATAAAACGACACCATGGCGTCTGGCCATTGTTGTTATCTGAGATCCGAACTATATTCAACATTATACATTCATTTTACAATACAACAATTTTTTTAAAAATATATATTTAATATTTAAAATCAACTTAATAATTTTTGTATGAACTTACACTCCTATTTTACTTAAATATATAAACATTATAATTTTACACTCATAATTATATTTTATAAAAAAATATTTATACAAACAGAAATAACAAATTACGCAATTTTACTTTGATTTAACCAACATGGTGCGGGAACATATTATTGTTATATGTTGCCCAGCAGACCTCTATTTAACGAACCTCTATTTTGCAAATTTCTATATTTTGCGAACTTTTACTTGGAACGAAGAACATTTTGCAAATTTCTTCGTAAAATAACCTCCAAATAGCGAACTTTCTCTTGGGATCTAATTTTCTTTCTCCCTATTTCGCAAAATATTACAGGGCATTTCAAACTTATTCTTTCTTTAAACACATTTTATGATGATCAATGACCAAGACCAGGTCTTACCAGGCACCTAACTCACCGAGAACAGTAAAATCGCTGCGATTCTTTGCTTTTCTTTTCATCCAAGAAGTGCAAACTTTCAATATCCCCTTTTAACCCTCAATGGAGCTGCTCCTAGAGTCTCCTGTTTGTTGATCATGATCAGTCGTGTTGGTAATTTCGGTTCTTGTAGCTCGAAAATATCAAAGCGAAAGTGCTTGAGAATCAAAGAAAAAAATATATACTCTTGATGAGGTGGATAAAGGCGTGAAGAAAAAGAATACTGCTTTAAAATTTGGTATTCCTCCAAACAGCTTATCAACCATAAAAAAAAATCGTGATTTTAAAGTAAGATTATTTTTTTAAACTGAAAATACAATGTATTTCCAGACAATGTTTTGTAAAATAAAACAAATAGATATAATTTATAAAAAAAAGTGTGGTTAATTACTTTTTTAAATTATATTTAGTGTTTATGGGCATGTTTTATGTAGTTTTAAAGTGTTTTAAAAGCGAGTCTCTATTTAACGAATTTTCCATTAAACGAACTTTTTTTCGGGATTTAGCGACTTCGTTAAATAGAGGTCCGACTGTATAACGTATAATCTGAAGCATATAACCACAGGTTTATTTGTTTTTGTTTTTTTACTATATCACTGTATGCTAGCATCTCTTTGTTTGATTCTGCCAATATGTTGCAAAAATGAACGTAATTTCAACGAAAATTTTTGAAATCTGTTCAATTTTTTAGGAATTTGAACTTTATAAAAGCACAATATGAACGCTGTCAAAAAGAATGATTACAACATCCTGACATATAGATTGTCAATTTCATTTAAATACAAAATTTTGAAGAATGTAGTGCGAGTGTGATTTTAAGTATTTTATAAACTTAACTGTTTTGACGTTGCTTCGAAGAAGACATTTTTTTTTTTTATAATAAAGCATCCGAAAACATATCTACAAAATTTCTTTCAGAAAACATTAATTCTGTTGACTCTAAAGAAAATTCAAAGATTAAACTTTATTTTGTAATTGAGGACGCGAGTTTCAAAACTCGCCTTATCCAGAAAATCAAATTTTGTGAAAACGAGATCAAAATGAGATGTAACAGACAAAATTTTCGAGCGTGTCGCAGAATTGGAAAATGATTGCATTGGGAAATGAATTGCAAAACTAATGCTAATTCAACTGTCGCGTCGCAGAGAAAAAGACATATTACTTTAGATAAAATTGTGGCATTTCATCTGCATATTTTACACAGTAACTGGTTCTTTTATTTTAATTATTATCAGTAAATGACCAATAGAAAGTAGTTTTCCTCCCTAAAGTGGCATGTTTTTCCCTTTTTGGATTGAATGGCATCAAAGTTTCCTACACTATAAAATTTTTTTAAATGAACTTCAATAATGCGGAGTGAGGGGAGACTAAATATCATGTATAACAACATTATATATTAAATATTTTTAGGAATTGAGGAGTGCGAGAACTATTTAAAGAACTCTCTCCCTTAATGTAGTAGTCATGTATTTTATTTGTATGAAAACAGTTATCTGTAAATAGGTGCACATTTTTTACGACTACACTGCCGTCTCAATCCGTATTTAAAGGATTGAATGCAGATTATAAATATTGTATTTTTTTTTAAATGTATTCGCGTCACAAATACTTATTTAAACAACATTTCTGAATATCTTTTATCCGGGTTTGTTTCATAGTTGCAGAATCGGCTTGCGCCAGAATCTGCTATTTGATAACGTCAGCACAAAAGTACCTGCTAAAAGTACAAACCTTTGTGGCTTGTGTTTTTGACGAGCGTCTGGGGAGAGAACGACTGCTAACAGTAGAACTTAGAAAAAATTCTCCTTCCCTTTCAGCTGTGGAGAAAAGGGAAAAACTACTGCGTTCTTCCCTCAGCCTTATGTAGCGTTCTCTTTTCGCTTGCATTTGTTATTCAATTATGGAAATTGTTAAAATTGTAAACCGCGAAGAATGCTGAATCTTATAATTGAACAAAAAAAAAATAAGCATCAAATTTGCAAAAAATGAAATGTTTTCAAAAGGAAACAATTTAAAAAAAAAATAAAATTATAGTAACGGCTGTTATTTATCTGAAAATCTTTTGTTAGATAAATCTGAAAAAGATACTTTTATAGCTTCATATTTTATTATTATTATACTTTAATATATTTTTGTAACAGATTTAAAAAAAAATAAGTAGGTTTTCAATTCTGCAGTATTTTTATAGATATTATATTTATTGGAAAATACTCATCATATCCTATTATTTTTCTTTTGTGTGTGAGTGTGCGTGTGAGAGGGGGGGGGGGGGGTAAACTTATGTAAAATTTTACATTTAAAGGATTTTTGTACTTTTTTTAAAAGATATTTTATAATATCTCACTGACATATTATTAAATGGTTTTATGAAGGAAAATGACTTAATAAAGGAAAAGTTTAATTATTGTAATAAGATTTGAAAAATTAATTTAAAAATTATTAAGAAGATTTTAAAACAACACTTCTTTTTAATTTCTTATAACATTCTCTTTCATACTTTTAATTTTATGTGTGCTCTATAGGTGTTACGGATCAGATATCCAAATAATTAATTATTTAACCCTTTATGCCCCGACTCTACTTTAACATACCATTGAAATAACTTGATATAAAATATGCATCGATTAGTAGTAGTACATTTTAGAATGAGTTATAGGTATTTTACGTTATTTTATTCCAAAAGCATTATTGGTTGAACAAAACAAAACTATTTTTAAAAGGATGATTTTTTGCATGTCTTCAGCTTTTTTGACGTTGAAAGTTTGAGGTTGAAAAGTTTCAGTTCGGAATTATTCCTATATTTCTATTGTAAGAGCATTATACTTGTACATTTCCTAATTCTACAAAATACTAAGGAAAATATTTAAAGTAAAAGATTTGAGTGGGGTTATAAATATTGCACAAAATTCCTGTAAATACAAATTTAATTGACTTTAAATGGCAAAATCCTTCTAAAATTTATTAAATGATTGTGTAAATCTTCTAATATAGTTTCAAAAATTCCCCAAAAATGTTTTAGAAGATGAAACTTTCGTGAATTCATAATTTGGGACATAAAGGGTTAAAAAAAATAAATGAAATGTCATGACATGTTGTAAAAATAATGTACAAATGACTATTTGCTTAATATTTTTATTAAAAAAAATACTAGCAAATACTCATCAACAGTTAATTTATATTAAGGAACATCCTGTCTTTAATTTTATGAACCATGAGGAGGACTGTCCTTTTAAAAATCGACTTAATTGAAAAACATGTCGAAGTTTTAGCCTTTTAATCACACGGATATATATATATAAAAGAAAAGAAAAAATAACTTATAAAGAAAAGATTGCAACTCTGGAAGGAAAATTTCTTAATGTCAAATAGATGCAGTAAATTAAACGGGAAAATTGATATTTTCGTCCTTATGTAAGTTAAAAAATTTAACCCCTCTCCTCCTTCCTACTTAATCTGCTAAACGTAATCGTTAAAAAATATATTATTTCATACCTCCTTCATAAAATCATTAATATTCAAATCGAATTCCCCAAACTGCAAATTTTGACATAAGCTTGCAAAAAAGAACAAAAAAAAAAGTAGGATACAATGAGGTTTGTGCTAATCTTAACAAAATGTTAAACTTTTACGACAATTGGCCTTATTTAAAAAAAGAATAGGTAAACACACAGAAAGTTAAATCATTAATGTATAAAACTTAATAAAAAATTAATACTGTAAAAATGAATTTTCCGAAGTGAAAAAGGGGGGAAAAAAAAACAAAACAGTATTTCGTGGACACAGATTTTTAAATATAGTTATATAATATTAATTGCCAAATAACTATATTATATACAGGGTTCGTTGATATATATCAATGGATATATATCATGATATATATCTTGATATATATCCGATATTTATTTTTAAAATATCAAGATTTTTGATACTTTCAAATTCTTGATATTTATTTTCAAAAAATGAAGATGTTTGATATTTTGTATATTTGATATTTATTTTCAAAATATCAAGATTTTTGATATTTTCGATATTTTCAAATTCTTGATATTTATTTGCAAAATATAAAGATGTTTGATATTTTGTATATTTGATATTTATGTTGAAAATATCACTGAGTAAGATAATTTTTATATTTTCTACATTCAAAGCAAGTTTAAATGAAATTTCTACACTATATGGCCAAAGGTGACCGGTCACTTGCGATTTTAGACGTTTTCTTAAATATCTAGAAAAATACATGAGGAATTATCTTGAAACTCCAGATATGTAAACAGAATAGTACAGGTCATATATTTACGTGTAGATTTTTTTCCCGAAACTCCATAGGGGACCGTCAACAAATTGAAAAAGAATATTTTTTGGATAACTCTGTAAAAACTAACGTAGCAAAAGGGTTCAACACAATAGATTATGATTAAGTGTCTTATTGCAATTTTTATGAGAATAGCATGCATATTCGTAGAGAAATTAAAGTTTTAAAAAAAGAATCCCAAATTTTGCCAAGTTTTTTGCTTATAGTTTGTAGAGTTCTTAATATAAAAAAAAGTCCTTTTCAGAAAATATGGCAAACAACATTGTACACAATACCCTGCAATCAGAATTAAAAAATAATAAAAATTGGATGAAAAATAAGCAGGTTTACTAAAACATGTTTCACTGCGCATGCGCGAATGCAATCAAAATATAATGTGCATAATGTATTAGCTAAGTGTATAGAGCAACTTTTGTGAAAGTCTCAAAATCATAGCTTGAAAATTCTGAAAATATTCGTTGATAGAATAAGCTCGAAATCCGTTGTTCCCAAAATGAAGCAAAAATATGAGGGGCTGTATCCAAATACAGTAGTACGTGCAATATTGTATATACGCTATATTGGCATTAATTAATAGATATATGGATACAATCCCTCATCATAAGTTGGCTGCTTTGAAAATATCGGATATATATCGAAAATATCGGATATTTTTGATATTTTCCAAAATATCATGATATTTAGGAACCCTGATTATATATAAATATAATGCAGGACATATATATATATATGTGTATAATAAAATATCAAAATATGAAGCTATAATTATAAAAATATTTTTTACAGATTTATATATAAGAGGTTTTTATATAAATAACAGACATTCTTTTTTATTTATTTCATTTTAAAATTATGTAATTTATTTTTGAAAAAAATAATTTTTTTCTGAGAATAAAATTATAAAATTCAACATTCAACATTTTTTATTTATAATTTTAATGTTCCGATAACCCGATAGTAAATGCAAGCGAAAAGGGAAAGTTACATAAGGTTGAGGGAAGAAAGCAGACTGTTTTCTCCCTTTCTTCCCTGTTGAAACGGGAGCCGAATTTTTTCTAAGTGCTACTATTAGAAGTCGTTCTCTCCCCAGACGCTCGTGTGATTTTGACGGAGCAATAGCACCTTTACTCTACTTACACCTTTGCTATGAGCTCTTTAAATATGATCCTTGCAAATAATATCAAATTTTAAGTGACGCTATGCTATCCATTACCAAGTATTTTTTTTTTTTTTTTGTTCGTTTTCTTCCTTGATCTATTTATATTCCCAGGTGCAAATATTATTTCCCCGGGTCCTAGTTGTCCACTATGCTGGTCTGCCCAGAATTTTATGACAAATATTGTTTTCTCTTATAATAGATGTACTTAGCACATGATTAGCCCCGTTTTCTCTACTTTCCTAGTACGGGCTTCATTTTTTGCGTTTCTTAAATAAAACTATAACGTATACTCTGTAGCATATACCCTCAGGGTTATTTTATTTATTTATTTTACTATATCACTGTATGCTAGCATCTCTTTGTTTGATTTTGTCAACATGTTGCAAAAATGAACGTAGTTTCAACGAAAATCTTTGAAATCTATTCAATTTTTTAGGAATTTGAACTTTATAAAAGCACAATGTGAAAGCTGTCAAATAAAATGAGTACAACATCCTGATATAGATTGTCAATTTCATTTAAATAGAAACTTTTTAAGAATGTAGTGAGAGTGTTATTTTTAAGTATTTACAAACTGAACTCTTTTGACGTTGCTTCTGAAATACCCTTTTTTTTTTTTTTTTTTTTTTTTTATAATAAAGCATTCGGAAACATATTGACAAAATTTGTTTCGGAAGACATTAATCCAGCTGACTAACAACATCGATGAAGCAGCGGCAACACAAATTGTAGGGGAGAGGGGGGCACCTTTGAACACTAAATATTTTCCGTTAAATAAATTATATTTGTTAAATATATACGGCAGCGCAATACTATTGCTTCAATGTAACAAGAATACAAAGCTTTACTATTTTACATGCACACTACTGTCTAAGGAAGATATGTATATTTTCCTTTCTTGAATCTAAACTTAACAAAATAAAGTTGTAAGCTTTTTGTTGATAATCTTGTATCCCTAAAATTATAATTTACTGTTTAATGCCTAAATAAAGGTGTTACTTTAACTTATAAGGTTTGTTTTATTCAAATTCTCTAACCTAATTGAGTAAATAGTTGTAATGCTAAACTCCATCTGATGGGGCACCATTGAACGGAAAAGTCGGGGCACAATTGAACAATTAAAACTATGAAGTAAAGAGTTATAATTTATAAATGTATCTAAATATTAGTATTGTTGAAAAAAAATTTAAATATGAAAATTAAGAGATTAATTAAGTGTTATTATACTTAATATGAAAGTTATAGTACTGATGCTGGGCTTCAACTACAGGCAAATTCAGGACACACAACAATAATTCATGATTTAGCAGATTTGTCTAACAACCCTATACTCTTTCATTTACAATGGTAAACATTATTTCTGGATTTCATAAAACAGGGTTTAATCCATTTTCTATAACAATTTGAATGTAAATGATTTCATTTTAGTTCAATTTCATGCAAAAAGAACTCTTCATTACGTTGGTAAGATTAAATTGCTTAATGTCAGGTTTCTTCGTAAAAAAGAACATACGATATGTTTTCCAGATGCATCAGATATCAAATTTGTGGATTTTAAGGATATTATATAAAGTTCCCAAGATTAAACATAATTGGAGAGATGCTCCATTCTGTCTCAACAATGTGCTTTGATGGATAAAAATTTTGTTAAATAATAAAAAAAATAGTAATTTTAGTTAAATGTAATTGTGTAATTTTATTTTTATTTTATATTTTGGAAAAATACGCAGTTTTTAATAAAAACTGTCAAAATTTTCATATTTTGTTTATTTGTTCAAAGGTGCCCCTAGCTTGTTCAAAGGTACCCCTACATGGGGCAGGTTTGAACGGAAAACTTTCAACTTTTTAAAGCCTCACAACATATTTAATTTATCTGAAAAACTGAATTTTTTTATTTCATATGATGCGGAATTACATTCTTTCTCTCGCGAAATGTTTAAAATTCAATAAATATATTTCAAGTAAGAAATATGTGGATTTTTTTTAAAAAGTTCAAAGGTGCCCCCCTCTCCCCTATTATCAATTTATTTCCAATAAAGAAAATTCAAAGATTAAACTTTATTTTGCAATTGAGGACGTGAGTTTCAAAACTCGCCTTATCCAGAAAATCAAATTTTGGGAAAACGAGATCAAAATGAGATGTAACGGACAAAATTTTCGAGCGTGTCGCAGAATTGGAAAATGATTGCATTGGGAAATGAATTGCAAAACTAATGCTAATTCAACTGTCGCGTCGCAGAGAAAAAGACATATTACTTTAGATAAAATTGTGGCATTTCATCTGCATATTTTACACAGTAACTGGTTCTTTTATTTTAATTATTATCAGTAAATGACCAATAGAAAGTAGTTTTCCTCCCTAAAGTGGCATGTTTTTCCCTTTTTGGATTGAATGGCATCAAATATTCCTACACTATAAAAATTTTTTAAATGAACTTCAATAATGCGGAGTGAGGGGAAGACTAAATATTGCGTATAATAATATTATATATTAAACATTTTTAGAAATTCAGGATTGCGAGAAGTATTTTAAAAACACTCTCCCTTATATTTTTAGCTCTGCCTGTTTGTTTCGCTGCATATTGAAAAAAGGCATGTGTTACGATCAAGTCTCTAAATGTAGTAGTCATGTATTTTATTTGTATGAAAACAGTTCTCTGTAAATAGGTTGCACTTTTTTTTTACTACACTGCCGTCTCAATCCGTAATTAAAGGGTTGAATGCAGATTATAAATATTGTATTTTTTAAATGTTTGACGCCACAAATACTTTAGAGTACATTTTTAATAAAATATGTAAACAACATTTCTGAATATCTTTTATCCGGGTTTGTTTCAAAGTTGCAGAATCGGCTTGTGCCTCTGCTATTTGATAACGTCAGTAGTACAAAATCACCTCCTAAAATGTTGCGTCTTGTGATTATGTATGACACAGCAACAGCATCTTTATCTTATGGCTTTGGGTATTTTAAACATGGGTCTTACAAATATAGTAAACTCTCTGTAAGAAGGAAATCTGTCTAACTCGGAAAGATTTTCAAGTCCCTGCGAATCCGTAAACATTGTCTAAGGCGGAATATTGCCTTTTGTATATTTTTGATATATTTATATTCCCAGGTGCAAACATTATTTCCCCGGTTCCAAGTTGTCTTCTGTGCTGATCTGCCCAGAATTTTATGACAAATATTATTTTCTCTCAAATAAATATTATTTTATAATAAAACTATAACGTATACTCTGTAGCATCTACCATCAGGGTTTTTTTTCTTTTACGACTATACGTATACCACTGCGTGCTAGCTTTATTGTTTGATTCTGTCAATTGTTGCAAAAAAGAATGTAATTTCAACGGAATCTTTGAAATCTATTCAAATTTTTAAGAATTCGAACTTTATAAAAGCACAATGAGAACGTTGTCAAATAAAATTATTACACCATTCTGATATAGATTGTTAATTTCATTTAAATAGAAACTTTTGAAGAATGTAGTGCAAGTAAGTATTTGCAAACTTAAATGTTTTGACGTTTCTTCTGAGAAGACATTTTTTATAATAAAACATTCGAAATCCTATCTACAAAATTTCTTTCAGAAAATATCAATTCTGCTGACTCTAACAACATCGATGAAACAGCAGCAACACAAATTGAATCTTCTTTACTGGAAATAAATTGATAATACAAAGACTAAACTTTTTTTTTTTTATAATTGAAAACGTGAGTTTCAAAACTCGCCTTATCCAGAAAAGCAAATTTTGGGAAATTGCAAAAAATCTCTAACCGCATCCATTGGTTTTCATTGTAAACTAAGATTTTATATTGGGAGAAATACGGAACTCGGTATTTAATATATAAAAAACAAGTAAGAAAAATCAAGCGTTAAGCATAGATTATGAAACACTTTCCAACACTTCCTGTATGCTTTAACAAAACTTCGTTATTTAGGGAAATAATGTATATAAAAGAACTAACTAAACATTTTAGAAAACGAATAAAACATTTGAAAAACTGATTTCAGCAGTTACCATCCATAGCAAATATGTATTCCAATTCTTTTGAACAGCTCTGAATTTGATGTGTAGGTTGATGTATGTGCTATATAATGGGGAAATTTAGTTTAGCAAGAAAACGAATAACAGGTTGAAATTTCTCTTTCAGCAATTTATACTAATAGATGGAAACATATTTGTATACTTTTGTACAACCCTTTAGATAACCCAGTACCTTTATTACATGCCACTATTTAGCTAAAGTTTAATTCAAAGTAAAACACTCTTAAAACTACTGGAATCACATTTTCGTAAATTATCATTTATAGACGGCCATGTATCCAATTCTTTGCGTGACCCTGTATATAATTTTATCTATGTTTTATAATTTTATCTACAAACATTTCTTAGTAAACAAAATGCAGTTCTGCGTAAAAATGCATAACTCGTTTAAAACCACCTTTAAGCAATTTACAATCATACCCAGTAACCATTACGAATTATTTTGTGTAGCCCTGTATATGAATTACAGCATTTATACACATCATATACAATGCATACATATAATGAAACATAAAAGCGCATAACATAATTAAAAATGCATTTCCAGCAATCATCGCTACCGTACAGTACTTCGGATACAATATAGTATCTGAAATCTTTTGTGTGTCCCTGTAAATGCTATGCACTTCGTATTATACATGAAAAAAGTTATAGTAAACCTCAGCGACGTATATCAATTCCATTATACATGAAATAATTTAACATAATTAAAATGCGCCGGAAAAAATTCCCTCCACCCATATAACTTTATGTAACGGAATTTTTTTGTGTGGCCCTGTAAATGAATAATATTTATTATTTGAAGCGCATATTCTACGGAATGCATATTTTAGTGCACTTGATAAATGCATATCAATTTTATTATGTTTGAAAGCATGTAATATCATTAAAAATCATTTTAAACGATTTTTTCCCATAGGCCGTAATGTAACGGAAAACTTTTGACTGCCCCTGTAAATGAACTAAACATGCTACAAACTTCATTTGCAATAGGGTTCGGGCTACGGTAGAAGTCACTAACATCCCAAAATTTCAGAACGATCCGAGTATATTTACGGGAGTTAGAGCGCGTACAGACGGCCAGACAAACCGAATGCATAAACACTTTTCAACTTTGTTGGAAAGTGTTAAAAAGCCTTCTGTTGAAATCGTACCTTTTTATGCATTTTATCAGCTTTGCGTTGCAAATAAAATTAATAATTCTTATCAATTCTTAATTAAAATATAAGGATACTAGCAAACCCCGCGGCTTTGCTCGCGTAATAGTTGAAATATGCCAAGTGATATTTGCATGACTATTTTTTATTAGAAGAACATGTTTTGGAATAATTCAACAATTACAAATTAAGCCACAGTTTGACTAAACTTCATTATAAAAGTGCAATAGACAGAAATGAGATTTTAATTAATAAGAAGAACTAAAACTAATTTCAATTAAATGATAATTTAGAAAGTATTTTGTGACTTTTATATTCATTTCAGTATTCATTTGAAGTTTTGAATTTTTTAGAAACCAACTTAACACATTTACATCTTAAAATTAACCATCATGTCAAATTTCAAGATTCTTGTCTAATAGTCTACCACCTCTCTGGTGTTAGTGGAACCAACATAAAATGCCTAAATAGAGTTGAAATAGAATGTCTCGAAAAATGTTGAAACAGAGACTGTCACCATTAATTTGCCAACATTAATCTTGAAATCGGTTGGTATTTCCTAATATTCTATAGAAAACGGAATTTAGATGTTTTTAAAGTCTTTCTTGTTGTTCCTGTAAACCAGGTGGTAGTGACACCGGCATAAAATATAGACCGTATAGGATCAAGGACTATCACTCTTGACTCGCAAACAATAACTTCTGTAATATGTTTATTATTTCCTGAGAGTCCATAGAAATCGTAATTTAGGACTCTTTTAGAATGCTTTTCGCTCCTTCCCTTCGCTTCACCCCTTTTTAATTTCAAATTTATTTTCGACTGTTCTTAGAGAACATTTATATTTTAAAGGTAACTACCGTGCTATGTTTAAAGTTTCTAGCCTCTTCAATACCGCAGAAATCGCAATTTAGAAAGTTTTTGCTCCTGCAACCCTTTAGGGGTTGTGGCATTGACATAAAATATAGCTTATGTTTGAGCAGGTTCTATCACCATCAATTTGCAACCATTATGTTTGAAATCGGTTTCGTATTTTATATGATTGCATAAAAATCGTAATTTAGAAAGCTTATAGGACGTTTTTCGCACACTTCAACCTTTTAAATTTGAAGTTTCTTTCGACAATTCTTAGAAAGCATTTGCATCTTTGAAGTAATTACCATTCCAAATTTAAAATGTCAGACCCTCTCAGTAACACAAAAAACGCAATTTAGAACATTTTTTGATCGTGTAACACCCAGGTGGTAGTGACAAAAACGTAAAATAGGCTATGTTGGAGCGGGGACTGTCACCATCGATTCTAAATCATTACTTCTGAAATCGGTTTATATTTCCTGGGATTGCGTAGAAATTGCTATTTAGAACATTTTTAGAACTCTCTTCGCTCATTTTCACCGCTTTTAAATTTCAAATTTTTAAGGAACTCTTCTCAGAGGGCATTTACATCTCGTAAGAAATTAAAATGCCAAATTTCAAGTGGCTAGCCGCTTCAGTATCACAAAAATCACAATTTAGAACTATTTTAAAATGCAACCGCAAGGTGGTAGTGACGCCGACATGAAATAGATCCTATATTGGAGCAAGGGCTGTCATCATCAATTTCCAATCATTACTTTTGATATCAGTTGGGTACCTATCTGAGATTGCGTAGAAGTCGCAATTTAGAAAGTTTTTTAGAACATTTTTCTTCCATTTTCACTTTTTTAAAATTTCGAATTATTTAATAAATGTCCTTAGAGATCATTTATATCTTATTAGTAACTACCATGTCTAGTTTCAAGTTGCTATCCCCTGAAGTATTACAAAAAACGAAATTTAGATCGTTTTTTGCTCCTTCACCCCCTTTGGGGTAGTGGCACCAACAGGAAATACAGCCTATGCTGAAGCGAAGGGCTGTCACCATCGTTTTCACTCCATTATTTTTTTAATCGGTTCGGTATTTCCTGAGTCTGCGTAGAAATCGCAATTTAGAAAGTTTTTTAGAACGCTTTTCGCTCATTTTCACCCGCTTTTAAATTTCGATTTTATAGGAAACATTCTTTGAGATCATTTGTATCTTACAAATAACTGCCCTGCCTAATTTCAGGATTCTAGGCCCTTCAGTAACACAAAAAACGCACTTTATAACGTTTTTGTTTCTGAAACCCTTAGGTGGTAGTCAGTGGCGTGGCGTTCGGTCATCGCTGGATGCGGCGATGACCAAGCAATATTTTAAAACTCTTAATAAGCTTTTAAAACTCTACGATCCAGTTTTAGCAGAACATTTGGAGTTCATGTATAAGTGAAGGTAAGATTTAAAGTTTCTTTTTTGAACATTCAACCATTGAATTTTAGAGTTAATAATTTTTCACCACAAACTTAAATAATTGCGATGACCACCGAAAATTTTCACGCCACGCCACTGGTGGTAGTGACACCGATATGAAATAGAGCCAATGTTGGAGCAAGGACTGTCATCATCAATTTCCAATCATAACTTATGAAATAGGTTGGGTATGTTCTGAGATTGCGTAGAAATCGCCATTTAGAACGTTTTTTAGAAATCTTTTCGCTCATTTTCACCCCTTTTAAATTTCGAATTTTTTAATAAATGTTCTTAGAGATCAATTATATCTTATACGTAACTACCATTCCAAATTTCATGTTTCTAGGACCTTCAGTAACACAAAAATCGCATTTTCGAACGTTTTTTGCTCCTGCACCCCGTTTGGGGATAATGGCACCGACATAAAATGTAGCCTATGTTGGAGCAAGGGTTGTCACCATTATTTTGACACCATTATTTTTTAAATCGGTTTGGTACTTCTTGAGATTGCGTAAAAATCGTCATTTAGAAACTTTTTTAGAACGCTTTTTGCGCATTTTCACCCCCTTTTAATTTCGAATTTTATAAGAAATGTTCTTAGAGATCATTTATATCTCATAAGTTACTACTATTCCAAATTTCATGTTTCTAGGCGCTTCAGTAACACAAACATCGCATTTTCGAACGTTTTTTTGCTCCTGCACCCCCTTTAGGGGTAGTGGCACCGACATAAAATGTAGCCTATGTTGGAGCAAGGGTAGTCACCATCATTTTGACACCATTAGATTAAAAATCGATTCCGTCCTTATTGAGATTGCTTAAAAATTGCCATTAAGAACGTGTTTTAGAACGCTTATTGCGCATTTTCACCGCTTTTAAATTTCAAAATTTTTAAGAAATGTTCTTACAGTTAATTTATATCTAATAAGTAACTACCATTCCAAATTTCATGTTTCTAGGCCCTTCAGTAACACAAAAATCGCAATTTCGAACGTTTTTTTTTTCTTCTGCACCCCCTTTAGGGGTAGTAGCACCGACATAAAATACAGCCTATGTTGAAGCAAGGGTTGTCACCATCATTTTGCTACCATTAGTTTTGAAATCGGTTTGGTACTTCTTGCTATTGCGTAAAAATCGCCATTTAGAACGTTTTTTAGAACGCCTTTTGTTAATTTTCACCCCTTTTAAATTTCGAATTTTTTAAGAAATGTTCTTTGAGATCATTAGTATCTTACAAGTAACTACCATTCCAAATTTCATGTTTCTAGGCCTTTCAGTAACACAAAAATCGCATTTTTAGAATGTTTTTTGCTCCTGCACCCCCTTTTGGTCAGTGCCATGGTCATAGATATAGCCTATTTTCTAAGTTGAACTAACACCATCATTTTAATACCATTACTTTTGGAATCGGTTCGGTAGTTTCAGAGCTTACCTCCTACAAATAAACAATTTTTACCTCTTTATAATATGAAGTATAGATTACAAGGAGATATATAATATCTTTATAGATTACTAGGGGGCTCTGCCCCCTGCAAGCTACGCTCGTCAACCCCCGTTCAGACACCGCAGAATCTAAAAACACGCTAATCTGATCGGTTTTAAAAATATTACAGAAGATTGAATTATACTGAAAAAAGCTGTGCAGATCTCCCTGTAAACGGGTTTCCATTCAATTTCATTTGATTTCAAAAATTTAAGGCCGAATCAGTTGCATTCAAGAGACATCCAATGGTTGTTTTCGTGTTTGATTAAAGAGGATCAGTTAAACGTTTGAAAAGAAGCTAAAAATAAAGGAATTAAGTGTTCAGAGTCTTTGTCTCCCGGTATTTTAAATCAATCTCTATAACAATAGCCTAAGTCATGTGACTATCATCAAGAGTTCCGAGCGAACCACTTCGCTTTTTATATTCCTGATGCCATTTTGGTACTTTAATATTAGCCAGGTACAGGTGATAAGTCGCCAGATATTATTCTATCGCCATCATTTGATCTATATTATAATAGTCCAAGTCATGTAACTGCCATAAATAAATACGGTCTGATCCCTTCGCTTTTCATATGAAAATTTGGCCCAGATATCATATACGGCCCCATATTGGCGCGATTTTTTTCCGACGCTAATTTGGGGAAAAGATCAACAGCATAATCAACAACATCCGGCTTATCAAATCAAGCAAAATAACGATACTATGGCGCCAGTTAAGTACCCGTTGCATATATGACATTGGCGTCAAAAAAAATAGCGCCAATATGGGACCGTATGTGGCATCTGTGCCGAAAGTTTTCCATTTCGATTTAAAAAAATCAAAATTTTTTTCGAATAATACTACATAAGAGCATTCTCGCAAAGAATTCTTGGTACTGTTACGCTAGCCGGGTGCAAATCTCGCCAATAACTATTTTTCAACTCGCCAGTTAGCATTTTTTTTTATTTTTCGAGTGGTAAATTATAACATTGCTTTGAAGTTGGAATTAAATGTCATCGTTTGTTACATCATTTAATATTTGGCCAGATGCCATATACGCACCCGGTTAGGCGTGATTTTTTTTACGAAAATTTGGCGAAATCCTCGTTTTCGAATACCAGTTACATATGTATTTTTGGTACTACTTAGTTATCCCGTCGACCAAAAATCTATCACCAAACTATAAGATTAAATGCCAATAATGGTTGATAAATGTCACATTCCCTTGACTTTAAGGAAGTTACACGTCTTTACGTCATCAAGTGATTTTTATTTCGACGTTTTATTTGTATATTTATTAATGTTATACTATTTTCTTTGTTCTTTCGTTATTTAAAATAAAATTTATGTCAATATGTATAATTTGGCGAGTAATTTGGCGATTTATGTAATTTGGCGAAATGGGTCGATGGATTGACTAAGTAGTACCGTATTTTTTTTTTGTTTTCTATTATTTTTTATTTTTAAAGGAAAATAACAAAAAAAATAATTAACTATAGAACAAAGCAATTTATGTAATAAAAAAAAAGAAAATAAAGTAAATAAACCCTTATTATTAAATAAACAACAATAGCCGGGTTACCATGTCAACCAAAATAATGCCATTTTGGCGCCAATTAGGTACCCCGGTGCGTATATGACATCTGCGCCTAATATTTTTCTTTTCATTTCGTTTAAAAAAAATAAAGAAGTGAAAGCCATTTATTTTAAATGTTTCTGCTTGTATTAAATAGAATAATAATGAAATACAAATTGAATTAGGAATAAAAGTAACATGATACATTTCTTAGCATATATTTAAGGGAGGCCAAACTTCTCGCCAAATTAGTTTAAAATAGTAACCTTTTCTAAAATCTGAAAAAAAAAATATCTGTTTGATTAAAATTTGAGTTGCCATCATTAGAAAAATGTATATAAAATTAGAAAAAAATTAATATTTCGAAAACTAATTCGAATAAAAAATTCTAATACCAGTTTTGAAATCTGCGGATCAATATTGATTTTTGGTGTTAATTTCATCGCTAAGTATTCCCTTTTTTAGAAAAAATCACCGTGAAACATAATCAGTTGTTTAATTAATCGATTCAAAGAATCGTTACATTTCAGGCGTTTCATAAATTCGTTTCATAAATTCGTTTCATTAGGATTTTATATATACTAGGGGATCGTACCCGGGCTTCCCGGGTTAAAGAATATAGGTGAAAACATTTATTTTATTGAAAATTAATAATTTTTTTATATGCAATAAATTTTTTAGATTGACCACTTACGTTAAAAAAGCATTTTTCATATGGAAAATACGAATTACACAATTAAATACTTTTTTGAAATTTTTCAAAAGCGATATTTTCTTATTAGCCGCATGCTAAGAGTAGTTTACCAAGATTTTACTACTTATGGCACCCTTTTATATTCTGATCATTTCAGAGCTTATACATGTCTAGTAAGTTTGTGTTTTATTTATATTATTTTTCATAGGGAAGTTTTTTTTTATGGAAATTAGCCGTAAGAAAATGAACTCTTTATTTATTTTTTAAGGGCAAACGGATTAATCTTTCGTAATCGAGCTCCGATATACATAAATAATTCAAAAAAATATTTCATGCTTTAAAATTGTTTTTAAAACCATAGACAATCAGAAAACTGAGATGAACTTTGCAAACAAATTCCATTTGAAAAAAAAAATCCTATTTGGTGATCTAAAAATTTAAATTGTACGATTACAAATATGTTAGATTTGCGTTTTTTCAATATTATTCTTTTATTTGCTTATAAAAGAAGTGTTAATTTCGTTAATTTGTCTTTCGCAAATATGTTAGTTTGGTGGGGTTTTTTAATATTATTCTTTTATTTGCTTATAAAGGAAGTATTAATTTCATTATGCAAAAATAGTCAGAAACAAATGCTGAAAAATGTTTGTTGCTTTATGTGCAAAATGTTTATTATTTTGTGTATTGAAACCGGCACGTGATAAGATAAACTTAAAAAAAAAAAAATCATGCTTAAAAATTATTTTAGAAAATGTAATACATCAGTCAATGAATAGAGTTTTTAAACAAATTGCATTTGCAAGTACATTTATTTCCCTATGCGACAAAAATTGAAAATGTACGATGGTCAGAAGATTGAAAAATTGCAGTAGCGAAATTTCAAGACCGAAATTTGATCGTGAAGTATTGCCATTCGCAAAATGACGTCAGCGTTACGCACAGATACGTTTGTTCTTTATAATATAGATCCATCCTAGAAGCAAATCCATCCAGGCGAGAATCATCAATTTCTGTAATATAAATCGCTATTATTTGCATGTCACCTCTCTTTTATAAAGACACTCTAAATTTTTGTAAAACATTGCGTTTTATCAGTGTGTGATTTCGATTACATTATTCTCAAAAGTGAAGCATTTTCACCTGTGAAGAATTTCATAGCAGCTGGGCTGCGAAAATGACGCACTTCTACAAAACATAATTCAGGTTTAAGAATTAAAATACACGCTTTTTTATAAAATGACGTCATTTGCATCTGCTAAAGCAATCTACTTTTACAACCCAGTCTTAAACTTCGTCTATAGAAAAGTGTGCATATGACGTCATTACCACGGAATAACAGACAATATTCTTGACATAGCCCATATTTTATTTTCAACTATTTTTTCAGGTTTTATGAGAAAATGGCAACAAAGATACTGTATCTCCTATTTTCGACTATTTTCCGTTTACTTTCAATGACTTTCAATAGAAATGAGGTACTTTTGTTGCCACGATAAGAAAAATGGTATTAAAAACTGCAAAAAAAGTAATATCTCAAAAATTAATTGAGATACAGCTTTCAAACAAATTGCATTTAAAAGAGCATTTTTTTCCTTATACGACGGTGTAAAAATTTAAAATGTGCGATGTTTAGAAGTTTAAAAATTTGCAGTAGAGAAAATTGCAAAACCAAAATTTCATTTCAAATTTCAAAGTGTTGCCATTCGCAAAATGACGTATGCGTTACGCACAGATATGTTTGTCCTTTATAGATAGGGTAGATAGATTAAATGTACTTTAAATTACCGTTTTGAAAACGATTGACGTTTGGCAATGATAAACAAAATTGGCTATTGACAACCAGTTTTGTCGATCTGATCACCTGGCCCGGATAATACTTGTGTATCATTAAAAATGTAGCCCCACCAGGGGCTGAGAGGTTCTGCTCTCGAAGCTGGTAGACGGGAGGTGCGGGGCTCGATCCCAATCGTACCCGTCGGCCTAATCGTTCGGAGTTTTCGTGGTTTTCTTCGAGCCATGGATTTCCATGCGTAAATACGGGTTAGGTTCCCTTAGAAAGACCCCCACGGAGCCCCCCCCCTTAGGACCTATATCCCTCGTGTTGATAATTGACCGACATAAACACAATAACAACAACATTAAAAATGTAGGGGGGGGGGAGGGAAATCTGCAAATTATCTCAAAAACTGCATTGCGAATGAATGCCTTGCGATGGTCCACAGATTTAATAAAAATTTCACATAAAATATGTTTCTATAAAACTAATTTTAAATATACAATGTAAATCACTCTTTTGATTTTATGTTACTTTTAGTAATATTATTATATTTTGTATTTATGATGTTATTTTATTTTTTACAGGAACAAATACTTCTACAAAGCATCAAAGAAGTTTGAAAAGAAATAGTCTTCTTTTTCGTGAATTTTGATTTTACCTGACCTGTGGAGTGATTTTTGTTGACAGAGTATTAGCTGAATTATTCATTCTTACCTGTAAAAAATGGTCTGAACATTTTATTTAAATAAACCATTTTAAGACATCCAATGCAAAAACACTTTTAAATGGAGGCCAAAGGCGAGAGCCGCAATACTTCTCCAAAAAATGGTGTTTCTGATGAAAAAAATGCTTTTTTATCCTGGTTTAGCCAGTTGAATGAAAAATGCCCAAATGATTCGCTGCTTTTCATCGTAAATAATCGTACTACTTTCTTGTCTCTTCTCCAAGAAAATGATACTAATGATGACGTAATGTCTTCAGCAATTATAACTTTAGGCAAAGCGTGTAATGCCGATAATCACCATCGAAAAATGTTAAATAAGCTAATAATAAATCTCTCTCTAAGCATGGATCACATCGTTAATAATTTTGTGAAATATTTATTATTATTAAAAAAGATACAAGTATTGGAAAAACATCATTATGATGCACTATTGCACTTAGCAAAATTTTTGGAGGCTTTTCAACTGATTTTGCCCTCTAATTCTTCATATTTGATGCCTGTGTTATTAATTTCACTTGAATCTGCTTGTGATAGAGTTTTGGAACATCAAACAGATTTTTTAAAAAATCGCACTAGAATTAGACAAATCTTAAAATATCTTAAAGATAAACAGAAGCATTTTTCTGACACCCTTTCATTCCCTGACAAAGAGAAGCTGTCTGAAAGTGAAAAATTACAATTAGTGGACCCCCCAGAAAATTTTAGATCTTTGTCCATCATACCAACTGTTGATGATATTCATATGACTCGTTCTTTTTTACGTCCCAATTTAGTAAAAGGAAGGTATAAGGATGTCGAACATTATTTAGACGTGCAGTTTAGATTATTAAGAGAAGATTATATTAAACCATTGCGAGATGGTGTGGCTGAATACAGAAAGTTGAAGAAAGAGAAGAAATCTTTTAGAAATTATCAACATGTACGATTTTATTACAATGCCTTCGTTCACAGTGAAAAATTTATTGATGGAGACTTATTACATGAGATACAATTCAGTGACAAATGTTTTTCGACAATTAAATGGGAAAACAGTAAACGCTTCCTAACTGGTAATATTTTGTGCTTATCTATGGACGACTTTCGTACAATGTCATTCGCTACTGTTATTAAAAGCGAACCCAGAGAACTCAGGAAAGGTTTACTTCTCGTAAAATTCGTAGAAATAGAAGAAAAAATACTTAGTCTTGTTTCTCCTATGAATTATGTAGTCATTGAAGTGTCCACTTTATTTGAATCATATCGTCATAATTTACAAGCGCTTCAGAAATTGGGTGATAGTTCACTGCCCATGAAAAATTACATTGTTAACGTCGAAAAAAGAGTTAATAAGCCTGTGTATTTGCAATCAACTACAGTATTTGATATGAGGCCATTGTTATTCCCTTTGGAAATGGGTCTTCTTATTTCAGACAAGATTTACGAGAGAGAGATGCCTTTTACCCCTTATTACAAAACTCTTTTGAAGAAGAACGAATGGCCCAAAACGTCTGAATTAAAATTGGATGAATCTCAATATATTGCTTTGAAGTCAGAAAAATATAAAACTGTCCAAGTAACTGATGAAAGGAAATGGCCGTCAGCCTCGGAATTACAGATGGATGAATCTCAATATATTGCTTTAAAATCAGCTATTACGAAAGAATTTGCGATTATCCAAGGTCCTCCTGGTACAGGCAAGACGTATATTGGCTTAAGGATTGTGCAATTATTGCTGCATAATCTTAATGCGTGGTTTAGTCACGAATCAGGCTCAATGCCTATACTTATTGTATGTTACACTAATCATGCGCTAGATCAGTTTTTAGAAGGGATTTCTCATCTTACTAAAAAAATTGTTAGGTTTGGTGGACGAGGATCCAATAAAATGATAAATGAATTTCGAATTAAAAATTTAGTTACACGTGCAAGAGAAAAAAAAAGTATACCTCGATATATTGGTAGTAGAATATATGAAGCAAGAATTGAAATTGAAAATATAAAGAAGAAAATCAAATATTATGAATCAAATCTTTACGATCAATCTGCAAATAAAGTTCTTCAGGAAGGTATTTTAGAAAAATACATTCCTAGTGTTCAATTTGCGTTTTTGAAAAAAAGTAATTATTCAGACGCAGATAAAAGTCAAAATGCGAATGGAAAAATTTATGAATGGTTAGAAGTTGATACTTTCGGTGAGTTCCAGTTGAACAACAAAGATTATGAAGAAAAACCTTTAATTAATAATAACAATTACAAACAGGACAGAGAATCGGAAATCGAAGATGGCGCTGACATAGAATTTATTGAAAATCAGCATAATATTGACAATCCTGATTTTAATGATGTAGATGTTTTCCGAAGTATATCCGAATCGAATAAAAACCGTGGCGCGTCACATGAACAGGAACGGCAATATCAAATTAGAAAAAAGAAACATGAATACATTAGAAATAGTTTAGAGAGTAATCCAACTATGAAAATGCAACGTGCATTAAGGGTCAGAAATGTATGGAGACTGCCTATAAATGAAAGATGGCAGTTATATAAATTTTGGCTGAATCGTTTTCTCGAAAGAGAAAAACAACTATATTCAAATTTACAGTGTCGTCTGAAAAATGCTTTTCAAGAATTATGGGATGCATGTATTGAGCGGGATCTGTGTGTACTGCAAGATGCTGTAGTGGTGGGTATGACAACTACAGGAGCTTCGAAGTTCAGGCATATCATAGAAGCTAAGAATCCTATTGTTTTGATTGTAGAAGAAGCTGCTGAAACCTTAGAGAGTCACATTATCACGTCTCTTGCACCAAAAACTAAACATGTTATATTAATAGGAGATCAGCAGCAGCTTAGACCATCTCCTACAGTTTATACACTGGCTGAAAACTATGGAATGAATATTTCTTTATTTGAAAGAATGATCATCAATGAAGTGGAATATTCTCGGCTGTTACTTCAGCACAGGATGAGACCAGAAATTGCCTCTTTGATTGTTCCTCATATATATCCCGATTTAAAGAATCATGAAGTTGTTACAAAATTTGAAAATATTAAAGGTGTGGAAAAAGATGTGTTTTTCGTGACTCACACTTTTGACGAACAGCATATCCAAGATTCTAAAAGCAAAACCAACGTTCATGAAGCTAAGTTTATTATAAGATTATGTAAATACCTAATATATCAAGGTTATGAACCTTCCCGAATTACCGTTTTGACCACTTACTCTGCACAACTTTTCTTCTTGAAAAAATTAGCTGTGGATGATGATGTACGCAAAGTTCATTTTACTGTAGTAGATAATTTTCAAGGTGAGGAGAACGATATTATTCTGATATCATTTGTGAGAAGTAATAATGAAGGAAACATTGGCTTTTTGAAAGTTTCTAACAGAGTTTGTGTTGCTTTATCGAGAGCTAAAAAAGGGCTTTATTGCATTGGAAATTTTGCATTTTTGGCTGAAAAAAGTCAATTATGGAAGGACATTCTTCAAACACTTACTACAAATGAATTTACCGGTCCGTCTCTGCGTCTTATATGTCAGACCCATCCGCACGTGTTTACTGACGTAGCAAACGATTCTGATTTTGACCATGTTCCTGAAGGTGGATGCAGTCGTAAATGTGAGTATAGTCTTTCATGTGGGCATTTGTGTACTTTAATGTGTCACCCTTATGATCCAGATCATGAAAAATTTAAATGTAAAAAGCCATGCGCTAAGACTTGTGAAAAGGGACATCCTTGTAAAAAGATATGTTTTGATGATTGCAAACCATGTCCAGTTAATGTTGAAAAAGTTTTGTCGTGGTGTGGACATACTGTTAATGCTGCTTGTGGAAAAAATGAAACTGAAATTGCATGTCGTGAAGCATGCAAAAATTCTTGTGAAGAAGGTCATCCATGTCCCAAGAAATGTTTTGAGAGCTGTGGTTCGTGTAATTTTATGGTTAATAAGGTTTTGTCGAGTTGTGGGCATACAGTTAATGCTGCTTGTGGAGAAAATGAAACAGAAATTTTATGCCCTGAGGCATGCAAAAATTCTTGCGAAGAAGGTCATCCATGTCCAAAGAAATGTTTTGAGGACTGTGGTTTCTGTAAAGTTATGGTTGATAAAATATTGCCAAAATGTAATCATACTGTGCAAGTTCCTTGCTCAAAACCTAAAGAAAAAATTAGATGCGAGAATCAGTGTAATAAAACCTGTTCAAAAAATCATCTTTGTCAGAAAAAATGCTTTGAAGTATGTGGCTCATGTGAAGTTATTATGGAAAAAACGCTTAGTTCTTGTGGGCACAGCGTGATGGCACCATGTGGTAAGGAAGAAAATGAAATTAAGTGTTCATCAGCATGCAAAAAAACATTGCCTTGCTCTCACCAGTGTAAAAATAAATGCTATGAACAATGTAATAAAAAATGTTTGCAATTAGTAGAAATTCAATCACCTGTATGCGGACATACTTTTAAAATTGAATGCTGTTTTGTTCAAGACTCAGTGGAATTAGCCAAAAGATGTTTAGAGCCGTGTAAAATTTCTTTGCCGTGTGGTCATGTGTGCAATGGTACTTGCAGCACTTGTAAACAAGGGAATGAACACAGAGTTTGCAACGAAACCTGTCAGAAACTGTTATTTTGTGGCCATTTATGTTCAAATATATGTACAGAACCATGTGCTGTCACTTGCCAAAAAACTATAAAAATCTCATCACCAATATGTGGCCATTTCATAAATATTGAATGCTATCTCAGTGATAACTTAAATGAATTGTCTAAGAGATGCCTTAGTCTTTGCACAGAAATACTACCTTGTGGTCATACATGTAAAGGTAATTGTAGTACATGTTTCCAGGGGCGTTTGCATGTTTCTTGTAGTGACCCTTGTAATAAAACTTTGATCTGTGGACATAAATGTGAATCAAAATGCTTCAAGAGTTGTCCTCCTTGTACAAAACCCTGTGAAAATCGCTGTACGCATAAAAAGTGCCCAAACAAATGTGGAGATCCTTGTGTGAAGTGCGTTAAACCTTGTAGCTGGTCTTGTAGCCATAAAAAATGCACTCGTCTTTGTAATCAAATTTGTAATCGAAGTCCTTGCAATAAGAAGTGTTTGAAGAATATGCCTTGTGGTCATCCATGTGTTGCATTTTGCGGAGAACCTTGTCCGAAAGAATGCTTCATGTGTTGTGAGACATTCAAAGAAAATTCTTCAGCTTTAACGAATGAGAAACGGTTCTGTTATATTTATTTAGAAGATTGTCAGCATACATTGAAAGAGGATGACTTAAGAAAATCCCTTGCAAGTTATTCTTCAGAGTTACAGAAATTTCAACTCAAAGCTTGCCCTCAGTGTGGAACTACTATACGATCGAACTTGAGATTCAATAAAATTATCAAGAACTGCTTATCAGACTTAGAAAAAATTAAACAAGTGACAAAGTATAATAAAGATAAAAATTTAAATTTACAAAGAAATTTATTAAAGTGTATAAATGAGTCTTATTCCAATGTTAATTATATCTACAAACCAGTCAAAAAGGTTCTTTCAAGTGGGCGCATTAGAGATATTTACGAACTTACGAATCTGCAAAGCATAATGAAAATTGCTAAAGAAATTGAGTTAAACCACTGTGACTCATATCCAATGTGTGCTTTAACACCTTTTATTGAGAAAATGATTGTTTACATGCGATTTTGTAGAGAATGTATGATTGATTTTATTGGAAAGAACTTTCTGTCAGTATCGGAGTATCAGTTGCAGCAATTATCTAAAGAAACTTATCGCATGAACCTTCTAAGTTTCCTTCTAAATTATGCGAAGCAAAAGCATCTTGCTTTATTATCTCATGAATTTGAAAAATGTGCCTCAGCCCTTATACATTTTAATTCATTATCTGATGAAAATATCGAAAATTTTAATAGACACATTCAGAAATTCGCCAGTAACTTAAAAAATGTACCTACAAAAAATACATATCCTCAAGAGGTCGCGAACATGTCGGCGCTATGGTATCGATGTTCAAAAGGTCATATTATTTGCTTATCAAATAGCCTTGCAACATCTCAAAGGAGAGATTGTTATAAATGTCGAAAAGTGGTTGATAATGAACAGTGTCTAAAATCATCTAAGACACATGCTGATGTTGAAAATGAATCCCGATCAGATGAATTTGATGTCGGAGAAGCGTTAGATGAAAATACTAAACCAATTTCTAACGACAATACTATAAATATAAAACAAAGTAGGAGATTTTCGAAAAAATATGAAAGAAATCTTACAAGTACCGAAATGGAACCAGTTGGTAAAACAGCTATTACCTTTAAGCATAATCGAAGGTTTCGAAGGAAATTTAGTCCAGATGTGGAATTTGCAGGAAAGTCCCTCGTATCGAGTGTTCCAGAATGTGGATGTAGCAGAGGTAATGCGCCCCGAAAGAGTTTTGGGGCAAACGGTGATGATAGACATCCATATCCAACAAGACCTTTTAAGAAACCGATTTCAAAAAATGAGTCCCGAAGCTTCTTTGAACTAGCAATAGCAGCGACTTTTAAGGAAGCAACTTCAAAAGATAATTTTCCCGGAAAGAATGCTAAAAAAAGCAGTGATGGAAAGTTATTAAATCCAACAAGAACTTTTAATGAACCAACTTCAAAAGATAACGAGTCACGAAAACAAACTGAAGTTACAGATGAGAAACTTTCGCGAATAACAAAGGCATTCAGCGAATTATCTGTAAAGCAAAGACAATTTCCGAAAGAATCCCAACAAAAGCAGTGACTGAAAGTATTCAAATTAAATGCATATGAAAAATAGCTTGAGCAGACATGAATATTATATAAGGAGCTTTTTTTCTAAAAAATGTTTAGAGTCGGTCGCAGTTTGATTGAAGAAAATCACCGATTGGGTTGGTGTGTCTTTGATTGAATTCTATCCAGGATAAAAATATCAAAATTTATCCAAAAAATTATTTAAAGATTAAGTTTTATGCAAAATGTATATAATTTTTTTTTTGAAATTTTTTCTCTTATATTCGAAAAATGTTTAGGGTTGTGCATCCCCACTTCCTATAAAAAAAAAGAATAAG
The DNA here is from genome assembly GCA_963932465.1 of Maratus speciosus. Taxonomy (NCBI): domain Eukaryota; kingdom Metazoa; phylum Arthropoda; class Arachnida; order Araneae; family Salticidae; genus Maratus; species Maratus speciosus. Next base: position 195,047,548 of record OZ010800.1, on the reverse strand, counting down.
AAAATGTTTGCAAGTGCAAGTTATGAAAGTGAGCTTAATTTGAACTGATTAATTTTTGCCAGATTACTACCTTGATACGAATGCATTTTTAAGAATAAGTAGAAAATTATTCGCAAGGTTGTAATGCGTGTCTGTAATATAATTGCCATTTAAAAAACATTGTTTTTTCAATTTCAAACGTGAAATCTCACTCATGGGTGTTCAGATTTAATTAAATTTAAAAAAATGTTTTAATTCTTAAAATTTTGTTTCTTCCATATTCCTTTTTAAAACCACCACATTTTAGTTATTTTAAATGAATTTCAATTTTAAATAGTAAAATAAATTAAGATTATTTAAGGATATTATTGTTTTTACTTATAACGTTTTAATAGTTTTAAAAATTTTATTTAAAAACTTTACAAATTAAAGTTTTTCATGAAATGCATTACTCGATAAAGAAACGTATCTGACGATGTATTTTTTAATGCATGGAAATACCGCGAGTATTAAGATATTTAATATATGTAGAAAAAGTAAAAGCTGACTATCAGGTTCCTTAACCTGAATTTAAGATCCTTTTAAAATTTTCGAGTTTATAGTATTGTTTCTCCACTTTTGAATATATAATTCTTCTACGTTTGACGGTTTTTACAAAAACGATAAATGATTTGATTTATTAGTATTATTTCTTCTTTGTACATGGTAGGATCCAAAAGTTTCTGGATTTAATATAACAAAAAAATGTATTTTATAAAATGCAACTTATTCCTTTATTCAGGGTTCTCGCTGACTATTCACCAGCGTTAGCAATTTGGCTAATCAGAGATAAAAAAAAAAAAAAAAAAGAAAAGAAAAAAAAAAAACACTTGCCAAATGAAACAAAATGATAGTAAAATAAATTCGTCGTAAAACACTGAAAATTCAATCTTTAACCTCTTAATGTACGACCTCCCCTTTTTTTTCAATATGTTTAAAAGAAAGTTTTTGTAACTGCTTATAGATTAATTATTCATCTAAATTTAATTATCCGCTACAGAAACTAAAAAGGAAATAACTATGTGCTAAATGTCTTGCGTTATCAAGAAAAAAATTCCAAACCCGATTTAATTCAATAAAATATTATGAAATAAAACTTCCAATCCCACTTAACTCAGAATTTTAAGATATTACATTCAATAAATTCTGAAAAAATTGAAAATATGTCTGAAAAACTTTGTTTTTCTAGAATTCTAGAATTTCTTTTTCCAGACATAATGATTAGCTGACGAGAGAATCACCTATTAGATTGGCACATGGTGATTTGACACTGTCCGCCTAACCCATACTGTGGCTTTGGCTAATGCTAAATCGAACTGATGTTGGGTTTCTATCGTTAAAAATAATGTAAATGGTGTGATACGATTGAACCTGATAAGCGACATTAATCTTCTAATAATTCAAATACTAGTGTCGCCTGTACTGGCATACATAGAAAAAAGATGAACAAAAACGGAGCACTCGCAATTTGGCGAGTCTAATCGTCCTTTTACTCGCCAAATGAAACATTTCGGCGCAATGGCGAGCGGTAGCGAGAACCCTGCGTTTATAGTACATATCTGACTTCATATACTAAGTAAAATTTCCGGTTTTAAAACATGGTTATTTCATACGTAGTTTACACAAACTGCATTCCAAGGAATTTTGAATGGCACTTGGCATTTATGTATGTGACCTCTCATGTACGGGTGCCGAAAGACAAGCCAGTCAAAGGACAAAAAACAAACAGAAAAAAAATTCCATTATGAATTTTTATTTGCCGTTTTAGCAATGAAAATTGAGTAACAGTTTCTAGTTTTGCTATATGCGATTTGCATTTAATAAACTCTTAAAAGAAAATAATAAGACAAAATAAATATAAAACAAATGTAAGTACAAACATAAAATCCACTAAACGTTATGTAATATGCAGAATTGCTTTGAACTTTCTTAAAAGTCACTATTGCTTCCTTGCCAACTTTGAAAAAACAATCTTCCGAAATCCTGCCTTTTTAAAAATGTGCACTTATGTTTCCATTAGTTATGGTTCTTGTATTCGCTTTAATGTAGTTTTGATAATGTTAGCAATAATGTTAACCCCAGCCCACTCCCTCCAAAAAGGTAAACATGTCGTGTATTTTGATGTTAACGCTTAAAATTTTGAAGGCTGATAGCTTAATTATCAGAATAATAATAATTACGAATAGTTTATGGGCATTTGTAAATTAGAAATGATCGGACAAATGTCATGTAGAAAGAAATAATTATTATACGACCTTCTCCGGCCAATAGTAATATTTTTTGTGCGTATAATGTTTCTAGTATATTTTTTGCGTCGATTGTTATGCTTGAGAATATTCTTGATACTCTTTAGTTATAAGAAGTAGAGCATTTCACGATGTCTGTATCGTACACTCTAAAAAGTAGACCAGTTCTGATTTAACTACAAATTAAAGTTTTTAAATTCAAATGCTGGTATCAGCAACACAAATTTTATGAAAATCATTTAAAAAAGTATTATTATTAATAAGATATTTGAATGCTAAAAACTAAAATGTTGACAGTAGATATAAAGCTATAACGACACTGCGAACATTTTTTTACTTATTCTTCATTGATAAAAAAAAATTCTTTTTTGTCGTTTACTTAAATTTGAAATTGATTTTATATTCTTCATCTTGTGAATGTGATGTAATAAAATATGTTTCAAGAATAAAATTATTCTTTCATAATAAGTTCTAACGGCTTTGAATTACTGTTTTCACTGTTTCTCACACAAAAGCCTACGAAAATAAATCGAAAATTTTCATGCACCTAGATTATCATACTGTCGTTATTTATCCCACTGTTTGCAATAGGCGTGTGCTCGCGCCAATTTTATTTAATTAGGACCTGTACATATATAACGTTATAAACTTTTTGGCAATTTTTCACTTTCTTTACGATATCATTCCTGCCCCTCCCCTTTCACCGTTAAGATTCCTGTCCCGTCAGGCGAAGACGCGAGCTAATGCTAAACCTAAGGGGAGGTTGTTTGCTAATATCTCGTTTGCATTTTGACATTTAAATTTTTTTTTGCATTGAATAGCTGAGGTCGATCTCTACATGGACCTTTTTTTTTTTAATTTTTCGATTTTTGGTTACAGATATTTTTTAAGTTAGTTTCACTCTTGAAACCGGTTCGGAAAATGAAAGTGTCATCATAAAAATTATCAACAGCTAAAATCGACAAAGTGAAAAAAAAAAAAGATGTACAGATCGACCTCAGCTATGCAATAAAAAAAAAAACTAAATTTTAAAATGTCAAAAAGTAAACGAGAAAACGAAAAGCAAATAAAGTCCCCATTGGTTTAACATTAGCTCGCGAGTGTCTTCGCCTGACGGGGCAGGAGCCTTAACCCTTTGAGGGGCAAGTGATAATGTCACGGTAATATTGAATTTTCACCGGAATAAACGAAAAATTTTATTTTAAAATAAGGAAAAGCAATTTTTCAACATTTCACCCCCAAAAGTTAAAAATATAAAATTTAGTTAAAAGTTTCTGGTGCGAATCTTGTTTAAATTAAGGTTAAAGGCCCCTCAAGGGGTTTTAAGAGCCTACACTAGTCATTCAAAAAGACCCGGATGATAATGTTAATCCTATGGGGAAGTTATTTTTAAATATCTCGCTTGAATTTTAATATTTTCGAATCATTTTTTGCATAGAATAGCTGAGGACTATCTACAAACCGGGCTATTTTTTACTTTTTTGATTTTGGTTATAGTTTTTTAGGGTTTCGTTCATCTGACGTAACCCTATTCGTCTCGCTCCTCTGTCTGTCACAGAGCCCGTTCTCAGAAACTATATATGTTGGAGACTTGAAATTTTGGACTCTTATAACTGAACACCTCCTATCAAACGACAGATCCTAAAATTTTGAAAAAGTCTTATATTTATCCCCCTGGGCTCTAATTTGTGTATTTTTAGTTTCTTGTTCTAACTGAGCTCCTAATAAGTTGGACTTGAAATTTTGGATTCTTATAGCTAAACACCTCACATCAAACGACAAATAATAAAATTTTGAAAAAAGTCTTATATTTACCCCTTTGGGCTCTAACCTGTGTATTTTAAACTTTTTTTTTTTCTAACTGAGCCCCTAATTAAGTTGAAGACTTGAAATTGTGGATACTTATAGCTGAACACCTCACATGAAACGAGAAATCATAAAATTTTGAAAAAGTCTTATATTTACCTCTCTGAGATCTAACTTGTGTATTTTAAGCAACTTTTCTTACTCAGCCCCTAATTAAGTCGGAGATGTGAAATTTTGCATAGTTATAACAGAATACTTGTAATCATACGAAAAATCATAAAATTTTCAAAAAGTCTTATAATATTCACGTTTCCGGGCTTTAACTCCTATATTTTTAGCAATTTTTCTAACCTCCACCCTTTTCACCCGGGGTGCACTTTTTAAACTTTTATCTATACTCCTTTGACCGTTCTTTCATATTATGCACCATAGCAGTACATATTTTAGTTGCAATTTTTACCGCCAGGGGCGCTTGCCTATCTCGGGGACTATGGGCCCGATCCCTTCGACTAATATACCTACGAATAGATTGTTAAACGGAGTTTCTTTCAGATAGAGGTTTGTTTGGAATAGAGCGCGCCCCTTGGTTGCGAAATGTGGAACTAGCAGATTTTGCAAAAGGTTAAAGTGTTTTGAAGGGAATATTAAACGAAACCCTCTGTGTGATCTGTGATCACATTTACCCACTTGTTTTTATATTAGTATGGTTTCAGTTTCAGAACCGGTTCCGAAAGTAAAAGTTTTTTTTTAAAAATATGAAACCAAAATCAAAAAAGTAAAACCTAGCCCGGTTGTAGATCGTCCTCAGCTATCCTATGCAAAAAAAAAAAAGTCATTCGAAAATATCAAAATTCAAGCGAGATATTTGAAAATAACTGTTAAATAAGGATTAACATTATCATCCGTGTCTTTTTGAGTGACTAATGTAGGCTCTTAAGGATATCGTTATCGGTGTCTAAAAATTCCTTTTATTTTTACAACTTTTTCTTTTCACACGTTTGCAATTATATACATTTATTATTCACATTGTAATGTAGGAGACTATGGTATACTTTAACAATGAACACAGTTGATAAATGAAGAGGCCACCGGATGGTTCTTCTTGATTTAATTTGACATTCACAAAACACAAATTTACGAATACAAAACACAAAATATAATCGCGGTAACAATTTCTATTTTTTTTTAACTACATCACTCTAACGTCGAGTCACTTTCACAACCAAAACAACGCTCTGCGCGCTCACTCCCGCTTCTCGCTTCGAAGTTCGAAAAAACAGAACAATCTTTTATCATCAGATGACTACCGCCATCTGTCGGTGGAAAATGTTAGTTTTCTGTAATTAGTTCTTTACAGACTGACTCCTCCCCACCTGGAGAAAACTTTTCACTGTTGACGGGGAAAAGTTTCTTTCTGTGTTATTGCTTTCAAGCACCAGTTCCAACCAAAGTTTAGTACCGTGAACCACAACTGACTTATTCCCACCATGAAAACATAAATATATATAAAATACAAATAAAATTTATAAATACTCAACATTATACTCAAGATACAAATGAAAAACAATTTACACATATTCAAAACAATAAATTCAAATTTAACTGTTATACAAATTATCATATTTACATATTAGCATTCTAATCAAACTTAGGCTTTTAGGGCTCGACTCAAACTATCAGCATTCTGATGATGTTTTCCTTTTTTATGAACAATTTCATAATTGAAGGACTGTAAAAGTAAGGCCCATCTTAAAAGTCTAGGATTAGTTCCGCTGTTTTTGTCTAACCATACTAAGGGGTTGTGGTCCGTCTGGATTTGAAATTTTTGATGTCCATCCAAATAGCATCGTAGTTTTCGCCCTGCAAACACAATAGCAGCACACTCTTTTTCGGTGGTGCTAAAGTTTCGTTCTCTGTCTGAAAACTTTTTGCTCAGATATAATATAGGATGTTCTTCATTATTTTCATTCAGCTGGGATAACACTATACCAATTCCCAAATTTGAAGCATCACACTGAATGATGAAAGGTTTTGAAAAGTCAGGACTATATAAGACAGGATTTTCAGAGAGTTTACCTTTCAGTTCATCAAATGCCTTTTGACAGTCGTCATTCCAGTCTACTATTGAATTGCGAACCTTTCCTTTTAATAAATTAGTGAGAGGCGTTGCAATTACAGAAAAGTTCGGAATATAGTTCCGATAATATCCCGCTAAACCTAAGAAGGATCGGATTTGAGTTTTAGTAGTAGGAATTGGAAACTCTTTTATGGCTTGAACCTTCAGTTCTCCTGGAGTTCTAAGACCTTGACCCACTAAGTGTCCAAGATATTTTACATAAGCTTGAGCGAATTGACATTTAGATGGTTTAATATGCAGGTTTGCTTCACTCAGTCTTTTGAGAACGTCTTCCAGGTGATTTAGATGATCTTCCCAAGTTTGAGAAAAGACAGCAACATCATCCAAATAAGGCACCGCATACTCTTCACAGTTTCTAAGTAATCCAGCCATAAGTAGGCTAAATTCATACGGAGCATTTTTTAAACCAAAGGGAAGGCGTAAAGGTCTGTACGTCCCAAAATTTGTCCAAAAGTTACAAACCTTTGAGCACGTTTGGTTAACGGAATTTGCCAGTAACTCTGGTCAGATCTAAAACTGAAATATATTTAGCTGAAGACACCTTTTCTATTAACTGGTCAATGTTGGGCAAAGGATAAAATTTTGTGCGAGTCACTTTATTTAAACGGCGATAATCTATGCAAGGTCTCGCTTCTCTGCCTGGAACTTCAACTAAAGTTAACGGAGAGGCAAAGTCAGATTCACCTGGCTCAATGACTTCCAGTTTCAGCATTTTCTCGACTTCGGCTTTAAGGATTTCCGTTTGTCTAGGCGACATTTTATAAGGCCGTGCACAGATTGGTTAAGCAGCTAATTCTGTATTTTCAATGTATATTCCCCGGGAAAAGTCAAACTAAAACACTTTTCACACAATCACCAGACCTTGATTATAATTTGTTTATTATATGCTTCGACGTAAAAAAATGTTTTTTTTTCCACTTCTATTAAAACATGTTTTTAGCAATTACTTCATTTTTTAAATTGATTTAAATTTATTTTAGCGTTAAATAGTTTTCTAGTTTGTGTTTTACCATTGTAACAAAATTCATTTACACTGAGTGCTTCAGAAATGAATATTTGGAATTATTTAAATTTATTTAGTTCACAAGTTTAATGTGTCTCGATTTGGTAATGATTTCTTAATTCTGTGGATTATTTTTTTAATTATTGTTGTTATTTTGACAATTACTAAATAAATGTGTAACGAGGCGCGTCCTCTTTTAACTTAAAAAGACTGATTAGTAATCAATTTTAGAATTAATTCATGAAAAATTAATTACTATTGCTATTTAAAACATTTTAAGCATTGCTTTAATAGTTCAGAGAAAAACTGAGTTTATATTCTGATATTTTGTATTTTGAACTAAACAATAGATACCTGAAGTAAGAAAATTCCAAAATCTATTTACATTCGCCTATGACTATAAATTATTCATTGGTGGATCATGTCGAAAATACGACGATTGCAAAATTTATCTGTTCTAAAAATGTAAAGTAATTTTTTTAACGCTAGACTTTTATCAAATAACATTTGTCTTTGCTCATATATCACTCTATATGAATATATTTCAAATAGTCACTTCTGTAAGACCGGACAAGAACAGTTAGGTATAGTTATCTATTCATGAAAATTGAGCTACACACATCAAAGCTGTTTTATTTTGAATTTCTATTGGGAAAATATGCGATATGCGCCAAAATGATACTGCACTGATCTGATCAGAGTTAAAAGGTTTTAACTTTTCTTATAATGGTAGATTTAATTTAATAAACTAATGTTCTTTTACTTCGATGTACTCTGTACAAGTGAACGCAAAAGCTGAGATTAAAAATTTCGAATAATATATGAAACTTTTTCTTTTTTTTCTGGATTTGTCAGTAGAGGTCTGTGCATCGGTCAAAATTTCCAAACCAGACTCATCGAAAAAAAAATTCGGCCCGTCCCTGCCCGATACAAAATTTAAAAGTTCGGCCCGAGCCCGGAACGTAGAAAAAATAATATATTCCTGGCTCGGCCCGGTAAAAAACTTAAAAGCTCGGCCCAGTCCGGAAAAAAGTTAAAATCTCGGCCCGAGTGAATTTCTACAAAACATTGATTTTTATGTCGATATGGTTACAAATTTGTCTCGTACAAGGAATTCTGACCAAAAATATTTATCTTAACTTTTTTTTTTCATGTTTATAATCTTCATTTTTATAGAAGTGCCGCAGGCTGCGATATTTATTTTTTAATGAACTTGTGACTACTATATTTTAATGAATCTCTACTACTTTTTTTAATGAATCTCTCTTGTATGTAAGTTTCAGTTATCATTAATATTGTTAATCCATATTCCATGTATTGAAGTGTTAAAAATCTGAAAAATGCTATACAGTAAAATCTTCTAAAACGGAATTGCATAGAAAAAGAAAAAAAAATGTTATAGACAAATTCTCTTCTTAGCAAGTGTAAATGTATTATATATTCTTTTCTTATGTGTTAGAATATTAATTTTGCATGGATCAGCACTTTTTTCAGTTTAAAAGAGGGTTCCGTCATAGGCAGGTTCCTTTTCACACGTTTTACTATATTTTAATTTAGCTATATTTTAATAAGCGTAGAAATCTACTATTCTTTAAAAAAGAATAAATTTTAATGTTTAAGTGTAGAATAATAACGATTTAAAAATGTATAATTTTTTGCAAAATTTTTTGGGCCAGGCCTAATTTAACTTCCTTTTGAATGGACCACGTCACGCTGAGACAATGATTTTCATACGGGCTGTGTCAAAATTACGACTGAAAATTTTCGACCGTGAAGACGGAATGAAACCAGTCCCGGCTCTGTAGAGAAAAAATGAGTTAGGCCCGGTCCGAGCCTTCAGAAAAAAGTATGCCCGACCCAGTGGCGTAGCTAAGGGGGCGCTGAGGCCAAGGGGCGCCAAATTGAGAGGGATTTAAACCGAAATAATCTACGTATTTTGAAAATAAATAAATATTGTTGATTTTTTTGTGTCTCTGTGAATGTTTTCTTTAGTAAGATATTCTGTTATATCCAAATAATGAAGAAAGAAAAATCTTCTGTAAATGTTTCTAGGGATGGCTCAACAAACTTCGTACCTAGATAATTATGTACCTGAATTGAAGCACAAAAAGATTAAGTAGGGGGCGCCAAATTGAGAGATTATTTAAATACCCTAAATTTTTGAAACAGAATCACCCCTGTGTGACTCATACGCTGACGTCACGGACGCCTTCTCCTGATGGTTGAATGAGGGCTACTATAATATGAATTGTCGGAGCATTCGTTTGATTATTACAGTGATTGTGAGCATGAGGTATACTAGTTTACAACATAAAACCTTTCCTGGAATTCAATGGTGCAATCACATACAACTCTAGATTATATTGTTTCTTGTTTGCGGGTGCAATCGCTTTTGAAAAAAAGGTAAAAGAGCCCAAGGCAATAGTAGCACAGGAAATGATAGTACCATTCCTTATTTAACTAATCTATGCATATCTAACTATACTATGCATATCTAATTTAGACACCCCATTCTGTATAAAATTTCAGATTCTCCATGAAAAAAAAATGACTATCTTGCGTAGTGCGTTAGAAATTTCATTTTACGTCAGAATTCTTATCCAAAATTTTATAAGATTATGTATATATATATTTGAAAATAAACATCGGGTGTCATGCCTTAGAGGGTGATACCCGGGCGGACCCCCCCCCCCCCTTAGCTACGCCACTATGTGTTTGAGTAAAATTAGCTGAATTCTTATAAACAAGGAAGAGAGTAGCTCCCTTTTTCTCCCAATACAAGCCAAAAATACTTTTTTTTTTTCATCTTGGGAAAAAATGATGTGGTTATTTTTTATTTAGAGGAGGGTTGGCGCCAAAAAATGTAGCTACGCCACTGGCCCGAACCGGTCCGAAAAGAGTGGAGACCAGGCCAGGCTCGTGCAGATCTCTACTTGTCAGGGATTCAGCTCTTATAATATTATAGTGCTGCCATCTGTTATTTAGTAATTTAACAAGAAGAGCCATTGTGGTTGAAATGTTGAAAATTTTTGTTTAATGCTTTTCAACTTTGTTGAAAAGAGTTTGTGAATTAAATTTGTCTGTCTGTCCGTACTCTAACTCGCGTAAATATACTCGGATTGCCATGCAATTCATATACTATTCCTGTTTACAACGGCATGTTTAGTATTGAAAATAAAGTTCGTAGCATTTACAGTTAGTTTACAGGGATTTTCAAACAAAATTCTTCTGCATCACGGTCTATGGGGGCAAAATCGTTTGCTGTGTATTTTAATGATGTCACACTATTTAAAATATATTGAAATTGATATCTATACCCAGTGTTGAATTCAGGGGGTGATCCGCCCCCCCCCCCGGAGGATTTGAGAATTTGTGTTTCCAATGGTCAAAAAGTGTAATCCCCCCCCCCCCCGGAACTCTATAATGTCCCTGAAGTGCGCTACAAGATATTTGATTTAGAATATGGTGTGCGTAGCATTCATCATTCCTATACAAGGACACCAAGGAATTCGGTTACAATACTGTCTATGAAAATAAATGATGGAAGTGCGTTTTCATCTGTGGTGCGCGTTTTTAAATTTAACGGCCTTCCTGATTATCTCGAGTTATCTGGAGTTCGTATGTAGTACAAATAATTATTATCCCGAGAAAACTCGGGGTTGCAAAATTTGTCACTACGATTTGTCTTATCACTTTTTTATTCGGCCTGAAGCTTAAAAAGAAAATATTCTTATGTCTTCTATACTAATATTATAAAGAAGTAAAGTTTGTTTGTTAGTTAGAGGTAATCGCTGGAGCTACCGAACCGATTTCAAAAGTAATGGTATCAAAATGATGGTGTTAGTCCAACTTAGAACATAAGCTATATTTTATGTCGGTGCCACTACCCCAAAGGGGGTGCAGGAGTGAAAAACGTTCTAAAAATGCGATTTTTGCGTTAGTGAAGGACCTAGAACTATGAAATTTGAAATATTAGTTACTTATAAGATATAAATGATGTCTAAAAACAGTTCTTAAACAATTCGAAATTTAAAAGGGATGAAAATGCACAAAAAGCGTTCTAAAAAACATTCTAAACGGTAATTTCTACATAATCTCAGGAAATACCAAACCGATTTAAAAAATATTGGTGTCAAAATGATGGTGACAACGCTTGGTCCAAGATAGGCTATGTTTATTGACGGTGCCATTACCCCAAAGGGGGTGCAGGAGCAAAAAACGTTCTAAAGATGCGATTTACGTATTACTGAAGGGCCTAGAAATATGAAATTTGAAATATTAGTTACTTATAAGATATAAATGATGTCTAAGAACAGTTCTTAAACAATTCGAAATTTAAAAGGGGTGAAAATGCACAAAAAGCGTTCTAAATGATAGTTTCTACATAATCTCATGAAATACCAAACCGATTTAAAAAATATTGGTGTCAAAATGACGGTGACAACCCTTGCTCCAACATAGGCTATGTTTTATGTCGGTGCCACTACCCGAAAGGGGTGCAGGAGCAAAAAACGTTCTAAAAATGCGATTTTTGCGTTACTGAAGGGCCTAGAAATATGAAATTTGAAATATTAGCTACTTATTAGATATAAAGGATTTCTAAGAACTGTTCTTAAACAATTCGAAATTTAAAAGGGGTGAAAATGCGCGAAAAGCGTTCTAAAAAACGTACTAAATGGTGGTTTCCACACAATCTCAGGAAATACCAAACTGATTTAAAATATAATGGCGTCAAAATGATGGTAATAACCCTTGCTCCAACATAGGCTATGTTTTATGTCGGTGCCACATACCCCTAAAGGGGTTCAGGAGAAAAACGTTCTAAATTGCGGTTTTTGCGTTACGGAAATCGTGAAATTTGGAATGGTAGTTAGTTATAAGATATCAATGATCTCTAAGGACATTTCCTAAAAAAATCGAAATTTAAATGGGGGTCAAAATGTGCAAAAAGCGTTGTAAAAAACGTTCTAAATTGCAGTTTCTATGCAATCTCGGGAAGTACTGAACCGATTTCAAATACAATGGTGTAAAAATGATGGTGACAGATCTTGCTCGAAGATAGGCTATATTTTATATCTGTTTCCACTACCCCAGAGGAGATGCAGGAGCAAAATGCGCGAAAAGCGTTCTAAAAACGTTCTAAATGCCGATTTGTCAGCAATATCTCAGGAAGAATCAAACTGATTTCAAAAGTAATGGTAGGAAATTGATGCTGACAGCCTCTGCTCTAACATAGACGCTATTTTAAGTCAGTATCTCTATCACCTAGACGTTGCAGGAGCAAAAAAAGTGTTCTAAATTTCAATTTTTGTGATCGGTAGGGGCTAGCAACTTAAAATTAGGCAAGGTACATATTATGCTCCATATATCTAATAGATATAAAGGATCTTTAAGAATAGTTTCTAAAAAATTGGAAATTTAAAAAGGGGTGAAAATGCGCGAAAAACGTTCTAAACTGCGATTTCTACTTAATCTCAGGAAATACCAAAGCTATTTCAAAAGTAACGGTTGCAAATCAAGTGACAGTCCCTGCTATAACATATGTTATATTTTATATTACTGTCACTACCATCTGAGGGTTGCAAAAGCAAAACATGTTCTAATTTGCGTTTTTTGCACAACTTTGAAGTACTTCTAACACTTTGAAGTATGGCATGGTATTTACGTACAAGATGCAACTACTTTCTATGAACAGTCGAAAGAAAATTCCAAATTTAAAAAGATGAAGTGAGCAAAAAGCAAAATTACAATTTTTATGCAATCTTATCAAATACTAAACCGATTAAAAAAATAATGATGACAAATTGTCGGTGATAGAAACTGCTCAAACATAAGCTATATTTTATGTCTGTGCCACTACCACCAGTGGGTTCCAGGATCTAAAAACTTTTCAAATTGCGATTACTGTGATACTGAAAAGGCTAGAAACTTTAAATATGGCATGGTAGTTACTTATAAAAATATAAATGCCCTCGAAGGACTGTCGAAAATAAATTCGAATTAAAAAGAGGTGAAGCAAAGGGGAGGTGCGAAAAGCATTCTAAAAAAGTCCTAAATTACGATTTCTATGCAATTTCAGGGAATATAAATCGATTATAAAAGTAATAGTTGCGAATCAATGGTAACAGTCTCTGATCATACACATGCTATATTTTATGCCGATGATTCTACCACCTAGGGTTCACAGGAACAACAAACGTTCTGAAAAAGGCCTTTAAAAGGTTTCTAAATTACGTTTCTGTGGAATATTAGGAAATAACAAACCGCTTTCAAAATTAATGTTGGCAAATTAATGGTGACCGTTCCTATTTCAACATAGCCCTTTATGTTGAGAGAAGTGGTAGGACTTGGAATTTGACATGATAGTTAATTTTAAGATGTAAGAAGATGGTTTCTAAAAAATTCAAATCTTCAAATGAATACTGAAATGAGCATATTAATTGAGCATAAAAGTTTCAAAATATTTTCTAAATTATCATTTATTTAGTTTTATTTTTTTTTATTAATTTAAGTCTCATTTCTGCCTATGCCTAATGCAGTGTAATAATGATGTTTAATCAAACTGCGTTTTAAATAGTAACTTTTTAAGTATTCCTAAAAGTGATAAGTACCTTTTTAATAAAATAAAATATTACCTTTTAATAAAATAAAAATTTAGTTAGTACCTTTTAATAAAAATTAGACGTATAAATATCACTTGGCATATTTCAAATATTACGCGACCAAAGCCGCGGGGTTTGCTAGTAATATAATAAATTATATATGATATTTGATTGGCAGTTTTTGAAGTTTTGTGATATGAAATGCAATGATCTGATTGCAAAAAAGTGATGACTGAAAAAGAAAGAGTGAGAAATAACAGCAACTATACATGTTTGCATACAGAATATAACTGATATAAGTAAAGACAACGTGTAATATTTACATGACCCAGATTGAGGCTTACGTACGCGGGACACAGGTCTAACCTAAAGAGTACCACTAGTTTCGAATAGCAATCATGCTCTTATTTAAAGGCAGAATTTGTCATAAATAGGGCGAAAGGTATCATTCGGAAATAGAGAGGGAAGTGTGTCGCACATCTAAAAAGTGCTTAGTCTTGCCCTGGTAGCTTGATAAATTTTTACGCTGTGGGCGCAGGGATCGCTAAATGCCTAAATACAAATTTACTTGTATAGAAAATCTCTTTAATTAGCTATTGAAAACTTTTTATCAGCTAAGATGAAATGTAGTAAGGAAATAAATATCCCAGTATAGCCGTGGGCAAAACTTGTGTGAGGTCTTTATAAGAGTTTAAAGTAAGGAACAATTCATCTATTTTTTGTCAATTATGTCAAAAGTTAAGATTTTTTCCAAAAGTGTGTAATATTTTAAAATTAATATTTAGAAAATATATGAAATGTGACCTATAATTTTTTTTAACAGACGTCGATTTCTAGAAGCTTAAAATACTTAAATCTAAAATTACCATCTCATTCCATCAAATAAATTTTTAAAGTAGTTGCTTAAAATATTACCTGCATTGCATTTTGTTTTGGAACAATGTTAAACAGGCATTTAAAACATTAGAATTCTAATGTAAATGTTACATCATTATATAGGGCATTCTCACAATCTTTTGATTTTCAGGAATAAAAGTCTGGTGAAATTAAACTTACTAAAATAGCATTTTAAACTTATAGACGAATGCCTTAATGATTCAAAATAAAGAAAAAAATGGTCAGCGGCGAAATTTTTTTTATTTAACTGAGGTTTAAGTTAAACTTGCGAGTTTAATTATCCTTACCATTTTACCACTATAACTTTCTATTTTCTTCTAAATTTTTATTTATAAGTAATTTGCATAGTACCCACAGGACATTCAAATAAGAATTAATAACAATGTAGAATTTTTAGTACAAAATTTTGGTATAACATTGTCTTAAAGAGTTGTTAAAGAAGGGACAGTATAGGAAAAAAGGGACGGTAAGGGGAAAAAAGGATGGTTAGGATGGGACAGTAAGGAAAATTACCAACTATTTTTAGGTAAATCACGTTAAGACTCAGTGATAGCCACAATGTTCATTGATTTTTAGAAACAGTTATTTACATTCGATTAAATTAAAAGAAAAATTTAATTTACCTCGAAAAGTGCAGGAATAAACATCGGGGACGGTAAGACTATCAGTAAAAACACGATGCTTGAAATTTATTTAAAAGCTGATTTAAATTCTGCAGTAAATTTCCTGTCAAAGAATTTTAGACATTCTTTCTCTAGCATACTTCTACATGAGACAAAAGTTGGGAAAAAATCTGTCGCTGCATCTGAAGTGATTTTCTGTATAATTTTAGCAAGAGGGACGGCAAGGAATCTAGAATCCAGAGACAGGGTTAAAAAAATAATAACAATTGTAAAAATGTGTGCAGGTTAATTTTTTGCTACATATTTATATAAAACAATAGTCCCAGTTTCGAAAAAAATGACATCGAATTATTTTTATTGAAACAATTTATACAGACAGCTCCAAACTTAAATTCTGCATCAGGGACACGGGACGGTATAGGAATTTCGTGGTATATTTGGACCTCCAACATCGTCCAAAACTTATTTATCTCGTTAATATTGTTATGCAGTCATGCAATGGGATGTACCCCAGTATAAGGGAAAAAAAAAGAATATGTACAAAAATAAATTACTATTCAGGGACTTGAAAGTCAAAAGATTGTGAGAATGCCTCATATATCCTAAACTACTTCACCAAGTGGTTGCCTATTTGATATCTGGAAATAAAATTTACCGAAGAAACAAAGTGTGAAAATGTCAAGGTTTGTTACAATCTGCTACGAATGTAATATGCCCCTAAAAATTCAGTTTGTCCCTTTAAGCCCGAGAATCATTAAGAGGGGGAAATATAATGGATCATATAGGAGTCACACAGTGTCAACGTTCAGTTCTGAATCCCAGGGAATCCCAACAAAACCACAAAGAGTTACTCCATTTTAAACCCCACGCCCCACTTTTGGTCATTATTCGACACTATGATTATCGAAGGTTTTTTTTTTTTTTTAAGAACCATGTGGGGAAAGCTATCGGGGGATCGTGTTCCAGCCGAATTTATGGTTTTATTGCTTTTTTCAGCTTAGCTCAGTACTGTTTAATGTATTGTATCATCTGACCAATAAATGGTAATAAGACAAAAACCTCTAGAAAATTCCGTCAGAAGTGTTTTCTGACAATTTTTTCGTCTTTCTTTGTAAGATTCACTTCTGTTCTCTGTTTGTTTCACAATTGAAAAATGTTTTATAAATTCGCTAAGAGAAAAAAAAAAAAAAAAAAGAAAAAATTTGCCACGCATTAAGAATTTTTATTTCTGTAAGATAAAAAAATTCAAAACAAAAACTATTGGCAATGTTCTCGCTATAAAACCTGGCAACGTAAGACTGAAGTTAAAACCCTCGCCTCGATTTTTCCCTTGCAAACTGCGGTGTTGTGAGTGATGAACATGGCTAACGATTTCACCAAGACGTATCGATCTACAATTGAAAATGATACCAGGGACCTATCAACTGATCACGGTTGATGGAATGTGTCAGTGATGGCAGTCTGCACTGTTAAAAAAAAAAAAAAACGGACTAAAAAACAGAGATTCTACTGGCAATCTAGACGCCAGTACTATTTCCGTATTTTTACGGAAATTTCCCCCCATAAATTACAGAAAAATTTCTGTTTTTAATCAGAAAAACGGAAAATTTTCTGTAATTTATAGCGAAAAATTTCCGTAAAAATAAGAAAATAGTACTGGCGTCTAGATTCCCAGTAGAATCTCCGTTTTTTACTCGACTGCCAAGAAGGGTTATGTGTTTCACGCGTATCTGCGTATGTGGATTTCTTTATACTTTCGAAACATCCCATCGGCTGGATGGATTTTAATGAATGAGGTCTCTATCGATTCGTCTTAACCGTCCAATAATTATACGCTAGGTTTTGTTTTTATAAATTCGAAATGGCGGCCGTAAAATACAAAATGGCGGTAGAGACGAAAAAACATTTTTAGGCACACTATTGAGTGGCATATCATTGGATAGGTCTTTCAAAATGAAGACGATTTTTCGTTGACTATTTTACAGTCAGAAGCTCCTTTCAAATATTACATAACCTGGAAGTTTTGTAGGTACACTGCAAATAGAGGCGTCTTAAATTAAGACACATATGTGACTGAAAAAGTTATTCAGACACTTAAGTGTCTAAATTTGAAATTTCAGACATCACAGGTGTCTAAATTTTAGACACATAAGTGTCTTACTATGATCATGGCATAAATGAACTAATAAACATGTCTGAAAAATGGCGATATGTCTGAAATTAAGACATTTAGAAATTTAGACACTTAAGTGTCTAAATGCGATACAATTGTATCATATGTGTGATGACTGTATGTATAACTGTATTGCAATATGTATGCCAGCACCACCAGAAAATTGTTTTCGAATGGATAACAGATGTTTAAAATATTTTTATCCATTAAATTTGGTATTTTATATTTTAAAAAAAAAAGTAATTTGTTTAGATTATGGGACATCTGGAAAATTGAAATAGTTAGCTTACTAAAGTTTTGGGACTTAGTTATTTTTGGCGCAATAAATAAATCAGTAATTGCTTTTCATGAAAAATATTTATTTTCAAAAATTACTCGCAATCATGGACGTACGCACGTATGTCCAAGGAAGAGCCACACCCTCCCGTTAAATACTAAGAGATGTACCGGTGGAAAGAAATTTAGGGAGGGACAAGATTTTGGAACAGTTGGGTCTGGGGTCAACAGCGTAATCCGCTTTTCTAAAATGCAGAACATAAACATGAAATAGGCAAACTAAGAATATTTTGACAGAACTCCTCGGGCAAGAAATGTTTAAAGATACAAACATAAAAATAAATATAAAAATTAATCGTTCAAAAATAAGTTTCAAACGACATTTTTGAAAATAAAACTTTTTTTTTTTTCTCAATGGACTCTCCCCCCCCCCGCCCCCCCTCGACACGCACACACCGTTTTGAGATAAATTTGAAATATATCAATATCAAAAGAAGAAAAGAATTAAAATTGTCTTCTACGAAGTGTTCAAAGGAAGGTGGATTTCTCTGAAGTAAAATTTTTAGTAACATTTTCCTTAACGTAAAATTATTCTATAGCCATTTATAAGAAAAGAAATATCATATATTTTTAATTATCAGACATAAAGAAAGCATAATTGATTAAATTTCACTATACTGGGAGGGAGAATGTATCCACCAGGGGGCACTGTAGTTGCGCATGCGTTTTAGATGTCTTTCGTTGGAACGTACGTTGTAGTAACTGAAAGTTTGTTTTATGTACGCGTATTTATTTTTTTGCGAAATTTCAAGTTCTGTGATTTTAAGTCGTATTCACTTAGTTTATTTATGTATTGAATATATACTTCTGACTTACGTGCTTGACACCCAATGACTCTTATAAGCTGTCGTCGATATAATTCGGGATAGAGACAACACTTGAAGATTACATCCGGGAACTCTACAAAGTGTGTGTGGTGTGGAACGTACTTAGTGTTAATTTGTATCGAGATTTAGTGTTATTGTACTTCGTCTTTATAAAAGCTGGTAAAAAAGAACTTTTGTCTGGCGGAGTATATTTTGAGGATGAAGCATTTCATTCTCTAAGTATGCTTAGTCGGATGTATTAACGTCTTCCCTTCAAAAAAGATGCAAGTCTTTGCTCCTCACTGTAATAGTTTTTAAAATTTCAAATCGAGGAATTTATCTTACTTCTTGCAACAGGATTAAAGTAAGTGTCACAATTTTTCTTTTTAGTACTAAATTTAGTGTTCTTTTTTATGATTTTCTAAATAGCACTGATCAAAATCTTGCATAAAATGGTATTAGTTTTGAATCTGTTTGCAAAAAGCCCGCTAATTCTAGAAGTATATATTTTTTAACTTATGACGTTGCCTTTTATTACAAATTATATATTTTAAATTCTCATATGTTTCCCCTAATTTAAAGTAATAATATCACATTTTAAGTTAAATTCATTCTCTTGTTTTCCATGGGAGTTCTTAGTTTCAATTCTTATCTGTTTCAATTCTAATTCTTATCTATCACTAAACGACCACAATGATATAAAGAAAAAAAAAAAAAGCTTTGAAAGATTTCCTAATTCTTTCTTACTTCCTACATAGGGATTACAATCACGTATCCTGGGATTCCGCTCTATTTTTAATCCCGAAAATCCCGGGATTAGAGTTGTTTTTTTTTTTTTTTTTTTTAACAGAGCAATATTCAACTGAAATAAAAAAAAATATATTTATACACTTTTGCTTTTGGAATAAAAATCAATTTTTATAAATTTATGTATATATGTATCATTGAAAAAGAATGTATATCTCGAGTATTTTTTACATATATTTATAAGCGATTAAACATTTTAACGTGTAAATCTGTTGACCTGCTAACAGACGTCACAGCGATGAGTCAGGAAAAACGAAATCATTTCTTTATTTCGAATTTGCTGCGTGTAGAAAGATCAGTGTTGGGTATGAACGCGTTCAGTGAACGTAAGTTCACGAGTTTAGCTCACTTTCTGTGAACTTTGAGTTGAACTTGATTCACTTTTTGATAAACGAGCGTGAACTGAACGAAAGCTCAAAAAATCCGTGAGTTTGAACGAAATTTACAACTCAAACTCAATTTTTTTCACAACGTATTTTTAAAATTTTCCAGCCGTTAAGAACACGTTTTTCCCATTCAAATGCCATTTAGAGGCCTAAACCGACTCGGGACGGGTCGAGTCTGATCATCAGTTTTTCTGGGTCGTGCCCAGGCCTTGCTTTCTCTGGAGGCTCGGGCCGGGCCGAATCGAACTTATTTCTGGACTTGTGCTTTATTCTTCCTAGAAGTCTGCACCGCCAGAAATTTTCTTGCCCGGTCGTTCCTGCTTGTATGAAAATTATTGCACCGACCCAGTATGACTCGTGGAAAAATATGTTTAAGGAACAACCTACCTTGGGTCAACAATTTTTTCCGAAAAAAAAATATATTTTTAAATTACTATTATTCTCCAATTAAAATTCTCTTTAAAGAATAGTACTACGTATACATTTCTAGGAGGCGGGAGATACAGTACTTTAAAACCTGTTATAAGAATCTTTGTCTGACGAGATCTGTTTTAAACGGAAAATTTTTTTGATAGGTGGATGTGAATCTTCAAAATGGATATAATAATCCGCTTAAAAATAAATACTACATTTGCAAGAGACGACATACTTGGTAAAAAAGGAGCTTAGGAGAGAAAAAAAAATAGTTATAGTATTTGTGATTCCGTCTTAGAAGGTTTTTCGATATAGACTTTTTCAGATTTTTGAGTTTTTAAGCCGTGTAAATAGATTAATGGTGTTAATAATAATGGAGATGCTTACATACAAATAAAGGTCGATTAAAAATCAGTATAATAGCTTACAATAGGATATATAGAAAGAAATGTAGTGGGAACAGTATTTTGGAGCGGAGGCCTCAGTGCTATGCAATCTACAACAGAGGGCTGCACGGCCGAAATTTCAAGGCCCGGCCCGATCCATAGAAGAAAAATTCGGCATGGGACGCTATAAACATTGAAAGTTCGGCCCGGCCCGTAGAGAAAAAATTATTGGCCAGGTATAACAACTAAAAGTTCGACCCGAGACCGGCCCGTCCCGAATGAATTTCTACAAAACATTGATTTTTATGTCGGTTTGTTTAAAAATTTGTCTCGAAAGAGGAGTTCTAACCAAAAATACTTATATTTGCTTTTTATTGCCATGTTTATAGATTTCATTTTTATAGAAGTTATTGCAACATTTATTATTTTAATGAATCGCTATTTGTGGTATGTAAATGTTTCAGTTATAATTAATATAGTTAATCCATATTCAAAATATTGGAGATTTAAAAATCTGAAGAATGTAATATTGTAAAATCTTCTAAGACGGAATTGCATAGGGGAGGGAAAAAATGCATTATAGACAAGTTCCCTTTTTAGCAGGTGTAAATGTATTATATATTCTTTTCTTACGTATTAGTACATTCATTTTGCATGGATCAACATATTTTTCACGTTAAGAGAGGATTCCACCATAGGCAGGTTCTTTTTCACACATTTTACTATATTTTAATTTTAACAATTACTACATTTTAATAAGCCTAGAAATGTACTATTCTTTATAAAGAATAAAATTAAATGTTTATTTGTAGAACAATGACGATTTAAAAATGTATGCACTTTTTGCAAAAAATTTTCTACCAGGCCAAATTTTACTGATCTTTGAATGGACCAGGCCATGCCGAAACATTAATTTTCATAGGATGCTGGGTCGAAACCGGGACTGAAAATTTAGGCCCGTGAAGACTAGGAAGAATGATACCATACCAGTCTCGGTTCGGTACAGAGAAAATAAGGAGAAAATAAAGAGAGACCCTGTCCGGTCCTTCAGGTAAAAAGGCCCGGGGCCGGCCCGGAAAGTGTAGTGACTAGGCCCCAACCTTCAGAAAAAAGTACGACCCGGGCCCGGCCCGAATGCTGTGGCTGAAAATAAGCCCGTGCAGACCTCTGGTTTGTAGCTGGTTTGTCTGGTTTGTATTTAAAATGAACAGTATAAACATGAAAAAGAGACTGAAATAATTATTTTTACTTTCTTCTATCTTTACATGAAGAAAGTATTGGATTCGTGAAAATTTTCGAATCCAGTTTTCGATGGATTTATACGTTTTAGGGGTCAGAGATCACGAAAAACATGTTTTTACAAAATGCCTGTCTGTAAGTCTGTCTGTCTGTGTGTGACACAAATTTTGTGAGCGCTCTATCTCAAGAACTAATGAATGGAATTTAATGAAACTGTAGATTCAGTTAGTCCCTGATTTAAATGGTTGCCGATTACTTTTTGTTGTAAATCGTCCAACAAGTGGCGCTACTATGCTGCATTTTTCACGATTTCCGTATCTCCCAGGACTAATGCATGAATTTTTATCAAACTTTAGATTCAGTTAGTTCCTGATATAAATTGATCTTGATAAGTTTTTTGTGTAAATTGCCGAACTGGTGTCACTGCTATGCAGAACTTTTCACTGTTTCCGCAATAGCTCTATCTCAAAAACTAATGAACGGATGTTCATCAAATTTCAAATCCAGTTAGAAGTTCACGTAAGTTGTTGGTGTAAATCACCTAAACGGTGCAGTGCTGTACTGCATTCAGGGCTTAATTTGCGCCGGAGCCCAGCTGCGGTACTTCTCTGGTTTTAGTAATTTTTTAAATATTGGTCACCGGATTATTCACCGGAGCTTATAAATATAGAGCTCCGGAGCCCAATGCAATAGTGCTTCCGAAAAACCGAAGTCTAAATTATCCTTTCCTTCCCTTCCCATCTCCAAGCTTTTGCATTCTTTTTTATCTAAACACTTATTATTTGACGTAATGTGTCGCACACGAAGGAGATGGAGATAAAACGGACTAAAATTTTATCTCAGTTTTGGGGCTTGGACTGACTCGAGCTTAATCTGTCTTACGTTCAAAATTTTAATTTTAATGCTATTTTGATCAGAATGAAGGGAAAACAGAAATTGTGTTGTTCTATTTCAAATTTATTATATTCAAAATTTATGTTGGCGACTTGTTGATACAGCGCCATTCAAGAGACTGAACAACGAATTTGCTTTCAGTTCTATTTTCTTTTGTAACAGTAGGATAATTTTCAATTGGCTGTTTTTTATTTTATTATTATTTAGATACCTAACCTGAAAAGAATATTTTCTGTTTTTAGCCAACGAGCATCAGCTTGAAGTTTTGTTTGTTTGAGGTTTTTTTCTCTTCTATTGCGCACGAGTATTAAAATAACGCTACTGATTTTTCTATTTACGTTGTATCATGAACGCTGTCCATGCTAATGCTCTGCTTTTCACATTTATAAAGTCACTTTCATTTTAAGTAGATATAATTGCCATGCATTGTTATTCTGATAGAAATGCAATCGAGCGGTGTTCCCCCTTTTTCTATAAAAGCATAGAATCTTTCCAATAACGATGTCAAAATTTTAATTTAATCTGATTTTCAGGGACTTGCCACAAAAAGATTGTTATGCGGAAAGAATCGATTATAGTTTAAGATATGCACCTTTTATAGGAAATTAAAAATATTTGTTCCATTCTTCAGCATATAAATATGAATTTCTGTAAATTTCATTAATTTTTTCTTAAAAATGCATAGCTGCGAACTATCCCTTTTTTGTGTTACCTCTATTTCCAAATCATAATCCTTACCATATTTAATCGCGGAATTGTGACATTAATTAACATTAAAATTAGGCAAAGATTACCATTCAGAAGGAGTGATAACTAAAAAGTGGAATAGTTGACAGCTAAGTAAAAGTATATGCTGATAACTATACTATTTAAAATTTTTATTTTTCTAAAGGAAAAAAATGCTTTAAATTTTGCAAATAATGTACGAAATATAAATATGGAGATTGGGGTGACAAGAGGGGGGGGGGGAGAACGGTACAACCTTTAGCACCGCTATCGCAGAATATTAGAGCTCCGGTACTTTTTTTCTTAGAAATTAAGCACTGGCTGCATTTATCAGGATGTATTAACATGTATGAGACAGAAGAAAGTTTTGGGATTGCCACATCCGAATAGTTTTTTTTGTCAGAACTCTTTCGCACAAGACCAAATTTTAAACATATGGACTTAAAAATAAATATCTTTACAGAAGAATGAAGACTATATGGGTTTCTGATTAATTTTATGCAACATTTATAAAAAACTATCATTAAGAAATTCCAAATTCTTCCCAGAAAGTTTGAATAGTTATTTTTGATTATTATAAGTATAAATATTTCGTAAATAAAATAAAGGAAAATTAGTATTGAAAATTTTATTCTAAATGTAAAAAGAAAAAATAATTAAAAATTGTCAACAAATGTTCTATCTAAAACCTGTACTTCCTTTATCTACGTTTTGTGACTGAAAATATGCTTCTATCATCATGTATGTAAAAGATAATCGAGCATATATGTATTTGGAAATAACCGGTGTCTAAGATTAGTTTTAAGCTTTTTAATTTTTTTTAAAGAATGAATTTACAGTAAGAAAAACTTTCAAATTAATGTAGTATTTTCATATAAACATTTATGTATCAAACTTCAAAAGAACTTTCTTAGTTTAACAATGAATTTTACAAGAGTAAATTTCGCTGTTCTCAAATACAAAGAAGCTACTTTCTGACACATTTCCGAATTTATTTTTGTTCCGAAACGCAGGTATGTTCTTATTCAAAAACTATGTAATCGAATGGCGTTTTCCATTTTTCGGTAAAGGCAGAAGAATTTTCAGAAAATACTGTCAAAGTTGACGTTTTGAAACCGAATTTGCGGACGCGACACCGTGAGAAAGGAGAAAAACCGGCTATAACTCGATAAATAGTTATTTATTTATAAATAGTTGGAAAATGACATTCGATCTCAAACCGCTTCAGTATTCAGGCTTGCCAATTTTATAGTTTACGTTTGATAATAAATAAGAAAATGTGTCAAAAGTTTCGGTTGTTGACCACAGAATTTGAGAACTGCTTTAACTGCAACTTTGCTTTATTGCAGAATATTACTGGCATTTTTAATTTTCTCTCCCTTACATGGGAGTGGAACATTTTAGATATATAAAAAAAGAAGTTTGCTTTGCGCTAAAACACAAAATATTTCCTTCTTGATTATATTTCAGAAAGGGAATCATCGAAGACCTCAGGGTACTTTTTGGTTACAACTTTTTCAACTTTCTGTACATTCATATAAAAAAGATGGGATAGAAATCTAAAGAAACTGCATACAGATTTGCATTACATAAGGCTATTGTTTATTTGTATCAAGTAATTATCTAAAATCCACATATAACAATTTATTTAGAAATTATTAAAATTTGTGAATTTGTGTGTGGGGGGGGGGGATTTCAGTATTTTCATTATAGCATATTATTTTACGTTTTCTTTGTTCTTTATATGATGAAGTGCCAGATTGTGAAATTTCTTCTACATCAAAATCCTGAAAAGAAACATTAAATCAAAGCTCTCATGGGTATTTATGTAAAGATCTAAGAATTTTATCCCTACATTTAAATCAAGTGCCGGATTCTTAAATTTTAGACCCATTTCAATAATGCGCTTTAATATTGAATTGCAAATGATACAAAATATCGCGCACCTCAGAAATTCCATTTTACTTCGAAAACTTCTTCCTCATGACATGAATTACCTTTTTATCTGGATTACCATTACCAGCAAAATCTAATAAGTATTAGACTCTAATCACTAATCATTTGACTAGGTCTAACAAAATATAAAGTTTCTGTGAATTCTGTGGAATAGTTCTTGCATTATAGTAGCAATCAAACTTTTAACACAGAGACAGAACTCTTTCTAAAAGGCAGTCAAAATCATAATTAGGATATACCGAAACGTGTAAACCCAGGACTGGCATTTTAGGAGGGCGGGGGGTCGTGTTCAAGCGACTGAACAGGGTGTTAAAAACTAAGGGGCGAAAATATACAAAATGCTTGATTAAAACTTAGAAGCTTTTTTAAAAGATATCATTCATTACGTTCCTTACAAAATCTTGCCTTGGCTGCCGTTGCTCTCTGGCAGCGGAGTATTTATCCCTAATTGGAAGCCGAAACAGTTCAAGCCTTTTTATGGAAATAGAAGAAATTAAAATGGAGTAGTGTTTAGAATACAATCTACGTGTTAATAACTTACAAAATTTTATAAATGAGTGCAATAAAGAATATTGCACATCATATCTCTGTTTCATTATATATTAGCCCAATATAAAAATAAAACCCGAAAGAAAGTCTTTATTTCGGGGCCCTTTTCCCCCGACCCCCGAGGCTTCAGTCTACTCAGCCTAATGGGTAATCCGCCTCTGCCCGTGGGAAAATAAAATAGTGTTATTTTTTCGGTTATAAAGGTTTCTCTTAAAGAAAAAGGAAAATTTGTGGAACAGATAATATCTTTGTCCCAGGTCCCAGACGACTATAAGAAAAGAATAGAGAAGAGAAAGCACACAAAGGCAAACCCCACATTGTGCAAGGACAGAAAGTCATGTTCTTTTAAATTATATAAGCAACACCGCACCGTGTTAGATACGCACGTTACTGTTACATACAATACGAGGCGCCAGAGAAGCTTGTTTTGGTTTGGTGCTTTGTTGGACAGACTATTATAAGTAATTGGTAAGTATTCTTATATCCATTTTAAAACGTTAGACAAAAAAAAAAAAAAAAAAAAAAAGCCTACCTCTGCTAAGTATTTTTTGAAATAAAACGCTGCTAATCTTGCGTCTGTTTAGTTACCTAGTAGTCTATCTGTAATTGTTATGGTATGAAGAAAAAAATCTTTTCTATTGAATGCAAGGTTGCGGAAAAAAAGAAAGAAAAGGAAGACATTTCCCGAAACTGATAAAGATTGATACTGGGAAATTCACCCAAATTTCTTTATAGGAGAAGGGTAAGGCCTTCAATCAATTTGCCAATTATAGAATGGCAGTTTCTAATCTACGTTTCAACTTTTTTTCAAGCAAATTTCGCCTAAATTACAGGGATTTTTTTTTCCGGTAGAAAAATTATTTGAGCTTTAAATTTTAGGATGTATCACAAATCATTACATATACAATGATTTCTTAATTGTTTGATCTTTCTAAAATCGATGTATGTATTTATTAGAATAAGAAATCTGTATTTTTAAATATAAATATAGTTAATACATTTTTTTTTATGTATTGCGCGATGACAATTGATTAATGAAAGGTTTTACTTCATGGCCATGCCATTCTCTATACGTGTAAAGTGTTTTTCCATTAAAAAAGGTTTTTCATATTTAAAATTGACACAGGCATTTAAACAAAACCACACACCATATATATAAAGATAATTTTCCAACAAATGGGAAATTATACATTATGATTTATTAAATTTTAAATTATTTTTAAAAGATAGACAGCTTTCGATGAAGGTTTTTTTTTTTTTTGGGGGGGGGGGGATGAACCATATTTGAAAAGCCAATGTTATTTTTGTGAAATGTATTACATTATTATGAAAAATAGCATTTTGCAACGAAAGATGAAATCCACTTACACCAATATAAAATTCGAACAAAACAACCATTAATTTTCTTAGTTTAATCTGATAAAGTGAGAGGTCACGAGAGTCATTAGCTTCCCCCCCCCTCCCCTTTCTGAACAAAGAAAATTTCTAAGTAGCATTTAAAAAATGAAATGTATATTAAATTCTTTAAAAATTTCTTCTTGCTTTAGGATGTGAATCTTTCTAAATATTAAAGCTGTACTCAAATCCAAAGTAGATAAATTTTAACACATGTAATGAAGTCATTTTTAATCTTAGATGGAAGCAAGCCATTTACAAGTACACTTATTCAGAAGTTATGCGATTGAAATAGCGTTTCCCATGTTTCGATAATGGTAAAGAATCTTTTGAGAAATCTTCGTAAAATTTGGGGTTTTAAACTGAATTTCAGAATGTGACAGCCAATGCTCTCTTAGTCTTATGATGGCATTTCTGTAACTGTTAAGACTGTTCTTAACTGCCCTGCTCAACAACCGCAAAACGTTTTGATACATTTACAAATTCATTTTTTAACAGAAAGGTACAGTGGCGCCAACTTATGTGGGCTCATGGGGCATGAGCCCACCCAATAATTTTATCTCTCCGCCCACCCAATTTCAATTGATTTAATTCGTATTTTATTTTTTATTTTTTTTTTTCAATCACTGAAATGAAATTTGGTTTTATTAACGTTCGCAAAATAGTTTTGTTTGAAAAAGAGTAAGAACATCAATTAAGACTCACATGAGCACTGAAAACCTCTTCAGCTGATGTATAGTTAAATTTGTCATGAAAACAAATTTCCTGCATATTTTGCAATCTATTTTGATATCTTGAATTTATAAAGCACTTAGGTGAATAAAATATACGCTTTTCTTGACATTTAGTTTTTTGCACTTTCAGTAGTTAGCAATTTCAATCTTATTTAAAATAAATATTAATGTATTTATAAGGAAGAACTTATAAGAATATAATTTAATAAAATTATTTATAAAATTATAATTTAAAAATTTGCTTAGAAGGAACATAATTTAAATTTGAATTATCATCTTTAGTCATTCGCTCCTTCCCTCTCTCTTTCCACATACATACACACTAAGGGGGAAAAAATTATATGCGTTATTTTACGCAAAAAGTTTCGGGCCCACCTAATATTTTTAAAAAGTCGTGGAAAGGTATAAAATTATACTGGAAAGGTATAAAATTGGAAAGCCGGGCTGTGGAAGCGATTTGGAATTGAACGTTTTTTCCATTTTTTTGATCAATCAATTACCTATTGAATTATAAGCCATTTTGATCACGTGACAAACACGTTTTTCGCCCGCTCTTGAGTGCTCTTTCTTCCTTCGCGCGGAAATTCGGTTCAAAACGCCCACTTTGACACTATTTTCTGAAAGATGTATTGCGTTTGGAAAAAATGGAAAAAACAGCTCAATTACAGTTTCTGAACAACAACACCAGCTAGTTTCATGCATTTTCGAGCAAAAATAAACTAAAACTTATGTCAGAAAGTTGCCCTTTTGGATTTGAGAACAGCCTTATGTCCTAAAACTTGGCTTAAAATGTTCATTTTCTGAACGATTCTTTGCCTTTATAACACAATGGGAAATTAAATTTTTTGGTGTCTGAATAATATGTGTAATTTGTATATTTTTACGAATATTATTGCAGTCTTTTCTGTATTCACGAATGAAAATGACGTAAGAAAAGTGGCCATTTTAGCTATGCGAAGAGCTTTTAATGTAAAAACTGCTTTTTAAGAGGTGAGATGTCATTCCCCACCTCCCCAACTCCCACACACCCACCAAAAAAAAAAAAAAAAAAAAAAAAAAAAAAAAAAGATCCATGATCCTTCTCTAAATGGAGGACTGGATCCGCTCTTGTATATATACAGAAAATCATATTTGTTCAACAAGTGAAAAATTATGTATTGTAATTTATTAAATTTTAGGACAAATAAACTCTTTGTGTACATTAATGTTAACAACATTGCTTTGTAATCTACAACCTATTTATACATAACAGAGTATTCAACTCTCGGTTTCCATGCATCCACGATTTTAAATGAATGCAGTTTACATAAGTTTTTAATTTTTAAATCTTTTAAAACAAATGTAGTTCTGACAAATACACACACACACACACATATATATATATATGTAAATCTATCCTATATGTATAAAATCCTAATGAAACGAATTTATGAAACTACTGATAATGTTTCACAGTTATTTCTAGTAAAATGTGGAACGCTTGTCTGTGAAATTAACACTAATTATAAGAATTCATCCACAAGTGTAAAAAGTTGTATTAGAATTTTAAAATTTAATTAGTTTTCGAGATATTAATTTTATTTCTCATTTCAATTACAATTCTGTAATGATGGTAACTAAATTACTCGATTTTTGTAGAAAAAAATGGAGAAAATGAAAAAGATAGGAATTATTAGATTTCTTTTTTTTCCTCATTTTCAAATTGAAAATGAAATGGTCTTTTTATTTCAATCGAAAGTGAAGACAATATTGTGATTAAATCATGTTTCTCAGAAAAAAAAAAAAAAAAAAAAAAAAAAAAACTTTTTTACACATTTTGATCCTCAGGAATCAATTTATTTTATAAACTAAAAATCGTCTGTTATTTGTTATTTTCCACTTTAACATTAATTCCATAGACGTAAAAATTCATTTTTGTGGTGGAAAAGGGAAAAAAGAAAGTAATGATTATATTTGCTTTTTGTCCCCAGAATCAATTAAAATTGAAAAGTGAAATTATTAAAACCAGAAAGAAAATTTTAACGTAAGAATTAAGAGATCGCGTGATAAAAGCATACAATAGTAAAACTTACGTCAAAATATTTAAAAGTAAGTATTGAAAAAATTCCAAAATATTTCAAATAATAAAATTAAAGGTGATAACTACATTCCATAAAAAATTCCCAATTATTAAATATGGTCATACTTAAAGTGCCTAGAATAATTAAATTATTACGCGCGAAAATCTTTTCAAGGCGAATATCAGGTCATATTTATAAAGCATAAATAATAATATTTCGAACCACTTTTACATTAAATAAATATATATCCGTGATTTTTAAAAGCGAAATTTTTTTTTAAATAAATAAATTATTACAAGAGAAATACATTTAATAGGGAAATTTACGTCATATATTAAAACAATACATTTCAAACGATTTTCATTCCGGAGACTTTTAATGTGACGTCACATATGGTATAAAAGTAGTGCGGCTAGCAAATTTGTTTATATATTACATATACATCACTTGATACAGAATAAATACAGGTAAATCTATACGCAAAATATTTTCGATGGATTTTGTACGAATTACTACACGATAAATACATATTAGAAAAGTTGATATTCTTAGTAATTAATATAAACAATATACGTTCTAAAAATAATATGAAACTACGCATGATAGTGTATCAAATTCAAAATAGAGAAAAGATTTCATGAATAAGCTATGCTTGTTACTGAAAAATCAAAAATTGAATCACAACATAAAATATAAGCATAAATTTCAAAACACAATGCTTTTCAATACTGTGGCTCTGAAAGCTATTCCTAAACAGACTGGGATTTTTAACCTTGAACCTAAAGGAAGACTATTTTCCTGTGGTGCCGTTATAAAAGTCAGAAATATAGCGACATATTTAACCTAACCATTTCATTCAAGCTTATTTTTAAATGTGTAATTTATGTTACTTATCGATCCCGAAAACAGCCGTCAGTTATAATTTGTAACAACATGGATTACGTGATGGATGAGGCCATAAGAAACCTAAAAATATCCCATTCGAACGTAAAAGCATGGTAACTCGATAACAGAAGTTACCCGCCGTTATAGTGATAATATCGTTCAATTTTCCGTAACCTCGTTACAATTTTTTTTAACTTCGCACGTTGATATTACTATGTTTTTAGAGGCTGCGAAGCCTGAACGGAGGTTGGCGGGCGTAGCTCGCAGGGGACGGAGCCCCCTAGTATATTTATATTAAACAAAATATTACTTATTAATTCTAAAGGCGCGTTTCAAAAATCACAGCACCATAAGAAATGCAGGGACGTAAAAAATACCTAAGTTGGAGCATACCCCTATAAGGTCCTAGGATTAATGTAAAAGAAAGAACATACTTCCTAATAATTACGCGAAATTTTGTATAAAACTCAGTCTGAAATCAATGTTGTCTGCATACTAACATTCGTAAAAATTTATGTATTTTATAAAATGTTTACGAATTTTGCTAACTATATTATACTTCGCATGGAAAATAGTCATCGTAATCATTGTTGTTCCTTTAACGCACAATGATAAAAAAAAAAGTAATATAGATTGAGAGATTTAAAGATAAAAAAAAAAAAAAAAACTTATTAAACAATTAGTCTATGTATTAATTGCATTACATTTTAGTATCACGTACGTTTTGTTTGGATATTTGAGACTTTAGTAAGCGATTAATATAGCTAAAAAAAAGTTCCTTTTAAATATTATCTCTGATTTCTGCAAAAAATATTCATTTGGGAAAATATAGCTCAATAAAATATAACTTTTCTTTGCTTATTTAAACTTTAAACATCAAAAAACATTAAATGGCTCTACATTAACTGTATATATATATATACAGCAAACTCTGTCTAACGCGGAATCGATCGGGACCGAGAACATTTACTGTAGTATGCAATATTCCGCCTTAGACAAATTTTACTCTGTCTATGGATTCGCAGGGATTTTAAAATCTTTCCGAGTTAGACAGATTTCCGTCTTACAGAGAGTTTACTGTATATATATATATATATATATATATATATATATATATAACTGAAATGGGGCATTCTCACAATCTTTTGACTTTCGGGAATAAAAATCTGGGGAAATTAAACTTGCTAAAATAACATTTTAATCTGATAGACGAACTCCTTAATGATTCAAAATAAAGAAAAAATGGTCAGCACCGAAAATTTTTTTATTTAACTGAGGTTTAAGTTAAACTTGCGAGTTTAATTTTCCTTACCATTTTACCACTATAATTTTTTATTTTCTTCTTAATTTTTACTTATAATGAATTTGCATAGTACCCACAGGACATTCACATAAGAAATAATAAAAATGTAGTACTTTTAATACAGAATTTTTGTATAACATTGTCTTAATGGGGTGTTAAAGAAGGGACGGTAAGGTAAAAAAGGGGGACGGTATAGGAAAAAAGGGGCGAAATGGGAAAAAAAAGGGACGGTAAAGATGGAACGGCAAGGAAAATTATCACCTATTTTAGGCAGACCATATTAAGACTAAGTGGTAGCCAAAATGTTCATTGATTTTTAGAAACAGTTGTTAACACTGGATTAAATTAATTTTTTTTTTAATTTACCTCGAAAAGTGCAGGAATAAACATAAACCTTGGGGATGGCAAGACTACCAATAAAGCCACGATCTTGAAATTGATATTTAAATGCTGATTTAAATTCTGCAGTAAATTTCCTGTCAAAGAATTTTAGACATTCTTTTTGTAGCATACTTCTGCATGAGAAAAAACTTGAAAAAAATTCTGTGGCTGCATCTGAAGGATTTTCTGTATAAGTTTAGCAAGAGGGACGGTAAGGATGAAAAATCCAGGGACAGAGTTCAAAAGATAATATCAACCGTAAAAATGTGTGCAGGTTAATTTTTTGCTACATACTTACATAAAACAATTGTCCCAGTTTCAGAAAAAAAGTACATCCAATTACTTTTATTGAAACAATTTTATCCAGACAGCTCCAAACTTTAAAAATCAGCATCAGGGACACGGGACGGTAGGTGAGTTTTCCTGGTATTTGGACCCCCAACATCGCCCAAAACTTATTTATCTCGTTAATATTGTTATGCAATCATGTAATGGGATGTTCCCCAGTATATGAAATTAAAAAAAAAAACAAAAAAATGCATTAAAATAAAAATTATTATTCAGGAACATAAAAGTCAAAAAATTGTGAGAATGCCCCAAATACTTTTTAGTAAGTTTTACAAAAACTCCGCATAATGTTTTATAAAATTATTAATATTTCTTTTAAAATTATGAAATTATTCACTGAAATTATTTGCAAAGCGGTGTTTAAATTTGTTATTTCAAATGTGCATTTGATTTTACTTAATTACTAAAATGGACGTCAGCTACCGTTACAGCGGTGGATGCGCCCTCAGGAACAGAAGAATCTCCAAATCAATGGAGGAAATGCATGCCAGCCCGGTTACAGAAGATCGTCGTAGGCCATGATATTATCATTCAATCTTCTGTGATCAGGTAATATTTTCAAAAGCGTGGGTTTAGGTTTAGACTTTAGAGCCCTGTTGGGGGCTGAGCGTGTTTTGGCGCGCGTATCTGGTAGGGAGCAAAGCTCCCTTTTATATCAAATAAATCTATAATTTATAAAAAATAAATTTATAACAAAAAATCTATAAATAAACCTTTTATAACAAACAAATCTATCCGAATAATTTTTCTAGGGATTAATTCAATCACTCTCCAAATTTTGCTTACAGATAATGCATATCTACAAAGACACAACAATATACTTTTAAAAGTAATATTGTTAATTTTTCATAGAACGTTTATGTAAAAATTTTGTGTAAGTTTTCGTATCAAGATCAAGATAAATTGAGCGAAAATAACGCAAACAATTGTTTTATGTACCTTAACGTTTGAGTTTTAATTCGATATCAAATTAATTTTTCTTCTGATCAAAAGTTGAAATCATAAAAAAGGAAGATAATACATGCGCAACGGTGAAAAATAAATAAAAGGGAAAAGCTATATTTATTATAGCATTTTTCATTTTCCAATAAATATGTTGCATCATGAGATATTTTTAAGTGCACCATGATGACGAACTTTCTGTGATTGTTGAGTCTCTAAGATTGATTCCAAATGTCCATTTTGACTCCATTTTTCTAAATATCTTTTTCATTTATAGGGGAAAAAAAGAAACATTATTCAATTTCCTTTTATTTGAATAAGAATCCCATTTAAGAATTTAAAAAAAAATATTTCATAAATGTGTCACAAACTATCAAGTTTTGGTGTCCGAACCAGAACTGACTTCATAAAAATTACGGAGGAAAAAAATAATAACAGATAGATCTAAACGCCTGAAAAAATCGTTTTTTATATATCAGTTTTTCTTTTATAAAATTTAAGGTATGAAGTGAAAAATTTTCAAGGTTTTCTTTTCACAAGTCATGCTTCAAACAAAATCCTATTAGAAGTGTGATATTTTTTCCCACATTCTGATGATAAAACGTATTTGACTCCGAGCGATTGTTTGTTTTCTTTTTTTCTCTTTTTCAAGGATACTTTTTGAGTCAGCCCATTTGACGTTGACCCCATGCCGCGTGTATCTCAGGAAGTGATTGCTATTTAGTGATTTCTAATAATAGCCTTTCTCGAATACTCTTGAATTATTCATTAACAAAGAGTTTTCCGGATTTCTTTGTTAATTTCTGTGAAAGTCAAATGTATATTTCAAACATCTGAATATTTGTATTGTGCCAACATGTCGTAATTGAACGTATAAAAATCCCAAATCTATCAGAAATTTCTTTAAAAAAAATTATATAAGAAATGTTTTTTTTTTTTTCGGCAATTTTTTTTTTTATGGAAGTGTAAGTTGGTAGTTAAAATTCATATACATGAGGTGCTGCGTGAAGAATGTCAGTGTCTTCATATTTGCATTGAAAAAGCTAAAAGATTACAAGTTATTTTTAATATAGTTTACTGACATTCATTTAAAAAATTAATATTTTTGATAATCTGGGAGAAAAGAAATATGAAATTTTAAAATATTACACACAAAACATAAAAAAAAAATCTCGTAAAAATTGTTTTTGACATTAGAACAAATCATTCATTAAAATAAAAATACTCTAAAGAAACTCATAAAAAGTAATAGTTTATTTTATTGGAATACATCATTCATTGAAATAAAAACAGCTACGATTTCTAGAATTAAATTTATTATTAGATAAATTATCATTTTTTTTTATCCTGAAGAAAATGGCGGCCGTTCAAATTTTAAGTTGCCGATTTTAGGCAAAAATTTTCTGATGTGAATTTGGCAAAAAATATTTGCAATTCGAATATTGAAAAACGCGTTCGTGTGGGACTATAAAATAGTATATACTAGAAAGACATGAAAATTCCAACCAAAATGATCGATCCAACCTCGAGTTCTACCTGGTATCGATTTGTAAAACAGAGTTTCTAGAAAAACAGTCTTACAGTTTTACAACGTTTTTAAACATAGATAAAGTGAATTAGTAAGCCACATTGAAGTTATTTTATAAATCCGTACAAAAGAAATAGTTTTTAAAGCGGTAGAGTTTCTAACTGCGTGCCGCACACAATGGGACAAGGCACAATACGCTAAAAACGAGCCTGTTCACTGCAACACCAAAAAGGCAAAAACACTATAATACTAATTCCCAATCATCTTTTTGTATAAATGAAAAAGTATAAAAAACAAAATAATAAAAATAAATTTTTATTACCATTGAACGATTGAAAATATATCTTTCATGTTCGTTAGATTTAAACTTTATATTTCTTTCGTTTTATATACAATTATTTCATAAAATTTTAATTAAAAAAAAAAAAAAAAAACACGCTAAGTTATCATGCGGATGCGATGCAGGAAAAAAAATATATTGAATTAGAGGTATGCACTGGACGAAATTTTCATGCCGAGCGCAACCAAGACAATCAGCAGGCAATTTTACTTTTGGCCCGGTAAAAAAGTTCCAAGTTTGGACAGAACTGCTCCGAGCACAACTCCACCCGTTGGAAAAAGTTATTGACCAAGTCCGGTATAAAAATTAAAACTTCGGCTCCGTCTGCACAAAACATTGACTCCGCTAGGCCCGACCAAGCTGAACATAGATTTTTACGCCTGTAGGGGTCAAAAGTGTCTTGTACGAGAAAAGCTAAATAAAAATACTTATTTTATCTTTTTAAATCATGTTTATATGCTTCATTTTTAAAAAAGTGTTCTGAGATGTGGTATTTATTTTTTAAATGCATCTGATTATATGTAAATATCACAATTACCATTAATATCGTTAATCCACATTCTTTGGCTTGGAGATTTAAATTTTTTAAAATTCTATACAATAAAATCTTCTATGACGGAATTGCATAGGAAAGAAGAAAAATCCGTCATGGGCTGATTCCCCTATGAGCAAGTTCATCGTCTGTTGTAAGTAGATTACATTCTTTTCACAAGTATTTTTATCCTCATTTTACATAGATCACCATTTTGTTTTTTTAAACACGGGTTTCCTTCATAGGCAGGTTCTTTTGTCTCAGATTTTACCGTATTTTAATTTTATTGCCTAGAAATGCATCTACTCATCTTAAAAATATAATAAATATATCAATTTTAAGTGTGGAATAATGGCGATTTAAAAATACGTGCATTTTTTTAACCAAAAAAATTGGCCCGTGCCAAATTTTAATAATATTTTTACTGGACAGGCCAGAGCTGTGCCGGTCCAATGCTTTTCATGTGAGCTGGGACTGAAAATTTCTGCCTGTTCAGACCTCAAGAAGAATGCAGTCCAGCCCCGACGTAGGTCGAAAAACAAATCTAGTGCCGGCTCATCTGGGTCCGAACCTCTAGAAAAAAATAATCCCTAAACTAAGTTCGGACAGAGTGTCAGGAAGGAAAATTGGACAGGACCCATGAAGATCCTTACGTTGAATAACCACAAGATTAGTTCACAAAAATAAGTTCTAATATAGAGGTCTGCATTGGCCGAAATTTCCAGGCCCGGGCCTGGCCCGACCCATAAAAAAATTTCGGCCCGGCCCGGACCGGTCCGGAAGAAAAGTTAAAAGTTCGGCCCGAGCCCGGCCCGGAAAAAGTTAAAATCTCGGCCCGGCCCGAGTGAATTGCTACAAAACATTGATTTTTACGTCGATTTGTTTAAAAATTTGACTCTTACGAGGAGTTCTGACCAAAATTTATCTTAACTTTTTTTTCATGTTTCTAAACTTCGTTTTTATAAAAGTGCCGCAGCCTGTGAAATTTATTTTTTAATGAATCGCTATTTTTTCTATGCAAATGTTTGAGATATCATTAACATTTTTAATCCATATTCCATGCATTGAAGTGTTAAAAATCTGAAAAATGCTATACAGAAAAATCTTCTAAGACTCAATTACATAGAAAAGAAAAAAAATGCGTTACAGACAGGTTCCCTTCTTAGCAAATGTAAATGTACTATATATTCTTTTTTTACGTATTAGTATATTAATTTTGCAGGGATCAACATGTTTTTCAGTTTAAAACAGGATTCCGTCATAGGCAGGTTCATTTTCACACGTTTTACTATAATTTAAAATTAGCGTAGAAATTTACTATTCCTCAAAAAGAATAAATGTTAATGTTTAATTGTAGAATAATGGCAATTCAAAAATGTATGCATATTTTGCAAAAATCTTTGGGCCAGGCTTAATTTTACTGACCTTTGAACGGACAGGTCACGCCGAGATAATGATTTTCATACGGGCTGGCTCAAAACTAGGGCTGAAAATTTTGGGCCGTGAAGACTAGAAAAGACACCAGTCCTGGCTCTGTACAGAAAAAATAAGTTAGGCCCGGCCCAATTCTTCCGGAAAAAAGTAAGACCCGGCCCGGCCCGACCCGAGCCTTTAGAAAAAGTATGGCCCGGGCCCGGGCCGGCCCGAGTGCCGCAAATGAAAATAGGCCAAAGCCCGGTCCGCAGAGATCTCTATTCTAATACATTAAAAAAAAAAAAAAAAAAAAAAAAAAAAACGAGTTTTTAGTGAACTTTGTTCACTTTCATAGATGAGTTTGAGTTGAACGAGTTCGTTTCAAAAATTTTGAGTTTGAACGTGAACTTGACTCATTTTTGAGAAATTGAACTTGAGTTTGAATTAGTTCGTTTATTTTGTGAGCGTACCCAACACTGAGAAAGATCTTCCATTCCATGAGTCATTTTGAGATTAACGTTTACTGATAAGCGTTTGTTTCTTTTCGTGCTTTTAAATTTATTTTTCTTTGAAGATATCTAATGAAAAGGATTTTCTACCGTAGAATTGTAATCTTTAATTACATGGTTATGAGAATAATGTAAAATTTAATTTGTCATAATAATTACTTTTTAATATTGTAAATATTTAGTCATTCAAAAACTTTTTTAACAGGAAATAAAAGGAAGTATGTAGAAGATAAAACATAAACTTATACGAAAAATACAAAAATGACAGATGTTAAGATATATATTTAAGACAAAAGAAGTTTGGAGACTATAAGTTATTTTTTCTTCGTGTTATTAATATAGAATATTTATTTATTTTTATTGATAGTTGAATAGCCTTTGTGATTACCCTCTGATCTACATAAAAACTTGCCCATGTGGAAATATAAATTTTTTTTAATCTAATTTTTAAATGATAATGATTTTAATTTTTTTTTTTTTTTTTTTTTTTTTTTTTTCTGGGAGGGGGTCGGGATTTCTTTGAAAATTTCGTAAAGCTGATATCTTAAATCTTGCACTGATTATAATTAAAGTTTTGAAGTTTTATAGTAGGACAAGATTAAAAACCCAATATATATTTAACAAAATACAGAAGTAATTTTTTTCTCAATGTTATTAAAGTAGAATATTTATTTTTTTATTCATAGTTAAATAGCTGTTGTGATTATCATCTGATGCATATGTAAAAGTGCCTATGTGGCAATATAATTTTTAAAAAATCTAATTTTAAAATTATGAATTTTCATTTTTTTCTTGGGGGGGGGGGGAATTTACTTGCAATTTTCTTACATCTGATATTTTAAATGTTTTTCGACATTCAACCGCCGAGTATATTAAATATTTTGAACTTTTAGAGTGGGAAAAGATTATAAAATATATATGCATATATTTATCCGTGTACCTTAATAGAGACACTGCGGGGCAGCTGAATTTGCCTGATAATCGAAGATGTCTGCTTTTGTGAGGTAAAAAAATATACAAATATCTATGCCTTGCGGATTAAAAAAGTATTCGCTAAATAGAGGTGTCCGCTATTCGGGAATGTCTATTAACATCCACAACGGATACTCCCGAATACCGGACATCTCAATTTAGATAACAATAATGCAGGGTTACATTTTTTTCAAAAGAACTTCTTGATTAAAGCATGGGCATACTGGGCAGTGCCCCCCCCCCCTACGATTTTAGTGCCACCAAATTTGATGTGCAATATTTGTAAAGCTTATATTTTAAATCTGTTTCGAAATTGTACTGATTATAATCAATATTTTGACCTTTCAAAGTAAAATAAGATAAAAAAAAATCTTAATATTTAAATAAATATTTTTTGTTTTAATTTTGTTCAACTCCTGAAGTTCAAAATATTGATTATAATAAATACAATGTGGTAAAAGATTTAAATTATCATCTTAACGAAAATTGCATACCAAAATTAGGAGCACAGAAGAAAATCAGGCTGTATGGGGGTGGAGGGGGCAGGACCACAGCCAAATATTTTTTCAGGATTCAACGTGGTCAAACATGGCTACGTATGATGCTTACAAAAAATGGGTGCGATTCAGACGTTTGAAGTGTCTGAAATTCAGACGCAAAAAGTGTCTAAAAAAATTCAGACATTTTAAAATGTCTGAAAATTGAACACTCCGTTTCAGACACTTAAGTGTCTGAATTTCAGACATTTTAATTTGCAGTGTAGGATCTCTAGCTTTACTGCAACTCCAACCTTCATAGACATCTATAGGCCTCATCAAAACAGTGTTTATAGATAGGAACCAACAACTGAACACAATTTAAAAGCCATCAGTTCAAGTAAATAAAAAAATAGATAAATAATATAAAAAATAATTTCACATTGATGAGAAATAGTTAATTAGTTCGTTTTTTACGCAGTCGGGTTTTTTAATTAAATTTTTTTATTTTTTATTATTCCTTTTTTTTACAGTGTACTTCTGGAACTTGAGTAGTCCCTGAAACTGAACACAAAAGACAAGTGAAAAAGAAGACGACTTCTTGATTGATGATACAAGGTTAATGTTTTTATATTGTTCATAAATTCTTAATTTCATGTAATTTAAATAAAAAGCGTAAATAATTTGATGTTCTTTTTAGGGTTTCGTTCATCTGACGAAACCCTATTCGTCTCACTCCTTTGTTAGGGTTTCGTTCATCTGACGAAACCCTATTCGTCTCACTCCTTTGTCTGTCCGTCACAGAGCCCGTTCTCAGAAACTATACATGTTAGAGATTTGAAATTTTGGGTACTTATAGCTGAACACCTCACATCAAACAACAAATCATAAAATTTTGAAAAAGTTGGTAATTAACTGAATTACGGGCTAATTAACTTCTAAAATTAATCAATCCACCTTTTTAACGCAGATTCAAATGAACTTTCTCCAACGGCGCGAAAGCAGGTGTGCTCAACTTCAGACATGACGGCGACCTTGCGGTTTTCGGTAGTGGAATATTTTAATACGAAATTTTAACTTTTTAAATATTA
The DNA here is from genome assembly GCA_963932465.1 of Maratus speciosus. Taxonomy (NCBI): domain Eukaryota; kingdom Metazoa; phylum Arthropoda; class Arachnida; order Araneae; family Salticidae; genus Maratus; species Maratus speciosus. Next base: position 195,006,635 of record OZ010800.1, on the reverse strand, counting down.
AATTTTTTGATAAAATTTTTTGCCATCCGGACGGGAAATCTCTCGCAGATTTCATACATACCCAATTCAAAGCGATAACTCAATTAGAAGCTGGGATATTAATTATTTAATTAATCTGTTTCATTTCTATCTAATGAATAGAATAAAATGGAGGCACGTGCTTTTTTAACCATGAAATTATTTAAATTGGGAAATCTAACAATTTGCGTGAGGTTTTTCGACGCCGCTCTATGAGACAAGTATAACTTATTCATTATAAGAAAGTTTGTAAGTATTCATACCACTATTTTCGAATAGTAATTTCTGCAAATATCTTAAATTATTGGTTGAGATCGCCACTCGATCTGGTTGAAACTTTAAAATAGTTTATAACGCATAAGAAAAATCGTAAAAAAGAATGGAGTGTGATATTTCGAGGGGAGACTAGCGTGCTTCGCCCGCTATCGTATAATTTGTATTTGTAAGGTTTGGGTAAATGGAAAGGGGGGGAGGGAAATACTTTTGATTAAATATCCCAAAAGAGTTTCGTTCTGATGCACTTTTGTTATGAATAGTTTGCGCTCCCTGGTGGTGGAATGTGGAACTAACATAAAGCGATTTTGTTAAAATTAGGAAAGTTCGCATTACAGATATTATGACAAAGACTAGCGTGCTTCGCCCGCTATCGTATTATTTCAGTCCGTGCGAGGCTGATGTAAAATGAGATGCATTCTTCCAGCGAAATTGAAAAGCCTGCTTCGCCCGCTATCGCATAATTTTATTTTGTTAGGTTTGTGTCAATGGAAAAGGGGGAGGGAGGGAACTACTTTTGATTAAATATACCAGTTAGTGCGCATTACAGATATTATTATGACAAAGACTAACGTGCTTCGCCCGCTACCGCATAATTTGTATTTGTTAGGTTTGTGGGAATGGAAAAGGGGGGGGGGATAGGGAACTACTTTTGATTAAATATCCCAGTTAGTCAACATGACAAATATTATTATGATAAAGACTAACGTGCTTCGAAAATCTAATAATTTGCGTGGGATATTTGAACAGCGCTATGAGATAAGTATAACTCATTCATCATCAGAAAGTTTACAAGTATTCATACCACCATTTTCGAATAGTAATTTCAGGAAATATCTTAAATTTTTGGTTAAGACCGCCACTCGATTTGTTTGAAACTTTAAGATAGTTTATAACACATAAGAAAAAGTGTAAAAAAGAATGGAGTGTGATATTTCGAGGAGGGGGAGGGGAGCTAGAATTATTTTTAAAATCTTAGCGTTTGTTACCGCAGACCGCCACCATCCGGGCCCATGTATCTACGGAAAGATTGCGTAAAGGAGTTTCGTTCAGATATGCTTTTGTTAAGAATACAGTGCATTCCCTGGTGGTGGAATGTGGAACTAACATAACGCGATTTTGTTAAAATTAGGAAATCTAACAAGTCGATCTGTTTGAAACTTTAAGATATTTTATAACACATAAGATAAAGTGTAAAAAAGAATGGCACGTGAAATTCCGGGGAGGGAGGGGGGGAGGCGCTAGATTTCTGTTTAAAAAGTTAGTGTTTCTGACTGTTTTAGGTGCTTTTTTTGAGGGAGTCCAGAGATATATGTTACTTATTTAATATAAAATTGTCTAAAGTTTAGTTACCACTATTTCCGAATAGTAATTTCAGGAAATATCTTAATTTCTTATTAAGACCGCCACCACCTCGAGTAACATATCTACTTATAGGTTGTTTAACGGAGTTTCCTTCCGATACAGTTTTGTTAAGAATAGAGTGCGCTTCCTGGTAGTGCAAAGTGGAACTGACATAACGCGATTTTGTTAAAATTAGGAAATATAACAAGGCGATCTGTTTGAAACTTAAAGATAGTTTATAACACATAAGAAAAAGTTTATAAAAATGGCGCGTGAAATTTCGGGTAGGGGGGGACTTCACTAATTGATTTATTTCTATTATATACTTATTTTACAAGGCAGTCACGTGATGTTTCATTGCAGTATACTTCTGAACGGTGTCCGATTTTTAAAAATACAGCATAAATGTTACTTATGCCAGATAAAAATGTCAGAAGTATTGATACCACTATTTTCGAATAATAATTTCAGCAAATATAATAAATTCTTGGTTAAGACCGCCATCCCCCTCGACTAGCATATCTCCTGATAGGTTGTTTAACGGAGTTACGTTCAGATACAGTTTTGTTAAGAATAGAGTGCGCTCCCTCGTGGTGGAATGTGGAACTAACAGACCGCGATTTCATTTAAAGTATAAATCTAACAAGGTGATCTGTTTGAAACTTTAACATAGTTTATAACATATAAGAAAAAGTTTATAAATAATGCCGCGTGAAATTTCGGGCAGGTGGAGAGATGGGGAGGGGCAAAATATTTATTTTTTGTTTCATACCATTTCAGGTGCATTTTTTTTTTACGGAGTCCTCAGATACATGGTACTTATTAAATATAAATATGTCAAAAGTTAAATTACCACTATTTCCGAATGGTAATTTCAACAATTATCTTAAATTCTTGCTGAAGACCGCCACCCCCTCGAGTAACATATCTACTGATAGGTTGTGTAAAGGAGTTTCGTTCAGATACGCTTTTGTTAAGAATAGAGTGCGCTCCCTGGTGGTAGAATGTGGAACTAACAGACCGCGATTTCATTTAAAGTAGGAAATCTAACAATTCGATCTGTTTTGTTATAAAGTATTTAAAGTTTAAATTATAATGAAGTATAAAGAAGAATGGCGTGACGCATTTAGAGGGGGGAGGGTGAGGGAGGGGCGCGAACAAAATTAGGAAATATAGCTGGACGATCTGTTTGAAACTTTAGTATAGCTTATAAAAAGTAACAAAACTTTTAAACATCAGGCCGCGTCAAAAATCATGGTGACCATTACCCCACTTCACCCCCCCCAAAGGGGGCACTTTTCTAAATTTGGCAGATACCCGTCATGTGATATATCGTAGCATTTCGAGGGGGGGTGGTGGCACGAACAAAATTAGGAAATATAACAAGGTGAATCTCTTTGAAGCTTTACGATAGTTTAGGAAGGGTTTGCCAAAATTTAGAAGATGTTCCATGGCGATAAATGTACTGGACGTTTTGAAAGGAATATTAAACGAAACCCTTTGTGCGATCTATTATCACACTTAACCACTTGTTTAAATAAATCGTTTATGTTCTTTGACCCATTTGTGCCTGAATTTTGGTTTTATCAAATGTTTTGGTAAAATCACTTTAAAATATTTCAAAATGAACTGGAAAAATACTAAAAAAAAAATTACGCTTAATTTTTTTGTATTTATTTAATAAAATGTAAAAAAACTACATATGAGTATTACTAGTAGATTAATATGCATAATTATGTGTTTTGTCCATATTTATATTTAAAAAGTTTTTAAATTGTATATTATGTACGCTAATTAATTTATTTATGAACTACAAAAAATATATATTTATTTCTTTACAGAAACTAATAACGTTATAATTATTATTAATAATAAAATAAGAATAATCGTACTGCTGACTAAAAAACAATTTATTTCATAAATATCTTCAAAAAGAGATTACATAAATAACTGTCTCCTAAATGTCCAACAAAAAAATATGGGCCCATTTGTGCCTAGAACCCTATATTTTGGACGTGACAAAAAGGCATAAGAAATAGACCTGAACATTTAATTTCGCAATTTAAAAAAATACGTATTTCAAAAAAGTCTACAAGCTAAAATTATGACTTGCGTTTTTGGATTCTTGATAGAAAAAATACAAATAAACTTACTTTTTACATTTCGCCATCTTGAAAAATTAAAAATTTATAAACACCGAAAAAAGCCTTCATTTAAACAAATAAATATCCACCTTATGCTGTCATCTCTCGGTTATAGATAAATACATTTGTAGACAATTACTTCATACAATTTTCATGTTATAAAGCAGAAAAAAAATATACTTATTCATTAAAATTTGAAACGTCCCAAGAATGGGACGCTAGGCATAAATGGGTTAACTTAAAATCATAATTTTCCATACTAGCCATATTTTTACACCGAGAGTTAATATTAAACTTTTAATGCTTAATTTATTATATTCTGCAATCCCAGATTAGTATACAAAATACATCGTTTATTTAAAAGGAAGATTTTTTTATGTGTGTATGTGTGTAGGCCAGTGTAATTTGCGACGGAAACACCCTGCTGGATGAGCCCGGTGCAATTCCGAGCATAGTTCGCCGGTTGATTTCAGACAATGCCAGCGCCATAAGGGACCGTGAGAAGATCCGAGGCAAAGATAGTGCACGGATAAAAATAGAAAGCTCTCAGAGGGGAGCAAATGAAAGACACTGAGACTGAGAGCGCTATTACCCTTGAGACCGCGGAATGGAGGAACGAAAATCACTGCGCTTTTTCCATCCTACAGAGAGAGCCGGATGACGACCAGAGAGAGAAGTGGATTCTGATGTGGGTGGGAATCGAGAAACTAAAGTCTGATCGAAGAAGGAGGTAGGGCGCGTAGGGGTTCACCGAGAGATGGATCGGTACACGGGTACTAAATAGTGCATCTCGCACAGAATTACAAAGTAGAAATGGAGCAATTCAAAGCAGAATTACTCAACACAGAGTAACAAAATAGTGCATCCCGCAGAAAATGAATTAATTTGAAATACAGTGAAACCTCTTTGTAAGGCCACCTGCCATTGAAAATTAGCCCTTATGAGAGGTGGCCCTTGAATAGGGGTGACAAAAAAGACAACTAAAATAAGGAAATGAAAACTTATATAGGTGAAAAAACGGTTTATTAACATTTTCAAACTGCATACATGATTGAAAATATTTTCTACTGAAGTTTGTTTACTTTTCATAATTTTTTCACAGGCAATTTTGGTTTCTAATGATTCTTTTACTTTATGGAATAAATTACTTAAATTTGCATAATTTAGTAATGCCTTAAAATGAGATATTAATTTATTTATTTCTGTTAGCATTTCCTGACAGGTGTAAAAATTGTGCTTCAATATGCATTCACAGCTTTAGTAAATGTGATATCAGTTTTTCTACATAACCTGTTATCCTTTGTGTGCCTACAACAAAGGGTCAAGTTTCTCCTCCAACCCAACAGGTTGAAAGGTCAAAGAAAGTGTGAGGAACACATGTTTGTCTCACTTGTGGAAAATTTTGTGGTCCTTCATTGTGTTACTTAATCCTCCTCATCTCCCCCTGCCTTCTTTGTTGCAAGTGCAGTTGTTTTCTGAACTCATCTTCTGGTTCAGGAATTCAATACACTTGTTTAGGATTTAAGGCACATGTGAAAAAAATGACCTTTATGAGGGGTAGGTGCGGCCCCTAATAGGAGTAAATTTAACATTATGTCTATGGGAAAATTTTTCATTCCTAAAAATATTGGCCTTTAACAGAGGTGGCCCTTGAATAGGGGTGGTCTTTAAAAGATCAGAGGACTTAGTTGTGGGTCGCATAATTGACTATGATCATTAACATCCTAGTTCACCTTCAGAAAAAAATTTGATCTGATTTATATTTATTTAATGAAATCATATTTGTTTATCTTAGCTTTTTTCTGCGTATAACACGCTAACGAACTAAACATCCAAAGTACCGGTAATCTTCATACTTGTTTTTGGTATAAGGGCGAAGTTGTTAATAGTCACGTCTATTTTGTTACATGTTTTAGAGTTTGACTGTTACACGAATAAAATTTTGGTTTAGCTTGTACAAAATTTGTTTAATATTTAAAATATCTAAATTATAAATACTATCTCACTTTGAGAATGTTGCAAAAGCAAAGATTTAGAAAATACTATTGCTAATTATTGATTTTTCTAGTTTATTAATTTCTCTAGCTAATTATTAATTTCTCTAGTGTTTATTTAATACTAATGTTTCTATTTCGTTCAAATCTTACAATTTATTTTTCGTACAATTTGATTATTTTTTTTAATCTGACCTGTGATTACCGATATTCTGAATTATAAAATTCCTTAGAGGGTGGGGGGGGGGGGTAGTACCTCCTTGCCTCCCCCAACTGGCGCCCCTGCTTTGCAGTTCACATTACCATATTTTTAACGCTGTACATCATAGTTTAAAATGTTTGATCTTATTTGCCGTCTGTCTCTCCGTGTTCCAAAGGAAACTGTGACATTTCACATTATATTGCATTTAAATATCATTTTTAAATGAAATTGTTTTTATGTCAAGATAAAAACTGTCTTCTTACAAACTTACTGTAAATAATTTTTTAGAATACTCAGGAATTAAGTTTAGAAACAAGTATTTAAAAATCTTTTTCTTGTTGTTTATTCATAAGTCAAAGTACCCGTAGAAGTTTTCTAAATTATGTTCATCGTAGATTTTAACACTTTTTTATGTCATTTTAAACATTTAGAAAATTTATTATTTTAATCAATGATTTAAAAAAAATCAGTTGATTTAAATTACGATTTAATCACTGATTTAAATCAACTGATTAAAATCGTTGACACCCTATGTAATATATACATACAAATCTATAGGTCATATACAGGGCTGCACAAAAAATTCGGTCATTTTTCTGACTATTGATGGTAATTGCAGTGATTGTTTTCAGAACTACTTTATGCCTTTTTTAAATTGTTTATTTAGACTTTTTTCCTCTTAACAAAGTTTTAATACAGTATTCTGAATGTGTTACATAATCTATGCTGGACGCACGATTTTTCGTTCTTGTTTAATCATAATTCAAAAAACTATTTGGAAGAAAAATTTGTAATTGAGAATTCGCATAAAGCAGGGGATAATAAATATAAATCTATCGAAAAAATTGTAGGTTGCAATTCATATTTTTTTTAATATTATAATTTAATAATTCATATTATAAATTTCTTTTTAATTAAAAATTCAATGTATTTATGTTTGGATCTTTTTAATATTTTAATCACACAAAAAATTATCACATTAGGATTATAATTTCAGGAGATATTAATAAAAATATGAAAATGTAATTTAACATTAGAAGATCTAAATTTTGAATGTTTATAATTCAAAATTCATTCGAATGACTTGAAATTTCGTTTCTAGGCATAGTTTGAACCGAAAAATTAAAAATATATTGTCAAAATTAGGTGTTCCCATAGAAAAAACAAAGTCTGGTCTGATTTTCATTTATAAATCGCCCCCCTAAGCAGATTTTATATACATCATGTAACTATAGACTTTATTTCCAATCGTTTGATACCAGTATTTTTCTTTTATTATAATTAGTTGTAGAGTTAGTAGAGAGTTACTTTTTTTCCCATGACTGGACCTGTTTTGTTTTATTTTGTCCTATGATTTTATCATTAAACTGACAAAAGTTTCTTTGTGCTACAGGCTAATGAAACATCATGTATTATACACTGGCCTCCAAAAATTAATGTACAGGGACTGGATCCTTTCGATTGCACACGTTTTGTCGAATATCTAACAACATTATTGGCGAATTGTTCTTGAAATTCTGGGATGTAAAGAAAATGTTTGATTTTATATTTCTCGGTGAAGATTTATCGGGGGGTACAATTAGGGGGCTAATAATAAATTTAATAATAAAATAATATTTGCGATCACCTATGTAACAGAAAAGGCTGGAAATGGTTTGTCACTGAGGTAAATAACTATTTGGGTCCTGTTCAACGTTTGTATGCATTTGTGTAAGCATAGCACTCATATTCGTGAAGATGTTAACGTTTTTGTGAAAAATTCAAAAGTTTTTTGTTTATAGCATACTGAGTTTTCAACCAAATTTAACACAATTTTCCGAAAACCTGACAAAGAATAGCAGCAACAGTATACTGCAATTAAAACATGAATATATTGAATATTTGATGAGATATGGGCATTTGTATGAAATAATTTTTAACTGTGCATGCGTGGAAGATCCTAAAATTTTTATTATATAATTTGGTAGTCAGCTATTTAGGGTAACTTATATAAAAAGTCCAGTCAAATATCGCGAAAATTCACGAAGTCGATATAGTGAGTTGCTTCCTAAAAATAGCTTTATTATAAGGGATTTTCCACAACTTTTCAATCAGCTCACAATACCTTTCTAAGTTTTCATAACATTTGACTGGACTTCTTATAGAAGTTGCCCCAAAATACTGACTACCAAATTATTAAATAAAAATTTTGAAATCTTTCGCGCATGCGCAGATAAAAATTATCTCATAAAAATGCCCATATCTCATCAAATATTAAATATATTCACGTTTTAATTGCAGTATACTGTTGCTACTATTCTTTGGCAAGTTTTCGGAAAGTTGTGTTAAATTTGGTAGAAAACTCTGTATGCTATAAGCAAAAAAACTTTTGCATTTTTCAGAAAAATGTTAACATCTTCACAAATATGAGTACTGTGCTTACACAAATACATACAAACGTTGAACAGGACCCAAATAGTCATTTACCACAGTGACAAACCATTTCCAGCCTTTTATGTTACATAGGTGATCGCAAATATTATTTTATTATTAAATTTATTATTAGCCCCCTAATTGTACCCCCCAATAAATCTTCACCGAGAAATATAAAATCAAACATGTTCTTCACATCCTAGAAGTTCAAGAACAATTCGCCAATAATGTTGGTAGATACTCGACAAAACGTGTGCAATCAACACCGTCTCGATATTATAGATATATATATCATATATAATATAGACATCTCGATATATATCTCTTCGAGACGGTACTGGTGCAATCGAAAGCAACCAGTCCCTGTACCTTCACTTTTGGAGGCCAGTGTAAATTCTAGAAATATTTTGCAGATTTAATTCAGAATTAAAAACTAGAAATCTCATTAAAAACAGTGCAGTGGTGTGTTTTCATTATTTAAATGCTTTGAAAATGCCTGCTGGTTGTTTACACATTAATTATAACAGGAAGAAATATTCTAAATTGCTTCTATTTTAAATTAATAATCTTGTTCATTTAATATGATTGAAAAAATATCTTGTTACAGAATTTTTTTAATGTCGGTAAAAAAAAAAGGATTGTTTAAAATGCTAGCTAAATAACATAATTAAATATTAATAAATAAATTTTATTTACAGCTATTAATTTTCTAGTTAGTTCGCGTAATTATCTGAAAACCAAAGATATATCTTAATGATTTTCTCATATATAAATTTGAAACTGTGCAATATTGTTCTTTATATCATAAGTTCTTTAATATTTTTGCAGGTAAGTAATAAAACATTTAACTTTTTTACCAAAGGAATAGACTTATATTGCATTGTATAATGAGCTATTTTGTTTTTTTACATTAATTCAGATATAATCTATTATTTTTCCATCCAGAAAATTAAATAATTTATTTTATTCGATGTAATTTCGCAGATATTTTTGGAATGTATGTTTGTTTATGCTTATTTCTACTACTTATTAATTCGTTTTCTTTTTTATGAAACATAATTGTAGTTTATTGAAAGAGAACTGAAATTCGATGTACCATTTAGAAATTGAACTGAAATTCAAAAGATAATGCTTGTAGTTTCTAAAAATATGTTTCTAAAAATATTTATTTTAGGGTTATCTATCAATAAATACCAAAAAGTAGAATATTTACATTATACCACTTTTTTTTTTTTTAATTCTGTTACTTAATGCAATCTGAAATGAAATGGTGAATTTGTTTTGAGTTAATGATTTACATATTAAATAATCTCAGATAAAGAAAAAGAAAAAAAAAAACACTTTAAAATGCTACAATGTAAGTGATATTAAGGATTAATTGCAATTATAAACGAAAATATATAAATGTGTACATAAAATAAGTGTTGGCTTGTAGCTAAAATTGTTGAGGCTGCTGCTTCAAAAGTTTTTCCGTCATTTTTTTTTAACGTTGTGTAATTCAGTTGTATCAAGGAAAATTCAATAACAATCATTAGAAAGGACTTCTTGTAGGCGCGCGCACGCACACACACACATATATATAAATAAAACGTAGTATGAAGATTCCTGTGATAACTCCTCCATTTTACCAATCGGCGATAAGATGGAGCCATCTTAGGGTTCATTTTTATTTGAGATGTATATGCCAAAACTTATATGCACAAATACAAATATCTTCTGCCTCAAATGTAACACCTCTGTTCAACATATTTTTCTATAAAACATTCGAAACTAACAAAATTTCGCTAATTCTGGCAATAGACAAACTATTCGTGTTTAATTTTTCTAATGTAAACAGACAGTGAGCTGTGTAGTGGGTTATTCATTTTTGAGAATCCTTGATAAAAAAAAAAAAAAAAAAAAAAAAAAAAACTTCGCGCACTGAATATTTTAACTCCTGTAGTATTAATATTTAAATTTTGTCTATTTTAATAGCTCATATCAAATCATAGTGTTTAATTTTGATAATGTAAATAAACAAAAATCATAAAAAATCTTTGACGTCATTCGCCTATGAACCAATGAAACTGGTTTTTGTTTTAGAAGTAAATTTTTAGACAACTCAACTTGATTTTCTGTGTATTGATTTCTGAAATAGAAAAGTTAATAAACATTGTCTTTTGTTTGTTCGTTTTAGGTTTCTTTGTATAATTTAATTCGGGTAAAATTAATTGATTTGATGAATCTTCAATCCATTTCCCTTCTTTTTCAAATTTAATTACTTTTCAACATCACATAATTTTAAAATTGACTTCTTTGAATGTGTGTGTGTGTGTGGGGGGGGGGGGCTACTTTCAAATTTAATATGCTTGAAAACTGTATTTCAATTTACTGAATTTTTTATGATTTTTAAACCAAGCAGCTCGATTACGGAACATCAACACGTTTTCCTTGTTGTCTATGAATAGCATATAAACATTTTTATATTTCTTACAATTCAATAAAAGCTATTTGTACCGATATTGCACGCAATTTATATCTGTTTCTTTTACTAAGATAGATCTGTAATTTATCCTCTGTTTTGTCATGTTAGTTATATCAGATTACAAATTTATTGTTAAAAACCTCAGATGCTCATGCATTAGTCAGGCCCTGAACTCAATGTTTCATGTCAGCTTTCCTTATTGTCGATGGATAGAATACGAGGGTGTATGAATAAGTGTTTGCTCTTACATATAAATAATTGAGTGAAACTTATGAAATTGCTACATTTTATGATTCCTTTTCTATATAGTCAGTGTGAACAGTAACACATTTGTGCAATCGGTATTTCAAAGAGAGGGGGTGAGGATGTGCTCCAGGAGGCGTGATAGCAGACCCAAAGGGGGGAATTTTTCTAACTTTTACCGACCCCCACATGTGACATATTGTTAGAAAGGCCTGTGACCACTTATTTATGCTATGCACCACCCGAGCCCCTCTCCTCAAATTTGCCCTCCGGGGGCACTTTTCTAAATTTTGCGGACATCATTCATGCCCCACCGGGGGAAAAGTTGTGGGGAGGGGCTCGGGAGGTGCATAGCATGAATAAGTGGTCACAGGCTTTTCTAACAATATGTCACATGTAGGGGTCGACCAAAGTTAGAAAAATGACCCTATTTTGGGTCTACTATCGCGCCTCTTGGAATACATCCTCCACCCTCTCTTTGGAATACGGTTTACAGAAATGTGTTAATGTGCACTGTGATTATATAGAAAAGGACTAATAGAATGTAGCAACTTCATAAATTTCACTCAATTATTTCTATGTGAGGGCAAAAACTTATTGTTACACCCTCGTATCAATATTTTTATCAATTATGTCAATTTTTAAGTGAAAACTACGATTTCTACCCATCGTCCTAGGACGGGCATGTATATACTAGTATATATATAAATGTATGTGCATGTATCATGTGGTTAAATAAAATCAACAGAAATAAGCATAACTTTAAAGAAAATCCCCTAAAGCATAAAATAAATGAAAAAATACATGGTTTGAAATCAACTTGAAGCACAAACAATCAAAGTATATACATGAGGACATCAGAAACCAAGGGGTCAAGTGACAAAATTTCGATTTAGAGTAAATTGAGTTTAAAAATAATTGTCGTTAAAGTTGAACATCAATAATAATTGACTGAATTGAAATAGGAAACTGCTGCTTGTTTCAGAGTGGTCTTTGAACTGTTATTTCAATAAATGTGAAAAAAAGTAGAGTGCAATTTTCTTTAAATTTCTAATTAATCAACATTGATCATTATTCGTCAAAAGTGGTTGATCTCTAAAACACAACACTTAATTAGAAAATCACTTATATTTCTTTACCTGACAAGAAAAAAAGCATATTTCCAGGTCGGCTGTGCACTTAGTTCAATTTTTTCAATTTTGTCACTTATACCCCTTGACTTCTGGGATCCTAATATGAAAGCACTTCATAGAAATATTTGCAACTCTAAATTATCCTTTCTCTACGCTATCCCTTGAAAATAATAATTCAAAAGTATACAAAAAAGTTTTAATGAGAGTTTCTTTTGCTTTTTAACACTTTTCCAAAATAGCTGAAAAGTGTTTATGAATTCGGTTTGTCTGTTCGTCTGTCTGTCCACGCTCAACTCGCGTAAATATACTGAGATTTTCATATGCAATTGATATATGCTAATAATGTTTACCGTGGCATGTTCGGTATTGAATATGAAGTATGTAGCATTAATCTTTTATTTACAGGGGCACTCAAAAGTATTCCGTTACATTATGGTGTATGGCGAAAAATCGTTTGCAGTGTATTTTAATGACATTACGCTATTTCAAGTATATTGAAATTGCTATAAATCGCTGAATTTCACTACAAGATGATTACTATGGAATAGGGCATTTATAGCATTTATATTTCATTTACAGGGACACACAAAACAAATCGGTTACAGTACTGTCTTTGAGCAGTAATTGCTGGAAGTGCGTTTTCAAATTCAGTATGCGCTTTTAAATTTAACTAATCGTTTGCATTTTACTCGTTGTGTATACATTCTATACTTCATATACAGGGCTGAACAAAACAATTCACGTACCATTGTCCTTATTAGAGGAAATTGCTGAAACTGTGGTATGTATTTTCTAACTGAACTAAATGTTTGCATGCATGTAGTTTATAGATGCAAATCTATATTTCATATACAGGGCAGCTCAAATAATTCGGATAATTTTTCGATTGTAGATGTGAATTGCTGAAAATGAGTTTTAAATGTGTTATGCTTTTACAGATGGTATAATTGGACGTCCTATTTCAGCTTATTAAACGGTAAAGTTATGTTACATTATTCTGAATGTGTTGGAAAGTGTTTCATAATCTATGCTTGACGCATGATGTTTTCTTTCTTTAAAAAAAATGCAGAATTAGTTAAAACATAGTCTCATTCAGCAATGTACAAAATGTTACTAATCTACGTTCAATAAATTCTGAATTACGTCTCTAAAATTTTCATGATAATGCCATTGGTATTGAATGTTCTAAAATTTAGAGTTCAAAATCTAATAATGCGTAGTAATATATATTAAGAGGTTTCCACTAGACATTCATTTATATATAACTGTATTAAACATTATACATATATTACTTTATTATAGCATCATGCACTAACTCTGATTAATTTGATAAAGGGAGACTATCGATTAATAAAATCACCGTTTTCTTGATTTTCATCTACGTTAGTTGATTTTCAGAAGTGTTTAATTCTAACTGTTCTTTTACATCAGAATTATCAAGTTTATCGAATGTGTTTTATATATATATATAAAAATTTTGGATAATGAAATTTGTTTTATTTTAAACCTCTGGGAATCCTCGCACCACAAATATTTTTTAACTGCGGAACTTTTAAAGCTGTAGTAACTAAATGGATGAGGTATCTTTATTACAGATTAGATTAATTCTGTAGGAAGGCTCGTTTCTTTCGATTATGTTTGCAGTTTTTTTTAAAGGACACCTTTACTATATTAATACTTGGAAATTTTTCCAGAGAGAAACATTCGCCTTGCATACAATATTTCAAATGAAAATCAAATTTCAAATTTATTTTTTTTTTTTTTTTGCTTAAAAGGCGCAAAGGCCAACCTAGTGAAAAAGATTCCATGCCGGGAATCGAACCCGAGCCATCAGTATAGCGCACTGATGTTCTACCGACTAAACCACATGGAACGACACCCAGCCTGGAACTTCTCACTATTACAGGTTGGCAAGGCTACAATCGCAGCACTAGATGGAATATATTCCGTGAGCCACCAACATGGAGCAAGCACAGACACTTAATTAAATCCAGCATCGATTGAATTTATATTAATACTTGGAAATTTTTCCAGAGAGAAACATTCGCCTTGGGAAAAATTTCCAAGTATTAATATAAATTCAATCGATGCTGGATTTAATTAAGTGTCTGTGCTTGCTCCATGTTGGTGGCTCACGGAATATATTCCATCTAGTGCTGCGTTTGTAGCCTTGCCAACCTGTAATAGTGAGAAGTTCCAGGCTGGGTGTCGTTCCATGTGGTTTAGTCGGTAGAACGTCAGTGCGCTATACTGATGGCCCGGGTTCGATTCCCGGCATGGAATCTTTTTCACTACGTTGGCCTTTGCACCTTTTAAGCAAAAAAAAAATAATTTGAAATTTGATTTTCATTTGAAATAAAGACACCTTTACTTTCGGAACCAGTTGCAAAAGTGAAAATATTATCATTAAAAAAACCCGCAAACAAAATCGAAAAGTAAAAATGGCCTTTGTAGAGATTAATTTCTGCTAGCCAATCCAAAAAAATCATTAAAAAATACTGAATTGTAAGCGAGCTATCATAAAAAATTTCTTCCATAGGATTAACAGTAGCGAAACGGGTGTTTTTTGCGAGTGATTAAGTGGATTACTAAAATGTTGTATTTTGGTTATTCGATTTTTGCTATACATTTTCAAATTTTCTGTCTCTCGTCTAAACCAGTAGAAAGCGATTTTAGAGTCGGAGCAAAAATGACAAATTGCAGGAAATACCAAATCTTTAGCAATTTTTATGACAGTCTAGCAGAGTCTCTTTAAAGTTCAGAAGGTTTCTAAAAGTTTAAGGCGAGACATAAAAACACCTTTTAAAGGGGTATGCCTCTGCTGCCACAAAACTGGTAAGAACTTCATTGTTTATTAACACCTCTCTAAGGTCCTAGACATGAGACGGGCTCGAGCGGGCTCGGACCCATTCTTTCTGAAACTAGAACATTTTATTTATTGATGTATAGAAAAATATAAGAGTTTTTACTCGACTGAAAAGAAGGGTTATGTGTTTCACCCGTATCTGGGTATGTGGATTTCTTTATACCCTCAAAACATCCCAACGGCTAGATGGATTTTAATGAAGGAGGTCTCTATCGATTCGTCTTAACCGTTCGATGGTTATAGGCTAGATTTTGTTTTTATAAATTCAAAATGGCGGCCGTAAAATACAAAATGGCGGTAGAGACGAAAAAAAATTACGCACCCTATTGAGTGGCATATCATGGGATACTTAGAGGAGGAATTGAATAGAGGGCGAATCCCATTGTTCTCTCCGTCGACCCTGAAGCACTCATATCGAAGATCTCATCGCCAAAAGGGTATCGTTTTTTGGCGGTGATCCCTTTCTTGGCAATTTTCTGTTTTCATTCTCGCGATAAAAGAAACGCTCCAAAACGAACGCAGACGAAATAGGTCTTGGTGGGATGCGAGAAAAACCGGTTTGGCGCGCATTCTTCCCACCATCACGTGATGGTGGGAAGCAATATATGTGCCTCAAGAAAAGGTTGCCATTTCTGCGTCCAGTTATATTAAAAGTCTATGATTGGATAGGTCTTTCAAAATGAAGACGATGTTTCATTGCCTATTTTGCAGTCAGAAACTCCGTTAAAATATTATACAACCTGGAAGTTGTGTAGGTACGATCTCTAGCTTTACTGAAACTCTAACCATCATAGACGTCTATAGGCCTCATCAAAACAGTGTTTATAGATAGGAGCTAACAATTAAACACAACTTAAAAGTCATCCATACAAGTAAGTAAAAAAAATTGGTAAGTAATATAAAAAAATAGTTTCACATTGATGAGAATTAATTAGTTAGTTCGCTTTTTACGCAGTCGGATTTTTTGATTTTTAAAATTTAATCGTTATTTTCCCTTACTTTTTTTATTTATTCCTTTTCAGATCATTATATTGCTATTTTGATCAGAATGACAAAAATTGTTGAAAATATTTTGCCATATTTGCAGATTTAAGTCTTGTATTACAGGCGAAGTCATCATCGCTCTTCATCTCAAAAGAACTTTAGTGAATATTATACTTATTATGAACTCTGCTGATGCTTGAGCTCTATTCTGCATATTTACGAAGTCACTTTCAAACGTAAGTAAATATCATTACCATGTTATTCCGAGAAAAAGCAATCGAGCAGTGATTCCTCTTTTCCTATAAAAGTATCGGAACTTTCATTTTTAGGTAGATTTCGTAAGAAATACTACCTATTGCAGTCGTTACAATGGTGCGACTTTTGAAAAATTCCTTCATAACTTTTCATTATAGGGCCCCAGGAACCCAAAACCACTCCACTTAAAAGGTTTATATATATATATATATATATTTATATACGCATGTACTAAATTTTGACCGCACGATAGAAGTCACAATTAGGCACGGATCGTCTTCAAACCCGCCAAACAAATTGAGATGGCAAATAGCTCGGCGAGGATTGCAAATGAGAAAAATCGGCACAAGGCAGTAGAGTTAAAAATTTTGAATACCGCCTTAACATGATTCTGATAAAACCAGCTCTTACAGAAAAATGACAGGCAAATTAAAAAAAAAATTCGTTATAGCAGTTGCCAACAATAAAAAAAAACCACAATAAAATTCTTACCACAACAATTGGTTTTCTATTGCGTGGCGTGAAAAATAAAAATTTATATGTATATTACGCTATCGTATCTCCATACATATAAAGGGGCTACTGTAGGAGTGACCCTGTTCCGTCGCTAAATGCCGCCAAGTTTGTCGCCAACGTGACGATATATCGCAAAATTTGACGATCAAAATTAGCCGCAAAAAGTGACGCCAGCTTGTCAATATCTGTAATATTTTGCCAAATTCCCATAGACTTCCATTGTAAACCAACAGGGTTTACTAGCTTACAGAAAATCAACAAATTGAGATATTTTAATGCAACAAAACTGATATTGGTACAATTTGGTTATCTCGTCGACCAAAAATCTATCGCCACACTATAAGATTAAATGCCAATAATGGTTGATTATAAATGTCGCATTCACTTGACTTTAAGCAAATTACACGTGTTTACATCATCAGGTGATTTTTATTTCGACGTTTTATTTGTATTTGTATTAATGTTGTGCTAATTTATTTGTTCTTTCGTTATTTAAAATAAAAGTTTAACTTTTAACTTCGAAATCTACCTGCGCCTGTAGGCCGAGCCGGCAGGGATTTTTTTTTAATTTCAGGGGATTTTTTTCAAGCTCACATCAATCACGAAAGATTGTTATGAGAAAGGAATCGATTGTAGTTAAAGATGAGTACCTTTTATAGAAAATTAAAAAATGTTATTCGATTCTTCAGAATATAAATAATTATTTCTGCAAGTTTCATGCATTTATTCATTAAACACACTTCGTTAATGTGTCCATAAGTTTTGCTTGCTAAGAGAGAAAACAATATGAGAATCCTTTTAAGTATGAAGTGTTTTTATTTGATACTAAACTTCTCTTTTGATACTATTGAATGTAAATTTCAGTTTAACAGTTATTTCTATGTAATAAGTTGTTTAAAAATGATATAGTATTACTAAGAAACATTTTTTAAATATTATGCATTTTAGCCACCAGTATGCTATTTCTTTCTCCCAGCTTATTTTGTCTCCAATAAATAACGTTACCATGTATACGCCAGCCGTAAAACAAAAGCCGATGTTTCATTGTGCGATTAAATATTCTACAGTATTTTTTAAAACTTCTAAGCATCGCACATTTTCAATGTTTATACCGATGTATTGGGAAAAAAAAGTACTTTTTAATGCAATTTGTTTGAAAACTGCATCTCCATTTATTTTTGAAATATTAATTTTTTTGTAGTTTTTAGCGACATTTGTTTCATTTTGGCAACTCAAGTACTCCATTTCTGTAGAAAGTAAAGAAAAAATTGTTGAAAAATAGCAATTACATCTTTTTGTTGCCATTTTCTCATAAAAATTGAAATAAAAAAATTAATTAAAATACGTGCTATTTTGAGAAAAATATATATGAATGATTCATGGTAAAACATGGAGCTATTATAAACTATATTTAATTTTAAGTATCTATATTAATGCAAATGACGTCATTTTACATAAAATAAAAGCGTGTGCTTTAAGTCTTAAAATTGAAATATGTTTTGCACTACAGTAGAGTCCCGATTATCTGAGTCCCGATTTACCGAGTTATTTTCTTCTGATGGACTGGTGGTTTCTATTATTATGAAACAGGCATTATAAATGAAGCGTTAGGTGAAGATGAAAGAGCAGTCGTAAAAAGTTAGAACTCTGATTTTCTGGACAGAATGGAAAAAAAAATGGCCATAATTTTTTTTCAAAAAAAATTACGGAAAAAAAATTATGGCCATTTTCCCCCCATTCTGACCAGAAAATCAGAGTTCTAACTTTTTACGACTGCTCTTTCACCTAAATTATGGCCATTTTTTTCCATTCTGACCAGAAAATCAGAGTTCTAACTTTTTACGACTGCTCTTTCATCTTCACCTAACGCTTCATTTATAATGGCTGTTTCATAATAATAGAAACCACCAGTCCACCAGAAGAAAATGAAGTAATGGAAATGCCGGGGGCGGCACTAAATTCTGAAAAAAGCAGAATTCCTGTTCTCTAGTTTCTTTTCTTTTGTATATTTTCGGGCTCGGACTCTGATAACACAAAGTGTTCGGGCTACTCGGATTTAAAATCGTCAGTCTCGGGCTCCGAAAGAAGAGCCCGAACTCATCTCTATACACTACCCGCACGCCTTTCTTGAAGCCATCTACACTGCAAATTGAAATGTCTGAAATTCAGACACTTAAGTGTCTGAAACGGAGTGTTCAATTTTCAGACATTTTAAAATATCTGAATTTTTTCAGGCACTTCAAACGTCTGAATTTCAGACACTTCAAACGTCTGAATTTTAGACACTTCAAACGTCTTAATTGCAACCATTTTTTTAAGCATTATACGCAGCCATATTTGACCACGTTGAATCCTAGAAAATTTTTGGCCATTGTCCTGCCCCCTCCACCCCATACAGTGCGATTTTTGGGGCTCTGAAAGTTGGTATGCAATTTCCTTAAAGCTGATAATTTAAATATTTTTCAACAATGTACATTATAATTAGTATTTTGAACTTCTAGAGTAGAATACGATTAAAAAAAAATCTAAATGCAATAAAACTTCTCAATAGGGGTTTCAAGGGAATTTATCCACCATTCGTTGCCGAGATGCATGTGATTGAGAGGTTTTACTGTATTTAGATTTTTTTTTTTTTTAGTTTTTAATCTTAGTCGGCCTTAAATGTTCAAGATTTTTATTATAATCGGCCCACTATCGAAAAAATTTAAAATATAAGCTTTACAATAATTGCATATCTAATTCGGGGCCCCTAAAATTGTAGGGAGGGTGTAGGGGACACTGCCCAGTTTGCCCATGCTTCAATCAAATCCTTCTTCTGCAAAAAATCCAACCCTACATTATGTTCGCTGAATAGAGATGTCCGGTATTCGGAAGTGTTCGTTATGCAGACTAATGGACATTCCCTAATACCGGACAGCTCTATTTAACAAAAACTTTTTAAAATCAAAACGCATGCACATTTGTTTATTTTTACCTTAAAAAAAACAGACATGTCTGATTCATTGGTCGGCACCAAAATCCTCTCTGTAAAAAATAATAGTTGATTCTTATAGATTTTAATCTTCTAAATAAAAATATGGTAACGAAATTACTGTATCACGTACCATTTTTTTTGGTAGGAGAGTTTTGCTTTTAAATTTAAAATTAAGATATTTTATATTTTGCTAAAACATGAGTGAAAAATTTTTAAACCATAAAATATAGATAATAATAGGTAAATTACCTGCAAATAAATGTATAAATATGATTACCAGATTTACAGCGGCATAAGGAATGAAAATATATTAATGGATAGCAAATAGTAAATTCGGACACGAAAAAGGGAGGGGAGATAAAAAAAATGCTTTACACAAGTATCAACAAATAAAATTTCCATGCTATATTTTGTCACTTTGATATCTAAGACAGTCAAAACATTTTTTTCATGATTTCAATTTTATCTACCATTGCAAATTAATATAATAATCCTTCCATGTTTGTTATTATTATAAAACTGTTTCTCTGAAAAATGGTACGTGCTGGAGCATTTTCAATAACATATTTAGACACTTTACATATTGAGTTTGCAGGGAGAAAAATTTAAATTTTTTTACCGACCAGTAATTATCGAACAAATTCCACAGTCCCATAGTATCCACTATTGAAGGCAGGGCCTTTACGGTATTCGGATAAATATATATTTTTTGTTTCTAATCTTATCCTGTTCTAAAAGTTCGAAATATTCATTATAAACAGAGCAATGTCGAAAGAGATTTAAAATATCAGCTTTACAAAATTGCACAAAAATTCCCCCCGCCCCTTCAGAATAAAAAGAAAATTCATATCATTTAAAAATTAAATTCTTCTTTTAAATTTATATTGCTACATAGACAAGTTTTTTATACATCAGATGAGAATCTCAAGAGCTATTTATTTAATAAAAAATAAAAAATAAATAAATATTCTATTTTAAATAACATGCAGAAAAAATTACTTCTAATTTCTAAACTTCTTTTGTCTTAAACATACATTTTAATATCTAATTGTCATTTTTTTTAAATATTTCATGTAAGTGATGATAAATAAAATGATAAAAACCGCAATTTTAATCAAAACTAGTTATGAAAGTAAATGTATATAACTCTAGCTTTTTAAATTTCAAATTTATTTTTTGCTAAAAATAATTAAGAATCAATATTAAAATTGATTTCAAATGAAATATATATGTATATCTTTAAGGATTTTTAAGTTACAGTAACATGCATAATTACATGAATGTAAGAATATATATTTCTAGAATTAGCTGTTTTTTCGCTAACAGATTCAAACCTAACTTATATTTCATGCAATATTTTATGTGGCACTATAAACAAAATATCAAAACCACTTACTGTTATCGATATCCTTGACTTGATTTAAAAGATCTGTCATAGTGAATGAGTAACAAAATACTTGCATCTTTTTAAAAGAAACCCCTTCATATATCCTACTAGTTGTGTTAAAATAATGAAAATTTTCCATTCTTAAAACACAACCCGTGGGACTAGTTTGTAAGTCTGGGGCTAGTTCTTATTCACGAAGTTTTGATTAGATGAATAACCCTATATTATCGATGAAAAGCAATAAAAAGTAATACTATCTCTGTTGCGCGCTCTTTGTAGAATTCTTGGATGTAATTTTCAAGTGTTTTTTTTCCGTTGTTATATCAATATCTGAAACACATATGATTCACGCAGAAATCCAAAATGCAAGAAACTTCTAAATATAACACTTCCAGAAATGACGCAGCCACAGTAGAATTATAATGACAAAACTTTTCACAGTAAAAAATAGGATCGGTTAAAGATGTGAACTGTTGGAAAACGTTTAGATTTGAAAGCGACATTGGACTCAAAACTCGAATTCGGCTGACAAAGTCAAAAAAGATTGAGTCTGCATTACGTCAGTCATTACGTCAGCATACGGTTTACAGTATGATAAGTTCATTAAAACTTTTTTATTAGCGGGAAATGGAACGTTGTATAAGAAGAAATCAGAAGCATTTTACTTTCTTTGTTTGGCATTTTTCGTAATGCTTACACTTATAAATTATCTGAATATAATTATTACAGTTTTTATACTTTCAGGCAGAGGGTGAAAAACATATGATAAATTAAAAAAATCGTCGTAATGCTTCTAAATCGGTCGCAGACGATTAGCCGAAAACCAAATAGCCGACAAGACATTTAGCAGACAGCATTTAGACGACAGGACGTTTAGCCGACAGGACATGTAGCCGACAAGTACATTTAGCCGACAGGACAAGTAGCCGAAACGTACGTATAGCATACAGGGCAATTTGCCGAAACGGACATTTAGCAGACAGACAATTGGACGACAGGCAATTGGCCGAACGTGACAATTAGCCGACAGGACATTTAGCCGACAGGACAATAAGTCGACAAGACAATTAGCCGACAGGACATTTAGCCGACAGGACATTTAGCCGACAGGACAATTAGCCGACGAGACAATTAGCCGACAGGACATTTAGCCGACAGGACAATTAGCCGACAAGACATTTAGCCGACAGGACAATTAGCCGACAGGACGATTGGCCGACAGGACATTTAGCCGACAGGACGATTAGCCGACAAGAAAAATTAAACGACAGGATATTTAGCTGAGAGGACGATTAGCCTAGTTAGGTTATGGTTAGGATACTTTTAGGTTACGGATAGATTATAATTAGTTTACGGTTACGTTAAACTTAGGTTACAGTTACGTTACGGTTAGGTTACAGTTAGATTACGGTTACGTCACAGTTATGTTACTTTCAGGTAACAATTAGGTTACGTTTAAGTTACAGTTAGATTACGGTTAAGTTACGGATAGGTTACAGTTAGATTACGGTTAAGTTACAGATAAGTTACAGTTAGATTACGTTTCTGCTACGATGAGGTTACGGATATGATACAGTTACGTTACAGTTTGGTTACAAATAGGATTACGGATAGGTTACAGTTAGATTACGGTTAGGTTCCGGATAGGTTACAGTAGGTTCCGGATAGGTTACAAATAGGTTACGGTTAGGTTACCGCCAAGCTACAGTTAGGTTACGGTTAGGTTACATTTAGGTTAGAGTTAGGTTATAGTTACATCACAGGTAGGATACGGTTAGGTTATAATTAGGTTACGGTTAGCGTACCGTCATGTTACGTTTATTTTACAGATAGATTACTATTAGAATACAGTTATGTTACAGTTAGGTTATTGTTAGGTTATAAGTAGGTTACGGTTACGTTACGGCTAGGATGAAGTTAGATTACGGTTAAGTTATGGATAGGTTACAGTTAGATTACGGTCTGCTACGATTAGGTTACGGATAGGATACAGTTACGTTACAGTTTGGTTACAAATAGGATTACGGATAGGTTACAGTTAGATTACGGTTAGGTTCCGGATAGGTTACAGTAGGTTACGGATAGATTACAATTAGGTTACGGTTAGGTTACCGCCAGGCTACTGTTAACTTACGGTTAGGTTACATTTAGGTTACAGTTAGGTTATAGTTACATCACAGTTAGGATACTGTTAGTTAATAATTAGGTTACGGTTAGCGTACCTTCATGTTACGTTTATTTTACAGATAGATTACTGTTAGGTTACAGTTATGTTATAGTTAGGTTATGGTTAGGTTATAAGTAGGTTACGGTTACGTTACGGTTAGGTTACAATTAGGTTACGGTTAGGTTACGGTTATGTTCCATTTCCGTTACAGATAGGTTACGGTTAGATTATGGATAAGTTACAGTTAGGTTACGGGGGGTCTATGTCATTTAGCCGAAAACCAAATAGCCGACAAGACATTTAGCAGGCACCAATTAGCCGACAGGACGTTTAGCCGACAAGTACATTTAGCCGAAACGTACATTTAACCGACAGGACATTTAGCCGACAGGTCAAATAGCCGACAGGAAGTTTAGCCGACAAGACATTTAGCCGACAGGACAATTAGCCGACATGATATTTAGCCGACAAGACATTTAGTAGACATGACAATTAGCCGACAAGTCAAATAGCCGATATGACAATTAGCCGACAGGACAATTAACCGACAGGACATTTAGACGACAGGTCAAATAGCCGACCTGACAATTACCCGACAGGACAATTAGGAGACATGAAAATTAGCCGACAGGTCAAATAACCGACATGATATTTATCGAAAACATACATTTTGCCGAAAGAATTTAGAAGACACATTGATATGGGTCGGTGATATACCAACAATGTCAACCTCAATAACTCGTCACCATCATAATTCAACTTTTTAGCTCACAGGCTATCAAAGTCAGAGAGCTGATGTGCCCGCCGTTCTGTATGTATGTAAGTATGTACGGACATATTCACGTAACGAGGTAACTCTCGATAAAAACATCCGATTTGCTTCAATTTTTTTGTCTAGGTTCTTTCTGGAAAGGTGCTTTCCTGATTAGTTTTGGGGGCTCATTGGTTAAAGATAAAGGGGGAAAGGGGGCCTAGTCCCTCCCCTTAATTTAGATAAATGGGTTTTTCATGCAGAATTATTCGATTTGCTCTAAATCTGATATACCGGTTTATTATGTTAAGGAGCTTCCCTCATTAGATTTAGAAGCTCATTAGTTAAGTATAAAGGGGGAAAGAGGGCTACTCCCCTTAATTTAGATAAATGTTTTTTCATTCAAAATTATTCGATTTGCTCCAAATTCGGTATACCGGTTTATTATGTTAAGGAGCTTCCCTGATTAGATTTGGAGGTTCATTAGTTAAGAATAAAGGGGTGATAAGGGAGCTAACCCCCTCCCCCTTAATTAATATAAATGGGTTTTTCATGCAGACTTATTCGATTTGCTACAAATTTGCTATACCGGTTTATCATGTTAAGGAGCTGCCTTGATTAGATTTGGAGGTTCATTAGTTAAGAATAAAGGGGGGAAAGGGGGCTACCCCCATTAATTTAGATAAATGGGTTTTTCATGCAGAATTATTCGATTTGCTCCAAATTTGGTATACCGGTTTACTATGTTAAGGAGCTGCCTTGATTAGATTTGGAGGTTCATTAGTTAAGAATAAAGGGGGATAGGGAAGCTAGTCCCTCCCCCCACCCCTTTATTTAGATAAATGGGTTTTCCATGCAGAGTTATTCGATTTACTCCAAATTTGCTATATCGGTTTATTATGTTAAGGAGCTGCATTGATTAGATTTGGAGGTTCATTAGTTAACAATAAAGGGGGAAAAGGGGGCAAATCCACTCCTTAATTTATCGGACACTTGTGGTACGAATATCATAAAGTTTGTTTTTAGGCTAATTGAAGGGTGTAGAGTTCGTTTATGCTGTCAGAATTGTGTACTGCTATTGAAAAAAACAAAGTTATGGTTCGTTTTAAGATTCAGATGGCCCCCTAAGCAAATTTTATATACATCATTTAAAAGTAGACTTTATTACCAATCGTTTGGTACCAGTAACTTTCTTCTACGATAATTTTTTCAGAGTTAGTAGGGGTGTTTAATTTTTTTTTTTCCCCACGACTGTACACTTTAGGTTTTTCGGATTGTACTTTATATCTTTCGGTCGGAGTCGGTGTGATCTGGTTTTTAACAAGGAAGTCCTGAATATTTTTCAAATGAAAAACTATAGATTTGACTATTAATGGTGGCTTATAGTAATACCCACGTGTTCATTTCTGTACTTAAGGGATAAAATTATACAACACTTTATTATAAACGTGTTAAAATTGGAGCAAATTTCTTTTACTTTGGGGTTTGGTGGAAGTCTGTCGGTTTTGTGTTGAAGAAATTGTTTTGTTGGGTGCTCGCAGACTCCATTCCTAGGCGTTGAAAATTATTTAGAGTGTACCATATATAATATAGTTTAATAAAGCAAATAATTAAATAATTTGTAGATTAAATAATATGTTGATAACATTGCAATGATTGCAGTAAATATAATGTGACACTAATAATCCAAAAAAGTAAAAAAGTCGGATAATTAAGAACTTGAATTATACTCGCCCCTCCTCCACCCCTAAAAAAAACTATCTTAAAAAACTCTACACCTGAATTTCTATCCATCAGGGGCAAGTTGTACACAGCTGAGAAGCAATTGATAAAAGACAATTTCTCTCATGTATTTTTTAAATTAGGCAGAGTACGATATATATCTCACCTTAAGAAAGTTCGAATAGGAAATGTTTTGGATAATTATTAATTTCTATGCATAAATCATTTATTTAATGCATATGTTTTTATTGTAATCAAATTTGATAAATTATCATAGCGTTTGAGCAATTTTTTAATTTTTGTTTGTCTGACAATTGATGAAAATTTTCCGAAAAATCAAATTCCTTGGGGGGGGGGGGGTATTGCCCCCCTCAGCCCCCCTCAAATGGCGGCCCTGTTTCCAAAACTTTCTAAAATATTCATGGAGACATTTTTATGCATAAATACATTAAAATAAAATCCTTTATATCTAACTTCCTTTTATCAGTAATTTATTTATTTTTTTATTTATTTTTGACTAGATAATCGTAAATTTAAGATGCATGTTTATTTTTATTCCACCCTAACATTATTTATTCCAGACAGTGTTGCGCCAACATATGCGTATATGGCGGAAGCATGATGCAACAGTTAAAAGGAGAAATCAATCATCATGTTTGGACATTTCTTTATTCATTTCATTTTCTTCGGTTACTAACGAAAAAGAGCTATTATTTGACACCAATTTAGCCGTGCTAATAAATCTGTTTTATACAAATAAAGCATATTATGGCATTAAACTGGATTATTCCTAATTTTCTCTTATTGATCAAGTTGAATTTAGACACATTTTTTTCTTGAGGGATTTCTGTGATCTCCGGGATGGGGGTGGGGTTGGAATTTGCACTTTTTGACCATTGAAAACACAAAATCTCAAATCTTCCAGGGGGACATTTATTCTCTGGTTTTTAGAGCAAAGATATAAATAATAATATTAACTAAATACACTTATTTATGAGGATGACGAGTTATCGAGGCTTTAACATATAAGCGTAATAATAATAACATTTTATTAAACTAGCTGGCTTCGCACTCTAGCGCGCTCATAATTACATCGGGCCTCTAATTTATGCTAACATCGAATAAAACGAATGTCGAATTCATATGAAAATTTTCGATAGGTACAGTAGCGTAGCTACGTTGTTTGCCGCCCGGGATTTCATCCGTTTATTAAATAATATTGCGTTAGTTTTTAAAGTAGTCCGTGAAATTTACAGAGGGGGGGTGGGGGGGGGGGGGCAACCTTCCACTGCTTAGGGGTGTATTCTTTCCTCAGGTTCTAGGGGACCGATTTCAACGGGAATTGGTTCATTTAAGTTAGATTACAATTCAGCTACTTTCTGTATTATGAAAGTTTATCTTAGACTTCAGTTATCAACATTTTCGAACATTAATGATGCATTCGTTTTTCGGGTTCTATGGGCTTGATTACAACGAAGTTTGGCTCACTCGACTTGGTTTTCGTTTATCTGCGGCACGTGCGGAGCACTTCCGGTACATACTGCTTTAGGTAGCGGGGACCCATTTCACAGGTTCGTTCGGAAAGAGATTTGTTGGGAACACACGAGAGGCTGTGGAAGGTAATGGGACTTCCGAAACTAGGTTCCTTTAAAAGATTTTCAAAGGATATAAAATCATACAAACTTGAGTTTTATTTAAGGTTATTATGATGGGCCTGGACAACGCCGGGTGGGTCAGCTAGTGTGATATAAAATTACACTGTATAAATACAGGGTTCCGGAGCCCAGTGCAATAGCGCTTCCGAAAAACCGAAGCTTAAATTACCTTTTCTGTTCCTTCCCATCTCCAAGCTTTTGCATTCTTTTTAACAAAACACTTATATGTGACGTAATGTGTCACACACGTAGGAGATGGAGATAAAACGGTCTCAATTTTTATATCAGTTTTTAGGCTTAGACTGACTCGAGCTCAATCTGTATTACATTTAAAATTTTATTTATTCATGTATTGAAAATAAATCCTCTTTTAAAATTACGTATTATATTCCACTTCAAATCATTTTAATGCTATTATGATCAGAATGAAGTGGAAACAGAAATCGTGTTTTAATATTTCAAATTTATATCGGCGACGTGTTGATACGGCACCACTCAAGAGACTGAACAATAAATTTGCTTTCAGTTCGATTTTCTTTTGTGACAGTAGGATAATTTTTTATTGGCTGGGTTTTCTTTTTATTATTTCGATATCTAACCTGAAAAGAATGTTTTCTGTTTTATCCAACAAGCATCAGCTTGATGTTTGTTTGTTCGAGGTTTTTTGTCTTCTATTGCGCACAAGTATAAAAATCACGTTAGTGATTTTTCTATTTATTTTGTATCATGAACGGTACCCACGCTAAGGCTCTCTGCACCTATACGAAGTCACTTTCCTTTGTAAATAGATATAATTACCATGTATTGTTATTCTGATAGAAAGCAATCGAGCAGTGGTTCCCCTTTTTCTATAAAAGCATAGATTCTTTCCGATAACGTTGTCAAATTTTTAATTTTATCTGATTTTCAGGACTCACCGCAAAAGATTGTTATGCGGAAGGAAATGATTATAGTTTAAGATATGCACATTTTTCAGGAAATTGTAAAACATTGTTCCATTCTTCAGCATATAAATATTCATTTCTGTAAATTTCATTCCTTTTTTCTTAAAAATGCATAGCTGCGAACTATCTCTTTTCTGTGTTAAAAAAATTTCCTAATCATAATCGTTACCCCATTTAATCGCAGAATTCTGCAATTAATTAACATAAAAAATAGGCACGGATTTTTACTATTCAGAAGAAGTGATAACTAAAAAGTGGAATAGTTGACAGCTAAGTACATGCAGATAGATATATTTAAAATTTTTATTTTGCTAAAGAAAAAAAAATGCTTTAAATTTTGCAGTTAATGTACCAAATATAAATATGCAGATTACAGGGGCAGGGGGGAGGGGTGGAACGGTACAGTTGTTGTACCGGTAGCGCTGATTAGGGCTACGGAACTTTTTTGTTAGAATTTAAGACCTGGGCGCAGTAATCTAATTGTAACGTAACCTTAATCTAACTGTACCATAAACACTACCTAACTGTACCCTAGCTGCAGGGGCGTAGCTACAGATTTTTTTTCGGGGGGGAGAATTCGAAAATTTCCCAACTTGAAACAAATTCTTCCAACTTTCAACTAAAGTGTGTATAATACGTGTACCACAATGTGTATAATAATGATAATGAAACTTATGCATAAAAAATTCCTTTCCAAAGAAAAATTTTGAAACTGGAAACATAAAAATTCTAATTATTGGTTTGTTTAATAAAAAACAAACATGCAGGTCCTGAACACGATTTGACTGTTTTTAGAAAATGTCTGTCTGTGTGCATGTGACACAAATTTTGTGGTTGCTCTATCTCAAGAACTAATGCGAGGAATTTAGTAAAACTTTAGATTAAGTTACATCTTGATAAGAATTTATGCTGATTAGTTTTTGGTGTAAATCGCCCGAAAGGTGGCGCTGCTAAGCTGCATTTTTCACGATTTACATGATTTTAGCGATAGTTATCTCTCAAAAATTGTTGCACAGAATTTGATCAAACTTCATATTCTGTTAAACCTTGACATAATTTAGTGCTTATTAGGATTTTGTATATATTATAAAACAGGTGGCACTGCTGTGCAGCATTTTTCACGATTTTCGCGTTAGCTATATCTGAAAAACTAATGCACGGAATTTAGTCAAACTTCATATTCGGTTGCACCTCCTTATTGGGCTTCGGTGTTTACTGGGTATCACTTTTGTGTTCTTTGGGTTTGGAATTTTGGTTGCATCTAACAGGGTGTGTGTCGAAATTCAATGATTTGTTTGAAAAATGCGATGCTTCTATCTCCTTTTTAAATGAACACAATTAAACGAATATATACCTTTAGAATTCATTATTATGGGCATAGAATTATTATTTAATTTTAGCACTGTGGTTGCAAATTTTGAGGTATTAACATATATGCAGGGCTCCCAAATGGTCCGCCAACTGAATACCAATATTATTTTAGAAAATTTTTTTTTTTAGATTTTTCTTTCAAACCGCCCGGAAAGACCTTTGAAAGATAATTCTAGCGCAAACCTACCATAAAATTTTCTTTTAAAATTTATTGGTATTCAGTTGGCGGACCACTTGCGAGCCCTGTATAAGGGATAGAATAAAGTTTTGGGATTAGCACATCCGAATTGTTTTCATTTAACATTAATTCTTCTTGTCTTCGAAGAAGCCAACCTGATGATAACATCATCCAGTTTAATAAAATCCACTATTTGACTTTCACATTTTAAAAGCATTAGGCTGTCAAGCCTGTCGTCCCTCATTGTAGTTTGTAATATATATATTTCTTAATTTTTATTTGACTAAAGATTCTTTCATTAGATGCAACGCCATAAAGATAAGCTTCTGTGAATGTTAAGATATGAGTATATAGTTTGACGGCATAACCCAAATAGTCTTTGAATTTCTTGGCATGAGTAAAAGGTTTGTTTAAAGCTGCTACCAGATTCACCAACTTTTCGAGCAATTTTTGAGCCAACTCTTGATTTCCTCCAACTTTTCGTGAAATATTGTCTCAACACCCAGTGTGATAGCAAACAGAAATATCCCCAACTTTTTATCCACAGCTCTAAAAAAGTATGCGCTAGCCGCGCCTTTTCCCCCCAACTTTCAACATTTCAGCCAATCAGAGATAAGCGATTGATACGAATAGGCGATAAATATTAACGGCTGGTACTAGTAGTAGTGGTTTTCCTCCAACTTTAGCAACGACAACCTTTTTCTCCCTTTGAACGGGAAAAGTTGGGTTTAAAATCGGCTGAAAAGTTGGTGAATCGGATAGCAGCTAGTCCGTTAGGATTTGGTTTATTTCTATTTGACTCTTCAAGTCGTGTACATCCGTTTCTCATATACAGGTGGAAACATTATTAACTTTTCTAAGTTAGTGATACTCAAATTTGCCTTGCACAATTGAAATTTAAATATGAAATGTATTGGTGCAATATTCTCCTGATATAGGGAACATTGTCATTTAAGTTCATTACTAAATTGCCGAAATTTTCTTGTATTTCTTATAATTATTTCCTGTAAAACTTATGTGTATTAATGTTCATTGCTGTGCTATTATTTTTATCTATTCTCTTTGGTGAAATCGTTTTCCTACCGCGCTTTCGGAAGTCAGCTTCTTCAGTCATATCCTAATATTCATAATTGTTTGTGAACTTGTCTATAAAGAAATCTTAATTGCTTAAAAATTTTATTCAAGTGCAACGTGTCAGCGTTACCGTGCATGTCGATTTTTTCTTCAGATGATGGACATATTTCATAGTCATATTTCTTTCCAAATTCAAATCGCTCTTTTTTTACCTTTATCATCCTCGAATGGATTTTTAGATGCTCCAAAATCTTCCACTAAAACTCTTTTCCTATTATGAAGGGTTCTTTCGTTCTGATATTTATAGTCATTGTTTAGAACACCTTTAAACACACAACACTGGATTTTTGGTTTAAAATTTCACAAACACCCATAAATATAAACGAACAGGACTAATATATTAGATTAATATTAACACAATTATTCTAATTGGTAAAAAAATCATATTAGATGTAAATTTCCAACTGGGCGAAAAATGTCCGGACCAGAATTCGAACCCGGGACCTCCTGGCTGAAGCCGCCAGTGCTCTGCCATCTGAGCTATCCCGGACGATTCTGGTCGAACTTTTTCACCCAGCTGACCTTGATGATTACAGCATCTGGTCTGAAACCTGGTTCAGCTCAACAGAATAAATCTCAGGTAATGGAACTCCAGAAATCGCTGGATACGAAATTACACTAGATTAATATTAACACAATTATTCTAATTGGTAAACAAATCCAATTTTGTTTACCGATTTGTTATCCCCCCGATTGCAATCCCTTTGGATTAAAATAGCTGGATTCTGTTTTAGGAGGAGAAGGTGAGATAGGTTGAAATTTTTGAGAAAGGAACAAAGTTTTGGAGGAAATAAAGGAACTGGATAGTCAGCTACTGATGGACAGGATTAGAGAAATTTAGGTCTGGTAGATGTATAATATTTTTGTATAACTGAAAAACACAATGATAAATTGAGTGTGGCTGATTTCTTTTTGTATTTCTTTTGATAATTTAACTTGTTTACTGTTACAGTACTCAGAAACACAATCACCAAAACAATAAAAATTTCGTAATTTTTTACTATTACTTTTAAAAAAGAAATTGTCACAAAAATCTAGAATTTCCCAACTCTAAGCTCAAATTTCCCAACTTCACATATATTGGGGGGGGAGGCTCCCCCCCCATACCCCCCCATGGCGACGCCCCTGCCTAGCTGTAACGTGTTACCTAACCGTAACCTAACGGTAACCTAACAGTAACATACCTTCAACCTAACTATAAACAAATTATCACCTAACCGTAACCTAACTGTAACATAACCGTAACCTAACTGTGACGTAACTATAAACTATCGGTAACTTAACCGTAACATAAACTAATTATAAGCTAAATGTAACGTGACTGTAACCTACCTGTAACCTATCCATAAAACAACCGTAAACTATCTGTAACGGAAATGGAACATAACCGTAACCTAACCGTAATCTATCTGTAACGGAAATGGAACATAACTGTAACCTAACCGTAACTTAATTATAACCTAACCGTAACGTAACCGTAACCTACTTATAACCTAACCCTAACCTAACTGTAACATAACTGTAACCTAACCGTAATCTATCTGTAAAATAAACGCATCATGACGGTACGCTAACCGTAAACTAATTATAACCTAACCGTATCCTAACTGTGATGTAACTATAACCTAACTGTAACTTAAATGTAACCTAACTGTAGCCTGGCGGTAACCTAACCGTAACCTAATTGTAACCTATAAGTAACGTACTGTAACCTATCCGTAACCTAACTGTAATCTAACTGTAACCTATCCGTAATCTTAGTTGTAACCAAACTGTAACGTAACTGTATCCTATCTGTAACCTAATCGTAGCATAAACGTAATCTAACTGTAACCTAACTGTAACCTATCCGTAACTTAACCCTAATCTAACTGTAACCTATCCGTAACCTAACCTTAACCTATTTGTAACTTAAACGTAACCTAAATTTAATCTAACTGTGACGTAACCGTAATCTAACTGTAACCTAACCGTAATCTAACTGTAACCTAACCGTAACCTAATTGGAACCTATCCGTAACGTACTGTAACCTAACCGTAACCTAATTGGAACCTATTCGTGACGTACTGTAACCTATCCGTAACCTAACCGTAATCTAACTGTAACCTATCCGTAATCTTAATTGTAACCAAACTGTAACGTAACTGTATCCTATCTGTAACCTAATCGTAGCATAAACGTAATCTAACTGTAACCTATCCGTAACTTAACCCTAATCTAACTGTAACCTATCCGTAACCTAACCTTAACCTATTTGTAACTTAAACGTAACCTAATTGTTACCTAAATTTAATCTAATTGTGACGTAACCGTAATCTGAGTGTAACCTAACCGTAACCTAACTGTAACCTAAGTTTAACGTAACCGTAAACTAATTATAACCTAACTGTATTCTGACTGTAACCTATCCGAAACCTAACAGTATCCAAACCAAAACCTAACTGGGTTAATCGTCCTCTCGGCTAAATATCCTGTCGGCTAATTGTCCTATCGGCTAAATGTCCTGTCGACTAATTGACCTGTCGGCTAATTGTCTTGTCGACTAAATGTCTTGTCGACTAAATGTCTTGTCGGCTAATTGTCTTGTCGGCTAAATGTCCTGTCGGCTAAATGTCTTGTCGGCTAATTGTCTTGTCGGCTAAATGTCTTGTTGGCTAATTGTCTTGTCGGCTAATTGTCTTGTCGGCTAATTGTCTTGTCCGCTAATCATCCTGTCTGCTAAACGTCCTGTCGGCTAATTGTCCATGTCGACTAACTGTCCTATCGGCGAATTGTCCTGTCGGCTAATTGTCTCTGTCGGCTATCTGTCTTGTCGGCTAACTGTCGCTGTCGGCTAATTGTCCTGTCGACTAAATGTACGTGTTGACTAAATGTACTTGTCGGCTAAATGTCCTGTCGTCTAATTGCTGTCTGCTAAATGTCTTGTCGGCTATTTGGTTGTGTGCTAAATGACATAGACCCATTTTTGTAAGAGAAACACCTCCCCCCCACCTCCCTTCCTAAACCACTAATAGAAATAAATTTTTAATTATTTTCTTTTAACGTTCATATATTTTAATTTATCTTAAATTGGAAGGTAAGGGGTGTTCATAAGGGCAATACCCTCCACCAGAAGGAAAGAAATGTTCTGCATTTTGAAAAATGTTGTTAGGAATTTATTTTTGAATATTTAGTACTTCTTACTTCTTAATTTTTTTTTATATTTCTTTTATATAAAAATTCTTGTACGAGGTGTCCTGACAAAAGATTCTTAGTTTTACTTATTTCATGTTTATATTTTGCATTTTAGTTAGGTGAACTAGGCAGGGGACTCCAGGCACATCTGTTCAACCTTTCCCCTCCATACATTTTTTTCTGAGAGCAATCATATCTCTTTGTATTTAGGGAGCGGCCTTTACGTATACAGATGAGTGGAAGTAGTTTTTGAGAAACTTTATAACTTTATAACTTTATATTTTGTGAAAAGTTTCTTTAGCTTGTACTTTTGCACCAAACATAAGTTCGACAGTTAGTAAACGGGCATTTACAATTTTGGCAGACGTCCTCATGGTCAAATCAAGCTGCTTATTTTTTACACTAATACCAAATTTAGTAAATGGTAATGCATTTCATCCATTCGAAAACATTTTCTGATGGTACTGCCAGATATATTGCGATACAATTGCATATTAGGACACCAGAAGCGAAGGGTATGTCACAAAATTGAAAAAACTGAGATAAGTACACAGGCTATCTGGAAATATTGCTATTTGTTTTATGATTGCTCTCAGAAAAAAAAAAAAAATGTAGGGAGGGGAAAAGTTGGACATATGTGCCTGGAGTCCCTTGCCTAGTTCGCCAAACTAAAACGCAAAATATAAGAGATTTTCTAATTATCTGTTGCGTTCTAGAGGTCAACTACTCAAGCTCTATAAATTACTTAACCTCCTTAATCTCTGCTTAAAATTAAAAAAAAATATATTGTACTCCACTTTTCTTCCACAGTTATTGAAATAAGAGTTCAAACACCGCTATAAAATTAGGAACAGTTTCATATTTTAAGTCAGACACATACTATTGATGTTCATCTTTAAATTCAATTTACTCCAAATCTAAAGTTTGTCACGTGTATCCCTTGGCCTCTGGGGTCCTCATATACAATCATCGTTTCATCATATATACAGTATGATACAATTGTATTACATTCAGACATATAAGTGTCTGAATTTCTACATGTCTTAATTTCAGACACATGAACATTATTCAGACATTTTTCTCAGTTCATTTATACCATGATCACAGTAAGACACTTAAGTGCCTTAAATTTAGACACTTATGATGTCTGAAATTTCATATTCAGACGTTTAAGTGTCTGAATTTCTTTTTCAATCACATATGTGTCTGAATTTAAGATGCCTCTATTTGCAGTGTAGAAATTTAAGTAACTCAAAATAATCAACTTTCTTGATGGCGACAAGTGCCAATTAATGTCTGAGAACGTTAATTACTATTTATCTATTTTGTTTCCAATTTTTAAATATTATGCAATTTTTTTTTCTTTGTTAACCATTTGGAAAAATGGTTATTGTTCTCTGTCAGGAAAGGAAATCAAAAACATAGCTGAGGCGTTTTATTGGTTGAATCCGCATTTTATTCATTTTCTGATTAGTCTATACAGTAATCTGTATTTTCCTTTACTTTCAACAGAGATGGATACTTCTGTTGCCACTATGACAAAAAAGTAATAAAAACTAAAAAAAAAAAAAAAAAAACTAAAAAAAAAAATAAATAAATAAAAAAACTCAGAAACCAATTGAGATACAGCTTTCAAACAAATTGCATTTAAAAGTACATTTTTTTTTCTCTATACGACGGTGTAAAAAGTAATATTGTGGGATGTTTAGAAGTTTATGAATGAAATTTCATTTAAAATTGGTCGTCAGATTTCTTGGACGATGAAAAAGCCTTTTCCCGAACAGCCAATGAAATGCTTGGATAATACGTAAGTTTCAGGTGGATAATACGTAAGTTTCAGGAAATCTGACGAGTCGCAGGCGACGTTCGTCGCTTGCAACTTTTACGTGTAATAACACTATTAATGAATTCATGGCGTACGTAATGTATGATCAACTTCGTGCGATTTTTTATGTCTTAAATTTTAGTCTTTGAAAAAATCGTTTTCCAAATGGTCGTTGTAATTTGTTAAATTGCTTTTTTGGTTTCGGGCTTGGATTTAAAATCGTCAGTCTCGGGCTCCGAAAAAAAGAGCCCGAACTCATTTCTATATACTACCCGCATGCCTTTCTGGAAGCCATCTGGAAATTTTTGTAACTCAAAATAATCAACTCTCCCGATGGCGACAAGTGCCAATTAATGTCTGGGAACGTTAATACTATTCATTTACAGTGAAACCTCCCTGTGCGACCACCTCCCTGAACGACCATTTTTTCATGGAACGAAATTTATTCCCATAGGCTCAATACTAATTTTGCCTCAATTCAGAGACCATCCCAGTTGAACTCCCTTCATGAGCAACCAATTTCTTTGAAGAAAAATCCGTTTTTATCTGGTCGCTTGAAGAAGGTTTTATTGAAAATTAATTCCGCAAAGCACATTATTCATCAAACTTTTAAACTAAGTTTAGATTTTTTTTTTATCCCGGTAACTTTTAAGTGTTGAAAACCCTTTGTGCCTTTTTAGGCAATGAATTTAACTCTGATGACAAATTAAGAATGACGGTCAATAAACTCCTATTCCCTATTCTTTCTTTTCTCAAAGAAATAGATAAATTAATGAAATCGTCATCATTTGTTCCCGTCCAAAAAAATTGCATTTTTTTTTACAGAACTTCGAAAAAACTGGGAAATAAAAGTTATAAAACCGTAAAATCAAAGAAAACGTCAATGTATTAATTTTTTAAACTATGTAATTAACTTTTGTTTTGATACTTAAATTTTTACATTTTTTCCAAATGTAGAAAATAAATTTTAGTAACATTAATTGTTATCTTTTTTCAACAATTAATATCTAGATTTAAACATGACCTCCATTAAGAGACCACCTCTCGGAGTGACCAATTTTTATTGGAACGGAACGTGGTCGCTTTAGGGAGGTTTAACTGTATTTTATTTCCATTAAACCATTCATTCCACAAAGTGTCCAATGTTGCAGGTTGCTTTTCATCAATGTTCGATCGAAACAGGTTTTTAAGACCGAAATTGAATTTCGGTAATCTTCATCTTCTTTGGTAATTTTCGGTAATCGCATGATTACAAAATAAATTTGCATCTAGAATAAAAATTTTGTTATT
This sequence comes from Maratus speciosus, assembly GCA_963932465.1. Taxonomy (NCBI): domain Eukaryota; kingdom Metazoa; phylum Arthropoda; class Arachnida; order Araneae; family Salticidae; genus Maratus; species Maratus speciosus. The sequence goes on along the minus strand of OZ010800.1, from coordinate 194,969,214 downwards.
TAATTATACTTCAGATAATAATAATTAGCCTGAACCTAAATAAATCTGTATTTAAAACATTTTTATATTTTTAATACAAAGTTGTATTTAGCTAATACAAAATTTTGAAAATTTAAACACTATAATTACATAAACTTTTTTTTTTTTTTTTTTTTTTTTTTTTAACAATAAAAAGGAAATTTTAGGCCCGTTTAAACAGACTAACATGAAAAATATATTTTGAAAATTTCATGAAAAAATATTTGGAAGTTTTTGAGATATCCTGCGCTTTATCCGAAAAAACTTAATTTGCAGAAAAATGACTTCAAAATTTCGGAGAAGCCCATTCAGCTATTGGGCGGGCATAATTCTAAAAACGCTAACTTCTGTTCTAATGGGAATTTCAAGGAATAAAATTATCAAAATTTTCGAAAAAGAAAGGAATTTAACAGATAAAAAAAAATTAAATTTCGAAAAATTCGGAGCTGAAAGAGTCCTGAGACCCCTTAATACTCTCTAGTAGAGGCCTGCAGGCGCCCGGGCTTGGCACGAGGTCCGTTTTCTTAGGTTATCCCCACATTCCTTAGAATATACTACATAAAATTGTGAATGGAATTTTAGATATATGGGATATTACATTTAATATGAATTTTTTTCTCGTTTGTAGTTAAAATCAAGGAAATTAGATAAACTCATATTTTAAATAAAAACAACAACAACAACAAAAAAACAACTATAAACTTGAATGTTAAATACATGCACAAAAATATTTAAGGGGACACATATCCTTTAAAATCTTCAAAAAATCGAATTTTTGTTTTTAATTCATTTGACAGCTAATGTTTTTTCTGAACAGTTTGCCACAAACCGCATCAAAATATTTGTAAAATTGCGTTCGCTATAGTAAAAAATGTAAATTAGCTTTGGTCCGTTTCAAGCGAAATATTTATGTTTAAAATTGATTTTTCTCAAAATTGATCTTTTTTTGCTTGCATGCATGATAACACCAAATGTATTAAAGGTAGTGATTCGAAACTTTATAAATATATTTACTAGATCAAATTCAAATTGAACTAATATTTGTTAATTGTTTATTCAAATTGAACTAAAATTTGTTAATTGTTTATTCAAATTGAACTAAAATCTAAGAAATTCAACAAAAATTATGGAATGTTGGTATTCGAGTGACAAAAATTATCATCATTTTCATATTTCTATTTTGAAAATCAAAATACGTTAGAAATTTTTTGTTTATTCATTAGATTTTAGTCTATTTTATTTTTGTAATATGCTTAAACTTATATTAAGTTTCAAAGTTCTAGAGGGTATAGATCTTTTTAAATCATGCGTGCTAGCTATATATACATTATCATTAATTTTTAAAAAAATCATATATTAAGAAATAATTATTATTAATTAATTATACAGTGTTTAATGCAAATTATATATTACATTGCACGGAGAAAATATTATAGTATTAACCTTAAAAAAAAAAAAGAAAAAGAAAAAAAAACTGAGGGGGTTAGAGCAAAAATGAGTGCATGCCTTTAAATATTTGTCTCCGAAATAAAATTTTTCATCTGTTTAAAGGGTACATGTCCCCTTAAATACACCATGGAAAACAAGTAAAAAAATAAATAAGTAAATAAATAAATAAAACCTCTATCTGAATTCGGAAAATACCTTAGCATTTTTAAAGAAGCAAGTTATGAAAACATGGATGTTGGATAAAAATCAATTTAAAGTTTTCATTTGAAAAATAACCTGTTTTAACTTCTAACTTCTGTGAGATTTATACACAATTTTATCAAACACATATATTAAAGTATAAACACTTGCATATAAATTAGTTACATACAATAAGTGAGGTAATGTTTTAAAATCATCAATCACTAAAAAATTTAAAAATGAGAAAATTGTCTCGTATTTCGTTATTTATATAAAATATTACTTGCTGGTAATATATTTCATGCGAGAACCAGGGCCGTAACCAGCGAGTCCAGTAAGAGGGGGCTCTGAATTTTTTTGGTGGGGCTAACATATTTTAACAATCCATATCTTAAGCAAACTAAATATAGTAAAAATGATAAAATGGACCTATCTATAAAGGAACCCGTCTAAAGCGTAATCTCTCTATAACGGAACTTCCTATAATGAAATTCTTAAACGGAAAATACTTCATGGTAATCGGAAAATGAATATAAAACAATTAGGGGCGGTGTACCTCTTAAGAAAACCTACCTGAAATAGAACTTTTCTCCATCCCGTGTGATTTAGTCTTAGGTCTTATTGTATTTAATGGGAAACAGATAGCATCTGACACCTCATAAAGAAATGACTTTATTGAAATTTTAATAAGGAAAACTAATGGATTGTACACTGTATTCTATTCCCATTGCAGTTTTTGCATTATTAAGCATATTGCTTCTTTTGTCCCTTGGTGTCTTCGGAAAAGGGACCCCCCCCCCTCTCTCAGCTCACGTTTGTTCGTACAGTGTGTGCATATATACACGCAATAATTTCTATGTGTACTTCTATGTATAACTTTGTACCAATTTTGTGGAAAATAAAATTTTAAAAAAGTTAAAAAATAATTTCGAAACAGGCCATTTGTAATATGCTAAAATGAGCACCACTACAATTGCCAGTCCTAAGCCTGGAAAATGTGTGAAGGGTAGTTACCTGAAAAACACTGCCATAGCCGTTTTTTACAGTTGTACAATTATCCGGATTTTTCATTAACCGGATCGGCATCGGCCCCGATTGGTCCGGATTATCAGCGCTCTACTCTATTGAACATTGATTATATATATACATATTTGAACCACTGATTAATCAAATCAGTCTTTCTGTTGAATAAATTAGTGTAATTTATCATGCTAGCATTCTGGCAGAAAAGTACATCTTTATTTACAAAAACACCGATTCATACAACAAACATAGAAATCTTCAACCGCCCAGCATCACAATTTTTTTAAAGATGCGTTTTGAAAAAACTGAGAAAAAGGAATCTGTTGGTATAGAGGTCTGCACGGGCCGGAATTTCCAGGCGCGGGCCCGGCCCAAACGAAAGCTGTCTTGACCCGGCCAGTTCATATTTTCACAGTTCAAGGCGTACAAAAATCAATGAAAAGAGACCCGGCCAGTGGAAGAATCAATTAAATCAGGCCCGATCCGACCCGACTCAATTTCTACAAAAAATTCAGATTTTTCTTAACATACAATTAAGATTCTTTTAAAGAATACTGCATACATATTTATGGGATAATTTTACAGCATATTTTAAATTTACGATGTGTTCGCAAGACAGAAAATACACAATAGCAACATTAATGATTTACTTAGAGTCTTAGACGTTTCAACATTCAAATAAGGATTCATTAAAAAAATCATATTGTTTAGAATAAAAGAAAAACGGGAAGGTTAAAAACATGATGATAACTTTTGAGGGTATATCATAAAAAGTAGATTTGCAAAAATATTTCTATTATTCCTTAAGGCTTTTCTCAAATCCAAAGAAGCTACTTTCTGACACATTTCTAAATTCATTTCTTTTCGAAAACGTCAATATATTTTTGAGAAAATACTGTCCAAGTTAGCGTTTTGAATCGAATACCCGGAGACGATAGCACGGAAAAGGAGAAAAACCTACAGTCACGTGACAAGAATCTCTTATATCTCTATAAGTAATTTATTTATTAAAAATGGGAAACGCTATTCAATTCCAAATCCCTTCAATAGACAGGCTTGTCAATTTTATGCCTTTACAGTTAAAAATGTGTCAGAAAGTTTTTCGTTTTTGAGCAGTGAATTTGAGAAACACCTTCAAGTATATTTCCAAAAATTCCGTTAACAGAAGTTCATTATTGCTATTAATATTTTTTACAAAACAGTTGCCTGCCCTAAACATCCTGAGAACAATTAAGTCCATTTCTGGCTATGTTGAAAAAAAAATGCAAGCCTGATCTCGGTCCGGCACGAGTCTGCTGGAAGAATTAAGCCCGGGCTCAAACGCCATGTAACTGTCCGATGCCGATCTCTGCGCTGGAAAATGTTATATTTCGATATTGATGCTGGCAAACTAGTATCGGCTCGTAACGCACATTTATACTTATTCTCGTGAAACTTATATTCATTGAAAATGATTCATATTTTCTCATCTGTGTTTAAATATTTATATCGGGCCGACAGACCCGCTTAATTTCTTTTATTGGCCCGGTCCAGCCCGGCAGGCACGCTCAAATTTTGCCGGCCCGACCCGTTTGAAACTTCGCCTTCATTTCGCCGTCCCGGCCTAGTACAGGCTTCTAGCCAACCCCGGGATCGTGCAGACCTCTACTGTAGGATACAGTTATTATACGTTTCCCTCATTTCTAAAGATCTTTAAAAATATTCTTCTTTCACTCAATAACGAAAATTTTTCTGATGCAGTTAAGAAGTAATTTTCTTTCCCTTTGCCTAAAATTTTCAGCTTCTCACATTCATGCGCCTAAGAATTGAATACGTTTCCCATTTTCTTATAAATGAAATGTTTATAAATAACATGATTTATAGTCATTTGCTACTCGATGACTAGCATTTCGTCTTTAAATGCCAAGAAAATAAGCCTACAAAGTCAAATTTGCCGTCATTTTTTGACAGATTTTTTAAAATTTTCTGTATAGTTTGAATATTTGCAAATATCTTTATAAATAAAAGATATTCGCGAACATGTCAGAAAGTAGCTGGTTTAGATTGGAAAACAGCCTTATACAACACAGAACACAGTTTAATTCCTTGAGCTTGAATAATCATATTTGCAAATTTTATGCCTTTATCATTAAAATTATTTCGAAAATGTGTCAGAAAGTGGCGCATTTATACTTGAAAATAGATTTAAATGAAGCATACGCCAAATAGTTGAAGACATTTTTGTCATAATCTTATAATAAACTTAACCTTAATCATGCTTTTTCACTTAAGGCTCCTGTCCCTGCCGGCGAAGGCACTCACGAGCTAATGCTAATCCTATGGGGAGGGATTTTTCTAATGTCTCGTTTGCATTTCGACATTTTTTTAATAATTTTTTTGCATTGGATAGCCGAGGTCTGTCTCTACATCGCACCTTTTTTACTTTCTCGATTTTGGTTGGAGATATCTTTTAGAATGACACTTTCATTTTCAGAACCGGTTTTGAAAGTGAAAGTAACTTTATAAAAAATATCTGCGACCAAATTCGAAAAAGTAAGAAAGGTGCGCTGTAGAGACGGACCTCGGCTATCCAATGCAAAATAATAATAATAATAATAATAATAATAATAATAATAACTTAAAAATGTCAAAATGGGAACGAGATATTAGAAAAATCCCTCCCCATAGGATTAGCATTAGCTGAGGAGTGCCTTCGCAGGCAGGGACGGGAGCCTTAATGTATTTTATTGTTATATGACAAATAGAAAATAAAATGTTTAGCAAATTCATGGAACACAAGGGAAAAAAAAAAAAAAAAAAGACGAAAGTTCAAAAAGCAAACAAAAAAATGCCCTACCTCTGCTTTCCTACTGATATTTCATCATTAACTAAATCTGCTGTCAAATACATGTCAACAGGCAAATCATTAACATTTAGAAACACGTCTTTTTTGTGACTACGTTTTAGTGAAGACGTTTAACCATTGCTTAACTAATTATCGATTAACTTGAGCAGCATATGTCTATTTTCATTCATCCCGTATACGATCATTGCTTTTAAAATGTCAAGATGTACGAAAACATGTGGTGGCTAGTTAGTGCATCTGGACTTAATTTTTTCAGGAGAAAGAAATGTTCCTACTTAGAACGCGTTTCGAGAATTGTAACGCAAACAAGATAATATACAACAACTAATCTAATAGGGTTCTGAACGCAAAATGTTTGGCATATTCCATTGCATTCAAGCAGTTAAAAGATCTAAATGTTTTTTTTTTTTTTTTTTTTTTTTTTTTTTAAAGAAAGTTAAAACGTACATTTTGTTGAAAAAATAAAAAGTGTGGAAATCGTTAGAGGGGGCTCTAGAGGAAGCTAGGGGGGGCTTAGCCCCCATCGCCCCCATCTGGTTACGGGCCTGGCGAGAACATGATTAAGTTTCTATAAAAATTTAAAAACAGCCTGCCTTGTATATGTAACCCTTCATTAGTGAGGCGTCGCTGCATCTGCGAGAAAGCTTAATTTTTTCGTGTGTTAATTCAAAAGCTATATTTGTTTTTGTCCTCCTTTGGTACATACATCTGTAGTCTTTTCATATGGCCATTTTAACTCAAACCGTTATGGTTAAATCATACCTGATTTTTCATCATGGAAGAGATAAAATAATTCGCTATGTCCTTAGATTTGTTCACTGGTGAAATAAATTCACCAAGATTTGATATGTGGGCGTGGCGTCCCTTTAAAAATTGCCATCAATTATAAAATCTTTAATAATTTCTTTATTACGCATTAAAAAAAATTATTAAAAAATTAACACATTGCCGAAAGTCAATTTTTATCAAATCTCAATTTTAAAACAGTAGAAACTCCTCCCTGTTCTGAAAGTCTTTTGTAAACTGGTGTTTTAGATAGGTTTCCCAACTTTATGCGTCGGTAAATACCTTTCAATGCACGAATTTAATATAAAATGTCTTACAATCTAAAAAAAAATATGGACAATATGATTTAAATGCATTTTCTGCAAGGTACAAGCCACGCCCTTAGTCATAGTCAAGGAGGTTTTTTGAATGAAAACGAGAATTCTCGTTTCCCGTCGTGAATTGTTAAAGATAAACATTTGAAATTTCACCAATATATGTTTAAAAGATGTTCTAATACTTTAACCCAACAAGAAAATAAATATCGATATTTTAACCATTTTCAAGGTATACTGAAAAGAGTAGAATTTTTATGTAAAATATTATTAAGCAACATATTCTAAAATGAAATTTGAAAATATCACTCAGAAAATAATTCAGATTTAACAGGTATACTGTTTGTTATTATATATTAATTTCAGCGGGATGATTAATTTTTTTTCCGCTTAAGGCTTGATTTCGTTACACACAGTTTCCGTTTTCACAAGTTTTCTGTTTTTGGTTGTCATTTCTTTTTTCTTCATAGCACATTTAATTCTCAATACTTCTTTTTTTTTCTTTTAAGGATAGTTCAGTGACCATAGACTATTTGTTCAGACTGACAAGAACTGGATTGCTGTTTTAGATAGTTTTATTCTACATATGATATAACATTCCTTCTTTGATATCCAAATTATATTAATGTCTTTTTTCGCTAATACAATTGTTGCTTTGTATGCTTTGTATATATTCTTTAATTATTCATTCTCAAACATTGAAAGATTATCAAAAATAGCAGAATTATTTTAGTGTTTGAGTATTTGTATAAACTCTACACGCTGTGCCCTGGATGTAACACATCTGTGTCCTTCGTTGTAAGACGACCAAGGGCGGTAAACTCCGCCTTTATTCATTTTGTACCTTTGGAAACCATCTTTTTATGGCATCAAAATTTCGTTCGCCCGGACCCTTTTATAGAGAATGTTGGTTCTATATATTTTATTCGCTTTTAAAAAGGAATTAGTACATTTTGAAAAAAAGAACAAAAAAAGGTATGTACAGTCGTGGAAAAAAAAAAAAGTAAACACCTCCTACTAACTCCTAAACAAAATTATTGTAGAAGAAAGTTACTGGTACCGAACGATTGGAAATAAAGTCTACTTTTAAATGATACATATAAAATTTGCTTAGGAAGCCATCTACATATTAAAACGAACCCTAACTTTGTTTTTTTCAATAGCAGTACACAATTCTGACAGCATAAATGAACTGTACACTTTCCAATTAGCCTAAAAACAATTTTTTATGCAATTCGTACAATAAGTTTCCGAGAAATTAATTATTTTAAAACGAGCGTATTTTAAGGGCTGTATCCGAATTGAAGTTCGGTACTCGATTGTTAACCGAGAGAACTCCCTTCTTGATCAAGGCACCTTAAGCAGTCAGTTAAGCTTGTTAGATTACATGATAGCATAAGAAATTTCAAAATATTTAGTCACTTTTATCATAGACGGCCCCTTAAACCATCATTTTGCCGTTTTTTAAGCATAATTTGAAAACTACTTGGAAGGAAAATGTAATTTTGGATTTCCATAAAGCAGGACTTAATAAACCTGAATTCACCAAAAAAATTGTAGGTTACAATTCATAATTTTTTTTAATATTAATTTCATAATTCATATCAGAAAATTATAAAAATTGCAAATTCAACGTATTTATGTTTGGGTATATTAGCATTATTGCCACACAAAAAATTAAAACATTAGTATCATAATTTCAAAAGTTATAAATAAAAATATGAAAATGTAATTTAACATTAGAAGCACTAAATTTTGAATGTTTATAATTCAAAAACTTATCATTGAAATGACTTGAAATTTGGTGTCTGGGAATAGTTTGAACCAAAGATTTGAAATATCTCGTTAAAATTGGGTATTGCTATTGAAAAAAAAAATGAAGTTTGGATTCGTTTTAATATGTATATGACCCCCTAAGCAAATTTTATATACATCATTTAAAAGTAGACTTTATTTCAAATCGTTCGGTACCAGTAACTTTCGTCTACGATAATTTGTTGAGAAGTTAGTAGGGGTGTTTACTTTTTTTTTTCCACGACTGTACGTACACTAGAGGTCTGCACGGGCCGGAATTTCCAGGCTCTTTTAATGAATACTACATACATATTTATGGGAACATTTTACATTATATTTTACATTATTATGATGTTCGCAAAACAGAAAACACACAATAGTAAACATTAACGATTACTTACAATATTTTAGTCATCGTGTCTACAGACATTTCAAAATGGAAATAAGGATTTATTAAAAGATTAATGTAGTTCAGAATAAAGGATTAAAAACATGATAACATTTGAAGCTGTATAATAAAAAGTAGATTTGTGAAAATATTTCTCTCATTTTTAAGGCTTTTCTCATATCCAAAGGAGCTACATTTCGACACATTTATGAATTCTTTTCTTTTTGGAAACGCGTAAGATTGGCAGGTATTCTTAATCAAAAGCTATGTAAATGTCGTTTTTTTTCATAGATAAAAGAAATATATCTTTCTGCTAATACTGTCAAAGTTAGCGTTTTGCATCGAATTTCCGGAAGCGATAGCACAGGAAAGGAGAAAAACGTACATTCACGTGACAAGAATCTCTGTTTTCTCTGTAAGTAATTTATTAAATATGGAAAAAGCTATTCGTTTCCAAATGCCTTCAATAGGCAGGCCTGTCAATTTTATGTCTTTATAGTTAAAATTTTTGTCAGAAACATGTGTCTGAAAGCTTTGCATTGTTGAGCAGTGAATATGAGATTCACCTTAAGGTATATTTCCAAAGATACTGTTAAGAGAAGTTCATTATCCCTATTAATATTACAAAACAAAATGACTGTTCTACACATCCTGAGATCGATTAAGACCACTTCCTTCCCGGCACGAGTCTGCTGAAAAAAAGTTAAACTCGGAATCAGACATCTCGTAACTGTACGATGGCGATCTCTACGATGGACATGTTACATTTCTGTATTGAAGTTGTTAAACTCGCATCGGCTCGTGACGCACATTTATACTTCTCGAGAAAATCATATTCATTGAAAATGGCTCGTATTTTATCTGCTTCGCTTAAGATCTTATATCGGGCCAATAGCCCCGATTATTTTTTTTGCCGGCCCGTTTATTTTGTCTGTCGGCCCGGCCCGTTGAAAAAATTGTCCTAATTCTGCCGGCCCAGCCCGTTTGAAAATTCGCCTTCATTCCGCCGGCCCGGCCCGAGGGCCGGGCCGTGTATGGGCACGTGCAAACCTCTAGCGTACACTCATATTTATTACTCGATTTATTTCATCAGGCATACCTTAGGCAGATATTATTGTATAATACCTATACATAAATGCATTATTCTTTTCTGTATTTAAGGATGTTTCGAAAGCACTGAAACTATTAACATTCCAAAATAGTAATTTCATAGATAAAAATGCATTAGAATTTACTTAACGTTGATTTACGTTACGAAAATACTTAATCTATTATGTCTCGAAAAAATAATTTTTCAACCGACTTCCTAAAAGAAAGAGGTTATAAAATTCCCTTGTATATATATATTTTATATATATTAATCGTCATATCGTGTATAGTTTTTTTTAAAAGGACACGTGAAAAACTTTAATATATTACTGCACTTTAAACAGAGCGATATTTTCAAAAAAGGGAATTAAAATGAATCTGAATTAGAATCCTGCATTGGATCGATAATCTGATTTTATGAGACAGTGGCTAATTTGGTATTTGTTTCGTTGTGAGTCTGGTTTGAGTCGTGTTAACTAATTGTTTTTCGTTCGGATTGGTTTCGGGCTGGATTTTGACTCTTGTGTTACGGTTTTGGTACCCCTCATTTCAAAAGTTTCTGTTTCGATAATATAGTTTCAGATGAAAAAACTATGTCATAAATTTCAGATAGCTACTAATATATAACATAACCTTCTACAACATTAGGAATAAAACTCTCACACCACAAAATATTAAGAATAACCTTTTTATAATCGTTTACCTGCGTTTTCCTTGTCATATTCATACTAAAGAAAAACCTTTTGTTTGATCATGAAAACTGCTCTCTGAGCAGTTGAAATAAAACGAAAGACTTATCAGGTTGAGGGAGGTGGCGAGCAATCCTATTCTGCGGTCTTAAAGCATGGGTCAAACACACCTACTCTACCCACACACTAGAGGTCTGCACGGGCCCGGGCTTGGCCCGAGGCCCGTACCCGGCCCGGCCCGTGGGCCGGGCCGGGCCGGCGGAATGAAGGCGAATTTTCAAACGGGCCGGGCCGGGCCGGCAAAATTAGGACAATTTTTTCAACGGGCCGGGCCGGGCCGACAGACAAAATAAACGGGCCGGGCCGGGCCGGCAAAAAATTAATCGGGCCTATCGGCCCGATATAAGAATTTAAGCGAAGCAGATAAAATACAATCCATTTTCAATGAATATGATTTTCTCGAGAAGTATAAATGTGCGTCACAAGCTGATGCGAGTTTAACAACATCAATACAGAAATGTAACATGTCCATCATAGAGATCGGCATCGTACAGTTGCAAGATGTCTGATTCCGAGATTAATTTTTTTTCAGCAGACTCGTGCCAGGACGGAACTGGTCTTATCGATCTCAGGATGTGTAGAACAGTCATTGTGTTTTGTAGTTTTAATAGTGATAATGAACTTCTCTTAACAGTATCTTTGGAAATATACCTTAAGGTGGTTCTCATATTCACTGCTCAACAATGCGAAGCTTTCAGACACATTTTCTGACAAAATATTTAACTATAAAGGCATAAAATTGAGAGGCCTGCCTATTGAAGGCATTTGGAAACGAATAGCTTTTTCCATATTTGATAAATTACTTACAGAGATAAAAGAGATTCCTGTCACGTGACTGTACGTTTTTCTCCTTTCCTGTGCCATCGCTTCCGGAAATTCGATTCAAAACGCTAACTTTGACAGTATTTTCAGAAAGATATATTGCTTTTATCTATGAAAAAAAAAACGACATTTACATAGCTTCTGAATAAGAATGCTTGCCAATCTTACGCGTTTCCGAAAAGAAAAGAATTCATAAATGTGTCGAAATGTAGCTCCTTTGGATTTGAGAAAAGCCTTAAAAATGAGAGAAATATTTTCACAAATCTACTTTTTATTATACAGCTTCAAAAGTTATCATGTTTTTAATCCTTTATTCTGATGAACTACATTAATCTTTTAATGAATCCTTATTTCCATTTTGAAATGTCTGTAGACACGATGACTAAAACACTGTAAGTAATCGGTAATGTTTACTATTGTGTGTTTTCTGTTTTGCGAACATCATAGTAATGTAAAATATACTGTAAAATGTTCCCATAAATATGTATGTAGTATTCATTAAAAGAATCGTAATTGTATGTTGAGTAAAAACGGATTTTTTTTTTTCTGGTTTTTTTTTTTTTTTTTTTTTTTGTAGAAATTCTGTCGGGCCGGGCCGGGCCTGTTTTCCCTGATTTTTGTACGGGTCGGGCCGGGCCGGGCCGAGAATTGTAAAAATGCAAACGGGCCGGGCCGGGCTCGGGCCGAACTTCCCATTTTTACACCGGGCCGGGCCGGTCCAAGATAGCTTTCGTTCGGGCCGGGCCGGGCCCGGGCCTCGAAATTCCGGCCCGTGCAGACCTCTACCACACACACATCATACCGGCTTACATACACAATCTTCTTCAAATTGTCGTGCGGCATCCGATCAAGACCCTCGCTAAGGTGGGTGGTGGGGTGGTGGTGGTGAGGATTTTGGGAAAGACCTCCCCCTCCCCAAACGATCGCGAATGCTGTTAGACTTGGCGAATTTACAAACTTTGTCGGAAAATTTGTTTAAAACTTTAACAAAAACAACACTTTTTATTATACACTTATATACACACACAATAATAAACTTTTTATTTCAGAGAGATTTGGTAAAAGTTACAGATCTAATTGAGAATATTATTAAGCTTTTCACAAATAATAATTTTATTACATCTTGTAATTGCGGTAACATGGCAAATACTGAAATTTGACTTGGCATTTTAAAGTCTTAGCGATGGTCCTTGTTCCCAGTGGCTCCTATATGGAAAATAAGTTCCCTTACCCTTACTTGAGCCTGCTGCACAAGCGTAGAAGCGCTTTATATCGTTACTTCATTTCTTTATTTGGAAGTTTATCGCATACGCATACTTGGCAAGTTGTGAGGTATCTCTGCATCTACGAGCAAGCTTAATTTCTTCGTGTGCAAATTCATAAACTGTATTTGTTCTTTTCCTTCTTTGGTACATACACCAGTAGTCTTTTTACATGGTCATATTAACTTAAACTGTTACGGTTAAATCATAACATGATTTTTCATCATGGAGGAAATAAAATAATTCGCTTTGTCCTCAGGTTTGTGCACTAGTGATATAAATTCACCAGGATTTGTTAAGTGGGTGTGGCGTCCCTTTAAAATTTGCCATCAATTATAAAATCTTTAATAATTTCTTTATTCTGAAACAAATTATTAAAAAATTAACATATTGCCGACGGGCGATTGTTATCAAATCTGAATTTTTAAACAGTAAAAGCTTCTCCCTGTTCTGAAAGTCTTTTGTAAACTGGTGTTTTAGATAGGTTTCGTAATTTTATGCGTCGGTAAATACCCTTCAATGCACTAATTTAATATAAAATGTCTTACAATCTAAAAAAGAAATATGGACAACATGATATAAATGCTTTTTCTATAAGGTACAAGCCACGCCCTTAGTCATAGTCAAGGATGTTTTTTGAATGAAAACGAGAATTCTCGTTTCCCGTCGTGAATTGCTAAAGATAAACATTTGAAATTTCACCAGTATATGTTTAAAATATATTCTAATACTTTAACCCAACAAGAAAAAAAAAATCGATATTTTAACCATTTTCAAGGTATTCTGTATACCCTGAAAATAGTAGAATATTTATGTAAAATATTATACAGCAACACATTCTAAAATGGAATTTGAAAATATCAGTAAATAATTCTAATTTAACAGGTATACTGTCTGTTATTATATATTAATTTCAGCGGGATGATAAATTTTTTTCCGCTTAAGCCATGATTTCGTTACACACAGTTTCCGTTTTCACAAGTTTTTCTATTTTTGGTTGTCATTTCTTTTTACCTCGTAGCACATTTAATTCTCAGTACTATTTTTTAGGTAGATTACGTAAGAAATACTACCTATTGCAGTCGTTACCATGGTGCGACTTTTGAAAAATTCCTTCATAACTTTTCATTATAGGACCCCAGGAACCCAAAACCACCCCCACCTAAAAAGTTTATATATATATATATATATATATATATATATATATATATATGTATGTATGTACTAAATTTTGTCCGCACGATAAAAGTCGCAATTATGCACGAATCATCTTCAAACTCGCCAACAACTTTGAGATGGCTAATATCTCGGCGGGGATTGAAAATGGGCGAAATCGGCCCAAGAGGGTGGAAATGGGGAGGGTTCAAAATTTTGAATACTGTCTTAACATGATTCTGATAAAACCAGCTCTTACACAACAATGGCAGGAAAAAAATAAAAGTTTTTCGTTATAGCAGTTGCCAACAATTAAAAAAAAAACAAATAATAAAATCCTCACCACAACAATTACTTTTCTTTTGCAAAATTTTCACGTGTAAAATTAAATAGTTTGACAAATTGAAAACAAATTGAATATTACGTCATAAGTTTCCTAGAGCAAGATTTCAGAATGAAAACTCAAAATAAATAGTTTGACGAATTAAAAAAATATGTATATTTCGTCATATTGGAAATATAATGGACCTCAGCAGGTGAATATGTAACGCCATATAAGTTTGAAGAAACGTATTAAAACATGATAAAACCCCGACTATGGAAATATTAACATATTTTAACACTTTAAGGTTCTCTGAATTTTTTGTAGCCATTTTTTAAACCTATTCCATATATATGTGTGTGTGTATTCGTGTATATTACAATTTTCACAAAAAATTTAGCTCCCTACAGCTCTCGCTCTTTGTGAAGAAACTGGGTTTTATCTCTAATCTTGATTTAAGTTTTGTTGGAGAATTTAGTACTTAACATCGAAATCTACCTCCGCCTGTAGGCCCGAGCCGGCAGGGATTTTTTCCCTTTTAAGGATAGTTCAGTGACCATAGACTATTTGTTCAAACTGATAAGAACTGGATTGCTGTTTTAGATAGTTTTGTTCTATATATCATATAACATTCCTTCTATGATATCCAAATTATATTAATGTCTCTTTTCGCTATTGGAATTGCTGCTTTATATGCTTTGTATGTATTCTTTAATTATTCATTCTCAAACATTGACAGATTAACAAAAATAGCAGAATTATTTTAGTGTTTGAATATTTGTATAAACTCTACGCGCTGTGCCCTGGGTGTTACCTAAACTATGTCCCTCGTTATAAAACGACCAAGGACGTTAAACTCCGCCTTTATTCACTTTGCACCTTTGAAAACGATCTTTTTATGGCATCAAAATTTCGTTTACCTGGACCCTTTTACAGAGAATGTTGGTTTTAAATATTTCATTCGCTTTTAAAAAGGAATTAGGACATCTTGAAAAAAGAGCAAAAACAGGTAGGTACGTACACTCATATATATTACTCGAATTTATTTGATCAGGCATACCTTAGGCAGATATTATTGTATAATACCTATACATAAATGCATTATCCTTTTCAATATTTATGGATGTTTCGAAACCACCGAAACTATTAACATTCCAAAACAGTAGTTTCATAAATAAAAATGCATTAGACTTTACTTAACGTTGACTTACGTTACGAAAATACTGAATGTATTAACTCTCGAAAAAATAATTTTTTAACCGACTTCCTAAACCAAAGAGGTTGTAAAATTTACTTGTGTATATATATATATATATATAATGCTTTCAAAAAAATTTTTTAAAAACAAATAACCCAGTGCATCAGGCGCAATGCAGCTTCTTATATGCACTAAGTGAATATAGCTCTAATAAAAGTGAATGATTATGAAAATTATTATGAAAAGAGGGTGCAAAACAACAATAAAAATCCATGAAAATTTATAACGAAAAAACAACAAACAAACCACTCCCTGCTCTTCAGAAAGTGGGAGGAGTGAAAAAAGCAGGTATCAAAAACAGAAATTGGATCCTCACGGGTTTCGCAAGATATGGCCAACCCACATACTCCAAAAGTATAACAATAGATTTAAACATTCAAAAACACAACATAAAAAAGCTATTTTATAATTTTAACGAATCAAAACTGCTTTAAAAACAAATATAACCAACCAATTCAAATCCAAGAAAACCGATTTAGCTTATAAAACGTAAATAAAAATTAATAAAAAAAATTTTCAAATTTTTTTTATTTTAATATGACTAATTCATTAAGCAATTAGAAGTATTGAACATGTGAGAAGGCCATATCCCCACCTTTACCCATGAAGACCTGAAAAAAACTTGCTACCTTTAAAACAATCACTACGCTCCACTTCTTTCCATCAGCAGGAGTTGCAAGCAAGGCCATAATCCAAGTTAGACCAGCGTCGTGAAGACTTGTCTTTCCATTATCCTCATAATCATTAATTTTCTTTCCAAGTCACCGCAGTTTCTACTTGAAGCACATCAACATGCAGACGTTCTTAAAGACTTTAGTCCACATCCTTCATTTATTCAAGCAGCTACCTTGGCATCCATTACAGTGTTTGGCCGCTTAGCTGTTGCCACTTTATAAAACACTTCTTAAGTTGATTTACATAATGAAAAATAAACTGGTATGGAAATAAATTATTATAAAAAAGATTAGCAGTAAATTTAAAAATCTGTGAACTCAAAAATTCTCTATTACTACAAATTCTATAAAATCTATTAATTTGTCCCACAATGATGTTATTAAAAACCTTCTTACTTAAATTTGAATACCAGTGTGGCATCGATTGAGTATTAAAATTAAAAAAATCCCGTTTATCAAAAAGCTTAATTAGTATATTGTTATCATTAATTAAAATGTCCAAATCCAAAAAATTAACATGTAAATTATCAACAGAAGCCTTATTTAATTTTAAACATGGAGGATAGATATCGTTAATCGATACCAAAAGTTTGTCATCGAATATTATTAAATCATCGATATACCTTAAAACTGAATAACTCTTATTACTGTTTAAAACATAATTAAATTCATAATAAAAAAGAAACAGATTTGCAGCAGAACTCGAAAAATTTGTTCCCATACCAACACCACATACCTGGTAGACAGTGTTGAATTCAGACACTTTTCTCCGGGAGGGATTTCTGTGGCTCCTGGGGGACATTATTGAGTTCCGGGGGGGAAATTGCACTTTTTGACCATTGAAAACACAAAATCTCAAATCTTCCGGGGGGGACATCTCATTGCTCCGGGGGGGAATGTCCCCCCCGGGCCACCCCCTGAAATCTACACTGCTGGTAGAAAAATGAGCTATTGAAAGTAATGAAATTATTAAGAAAACAGAAATTACATAAACTCAAGAAAAAATCTCTTTTAATTCCAAGCTCCTCCTCAATACAGAACATATCAAAAATATTTTTTAGTGTATCATAAAGTAAATCTATAGGTATATTAGAAAAAAGGTTTTCAAAATCATAGGTATACAAATTTGTGGGCGTTATGGGCGTTTTTTTAATTTTATTTAAAACCTCATTGCTATTGTCTATACACCAAAAATAGCTAGTATTTCTATATTTAAACTTCAAAAAACCATAGATGCGCTTCAAAAACTCCTGTAACTTAACATTTAAACTTTTACCTATACCTCTTGAATTACAACATATAAATCTGAATTTAATAGGCGTCTTGTGAAATTTTGGGGTCATAAACAGAAATGGAAAAGTATGATGATTATTAATAGCAAAATTATATGAATACATTTTTCTAGCCTTCTTGGTGTATGCATTAAATTTGTTTACAACAACCTTGTGACTTAATTTACATTCCTTATAAAATTTACTATTATTTAACTCATTTTTAACTTTATCAATGTAAAAAAGCTTTCAAATAATTGCATAATTTGAAGCCGTTTTGTCCACAGGTACTATTACAAAATTGTTATGTAAAAATTGAATATAATTTAAATCTTCTTTATTGAGACTATGATAAACATAATCCTTACTGTTCAAATAATTATTAACAAAAAACTCAAATTCCTTTAATATATGCCACTCCCATTCAAAAAAAGCTTCAAAGGGGGTGTTAAATCTGTAACATAATTGCATAATAAATTTTTTCAAATCCCTTTCAAAAATCTGAATAGCCGCTTTCTTGCTAATTGTTTTATTTAATCTAAACTTAGTACCTAATCCCATCATAAAATGTAAATTTTTGTTCTGTATAATATCTAAATTTCCAGTAATAACATGTTTATGGAAATCATCAATAAAATCTAAGAAATCTGTGTCACATTTACATGTTTCAGGAATTTCATCAGAAAAAGCAAGAGATCTATAATTGAACAATTTTTTACAAAGAGGAATGTTATATTTATAAGCAACAGCTATATCAACATCTCTAAGAGGGAAAAAAGTGTCATAATATCTAAAAAAATCTCTAATTTTAAAATTGTCGAAAGACTTCTGCTGAAAATTCAAAGTAAAGAAAACCCTGTCAGTTTTGGAATCCAAAAAATTCTTTAATCTAAAATTAATAAAGTCAAAAAGCAGGTCTCTAAAATGCAAATTAGAAAATTTATAAATTTTACTAGCATTCCTAATTTTGTTTAAAATTTTAAGCTTAAGTGTGAATACCGCTTTTTTTACATTTTTAATACTGAAATTTACTACAAAATCTTTTTCAACATTACAGATCCAACCCTCTGGCACTAAACAATTTAATTTATTGGATAACATATGTGATCCCCTGGTATCTCTTTTAATTTTCAATTTACTAAACAAATTTAAAAAACTATAAACATTATCAATACTTTTTATATTGTAAGAATTTAAAACTGTATTTAAACCATAAGGATATAAAGTCCTGTGTTTCAAAATGAAATCATTTTCTATTTTCAACCGCTCATTCTGATTCTCAACATGTGCCAAAATTTCAATCAAAATGTTATCAAAAGTATGTATCTTAAAATGCATAATTTCAAAAGATGGATATTGTAAATCATCATTGTAAACATTTGATCTGTGATTGTTAATTCTAATATTAAGAGAACCAGAAGTCTCACCAACATAAGCCTGCGAACAAGTCATACATGTAATCTTATAAACAACATTATTAAACTTGCAAAATGTACAATTTGCAAGTTTAATAATGTTGTTTATAAGATTACATGTATGACTTGTTCGCAGGCTTATGTTGGTGAGACTTCTGGTTCTCTTAATATTAGAATTAACAATCACAGATCAAATGTTTACAATGATGATTTACAATATCCATCTTTTGAAATTATGCATTTTAAGATACATACTTTTGATAACATTTTGATTGAAATTTTGGCACATGTTGAGAATCAGAATGAGCGGTTGAAAATAGAAAATGATTTCATTTTGAAACTCAGGACTTTATATCCTTATGGTTTAAATACAGTTTTAAATTCTTACAATATAAAAAGTATTGATAATGTTTATAGTTTTTTAAATTTGTTTAGTAAATTGAAAATTAAAAGAGATACCAGGGGATCACATATGTTATCCAATAAATTAAATTGTTTAGTGCCAGAGGGTTGGATCTGTAATGTTGAAAAAGATTTTGTAGTAAATTTCAGTATTAAAAATGTAAAAAAAGCGGTATTCACACTTAAGCTTAAAATTTTAAACAAAATTAGGAAAGCTAGTAAAATTTATAAATTTTCTAATTTGCATTTTAGAGACCTGCTTTTTGACTTTATTAATTTTAGATTAAAGAATTTTTTGGATTCCAAAACTGACAGGGTTTTCTTTACTTTGAATTTTCAGCAGAAGTCTTTCGACAATTTTAAAATTAGAGATTTTTTTAGATATTATGACACTTTTTTCCCTCTTAGAGATGTTGATATAGCTGTTGCTTATAAATATAACATTCCTCTTTGTAAAAAATTGTTCAATTATAGATCTCTTGCTTTTTCTGATGAAATTCCTGAAACATGTAAATGTGACACAGATTTCTTAGATTTTATTGATGATTTCCATAAACATGTTATTACTGGAAATTTAGATATTATACAGAACAAAAATTTACATTTTATGATGGGATTAGGTACTAAGTTTAGATTAAATAAAACAATTAGCAAGAAAGCGGCTATTCAGATTTTTGAAAGGGATTTGAAAAAATTTATTATGCAATTATGTTACAGATTTAACACCCCCTTTGAAGCTTTTTTTGAATGGGAGTGGCATATATTAAAGGAATTTGAGTTTTTTGTTAATAATTATTTGAACAGTAAGGATTATGTTTATCATAGTCTCAATAAAGAAGATTTAAATCATATTCAATTTTTACATAACAATTTTGTAATAGTACCTGTGGACAAAGCGGCTTCAAATTATGCAATTATTTGAAAGCTTTTTTACATTGATAAAGTTAAAAATGAGTTAAATAATAGTAAATTTTATAAGGAATGTAAATTAAGTCACAAGGTTGTTGTAAACAAATTTAATGCATACACCAAGAAGGCTAGAAAAATGTATTCATATAATTTTGCTATTAATAATCATCATACTTTTCCATTTCTGTTTATGACCCCAAAATTTCACAAGACGCCTATTAAATTCAGATTTATATGTTGTAATTCAAGAGGTATAGGTAAAAGTTTAAATGTTAAGTTACAGGAGTTTTTGAAGCGCATCTATGGTTTTTTGAAGTTTAAATATAGAAATACTAGCTATTTTTGGTGTATAGACAATAGCAATGAGGTTTTAAATAAAATTAAAAAAACGCCCATAACGCCCACAAATTTGTATACCTATGATTTTGAAAACCTTTTTTCTAATATACCTATAGATTTACTTTATGATACACTAAAAAATATTTTTGATATGTTCTGTATTGAGGAGGAGCTTGGAATTAAAAGAGATTTTTTCTTGAGTTTATGTAATTTCTGTTTTCTTAATAATTTCATTACTTTCAATAGCTCATTTTTCTACCAGGTATGTGGTATTGGTATGGGAACAAATTTTTCGAGTTCTGCTGCAAATCTGTTTCTTTTTTATTATGAATTTAATTATGTTTTAAACAGTAATAAGAGTTATTCAGTTTTAAGGTATATCGATGATTTAATAATATTCGATGACAAACTTTTGGTATCGATTAACGATATCTATCCTCCATGTTTAAAATTAAATAAGGCTTCTGTTGATAATTTACATGTTAATTTTTTGGATTTGGACATTTTAATTAATGATAACAATATACTAATTAAGCTTTTTGATAAACGGGATTTTTTAAATTTTAATACTCAATCGATGCCACACTGGTATTCAAATTTAAGTAAGAAGGTTTTTAATAACATCATTGTGGGACAAATTAATAGATTTTATAGAATTTGTAGTAATAGAGAATTTTTGAGTTCACAGATTTTTAAATTTACTGCTAATCTTTTTTATAATAATTTATTTCCATACCAGTTTATTTTTCATTATGTAAATCAACTTAAGAAGTGTTTTATAAAGTGGCAACAGCTAAGCGGCCAAACACTGTAATGGATGCCAAGGTAGCTGCTTGAATAAATGAAGGATGTGGACTAAAGTCTTTAAGAACGTCTGCATGTTGATGTGCTTCAAGTAGAAACTGCGGTGACTTGGAAAGAAAATTAATGATTATGAGGATAATGGAAAGACAAGTCTTCACGACGCTGGTCTAACTTGGATTATGGCCTTGCTTGCAACTCCTGCTGATGGAAAGAAGTGGAGCGTAGTGATTGTTTTAAAGGTAGCAAGTTTTTTTCAGGTCTTCATGGGTAAAGGTGGGGATATGGCCTTCTCACATGTTCAATACTTCTAATTGCTTAATGAATTAGTCATATTAAAATAAAAAAAATTTGAAAATTTTTTTTATTAATTTTTATTTACGTTTTATAAGCTAAATCGGTTTTCTTGGATTTGAATTGGTTGGTTATATTTGTTTTTAAAGCAGTTTTGATTCGTTAAAATTATAAAATAGCTTTTTTATGTTGTGTTTTTGAATGTTTAAATCTATTGTTATACTTTTGGAGTATGTGGGTTGGCCATATCTTGCGAAACCCGTGAGGATCCAATTTCTGTTTTTGATACCTGCTTTTTTCACTCCTCCCACTTTCTGAAGAGCAGGGAGTGGTTTGTTTGTTGTTTTTTCGTTATAAATTTTCATGGATTTTTATTGTTGTTTTGCACCCTCTTTTCATAATAATTTTCATAATCATTCACTTTTATTAGAGCTATATTCACTTAGTGCATATAAGAAGCTGCGTTGCGCCTGATGCACTGGGTTATTTGTTTTTAAAAAATTTTTTTGAAAGCATTATATATATATATATATATATATATATATATATATATATATATACACAAGTAAATTTTATAACCTCTTTGGTTTAGGAAGTCGGTTAAAAAATTATTTTTTCGAGAGTTAATACATTCAGTATTTTCGTAACGTAAGTCAACGTTAAGTAAAGTCTAATGCATTTTTATTTATGAAACTACTGTTTTGGAATGTTAATAGTTTCGGTGGTTTCGAAACATCCATAAATATTGAAAAGGATAATGCATTTATGTATAGGTATTATACAATAATATCTGCCTAAGGTATGCCTGATCAAATAAATTCGAGTAATATATATGAGTGTACGTACCTACCTGTTTTTGCTCTTTTTTCAAGATGTCCTAATTCCTTTTTAAAAGCGAATGAAATATTTAAAACCAACATTCTCTGTAAAAGGGTCCAGGTAAACGAAATTTTGATGCCATAAAAAGATCGTTTTCAAAGGTGCAAAGTGAATAAAGGCGGAGTTTAACGTCCTTGGTCGTTTTATAACGAGGGACATAGTTTAGGTAACACCCAGGGCACAGCGCGTAGAGTTTATACAAATATTCAAACACTAAAATAATTCTGCTATTTTTGTTAATCTGTCAATGTTTGAGAATGAATAATTAAAGAATATATACAAAGCATATAAAGCAGCAATTCTAATAGCGAAAAGAGACATTAATATAATTTGGATATCATAGAAGGAATGTTATATGATATATAGAACAAAACTATCTAAAACAGCAATCCAGTTCTTATCAGTTTGAACAAATAGTCTATGGTCACTGAACTATCCTTAAAAGGGAAAAAATCCCTGCCGGCTCGGGCCTACAGGCGGAGGTAGATTTCGATGTTAAGTACTAAATTCTCCAACAAAACTTAAATCAAGATTAGAGATAAAACCCAGTTTCTTCACAAAGAGCGAGAGCTGTAGGGAGCTAAATTTTTTGTGAAAATTGTAATATACACGAATACACACACACATATATATGGAATAGGTTTAAAAAATGGCTACAAAAAATTCAGAGAACCTTAAAGTGTTAAAATATGTTAATATTTCCATAGTCGGGGTTTTATCATGTTTTAATACGTTTCTTCAAACTTATATGGCGTTACATATTCACCTGCTGAGGTCCATTATATTTCCAATATGACGAAATATACATATTCTTTTAATTCGTCAAACTATTTATTTTGAGTTTTCATTCTGAAATCTTGCTCTAGGAAACTTATGACGTAATATTCAATTTGTTTTCAATTTGTCAAACTATTTAATTTTACACGTGAAAATTTTGCAAAAGAAAAGTAATTGTTGTGGTGAGGATTTTATTATTTGTTTTTTTTTTTAATTGTTGGCAACTGCTATAACGAAAAACTTTTATTTTTTTCCTGCCATTGTTGTGTAAGAGCTGGTTTTATCAGAATCATGTTAAGACAGTATTCAAAATTTTGAACCCTCCCCATTTTCACCCTCTTGGGCCGATTTCGCCCATTTTCAATCCCCGCCGAGATATTAGCCATCTCAAAGTTGTTGGCGAGTTTGAAGATGATTCGTGCATAATTGCGACTTTTATCGTGCGGACAAAATTTAGTACATACATATATATATATATAAACTTTTTAGGTGGGGGTGGTTTTGGGTTCCTGGGGTCCTATAATGAAAAGTTATGAAGGAATTTTTCAAAAGTCGCACCATGGTAACGACTGCAATAGGTAGTATTTCTTACGTAATCTACCTAAAAAATAGTACTGAGAATTAAATGTGCTACGAGGTAAAAAGAAATGACAACCAAAAATAGAAAAACTTGTGAAAACGGAAACTGTGTGTAACGAAATCATGGCTTAAGCGGAAAAAAATTTATCATCCCGCTGAAATTAATATATAATAACAGACAGTATACCTGTTAAATTAGAATTATTTACTGATATTTTCAAATTCCATTTTAGAATGTGTTGCTGTATAATATTTTACATAAATATTCTACTATTTTCAGGGTATACAGAATACCTTGAAAATGGTTAAAATATCGATTTTTTTTTTCTTGTTGGGTTAAAGTATTAGAGTATATTTTAAACATATACTGGTGAAATTTCAAATGTTTATCTTTAGCAATTCACGACGGGAAACGAGAATTCTCGTTTTCATTCAAAAAACATCCTTGACTATGACTAAGGGCGTGGCTTGTACCTTATAGAAAAAGCATTTATATCATGTTGTCCATATTTCTTTTTTAGATTGTAAGACATTTTATATTAAATTAGTGCATTGAAGGGTATTTACCGACGCATAAAATTACGAAACCTATCTAAAACACCAGTTTACAAAAGACTTTCAGAACAGGGAGAAGCTTTTACTGTTTAAAAATTCAGATTTGATAACAATCGCCCGTCGGCAATATGTTAATTTTTTAATAATTTGTTTCAGAATAAAGAAATTATTAAAGATTTTATAATTGATGGCAAATTTTAAAGGGACGCCACACCCACTTAACAAATCCTGGTGAATTTATATCACTAGTGCACAAACCTGAGGACAAAGCGAATTATTTTATTTCCTCCATGATGAAAAATCATGTTATGATTTAACCGTAACAGTTTAAGTTAATATGACCATGTAAAAAGACTACTGGTGTATGTACCAAAGAAGGAAAAGAACAAATACAGTTTATGAATTTGCACACGAAGAAATTAAGCTTGCTCGTAGATGCAGAGATACCTCACAACTTGCCAAGTATGCGTATGCGATAAACTTCCAAATAAAGAAATGAAGTAACGATATAAAGCGCTTCTACGCTTGTGCAGCAGGCTCAAGTAAGGGTAAGGGAACTTATTTTCCATATAGGAGCCACTGGGAACAAGGACCATCGCTAAGACTTTAAAATGCCAAGTCAAATTTCAGTATTTGCCATGTTACCGCAATTACAAGATGTAATAAAATTATTATTTGTGAAAAGCTTAATAATATTCTCAATTAGATCTGTAACTTTTACCAAATCTCTCTGAAATAAAAAGTTTATTATTGTGTGTGTATATAAGTGTATAATAAAAAGTGTTGTTTTTGTTAAAGTTTTAAACAAATTTTCCGACAAAGTTTGTAAATTCGCCAAGTCTAACAGCATTCGCGATCGTTTGGGGAGGGGGAGGTCTTTCCCAAAATCCTCACCACCACCACCCACCTTAGCGAGGGTCTTGATCGGATGCCGCACGACAATTTGAAGAAGATTGTGTATGTAAGCCGGTATGATGTGTGTGTGGGTAGAGTAGGTGTGTTTGACCCATGCTTTAAGACCGCAGAATAGGATTGCTCGCCACCTCCCTCAACCTGATAAGTCTTTCGTTTTATTTCAACTGCTCAGAGAGCAGTTTTCATGATCAAACAAAAGGTTTTTCTTTAGTATGAATATGACAAGGAAAACGCAGGTAAACAATTATAAAAATGTTATTTTTAATATTTTGTGGTGTGAGAGTTTTATTCCTAATGTTGTAGAAGGTTATGTTATATATTAGTAGCTATCTGAAATTTATGACATAGTTTTTTCATCTGAAACTATATTATCGAAACAGAAACTTTTGAAATGAGGGGTACCAAAACCGTAACACAAGAGTCAAAATCCAGCCCGAAACCAATCCGAACGCAAAACAATTAGTTAACACGACTCAAACCAGACTCACAACGAAACAAATACCAAATTAGCCACTGTCTCATAAAATCAGATTATCGATCCAATGCAGGATTCTAATTCAGATTCATTTTAATTCCCTTTTTTGAAAATATCGCTCTGTTTAAAGTGCAGTGATATATTAAAGTTTTTCACGTGTCCTTTTAAAAAAAACTATACACGATATGACGATTAATATATATAAAATATATATATACAAGGGAATTTTATAACCTCTTTCTTTTAGGAAGTCGGTTGAAAAATTATTTTTTCGAGACATAATAGATTAAGTATTTTCGTAACGTAAATCAACGTTAAGTAAATTCTAATGCATTTTTATCTATGAAATTACTATTTTGGAATGTTAATAGTTTCAGTGCTTTCGAAACATCCTTAAATACAGAAAAGAATAATGCATTTATGTATAGGTATTATACAATAATATCTGCCTAAGGTATGCCTGATGAAATAAATCGAGTAATAAATATGAGTGTACGCTAGAGGTTTGCACGTGCCCATACACGGCCGGCCCTCGGGCCGGGCCGGCGGAATGAAGGCGAGTTTTCAAACGGGCTGGGCCGGCAGAATTAGGACAATTTTTTCAACGGGCCGGACCGACAGACAAAATAAACGGGCCGGCAAAAAAAATAATCGGGGCTATTGGCCCGATATAAGATCTTAAGCGAAGCAGATAAAATACGAGCCATTTTCAATGAATATGATTTTCTCGAGAAGTATAAATGTGCGTCACGAACCGATGCGAGTTTAACAACATCAATACAGAAATGTAACATGTCCATCGTAGAGATCGCCATCGTACAGTTACGAGATGTCTGATTCCGAGTTTAACTTTTTTCAGCAGACTCGTGCCGGGAAGGAAGTGGTCTTAATCGATCTCAGGATGTGTAGAACAGTCATTTTGTTTTGTAATATTAATAGGGATAATGAACTTCTCTTAACAGTATCTTTGGAAATATACCTTAAGGTGAATCTCATATTCACTGCTCAACAATGCAAAGCTTTCAGACACATGTTTCTGACAAAAATTTTAACTATAAAGACATAAAATTGACAGGCCTGCCTATTGAAGGCATTTGGAAACGAATAGCTTTTTCCATATTTAATAAATTACTTACAGAGAAAACAGAGATTCTTGTCACGTGAATGTACGTTTTTCTCCTTTCCTGTGCTATCGCTTCCGGAAATTCGATGCAAAACGCTAACTTTGACAGTATTAGCAGAAAGATATATTTCTTTTATCTATGAAAAAAAACGACATTTACATAGCTTTTGATTAAGAATACCTGCCAATCTTACGCGTTTCCAAAAAGAAAAGAATTCATAAATGTGTCGAAATGTAGCTCCTTTGGATATGAGAAAAGCCTTAAAAATGAGAGAAATATTTTCACAAATCTACTTTTTATTATACAGCTTCAAATGTTATCATGTTTTTAATCCTTTATTCTGAACTACATTAATCTTTTAATGAATCCTTATTTCCATTTTGAAATGTCTGTAGACACGATGACTAAAATACTGTAAGTAATCGTTAATGTTTACTATTGTGTGTTTTCTGTTTTGCGAACATCATAATAATGTAAAATATAATGTAAAATGTTCCCATAAATATGTATGTAGTTTTCATTAAAAGAGCCTGGAAATTCCGGCCCGTGCAGACCTCTAGTGTACGTACAGTCGTGGAAAAAAAAAAGTAAACACCCCTACTAACTTCTCAACAAATTATCGTAGACGAAAGTTACTGGTACCGAACGATTTGAAATAAAGTCTACTTTTAAATGACGTATATAAAATTTGCTTAGGGGGTCATATACATATTAAAACGAATCCAAACTTCATTTCTTTTTCAATAGCAATACCCAATTTTAACGAGATATTTCAAATCTTTGGTTCAAACTATTCCCAGACACCAAATTTCAAGTCATTTCAATGATAAGTTTTTGAAGGTTGAGGGAGGTTGCGAGCAATCCTATTCTGCGGTCTTAAAGCATGGGTCAAACACACGTACTCTACCCACACACACATCATACCGGCTTACATACACAATCTTCTTCAAATTGTCGTGCGGCATCCGATCAAGACCCTCGCTAAGGTGGGTGGTGGGGTGGTGGTGGTGAGGATTTTGGGAAAGACCTCCTCCTCCCCAAACGATCGCGAATGCTGTTAGACTTGGCGAATTTACAAACTTTGTCGGAAAATTTGTTTAAAACTTTAACAAAAACAACACTTTTTATTATACACTTATATACACACACAATAATAAACTTTTTATTTCTGAGAGATTTGGTAAAAGTTACAGATCTAATTGAGAATATTATTAAGCTTTTCACAAATAATAATTTTATTACATCTTGTAATTGCGGTAACATGGCAAATACTGAAATTTGACTTGGCATTTTAAAGTCCTGTCCCCCACCAATGAAAGTCTTAGCGATGGTCCTTGTTCCCACTGGCTCCTATATGGAAAATAAGTTCCCTTACCCTTACTTGAGCCTGCTGCACAAGCGTAGAAGCGCTTTATATCGTTACTTCATTTCTTTATTTGGAAGTTTATCGCATACGCATACTTGGCAAGTTGTGGGGTATCTCTGCGTCTACGAGCAAGCTTAATTTCTTCGTGTGCTAATTCATAAACTGTATTTGTTTTTTCCTTCTTTGGTACATACACCAGTAGTCTTTTCACATGGTCATATTAACTTAAACTGTTACGGTTAAATCATAACATGATTTTTCATCATGGAGGAAATAAAATAATTCGCTTTGTCCTCAGGTTTGTTCACTAGTGATATAAATTCACCAGGATTTGCTAAGTGGATGTGGCGTCCCTTTAAAATTTGCCATCAATTATAAAATCTTTAATAATTTCTTTATTCTGAAACAAATTATTAAAAAATTAACACATTGCCGACGGTCGATTTTTATCAAATCAGAATTTTAAAACAGTAAAAGCTCCTCCCTGTTCTGAAAGTCTTTTGTAAACTGGTGTTTTAGATAGGTTTCCTAACTTTATGCGTCGGTAAATACCCTTCAATGCACGAATTTAATATAAAATGTCTTACAATCTAAAAAAGAAATATGGACAACATGATATAAATGCTTTTTCTATAAGGTACAAGCCACGCCCTTAGTCATAGTCAAGGATGTTTTTTGAATGAAAACGAGAATTCTCGTTTCCCGTCGTGAATTGTTAAAGATAAACATTTGAAATTTCACCAGTATATGTTTAAAATATATTCTAATACTTTAACCCAACAAGAAAAAGAAATCGATATTTTAACCATTTTCAAGGTATTCTGTATACCCTGAAAAGAGTAGAATATTTATGTAAAATATTATAAAGCAACAAATTCTAAAATGGAATTTGAAAATATCAGAAAATAATTCTGATTTAACAGGTATACTGTCTGTTATTATATATTAATTTCAGCGGGATGATAAATATTTTTCCGCTTAAGCCATGATTTCG
Source organism: Maratus speciosus (assembly GCA_963932465.1). NCBI lineage: Eukaryota > Metazoa > Arthropoda > Arachnida > Araneae > Salticidae > Maratus > Maratus speciosus. The sequence goes on along the minus strand of OZ010800.1, from coordinate 194,939,991 downwards.
TAACACACAGTTTCCGTTTTCACAAGTTTTTCTATTTTTGGTTGTCATTTCTTTTTACCTCGTAGCACATTTAATTCTCAGTACTATTTTTTTCCCTTTTAATTATAGTTCAGTGACCATAGACTATTTGTTCAAACTGATAAGAACTGGATTGCTGTTTTAGATAGTTTTGTTCTATATATCATATAACATTCCTTCTTTGATATCCAAATTATATTAATGTCTCTTTTCGCTATTAGAATTGCTGCTTTATATGCTTTGTATGTATTCTTTAATTATTCATTCTCAAACAATGACAGATTAACAAAAATAGCAGAATTATTTTAGTGTTTGAATATTTGTATAAACTCTAAGCGCTGTGCCCTGGGTGTTACCTAAACTATGTCCCTGGTTATAAAACGACCAAGGACGTTAAACTCCGCCTTTATTCACTTTGCACCTTTGAAAACGATCTTTTTATGGCATCAAAATTTCGTTTACCTGGACCCTTTTACAGAGAATGTTGGTTTTAAATATTTCATTCGCTTTTAAAAAGGAATTAAGACATCTTGAAAAAAGAGCAAAAACAGGTACGTACGTACACTCATATATATTACTCGAATTTATTTGATCAGGCATACCTTAGGCAGATATTATTGTATAATACCTATACATAAATGCATTATCCTTTTCTATATTTATGGATGTTTCGAAACCACCGAAACTATTAACATTCCAAAACAGTAGTTTCATAAATAAAAATGCATTAGACTTTACTTAACGTTGACTTACGTTACGAAAATACTGAATGTATTAACTCTCGAAAAAATAATTTTTTAACCGACTTCCTAAACCAAAGAGGTTATAAAATTTACTTGTGTGTATATATATATATATATATATATATATATATATATATATATACAGTAGACGCTCGTTTTTACGAACCTCTTTTTCACGAACAGTTGCGATTTTACGAACTATAGAGTGGTCGCGAATACACTCCCATAGAAGCAATGTAATTTTCGCTCCCATTTACGAACTACGGATTATGAAAATCTCTTTTTTGCGAACTCAGTTTTCATACTTCTGCATTTTCTTTTTTAAATATCTGAAGTTAGTGTTACGTCAATTAACCCCTTGGGGACGAGCGACACGTATACGTGCCGCATGAAGCGCTCAGAATCCTTGCTTTTCCTCACTAGAAAAATTTTACTGTAAAATTTGCCTTATTTAATCAGTGCATTTTCCTGATTCAACAAGACACAAATTTCTGTTTTTAAAAAACGGTGACAAAAGATTAAAAATTTCGTAAAAGGCTCCCGTCACGAAGGGGTTAAACTCTCAATAGGTGTAATGAGACATCAAGTGTATTCCAAGAACGTGTTGTTTTTCCCAATCTCTTTCGGAGGGAGAGGGCATAGCAACAATTTCAATTAGTGGTTAACAGGTCTAAGGCATTTTTTTGAAGGGAACAATAACTGTGAAAGTATTTCAAGCATAGTTAAAATGGAAACATATATTTTCCAAAATGTGATTAAAAAAAAAAAAGATGAGTGATTATTTCCATTCCTAATTTTTTATCTATGTTTTCATCTATGTATTTTCATCTACTATGTACTAATCCAGTCTGTGTTTTCATACGTAATGTTTTCAAAGTATGTTTCTGTGTACTAAAATTATTTTTTGTGCATAAATTTGCATTTATTTCTTGTGTGTTTAAAAATACATGTATAACTTTATTAAATAATAAATAACCTTGAAATACTTTTTCATCTATGAAGAAGGGGCAGTTTGATAAAATTAGATAAGAATAACGTACGTATTCATATTATTTTTGGTGTTTTTCTATTTTACGAACTTTCTATTTTACGAACTATTTTAGTGTTCCCTACGGGTTCGTAAAAACGAGCGTCGACTGTATATATATATATATATATATATATATATATATATGCACAGAATTCCATATCTTTAGAATCCTCATAATGGTCACAGATTGCCATTTAATTTTGGCACTGTGCTAGCGAATTATGAAGTATGAGATAAAGTTTTGGGATTGGCACATGTGACTAGTTTCTAAGATGTTTTGATTATTTGATTCTAATTTAGAATCAATCTTTATCAACTGTTTGATTGATTTGTCCACGCATAACTCTTTACGTTTTTAAAATAATCGTCATATCGTGTATAGTTTTTGTTAAATGGACACGTGAAAAACTGTAATATATCACTGCACTTTAAACAGAGCGATATTTTCAAAAAAGGGAATTAAAATGAATCTGAATTAGAATCCTGCATTGGATCGATAACCTGATTTTATGAGACAGTGGCTAATTTGGTATTTGTTTCGTTGCGAGTCTGGTTTGAGTCGTGTTGACTAATTGTCTTGTGTTCGGATTGGTTTCGGGCTGGATTTTGACTCCTGTGTTACGGTTTTGGTACCCCTCATTTCAAAAGTTTCTGTTTCGATAATATAGTTTCAGATGGAAAAACTATGTCATAAATTTCAGATAGCTACTAATACATAACATAACCTTCTACTACATTAGAAATAAAACTCTCGCACCACAAAATATTAAAAATAACATATTTATAATTGTTTACCTGCGTTTTCCTTGTCATATTCATACCAAAGAAAAACCTTTTGTTTGATCATGGAAACTGCTCTCTGAGCAGTTGAAATGAAACGAAAGACTCATCGGGTTGAGGGTGGTGGCGAGCACTCCTATTGTGCGGTCTTAAAGCATGGGCCAAAGATACCTCCTACCCTACCCACACAGACATCATAGCGGCTGACATACACAATCTTCTTCAAATTGTGTTGCGGCATCCGATCAGGGCCCTCGCTAAGGGGAGGGGGAGGGGACTTTGGGAAAGACCCTCCCCTCCCAAAACGATCGCGAATGCTGTTAGACTTGGCGAATTTACAAACTTAGTCGGAAAATTTGTTTAAAACTTAAACAAAAACAACGCTTTTTATTATACACTTATATTACACACACAATAATACACTTTTTATTTCAGATAGATTTGGCAAAAGTTGCAGATCAAATTGAGAATATTATTAAGATTTTCACGAATAAGAATTATATTACATCTTGTAATTGTGGTAACTTGGCAAATACGGAAATTTGACTTGGCAATTTCATCGAGATGAGATAACATGGAGAGAGAATCGGCAACCTTTTTTTGACCCCTTGATAAAGTCACGTGACACTTGGACGTTTCTCTCCCGTCGAAGTTTGACCGCAGTTGACGTCCATTGGATTTATATGGAGTATGAAGTAAAACAAACACATTGACAGTTTTCTTTTTTATTTTCTAAGTAATAATGGTAGTGTATTGAAGCGCATACGAATGCAAATCAAGATATGTCAAAGGAGGAGGTTTAACCTTTCATTGGTGAATCTTACGTTTAGTTTTTAAACTTATTTTATTTAAAATAATAATAATAATTGTGACTTGAAGCAGTGTTATTAATTGATAATGATAGGTTTTTGCCTCGTAAAAGAGGTATATCACTTTATTTATTTATTATTTTTTTTCACTGATATATGTACTTTTATTTTGTGTAAATTATGTAAGTTTTAAATCACAATAATTTTATTATTTATTTAAACAAATGAGAAGCTTTCGTTTTCTATCTTGGCGACATATTTTTGCGCCAATTTGTAATTTTTGCCTCTCATGTAATATATTTGTATTTCTGACTACTGTAAATCTTTCTTAAATTATTCGTGATGTGCCGGTATAAGTAATTTTAAAATATGTATCTCTCTATTCTAAAAAAAAGTAACTACCGCTGTCACCGCCGCCGCCGGTTTTGAATTTTTTGTGACCGGAGGTCTTTCTTCGTTAATATTGAGAAAAATAATGCATACAAAAATATGAAAATCAGTGGTTTTATACAGAAATGTTTGATAAACACGCTGATGCAGATAGTTTTCAAATCGAGGAATTATTTTAACCCTAGATCTACCGGGAATTTTATTCAAGTTTTAATAAAACGTTCTACACCAGAATTTTTATTTAAAACTATTTAACTTATTTATTTACCTTATTTTTGTCTGGTTTATATACTTAGTTTATTTTAAAGAAATTTCTGGTTTGAATGAATATTTTGTATGTACCTGTCTGGTCAAATGGACCCGTCTGGTAGACGGAGGGTTAAGAGATATTTAATGCTAAAGTTGGACAAAATCGTTCCACTAAAAAAGTTTTATAGCAGCAAAAACTATACATGGCAGTGTAATCATTTTTAGATCATTTTATGCGTTAGAATTTGCCGGAGTGCAAATTGCATTAATTTTTTGATTTTGACTCATTTTTTCAGGTTTTATTTCTATTTTAAATTCAAATTTTCAGCATTTCTAGAGATATTTTTTACAGATTTCAGAAAATTGTACTAATTTAAACTGTTGCCAACTGTATAAAAAGCGCAAGCAATAATGTTTGCTTCAAATTAAAAATTTATTTACACGTGACTATTATAAACAGGAAAAAAACTTTCAAATTAGAATTAAATAATTATGTATAAAAAGCAGGAACTTATTAAAAATTACGTCATAAAAAGTACACACGTGAATTTTAAAAGTAAAAGGATATTGTAAAATAATAAATTCATTAACATGCGTTAGAAGTCTTAGGAGAAATTACGTCATATTTACGTCACATTATAGTTATTACATAAAATGAACACAAAATAATATTGCAAAAAAGTTTAAATTTAGAAATTGCGCTAGACATTTATTTAATATTTTGAGAGGATATTTTCAACTATTTTTGTTAGGAAAGCGCAAATAATATTTCATTGCTAACAAAAGTACTTTCACGCGATTATTTAAAAGAGAAAGAATAGCTTGGTAAAAATTACGTCAGATTAAAAACGATTAATTTAAAATGTCTCATTTAAAAGAACTTTCTTTTCGCTTTGTTAAAAAATACCAGGAGTCAAAGACTCTGTTTACTTAATTCCTTTTATATTAGCTTATTTTGAAATGTTGTTACACGTGTCTACGTCATCAAGTTATTTTTATTTCGACGTTTTATTTGTATTTTTATTAATGTTGTACGAATTTACTTGTTTTTTCGTTATTTAAAATAAAAATTATGTCAATTTGTATAATTTGGCGAGTGGTTTGGCGATTTATATAATTTGGCGAAATTGGTCGACGGGATAATCAAGTAGTACCGCAGCGGATTTGGCGTTAAAATTCCCCAATCAAAGAGAAATGAATAGCAATTCGTTTATAGGGAGATCGCCACTGTTTTTTAAATTATAATTCAATCTTTCGAAATCTTTTTAAAGCCGATCAAATTAGCGTGCATTTAGAGCCTGCGGTGTCTGGACGGGGGTTGGCGAGCGTAGCTCGTAGGGGGCCGAGCCCCCTAGTTGAATAAAAAAATATTAGTATTAAAAAAAAAAAAATCTGATTAAAGTTTTTCCAGAAATTTATAATTACAAAAAATAAATATTTATAAGAATTGGAAAAAATTGAGGAAACAATCTCAATATGTCATCAATCTCTCTATTCTAAAAAAAAGTAACTACCGCTGTCACCGCCGCCGCCGCCACCGGTTTTGAATTTTTTGTGACCGGAGGTCTTTCTTCGATAATATTAAGAAAAATAATGCATACAAAAGTATGAAAATCGGTAGTATTATACAGAAATGTTTGATAAACACGCTGATGTAGACAGTTTTCAAATCGAAGAATTATTTTAAGAGATATTTAATGCTAAAGTTGGACAAAATCGTTCCACTAAAAAAGTTTTATAGGAGCAAAAACTATACATCAGAATTTAATAATTTTTAGATCATTTTATACGGTATAATTTCCCGGTGTGCAGAATTTATTTAATTTTTTAATTTGACTCATTTTTCGAGGTTTCATTTCTATTTTAAATTCAAATTTTCAGCATTTCGAGAGATATTTTTTACCTATTTTAGAAAACTAGGGGGCTCTGCCCCCTACGAGCTACGCTCGTCAACCCCCGTTCAGACACCGCAGACTCTAACAGCACGCTAATTTGACCGCCTTTAAAAAGATTTCGGAAGATTGAATTATAATTTGAATCTGACAATTATAATCTGACGTAATTTTCACCAAACTTTTCTTTCTCTTTTTAATATTCACGTCAAAATACTTTTGTTAGAAATGAAATATTGTGATCATCTTAAAATGTCAAGTAAATGTCTCGCGCAATTTTTAAATTAAAACTGTTTTGCAATATTATTTTTTGTTCATTTTACGTAATAAGTATAATTTGACGTAAATTCGCCTATTTAGGACTTCTAACGCATGTTACTGAATTTATTATTTTACAATATTCTTTCTCATTTAAAATTCGCGTGTAACTATAGTTTTTATGACGTAATTTTCAATGAGTTCCTGCTTTTTATATTTTTTGTTTATAATAGTCACGTGTAAAATAAATTTTTAATTTGAAGCAAACATTATTGGTTGCGGTTTTTATACAGTTGGCAACAGTTTAAATTAATACAATTTTCTAAAATTTGTAAAAAATATCTCTCGAAATGCTGAAAATTTGAATTTAAAATAGAAATAAAACCTCGAAAAATTATTCAAATTAAAAAACTAACTGCAATCTGCACACCGGGAAATTCTGACGCATAAAATGATCTAAAAATGATTAAATTCCTATGTACAGTTTTTGCTCCTATAAAACTTTTTTAATGGAACGATTTTGTCCAACTTTGGCATTAAATATCTCTTAAAATAATTCTTCGATTTGAAAACTGTCTGCATCAGCGTATTTATCAAACATTTTTCTATAATTCTACCGATTTTCATATTTTTGTATGCAACAGTTTTTTTAATATTAACGAAGAAAGACCTCCGGTCACAAAAAATTCAAAACCGGCGGCGGCGGTGACAGCGGTAGTTACTTTTTTTTAGAATAGAGAGATTGTACTAATTTAACCTGTTGCCACCTGTATAAACTACGGAAACAATAATGTTTGCTTCAAATTAAACAATTATTTACACGTGACTATTATAAACAGAAAAAATCATTTGGAATTAGAATTAAATAATTATGTACAAAAAGCAGGAACTTATTAAAAATTACGTCATAAAAAGTATACACGTGAAATTTAAAAGAGAAAGGATATTGTAAAATAATAAATTCATTAACATGCGTTAGAAGTCTTAAATAGGAGAAATTACGTCATATTGACGTCACTTTACAGTTATTACATAAAATGAACACAAAATAATATTACAAAGCAGTTTAAATTTAGAAATTGCGCTAGACATTTATCTGATATTTTGAGAGGATCTTTTCAACTATTTTTGTTAGCAAAGCGCAAATAATATTTCCTTTCTAACAAAATTATTTTTACATGAATATTTAAAAGAGAAATAATAGCTTGGTCAAAATTACGTCAGATTAAAAACGATTAATTTAAAATGTCTCATTTAAAAGAACTTTCTTTTCGCTTTGTTAAAAAGTACCAGGAGACAAAGACTCTTAATTCCTTTTATATTAGCTAATTTTGAAATATTGTTACACGTGTCTACGTCATCAAGTTATTTTTATTTCGAAGTTTTATTTGTATTTTTATTAATGTTGTACTAATTTATTTGTTCTTTCGTTATTTAAAATAAAAATTACGTCAATTTGTATAATTTGGCGATTTATATAATTTGGCGAAATTGGTCGACTGGATAATCAAGTAGTACCGCAGCGGATTTGGCGTTAAAATTCCCCAATCAAAGAGAAATGAATAGAAATCCGTTTATAGGGAGATCGCCACTGTTTTTTAAATTATAATTCAATCTTTCGAAATCTTTTTAAAGCCGATCAAATTAGCGTGCATTTAGAGTCTGCGGTGTCTGGACGGGGGTTGGCGAGCGTAGCTCGTAGGGGGCCGAGCCCCCTAGTGTTATAAATTAGCGTAAATTTTAGATAAAAGCAACAATTGTTTTCATTATTCCAAAATGGGAGAAAAAAGTTACATAAAAAAAGCCTATAGAAATTAATGCTTGAGTTAATTAATCATGAAAAAAAAAAAAACCCTGTAAAAATATTAACGTAAATTTAAAATTTTCATTCCTAATATTAACACGATATAAAGATGACACTGTCGTCTTAATCCTGTTTTGAAATGTAGAGCTTTTAAATAAGTGAAGATAAACAGCATTTTGCATATTTATTATACAATATTTTCTTCTGTGATACAGTATCAAATGTGATCATGAAAGTATTTTGATAAAAATTTATTAGTGAAAAGGTTTGTGAAGGAAGATGTTTCATTACACATAACACACGCACATACTTATATATACTCCTACAGGATGCCCCCAAAATGTTGTAACGGGATTTAATTGTTTTCACGCTTTTGCAGTTTGCATTGGCTAATTTCTAACTGGTAAAAAAATTAAAGAGCATATCAATATATTTGGGACATCCTATGTGTGTGTGTGTGTGATATGTATATAGGGGCTGTACATATATAACGTTGCCATTTTAGGGGCGAGGGGGATCTGACATTCAGGGCCGTGCAAAGCGGGGGCGAAGGGGGCGATGGCCCCGAGCGCAGAAATATAGGGGACGCCAAATTTATACTACAAACTTCGTTTCATATTTTTTTTTTATATATTTACATAGTGTAATTTTCTTTCTGTGCTTGTGACAAAAGCATATACTCTCAAAATAACATGGGTAGGGTTTCCTTCTGGGAATACAAAAGGGTTGCAAACTGTTATACTGTACTATTGTATATTATGTATACAAACTGTTATACTGTACATTTTTTGCTACATCCATTTCCTAAATGTCCTTTGTCAAAATATAAATGCAAGTTTTTCTTATGTTATTTAGTTGTTTGGAGTTTCTGAATTAAAATAAACGTAAAGTTCCAAGATAAACGCGAAATATGTATTCAATAGAGTTTATTATTATTAAAATCTTTAAATGATTATAAAATTATTTAATTACAAAATATGGAATACCCTAACGTTTGGCATTCATATTCTTCTGTCATATGTGTATGCATACATAATCCGCTGTTAGAGAAACCATATGCGAAGTATGTTTGAAATGATACTTGTGTTTGCTACTAGATAAAAGAGAAATAATGTTGTCCACCTTTTCTGTTGATAAGAAAATCTGTACCCCCCCCCCCCCCCCCCACTTTATATAAAACAATAGTTCCAGTTTCAGAAAAAAAATTACATCGAATTATTTTTATTGAAACAATTTTATCCAGACAGCTCCAAACTTCAAAATCAGCATCAGGGACACGGGACGGTAGATGAGTTTTCCATGTGTTTGGACCCCCAACATCGTTCAAAACTTATTTATCTCGTTAATATTGTTGTACAATGAGGCATTGGGATGTTTCCAAGTATATGAAATTAAAAAAAAAACACAAAAAAGTGTATTAAATAAAAAATTGTTATTCAGGGACATGAAAGTAAAAAAAAAATAAAAATAAAAATAAATAAATAAATATATATATATATGCAGTGAAACCTCCCTGTGCGACCACCTCCATGAACAATCATTTTTTCACGGAACGAAATTTATTCCCATAGGCTCAATACTAATTTTACCTCCATTCAGAGACCATCCCAGTTGAACTCCCTCCATGAGCAACCCATTTCTTTGAAGAAAATGAAACAAATTTCGTTTTTTTCTGGTCGCTTGAAGAAGGTTTCATTAGGAAAATAATTCCGGAGAGCGCAATATTAAAAATTCAATAAAATATATTTTTCTGTATTTTCTTTGTTATTAATTATGCTTTTGTTTTACAGGATTTTAAACGTATACTCGTATATGATCTTCCTATACTTATAAATATTCTCTAAAAAAAAAAAAAAAAAAAACTTATATTTTATTTTTTTTATTATTTATTTGTGTGCGTGGCATTAATCGAATATTCTGTACCGAATAGAGCATAGATGGGAGGAAGAATCACGAGATAATTTTATTTGATGCTAAATAAACAGTATCATAAAATATATTTCCTTATGGGCTCAAAAAGTGTGAAAAAATTATACTATTTTGGGCATTTACCATTTCAAGAGTGCAAAAGGTATTGATTTTTTTTTTTTTTTTCATGTTTGATGTTTTCTAAGTTTGATTTTTGTTTTTAGTAGAAATGTCTTTCTTAGTTTGAATATAACTCAATATATGTTTGCCACAAAGCAAATTGGACTTCGATAAAAATCCAAATACCCTAAGATACTAAATTATATTTTTAAAAACAGCTTCAGATTAAACTGAGAATGAAAACATGTGTATTCAAATAAAAATAGAGATTACAATATTTATATTTATATATTTCAGTGTTTTATTGTTTTTCAATTCCCTATCTTGCTTGTAATTATAATTTATTTTGGATATTTTTCATAAAATATACCACTTCCTCTTTTATTTTTATTTTCCCACTTGTGAAAGATAAATTAGTCTTGTTTCATAATGTTTATATGCATCTGTAGCACGAAATACTTTTAAATTAATTTCCCTACGCCAATCGTTGCGCAAAATCGCCAGTATTGCGCACCAAAATACCTCACACACGTGACACATGTCGACTCCACTTTCCAAGGCTGAGCTGATTGGGGGTGAGCGGTCCAGGTTATATCAAGTCTATGGGCAATTTAAGGTCCTCTCACCCACCAATGAAAGTCTTAGCGATGGTCCTTGTTCCCACTGGCTCCTATATGGAGGATAAGTACCCTTACCCTTACTTGAGCCTGCTGCACAAGCGTAGAAGCGCTTTATATCGTTACTTTCTTTCTTTATTTGGAAGTTTATCGCATACGCATATTTGGCAAGTTGTGAGGTATCTCTGCGTCTACGCGCAAGCTTAATTTTTTCGTGTGCTAATTCATAAAATGTATTTGTTTTTTTTCCTCCTTTGGTACATACACCCATGGAAGAAGGAATACATGGAAGGGAAACAAACCCCTTTCCCATTAAAAGCAGGGAGAGGACTCGATGCCACCGGATTTCTTTGAGGGTCCCCCATTTCCCAGAATTCCCTGAGAGAATGGCAATAGTTTGGCGCGCTTATCGCTTATTTGGCCCTTCTTACACTCGACATTTTGTTCTTTTTAACGTTTCATCACAGAGTTGAAAAGAACGTGATATTGTGTTTGTTTACAGTAGATTAGATTATTTGACGTAGCGGTGGAAACGAACGTTTGATAACTATCGTTTCAAATCTGTTTTAACAGCTATGTATCTTGAAATTAACTATAGAGAATTAAGACTTTTTAAAAATAATACTAATCGGCTGCTTTTATATTTATACTAGATATTTCCAATAGATCTAATTTATTTTAAATCGGAGAATCAGTTTAAATTTGACATATATTTTTTAACTTTATTATTAAAAAGCTTATATACAAAATACAGCAACTTATAAAAATAAACGCATACGTCTCCCCCCTCCCCCAGTTTAAATAAATTTTACCGAATTTATTTACGAAATTTTTAAATATTATATTCAGTTGTACATTGAACCCAAGTTATAAATAGGTCACCTTAGATTGTGCTTCTATAACATTTATTCGAAATAACTAAAAAAACAATTTCAAAGATGTAATAAGTACTTTAATTTGAATGAATATTCTGTTACAAGATTTGCATATATCATCTCCCTTGATTTTTTTTAGAGGGGGGGGGGGGGGTGTGAAGGAAATTTATTCTTCACAAGTGGCTTCATAAAAAAGATATTGTTTTGGTTCTTTTTCAAAATTTCTGATAGTAGGCATGAAATTGGGAAATATTTAAAAAGGCAGAATTTTTTTCCATCTGTACTAGGACAGGAAATTAGACACATTTTAAAAGTTATTTATACATTAAAATGAAATATAACTATATGTATCATTTTCATTAACCTTATGAAAACATCCTTTCATTTTTAAAGTCTAAAAAACTTCACTCTGGAAAGAGCTTTTAAATAAATCCATTTAGATGACTTTCAGATGCTTATAAGCTCATCCCCTTTTTCTGTGGGGAGGGGGTGGGGGCACAGCAATTTAGAAAGAAGGACTTGAATAGACAAATATCCAGTTATTAAATTTTCCAGATCCCCCCTCCCCCTCTCTCTCTCTCTTACATGCTTCCAGTATTTTTGAAAATCAATTGAGAGAATTGATTTATTTAGTCTTTTAATTCAGAGAATGTCTAAAATTTCTTCAACTCTTTCATGCCTGTGTTAGGTAATTTTAATAAGCATTTAATGATTTTTACTGTTAAATTTCTGTTTTAAAAATTGTTTTTAAGGGAAATTCTGAAAAAAAAAAAAAAATCTTAGTTTAACTTTTTTTTTTTTTTTTTTTTTTTTTTTTTGTAGACCATTTTTATTAAACCTGATATAGGCTGCACAAGCACATCTGTTTCAAAAAGTGGTTATTTCTCAATTCCGTTCTGCAGCCTTGATGTCCAGAATCACTTTCCTGACTGCATTTATTTACTTATGTTAATGCGTTTAAAACTTTCTGATACATTCATAGACTCAAAAACAAAATAGCATGAAATTAGTATATTCAATATAAATGATTTGTGATCAAATAGATTTTTATTATTTTTAGATATCTCAAATTATTACTCATTGCTGCCTTATAAAGAGCTTTCTTCATTTTTGCATCTGGAAATCCAATTCAAAATAACAAGTGCAACTAGATTTCATTGTTTTTAAATAAGAACAGCTACTGAGTTTACGTAGTTATGAAAAAAAAATGTATTCAGTAAATATGCAATTAAATTAGGTTTTAATTAAATCACAATGCTACAGCTACAGGGCTGCCACATGCGACTAGTTTTTAATTCTAACTGGCACCACTTTCTCTAAACAAAAATCATTAACACACACTTTGACAACATTTGCAAGAGAAGTATACTTCAAAATTTATATTAGAAAAATACTGGTGCAAGCCTGTGGTAGCCCTGCAGTTAGTACTAGCTTGTAGTGTATGTACATAATGTGTTTAGTTTTAATTCATGGCGGGTAGTAAAATTTCGGATAACTTAAGGAATATTACATTTTACAAAATCTTAGAGGCAGTTAAAGATATTTTTAATATATATTACACATTTATTTAAAAATTATACAGTTATATTACATTAAGATACTTTTCTTTGAAAAGAGAAACTTTAATATAGGGTCACCCGGGGTAATTCCTGGTCACAGTCCTTTTTATGTTTTAAGAACGCTTCACCAAAATGAAAAAAATCATAGAGGTACTCTAAACTATCCTCATTGGAATTTATTACTTAATTACGAGTTTATTGTTTATTTATTTTGAAAAAAAAAAATCTTTTGGAAATGGCGTGTTAAATTTCTGTAAAATAACATTGGCCTTAGTTATGATACATTTTTACAAAGATCTTTGTCACAACTCAGATTTTAAATATTTTTGTTTTCTTTCTTTTTGGTTCAATAACCAACTACTTTAGCTATTAAAAAATAGTCTTGGAATTTTTTTATACTATTTTAAATAATTTACAGAAGTTGGTCAAATATTGCCCCATGTATCTGGGGTAAATCTTGGTCACTGGGGTAATTCCTGGTCAATGTTTTTATCATCTTTTAATTCCTTTTTATTGTCATATTTAGTGATTTTAATTGTCCCAAACCTTTGAGAATTAATTGAAACCACACTGTTCACCACATTTTAATTAATTGTAGTTCTTAATAAAGTAGAGTCACCCATGGTAATTCCTGGTCACTGAGTTTCTGAGGTAATTCTTGATCATTTTCGCTTTTGTTATAAAAATAACAATTTATGAAACTGTAAAAAATCTCAAAGATATTTTGAATCCTTTGCTTTGAAATATATGCCTTAATTATTCATTTAGTTGAAATTAAATATTTTAAAAAAAATTATATTCAAAACTGCTACTCAAATTTCTGCAAAACATCAATCTTGATTTTTACACATTTTACAACAAATCATTGTGATAAAAATAAAGAAAAAGGAAAATCTTGTTGACAGCAAAAATATTTGGCAGGTGCTACACAATGGCGGAATAATACAATAGCAATACGAATCAGAGCGAGAGATAAAGGAAATGCCAAGTTATCGCCAATCGCCAATGTCAGCAGGGTTGCAAGGCAGTTTGAGGTTCCACCGTATCCCAGAATCCTCAGCTTTCTTCGGAGCTAATCGGGCTTGTTATTATCCTTCTATCTAGTTCCAACTTCTTTGCATACACCTGTAGTCTTTTCACATGGTCATATTAACTTAAACCGTTATGGTTACCCCATAACATGATTTTTCATCATGGAGGAAATAAAATAATTCGCTTTGTCCTCAGGTTTGTTCACTAGTGATATAAATTCAGCAGGATTTGCTAAGTGGGTGTGGCGTCCCTTTAAAATTTGCCATCAATTATAAAATCTTTAATAATTTTTTTATTCTGAAACAAATTATTAAAAAATTAACACATTGCCGACGGGCGATTTTTATCAAATCTGAATTTTAAAACAGTAAAAGCTCCTCCCTGTTCTGAAAGTCTTTTGTAAATTGGTGTTTTAGATAGGTTTCCTAAATTTATGCGTCGGTAAATACCCTTCAATGCACGAATTTAATATAAAATGCCTTACAATCTAAAAAAGAAATATGGACAACATGATATCAACACATTTTCTGTAAGGTACAAGCCACGCCCTTAGTCATAGTCAAGGATGTTTTTTCAATGAAACCGAGAATTCTCGTTTCCCGTCGTGAATTGTTAAAGATAAACATTTGAAATTTCACCAGTATATGTTTAAAAGATATTCTAATACTTTAACACAAACAGAAAATAAAAATCTATATTTTAACCATTTTCAAGGTATTCTGTATACCCTGAAAAGAGTAGAATATTTATGTAAAATATTATACAGCAGCACATTCTAAAACGGAATTTGAAAATATCAGAAAATAATTCCGATTTAACAGGTATACTGTCTGTTATTATATATTAATTTCAGCGGGATGATAAATTTTTTTCCGCTTAAGCCATGATTTCGTTACACACAGTTTCCGTTTTCACAAGTTTTTCTATTTTTGGTTGTCATTTCTTTTTTCCTCGTAGCACATTTAATTCTCAGTACTATTTTTTTTTCCTTTTAAGGATAGTTCAGTGACCATAGACTATTTGTTCAAACTGATAAGAACGGGATTGCTGTTTTAGATAGTTTTGTTCTACATATCATATAACATTCCTTCTTTGATATCCAAATTATATTAATGTCTCTTTTCGCTATTACAATTGCTGCTTTATATGCTTTGTATGTATTCTTTAATTATTCATTCTCAAACATTGAAAGATTAACAAAAATAGCAGAATTATTTTAGTGTTTGAATATTTGTATAAACTCTACGCTCTGTGCCCAGTGTGTTACACATCTATGTCCCTCGTTATAAAACGACCAAGGACGTTAAACTCCGCCTTTATTCACTTTGCACCTTTGAAAACGATCTTTTTATGGCATCAAAATTTCGTTTACCTGGAACCTTTTATAGAGAATGTTGGTTCTAGATATTTCATTCGCTTTTAAAAAGGAATTAGGACATCTTGAAAAAAGAGCAAAAACAGGTAGGTACGTACACTCATATATATTACTCGAATTTATTTGATCAGGCATACCTTAGGGAGATATTATTGTATAATACCTATACATAAATGCGTTATCCTTTTCTATATTTATGGATGTTTCGAAACCACCGAAACTATTAACATTCCAAAATAGTAGTTTCATAAATAAAAATGCATTAGACTTTACTTAACGTTGATTTACGTTACGTAAATACTGAATGTATTAACTCTCGAAAAAATAATTTTTTAACCGACTTCCTAAACGAAAGGGGTTATACAATTTACTTGTATATATATATATATATATATATATATATATATATTATATATATGCACAAAATTCCATATCTTTAGAATCCTCATGATGGTCATAGATCGCCATTTAATTTTGGCACTGTGTTAGCGAATTATGAAGTATGAGATAAAGTTTTGGGATTGGCACATCTGACTAGTTTCTAAGATGTTTTGATTATTTGATTCTAATTTAGAATCAATCTTTATCAACTGTTTGATTGATTTGTCCACGCATAACTCTTAACGTTTTTAAAATAATCGTCATATCGTGTATAGATTTTGTTAAATGGACACGTGAAAAACTTTAATATATCACTGCACTTTAAACAGAGGGATATTTTCAAAAAAGGGAATTAAAATTAATCTGAATTAGAATCCTGTATTGGATCGATAAACTGATTGTATGAGACAGTGGTTAATTTGGTAATGTGTTTCGTTGCGAGTCCGTTCTGAGTCGTGTTGACTAATTGTTTAGCGTTCGGATTGGTTTCGGGCTGGATGGTGGTGGTGGTGGGGGGGGGGGGGAGACTTTGGAAAAGACCCTCCCCAAACGACTGCGAATGCTATTAGACTTGGCGAATTTACAAACTTTGTCGGAAAATTTGTTTAAAACTTAAACTAAAACAACACTTTTTATCATACACTTATATACACACACAATAATATACTTTTTATTTCAGATAGATTTGGCAAAAGTTACAGATCTAATTGAGAATATTATTAAGCTTTTCACAAATAAGAATTATATTACATCTTGTAATTGCGGTAACTTGGCAAATACTGAAATTTGACTTGGCAATTTAAGGTCGTCTCCCCCACCAATGAAAGTCTTAGCGATGGTCCTTGTTCCCACTGGCTCCTACATAGAGAATAAGTTCCCCTACCCTTACTTGAGCCTGCTGCACAAGCGTAGAAGCACTGTATATCGTTACTCTATCTCTTTATTTGGAAGTTTATCGCATACGCATACTTGGCAAGTTGTGAGGTATCTCTGCGTCTACGAGCAAGCTTAATTTTTTCGTGTGCTAATTCATAAATTGTATTTGTTTTTTTCTTCCTTTGGTACATACACCTGTAGTCTTTTCACATGGTCATATTAACTTAAACTGTTACGGTTAAACCATAACATGATTTTTCATTATGGAGGAAATAAAATAATTCGTTTTTTCCTCAGGTTTGTTCACTAGTGATATAAATTCACCAGGATTTGTTAAGTGGGTGTGGCGACCCTTTAAAATTTGCCATCAGTTATAAAATCTTTAATAATTTCTTTATTCTGAAACAAATTATTAAAAAATTAACACATTGCCGACGGGCGATTTTTATCAAATCAGAATTTTAAAACATTGAAAGCTCCTCCCTGTTCTGAAAGTCTTTTGTAAACTGGTGTTTTAGATAGGTTTCCTAACTTTATGCGTCGGTAAATAATCTTCAATGCACGAATTTAATATAAAATGTCTTACAATCTAAAAAAGAAATATGGACAACATGATATAAATACATTTTCTATAAGGTACAAGCCACGCCCTTAGTCATAGTCAAGGATGTTTTTTGAATGAAAACGAGAATTCTCGTTTCCCCTCGTGAATTGTTAAAGATAAGCATTTGAAATTTCACCAGTATATGTTTAAAAGATATTCTAATACTTTAACACAAACAGAAAATAAAAATCTATATTTTAACCATTTTCAAGGTATTCTGTATACCCTGAAAAGAGTAGGATATTTATGTAAAATATTATACAGCAGCACATTCTAAAACGGAATTTGAAAATATCAGAAAATAATTCCGATTTAACAGGTATACTGTCTGTTATTATATATTAATTTCAGCGGGATGATAAATTTTTTTCCGCTTAAGCCATGATTTCGTTACACACAGTTTCCGTTTTCACAAGTTTTTCTATTTTTGGTTGTCATTTCTTTTTTCCTCGTAGCACATTTAATTCTCAGTACTATTTTTTTTTCCTTTTAAGGATAGTTCAGTGACCATAGACTATTTGTTCAAACTGATAAGAACTGGATTGCTGTTTTAGATAGTTTTGTTCTACATATCATATAACATTCCTTCTTTGATAGCGAAATTATATTAATGTCTCTTTTCGCTATTACAATTGCTGCTTTATATGCTTTGTATGTATTCTTTAATTATTCATTCTCAAACATTGAAAGATTAACAAAAATAGCAGAATTATTTTAGTGTTTGAATATTTGTATAAACTCTACGCTCTGTGCCCAGTGTGTTACACATCTATGTCCCTCGTTATAAAACGACCAAGGACGTTAACCTCCGCCTTTATTCACTTTGCACCTTTGAAAACGATCTTTTTATGGCATCAAAATTTCGTTTACCTGGACCCTTTTATAGAGAATGTTGGTTCTAGATATTTCATTCGCTTTTAAAAAGGAATTAGGACATCTTGAAAAAAGAGCAATAACAGGTAGGTTCGTACACTCATATATATTACTCGAATTTATTTGATCAAGCATACCTTAGGCAGATATTATTGTATAATACCTATATATAAATGCATTATCCTTTTCTATATTTATGGATGTTTCGAAACCACCGAAACTATTAACATTCCAAAATAGTAGTTTCATAAATAAAAATGCATTAGACTTTACTTAACGTTGATTTACGTTACGGAAATACTGAATGTACTAACTCTCGAAAAAATAATTTTTTAACCGACTTCCTAAACGAAAGAGATTGTAAAATTTACTTGTATATATATATATATATATATATATATATATGCACAGAATTCCATATCTTTAGAATCCTCATGATGGTCATAGATTGCCATTTAATTTTGGCACTGTGCTAGCGAATTATGAAGCATGAGATAAAGTTTTGGGATTGGCACATCTGACTAGTTTCTAAGATGTTTTGATTATTTGATTCTAATTTAGAATCAATCTTTATCAACTGTTTGATTGATTTGACCACGCATAACTCTTTACGTTTTTAAAATAATCGTCATATCGTGTATAGTTTTTGTTAAATGGACACGTGAAAAACTTTAATATATCACTGCACTTTAAACAGAGCGATATTTTCAAAAAAGGGAATTAAAATGAATCTGAATTAGAAATATGCATTGGATCGATAACCTGATTTTATGAGACAGTGGCTAATTTGGTAATTTGTTTCGTTGAGAGTCTGGTTTGAGTCGTGTTGACTAATTGTTTTGCGTTTGGATTGGTTTCGGGCTGGATTTTGACTCCTGTGTTACGGTTTTGGTACCCCTCATTTCAAAAGTTTCTGTTTCAATAATATAGTTTCAGATGAAAAAACTATGTCATAAATTTCAGATAGCTACTAATATATAACATAACCTTCTACTACATTAGAAAGAAAACTCTCACACCACAAAATATTAAAAATAATATATTTATAATTGTTTACTTGCGTTTTTCGTGTCATATTCATACCAAAGAAAAACCTTTTGTTTGATCATGAAAACTGCTCTCTGAGCAGTTGTAATAAAACGAAAGATTTATAAGTTTGAGGGTGGTGGCGAGCAATCCTATTCTGCGGTCAGCATGGCCAAAGATATCTACCCTACCCACACAGACATCATAGCGGCTTACATATACATACCCAATCTTCTTCAAATTGTCCTGCGGCATCCGATAAGGACGAGCGTCTGGGGAGAGAACGACTTCTAATGGTAGCACTTAGAAAAATTTCGACTTCCATTTCAACAGGGAAGAAAGGGAGAAAACAGTCTGCGTTCTTCCCTCAACCTTGTGTAACTTTCCCTTTTCGCTTGCATTTATTATCCGATAATGGGAGCATTAAAATTATAAATAAAAAATGTCGAATGTTGAATTTTATAATTTGATTCTCAAAAAAAAAAAAAAAAATAAAAAATTATTTTTCTCAAAAATAAATAATTTTTTAAAAGGATAATAAATTTTAAAAGGAAATAAATAAAAAAGAAGAATGGCTGTTATTTATATAAAAATCTTTTTATATAAATCTGTAAAAATTATTTTTGTAATTATAGCTTCATATTTTAATATTATAATGTTTTATTATATATATATTAACATATTTAAAATAAAAAATAATTAGATTTGTCAATTCTGCATTATATATATAATATAGTTATTTGGCAATTAATATTATATATAACTATATTCAAAAATCTGTGTCCACAAAATACTGATTTATTTTTTCTGTTTCACCTCAAAAAATTCCTTTTTACAGTATTCATTTTTTATTAAGTTTTATATATTAATGATTTACCTTTCTGTGTGTTTACCTATTCTTTTTTAAAAAAAGGTCAAT
Organism: Maratus speciosus; assembly: GCA_963932465.1. Lineage (NCBI taxonomy): Eukaryota > Metazoa > Arthropoda > Arachnida > Araneae > Salticidae > Maratus > Maratus speciosus. Next base: position 194,919,853 of record OZ010800.1, on the reverse strand, counting down.
TGTCGTAAATGTTTAATATTTTGTGAAGATTAGCACCAACCTCATCGTATCCTACTTTTTTTTTTTTTCTTTCCTTTTTTGCACGCTTATGTCAACATTTTCAGTTTGAGGAATTCAATTTGAATATTTTACAATGCTTTTTTTAAATTTATTATTAAATGATTTTCTGATGGAGATATGAGATAATATATTTTTTAACGATTGCGTTTAGTAGATTAAGTAGGAAGGAGAAGGGGGGGGGGGGGGTCGGTTTAATTTTTTTTAACTTACATAAAGGACAAAAATATCAATTTTCCCGTTTAATTTATTGCATCTATTTGGCATTAAATGAAATTTCCCTTCCAGAGTTGCAATCTTTATATAAGTTCTTTTTTTTTCTTATATATATATCAGTGTGATTAAAATGCTAAAACTTCGACATGTTTTTCAATTAACTTGATTTTTAATGGACAATCCTGGTGGTTCATAAAATTAAGGACAGGATTTTCCTTAATATAAATTGACTGAGTATTTGCCTAGTATTTTTTTTTATATAAATATTAAGCAAATAGTCATTTTTTACATTATTTTTACAACATGTCATGACATTTAATTTATTTTTTTAACCCTTTATGTCCCAAATTATGAATTCACGAAAATTACATCTTCTAAAACATTTTTTGTGAATTTTTGAAACTACATTAGAAGATTTACACACACATTTAATAAATTTTAGAAGGATTTTGCCATTTAAAGTCAATTAAATTTGTATTTATAGGAATTTTGCGCAATATTTATAACTTCATTCAAATCTTTTACTTTTTATTTATTTATTTATTTTTTAGTATTTTATAGAATTAGGAAATGTACAAATATAATGCTCTTATAATAGAAATATAGGAATAATTCCGAACTGAAACTTTTCACCCTCAAACTTTCAGCGTCAAGAAAGCTGAAGAGATGCAAATGAAAAAAAAAAATCACCCTTTTAAAAACAATTTTGTTTTGTTCAACCAATAATGCTTTTGGAATGAGATAACGTAAAGTACCTATAACTCATTCTAAAATGTACTACTAAAAGTAATCGATGCATATTCTACATCAAGTTATTTTAATGCTACGTTAAAGTAGCGTCGGGGCATAAAGGGTTAAACAGTTAAATAATTAATTATTCGGAAATCTGTTCCTTACAGTTATAGAGCACACATAGAATTAAAAATATGAAAGAGAATGTTGTAAGAAAGTAAAATGAAGTGATGTTTTAAAATCTTATTAATAATTTTTAAATTAACTTTTCAAATCTTATTACAATAATTAAATTCTTCTTTTATTAAATCATTTTCCTTCATAAAACCATTTAATAATATGTCAGTAAGATATTATAAAATATATATTTTTTTAAAGTACAAAAGTTACAAAAATCCTTTAACTGTAAAATTTTACATAAGCTTACCCCCCCCCCCCCCCCCCCCCTCACACACAAAAGAAAAAAAGTAGGATATGATGAGTATTTTCGAATAAATATATTATCTATAAAAATACTGCAGAATTGGCAAAACTACTTATTTTTTAAGCCTATTGCAAAAATATTTTAAAATATAATAATAATAAAATACGATGCTAGGAAAATATTTTTTTTCAGATTTATCTAACAAAAAAATTTTAAGATAAATAGAAGCTATTACTATAATTCTATTAAAATATATATATATATATATTTCCTTTTTTTTGCAAATTCGATGTTCTTTTTTTTGTTGTTGTTGTTCAAATTATAAGATTCAGCATTCTTCGCTGTTTATAATTTTAACAATTTCCATAATCGAATAACAAATGCAAGCGAAAAGGGAAAGCTACATATGGCTGAGGGAAGAACGCAGTAGTTTTTCCCTTTTCTCCACAGCTGAAAGGGAAGGAGATCTTTTTCTAAGTTCTACTGTTAGCAGTCGTTCTCTCCCCAGACGCTCGTCCGATCAGGGCCCTCGTTAAGGTGGGCGGGGGGGGGGGGGGTCTTTGGGAAAGACCTTCCCCTCCCAAAACGATCGCGAATGCTGTTAGACTTGGCGAATTTACAACCTTAGGCCTATTTCCGGCACGTATACGTGTCGCTCGTCCCCAAGGGGTTAAAAAAAAACAACACTTTTTATTATACACTTATATACACACACAATAATACACTTTTTATTTCGGATAGATTTGGCAAAAGTTGCAGATCTAATATAGAATATTATTAAGCTTTTCACAAATAAGAATTATATTACATTATGTAATTGCGGTAACTTGGCAAATACGGAAATTTGACTTGGCAAGTCAAGGTCCTCTCCCCCACCAATGAAAGTCTTAGCGATGGTCCTTGTTCCCACTAGCTCCTATATGGAGGACCCTTACCCTTACTTGAGCCTGCTGCACAAGCGTAGAAGCGCTTTATATCGTTACTTTCTTTCTTTATTTGGAAGTTTATCGCATACGCATATTTGCCAAGTTGTGAGGTATCTCTGCGTCTACGCGCAAGCTTAATTTTTTCGTGTGCTAATTCATAAAATGTATTTGTTTTTTTCCTCCTTTGGTACATACACCTGTAGTCTTTTCACATGGTCATATTTACTTAAACTGTTACGGTTACCCCATAACATGATTTTTCATCATGGAGGAAATAAAATAATTCGCTTTGTCCTCAGGTTTGTTCACTAGTGATATAAATTCACCAGGATTTGCTAAGTGGGTGTGGCGTCCCTTTAAAATTTGCCATGAATTAGAAAATCTTTAATAATTTCTTTATTCTGAAACAAATTATTAAAAAATTAACACATTGGCGATTTTTATCAAATCTGAATTTTAAAACAGTAAAAGCTCCTCCCTGTTCTGAAAGTCTTTTGTAAACTGGTGTTTTAGATAGGTTTCCCAACTTTATGCGTCGGTAAATACCCTTCAATGCACGAATTTAATATAAAATGTCTTACAATCTAGAAAAAAAATATGTACAACATGATATAAATGCATTTTCTGTAAGGTACAAGCCACGCCCTTAGTCAAGGATGTTTTTTGAATGAAAACGAGAATTCTCGTTTCCCGTCGTGAATTGCTAAAGGTAAACATTTGAAATTTCACCAGTATATGTTTAAAAAATATTCTAATACTTTAACCCATCAAGAAAAAAAAAATCGATATTTTAACCATTTTCAAGGTATTCTGTATACCCTGAAAAGAGTAGGATATTTATGTATAATATTATACAGCAACACATTCTAAAATGAAATTTGAAAATATCAGAAAATAATTCTGATTTAACAGGTATACTGTCTGTTATTATATATTAATTTCAGGGGGATGATACATTTTTTTCCGCTTAAGCCATGATTTCGTTACACACAGTTTCCGTTTTCAGAAGTTTTTCTATTTTTGGTTGTCATTTCTTTTTTCCTCGTAGCACATTTAATTCTCAGTACTATTTTTTTTTTTCCTTTTAAGGATAGTTCAGTGACCATAGACTATTTGTTCAAACTGATAAGAACTGGATTGCTGTTTTAGATAGTTTTGTTCTACATATCATATAACATTCCTTCTTTGATAGCGAAATTATATTAATGTCTCTTTTCGCTATTACAATTGCTGCTTTATATGCTTTGTATGTATTCTTTAATTATTCGTTCTCAAACATTGAAAGATTAACAAAAATAGCAGAATTATTTTAGTGTTTGAATATTTGTATAAACTGTACGCGTTGTGCCCTGGGTGTTACACATCTATGTCCCTTGTTAGAAAACGACCATGGACGTTAAACTCCGCCTTTATTCACTTTGCACCTTTGAAAACGATCTTTTTATGGCATAAAAATTTCGTTTATCTGGACCTTTTTATAGAGAATGTTTGTTCTAGATATTTCATTCGCTTTTAAAAAGGAATTAGGACATTTTGAAAAAAGAGCAAAAACAGGTAGGTACGTACACTCATATTTATTACTCGAATTTATTTGCTCAGGCATACCTTAGGCAGATATTATTGTATAATACCTATACACAAATGCATTATCCTTTTCTATATTTATGGATGTTTCGAAACCACCGAAACTATTAACATTCCAAAATAGTAGTTTCACAAATAAAAATGCATTAGACTTTACTTAACGTTGATTTACGTTACGAAAATACTGAATGTATTAACTCTCGAAAAAATAATTTTTTAACCGACTTCCTAAACGAAAGAGGTTATAAAATTTACTTATATATATGCACAGAATTCCATATCTTTAGAATCCTCATGATGGTCATAGATTGCCATTTAATTTTGGCACTGTGCTAGCGAATTATGAAGTATGAGATAAAGTTTTGGGATTGGCACATCTGACTAGTTTCTAAGATGTTTTGATTATTTGATTCTAATTTAGAATCAATCTTTATCAACTGTTTGATTGATTTGTCCACGCATAACTCTTTACGTTTTAAAAGTAATGGTCATATCGTGTATAGATTTTGTTAAATGGACACGTGAAAAACTTTAATATATCACTGCACTTTAAACAGAGCTATATTTTCAAAAAAGGGAATTAAAATGAATCTGAATTAAAATCCTGCATTGGATCGATAACCTGATTTTATGAGACAGTGGCTAATTTGGTAATTTGTTTCGTTGCGAGTCTGGTTTGAGTCGTGTTGACTAATTGTTTTGCGTTCGGATTTGTTTCGGGCTGGATTTTGACTCCTGTGTTACGGTTTTGGTACCCCTCATTTTAAAAGTTTCTGTTTCGATAATATAGTTTCAGATGAAAAAACTATGTTATAAATTTCAGATAGCTACTAATATATAATATAACCTTCCATTACATTAGAAATAAAACTCTCACACCACGAAATCTTAAAAATAAAATATTTATAATAGTTTACCTGCGTTTCTCTTGTAATATTGTACAAAGAAATACCTTTTGTTCGATCATGAGAACTGCTCGCCGAGCGGTTGAAATGAAATGAAATATCTATCAGGTTGAAGGTAGTGAGTGGCGAGCAAGTCCATTCTGCACTGTTAAAGTATGGGTTACCTAACGTACACAACGTACCGGCTTACATACCAAAGAAATTATAAAGAGAAGAACAAACACTTCGTAAACTCGTTTCTGCTGAAATGTGACGCACATGTCGTACAGAGAAAAAAACATGCTGGGGAAGTGCTGCTTTCAGCACCCCGCAACTTGAAAGGACAAGCTCCACAGGGTTGCAAAGATTTGTGGGGCGGTTGTTTTCAAACGGCGTTCGTTGTTCATTAGAGAAAAGGTAGCGTCGTTTGTGAAAGAAAGAAAGTATTTAACGATTTTTTTCGTTTAATACATTAAAGCATTAAGTACAATTTACAAACATTAAATACGCAAGGTAGTTTTTAAGTAGTATAGATTTTAAAGAAAGTAAATCGTGAGTGTGTGTGTTTTAAAACTGCGGATAAAACTTTTAAACAAAAGAGGGTATCCATTGCTAGTTTTGTTCATTGGTAAGTTTTAAGACGCTTTTCACTGTTTCCCAAAAATCTTAATTTTTCAGATATCTATGTAGTTTTTTGCAACTGTAATACAAAGAAGAAAAAAAATGTTCATGTCAGTTATTAATTGTAGTGACTTTAATATAGTATGTCTGTCTAAAATTTAGCTCAGTCATAGAATTGTTATTTATTTATTTATTTACTTAAAAAAAAAAGAATTTTATTTGTATTATACATAAGTATAATTAGTAGTCAGATGAGTCTAAGTAAAAATAATAAGATTATCATCTTCACTTTCGAAAATTTTCATTTGATTTCTGATAACAAAACAAGCAAGGAGGAGGGGGTTGGGGAGAAAAATTTACAATTTCATTGAATGTCTTATATGTATTTTAAAATAATTAAATGTGAAAGCACGAAGTTTAAATAAATAACCATGGATATTATTTTAAATATTTATTTTAACATAAAAAATTATAATTTATATTTTTCATTTAGACTATTATTTATATTTAAATAAAAAATAAAATCTTATTGTGAATGGATCTATACATGCTAAATTATAAACTATAAAGCTAAAATTAGATAAGTTTTCCATTCCCTAAAAAATTGATATAACTTTAGTTTACGTGTTATTTATAAAATATTATGTAAATAATACACATAATAGTTTACAATTTTATAATAATTAATTTTATAAACAAATATTATGTAAAGAAATAAAATTACACTGTTAAAAATAAATATTAAATTAAACATTATTACTAAAAACATTTCAAAAAAAATAATAAACATATTTATATGACTGATATAACTAAAGTTTGATGAGGCATATATTTAATTTCATTTAGTCACCGATCAAATTTATTTAAATAAATTGAAAAGGAAGGGGCTAATTTTTGCCTGAATATTTTTTAATGTAACATCTTTTTCGAGCAAAAAATGTTTTGTACAGTTATTAAGAATAGGCATTAACTATGTTTGTTTCTTCTTTCTATTACAATAATTTAAAAACTACGTAGATATATAAAAAATTAAGGTTACGAAATACTGAAAGGCATTTATAAAACTTATCCCTGAATAAAAATAGCTTTCCTCTTTTGTTTACAAGTTTTCTTGGCAGATTTAAAACACACTCAGACTGTTTTATTTATTTAATATTTTTATACTTAAAGAAAGTCTTGTGTATCAATATACATGTAATATTGAGTGTGTGTTTGTGTGTGTGTGTGGGGGGGGGGGGAGATAATCGATAAAAATACAATTTCAAAGTGTTATATATAAAAAAAATAGTATTATATCTGTTATTTGAATCAAAATGCAAAATACTCTCGGCAAATTAATTTTAACAAATTTAAAAAGAAGTGACTAATTTTAGTCTGAAAGTTTTTTAATGCAACAACTGCAACATGTTTTTTGAGCAAAAGAGAAAAAAAAAGTTTTATAAAAAATTAACAACTATATCAAAATTGCCCATAAAAAGTAATATATGGCTATTTATTACTATTATTACTCGCCAGCTTCCGCCAAGTACTCGCCGCTAATTTCATCCTGTGAAGTTGCTTTCCTGCCGTACATTTGAGTCATAAAAAATAAAATCTTATTGTGAATGGATCTATACATGCTAAATTATAAACTATAAAGCTAAAATTATATAAGTTTTCCATTCCCTAAAAAATTGATATAACTTTAGTTTACGTGTTATTTATAAAATATTATGTAAATAATACACATAATAGTTTACAATTTTATAATAATTAATTTTACAAACAAATATTATGTAAAGAAATAAAATTACATTGTTAAAAATATTAAATTAAACATTATTACTAAAAACATTTCAAAAATATATTCATGCAAACTCATTAACAAGCAAACTCATTAACATGCAAACTCATAACAACATTCTCAAATAACAGATAATCGATAAAAATACAATTTCAAAGTATTATATAAAAAAAAATTAGTATTATATCTGTTATTTGAATCAAAATGCAAAATACTCTCGGCAAATTAATTTTAACAAATTTAAAAGGAAGTGACTAATTTTAGTCTGAAAGTTTTTTAATGCAACATCTGCAACATGTTTTTTGAGCAAAAGAGAAAAAAAAAAGTTTTATAAAAAATTAACAACTATATCAAAATTGCCCATAAAAAGTAATATATGGCTATTTATTACTATTATTACTCGCCAGCTTCCGCCAAGTACTCGCCGCTAATTTCATCCTGTGAAGTTGCTTTTCCTGCCGTACATTTCAGTCCTTAGAAGGGTGAAGAAGCGGGGGGAATTGGAGGCAATACGCTTTACCATTACGGTCAACGGAAGTGTCGGTTCTTTAACTGGATCTTCTTTGTACATACCCAACCCAATCTTTTTCAAATTGTCGTGCGGCATCCAACCAGGACCCTCGCTAAGGAGGGGGGTGACTTTAAAAGGGCCCCCGCCTCCGAAAGCGACCGCGAATGCTATTACACTTGGCGAATGTACAGACTTAGTCGGCAAATTTGTTTAAAACTTTAACAAAAACACTTTTTATTATACACTTATATACACACAATAATACACTTTTTATTTCAGATAGATTTGGCAAAAGTTACAAATCTGATTGGGAATATTATTAAACTTTTCACAAATAAGAATTATATTACACCTTGTAATTGTGGTAACTTGGCAAATACTGAAATTTGACTTGGCAATTTAACCCCTTCTTGCATAATTTTTTTCCTGCAGGCAAAAAATTTTTAAAGTTTGCTAAATATTAATGTAACATGTCAACAATCACTCAAAATTCGAAATTTTCAAATCCACCTTAATTTAAGGCCGATTTAAGTTCGTGCCGTATATGTCACACCAGCGACTAGTTTTCCATAGTAGTGAAATCAACATTAAAATTTGTATGCAACTCTTAAAACTTCAAAATATATAGAGAAAGAACATATGAAATATATTTGTGCATGTGTGTTTCAGTCTACAGTAATTGATACGTATATCGTTTATTGAAAAATGAAGTTACAAAAATTGATACATGTATCGTTTATTGAAAAGCTACATTCTACAGTACCTGATACATGTTTGGTTTAAAACTACAGGCTACAGTAACTGATACATATTTTTGGCTGAGAGCTACAGTCTGCAGGAACTGACACAATGTTGTTGAAAATTACAGTCACTGAATGACCCAGGGCCGAAACTAGCCTTTTTTAACGTGGATTTTGGCGCTCCCCCTCCTCCTCCGCAAAGTATATTTACAAAGAGAATTTCACTGATTTTTAGCCGACTTATTTTAAAATTTAAAATATGTAATAATAAAATATGTAATACTGAACTACGTAATCTGCTTTGTAAAATATTGATTCATTAAAATCTTGAAAACGGAATCGACAAGAATCGAAAAATATTCCGCTTTATACAGGATCTTTATGCCATATCATCTATAGATTCTTCTATGCTTATACCCCAGACAGGATGATTTAAAAAAACCGTGCTAAACATAGATGTGAGAAAAATCGACGAACAAAATCTTCATTTGGCACCCCTTCGTTCTGGCGCACGGGCACATATCCCCTCTGCCCCTCCTTAGTTTTGGCCCTGGGCTCAGTGTGAAACTGGCACTCAGTGTGAAACTCGGCAAAGCAATTTCGATCATTGTTCAGACAAAGTGATACTTCGCATTTTTGATGGTGTATAAACAAATACACATTTCAACCACTATGGAAAAATACAACCTGTCAATGCATGGTGTGACATATGTGGCACATACCGATTTTTACGTACTACATACGCTAGCATTTCTTAAATGTGTTACCATTATGATATATTAATCACAAGATACTTACAAACACAGCTGTATTTATTTCAGCCCAGTCTTCTTCTTTTTCACACAGAAACTACAAAAATATTCACTATCGAGCACCACCAAGTAACAACTATAAATTCTCACCGTTCGCCTCTTTTTTGGTGCCAAAACCCGTTCGAAAGGAGGCAGCCCCTGTTGGCATAACATGCCTCATCCACTGACGTATTAAACAAAGAAGAATGGAACTTTTGCGATTAACAACAACTGCAGAACTATAGTAAATTCAGTATGTGCCATATATGTCATAGTATGCAGGAAGGGGTTAAAGTCCTCTCCCCCATCAATAAAAGTCTTAGCGATGGCCCTTGTTCCTACTGGCTCCTGTATGGAGTAAAAGCTCCCTTACCCTTACTTGAGCCTGTTACACAAGAATTGAAGCGCTTTATATCGTTACTCTATTTCCTTATTTGGAAGTTTATTGCTTTTCGCATATTATCATTAAATTACGCTTCTTAAGATTAGTGGCAAAATAACAAGTTAAGATTGATTTTAAATTCTCCAAAATAACGGATTGTTCCTACGGGAATCTGAATACTACTTTGTTTATTTTATGTCAGGAACATAGGCTTGCCTAAGATTCTCGTTAGAGATGAGATCGGGTGTTGTCCAAGGTCCATTCTGTAGGTACTTTGGTCATTTAATATCTTTTGAAGTAATCCTCTTGATAATTCAAAAAGTAATATATATATATATATTACGAAAGATTGGCTAATTTTTTTAAGATTGTTGATTGTATTTAAAATTTTGGCAAAATAATTTTTTGAGTACTAGGGGGCTCTGCTCCCTGCTGAGCTACACTTGCCATCCCCCGTTCAGACACCGCAAACTCTAAAAGCACGCTAATTTGATGGGCTTTAAACAAATTTCGGAAGGCTGAATTATACATAAAAAATAAAAATAATAAAAAGTGTCGATCTCCCTGTTAACGAGCGTGTTTTCCCATTCGATTAAATCAGATCAGTGAAAAATTTGAAAATAAGCTAATATAAAATTAAATAAGTAAACAAAGTATTTGTCTCCCGGCATTTTTTTACATCGCTATAAGAAAGTTGTTTTAAATAAGACATTTTAAATGAATCTTTTAAAATCTGACGTAATTTTCCCCAAAGTTTTCGTTTTCTTTTTAATATCCATCTGAAAATATTTTTGTTGTTAGAAAGGATTATTTGCACTGTCTTAGAATTCACAACAATAGTTAAAAAGATTATCTCAAAATATGAAATAAATGTTTCGCGCAAATATATTTTTAAATTTAAAATGTTTGGCCATTTTAAATATGACGTAATTATTAGTTTAGAATTTTCTTTCACTTTTAAAATTCACGTGTAAATATAGTTTTTATAACTTAATTTTCTATATTTTCCTGCTTTTAAAACGTAATCATTTAATTCTAATTTGAAAGTTTTTTTTCTGTTTATAATAGTCACGTACAAATAAATTTTAATTTGAAAGAAATATTATTCTTTGTGCTGTTTTAAAAGTTGGCAACAATTTAAAATAATACTGTTTTCTAAAAGATGTAAAAAATATTTTTCAAAATGCTGAAATTTTGAATATAAAATGGAAATAAATATTCAAATACTGAATCAAATTAAAAAAATAAATACAGTCTGCACATCGCGAACTGCTAATGCATAAAAGGATCTAAAAATGATTAAATTCCTATGTTACAGCTTTTGCTCCTGTAACATTTTTTTAATGGAACGATTTTGACCAACTTTAACATTAAATATCTCTTAAAATAATTATTCGATTTGAAAGCTGTCTGCATCAGCGTGTTTATCAAACATTTCTCTATAATATCACCGATTTTCATATTTTTGTATGCAGTATTTTTCTTAATATTATAGAAGAAAGACCCCCGGTCACAAAAAATTAAAAAACAGGGGCGGTTACAGCATTAGTTACTTTTCTTTAGAATAAAGAGAAACAGTTTCAATTGATTTCCAGAAAAGTTGCATCGTGCATGCTATACAATTTCAAATTTTATGTTAACAATTATATACTATACAGATATTTTTCATACTTTTTAAGATGAATTATAGTTCAATTAATAATAATAATTTTATTAAATTGCTTTATAAGCTCAAATATATATATTTAATATGTTTTTTTAATATATATTTTTAAATACAAATTTCGATATAATTAACAACATTTTGTAAGTAAAACTAAATGACTTAGAGTCAATTTAAAAGAAGTTAAGCTGTAAACGGATTATGTGTATATAGTTTATACAAATATTTTAAATATGAAATTAGTTTCAACAGCTATAATGTTATATAGTACCTCACATTAGATGAGGCATATGCGAGATCATCATAAACAAATATCTACTTTCAAAGCGTCTACCATTTCTTAAACAATCAATACCTATTGATATTTAATTATAAAATTAAAATGTAGAGTGCATGCACCAAGCTGAATATTTTTCATTTTAATTGATTAAAAAAGGGGCGAACGCGAAATTCATGCTTTTCCATCCTATTTCCTTCCTATTAAGTATTCATAAATCAAACAGCTAACCTATCAGAAGCAACCTGTAAAATCTGGCATATTTTAACAATAAGTTAACTTTTAACAAATAATATAATAGGGAAAAAATGACGCAAAGATATTGTATTTTAACCCTTTGCACTCGGCGTCTCTTACACAAATTTTATTCCATCGGCACCACTTTTTTAAAAGAAGTTTCGTTCAAGTACACAATTTCAAAAATGCTTGGATTAAATAAGGTACATTTTATTTTCCTTTGTTACTGGTGTCAAAAACAAATTTTGCAAAGAAAGGTTATGTCTCCGCAGCGGAGCCCTCGAGTGCAAAGGGTTCATAATGTAGTTAAATCTTAATGCTTAGACAAAAAAAAAAAAAAAAAAAAAAAGTCTGTTTGCTAAGTATTTTTTCCTTCTATCTAAATACTTAATTAGTTCTGTCATCTGTACTAATAAAGGAAAGTTTCGCTCTGTCTGTCTGTCGGCGGTCGCTGGCGAAATCTACCACAGGTAGAAGTCTGAAAATTTGGGTGAGGATATTCCAAGGCAGATCCTGATGCACCTGAGGCTCGGATTTTTCCTTTTTCTTAATAATTAGCCGAATTATTAGATATAAACTCATCGAAGAACATTCATTTTTTCGCAAATAGGCAAACGCGCCGCGCATGCTCAGTTCCGATCTTTTCACAGCCAGCAAGCAGAAGATAGAAAAATCTTAATCAAGAATCCAAGTAGAACTAGACAAATAGAAATAATTTAGTCATTCGATGTCGTATTTGGTAAAAGCTGAAAAAGAATTTCAAAGGAAGTGATCCCTATTAACACCTTAATTCTCGCTCCCTTGATATTCACAGGCTGTGTCTTTTATTCAGATTTTTTGATTCCCACCAGTTTTATAAAATAGTGTAATTGGCTTTATTGTGGTATCATTTTACCTGTCATTAAATAAGGCCAATATTTCTTTTTCAAAAAAGTGGTGCCAATAAGCAATTTGAAGTTTTAAACCGTAATTTAATGCGACCGTTAAGGGGTTAATCAAAATTATCCAGAGCTATCTCCTTGCTTTCTGAGGTAATAAAATTTGTCAAATGATACCAGCGAGAGTAGTTGTACTTCACGGTGATTAATGGTCAACGGTCCTTGGACACCACAGAAAAAGTACGCACTAGCTACTTTCTCGGAGAAATACATAATTTTTTTCTGATTGATGAGACCTTTTAATAAAAAAAAAAAAATTGATCCGTGTCTATGCATACGTGCATTTTGCATATGTGTGCAAAACTTGTCTCGCATTTAAATTTAAAAGAAAAAAGTATTTAATAATGTGGAAATATTTTTTAAAAGTTAGTTTAATCTTTCATAAAGGCTCATTGAATCTTTATTTATCGAAAATATGTTTTTAAGATTTAATTTTTAAATGTACAGGGGTGGAAAAAAAAAAAAGTAAACACGCCCTGTTAACTTCTCAACAAATTATCGTAGAAGAAAGTTACTGGTACCGAACGACTGGAAATAAAGTTTATTTTGAAATGATGCATATAAAATTTGCTTAAGGGGCTATCTACACATTAAAACGAACTCAAACTTTATTTTTTTTTCAATGGCAATAACCAATTTTAACAAGATATTTCAAATCTTCGGTTCAAACTTTGCCTCGACACCAAATTTCCAGTCATTTGAATGATAAGTTTTGGAATTATAAACGTTCAAAATTTAGTGCTTTTAATGTTAAATTACATTTTCATATTTTTATAAATATCTCCTTAAATTAACTTCCTAATGTGCTAATTGTTTGTGTAGCAATACTACTAAAATATCCAAACATAAATACGTTGAATTTGGAATTTTTATGATTGTATGATATGAATTAAGAATTATGAAATTAATATTAAAAAAAGTTATGAATGGCAACCTACAATTTTTTTCTGGATTTAGATTTATTAAGTCCTGCTTTACGGAAATCCAAAATTTTACATTTTTCTTCCAAGTAGTTTTCAAATTATGCTTAAAAAACTGCAAAATGATAATTTAAGGGGCCGTCTATGATAGAAGTGACTAGATATGTAGAACTTTCTTCTGCTATCCAGTAATCTAGCAGTCTTCAATTACTGCTTGAGTAGCGCTTAGATACCTTGATCAAGAAGGAGGCTCTCTCGGTCAACAATCGAGTACCGAACTTCAATTTAGATACAGCCCGTTTACATACGCTCGTTTTAAAATAATTAATTTCTAGTTAAAATTATCGTACGAATTGCATAAAAATTTGTTTTTAGGCTAATTGAAGGGTATAGAGTTCATTTATGCTGTCAGAATTGTGTACTGCTATTGAAAAAAACAAAGTTATGGTTCGTTTTAATATGTAGATGACCCCCTAAGGAAATTTTATATCCATCATTTAAAAGTAGACTTTATTACCAATTGTGTGGTACCAGTAACTTTCTTCTACGATAATTTTTTGCAGAGTTAGTAAGGGGCGTTTATTTATTTTTTTTCCACGACTGTACTTTGCAGGAAATAAAAGCAATTCTTTTAATATAAAATTCACATCGTAAATATTTAAAAGTATGATTTAAATATAATATTCATAAAAATTCCAATATACATGCTTTACTACCGGAAATAAAGTCTTGAGAATCATTGGTTTCACACGATGTGGCCAGTGATTTATTAAGATAAGAAGAAAAGAAATGCATAGGCATAGAAGATCCCTGTGGCAGAGTTTTGCAATATCCGCATATTGCACCAACGAACGTAGATTAAGAACTGTATTTAGAATTAGAACTGTAATTTCTTTGATTGCACCTACTTCCTGCTTGTTCTATCATGGCTTTGGGACCATAATTTTGATTAGTTCAGAATGCGTTCACAATATCTTTTTATTTGAAAGTAAAAGTCTCTGTATCCCACGTCCCTTGATCACAGTCTGATCCAGTCCTCCATTTAGAAAGGGCCACGTCTCACTCTCAATTTTTTTTTTTTTTTTTTTTTTTTTTTTTTTTTTTTGTGTGTGTGTCGGGAGTGGGTCACATGTCTTCATTAACAATTTTTATACCTCAGATCAAAATTGGCTATTTTCTGATAAATACTTGAATTTATTTTCATAGGTATATTCATAAGCAGGTTTTATACTGATAAATCAGTTTCCCATTTTCTTATAAAAGCAAAGAATTTTTCACCAAAGCGCACATAATAATGAGATTTTTGTGCTCCACAGTCATGGAAATGCCGTCTTGAGTTGGCAGTTACATACAATTAAAAACTCGCCGCATTTATAGGAAAATAAAAACGTTCGATTCTTTGATGCTTAACCCCTTGAGGGGCAGTGGGATATACCACCACCTAATTTTAACTATGATTTTCACCAGAAACTTTTAATTAAATTTTACTTTTATAACTTTTGTGGAGAAAAGTTGAAAAATCGCCTTTCCTTATTTTGAAGCAAAATTTTTCGAATTTTCCGGTGTGAATTCAACATTAGACGAACGTAATTGCTTGTCCCTCAAAGGGTTAAACAATAAAGCATACATTTTAAAGCTTTTCTGTATAAAAATAATTTCGTAGATCTATAAGTAATATTAGATATTTTAATCGGGGTGAAAACACCTTTAATACCCATTTCTATTTTAAAAAATGTATTCTTCTATAGAAATGTTCTCCTTTTAGAGGGGGGGGGGGGGGTCGTGACCCCTGTGACCTTCCCTTTCGATTCGAGCTTGCCCCTTAGTTATCAAAATCTCCGTCTCCGTATTCCCCCCCCACCCCCTTTCGATTTCTATGTTTTGTGTAAAATAGGGTTAAAGAAGCACTATTTCTCAAGGTAATTTTTTGTCTTTAATAACGAACTTACACACTTATGTATACGGAAATTTCTTAAGTTAGCCGTTCCATAAATTTGGTACTTGGGCACTTTTTCTAAAAATAAAATTTAGCCGTAATTGACCCTTAATTAATACCTCGTAATTAATCTGCTAATTCATTAAGTTTGGTACTGATTTTTCGACGACTACGTTTTCAATTTACTCACCAGGAAACTACACCTCAGTGTAAAAATGAAAAAAAATCTAAGTAAGCTGGAATCGAAAGAGTACTATTGAAACACTTTTGTTCACGCATAAATTATTTACCCTCGTCTCCGTGTTATCGAGATATATAGGGTTAGCACAAATGTATGACCGGATTTTGAAAATTTATATTTTCAAAACTATTACACATATTATAATAAGTGATATATGAAAATAAAGAGGATCATTCCAAGTTTTTTTTTTTTTTCAGTTACAAATGTTCCGACCTTTCGTAACACGACTAACACCAAATCTCATTCCACACATTTGGTAGTTTTGCGCAGTCAACGATTCTTAATGCAGCACTGATGATTAAAACACTAAATAATGCTTCACGAAATAGTGCTAAATGATGCATAAGTGTTGGATTATGTAGTGTTTTAATGCATAAGTGTTGCATTATGTAATGTTTTAATGCATCAGTGCTGCATTAACCCTTTGAGCTCCGGGTTATTAAAATTTTAAAAATATGCTAGAAAAACACTTAAAATGTGATTAGGAGACTGTCTGAAATTGAACCATGTGATTAAAAATTTTTTAAAATACCCCCTTTAGGCTGGGGGACGTGGGAAGTTTTTCCACCATCAGAGCTCTAGAGCATTCATTTCAACACGCAAATACAAGAAATGACACCGCAAAGTTATTCTAAAATTACTATAATTGCTGAAATTTCAACATATTTTAAGCAGTTACATTGTTTAAACAAATTCTAAGACTATTAAAATATTTTAAAAATTTATTAAATGAGAAAATTCAAAATTTTTAAATTTTAAAATCATAATATAAAAATACAAACTAATCAAATTTATAGATGAAACAGATTTTAAAAATATTTAATTTATGTTTAGAAATATTTAAAACATAATAAACTCGTCAATCTGCTGAATTAAACACAAATTTAAATTCCTTGGAATTAAATTATAAGCATCTAAATTTTGGTTCTGAAACACTGTCTGGTATGTAATTTTAGTGCTGCCATCTAGTGACAAAGCACATTTTTGTAGTCCTTAGAGCTCTGCTGGTAGAAAATTCTACCATTACTTATTTCTATCCCCTGTAATTATTTAAATTTTCAGTTTAGTGATTTGCATGTAATTATTATTAATTGTTTGATGTGTCCAAGAGAAAAAAATGTTATCTCCTTTGAAAAATATTTCTTTATAATGCTTGAAAAATACAAAATTTCTAAACCTTCAAAATTGGAGTGTTTTTAAGGTCGCATTAAAAACCTACTAGATATTTGCAGAGAATAGTGCTGCCATCTAGATTTTAAGAAGACAAGTAAAATCTACAAAACCCAGTTTTTGCAATTAAAATGGAGACTTTTTGAAGGAAATTAAACGATTTTGATTTTATGAAGGTGAAAATTCACCCGGCAGAGCTCAAAGGGTTAAGAATGTTGACTGTGCAAAACTACCAAAAGTGCGGGACGAACTTGCTGCTAGATTAGGTGTTAGTCGTGTTACGTAAGGTTCGCACATCGAACAAAAATTTTTAATATTCCTTTTCATTTTTGTGTATCACTTATTATAATAAGTGTAATACTTTTGAAAATATAATTTTTTTAAATCCGGTCATTCATTTGTGCTAGCCCTGTAAAATCTTAAAGTGTGCTAATCTATTTATTTAATTTAGGCGAGAAAAATAGAGAAAAGTCGTGGTTCTGATTCAGAAATTTTACTAATCATATTAATATAAAATAAAAACCATCTTTAGATATAGAAATATAAAAATGAAAGAAGGCTGTCAAAAAAAAGATGTTATTGACAAATATGGTACTGAAAAAAAGCGATGGAAGCATTGAGCCACCAAGTACATTTCATGAATTTAAATTTACAATGATCAACCTCCTGCGAAAAACGAAATTGTAAGGGAGTTTCAAATGCAAATGGTAGAGTTTGCACTAACCCAAACTTGTACCAAGCATACCAAATCATGTTGGAGTATTGAGGTGCACTAAACTGGAAACAGACAAGCGACTGGAGTTTGATGGTATTGTTGCGTTGAAAAACATGGACTCTTCCTTCTATTAACTAATTTGAACTTTTGCTACATCCTAAAACAGAAATTAGTTGTTTTTTGTGCGGTTTTTTGTGCTGATTCCGAATCTAGTTTTAGATTTACTCCAGCACGTCAAGTTTGAGAGATATTTGTATATTTCAATTTATGCAAATTTAGTAAATTTTATACAATTATTTGCAAATTTAAAGTATAAGGCAATATCAGACAGAGTTTTTTGTTTTATGTTATGATTACTACATAATTTACTTCACAAAAACGTTTCTGAGATTATACTGACATGTGACTGTGACATATTGTACCTAATTTGCATATTTTTCATGTTTTTCTAATAATGTTTCTTGACGTTCAAATATTTCTGCCGCACGAGTACGCTAATATGTTTCTAAACCAGTTTTTTGAGCTGATTTCAAATCTTGTATTTGTTTTCTTCTATCAGGTCTAGTTTTTGAAAAAAGTGAAATTTTAGTTTTTGGTCAAAAAAGCCAGAAATAGCTTTTTATGATACTTTGTATGATAAACTTCAAGTAGTTAGGATAGATTATTTTCTACTTACTTTTTTTTCGATTATATAAATTTTTGTTTATGTCTCTGATATGAATATGACTCTGTTCACCTTCTTGTTAATGAATTACACACCCCTAAAAAGCATCTTATATCAAACTTGTGTTAATTCCGTGCAAAAGTAGAAGTTCATCTTACTCAAAAACTAGACATGACATAAGAAAACAGACTGCAGATTTGAAATCAGCATAAAAATCTAGTCTAGAAAAACATTACGTCAATTCTGTGGCAACTATTTTAAAGTTGATAGTGATGTAAACATTACACCATTGAAAAATATGCAAATTAGGCTTAATAACTGATAAATAAATGTTAAGAATATGCAAATCGTGACATTTATCTGAAGCAAATAGTCATTATCTAGAAAACGTAATTAGATGTGACGTATATTGTATCTAAAATTTGCATAAATTTAAATATGCAAATTTCTCAAAACATGGACTACCTAGAGATAAACGGAAAGCATATTCGGAATCAGCACCAAAAACTGATCTAGAATCAACTAATTTTAGTTCTAGGGCAAAACCACTGTTGTACAGTGATTAACCTGTCGGATTTACGCCGTACAAACTGCTTCCAAGATCGGAAAAATCCAACATCTAAAGATTGAACTTTGCCAGTAGCACCTGATGAAATTTTCTTTAATTCAAATATTGCTCTTATCTTTCCATTTCATCAGCCTGATAGTGGCCCATTACTTTAGACCACACAATTAATCAATTTACCAGACATATTTTCATTTTAATATGCGCTTCACACAGAGCCTAAAACGAGAATGAGATGTCTTACTGGGTTCAATATTTAAAATCTGTGTTCGAAGCTAAATAAAGCCATGTGGCACGCGTTTTTGTAATTTGTGTTCGATTCAGCATCTTGGCGAAAAATTTTGGCGAAAAACCTTGGCGAAAGCGGTGTTTGAGATGCAATTCAAATATGAAACTCCGATAGCTCTTGTCTGGCGTTTCCGCTGTCGTGAATTCAGCAAAACTGTTATGTTTATCGATTTTCTATTTCTATTACGACATTAACTTATTTTTCCGTTTTTTAATTTTATTCGCGTTATACACGTTTGTTCTACAAATAACAATAAATAAATGATCGCTACTCCTCTTTTTTTCTTTTGCTTGTTTCTTGTGTGTTTATACTGCACGAGCATATCTTTTTTTTTTTTTTTTTTTTTTTTTTTTTTTCTGAATTAGCAGTACCAAGTCTAGACTCCCTTATCATATATGATAAGGGAGACTTGAGCTATATATTATTGTTATTGTATCAGGATAGAGTAATATGTTATTTTACTTTTTGTTCTTTTCTACTGTAGATTTTCTAATGTAAAAGATAATTTGACTCATTTCATAAGTACATCTTTCAATTAATGGTGTGCTTTGCTGTCAATTGTAAAATAAAATGTTTAAGAGTAAAATTGAACATAAATATTTCTGGAAAATTTGTAAATGTCTTGCCACAAGACTAGAACCAGAACATTT
This sequence comes from Maratus speciosus, assembly GCA_963932465.1. Taxonomy (NCBI): domain Eukaryota; kingdom Metazoa; phylum Arthropoda; class Arachnida; order Araneae; family Salticidae; genus Maratus; species Maratus speciosus. Next base: position 194,899,937 of record OZ010800.1, on the reverse strand, counting down.
CATAAAAAACTTTCAAGAATACAAGTTACAAATTTGTTTATTATTGTTAATGATAAAGGCTGATTTTGTATTTAAATTACCGCTTTTCAATATAACTTATATATTTCTTAACGTTATGTTATAAAAACATTACATAACATTTCCCATTCAAAATTAACATAATTTTACATAAATTAAATTTTTATACTTTGTTTTTTAGAATAAACAAAACTTTAAATTTAATCTTTACTTAATAAATTTATTTCTCAAATAGCAAAATAAATATTCTCTATAACTTCTCCTATTTAAAATTAATCTGTATTATTTATCACTATTTATTAAACTAAACAATAATTTAATTCACTTTCAGCAATTTACAAACGTGTATTTATTTTTCTAGCATCGCAATGTCAAACTGACAGCAATATTTACTAAGTTTTTAATATTAAATATATAAAACCTGTTATAAAAACATTACACTTAATATAAAAGGTAAAATTAGAAATAAAATGCAGTTGAAAAAAAAAACTGTTAAAAGGAGTAAAATTATTCCTTGAAATAATTTTTTTGGCTAATTCTGGTGTTGACATGAGAAAAATTGCTAGTAATATATCCTATCATAGAACATCTTATTTTTAATAAAATGTATATTTCATAGAAACTCCACCTTGGGGCAGGTTAAAAAAATTTATTATTTTTTTGTTTAGTTAATAAATTCTTAAACTTTATGTATTTTTTAATGATCATATGAGATCTATCAAAAATGGGAACAAAACTGAGTAAATTTCCTGAATACTTTGCAAAGGAAAAATTCATTTTCAGGATATGAAATCAGCATATAAATTTAAAGTAACCATTTAGCTAAATTGGATCTTTTTTTTTTTTTTAACTTTTCGATTTTTGCTGCACCAAATTGCTTACTAAAAACATTGTCAATGAAACCCATGCAAGGTAGAATTTGCTAAAATAGCTTTACAAGCCGGTCTCAGACTCATCGTACTCCTGTGTACTCCAAATATATATCAAATATTTGAAAGTTCATTTGATATCAAGAAAGTTTTGAAATTGTGCTTCTGTTTTAATGATGTGACTAATTTCAGTTACACGAACCCAAATCAAGTGGAAAGTTGGGTAGAGTCACAGGTTAAGGTTTCGAATTTTATTTCTTTCATACTTTAAACATTTTTTTATCCAAAATTAATTGAACGGTTTTAACCATAACCTCTCCCGCTCTTTTTTTATTTGCCAGCGGGTACATATAGTCGGTTTTGAATTACAATTCATAAGCGAATATCTGAAATCGTACTTATAGTATTAATCATATGAAGAAATGAAACTGTGGATTGAAAGTTTCAAATATAAAATACAATGAAGATGTGATTTGAACAGTGGGTGTTGAGGCCCCTGATCTGCAAAATTACATGTTATAATCAATATCTGTACTGCTTCGTTATGTATAGAACTGTTTTTTTAAAGATGAATTATCAAACATTGCAAATAAAAAATGACATCCTTTGGAACAGCATTTGTAACTTAAAAAAAAAAAAAAGTTCCTTCATCTGAATGGGAAGTGCTTGAGTTTCCCTTTTCCCGAGTCTCCCCCCCACCCAAAAAATTACCATTTATAAATGAAAATACATGCCCTTTATTAAAAAGAAAAAAAATGTTGATTGAAAACTGAACTTATTTAAATCAACTGATTTAAACCATGTCAAGCTTGTAGTATGTACTTAAGATTTTAAATGTAATTTGATATCCTGATATTTAATTATATGCAATGAAATTAGTTTTAATCTAGACTTGTTTATTTAGAGATGAATTTATTCTGTAATATTCTGAGTTTATTCTTTGATATTGTAGAGTAAAACAGTAACAAATTAAATGAAAAGTAGCATTTATATATTTTTTAATCATTACATTAAAAAAATATTTTTTAAATTGAAAACCAGCATTCATAATATTTTTTTTAATCATTTTATTTTGATTTTTTTTTTAAATATTACTTTTATAAATCTTCACCAGTATTTCATTTTTCTATATATATGCATAGCTGCCAACTTGTACGGATTTTTCATACCACTAAAATTTAATAGAAAATTTTAGCTAATTGAATCACCGAAATTCAAGCAATTTTAACGTTTAAATAAATCAAAAATTTCTATAAAATTTTAGTGGTAAGAAAAATCCGTACAATTTGGCAGCTATGTATATGTTTGAATTTCTTTTACCAAAAGAATCATTCTTTATGCAGCCATATTTTAAAGCCATAATGTTTCGCTGTTAACCAATAGATGGCGCCTGTAACACATAAATAGGTTTGTTTACAAACAATAACGTTGTTTACATTTGTTTTCTTTTATTAAGTGGTTGTATTTTATTAAGATTTACAATATCATTTTTTTAAAAGAAATTAGTTTATTTATTTTGTAGTACAAAAATGGAATCTTTAATTTACTTTTTTAATAACAATGTGTTAATTTATTTGTTGGTTTCTATGTTTTCAAAAATTTACATCTGCATGAAGATGTTTAGGCCTAAGTTAATAAATTTTAATATAATTTCTCAGTAACACGAGTTTTTTGTTATACATTACGTGTAAGGTAAATGTTGCATAATAAGGAATGTTATTTAAATTATTCATAATTTTACAGAATTTCACTTTATGTAGTATTTTTAAAATACTTTTTATTAAAAATGAGTAGTCTTGTTTACTTTGTTTGCATGAAATGGCGTTTCTTTTCTTTTCCTTTCTTTTTTTTTTTTCTTTTTTTTTTTTTTTAGTTAAGATCAGTAATAGGGAGATTCATTTTTTATTTAATGTTGTAAATACAAATCCTGTTAAAATTTCCCAGATGTTTGATGTGGCAACAGAAAATGTAGAACATTTTAAATCATAAGCCTAATTTAAAAAATAAAGTAGATATGCATAATTTTATTTCACAAATGTTGGAACAGATGTATTATAATCCCGCATCCGCCATCTTGGATTTTTTTCAAATTCAAATGATGCCATTGAACCAATATTTGGCGAGTTATCACTGGCTCCCGGCTGACATTATAGTACCGTTGAGAGTAATGCTGACTAATGTGGAACCTTTCATTGTCTGAATAGACAACGCACGAATCGCGATACGAACAAGGTTCTTTCCCCGATCGAGGTTCTTTGATCCTAAAATTCACGACCATTGAAAGATATAAATAACTCTGTCACTAAACAAAAAGAAAGCATTAAAATATCAGCATTAAATTCGCATTGAACAAAGTCGAAAGATGTACGTGTAATATTTCTAATAGACGCATGCCATGTAAAGTTAAGAAAATTATATCTACAAATGAAATTACTTTAACCGAAAACAGTATAAACATTTAAAAAATTAATTTGCATTATTTATCGCTTGTGTCAAATTCCCTTAGTGGCGATTTATTTAAATTTTCAAAAACTTTATTTCAAGCAGTGCCAAATATCGTTTTTATTAAACTTCCAGAAACATTTTTAATATTTACTGTTGCATATTTTAACTTCTGTGTAGTTTTAGAAGCTTCAAGATTGAAGCATAAAATAAATCAAAAAGTGCGATAATTTCAGAACTCGAGTTTCTTTGCCGATTTAAATAAAGATTAATTAAAGCATAAATTACATCTCTACCTTTCTGACTCGCATGTGAAACAGTAATTTGTGATCTTTTCGACTTAACTTTCTGCATTAGAAAAGTTTTAATCCACTGAAACAGAAAAATGATTTAGAACTGGTAAATTACTAGTTAAAATTGCAATAATTACGAGTAAAAATGTTTGAGAAATTGATTAAGGTGGAATATTTTTTTTAAAGATAATTTTACTTCAAAGTTTATGCAAATTAAGAAATAATTCTTGTCCAGACTAGAGAATATTATTATTATTATTATTTTCGAATATATGTTTCTTTACTATAAAGGTGATTATAATTAAGGATCGACCGAAACAGGTTAAGACCGAAATCGAATTTCGGTAATCTTCCAATTTTGGGCTGAAAACGAAAACGTTCCAAATTTTTTAAAAATAATTAATACATGAAAGGACAAAAATAAATAAATAAAAATAAACCCGTTTTTAAAATTCAAAATTTAAATTAACTTTTAAATCAGGAAACCCATCTTATTTTTTATAGACTCTTAAATCAAATAATTAAAAACAGTTTACTCATCATAAAAATCTTTGACACTAATTGGTATTTATGAAACAGATTTGGAAAAGAAATTACCCTTTGTTGATATAAGACAGTCATCATAAAACATATTAAATTATCTTAAAATCCTTATAAAAGTAATAAATCTGTCATGAGCCAAGAAGTAATAAAATTGTAAACAACAAAGGATTAATTTCAGGGCAATAAATCAAAGTAAATATATTCAGAATATAAAGTGAAATTAGTGTCAAAGTAGAAAATTGATAAGAGATAAATCATAATTAGCTTTTGTCTGGTCGACAGCTCATACTATGATTACCTAATAAATAATATTTAACATTAAAATTAGAACTAGCTCTTGGTTGTGCAATCATATAAGTCCAGACTCTTGTCTCCCTAAAAAAGCAGTTATAAAAAAGATAATGGACCAATCATGAAGAATAAGTCTCCCACGTTGATACTTCTGCCCTCTGCTGGAAAAAGTAAAAACTAGCTGAAGAAAATAAGAGTGCAGGGAGAAAAGATAAGTCAGATTATGATGTAATCCTCCCATCAATCTCATGTAGAAATTAGAGAGCTTTTGCTCCTACCAGCTCCCAAGTCACTGGGCCTGATTTCAGGTGAGATGATGTAAGATTAACGAAAATAAAGTCAGGTTCAGGACAAAACTGCCTCAGCTTATTGCTATGACTACCATTACGTAATATGAAGTACAAGCGGATTCATTTCATACATACATAAATATACATAATTATTAATTAATTATCCGTGTGACCCAAGCTTTGCTCTCTGTGCCTCTGACCAAAACTTTTTTTTTCATATAAAATAAAATGTAATTAATTCATCTACGACACAGATTTTTTTTTTTAATTATACGAATTTCATCTAATTAATTTTTTTTTGGTATACATACCTCGTATTATCTTTTATAATGATTTTTGTAAATGATCATCTGCTATACTAGAACTTTTTCAAAGAGTATTCGAAACACTTTTACGGTTTCAAACTAAACATATTCTATTACTGTTATGTCTGCAGTTTTTAATGAGCACATGGAAAGAGTCTTCAAAATTTAGTCATGTATGCATTGCTTGCCTTATAATTAGCCAACTGAAAAGAAGGGTTATGTGTTTCACGCGTTTCTGTGTATGTGGATTTCTTTATACCCTCGAAACATCCCAACGGCTGGATGGATTTTAATGAATGAGGTCTCTATCAATTCGTCTTAACGGTCCGATGGTTATAGGCTAGGTTTTGTTTTTATAAATTCAAAATGGCGGTAGAGGCGAAAAACAATTTTCGCACTCTATTGAGTGGCATATTATTGGATAGGTCTTTCAAAATGAAGACGATATTTCATTGACTATTTTACAGTCAGAAGCTTCGTTAAAATACTATACAATCTAGAGGTTGTGTAGGTAGGATCTCTAGCTTTACTGCAACTCTAACCATCATAGACATCTATAGACCTCATCAAAACAATGTTTATAGATAGGAACTAACAATTAAACACAACTTAAAAGTCATCAATACAAGTAAATAAAAAAAAAATTGGCAAGTAATATAAACAAGTAATATAAAAAAAATATTTTAAGTCAATTTATACTTAGGTAAATAAGAGAATTTTTTTTCCTCCCATTCTTCTTTCCTCTTGAGTGGCGCTCAAAATACCTTGATCAAAGAGGGCTCTCTCGATTATTGAAAATTATTTAATTTAATTTAATTAATGAATTAATATTCGAAAAAAAAAATACTGGATTAACATCAAGTGTCATCCACTACAAGTTAAAAAAAATTATTTGAGCTTGATTGGATGAATAATAAGTATTTTATTAACGATTGGAAATTTGAACAAGATATATATAGCGAGAGTGTGTGCTAATAGTAGGAATTGAAAAAAAAATCATATTGATGAGAAATAACTAATTAGCTCGCTTTTTACGCAGTCGGGTTTTTTGATTTTTTAATTTAATTATTTATTTGCATTCACGTCTTGAGTCAGTCGTGACTGATAATTATACATAGAATGACACAAAATGTATAACGCTTCCGGAGTTGAACTCATCCGTTTCCTGATAATCCAAACGCGGCCACGTTAGGCTTAAGTATTCCGATGCCGTATTTGCCGACTGCCTTATTTAATCTGTCTATCTATTTGTTGTGTAACCCATTCTTCTTCCATTTTTCTCAAACCTTCAAAAAGTATACAATTATAACGCTTTAAGATCTAATTTAAAAATAACCAGATACCAACAACGGGGTTCCGATGTATACAAGCGATTACCGTTGCCATTCATAAGCACAAATTACAAATCCAAAAACAAATGAATGACTCTTTCAGCTATTCATTAAATGCTCTTAAAATATTTTGCAAAAGCATATTAATATTTTGAAATACGTTTTTCACTTTTGTTTACATTTATTTACAGTTTGAATTCAGTATACACGGTTAAAAATATCGCGAAAAATTACCTCTGTTTTTCAAGGCTATCTATTTTCTGACCAATGAGAACACTTTATGGTGTTCAGTGAATATAGCTATATTCGGTGATTCATTCCCGTGAATTATTTTGTACCGGATTAACGTTTCCTTTATAAAAACAAACGTATTTCAAATTATTTAAAAGCTTTATTATGGTTTTACAAATATTTTAAGAGCAAAATCGGATGTCGACCGTATTTTTTAATGATTCGCTCAAAGAGTGATTCAACTGCTTCTGGATTTGGAATTTGTGTTTGACATGTGGCATCACGACACACGAGTGAATGTTGATTTGATTTTCAATCTTAAAACGTTGAGTAAAACGTGCTTTCTTTTCCACTATTCGCAAAAGTTACATTTTTAGACAGATTATTCAGAATAAATTAATATTTATAAGAGATTACATTCAATTATCTAATATTCAGCTGCGATAACTTGAGTTAAAATTAGATTGGTAGCTTTATCTATCCCTATATGAAAGTAAACAAACAATTGATTCATTCGTCTTGAACTTTTAAAATATTAAAACAAACGTTTATATGCTCTGTCGCGCCATCTGTCGGTAGTTAAAAAAAAGAAATTCTCTTTATAAAATGTTTTTTGAATTCTGAAGACATTGGGGGGAAAAATGAATATTTCTTATAAAATGAAATTAGAATATCAGAAATATGTAATGCCGTGTATTACATATATATATATATGTATATATATCAATGCATTATTATAATAAATAAAATTTTGTATTTTGTAGGGAAAATAAATTTGTAATTTAATAACAGAATTTGGGAAAATAAATTGTTAATGTAATTAACAGTTGCGATTTACTTATGTGATAAAAGATGATTTTTAATTATCAAAATTTATTACAGGTTTCTTTTATGCATGTTTAAAAAAAATCGGGATTTTCTCTGTTCAACTTTTTAAAATTTAAGTTATATAATTATTATTTTGGCAATTAATAAAAACAAATAAACCTTCTGTTGGAATTGTCTTTTACTTTACCACATACCATCAGATAAAATAGTTAATTGACAATATGTTTTAAAATAACATTATTAGTACTAATTTGAATGTTTTTGTGAAATATTTCTTCAAATTTTGTGAGTGAAGTTCATTTGCATACTTTATATCAGTATTTTACCAATTCAATTAATAATTTTCTTGCCAATTAAATTTCAATGAAAAATGGGCTGTTTTTACTTTACCCCACCTGACCCTATTAATCAGACAAGACAAAATTTATTACTTCACAATTCTTTTTATAATGCAATGCTATATAATTTTTTTGAAAATGCAAACACGTCATTCTGACGGGCTATATTCTAGTTATAAATAGTGAAGTTCATGGCAATAAATAAAGAGTGTCTCATTTGAGCCGATACATCTCAAATCAATGGGTAATGTTGAAGATTTTCGAAGGAAGAAACGAGATTTTTAGAATACAGATAGTTTCGGTCGAATTTCGGTTCGGCCGCATGTTCGGCGAAACTTATATTTTCGGCCGAAAACGAAAACGAAACCGATTTTTTGGTCGATCTCTAATTATAATATTAAAAAAGTAAAGAAAATGTGGATTTGCTTTCAAGTTTAACTGATACTAAATGAGAAAAAAAAATCTGTTTTCTATTTTATTTTTATACTCTTTTATTGAAATTAGTTTTTGTATGTAAAAATGGAATTTTATAACATATTTTTCACTCACTTATTGATGTGCTGGAAGTATAAAAAAAATATTATCACAGATATGTTTCTGATGACAATACAACTTTTAAAATTTTTTAGAACCAAAGTATAAATTAATAAATCAGTTGTAACGCTTTTTTCCGTTACCCTGCTACAGGTGATAAATCGATAAATATACTTTATTTTTACAATTGTGTAGGCGTTAATACAGCAATGGATTGAATTAGGCCCCAAATCGCGGTCGCCGAAATTGGCCAACTGGCTGTGAAACCGCAGCAATGAAACATTGAAAAATAGAAAAAATATATACAAAAAAAGAGTGTAATATACAGGATGTCCAAAAATTCCTGGACATATTTTAAAATTCAATATAAAATGAAGTAATGGTCGTGCAGGAGTGCAGTTTGGACTAAACTGCTTCTCACGATGAAAAGTTTCTTCAAACGAATGAAAATAATTGCCGAAACGTCATTGAAGGCTTACTGTGGAGACACAAAAAGTTTTGGTTTCCGTTTGTCTGTTAGTCTGTTTGTCTGTCTGTTCCGCGATAACTGCCGCAAAAAGCATCCGATTAGCTTGAAATTAAGTGGGTATGTAGGTGAGGTAACCGGAATTAGCTGTATAGTTTTTTGTTATATTTGGTACATTCGTTCGGAAAATATAAAATATTTTATTTTTCACAATAATGCTTTTCTATGGCATTTCAGACGATTTTTCCATTTTTATTTGTTGAAAGGAAATGGCTCATATGATTGAAGGATTTAAATGGCAAATTATGGATGATGAAATTTCCTAACTGGAATCATACATTATTGATATTAGTTTGAATTTTTCTCTATGCATTTGTCAGAGTTTTTAAATTCGGTATATAACTTATGGAGGGATTTTATTTATGCGTTCCAATAATATAAAATATTTTCTTTAATAAATTTACTTCTTTAGATTGTACACATTTCAATGTTTTCATTTTCTTTTAACTGTTGCCTAGCAACGGAACTACACCTAAAAATATCGTATATGTGAAAGTATGTGTAATTGTTTGAAGTCAAATGAGCGTCGAAAAGGGATGAATTAAGGCCTTTTTGTCTTTACAAAATATAGATGGATTTTATCCGAGAAATAAAGGCAGGTTATGTTCTATTTATTTTGTTCAAATATATTTCTTATAAATTAAAAAGTTCACTATTTTCATAAGGAATAAATCGACATTTTTCTATAAAATTTAACAATCTTTTTTTTTTTTTTACCGTTGCCAAGAAAATCAGATCCCGGAATAATAATTTATCCTAAACAGTTAATTTTGATTTGTAAGATCTTCATGTGCAAGAGGAAAATGAAATAAACAATAGACATGAATATACGTCTTCATATTGGAAATAAAACGATATACGAAAAGAAGCTGAATTTGATCTCATACATCAAAAACAAAACGAATATGCTTTGAGGTTGAAATAAAAGGGCCTTGCGTTATGATATTAATTCTTAATTAAAAAAAATTACCAATTTCTCACGGTTTATCGTCTGCACACGAATAACATAAATGTTTAATTTTTAATCAAAAATTTGAATAAGAAAAAAAACTTTTGAAAAGCAAATAGATAGTAAATGTCAAAATTATGCACCGAAAAATTATCTCTGTCGAAAAGGACGCCATTGTATCGGGAAATAAATATTTTCATTCTTAAAAGCCAAACATTAACTAGATTGCCTGAAAGAACATTTTTTGACGAGTGTTACTTCCTAATGCAGCCTCATTTCAGAAAATATAAATGAAAATTATTTTATTTGTAATAGGAAATTCTTACTTTTTCGTTCATAAAACCAAAACTTTTAATATAATTGCGTCAATGTAAATTATCTTCTGTTTACCGGTATTAAAAAATAAGGCTCGGAAGTGTAAAAATCAAGATTTACGATAACCACTAGCACAATGAATAAAAAGTTACATATCTAAATTTAATGAGACCACGGGGGGTTCAGGGGGGCAGAGCCCCCCTGAAGAAATCTACATTTTTATCTAAAAAAAATACCAGAATTAGCAGTTCATGAAAATTTCAGAATATCCTTACATAACGTTTTTAAATTAACGACTCTAATGCCTGTAAACTTCGTGTTTTTTATTCTTATAAATAATTACGTAATTTGAAAACTTTAAATTGCGCACTGTAAACTGAAATGTCTGAAACGCAGTGTTCAATTTTCAGACGTTTTAAAATGTCTTAAAATTTTCAGACACTTCTTACGTCTGAATTTCAGACATTTCAAATGTCTTAATTGCGGCCATCTTTGAACCCCAGCCCTTCCCCCTTTTTTTGGCCAATATGAAACCATCTTTGACCACTTTTTTTTCTAAGCCATATACGCAGCCATGTTTGACCACATTGAATCATTTTTACTTTCTTCTATCTTTACAAGAAGAAAGTATTGGATTCATGAAAATTTTCGAATTCCGTTTTTCGACGGATTTACACGTTTTAGGGGTCAGAGATTCCAAAAAACATATTTTTACAAAATGTCTGTCTGTGACTCTGTGAGTCTGTCTGTCTGTCTGTCTGTGTGTATGTGACACAAATTTTGTGGGCGCTCTATCTCAAGAACTAATGCACGGAATTTAATAAAAATTTGTATTCAGTGAGTCTCTAATACAAATTGATGCTGATTAGTTTTTGGTGTAAATCGCTCAACAGGTGGCGCTGCTATGCTGCATTTTTCACGATTTTCACAATAGCTCTATCTCACGAACTAATGCACGGATTTTGATCAAACTTCAGATTTAGTTAGTCCTTGATATGAATTGATGTTGATTACGTTTTGGTGTAAATTGCCCAACGGGTGGCGCTGTTATGATGAATTTTGCAGGATTTACACGATTTTCCAATAGCTCTGTCTTAATAACTAACGCACGGATTTTCATCAAACTTCAGATTCAGTTAGTCCTTGATATGACTTGCTACTGATTATGTGTTGGTGTAAATCGCCCAACAGATGGCGCTTCTGTGCTGCCTTTTTCACGATTGCCTCAATAGCTCTATCTATAGAACTAATGGACGATTTTTCATCTAACTTCAGATTTAGTTGTATGTTGACACAAGTTGTTGTTAATTAGGTTTTGGTGTTAATCACCCAATAGGTGGCGCTGCTATGCAGGAATTTTCACGATTTTCGCTATAGCTCTATCTCAAAAACTAATGCACGGGTTTTCTCCAAACTTCAGATTCAGTCAGACGTTGACATAAATTGTTGCTGATTAGGATTTGGTATAAATCACCCAATAGGTGGCGCTGCTAGGCAGCATTTTGCTGGATTTAGACGATTTCAGCGATAGTCATATCTCAAGAACTAATGCACGGTATTTCATATCTTTAGAATCCTCATGAGATGCATAGATTGCCATTTAATTTTGGCAGTGTGATAGCGAATTTTGAAGTATTAACATGTATGAGGTAGAAGAAAGTTTTGGGATTGGTACATCCGACTAGTTTATAAATGGGAATACTTTGTTACCATAAAGCAGAGCTGATTGCAGCGTGGGAAAAATGGGGTGCTTCTCTACCCCCTGATTTTAGGGTACCCCAAATTGGATATGAAATTTTCATAAAGCTGATATTTTAAATCAGTTTTGACCTTATGAGGATTGTAATCAGTATTTTGTAGTTTTAGAATAGGATAATTATATGTATGTATATATATAAATATGTATTTATGCGATATATATGCCCTACGGCATCAAAAATGTTTATTACTTTTAGTGAACTTCAGATTAATTCTAGTCCGAAGACCTAGTATTCATTCGCCCCCTTCGTATACTGTTACAAAAAAAAAAAAAAAAAAAAAAAAAAAAAAAGCCTATTCGATGCCGTCAGATACATATTTGGATAAATATATCATTTTCTTTAACCTAATCATGTTCTAAAAGTACAAAATATTTATTAAAATAAGTATAAGATCAAAACAAATTTAAAATATCAGCTTTATGGAAATTTCATACAGAATTTAGGGCCCGTAAAGCTAAAGACCCATAGAAACAGCCCAGTTTGCCCATGCTGTAATCAGCTCCGCTTTATGGTAACAAATTATTCCCATTTATAAAAAGGATTCACTCCTTCAGAAAGAATTCCGTCCCTGCTTTGTAGTTCAATCTTTTCCTATTTAAATAACATATTCCCAGTGCAATTCCCAGTTTAAGCATTTTTTGCATTTTTATTTCCGTGTTAAATAGAATCTAATACTAGATTTCCCAAAATTTGCAGTATATGAGAACCCAATATTAAAAAAAAATTGAGTATGAAACTCTTCATTTAAAGAGTAAATTCGATTTTTTTTTTTTTTTTTTTTTTTTTTTAAAGAGGGGTTTATTTACCATAAGAAAAGTTGAGAATTTAATTATAAAGTATTCAAAATTTCACGATAGCTTCATTCTAATGCTTCTATGATTTGTTTTCATGTTCAAACACACACACACACACATATATAATGACATACAGGAAAAGTCATTTCTAGTTCCAAAACCTATTTTGCCTAAATATACATTTTTTTTTGGCCTTGTTTGTATAAATGAACTTTGAGGAAAACCGCAATTTTTTGTGCGAAATGTAGTTATGCATGGAAATATACAAAACTCTAGCTGTTTTCTAATTTCCATTTTAAACTTGTAATAACCTTTTAACTTAAAGCTGTTCTCAACTGCTCTGCTCAACAAGCACAAACCTTTTTGACACATTTACAAATTCATTTTTTTAACGGAAAGGTATAAAATTGGAAAGCCTGAGCATGGAATCGAACTGTGTTTTCCATTTTTTCATCCATAAATTATCTATTGAGTTATAAGCGATTTTGATCACATGACAAACACGTTTTTCGCCCTTTCTTGAGTGGTTATTCTTCTTTCACGCGGAAATTCGGTTCAAAACGCCTACTTGGACTATTTTCTGAAAGACCTGTTGCGTTTGAGAAAAAAAAAAAAAAAAAAAAAAAAAAACGGAAAAACAGTTCGATAACATAGTTTCTGAACAACAACACCAGCTAGTTTCATGCCTTTCCCAACAAAAATAAATTAAAACTTGCGTCATAGAGTTGCCCTTTTGGATTTGAGAACAGCCTTAAAATAAAATAAGCTTAGTTTTCAATTTCTCATGTTTTGCAAATTCAAAATTTAAAATTTTGAATAAAAAAATCAAAGTAAATAATATTTTTTTTTTTTTTTTTTTTTTGAGAAAATGGAATTATAGCTCTAAATAATTTATATTCTATACAATGTGCTATTAAAAAATGAAAATTTCGAAAACTGATTTTATATATAATAATCACAAAATAGCAGTATTTTTTTTCCTTTCAACTGTATAGTTTAGAGAATATACGGATGTGCCATATAATTAAAAATTGCTTAGAAACCAAATAATATCATGCAGAATATATATCTATATATATATTTAAGTTGACACAAAAAAGTTTTGACAAATCGGATTTCAAAACACAAATCAAGTTTGCCAAAAACAGATTTTTGGCTAAAAAGGTAAAATTATACATCTCTAATTATAAAATATAAACCTAGTCGGATATACTAATCCCAAAACTTTCTTCTATCTCATGCATGTTAATACTTGAAAAATTCGGTATCTCACAGCCAAAATTAAACGGCAATCTATGCCCATCATGAGGATTCTATAGATATGAAACTCTGTGCATTAGTTCTCGACTATGGCTATCGCTGAAATCGTGTAAATACAGCAAAACTCTGCCTAGCAGCGCCACCTATTGGATGCTTTACACCAAAACCTATGCTAAACCAAAACCACCAAGCAACCACTTGCGTTAAAGTCTAACTGAATCTGAAGTGTGTGAAAAATCCGTGCATTAGTTTTTGAAATAGAGTTATTGCGAAAATATGAAAATTACAACATAGCAGCGCCACCTACTGGATGACTAACACCAAAACCTAATCAGCAACAACTTGTGTTAACATTTAACTAAATCCGAAGTTAGACGAAAATTCGTGCATTAGTTTTTGAGATAGAGCGATTGCGGCAATCGTACAAAATGCAGCACAGCAGCACCACCTATTGAGCGATTTACACCAACACGAAATTAGCATCAAGTCATATCAAGGACTAACTGAATCTGAAGTTTCATGATAATCCGTGCATTAGTTCTTGAGATAGAGCCATTTCGGAAATCGTAAAAAAGGCAGTATAGCAGCGCCACCTGTTGAGCGATTTGCACCAAAAACTAATCAGCATCAATTTGTATTAAGGACTAACAGAATATGAATTTTTATTAAATTCCGTGCATTAGTTCTTGAGATAGAGCCACACTGCAAATAAAGGCGTCTTAAATTAAGATACATATGTGACTGAAAAAGAATTTCAGACACTTAAGTGTCTGAATCTGAAAATTCAGTCACAATAGATGTCTTAATTTAAAACACCTAAGTGTCTTACTATGATCATAGTGTACACGAACTGATAAAAGTGTCTAAAAAATCTGCAAGTGTCTAATTTTAAGACACTTTGTAACTCCGCTCCGCATTCACCAGGGGGCACTCTCAGTTGCGCATGCGTCTTCCTTTCGAACTCGATGTTCGTTTGTAATTCAAACTGAATGTTTGTTTTTATGTACGCGTACATTTTAACTAATAATTTATTTTGACTTGATTGTTTTTTGCGGAATGTGAAGTTCCGGGATTTAATTTCTATCGACATAGTGGTACTCCGTATTAAAATTTATCTATAAAACTAATACAGTGTTCTTCATCTCGTCAAATTTGTAAAGAGAACTGTTATCTGGCGGGCTATGTTTTCAGGATGGAAATTTTCCATTCTTTTAACAGAGCTAGTCGGATGTGCAAGAGCAAGGGGATTTTATTTTTTAAATATCCAAGTCCTAACTAACGGATACTAACGTAGCCTCCAATCCGGACGTCCTCTGGGCGTATGTGCTTTTGGAATAATCAGACCTTTTCCCAGGTAAGTGGGGTCTTAACTATGTATTTAAAACTCTCTGTGATTGTTTTCTCTTTAAATGAAGACCTCACACGAGTCTATAGCTTTATTAGTTCCTGAGTTATGCCAAAATATGTTCAAAGCATTTTGCCTATGGTATTTCCATGTTAAAATTTTATTTTGCTAATATTTAAATTTCTACTCTTCAAATCATCTGCAATCATATTTCTGTATTATTTTCTATCCAATGTTATCTTTAAAATAAATTTTGGTGTCTCTGCATGGTGTATATTAGCGGTTACTGAATTTATTAATTTTACACCTTCCTAAGCCTTTTCTTATGTAGCCATTACTTTAAAAATCGCAGTGACATCGCCTGTTGATTGGCTCATACTTCTTAATTACCATCAAGACTACCTTAATAGTATTTTTTTGGTGTAATTATTACTCTGAAGTACCCTTTTTAATTATTTATTTACGTATACAATATTTTTATAAGCATTTAATGCGGCAGCATTTGTAATATTTACATCGATTTTTACATTTCTGATAGATTTATTATGTGTTATGTACTGGAATTCAAAAGCATTTATAGTAAACATTCCTGTTAATAGCTGCTTTTATTTATTATTTATGCTTTTCTTGTCTAATGAAGTTTTCTTCTGCCTCATAGTGTGTACATCATAAATTTAAAAAAGAATATAGTTCGAACATCCTTCCATTCATTGATTCCCCCATATATTTAATACAGCGAATTACTTGTGTTCATTTATTTATTTTAAAATGTTTTGACTGATAAAACTCATTAAATCCGGTCATTCTAATTAAAAGATTTCCCTTTGCTATAATTTTAGTGTTTCCGAGTATTTTAGAAATATCCCATTTGCCATACTGAAAATAGTCTCAACATATAATCTTTTTATGATTCAAAAGTCAAAACCACAGCTTTTGTTTGAACGGAAATTGACGTCACTAATGTAGACGTTGAAGAAGAAAAAAATTTGTTGATGTCAACAAAGATTTAGAAAAAAGGATCTCGCGTTATCTCTAGTCACTATGTTAAATTTTAATGATTATTTTTAGATTCTTAAATTCATATAATCATGTACCGTTAACGTAATTGTAAGAATGCGGTAAAGATATACAGATATATTTCAGTTGAAATAATTATATAATATTGATTTTTTGATTACTTTTAGTTAAAAAGTAATTTGAAATTAAAAATGAATACAAAGTAAAGAGGTAGATTTTTATCAAATATTTATTTGCATATAGCTAGATTTTGCACTTAAAACTGACGCGTACATTTATCGAATCATAATACAGGGTTGGACTTTTTCCAGAAGGAGGGCCTGATTAAAGCATGGGCAGCCCCCCCCCCCCACCTACGATTTTACGTGCTCCAAATTCGATATGGATTTTTTTTTAAAGCTTATATTTTAAATGTGTTTCAACATTGTATTGATTATAATCAGCATTTTGAACTTTAAAAGTAGAAATAGATTAAAAACTAAATAAAAAAATAAATACAGTAAAAACTCTCAATCGCGGCCACCTCGCGAATTGAACGCGTTTTGGAACGTTGAATTTGCCTGCTATTCGATTGTGTTCGCTTTTATGAGGTAAAAAAAATGTATTTATCTTGAAAAAGGTCAGTGTTCGCTGAAGAAAATTGTCCTATGAAAGTTTTGTTGTAAAATCTCCATAACGGACACTCCTACATAGAGGACACAACTATTTAAGAAGCACATTTTTTATTAACAACATGCACATATTTTATGTTTTTTTTACCTCAGAAAAACAGACACTTCCGAATGGCGAACAAATTCCACGGTTCTAAGGTGCCTACTATTGAGAGGTTTCACTGTATTGTGACAAATATTTTAATTTTTAATCTTATTCTACTCTATAAATTCAAAATATTGATTATAATCAGTACAAAGTCGAAAAAGATTTCAATTATCAGCTTTATGAAAATTGCATACCATATTTTGGAGCCCCTAAAATCAGGCTGTGTGTGTGTGGGGGGGGGGAGAGTAGGGCAGAATAATGGCCATATATTTTTCCAGGATCAACGTGGTCAAACATGGCTACGTATAATGCTTTAAAAAAATGGCTGCGATTCAGACGTTTGAAGTGTCTAAAATTCAGACGCAAAAAGTGTCTGAAAAAATTCAGACATTTTAAAATGTCTGAAAATTGAACACTCCGTTTCAGACACTTAAGTGTCTGAATTTAAGACATTTCGATTTAGAGTGCATTTTAGAAATCATAAAAAATGCAGCCTAGCAGCGCCACCTGTTGAGCGATTTACACCAACACGGCATCAGCATCAAGTCGTATCAAGGACTAACTGAATCTGAAGTTTCATGAAAATCCGTGCATTAGTTTTTGAGATAGAGCCATTTCGGAAATCGTAAAAAATGCAGTATAGCAGCGCCACCTGTTGAGCGCTTTGCACCAAAAACTAATCATCATCAATTTGTATCAGGGACTAACTGAATATGAATTTTTATTAAATTCCGTGCATTAGTTCTTGAGATAGAGCGCCCGCAAAAATTGTGTCACACACAGACACACAGACGGACAGACAGACAGACAGACAGACAGACTCACAGACAGACATTTTGTAAAAACATGTTTTTCGGGTTCTCTGACCTCTAAAACGTGTAAATCCGTCGAAAACCAGAATTCGAAAATTTTCATGAATCCAATACTTTCTTCTTGTAAAGATAGAAGAAAGTAAAAATAAATCACGATAGATGTTTGTTAATTTTCCAATTTTTATCCAATATTAAACTTCGAGTGAATTGCATATCCTTCATAGCGAACAAACAATTAATTTAAAAGTAAGTTTAAAATAAAATGTGGTTATAACTGCGATAGAAAACGTTACAAGGAATTCAACATGTTCATCAAAACGCTCAATTAACCTTTTAAAAAACAACCCCCCCCCCCTTTTTTTTTTACTTCTTTTAAATCCAAACAAAGTATTTCTTCTTCAACAAAAGTTTCGACAATTTTACGGTTTTGTTTTATTTTTATAGACATTCTAAATTAACCAATTTTTCACATAATATTACTGATATTTTACATAATCAAATTAGCCTACACTCACACAAAAATATAATATATAATTTTGGAGCTGCAGTTCCAGAATTACATGTATGTAAGAATATATATTTCTAGAATTAGCTGTTTTTTCTGCAAACAAATTCAAATCTAAGTTATATTTCATGCAACATCTTATGTGGTACTATAAACAAAATATCAAAAACACTTACTGATATAGATTT
Source organism: Maratus speciosus (assembly GCA_963932465.1). Lineage (NCBI taxonomy): Eukaryota > Metazoa > Arthropoda > Arachnida > Araneae > Salticidae > Maratus > Maratus speciosus. The sequence continues at coordinate 194,881,394 of OZ010800.1, read as the reverse complement.
GACTTGATTTAAAATAGCTGTCATAGTGAATGAGAGGCAAAAAGTTGCATATTTTTTGAAGAAAACCCCTTCCTATATCCTGCTAGCTCTGTTAAAATAATGGAAATTTTCCATTCTGAAAACAGAACCCGCGGGACTAGTTTGTAGGTCTGGGGTTAGTTTTCTTGTTTAACGAGATGAATAACTATATTCTTGACGAGAAGCAATGAAAAGTAATACTGTCTCTGTTGGGAACTATTTGTAGAGTCATGCGGATATAATTTCAGTCGTTGAATCGATATATGAAGCACATAAGATCCCTCAAGCCATCCAGAATGCAAGAAAATTCTAAATATAACACTTCCACTAATAAAGCAGCTGAAGTAATAACATAATGACAAAATTTTTCACAGTAAAAAATCCGGACCGGTCAAAGATGCGAACTGTCGAAGAACGTTTAAATTTGAATACGACAACGGACTCCGGACTCACAACACAGATTCGCTTCACAAAGAAAAAAAAAAGCTGCGAGTCAGCATTTCCATTGGAAACAGATGGCTATATCCTTACGTCAGTTTACGGGTTACAGTATGATAAGTTGTTAAAACTTTTTTTATCAGCGGGAAGTGGAACGTTGTATAAGAAGAAATCAGAAGCATTTTATTTTCTTTATTTGGCGTTTTTCGTAATGTTTACACTTATAAATTATATGAATATAATTGTCTGAGCGAAGCGAAGGCTAATACTCAGCGAAATATTACTGTCCGGACACTTTACTACTACGATGGATATTAACGCCATGTCCTACTAAAAAAAAAACCTAATAAAAACCTTCCGTCAAGCATAACTCAAAAAATATTTGTCGGATTTCGTTTCTGATTGCACCAGAAGGTACCTATGAGAGTCGCCTACTGAATAATACTATGAAAAATAAGTTCCAAACCGTTTAAAAATTATATAGAAAAAACTCTTAAAAGAAGCACAATTTATCTGCATACGTCACAGAAATTTGGTGTGCGTCACTTTCACCGGTTGATGTTTTCGTAGACAACTGGTTTGAACACATGGAGAAAAAAAGAAAAAAAAAAAGTACGCACGCAGTAATATTGGATAGATCAGTTTCAACCACGTGATCACAGACCTTGCAACAACACGTGGCAACCAGTTTTGGTGGGCAAACAAATAATAATACAGTATTCCATACCACGGTGACCGTTTTTAGCCTGTTGTATAAAATCTGGCATGTTGTATGACATACAATTGTGGATGATTAAAACAAAAAACATAAGTGTTATCCGGAGGTTATCTTTCTCTGGATGTCTTTCTGTCTATCATACAGCATGCAATTTTCTTGTAAAGGATGATATTATTATGCAGTAAAACCTCCATAACGGAACACCCGATTAGTGGACACCTCTATTTAGCGGGCAATTTTTCGATTACCAACCCTTAAATAACTGTACATTTTTTACTCTCAGTAGCGAACACCTCCAAATAGAGGACAAATTCTGCCCTCCCGAGGTGTTCGCTATTCAGAAGTTTTACTGGTAAAACCTCCATAGCGGACACACCCGATTAGCGGATACCTCTATTTAGCGGACATTTTTTCGATTACCCACTCTTAAATAACTGTACATGTTTTACTCTCAGTAGCGGTCACCTCTAAATAGAGGACAAATTCTGCATTCTCGGGGTGTCCGCTATCAGAGATCACAGAGTATCGGGGTGTCAGAGGTTTTACTGTATATAATATTGATAATTATTTTACAGGGCCGCACAAAAGAATAAGAATATATGAAACGAATATAAACTAAATTCGGGATTGGTAGATCGCTGATGGTAATGTAATTTTAGGATGTTCTTACAGTCATCCGCAGCATGTTTTTAGAGTTTCGTCCATCTAACGAAACCCTACCTGTCTCACTCCTTTGTCTGTCTGCTTGTCCGTCTGTCACAGAGCCCGTTCTCAGAAACTATATATGTCGGAGACTTGAAAATTTGTATACTTATAGCTGAACACCACACATCAAACGGCAAATAATAAAATTTCGAAAAAGTCTAATATTTAACCCTCTGGGCTCTAACTTGTGTATTTTAAGCAATTTTTCTAACTCAGCCCCTAATTTAATTAAGTTGGAGACATGAAATTTTACATACTTATAGCTGAACATCTCACATCAAACGACAAATAATAAAATTTTGAAAAAGGCATAATATTTAACCCCTTGGGTTCTAACTTGTGTATTTAAAGCAATTTTTCTAACTCAGCCCCTAATTAAGTTGGAGACATGAAAGTTTGCATACTTATAGCTGAACACTTGCGATAACACGATAAATCATAAAATTTTGAAAAAGTCATATTTAACCCCCCGGTCTCTAACTTCTGAATTTTAAGCAATTTTTCTAACTCAGCCCTTAATTAAGTTGGAGACATGACATTTTGCATACTTATAGCTGAACACTTCACATCAAACGACAAATAATAAAATTTTTAAAAGTCTAATATTTAACCCTCTGGGCTCTAACTTATGTATTTTAAACAATTTTTCTAACTCAGCCCCTAATTAAGTTGGAGACATGACATTTTGCATACTTATAGCTGAACACCTCACATCTAACGACAAATAATAAAATTTTGAAAAAGTCTATTACTTAATCCTCTGGGCTCTAACTTGTGTATTTTAAGCAATTTTTCTAACTCAGCCCTTAATTAAGTTGAAGACATGACATTTTGCATACTTATAGCTGAACACCTCACATCAAACAGCAAATAATAAAATTTTGAAAAAGTCTAATATTTAACCCTCTGGACTCTAACTTGTGTATTTAAAGCAATTTTTCCAACTCAGCCCCTAATTATGTTGAAACATAAAAATTTGCATACTTATAGCTGAACACCTCACATCAAACGACAAATAATAAAATTTTGAAAAAATCTAATATTTAACCTCTAATATTTTGTCTCGCGCAATTTTTAAATTTAAACTGTTTTGCAATACTATTTTTTGTTCATTTTGCATAATAAGTGTAATGTGACGTAATTTGTTCTATTTCAGATTTCTAACGCATGTTAATGAATTTATTTTACAATATCCTTTCTCTTTTAAAATTCACATGTAAATATAGTTTTTATGGCGTAATTTCCAATAAGTGCCTGCTTTTTATACCTAATTATTTAATTGTAATTTGAAGGTTTTTTTCTTTTATAATAGTAGCGTGTAAATAATTTTTTTATTTGAAGCAAACATTATTGTTTGCGCTATTTATGCAGTTGGCAACAGTTTAAATTAATACCATTTTCTAAAATATGTAAAAAATATCTGTCAAAATGCTGAATATTTGAATTTAAAATAGAAATAAAACCTCAAAAAATGAGTCAAATTAAAAAAAAAAATTAATGAAATCTGCAGACCGGGATCTTCTATTGAATAAAATGAGTTAAAAATGATTAAATTCCCATGTATAGCTTTTGCTGTTATAAATTTTTTTTAATGGAACGATTTTGTCCAAATTTAGCATTAAATATCTCTTAAAATAATTCTTCGATTTGAAAACTGTATGCATTAGTGTGTTGATCAAACATTTCGCTATAATTCCACCGATTTTCCTATATTTGTATGCAATAGTTTTCTTAATATTAACGAAGAAAGACCTCCGGTCACAAAAAATTCAAAACCGGCGGCGGCGGCGGTGACAGCGTTAGTTACTTTTCATAGAATAGAGAGATATATAAAAATGAAAACTTGTCTATCTGTCTGTTTGTAATTCTATAAAAAATAAACTATTTGGAAGCCAAAATTGTGAAGAGATACGTACATGTGTATTAAAACATGGCCGAGACAACTAAAGTAATCCGGAATCGAAATAACTTATAGTTAATTTTTAATTAATAAAAAACCACCAATTTAACAGCAATTTCTTATCAAATTTAAATATTTTTCGTTATAGCAGTTGCCAACAATTAAAAAACACAATAAAATTATTACTACAACAATTAATTTTCTACTGCAAGATTTCCACGTGAAAAATGAAAATGAAATATATAGTTTGCCGAATTAAAAAAAAAAGTTGAATATTACGTCATAACTTTTCTATTGCAAGATATTCACGTGAAATATGAAAATGAAATAAATGGTTTGACGAATTTAAATGAAAGTGAATATAACTTCACAACTTTTCTATTTCAAGGTTTCCACGTGAAAGAGGAAAATATTACGTCATATTGGATATATAAAGGGCATGGTGGATATAGTATAACGTCATATGAGTGTGAAAAATGTATTGAAGCATAATAAAAACTCGATTAGGGAAATATTGGCGTATTTTAACATTATTGCTCCAATTATAAATTGAAATAAGTTCATTTATAGCTGTATTCTTTTGCGTCTGTTATATACATTTATGCATTTTTATATAGCGTTTTCATATGATTCATTCAACAACATTTCGACTGCTTTTTTTAATGTTTGTTTTGTGTTGTATGTTAAATTTTGAAATTGATTTTTCAGAACAAACATCCTTCAAATTCTGGGCAACGCCGGCATTTTAGCTTGTAACAGATAAATGGCTTTTGTATCTGTACATCTAATGCTAATATTATAAAGCGTTATAATATTATAAAGTATATAATATTATTAATGCTTGTACGTTTGTGAGGTGTTATCTCTGAAACTACATAGTTAACTTAACAAAATGTTGGTGGCCATCTCTGCTCCGAAAAAAAAGACTATTTTATGTCAGTGCAAGAACCTACATCGCTGCAGGAGCAAAAAAGTTCTAAAATTGTGATTTCTGCGATATTGATTAAGTTAGAAACTTTAAATTTGGTGCGGTAGTTACTTTTAAGATGTAAATACACGTAATGAACGCTCTCTAAAAGGTTCAATTTGACGGATAAACGTAAAAATTTCTAGAAAGGTTCTAAACTATGATTTATTTGGAATACTGAAATTTTTGGGATACTGTTGGGGTTAGAAACTAGAACTTTGGCATGGTAGTAATTAATAAGATGTAAATGCTCATTGTAGAACGAATTCTAAAAAATAGAAAGACTAAACAAAGCGGAAAAAGATCTAAAGATGATCTAATTAACGAAGAACATGGAACTGTTAGGAATATAAACATGAAAATTGACATGGCTGTATTTATCATGACGTAAATTCTCGCAATAGAACAATTTCTAAAAATGTCGCTATAAAAAACAGTGCAGAAACAAAAAACTTTCAAAAATTTTCTATTTCTCTGTTACAGCTGAGTCCAAAAACTTGAAATTTTGCTTCGGGTTAGTTTTAAAATATAAAATTGTCTCTGTTTTTGAACATGCGATTTAAATGCAACAAAACTGATAGATACCCACCTAGCATTAAATAAACTATGTAAATATTGAATAAAGACCTGTATGAAACAGTGAGTAGGTTGCCTGAAAGTACTTGTTAAAGTGTTCCTTCTCTAGGCTTTTCTCTCTCTCGCCAAGGCCACTAACAGAGGGAAGTGCCGTTTTAAATGTGATATGAATTTTTTATCCGATTCATTTTTCTAGACATTTTATCATAAGGTCATATTCTCAATTATCATTAGTAGATTTTTTATATATTAACTTATTCTGGTGAAATTTTGTAATCGGGTTCATATTGGCGTATGTTAGCTTGCATGATTTGCTGAATAAATATGTATGGATTTGTAAATTACTTCAAATGACACTTTGACAGCTCAAAAGTTATGCAGACGATATATTCAGATCTTGTGTCATACTTTATGTTGTAATCATTGCCGATTTCTTTTATTTAATACATGCTAAATACAGCTCAACTTGTGCAGAATATGTTTGAAAACAAAACAATACAGCGTATGTAGTGGCCAGCATACACTCATCATTTAAATCCGATCGAGCATATCTAAAACACACTCTAACGAAGCATTGGATGCCACTTTTGATGTATTCGGTACTTTGATACTATATTAGATTTTGAGAAGAGAATTACTTAAATGTTATCGACAACCTCATTGCATCCGTGGAAAACAGATATTGTACAATATTAACTATTCCGGAGGAGCACACACCATATAAAGTATAGTCCATTCTTTTTAAACATCATATATTTGTCATTTAAAGTTACTCAAAGTGGTGCGAAGCGTCTGATTATGCTCTTGAAATCATTTTATACAGTTAAAATTCCGATATAAGTAAATTAGTGTTTCATTTTCTATTTTACTTTTAATATATTGCGTACTTTCAATTTTATATCCATGCATGGCTGTTTTGAATGGTTTGATTTCCCATTTTTTTAAACAGTGTATACGAATTTATATATAAGATTTTGTAATTATACAATTCGTTTATTTTCATCATTTCAATTTTTCGCAGTATATGGACAATTAAAGATAACATCTCGTTTTCTTTGCTTCCACATGTTATTATTAAATCTATGATCTCAGTAATATCGCTCAGACTAATCCCTCTGAGGGAAGTTCTAGTTATTACAGTTTTTATTCTTTCAGTCAGAGGGTGAAAAACATATTATAAATTAAAAAAATCGTCGTAACGCTAGTTAAAAAAATAACATTTATTCTTCGAAATGATTACATAATTGAACACTAAGAGAAAAAAGAACTAAGAAATTTTCGTAAGAGGAGCACCGCCCCCCGCCTCCCTTCCTAAACCACTAATAGAAATCAATTTTTAAATATTTCCTTTTGACGTTCATATATTTAAAATTTATCTTAGATAAGGGGTGTTCAGAAGGGAAAAAACCTCCACTAGAGGGAAAGAAATGTTCTGCATTTTGAAAAATATTGTTAGAAATTTATTTTTATATATCTATTTAATATTTAATACTTCTTACTTGTTAATTTTTTTTTATAAAAATTATCTTGTACAAGGTGTTCTCACAAAAGAATCTTGGTTTAACTTATTTCATATTTATATTTTGTATTTTAGTTAGGCGAACTAGGCAGGGGACTCATCTGTCCATCCTCTCCCCTTTCTACATTTTTTTCTAAGAGCAATCATATCTCTTTGTATTTAGGGAACGGCCTATGAGTGGGCTATGAGCATACCTATGAGTGGAAGTAGTTTTTGAGAAACTTTATATTTTGGGAAAAGTTTCTTTAGCTTGTACTTTTGCACTAAAAATAATTTAGTTCGAAAGTTAGTAAACGGGCATTTACAATTTTGGCAGACGTCCCCATGGTCAAATTAAGTTGCTTATTTTATACACTAATACCAAATTTAGTGGATGGCAAAGCATTTCATCCATTCGAAAACGTTTTCTGATGGTGCTGCCAGATATATTGCGATACAATTGCATATGAGGACACCAGAAGCGAAAGGCTATAAGTGACAAAATTGAAAAAACTGAGATCAGTATACTGGCTATCTGGAAATAAAGCTATTTCTTTTATGATTGCTCTCAGAAGAAAAATGTAGGGAGGTGAAACATTGGACAGATATGCCTGAAGTCCCCTGCCTTGTTTGCTAAACTAAAACGCAAAATATAAGAGATTTTCTAATTATGTGTTGCATTCTGGAGGTGAACTACTTAAGCTCTATAAACTACTTAACCTCTTTAATATGTACTTAAAATTTAAAAAATATATTGTACTTCACTTTCCTTAACAGTTATTGAAATAAGAATTGAAAGACCGCTATGAAATTAGCAACAGCTTCATATTTTAATTCAGTCACTTACTATTGATGTTAATCGTTAAATTCAATTTATTCCAAATCTAAATTTTTCCCCTTGTATCCCTTAGCCGCAGGGGTCCTCATATACAATCGTCGTTTCATCACACATATGATACAATTGTATTACATTCAGACATATAAGTGTCTGAATTTCTACATGTCTTAATTTCAGACACATGATCATTATTCAGACATTTTTCTCAGTTCATTTATACCATGATCACAATAACACACTTAAGGGTCTTAAATTCAGACACTTATGATGTCTGAAATTTCATATTCAGACACTTAAGTGTCTGAATTTCTTTTTCAGTCACATATGTGTCTGAATTTAAGACGCTTCTATTTGCAGTGCGGTTTGCAGGGAGTTGAATATTACCCAAAAGTGTGTTTAAAAATAAGGACTTGCAGAGCTGACGTTGAGGCTCCTGATCTGCAGATTTACTAGTTAGTTCCTATAACATGGTTACATATTACGTTTAAATATTTTAATTTTTCATTCCTTTGCCAAATTTAATATTTTATCTTTTACAGAAAAAGCTGTTTTAATATACAGTAAAATCTCCCTAAAGCGACCACGTTCCGTTCCAATAAAAATTGGTCGTTCCGAGAGGTGGTCTCCTAATGGAGGTCATGTTTAAATATAGATTTTAATTGTTGAAAAAAGGTAACAATTAACGTTACTAAACTTTATTTTTCACATTAGGAAAAAATATAAAAATTTAAGTATCAAAACAAAAGTTAATTACATTAGTTAATTACTGCACAGTTTCAAAAATTAATACATTGACCTTTGCTTTGATTTTACGGTTTTATCTTTTATAACTTTTATTTCCAAGTCCTTTCGAAGTTCAGTAAATAAATGCGATTTTTTTGGATGGAAACAAATAATGACGATTTCATTAATTTATTTATTTTTTTGAGAGTTTCCTGACAGAATAGGGCAGGGGCGTTTATTGACCTCCATTCTTAATTTGCTATCAGAGTTAAGTCCATTCTCTTAGAAGGCACAAAGGGGTTTAAACACTTAAAAGTTACCGGAATAATAATAAAAAAATCTAAACTTAGTTTAGAAGTTTGATGAATAATGCGCTCTCCGGAATTATTTTTCTAATAAAACCTTGTTCAAGCGACCAGGAAATAAACGGAATTTATTTCGTTTTCTTCAAAGAAATGGGTCGCTCACGGAGGGAGTTCAATTGGGGTGGTCTCTAAATGGAGGTAAAATTAGTATTGAGCCTATGGGAATAAATTTCGTTCCATGAAAAAATGGTCGTTCAGGGATGTAGTCACTGTAAATTATTTCTCCTTTTTCTCTATAAATATAATGAGGCTGGTTGATTATCTGTCAGATTCATCCACAAGAATAAATAAAATATAAGAAACAAAATAAAGTCGGTACGCATTTAAAAATCATTTTCAGCATCATTTTATACAGTAATCTCCCGACTATCCGGCCTATTAAAAAAAATGAGGAATGTTGCAAGCGGCTAAGGCAGGCAGGTTCCCGTCCAGGTGGGTGCCAAAAGTATGGGAAGAAATTCCAAATAGTCCAAGCAAGGTCTTGGAACATTTTTTTGGACCAAAAAGGTAGACATAAGCCAGTGTGGGAAACTGCAGTGGCAGATGAGAACGATCAACTTTTTCCGTTGCTGAAAAATATACCGGGCTCTGACGATGTCAATGCTGAAGACATTACAGAATGGATGGCAAACGACGAAGTTAATGAATTAATTGAAAACGATATTGTAGACGTGTTTACAGAGGGATAAATATCAGAAGAAAAAAAAATAAAAGGATTGCAGGAAAAATCTCATCCCACATTCGCAAGAATGTTCAAGATGATTGAAGCAGCGCTGCAGTACATTAGTCAGAAGGAATCGACGCCACCTGATATCATTTACTTGTGTAAATGGACGGACATTGCGTCACGGAAGAGGGCTGCAGGAGAAGCCGTCCGCTTTTTCAAAAACTAAAAACTGTAAGTTTTGACTCTTATCTTATACATAACTTTACATATTTGTGCAATCATTGATTAATAAACAGTAAAATAAGATTTACTCATTTTTTTACGAATTAGGATTACGTTTTATGTTAATGTTTTCTTATTTTGAAAGTGTGTGTACTGTATATATAACATTTATCTTAATATCTGTAACATGTGTTTTAATACCATGGCGGGAGGAGGACACGAAATTAGTAAATATTTGTAGAACTCCGGCCTATCCGGCTTTTTCTTTATCCGGCCTACCCTACCGCCACATTAGGCCGGATAGCCGGGAGTGTATTGTACTTCCTTTCTTTTTGTTTATTCGCAGTTTAGTTCTCGCGGAGCTTCTGTCCACAATTTAAGTTAAGGATTAATTTATGTTTTTATTATTATTATACACGGTAAGCTATTTCTAACACTTAAATTACTTCGGTAAGTGCAATAATAGATTCCATATCTTGGATAAAATAAACATTGCTTCATTCTTGCGTCTGCTCGGAGACACTCGTGACAGAGTTATAATTATTTAAAGACAGATTAATTTGGCGGATGGGGCCCCTACGTATAGGCCATGTAAGTTAAAATTTTCTCACTGACTTTACATATAACGGATTTTTAACGGATTTTACATATAACGGATCTTCGTTTTATTTGGCATTTTCTGGACTCGCCATGGCAGGGATATGATATAGTTAGCATATAGTTGTAGTTGTACTTCTGTTTGCCGTCACTTTTGCTGTAGACTTCTGTCTTTGACCTCTGCTGTAAAGCGTATTAAATTACGGGGCCATCCCACCCCCTTGCTGGAGCAATGCTCAGTCTCTGTATTTCACAAGTCAAAATTAAAGTGCATGCAAAGAAATTATGGCAAATTCGTTTATCATTGACTAAGCATCAGTTTTATTAAAGGTTTACGAATCACTGCGGTATTGCGGAGCCATTTCAGACTCTTTTGCTATTTACTTCAAGGAACTTTACTTTAGTTAATGTTGCCATATCTCCTCTTTCTCATAAAAGTATACAAACTTATTTTATAACAGTACACCAATAGTAATTATCTCCACCATAGTTCCAATATCTCGATCGTACATGGCACCACTTGTCCGCTGTATGTTTGCTATCAAACGTGCGTTTCTTTTCTGATTTTCAGATTAATTTTGATGCTGCGACACAGAAATGACGACTCCTAGTGATGGAAGTCGTCCTTTCTGTGTCACAGTGACAAAATTAATTTGAAAATCAGAAAAAATGGATGTTTGAAAGCAAACATACGGACAAGTGCATCTGCGATCGAAATTTGGAACTAATTACTTTCATTCGGTCGAATAAAACTCTTCATCGTGAGAAGAATTTTACTCCAAACCGCACTCCTGTACGATAATTAATTGATTTTATATTAAGTTTTAAAAAGTGTGAATTTTCGGACACCCTGTATGTTTTAGGTAGCTTTCATTACAAAAAGCTACCTATTGCAGCCGCTCGGAGGAAAACGATTCCGAAAAATTTTGGTATATTTTCACCGATCATAACCCCCAGACCCCGAAACCACTCTCCGTTCAAATGTGTGATATATATATATATATATATATATAATTACAAATCATCATCTATATCCAATTACAATAATTAATTCAATAAATTAATAAATTTAGCAACAAATTATAACTGTAACATTATACAAAATACAGATGGAACCCTATACAAGTACTAATACTAATTAAGAAAAATCCACCAATTGACTAGCACATTGCATACGATTAATCCATATCAACATATGAAAAACCACCAAATTTTGAAAAGAAAAAAAAAAAAAAAGCAATTTAACAAACTACAACGACCATTTGGAAAATGATTTTTTCAAAGACTAAAATTTAAGACATAAAAAATCGCACGGATTTGATCATACATTGCGTACGCTATGAAATAAACATTAATAGTGTTATTAGGCATACCCCACACTCAACAGACAAGCAGACAAAAACGTCAGACACGCGACAAATTGTAGCGTTCAAACCGGTTTCTCCTTTGTTATCAGGCTGAAATGTCTCTTGACTTACGCTTTTCTGTCGTTTGTCTGTTCAGTGTGTGATATGCCTTACACGTATAAATTGCAAGCGACAAAAATCGCCTGCGAATCGTCAGATTTCCTGAAACTCACGTATTATCCCCCTGAAACTTACGTATTATCCAAGCATTTCATTGGCTGTTCGGGAAAAGGCTTTTCCATCGTCAGATTTCCAAGAAATCTGACGACACATTTTAAATGAAATTTCATTCATAAACTTCTAAACATCTCACAATATTACTTTTTACACCGTCGTATAGAGAAAAAAATGTACTTTTAAATGAAATTTGTTTGGAAGCTGTATCTCAATTTGTTTCTGAGTTATTAATTTTTTTTGTAGTTTTTATTACTTTTTTGTCATAGTGGCAACAGTAGTATCTATCTCTGTTGAAAGTAAAGGGAAATACAGATTACTGAATAGACCAATCAGAAAACGAATAAAATGCGGATTAAACCAATAAAAAGCTTCAGATATGCTTTTGATTTCCTACCCTGACGAGGACTATAACCATTTTTTCAAATGGTTAAAAAAATCTATTAAAGACATATGAAACAAAAAACCAGCTAAATAATGCTGAACACGTAAAAGACATATTGTAGAATCGCAAGAATTCTTTCTGAAACGCAATTTCTTTTAAATGGTATCTTATATATATATATATATATATATATATATATATACTAGGGGGCTCTGCCCCCTGCAAGCTACGCTCGCCAACCACCGTTCAGACACCGCAGAATCTAAAAATACGCTAATCTGATCGGTTTAAAAATATTATAGAAGATTGAATTATACTGAAAAAGCTGTGCAGATCTCCCTGTAAACGAGTTTCCATTCAATTTCCTTTGATTTCAAAAAATTAAGGCCGAATCAGTTACTGTTAAGACATCCAATGGTTGTTTTCGTGTTTGATTAAAGAGGATCAGTTAAACGTTTGAAAAGAAGCTAAAAATAAAAGGAATTAAGTGTACAGAGTCTTTGTCTTCCGGTATTTTAAAACAATTTCTATAGCAATAGCCTAAGTCATGTGACTATCATCAAGAGTTCCGGGCAAACCACTTCGCTTTTTATATTCCTGGTGCCATTTTGGTAATTTAATATTAGCCAGGTACAGGTGATAAGTCGCCAAATATTATTCTATCGCCATCATTTCCTTTATATTATAATAGTCCAAGTCATGTAACTGCCATAAATAAAGACGCTCTGATCCCTTCGCTTTTCATATGAAAGTTTGGCCCAGATATCATATACGGCCCCATATTGGCGCGATTTTTTTCCGACTCTAATTTGGGGAAAAGATCAACAACATAAACAACAACATTTGGCTTATCAAATCAAGCAAAATAACGATACTATGGCGCCAGTTAAGTACCGTTGCGTATATGACATTGGCGTCAGAAAAAAATAGCGCCAATATGGGACCGTATGTGGCATCTGTGCCGAAAGTTTTCCATTTCGATTTTAAAAAAATCATTTTTTTTCGAGTAATACTACACAAAAGCATTGTCGCAAAGAATTCTTGGTACTGTTACGCTAGCCGGGTGCAAATCTCGCCAATAACTATTTTTCAACTCGCCAGTTAGTATTTTTTTTTTATTTTTCGAGTGGTAAATTAAAACATTGCTTTGAATTTGAAATTAAATGTCATCGTTTGTTACATCATTTAATATTTGGCCAGATGCCATATACGCACCCGGTTTGGCCTGATTTTTTTCAACGAAAATTTGGCGAAATCCTCGTTTTTGAATACCAGTTACATATGTATTTTTGGTACTACTTAGTTATCCCGTCGAACAAAAATCTATCACCAAACTATAAGAGTAAATGCCAATAATGGTTGATAAATGTCACATTCACTTGACTTTAAGCAAGTTACACGTCTTTACGTCATCAAGTGATTTTTATTTCGACGTTTTATTTGTATATTTATTAATGTTATATTATTTTCTTTGTTCTTTCGTTATTTAATATAACAATTATGTCAATTTGTATAATTTGGCGATTTATATAATTTGGCGAAATGGGTCGATGGAATAACTAAGTAGTACCGTATTTTTTAATTATTTTCTATTATTTTTAAATAACCAAAAAAATAATTAACTATAGAACAAAACAATTTATGTAATTTAAAAAAGGAAAATAAAGTAAATAAACACTTATTAAATAAACAACAATAGCCGGGTTACCATGTCAACCAAAATAATGCCATTTTGGCGCCAATTAGGTACCCCGGTGCGTATATGACATCTGTGCCTAATATTTTTCTTTTCATTTCGTTTAAAAAAAATAAAGAAGTGAAAGCCATTTATTTTAAATGTTTGTTTGTATTAAATAAAATGATAATGAAATACAAATTGAATTATGAATAAAAGTAACATGATACATTTCTTAGCATACATTTAAGGGAGGCCCATCTTCTCGCCAAATTAGTTTAAAATAGTAACCTTTTCTAAAATCTGAAAAAAAAATATCTGTTTGATTAAAATTTGAGTTGCCATCATTAGAAAAATGCGTATAAAATTAGAAAAAAATTAATATTTCGGAAACTAATTCGAATTTAAAAATTCTAATACCAGTTTTGAAATCTGCGGATCAATATTGATTTTTGGTGTTAATTTCATCGCAAAGTATTCCATATTTTAGGAGAAATCGCCGTGAAACATAATCAGTTGTTTAATCAGTCGATTCAAAGAATCGTTACATTTCAGCCGTTTCATAAATTCGTTTCATTAGGATTTTATAGATATAGGGTAGATATATATATATATATATCCATATGTATATACATATATCTGATCCTTGTCATATTATAACTCTCGTATTTATGATATTCTCGTATTTGGATTCTCGTATTTGGATAAAATTTCGTGTGTGTATATAGTACATACCAATGTCTCGACCGAATTCGTTGGCCAGCTTCAAACGCCATCTTGTTTCAAAATGGCGGCCATTTAAGATTTTTTAAAAATTTAAAATTTTAAATGAGGCACAAAAAATTAGAAATTGAAAAATACTTTTTTCTTATGTGTTTGAGCTTGATACAGAGCTTCCGAAGCATTTTTTGTTTTGTCTATATCTTAAAAAATGGATGACTTATAGCACTTTGAATTTCTAGCATGGCTGACATTTTGAAACGATCTGATTTTTGTTATGCGATAATACGCGTATTTATGAACTGATTTGGATGTGATAAGGTATTTCCATAGTGCATAGCAATGTCTAGACCGAGTTCCCTGGCCAGCTTCATCGGCTATCTTGTTTCAAAATGGCGGCCATTTAAAAATATTTTTTTTTTTAATTTAAAAGGAGGTACAAAAAAATTAGAAATTGGAAAAGACTTTTTCCTTATGTGTTTGAACTTGATACAAAGATCCCGCAGCATTTTTTGTTTCGTCTATATCTTAAAAAATGGCTGAGTTATAGCACTTTGAATTTCTAGCATAACTGACATTTTGAAACGATCTGATTTTTGTCACGTGATAATACGCGTATTTATGAACCGATTTTGATGTGACAAGGCATGTGCATAGTACTTAGCAATGTCTCGACGGAGCTCGTGGGACAGCTTCACACGCCATCTTGTTTCAAAATGGCGGCCATTTAAAAATTAAAAAAAATTAAAATGAGGTATAAAAAACTAGTAATTGAAAAAGATTATTTTCTTATGTGTTTGAGCTTGATACAAGGATTCCGGAGCATTTTTTGTTTCGTTTATATCTTAAAAAACGATTGAGTTATAGCACTTTGAAATTCTAGTATGGCTGACATTTTGAAACGATCTGAATTTTGTCACGCGATTACACGCGTATTTATGAACGGATTTGGATATAACTTGTTGTGTACATGGTACATACCAATGTCTCGACCGAGTACGTTGGTCAACATCATCCGCCTTCTTGTTTCAAAATGGCGGCCATTTAATTTTTTGTTTAATTTAAAATTAAAATGAGGTACAAAAAAATTAGAAATTGAAAAAGATTTTTTTCTTATGTGTTTCACCTTGATACAAAGATTTCGGAGCAGTTTTAGTTTCGTCTATATTTAAAAAAATGACTGAGTTATAGCACTTTGAATTTCTATCATGGCTGGCATTTTGAAACGATCTGATTTTTGTCACGCGATAACACGCGTATTTATGAACCGATTAGGATGTGACAAGGCATGTCATAGCACATAGCAATCTCTCGGCCGAGTTAGTTTGCCAACTTCATCCGCCATCTTGTTTCAAAATGGCGGCCATTTAAAAATTTAAAATATTTTTTTATTTAAAATGAGATACAAAAAAATTAGAAATTGAAAATTTTTTTCTTATGTGTTTGAGCTTGATACAAAGATTCCGGAGCATTTTTTGTTTTGTCTTTATCTTAAAAAATGGCTGAGATATAACAGTTGGAATTTCTAATGTGAGTGACATTTTGAAAAATCTGATTTTTTACCGGAAACAGCACTCGTATTTATCAATCGATTTAGATGTGAGTGAGCATATGCACAGCAATTACTAAAGTCTCGACCAAGTTCATTGGTTAGCTTTGTTGCACCCATTATGTTGCTTTAAAATGGCAGGCACTTCAAGATATCGCCGAATTTGGCAATCAAATATAAGTTACTTTAAATAAAACCAGCTTTGATAACGCGACTAATTTCGCGAAATTCTCATTCATATTCAGTATTGACAAAAATTAGTATTTAATCTTCTATAATCGTGTACTACTAATTTGAGCTCCGTTTGTTTGAATAATATAAGCTGGCTTTTAAAAATTTAGGAATATGAAAGCTACCTCTTCTTCCCGGCACTGGCCGGAAGGACTTTTTAATAATACGCTTTAATCAATTAATAGTTTCAAATTAATTGAATTATAATTCTACCATGACAAATTAGCAATCCTAAAAAGATAGTTTAATTAATGTTTTAGTTTTCCTTTATAGTTTTCATATCTTATAAAAAGAAAAAGAGCAAAAATAATAACTTTTAAAATAAATTCACTAACTCGAGTTTTCTACTAAGCATAAAACAGCGGGATCCTCAGTTCGGAGCCCACGCCGAATTAATATATTCTAGCAGAATTTTTTTTGTAAAAAAAAAAAAAAGGAATTTCAGTCATATTATTATCAAGATAAATAGTGAATGTTTACAAAAGAGTGTTTTTTAAAAACTATTTTTACTTTTATACTTATTAACACTTTGAAACACATATGAAAGCGTTTGACATCGCACAGTGGAGTATTTTACCCCAAAACCCAGTGTTGCCAGATTGGGAACTTTTTTGTCCCCAGATTGTTGATTGTCACCGCTTTTTTTAAATAGAAATATTCGGCCCATTTAAAAATAGATTAGAAATTCTGAAAAATAAGGCGAATTATACTATTTTAAAAAAGTGGTTACAGTGAAATAATCTGAATTAAAAAGGTCTATCTGGCAACACTGCAAAAACCTAGGTAAAAATGCAAAAATTAAAATTTCGTCAACAATTGTAAAAATCATATTTTTTAATAGCTAACTAATTGGTGCATCGATCTATGTCTATTTTAGGAACCTGAGTTATATCCGGTGGCTCCTGGCCTCAGCTAAAGAGGAAGTTTCTTTCTAAGAAGACGTGGTTTTTTGTTGTTTTTTGACATTGTTGTTATGTTTAAATATAATTTTTTTGTGGCTCAATGAATTGTTGAATTGAAACTAAACAGGGCTTACGTGTTTAACAAGGGTCAGAGCTTTGTGTTAAACTATGTGTTAATTTAAATAGTTTCGTTTTTAATGTAATAAAAAAACATCAAATGTGTAAAAGGGTTATTTTTAAAGCGTTTTTGTCTCTAATTTATACATATTGAAAGCTTTTTAAATATGTGTCGCGCTTTGCCCGACCATGTTTGAATTATAATCGTATTAGTTATAGTCTTAAGTGTCAATTTCTGAAAAAAAAAATCTTTCGCATATTGTTGCCATTTTTTATACATTTTTTTTCGGGATGACTGTTTAAATGCTCTGTTTTGCAGCCACCGAGTTGAAGAGATAAGAATTCTATATTTACTGTCGTATTGCAGGTTTTCAGCTCACAGGATATTACCGAAGAGCTTTTGCACCTACATATTCTATTTGTATGTATGTACGTACATACATATATACGTATGTAGGTACGTACATACGCAAGCAACTCGATATCTTTTGATAGAAATATCCGATCGCCTTCAAATTGTATATACAGTAAAACCTCTAAATAACGGACACCTCGGGAACGCGGAAACTGTTAGCTATTCGGAGGTGTCCGCTATTGGGAAAACCTCAGATATTCAAAAATTGCTAAGACATGCTTAATGTTTCATTAATTGACTTTTATATGTCCTAACACCTCTATTATATAATTAATCAGAAATTAAAATTATTTTTTTAAGCAATAAAACTGAAATAAAATTGTGCATACTTTTATCCACTGTTTGTTACATTCTTACGAAAAAAGTCTGTTACAAAAGTTTGTTTTTGCTTGCGATTACATGTCATTGGTTTTTCAGTGTTAAGGTTTAACTCTGTCAGTAGTTTTAACCCTTCTGAATAATTTTTTTTTACAAAAAAATTATGTAACTGCTCACTGTATTTTGGCTCTTCTTGGAAATTTTCGATATTGCAGGAAGCATCTCGGTATCTGTTTCATCATCACTAATAGAGTCAACTGTTGTCGAAAATTCTTTAGGAATATAATGGCATACATCAACTGATCCTTCTTCAGTAGATAACTCATCATCAATATTTCTGAAATTTTTGGCAGTTTCTTTACTCCTGATACATTTCATTAATTCACTTATTTCGCTTAACGCTGTTCTCAAATCCAAAAGGGCAACTTTATGGCATGTTTTAATTTACTTTTGTGCGGAATTGCATGAAACTAGCAGGTGTTGTTATTCGGAAATTATGCAATCAAAGTGTATTTTCCTTTTTTTTTTTTTTTTTTTGCAAACGCAAAAGATTTTTCAGAATATAGTGTCAAAGTGGGCTTTTTGAAACGAATTTCCGCGCGAAAGAAGAATAACCACTCAAGGGTAAAAAACGTCTTTGTCACGTAATCAAGATCACTTATAACTGAATATGTAATTTATAAAAAAAATGGAAAACAGAGTTCGATTTGAAATCGCTTCGATAGTCAGGCCTTCCAATTTTATATCTTTCCGTTTAAAAATGTATTTGTAAATGCGTCAAAACTTTTTGCGCTTGTTGAGCACAGCAGTTGAGAACAGCCTTAATTCTTCATTTGTTTCAGAAATGTGTATTTCATTTCCTTTTAATAAGCTTATAAAGCCTGCTTTTCTGAAACATTGTCGTATGCTTTCCGGTTTTATGTTTTTTACAGCAGAGGAAATCCAAATTATAGTATTGAGAGCATTAACTAATTTTATAATTTTAAGCAGTTCTCATGTGTATTCATAGAATCTAACTTTGAAACATTGTGGCGTAATAAAAGCTTTCTGTACCAGGTTTTAAAACTGTGTATTACGCCTTGACAAAATGTCTAGCCTACTGAAGTTGTGTATGGGGGAAAAAACACAATTTTAACATTGTCGAATTTCAAATGTTTTGGATGAGAACTTGCATTGTTCAAAAACAAGAGGACTTTTCTTTGTTGTTTTTTCATCCTATTACCAAAGGAAGTTAACCATTCGATCATTAAAGAACTGATCTTCCGCGCTTTCTTATTTTCTCTCCACACAATACCAAATTTATTAAATTGAATGTCCTTTTGGAAACACCTGGGGTTTCAGAGATTTTCCAATATTAAGAGAGATTTCAAATTCTCCTAACACATTGCAACATAATAAAATAGGGAGTCGCTCTTTTGACATTTTTCCGCCGATACAGTCGTCCTTTTTTAAACACAAAGTCTTATTCGGAAAAATTCTGAAAAAGAGACCAAGTTTCATCGGCATTAAAAATGTTTCTCTCCTCATAACCTTCACAAATTGATTGCGGTCGTTCATGCCAATTCTCCACTTCTTTAAGATCTACAGATTCTGCTTCTCCCCATATTGTTTTGAAAGAGATGTGCCGAGATCGTAACTTTTTCAGCCACCCATTGGAAGCCTTAAAATCGTGTAATCCGAGTTGTTTAGGGACTTCTAAAGCCTTTTCGTGAATCAAGAGCCCACTGATAGGGATGTTTTAACTGAAGTAAACCAATTCAGAACTATAGAACCAATTTCAATGGAATTAGTGTTCCTCAATTTCACATTTTTGGTGTTCTCGTCAGTGTTAGTAATCAAAAAAATTTCTTATTAATTCTTTGTTTCGTGAAATATCTCTCATCTGTGTTTTATCAATTTTAAAACTTTCAGTTTAGATCCAGTTCCTGACAAAATACAGCATTACAACGCTGCCCCAACCAAGGTACAGCCAAAATCTGTCACTGAAGTGCTTTTTTCTATTCCCTCGATTAAAATCCTTTTTGACCCACTGTTTTGACAATCTAGAGATCTTGCACAAAAATGTAACGCGCATTCTGAACAGCATTCTAGTTGAAGACTCCCAAGCCGGCATAAATGGGTCGCAGAGTTGTTGGCAACAATGTATTAATGCAGGAAGAGGCTATTTTGAAGAATATTAAGTGTGTGTAAAATTATCTTCAAATAAACGAATTTTATGGAATCAGTCTCATTACTTACTGGAAAGAAACTGTATCTTACGCGCATTTAAAACGAAAGAGAAAATGATGTATGTATTATGGAATTCTACTGATCAAGAAATTTGTACTTCTAGACATAAATCAGCAAAAACTCCTAAATCTTTCAAGGAGGAACGCTTTCTTTCTCGGCAGTGTTGTTTCTGGGCAATGTTGAATTCAGACATTTTTCTCCGGGAGGGATTTCTGTGGCTCCGGGGAGGGGTCCCTCCAGGGTCACCCCTGAATTCAACAGTGGACGTAGTAGGAGGGATTTTTCACAGCCTACCCCCTAGTTTTATCTGTTATCACAAAATTTGTGACACATTGACCTGATAAATTTAGAAGCTTTTTACTTTTTTTTCCTAGTTAAAACATAATTTTTCATTTTTTATCCCCAAAATTACTGTCCGCTATTCGGAATGTCCGTTATTCAGAGGTTAAACATACAAAAATTTAGGTTTTGGGGGTGGGGATTGGAAAACAGTCCGTTAAATAGAGGTGTCCGCTATTCGGGAGTGTCCGTTATGGAGGTTTTACTGTATTTATTTATTGAAAAAGGGTTCCCTAATTAGTTCTTGGGGCTCGCATGTATAACATAAGGAAAGAAAGGAGAGAATTAACCCTTTCGAGGGTGGTGTACTTAAAAAGGGACACCTAATTTTAATTCCAAAACTGACAAACGGCACCAAGAAAATTTAATTAAAATTTTCTTTTTATAATGTACGTGAAAATAAGCAACTTCATATTTTCTAATAACTCCGTTTATCAACTAAAAAGAGCAAGCAATACAGTAGCGAGACCCCACAACTTCTTCTTCCAGCAAGGTCTGATGGTAGTCCCGATAAAAGCCAAGAAGAGAGTGATGAAGAAGATGAAGAACAGTTCTGAAGAATCATTTTGAAACTGGTACTATATTAAATACATTCAAAAACTAGCAATCTATACTATATAGACCCCCACTTAACTGAACCTACTATTAAACATAACACTATTAAAGATAAATTAAATGCAATAATTATTATTAAATGTAATTTAAATGTAATAAGCATTATTAAATGTAAAAAAAGTAGAGCGCCGATTATCCGAACAAGACGGGGCCGACCCTTGTTCGGATAAATGCACAGACAATTTAAGGGACATTTCTGATTAGGGGCTATGCAAATATAACGTTATCATTTTAGGGGGGAGGGGGGGTCTGGCACATGATATCGTAAGATATCTCTAGGGGGAGGGGGGGGTTGACTTTTGATATCGTTAACATTTCTGATCCAACCAAAATTTTCTCTTTTTATTTGTAACTTGGTAACTTTTATTTATAACATCAAAATAGTATGTTCATTACGATTATCTTTTACAATTGTTATAAATGCACATTACAATTATCTTTTTTTAGTCTATTATCTACTTTTATGAAAATACAAAATTATTGCAAGAGTCATTAAATGACTATAAAATTATTTATTCCAAAATATGGAAAACCCCAAACTTTGGCAATTCCTATTCTTCTGTATGCATATATAATCCACTGTTCGACAAACCATATGCGAAGTATGTTTGAAATGGTACTTGTGTTTACTACTAAATAAAACAGAAAAAGTGTTGTCCACCTGTTTTGTTGATAAAAATTTCTGTCTGCCCCATCTCCTGCGGGAAAGTTGCAAGAAGGCATTATGTAACAAAAATATATTATTGAATACTTTTAAATAGTAACTATTTCTTTAAAGTATTATTTGATATAAAGTTATTTCATATATAAAATGACATTTTATTGACTTCTCTTCATTGGAATCAATAAAGTATGCGAAAAATATATGCAACCATATTTGTATATCACTCCAAGCAAAAGAAAAAAAATTCCAAAATCTAAAGAATTTTTATACATTGATAACGATATCATTACGGGGGGGGGGGGGTGTTAGAGGAATGATAACGTATGATATCGTAAGGGGGGGAGGGGGTCCAAAATTTCCAAAAAGTTGATAACGTTATATATGCACAGCCCCTTATACTAAAACCTTCACACGTTATCTAAGCTTAGGACTTTGGCAGCACCAGTTAGTGCTGGCATGTTTAAAAATTGTTCTTTTTGTCTTTTTACTTTTTTTTGTTTACATTTTTATCATTAAAATTTTTTTTTCTCTATCTTTTTATCATTTTATGAATTCTATAGATTATAATTTAAGCGAAAAGCTTTTGATTGTTGCTTGCTTCAACGATTACATTCTTTTTAATGCTGCCATATCTCTAATTCTTCTTAAATACGTTAGTTGAATAGGATAAACGTTCTTCTGCCGTTCGAGCCATTTCATAGCTGTTTCCAAACATTCAAAGGCTTCCTTATGTGATGGACCTGGGTTATTTTCAGAGCATTTGTTTTCATTTTCTTCAATTTCTTTTTCATCATGAATCTCATCCACGATCTCATCATATCATTTAAAATATGATATCCAGGGTCATGTACTTCATTATTTAACCACTCGTTAATTTAATTTTCTTCATAGCTTAGGATTCTTCCAATCTCCTTTATTGTTTTGCATTCCTCCTTTTCTGATCCACTATCAGCTTTTGCTTGCTTTAAAATTCTATTCCAAATCATTGGATAATTGGGAGTTCGGTTAAAAAAAATTTGGGAGAAATAGGCTGTTCTGATAACTGGAAGTTCAGGTTAAAAAAATATTTTTGTGAGAAATAGGCTGTTCGGATAATTGGAGTTCTGATAATCGGCGCTCTACTGTAATAAGTTTTATATATAGTAAAATTAAATTACATTTAATTAGACATTAATAGTGAATAAGACAAACCTATCAACAATTACTTTCCTCTTAAAAACAGTAAATAGTTAAGGTTACAAGCCGCTCAACTTCCAAACTCCATTCGGTAATGTTAAGTCAATGGACATGTGATTTATTCGTATTTTTAAAATATCTACTTAGTAAATTAATATATTAACTTCTTTTTTTTTGTGCTCTTCTTAAATGATGACTACTCTTTTATTTCTTAATTGCCAAAATATTTATAAAATGTATATTTATTATTATGTGAAGTGTTAAAATCTTACTTACACTTCGTCAGCTTTTAAGATATAAAATATTAAACTAAGCTATGGATTTGTATGTATACTTCATAGTATGCTAAAAGTTAGTTCAGTGAAACGCATAGCACAGTTAAAAATATCCATTCAGCCATTTCCGTGAATAAACGGAAATGTACTCGAGAACTTTTGTGCAGCCCTGTATATGATCTATAACAGGATCGGACGAACACTCCGTCATACCGTGCCCCGGCACGTGGTAAAAAAATCGAGGAGCGCAAAATTGCCATTACAAAAAGAGAAAAAAAGTTGTCTTCTGAAGACTGCTATGTACATGCAGTGCCTGATCGTGTTGAGCAACAAAAAGACGAACAGGGTGAAACAAAAGAGGTAGAAAATGTATTTGCACTTGCAGATGGAGACAGAAACAGATGAAAATAGTCCTGCAGGTTTGGTTTTGAGTTCTGATCCAGGACTATTGCTTGAATGTATTTCTAATTCAGGAAGAATTTGTCCTTCGAAAGCAGGTCCAGTGTTCCCAATGTACAAACTTTGATTTCTCTACTGATACCCGCACCTGGTGGTAAATGATGTGGCCAAATCATCATTAGAAGGAGCCAACTTCTTTAATATTGTCCAAAAATTGCAATTATTTTTTTCTTCAACGCTTTTCGCATGAGCCATTCTTTTGAAGCTCGTTGAAGAACTAATTTTAAAACCCCTCAGAGTCACCATCTGAGAAATTCCAATTAATGCTATAATGGCACTGAAGTATCAAATCGATCAAATATATGATGCATTGCTTAGCATTTACGAGGACAAAGATATGGATAGTTCTATAAGAGATGAAGCATCTGGGCTACTTACGCAAATAAAACGATTAAAATTTTCTTTTTTTTGGGGCGATATGGTATGAGGTTTTAAATCATGTCAATCCCATTAGTAAACTCATGCAGGGGGAAAATTACGACATTGCATTGGCAATAAAACTTTTGGAAAGTTTCAATCTTTTTTTTTTTTTTTTTTTTTTTTTTTTTTTTGGAGAATTTGAGATTGGACAATCACTTTAATGTCATCCCTCTCGATGCTGGCGAATGACATCCAAAATAGATGCAGATAAAATTTTGATAATTTCGATCAAAATAATCTCAAACAGGATTGTCAGACCTCGCTGTTACAGGAATTGAGTAAAGTAGTTTAAGTGAAAAGTTATTATAAGTATTTCTGTCGATTACTGAGCGTGAGTTTCACCTTTTTTTTTGACATTTGCTAAAAAGTGTAAAAAAGACCATATACCTTTTTTGTGCTTATTATGTACGCTTATTATGTAGAGGCGCAATTTTTTACTTTTGCACGGAGTGGTTCAAAAGCTAAATACGTCCCTGTCTGTAGAATGTATCCACACCAAGTAATATTTTAAAAAAAATGTTCTATTTTAAAACGCCTATCACAACTACAAACGCACTTCCAGCAATTATTGGTCATAGACTTCAATAGTTAAATTTACTCTTCAGCCATATTCTTTTGTGTGTCCCTGTAAATGAACGATATATTCTATACACACCATATTCTACAATAAGTGCCTTAGTATTGTATGTGATGTATATAAAGTCTGATGTATATAAAGTATATAATGTATATAAAGAAAGAAAAATCATGCGTTAAGCATAGATTATGAAACACTTTTCCAACACTTCCTGAAATCTTTAACTAAACTTCGTTATTTAAGGAAATAAGGTAAATAAGATGATAACAAAATTTTTTTTGAAAACAGATAAAACCTTTAAAAATCTGATTTCAGCAGTTACCTTCCATAGCCAAATACGTATTACAATTCTTTTGAACAGCTCTGTATTTGATCTGTAAGTTGATATACTGTATAATGGGAAGATTTAGTTTAGAAAGGAAGTGCATAACAGGTTGAAATTCTCTTTCAGCAATTTTTACTAATAGATGGAAACATACTTGAATACTTTTGAACAGCTCTGTATTTTACCTAGTATCTTTATTACACGCCACTATTTAGCTAAAATTTAATTCAAACTAAAACACTCTTAAAACTACTGAAATCACATTTCCAGAAATTATCATCCATAGACGGCCGTGTATCCAATTCTTTGCGTGGCCCTGTATATCATTTTATCTATATTCTACAAACATTTCTTTGTAGTGTTTTCTTAGTAAATGCCGTTCAGCGTAATAATACATAACACATTTAAAAATCTCTTTTAAGCAATTTACACGCATACTCAGTAACCGTTACGAATTCTTTTGTGTAGCTCTGCATATCAACTATAGTATTTATTCACACCATATAGTATGCATAAATATAGGGAAATTTAAAAGCGTATATCATAATTATAAATGTATTTCCTGCCATCACCGCTATTATACAGTACTTCGGATAGAACATACTATCTGAAATCTTTTGCGTGGCCTTGTAAATGCTACGCATTTCGTATTATACATGAAATAACTTATAGTAAGCCTTACCGACGTATAACAATTTCATTATATATTAAATAGCTTCACTATTTAAAATAAGCCGCAAACAATTACCCTCTACACCATTATGTAACGGAAAACTTTTGTGTGGCACTATAAATGAATAATAAATATTCTTTGCACCGTATATTGTACGGAATGCATATTTCAGTACACTTTGTAAATGCATATCAATTTTATTATGTTTGAAAGGATGTGATATCATTAAAATTCACTTGGAACGACTTTTGCCCATTGGCCGTAATGTAACGGAAGAATTTTGACCGTCCCTGTAAATAAACTAAACATGCTATAAACTTCATTTGAAATAAGGTTCGTGCTAAGGTAAACGCCAATAACATTCAAAAATTTCAGGGCAATCCGAGTATATTTACGAGAGTTAGAGCGCACACAGACGGACAGACAAACCGAAGTCATAAACACTTTTCAACTTTGTTGGAAAGTGTTAAAAAACTTGCCAATACCAAGAGCGGGTGTGTGTGTGTGGGTGCAAAATTAATTTTTATCTACCCATCTTCTTTGTAATTTCATTTTCTTTATGGTCTCACGTTTTAGTCTAATATCCACAATGTAAAAGAAAAAAATATTATCTTTTAACACACCATACATTTTCATCCAGTTTTGTTATTTTGAATATGCTGAATATTTTTATTCAGTAATGATTCCACAGAATCGTGACTTTACGGCATTTGAGAAACAGACATCCATCAAAGAAATTGCCAAAAATGTCACGGATATGTTTGTGCCAGAAAAGTTGACATAAATCAGCTTTACTGTATTCAATAGAATTTATTCTAAAAGAAACATTTTAGAAATATTGTTAGAGTGTCATTTTTAACTCTTTCCAACTTACCATGTTTTTGCGCGTATGTCGCGCCCTAGAGCAGAGGTCGTCAACCAGTGGTCCGCGGAAAAAATTTGGTGGTTCGCAGAAAAATGTATGTATTTGGATTTTTTTACGTTTTATTAATAACAGTATAAATAATAAAACTATAAATTGTAAAACACAATAATAACCCTAAGTATTTCTAATATTTATAAAAATTTAGATGTTTTAAAAATTTATATCATAG
The DNA here is from genome assembly GCA_963932465.1 of Maratus speciosus. Taxonomy (NCBI): domain Eukaryota; kingdom Metazoa; phylum Arthropoda; class Arachnida; order Araneae; family Salticidae; genus Maratus; species Maratus speciosus. The sequence continues at coordinate 194,854,424 of OZ010800.1, read as the reverse complement.
TAAGCACTGATAATTATATTAATAGATATTAATTGTATAATTTTTAATTAATTTTTCAATTAATTACCCGACTGCCAAGAAGGGTTATGTGTTTCACGCGTATCTGGGTATGTGGATTTCTTTATACCCTCGAAACATCCCAACGACTGGATGGATTTTAATGAATGTCTCTATCGATTCGTCTTAGCCGTTCAATGGTTATAGGCTAGGTTTTGTGTTTATAAATTCAAAATGGTGGCCGTAAAATACAAAATGGCGGTAGAGACGAAAAAAAAATTTACGCACCCTATTGAGTGGCATATCATTGGATAGGTCTTTCAAAATGAAGACGATGTTTCATTGATTATTTTACAGTCAAAAGCTCCGTTTAAATATTACACAACGTAGAAGTTGTGTAGGTAGGATCTCTAGCTTTACTGCAACTCTAACCATCATAGAAATCTATAGACCTCATCAAAACAGTGTTTATAGATAGGAACTAACAATTAAACACAACTTAAAAGTCATCAATACAAGTAAATAAAGAAAATAGGTAAGTAATATATAAAAAAATAGTTTTACATTGATGAGAAATAATTAATTAGTTCGTGGTTTTTTGATTTTTTAAATTTAATAAAATTATTTTCAGCAGTGAAATTACGCTCGAAATTATTGAATATTTAATACGTGATTTATAACATTACTAACTAAGCGTAGAACCAACATTTGGCTTGGACAGCAACAAGGCTTGGACATTTTTCACTCTGCTGGTTCTAGGCATAGTTAGCAATGTGAAAAATTACGTATCAAATATTCAATAATTTAGAGCGTATTTACACTGCTGAAAATTAACTGAAAAATTAATTAAAAATTATATATGTGTTCACCGATGCTGGGTTTATTTGTGCCTCATGTTTCACCGCAGGATTGTGTGCTCATGAAGACTATTCCATCTTGTGCTGCAGTTGGAGCCTTACCAACATATGTGAGTGAGAGATGCTAAGCTGGGTATCGTCCTCGTAGCTTAAATGGTAGATCACTTGGAGCGTTATTCCAAGGATTCCGGGTTCGATTCCCGGCTTGGACATTTTTCACTCTGTTGGTTCTACACTTTGTTAGCAATTTGATAAATCACGTATTAACTATTCGATACTGATTGTTATTTATTTTCAAAACGTGTAATTTATAAATATTGGTTCTACATAAAATGTGAATATGATAATCTGCATATATATAATTTATAACCTGTGCATAAAATGACTGGAAAAGCAATGCTAATATTGATTCGATTTCCATCTACATATTTATGTAAAACAAACATCTTGATTGTGTCAGAGCAATCAAAACTTAGTACCAACCTTGACAAGAAATAAAACGACACTTCGAGTTACTTTTAACATATGAACTTTTTTCAAACAAGAAGGAACATACGTAGATCTCATAAAATATTAGTGTTACTTAAAAGGGCATATATATATATATATATATATATACACACCGCGACGGTGCTTAAAATATATTATTCAAAAACTTTCCGGCACCATAATCTTTTTGCTTCATAATCACTTAGCACCATAATCTTTTAGCTCTATTTTTTAAGCCGATAAGTATAAACTCAAAAATATGAACTATTTTATGTTCTATGTGGCTTTAAATAAGCTTCAATTATTTTGTAACAATTAATTTAACATTAATAATTTCGTTACAATGAAACACCCGTTAAAATTTGTTTTATGATGAAATAAGCTCTTTCTGTGATTAAATAAGGCAAAAATTAGTAAAATAATCATCTTATGCGGTTACAGTGCGATTTCTTTAATTTTAGATTTTGTTATACCAAATAGATACATTTCATGTTAATAAAAGATAAAATTTGTGGTAATTGATATAGAAACCTATTTATTTATATTGTTAACAAAATCTTAGTGGTCCACGGAATTTTAGATTATGAATGTTGTGGTCCGTGGGGTCCGAAAGGTTGGCGACCGCTACCTTAGTGGTCTGCACGGTGCCGGGCCTGGCCTGTCTTGGCCTACTTCCATTTATAGGGTTTTATAGAAATACTCGCGAAGATATTGTCTTAATATTGTCTTTGGGCGATTATTTCTTGCAGTGCGTTTTTTCAATGATGATGTATGTTTTCTAGCTGAGCTAATGTTTTGTTTGCTAGAAACCAAAAGAAAAATGGTCACCACTTAAGTTCTAATTAATACAAAGTGTATAAAAATAACAACAACAAAACACTTTTCTATAAACATGTAATGTTTATCATTAAAATGACGCCCACTTTTATGGCTACAATTAATGTTGTTCTAATAATTTCATTTACAATGCGTTAATTTGGCTAATTCTCAATTATGAAAAAATTACCACTTTGACTTACGTTTGATAGAAAGCGAGAACTAAAAACAACTGAACTAAACCTGTGGCTATGCAATGTACGAAGGATCAGGGCCTACAATGCCCAACTCTGTTTACTTGACCGTGAGACCCGAGGTTATATATCTTAGTGAGGACAGCATACACTGTAAAAAATATCTGTAAAGTTACTAGTAAAATTTTTCTAGGAAACTGGGATTCCTGGAACTTTTCATGTAACGGCAACAACAAATATTCATGTAACATATACACTTTTTCACCATAAATCAAAATATCTGTAAGGTTATTAAAAATTTTTTAGGAAACTGGGATGCTTACAACTTTTTATATACAAGGTGAGACCGAAAAGTAAGGTGACTCACCCCTCCTTTCGAAAATGAGAACAGCCCGACAACGGGACACATTCGCATTACGATCTACGATATGTAACGTTAATGTTCAAGGTCATTTGCAAAGTTTCTTGGTTAGTGTTTGTTCGTGCAGTCGCTTAAGCATAAGAGGTGGTAGTGCATTGCGTAATGGAGCAGAAAACGAATATGAAATTTTCTTTTTAAATTGGTAAAACTACTACGGAAACATTGGAAATGGTTCGAAGTGTGTTTGGCGAAGAAACTTTATCTCGCAAGACAGTATTTCAATGGTTCAAGCGTTTCTGTGAAGGTCATGAAAGATTGAAGGATGAAGACCGGTGACGAGCAGAACCACGGCAAATGTTGAAAGAGTTAGGAAGTTATTACTGCAAGATCACCGTTTGTCCGTCCGAATAATGTCGAACGAATTGAATCTTCCTCGTGAAATCATCTGAACAATATTGACGAAGGATTTGGGTAAACGGAAACTTTTTGCGACGTTTGTCCCTCATTATTTAAGCGATGAACAAAAAATACAGTGAATGGACTCCTGCGGCGACTTCATCAATGCAACAGACAAAGATGACGCGTTTTTACAGTCCATCGTCACAGGAGATGAAGTGTGGTGTTTCGCTGTATGATCCACAAACAACATTCAAGCTGTTGTTACCAAGGAACTTAAAACAGTCTCAAAGGATAACTTTTTCAAAATTTTCCAGAACTTGTATTGACGAAGGATTTGGGTAAACGGAAACTTTTTGCGACGTTTGTCCCTCATTATTTAAGTGATGAACAAAAAATACAGTGAATGGACTCCTGCGGCGACTTCATCAATGCAACAGACAAAGATGACGCGTTTTTACAGTCCATCGTCACAGGAGATGAAGTGTGGTGTTTCGCTGTATGATCCACAAACAACATTCAAGCTGCTGTTACCAAGGAACTTAAAACAGTCTCAAAGGATAACTTTTTCAAAAGTTTCCAGAACTTGTATGAACGTTGTGAAAAGTGTATTGTAGACGGCGGGAACTACTTTGAACAACAGTGAGATATTTATCTGCAAATATATAATACAGTGATTATTATGACGTCAGTCACCTTACTTTTCGGTCTCACCTTGTAAATTCAACCCGGGTTACAGATAAAAATTTAGTATGATTATTGTAATTTTAGTAGATTCATTTATAAAGCTACAGCTTTACAAAAACTAGTTTTGTAGATTTACATCTTTTTTTGTACAGTGTAAAGATAAAATTTAATAAGCATACAGATTTCTGTAACTTTACATCTGTAGAATTAGAGATTTTTTTACAGTGTAAGTTCCGTTCAGGTTAGCAGCCTAGCGCAAGACCCTCGGTGTTTAATTCCCAAGCAAGCTTGGTACTCAAGCTTGACCAGCAACAAGCTTGGTAAAGCGCGAATTAGTGAATTTATTATAAAAATCATAATTTTTTCTGTGTTTCCTTTTTAAGAAATGGCAAAAAGAAAGAAAAAAAACCTCCCATTTTTTAACCTATCTATTCAGGATTCAAAACTGTTTTCTCTACGTGTAATCATAATTTAATTCATATTGAAATATAAAATGATTAGAATTTTTTTCCCTTTAAATACTACACTCTTTATTTTTTATTTCTATTTTCCACATTTTATTTTTTTAAATAATTAGTTGTTGTAGTTTCACAGTCAGTTGGTATATTTTGTCGAGTGTGGTAGGGCGTATAATTAACCCCATTGTTGTTGTAAATCGTATGCAGTTGTAACCAAAAAGAATATTTTGAGATTTATCATCTGCAGCCGCCTAACGAAAGAAGGTCTTGAAATTAATTTGTTAATTTATAATTAAGTTCTAAAACTATTAAAATGATGTACTGTCTCAGAAAATACACCTGAGTGCACACACACACACACATATATATATATCAGGAACATACCAGGAAGTGTGTGAAAAATATATTACAAAATTTATCCTTACATACGAAATCCAAGTTAAGTAAAAAAAAAAAACTAGTTGGATGTACCAATTCCAAAACTTTCTTCTATCTCATATATGTTAATACTTGAAAATTCTCTATCATACTGCCAAAATTAAACGGCAATCTATGCCCATCATGAGGATTCTAAAGATATGAAATTCCATGCAGCAAAATTCAGCCTAACAGCGCCACCTATTGGGTGCTTTACACCAAAACCACCAAGCAAACACTTATGTCAAAGTCTAACTGAATCTGAAGTTTGGGGAAAATCCGTGCATAAGTTTTTGAGATAGAGTTATTGCAAAAATCTTGAAAATTCCAACATAGCAGTGCCACCTATTGGTCGATTAACACCAAAACCTAATCAGCAACAACTTGTGTTAACATCTAACTAAATCTGAATTTAGATGAAAATTCGCGCATTAGTTTTTGAGATAGAGCTATTGCGGGAATCGTGCAAAATGCAGCACAGCAGCGCCACCTATTGAACGATTTGCACCAACACATAATCAGCATCAAGTCATATCAAGGACTAACTGAATCTGAAGTTTCATGAAAATCCGTGCATTAGTTCTTGAGATAGAGCCATTGCAGAAATCGTAAAAAAATGCAGCATAGTAGCGCCACCTGTTGAGCGATTTGCACCAAAAACTAATCAGCATCAATTTGTATCAGGGACTAACTAAATATAAATTTTTATTAAATTCCGTGCATTAGTTCTTGAGATAGAGCGCCCACAAAATTTGTGTCGCACACAGACACACAGACAGACAGACAGACAGACTCACAGACAGGCATTTTGTAAAAACATGTTTTTCGGGTTCTCTGACCTCTAAAACGTGAAAATCCGTCGAAAACCGGAATTCGAAAATTTTCATGAATCCAATACTTTCTTCTTGTAAAGATAGAAGAAAGTAAAAATACGTATAAAGTCATTTATAATTGTAGTTGTTTGTTTTCAAATAATTGTCTGTAGATTAAAAATTGCACCGACTTCCGTTTTTCAAATGGAAATATCCACTTTTGATACTTTATTTTTCGTTTTTTATACCAAAACAGTCCGAAAAAGTATAGTATATAGTTTATAGACCTGGAGCCGGCAGCACAGACCTCATCGAGTTCACGGATGAAATTATAGGATTAGTTAAATCTTGATTCGCATATTAAAACGCAATCGGTCTGCCAAGTCATATGTTGGTGGAAAACCCGATTTTACCGGCTGTCTCGTAGGTTTACCATTGTATTCTCTTACTGCCAGTCCTCCATGTTTTCATACCTTTTGGTGCAGGAAAACACAATGGTAAACCTACGAGTTGGCCACTAAAATCGGGTTTTTAGGTGCTTTCCACTAAGATGTGACTTGGCAGACCGATTGCGCTTTAATATGCGAACCAAGATTTAACTAATCCTAGAATTTCATCCGTGAACTCGATAAGGTGATTGTGCTCCTCGATGAGGCGCCGACTCCCGGTCTATTATGCATTATCTCTTTAGATGCATCTGCTAGTCTGTTTTTGTGTGAAACATATTTTGTGTCGTTATCTCAAGAACTACTGCACTGAATTTAATCTAACTTTAGATTTGATAGATCTTGACATGAATTGGTGCTGATTAGTTTTCGGTGTATATAGCGCAACAGATGTTGTTGTTGTGCTGTGTTTTTTTCGCGATTTCCACGATAGTTAAAAACTCAGCATCTATGGGATGGTATTGCACCAAATTTAATACTATGAAAGATATTTGTTAAAAAATATGATGATCCAATTTGGTTATGGTTCAGTCAACAGGAGATGTTGCAATGGGATACTTTTACGACGAACATTATAACAGTATCTCACTTGCTATCAAATAGAAATGCACCAAATTTTATAATTAATTTTATTAATTAAAAATGAGTATGTTGATCCAATTTGTATATGAATATCCGATAGGGGGCATTGCTGAACTGTGCTTTTTTAGATTTTCGTTTATCTGACGACATTTTAGTGGATGTTGCTATTTCTAAAATGTACCATTTCTAAAAGTGGGTGCAATTTTTAATATGTAGACAACCTCTTAAAGGCTATACATATATAACGTTACCAACGTTTTGGAAATTGTGGACCCCCCTCCCCCCTTATTTTATCATACGTTATCATTAGTAGACTCTCTCCCTCCCCACACAAACCTGATGATATCGTCATCAATGTCTAAAAATTCTTTTATTTTTAGATTATTTTCCTTTCTTTTTTATACGCTTGCAGTGATATACATATATGATTATACATTTATTAGTCGCATATAGTTCGTATAAAGAAACGCTGAAAACACTTCGAACATACTACCAATATTAAAAGGAATGTGTTTCAGTTATGTTGCAAATTTTGAAACTAACGAAATTATGGTTACAGAATGTTAAAAATGACTTCTCACATTTTCAACACTGTTGCTGTAAAAGCAGTGTTAAAGACATTGGTGACTGATGAGCAAGATATAGTGAGTGGTATGGAGGTCAATTTTGGCAAAAATTTCATAACACACTTCCCATAATATTTTAAAGTATTTCAAAATCTATGCTAGATGCATAATTCTTCTTTCTTGTTAAACATAAGTTGTTAAAATAGTTTTGTTGGGATCTCAGTTGAGAAAGGTAATTGCTCGTTGAGTAATTCTTTAACCTCTTCACGCCCTTGGCCACAGATGTGGACGTTTAGTTTTCTTAATAAAAAAAGACATTTTTTTTATTTATAAAAAACAAGCAGCCACATCATAAAATTTTTAATTATCTTGTTGTGGGATTCCGTAGTGAATAAGTTATTATCAAATTTTCGTTCTTTCTATTATTGACAGTAATTATAATTATGAAAAAACTAAACGTCCACATATGTGGCCAAGGGCGTGAACAGGATAACATATGCGGATCGGCATCTTGAAGTAAAACTATTTTCAACTTCTGCCAGCATTTGTGCTCGATCTCTACAAAATTCTTTCTCTCTCTCTCTTTCGTTCTCTAGAAAATTCTCTCTCTCTCTCTCGTTCTCTAGAAAATTCTCTCTCTCTCTCTCGTTCTCTAGAAAATTCTCTCTCTCTCTTCTCTAGAAAATTCTCTCTCTCTCGTTCTCTAGAAAATTCTCTCTCACAAAATTATTTCTCTATACGAAATTCTCTCTCTCTACAAAATTCTTTCTCTCTCTCTCGTTCTCTAGAAAATTCTCCCTCTCTAGAAAATTCTTTCTCTCTCTCTCTCGTTCTCTAGAAAATTCTCTCTCTTACTAGAAAATCCTCTCTCTACAAAATTATTTCTCTCTACGAAATTCTCTCTCTACAAAATTCTGTCTCTCTACAAAATTCTTTCTCTATCAAATACTCTGTCTCTCTACAAAATTCTTTTTCTATAAAATTCTTTCTCTCTCTACAAAATTCTTTCTCTATCAAATACTCTGTCTCTCTACAAAATTCTTTTTCTGTAAAATTCTTTCTTACTCTCTACAAAATTCTTTCTCTCTCTCTACAAAATTCTTTCTCTCTCTCTACAAAATTCTTTCTCTCTCTCTACGAAATTCTTTCTCTCTGTCTCTCTCTGTATATATAAAATTCTCTCTCTCTCTCTCTCTATAAAATTCTCTCTCTCAACAAAATTCTCTCTCGCTCTACAAAAATCTATCTTTTTAGAAAATTCTCTCTCTCAGTAAAAAGCATACATTTTTTATAACGTTTTCAAAATAAAATTCAAATCAAGAACTTCTAAATATTCTTATTTTTTTCGTGACATAATTCAATAAAAACTTAGATATTCTGTATAAATCTGGAATAATTTAAAGGTTCATGCATACTTTTATGCAATCCAATTCGATGAATGTACGCATAAAATTTGGCGTGATGATAAAAAATGTAAACAGAAGTAGCAAATTTAATAAACTACTTATGGGTACCCGTCAAAACTTAATGGCTTCATGCTAAATAAATAAACTACGAATCAGAGACTCAAACTCCAAAGCACACTGTGTTGCTCAACAAAGTCTCGGAATAAACAAATCAAATTGTCAGTTAATCAGAATTACTGTCGCAATAAAACTAAATTTGACACATCCATAAACTTAAACCTTTTATTTAAAATTAAAAGTAAGTAGCAGTAGTTTTCTCTTTCGGAGTGTCGGAAGGATCTTGCGTTTTAAATATAGAGAACGTTCGAGTATTATGGAATACTATTTGCATTTTTATTTGTAAGTCAATATAAAAAAAAATGCTATACATTAAAAGTTCGTAAATAACAAATTTCGAATATTTCTTACCATATTTTTAATACGTTTAAAGCGGAAAGAAAAATGAGTATCAATATTTAGCTTTAAAAAAAGTTACCCATTTCGGATAATGGCAACCAGTCGGGTAATATGGAATAAAGCTATAAGGAATATTAGAATAGAAAGAAAAACCACGATTTGCAAGAATGACCAAAATAACTTAATGAGTAAAAATTAGTACATCATCTATAAATCATCAGATTCTTTGAAAAATTGTTTTAATTGTTAAAAAAAATGTAGTCTATTGTTTCGGCCCAACCACAGTCCACATGAGTCCACATCAGGCATTATATCCACTCCTCCCGTCTTCTTTCCTATAAATATTATACATTGCGAAACAAACACACTGAATCTTCTACATCTGATGAACAACGTGGTAAAAATTCCATCTCAAATGCTACGTCGGAGTGGAATGATTGTTCGTCTTCACTAGACTCGTCTTAAAACAGTTGTCTAGCTGATATTCCATATTACCTGAGACGCCATCTGGAAAACCATAAGCTCGTTATTCGTCAACACGTTAGCATAGAAGAAAACTGACTAACACAGCAATAAATATAACTGTTCAACTTTATACTGAACTTGCTTAACATCACTGACAATGAGGTTTTATAGTTAATATGAATTTTATAAAATTTACCTTCAGAAAACTCCAGCAATTGAGAATAGGAATTTAGCTCACCGCGTCGCTCCAACAACAGTTATCCAAACAGAACTGAGCACAGTGCCTCATGGGAATACTAGGCCGTCGTTTGGCCGGAACACCATATGCGCCAGATATCGAAGTATTTCATATTGCCCGACCATTTCATAACACACCAACTTTCTCTATAGCTATTATAAATATTTTATTGGAATCAAATGCGTATTTAAATGAAAATTATTTGTAACACTTTCCAAGAAAGTTGAAAAGTGTTTATGAATTTAGTCTGCTTTTCCGTGCTCTAACTCTCGTTAATGTACTCGGATTGACGTGTTATTTTTATATACAGGGTGAGTCATAAGTCTTCATACAAATAGTTAAAGCGATTACTAATTTCTTTTTCGTTTTCAGGAAAGCGAACTGATTGAAAATAGATGTCACTAATGAAGGAAGAACGGATTGACATTATTCTATTGGCTGGGAGTGGTACCACTCTTCATTTTACACGCACCTTCAATGCAACGCACATTACGCAGATAACCTTGACACCGTGGCAAAACTTATCACGAAATTCAAAAGGACAGGTTCTGTCGCCGATGCAAACAGATTTGGAAGACCAAAGACGGCAACAGATATGGCAACAGATGAAGATAATACTCAGGGATACCCTCTCCACCCGCATATATATATATATATGCAGGGTATTGCCAAATTCGACGGACAAATTCAGAAGGATGATAGTAGGCATAAAGACGATGAAAGATTACCATGAAATCACGCAAACCACGTACTTAATCGAAATTACAAGGTGTTCTACCCTAACCCAATTTGGTTTGACGGAAATAACTTTCAGAAAACTGAAGTATTATGCAATAAAACTTTTAACAGACATTCTCAACCTTGTTGTAAATGTGATTATATAAGTAATTTAACTTGTATAACTGGTGTAATTTAAACTAATATAACTGGTGTAATATTACACCATAATAATGTGAAAAGATCAGATTTCACATTATTATGGTGTAACCTTCCACAAGAGATGTGTAACGTTACACCAGTTACATCGGTTAAAATACTCCATAAAATTGGAGGCAGCAATGCTGCCACCAATTTTATAGAGTAACGTGACACTAACAAGGAAGGTCGCCATACGAACATACTCCAAAAATGTGAAAAAAATATAGACTATTCTGCTCATGGGGATAGATATGGTTATATAAAAAAAAAAAAAAAACTTCTGCGGAAACTCGATAGAACGTCCGTAAAAAAATAAGACACTAACAAGGAAGGTCGCCATACGGGCATACTTCGAAAAATCTGAAAAAAATATAGAATATTCTGCTCATGAGGATAGATATGTTTATAAAGAAAAACTTCTGCGGAAGCTCGATAGAGCGTCCGTAAAAAAGAAATAAGACACTAACAAGGAAGGTCGCCATACGGGCATACTCCGAAAAATCTAAAAAATATATAGAATAATCTGCTCATGAGGATAGATATGTTTATAAAAAGAAAAAAAAAAACTTCTGCGGAAACTCGATAGAGCATCCGTAAAAAAAATAATGAAAATTTCGATATTTGGCGATTTATCACTGGTTGGCAATGGAATAAAATTTCAAAAAGTACTTTTTTATGTCAATTACTCTTTAAGCTAAACATGTTTCATAGTGAACTTGTTTAAATAAATTTAATGTAAATAACTTTAATTTTGCCAGTTTTAGTTTGATTTAACTAGAGTTTCGTCATATACATATATATATATATATATATATTTATAATGAAAGTTAACTATCAAATTTTATGAATTAAAACAAAATTTAAATTAATTAAAATTGTTTCAATCTCAAAATTAAGTCTAGTTGAGTTCTATCAATTCAATTTTGTTGCTATGAAGATCACGACTTTTTTGATATTGAAATGAATAACTGCATCTTGCCTTTATTTTGGAATACGTTTAAATACGTGTAAATATTTCTTATATATGGAATCGTTCTGAAAGTATTAAAATTAAATAAAATCCCTGCCTTCTCGGCCTACAGATGGAGGTAGATTTCGAAGTTAAGTACTAATTTCACCAACAAAAACTAAATCAAGATTAGAGATAAACCCAGTTTAACAATTTTATCTGGCAGCTTTTAACGAATTTTTAATTTCATTTTTCTGTAAGAGCTCGTTTAATCAAAATCATATTAAGTCGGTATTTAAAAAAAAAAAAAAAAAAAAGAAAAAAAAAAAAAAGAAAAAAAAATTTCCCGATCAACAACTCGACACATTTTCAGATTCATTTTTAAAAGTAAAAACATGAAACTTGCTGACGTGATTTTTTGAAGAGATTTATAAGCAACCTGTGATTTTATTTTCCGTTCGATTAATTAGAACTCGATTTACAATTATTTTCTCAGTGCGATATTTTTTTCGTTTCCATCGCTTCGGGAAATTTGGTTCAAATGCCCACTTTGACAGCATTTTTTGAAATATATTCTGCCTTTACCAAAAAATCGACCAATACAGCACATTACAGTATAACCTCGATTATCCGAAGTAATTGGGACCGCCGCCCATCTTTCGGAAAATCGAAATTTTTGGATAATCGAGAATGCTTCAATTTTAAGATTAAAGAGAAATGTATGCAATAATTCTTGTAATGGTAACAAGTGCTTAATAAAAACAAGTAAAGTTAAATTTAAAAAATCAAAAAACCCGTCATGAAACCCGTTTAAAATGTTAATAAACCGTTTTTTCACCTATATAGGTTTTGATTTCCTTATTTTAGTTGTCTTTTTTGTCACCCCTATTCAAGGGCCACCTCTCATAAGGGCTAATTTTCAATATGCAGGTGGCCCTTACAAAGAGTTTATGCTAACTACGATATTCTCAATAGCCATTATTCTTTTATTCAATATAAATACATTCAATAATTACCTCTTCTGATTGCCTGTGGTGGACATGTCATGGGTCCACGTGGTGTATGGAAGGGTGTTTTTGAGATTGTTTTATTTTTAAGAACTTAAATACCACTAGAAATATTGTAAATATGTATAAATATTTTTGTTTAAAAGGGTGAAAAAAAGGGAAAAAAATATTTCTTATGAAATGAAAAGATGAATGTAAATACTTAAAATTTTTTCAAATAGTACGTAAATTCCAAAACATATAAATCATAATCGTAATATATTTCTAGGCTCGCCCTGAAACAATAGGGTAGCCAATTGTGATTGGTAAAGAATCGCCATCTTAAATAATCATAAATTTTCACAGGCGGTCCGGGGACACGGCACTTGCCTCTTGTGCTCTCTTCGGCGTATCAGGCGGGTCGTTCTGAAGTCTTCTTTCCCGGAGACTGGGGTTCTGGGCTTGTTTCTGCAGGTAGTAAAACTTTTCCCTGCCCTGGGCTTAGGGGTTACACCTAACCATAAGCCAAAAGCGGGTTCCCAGGGTGGGTGCTTACTTACTTACTTACTTACTTACTTACTTACTTCAAATTAATTCATTTTGTGCGGGATGCACTATTTTGTTACTCTGTGTTGAGTAATTCTGCTTTGAATTGCTCCATTTCTACTTTGTAATTCTGTGCGAGATGCACTATTTAGTACCCGTGTACCGATCCATCTCTCGGTGAACCTCTGCACGCCCTACCTCCTTCTTCGATCAGACTTTAGTTTCTCGATTCCCACCCACATCAGAATCCACTTCTCTCTCTGGTCGTCATCCGGCTCTCTCTGTAGGATGGAAAAAGCGCAGTGATTTTCGTTCCTCCATTCCGCGGTCTCAAGGATAATAGCGCTCTCAGTCACAGTGTCTTTCATTTGCTCCCCTCGGATCTTCTCACGGTCCCTTATGGCGCTGGCATTGTCTGAAATCATACGGCGAACTATGCTCGGAATTGCACAGGGCTCATCTAGCAGGGTGTTTCCGTGGCAAATTACACTGGCCTATACACACACACACACATAAAAAAATCTTCCTTTTAAATAAACGATGTATTTTTATACTAATTTGGGATTGCAGAATATAATAAATTGAGCATTAAAAGTTTAATATTAACTCTCGGTGTAAAAATATGTCTAGTATGGAAAATTATGATTTTAAGTTAAATGTCAAAGAACATAAACGATTTATTTAAAAAAGAACATCAAATTATTTACGCTTTTTTTTAATTACATGAAATTAAGAATTTATGAACAATATAAAAACATTAACCTTATATCCTCAATCAAGAAGTCCTCTTCTTTTTCACTTGTCTTTTGTGTTCAGTTTCAGGGACTACTCAAGTTCCACAAGTACAATGTAAAAAAAAAGGACTAATAAAAAAAAATAAATAATAAAAAAATTAAAAAACCCGACTGCGTAAAAAGCGAACGAATTAATTATTTCTCATCAATGTGAAATTTTTTATATTACTTACCTATTTTTTTATTTACTTGTATTGATAACTTTTAAGCTGTATTTAATTGTTAGTTCCTATCTATAAACACTGTTTTGATGAAGCCTATAAATGTCTATGATGGTTAGAGTTGCAGTAAAGCTAGAGATCCTACCTACACAACTTCCAAGTTGTGTAATACGGAGCTTCTGACTGTAAAATAGTCAATGAAACACCGTCTTCATTTTGAAAGACCTATCCAATGATATGCCACTCAATAGGGTGCATAAAAATTATTTTTCGTCTCTACCGCCATTTTGAATTTATTAAAACAAAAACTAGCCTATAACCATCGGACGGTTAAGACAAATCGATAAGAGACCTCATTTATTAAAATCCACCCAGCCGTTGGGATGTTTCGAGGGTATAAAGAAATCCACATACCCTTATACGCGTGAAATACATAACCCTTCTTGGCAGCCGGGTAATAAGGCAATAGCAGAATAGAAACAAGAATAAATTACCTGAATTTTAATTTTGAAATTAAGGACCTGTTACATATATCACAATGGTTTGAAAAAATGTTTTGTTTGTCGTAGTTTCGATTGACTTTGCTTTGAAGCTCTATCACGGAGTTTTTTAATATTGTTAGCTCACCAGTATCACAATCTTTACTGCTGCTCCAGCCATGCCAAAACTTTTGCAAAACATTCAAAAGCTTCAGAATTGTTAATTTGATCGTATTCTTCGTTCCACTCCGCAGCTTACGGGAGCTCAAGTTAAATTCAAAGGAACTCTAAGAAAGGGGATCGAAAATATTTATATGTTCCCGTAGTTCGGAAAGGACCATTTGCACACAAGGAATATTATAGTTAAAAAAAAAAAAAGCTTTCAAAGTGTATTTTGCACACAAGGAATGTGATAGTTAAAAAAAAAAAGCTTTAAAAATGGATTTCGGTTAACCAAGAATTTCTATTAAAAGAGTTTCGAATAAAAGAGGTTCTACTGTATATAGTTTCCGAAAAAGAGAATCTGCCAGATGGATGCGTTTGAGAGCGAAAATTAATTTAAAAATGAGTCAGAAAATAAGCCGTTTGGATTTGAGTTAATAATACCCTTAATACGATAATTTTTTCGTCAAGCCCTATTTTTGTTTAATTTTTTTTGCTGTAAGAGTTGATCCTATAAAAAACTTGTCAGTATGAAAGTTGTAGATAATATTGATAAGATGTATAATAAATTTAAGCGGATTGGATATCTAGTGAATTGACGAAGCTATGAATTTTTTTCTTGTTCAACCCCCCCCCCCTTTTTTTTCGTTTTTAATTTTTTGTTGCAGTAAGAGTTGGTCCTATCAAAAACTTGTCGAAATAAAAGTTGTAGATAATATAAAGAGGATTTATAATAAGTTTAAGTGAATTCGATTTCTTAAGAATTAACGAAGTTATGAATTTTTATCTCCCTAAAACCGTATTTTTAGCCTATTTTAAGCCCATTGTATAAAAAATCTGTGATACATAAATTTTTGGTCCTTTTCCTAGAAGTAAAAATAACTTAAAACTGATTTGATATGTATAAAAATTAAGAAGTTATGGAGTATTTTCGGTTTTTACAAAACCCCTCCCTATTCCCACACCTTTGGTCCGATGATGCCCATTATCGAACTTGGCTGAGATTTTCTACCCCTTGATTTTATATATCAGTTTGGAAGAGATTTGTGCAGAATTACGGAAGTTATCGTGTACATAAAAAATTTATATATATATATATATATATATATACAGTAAAACCTCCATAAATCGACCACGTTCAGTTCCAATTAAAATTGGTCGTTCCTAGAGGTGCTCTTAACAGAGGTCATGTTTAAATCTAGATTTTAATTGTTGAAAAAATGCAACAATTAATGTTACTAAAATTTATTTTTCACATTATGAAAAAATATATTAAAATTTAAGTATCAAAACAAAAGTTAATTTCTGCAGACTTTAAAAAATGAATATATTGACGTTTGCTTTAATTTTACGGTTTTATCTTGTATAACTTTTATTCACAGTCCTTTCGAAATTCAGTAAATAAATGCACTTTGTTTTGGACGGGAACAAATAATGACGATTTCATTAATTTGTTTCTTTGAGAGTTTCCCGACAGAATAGGCAGGGTAGTTTATTGAACGTCATTCTTAATTCGTTATCAGAGTTAAATTCATTGCCTAAAAAGGCACAAAGGGATTTAAACACTTAAAAGTTACCGGGATAAAAAAAAATCTAAACTTAGTTGATAAGTTTGATGAATAATGCGCTTTCCGGAATTATTGTTCTAATAAAACCTTCTTCAAGCGACCAGGAAAAAAAACGGAATTTTCTTCAAAGAAATTGGTCGCTCATGGAGGAAGTTCATCTAGGTTGGTCTCTGAATGGAGGTAAAATTAGTATATCGAATCTTGTACATTAAATCTTGAATAATGAAACACCTATGAACACCGAAAAAAGGCCTTTTTTTAAGCAATAAATATCAATCTAATGCTTTCATCTCTCGGTAATAGATAAAGACATTTATAGACTATTACTTCATACAATTTTCATGTTGTAAAGAAGAAGAAAATTATAAAAATTTGTTAAAATTCGAAACGTCCCAAAAATGGGACGCTAGGCATAAATGGATTAATGATGATATAATACTTCAAAGTTAACCAAGAAAGGAAAATCCATGCACCTAGCATAGATTACGAAACACTTTCCAACACATTCAAAATGATGTATCAAAACTTCACCGCTTAATATTGTGAAGGTTGATGTCTAAATAAACAGATTAGAAAATGAATAACACAATTGAAAACATAATTTAAACAATTCCCCTCCAGAGCTTGAAAATTATCAGAAATCTTTTGTGCGACCCTGTATATAATCTATAGATTTGCATATATACTGCACTGTTAAAATTTTGCAGCATTCTGGCAGGTCATTTGACCGTTTTCTCCGAAAACAATTACACAACCGTAATTTTAACACTATTCGGACCATATTATTGGCCATTTTATGGTCAGAATATAGTTAAATTATGGTTATGAAACCGTTTTTTCAAAAAAACGGTCGAATGACCTGCCAGAATGCTGCAAAATTTTTAACAGTGTATATAAGATGTAAAAATTTAGTTCAGTTATCAAACGCATAACCAATTTGAAAATTCCATTTTAGAAATTTTCGGTAATAAGCATAAATATACTGGAATTCTGTTTTGGAGCACGCACCTATTTGTGATCTATAGAATTTATAATTCGTGTTATTAGTAACTCGAATATTAGTTAAATCGAAAAACACATGCAAAGTTGTAAACTCACTTAGAGCAATTATTGCTCAAATACAATAGTGTAAACGAATTCTTTTGCGTGTCCCTGTAAACATATGATAAAGGCTATGAAAACCATATTCCATAGTAAGCACCTTTCTGTAAACCTCTGTGATGTACATAAATTTCAATGTATTTGGACTCGTATAAAATCATTAAAATACACTGCAAATGATTTTTCCCCATTGACCATAATGTAACAAAATTCTTTTGAGTGAATCTGTAAACGAAATATTAATGCTACACACGCACTTCCTTTTCAATAACATGTCATAGTAAACATATCAATAACATATATCAATTATGTGGCAATATTTACACGAGTTAGAGCGCGGACAGACAGACAAACCGAATTAATAAACACTTTTCAAGTTCGTTGGAAAGTATAAAAAAAATACTGAGTTGCGCTACATTTTTTTTATATATTGTAGTATTTATCGTTTATTTGCAGAGACGCGCAAGATAATTTGATTACAAGATTGATTATGGTCGAGACTTTCTGTTTTCTGCTGTGGTATGTGTTTTTTAATTTATTTAATTTTACTGCATTAAGTGGTATGTTCTATAAATCATATACAGGTTTGCACCACAAAATTCGCACACATTACCGCATATGGAGAGTAATTACTGAAAATTGATTTTTACGGAGTTCTGTGTTTTTTAAGTAACTTATTTAGCCATCTCATTTCATTGTATGAAAAAAGGAAATTTCTAATAATATATATGTACTAGCTGTTTAACCCGCTCTACGCATGGGAGTTCAGGAATTTAATTATAAAACCAAAATTAAAAATAAAATTTTGCCGAATTATCATGTTGCTATGGCAGCCGACGATAAAAGCGATATCTTTGGAATAAGGGAATAAATAGAATAAAAAGTTTTGTTGATGTTTGTGATAAAATGTTTTTCTTTAATTTTTTTTAAAAAGGTAATAATTAAGCGCAATTAAATAATCTCTAATTATTTGCATGAGAGGTAACAGAATTATCGTAACATCCGCGGCTACAGCTTCTTGGTATTGCAACGTGGCGTACGTAATATGTATATTTCACATTGCAGTAAACATTTAGAACTGGTTAGAACTCTCGCGATTGCGGGTTGAATATAAAAAAGACAAAAAGTCATAGAAAACAAAATAAAAAAATCTATTTAAAATTTTCGAATTTTTTACCCCCAATCGTTCATGGCCCCCCTACCAGCGTGTGCCAAATTTCGTGGCTCTGCGCCCTGTGGTTTTCGAGTTTTTGAGGTTACATAGATAGGTACGCGCACGGATTTTAATAGGGTAGATTCTGTTATCGTTGGAAAGCATTTCACAATCTATGTCTGATGCATGATTTTTCGTTCTTGGTTATAGTTAAAAATAATTTTAAATATGTATATAACCCAGGGACAAATTTCGTCATGATGTTTCAACTAAATTTCTTTTTAAAGCGATTATTTGTTTCTATAAATAAACTATAAGGTAAACACATAAATCATTTTGTAAATTATCGAAAAGATAACATGACACATTAATGGGTTAAGCCTTAAACCTTTATGATAGTGAGTTTGTTACCACAATATCTAATTTAGCTTTTAAATTTCATTAAACTTATATCTCCTGTAATAAAAGTTTCATGAAGTTACGATAAAATAATTTCTCATGAGGCATTTCCCCATGAGGCTTTCTTTAAGGTCCAACTAAAGTTGATTATCGCAATTTTTTAAAGATCTAATTTTGATAATCCGAGAGTAAACATAACAATATTTGATAGTCTTGGTAGGATTTTATTATCAAATTAAAATATATTTAATACTTTAAAAGCGATTCTGAAAAAGTAAAAATGTTATGAAATATTTAGTATAAAGCATATATAACATGAGAATGTAAAATGAAGTAGATGTCAATAACTATTTTCTACAGATGATGCTATCTTAATTTAATTATTTTTATTGCAACTTAAATTAAATTAAATTTCTATTGCAAAGATTTGAGCCATTTCATCTATAGAGTGTTCTCTCAAAGTCTAATTTCTAAACCGTTAGTCATAGACATATAGTTCCAATTACAAATATGTTTTACATGAGAAAAAAAAATATTTTAAGTCATTTTGAACAATAAAAACATTTCTTAAAAGTTATAATTTTTATTCGGTTCCTCGCTCCTATAAATGACATTTAGTAAAAAATTCCTATTAGGGGAACCCGGGGCACAATTTGGTACTGGAGCGGAAATGAAGTTTGACGTTTTTCGGTGTTAAGGAAGTGGTGCCAGCGAGCGGCAATAAGCAGAAGTAAAAAAACCTGCTACCGTTCAACTTCGGAAGACATGTTAGTTTTTCTCGAGCGTTGGTGCGTGAATTTTTCGGTGTGTGATTTTTTGCTCCTCTATTGTAACATCTGACGATTTTGTAAACAAAGTAAGGCATACATGCTTGTTTACATTACAACTATAGTTAGTTTATGCTTGAAGTACGTTTAGTTGTCTTTAGGTTCTTGTAGTTAAACGTTTGTTTACTTGTCTTTCTCGAGTGACCATACCTCCCTAACCTAAATCATGTCCCTGGGGCGGAACGGGTGGGGCGGAACGGGTGGGGCGGAATAGGGAAGTATCCCATTCCGCCCCGAAATGTTTTTAACTAATTTGTTCTGACTGTGAATGTTTATATTGCAGTGAATTTTACTCCAAGTCAGTTGAAGGCTGGGTCGCTTGTTCCATGTGGGAAAAATGGGCACACAATTCCTGTGCGGCAATAGATCGAAGATGATGAGACTGTTTTAGTGCGTGGATTTTGTCAGTAGGCTTAAGAAAAGGACACAGTCAATGAAAACTATGGTTAAACTTTTATAGTCACTTAAAACTAAATAAATATTGAGCAAACTTATTATTATTACTATTATTATTATTATTATTATTATTTTGTTTTTTGCATTTCAAGTATTTTTATATGTTTTATAATTATTTGTATTTAGCACCCCGTTTTGCCCCGGGTATGGGGTAGAACGGGGCAAATGACATAATGTTCTGTTTCTGAAACAAATATATTGTTCTTTTATTTTCTTACAATATTATTAAATTTTTGTGATTATTGTATTATAATGTGTTTATAGAAAATTTTGTATGAAGGTTACTTCACTGTATTCTTCTGCTCTTACTTGATATAGCAGTTTACTGTATTATTCTCTTTTTATTTTATACAGCTATACGAAGGAAAAGGTCTGCAGTCTCTAAAAGCTAGGTCTGAGTAGATGGATATTATTTCAATCTTATTAATTTTATGAACGTCAGATTTTCTCTGCGGTCTGTAAAACACCTACGATCCTTTTATAGTTCTTTTTAGGGTTTTGTTCATCTGATGAAACCCTATTCGTCTCACTGCTCTGTCTGTGCGTACGCCCGCGTGTCTGTTTTTCACACAGCTCGTTCTCAGAAACTGTATAAGTTAAAGGCTTGAAATTTTGCATGCATACAGCTGAATACCTCCGATCACACCACAAATCATAAAATTTTGAGAAAGTCTTAATTAACGCACGTTATCAATTAAAAGAATGGAAAATATTCATAATTCAATTAAAACATTGATTTTAATCAATATCTCAAAGATTTTCTCTTTGAAACTCGAAAAGAGGGATGGTTTTCCACAATTCGCCTTGCTACCACGGTGATAAAGGATTGGAGGTTTTCAAAGATACTCGTATTTCACAAAATATTCCACCTAAAAACGCGAAACTTAGTATTCACTCGAAAAAAAATCTCTTTCTGAATTTCTAAATTTTTTTGAAATATTCCAACTAGAAGTCGAAATATCCATAATGCCGAAATATCCATCCTCTTTCCAAAAACAATGAACCACCGCAGGTTAGAGAAATGTTTTGCTGACAGACAGCTGTCACCGGACATAGTGGGATGTTTTCACGGTCTATAAAATTTTTACAGATATTGCATTTATATATTTGAAATTCATGCATCTATGCGTATTTTTTTTACGCTGATTCCAAATATGTAAATTTCATTAGAATCGGTCAATTACAAGCTTAGGAATTAATTATTATTTTATTAATTAGATTGCAGAAACACAATTACTTTGAAAACGTCAATTTAAAAGCCAGACAGCTGGTTCAAAATAAAAACCAGAAATGATTTTTGTGTGGGGTTGTTTCGTGGTATATAAAATTTTTACGTTATATTTATAGATTTGAAATTTATGCATCTAAGCGCATTTTTTAACGCTGAATCCAAATATGTAATTTTCGTAATCATTGATGAAGAACTTCTTATTTTATTAGATGTAAATTTCCAACTGGGCGAAAAATGTCCGGACCAGGATTCGAACCCGGGACCTCCCTGGCTGAAGCCGCCAGTGCTCTGCCATCTGAGCTATCCCGGACGATTCTGGTCGAACTTTTTCACCCAGCTAACCTTGATGAATTAAGCATCTGGTCTGAAACCTGGTTCAGCTCAGCAGAATAAATCTCAGGTTATGGAACTCCAGAAATCGCTGGATACGAAATTACACTCGATTAATATTAGCACAATTATTCTAATTGGTAAACAAATCATATTAGATGTAAATTTCCAACTGGGCGAAAAATGTCCGGACCAGGATTCGAACCCGGGACCTCCCTGGCTGAAGCCGCCAGTGCTCTGCCATCTGAGCTATCTCGGACGATTCTGGTCGAACTTTTTCACCCAGCTAACCTTGATGAATTAAGCATCTGGTCTGAAACCTGGTTCAGCTCAACAGAATAAATCTCAGGTTATGGAACTCCAGAAATCGCTGGATACGAAATTACACTAGATTAATATTAACACAATTATTCTAATTGGTAAACAAATCATATTAGATGTAAATTTCCAACTGGGCGAAAAATGTCCGGACCAGGATTCGAACCCGGGACCTCCCTGGCTGAAGCCGCCAGTGCTCTGCCATCTGAGCTATCCCGGACGATTCTGGTCGAACTTTTTCACCCAGCTAACCTTGATGATTTCAGCATCTGGTCTGAAACTTGGTTCAGCTCAACAGAATAAATCTCAGGTTATAGAACTCCAGAAATCGCTGGATACGAAATTACACTAGATTAATATTAACACAATTATTCTAATTGGTAAACAAATCATATTAGTAAACAAATCATCTGCTTGTTGCTCCTGGCAGAGCACTGGCGGCTTCAGCCAGGGAGGTCCCGGGTTCGAATCCTGGTCCGGACATTTTTCGCCCAGTTGGAAATTTACATCTAATATGATTTGTTTACCAATTAGAATAATTGTGTTAATATTAATCTAGTGCTTCTTATTTTACCTGAGAATCGATAAAAAAAAGCAAAAAAAAAAAAAAAAATGCTTTTCTATAGAACATTATTTAAATCTTAGCGTTTCTCCTCCAATTAAAATTATTTCCGATATTATATTTTTTCGACATTATATATTTTTTATAAGTCCGATTTTTTATTATAAGCACATTACAGATATTATTACAATAGAGAGTAGCGGGCTTCGCCCGCTATCGGCTCTATTTGTTCAACTTGATATCGATAGCCTAACATATGTTAGTTTCACTTTGAATCGCCGCACAGTGAAGTATTAGACCCGAAATCCTGGTCAAAAATATTTTTCGTTGTAAATATAGTCCGATTGGCTTGAAATTCTTAGATGTTATTGGGTATCACTATGGCATGTTTGGTATTGTAAATGAAGTCTATAGCCTTTTCGGTTCATTTACAGACACACCCGAAAGTGGACCCTTACATTATGGTCTATGCCAGGGTCGGCGAACCTTTTTGTTGCCGCGTGCCAAATTTGATCAAAAAATATTTTACGTGACCATGACGTGCTAACTAAAAAACAAATTTCGTAGGTGGAAAAAATAATGGATTAAAATTGCTTAAAATTTTCTATTAAGATACTAAGATTCTATTAAGATTAAAAAATATGAGGAACGTACATGTAGGTATTACAATGTAATAATTATGGCAACAAATATATTTAAAAAAAACTAATGCTATGTAATTTGATTTCTGTTGTTGGATCTTAATACCAGGTTAATTTTAATGCAAACTAGACGTCGGGTTTATCTGACAAGTGCTTTTTCAGTATGTGTTTTGATATAATGCATTTGTTAAAACAGTGGCTTGAAAGCATAGATAGGCAGAAAAACTGTTAAAATGGCAAACACCCAGTTTTCTTTGAATAGCTCTGAAATAAATTCAAAGTTTCCATAACTTTATCATTAGAATTTAGTAATGTATAATAACCAATTCTTGTCGATAGTTTTCAAATATCGTCTTTGTTTGAAATTTTTTTGAGACCATAATTAATTAGATTGGAATGTAATATGCCGCAATTAAAATTTTTCAATTTCCATGTAATCGAATTTAGAAAAGATCTGACGCAATTTTGTGCAATCTCACTTTATTTTGATTTAGAGCCACAACAATGCCGTGCCAAAATTATTCTTTCGCGTGCCAAAAGTGGCACGCGTGCCATAGGTTCGCCGACCCTGGTCTATGCGAAAAAATCGCTTTCTCTGTATTTTAATGATATCACACTTTTAAACGTGCTGAAATTTATATACATCACTAACATGTACTAAGGCACTTATTGTAGAATATAGTGTGCATAAAATATATCGTTCATTTACAGGGACACACAAAAGAATATGGCTGAAGAATAAATTTAACTATTGAAGTCGATGAATGACCAATAATTGTTGGAAGTGCGTTTGTAGTTGTGATAGGCGTTTTAAAATAGAACAATTTTTTTTTAAATATTACTTGGTGTGGATAAATTCTATAGATCATAAACAGGGCTGCACAAAAGTTCTCAAGTACATTTCCGTTTATTCACGGAAATGGCTGAATGGACATTTTTAACTGTGCTATGCGTTTCACTGAACTAACTTTTAGCATACTATGAAGTATACATACAAATCCATAGCTTAGTTTAATATTTTGTATCTTAAAAGCTGACGAAGTGTAAGTAAGATTTTAACACTTCACATAATAATAAATATACATTTTATAAATATTTTGACAATTAAGAAAAAAAAAAGAGTCATCATTTAAGAAGAGCACAAAGAAAAAAGAAGTTAAAATATTAATTTACTAAGTAGATATTTTAAAAATACGAATAAATCACATGTCTATTGACTTACCATCACTGAAGGGAGTTTGGAAGTTGAGTGACTTGTAACCTTAACTTACTGCTTTTAAGAGGAAAGTAATTGTTGATAGGTTTGTCTTATTCACTAGTAATGTTTAATTAAATGCATTTAATTTTACTACATATAAAACTTATTATTTACATTTCATAATCCTTATTGCATTTAAATTACATTTAATAATTATTATTGCATTTAATTTATGTTTAAGGGTGTTATATTTAATTGTAGGTTCAGTAAAGTGGAGTCTATATAGAATAGATTGCTAGTTTTTGAATGTATTTAATATATTACCAATTTCAAAATGATTCTTCAGAACTCTTCTTCATCACACTCTTCTTGGCTTTTATCGAGACTACCATCAGACCTTGCTGGAAGAAGAAGTTGTAGGGTCTCGCTACTGTATGGCTAGCTCTTTTTAGTTGATAAACGGAGTTATTAGAAAATATGAAGTTGCTTATTTTCACGCACATTATAAAAGGAAAATTTTAATTAAATTTTCTTGGTGCCGTTTGTCAGTTTTGGAATTAAAATTAGGTGTCCCTTTTTAAAGACACCGCCCTCGAAAGGGTTGATTCCCTCCTTTCTCCCTCTTTATGTTACACACATGAGCCCCAAGAACTAACTAGGGAACCTTTTTTCAATAAATAAGTATATACAATTTGAAGGCGATCGGATATTTCTATCAAAAGATATCGAGTTGCGTGCGTATGTACGTAAATACAAATGTACACATGTACGTACATAAATACATACAGACAGAATATGTAGTTGCAAAAGCTCTCCAGTAATATCTTGTGAGCTGAAAACCTGCAATACGACAGTAAATATATTCTTATCTCTTCAATTCGGTGGCTGCAAAACAGAGCATTTAAATAGTCATCCCGAAAAAATTTTTTATAAAAAAATGGCAACAATATGCGGAAGATTTTTTTTCTGAAATTAACACTCAAGACTATAAATAATACGATTATAATTCAAACATGGCGGGGCAAAGAGCCGCACATATTTTAAAAGCTTTCGATATGTGTAAATTAGAGCCAAAAACGCTTTAAAAATAACTCTTTTACACATTTAATGTTTTTTTTATTACATTAAAATCTATTTAAATGAACACATAGTTTAACACTAAGCTCTGACCTTTGTTAAACACGTAAGCCCTGTTTAGTTTCAATTCAACAATTCATTGAGCCACAAAAAAATTATATTTAAACATAACAACAATGCCAAAAAACAACAAAAAACCACGTCTTCTTAGAAAGAAACTTCCTCTTCAGCTGAGGCCAGGAGCCACCGGATATAACCCAGGTTTCTAAAATAGACATAGATCGATGCACCAATTAGTTAGCTATTAAAAAATATGATTTTTACAATTGTTGACGAAATTTTTATTTTTGCATTTTTGGCCGGGTTTTTGGGTCAAATACTCCACTGTGCGCCGCACAGTGGATCAAAGTATAGGCGATGTCGAACATAGGATTGTTGCGATAGTATAAGACTATATATATGATGTTTTTTGTTATATTTAGATTTAAATGAGTAAAATAAATGTTAATGAAAGTATCTGCATGGTTTTTACGAACGATTTCGAGTTTTTTGTTGCAAAGAAGAAGTTTAGGGAGATGATGAATAACTAAAATGAACTGGAAAAACAAAGCATGCAGTTTTTATTTATATCCAAAAGACATTTGTGGAATATTTAAAACATTTGTTTAATTTTTAATTGGCAACATATGCTATATTTACACAACTCTTTAAAATCGTTCTACAAAACTGCAACATTTTAGAACTTATTTAGTTTTTTCAAATTATCTTGTAGTAATATTAATTTTTGCATATTTCTTTTTTATTTCAAACAAGATTATTTCATTTTGTCTTTTTCCTTATATTCTTTAGAAATACGATAACAAACAGAGGTTTGTTTCTGTTTCTGAAGAATTTAAATAATGGTTTTAGTTATGAAAATCAATGCTTAGTTTTGTAAGTGAACAGTGTAGACTAATTGCGTTAGAAATTGATGAAGGAAATTTAAGGAGCGTTTACGTAGGTTTTGTGTAAATGCAAAAGATAGCTGGCTGAAATTTGAACGAAAATTAGATCGTTTCAATAATAAAAACTATTTTTCACTTCAGTGTTCCTTTAAAGTTGGTAATGAGCTTAAACCATTTGCAGTTGAAAATTTGCAGAAATGAACATCACGAAAATCTTTTTCAGATGTAACCGAAACTCATGAAAGAAGATTAACTCAATGTTTCAGAGGGGATACTTCTGGAGAAGCTAAATTAAGAAGAATCAAGGAGAAAAATTCAACGCGAATTCAGAAAAGAATTAGGTTTGCTAATAGATATTGTTAAACAGGGAAGTGGTTTGACACACGATGGAAACACTGCATGGACATTTTTTGCTGAGTTTGAAAAGACAGCTGAGATTACTGGATTGGATAAAGAACTTATTAAACGTTTTGCAATTATAATGCAAGTCATCGCATGTGACAAAGTAATTAATGCGGAAAAATGTGGCAATTTCGCACTGGGAACGGCTAAACAACGTGCTTCAAAGTACGGTTGGTATTATATCCCAGCTTCTGTACATAAATTACTAACTCATGGAAAGGATATGATCACAAATTTTGCTGTTCCAACTGGATAATTATTGGAAGAAGGTAGCGAAGCTCGAAATAAAGAGTTTCGAAGGTACCGGGAGTCCCATAAGAGAAACATAAGTCGAAGAGCATGTAACGAAGACTTATTGCAGTTTAATGTTAGCAGTTTAATGTTAAATTAGTTTTTTACATCATTTCATCCTAGAAATTTCTTACAGCATAATCTTCTTTAAAAAATATTTTTGTGTACAGCTAATTTAACATGTTTTCTGGAAACGGAAATTACGTAATAGTCGCTTCAAGTCCATTTATTTCGAAAGCGCGCAGGTTTGCGCAAAAAATCCTCTATAGCACATTAAAGCATAGGCTTTCAGGAATACTAACATGTGTTTGAAATTTCAAACAGCTTTAAACAATTTAAGTTACGTAATTTTGAAGATTATGATACCGTTAATTCTATTCATGTTGTTCATAATGTAGAATGAGACATAAAATTCAATCAAAATGTAGTCGGTAGTAGTTTAAAATGTGTTTTAAGAAATTAATAATGATATTTTAAATGAGTTATTAGTAGCGGTTGCTTAGGTTCCATATTTGAGCACAGCAAAAAGTCACAAAAATTCTCAGAAAAATTCCTCTGCTGCAAGGTGTATATTCCGAGCTATACAAATACAGTATAATTTTGTATAATTAAAAAAATAAACATATATTATAGATATTCTTTTAAAATATTTCATTGCAAAAAATTAGTTATTTAATGATTATTTTTTGGCTCTATGTTCGCATTTTCTTAAGGATTGATCTACTGTGCGCCGGGGCGTTTTTATAAATTTTTCTCTCTATCTGCTCTCCATTTCCATAACTCCGCAACTCTCTGCCGGATTTCAACTCATTTGATTCCAAACAGTATAATTAATAACGACACTCTATAGTATTAAAGCAAAATTATGAGTAGCACATAACACTATTTTCGAATAATAATTTGATATTTTTTTGTTTCATTTCAAATTATCTCGGGTTCTATGGGTCCGATAATGTGACCAATATTTCCGACTAGTAATTTCAGCAAATTTCTTAAATTCTCATTTGAGTATTCCATCCCCTCGACTAATATATGTGCAGATAGGTTATATATCGGAGTTTCGTTCGGATAGAGGTTTGTTTAGAATAATGTATGCCCCGCCACCCCCCCCCCCTAATTCGAAATGATATCGATAGCGTTACATATTTTAGTTTCTCTTTTACTGACGGCATGGAGGGGGGGGGGGGGGCTTTCCTATATCGGGTTCTGTGGGGCCGATCAGAACGGGTTTGGCTCATTCAAGTTGGTTTTCGATGGCTTCGTTCGGAAAGTGGTTTGTTTAGAACAGAGTATGCCCCTTGCCGGCGGAAATTGGAGCTAACAGATTATGCAGAGCTTGCTATACGGTGCCGCTGTCGGATGTTCGTACAGAACTTAGTACTCCTTATTTTTATGAGTAGTAGTTACCACTATTTCCGAATAGTAATTTCAGCAAATTTCTTAAATTCTTATTTGAGTACGCCACCCCTTCGACTAATACATATATCTATGGATAGGTTGTATATCAGAATTTCTTTCGGATAGAGGTTTGTTTAGAATAACGTGCGCCCCCTAGTGGTGTAAATGGAACTAACAGATTTTGCATCGCGTGCGAAGCATACCTACTATACGGTGTGGGAAGTTGTAAAAATTTAAATTTTGTTTAAACTTCCGCTAGGTTTTTGAAAATTCGGAATTTTAAATTTCGTTTAAAAAATTGTTTTGTTTTTCGTTTAAATTTTGATTTAACATCTGCGAAATTCTTGAGAAATTTGAGTCTTTTAAATTTCGTTTAAACAATTGTTTTGTTTTTAGAAATTTAAAATTTTATTTAAATCTCAGCTACATTTTCAAAATTTCAGAATTTAAAAAAATTCGGAATTTTTATTTTTATTTAAATAATTTGACTTGAATATTTTTATTTTGATTTTGTAAAAAACTTCCTTTTATAATCACTTTAATTTACATTCATTTCATAAAGGTGATCATGTAAGGATTTTAAAATTATAAATTAACAATTTGTATTTATTAATTAAAGAATAAAGTGTTTTGAATGAGTATTAAACGGAACCCTCTGTGCGATCTGTGATTACACTTCCCATTGTTTCTATCCACTATGTTTTTTTTTCCAAGTTTTTTAATGGGGTCATTTTAATGTTTTGGATTGATTTCTTTTCTTTTATTTTATTAATCATGTCTTTTTTAAAATTGCTTTACATCTTATCAAAATGATCTATTAAGGGATCAGGTAGTTTTGAAACGCTAAAAGTTAAGGAACGTTTTAAAGGTTTATGGGAGGTTTCGCCTTCAAAAAATGTATTTTTCTTTTTTCCTTTTCTTTTTTTTTTCACTTTCTTAATGTCTGCTATTTTATAAGTATTCTCGCGAAACTATTTTTAAAAATTGAAACCTATATAAAGCCTAATCTATAGAAGTTAAAGCGATTCTTGTAGCGCTGTGTATGAGCAAGAGGTACTTGTTGCAATTCTTTAAATGCGATTTTCTCGAAATAATGTTTTTTTTAAGCCGGTATCTAAAATATCTAATAAGCGGATGAACAGATTTCATTGTTTTGTTTTAAATGAAAGTTTATATATTTCTTTAGTGCTTGCACGATGCTTTAAAATAAATTTTAATTAATCCGTTTTCTATAAACAAAATAAAATCCGATTTTTTGTTGAAAACTTATATATTATGTCTGATAGTTCGCCATTTTGTTAAAACTGGAAAATTTCAAAAACCGTTGTTAAATGACTAGATAATTATGCATATATTAACGTGCTTTTTGCTCGATTGGTTTGAAATGAATCCATTTGGAGAAATCTTGGGTACTGCGGAAGACGACACATTGTGCTACATTGAAAAAAGAGTCCAAAGTGCAAAAAAGAGCTGAAATTTATTGAAGTATAAAAATTTTCAATAAAAATTAATAAAAAAGTATTTTTCTGAAAATTCAAAATATGTGTTTTTTTTAATTGCAAAACTTACATATTTCTACTTCGTTCCTAGGCGAAAGGACAACTACATGAAAGATCCTTATTTTTTAAGCCGTAAAAATGCAATAAACAATTAAGGGGTCTCGCTATTCTTCACTCTTTTGAAAAATGACAAAATTATGATTTTCCAATTTTTCTCTCAAAAAATATTTTGACATCCCTAGCGATATATCTAATGGATCATTTTGAAATTCTGTCCATGTTTTGGAATAACAAAATAAAATTTTCAGAAGTAATCAGAAATTTTTAATTTTTTGTAAATAATTACCTTACCTCATAAACATTAATATACGCATCAGCAGAGACCAAATTACTAATTTAACATTAAATTTTTTTTTTAAATTTTAATGATCTCGGTAATGAAATATGTGAGCACGGTTTTGACATATACGGTAATGACAAATTAAGCAAAATATTTTCATTTTTTCCCCAGGCATAAATGGCAGTCATTATATCTTCTGGCCCATACAATGATTTTCTATTTCTTATATAATAAAAGCAGTTTAAGAAATAAAATTTCATTTAATTATCAATTATTAGTGGGTACGGTAATGACGTACAATTAAATACTCACCAAAACATTCCAAGTCTTTGCTTGTTTTATTGAAACTATAAAACAATTTACTATATTTACCTAAACTTGATAATAAGCTGACTTTTAAGGAGTATTTTTTGCCTTCATAAAAAGGCATGTGCTGCCCTCTAAAAAATTCCAGATGAACTTTTTGTCAGAAACATGGTAATGACACTCTTTCTTAGGGCACGGTTTAAAATAATTATTAAGAATTATAGATAAGTTTAATTAATGAAAATAAATATTTTTTAATTAGTAGCATCTTAATAAATAAAAATGTATAAAAAATTATAACCATCTGTTTTAAATAGAACTTGGTCAAATCTTTATCTAATAAATTGCTTTTTGGGATAACCTACGGTAATCATATCTTGACTACAAAAGAATATATTTCTTATTTTTAAATTTTTTATAAATAACAATATATCTGTAAGTTATCATTAAAAAAAGACACGATAGTAAAAATGCAATAATTAAAATTATGATATTTAAATATTTTTCTGTGCAAATGTGAAATGATATTAAAACACGACATTTTTTGAAAATCACCCTAATAACCTTATAGGTGAAGTTGCACGCACTCTCAGAAATATTCTCTTCAATTCACGGAAATTACATTGACAGCACTGCTGTTAGGATTTTTCCGTTAATTGACGAATATCCGTTAATTTTTTATCCGTTACAGGAAGTAAAATGTCCACCAGTTGAAGAAAGTCTGGAAAAAAATAAATTTGCCGACGTTGGAATCGAACCAGCCATCCCAGCGTTACGAGACGTGTACGCTAAGGACCTGGTTACAGTTGGACAAAAGTGAAACGCTTTGAAGCAAATATATTTGCTTCAAATGGGCATAGTTTGATTAATTTCTTTAAAAAGCTTTGAATTTTGAAGGTAATTTCGGGAAGATTTCATCTTTAGTGAAATTGTGGATGAGGGCTTTAATGCTTTAGTATTAAAATATGATAAAAATATGAATTATAAATATTTTTAAATAGTGTAAAATATAAATACTAGTAAATCTGCAGATCAGGAGCCTCAACGTCAGCTCTACAATTCATTGTGTTTAGCCCCCTTTGAGTAATATTAATCTTTCTACAAAAAACGAAATTTAAAGTTTTGAAATTACATAAACATTTATATAACGAAAAAATATTTCGAAGGTTTCTGACATTAGAAGCGTTAAATTAAACCCCTTGTTATGTAATGGTATTCTGAAAATCTCATGAGCTACTTATTCTGGTAATTTTTAGATAATAAAGTAGATTTCTTCAGGTGGGCTCTGCCCCCTGAACCCCTTCGTAGTGTAATTTAATTTACATTTGTAATTATCAATTAATTGTGTTAATGTCTTTTAGTAAATTCTACCAATAGACGGAAACGTACATGAATTCTTTTCTACAGCCCTGTATATTACGTGAAGATTTTTACGCGTCGTCTATAACATTTAAATTTAATGCAGACAAAAATCCCTCTTAAAACTGCTCATATCACATTTCCGGGGATTAGTATGCATAGTGTGCACCATATATCCAGTTTCTGCGGAGTCCTGTATATGGTTCTATTTAAATTCTGCAAACATTTTTTAGTATACTAAATGTAATTGGGCTGGGAAATACATAACTCAAAAAAAAAAAAAAAAAAAAAAAAAAAAAAACACTGAAGCAATTCGCGCTCATTTTCATTTATACTTACGAATTCATTTGTGTATCCCTGTACATGGTCTATACAATATTTAAGCACTATTTATTAAGCACAAATTTACTTAACGTTAAAACGCACACCATAATCGAAAATGCTCTTCAGCAATCATCCCTAATAGACCAGAACTGTATCCGAAATTTTTTATGTGACCCTATAAATGAACGATAAATACGATACAAATCATATTCAAGCTTCTTGTAGTCAACCACAGTAATGTAATTTAATTTCATAATGTTTGAATTAGTGCAACACAATTAACACACTGACAACAGGCAATTTAATTAAATCTGGGTTTAAAAACAGTAGAAGCTCCTCCCTCCTCTGAAAGTGTCTCGGAAATTGGTTTCTGAGATATGTTTTTCATGTTTATGCAGCAGTAAATATCTTTCAATGTACGGATGTAATATATAATGTCTTACAATCTATAAAAAATATGGACAACACAATATAAATGTCTTTTCTGTAAGGTAGAAGTCACTCCCTTAGCCAATGATGTATTCTGAATAAAAACGAGAATTCTCGTTTCCCGTCGCTAATGTGTTAAAATAAGCTGTGAGGAGTTTTTTCCCCCGTAGACAACATTTTAATCGACCACTTTTGTGTGACCCTGAAAAAAACATATGCTTTGCACCCCATATACTACAAAAATGTTTCAAAAATACATATCAATTTTATTATTTTGTAACAGAGTAACATCATTAAAAAACGCCACAAAAGGATTCTTCAAAGATTGTAATATTATGAATACTTTTGAGTTCCCTGTACGCATGCTGTAAGTGCTACACATAACATATTTTATAGTAACCAGGTTCTAGTGCACCTTAATAAAGTATATAAATTTCATTACGTTTAAAATTGTGTAACATTACTAAAATACACCGCAGACGATTTTTCTCAAAGACTACCGGGTGTCCCAAAAAGGACTGACTGATTTTAAAATTCAATAACTTGCAAACGGTGACAGATATTAAAAAAATTCTTGCAGGAGTGTTATGCATAAGGTCAAAAGTTTTATTACAGTGATTTTCAATTTTAGTTCGATTTACAAACAATAGATGGCGCTGTAAGCAATAGTCGCTAAATTCAGGCTCGATTTTTGGTACTTCGTGGCCCGGATAATACATTTCCATCTCCTTTTTCTGCATGGAACAAGATAAAGGACCAAAAATCCAGCCTGTATTTAGCGACTATTGCTTACAGCGCCATCTATTGTTTGTAAATCGAACTAAAATTGAAAATCACTGTAATAAAACTTTTGACCTTATGCATAACCCTCCTGCAAGAATTTTTTTAATATCTGTCACCGTTTGCACGTTATTGAATTTTAAAATCAGTCAGTCCTTTTTGGGACACCCGGTATAATGTAACGGAATAGTTTTGAGTGCCCCTGTAATTAAGCTATGAATGCTACACTCTTCATTTTTAA
Organism: Maratus speciosus; assembly: GCA_963932465.1. NCBI lineage: Eukaryota > Metazoa > Arthropoda > Arachnida > Araneae > Salticidae > Maratus > Maratus speciosus. The sequence continues at coordinate 194,820,612 of OZ010800.1, read as the reverse complement.
TACCAAACATACTTTGGCAAACCTCAATAACGTATATCAATTACATGTAATCCCGACTATATTTACGCGAGTTAGAGCACGTAGAGAAACACGTCAGGCGACAGATAGAAAAACTGAAGTCATAAATACTTTTCATCCATGTTGGAAAGTGTTAAAAAGGATTTACATGCCTTTAACTGTACTTTTTTTTCACTTATAGCATGGTTAAACATTAGTTTAAACATCCTAATCCATGCGATAGCAATAACATATTAAAAGCCCCCCAAAATATGCATATCTGGAGATCTATAAATCTACTGGAAAATAATTCATTATCGTGCCCACTGTTAATTGCATAAATTGCATCGATTTGGCGGGATAAAATATTTTTTGTGATAGCCTTTTAATAGTACCTGCAACAAAATTAACGTAATTTACTAACTTCATTCATATTTGACGCAATGATAGGCTACGAATAACAGTCGCTAGGCAACGAAGAAAAGGTAAAAAAAAAGAAATATGTATCATGTAAAACAAGAAAATTAATTTAAAAATTCTTTATATTATTGGAATACATGTATAAATGTCCTCAAAACATTATACACGTAAATAAAAAAATCTGATAGATATATTGATAAAACTTCAATATAATAGGAATAATTTTAAACCCTTATTTGGTATTTTAGTATCCATAATTTGACATTTAAATCCATTAATCAAACGTGCCATTTTCTTTCAACAAATGGAAATTTGAAAATCGCCTGACTTGCCGTAGAAAAGCATTATAAAGAAAAATAAAATCTTCCATATTTTCCGAACGAATGAACCAAATTTAACCAAAAACTATACAGCTACGTCCGGGTATCTCACGAATATGCCCAATTAATTTCAAGCTGATCGGGTGCTTTTTGCGGTAGTTATTGCGGAACAGACAGACAGACAAACGGAAATCAAAACTTTTCGTGTCTCCACAGTAAGCCTTCACTGACGTTTCGGCAATTATATTTTTATTCAAAAATATTTTTTTTGAGTAAAACCGATTTTTCCCCCATTTAATATTTAAATTAAATGTGTTCATTTAAAATGTGAATATTTTTTTATAGGCAACTTTATTAACTAGTAAATCTGCAGATCAGGAGCCTCAACGTCATCTTTGCAAGTCATTGTTTTTTAACACTCATTGCGTATTATTCATCTTCCTACAAATCGCTTTTTAAAGTTTTCAAATTACATACCGGGTGTCCCAAAAAGGACTGACTGATTTTAAAATTCAATAACTTCCAAACGGTGACAGATATTAAAAAAATTCTTGCAGGAGGGTTATGCATAAAGTCAAAAGTTTTTTTACAGTGATTTTTGATTTTAGTTCGAATTACAAACAATAGATAGCGCTGCGATCAATAGAGGATAAATTCAGGCTCGATTTTTGGTACTTCGTGGCCCGGATAATACATTCCCATCTCCTTTTTCTGCATGGAACAACAGAAAGGACCAAAAATCGAGCCTGTATTTAGTGACTATTGCTTACAGCGCCATCTATTGTTTGTAATTCGAACTAAAATCGAAAATCACTGTAATAAAACTTTTGACTTTATGCATAACCCTCCTGCAAGAATTTTTTTAATATCTGCCACCGTTTGGAAGTTATTGAATTTTAAAATCAGTCAGTCCTTTTTGTAAATATTTATAAGAATACAAAATACTTCGTAAAGTTTCAGAAATTAAATGTGTTAAACAAGTGGTTATACACTAATGTTGTTAAGTTCTGATGAACTGCTAATTCTGGTAACTTTTTAAATCAAAAATTGTATTTCTTCAGGGGGGCTGTGCCCCCTGAACCCTCCGTAGTTTATTTAAGTTTACATTCGTAATTTTTTATTGATTGTGCGGATGGTTATAGTATATCATAGATTTTTTTTACGCTGAAATTTATAAGGATAAGCATAAGTTTTTTTTTTATAAATTAATAAATTTAAAATTTAAAATAAAATCCTCATGTTAACCGTACGCAAACAATAAATCTTGAAGTGACGCCAAAAATGTAACCTTAAAATCCGCTACATTCGACCGAAACACAATGGCGTGCTTAAAAAAAGAAAGAAAGAAAAGAAAAATATTTTTAGTAATACAGTTTTTAATTCATAATACGATGAAATGCTACTTTAGAATGCTTAAATATAAGCAGATCATTTTCATTTTACAGAAAAAATGCACGGATGAAGTCAAAGAATTCGGTCCCTGTTCCACGTGCTTGTTTTGTTTGGGTTAAATGATGGCATTTAAATCTGGGCGATAACGCACATCATATTGCAAACTGTTTTTACGGCATACTGCATCTCCCTCTATCTCTTTCCTCCGTAAATAATAGTTCATTTTCTTTTAGCCAAAGTCTTTTTATTTCAACATCTTTTTTTTTTTTTTTTTTTTTTTTTTTTTGATAAATGACGTCTATTTTATCTGCTATTCGTACTTACTCAAAACCTTTCATCTTGTTATATTAAGAAATACTTGAGAGTTTTCTTTTTATTCCCAATATGTCGCCATATTAATTTTTTTATTCTTACTTTTTTTTTCATTTTCCTGTTTCACGTCAAAATCTTTCAATTGAAAATTGTTTAAGAGAAAATATTATTCAGGGTTTTGATTTTCTTGGCAACGATTAAAGAAACATTGACAAATTTTATGAAAAAATGTCACATTATTCTCTATGAAAATAATGAACTTTTGTATTTTTAAGCAAAATATTTGAATAAAATAAATAAAATATTGCCTATTTTTATTTTTGGGGCTAAAATTCATCTATATGCAAAAATACAAATGCATTAATTCATTCGTTTTGATGTTGGCTTTACTGAAACATTATAGACGCATTTATACTAATATTATTAAGACCAAATTCGTTGCTAGGCAACTGATGAAAGAAAAGGTAAAAAATGAAATATGTATTATGTCAAATTGATAAAACAAAATGCTTTATATTATTGAAAAACATGCATAAAATTTCCCGAAAAATTATAAACCTAATTTAAAAAATCTCGCAAATATATTGACATAATTTCAAACTAATTGGAATAATTTAATAATCTTATTTAAAAATTTCAGCATCGAAAATTTACCATTTAAATTCATTTTTTTTATATGAGCCATTTCTTTCAACAAATGAAAATTTGAAAATCGTCTGACTTGCCATAGACAAGCATTACACAGCAAAATAAAATGTTCTATATTTCCCGAACGAATGAACCAAATTTAACCAAAAACTATACAGCTAAGTCCGAGTACCTCATCAACATGCCCAATTAATTTCAAGCCGATCGGATGCTTTTTGCGGCAGTTATCGCGGAACAGACAGACAGACAGACAGACAGACAGACAGACAGACAGACAGACAAACGGAAATCAAAACTTTTCGTGTCTCCACAGTAAGCCTTCACTGACGTTTCGGCAATTAATTTTTTAAAAATTTTTTCACCTTATTCAACTAATAAATTGTAAGTACTTTTTAACTAGTAAATCTGCAGATCAGGAGCCTCAACGTCAGCTCTACAATTCATTGTGTTTAGCGCCCTTTGAGTAATATTAATCTTTCTGCAAAAAACGAAATTTAAAGTTTTGAAATTACATAAACATTTATAAAACGAAAAAATATTTCGAAGGTTTCTGACATTAGAAGCGTTAAATTAAACCCCTTGTTATGTAATGGTATTCTGAAAATCTCATGAGCTACTTATTCTGGTAATTTTTAGATAATAAAGTAGATTTCTTCAGGGGGGCTCTGCCCCCTGAACCCCTTCGTAGTGTAATTTAATTTACATTTGTAATTATCAATTAATTGTGTTAATGTCCTTTAGTAAATTCTACCAATAGACGGAAACGTACATGAATTATTTCCTACAGCCCTGTATATTACGTGAAGATTTTTACGCGTCGTCTATAACATTTAAATTTAATGCAGACAAAAAACCCTCTTTAAACTGCTCATATCACATTTCCGGGGATTAGTATGCATAGTGTGCACCATATATCCAGTTTCTGTGGAGTCCTGTATATGGTTCTATTTAAATTCTGCAAACATTTGTTAGTATACTAAATGTAATTGGGCTGGGAAATACATAACTCAAAAGAAAAAAAAAAAAAAAAAAAAAAAAAAAAACTCACACTGAAGCAATTTGCGCGCGCTCATTTTCATTTATACTTACGAATTCATTTGTGTATCCCTGTACATGGTCTATACAATATTTAAGCACTACTTATTAAGCACAAATTTACTTAACGTTAAAACGCACACCATAATCGAAAATGCTCTTCAGCAATCATCCCTAATAGACCAGAACTGTATCCGAAATTTTTTATGTGACCCTATAAATGAACGATAAATACGATACAAATCATATTCAAGCTTCTTGTAGTCAACCACAGTAATGTAATTTAATTTCTTAATGTTTGAATTAGTGCAACACAATTAACACACTGACGACAGGCAATTTAATTAAATCTGGGTTTAAAAACAGTAGAAGCTCCTCCCTCTTCTGAAAGTGTCTCGGAAATTGGTTTCTGAAATATGTTTTTCATGTTTATGCAGCAGTAAATATCTTTCAATGTACGGATGTAATATATAATGTCTTACAATCTATAAAAAATATGGACAACACAATATAAATGTCTTTTCTGTAAGGTAGAAGTCACTCCCTTAGCCAATGATGTATTCTGAATAAAAACGAGAATTCTCTTTTCCCGTCGCTAATGTGTTAAAATAAGCTGTGAAGAGTTTTTTTCCCCCCGTAGACCACATTTTAATCGACTACTTTCGTGTGACCCTGAAAAAAAAATATGCTTTGCACCCCATATACTACAAAAATGTTTCAAAAATACATATCAATTTTATTATTTTGTAACAGAGTAACATCATTAAAAAACGCCACAAAAGGATTTTCTTCAAAGATTGTAATATTATGAATACTTTTGAGTTCCCTGTACGCATGCTGTAAGTGCTACACATAACATATTTTACAGTAACCAGGTTCTAGTGCACCTTAATAAAGTATATAAATTTTATTACGTTTAAAATTGTGTAACATTATTAAAATACACCGCAGACGATTTTTCCCAAAGACTATAATGTAACGGAATAGTTTTGAGGGCCCCTGTAATTAAGCTATGAATGCTACACTCTTCATTTTTAATACCAAACATACTTTGGCAAACCTCAATAACGTATATCAATTACATGCAATCCCGACTATATTTACGCGAGTTAGAGCACGTAGAGAAACACGGCAGGCGACAGATAGAAAAACTGAAGTCATAAATACTTTTCATCCATGTTGGAAAGTGTTAAAAAGGATTTACATGCCTTTAACTGTACTTTTTTTTTTCACTAATAGCATGGTTAAATATTAGTTTAAACATCCTAATCCATGCGATAGCAATAACATATTAAAAGCCCCCCAAAATATGCATATCTGGAGATCTATAAATCTACTGGAAAATAATTCATTATCGTGCCCACTGTTAATTGCATAAATTGCATCTATTTGGCGCGATAAAATATTTTTTGTGATAGCCTTTTAATAGTACATGCAACAAATTAACGTAATTTACTAACTTCATTCATATTTGAAGCAATGATAGGCTACGAATAACAGTCGCTAGGCAACGAAGAAAAGGAGAAAAAAAAAGAAATATGTATCATGTAAAACAAGAAAATTAATTTAAAAATTCTTTATATTATTGGAATACATGTATAAATGTCCTCAAAACATTATACACGTAAATAAAAAAATCTGATAGATACAATGATAAAACTTCAATATACTAGGAATAATTTAAAACCCTTACTTGGAATGTTAGTATCCATAATTTGACATTTAAATCCATTAATCAAACGTGCCATTTTCTTTCAACAAATGGAAATTTGAAAATCGTCTGACTTGCCGTAGAAAAGCATTATAAAGAAAAATAAAATCTTCCATATTTTCCGAACGAATGAACCAAATTTAACCAAAAACTATACAGTTACGTCCGGGTATCTCACGAATAAGCCCAATTAATTTCAAGCTGATCGGGTGCTTTTTGCGGCAGTTATCGCGGAACAGACAGACAGACAGACAGACAGACGGACAGACAGACAAACGGAAATCAAAACTTTTCGTGTCTCTACAGTAAGGCTTCACTGACGTTTCGGCAACTAGTAAATCTGCAGATCAGGAGCCTCAACGTCATCTTTGCAAGTCATTGTTTTTCAACACTCATTACGTAATATTCATCTTCCTACAAATCGCTTTTTAAAGTTTTCAAACTAGTAAATCTGCAGATCAAGAGCCTCAACGTCATCTCTGCAACTTATTGTTTTTAGCAAATTTTGCTTAATATTAATCTTTCTACAAAAACAAAATTTAAACTTTTAAATTACACAATCATTTATAGAAGGAGAAAAAAATATTTCGATGGTTTCAGATATTAGAAGCGTTAAATTAAACACGTTGTTATGTAATGATATTCTGAAATTCTCACGAGCTACTTATTCTAGTAATTTTTATATAATAAAGCAAATTTCTTCAGGCGGGTGCCCCCCCCCCCTGAACCCCCGTTGTGTAATTTATTTTGCATTTGTAATTTTCTATTGATTGAGTTAATGATTATCCTATATCTTAGATTCATTTTTACACTGCGATTTATAAGGATAAGCAACAATTTGGTCAAGCATTTTACGTTATCCTAATATCCATACAGCAGTATTTACTTGCCTGCTAACCACAAACATCTGTATCTAATGGATAAAGAACTTTTGGAAATGTAAACTGAGACATCTAATTTAGAAATCTAATAATAATTTTGATTACCATTCTGCAATATTTATATCTAAGATCTAATCTAAATATCTAAAAATGTACTCGATAGCATTAACTTACTAAAATCACCCTAAAGTAGGGGGAGTTCTAAACCTAACTGTTAATAATTCATCATCGTGTCCACTTCCAATTGACTAAATAGATAAACGTGATATGGCGCCGTTAAGTATTTTTTGTGATAGCCTTTTAATAGTATCCACATTTAATTTAAAATCGTGATGTTACAAACACCGTTGAAATTTGATGCACACCTGTGTTCAGGTCAAATTACGAAAGGTTAACTAAACTTTTATTTCCCTTAGCCGGGCATTTTGTTTCATTTTTCGTAATAGGGATTATTTTAATACTTCATTTTACACTCTACAAGCTGTTACACGGGACGTTGTTCACGTAGCATTAAAATAGAGATAAATGCATTAAATAAAACATTTCACTCACCACCAGACATGGCAAGCCTCAGGCTTTTTGCACAACACTATTACCTTACAGAAAATGTTGTTCTTTTAAATCGCGCAAATGTTTCAATTAAATAAAGTAACATTTTTTCGTATTAAAATACTGGTATCCAGAACGCCGGAGGCTTGGCAGCCCTGCTCCTCTTAATAGAAACATATATAGTTAACCAACACTTTATCACATTTTATAGGAAACAATACGGAATTTCTTATTTGTATGGCCTTACATATACCTCAGTCATAAAAATGTAAAATTTTGTGCCAATTAATATACGCAATTGCGAAAATGAAATCGCAACCAATGAGAAAAGGAAGGCCAAGTAAAATCGTGTAAATCGAGGAATCTTTCTTCGTAGTGTGGGAAAATACCACTACAAAAATTAATTTAGGTGGTATTTGGTGTGAAATGTTTATATGTATTCATTCCTGTCCTATTTATCTTTTTTATTATTTGTAATTTGCTGCATTTTCCCTTTGCACGTGAAAATCTTACAAATTAAAATGAACTCTTTGGGAGAAATTGTTATTCCCTTTTTTTTTTTTTTTTTTTTGGCAACAATAAAGTTTATAAAGTTTAATAGAATAATGTCAGTTTATTCTGTATGAAAATAACGAACTTTTTCCTTTATAATCAAAATAGTTGAATACATAAATAAAGATATTATTCTATATAGTATATAAATACTATTTTCATTTCTGCGTTTAAATCAATCTATATGCAAATATCTATACAAAGGCATTCATTAATTTATTCCTTTTAACTTTGATTTGACTTTAAAAACCATACATACTTTCACATTTATGATATTTTTAGATGAGATATAGTTGCTACGCAACGGTTAAAAGAAAAAAAAATGAAATATAAGTAAATTCATAAAATAAAATGTTTTATATTATTCGAACACATGTATAAAATTCCATCATAAGTTATACACCTAATTTAAAAGCTCTGACAAATGTTTTGACAAAATTGCAAACTAATAGGAATAATTTACTACTCTTATTTAAAAATTTCAGCATCAAAAATTTACCATTTAAATCCATTTTTTATATGAGCCATTTCTTTCAACAAATGAAAATTTGAAAATCGTCTGACTTGCCATTGAAAAGCATTACAGAGCAAAATCAAATGTTCTATATTTCCCGAACGAATGAACAAAATTTAACCAAAAACCATACAGCTAAGTCCGAGTACCTCATCAACATGCCACATTAATTTCAAGCCGATCGGATGCTTTTTGCGGCAGTTATCGCGGAACAGACGGACAGACAGACAGACAGACAGACAGACAGACAGACAGACAGACAAACGGAAATCAAAACTTTTCGTGTCTCCACAGTAAGCCTTCACTGACGTTTCGGCAATTACATACCGGCTGTCCCAAAAAGGACTGACTGATTTTAAAATTCAATAACTTCCAAACGGTGACAGATATTAAAAAAATTCTTGCAGGAGGGTTATGCATAAAGTCAAAAGTTTTTTTACAGTGATTTTCGATTTTAGTTCGAATTACAAACAATAGATGTCGCTTCGATCAATAGAGGCTAAATTCAGGCTCGATTTTTGGTACTTCGTGGCCCGAATAATACATTTCCATCTCTTTTTTCTGCATGGAACAACAGAAAGGACCAAAAATCGAGCGTGTATTTAGCGACTATTGCTTACAGCGCCATCTATTGTTTGTAATTCGAACTAAAATCGAAAATCACTGTAATAAAACTTTTGACTTTATGCATAACCCTCCTGCAAGAATTTTTTTAATATCTGCCACCGTTTGGAAGTTATTGAATTTTAAAATCAGTCAGTCCTTTTTGTAAATATTTATAAGAATACAAAATACTTCGAAAAGTTTCAGAAATTAAATCTGTTAAACAAGTGGTTATACACTGATGTTCTGAAGTTCTGATGAGCTGCTAATTCTAGTAACTTTTTAAATCAAAAATTGCATTTCTTCAGGGGGGCTGTGCCCCCTGAACCCTCCGTAGTTTATTTAAGTTTACATTCGTAATTTTTTATTGTGCGGATGGTTATAGTATATCATAGATTTTTTTTTTTTTTACGCTGTGATTTATAAGGATAAGCATAAGTTTTTTTTTTTTTATAAATTAATAAATTTAAAATTTAAAATAAAATCCTCATCTTAACCGTACGCAAACAATAAATCTTGAAGTGACGCCAAAAATGTAACCTTAAAATCCGCTACATTCGACCGAAACACAACGGCGTGCTTAAAAAAAGAAAGAAAGAAAAGAAAAATATTTTTAGTAATACAGTTTTTAATTCATAATACGATGAAATGCTACTTCAGAATGCTTAAATATAAGCAGATCATTTTCATTTTACAGAAAAAATGCACGGATGAAGTCAAAGAATTCAGTCCCTGTTCCACGTGCTTGTTTTGTTTGGGCCAAATGATGGCATTTAAATCTGGGCGATAACGCACATCATATTGAAAACTGTTTTTACGGCATACTGCATCTCCATCTATCTCTTTCCTCCGTAAATAATAGTTCATTTTATTTTAGCCAAGGTCTTTTTATTCCAACATCTTTTTTTTTTTTTTTTTTTTTTGATAAATGACCTCTAATTTATCTGCTATTCGTACTTACTCAAAACCTTTCATCTTGTTATATTAAGAAATACTTGAGAGTTTTCTTTTTATCCCCAATATGTTGCCATATTAATTTTTTTATTCTTAATTTTTTTTTCATTTTCCTGTTTCACGTCAAAATCTTTCAATTGAAAATTGTTTAAGAGAAAATATTATTCAGGGTTTTGATTTTCTTGGCAACGATTAAAGAAACATTGACAAATTTTATGAAAAAATGTCACATTATTCTCTGTGAAAATAATGAACTTTTGTATTTTTAAGCAAAATATTTGAATAAAATAAATAAAATATTGCCTATTTTTATTTCTGGGGCTAAAATTCATCTATATGCAAAAATACAAATGCATTAATTCATCAGTTTTGACGTTGGCTTTACGGAAACATTATAGACGCATTTATACTAATATTATTAAAACCAAATTCGTTGCTAGGCAACTGATGAAAGAAAAGGTAAAAAAGGAAATATGTATTATGTCAAATTGATAAAACAAAATTCTTTATATTATTGGAAAACATGCATAAAGTTTCCCGAAAAATTATAAACCTAATTTAAAAAATCTCGCAAATATATTGACATAATTTCAAACTAATTGGAATAATTTAATAATCTTATTTAAAAATTTCAGCATCGAAAATTTACCATTTAAATCCATTTTTTATATGAGCCATTTCTTTCAACAAATAAAAATTTGAAAATCGTCTGACTTGCCATAGACAAGCATTACAGAGCAAAATAAAATGTTCTATATTTCCCGAACGAATGAACCAAATTTAACCAAAAACTATACAGCTAAGTCCGAGTACCTCATCAACATGCCCAATTAATTTCAAGCCGATCGGATGCTTTTTGCGGCAGTTATCGCGGAACAGACAGACAGACAGACGGACAGACAGACAGACAGACAAACGGAAATCAAAACTTTTCGTGTCTCCACAGTAAGCCTTCACTGACGTTTCGGCAATGAGTGGGAAAAGTAACTAGTAAATCTGCAGATCAGGAGCCTCAACGTCAGCTCTACAATTCATTGTGTTTGGCACCCTTTGAGTAATATTAATCTTTCTACAAAAAACGAAATTTAAAGTTTTGAAATTACATAAACATTTATAAAACGAAAAAATATTTCGAAGGTTTCTGACATTAGAAACGTTAAATTAAACCCCTTGTTATGTAATGGTATTCTGAAAATCTCATGAGCTACTTATTCTGGTAATTTTTAGATAATAAAGTAGATTTCTTCAGGTGGGCTCTGCCCCCTGAACCCCTTCGTAGTGTAATTTAATTTACATTTGTAATTATCAATTAATTGTGTTAATGTCCTTTAGTAAATTCTACCAATAGACGGAAACGTACATGAATTCTTTTCTACAGCCCTGTATATTACGTGAAGATTTTTACGCGTCGTCTATAACATTTAAATTTAATGCAGACAAAACACCCTCTTAAAACTGCTCATATCACATTTCCGGGGATTAGTATGCATAGTGTGCACCATATATCCAGTTTCTGCGGAGTCCTGTATATGGTTCTATTTAAATTCTGCAAACATTTGTTAGTATAGTAAATGTAATTGGGCTGGGAAATACATAACTCAAAAAAAAAAAAAAAAAAAAAAAAAAAAATCACACTGAAGCTATTCGCGCTTATTTTCATTTATACTTACGAATTCATTTGTGTATCCCTGTACATGGTCTATACAATATTTAAGCACTACTTATTAAGCACAAATTTACTTAACGTTAAAACGCACACCATAATCGAAAATGCTCTTCAGCAATCATCCCTAATAGACCAGAACTGTATCCGAAATTTTTTATGTGACCCTATAAATGAACGATAAATACGATGCAAATCATATTCAAGCTTCTTGTAGTCAACCACAGTAATGTAATTTAATTTCATAATGTTTGAATTAGTGCAACACAATTAACACACTGACGACAGGCAATTTAATTAAATCTGGGTTTAAAAACAGTAGAAGCTCCTCCCTCTTCTGAAAGTGTCTCGGAAATTGGTTTCTGAGATATGTTTTTCATGTTTATGCAGCAGTAAATATCTTTCAATGTACGGATGTAATATGTAATGTCTTACAATCTATAAAAAATATGGACAACACAATATAAATGTCTTTTCTGTAAGGTAGAAGTCACTCCCTTAGCCAATGATGTATTCTGAATAAAAACGAGGATTCTCGTTTCCCGTCGCTAATGTGTTAAAATAAGCTGTGAAGAGTTTTTTCCCCCGTAGACCACATTTTAATTGACCACTTTTGTGTGACCCTGAAAAAAACATATGCTTTGCACCCCATATACTACAAAAATGTTTCAAAAATACATATCAATTTTATTATTTTGTAACAGAGTAACATCATTAAAAAACGCCACAAAAGGATTTTCTTCAAAGATTGTAATATTATGAATACTTTTGAGTTCCCTGTACGCATGCTCTAAGTGCTACACATAACATATTTTATAGTAACCAGGTTCTAGTGCACCTTAATAAAGTATATAAATTTCATTACGTTTAAAATTGTGTAACATTATTAAAATACACCGCAGACGATTTTCCCCAAAGACTATAATGTAACGGAATAGTTTTGAGTGCCCCTGTAATTAAGCTATGAATGCTACACTCTTCATTTTTAATACCAAACATACTTTGGCAAACCTCGATAAAGTATATCAATTACATGTAATCCCGACTATATTTACGCGAGTTAGAGCACGTAGAGAAACACGGCAGGCGACAGATAGAAAAACTGAAGTCATAAATACTTTTCATCCATGTTGGAAAGTGTTAAAAAGGATTTACATGCCTTTAACTGTACTTTTTTTCAACATGGTTAAACATTAGTTTAAACATCCTAATCCATGCGATAGCAATAACATATTAAAAGCCCCCCAAAATATGCATAGCTGGGGATCTATAAATCTACTGGAAAATAATTCATTATCGTGTCCACTGTTAATTGCATAAATTGCATCGATTTGGCGCGATAAAATATTTTTTGTGATAGCCTTTTAATAGTACCTGCAACAAAATTAACGTAATTTACTAACTTCATTCATATTTGACGCAATGATAGGCTACGAATAACAGTCGCTAGGCAACGAAGAAAAGGAAAAAAAAAGAAATATGTATCATGTAAAACAAGAGAATTAATTTAAAAATTCTTTATATTATTTGAATACATGTATAAATGTCCTCAAAACATTATACACGTAAATAAAAAAATCTGATAGATATATTGATAAAACTTCAATATAATAGGAATAGTTTAAAACCCTTATTTGGAATTTTAGTATCCATAATTTGACATTTAAATCCATTAATCAAACGTGCCATTTTCTTTCAACTAATCGAAATTTGAAAATCGTCTGGCTTGCCGTAGAAAAGCATTATAAAGAAAAATAAAATCTTCCATATTTTCCGAACGAATGAACCAAATTTAACCAAAAACTATACAGCTACGTCCGGGTATCTCACGAATATGCCCAATTAATTTCAAGCTGATCGGGTGCTTTTTGCGGCAGTTATCGCGGAACAGACAGACAGACAGACAGACAGACAGACAGACAAACGGAAATCAAAACTTTTCGTGTCTCCACAGTAAGCCTTCACTGACGTTTCGGCAATTATTATTTATTTTTAAATTCTAAAGCATTTTCTCTTTTTTTTAAATTAAATTATAAATCTTGAGTTATTTAATTTTTGTTTTTTCCTTTTTTTGTTTTTTTCCTTTTTTTAAATAAATTCAGATTTTAGTATTATAGAGCGCATGCGTACTAGGAATGAACGAAATTTCTCCCTCTTTTTTCGCCCCACCAGTGGCCGAGAGGTTCTTCTCTCGAAGCTGGTAGACGGGAGGTGCTGGGTTCGATCCCAATCGCGCCCGTCGGCCTAATCGTTCGGAGTTTTTGTGGTTTTCTTCGAACCTTGGTTCTGCAAGCCGGGTTAGGTTCCCTTAGAAAGACCCCCACGAAGGTCACTCCCCCCTTAGGGCCTATATCCCTCGTGTTGATAATTGGCCGACATAAACACAACCAACCAACCATCTCCCTCTTTTTTCAGACTTTTTGGAAGCATTCATGGATAAAACATGTTTTCTAGGAGTACGGAAATTATTTGTTAGAAAATGAGGAATAATTCAGCGTATATTGACGGATTTTTCTGACAGTGTAAAGATACAATCATCATAAATGTGGGAAAAATTTGTTTTTAAATGAATCAAAGTTGTAAGTTTTAAATTCCCTTTCACCAGTTTGTGATTTTTAAGTATATGAGTAGAGTATAATCAAAATGTTAAAATTTCAACGTATACTTTTCAATTTATAGTTATTATTTTCGACGATACTTAAACCTGTCAACGCCCGTTGTTCCCTCCAGGTTGCACGCCTTTGAAAGGACGTCTAGCACTGTATTTTAAGTGAACATGTACAGTGCGTCTCATAAATATAAAGACACTGATATTTTCGAAATAATATTTTAATAATTTAGTATTCAAAATTATATTTATGCATATAACGAAAAGTATGTGCCAAGAAAATATTTTACAGTAAATTAAATTAGAATTAAATAATTTCAACTCGAAAATTGATAAATGTAAATAAATTTGCTGTCTCATAAATATAAAGACATTTTACATACTTTTGAATTACCATCCAATAAATAATCCATTCTTATTAATGACAGAAAATATTCTAGCTGGCATGCTTTTTATTAAGTTGTATAACTCTTTTGGCTTTATATCAAACCAACTTCGTTCGATTTCTTTTTCAACTCAAGGACGTTTGAAAATTGTCTTTCAGATGCATATACACTGCGAACGAGAGTGCCACAAAGATTCTTAACTGGATTTAAATCAGGTTTACGTGCGGGCCACACCGTGACATGAACATTGCTATCGGCAAACCATTTTTTTTGTGAGTCTTGATGTGTGAATCGATGCATTATCCTGATGGTACAAATAATTCCGACCACCAAGAGTTTAAGCAATTGGCAACAACTGACTATCAAGCAGTTCGATATACTCTTTAGATGTCTGTTTATCTTCCAGAAAAGCAATATCCGTAGTTCCATTAAAAGAGAAGGCACCCCACACCATAACAGAACCTCCCCCTTTCTGCCTACTGAAGAAGGTTCGAGATTAACGTCTTAAATCGTGCGAGTAGGAATTCCAACCATCTGGGCCATCCAAGTTAAATCTCTTTTCATCTGAAAAAATGTCTTGCACCCATTCGTCCTTCCAGTGCATATGATCTTTAACCCCAATTAACTTCCGTTCTTTGTGTTCTTTTTTTCATTAAAGAAAATCTGCACGTATGTCGGCATACAATGTTTTTTCTTTCTTTTATACGACGATGTACGGTATCCTTTGGAACCATACCATAAACTCGTTGAGAAACTTATCGGAGTGAGATTTTTTGAGACGAAACAAGTCGAATTATCTTGCGATCGAGTCTTTCACTAGTTTTTCTCAATATGCCAGATCGTTTTCTCGAATATAAATTGTAAGTTTTTGATAAAATTTTATAAAGTGCAGCTCTGATTCTTCCAATTTTTTTTAGAAATTTGACAAACTGTTAAGCCATTAGCTTTAAATTCACATATTTTACAAATTTCATATTTAGAAATTTCAATGTTCCACGACATCTTTGCAATTGATCAAGTCAAACAACTTTGCTCGTTTGGGTAAGTTAAAGTATATTTCTGCGCGTGCGCATTAATTCTGTACGCGCGCATTCGAAAAAAATTGCATATGAAGCAGTTTCAAGTTTGTCTTTATATATATGAGACAGCGTAATTTTGTATCTTTTTAATTATTCGAGACGAAATTATTTTATTTAAATTAAAACTCCTATAAGGGATTCATTTCAGTTTTTTTAATATGACGTATAAAATTAAATTTATTTTTAACTGAATGAATCTACCCTGTACATATAAAATCCTAATAAAACGGATATTTTGAAACGAATTTATGTAACGATTCTATGAAACGACTGATTAAACAACTGATTATGTTTCACAGCGATTTCTCCTAAAATACGGAATACTTTGCGATGAAATTAACACCAAAAATCCGTATTTATCTGCAGATCTCAAAACAGGTATTAGAATTTTAAAATTCGAATTAGTTTTCGAAATATTAACTTTTTTCTAATTTTATATACTTTTCTCTAATGATGGCAACTCAAATTTTAATCATAACAGATATTTTTTTTTTCTTCAGATTTTAGAAAAGGTTACTATTTTAAACTAATTTGACGTGAAGTTTGGCCTCCCTTAAATGTATGCTAAGAAATGTATCATGTTACTTTTCTTCATAATTCAATTTGTATTTCATTATCATTCTATTTAATATAAACTGAAACATTTAAAATAAATGGCTTTCATTTCTTTATTTTTTTTAAACGAAATGAAAAGAAAAATATTAGTCACAGATGTCATATACGCACCGGGGTACCTACTTGGCGCCAAAATGGCATTATTTCGGTTGACATGGTAACTCGTCTATTGTTGTTTATTTAATAATAAATGTTTATTTACTTTACTTTCTTTTTTTAAATTACATAAATTGTTTTGTTCTATAGTTAATTATTTTTTTTTGGTTATTTTCCTTTAAAAATAATAGAAAATTATTAAAAAATACGACACTACTTAGTTATTCCGTCGACCCAATTCGCCAAATTATATAAATCGCCAAACCACTCGCCAAATTATACAAATCGACATAATTTTTATTTTAAATAACGAAAGGACAAAGAAAATAGTATAACATTAATAAATATACAAATAAAAAGTCAAAATAAAAACCACTTGATGACGTAAAGACGTGTAACTTGCTTAAAGTCAAATGAATGTGACATTTACGATCAACCATTATTGGCATTTAATCTTATAGTTTGGTGATAGATTTTTGGTCGACGGGATAACTAAGTAGTACCAAAAATACATATGCAACTGGTATTCGAAAACGAGGTTTTCGCCAAATGTTCGTTAAAAAAATCACGCCAAACCGGGTGTGTATATGACATCTGGCCAAATATTAAATGATGTAACAAACGATGACATTTAATTTCAACTTCAAAGCAATGTTTTAATTTACCACTCGAAAAAAAAAATGCCAACTTGTGAGTTGAAAAATATCTATTGGCGAGATTTGCACACAGCTAGCGTAACAGTACCAAGAATTCTTTGCGACCATTGAAACTTTTATGTAGTTTTATTCGAAAAAGAAATTTGATTTTTTAATCAAAAGGGAAAACTTTCGACACAGATGTCATATACGGACCCATATTGGCGCGATTTTTTTTCTGACGCCAATGCCATATACGCAACGGGTACTTAACTGGCGCCATAGTATCGTTATTTTGCTTGATTTGGTAAGCCGAATGTTGTTGTTTATGCTGTTGATGTTTTCCCCAAAATAGCGTCGGAAAAAAATTGCGCCAATATGGGACCGTATATGATATCTGGGCCGAACTTTCATATGAAAAGCGAAGGGATCAGAGTGTATTTATTTATGGCAGTTACATGACTTGGACTGTTATAATATAGATGAAATGATGGCGATAGAATAATATTTGGCGACTTATCACCTGTACCTGGTTAACATTAAAGTACCAAAATGGCACCAGGAATATAAAAAGCGAAATGGTTCGTCCGGAACTGTTGATGATAGTCACATGACTTAGGCTATTGTTATAGAAATTGTTTTAAAGTACCGGGAGACAAAGACTCTGTACACTTAATTCATTTTATTTTAGCTTCTTTTCAAATGTTTAACTGATCCTCTTTAATCAAACACGAAAACAACCATTGGGTGTCTTAACAGCAACTGATTCGGCCTTAAATTTTTGAAATCAAAGGAGATTGAATGGAAACCCGTTTACAGGGAGATCTGCAGAGCTTTTTTCAGTATAATTCAATCTTCTATAACATTTTTAAAACCGATCAGATTAGCGTGTTTTTAGATTCTGCGGTGTCTGAACGGGGGTTGACGAGCGTAGCTTGCAGGGGGCAGAGCCCCCTAGTAAAATGTGATTTTAAAAACATCTGTGTCCGTATATTTATGAGACGGACTGTACAGTCGTAGAAAAAAAAAAGTAAACACCCCTTAATAAATCTGCAAAAAATTATCGTAGAAGAAAGTTGCTGGTACCACACGATTGGAAATAAAGTCTACTTTTAAATGATATATATAAAATTTGCTTAAGAGGCCATCTACATATTAAAACGAACAAAAACTTTGTTTTTTTTTCAATAGCAGTACACAAGTCTGACAGCATAAATGAACTCTACACCCTTCGAATAGCCTAAAATTTTTTTTTATGCGATTCGCATGATAAGTTTCCGAGAAATTAATTATTTTAAAACGAGCGTATTTTAGGGGCTGTATCCAAATTGAAGTTCGGTACTCGATTGTTGTACGAGAGAGCACCCTTCTTGATCAAGGCATCTTAAGCGCCCCTCAAGCAGTCCTTGAAGACTACTAGATTACAGGATAGCATAAAACATTTCAAAATATCTAAATCACTTCTATCATAGACGGCTCCTTGAACCACCATTTTGCCGTTTTTTAAGCGTAATTTGAAAACTACTTGGAAGAAAAAAGTGAAATTTTGGATTTCTATAAAGCAGGACTTAATAAATGTAAATCCATCAAAAAAATTGTAGATTGCAATTCATAATTTTTTCGAATATTAATTTCATAATTCATATCATAAAATTATATTGGGTGAATGCAAAAGCTCATGCGGAGTTTGAGAGTAAAAGTCACACAGTGATTAGGCAAACAAAGTTCTTTATTCAGTCGATGATATATGCTCCATCCTTTTCTATAATCCGTTTCCAACGTTCTGGCAGCATACGGATGCCCCGATCATAAAAACTGCGCGGTTTAGATTCGAAGAACGAAGACACGACGTTTTTTAAGACATCCAAAGAGTCAAGTTTTTTCCATTTAAATGATTTTGCAATGACCGGAGAAGTGATAATCAGATGGTGCGATATCAAGAGAATACGTTGGATGAATTACGACATCCCATTTCACGCTGTTCAGTTTGCGCAGCGTCTGTCTTGAAACGTGTGGTCTGTCGTTGTCGTGATGAAAGACTACGCCCTTGCGATTTGACAAAATCGGGCGTTTCTGTTTTATTTCTCGATTCAGATTGGTTAATTGGCGACAGTACTTATCCAAATCAATCGTTTGGCCAGCGGGGAGAAACTCAAAATAAATTATGCCCTTGCAATCCCACCAAACACAGAGCATCACCTTCATCGGATGCCAACTGGCCTTTGACATTGCGTCACCATGCTCACCTGTCTGTTTCCATGTGCGTTTGCGCTGTACATTGTTATAGAGGACCCATTTCTCATCGCCCGTCACTAATCGATCCAAAAACGGCTCGTTTTTGAGCCGCCCGAGTAAAGAAACGACAGGAGAAATTAGCTCGATTTTGTTCTTCTCTGTCAGCAAATGGGGCGCCCATATATCGAGCTTCAAATCGAATCCCATGTTTTTTAAACGCCTAAGAGCGGTTGATCGGTCAACGTTAAGTGCTGTAGCAACTTTCTCTGTTGAAATTCGTGCAGTATTCTGAACTAAAGTACGCACAACATCGTCATTAATGTGTGAAGGTCGACCTGAGCGTGGCTCGTCTTCAAGGTTAAACTCTCCACTGCGAAATTTCGCAAAACATTTTTTCACCGTTCGTTTAGCTGGTGCTTGATCTTGATAAACCTCTTGAATGTTTTTTACGGCTGCTGCAACGTTTATTCCCTTCCGAAACTCGTAAAGCATAACATGCCATAAATGCACCTTATCAAAATTCATTTTGAAAGTAAACTTTCTCGAAGCAGTTTGTATCTACACAGATTATTTTGTTTGAAATGAAAGCTGCACATGTCACCTTTCCAACGATCCGTCTTACGTAGATGGCAGTATTAATGACAACACTTTACGCCGCTTCTAACACCACCTATTGCGCCTCCGCACGAACTTTTGCACTCACCCAATAAAAATTGCAAATTCAACGTATTTATGTTTGGGTATTTTAATATTATTGCTACACAAAAAATTAGCACATTAGGAGTATAATTCCAGGAGATATTAATAAAAATATGAAAATGTAATTTAACATTAGAAGCACTAAATTTTGAATGTTTATAATTAAAAAACTTTTCATTCAAATGACTTGAAATTTCGTGTCTAGGCATAGTTTGAACCGAAAATTTGAAATATCTTGTTAAAATTGGGCATTGTTATTTAAAAAAATGAAGTTTGGGTTCGTTTTAATATGTAGATGGCCCCCTAAACAAATTTTATATACATCATATAAAAGTAGACTTTATTTCCAATCGTTCGGTACCAGTAACTTTTTGTTCTACGATAATTTGTTGAGGAGTTAGTACGGGGTGTTTACTTTTTTTCTCCACGACTGTACATAGCAAAAGAATCTCTGGTGCCTTTATTGGAATCTACCAGTGTTTACCTAATCAATAAAAAAAAAGTCTCATATCTCTCGGATTTTCTGATATGATTCTATAGCTATAACCTTCTAAAGTTTGGAACGTCATCCAAACAAGCAATGACTTGAGTTTGCCTTCTTTTTGAGAATAAAAATGTCAGGAAAGCATATTTTTCTAGTTTGAACCTTAAAGTTAACTAAATGTTAAATATTAATTATAATAATGTTGTTGTTAATTGTTGGATTTCGAATGCTTGGTTATCTTTTGTTGCTCTGATGAGATCTTGAATTTGTGTGTCACATTTGTGTACTTTTTTTAACAAGAATTGTTTTTATTATTATTTTTTTTTATGAAAACAATACAATATAATCAATGAATTTGAAAAAAGAAAAAAAAAATACTTATGGGCGCTGGATGGTCCATTTTACAAAAATGAAGATCGGATTTACAGTAAAAATAAAAATCGTAAGTAAATAGTAATTTTAACCGTATTTTTACATATGCCGTGATACGTATTTTTTTCTCAGATTAATTAGCTTTTTGAAAATGCGATCCTTAGTGTGTGTACATGTGTAATAAAAGCATGCAAAAAAAGTTTAAAAAAGTTCAAAGTTATGTAGCAGAAGTAAAATTTAAAAATTTATTTAAAATTATCAAAAACATTATATTTTTTAAAGTTTTATCTCAAGATTTGGATTTTTTAAATTAAATAATTCCTCTTTATAAAACCATTTAAAAATATGTCATAAGGTATTTATAAAAAACTAAAATAACTTTTTTTTAAAAGGGTAGCGTCTTCTTAAAGCTTACATTAAAATTTATTAAACCTATTTATGAAAAACCACAGTGAAATGTGTACAACACTATTTTAAATGTTTTTTAAGAAATGAAATATGCTTTATTTTCATTAATATTACGCTGTAAAAAAATGCATATTTTCCGAGATTTCAAGCATGGCGCGCATATACAACGCTCATGTAACTCAACCTTACGAGTGCGTTTTATAAATACTCAGACAAATAATATCTCATTAAAATAATTTACAAACTCTTAAATTCTTACAAGAATAGAAAAATAAATGTTTTGTAAAAGCCGGAAGCGGAAAATATTTTAAAGACGTAAGTAATCATATCATGAAAGACGGTAGTATTTCGAGTGACGCAGCCTTAAGCCTAAAATCGTATCGTATCGTATCGTTAAAATCGTATCGTATCGAATCATAGAATTCGTAGATGGCGGAACTCATATATACAGCTAACTCGACATCAAAGAAAATGCGAAAAGCCGCCTTTTAATAACTCAGCAGATATACGTCTTATTGTTCTGAATTTTCTAGAACAGTCTTATATCTGCAGTCTAATCGTATACTGAAATTTTTACATTTCTACGTGCAGTATATTTTGAGATCTAAATAGTCATTTTTAAAGTGAAAACGTTGGTATAATATCGAGGAAGTTCCTAATTTGAAAATCTCGAAAACGGTTCTAACGATTATTTTTAAATTGATACATAATATAAATGTGATTAAGGCGAGGTGAATAACACTTTTCTTTTTTCTGGGAAAACTCTCGTTCGTTAAATAATTCGATTTTTTTTCTCTCGAAAATGACACGGGAGATTTTTTAAAAATCAAATAAATATGTTTCAGATGAACCAAATAACAATTTACTTGTTTCCAGCAAGACTCTTGTTCGTTTTATAATGCGCATGAAAAATCGGACTATATTTCTTCGCCATTCTATGGAAATTTCACCGAAAATGCATGACACTGTATTCATACACATGCTTTCTTTTTAACCACTTTTGGGGAGAAAAATTTTGTCTTCCCACGGCTGAGTGGTTGAGGGCCATCGTCTACTGATCTTAACATAGGCAGTTCGATACTCGCTGATGCGTGTGAAGTTTTTTTTTTTTTTAAAGTCTGTTAGATGACCATTATTCTCAGTTCCTTTGTAATTTTTTAATTGCTATTAAGTTAAATA
Source organism: Maratus speciosus (assembly GCA_963932465.1). Classification (NCBI taxonomy): domain Eukaryota; kingdom Metazoa; phylum Arthropoda; class Arachnida; order Araneae; family Salticidae; genus Maratus; species Maratus speciosus. Next base: position 194,798,265 of record OZ010800.1, on the reverse strand, counting down.
AAATTACAATTATAATGACGCCAATTTGATGATGATTATTTCTTGGCAATTTTTCAACAATAAAAATATTACCATAAATTTTATAAATATATTTAATTTCAATCACTTTACAAAAAATATACATTAATACAGTAAACTCTGTGTAAGGCGGAATCGATCGGGACCAAGAAAATTTTCCGCTATTCAAAATTGTTACGCTATTCAAAATTGTGAGTAAGATTTGTGTAAATGGTTTATTTGCGTCAAACTATCCTTTTTCATACATTTCATGTAGTTTGGACACAATGACGCAAAGAAACCATTTACATAAATCTTACTCACAATTTTGAATAGCGTGACACAAAAGATAAATCAATTTATTGAAATAAATACATTTCAATGCATAGTATAGATTCAATGAAAGTGATATATTTAACAGTGAATTGGAAAATTAAAAGTATTGTGTAGATGTAAAAAAATATTTTAACCAAGTCAAAAATAATTTAAATTGAATTTTAAAACAAACCTTTTAAAGTCACATCAAGGCGTCACTTAAATTTTATATCATATCTTTTAAAACTCATATTTTGAATTTATGAGAGATGTAAATGATAAAGCAACAGCGAATAAAATTTTATGCAGCTTTTCATGTTGAACATAACTTTTGCACATGCGATTATAAATAAAACAAAAATAAAATGATGAAATAAATACAAATATATTTTTTAAGAAATAGCATAACGTCACTCAAAATTTCATATCAGTATTTTTAAGTTCCATATTTAAAATTCTTAGAGCATAAGATAAAGTGCTGCGTCAGAAACTTTTAACCCGTCAAGGGTTTTTGCATTGATTTTAAATATTAACTGAAATATAGCAATTTGAGGTCATTTTCAAGTACGATCATTTACTGTACAAGATCTAAAAAATAATCGTTTTGATTGCAATAATAAAAAACAAGCACGAAAAATCATGCGGCTAGCATCGATTATGAAATTCCAACGCATTCAGAATACTGTAGCAAATCTTTACAATTTATTAAGGTAAAAGATGTTTAAATAATCAATTTAGAAAGTGCATAACGCACTTGAAAACCCAATTTCTGCAATTGCCATGAATAGTACGAAAAATAACCGAATTCTTTTGTGCAGCTCTGTATATGATCAACAGATTCATATGTTTAGTACATAGTAGGCTAAAAGTTAGTTCAATTAAACGTAAACAGTTGAAATTTTCCATTCAGTAATTTTCATCAGTAAACGGAAATGTACTTGAGTTCTTTTGTGTAGTCCTGTATATGATCTATAGAATCCATACACACCAAGTAATACACAAAAATAGTTAAATTTTAAAACGCATAACACAACTGAAAACGCATTTCCAGTAATTATTCTTCCTAGGGAGTACTGAAGACAAAATATTTTAGAGTGTCCCTGTAAATGAACGATAAATTATATGCACACCAGATTATACAGTAAGCGTTTTCTAAGCGACCCTGCAGTGATATATACAAATTTCATTATATATAAAACAGTAAAATATCATTAAAATACACCGCAAATGATTTTTCCACGTGGCCTTAACCCCTTCGGGACGAACTTCTTTTACAGAATTTTTAATCTATAGTCACCGGATTTTTAAAACAGAAAATTTTGCCTAATTGAATCGGGAAAATGCTCGGATTAAATAAGGCAAAATTTACAATACAATTTTACTGGTGAGAATAATCACCGGTTCTGAGCAACTTATGCGGCACAAATTGCCGGTCGCTCATCCCCAAGGGGTTAATGTAACGGGATGCTTTTGAATGTCCTTGTATAAAAGAACCGTTAATGCTACATGCGTGATTTTCAATACCGAACATGCTACAGTAAACACCGATAACATATATAAACTTCATGGCAATCTGACTGTGTTTACGCGAGTTAGAGCACGACAGACAGGCAAACCGAATTCATAAACACTTTTCAACTGTGTTGAAAAGAGTTAAAAAGACATTTTTTTATGATGTATATTACGATGCATTGTAAAAAAAAAAATTTGTAGTTTTTAGAGAAAAAAAATTGTATTTTTTCCCAGAAAAAGACTGTTTTAACTCATTAACACCGGTTGGTACGAAAATCTGCCATTTAAGAAATGCGAAAATTTTAAATATGAAAACCAGTATTTTATTATCGAAATTTTCATCTTACTTAATCTCAAACTTTGAGAGATTAAATAAGTTGAAATTTACAATATGGTAAAACTGGTGTCAACTGGTACCGAGGTATTAAAAATGTGTAAATAAACTCGGCATTAATGGGTTAATGAAAAACAGTTTATTTCTGTAAAAAAAAAAAAAAAAAAAAAAAAAAAAAAAGTGGATTTTGTCATTTTTAATGAAAAAAAATCTATATTTTTCATTAAAAATGACAAAATCCACTTTTTGTATTAAAAATGTGTAAATAAACTCGGCATTAATGGGTTAATGAAAAACAGTTTATTTCTGTAAAAAAAAAAAAAAAAAAAAAAAAAAAAAAGTGGATTTTGTCATTTTTAATCAAAAAAAAATCTATATTTTTTTTTTACCGAAAAAAACTGTTTCAATGAAAAAATACAGATATTTTCTGTAAATTAAACGGTTTTCTACTGGCGCCAAAGTTGACAGTTTTTTCAGTCAATTTGAGAGACTTTTTTTACAGTGTGGCTGAAGGTCTTTTATTTATAAAAGAACCGTTCATTTTAAAAGTGCGGCAAGTTCATTTTATGTTATTGCTACATTTTTAATGGTTTGCATTTTAATGGATTTAGAAATATTCGTAATCAGTATTAGACTTATTAGCCCCCGGTAAGGTATGCTATTTCTTTCTCCCAGCTTATTTTGTGTAGTCTCCAAAAAATAATGTTACCTTACAGAAACCAGCCGTAAAACAAATCAGTACTATTAAATACTCTATAGCAATTTTTTAAACTTCTAAGCATCGCACATTTTCAAATTTTATACCGTCGTATTGGGGAAAAAATGTACTTTTAAATGCAATTTGTTTGAAAACTGTATCCCCATTTATTTTTGAAATATTAATTTTTTTGTTGTTTTTATCACTATTTGTTTAATTTTGGCAACTCAAGTACTCCATTTCTGTAGAAAGTAAAGGGAAAAATAGTTGAAAAATAGCAATTATATCTTTTTGTTGCCATTTTCTCATAACAACCGAAAGAAAATGCAATTAAAATACGTGCTATTTTGAAAAAATATAAACGAATATTTTCTGTTAAAACATGCAGCTATTATAAACTGTATTTAATTTTAAGTATCTATATTAATGTTACAAACAAATGAAGGTCTATGAATCATTAGATAGCTGTTTTTTTATCGAGTTACTTTAATGAAGGCATCTTTTTGCTGCATTTGTGTATTATTTTGCGATAGTGACACCCTATGCATGCTTTGCTGTAGATGTTTAAGAGTGGATCGTAAATGTGGAATTCTTAAGCGGATGCGAATGACGTCATTTTACATAAAATACAAGTGTGCGCTTTAAGTCTTAAAATTGAAATATGTTATGTACTATTTATATATACATATATTTTTTTTTTCATCGGGGGCGACACTAAATTCTGAAAAAACAGAATTCCTGTTTTCTAGTTTTATATTTTTTGTGGTCATATTTCATGTAAATTTAATATGCAATAATAGTTATCCGTGTTAGCTGAAAGAAATCAGGGTTTTGGTATGCGCCAATGCACTTGCCTCATTTTCAAAAACAATGATTTGTTGAAAACGTTGATTTTCTTTAAATAATATAGTAAAACAAATAATATATAAATAATATGTAACAAAAAATAATATTTTGTTTTATTTAGGTATTTATTTTATTTCAATATTTCAACTTTCTTTAGAAAAGTTACAGTAAAACAAAAAGAATATATTTAATTTTACAGAAAAAAGTGGAATAAATTAGAAAAAAAATATTCAGTAGTAAGTTTTATGCATGTAATTATGTTTCTTAATTTTGATAGTGCTGGGCAACATATAACAATATGTTCCCGCACCATGTTGGTTAAATCAAAGTAAAATTGCGTAATTTGTTATTTCCGTTTGTATAAATATTTTTTTATAAAATATAATTATGAGTGTAAAATTATAATGTTTATATATTTAAGTAAAATAGGAGTGTAAGTTAATACAAAAATTATTAAGTTGATTTTAAATATTATATATATATTTAAAAAAAAAATTGTTGTATTGTAAAATGAATGTATAATGTTGAAATAAAGTGGATTGTTCTACTGAGGTCCGTAGCTATGCATCCTGCCATCCCGATATCGCCGCTCTGATAAGAAGCAGATTCCAAATGACATATGGATATGATCCTTAGCAACGCGACAACTCTGAATTTGATGAATAAAGGCCACCATCCCGTTTATGATATAAGGTATTACCTTTATCTTTTTCTTTTACCACTTTAAATTATAAGAGAAATTATAAATATCCTTTTATGATATTTTATGGTAGAGAGCAATATGAGATCCAACAAAACCAATAATTAAATATAATTAAGGTAATTTAAAAATGAAAGAGAATTATTCTTTTTAGCAAAAAGAAAAATATATAATAATAAGAGTAAATGAAAACATTGTCTTTTTTTTTTAAAGATTAAATATACATAAAATAATGAGAAGCAAACAAAAGTGTGGCTTTCTTTTTTTTTGAATTAATATTATGTATTTCTGTATATAGTTGTGTTCAATGTAAATAAAATATTTAATCAAGTTCTAAAAAGTTTCTGTAATAATTTAATTGATAATGTTTAAGGTGTGTCAATTTATTTTTACAGCTTACATTTTAGTTTAATTCATAAGTGGAAAAGTTCGTCTAAATAATTCACAACGCAAACTCTTAATTTTATTCGTAATTAATTAAATTTAATAATTACAGTTTTACGCGGATTATAATTTAATTTTATTAATTATTCGCGTTGCTCTTCTACTAGAATTACGTAATTACGATCACTTATGTTATTTGAATTTATCTAAGGTATATAAAATTATATACCAATTTACTATGAGGTTGCTTGGATGATTTGGACCAATTAACAATTTTGGATGTAAATTAAATAGGAGATAAACAAGTGTAATTATCTGTCCAGCATCCCCCCTCTTCAAAGTAAAATGGTGCTATGACTCAGGAACGTTCATCTGAGGTCATTAGAAATAATAATAATAATAATAATAATAATAATAATAATAATAATAAAGGAAAATAAATTTAAGTATTATTTTAATGTCACAATTTTAAAGATATTGTAGGTATGTAAGTTTAATTGATTAAAATTTTATTAAAATTAATTTTATTATTGTAACAATAATGACACACATATAATAATTTAAATAAATAAAATGAATAATATATGTTAAAAAAAAAGAAATGAAAAAAATAATTCTGGGATTTATAATAGGTAAATTTAGGAATTACAATTTTTTTTTTCTCTCTTTTCTCTTTTGGTTGGATCTCAGTTACCATTGAGAAATAATGGCATTCACATCACGGATGACACATTTGTAAAAATAAATTTTTTAAAAAAATATACTGTATAAATAATAATAATAAGAATAGTAAGTAAAATTTTATAATATGACTGGTATAAAAATGATTGAAATGTCAATAGATCATGATTTTTGAAATTGTATCAAGGTGATACAAAAGAAAATTTATGAGTCGTACTACGAAGTAGTGGTACAATGTTTACATATAAAAAAAAATAATAATAAGATTGTTGTTTCTGTAGAAAAAGACAGATATTCTTCTGTTAAATGAAATTATGTTGTTTTATATATATACGTGTATTATAAACATTTTAAGGGTTTTTTATGTGTGTAAAAGAATAATCTACAAAACAACTTCATCTGCTAAGAAATTTTTTTTTAAATTTTAGTGCTGTTGTTTTTATGTATTTATGCAATCTAGAATATTTTCATACATATGTTGTAATATAGAGAAAAAAGTATGATAAACAGAAATATTCTGTTAAAAGGATTCTGATTCTGTTAAATTTTCGCCCAACAATAAGCGAAAATTTAAAAGGAGAAGTGTAGATTTAAATACCTCTGGAGTTAAAACCAGAGGACAGAAAAATAAAATTATTTCTCTAAATTATTCGCTACAAAAAACTAAAAAGAATACAATGACTCAACCTAGTGTTGGTACGCTGTTGAATTGTATCCCCGTCTTTGATGGAAAGAAAGAGTCTAATATTAAATTTTTTGTGAACGAATTCGATAATCTAATTAAACAAACGGAATTAGAGAATGTTTCGAAACTTGCGCTCTTAAAAACAAAATTAGTCGGTAGTGCTAGAGATAAATTAGCTAATGAAGAAAATCTTAATACAGAAAAAGACTATGGTAAATTTAAAGAAAAATTAATCGATACTTTTTCTACTAAAACAAGTTTTTCTGCGACTCAAAGCAATTTTTTTTTTCTCTTAGGCAAAAACCTGCGCAGGCTATCGCTGATTTTATCAGTGAATTCAATGCGGCTGCAAAACTTTACCTAGATAAAAGTGGCCAAAATATTGACAACGGTAATGGTAGTTTATTTGAAATGATAAAATTCACAAGATTTTTAGAATCAGTTAGGGCAGATTTAAGTTTGGACATTCGAAGAATGACGCCGAAAAATTTCAACGACGCATGTAAATTTGCGAAACAAATGGAAGATGCATACAATCAAGTTGCATCAAAGGAAATTAATTCGATTACAAAAACCTCCACTGAGGAAAATTTGGACAAATTGGTAAAATTAAATATGGAAAGCGCGGAGCAAATTAAAATTTTGACTTCCGAAATAAACAATTTGAAAGTTAAAACAGAAGATACTGCATCAAGCAGATGGTGCGAATTATGTAAAAAAAATTCGCATACTTTAGAAACGTGCTGGTACAAAAATGATAATAAAAATACATATAAGGATAGCAGAGATTTCGCAGGTCGGCATTTTAATAAAAGGTACTCCTATAATGGACAGTATCAACCGAGAGCGAATTTTAATCCTAGATTTGTTAACCCAAACCAGCAATTGCATTTTCAATCTTATGCACCCACAGGTGGTTACTATGGATATTCTCCATATCTCCCACCCCCACCAAATTACTTCCCTCAGCATGTGCCATATAGGAATAGTCAACCTCAGAGTCATGCCAGTTGTTATCCAAATGAGGATAAAAATGAGAATTTAAAAGAGAATGCTCAAAAGTATCCAAAAAAGTATAAAAAGAAGGGTAAAACTGATGATCAAAGGGACAAGTAAGGGGTGAGGATAGACAGGTCATACAGAGGTGGAAATTACGAATTTACAGGGGTCTCAGAAAAAAATTAAGGGTGATAAAAATTACAAAAATAAATGTGGCATTTGGCAGAGAAAATCACACTCAACTGAAAATTGTTGGTTTGAATTAGACAAAAATACGAGTCAAAACGATGACAAAGTTACTAAAAAGTATTATAAAAAAAATAATAAATATTCTGAGAATGTAGATCCATATTTAAAGTATCAAACAGATTACGATGATAAAAATATGTCGTTATATGGTTATACACCATATACAAACTTATACGGGGATGTTATACAAGATCATTACCTTTTCCCCCCTCCCCAGTATTATCCATGGGATATGAATTGGTATTAAAAATAAAACAAAATACATAATTAATCGAATTTCAAAATTTCAAAATTTTCAAAATTTAAAAATGAATTTTTCTCTTTTAGGTAAAAAAATTGAAACAAAATTAATAACTTGCCTTTTTAAAATTCAAAATAATAATAAGAAAGGATAGGAACATGGGAACGCCAATTTGTCTCAGGGTTACAATATTGAGCAAATGTGCAGGGCGCACCCGAAAACATACTTATAAAATTATGAAATGTGCTTCACAAAACTTCACTGGAGCAGTGAAATATTTCTCTCCAGGCAAAAGTTATCTGTCCAGCAGATAGTGAAGAATTTTAAAGTATTCATGATGACATTCTGATGGTGCTTGTTAATACAAGGTGCGTCTAAAAAGTTCGGTGAATGAAAGCATAAAACAAATAAAACAAAACATGGAAACAAAATACCTTTAATCACCCTCAAAGTAACATTCCTTGGCCACAATACACTTATGACATTGTTGATAAAGCTTCTGGAATGAGTCAACGAAGGCCTCTTTTGGGATCGACCGAAGCACAGATGTCACACGTCGTCGGATACACATCCTTGCTTATTCCCAATTCCTCCGATATCCATCGTAAAGACAGTCGGCGATTGTTTAGCAGTATCTGTCGCATCCGCTCGATGTTGTCTATCGTCACACTTGTTGAGGGTCGACCTGAACGTAGTTCGTCATCCGCAGTTTCTTTTCCCTCCCGAAAAGGTTTAAACTTTAGCGTCTAGACTATATAGTATGGAAATCGGCTATCCCAGTAATACTTAAAAAAGTGCTAAAATATTGGATCTTTTAAATGTCAAACGATGCTGAAATCCAAAGAGTCGATCACAGCGACATCTGCAGGATATTTTCTATAACTCCAAGATGATTTGGTCTAGACGCTGCAATAATACGATGCTTACATTGAAATTGGAAAATATACCGCATATGTCGCTGCGAACGGCTCTTTGGACTTCAGCATCATTGCACATTTAACGGATACACGTTTTTAGCGCTGTTTCGATAGCAGATTTGACACTATTTATTCTAGGCGTTGTAGTTTAAGCCTGTCGTACATGCATTTTTTGCTCACTGCGTCTTTTCCCTACTCCCCAGGGCTTCCAAATGGTCCGCCAACTGAATACCAATAAATTTTAACAGAAAATTTTATGGTAGGTTTGCGCTAGAATTAACTTTCAAAGGTGATTCCGGGGCGATTTGTAAGAAAAATCTAGAAAGAAAATTTTTCTAAAATAATATTGGTATTCAGTTGGCGGACCATTTGGGAGCCTGCTAATCCTGGACCAACATGGCATGCGTTTCTGTGGCGGTTTTTCCTAATTTGTAGTAAAATTTGATGTTTATCCGTTGCTCCATTTCAATATGACGCGAGTTTTCAAACATACACCGTTCGATTGCCCATAGCAGACTATTCTGCCATGGTTTCTGGCTCTTCTTGCTATGTGCCGTTTCTCCATTGGTCTCTGCCTGCGCATGCGCAGGGACGCATTTTTAACACTCGTTGTTTATCAGATATCCATCCATTCACCGAACTTTTTAGACGCACCTTTTATTATGGTAGATAAAAAATAGTTATCTTCAAAGTGAACTTGTCTCACTTTCAAAATCAACACATTTGAAATATCGTTGATTAAATAAATTACTAGTAACAGATTTATACGGATATTAAAAGATATATACTGTGAATTGATTAAAAACATAAATTGTATGTTAATTTATAATAAGATTTACCTTTAGTTATTTATTTTTTTTTTCAAAATGGACTCGCCCCACTTTCAAAATCATTTCGTCAACTTTTGTTTTATTCCAACTTATTGAAAGAGGTTTTTATTTAAATATTGCATACAGGGGGGTCGAGGGGACTTAATTTTAATACGGGTGAAATAATTGGTTGCTTGTTTAAAAATATCTATAAATTTTAATCGATTTAAAGGTAACAACCTGGTTTAGAGGTATTTAAAAAAAAAATCAAATTTTCATTTCCCTCGTTTTATTCCCAAAATGTTTAGGAGTACGCGTACTTCTGTGTTTCCTCAGAAGAAAATGCCATGTCCCTATTCAATCTGTTGAATTATTCTTTTCGTAAAAAAATGCAAGTGTTATTCATAATTCATATAAATAATTTTTTAAAGGATTAAAATTAGGAATGGGACGAATATTCGGCTCTTTCAGGGCCGTAGCTTGAAAATTTTATTTGGGGGGTGGGGGGAACCTGATTTTGGCGCCCTTTCATGATTTTGATTTTTCGCTCCCCCTGCCACATCATTACCACCGATCTATCATTATGTTACCGCTTCCCCCCTTTTGATTACCTCCCCTCCTCTTCCCTCCCCTGCCACAACGTCACCACCGTGCTATCATTTATATCTTTTATATTTTACACAACCATTATCCTGATTAATCGTTTTACCTTTTCAAAAACATTTTGAACTGTTGATTTGTTTATCTAATGTAGATATATATATTTTCTAAAATATTAATTTCACTTTCAGTTATAATTTTACTCTCAATCACATTTAATTCAGGATATTCTAAAATTTTTCAGTTTATTCATGACAAATTCCATGAACATTCCACAGATGATAAAATCAAAACTTATTAAAAGAACATGCATGATTTACAGCAGAGAAAAACAACCAATAATGAATATTACCATAATGATGGGAGCATAATGTGTGGGGATGTAAGCCTCCAAGCTGTAAGATTGTTCATAATTGGTGATATTTTGAATCTGTTTTATTAGTTAACGATTCAAAACCCAAATTCGAAAAAAAAAAAAGAGCTCAGAAACTGGGGTCACCTGTGATTTTGTTCGTAGCAATTAGACATTCATCATTAACACAAAGCTGTGCAGTAAATAGTCCATTAGAGGATATACTTGATATACAATGTATTCAATATGCACAATGTATTCAATACAAAGTATACATTCTGGAAAGTTTGCCGTCCGCCACACATGGCAGAAATTAACCAATTTGAATACATTTATGCAACAGACTTTTGAAGGCACTGAGCGCAAACATGACACGGGACCCTAATACCTATGCTATGAAGTATGCTTAAGTAATTTTTATGCAAGTATCTGTAATGGATTGTCCCCTATTTAATCTTGTTAATTCATGGCATATTCACGAAGTCGGTTTTAATCATAAGTGCATGAAATTTTCAAGCATTCTTATTGAGATGCAATGAAATATGGAACAACGTATTTCTATATAGCAGATCATATTTTAGAAAAGGGTTTCAAATTTGGTATTTTGAACGGAATTTCGAGATAAAACAAACGGAGAAAGGTTGTCTTCGTTTAAGAATACATTAGAACTCAAGATGTATACACAAACCTTTAATATTTTGCTATCGTTTAATGTAAAACTGTGTAAATTATGAAGTTCAGTTCTAATTTTTACAAACTTTGCCTACAGATCCCCCCCCCCCCCCCCCTTAAACTTAGGGAGCCTACAGACATACAGATGGGCCCAAGACAAACACTTTACAACTAAGCTTAAAAGTGTTAAATAAAAAAGTTTTGTTCTAAGAAGGATTTTTTTAGAATTTTTTTTTCCCTCTCGAAAATACAAAAATGTTTGATGCAATACAGTTTGAATGTTTATTTCATGTCTACATGCATCAAACTTTCATCTTTTCATATTCAAATACAAAAGGCCCAAAAAGCTTTATTTTCTTTTTAAATATGTGAAACATGCACTGAATTGTAGCCGATTGTTACCTGTGATCACTTCTCTCAATATCACATCTCGAAAGCCTATTTAAAACATCAGTTTTGATTTTTACAAAAAAATTGTGCTGTTTTTTGATTCCTAGAGACTTGATTAAAAATGTGTGAAATTTTATTTGCGAACAGATATGATTTTATGAATGCGTTAAAAGTAATAGTTTGATACTGCAACTAAAGTAAACAGCTATACATGCTGTTCTGCTCCATCATCAACAATTTAAAACAATTCTTTCATAAATTAAGTTACATAATCTACTTCCTTCGTAAATTTCTTTATTGTTTTGATTTTTGTAAAAGGTACCTACTTTATTTCTTCCGTTTATTTACTCCTGAAGCATTCGTGCCTAGGATATCAGTTTCACTCACTTCAAGAAACACATGCCTCCAATCTTCCAAATGACCGAAATGTGGCCTCTGTTGCCTCATTTTTATCGAGAGGAATTCAAAGAGTTCAGACTTCTAAGTGGAGGAAATTTTTTTTCAGAGGATTCTTTCAAGAGAATTACCATATTACCACCTTAAAGATCTACACAGCCAGACTCCCGTACCCGGTGAAATGAAATCAAAGTTTCAAATGGGCCGGGCCGATAAAAAAATTAAGAGGGCCTCAATATACAAATTTTAAAAACTCTGTAATATTTTCACGCCCGGAAGCTCTTGGTAAAGACATAGCACAACTCTGCAAACCTGTAATTGCGACCGAGGGCCTGGTGCTCCTATAAGTATCAGATACACTCAGGTACAACCTCCCGCGTTACTTGGAGGTGTGATCCCCGAACTACGCCGCTTAATTTTCCAAATATTTGAGTTTTGTCTCTGAGAACATGACACCCAATGGTGTTTGGGGCACAGAGAGAGTGACACGCGCTGGGCGGTGCTCTTCTTTGGATGGTAGTACGAGTCATATTGGCACCATACTGGCTTACACCACTCCCGCTTGCCGCGATGCACACAAGGGTCATTTCCACTTCTTTCCACTACTGCCAAGAATAACCAAGAACTATTGAGATAAGCAAAAAATTGCACTGCTAAGGATAGAATTACACTTACTGTCCTGCAATTGATTACAGATCCTGTTTCCAGAATTATTTCTTCCACATATTAAACTTAGTTTTGTTACGGATTAGAGGTAGTAACAACGGGGAAATTGCACGTTTTTCAATTTAACTTGCATTTTATAGAGTACGAAAGTACGAGCAATTTGATACCATTTTTACGTTTTTTTGAAACTCGGAAAATCCATTAAATTAACTTTAAAAATGCAGTTTTTGTCTTGGCGGGAAAAAGCCACGTCACGTGACGAAAGCGGTTTTGACGTCACTGCACATGTAAACAAATCTTTGCTGTATTTTCCCCCGTACTTTTCTATGGGGATAGCTTGCGTTACGCTGAATAATTTCTTTCTTTTCTTAAAAATTATTAGTAGAACAAACTAAAAGCATTATAAATTGTTGAAATGAAAAAATAATATTATGATTTCGAGTGAGATTTTTTCCCCTCGTTTTTCTAAGGATTTTCATTTCGAGATCTTGATGTAGAAATAAAATATCTGTACAAGTTTATACTACAATTGTATTTTATAGAAAAATATACTTTTCTTTTTCATATTAATGTTCCCCAATAATTGATTTCATAAACTGGTTCAAATAGTATTTCTTTCATTACTGACGGGGTGCAGGGGCAACTTATAAAAAGGTTTTCATATTTGTATTTTATATTTGAAATAAGAATTTGCCTTGCTTTCGTTAAATGTTTTATCTCTTCAGTTGTTAAATAAGCTATTTTTGAATAAAGAACAGATAAACTCAGAAAGAGAGCAATTTGCTGAGGTAGCTTTAAGATAGCCTTGCAGAATTTTTATATAAATATACCCCAAAAAAATTTAACAATTCTTCAAAAATTTTTCAAATGGGCAAAAAATAACAAGTAGTTATTTTAAATACTATCAGTTTTGTGAACTTCATCAGACCTTCGGATTGAAAATTTTACGCTTTATAAAACTGCAGATTACAACTCACTGTTTAATTTATGAATTCTATTTTTTATTTTTGTTATAAATTAGCAGTATTTTAACGGAAGTTAAAAGGGCCAAAAGAGGAATTCAGGCACCCCCGGACTTACGTAAGCAAAGCGTTCTGTAAACTTTTACGTAACTTGAATTTTACATAAGTCGAATTTGTAAATTGCTTAAGCATAATTTTGTAAGAAAGTGCAATATTTATTATATATATAATATTTACAGAGTAATATTTTGTAAATGAAGAATAATACAGCAGTGCTTACTCGGATATAAAGTAGTATGAAAAAAAAAATAAAAGCAAACTGAAAGGACACTTTTCAAATAACGAATATTTTGTGGATTACGGAATTAATATACGAATAAGTAATAAAATAATAAATATTATAAAATAATTATAAACGTTTATAAAACATGCTAGTATGCTCACAATTGTAACGTTTGAGATTTATTACATACTTGCGAATCTACACATGTCGCATAATACGTAAGTCGGGGGATGTCGCAGATTGAAAGCATGATAATATGTTTGAATTTTTATTCACGATCATTAAACGCTTTCTTTATTCTTTCGCTTTATGTTAATTTTTTATTGTTAAATTAATACTCAATCCATACCTTCCAAATAATTAAAAATATAATAATCATGCAAATTCATGTCTTATTTGTGAATTGAATTTAGAAATCATTGTGATATTATAGCAAAGTGTTACCATCTCTTAATGTTGCCCTTATGATACTAACGCATTATCCAAACAAAGAATTAATCTTGAATGATAATATATGCTAAATTATTTATATGTCACTATAAAAAGTTTATGTATAATGAGATGTCTGCTTTCAAAAGTGAAAAGAGTGTCCTTCGCCTGAACAACATATTCAAAATGAAAATACTGCTTTCTTTAACAAGATATTCAAATCATTTTCATTATTATTATTATGTTTTTTTTTTTTTTTTTTTTTTTTTTTTTTTACGAATTGTGTTTTTTTTTTTTTTTTTTTTTTTTTTTTTTACGAAAGTTAGAGCATTGAGGAAAATACTGATATAATTTGTTTAGAACCTGATAAATATTAAGTAGAACATTCTGAGAAACTACATTTCAAACAAACCACTCAAACAAACAAAAATTACATGCATTCAAAAGTTATTCGTAAGCAAATAATCCTAAAACGGTAATTAAATTATTTTTAGACTTTTCCATTTAACTTAACTTGGTTTTTGCATGTGAGGTTAGGATTTTGTATTTGATCTTTCACTCACTTTCAGATAAATTAAGAAATATAAAAATTATGCACAAAGGTATGCTTCCAGTGACAATACAACATTTTAATATTTTTATAAGTTAATTATAAATTAATATATTAATTTTAACATGTTTACCCGTTAGCCCATCACAGTTGATAAAACGTCCAATATTCTTTGTCGCTAGAAGTTGTAACAACAGTGGATTTATTATGCTCTAAACTACGGCCGCCCAAAAAAGGTCAAATGGTTGTGAAGCTTCAATTACTTTACACAGTAAAAAGTAGAAAATATAAGTAAAAAAATAAAGAGTGTAATATATTTAAGAAATATGCTTGAATAAATTAACACTTTCATATTAATTGAACAATGATTATGCGCTGAAAAATCAATTTAGAAATTCTAAATGATAGTTTAAATAATGCTTTTCTTTTCTTTCCTCTTTCCATATATTAAAACAGAAATAGAGCAAAGATTATAATTTTTTTCGAAATAAATTGACGAGCTTACATTTTCTACCAAATGTAAAAAAAAGCAGTGAATTTTACATAACCGGAAATTTTTTGCTTTAATACTTATTTTTAAGTAAGCTCATAAAAAAAAATTAAATAAAAGGTAATACTTATAAATTTACTCACGTATGTTGTAGTAATTTGTTTCTGGTGTATGGATACGCACTTATTACCGACAGTAGCTAATTTAAAATTTTTAACAAATAATTTTTTCTTGTTTTTTGCGTTATTGCTCAAAATTTCATTTTCTCATAGTAAATTCGAGTTCATTTTTTATCTGTAATATAACCTGCATAACACGAAATTTTATTCATAACAAAAAGCATTATTAAAGCATTACAATGAATTAAGGAAACATTACCTTTCAAGAACTAGATAAAGGCGATTTTACTTTACTTACAATTTATTTTGTAATAAAACTATCATTCTTTATTCTTTTAAGTAAATAGGAGTAAGTTAAAAATAAATGTGCCTTTTAGATTTAGCTTCTTGTATCTTTACCCATATGAAATGCATTTTTTATGCCCTTAAAATAAATTTGAGGGGGAAAAAACTATTTCCAGAAGGTATAATTTCATATTTTTCGAATCCAACCAACTGCAGCACTTTTCTAAATGAAAATTAATACAAATGTATAAATTAATAGTACGTTATATTTGGATGCGTTAAAATAATCTGTTGACTCTAATTTGATTTTGTGCAAATGAGTCTTTAAAAGATGTTTATAGTAGATAACAAACAGAAAGCAATGGAAAACAGCTTGCATGCACAATGCAGGCCGCTACGGAGAATCCGCGTTTCATGTGTAGTGACGTCAAACCAATCCCGTCCCGTTTTCGGATCACGTGGTTTTGTTTTGCTTTTAACGGGGTTTTAAACTGCAATAACTAGTTATTTTAAATAATTTTTAGAATTCAGAGTTGAGTTTCGAGGAATGTAAGATCGTCTTCATCAATTAAACATAAAAGAAGGCATAATTTAGAGTGAGTGCAACTTCCCCATTCTAAAATTAAATGTGTTATACAAATGTTATTTTAAAAGTAACTTATTTTGTATTTTAAGATTTAAAGTAAAGCGCTTGTATAATTACTTATAACTACTATTTAAATCTTTTCTTTATGGGCGTCTGACGGCGCCCTTAAACCTAGTATGGAACCCTTCTACTTGAACATATCGGAGAACCGTTCTAACTCTTCCAGTCACTTCCACTTCTTTCCACTTTCTTCATTTTTTACTAATTTGTTTTACTTTTTTCCAAGGGTGACCAACCACTACTGAAATAAGCAGGAAATCAGTGTTGCATTCAAGGAGGTGTCCCGAGGGGACATCCCCCCCCCCCCCCCAAGAGCAATGAGATGTAAACCCCGGAAGATTTGAGATTTTGTGTTTTTCAATGGTCAAAAAGTTCAACCCCCCCCCCCCCCCGGGGCCACAAAAATCCCTCCCAGAGAAAAGTGTCTGAATTCAACACTGCAGGAAACAGTTGTACTTCGGAGAACTAAATTTCACGTACTGACCAGCAATTAATTACAATATTTTTTTTCCCGAATTGTCTCCTCCTTATAATAAATTGTTTTAATTGGGGAATAGAGGTTGTGATTTAAACCCTTTCCTTTGTGTGTGCTTGATGGCGCCATTAAACTTTATGTGGTGCTCTACTACTTAAACAAATTAGAGAACTGTTCTAACCCTTCCAGTTACTTTCAGTTCTTTCCAGTTTTTTTCTACAACCAAGGGTGACAACAACCACTTACATGATAAGGAAATAATTTTACTTCTGAGGATTGAATTGCACTTTTGTTTCGCAATTGATTACAATTTCTGTTTTCAGAAATTTTCTTCTGCTTGTATAAACTGTTTTTGTTAAGGAATAGAGGTAGTAAACCCCTTTTTTTGTCGTGCCTGACGGTGCCCTTAAATCGTCTGTAGCGTATTACTACTTCATATTATAGAACCATTTTAACCCTCTCCAGTTACTTCCAATTCTTTCCACTCCAGTTCCACAACCATGGGTGACTATCAACTACTGCGATAAGAAGAAAATAATTCTGCTTCTATCTTGAAATTAATCAAAATTCCAGTTTTTTATTTTTTTCTTCGGGGTAGAGTTGTGGAATAGAGCTAGTAACAGGTCTAAAATTAAATGCCTTATACTAGTTTTGTGTGTAAAAAATAGCTTACTTTGTAATTTTACATTTAAAATGAAATTAATTTATAATTACTTGTTACTAATACTAATACGGGCACCTGACGGCGACCTTAAACCTTCTGAGACGCCCTAGTACTTAAACATATTGGGGGGGGGGGGGGGAGCCCCTCCTAAAGCTACGTTCCTGGGCTCTTTTGCCATTTATTCGATTGGCCGAATGCTTCGGCCGAATATTTGGAGAGATGTCGCCGAATATTGCTAAAATCTCGCCGGATACTGAAAGATATCTTGCCAAATAAATTCTGAATAATTTTTTTTTTCATTTTTTGCAATTTTTTTCTTTAATCCATAGAGCTACTTTTTGGAACATTCATGAAGTCATTTTCATTCTTAATTGCACAAAATGCGCAGTTATTAGGATAAAAGTTAGGGACCTTTTAGAAAATGGTGTCCAAATTGGAGATTCAATTATCAGGGAAATGTCTTCATTAGAGAAGGATAGATTACAACTCAAGATGTAAAAACTCTTATAGAAAAAAGAAAAACACTGCTACATTCTAAAACACTTGAATATTTATTAATGTCTGCGAATTCCATGCACATTAAAAAGGGATTTATGAAATTAATGGTAATTTACTTTCTATTAATCTATAAAGTAAGAACTGTAAAAATTAATTCACTAGGTACATTAGCTAAGATTCACTTTCAAGATAGAATGTCAAATATCACTATTCCAAGTACAACAGTACATCTAAAAATAGAAGTATTGTCAAACTAGATACACCCTAGATGGCGCAACTTGCTTTATGAAGATAGTTTTATAAATATTTAAATATAAATTTTAAATATTGAGCAAAATATTTTTTAAATTCTAGTTTCCCCTTTTAAGTAAATATTTGCACGATTATTGGCTTTAATATGTAACATTATTATGTATTATGTATATTTACGTCTTTATTCATTCATGTTGTTATCTGTTTCTATGTATGCTTTTAATACTTGTTGAATAAGTGGAATATTGTTCAGTATTGTATGTGCTGGTTCAAATGTCTAAGATTTGTTTTAACATATGTAATGTATTCTGCTTTAAGTATACCTTTTACTTTAATGTAATTTGTAATTTAAGGCTTCGAGACTGATTTCAGAACGGACTGATTCTTACAAATTTGTTTATCATTAGGGCCACGAACTCTTCACAACAAAATTTACTTGATTAAAGGTTATTTCAGAAAATATCTCATCATGAATTATGAGAGAGAGCGTGTAAGAATATTATTGATTTTGAATGTAAGAAATAATAAAAGTATCATTGGATATTAAAAACGAAGTACATTCTTTATACACTGCTCAAAACAATTAAAGGGTATTGCAGTTTTAGGTGGATTTTGTATCTGGTAAACTGTTTAGCTGATTGATACATGGTCGACAGACATACTAGGTTATATGAGAATAAATTACACATGTTTGGCAGAAAAAAATGCATTTTATTGCGCATTTGTGTACTAAAGGAAAAAAACACAATTTGTGCATATGAGAAAAAAAGAATAAGAAAAGGTGTTTTCGTCAAAGAAAATCATTTTCAGTAGGGGGTATGGTTTCCACGGGCGGCCAGCAACGTTGAACACCTTTGAGGCATGGACTCAATGAGGCTATTAATGACGAGTTGCGGTATTCTGCCCCACTCTTCCAGAAGAGCTCTTTCCAGTTATTGGAGAGTTTGTGGGGGTTGTTGGCGGCCAGAAACTTGTCTTCTTAGAGCGTCCCAAACGTGCTCGATTGGATTCATGTCTGGAGAACACGCTGGCCATTCCATTCGAACGATTCCTTCCTCGAAAAGGAAATCCTCCACCAGGTTTGCACGATGTGGCCTGCAGTTATCGTCCATTAAAATGTAGTTATCTCCGATTGCTGCAGCGTAAGGGACTACAATAGGTCTGAGGATCTCATCCCTATATCGGCGACCAGTCAGAGCTCCATCTCGAATGATGTAGAGGTCAGTGCGCCCGTCAATGGAGATGCCACCATACACCAACACTCCTCCACCGTCAAATCTGACACTTTCGTGCACGAACGCAGGATTATTCCTACTGCCACGGTCCCTCTAGATGAAAATACGCCTATTATCCGGATGCACAGAAAAACGGGACTCGTCAGAAAACAGAATATTGCTCCATTCATTTCTCCTCCAGTTGACATGCTCGGTTGCCCACTCCCTGCGGTCGCGACGATGCCTTGATGTTAATCTAACACATACCATCGGTCGGCGAGCATAATGACCTACAGCATGGAGCCGATTTCGGACAGTCTGAGTTGAAATCGTGGTGCCTGTAGCCGAGCGAAGGTGTTGTTGGAGAAGAGTAGCGTTCATGGTTCGGTGTCTCCGAGCTGTTAACGCTAAATACCGATCTTCATTGGGCGTTGTTGCCCGTCTACGACCTTGCCCTGGTCTTCGGCCTGCACATCCACTCTCCAAAAAACGGTTCCAGATCCTGGAAATGACACTTTGTGACACTCCAATGGCTTGCGCTATTTCGGCTTGAGTTTGGCCCCCTTCTAACCTACCAACAATTCTCAAAGCTTCTGAATCTGTCAAATGACTTCGCTGAGACATCGTACTCATCGAAACAAAGCAATCACTGAATGCCGATCATCCTTGTCTTCATTCTCTTTTATCCAGTTGAAAGTCAAATTTCATTCGCTGCCGCTGAAGCGACGTTTTTGACGTCGAACTCAAAATTTGCATACTCCACAGTTTGAAAACCAGAAAAATTTGCATTTGTGATTCTCTTCTTCTATTTTCGGCAAAAAAAATTGCGTTTATATCTTTATTTTATATAAAACTTCAAATATCCTTTAATTGTTTTGAGCAGTGTATTTTAATGAAAACAGCTTACCATCCGGACTTACAGAAAATCAATTTGATATATTTTAGAATAAAAGGATAAAATGCAATTTCGTATTTTTTTGTGCTAAAATAAGTTTTTAAAATTTAAAAGTACATTTAAGAGTAGTAATGATTAATGAATTCCTATTTTAGGTGAAATGTTTATGAATTACTTTCCTCTAGATAAAGTTATACTATTATAATTTAGATGTAGTAAAAGTTATTTCTTTAGCAATATCAAGGTGTTTGAAATATTACAAGAACAAGAAATACATCAAGTTATTATAAAATTTAGACAGATTAATAATAGAACATAAATTTGTTTTATTTCTTTTTCCATTTAAAAATTTTAAATTATATATACATAATCAAAATTTATTTTCTTTGTTTGAAAAAAAAAAGTTAATATTCGGCCTAAAATTTGACCGATTTTGTAAAATTCGGCCCGGCCCGTTTATATTTTCTCACTTTATGACCCAGCCCGCACAAAAATCAGTGGAAACAGACCTGGCCTGTGCAAAAATCAATGTGTTCGCAAGACGTAAAATACACAATAGCAACATTAATGATTACTTAGACTCTTAGACTTTTCAACATTCAAATAAAGACTCATCAAAAAAATTAATGTAGTTTAGAATAAAAGAAAAAAAGAGTTAAAAACATGATAACTTTTGAAGCTGTGTAATAAAAAGTAAATTTTTCAAAATATTTTTCTGTAATTTATTAAGGCTGTTCTCAAATCCAAAGAAGCTGCTTTCTGAGTCATTTTTGAATTCATTTTTGTTCGGAAACGTATAAAACTGGCAGGTGTTCTTATTCAGAAACTATACGATCGAATGGCGTTTTCCATCTATTGATAATACAAAAGATCTTTCAGAAAATACTGACATATCTGGCGTTTTGATTCGAATTTCAAGGTGAAATAGCACGGGAAAGGAGAAAACCTGTCATCACGTGACAATAATCGATTATAACTCGACAAGTAATTTATTAAAAAATGAAAAACGCTTTTCGATTCCAAATCACCCCATAGTCAGGCGTGTCAACTTTATTCCTTTACAGTTAAAAATGAATCAGCATATGGGCCAAAAGGTTTTGCGCTATTGAGCACGGAATTTGAGTACCATCTTAAGGTGTATTTTCAATCATTCCGTTAGCAGAAGTTTATTATCTCTATTACCTACTACTTACACCTGCCGGAGACATCCTAGGAACAATTACAATTAAATCCAGTTCCGGCCCGGCTCGACTGTGTAGAAAAGAAAATATATAAGCCTGAGCCTGGCACGGCCAGAGTCTGCTTAAAAGGTTAAGTCCGGGTTCAGGCACGATGTAACTGTCCGATGCCGATCTGTACGCTGGACATGTTATATTTCTGTATTGATGTTGTAAAACTAGCATCTGATTGTTCAGCACATTTATATTTATACTTGCGAATGTCATAGCCATTGAAAATCATTTATTTTATCGGCATTGTTATTGTTAAAATTTTTATATTGTGTCGGCCGTCCGCTTAATTTTTTTTTTCGTCCCGGCTGGCCCGTTTAATTTTTTTTTTGTCGGTCCAGCACGGTTCGTTAAAAAAAAAATTCTCCTAATTCTGCCCGGCCGGCCCATTTGAAAGTTTGCCTTAATTTTGCCGGCTTGTGCAGAGCTCTAATATATATTTAAATATATATTTAAATATATATTTAAATATATATATATGTATATATATACATGTATACGTATATATATATATTTATTTATATACTTATTTATGCATTACGGGTAAACGACATTTCAGTTCGGCAGCGTCGATTCTGGAGTTTCTGTCTTGCCGTCTCGGTCCTGATGCCATTTCGGTCCCTACCCATTTCGGCCCCTTGCCATTTCGGTCTCTTGCCATTTCGGTGCCCACCACCTTATAACTGGGACTCTAATTGTCGTAGGCCCGCCAAACGTTGTATGGTTCAACACCATTTGGGGCCATTATCATTTTTACCCCTCTCTCCCCCCCGACCCCCCTAAATATATATATATATATAAAGCTTAATATAAGAGTCCGAAAAGTTTAAACTTGGCGGTTTTTTTTTCTTTTCCTTTTAAGAGAATTGATGCTAGAAATTTTAAATTTATTATTATTAGGCATTTTCTTCATTTTAGTTTAAAATAACAACAAAAGATGGCGTTGCGAGCAAAAGACGCTAAATCGGGATCCAATTTTCGGCTTTTTTCTGCTCTCAGTATCGATGCGGAAGAAGAAGGTAAATATGTGGAACAGCTCTTCGCCGCCAAAGCAATTTTATTTTTAGGGACACACTCCATATGTTTAACTTCATTTTTTCGCATCGATACTGGACGAAGTGAAAGGCCGAAAATAGGACCCCAATTTAGCGCCTTTTGCTTGCAGCGCCATCTTTCGCTACTATTTTAAATTAAAATCGAGAATCGTTGGAAAAAAAAGAACTTCTACAATCTTACACAACTCTTCTGCGAGAATTTTTTTAATAGCTGTCAAGTTATTGAATGTTAAAATCAGTCAGTCTATTTTGGGACACACGGTATATTGCATTCCAATGCAATAAACTGCGCAAAATTTCCAATTAAGCATCCTGTAAAGGTGCTTAATTTTACAACCTTTTCGATGGACATAAATAAATTATCCCCTGCACATTTATATCTCGATTTTCCCTTTTATCTCAATGTACAAAGTAATCTATAATTTTCATAACTAAATCTACTCTTTTGATCTCACAGTTAAACTTCTGGAGTAAGTTTAGCTCGACTATCGGCGAACATCTACCACTAATAGCTGGCGCTACTTTTAGAAGGGAAGCAGCTTCTGTAATTCTTATTAGTTACACAACGAGCGAAAATGTCAACTTAAATTATTAAGAATAGATTAGTGCAATATATAAATAAACCTACCAGAGAGAAATTCGTGTATTTTCATTAATTTAATAGACATTCATCGGAATAAGTTTCAACGAAGAAGTTATTTCTAATATAGCAAATTTAAAAGGAAAACTAATCCAGGTTAATTGCTTAGGAGAAATAGCTTTTTCATCATTTATTTATTTTACTTTTTCGCATATATTCAAATCGTAGTTTAATTTGCTATGTTTGGTAAAAAGGAAGATAATTTAAATTCTATTTTAATTTTTGTTTACAATTTATCTTATTTTTTAATTGTTTAGAATAGCAATTATATTTACCCTTTCGGAAAATTAAAATATGTTAGGAAACGTCTAAGCAATTATGATTTATTAATGTATTTTTCCGGTCGTTATGCTGAAGGGCAAAAGAAAATATAAAAGCAAGCATTTTTACTTTTTTGTTCTCGTACCTATGAAAATACGGATTTTCTTTTTCAGAACTAATTGAGTATATTTCATTGAAATTTATCAGTTACTAAAAAGTAAAAATGTCTATTGAATATTTAATAATACATTAGACCATATATCATACCATTAAATAAAATACTGTTCGGAAATAGTGGTAGCTCTATGGCCCACATATTAAAGATTAGATAAGGGACATTTTTATTTTCTTTGCAGACTATGAAAATTAATTCTTTTTTGCGTTGAAATAAATATAATCCATGTTCAAATACTCAAATAACAAGCTGTTAGATTTTTAGGGGCATTCGTTATTATATAAATACGAATGACCACCTATATTCTTCTGGTCCACCCATCTGCCCGCAAATAATAGCGCTAAAACTACCCAACTGATTGGTTTGAAATTTAATATATTATATATATATATATATATATATATATATATATATATAATCGTGGCAGAATTTTGTCGAGTCACTTAAAATTTTATGAAAATCGAATAAAAACTTAAAAAGATATTAATACAAGTATTTTTCATTCTATTAAATCCTATTATACGCAATTAATTCAATGATAACACATGATAGGTAATGATTCTATGTTGCTATGGTGATGACGTCCTATTTAAGATGGAGTCCTATTACTTCCGTATTACTGAAGTTAATAAATATAATCGTAATTTTATGTTCATACATTTTTTAATAAGAGTGCAACAGCTATTGCACCAAGATCTGACTATTTATAAAACTTGTTATAGTACGAACGCACCTCAATTGTCACGTTTGACTTACAATGTCTGACTTGTTACTATAAAATATGGTACTTTTCTTGGTATGTCTCACAATAGCCTCATTTTTTAAAAAAATGTCTCATATTTGCCCTGATCCAACCTATATCTATACTAATATTATAAAGAAGAAACGTTTATTTGTAGGGAGCAATATCTGGAACTCCCGAGCCGATTTCAAAAGTAATAGTTGTAAAATAATGGTGGCACTCCTTGTTCGAACAGTCCTTGCTCCCCAGGGAGGTGGAGGAGCAGAAAACGTTCTAAAACTGCGATTTTTGTATTATTGAAGAGGTTAGAAATTTGAAATTTAGCATGGCGGTTACTTTTACGATATAAATGCTCGCTACGACTAGTTTCTAAAAAAATTCGAAATTTAAAATGGTGAAACGCGTGACAAACATTCTAAAAACATTCTAAATTACAATTTCTATGAAGTTATAAGGATAGAAACTTCGAATTTGACGTGGATGCTACTTTTGAGGCGCAAATGTACGCACAGAAGAGTTAAAAAAAAAATCGAAACTTAAAACGGTGCAGGATGAGAAAAAAAGTTCTAAATTGTAATTTTTACAACACTGAAAGAACTAGAAACTTGAAAATTTGGCATAGCGCTAAGAATGGTTTCTAAAAAAATTCGAAATTTAAAACGGTGAAATGAGAGAAAAGTGTTTTAAAAATGTTCAATCTTACGATTTTTGTGGAATTGATAGGGATAGAAACTTGAAATAGACATGGTTATTACTTTTAAGACGAAAATGATTGCACTAAAGGGTTTTTTTTAATTCTCTTTTAATTCTCTAAGTCTTAAATATTAGTCTTTCTTAAATATTAAGAAAACTACTGCATACAAAATTATGAAAAGTGGTAGTGTTATAGAGAAAGGTTTGATAAACACGCTGATGCAGACCCTTTCAAATCGAAAAATTATTTAAAGACATATTTAATATTAAAGTTGGTCAAAATCATTCCATTAAGAAAGTTTTATAGGAGCAAAAACTATACATAGGAATTTAATCATTTTTAGATCATTTTATACATTAGAAGTTCGCGGTTTGCAGACTGCAATTTTTTTTTTTAATTTGATTTATTTTTTGAAGATTTATTTCTATTTTTTATTCAAAATTTTAACACTTCAAGAAATATTTTTTACATCTTTTAGAAAAGGGTATTACTTTAAATTGTTGTCAATTTTTTAAACTGCACAAAGAATAATATTTCCTTCAAATTAAAAGTTTATTTACACGTGACTATTATAAACAGAAAAAAACTTTCAAATGAGAATTAAATGATCACGTTTTAAAAGCAGGAAAATATAGAAAATTAAGTCATAAAAAATAAATTTACACCTGAATTTTAAAAGAGAAAGAAAATTGTAAAATAATAAATTAATTAATATGCGTTAAAATTCGTAAACAGAGGAAATTACGTGATATTTAAAATGGCCAAACAATAATATTGCCAAACAGTTTAAATTTAAAAATATATTTGCGCGAGACATTTATTTCATATTTTAAGATAATCTTTTAAACTATTGCTGTGAATTCTAAGACAGCGCAAATAATATTTCCTTTCTAACAACAAAAGTATTTTCACACGAATATTAAAAAGAGAAAGGGAACTTTGTTGAAAATTATGTCAGATTTAAAACGATCCATTTAAAATGTCTTATTTTAAATAGCTTTTGAGGGTTTATTTGCATTCTAAATTAAAATTTTCCGCATTTCGAGAGATATTTTGTATACATATTTTAGAAAAGGGTATTATTTTAAATTGTTTTCAATTTTAAAACCAGCGCAAAGAATAATAGTTTCTTCAAATTAAAAATTTATTTGCACGTGGCTATTACAAAGAGAAAATATAAATTAGAATTAAATTCTTTCAAATTAGAATTAAATGATTACGTATTAAAAGCAGAAAAATATTGAAAATTACGTCATAAAAACTATAGTTACACGAGAATTTTAAAAAAGAAAGGAAATTTTAAAATAATACATTCATTAATATTCGTTAAAAGCCGTAAATGGAGGAAATTACGTCGTATTTAAAATGGACAAATAATAATATTTTCAAACAGTTTAAATTAAAAAAATATATTTACACGAGACATGTTTTTCACATTTTTAGATGATCTTTTAAACTATTGTTGCCAATTCTAAGGCGGCGCAAATAAAAATATTTCCTTTCTAGCAACAAATGTATTTTCATGTGAATATTAAAAAGAGATAGAAAACTTTAAACTAATAAATTCATTAATATGCGTTAAAAGCAGTAAATAGGAGAAATTACGTCATATTTAAAATGACCAAATAATAATATTGCAAAACATTTTAAATTAAAAAATATATTTACACGAGACATTTATTTCATATTTTGAGATTATTTTTTAAACTATTGTTGTGAATTCTAAGGCAGCACAAATAATATTTCCTTTCTAAAAAAAGTATTTTCACATGGATATTAAAAAGATAAAGAAAACTTTGGTGAAAATTAGGTCAGATTTAAAACGATACATTTAAAATGTCTTATTTAAAATAACTTTCTTATAGCGTTGTTAAAAAATACCGGTAGACAAAAAATCTGTTTACTTAATTCATTTTATATTAGCTTATTTTCAAATGTTTAACTGATATTATTTAATCAAAGACGAAAACAGCCATTGGATCTCTTAACATCAGCTGATTCGGCCTTAAAATTCCCAATCAAAGGGAAGTGAATAAAAACACGTTTACAGGGAGATTGCCACTGTTTTTTTAATTATAATTCAATCTTTTTATTCAATTCTGCAATCTTTTTAAAATCGATCAAATTAGGGTGTTTTTAGAGTCTGCGGTGGCTTCACCCCGCCATTTAATTGCCGGTAGGAGAAGAACGATTGGCCACGCCGCGTGGGCAACAATCGTTCATTGGTTAAAGTGAGAAACAAAATGTTTGACGATTCAGTCTGTATTATAGGAGCCCTATGAACGGGGGTTAGCGAACGTAGCTCGTAGGGGACAGAGAACCCTAGCGGCTAAACAAAAAAAATCGAAAGTTAAAATCGTGAAATGAGAAGAAAACGTTCTAAAAGCTTTCTAAATTACGATTTCAAAAGAATTGTGAAGGACAAAAACTTAAAATTTGATTCGGCTGCTACTTTTAAGATTCAAATGCAATCATAGAACAGTTAGAAAAAAAAAATCGAAATTTAAGAGGGTGCAGGGTAAAAAAAAAGAGAACTTTTAAACTTCGATTTTTGTGATACTGAAAAGATTAGAAACTTGAAATTTGGCATGGCGGTTACTTTTAAGATACAAATTATAGGTAAGAATAGTTTCTAAAAAAGAAAAAAAAAATCGATGAGAAATGAGCGAAAAACTTTCTAAATTATGCTTTCTATGGAATTATGACATATTATTTTTTATTTAATTCCATATCCATTTTAAATTTAGTTGACATATTTGAAATTCTGATTGCAAATCAGTAACAGCTCCATCTATATATTACTTCAATATTACACAGCAAAGAAGAAATTGCTGGCCAGCAAGAAGATAGGTGCTGGTAATGATGGAGAAGTGCTGGTTAATGGTCTACCACTACATAACCACTGCTGGACAGCTTCAGTCAACTTTGCTGTTGGAAATCATCAGATAAAACTCTGATGGGCCTCCGTTTTATCTCTTGCGCTGGCCCACTACTTCATGGAAGTGCACGAACTTTTGCAGTATTATTGCTGGGAACCCTTACGCTAGGTGGCATAATTCATCTAAGTTATAAATAATTCACTAATTGTAATTTTTATTCAAATATTTTAATCTGAAGTGTAAAAATATTTAAACAATTACGTTTCAAGTTTAACAAATAATAATTTATTAGACATTTAAATATTTTGTCAAGTCTATATTAAAATAAGAGTTATTTTTATCACCCCGCGGCAGATTAATGAATTTGAACACAAATCTGAAATTAATATCGTAACACAATTTAAGCTGTCAAGCTATTTTTTTTTTGAAACTGTAAATAATATAGCGCCACTGCCACCAACAAAGTAAATAAGTAAATGCATAAATAAATAATTTATTTCAACGCACTTTTTTTTCTTCTTAAATCTGGTTTTACTAAGTTACAAAGGATTTCGGTTTTCGTAATTTACACAGTTGAGAATCAACAAACCTATAAAATACATAGGATTTCTATACAATACAATAATTTCGATACAAGTTTAATGATTGGGAACGTAAATCGCAAACAAACGAACTTGAAGTAGTGTAATGAGAGCTTGAAAACAACGAGCGGTCGTAGAATACGCTAAATGTACTTGTTCATGTCCGATCACGAAAACCAAACAGCACCGAGCGCGGTTCGCACTTGGGAGGGTGACCACATGGAAACAGCTGCAAGTTCAAATATTTCTATAGACATTTCTGTTACAGACACTACCATAGCTCTTGGTGAAACTAGCTCTTAGAAAAACGGGCCATTTTTCTATAATACTTTTTTTTATAGAATTCTATAAGAAATTTTTGTAAGGGGTATAGTGCTGGGCCAGCAAAGGAATAGCAGTAGGATAGGTGCTAACACTGCAGGAAAAGTGCCGGATTGAAGTAATGTGATGGCATACCAATGCTGGCCTGCTGTTGGCCATCACTGATGGGCCAACTGCATTTCGCACGGACACTTTTATACTGGTATAAGTAATGGCACCATTGCACTTTTCCGCTGATGGCAGTGCTGGCTGCCATCTTTTTTCCAGCTGATGGCCCACTATTTCTTTCTTTGCTGGGCAATGTCTTCATTATTCGATAATTAGTTTATGTATTAAATTCTATCTAAATTAACTGTATTTAAAACTATTTACGAAACATTAAAAAATGTGCAGTTTATAATTCAAATGCCTACTGTATAAAAGCCTAATTTGGTCAAAAAGGCATTTTTTACTAAAAAAAGCCGGTTAAAACCAATAAAAGACATCGTAGGCGTGCCCTTTTACCCGACTGCCAAGAAGGGTTATGTGTTTCACGCGTATCTGGGTATGTGGATTTCTTTATACCCTCGAAACATCCCAACGGCTGGATGGATTTCAATGAATGAGGTCTATATCGATTCGTCTTAATCGTCCGATAATTATAGGCTAGGTTTTGTTTTTATAAATTCAAAATGGCGGCCGTAAAATACAAAATAGCCCCAGCAAAGAGGAAATTGCTGGCAATGATGGAGAATTGCTGGCTGATGGTCTACCACTGCATGACCACTGCTGGACAGCTTCAGTCAACTTTGCTGTTGGAAATCATCAGATAAAATTCTGGTGGGCATCCATTTTATCTCATGCGCTGGCCCACCATTATATGGAAGTGCACGAACTATTGCAGTATTATTGCTGGGAACCCTTACGCTAGGTGGCGCTGCGAATATCGAAGACATTGAGTATTTGAACACAAATCTGAAATGAATATCTTAACGCAATTTAATCTGTGAAGCTAATTGTTTTGAAACTGTAAAAAATATACCACCACAGCCACCAACAAAATAAATAAGTAAATGAATAAATAAATAAATTCTTTATTTCAACACAATTTTTTTTTCTCCTTAAATCTGGTTTTACTAGGTTACAAAGGATTTCGGTTTTCATAATTTACGCAGTTCAGAATCAATAATAAAAAAAAAGCGTATAAAATACATAGGATTTCTATACAATAGAATAATTTATATACCAGTTTAATGATTGGGAACGTAAATCACAAAAGAAACAAACTTGAAATAGTGTAATGAGAGCTTGAAAACTACGAGCAATCGTAGCGTACGCTGAAAGCCCTTGTTCATGTTCGATCACGAAAACCAAGCAGCATCGAGCGCGGCCAGTACTTGGGAGGGTGACCACACGCAGTTCAGATATTTCTATTATAGACACTTCTACAGCTCTTAGTGAAACTAGATTATAGAAAAAAGAGCCATAATTATATAATACTTTTTTTTTTTTTATA
The DNA here is from genome assembly GCA_963932465.1 of Maratus speciosus. Taxonomy (NCBI): domain Eukaryota; kingdom Metazoa; phylum Arthropoda; class Arachnida; order Araneae; family Salticidae; genus Maratus; species Maratus speciosus. The sequence goes on along the minus strand of OZ010800.1, from coordinate 194,767,989 downwards.
GAATTCTATAAGAAATTTTTGTAAGGGAAAGAGCTGGGCCAGCAAAGGAATAGCAGTGGGATGGGTGCTAGCATTGCAGAAAAAGTGCCGGATTGAAGTAATGTGATGGCATACCAATGCTGGCCTGCTGTTGGGCCAGCTGCATTCGACTTGGACACTTTTCGACAATTTTAAGTAATGACACCCTTGCACTTTACCGCTGATAGCACTGCTGGCTGCCATCTTTTTAACATCTGATGGCCCACTCTTTCTTTCTTTGCTGGGGCGGTAGGGACGAAAAATAAATTTTGCGCACAGTATTGAGTGGCATATCATTGGATAGGTCTTTCAAAATGAAGACGATGTTTCATTATTTATTTTACAGTCAGAAGCCCCGTTTCAATATTACACAACCTGGAAGTTGTGTAGGTAGGATCACTAGCTTTACGTCAACTCTAACCTTCATAGACATCTATAGGCCTCATCAAAACGGTGTTTATAGATAAGAATTAACAATTAAATACAACTTAAAAGTCATCAATAATAAAAAAAAAAATAGGTAAGTAATACAAAAAATAGTTTCACATTGATGAGAAGTAATTAATTAGTTCGCTTTTTACGCAGCCGGATTTTTTGATTTTTTAAATTTATTAAAAAAAAAGTGTTAGTCAGTTTTTTTTAAACCCTGCAATATAGTAATTTTTTTCCTTTGTTATTTATTATTTCTTTGTAATTATTTCTTTGAAATTTTTTTTTTCAGGCTGAGACAACGTCGAGCGGGTCAGCCAGTATAGTAGACATATGGTTTTTGAGAAAGTTTATCTGCTCGTCATTTCATTTCTTTCATATTAAATAAATAAACAAATAAATATATATACATATAAACTTTCTGTAGAATAATACCATTGAAAATTAATTATTTAATTCTGTTATTTCTGTTATTCTGCTATTTAAGAAAATTAAAAGAAATTGCGATGCTTATTAAACAAATGACTTTTTCATATTTTATTTTATTTTTATATTTATAAAATATTAGTTTAATTTACTGTCTTTGAATAAAAAAAAAAGCATTAGATATTCTTATCATTTTTTTCACATTTTATTTAATTTTGTTCGATTACTTCTTAAATGTTTATTTAAAAAATTATTTCTACCATTTTAGAAAATTTAAAGGAATTACGAAAGTCCTAAGTGATTATGATTTATTAAATTGTTTTTTCATTTGTTCTGCTTAAAGGAAAAAAACCCATCAAATCAAAAAAATTCTACTTTTAGGGGGGCTCAGGGCTTAAAAAGTTTTTAAAAAATTGATTTTTTTAGTATCTATATTGATTATTCAATTGCTTCTGAACACAGCGCAAAAAACCTCATAAAAGTATTTGCATTTTTAACGGAGTTATAAGCATTTATGTAACAATCACTTTCATAGCCGCACCCATTTAATTGCAACTTTAAGTCGCGTTTTCTCAAAACTTGATTTTTGACGACTATGCGTAAGATTGAAAAAAATCTATTTGATGGTATGGCTTAAAATGTTTTTAGCATGCATATAACATCATTATCTATAGAATAAATTAATATATTTTAGATAGCTTAATATTTTGAGTATTTATAAGGGAAAAAAACTTGTATTTTTTAGGGTTTTTAAAATTTTCATTTTTGAGGGTTTTTTTAATAAGGTTTCCTTTGAGTGATAGTTATATCCTTAATTCATTCTATAGAGTAAAGTTTCCTGATCATTTTAAAGCAAAAATAGGTTCTAATGTCAATTCAACGTTAAGATATCTTATGGATGGTGATATGACACCTACATTTTTTTCGAAAATTGTGTTGTATAAATTTCGCTATATTTTTTATTTTATTACATTGAAGTACTTCATTTTATAATTTTATAAGACTGCAAACATACCTTAAAAATATCAGAAAGTTTAAATTAGTTACACTGAATACTTCTGTTTTTATATGGATTCGAAGCGAGAGCTCTGTATACATGTTTTTCTGTATCGATCAAGCCCTGAGCCCCCTTAAATTTACATATTTACAAAAGAAAAAAAAATCGTTTTTAGATAATTTTAGTAGTTTATACTGTGTGTTAGTATAAAAGAAATTAGAATTTCATATACACAAGGTACAATTTACGTAAGGCATGGCAATTTTTATAGAAGCAAAATGATTTTTTAAGAAAAAGTGCATATTTATACTGTCGTTGATCTTTGAAATGAGTAACTATTTTTATGTAAGCACAAATGATGTTGATGCACGTATTACGCATCCATTTCATAATTGGGTCAAACTAATTATGCTTGAACTTTTCACGTTCGCGAGTTTAGAAATTGTTTGTATTATATATAAAGGACAGAAAACATTTTTTTCTGACATTTCCTAGAAAAAATAATAACAGTTTAGTTTAAACCAGTTGTCTCTCCATTTTAATCGTTTTCCCAATTACATCCAGCCCCACTTTTTAATTATCAATTTAAGCAGTCCAAATCATTGTAGACGCAACTTTAAATGGGCTATATTTGAAAACATCATGAGTAACATAATATTTATCTGCTTTAATATCTAACAGTTTTATACTAACAGATTAATAATTTTTTTCTGATTAATCAAATATTTGTAACTCTGTGCAATTAATTAAAAAATTTTCCTACAAAAATGTAACCTCTGTTACTTAATTTTTATTTAATTGAGTAAATAACAAGAACTGTATCCCCTACAAAACACCACAAATTTACGAGTGCAACTGAAATATGAAGGAGACTTTTCTAATAGATTATTTAAAAATACTATTTACCAAAGTTATACCAATGTTATTTTTCTTGATGCATTTCTTTAATATTTACACGCTTTTTCCAACACATTGGGAGCTTTTTTATTCTTGTATAGTAAAAAAAATTACTTTACATTGGGAATTCGGGTGTGTGTGACGCTGTAACACCTTACATGGAATTCATGCATACAATTCTTGTTTGAAACCAGACTAATTAGAAGACTATTTGTAACTTTAGATCTTTTAACCTTTAAGAATTCATAACTCACAGATACTTGGAACCCACTCTAGACTCTTGAAGGTACTTGGAATTTTTACCAAAATACAGTGGAACCCCAGTTATACGTTTTGCTCGGGACCGGACAACAAAACGTAGAACTCGGTAAAGCGTACAACTCAATTAATAGTCTACCTGAACCATTTTTAATCGAACCTTTTATATAGAAAACGGAAGTTTTGTAAGTATTACTGCATCCATGGCATAAATTCACGGAAATGTAACACAGTAAAAGACAAAGGTAGATAAGAAAAGTACACATGATGTTATTTTATTATAAAATCTGTGTTAAAAATGTTTTTTACACATATGGAGTACTCAAAAGAAATAACTGAAATCGCTTTGGCCTGTAAGTATTTTATCAAAAGACATTTCAGCAGTTTCCTAAATTTTAATGAAATCTTGGATTATTTCTTTTCTCCAGAATCGGCACTGAACAGTAAACTTTGCATTTCTGTTTATAATGCAGCCGCTTTATAGTAATTGCTTGTACTCCTGACGAACCGCTTTTATGTCAAAAGATCTCAGAGCAGCTCCGAAGTTTGGCATCGATTGATCGTTCTGAGTGGGATCACCATAATCAAACACGTTGTCAGTCGTAAAAAACGGAAGGCAAAGCGTAGCAAAAATTCTGAAATTATTTTCAGCAAAACGTAAAAGTGAGACAAAATTTCATCCAGAAACGCAAAAACGCAACGTATAACTGAGGGAAACGCATATCTCAAAAACGTATAATTCAGCTAATTTTTAATGGCAAACGACTGGGATCGCTGAGTTGAAACGTATAACCAAGGGAATCGCACAATTCAGGTAACGTATAAGTGGAGTTCCACTGTATATACACGCTGAAAGAGGCCAAATCGGGGATTTGCCGTGACGAAGCAGTGTGGACGGTCGTCCTAACAGAGACCGTTCGGGAAGCGAGCTGCACTCGGAATTGGAATTAAGAATATTTTCGTGTACAATATTAATGTTTAAATGTCCGTAAATAAAGAATGTTGCAGCGTGACTTACGATTAATTATTAGATTTTTTTACGATACAACGCCACTTGCACAAAATGTCTGTACCTTGCTTAGAGGATTGCACAACGAACAGAGCGGAACAATCGCTCCTCCAAGCCGAAGCCTTCATTCATCCCAGACTGTCACTGAGCGTTCTGCCTCGAGGCAACATCGACGCTATTTACATATTATGCTATTACTTGCTATTTACGACGCTATATAAACACCACGAAGGTGTTGCTCGTGGGGACATGACTAACCCCCCTCGTGTATCTAGAAAACTGTTCAAGGTACGTTGCTTAAGGCATGCGTGAGCAGAACGGGCGGTTCAATCACTCCTCAAGACCACAAGCAATTTTATCATACACATAAACTGCATTTGTTTTAAGAATAAATTGCTCTTTTAGTGATATTATGTGTTGTAATTTGCTGCGAAATTAGTTTATTTGCTAAAATAAACTTTATGAATGATTTAAAAAGGCCAGTAGCAATTATACTATAGGTAAAATAGGATTTTTTGGACAATTGATAGCCATTTACGAAAATTTGTGAATAACTTCGTTTTGGCACTAGAAATGAAGATCCGATGAGTCCCCCCCCCACCCAAGTAGAATTGTTTTTAACATTTTAATAGGGGGTGTTTGTGAAAAAGGGGGCATTTTAACTCATGGAGGGGTAAACTAATTTTTTTAAGTAGGTCAAGTGGGTATTGTTTATTATGAATATTTTAATTTTTAATCGAATGACACGATCCGCAAATCGATACTATCATTTGTTACGAAGTTACAGTCGTGGAAAAAAAAAGTAAACACCCCTTACTAACTCTGCAAAAAATTATCGTAGAAGAAAGTTACTGGTACCACACGATTGGTAATAAAGTTTATTTTTAAATGATGTATAGAAAATTTGCTTAGGGGGGCCATCTACCTATTAAAACGAATCATAACTTTCTTTTTTTCAATAGCAGTACACAATTCTGACAGCATCAATGAACTCTACACTCTTCAATTAGCCTAAAAACAAATTTGTATGCAATTCGTACGATAAGTTTCAGAGAAATTAATTATTTTAAAACAAGTGTAATTTAGGGGCTGTATCCAAAGTGAAGTTGGGTACTCGATTGTTGACCGAGAGAGCCCTCTTCTTGATTAAGACATTTTAAGCGTCACTCAAGCAGACATTGAAGACTGCTAGATTACAGGATAGCATAAGAATTTTCAAAATATCTAGTCACTTCTATCATAGACGACCCCTTAAAACATCATTTTGCCGTTTTTTAAGCATAATTTGAAAACTACTTCGAAAAAAAAAATGTGAAATTTTGGATTTACATAAAGCAGGACTTAATAAATCGAAATCTGTCCAAAAAATTATAAGTTGCAATTAATATTTTTTTCGAATATTAATTCCATAATTCATAATTGATATCACAAAATTATAAAAATTTCAAATTCAACGTATTTATGTTTGGGTATTTTAGTATTATTGCTACACAAAAAATTAGCCCATTAGGAATATAATTTCAGGCGATATTAATGAAAATATGAAAATGTAATTTAACATTAGAAGGACTCAATTTTGAATGCTTATAATTCAAAAACTTATTATTCAAATGACTTGAAATTTGGTGACTAGGCATAGTTTGAACCGAAAGATTGAAATATCTTATTAAAATTAGGTGTTGTTATTGAAAAAAAATGAAGTTCTGGTTCGTTTTAATATGTAGATGGCCCCCTCAGCAAATTTTATAGGCATCATTTAAAAGTAGACTTTATTTCCAATCATTCGATACCATTCACTTTCTTCTACGATAATTTATTGAAGAGTTAGTAGTGGGTGTTTACTTTTTTTTTCCACGACTGTACAGCAAGTTTATGAGTACAAAGCCGAAAATTATACTTTAGTGCAGGTAAAATAGGTTTTTACAGCAACAACTGATGGCTGTTCACGGAAATTTCAAACGAACTTCGTTTTATCACTAAAAATGAAGATCCGATGGGTCCCCCCAAAATAGTTTTTTTTACCATTTTTTTTTGGGGGGGGATGGAGCATTTTAACTGAGGGAGGGGGAGACTAGATTTTTTTAAGTAGGTCAAGTGGGTTGTTCAAGTATTGAAGTATTGTTTGATATGTATGTTTTAATTCTGAATCGAATGACACCATCTGCAAATCGATACGATCATTTGTTATAAAGTTACCGCAAGTTTTATGAATACAAAGTCGAAAATTATACTTTACTGCAGATAAAATAGATTTTACAGCAACAACTGGTCGCCATTCGCGAAAATTTGGAAATAACTTTGTTTTGGCACTAGAAATGAAGATCCGATGAGTCCCCCCAAATAAAGTTGCTTTACTGTGTTTTGAGGGGCAAACGCGGTATTTAAAAACGCGGGGGGGGGGAGGGAACTCAAAAAAATTTAAATATGTCAAATGGTACATGGTGTGTTCACAAAATTTCAGGACTGGTTTGAGAATACAAAATTTATTAAACATTTTTGTACAGCGAACTGAAATTCGTCGAAATATGATCTTTGAGCATCAACACACCACTGCCAGCGTTTTTTTTCCATTATTCATAGGCTTCCTGGAAGTCTTCGCCCGCAAGGCTGTTAAGGGACCTCGTCGAAGCTGGAATCGTGGATCGCTGGAAACGTGTCAAATTGCTACCCTTTCAGGTCTTTTTCTGATCAGGAGGAACAACAACAACAAAAAAGGTCGCTGGGAGTGAGGTTGGGGCTGTAGGGGGCCTTGTTGCAGGATTGCCATGTTAAACTTAGCCAAAACTTTGGCGGCTGGGAGCGACGTGTGAGAGGGCGCATTGTCGTGGTGAACAATGCAATCGTCTTTGATGTCTGGGAGGACGCGCCGGGTCAGGCTAGTTTTACGCTGGAATGCACCACCATTTGGAGAATCGAGTCCGGCGCGTCCACCCACCAGAGGCGTTGCTACAAATATTTTTTCGGTGGGGGGGGGGGGGGGGAGAATTCAAAAATTTCCTAACTTATAATTCAAAAATTTCCCAACTTATAATTCAAAAATTTCCCAGCTTATAATTCGAAAATTTCCCAACTTAAAACAAATTGCTTTATTTTCCAACTGAAATTATATATGCAATGTGTTTTATGATAATGATACTTATACGTAAAAAACCCTTTCCAAAGAAAGGTATTGAAACTAAAAACATAAAAATTATAATTATTGGTTTATTTAATGAAAGTTTAAGTACACCTCTTTCATTTAAATAATTAAAATCTTAACTAGATTAATTTCTATTTTCCTATCTTGGAATCATTGAGCATGAAAATAATAAGATACCCAATTGCTAAATGAATAGTTAAGGAAGCAATTTTAAACAATACAGTAAATGTAAGATTTAAACCTAGAAAAATTGCATATATTTAAAGCAAAAGAGCATTAGTTTACGATTTGCAAATTTTTTGTCTTCTTTTACGTGCGAGTCATAATCGCACTTCATATGAAAATACCGTCATGTTATTTTGAGAAAGGAACAAAGATTTGGAGGAATAAAGGGAATAGATTAGAGGCACTGTTGATGGACAACAGTAGGAAATTCAGGTCTGGTAGATGTATGATAGTTTCGCAGCACAGAGAAACACGATGACAAATTGAGTCTGACTTCTTTTTGTACTTCTTTTGATAATTTAACTTGATTACTGTTACAGAACTCACAAAAGCAGTTAGAAAAACAATAAAAATTTCATATTTTTTTACTATTATTTAAAAAAAAAGAAAAAGTCTTTCAAAAATCTAGAATTTCCCAACTCTAAGCTCAAATTTCTCAAGTTCACATATATTCGAGGGGGAGGCTCCCCCCCATAACCCCCCATCGCGACGCCTCTGCCGCCCAGACATCAGAAATGATTGGATTGTTCACCACGACAATGCGCCCTCTCAAACTCCGCTGGCCGCCGCTGAAGTTTTGGCTAAGTTTAACGTGGCAATATTATCGCAAGCCCCCCCTACAGCCGAAACCTCGCTCCCAGCGACTTTTTTTGTTCCCCGGATCATGAAAGACCTGAAAGGGAAGCGATTCGACACTATTCCAGCGATCTAAGCAGCCTCGACGAGGTTCCTCAACAGGCTTGTGCGCGAAGACTTCCAGGGAGCTATGAATAATGGAAAAAACTCTGGCAGTGGTGTGTTGATGCCCAAGGGTCATATTTCGAAGAATTTTAGTTCGCTGTACAAAAGTGTTTAATAAATTTTGTATTCTCAGACCAGTCTTGAAACTTTGTGAACACACCCTGTATATAGTTTATTATGTACTAGCTGACCCGCCCGGCGTTGCTTATGACCCTTAAATGAATCTCAAACTTGTATGATTTTTATATCTTTAACTCCATTTTGTCTGAGGTTATATTTTTAAATGAAAAAAGCGCGAAAAAATATTGAATTGAAAGTATATGCTATTTTGTTTAATTTGATTTTTGGAGTCTATGCGTACCGAAAGAGAGCGAAACCGCGACAAAACTCTCAGGTTTTTATTGATTTTGTCGACATTTTCACACATTTTATTTTGTAAAAAATATTTCTATTCGTCCAAACATTTCGAAATTTTCGTAGATGATGTAAATCTGGTCTATTTAGATGCTCTAAGCAGATTGTGCTAAAATGCGAACGTTTAGTTACTTTTAGCGTAGAAAAAGTATAGTTTCCGTGAGGCGCGAAATAACCCGCATTCGCCGGTATATTTGGAAGGGTTAAAATTCATAATTTTTAAAACCCATTTCACTATTGATTAGAAGAAGGTTTCAGCTTTAAGAACATATTATTGGTTTGCCGGTACCTGTAAAATTGCGTCCTGGAGGGGCGTTGCAATAAGGGGTAAAACTTTTTCGGAAAAATTACCTTTTTTGATTTTTTTTTCAACAGATTAACTGCGACATGTTTTCGAATTGATTGCGACATTTGAGACGTAAGAATACGATATTTTGGAATATGTTATTCAGTTTTAACTGTACGGAGCGGTTTGGTTGATTTGGATGAAAACAAAACAATCAAAAAACAGAAATACTATCGAAAAACGTTTCTTCGCTAGCTCTGGATGTGTAAATGGATTTGTGCGCATGCGAAAGTGCTTTCTTTGACCGGGGATCAAATAGATGACCTTTTTGATGAAAGTGAGTTACGATTTTTAATTAATAACTCAACTAATTATTAGAAATTTAAAATTCTGCGTCTCAGGTGCAGCAGGAGACACTATGGGGTAGCCTCACAAAAATTTTCAGCCTCGTACGTCCCATAGATTTTGCTAGACATCGCACACAGACACACACACACACACACACAGACTCACAGACAGAGCGAAACTTTCTTTTATTAGTATAGATTTTTTAAATTCTGAATCGATTGGCACAAGTTGATACGATTATTTGTTACAAAGTTATGTCAGGTTTTATGAACACAAAGTCGAAAGTTATACTTTATGAGAGAGCACAATTTTATTACTCCTAAGCATAGTAAAACAACTTTACTTTTGGGGGATTCGACAGATCTTCATTTTTAGTGCCAAAACAAAGTTCTTACCAAATTTTCGTTAATCGCCATCAGTTGTTGCTGGAAAAATCTATTTTACCTGCACTAAAGTATAATTTTCGACTTTGCATTCATAAAACCTGCTGTAACTTTGTAACAAATGATCGTATCGATGGTATCATTCGATTCATAATTTAAAAATATATAATAAACGATACTCCATTTGACCCACGTAAAAATCTTTGAGTTAAACTTTTTCTTTTTAGGTGTGTGTGTGTGTGGGGGGACTCACCGAACCTTCACTTCTAGTGCCAAAATGTAGTTCATCCCAAATTTTTGAGAATGGCCACAAGTTGTCGTATATTACTCAATTTTTGTTCTATTTTACCTGTACTGTATACAGCGTGTCCACGTATAACCTGACCGACTTTTATTTTCGCAACTGTTGGTCCTAGATGCATACTTCCAGTTACAAAAGTGGTCAAAATTAGGTGCAGAGTTAAGATTAAAAAAGTTTGAAACGAAAAAACAATTTAACGAAGAATTACAGAATCTAAATTTTTATACGGTCCCCTGGTCCTATAACTTATATTTAGTAAAATTTAACTGTTACACTGACAAGTAAGCAAAAAAAAGTCCCGTTATTCTACGATTAAAATTGACCGAGTAATAGTTGTTTAAAGTTGGAGCATATTTTTTGCTGAAATTTAGAGGTCATTCACAAATTTAATAGAAATACAATTTCGTCAGATATATTAAAGAAATGGTTGGGAGTAAAATTAGCATTGCAATATAAATTTGAAATCTTTAATCATTGTGATATATTACTGCAAAGTACTGAACATACAAGAGGATAAAAATAACAAAATTTTTGTTAAATAAAAGTATGAAAAACAACAGTCTCAATTCTTTATAAAAATGATACATATTTTTAAATGCTGTTAGATTACACCGTCTTTCAAATTTTGGGTTGTGCCATGTTTTTTAGCTTTTGAAAATTGATTCACGTGTATTGCTCTAAATCCGAAAATGACATTCATTTTAAACCATCACGTCAGGATTTTTCTCAAATCGCAAATTTCAAAGTTAAAAAACTCAAAGTTAAAATTGATCCCCCTTCCCCTCCCAATCGCATCGGACCCCTGAGCTGTTTAGCTGTAAGAAACTCAGTATAAGCCACAAAATTGAATAAATTATTGAATTAAATAAAATTAAACTGAATAAAAAAGTCTTACATCTATTTTATAGTATCATATTTTTCGCTGATTTTTACCCTTGAAACTTACGATTTGCGAAAAACGCTGACATGATAGTTAAAAGTGAAGGTAATTTTTTTATTTAGCGTTAAAAAAAAACATAAAACTTAATTATAAAAGTTAAAAAACACAACCATCGCAGGTTTATGTTATCTAATCTAAAACCATTTCTTAAACTTGTTGACGGTAATCTATCCGAATTTATTTGTCTTATCCTCGAATATAAGTATTTATAAGATGCTAATCATCAAAAATCATAATAATATTACATTGTAATCGGATTTAAGTCAGTATGTAAAATTTTAACTTCGATCGGACATTTGAAAGTCAGTTAAAGTACGAGTACAAATTTTAAATTGGAAAGACGATCGTTGCAAGTTAAATAAAACCTTATGAAAATAACATAATTTTTATTAAAAGAAATCATAGCCTCAAATCCTTACAAAATACAACATATGTTAAAATACAATTATTTTAACTAATCTGAAACTTAACTAATAAAGTTAACTCAATCGTAATAGTGGTACGATTTCTTTCAAACTTCAGATACCTTGAAATAAGTTTAAGTACTTTATATACGACCCCTGAAAGCATGGTCAAAAAATCATCTGTTTTGATATGCAAAAAAGTGGTATAAGTCATGCATTTCAAAGTTTTATAACTCGTTCAATTTTAATGTTAGATGAATGGGACTTTTTCTGTCTTACTTGTTAGTGTCACAGTAAATTTTTACTAAATATCACTTATAGGACCGGGGGACCGTATAAAAATTTAAATTTCGTAATTTTTTAATAAATGTGTTTCTTGACCCAAATCGCTTTAAAAATAATTTTTTACATTATTTAAACCATTTTTGTAATTGGAAGTATGCATCTAGGACCAACGGTTGCGAAAATAAAGGTCGGTCAGGTTATACGTGGACACACTGTATATTTTTTCTGCCTAGGCAATTTTCAGTAAAATTTTTATAAAGAATTTGATCTTGTAGTTGAGTAATACAGAAATGATTTAATGCGAAGCCTCAAATATAACCGTTTTTTTAACAAAATTAAACATTTATATTTTGTTAAAAGCGTAGTTAAAAAGCGACGAATTTATCTATTCTGAAAGAATTAAGGGTACCTAAAAGTTAACGCTTTAGATAATATACAGAATGTTATTTTTGAAACATCCAATATTCAATCAAATATATGTAGCAGTTTTATTTATACTTCCTTTATTATTTTGTCGTGTTCAAATAAAAAAGTTTCGCTTTTAAATTGTGGTAAAATTGATCGTAACGAAAAAATTAATGTTGATCCGAATTCGATATAAAAAGTATTGTGATGCATTTTTATTAAAGAATTAAACATTTAGAATTTTCTCATTTTGTTTTACGTTTGTATTCTTTTGAGCTTTGATAAAAACTGTTTAGTTATTAAAGGAAGTTATTAAACATTTATATTTTTAAAAATGTGTTGTTGAAAGTGATGAATTTCTGTATTGTGAACGAAGTAAGTGTACCTAAAAGTTAAAGCTTTAGATGATATATAGTTTGTTATTTTTGAAGCATCAAATACAGAATAAAATATATGTTACAGTTTCATTTTTTATTCCTTTAATATTTTGGCATGTTCAGAAAACAATTGTTTCTATTTTAAATGGTAGTAAAACTGATCGCACTGTTAGAATTAAGGTAGCTCCTAAATCGTTCTAATACCGGTCAGGGAATTTTGAAATAAATACCAGTATTTTCTAATATAAAAATTCTCTGAATGGTGGCCAAAAATAATGCAGAGAGCCATTTTTATTGAAGAATTAAACATTTTGATTTTTTTTTACGTTTATATTTTCTTGAGCTTTAATAAAAATGTTTCATTTTTAAAACTGTCCTCAAATTCAAACTGAGTACTTTCCGACATATTTTTGAATTAATTTTTGTTCGGGGCAGTTCATGTTGAAAAGCTGTGTAATCGAATTGTTCTTTTCGTTTTTTTAGTAAAGACATAAAAGTTTTAAAAAATGCTATCAAAGTAACTCAACTTATTTTCTGAACGCGACGGCGGAGGAAAAGAAAAAAAAAATCCGTTCTGAGACGATAATCACTTATAACTCAAGATGTAATTATTTCATCGGAAAAGGGAAAAAAAAACTTCGATTAAAAATAGCTTCAATAAACATGCCTGCAAGTATCATGCTATTATGTATAAAAAAGAGTCAGAAAAAGTCTCAAAGTTTCTCGTTGTTGAGCGGAAAAGTATTTTTTTAGAACCATCTTAACGGAGGCTGGTAGATAAGTACTGATTTTTGATTAAAAAAATAACTATATATATTAATATAGAGCGTTTCGGACAGTCTTTGATGGTCAACGAATTTTGAGGAGCTGCAAATTTGCAAATCTCTTTTTTCATCTTCTTCATGTAACTGAAATGATTATCTTTAAAAATATCTTTAAAATAATTCATCTCTATGCACACAAAAAAAGAATTGTTCTTGAAAATTTGAAATTCGTCTTTCAATGTAAAAAAGAAAAAATATATTTACTGCTTTTTCGTTTTTAGAGTCTCAAGATTTTTTATCACCAAATCTTTCCCACGTTATCAGCCAAAATAAGAAAAATTTTGCTCTCCCACCTTCTTAGCTTGCTTACATAATACTATATAAACTCCCATATATATAAGTGTCATACAGTATTCCTATATATATGTGTGTGTGTACATACATCCATTACACACGCACATACAGGGTCTGACTAATGCAGAAGCATGCGGGGCAGCTGCCCCCCGTTATTTAGAGTGTCCTCATGGGAATAATAAGGATTTTCATTAAAAAGTGCCAAATGGTTAAAATTGGCCAAAAGTGATTAAAATTCGTATATTTTCAAACATTTAGAAATGGAGTGCGGTCCCCTTTCCCTTCTCCCCTTCTCCTACCTACCCCCCACGCAAAAAACAACAACAAAAAAAAAACGAACTATATCATTACAAAATTAATTATTAAAATTTTATTATAACAACTTAGTACTTTATTGTTTTCAAAATAAATTCTTTATTGCCGTTTTCCTAGTAACGAGGCAAGTTAAAACCATTAATTATGACGAATTAGGGGCATTTTCTTTTAGACATCTTATAACATACGTAGATAAGGAAAGCAAAAGTTTGCAAACAAATACTCTTCTCAACCAATACATCATTATTTCTACTATTACCCCATTAGTATTTTTTGTTAAAGATGTGACCATCTCTTTGTGATACTTTGTATACAGATGTGAATAGTACCTGGCATTAAATTTATACATACATACAATATGTATGAATTTAGTACTGGCCACTTGCACATTATTCGTGAAAATTTTCTATGGATAGATAGCAGTGGGGGCCTACTGAATGATGCTTACCCCGGGGCCTTAGATAGTCTAAGTTAGTTCTTGCATACATATCTTACTTCATATATGTGATATATATATATATTCAGCATTCTTAAATAAAAAGTAAGTTATTTTACATACCTACATTCTCTAAGTATAGGAAAAATTAAAAATAAAGTGATAAATGTCATCCTTTGTATAAAATGTTTGCGGAAGTAAAAAATGACAACACTAAAGAAGAAAAGATTGCATTCCTTAAAATTCTATCGTAAGATATGTGAAGCACTACCATGAAGTATATCTACCGTACATAATTTGTAATTTAATGAAATTATACATCTCGTAATTCTTCCAGCCCTGACATGAATCCCATCTGCCTTCGGCATCTCTACAAACAATAAAGCGAATATTTTTTTATATGATTAAAAGCAAAACGAGGAATTATTCATGCTGCCTGATCAATTGTTAAAGAAGCCAAACAACAGGTTTTAAAGACAGCTGGCATACAGCACAAGCTTCTGATCTGGATTGTGTTTTATCCGAGCATATTTTTACTATTCAAACACACAGATTAAGGAATGTAATTATGATGCACACGTACTATGAATGAACACGATATTTCTAAATGGTATTTCCTATTTCGTTCCCATTTGGTGAAAAGATGTTTTTTATTATACGTGGTATTAAAATTTAGGCTCTTCCCTCTACAAAACTTTTTGAGATAGAAACTCTCTTAAACAAAATTCAATCAAATTTGATCAAAACTCTGTGAAAATTAAATTGTAAATTTACAACGATTTTCGTTTTATCCGCAATTTATTTTTAAAGGGAGTATCGTAGTGTTTTAGGTAGCTTTCATTACAAAAAGCTACCTATTGCAGCCGTTCGGAGGAAAGCGATTTCAAAAAATTTTGGTATATTTTCATCGATCATGACCCCCAGACCCCGAAACCACCCTCCGTTCAAAAGTTGATATATATATATATATATATATATATATATATATATATCCATATATATATATATATATATCTGACCTTTGTCATACTGTAACTCTCGAATTTATGAACCGATTTGGATGTAATTCGGTATGTACATAGTACATACCAATGTCTCGACCGAGTTCGTTGGCCAGCTTCATCTGCCATTTTGTTTCAAAATGGCGGCCATTTAAAATTTTCTTAAAAATTTTAAATTTGAAATGTGGTACCAAAGAATTGAAAATGGAAAAATATTTTTTTCTTATGTATTTGACCTTTATACAAAGATTCCGGAGCAGTTTTTGTTTCGTCTATATCTTAAAAAATGGCTGAGTTATAGCATTTTGAATTTCTAGCGTGGCTGACATTTTGAAACGTCCTGAATTTTGTCACGCGATAAAAGGCGTATTTATGAACCGATTTGGATGTAACTTCGTTTGTACATAGTACATACCAATGTCTCGACCGAGTTTGTTGGCCAGCTTCATCCGCCATCTTGTTTAAAAATGGCAGCCATTTAAATTTTTAAGAAAAATTTAAATTTGAAATATGGTACCAAAAAATTGAAAATTGAAAAAATATTTTTTTTTATGTATTTGACCTTGATACAAAGATTCGGGAGCAGTTTTCGTTTCGTCTATATCTCAAAAAATGGCTGAGTTATAGCATTTTGAATTTCTAGCGTGGCTGACACTTTGAAACGTCCTGATATTTGTCACGTGATAACAGGCGTATTTATCAACCGATTTGGATGTACTTTGGTGTGTACATAGTACATACTAATATCTCGACCGAGTTCGTTGGCCAGCTTCATCCGCCATCTTGTTTCAAAATGGCGGCCATTTAAAAAATTTTAAAAAATTTTAAATTTAAAATGAGATACCAAAATATTAGAAAATGAAAAATATTTTTTTGTATGTGTTTGACCTTAATACAAAGATCCCGGAACAGTTTTTGTTTTGTCTATATCTAAAAAAATGGCTGAGTTATAGCGTTTTGAATTTCTATTGTGGCTGACATTTTAAAACGACCTGATTTTTGTCACGCGATAACAAGCGTATTTATGAACCGATTTGGATGTTACTTGGTCTGTACATACTTCATACCAATGTCTCGACCGAGTTCGTTGGCCAGCTTTATTCGCCATCTTGTTTCAAAAGGGTTGCCATTAAAAAAATTAAATTTAAAATTTAAAATGAGGTATTAAAAAATTGGAAAATGAAAAAGATTTTTTTATGTGTTTGGCCTTGATACAAAGATTCCGGAGCAGATTTTGTTTCTGAAAATTTGTTCTTTTGTTTATATCTTAAAAAATGGTTGAATTATAGCACTTTGAATTTCTAGTATGGCTAACATTTTGAAACGATCTTGTATTTGTCACGCGATAACACACGTATTCGCCTATTTCCATGTGAGAAAGCATGTGGATAGTATACATCAACATCTCAGCCAAATATAAATTACTTTAAATAAAAGCAGCTTGGATAAAGCTGACTAATTTCGTGAAATTCTCATTCATAATGATTTAGTATTGATAGAAATTAGTATTGAATCTCCCATATTCGGTTTCCACTAAATTGAGCTTCGTGTGTTTGAATAATATAAGTTGGCTTTTTTAAAATAAGGTATTTGGAAGCTACCTCTTCCTCCCGGCACTGGCCGGAAGGACTTTTTTTTTTTTTTTTTTTTTTGCTTACACTATGAGGTGATATGTGCATCGTATAAGATGTGAGTATATTGCTATCTCTACTATAGTGGCAGAATATTAGTAGGTTGAGCAAAGAATTCTGGAAAATTTTTAATCTAATAGTTACCAGACTTTGTATCGTATACTGGAGTACTAGTGGTATATCTATAGGAGTTCAGGAATTTCGGCTCCAAAGTGCCTATTAAACAGTATAAATTGTGTGTGTTCACCCGACATTATTGGAGAAAAGGTCTAAAGATTCTGAAAGCCGTCGATGAGGTTAATGAGGGTGAAGGTGCTGGTACGGCGACAAACTTCGTACTTACAGCAAATCCGGAATCTGACTTATTTGCGCCCGCACTTACATGAAGTTTGGACAGCTTTGTAATAGACCAGGCTTGTGTAGCCTTTCAGTAAGCAGGGTCCCACCTCAGGTGATGTCAAATAATGAAAGGCACCATTATTCACGTAACTAAAAACATTCAACATGCAAAAAAATTTTCATATTGTTGTAGCGGTAGCGATAAGCACACGTCTTGTACGATGTACCTTACTGAGATGAGTTCGGGGTCCGAGCCCATCTAATCCCGACGATTGAGCCACCCGAGCCGAAATATTTTGCGTCATCAGATCCCTAGCTCGATAACAAAAGTTAGGAGCAGAAAATTGTTAATAACATTTTAAAATGTTTCGAGAATAATCTTCTCATTTAAAAATATCTTGTATAGAAATAAGTAGTAATCCTAAATACTCCCCATAGGCAACGTTTTGTAATTTTCATATCCGTGAAAATCTTTTTAAAGTAACAAATTCGTCATTCATGCCCAACCACTGGCGGAAATCTTCAAAAGTCAAAATTATTATTCGTTTAAATTATAATTGTACAACTATGGCAGAAGAACAAGAGTTCTGTTTTCCAATAATTCCGGAAAAGGACTTTGAAAGGAAAGCGAGGGTACACAAGATATATACCATGGCTTCTTTATGTTGCTAACACTGACTGTCAGAGAAAGAATTCAGAATATTTCTCTTCATATTCCAACAATAACAATTCAATTCCCTTTAGAATTGATTTTTACAAGATTGTAAAATACTTTTAAAAACTTAGACTACAATCTTGTTTCTCAAATAGCATGTTTTTTTATTTATCTTTTTTTTTTTAAATCTATTTTCAGCTTGTGAATAAATAAAATTTAACGAATTGTAAAAAAATAAATTTTATCCCGAGCTCATCCAAGCCCGAAGAATGGAATAAAAATTGATCTCGAGCCCATTTCGATCCCGGCTTCGAGTTAGTGCTGACACCGTCTTATTTCTGTCACTTGCATCTCACAATGGTAACCCTTATGATTCATGAACTGCACTTAAAAAAGAATTTGTAGACAAAACATAAAAATCGTTGTCAATTTACAATTATATTTTTTTCAGACAGTGCCTATCGCAAAAGAAAACATATATAAAGGTAGAATTCTACCTTAATTTCGCCTACAATAATTTAAAAAATATCCATGAAAATATTATTGATTTTAAATATAGTATATTTTAAAATGGATTTTTAATAATAATAATAAAAAAACAACAACGGTAACCAGAAACATTCGAAAGGGCACCAAGAGCACTTTCAAACGGTGCCGCGTTGAACAGTTGTGTTGTAGACCAGTTTTGCGCAGATTTTCCTACAATGGAAAATGGATTTGGTATTTTAAACAGTTTTAAACCCTTTTCAAACCATTTGTGACAGATTCTAAAGGAAAAATCTCCAAGAAAATCTGACAGAGTATAAATGATAAATATTACAATGATATAATCAAACATTAGTGCCTCAGATGTAACGTATGCGTTTCAAAACGGGAAGTCTATATGTCATATCCCAACCCAAGAAGAATAGTAGCGATCTATGTTAATAGATGACAGCACCATACACAGAGAGTCTGAGATTGTAAGGTTTTGCATGCAACCAGTGAAATCGATGCAATTGTAAGAAATGACTTGTTCTGAGAGCTGCATTTAACGGCTGTTGTATATATTGTAAATAAACTATAAGTAATCTTATAGTTATGCCTCCTTGCTTAGTAAATAGTAATAATAAGAGTGCGGCGTTGTAATAGTGGCGACGTTATGGGATTTAACCCAAATTAAAATGTAATGAGATATATTTGAAAATAAAAGAAAAAGAGAAGGAAAAATGTCCGATAAAGAAATAATTTCTTTGGGACGCTTAGAAGAATATAATTCAAACGTTCCTTGGACAATATATGTCGAAAAAATTGACTTTTATTTCTCAGCGAATAACATCAAAAGTGGTGAGATGAAGAAAAATATTTTGCTAAGTTCGGTTGGAACATCAACGTTTGCCATTTTACGAGATATTATTGTCCCTAATACTCTGAAAGAGATTAGTTACGAAGATCTTTTAAAGAAAGCAAAGGAGCATTTTCCACCACGCCCTAGTGAAATAGTAGAACGATTTAAGTTCCAGAAACGACTAAGGAAGCAAGGAGAGAATGTAGCAGATTTCATTAGAGATTTACGTCGGTTATCCGAATATTGCAACTTCGGAAATACTCTTAATGACCGCCTGCGTGATCAATTGCTGTTTGGGATCGAGGATGAGAAGATAACACAGAAATTACTGGATTCTAGAGACTTAACGTTCCAAACAACGGTGGAAATACCTGAATCGTTTGAATCAGCTGAGGCCGGTGTAAAAACCCTACCCATCGGAGAAATTACGACTGTCAATCAAGTGCGTGTTTCGAAAAATGAGAAATCAAAAGTAGAGAAGTTCGCTTATGCACCCAAGTCTAAAGTAGATAGATTCGCGCCTGAGAAACCGTGTTACAGATGTTCTAAAAACCATAATCGCAAGTTTTGTCCTTTTAAATCTACAGAATGCCATTTCTGCCATCGATTAGGTCACCTAAATATTTGTTGTCGAAATCGAAAATCTGGAATGAAAAATGAGAAACAGTATAAGAACAGAAAAATTAAAACTGTTCTGGAAGAATATTATTTAAACTTCATGGACGACAACTCCAATAATGTGTCGAGGGTAAAATCGGTTAAAATAAATGGAGTAAATATAAAATTTGAAATAGACACTGGTGCGGCTCATACTATTGTAAGTAAAAGTGTTGCAAACAAATTGTTCTCAGGTAAGCTGCCTTTAATTAAATCTAAAATAAAGTTACAAACTTATACTAAAGATTCTTTAACTGTTTTGGAGGAATTAAAAGTAAATGCTGTTGTTGATGAATATTGTATTCCTGATTTAATAATATTAGTTATTAAAGAGGAGGGTCCGAGTCTAATTGGAAAAACTTGGTTAAAAGCATCAAAATTATTTTGGCCTAATGTAAATATGATTAAAAGCATTTCGAAAGATGATTTAATTAGAATTTTTCCTAATGTTTTTGCTGACGGGATCGGAACAATCAAGGGTCCTCCCGCGTCAATAAAATTGAAAACAGATGCAAAACCGGTTTTTCTCAAGTCTCAACCTGTTCCTTTTGCTTTAAGCAAAGCTACTGATGTAGAATTGGAACGATTAACTAATGAGGTATTTTGAAACCTGTTGATCATTCAGAATGGGCCAGTCCTATAGTAATTGTTCCTAAGCCTAATGGTTCTGTTAGAATATGTGGTGATTATAGAGCAACAGTTAACGCTAATACTGAAAATGATAATTATCCTCTTCCTAGAACGGAAGAATTATTTTCTAAATTATCAGGTGGTAAATTTTTTACTGTTTTTGATTTAAAAGATGCGTATTTTATTTACAACAACCTGTAGATAACGAAAGTAGAACAATTTTGACTATAAATACACATAAAGGATTATTTAATGTATTACAATTAGCATTTGGGGTAAAATGTGCTCCTGGAATGTTCCAAAGAAAAACAGTGAATATTAAAAAAAATATGAATCTTTAGATGTATGTGTATCTTTAGATGGTGTAATCATAAGTGCTAGTAACGAGTCAGAACATTCTGAAAGAGTTGAAAGTGTTCTGAAATGCTTTTATGAGCATGGTATAAGATTAAATAAGGAAAAATTAAAATTTATGGTTTCGGAAGTTTCTTATTTAGGACATAAAATATCTCAGGAAGGAATTAGACCTATTCCAGAAAAAGTTAATGCTATTTTGAATGTTCCTATTCCAAATAATGTATCACAATTCATTTTTAGGCTTAATGTCTTATTGTAGAAACTTCCTGCTTAATATTTCACATGTTTTAGAACCTTTACATATATTATTAAATAATAATGTAAAGTTGACATGGTCAGAAATTCATGAATAAGCGTTTCAAAAAGTTAAACAATTATTATGTACATCTCCTGTTTTAGAATTATCTGATGTTAACAAAGATATAGTTTTAAACTGTGATGCTTCTGAATATGGTATAGGGTCTGTTTTAAGCCACATTGTTGGGGGTAAAGAGAAACCTAATGCTTATGCTTCTAGAACTTTAAATAAAACTGGAAGAAATTATGCAATGATAGATAAAGAAGCTTTATCTGTAACGTTTGGTGTCACTAAATTTCACCAATATTTAGCTGGAGAACAGTTTAAAATTATAACAGATCATAAACCTTTAATTAGATTGTTTGATTCTGTTAAAAAGGTACCTGATACATTATCACCTAGAATTCTGAGATGGTCGTTAATGTTAGCTGTGTTGCTGGGTATGATTATACAATTGAGTATCGCGAAGGTAAAAATAATAAAAATGCGGACACATTATGTAGATTACCTCTCCCAGAAACTGTAAATATAGTAAGTAATCCTGCGGAAATAATGTTCGTTTCAAATAATGATAATTGGCCTGTTACTTCTAAAACTATTGCAAAGTGGACTACTGAAAATCCTGTAACGAAACAAATTTTAGAGTGGGTGGCCACGAAAGATTAAACCAGAAGAATATCAACCATATTTTCGTAGAAGGGAGGAAATTTCCTGTCTAGAAAATTGTCTATTGTGGGGACATAGATTGATCGTACCAGAGGAAGGCCGTGAATTTATATTAAAATTACTGCATTCCGTTCATCACGGTATATCGAGCATGAAAGCGAAAGCTAAGGGGGTAGTTTGGTGGCCAAATATGGATAAAGAAATTGAACAAAAGGTAAATTCTTGTAATAGATGTCAGATGTTTGTGAGGGATTGTCCCAAAATGGAACCCTTGAAATGGAAGTCTAAACTGCTCTGGGAAAGGATCTATAGAGATCATGCCGGTCCTTTTGAAGGTAAAATATTTTTAATAGTAGTCGATTCTTATACTAAATGGTTGGAAGTAGAGGTAGTACCCAGGTCTGATAGTAAAACTACAATTAAAGTGTTAAGGAGAATTTTTGCTACATTTGGATTACCTGTTGAATTGGTCAGTGATAATGGTCCCGCGTTCACAAGTGATGAATTTGAGGAATTTCTTAAAAATAATGGAATTAAGCCTATGCCTATTCCACCATATCACCCGTCTTCGAACGGACAAGCAGAAAGATATGTGCAAACTGTGAAAAATTGTCTTAAAAAGCTAGATAAAAGTGACATAACATTGTCAATTTCACGATTTTTGTTAGAAAATCATTCCACTCCTCATACGGTGACTGGTAAAACTCCTGCTGAATTAATGTTTGCAAAGCCAGTTCGAACAGCCCTTCAATTGGTATTACCATCAAAACCTAAAATACAGCAACCCCTGCACAAATATAAGCTTCATGATTTAGTTTTTGTTAAAAATTTTGGAAAAGAGGAGAAATGGTTAAAAGGAAAAATTATGAAATTATTGGGGAGTAGATGGGTTTTAGTAAATAGATGTGACGGAATAATGTGTAAGCGTTACGTTGATCAGCTGAAACGTAATAAAGAGATAAGTTATGAAATATCAGAGAGAGTTGTAGAGATGAATCGAAATGATAGACTAATCTCAGACAAAGTTGAGAATATGAGACATAGTGATAAAAATTACAGTGATTATGAAAGGTATGAAAGGGTTAACCAAAACCGCTTTTCTGGAATTAATGGAAAAATAAAAGAACAACTTAATAATTATAATACTATAGAACTAAACCAATCTCAGCCTTCGCATGATATTACAACAGGTACGGTTGTAAGTAATAAAAATGATGATACAATAGATAAATCTGTGAAAGACAAATTGGCTAAAACTAATGACGAGGACTCTAAGAAAAGTGTTCCAGTTCGAAGAAGTCAAAGAGCAAGATTGCCTGTATTTCTTTTGAACTAAGAGGGGAGTGGTGTTATATCCCAACCCAAGAAGAATAGTAGCGATCTATGTTAATAGATGGCAGCACCATACACAGAGAGTCTGAGATTGTAAGCTTTTGCATGCAACCAGTGAAATCGATGCAGTTGTAAGAAATGACTTGTTCTGAGAGCTGCGTTTAGCGGCTGTTGTATATATTATAAATAAACTATATGTAATCTTACAGTTATGCTTTCTTGCTTAGTAAATAGTAATAATAAGAGTGCGGCGTTGTAATACTATATATTGGAAATTTTATGCTATTTAAGTATGTTGTCTGTATTGTAATTTTTTTATGCAAGTACGTTCGCAAGTTGTATGTAGGGTTCTCGCTGCCGCTTGCCATTGCGCCAAATTGCGAGAAAATACTCCATTTGGCGAGTAAAAGAATATTTAGACTCGCCAAATTGCGAGTGCTCGATTTCTGCTCTTTGTGTGTGTGTGCCAATACAGTCAAGATTCTAATCTACGTTAATCAATGATTGATGTCGCTTTACATGTTCAGTCACACCGTGCCATTTGCATTTCTCTATTTATAGAGATACCGAATCAATACCAATTCAATTTAGCAACAGCCAAAGGCAGAAATGATTATGCGATATTTATTTTTCTATTTTTATTTAATCACTATCTATGCACCGGCGCGCGTCGCACCAGTAAAAATACAAACAAAATTACTCGCATCAAGCACCAAATAGAGAAAATACTTTCTTTTTTGCTAACATTTGTTATTTTTTATTTGTCAAATTGCCGATGTTCATCAAAAGCCAGCGAGAATCCTGTATATATTATAATTTGTCTTATGTAAGTATATATTTAGTTTATCCATTTTTCTTAAATTTTCATAGCATTATCGAAGAAACTATGTTAGAGTCTACCCACAAATACAAAAAAAAAAAAAAAAAGATTACACTGGTAAAAGTATCAAGATCATTAAATTAGTAGCCAGAACAAATTCACATAAAATCTAAATATTTAATAAACTTTATATAAAAAGAAACAATAATTTTTTTTCCTGGTTGGTTTCTACGATTTTCTTTTAGATGAAAAAAAAATTACACAGGTAAAAAGTATCAGGATCATTCAGTTGGTAACAAGAAAAAATTTACATAAAATTTAAAAATTTAATAAACTTTATATAATACGAAACAGTAATTTTTTTTCTGATTAGTTTCTAGAATTTTCTTTCTTGTGGATGTAGTCGGTATCAGAAAATGTACTACTCAGATAGTCGAAAAACAACATTTCTCTATATCTCGAAAGCATATAATATCAATGATATGTAATTTCAAATAGTTTCAAATTCGTTTTTGACTAAGCTTACTCTTTTCATGTAAAAATTAACACATGTGACATAATTAATAAATATCTTGAATATAAATTTATTAATAATTTTCACAATTAAAAATTTTTCTCTTGAATAAAAAAAAGTAGATTATGTTTGGTTCTATTCATTGTATGTCATTAAAGAAGAAGCGTTGTAATAGGATTACATTTTGGGAAGATATAAATAAAAGTTTGTTATGTAGATATAGCCTTAGCATCCTCAAGTTATGACCCTTTCTAACTTTATGAAAATTTAAATAGTTCTTAAAGTATATAATTTTTTGAGTTGATTTGATCCAAGCGCCTCAAATAAAGCGTCAAAAGTGGATGCTGCGATTTTAAAAATGAAAGTTGGTAAAATTTTTAATGTGTAGGTGTCGCCTACTTAGCCCTGTACTTAGCATGCTGGTGATCTAATAGACAACTTGCATCAAGACCAGCGCAGTTTGGACAGGGTGGGGTGACTTCACAACTTTTTTAAGTGTTTTCCTTATACGAAAACAATAATTCGGGTCTAATTCGGGTCACTTTCCCGTTAAAATCCCTCCTAAAGGCATCCCTTGTATGACAGTATTGCAAAAAACTGTTCGATGCTTAACAATATATCTTCCTTCGTAATATTTAAACGATTCCTAGTATAAACAAGTTTGGAAATTGCACGTCAAACGTGGCAAATGAGGTGCGTTCGTATTATAAGTAGTTTTATAAATATTTTTTGCACCGCATTTTGTGTTGAATGTACATTTTAGTGCACTTCATAAGTGCATATTAATTTCATTCTGTTCGAAAGGCTGTAACATCATTAAAATGCACTTGAAATATTTTTTACCCATTGGCCGTAACGTAACGGAAAACTTTTGACTGTCCCAGTAGTTAAACCATACATCCGATTTTCATAAACTTTGAAATGACACGACAAAATTTTGCAACAGTTATATATTTAAAGCTTCAAACCATTCGGTTGTGTAGTTTTTGCTCTGTTATATGCGGACGGACGGACAGACAGACGCACTGAACGACGACTATAGGTGCTATGTATTTATATAATTACGAACGCACCTAATTAAGCATAGCATTAATTAGCAGACAATTGTCTTAGTCATTTGGTATCTATATATTTTTATGCGATTATTTACTACAGAATTAGCAGGGGATGATTACTTTTATTTTTCCAGGAGTGCATGTACGATGTCTGTATGCCGTATGTATTGTAAAATGGATGTAAATATGTAAGTGATGGTGTATGCATAATTATAGGTAATTTATTAAGTATGAGGCATTGAGAATAGAGATGTAAAATAGTAAAGTATGGATGAAATTTAAAAATTGAAAGGTATGTATTTGTCTTATCCACTCTAGCAAAGGAATAAAATCTTTCAACGAGGCAGATTTTTATTTTATATGACTTTATATTTTATATCATTCACCCAACGTCGTATTCTTTTCTTCTCTTTTACTTTTCTCAGTAAAAACAAACCTCTTGGTTCTTTAACTTGATGAGGTATACTTTTACAACCCTCTACATACATTTTCTGCATTTTTAATTGAAAAGAAAGCTGTTTTTAGAGCTATATTCTATAGCTGACTGCTATATAAAAATTTCAAAATATAATAATAAATGCCATCTATATTTAAAGCTTTTATAAAAGTTAAAAAAAAAATAAGAAGAAGATATACGCAAAAAGAGTACACCACATTCCTTAAAATGCCATCTCAAGGTATGTGGAGCACGAAAGTTTATCTACCGGACATAATTTGTAATTTATGAAACTATATATTTCGTCATTCTTCCAACTATTGTATGAACGTTGTTTGTTTGGTGGAGATCTGCCTTTGTCATACCTGAAACAATAAAGAGAACATTATAGCTAACATTTGATTTGTTTGTTTTTATGATAAAAAAGAAAATTAGGAATTAGTCATGCTGCATGATCATTTATTTAGGGAGCCAACCAACAGGTTTTAAAGACAGCTGGTTTTCAGCATTAGCTCCTGAGTTGAATTATATGAATTGTGTTTCTTTTGAAAATATATTTTTGAAATAAGTAAGATTACACATAAAATGAATTTTATGGCATGCTGTTTATATTTGATTTACTTAAGTGTATTATAAAATCAATACAGGTTCAGAATAATGGCGATTTTGAATTTATTGTTTTTCGTTAGTATAAGAAATGTAATGACAATGTTATGAAAACATGTACATTTTTATGACTATATTTACAATATCATGCCAAAATTTTCCAATTTTGCGTGGACATTTGCAGTTAAATATTAAGTAAAAAGTTCAACAAATGTAAACAATGCATAAACATCCAATGTAAATGCAATGAGTATCATAAAACATTGGCCGAAATTTCACCAATATTTATTTACTACAAGAGTTTACAGTGGCGGAACAAGATATACAAGTTTGTAATTAATTATAAATTACGGTGTAACTTCTCGCAAAATAAATGTTTTTCATTCAAAAATCCACTAATAGAAAAAAAAAAATGAAGCGAGTATTTACTGATGACGAAGTCTGAAACACAAAACCTACGAAACTTCGTGGATTTTTGGAAATACGTATTTGGATATTTATACAAAGGGCTCAATTAAAATCTAGTATTTTGTAAACAATCCATTACTTTTAATGATGGATTGAAGTTTATATGGCATTGATTCGACCTACCTTTTTTATTAAATCTGAATATATAACTTACCTCTTTCTCAAAGCAATGTTTTGATATTCAAATTCATTTGAAATCTTTCTTTCCGAACATTTTTGTGCAACAATGACCATAAAATTTCAATCGGTTTAATGCTTGGTGACTGGGGAAGCATTTGAAACAATCGGAAAACATATTCAGAGTGATTCAAAATGTATCGTTCAAATTTCGTGGGAGGTAGGGAATACGCCAGGAAACCGATTTTATATAGGAAAGTTTGTCCTCAAATGTACGCATGCGTATGTAGAGGGCGCTGTGTGTGCCCAGCCTTTAATTGCTTCCGAGTCATTGTTTTGATTTTCCTAAAGCTAGTATTATTTCTTCTCCTATTTCTACTTCTCATTTGGACTTTCACAAAGCCTTTTACATCTTTAAAAAATTCAAAAATCTCATTAATGACCTTTATTCAACGTCTTCATTATATGACGCCTGGAAGCGTCTCGTTTAATTTTGTTCTTTCCGGTTCTTTTAGATGACGTTTGCGGACATACTTTCTTATGTGAAATCGGTTTCCTGACGTATTCCCTACCTCACCACGAAATTTGAAGGATAAGTTTTGAATTACCCTGCATAATAAATACTCTTTTTTAACACTTTCTAACAAAGTTGAAAAGTGTTTATGACTTCGGTTTGTCTGTCAGTCTGTCCGTCTGTCCGTATGGCCGTCTGGCCGTCTGTCCGCGCTCTAACTCTTGTAAATATACTCGGATTGTCCTGAAATTTTTGGATGTTATTAAAGTTTACCATAGCACGCTCCCTATTTCAAATGAAGTTTGTAGCGTGTTTAGTTCATTTACAGGGACAGTAAAAAGTTTTCCGTTACATTAGGGCCTATGGGAAGAAATCGTTTAAAAAGGATTTTTAATGATATTACACGCATCCAAACATAACAAAATTTACATGCATTTATGAAGTGCATTAAAACATGCATTCTGCATAATATGCGGTGCAAATAATAGGTATTATTCTTTTACAGGGCCACACAAAAAATTCCGTTGCATAATGATATAGGGAAGAAGGGGGGAATTGTTTGCGGCGTATTTTAATTATGTTACACTATTTTACATACAATGAAATTGATATTCGTCGCTGAGTTTTACTATAAGTTATTTCATGTATATTACGAAGTGCATAGCATTTACAGGGACACACAAAAGTTTCCAGATAGTATATTGTATCAGAAGTACTATACATTAGCGGTGATTGCTGGAAATGCATTTTTAATTATGATATGCGCTTTTATGTTTCACTATATTTATGCATACTATATGGTACGTATAAATGCTATTATTCATATACAGGGCTACACAAAATAATTCGTAAGGGTTACTGGATATGAGAGCAAATTGGTTAAAGGTGGGTTTTAAATGAGTTATGCATTTTTACGCTGAACCGCATTTCGTTTATTAAAAAAAGTTTGTAGAATATAGATAAAATGATATACGTAAAGAATTGGATGCATATCGTCTATCTATATTATAAAGGACAAACATATCTGTGCGTAACGCTTGCGTCATTTTGCGAATGGCAACACTTTGAAATTTGAAATAAAATTTTGGTTTTGCAATTTTCTCTACTGCAAATTTTTAAATTTTTAAACTTCTAAACATCGCACATTTAAAATTTTTACACCGTCGTATAAGAAAAAAATGCTCTTTTACATGCAATTTGTTTGAAAGCTGTATCTCAATTTATTTTTGAGATATTAATTTTTTTGTAGTTTTTAATACCTTTTTTGTAATCGTGGCAACAAAAGTACTTCATTTCTATTGAAAGTAAACTGAAAATAGTCGAAAATAGGAGATATGTTTCTTTTAATAACTTTGTTGCCATTTTCTCATACAACCTGAAAAAAAAGTTGAAATTAAAATATGGGCTATGTCAGGAATATTGTCTGTTATTCCTTGATAATGATGTCATTGCTTTAGCGTATGCAAATGATGCCACTTTATAAAAAAGCAT
Organism: Maratus speciosus; assembly: GCA_963932465.1. Taxonomy (NCBI): domain Eukaryota; kingdom Metazoa; phylum Arthropoda; class Arachnida; order Araneae; family Salticidae; genus Maratus; species Maratus speciosus. The sequence continues at coordinate 194,738,924 of OZ010800.1, read as the reverse complement.
GTATTTTAATTCTTAAACCTGAATTATGTTTTGTAGAAGTGCGTCATTTTCACAGCCCAGCTGCTTTGAAAGTCTTCGCAGGTGAAAATGCTTCACTTTTGAAAAAAAATGTAATCAATATCACACACTGATAAAACGCAATGTTTTACAAAAATTTAGAGTGTCTTTATAATTGAAAGGTGACATACAAATAATAGCGATTTATATTACAGAAATTGATGATTCTCGCCTGGATGGATTTGCTTCGCCGAGTTAGACAAACAAACAAATAATTCGAGGTTTAAAATAATATCATGTTCCTGAAATTTTTGTTCAAAACTCTCTCGAATAATAAAATTTTAATGTTATTCTTTAGGACATTCTAGTATAATTTTATCAAAATAACATAATTTGCTTAATTTAATTTTTCCTAATTTTATATAATCTATATATTCAAAACACAAGTGCGCTTTTTAGTCATCTTCCCTGATCTTTCTGATGAAAACAATTTTACTAATATTTTTTTTAAACTGAAAACTGTTCATTTATAGATGTGATCGCACTAGCTGTTTTTTTTTTTTTAATATCCCCACTTTTATATTTTAATTTTAAAAGCATTTTATGAAATTTCTTCAAAAGGGTGAAAATTAGATAGCTTTCATTATTGCAGACAAGAGAGAAATAATGAGGTATTTTTATCTTTATTCATGCTATTTTCTGATAAAAATTGTTGTATAGGGTTTAGTGGCGTAAAATCCCATTAGGAGCATAATATTACGGGCATAATAACGGAAAATGACATGCTTTTGAAAACACGCATTTATCCTCATAAATTTTCTATACTGTTTCTCCTTCTGCATGTGTACTGATACTAAGTTTCAGACACTAGACGAAATGCTTATTTAAGTGAAAATGAAGTCATATTGAAAAGAAAACGGTCATTTTCTTAGATAAAACTAAACCTTTTAACACAAATGCGTCTAAAACACATAAATTGCGGAAATTTTTACTTTCCGGAACTGAGATTAGAATCTCAAGTAAAGAGTGCGTCTCTGTTCACATAAAAGATGTTGCTGACAATCGTGACTTCAAGTTTTGAGTTAAAATGATTTTTAAATGATCAAACAAAATACAAATTTTTTTTAAAAATGATGAATATTGATATGAGAAGTGCGTATGCAAATTTTGAAAAAGTGAAAATTGCTATTTTTCATTCTGGAATACCAAGCATAAGAGCCTCAATTGATAACCACATTCTAATAACTTATTTTTATTATATTTTACTGATTAAGTATCTATATTATAAAAAACAAACGTATCTGTGCGTAACGCTGATGTCATTTTGCGAATGGCAACATTTCACGATCAAATTTCGGTCTTAAAATTTTCGCTACTGCAATTTTTTAATCTTCTGACCATCGTACATTTTCAATTTTCGTCGCATAGGGAAAAAATTTAATTTCAAATGCAATTTGTTTAAAAACTGTACCTTAATTGACTGATGTATTATATTTTCTAAAATAATTTTTAAGCATGATGTTTTTTAAAGTTTATCTTATCACGTGCCGGTTTCAAAACATAATAATAATAAACATTTTGCACATAAAGCAACAAGCATTGTTCAGCATTTGTTTCTGACTATTTTTGCATAACGAAATTAATACCTCCTTTATAAACAATAAAAGAATAATATAAAAAAACCCACCAATCTAACATATTTGTGAAAGACAAATTAACGAAATTAATACTTCTTTTATAAACAAATAAAAGAATAATATTGAAAAAATACAAATCTAACATATTTGTAATCGTAAAATTTAAATTTTTAGATCATGAAATAGGATTTTTTTTTTCAAATGGAATTTGTTTGCATAGTTCATCTCAGTTTACTGACTGTCTATGGCTTTAAAAACAATTTTAAAGTATGAAATATTTTCTAATTTATCTATATCGCGCGGAGCTCGATTACGAAAGATTAATCCGTTTGCATGTACAAAATAAAGAGTTCATCATTTTCTTATGGCTAATATCCATTAAAAAAAGCTTCCCTATGAATAAATAAATAAAATAACATAAATAAAACACAAATTTAACAGACATGTATAAGCTCTGAAATTATCAGAATATAAAAGGATGCCGTCAAAATCTTGGTGACTCCTAGCATGCGGCTAATTAGAAAATATCGCTTTTGATAAATTTCAAAAATTTATTTGATTGTATAATTCGTATTTTTCATATGAAAAATGCTTTTTTTTAATGTAAGTGGGCAATCTAAAAAAATTATTGCAGATAAAAAAATTATTAGTTTTCAATTGAAAAAAAAATGTTTTCACCTGTATTCTTTAACCCGGGAAGCCCGGGTACGATCCCCTAGTGAATGATAATTTCTGGAAATGTGGTTTCAGTAGTTTTAAGCGTGTTTTAGTTTGAACTAAATTTTAGTAAATAGTGGCGTGTAATAAGGGTACTAGGTAAACTACAGGGCTGTACAGAAGTATTCAAGTATTTTTTTCAATTAATTGTATAAATTGCTGAAAGAGAAATTTCAACCTTTTATACGTTTTCTTGCTAAACTAAATTTTCCCATTATATAGTATATATATCAACATACAGATAAAATACAGGGTTGTTGAAAAGAATTGGAATACATATTTGGCTATGGGCGGTAACTACTGAAATCAGATTTTTAAATGTTTACTTAGTTATCTTATTTACCTTATTTCCCTAAGTAATGAAGTTTCGTTAAAACTTTCAGGGAGTGTTGGAAAGTGTTTCATAATCTATGCTGTACGCATGATTTTTCTTACTTGTTTATTTTTGCTGTGGGTATGAAGTTGTTGTGAGAGCTAGATGTTGTTTCTGATTTCTAAATTTGGCACATTTTCAAATAACGGGCCTTACAGTAAGTCAATATATTTTATAGCAATAAGAATTATTGGGTAACCCCGCTAGTAGTTGATACTCTACCAGTAGGCTGATACCCTTGCAGTAGTTGATCATTTTTAGGTAGATTTCGTAAGAAATAGTACCTATTGCAGTCGTTACCATGGTGCGACTTTTGAAAAATTTCTTCATAACGTTTCATTAAATGACCGCAGGAACCCAAAACCACCCCCACCTAAAAAGTTTATATATGTATACATATATATATATATGTATGTATGTACTAAATTTTGTCCGCACGATAAAAGTCGCAATTATGCACAGATCGTCTTCAAACTCGACAACAACTTTGAGATGGCTAATATCTCGGCGAGGATTGAAAATGGGCAAAATCGGCCCAAGGGAAAGGAAATGGGGAGGGTTAAAAATTTTGAATACCGTCTTAACATGATTCTGATAAAACCAGCTCTTTCACAACAATGGCAGGAAAAAATAAATATTTTTCGTTATAGCAGTTGCCAACAATTAAAAAAAGCAATAAAATTCTCACCACAACAATTGCTTTTCTATTGCAAGATTTTCACGTGAAAAATAAATTAAATAAATAGTTTGACGAATTGAAAACAAATTGGATATTACGTCATAAGTTTTCTAGAGCAAGATTTTTGCATGAAAACTCAAAATGAAATAAAAAATTTGACGAATTAAAAAAAAAAATCAAAATATTGCGTCATATTAGAAATATAATGGACCTCAGCAGGTGAATATGTAACGTCATGTGAGTTTGAAGAAACGTATTAAAACATGATTAAAACCCGACTATGGAAATATTAACATGTTTTAACACTTTGAGGTTCTCTGAATTTGCTTTAGCCATTTTTAACCCTATTCCATATACATGCGTGTGTGTATTCGTGTATATTAGAATTTTCACAAAATGTTTAGCTCCCTAGAGCTCATTCTTAGTGAAGGAACTGGGTTTATCTCTAATCTTGATTTAAGTTTTGTTGGTGAATTTAGTACTTAACTTCGAAATCTACCTCCGCCTGTAGGCCATAGCCGGCAGGGATTTTTTTTGTAATATTGTGCCATTTCAGACGGAAATGAGTTTTATATGTGGCACTAGACATAATATTTTTGTTTGAATGTCAGTGAACTTGTTCTCACGTTGTTGTCAGCAGTCTGCTGTAAGCGAAGCCATTTTATGATTTTTTTTAAATTAGGGGGTCTCTTTCTCCCTGCTCCCTACGCTCACCAACACCAAGCCGCGTAATCGCTTCGCGATTCCATTCGGTATCGCGAAGCAATCCCTATTTTCTAGCCAACCCCAGACGTAATTGTTTCACGTTTCCATTCTGAATTGCTTCGCGATTCCTTATTAGGTAGATTTCGTATGAAATACTACCTATTGGCGTCGTTCCTACGTTGGAATTTCTGAAAACTTTTTGCAGATCTACACCGATCATGACCCCTAGAACCCAAAACCACCCTCAGTAAAAAACTTTATCTATCTATCTATATACAGGGTGATTCATAAATATCGAAACAATAGGCTATTTCCTTAAATATTACCCCTAGACCCATACTTCCAATTGCAAAGTTTCATAAAAAGAGGTGCAAAATTTAATGACATAAGTTGCAAGTCCATGGGAGGTATATTTGAAAAAATACGAAAATTAAATTTTTATACGGCCCCCGTAGTGTAAAAATTCCAATCAGGAAAACTTTCCTTATATCCATTCCTGAATTAAACACAAAAAATTGCATCTTCATATCTGAAAAACTCGCAGAGTTATGGCCGTTTAAATAATTCATCAGGTTTTAAGGGATTAGACACAAATTGAAATGCGTGCAATCCAAGAAACAATGTTACTTTAAGAGTTCTAGGAAACATGTAAAAATATATTTGTTGAGTTAGAACTTTTTTTTTTTTTTTTTTTTTTTTTGTGATGGTTAACCATATAATTTGCAAACAAAATCGTTCCTAATATTTCTCATAAAGTTTTTAAAAAAATTAAATGATTAGTATTTTTTTAAACGGATTTAATTTAAAATCTTTATAACTTGAAACATTATTCATCGGATTTCAATTTTTTTTCATTTAATTAAAGAGGAAAGTATAATTTTAGTGTTGTTTCAGGATTTTTTTAAATTTAAATTTTTAGAATATTAAAAATATTTATTTAAAAAAATTATGTAAATTATTTTAAAAAAATCATATTTTCAAAAGTAAATTTTTTTTCAAATTTGCCGAAACAAAATTAATGTAAAATAATAAAAAAAGACATGTTCCGAGTTTATACCTTTTTATTTACAATTCTTGACTTATAATAATTTAAGGACGGAAATGGTTAACAAAAACCATCATGCAGAAAAGATTATTTAAAGTTTTAAACATTCATTGGCTCCTAATGAAATGTTTAAATTGCACGTGAAAAAATATCTTCTTTCTGTAGCTTAAACTTCCGATTCAGTTTAACTTTTTCCGTTTCCAACATGCCGATTAAGAGTTTTTCATAATTTTAGCCCTCACAAATTCAGGCTTTTTATGGTCCCGGCGAGCCGTTAAAATGTCTGTTTTCTGGGGCCGGGCCAGACCCGGGATTGACGACTTTTTTTTTCGAAGACTCGGCCAGACCGGGCCTAACGTACTTTTTCATACCGAACCGGATTTTGGTGTGAATTATGGCGGCCAATTATCTACACGAGGGATATGGGCCCGAAGGGGGGGAGTGCCTTCCGTGGAAGTCTTTCTAAGGGAACCTAACCCGTATTTATGCAAATATAACCAAGGTTAGAAGAAAACTACTGAAAACTCCGAACGATTGGGCCGATGGGTGCGTTTGGGTTCGAACCCAGCACCTCCCATCTACCAGCTTTGAGAGCAGAACCTCTCGGCCTCTAGTTATACCGAAAAGGGACTGGCTTCCTTATTCCTAGGTCTTCCCTCGGCGAAATTTTCAGTCCCGGTCTCAAGACAACCGGTATTAAAATCATTATCCCTAACTGACCTAATCCGTACAAAAATAACTAAAATTTGGCTCAGCCAAAAACTTTTGCAACAAATGCATATTTTTTAAATGGCTATTATTTTACAATAAAATTTTAAAATTCATATATTTAAAGGATAGTAGATTTTAAGGCAACAAAATTAAAATACAGTAAAACTAGTGAAATAAACCCTGCCTATGACGGAATCCTTTCTTAAACGGAAAAATCTGTTGCTCCACGGAAAATGAATAGAATAATACCTGAGAAAAAATAGACTACATTTACAACTCCTAAGAAGGGAACTTGTCTATAACGCTTTTTTTTCTTTCCTATGTGATTCCATCTCAAAAGATTTTACTTTATAGTATTTTTTATTCTCTCCAACACATGGAATATGGATTAACGATATTAAAGGAGAAGTGAATCATTTACATATAAATAGAGATTCATTAATAAAACAAATAATCACAGTTTTTGGCGCTTCTTTAAAAATAATAATTATAAACATTAAAGAAGAAAACTATGTAGAGATTCAGTCAGGCCGGGCCAGGCTACGATTTGAATTTTTTTCCAGGCAGGGCCGAACTTTTTTTCCTATAGGTCGGTTCGGGACCGGACCCAGATATTTCGACCCGTGCAGACCTCTAGTGCAGACCACCAGCATACTTTGAAAACAGGTTTAACGTAAAATCTATACACTGCCTATTTTATGTCCAAAGGAGAGGCACTGTCTTATATCGACTTTTAATAATGTACAATTTGTGGATGATCTCTATCTTGCATTCAAAATGAGTCAAAAACTCGTCGCTCAGAGGCATGGATAAATGGTGTAAGTCACGAATTTTGGATTTTGATATCTCTGCAAATTTTGAAGATATCAAGATGAATTGTTTTGTGTTTAATTCAGGAATGGATAAGGAAAAATTACCTAATTGGGAACTTTTTCTACGGGGCCGTATAAAAATTTAATTTTTGTATCTTCTCATATAGACCCCCATAGAATTGAAACTTATCTCATCAAATTTTGCACCTTTTTTTACGAAACTTTGCAATTGGAAGTATGTGCCTAGGGGCAATATTTAAGGAGATAGCCTATTGTTTCGATATTTATGAATCACCCTGTATATATCACTTTCTTATGGACACGATAACATCCACAATTCTGCGCAAATCTCTTCCAAACTGATACATAAAATCAAGGGGCATAAAATCTCGGTCAAGTTCGTTAATGGGCAAAATCGGACCATTGGATTGAAATAGGGAGGGGTTTTGTGAAAACCGAAAAACCCCCATAACTTCTTAATTTTTGTACATATCAAATTAGTTTAAAGTTTTTATTACTTTTAAAAATAGGACCAAAAATTTATGTATCACAGATTTTTGATAAAATTAAAAATGGGCTGAAGGGGCGCTAAAAATAGGGTTTTTGGGAGAAAAAAATTCATAACTTCGTCAATTCTCAAGATATGAAATCCAATTTATTTTATTATAAATCTCCTTAATATTATCTACAACTTTTATATTCATAAGTTTTTGATAGGACCAATTCGTACAAACAACAACAACAACAACAACAAAAAATTAAAAACGAAAACAAAAAAAGGGGGGTGAAGAAGAAAAATTTGCATAACTCCGTCAATTCACAAGATATAAAATCCCCATGAATTTATCATATATCTTCTTAATATTGCCTTCAACATTTACATAGAAAAGTTTTTGATATTACCAATTCTTACAGCAAAAACAAATTAAAAATACATAGCGGTTGAAGGAAAAAATCATCTTATTAAGATTGTATTCAAATCCAAACTGCTTATTTTCTTACACATTTTTAAATTCATTTTTGCTCTCAAAAACGCGTCCAATTGATAGATTCTCTTCTTCAGAAACTATATAATGTACCGTAATGATCGATTTTTTGATAGAGGCCAGAATTTCCTCAAGCGATTGTGTTAGAAACGAAAAATATTGCCCTACTGAGAAATAATTGTTTATTAATCAAGTTTCAATTAATTGAAAGAAAAATAAAAACAGATGTCGCTTATAAATCTTTTAAAAAAACACGTCAGCAAGTTTCGTATTTTTTCTGTTAAAAATTAATCTGAAAATGTGCCAGAAAATTTCGAGTTGTTGAGCATGGAAAAGTATTTTTTTTAATACCGCCTTAACATGATTCTGATAAAACCAGCTATTATATAAAAACTCATCAAAAGCGCTCAGATAAAACTGTTAAAATGGATTTATCATGATTTAGTTTTTGTTTGTGCAATTAATATACTTAACTTCGAAATCTACCTCCGCCTGTAGGCCGGGCCGGCAGGGATTTTTTTCTATGCATTCAATTTTTAGATTCCACTTGGTAAAAACGCGCTTCTCCCCAACTCCTGACAATTTTATTTCCTTATCTCCAAGCACATAATCATTAGAGCTTACAGGGTTTCATAATTATGAAAATTATTAAATATAAAATTATATATATAGCGTTACGAATATTGTAAATAGTTACTGTTGTGTTTAAAAATAATGTAAATAGTTCAATTAAGCTCTATTCATAAGCTAATATTAGTTTTTGTTGCATTGAAATTTCTCAATTTGTTGATTTTCTGCAAGCAAATAAACCCTATTGGATTTCAATGGGAGTCTATGGAAATTTGGCGAAATACTGGAAATAATGCCAATTTGCCGTCACTTTCGGCGACAGACTTTGCGACAGAGCCGGGTTCTCCCCCCCCCCCTTGGTAATCCCCCTTATAGCGTCAGAAAGCTCTGACCAATCAGATGCGTTTCGCGATATCTAAACAGATTTTCATTGGTCCATTTCCAAAGCGTTAGACAGTCGCGTTGCCATTGGCTGCGTTGTGCATGTGTCAGAAAGAAATTGTATTTTTACTTCTCTTATTGCTTGAATTCGCTTTCGCAGCATAGGTGCGTGAATTGAATTTCACGGCATAAGTGCTTGAATTCGATTTCACAGCAACTAGGCCGTGAGACAAGGACGAAAAAGCCGTTTAAAAAATTAAGTTCGTTCCTCACAAAAGAGGGGTATGTTTTGCAACTTCAATAAAACAGATAATATTGTCACAACTCAAAAAATACAATGTTCATGGTCCGATAATTGCACATTATTTAATTAACGGCAAAAAGAAAGCGAGTTGTTGTCTATTTTTTTCGACTAATGAGATGGCGTCTTCGTGTATGCTGCGGAATGACTTTACCTTAATGTTGCTTTCACTATGCGACTTTCGGGTTTTAACTCACGGAGCAAAACAGCAATTTTTATACTATGACTATTTAACCATTCGAATTCGATATAAAATAATTAGTTTTTGAAGAATATGAAAAAAGGAGGATGAGTTTTATATATATCATGATTTTTTTAACATATTAATTAAGATATTTGCTTTATCATTTAAATAAATTACAAACCCATTTCCAAACATTTTGCATGCCATTCTTAAATATGTTTTGCACAGGTGTTTTTTTTTTTTATTTATATATTCTGCTTGTGTTAATAAATTTATCACAGCATTTTCCCAGTTTTTATTAATATTTAAAACAATTAACCAAATTTCACCATGGCGCCATCTAGTATCGAGAGAAACAAAATTAAATCATTCAAGTATATTTTTTTTCTGATAAATAAAATTTCCTTTTTCTAAAAGCAATTGTTGCTGTTTCAAAAACAATGTAAATTTGCTATCAAAATTTATAAAATTATAAACAGATTATACTTGACAGAAAAAATCTAAATGCTGACAAAAATAAATAAATAATTTAGAAAAACACCAAGTATGTTCCCTTTAAAATGATAGTTGTAAATACTAGACTAAGCATTTAATTTCTTTTTTTTTTCCTAGTTTAAAAGAAAAAAATTGTAAATTTCGCGTCATTTTATAATTGGCCATACAACCAAACATATTAAGTTTGAGCAAAAAGGAAATAAGTTAAAACTCAAGAATTTGATTCTATTTTGAAATTGTAATCAAAACAAAAATGGAAATGGCTAAAAACATTTTAACAAGACCTTTTTCCTTTTTTCTCTACAGAAGTCAGATATGTAAATTTGTAGATCTCTGTACCATTTAAATATTATTAGGTTCATTGTAATAATGTCGAAATTTAAAGTTTTATTAAATTCAACTTTTAGAATTTGTTAAAATTGTCTTTTTCTTCTTTTTTGGTTACTTTTAGTAACAGATATATGCAATACTTTAATTTTCTTTATTTTGCAGCATCAATATTAATTTATCAAACGATAAATTTAATAAATTAAATTACTGCAATTGGTAAACTTTTTTACTTATTAAATTAATCATGGCAATTATGTCTTAATATTATTATTCTCTATACTTTAAATAATAACTTTCATATGCATTGCATGTTTTTTTTAAATCTAATAACCTAATTTCATTTTTATTAACAAGTAGCATTTTAAATTCATTAAATTGTGTTATAATTAAATCTGAGGTCTTTACCTTCATTTTTAAATAAATATTATTCCTATTAATTTAATTTCAAGGGAAATCAATTATGCCTTTGAATTAATAAATTTATATTTCTTTAGTTTTTCTAAAAGGCAAAAACACCAACAGAATGAAAATGTGTCCAGACCTGGAAATCGAACCCGGGACCTCTAGCTTAACATGCAATGCTCTACCGAGCTAGTTTGGACGATTTCAGGATGACACAATTTCATTCGTATGTTGAGAAGCTGTAAACAGTAGCACTAGATGTTTAAGGCATCGGAGTCATAATCCATGGCATCAAATGATGAGAACTTTTTACTGCCAGAATCGCACATAATATATTTAATATGAATTTAATTTTAAAGGAAATCAATCCCATCTTTGAATTAATAAATTTAAATTTTTCTTAAATAAGAAAACACCAACAGAATGAAAATGTGTCCGGACCTGGGAATCGAAATGGACACATTTTTATTTTGTTGGTGTTTTGAAAAAATATAGAAATTTAAATTTATAAATGTTATTATTCAAAGTTTCACTCCTTTTCAAATATGAAACTTCCACAGGTCATGAATTTCACCAAGACAACTTGACAAATGTGTACCAATTTAACCCTTAATCAACCACAAACAATACTTGGTTCCCAGAAGCAGACTACTTACACTGTCCGGAAGTGTACAGAAGACAGGGCATTCTGCATCGACCGAAACAAATGGTAGCCCGAAGGGGCTATGTCGGGACTATAAGCCGGGTGCTCCAAAACGTCCCAGCCAAGAGTTACTAACGCATCCTTGTCTGTGAATCGCATATACCACTTTCTGTGATACAAGAATTTTTCAATCGCTGTATCTGACATGCTGTTAACTTGTTCAGTGATTTTTTTTCAACGGAATCAGTTGCAAGCCACTGATATGCACAGCTTTTTATTTTTGTCCAGCTAACAGCCGAACAAGTCTGCAAATCATTTTCAGTGTCATTCACAATGTGAATGGCACATTCCATCGTAAATAAATTAAGTCACACAGTCGGAATTCGAAAGTTTGTGTCGATTTGCTTACAAACAACTCTCTCGTTTTCCCCTCTTCCGTTTCCTCATTGGTTAGTTAGCGATGAACTGTCTCGCAGCAAACGAATCGCAGCCGAGTCATTGGTTTAAAAAAGTAGAAAAAGCATCTTTGTTTTATGTCTTTAATTAATTAATGTGCACACATTATACCATGAACATTGCATTTTTAGAAACAGAGGAATATTTTCTGTATTTTCAAGGTGACAGATATTACCCCCCTCCCTTTCATGAGGAACGAAATTAAACGATAGACTGGCTTGTCCCACGGCCTAAACGGTTGCTTAAAAAAGTACAACATAAAGTGCAAGAAACATCGCTGCAATTTACAACAAAAGGTGCTGGCATCTAGGCTGCCAACAGAGTTGCTGCAAAATTTACAAACTACTCTGTCTTTAAGAGTTCTATAAAATTTCTCACGTCTGAGAAAATTCGTTCCTAATGGCTGAATGGTCCACGTGACAGAAGAATTCGATTTTTAACTTGCTGCTTGAATTCATTTTCACAGCATCGGCGCTTGAAAAATTACAACATAAAAAACTGGAAAAATGACATTTTTTTTTTTTTACAGTGCACAGTTGGATTTATTATTTTACAATCGTTCACTAATAATAAGACAATAACTGGGCGTAAAGTTGCTGTCAACTTGGAAACAACTCAAAGACTCTACACCGTTAAGCCATTAAAAACCGCAGAAAGAAATTACCGTTATTAATCTTGTTGTGAATAAAAATGTGTCATATGGACCGATGTTTTAACGAGGATTTTCCTGTATTTTCATAAGAATGCTAGTAAATTCCAGGATATATATATTTATTAATCGCAGTTTGATGCTATAATATCTTTAATATCACTTCTTCCTATATATATGTTTCAAAATAAATATAACAGTCCGCCAATTTGTTGAAATGAAGAAGAAAAAATCTCCTGTCAAAGACTAGACAGTTATGTATATTTATGTATATTATAATGTGATTTTTGTTTTATTAGTTGGAGCTGAAACTATTGAGAAAAAGTTGCTGATACAACGAGGCGCAACCCATAAAGAAAAAGCGAGCCCAAAAAGGTTCATTTTTAAATAAAAATTTGGTTTTTGAAAATTCAAAATATGCGATTCATGTAAAAACCTACATATTTCTAAGTTGTTCCTAGAAGTAAAAAAAAAAAATCTTTATAAAATCTGCTTTTTACAAGTTTAAAAATTATTATGCTCTCTTAATTTTGACAGTTTTAGTTATTGAACATGATGTATTTATTTCGAACTTAAATAATTCCAATCAAGATAACTTAATTGTTCAATAAACTTCTTTTGTATGAATACAACAAGAACGAAAAAAAAATCATGCGCCAAGCATAGATTATGAAATACATTCAGAATACTGTACAAAATTTCACAGTTTAATAATTTGGAAACGCATAACACATTTGGAATCCTAATTTCAGCAATTGACATCTACAGTCGGGAAATTATATATTATATGCGATTTATGCAAAATATGCGATTCATGCAAAAACCTACCTATTTCTACGTAGTTCCTAGAAGTAAAAAAAAAATCTTTATAAAATCTGCTTTTTACAAGCTTAAAAATTATTATGCCTTCTTACTTTTGACAGTTTTAGTTATTGAACATGATGTATTTATTTCGAACTTAAATAATTCCAATCAAGATAACTTAATTTTTCAATAAACTTCTTTTGAATACAACAAGAAAGAAAAAAAAAATCATGCGTCAAGCATAGATTATGAAACACATTCAGAATATTGTACAAAACTTCACAGTTTAATAATTTTAAAATTCATAACACATTTGAAAACCCAATTTCAGCAATTCCCATCTACAGTTGGCAAATTATCCGAATTCTTTGAGCAGACCTGCATATAATATATAGATTTGTATTTGTAAACTACATGCATGCAAAAATTTAGTTCTGTTAGGAAATACATACCAGAGTTGAAAATTCACCTTCAGCTATTTCTGCTAAAAAGGAGAATGGTACGTGAATTCTTTCGCGTTGCCTTACATACGAGGTATAGAGTTTGTACACAACGAGTAATATGCAAAATACAGTGCGTCTCATAAATATAAAGGCACTGATATTTTCGAAATAATATTTTAATAATTCAGTATTCAAAATTATATTTATGCATATAACGAAAAATATGTGCCAAGAAAACATTTTACAGTAAATTAAATTAGAATTAAATAATTCCAACTCGAAAATTGATAAATCGTAAAAAAATTTGCTGTCTCATAAACGTAAAGACATTTTACATACTTTTGAATTACCGTCCAATAAATAATCCATTCTTATTAATGACAGAAAATATTCTAGCTGGCATGCTTTTTATTAAGTTGTATAACTATTTTGGCTTTATATCAAACCGACTTTGTTCGATTTCTTTTTTCAACTCAAGGATGTTTGAAAATTGTCTTTCAGATGCATATACACTGCGAACAAGAGTGCTACAAAGATTCTTAACTGGATTTAAATCAGGGTTACGTGCGGGCCACACCGTGAAATGAATATTGCTAACGGCAAACCATTTTTTTGTGAGTCTTGATGTGTGAATCGATGCATTATCCTGATGGTACAAATAATTCCGACCACCAAGAGTTTCAGCAATTGGCAACAACTGACTATCAAGCAGTTCAATATACTCTTTAGATGTCTGTTTACCTTCCAGAAAAGCAATATCCGTAGTTCCATTAAAAGAGAAGTCACTCCACACCATAACAGTACCTCCCTCTTTCTACCTACTGAAGAAGATTCGAGATTAACGTCTTAAATCGTGCAAGTAGGAATTCCAACCATCTGGGCCATCCAAGTTAAATCTCTTTTCATCTGAAAAAATGTCTTGCATCCATTTGTCCTTTCAGTGCATATGATCTTTAACCCCGATTAACCTCCATTCTTTGTGTTCTTTATTCAGAAAAGAAAATCTGCACGTATGTTGGCATACAATGCTTTTTCTTTTTTTAATACGACGATGTACTATATAATTTGGGACCATACCATAAACTCGTTGAGAAACTTATCGGAGTGACATTTTATGCGACGAAACAAGTCGCATGATCTTGCGATCGAGTCTTTCACTAGTTTTTCTCGGTCTGCCAGATCGTTTTCTTGAATATAAATTGTAAGTTTTTGATAACATTTTATAAAGTGCAGCTCTGATTCTCACAGTTTTTTTTTTTTTTACATATTTGACAAACTGTTAAGCCATTAGCTATAAATTCACGTATTTTACAAATTTCATCTTTAGAAATTTCAATGTTCCACGGCATTTTTGCAATTGAAATAAGTCAAACAACTTTGCTCGTTTGGGTAAGTTAAAGTGTATTTCTGCGCGTGCGCATTAATTCTGTACGCTCGCACTCGAAAAAAAAATTGCATATGAAGCAGTTTCAAGTTTGTTTTTATATTAATGAGACAGCGTATTTTTTTTATTTTTTTTTATTATTCGAGACGAAATTATTTTATTTAAATTAAAACCCCTATAAGAGATTCATTTCAGTGTTCTTAATATGAGGTATAAAATTTAATTTCTTTTAACTGAATTAATAATATGTAATTTCAAAAACATCTGTGTCTTTATATTTATGAGACGGACTGTAATTAGTTACATTTAAAAGCGCATAGGGAAAATGAAAACGCACTTCCAGCAATTACTGCTCAAAGACAGTACTGTAACCGATTTCTTTTGTGTGCCCCTGTCAATGAACATTAAATAATATGAACGCCCTATAGTAATCATCCTGTTGTGAAATTCTGTGATTTTTATCAATTTCAATACATTTGAAATAGCGTTATATCGTTAAAATACACTACAAACGGTTTTTGCCCATTGACCATAATGTAACGGAATTATTTGGAGTGCCCCTGTAAATGAACTATTAAAGCTACACACGTGATATGCAATACTGAACATGCCATGGTAAACCTCATTAACACATATTAATTGCATGAAAATCCGAGTATATTTACGCGAGCTAGAGCATGGAATTCATAAACACTTTTCAATTAAGATGGAAAGTGTTAAAAAAATAAGTGGCGGGGAAATCCGAAATACTCTTTATCTTATTTTTTTTTTTTATCGAGTTGTTACAGAAATCCATTAACGTATTATGTTATCTCTTAAAAATCAATTGAACTTAAATTTGACACGATTCATTTATTAAATTTACACTTTAGAAGGAAATCGAACTTTATTTTAAAAGTTAAATTAATTTATTGAACTATTGCTTATAAGTTAAACGAACTTTTAATTACAGTCTGCATTTTAGGAATATGGATGTAATAGACTGAATCGTCAGCCAAAAGCTGATGACTTTTGTGATTTAAGATTAGAATTGAGTTTGAGACTTTTAAGAATAGAAGATTTGCATTGAGTCCTAATTTCTCTTTGCACTGAGATGAAATAATCTTTTTTCGAATTTGAGATTAACCGAGAGGTTTATATGCCTTCTGTTGGACAGATCAATCAATAGCTTTTTAAATATGTTTAATTTGTATAAATACAGTTAACAAAACGATTATTTAATTTTTTTAAACAAAATAAAGTAAAGGAGTTAAATTTAAGGGGTATCAGGACTCTTGAAGCTTCAAAATTTTCGAAATAATAATTTTTTTAGATGTTAAACTCCTATCTTTTCTGAACATTTTGATATGATTGTTTCCTTGAAATTCCCATTAGAACAGAAGTTATGACTTTCAGAATTATACCCGCTCAATAGCTGGAGCAGCGTTTCCGAAACTTTGAAGTCTTTTTTCCTTCAAATAACGTTTCTGAGCATAATGTGCAGGATATCTAAAAAACTTCTGAATATTTTTTCATGAAATTTTCAAAACATATATTTCATGTTTTCTGTATAAACAGAACCTAAAATTTTATTTTTATTGTTCAAAAAAATCTTTTTTTAAGGTGATTATACTGTTGAAATTTTCGAAATTTTGTTTTAGCTAAATACAACTTTGTATTAAAAATATAAAAATGCTTTAAATACAAATTTATTTAGGTTTAGGGTAATTACTATAGTCTGAAGTATAATTAGACACGAAAAATTTCAGTCTAGTTGAAATTTATTTTGTAATCCTGAGCGTAAGCTGTTATACCAATTTTCTGCTCGAGAAATGTCTGACAGTTTAGAGCGCTCTATAAATACTAATTCTGCATCTTGCAATTTTTTAAATACATTAAATAAAGGAACATACTTATATCTTTCATCCCAATAAATATTGTGTTTTTATACCATATACATTTTAAGATATTAAATGTTGAAAATGGTCCTTTTATTTCCCTTTTTAGGTGCGTTCGTAATTATATAAATACGTAGCACCTATAGTCGTCGTTCAGTCCGTCCGTCTGTCTGTCCGCATGTAACAGAGCAAAAACTACCCAACCGAATGGTCTGAAATTTCAAATATATGATTGTTGCAAAATTTTGTCGAGCCATTTCAAATTTTATGAAAATCGGATGTATAGTTTAATTACAGGGACAGTCAAAAGTTTTTCTTTACATTACGGCCAATGGGAAAAATTATTGCAAGTGCATTTTAATGATATTAGAGACTTCCGAATGATCTGAAATTTTAAAGATATAACTGTTGCAAAATTTTGTCGAGCCATTTCAAATTTTAGGAAAATCGGATGTATAGTTTAAGTACAGGGACAGTCAAAAGTTTTTCTTTACATTACGGCCAATGGGAAAAATTATTGCAAGTGCATTTTAATGATATTACAGCCTTCCGAATGGTCTGAAATTTTAAAGATATAATTGTTGCAAAATTTTGTTGAGCTACTTCAAATTTTAGGAAAATCGGATGTATAGTTTAATTACAGGGACAGTCAAAAGTGTTCCGTTACATTACGGGGAATGGGGAAAAATTATTGGAAGTGCATTTTAATGATGTATCAGACTATGCGCTTTATGAAGTGCAAAAAATTATACATTCAGTACAATATGGGGTGCAAAAAAAATAATTATAAAACTAGTTATAGTGCGAACGCACCTCATTTGCCACGTTTGACGAGCAATTTCCAACTTGTTTCCAATTTTAAGAGGCCTGAGACCCTTAAGGGGTACGGGAAAGCCTTATCTCCGCCATGTTAAATTCACCAACTTTATGTACCTTTTTCTCAGAAATGGTAAAAGATAGAGATCTAGGTTTTTTAGAGTAGTTAAAATAACATGATTTACGTATTTTTACAGACCATTTTCTTTCTGAGTTACACTAAAAATTAATCATTAATTATTTATTGAAAGTCATTTTTAAATTAGCATTTTTGGTAGGATTTCACTGCCTAAAATAAATAATTCTCAACAAATCATTAAATCCCTGTGTTAAAATATACAATATAACATAAGTATTAAACAAAAATCTGAGTTCTTAACCCTTAAATGCCTGGTGTTGCTTTTCGGCAAGATACCCAATTTAGGCTCTAAAATACTCTTAGAATAATATTGAAGCTATAAAGCCTAATGTTGCCAATAAAATACATTCTGTAGATATTATTAAATCGATTTTCAACATGTAGATGGCAACACTTGTGCTGTTTAAGAATAAAGATAGATTTATTTTTTCAATTGTTGCTACTTGTTCTTTTTGGTTTGTTTGGAAGCTTGCGAAATATCCCATTTTGACCTGAAGTGAGCAAGTGAAATTTATTTTTTATTATAGTTCCTAAAATTGTTGTGTGTTTAATATTATAGAATTTTATCAAGGGAAATTATTTTTTCAATTAAACACCAGTATTGCCGATTAGTAACAAACTGTATTTTAGCCGTAAACTATACTTAAAACAAATTATGATTTTTTAAAGTATTTTTCCCATGATTTACTTAAAAAATGAAAGCCGAAAAACATTATTACAATGATTTTTGAAAAATCAGTCATTTAAGGGTTAAGTTTAATAGATATTGAAAAAAAGAAACGTAAACATGAAAAATCCAAGTTTTGAGAAAAAGTCAATTGAAGATTTAAATGGTCATTAAGCTGTGAAGTACTCTTAGAAAGAATGAATAATTCCAGCGCTTATTCTTTTATATATAAACATGTGTGACACATCTTTGGAAAGATAAAAGTTTAAACTATTTAATGATATAAAAAGTGAAAATCAATTTTTTGGTTGAATTTTGCTTTCCCGGTCCCCTTAAGGGTTTGTAATACACCATTTTAATGTATTTTTATTTCATGAATACAAAAACAAAATATTACAACTAATTTTTAACATTTTAAAAAGCAAATCTAAAAATATTAATGCAAAGAAAGCATTTGTACACTTTTCAATATGAAATTACGTACACAATTTTAAATATAATAAATCAAGTTAAAAATTTGTTTGATTTTCTTTAGCTTTAGTAGCAGTTTTAAAGTGTTGTGGCATAGATTCCATTATTATTTCTTAGTTATTTTTTGTCTATCGTCTATTATTGTTTTACGAGAGATTTTAAAATATTATTTTTACCCTTTATTTTCGAATTTCAATGTCCAATACCGTCGTTTTCTAGATTGAACTCTGTAGATTACATCACAGTTGTATGTCGTCATGGAGAATTTCAAAGCAATTGTGCCTTTGTGACCACAACATTATTTTTAGGGTCATTTCTTGCTAGAACGGGGGAGTTTTATCTCGGCTTAACGTCCTAGTAATCAGTGTTGAATTCAGACACTTCAAACATATTGAAATTGATATTTATCTTTGAGGTGCACTGCCAGATGCTTACTATAGAATATGGTATGCATAGCATTCGTTGTTTATTTAAAGGAATACGCAAAAGAATTCCCTTACATTACGGTCTCTGGAGAAAAATCGTTTGGGGTGTATTTTATTCATGTTACACTGTTTCAAACATATTGAAATTGATATATATCTTTGAGGCGCGCTATCAGATGCTTACTATGGAATAAGGTGTGCATGGCATTCATCGTTAATATACAGGGATACACAAAATAATTCTATTACAATACTATCTATGAACAATAATTGCTGGAAGTGCGTTTCCGTTGTGGTATGCGTTTAATTATTTAACATTTATTTTGGATATTACTTAGTATGTATAAATTCTAATGATCGCATACAGAACTGCACAAAACACCTAAAGTACATTTTAGTTTTATGACAGAAATTAATGAAGGGGCATTTTCAAGTATTCTATGCGTTTCCTAACTGAACTGCACCATACTATGTATTTTATGATAAATCTATAGAGCATATACAGGATTGCACAAAAAATGCAGATATTATTCCGACTATTGATTGTAATTGCTAAAGTTGTGCTTTCAAATGTGTTATGTATTTCAAAAATTGTTTATTTAGACATAATTATCTTATTAAACTGTGAAGTTTTAGTAGAGTATTCTCAATGTCTTGGAAATTGTTTCGTAATCTATGCTTGATGCATGATTTTACGTTCTTGTTTATGTAAAAAATTGGTTTTAGAAGAACGTGTAGAGCTTTGAAAGGAAGTCGTGGACTGCGGACAAGAAAAATACAATGGAAAACATGATCATCTCATAGGAGATTCAAAAGTAGCCGTCCACTGCCGCTATAGAAATCTATGCAGCAAACTTTCAGCTACATTAGCTTTGAAGAGAAAATCTGCAATAAAACCCAGAACATTGGCTGAATGGCGGTCAAAAAAAATCTTTAAGTCAATCTAAAAACCAACAAAACATAAGATTGAACAAACTTCAGTTTCATCTGCAAGCAATTTGCAGAAGCCTGATGTTTTTCAAACTCAAAAACAAAAATCCTGTGCACAGAAAGAGAGAACGAAAACCCCAAGTCAAGTCTCTTCGCAGTGGAAAAATATGAACAAAATGAACAAATAATCATGTCTTAGCACAGCACTTGCTAATATGAACGTTTTCAAACAACTTCTTCACCATGTGGAAGAGGCTATAGAATCAGACATTATAGTTATGACTCGAGTGCGGTGAAGAAAAATACTGTTTTTGAAGAATTTGAGCATATGTGATTTTACATTGTTTTTCAATTCCTACTATTAGTTCACACTCTCCCTATATATACCTTGTTCAAATTTTCAATCGTTAATGAAATACTTATTATTCATCCAATCAAGTTTAAATAATTTTTTTTTAAACTTGTAGTGGATGACACTTGATGTTAATACAGTTTTTTTCAAATATTAATTCATTAATTAAATTTTAATTAATTAATTTTAGTTTTATATTGGAGACAAAATGGCGGCCATTGGTTATTGAACAGCATTTAATGCACATCCATATCTATAAGGGCGTTTACCATAGGGGGAACCCTGTTCTGCCGCCAAATACCGCCAAGTTTATCGCCAACTTGGCGATATCTCTAATATTTCGCCAAATTCCCATAGACTTCCATTATAAACCAATAGGGTTTACATGCTTATAGAAAATGAACAAATTGAAATATTTTAATGCAACAAAAACTGATATTAACTTAAGGGGTTATAATAAAGTTTTCTTTGATGACCTAAGTAGGAATTGACTTAATTTTTTAAAAAATATATTACTTATTTTTAATAATCTGCTGCTTAAATAAACCTGATTTTATGCGGTATTATTTGGATATTTTATATTTTGTTTTATTGCTAAATCGTTACTTTATAGATTGTACGAACATTCTTGTTTTTTTAACATGATTTTGCAATCTCGTTGAAGGATTTTAATTTTATATATCATCACACTGTTTTCTTCATTTAATTGTTTCGTTATCATTCATCATGTCTCTATGACAAGGTTTTAGATAACTTCTTAAATATATGTGTTATGTTTCACTTTTTCCTAACGCAGCATGACTTTCCGCCATAAAGCCCCAACCGACCGATCGACTAACCAACCAGACTGACAGACATACAGACAATCAATCAATTAATAAATTAATTTGTATTTCCATGAAAGAAGTCATTTTTTCTTCAATTGTAATTTTAAAAGACCCTTAAGGGTATAACGGGCTTTCAAATTCGAACCCCCCCTCCCCTTCAATATATAATTTTTATTTTTGGCATATTAATAATATTTATGACTTCCGATTATCACCCCACTTTTTAGCCCTAAAATTTTGAAAAAAGTACGCGTTATACACGAGTAAATGGGTACATAAAACAATATGCAAACGAATTGTATAACCTCCTTTGGTAAAGTCGGTTACAAAGAACACTTGCATTTACCAACTTCTAGAAAAGAGTATTTGAGTTGTGCGATGTTGAGAATTTCAGTTCTGTACAGCCATACACAAAATTTAATAACATAATCATGTTGTGTACATTTTAGAGAAAAACGAATAATCAAGCAGCAGTCATAGATTATGAAACCCTTTCCAACACTAACGGAATAATATTAAGAAATTTCACTATGAGACAGCTAAATATACAATTTAAATAAAATGCACCACAAACCTTTTCTCTTATAGATGATAATGTACCGGTTATTTTTTGTGTGTCTCTGTAAACAAACTATAATTGCTACGTACTTTATTTTCAATAGCGAAATTTCTACAATAAATCGCATTAACATATAAAAATTACATGTCAATTCCAGTATATTCAGACGAGTTAGATTGCAGACAGACAGACCAACTGAATTCATAAACACTTTTCAAATATGTTGAAAAGAACTTCGATAGAAAATTCCTACATATATTTATTTCATTTATAAAATGCTTCACTAAAAAATTAACACAAATACAGCTTTCGTTAAAAAGAGTTATCAGAAATTCTTTACTTAAATTAAATAAAGTCAATATTAGTAAACAAATTAAATATTTATAGGAAAATAAGTTAAAGAAAATTCATTATTAAAAAAGAAATTAGTCAATGTTCGTAAAATGTTTAAAAAATTCATTTTCTCTTTCAAGTTTAATTCAAATGTAAAAAGCATCTTTCTAAAGATAAGATAAGCGTTATAAGAAATATTAATGCAAAACTAGAAAGCTGCTTGATTTAGCTATTTCCTTTAGCATGTATTTAATTTGTTATGAGTTACTTTTAAATGCACGTTTTGAATACAGGATTATTCGGTACGGATTTATAATTCCTCAAAAAGGTAATAATATATTTTTATGAAAATACATTATTTAATTTCCAGACACGGGTAAATAAATGCTACATTTTCTCATAACCAAAATTATTATTGAAAAATTTTGCCTGGTTTGACGTTGGTTAAGAGAGTAGGTGATGTGGTCTAGGATTGTATTGGCAAGTGTTTTTATATACGCCCGTCAAAGAATTGGGAAGTACTAGTACTGTTCAAAATTTTGTTCATGCATACACGTGACAAGGAATTGAGAAGTACTACTTATCGAGTACTGTTAAAAATTTTGTTCAATGTTCATGCATACGCGTGTCAAGGAATTGAGAAGTACTACTTATCGAGTACTGCTAAAAATTTTGTTCAATGATCGTGCATACGCGTGTCAAGGAATTGAACAGGACTACTTATCGAGTACTGTTAAAAATTTTGTTCAATGCTCGTGCATACACGTGTCAAGGAATTGAGAAGTGCTACTTATCGAGTACTGTTAAAAATGTTGCTCAGTATTCGTGCATACGCATGTCAAAGAATTGAGAAGTACTAATTATCGAGTAATGTTAAAAATTTTGTTCAATGCTCGTGCATACACGTGTCAAGGAATTGAGAAGTGCTACTTATCGAGTACTGTTAAAAATTTTGTTTAATATTTGTGTATACGCGTGTCAAGAAATTGAGAAGTACTATTTATCGAGTACTGTTAAATATTTTGTTCAATATTTCGTCAAAACATAGCGGAAAAAATTTTGTATATTTTGAAAATGAACGAAAAATCATGCATCAGGCATAGATTATGAAACACTTTCCGAAACTAACAGATTATTATTAAGAAATTTCAATCTTTCATACGATGAAATCATGTATCTAAATATGCAGTGTAAATAAATTGCATTGCAAAAGATTTTTGCTAACAGATCATAATGTAACGGATCTCTTTTGTGTGTGTCCCTGCTGGGCCGGCACGACCATCGAGAAAGCGGTACAGCTGCCCAGGTCCCTGCGCCAGTTGAATTCCTGTTAGGGTCCCCGAATCTCTCCATACAATTCGAAACAATGTTTCCTCTGTATAAAATAATAATTTTAATCTAGATTTGTTTATAAGTATTTCTTCGTGAGAAGAAAGTAACTATTAACTTTATTTCTTACACGCGAAGTTGATATAATTATGAGAGGATGTACGGATTTGATGATCCTGAAAGCAACCATGGAAGCAAAATATAAATATTTAAAATTTGAAATTAAAAACAATTACTCAATGTGAAAGTAGAGGTATTTTTTATACATTTATTTTTTTATATGATATATTATTCTGCAGTATATACAATTAAAAAATGAATTTTATTAGTTGTGTATTGCAGCATACGTTTGGCCCCCACTAACTGCTTTGCCAGGGCTTTACGCGACGTTGCGCCGGACCTGTGTTCTTGTAAATGAAATATAAAGGCTACAGACTTCATTTATAATAGCAAACATTCTACAGTAAACCTCATTAAACATACAAAAATTACATGTCAATATGAGTATATTCACGCGAGTTAGATCACGGACAAACGGCGAGCAAGACAGACAAACGGAATTCATAACCCTTTAACCTCCTGCGCTGGAAATTAATTGGCAGAAGTCCGTGACTATCTCGACCATATTTAAGAAAAATATTTCACACCAGAATTTTTATTTAAAATTATTAGCTTATCTATTTATCTAGTTTTTTCTTTGTATCTTTCAAACTAGTTTTATAAAAAAATTTCTGGTTCGAACCGAGATATATTCATTTGGTAGCAGTCAAAATGACTGCTCGCGGGCTTTCTAGTGTTAATCCAAGGCTACGTACATAGCACGTCTTTCCAGCGCAAGAGGTTAAGACATAACCCACACCACAATTGTGTAGGTAAAGCAAAAAAAAAAAAAAAAAAAAAAAAAAAATCCTCTTTTTGTGCAATTTAAAGTCGAGCCTACATCCACAGAATTGCGTACATCCTCCGTTGGCATAGCCTGACATCGGGTATTTTTTTTCAATCAGATATGATCCTATTAATCAGAAGAAACCACCATCACTTTTCGTTTCTATCAAAAAGCTTCCGGTCTTAAAGGATAAACACGTTTCAACTTGTTTCATTTATAAAATCCTCCACAAAAAATTAACCGAAATGCAGCTTTAATGATTAAAAAAACATATCAGAAATTCTTTACTTAAATTGAATAAAGTCAATATTAGTAAGAAAATTAAATAGTTAAAGGAAAATAAGTTGAAGAAAATTCTTTGTTGAAAAAAAAATCAATGTTCTTAAAACGTTTAAAAAATCCATTTTCTCTTTCAAATTTAGTTCAATTGCAAGAAACATCTTTCTAAAGATAAGCGTTTTAAGAAATATTAATGGAAAACTAGAAAGCTGCTTGATTTATCTATTTTCTTTATCATGTATTTAATTTTTTATGAGTTACTTTTAAATGCACGTTTTGAATAGAGGATTGTACGGTACGGATTTTTAGTTCGTTAAAAAGATATAGGGAACCATGAATACTAGACAAGAAGTCGATTCGACCTAAAATATTAAAAATTATTGAGGCGTTTTTAGTTGATTTACGCTTGGCATTTTTTAAAACACTGAACTGAACTTTTACCTGTTTGTCTCTGCTGGTGATGAATTTTTATACTGCATTGTCAAAAATTAGGCTCCGACTGACTTCGCATTCATTTGGTCACCACGAGAGGGCGTATATGTTGAAGCAGCCAGAGACTTGTACGCCAGATTAATGCCTTGTAATGAAGTATTAATTTGATTTTCTTGTATCCGAGAGAATTTTCAGCCTCAGAATTTGTAATATTAACGGAATTGCCTGTATCTAGAATAGATTTTAATTTTATTCGTTTCGTAATGTCTTCGATAAATAAATTTCTAGTATATTATAATGGAGTTGAATATATATCATTTAAATTTCTTGGGATAGATACAGCATTGTCACCACGCTGGACCTCATTAGCTAATTGTGCCATTTCAGTTGATGCCATTACGGTCTTCTTTTACATCTTGTTTGACGTCAAACAGTGACCACTTTGTGAAGTCACAGCGCGACTTCAATGTGAAAACTGTGACCTTTGCAAGATTCTGCACCGGACTGGGTGACCAGATATATCCGAATCCAATTTAAAAAGGTAAGATCGGCTTTTTTTTATGCAGGTCGGATTTGGATTGGAAATCCGCCATTGGAACAGGTAACGTGGCTTTGGCGGAACAGTACCCAGGTCAAGTCTGTCTTAAATTTTTACTGCAGGTCGAGTTCTTCTTAGAATTCGGAATAAGGTCAGATAACCCTATTTTATCCGGACACGGTATTAGAAGCTCAACTGTATTTTTATGTACTTTATTTTCTTTATTTTAGTTTTTGTTGATTGCAATTAATAAATATTGCACAAAATCCCTACAAATTCAAATTTATTTAATTCTTCTAAATCCTCCAGTCCTTCTAAAATCCTTCTGAAATTTATTAAATGATTATGTAAATCATCTAATGTAGTTTCATAATTCACGAAAAATGCTTTAGAAGATAAAATTTTCGTGAATTCATAATTCAGTAAATAAAGGGTTAAGAAGCATAACTTTCAGGATTTCGCTGGTACTCAGATTAGAACCTCAAGTCAAGAGTGAAAGGTTCAGATGCAAAATTGTAACTAACAAACTTGACATCAAGTTTGGGAATATATTTTAATAATCTATTGCACATTAAAATATTTTGAAAATAGTGAATATGAATATGAAAAGTATCCGAGTGA
Source organism: Maratus speciosus (assembly GCA_963932465.1). Lineage (NCBI taxonomy): Eukaryota > Metazoa > Arthropoda > Arachnida > Araneae > Salticidae > Maratus > Maratus speciosus. The sequence continues at coordinate 194,712,739 of OZ010800.1, read as the reverse complement.
ATTTTTAGACGGTGAAAACGACGTATTTTTAGATTTTATTCAAAAGAAAAATTATGATTGGGTCATAGTTGCGCAATTTCCGTTGATTTTCATTACGTAATACAAAGCCTCAATTAATAACTTCGTAATCTCTTATCTAAATTGCATGTTACTGATTACGTATAGGAATAAAATTTAGCATTTCAATCATTTGAAAAGTTGAAATTAAACTTTAGTTAAAAATAACATTGTTTTAACAGTTAGGCCAGCCAATATAAGATTGGTTATTAACTATTAGGTAGCTTTCATTACAAAAAGCTACCTATTGCAGCCGTTCGGAGAAAAGCGATTTCAAAAAATTTTGGTATATTTTCATCGATCATGACCCCCAGATCCCGAAACCACCCTCCGTTGAAAATTGATATATATACATATATATATATATATCATATATATATATATATATATATATATACTAGCCGCCTTCGCCCGCTACGCTGGTCGGTTTTTCTAAAGAAATCTTGAATGAAACAAAATACATCTGTGAATTTTATCATGCGTTTTAAAGCAATATGGACATTTACCTGGTGTATCCAACCGAATTGCTGAAAGCAATATGAATGTCATTACGATATTATATCTTTTATTGAGTCATACAAAATTTAGACTGTTAAGGACCAATTTCTTTAGTTGATCTGTTAGTGTAGGATTCGGTAAAGAACAATAGAACAATATGTAATATACTAAAAGCGTTCATGAAAACTTACCAATGCAAGTCTCATCAGAATCTGTTAATTGGACTTATTGAAAAGGCTGATCGTTCATAATAAATGGGTTCGCCTGATTCTAGAACTTTCATCTATAATTCTACAATCAAGCAACCTAACAACCAAGCAACAGCAAATGATATGTGATTTATACTAAAACATTCACTGGAACATTAACTAACCGATCAAGTTGCATCGAAATCCACTTAGCAGAATCTTTTAAACTGGAAAATATAACGAAACCTTCCCTAAAAATGATATAATTAATAGTTTAAATCCCATAAAAATTCATTCAGTGGAACCTTTAAAAAAAGCAAATCTTTCAAAATTGGGTTCATCTGATTTAGAACTTTACCCATAATTATTTAACTAAGCAACGTAGAACATTATGTTTTATACTAACATCTTTTCTGAAAAACTATCTAACTAACAATGTAAGTCCCGTCAAAATCTATTCAGCAGAACTCAATATATAAGCGGCCGGAATGAAATTTCTCTTTGCATTATATATATATTGAGATAGTTAAATATAACTTTCATAATCGCGTTAAGTTGATTATAGAACTCTCTGGGAGGTATGGGTAGGTATATACTGCATCACTTCTGAATTTTTTAAGGAACTCAGCTCAACTCCCATAACTATAGCATATATACTCTCTAGCATACCCTATTTCTGCATAATTTTCTTTACTGTACCACTGAGAACTTTTTCCGCATAGCTCCGTAACTAAACAACACAGAATGATATGATAAATATTGAAAAAATACCTGAAATATTATCTAACTTACTATGCATTTAATTAGTTGACTTGAAATCTTTCATAATCGAGTTCACCTAATTTTAGAACTCCCATAGCAACTTAGAATGATGGTTTTTACATTAAACCATTTATAAACCAAATTTACTATTTAACAGTGTAAGTTCTACAAAATTGTGTTCAGTAGAATCTGAGTTATAGTCATATATACAATATTTATTGCTCATTAAACCTTTTTCTTTACATTTGAAATAAAATCAGTAACTGTTTTGGTATTTCCCTGTTATGCCAACACCATTGTCACCAAGCGTATTACTTGGCACAAAAATGAAATGATACATTTGAAAAAAAAAAAAATGTTGATAAAAAAAAATGAGCATTTAAAAAATATAACTTTTGAAAAATACAGACTTTGACCTACCATTTTTTTAAATCAATAAAAATAATGGTACTACTTGGTTATCCCGTCGACCAAAAATCTATTGCCAAACTATAAGATTAAATGCCAATAATGGTTAATCGTAAATGTCACATTCACTTGACTTTAAGCAAGTTACACGTATTTACGTCATCAAGTGATTTTTGTTTCGACGTTTTAAATGTATTTTTATTAATGTTATACTAATTTATTTGTTCTTTCGTTATTTAAAATAAAAATTATGTCAATTTGTATAATTTGGCGAGTGGTTTGGCGATTTATATAATTTGGCGAAATTGGTCGACGGGTACCAAAATAAATACTTAAAATATAAGATTAAATAAATATTATGCAAGCAATAAAATATAGTCAATTTAAACTGCAGTCTTGAATTTGTAAATGTCTTTTACTACTGAAGCATGGCGTACGTAATACGTATGTCTCACATTGCAGTAAACATTTCATCCTTTCGATGAAGACATTCATGGTTTTGGGGCTCTGCGGCTGAGTGGTCAAAGCACCAGTCAGCTAATCGCTTGTGCGCAAGAGTTTGTGGGTTCGATTCCCGCTGATTTCACTGCGCACACACTTTGTGGGGAACTCCCAGGGTGTATTTCTCTTGTGTTGTAATATTTTCTTGTGCTATATTGTCTCCGACTCATAAGCGGGTTTTATGTCAAGCACACAAGTCGTATGTTTGTTATTCAGTTAAATAAATAAATAAATTCATGGTTTTCTGAACAAAACATTTTTATATGTATAATTCCTAACTTCTGAAATAATTTTATTGTAGCTTCCTCATCATCAGATAACTGCGAAATGGTAAAATCTATATCAGTATCAGTAATAAATATTTTCTATTCAAAAAATAACAAATTAAAAAGTTTTGCGAGATTATGATGAAATAAAATAAATTCCATCATTAAAAATTCCTGCATAAAAATATTCACGTTCAAGAATTAGCAAATGTTAATGTGTGGCACGGTTTGCAATAAAAATCGTTTGCACGATTAGGGTTGAAATAAATAGCGGGATACCATACATTTTGGCATGGTATCGCGACGAAAATTAGAACGAAAAAGGTACCACAGTTTTTTTTTTATTATTATTATTTACTTTTAGTTTTTGGGGCGTTTGAATTTTTTTTTTCTAATTGACGAAGTTGTTTTTATTTAACCAAAAGGATTGGTTAAAAAATTATTCAATTTGAATTTTTTTCCTTGCTATAGTAACAGAATGAAAAGAACGAGTTTTTAGAAATTATCACTTGAAAAATTCAGGTTTTGGCGCCGAAGATAGTGCCAAATTAGAAAAATATGAAATATCTCTCGAACTACTGGGCTTAAAAGAATTTAGTTAGTACCATTCGATTCAGCATACAAAAATACACCAAAATATGTTATCAGTTGAAAAATAACTATAAAATCAGATTTTTAAGGAATTTTTTTAAAGTTCGTTCTTTTTTTTACCCCCCTTAGGGGTGGAATTTTGGAAAATCCTTTCTTAGCGACACTCTATATCATAAGAAGTATTTTTACCCCAATTTTCAAGATTTTAGGTTCAGTAGTTTTGGCTGCGCGTTGATTAATACAAAATCCAGACTTTCTTTTATATATATAGATATATATATATATATATATCTGACCTTTGTCACACTGTAACTCTCGAATTTATGAACCGATTTGGATGTAATTCGGTATGTACATAGTACATACCAATGTCTCGACCGAGTTTGTTGGCCACCTTCATCCGCCATTTTGTTTCAAAATGGCGGTCATTTAAAAAGTTTAAAAAAATTTTAAATTTGAAATGTGGTACCAAAAAATTGAAAATGGAAAAAGATTTTTTTCGTATTGTTTGACCTTAATACAAAGATTCCGGAGCAGTTTTTGTTTTGTCTATATTTTAAAAAATGGCTGAGTTATAGCATTTTGAATTTCTAGCGTGGCTGACATTTTGAAACGTTCTGAAATTTGTCACGCGATAAAAGGCGTATTTATGAACCGATTTGGATGTAACTTCGTTTGTACATAGTACATACCAATATCTCGACCGAGTTCGTTGGCCAGCTTCATCCGCCATCTTGTCTAAAAATGGCAGCCATTTAAATTTTTAAGAAAAATTTAAATTTGAAATGTGGTACCAAAAAATTGAAAATTGAAATTTTTTTTTTATGTGTTTGACCTTGATACAAAGATTCGGGAACAGTTTTTTTGTCTATATCTTAAAAAATGGCTGAGTAATAGCATTTTGAATTTCTATTGTGGCTGACATTTTAAAACGACCTGATTTTTGTCTCGCGATAACAGGCGTATTTATGAACCGATTTGGATGTAACTTGGTCTGTACATAGTACATACCAATGTCTCAACCGAGTTCTTTGGCCAGCTTCATTCGCCATCTTGTTTCAAAAGGGGTGCCATTTAAAAATAAATTAAATTTAAAATTTAAAATGAGGTATTAAAAAATTGGAAAATGAAAAAGATTTTTTTATGTGTTTGGCCTTGATACAAAGATTCCGGAGCAGATTTTGTTTCTGAAAATTTGTTCTTTTGTTTATATCTTAAAAAATGGTTGAATTATAGCACTTTGAATTTCTAGTATGGCTAAGATTTTGAAACGATCTTGTATTTGTCACGCGATAACACACGCATTCGCCTATTTCCATGTAAGAAGGCATGTATATAGTATACATCAATATCTCGACCAAGTACGCTGGCCAGCTTCATCCGCCATCTTGTTTCAAAATGGCGGCCATTAAATTAAAAAAATATATATATTTAAAGTGAGGTGCAAAAAATTAGAAATTGAAAAAGGTTTCTTTCTTAAGTATTTGACCTTTATATAAGGATTCAGGAGCATTTTTTGTTTGTCTTTATCTTAAAAAATGGCTCAGATATAGCTGTTTCAATTTCTAATGTGGGTGACATTTTGAAAAATCTGATTTTTTGCCTGCGACAGCATTCGTATATATCAACCGATTCCGATGTGAGTGAGCATGTGCACAGCAATTACTAAGGTCTCGACCAAGTTCACTGGTTAGTTTCATCCACCATGTTGTCTTAAAATGGCAGACACTTTAAGAAATCGCCGAATTTGGCAGCCAAATATAAGTTACTTTAAATAAAAGCAGCTTGGATAAAGATGACTAATTTCGCGAAATTCTCATTCATAATGATATAATATTGATAAAAATTAGTATTGAATCTCCTATATTCGGTTTCCACTAAATTGAGCTTCGTGTGTTTGAATAATACAAGTTGGCTTTTTTAAAATAAGGAATTTGAAAGCTACCTCTTCCTCCCGGCACTGGTCGGAAGGACTTTTTTTGTTATCATGTTAATTATTTTTGTAATTTTTTTTGTAAGTTCAATCAATCAGTTCTTTTAAACATTTTCATTCGTCGAATTGGACGAGTTTCGACTCATTCAATAAACCAGTTAATATATATATATATATATATATATATATATATATATATATATATATATATATATATATATATTACAATAGACATTCTTTTATTTGAACAAGAAATAATGTTTGTAATTTCCCTTATGCATTCTTTTATAATGGCTATTGTTCAAGTGTTATTATTCTTTCTTTATCCATTAGTTTAAAAATTTTATATTATACATTTATTTGTAAAAATATAATGTGGAAATAAAAGAAAAACTGTCAATTCCTTCAGGCATAGAACTGATAATTATAGTGCTTATTTTAAATTGTAAAGTGAATAATCGAATTACCCAACGAAAGTTACAAGGGCGGTTACCTGTGTAAATTATACTAAATCTGATTAAACAAATATATATAAATATATAAAATGGTTTTTATGTCTAATAAAACTTTACAAAATTTTAAAGAATTGAATTTGAAGACAATTTTGTTCTAAAAGAAGTTTTTATTTACTTATTCAGTAATTTAAATCCTTACTAATTATGTGAAAATTTGATTTTAATACTTTTTCATGTCATTTTAAGATTGAGAAAAATACGTGATTTTATCCAATGGTACTAAAGCCAAATCTGATTAAAATACAATTTAAACCTCTGATTTTAATGATATGATTAAAATATACAAAAAAAAACCACATTAAATTTATTAAACATTTTAAGTTAATAAAATACTTGGCATTTGTAACCTTGTTTATATGAAACTAACCGAAAACATAATTTAATGAAAGGCAATAGGAAAAATAACATTTTTACATACTTATATTAACAATCGAATATCATGAATAATATGAAATAATCCAAGTAATGATTATTTTCGAAGAAAAAAATAGTTCGAAAAAACGACAACAAAATTTACGGGACAACATCACAAACGCGTCAATGCCACTGTTATTTTTCTCAAACCTGAATTTCAAATTGTCTTTTCTCGGATTCAGATTTTTTTTCAATTTTTAAATCCTTACCAACTATATCTTCATAAGATCGCTGTTCTTTTTCTGCAAACTTTAATAAAATACTTGTCCTGTTCCAACGATTAAAAATTCTGCTTTGTTTGTCTTATGCTTAAACTTTTATTCAGTTGTCTACATTAACACTCAGCAGAAACCGCATTGTAAGGGGATAATTAAGGATCGACAGAAAAAGGTTGATAAGGCCGAAACCGAAATCGCATTTCGGTGATCTTCCTATTTTTGGCCGGAAATGCAGATGCCCAATTTTTTTAAAAGTAATTAAATTGTATGTATTAAAGTAATTAATGCATACATAAATATACCCAATTCTTAATTAATTATACGTATTTATTAAATATGCATAATTATTAATTAATTATGCGTATTTATTAAATATACATAATTATTAATTACACGTGTATACATAACTATACGTGTGGCCCAAATTGACACATTGTGCCTTAGACACAAATTTTTTTAATTTCATATAAAATGAAACGTAATTAATTCATCAACGACACAAAAAGATTTCCTAATTATACGAATTTCATTTAATTAAAAAACATTTTAGTTTTATGAATACACACCTCGATTTATCTTTCATAATGATTTCTGTAAATGATCTTTTGTTATACTAGAACTTTCTCAAAGAGTATTCGAAGCACTTCTGCGGCTTCAAACTGAAAATTTTCTATTACTATTATGTCTGCAGATTTTAATGAGCACGTGAAAAAGTTAAGTTATAGATGCATTGCTTGCTTCATAATTTCCATTCACATCTTGAGTAAGTCATGACTGATAATTATAAAGAACGAAGTTCGTAGCAATAAATAATCTCATTTGGGCCGATAAAGCTCAAACCGATGAGTAATGTTGAAAATTTCCAAAGGAAGAAACGAGATTTTTGGAATACTGATAGTTTTGATCGAGTTTCGGGCCTGCCGAATTTTCAACCGCATTTTCACCGAAAACGAATTTTCGGCGAAACTCAGATTTTGGGCCGAAAACGAAAATGAAACCGAATTTTCGGTCGATCTCTAGGAACAATGTAATGTGTTTCGAGTAATGCGAGTTGCTGCACCCGGATGTCTTTTCTCTTATGTGTTTTTATATCTTCGTATGATTAAGAAGTTAAATACCTAATATATTCATGTCAGTACACTCTACTTAAGCTTTCCAATTAAGAATATATATTTTTTAATGCATTTCACCACTTTTCTAATAGCTTTAAAATTCATTCAATTTTAAATGTAAGGTAGTAAAGTTTCTTTTTCCTCTTTTTTTCGTACTACTTTTTAAAATAGGTTTGACCTTTATATGTTCATTGCATTTGATGATGAAAGAGCACATCGTAATATGTACTGTATACAGATATATAAACCCCCCCCCAGAAAATATAACAATAATATTGTAATATCAAATAAAATATTGTTTTAGAGCATAAAAAAAGCATATTAATAGGTAATAATGCAAAAACTTCCAGAAAAAAGAAAAGAAAATTTCGTATCACACGCAATAAATGCAAAGCACGCTGTTAAAAGAAAGATTATCCGGGAAAGATAGTTATTTCCATGTAGATTGGGATCTGTTTTTTTCTTTTCTTTTCATAATTCTGTGAAACCAAGTCCAGCTGGGGGGGGGGGGGGGCTAATAGTCCCAAATTATTCGGGGAAAACGCTCAGTTGAGCGAAGGAGTTTCAATGCATGTTGTAGTTCACATTATGTCTGTCAGAGGCCAGACTTTTCCATAAAAGGAGGAACCTTTAGTTTTATTGGCTAAGACTATTTTTACAGCTGTGTTTTCTGATATTACATAGGTCTTGAATCAGCCAGAGATAATTCTAATTTAACTGTGTACTCACTGTCAACCAGACAAAAGTTAATTATGATTTACATCCTATCTATTTTCTACTTTGACACTAATTTAACTTTATATTCTCAACATCTTTACTTTGATTTATTATTCTGAAATTAGTAACTGTCATACTGGAGAAACTTGATTAAACTTTTTGATTTAACTGAGCATGAAATAATAAATTTGTTTATGCTATAAACTATGATGATGCTTACAAGATAATTTAATATGTTTTATGATAAGTGTCTTCTGTCAACAAAGGATAATTTCTTTTTCAAATCTGTTTCATAAATATCAATTCATAACTATCAATTAGTATCAAAGATTTTTATGAAAGGATAAAAATAAATGAATAAAAATAAACCACTTTTTTAACAGGTAAACCCTTTTTAAAATTCAAAATTTAAATTAAATTTTTAAATCAGGAAACTCAACTTATTTTTCATAGACTCTTAAAGCAAATAAACAAAAAGATTTTCTTCATCATAAAAATTTTTGACACTAATTGATAGTTATAAATTGATATTTATGAAACAGATTTCGAAAAGAAATTACCTTTAATTGTCAGAAGATACTTATCATAAAACATATTAAATTATCTTGCAAGCATCATCATAGTTTATAGCATAAACAGATTCTTTCATGCTCAGTTAAATCATAAAGTTAAATCAAGTTTCTCCAGTATGACAGTTATTAATTTCAGAGCAATAAATCAAAGTAAGGATGTTGAGAATGCAAAGTTAAATTAGTGTCAAAGTAGAAAATTGATAGGATATAAATCATAATTAACTTTTGTCTGGTTGACAGTGAGTACTATGATGACCTCATAAATAACAGTTAAATTAGAATTAACTCTGGGTGATGCAAAACCTATGTAATATCAGAAGGCACAGCAGTAAAAATAGTCTTAGCCAATAAAACTAAAGGTTCTTCTTTTTATGGAAAAGTCTGCCCTCTGGCAGAAATAATGTGAACTACCCCTTATATAGGCTGAAGAGCAAGTTTTTGAGGGGCTCTCTCTCTCTCTCTCTCTTACCATCATGGTTTGTTAAAGTAAAATACATTTCTGAAATGAGCATTTCCCTAGAAAATTTGGGAATGATAAGCCAGCTAGCTGGATTTGGTTTCACAAGGATTTATGAATAGAAAAGAATAAACCAGCTCCCATGAACTCTATGGTCTATTTAATGTCTCCTATCGGCCACCAACATATTACACCTCACTTGAACAGTTCTAGGCTCACGTGAAATCCACGAGATGCCATGCGAGGAAGTAAGAGATCGTTATGCGATCCTTACATGTATATATTTAGAGTATATAAAAATCATATTAATGTGTAATCACTAATCAGTGTTAAATTCAGACACTTTTCTCCGGGAGGGATTTCTGTGGCTCCGGGGGGGGGGGGGATTATAGAGTTCCTGGAGGGGAATTGCACTTTTTGACCATTGTAAACACAAAATCTTAAATCTTCCGGTGGGGGACATCCCATTGCTCCGGGGGAATGTGGGGAATGTGCCCCCCCCCCGCCACCCCATGAATTCATCACTGGGTAGTAATGATGGGTAATGATGTAAGAACTTTTCAATAAAAAAAGAAAATTCTTTATCAAACGTAATAAATGCAAAATATCCTGCATTATTTTCGCATGAAATCTTTCAATTCATCAATGATGTCTAAACTTTTAAAACTACTTAAAATTATTCTGACGATACACGTACATTTTAACGTCTGAATTAAAATATTATTTAATCTAAATATATTACATTAGACAGACTGGAATACTTTTAAAAATCAATCAAATTTAAAATATATAAATAAAAACAAAAATAGATAGATTTTATAAGTGAGATTGGAAGATCTATGGAGATACGAATTAAGGAGCATATAGGCGCATTTAAAAATGGCAAATTAAATTCCAGATTAGTCCAACATGCTTTTGACACGGACCATACCCCATCTTTCGCGGATTCGTTAATTTTGAAAAATAACTGCAAAGGTTACCATTACAGACTTTTCAGGGAGGGATGTTTCCCTAAGCTATACCTATAAACCTTGAACAAATCAGGTTCCATTCCTAATGAATACTTCTTGTTTCTAAAAGAAAAACTTTAGCTTTAACTTTGACTGAGCCCAGTGCGTATTCGATGTTTTGTTGTTGTGGTTGATGTTAGTACTGATGAGGCTATGCGATGACATAGCGAAACGTGTACTCTGTATGATTTTGTTTTTATTAAATGTTTTTATGTATTTATTGTAAATTTAATTGCTTGTTAAATCTATTAAAGTCTGTCTAATGTTTCATATTTAAAATTAGCTTGAGGAAACATCGGACATAAATTGGATCAAACATTAACTTGTTTAAAGGTGACTCGAGAGAAGTGAAAAAGCATTTGACTCAAACGATAATATTTCAAATTGACATATACACCATAAAGATTCCGTTTATAATATATTTTATTACCTCAACGTCAGAGGCTGATCTTTTAGCAAGAAAAAATAAACCAACTTTTTTACGGAAGCAGACCACGTCTGGCTATAAGAAAATGTCCGTTAAACAAAAATTTTGATAACTTTTAAACTGCTAAATATAAAAGTACAGAAATTGTCAGTCTCAGCATTTTGAAGTTTAAACTTAACGTAACACAAAACTTAACGCTAATTTAATATTTTCTGTTAATTTTATTCTAAGAGTAACACAGGGCTTGCTGAAAGGGGGCGGGGGGCGGAGAGTCTGGGATGAGTTATCGTACCACTTCGATATCGTTCGTGTTTCTGGAGGGGCTCATATTGAAAACTTATAACTATGTTGAATTTAAACTTTCAACTGTTATTTTTCCCAATTAATAACAGGGTTTTACTTTCTTACGTAGATTTCCTAAGAAATACTATCTATTGGAATTTCCCCTATGTTGGAATTTCTGAAACATTTTTCCAGATCTACTCCGATCATGACCCCTAGAACCCTAACCAACCTCCAGTTCAAAACGTTATCTATCTATTTATAATCCTTTAAGACCGGGAGTTTTTTGTGGCAGAAATGAAAAGTTTCGGTGTTTCCTCTAATCGATAGGATCGTATTTGATTGATAAAAATATTAAAAAATTACCCAATGACAAGTGATGCCAGGGGAGGACACACACAAGTGCGTAGGTTCGGCCTTATTACAGCCGTTTTTTGGCTAAATCTATACAATTGCGTAGTTGGGGATTACGTGTGAAAATATTTAAAAATAAAAGTTTAAACAAAAACAGTTGTTTATTAAGATAATGTTCATCAGCCACAATGAAAATGTTTGGAACAATTCTTGTTTTTGGACAGACATAAATAAACATCACATTTCTCGCATCTCACTCTTGTACGGCTGGTGCAGTTTTGAAACAGGTAACTCCTGGCAGTTTTAAGATTGTCGAAACAAGGCCAGTGACTAGTTGCATTTAACCTCTTACTTTGAAATGGTTTCTTTATGGGTGGATTGTAGAATTTGGATCTGCATGAGTCAGCAACATAATATTCAATCTCTTCTCCTTCGCTGTCACTGAGGGAATCCCTGATCTTTCGTTTTTTGGTAATGATACATGCAACAGGTTATCAGGTGAACTTAATCGAAACGATAGCAAATCAAGTATTTTATACGAGGTAATTTGTTTGCTTTGGCATCCCGTTTGTAGAGAAACCACGAATTTACTACAGCCAGGTCAAGGAAATGAACCGTTATTTTCAAAGTCTACTTTCTTGTTTTAAACTAGATTTGATATGTCTCCATTTGCTGATCGCAAATCTCCATACCTTCCATTGATGCATTATAGTTCATAACGCTGTCTGGACAAGACACATCGACTTTCAATTTTTCTTCCTTAGACCACCGCTTGACGGTCTTCAGCGAGTTGCGTCCTCTACATGTCGACGCCAGTACAACTTTCTTATTGTCTTTCCACTCGAAGACCCTCGATTCCCTTTTCTGAGACGTACTTAATGCTCTCATCCTTCTTAAGAGCCGTTGACAAACGGGATGCCCTTCACTCTGTTTGGATTGTGCCTGTTCCTTCAAATTTCTTTTTTTTAAGATCTTCCAGCAGGGGTATTGTGTTAAAATACCGATAGAAGTACATTAAACCAGGTCTGAACCAGAGTAAGGACTACAGCAGGTCCTAAGCCTAGATCCTTGTGGACCAGGTCTGTACTTTGCCATCGGTATACTACAAAGTTTAAAACTATCCCAGATGATGCTGTTACCACATGTTGTGGTTTGTTTTTTACATACTGCTTTACTGAGGCACGCCCTAAAAAAGGAATCGTCTGCTCATCTATGGAAAATTTTCCCTGATCTCTGGGTAAATTCAAGCAGATACTACAGAATCTGACGAGCAAGTGCTGAACTTTCAATAATTTATTATTCATTCCTGGTGGTGTGTTTGCTGTGTCGACAAAATGGAATGAATTTCTTAAATTTAAAAATCTATATCGTGGCATGCATATAACTCATATAAAACTTATAACTCATATATGGCATCTATAACTCAGAACAAAAACATGCAGTTCGTTACATGTGCATATTATTTCTCGAATAGTATCTATTTTAAATAGAAATCATGAATAGCACAAGCCTATTCATTTAAAAGTAATCCTCTTTGAAAATGTAATTAATAAAGATTTGGTAAAAACATAACTTTAAAAAATTCACTTAAAAATAAAAATTTTATTAATATTAGGAATTGCAACTAATTCTGAAATGGTACATGCCGCACTTACACAATTGTGTAGGTCATTAGTTTTTCCAACTTTTGTACAGCCTAATTAAATTTATCAAGGACAAGATCAGTTACAATCATGAATAAAATACATTAAAAGAAAAATTAAATCTAAGCAAATGCTAAAAATCATATTTAAAAGAAATTACGACAGTACATACTTTTTGCCTGTTGCTGTCAAATGATATAGTCTTCTTAAAAGCAGAAACTCTAACCCTGTCTACAGTTGGTACCACCTAGTTGTGTCTTATCAAAACATCTGAAGCCAGTTAACTCATACAAATGTGCAGATTCGGTTTTAAATCGCACAAAAACAGGAAATAGTCTTTCTTTTACTTTAGGATCACCTACACAATTGTGTAGGTCAGAGCTTAAACGGATATATATCACTTTTTTTATGGACACGATAACTTCTATAATTCCGCACAAATCTCTTCCAAACTGATACATAAAATCAAGGGATAGAAAATCTCGGTCAAGTTCGTTAATGGGCATCATCGGACCAAAAGGGGGAAAATAGGGAGGGGTTTTGTGAAAACCGAAAAAACTGAATAACTTCTTAATTTTTATACATATAAAATCAGTTTTAAGTTATTATTATTTCTAGGAAAAAGACCAAACATTTATGTGTCACAGATTTTTTATACAATTAAAAATGGGCTTAAAATAGGCAAAAAATAGGGTTTTAGGGCGAAAAAAAATTCATAACTTCGTCAATTCTTAAAATAACGAATTCACGTAAACTTAATATAAACCCTCTTAATATTATCTACAACTTTCATTTTGACAAGTTTTTGATAGGAAAAGTACTTATCTTACTGAAAAAAAAATAAAAACGAAAAAAGGGGAGGGGGTTTGAAGAAGAAAAAAATTCATAACTTCCTCGATTTACAAAATATCCTACCCGATTGAATTTATTATACATCTTCGCAATATTATCTACAACTTTCATACTGACAAATTTTTAATATGACAAACTCTTACTTCAAAAACAAGTTAAACAAAAATAGGGGTTGACGAAACAATTATCGTGTTAAGGATGCATTCAAATCCAAACGGCTTATTTTTTACTCATTTTTAAAATCATTTTTGCTTTCAAACGCATCCAATTGGCAGGTTCTCTTATCCAGAAACTATACAATGCGCTGTATTGGTCGATTTTTTGATAAAGGCAGAATATATTTTAAAAAATCCTGTCAAAGTGGGCATTTTGAACCGAATTTCCCGAAGCGATAGTAGTGGAAACGAAAACAGTGGTCCTACTGAGAAAGTAATTGTTTGTAAATAAATTCTAATTAATTGAACGAAAAATAAAAACACATATCGCTTATAAATCTCTTCAAAAAATCACGTCAAAAAGTTTTATGTTTTTACTTTTAAAAATGAGTCCGAAAATGTGTCAGAAATTTCGAGTTCTTGAGCGTGGAAAAATATTTTTTTGAATACCGTCTTAATATGATTCTGATAAAACCAACTCTTACAGAAAAATGAAATTAAAAATTCGTCAAAAGCGACCAGATAAAATTGTTAAAATGGGTTTTATCTCTAATCTTGATTTAGTTTTTGTTGGTGAAATTAGTACTAAACTTCGAAATCTACCTCCTCCTGTAGGCCGAGCCGGCAGGAATTTTTTCTTCTTCTTTTAATAGCCCTGTAAAGTTGGGAAATTCATTTATAATCACCTGTATTTTAAATGCGAATATTTATTTATAAAGAACTTTATAAATTCAACTTTATTCAACTTATTCAACTTTAAAAAATAAATTGTGAGTACTTTTGAATGAAAGAGAAAAGTAATTGTTATTTATTTTTAAGTTCAAAAACTTTCTTTTCTTTTTAAATAAAATTAGAAATCTTAATTTATAGAATTTTTGTTTTTTCATTTTTAAAATAAGTTCGGATTTAATATTAATAGAACCAATACGCATGCGTGCTGAGAATGAACGAAATTTCTTCCTCCTTTTCAGACTTTCGGGAAGAATTCACGGATAAAATATGTTTTCTAACAAGGAAGATCTCCATACGGGCATATTCAGAAAAATCTGAAAAAAAAAATACTGAGTGTTCTTCTCATGTGGATATATATGTTTATACATTTTTTTTTGGCGGAACCTCGATAGAACGTTCGTAAAAAAAAATATTAAAAATTTCGTTTATTTGGCGATTTATCATCGGTTGGCGATGAAATGAAATTTCGAAAAATACTTTTTTATGTCGAATACTCTTTAAGATAAAAATGTTTCATATTGAACTTGTTTAAATAAATTTAATGTAAATAAATTTAGTTTTGTCAGTTTTAGTTTGATTGAACTATAGTTTTGTCATATATATATGTATATATATATATATATATATATATATATATATATAATGAAAGTTAAATATCAAATTTTATGAATTAAAACAAAATTAAAATAAATTAAAATTGTTTCAGTATCTCAAAATTAAGTCCAACTGAGCACTGCCGATTCAATTTTGTTGCTATGGAAACGACGAATTCTTTGATATTGAAATGAATAACTGGTAAATGAATCTTGCCTTTATTTTGGAATACGCTTAAATATATGAAAGTATTTTTTATATATGACATTGTTTTTAAAGTAGTAAAGTTAAATAAGAAGCAACATAAATATGTGATATGAAAAAATGTATTTATTAAACTCTCTCATCGTTGATGTTTAAATTTCTTAAATACTTTTGACACGCATTCTGAAAATAAATTAACAATTTCCAGGTGCATTAAAATCGTTTGCTTTTGGTGAGGAAAAGTACTGCTTCCCAAATCGCATGAGGCTTTCGTCTTTACACGCCAAATACTTGAAAGTATTTTATTTTTTTACAGACTTTCTATTATAATTTCGCCGCTAAATTTGACTGATCCCATAAGTAGTTTAATTGATATTTTTTTTCAAAATGTTCTCAGTATGCCCAGTAAGGAGACCTTCCTTGTAAGAGATCGGAAACTATTTGTTAAAAAATGAGGAATATTTTAGCGTATATTGACGAACATTTCTGACAGTGTATTTATTAAAAATAGAATGGCCACAAATGCAAAAATGGTAATAATTTTTTTTCCAGGATATTTATTTATCTGAGAAGCATTGGATTTTTTTTTTCAACCTTGCTTTCGCTAGAGTGTCTTTCACTCGGGACGTGGCCGGGGACCCACGAGCCTTGCTTCCGCAAAAGAGTCGGACTATAGTAGAAGAATAAAGAGATGCGGACGAAAACTGGCCGCTCGCCCCGGCGGTCCTCACATTTTTAATGGAAACTACAGTTCTATTTAAAAAAAACTTTTTAGGATTAAGTTAAATTATTTCGAATCTCATTTGCAAACAACTGATGTTGTTAAACCCCCCATGGTGATTTTTCAAATCCTTAACAGATTTTTTTGTTAAATACAACAACCTTGAACAGCCGTGTTTTTAGTGATTATTGTTTCTTTTAAATTAAAAAAAATTGTTTTACGATTACTTTATGGAATATTATTACTTAGAAAGTTTTTTACTGTTTCTTGTGCAATCAGCAGTAATAAATAAAATACTTTTATCCAAAAAATATTTTTTCTCATGCAATATTTATCCATCTATAGCGTGAAAATGTATTTCTTTTAATCAAGTACTTAAACACTTTTCGTCCATAAATTTCATTTATAAGCTTTGTTTAAAAAAGATACTTCGTGAATCACATGATTTAATATTACAGTTTAAAATTGAATCAAACTGTTTCTTTATAATCTGAATTTTAAACTGTAAAAAAATATATTTATCCCTCTTCATTCTTATCTTATTTTTCACAAAAACTCTATTCATTGAAAAGAAAATTAAAAAAAGTAAACCTACGACAATGTTTGTGTATTCCATTAACTTTGAATTTAGATTCCTGTGTACTTATTATATTTTGCTCATTAAAATATATTGTAGATTTCTAAACTCTATGAAAGGATGCAGTTAGATATATATATAAAATGATCAACATAGTACCCAGTATTTAAATTATACATTAACAAGACGGAAATTATGCGCAAACCTGGCAAATGAGGTGCGCTCGTATTATAAATATTCAGATCTTGGTGCAATAGCTGTTGCACTCTTATGCAAAAATGCACGAATACAAAATTTATTACGATTCCATATTAAATTCAGTAATTAGTAGTATATTAAATAAGTAGTAGTATATTAAATTCAGCAATATGGGAATAATAGAATTCCATCTTAAATATGAAACAAAAAATCGTAATATATTTGCTCGGGAGCGCTATGCGCTTTTGCATCTAATCATGATGAATATTTTATCAAATAGTAATTGTAACTTTATTTTCTCACTAATAAATTAGGTAACAAATATCGCTTACCTTTTATTCGTCTGCTCAATTGTTATGTGAAACTTAGTGTATCCACTGAGTTCACGACTTCATTATATTTTTTATTTAATAAGCCAGTGGTTTTATCCAGGGTGACAATGCATATTATTGCTTAAAGATCTAAATTATGTTGTGTATTTCCAGCACTGCACTGTTTAAATATATAGAAAAGTTTTAACACGTATTTTACACATTTTGGAGCTCAACAACACAGCTCCTTTCACTCTGGGTTACATTATACAACTACATTTATAATTTCTTTTATCTGAAGAGATTAATATTTCTAATATTCTCCCTTAAGATCTTCAGAGGAATAATTTAATAATTTCATCGACATTCTGTGACTTTCTAATTCAGGTTTTGGCACCAGTTTTGTTAATGCATCCGCGATCATGTACTTAGATGGACAGTACTTCAACTCGATTATGCCATCTTCTTTGAGTTGTTTGATGGCATGAAAGCGGATATCTATATGCTTAGTTTTCTTTGAAAATTTATCATTTCCAATCATTTTGATGCAACTTTGATTATCTTCATATAACGTTATTGGTTTTTTTCTGAGGTATACCTAAATCTTCTAGGAGTTTCAATAGCCAAATAACTTCTTGGCCTGCGCTGGCGGCTGACACGAATTCAGCCTCAGCTCAAGAAAATGCAATGCAAGACTGGCGTTTTGTATTCCACTGAATTGGACAATTACCTAACATGAATAAATTCCCGCTTGTTGACTTTCTTGTTTTAGTATCACCTGCCCAATCAGAGTCCGCGTAAACTTCCAGAGTAGGTTCATTTTTAATGCTTATAGTTAACTTTAATTCTTTTGTGCAATTTAAATAGCGTATTATTATTTTGGCTGCATTCCAGTCTTTTACTCGCGGTGTTTCATTCCTTCTGATTAAGATGTTAACCGCAGCAGAAATATCGGGTCTCGTCAGAGTGGCAATGTACAGTAAAGACCCTGTCGCTTGTCTGTACTTATTGTTGTTGGGTAGTAAATTGTCACCATCTTCCAATCCATTGGCTTTGCATTTTCTAAATTGACTTTTTTTACTAATTCTTCAATTTTCGATTTTTGATTTAATGTGTATCCGTTTTTTGTTTTGTTGATTTGGGTTCCTAAATATTGGCTTACTTCACCTAGATTTTTCAAATCATATTCATTATTTAGACATTTTATAATTTCTTCAATTATCTCGTTTTTACTGGCAATCAAAATATCATCAACATAAACAATGATGTAGGTGGAATTTTCCTTTTCTTTGCGAGTGAATAAACATGAGTCGGCAGAACTTTGTACAAAATTCATTTTCTTTAACGACTCGGCTATTTTTATGTGCCGGGTTATGTCTCTGGCTGCCTGCTTAAGCCCATATATCACTTTGTTTAATTTGCAAACTTTATTATCTGAATTTTATTCTATATATCCTTCCGTTGTTTCATATATACTTCTTCCTCCAATTCACCGTGAAGAAATGCTGTATTTACATCTATATGGTGCACGTTTAAGTTCTGATGTGCGGCTGCTGCTAGGAATGCACGAATGGTGGTATGTGAAACAACAGGCGCAAACGTTTCGTCATAATTTTCTCCATATATTTGGCTAAAATCTTTAGCAACAAGTCTCGCTTTATAGCTTTGTATGTTTCCTGAATTGTCTAATTTTTTCTTAAATAACCGTTTTGATCCAATAACTCTTTTATTAAGTGGAGGATCGACTAATTCCCACGTTTTATTTTTCTTCAGTGAGTTTATCTCAGCTGGTGTGGCTTTGAGCCAATTTTCTTTTTCTAATAAATTATTCATTTCAATTGTATCTTTATAATTTTTTGGCTCTATTGTGTCACTATTTTTCACGACGCATATGTATCTGTCGGGTGGGACCCCCCTTGTTTGATCTTTCCGATCTACTGTGTTATGTTGTAAAAGCTATACATAACATTCCTCACTTAAAATTTATATAAATTTAAATTTGTTTATTTTAATAAACTACTTCAAATTACGATTTTTCAATTTGACAGCAAATTTTACTAAGTTTAAATATTAAATTCTAAATCTTCATCCTTAATTATTTTAATTTGAAATTAAATTTATTGTATTTTATTATTTTTTCATATTCCTCTGGTAAAGTTTCAGAATAATTGCTAAAATAGTTTGCCAGAGAAACGAGCTTATATTTCCTACACTTCTCCTCATTTTAATGACTTTCTATTCACTCCGTGTATCAAAAAAGCAATCTTTTTAGCTCAGAAAATGCTCTTATCTCGGTAAACTCCGGAAATCCCATTTGACGTCACAAGAACTCCGAAGACGCCAACATTCCTTCTTTCCCGCCCGTTAGAGTGTTGCCATTCCACGGTGATTATTCCGCCACTAAAACATTTTCCATCGATTCATTATCGATATTCCGGCCTTTGGAGTTTTCTGATTGGCTATTCCGCGGAGAGCGTACCCCCGATTTTCGGAAGGCGTTTAAAAAAAAAGCCAGTATATAAGAAATTCTCGGAGTATGTAACATGCACGAATCTTTAGGGGATTTTTCCTCCGTTAGGCCTCAGGGTTTGGCCGAAGCGTAAGAGCATTCAATGAAGAAGTAATTCCTATTAAGATATGTTTTATGTTGCAAACTTTGATGAAAACACTGCATATTGTAGTTTTAAATGAATGATCTACAAGCAGATAAAAAATCCTTTGTCTTCAGCATTCTATAAATAGACGACAGATTGTGCCACTCATCATTTTCTTCAGTCATCCTACGAAATTATATATATCTTCATCTAATTGATTCTTGTGGTTGATGTTTCTCCAAATAGTCAAATTCCAGCTACAACTCCAATAGAAAACGTGTTATTTTTGATTGCTCAGAATGATCGTTTTTTTACAAAAATTCTATGCGTCACCTTAAAGCATTGGTGTTTACGTTTCTTTACGATGAAACAAGGTACTTGCAAAAGAAGTCTTCATTCATATCTCAGCGTATCAAATAATCAGAAACTATCAACTTCAAAATTTTTTTATTCATATCTCAGTGGATTAAATAATCAGAATCTATCAACTTAAAAACTTTGCTGACTTTATTTGAAATTATAAACCACTTACATCATGAAGATAAGTGCACCATATACTATTCTCATACCGATAAACCTAACTGTGTGCAAGATATTTAAATTTATTAAGTGTTATGATAAGATGTTTATATTTTTAGAATAGATATTTAATATTTTTATCTCCTACTGGATCCAGTATTCATAAATTGAAAATGTTTTGGTGAATAAAATCTCTGCAATATTTAGTTATCTTAGTTTGTTTGTGTTTCTTGGGGTGAGTAATTATTTTGTTTTCCTTTTCAGATTTATTTAAATTTATTTACTTCGCAATTCCTTCTTCCACTATACTTAACGGCCGTAGCGTGATTCTGGGAGGTGTGAATTGGATTTATTTTGGTTCAATTTGAATTTTTCAATTGAATGTTTGCTCCAATTTACATATCCCAGAGTCACATTACATACTGAGTTCAGGAGTTGTTTGTTTGGACTCATTTGGTGTATTTTCTGAATCACTGAATTCTATTTCAAGGTAATTAGGGTTATCATGCAAAGGTTCTGATTCTTTGGTTTTTTTTCTTTTAAGTTATTTGTGCTGTTTCCTATAAATTTTACAGTCCTTGCAATTATAATTTCTTTATCTTTAGTGTAAATACGATAAGCTTTTGAACGATTGTTATATCCCACGAAAATCCCTTGCTGGGCTTTATCATCTAATTTTGCTCTCTTATATTTGTTTACATATACGTAAGCTTTACAGCCAAAGACTCGTATATAATGTAAATTTGGTTTAATTTGAACCAAAGTTCGTGTGGGGTCTTGCTAGTTGCTTTGGTTGTTAATCGATTTTGAAGGTGGCTTGCGGTGTTTATTGCCTCTCCCCAGAATCTATGTGGTAAACCAGCTTCAGAAAGTATATTTCGAGTCATTTTCAACAAAGATCTGTTTTACCGTTCAGCAACGCCATTTTGGCTCGGGCAATATGGCACAGTGAGCTTATGTAAAATTCCTTTCCCCTCAAAAAACCTTCTGTTTCCTTATTTAAGTATTCATCCCCGTTATCTGATCTAATTTCTTTTGGATATCTGCCAAATTTATTGTTGACCATAACCACATAATCTTTTAATTTTTCGGCTACTTCATACTTATGTGACAAAAAATATATTATAGTAAATCTTGAAAAATCATCAATGAATGTTAAAAATAAGTTTTTCCACCTATAGTGGGTATTCTTGTCGGTCCACAGACATCTGTATATACCAGATCGAGTACCTTGCTAGTTTTATTGTAAGACGACTTTGGGTATGGTTTATCAGTTGTTTTGCTTCGTATACAAGTTTCACAAAGTGATACGTGATTACAATTGTTTACTTTAATGCCATCGGCTAAGTTGTGTTTTACCATTTCTTTTATTGATTCATAATTACGATGACCAAGCCTTCGGTGCCAAAGTTCTGACCATTCTTTGTTTTTGCAATCGTAAGTGAGGTTTACATTATTTGTTGTTTTTTTCTAACAATTCTATTTCATATAGATTATTTTTCTTTTTCACTACTAGATATATTTTCCCATTACGAGATAGTGTGCATTTTTCATTTTCAAAAATTAACTTATAACCATTCTGTGTAGCTTTGCTAACTGATATTAGATTATATTCTAAATCCGGAACATATAGAACATTCATTAAAACTATTCTATTTATACTTCCATCCGGTGTTTTTGTTTTAATTACTACTTCACCAGAACCGTATGAGCTTAATGTGTTTCCATTTGCTATAACTACTGTTGTTTGTTCACGGTTATTAATTTTACTGAAAATATTTTTATTATTCGTAATGTGGCTTGAGCTTCCAGAATCTACGATCCATGTTTGCTTTTCTGGCTTTTCAATTAAAAAGGCTGCATCTTTTATTTGATCTATATTTGTTTGCACGTTATCATTTGTTTTCCCTTCGACTTCGAGTTCCTTATTTTCTTTGTGATTATTTGGTTTTTCATAGCAGAGTCTAGATGTGTAATTTTTTCGTTTGAACCCTGGTTGTCTGTGCGTGGCTGTATTTGTGTTCCTGTTCTTAAGGTGCCAGCTCTCTTTGCACGTATAATTCTTTAATTTACAATAGGTACATTGTTTGTTTTCCTTTCTGTAATCATTAAGGAATTTTCTTTGTGTTTTAAACGTCTTCGCTGAATTTTCAGCTTGTTGTGAATTTTCAATTCTTTTATTGTATTCATCTATCAATTTACTTTTTATAAATTAAACCGTTAATTCATTTTCATTTCGGGATTCAAGTGCTGTTATGAGTGTAATATAGCTCGCGAGAAGCGAACAAAGAAGCAAAGCTGAAATATGAGAGTTACTTATGTTTTCTCCAATTGTGGAGAGTTTATCTAGGATTTGTAAGATGTTTGTGATATAAGTTATCATGTTTCCATTTTCCGCAAGTTTTGCTCCGTATAATTTTCTGAGTAAGTATAATTTGCTAGACAAATTTGATCGTTCATGAATACTTTTTAGTGTATTGCATGTTTCCTTTGCAGTATTTAAATTTTTTATATGAACGACTTGGGAATCTTCAAAACTTAAATTAATTAGTGCACGCGCTTTCCTATCTTTCTTCTGCCATTCAGTTGTCATAGGATTTGGAGGTTCATCTGTTGCAAATTCAAATAAATCCATCCTTATTAATAACATTTCCAACTTAAATTTCCACGTCAGGAAATTACTTAAATTTAATTTTTCAACAACTTGCATTTCTTTGATACTGGCCATTTTTAATAATTTGTCTTTATTTTTTATTTTTAAAGACTTAGTAACTTTTGTTTATTTATTAATAACTTTTGTTTAAATATCAGAATGACATTTAATTATTTGTTTTTGACCATGAAGCTAAATGCTTTATTTTATCTATCAGATTAGAGACAGACCACCTCAGTCTCGTAATCATTGAAACAAAAAATCGTAATATATTTGCTCAGGAGCGCTATGCGCTTTTGCATCTCATCATGATGAATATTTTATCAAATAGTAATTGTAACTTTATTTTCTCACTAATAAATTAGGTAACAAATATCGCTTACCTTTTATTCCTCTGCTCAATTGTCAAGTGAAACTTAGTGTATCCTCTGAATTCAGCACTTCATTATACTTTTATTTAATAAGTCAGTGGTTTTATCCAGGGTGACAATGCATATTATTGCTTAAAGATCTAAATTATGTTGTGTATTTCCGGCACTGCACTGTTTGAATATATAGAAAAGTTTTAATACGTATTTTACACATTTTGGAGCTCAAGAACACAGCTCCTTTCACTCTGGTTTACATTATACAACTACATAAGAAAAAATTAATACATATAAAATAGCTGCGTAAATGATGGATTTTTACAGTCATAAATTGTCATTTAGTTTCATGCCTTTTAGCCCATAATAAAGTTTATTTATATCTGGAATAAACACTTCACTTAAACATTAGTTATTATACACTTAATTGAAATGTCCTTGTAAAGTTTTTCTGCATTGAAATATAAATGTTTATTTATATGATTTGTTGGAGCTTATCAGGAAGTAATATTTCTTTAAAATAATTTGGGAATTGTGAGTTGTTATTGATATTTCTAAACACAGGATGTAATAATAAGTACTTGAAGAGATTTATGATTTCTTTTCTTAGAGAAGAGATTAATATTTCTAATAAAATAGGACGTCACCACTCTGGAAACCTAGGTACCAGGTTGCAACCAAATCACAACCTATTATGGGATATCATTGAATTAATTATGAATGATAGGATTTAATAGAATGAAGAAAACTTTTATTGATATCTTTCTAAATTTTGATTCGATTTTCATAAAATTTGAAATGACTCGACAAATTTCTGAAGCGAAAAATATCGATTAAATTTCCAACATTTCACTAGGGTAGCTATTGCGCTATTGTGGGCTGAGAGACGGACGAACTAGACGACGACTATAGTGCTACGTATTTATATAATTACAAACGCACCTAAAAACCGAAAAGTTAAATGTAAATAGAAAATTCTCGAAGAAAGAAGAAGTTTAATATTAAAAATTATAAAGAATTAAGGGGTCAGGTAGGTAACCTTTGAAGCGTCCAAAAATCGAATTTTGTTTAAATAGCTTATAATTAAATATGATTCTTTAGCAACATTTAAAAGGAAACCCCATACAAAAATTCACATTAGAAGAGAAGTTATGTCTAAAACACTTTGAGCCTTTGCCACATGATGAACGTGGGATTCAATCTTTAAAGCCAATTTTCTCAAAACAGCGATTTTGATCATTGCGCGCACGATTTCTGAAAAACGGTTGCCTAGAATTTCACGAAATTTTTGTTGGATGTATTAAACGTACAGAAGCACAAAATGACCTATTATTATGTTTCTCAAGTAAGAAGTTTAGAATTCACGACTACTTTTGTATAAAAAAAAATCTCGATATTTCGAATTACTTAAAAAAACAATTTTTTTTCGGGATCTACAAGTTTCATTTTTTTCATTGTAGGTCATTTTGAAAACACTTTATATCTGTACTCGTTAAAAAAAATCTTGGCTTGTTTCAGCCATTCAAATGGTAAAAATCATGCGCGCAATGCATGCAAGAATAATGTTTTCGTAAAAATTGTATTATCTTTAACAATAAATAAAAAAAAAATCTATATATGTGTATACCATTTTTAACAACTTTAATTGATAAAATAAATCGTTCCTAACATGAGTTTTCAATTTTTTAATTAAAAGTTAATTAGTTAAAGAGTGACTGCAATTCTTACAGAGATCACTTTTCCATGTACTTTATTTATTCAAAGGGTACCTGACCCCTTAATCTATTTGTATGCTTGGCCCCAGTTATCATATATATTATTTCTGTTATTAACATCCCTTTTTTCGACTATTACACAGCGTACCACAATGAATGTTGTATCATTGGATATAATTTTTCGCCCAAATCTAACATGCATTATGATTTTAACTGATATGTAGGGTACAATGATGAATGAGGTATCATTGGATAGGATTTTTTGACCACATCTGACATTTCATACTGAATTTTCGTTATAGTTTTAGGTTAAGTATCATCATGTATATTATTTCTGATGTCAACATTCCATTTTCTATGCACATACGAAACGCACAACGATGAATGGGGTATTATACGAAAGGGTTTTGAAGAGGCTTTTGACGTCGTACTCTTATATTTCTTTAAAACGAGTTGCTCGAATAAAAAAATTTCAGTTAATTACATATTAATGAATAATGAAAAAATAAACTTAAAGATTGTTATGCGAAAGCCTTGCAAGGTATATGGGTACTGATAATTACTGGTAAATGTATATTCTACTTTTAGTTTTTATGTTTATTTCAGGAACAAATAGTGTAAAGGAAGTGTTGCAATCCTGATTTGTGTGTGTGTGTGAGAGATAGTGAGTGAGCGAACACAATAATTCACAAACTGTACACCCGATTGACTCTCATTTGGCGGATATGTTATAAGCCACTGTCTCAAGAACTGTATAGATTTTCGTCAAAATCGGCCGACGGATTTAGTATTTCCTTAGTTGGAAGATGGTTCGTCGCGTAGTGGTAACGGCAAAACACACATTTCTTACTGTGGTCCAACGTTGGACAACAGTTGGGAAACAATTAGCCAACGTTGACCCGACCATTTTTGTACAACTTGAGTAATCCTTTTTTCAACAGTTTTCAAACCATTCTGGACTCGATTCTACACTGTAAAAAAAGACACATGTTTCTTAAACTAGACTTTATTTTTCTCAAGATTTACAAAACTGTAATATAACCTCTTCAGAGTTTCCCGCGATTCCAATAACTTAGTATACGATCATGTTCTTTTATCATTAGAAACCTCCAAATCCAATAGATTTCCGAGATTTAAAAGAGCAAATTTTACGTTAACAATAAGGTTTAAGCGAGTTATATACATTTTTGTGTAGATGGCTATAGATGTTTCAGCCACGCCCATTTAAGACTCATTTGTGTAGTTGGCAACAGATGTTTCAGCCGCGACTGTTTAAAATATTTATGCTTGAATTTTTGTTTTCTCAAATTTGTTGATAAAATCCCTTTAAAATGTTGCAAAATGAACTGGAAAAATACTAAAAAAAAATTACGGTAAAATATTTCTGTATTTATTTGATAAAATGTAAACGTACTAAAGATGGGAATATCCATATGTGGAAAAATGTATAATTATATGCTTTATCTAAATTTATATAGACTAAGCTTTTAAACTTTATATTATATAAAGTGTGACTTCAAAAATCCGACATTCAGAAACCTGGCAACTTCAAAAATCCGCCATCAAAACCATCTTTTCCCTTCTTTTTTCTCTTACACTTTCAAGTTATGGGAGAAATAAATAGCGATTCTTTATGAATGAAAAACTTAGAAAGTTCGAAAGTAAAAATGCAAAAAATGAATATTTGACTTTTTTTTTCATTTGTCAGAGGCGATTGTTTTCTGGGAGCTGCACCTTTGCTTAGCAACGGGAACAACTTTAGCGAATGCATGGCACAATATATGGCCGGAACGAATTTTAAGCAACGATGACAATGATGAGGAAGAATTTTCAAGCTTTCACATTTCCCGTGAAAATGCTGCAGTTTATGAGCTCATTGAACACGCAAAATCTGAAAATGCATTAAGTGTCTAAAAAAGGGATATAGATTATTGGCTAAGCATTGACGAAAATGCATCAACAATGAACAATTTAACGGACAGCGAGATCGCTGACGCTGAGCTAAATGGAACTGCCGATAATGCTAGTAGCAGCTCAGAAGACGAGGATGAACAACCTGCATAAGAAAAGGTGTCAATAGAAAGATGCATAAAATTTGACTGGATAATTAAAATATTCTTTAGAAAACAAGACTATTTCTGAAATAAACATCCTTCATTTGTATAAAATGCGAAAAATAACTTTTTAAAGAACGGCCAAAAAAATTGAAGCAAACAAAGTTGGTATAGATGTTTCCAAAATTATAAGAGAAGAAATAATTTCACTCTTTATTCGATTTTTTTTCCTGTAACATAGAAAATTTCAATTAGAGTAAATTTTTTATATTTAATTTTGTCTTTTTCTTACATAATTCTCACTTAATAATGAATTAAACTATGGCAAAAGGCACCATTAAGAATATAGTACTACTATTGATATTCCTAGTTACTACTTTTGATATCCCTTCAAAAATGAGGCATAAGCTCGTTCCCGATGATTCCGGATTTTTGAAGATATACTATATTATAATTAGTATTTTTATGAACTATTAAAAAATATATTTTTTTCTTTACACTCTAATAACATTATAAGTATAATTAATAATAAGTTAAGAATAATCGTATTTGAGGCTAAAAAACAATTTATTTCAAAATCATCTTGAAAAGGACTTTACATCAATAAATGTCCCCTAAATGGCTAATTGAAATATGTACCAATTTGAGGCTAGCGCTCTATATTTTGAACGTTACAAACATGCATAAAAAATAGGCTTGAGCATATAATTTCGCAATTTAAAAAAATACGCATTTCAAAGAAGTCTACAAGCTAAGATTAGGACTTATTTATTTAGATCCTTGATACAAAAAATACAAATAAACTTGCTTTTTACATTAAGCTATCTTGAAAAATGAAAATTCTATAAACGCTGAAAAAAAGCCTTCATTTAAGCAAATAAATATATCAGTCTTATGCTGTCATCTCTCGGTAATAGATAAAGACATATATAGACAATGACTTCATACAATTTTCATGTTGTAAAGAAGAAGAAAATTATGAAAAAATATTAAAATTCGAAACGTCCCAAAAATGGGACGCTAGGCATAAATGGGTTAAAGCAACTTTGACACTGCTAAGCTGACTGCGAAGGCTATTTTTGCAGATTCAATGTTTTTTTTTTTTTAATCATGAATATTTATTCTGTCATGGAGTATATTATTATTAAAAAAATAAATAAAATGCTCTCAAAAATTTCATTTTTGTATTACAATTAGATACTACACTTATAAAGGTGACCTATTTTTTCTACTTTTCCAGCGACAAAGCATTTATGTAGAAAAAATTCTGTAACATTCACAAATTTTACGTCTTATAAAATATATCAGGCATTGAGAAAGGACATCTTATGTTATTAGAAATAACTTCAGATACTGAATAATAATGGAAAATAGCTCTATAGAAATTTCAGAATTTCTACTTTCTAAAATATATTTTCTAATTTCAGGTTATTTCATTAAATTCCATTTTATTATAATTTACAAAATAGGGTAACTTGGGGTGAGATGCCATGTTGGACAAGATGCCGTGTCACGTGGTTTTCACATGCGCAGGCGCTGTAGGAAAACGCATCTCAGTTGTAAGGTAGAGAGTTCCCTACTGATAATTTAATTTCCGTTTGTGTTCTTTTTTTAAAATTTTAAATGGTGCTTTTTTATTGCTATTTCGCCTTAACATTTCTGGTAAGTGTCCAGAATCTTTTACGTGACTTCTTTATTTGCCTATATAAATCATAGTTAAACAGCAGAGAAATGAGTCTGCGTTTTTATAAAATACTGTTAACTGGCCTTTCTGCAACTGATTAAAAAAAATTCATTGATTAAAATCTTAAATTTTCTAAATGTTTAAAAGGACATAAAGACATATTAAAATTTAAGATGAACATAATTTGTAAGGTTTCTATATGTACTGTGCTTTATAAATAAACAGTATTTGCCTTATAAATAATTGTTTAATAATTATTAATTTTAATCATTGTTTAAAATTTTATGTTAAATGCAGTTGTAAATAATTTTAATAAATGTAAATATCGGTAGTATATAATATAGTTTCAGATAACTAGGGGTCTCTGCCCCCTACAAGCTACGTTCCCGGACCTTCGTCCAGACAGCGCAGAGTCTAAAAACACGCTAATTTGATCTGCTTTAAAAATATTTCGGAAGTTTAAATCGTAATTAAACGACTAGTGGCGATCTGCTGTAATCGGGTTTTCATTCATTTCCGTTTGGCTGGGGATTTTAAGGTCGAATCAATTGGTGTTGAGGCAGCTAACGGCTGTTTTCGTGATTGATTAAATAAGATTAGTCCAACAATTCAAAATTAGCTTGTATAAAATGGCTAAGTAAACAATCTTATAAAGACGCTGTAAGACTTTTATTTTAAATAAGACATTTTAAATGTATTGTTTTAAATATGACGTAATTTTCAATAAAGTTTTGCTTCTCATTTTAATATTAGCATAAAAATAATTTTCAAGGCCTTTAAAATTAAACTAAACCAGTGTGACAATAGCAACTACGAATTTCCGGTTGTCTCAAAAAAGGAATTAGTTAAGAAGAAGTGAAAAGCTAAAAAAGCGAGAATCTTCAACAAAGATGATAAGGATGATGATTAAATTCCCTACCAAGATTCAAAAGATGAGTATTTTTTAAAGTGAATGAGAATGAGTGTTCAGAGTGTAATAAGACCTCGGAAAAATGTGATTGGATCAAGTGCATTCAGTGAAACTGTTGGTTACATAAAAGTTTCTCAAAGTTCTTAAATAAAGGTGCAATTTGTGGCAGATCTGAGGCTTTGCTGAAAAGAACAAAGGGATATATAGAAAACATCAATAAAAAAGCTAGACTCTAAAGCACATTATCACAGTGACTTTTTTACCATATTTAAACATGTTATAATGTTTTAAAAAATAGACCAACACATTTGTGCCTGAATTTTTGTTTTCTCAAATTTGCAGCTAAAAGCACTTTAAAACGTTGAAAAATGAACTGGAAAAATACTGCAAAAAATTACGTTAAAAATTTTTCGTATTTATTAGATAAAATGTAAACTTACTAAATATGGGAATATGCATAATATTTGTAATTGTATATTATGTATAATTAGATGGTTAGTCTAAATTTATGCACAATAAGCTTTTAAATTGTATATTATATACCATAATTAGTATTTTTATGAACTACGAAAAAATACATTTATTTCTTTGCAGCGACTAATAACATTGTAAGTATTAGTAATAATAAACTAAGAATAGTAGCATTTGAGGCTTAAAAACAATTTGTTTCTCAATCATCTTGAAAAGAGCTTTACATAAATAACTGTCACCTAAATGGCTAATAAAAATATGTACCCACTCGTCCCTATCACCCTATTTTTTGTACGTTACAAAAATGCATAAAAAATAAGATTGAACATATTATTTCATAATTTAAAAAAATATGTATCCTAAAGAAGTCTACAAGCTAAGATTATGACTTATTTATTTGGATCCTTGGAAGAAAAAACACAAATAAACTTACTTTTTACATTTCGTCATCTTGAAAAATAAAAAATCTATAAACTTCGAAAAATACCTTCATCTAAACAAATAAGTATCCATCTTATGCTGTCATCTTTCGGCAACAAATAAAAATATTTATAGATAACTATTTCATACAATTTTTATGTTGTAAAGAAGAAGAAAATTATAAAAATTAATTAAAATTTGAAGCGTCCCAAAAATGGAACGTTAGGCATAAATGGGCTAAGAGTCATAATTCTTTTGAATGTTCTAGAGCATAACTTTTTTTCATTTTTCATTTTTTTTTCATTCCTTTTTTTCTCTTTTTCATTCTTTTTTTCATTTTTCATTTCATTTGATTAGTTTGCTTTTAATTAAATTGCCAATATTTGTTACATTCATATTTTTATAATTTCCTGCGTTTACGGAAAGCAATTTTTCAATGCTTTCTATAATGTCTGAAAAATGAAGTAAGTTTTTAAGTTTTGAAGTAAGTATTTTTGAGTATTTTTTTGTTTTTGAAGTAAGTTTTTAGGTGGCGGCTCATTTTTGGACCACTTAATTTTAATTCTTAAATGCGACATTGGCACCAGACTAGTGGAACGAAAAATTTCCTTTTATTAAGTACGTGAACAAAAGCTTTTGCTTATTTTGAAATAAATTTGTTTGTAAATTCCGGTGTCATTCACTCATTTTAGCATTTTACGAATAGAAGTACCTTGCCCCTGAAAGGGTTAAATCATACATGAGTCCAAACTTTAACAAGAAATCAATGAATAAGAAATACTGACAACTGGTGATTTTTAAAACAATTAAGTCGAAAACTACGGCATCTGCACCCAATCTACCCTATATATAATATTAAAGATTGTATTCTAATGTTTTAATTCTGCATCTAAAATGCGGAATGTATTTCGTTTAATCTAATGCTTTAACGGTTTTCTTACATAAATACATTTTTAAGCTTTGTTTTAAAAATAAATTTTGGATTACTTTGTCGATTTTATGATTTAATATTGAACTTTAAAAGTACATCAAAGTTTTTCTTTGTGAACTGGAATTTAAAATAGGAAAAAAAATATTGATGTTCCTCTTTTTTTATCTTCTTGTTTCTACGTATAAATACATTTTAATGAAAACGAAAATGTAAAATAAAAAACCAAAGATGATGTGTGCATATTCCATTAACTGTAAATTAGATTCCTGTGTTTATTAACTTTCCATCTACAGAAAGTGCAATTACTGAAAATCTAAAAACGGGCATAGTTGAATATATATATAAAAAAAACTACTATAAAAAGATGGATAAAAAATAATTTTTTAAAAACGACAAAATAAAATACAAATAAACAATGCATGAATATAACACATATTTCACCTATCATTGATTTCTTGGTACTTATGTATTTTCCGTGCCAGGTCAGATACAGTTGTGCCAAGCATCGTGCCATTAAACTAATTACAATAACTCTTATATTTTGAAAACTATGCAGCTTTGCATATCCAATAAGAGCTATAATGTAATATGTAATAACATACCGCAATAGGGGGGAGGGTAGTACACAGTGAGACGAAAATTATTATTACTTAACGAATGGCGACGATTTTTATTCTTTTGAAAAAATCCTTGCTACATGTTTAAACTACTCAAATACGCTACACAATGTATAAATGGCTTTAAAAATGTTATTTATAAAAGCACAGAAGCAGCATAACGGAGTATTGAAAATTGTCTCACTGTGTACCACAAGTGGTACATAGTGAGACAATGCATGTATTTTCATAAATCATACATTTTTATACTCTATCAAAAATTTTCTGAAGTTTATGATTTCTAATTAATATTTCTAGATTTTCAAAATATTAAAAATATGAGCTTCGGGTGGACAATGGCAGACCTTGGGCTACCTTCTTGCAAATTTTCAGCCTCTTACGTTTAGTAGATTTCCCTAGCCATCGCATGCCCACACACGCACACAGAAAGAGAGAGAGAGAAACCTTCTTTTATTAAAAAAAACTTTTTTAACATCAGAACCACATAGCAGGTACATAATAGGACACGTCTCACTGTGTACCACAACTGTGTGTCGCACCGTATACTTTCGTTACGTTGTAACGAAATAGATGCCACATCTGTTACATCAATTTTATCGCTTTAAAATGTTTATGTCGTTTTGCCGAAATAGTCTATTATTAGATATAGCTAGGTTGGGTTAAGTAAATATATGTCATAATGAAGGAAATAAACTCTAAAATAGACGTTTATGTAACTTTAACCATTATAAAATAAAGAATTATTTACTATTTTGTCGGACGAGTAACTGAAGTGCCGAAACTACATCCACGTGTTGCACAAGATGAGGTCGTTGTGTGTGTGTGCCAGCTTGGAAAAAAAGTTACAACTATATGTCAAAATAGCAGCTGTCTCATTGTGTACTACTCTCCTCTATAGTTTATTTATTTATTATAGTTTTGTTATTTATTTTTTTATAGTTCATTTATTATGTTTTATTAATTAATTAATTATTTTATTTTTATTATTTACTATGTTTAACAATGTTATGTATTTAAAAATTGAAAAATACTGTTTTGAACGTGATTGACAACGATAAACAAGATCCACAATTGACAACCATTTTTGGCAATGTTTCTCCTGGCCAGCGTTGTAGTCGTAAAAAAATCAGAGTGTATACACTAGAGTCCTGAAGATTCATGGCTAGAATATAGGCCAGGGTTGGCGAACCTTTTCAAATGCACGTGCCAATTTTTTCCGAAAATATATTTTACGTGATCATAACGTGCCGACAAAAACATTTTAATGGATCAAATAATAATGAATCAAAATTACTTAAAATTTTGTTTTTAGCGTTAACAAAATATGGGTAAATATTTGATGTTATACTTTATAAATTTATTTTTTAAATATTATTACTGTTGTCTATCTTAGATGCTAAACAATTTATATCAACTTTGCACTTAGTTATTTTTAAGAGAATACAAGTTGAGTTGGACTCGTTTGACAAGATTTTTTTACTTGAATTTTTCATATTATTTATTTACGAAAGACATGTCTCGCAAAAAAATTGTCAAAATAGCAAGCGCCAGAATCTACAGCTTTTGGTGTCTGAAATTGATTCCAAGTTGTTGTCATTTTACCATCGTTATTTTTGCTTATAATATCTTTTAATCTTTCTTTTGCGACAATCTCCTATTCTTTCTTATTCTTAAAATTTTGTAAGCCAACATTGAGCTAGATTGTGGTACATTAATTTATATTTCAGTTTCTTCAATTTGTATGAGAATGACAACCAACCGAACCAATCGAATTCAGATAAACATGGATAACACTTACATTTATTAATACATTTTGTGAAACTCTACTATATTTTGATGTAGAACCTGAATCTGTGCCGTGCCAAAAAAATAATCTGCAGCATGCCACTTATGGCACTCGTGCCATAGGTTCGCCATCCTTGGTATAGGCTATAACTTTATTTGATAAGCAGAGAGTATACGGTGCTTCTTAAAAAAATCCAGAAGATATACAGCGTATACCTCCGTATATCCTAGACTACATCCCTGCTCCTGTTTTGGATATGCAAGTACTGATTTCTTTCCAAATTTTAAATACGTTTTAAGATCCCTTTCTATAAAATGCAGGGCTTCCACTAGCAACTTTTTTTAAAAATCTTTTTGCCCACAACTACTTCTAAATAATCATAATCTACTTCAAAGGTTAGTGGGAATCCGCCATGAAGATTATTGCTTTAAAATACTGGTGAGCAAAATAATAATCTGTCTTGAAAATTAGTAGAAATATACTACGAAGATTATTGCTTTGAAATATTGCTGGTTACACAATTTCCCCTCTTTTATTCCATATCAAGTTTGAAATAAAACCTTGCTTTACCCATTCGATTGCATAAAAGATACATTTCGAAATAATGTAAGAACTGTCGCCAGTGACAATCTTGAAAATATTTCCACTTAGTGTGTTTCACTTATATTCTTGTATTATCAACAATATTCAGAAAGAATATCCTTATAAATTCATTTCTTATGCATTATTTTCCCACCAATGATGTGAAAATATATTTATCTTAATCAAGTACTTAAACAGTTTTTCTTTTAAATTTATTATTTAATCTTTTTTTCTTATAAAAGTAACTTTTGCTTACCTCGTTAATCTTATGATTTAATATTAAACTTTTAAAACACATTAATGTTTTTTTCCTGAACTGAATTTTAAACTTTACGAAACATTAATTTTTTTTCTCTTCCTTATTCCTTATAAATTTATTTTAGCGGAAAAAATACAGAACTAAGTTCTAACATTATTCCATTAATTTTGAATTCGATTTCTGCATTATTTATTATCTTTTCATTAGCAGGCAAAGCAATTCTCGAGATTCTAAAAACAGATATAAGTGAATATATAGAGAAAATGTTGTAAGTACTGAACTATGCAATCATTTACTAAAAGAGAAAAATAAAACAAAAATAATTTTTTTAAAATGAATTAAATAGTTCAACATTAAGAATTCATAGGATTAATCTGTTTCTCTATCCCGGTTGCAGCAATAAATACAGGGCTATTACAAATGATGGACATAATTAAAAAAGTCATATTTTAGAAAGTACAGCACTCTAAAAACGACATTTTCAAAACTGATAAAAAAATACTCATATCTGAGTATGTCGCATACTCAAAATGGCTCCGAATCAAAATTACTCAAGTTTGAAACATGTATATAATCATTTCTGAAAACATGGACATACTCAAATATGAGTACATAATGCTTTATTCATTATGTGTACTCACGATTATAAATAATGTTTGTATTTATATATTGTTGATGGTTGTTAAATTCCACATGCGAAATCTTTCCTTTACGAATTTATCCATTCTTTGATTTCGAAGGCTGAAGGATAAAATTTACGCTTTCGCGATTATATTACGATGGCTTTTAAGTGTTCTTCCGCGAACCCGATAAAAATGTAGTTCGCCACATTTCATGTCATAAATTATTATTGAAAGGAGCGTTTTGTTCGAAATCATAACAAATTAAATAATATGAATAAATTCAACTATCCTGGTAAAATGTACTACCTTTAACGAATGATAAGTAATTTTGTTTGAAACTGAGTATTTCATATATTTCAGAATTGAAAGCATTGGGTCTTCATATTTGAAACAAAAAGTTTCTTAACAAAATGAAAACATAGATTTACTCAGATTTGAAAGTGTCATTTTTCTCAGTGCGCACTTACTACAATAATTGATACATGAATTCAAAGAGAAATATACCAAGTTTTTTACAGTTACAAATGTTCGATGTGTGACCCTCTTTGTCACATGGCATACGTCCAATCTGTAATCCAGTTCGTCCCAAACATTTTGTAGCATCACTCTGTCAATGGTTCTGAATTCTGCATAAATGCGTTCTTTAAGTTCTGACAGTGTCAAAGACATTGTTTATGTACCACCAATGCCGAAAAGAAAGTGTTCAGAACTTAAAGAACGCATTTGTGAAGCTTTCAGAACCATTGACAGAGTGATGCTACAAAATGTTTGGAACGAACTCGATTGTAGATTGGACGTATGCCGTGTAATAAAAGGGTCACACATCGAACATTTGTAATTGAAAAAAACTTGTTTTTGTTCTCTTTAAATTCATGTATCACTTATTGTAATAGGTTCAATAGTTTCGAAAATATGATTTTTTTAAAATCAGGTCCATCATTTGTAATGGCCCTGTATAACATCTGCTTGGATGAATGTATAATAATTATTTAGTGTAGAAGCATTAAATAAAGTTTCATATCTTTAATAGTAAATTTAGTTTCTATTAAAATCAAAACAACCTATTGAAATATAGTCCTAACTTTCAGATTATCAGCTAAAGGAAGCGACTAATTTAAAAATTCTATTCTTGGTTTTTGCCTGTCACCTATATGTGTCACCTATATCAGTGAAGTATCAAAAGTTTGAGATTGAAAACAACACATTATTAGTTGATCATTGATTTATATTAAAATTTAAAATAATTTAATCAAGTTATAGAGCATTAGTATTTAACATGTTGGTCTGTTATCAGCAATATTAATGAAGAATAGTCTTTGTATTCTTCAAAAAGTATTTTCTTTATACAGAGTGTCCCTAAATTCATGGTACATACGTTAGGGGGTGATAGAACACAACTAGACAAGCACAAATCACCATACAATCCATGGTCGGAACGCAAGTCGTAAAAAGCTAGAGCGCGAAACATACTGTGGCCCAAAATAAGAAGAAAGAAGATGGACAGCGATGGAATTAAAGGAAATCGATAATATGAAGAAAAGCATTTTATTCAACAAAATGAAAGTATGCAACACGTAGTCCCCCATCACAGAAACTGCTCAGAATTGCGGCAGGCAACAGTAACGCAAGCTTTACACCGTCGATGGAGTGACCGCCGTACATTGGCGAAAACACCAGGCATCTCTCGTATGGTGTCAGCAGCTACGGATATCCGGGCAACAAGGTCTTCAACGGAATTTCTGGGACCATCATCGTGGATGAGGCTCTTCAAGTGACCTCAGAAGAAAAAGTCCAGACATGACAAATCGGGTGAGTGGGCCGGCCAGTTGATTGGTACAAGCTTTGAGCTTCCCTTGCATTGCCGTCTACCGTTCCTTACATGTAATGCATCTCGGCCTTCTCCTGATTTGAGTACGTATCCATCTCATCGACGATCCACAGAACGAATGAAGACAGCTGCGGTGAACAGCCTTTGTAATTGCGGTCGCTAGGAGATGCCCTCTAGCGTTTTACGGCTTGCGATCCGATCATAGATTGTGTAGTGATTTGCGTTTGCCTAGTTATGTTCTATCACCCCCTAACGTATGTACCATGAGTTTAGGGACACCCTGTATTTCATTTTCGAATCTATAACGAAAAAGTTCAGTAAACGTTAATCAGTTTCCTACAGTGAATTAGTACTTTATAAGTTTTTCTTTAAAAAAATTATAAAAAATAATTTTAAATATTCACAGAGGTTTTTAAATATTTTGAAATGTCTTAAGATGACATTATACAGTATTAATATTTAATATATTTCCCAAAGACCAATTCTGAATAACACTGTATAAAAGAAATTTCACAACACACTCTAGCAACTAAGTTATTTATTAAAAGCAGAAAAGTAAAATATAAATATAAATATAAATTCTAAATGAAAATAATAGTTTAACTTTAAATTAATGTTATTATGTCAGCATATCAGTGAGACGTCTTGTATTGAGAGATAAATGTATTACGACAGTTGTTTTCTATACAAAAACTGATTGTTATAGTATGCCCAATCACACCTTCTAGTTTTAAGTTCAAACGATATATTCTGAATTCTCCTGTATAAAAGAAATTTGTCAGCATGCTACAACAAATAAAT
The DNA here is from genome assembly GCA_963932465.1 of Maratus speciosus. Taxonomy (NCBI): domain Eukaryota; kingdom Metazoa; phylum Arthropoda; class Arachnida; order Araneae; family Salticidae; genus Maratus; species Maratus speciosus. The sequence continues at coordinate 194,674,658 of OZ010800.1, read as the reverse complement.
AATTTATTAAAAACAGAAAAGTAAAATAGAAATAAAAAATTCTAAATGAAACTAATAGTTTAATTTTAGTTAATGTTATTATGTTAGTATATGAGTGAGACACTTTGTATTATTTGAGTGAAAAAAAATATTACGACAATAATTTTCTGTACAAAAACTGTTTGTTATAGTATGCTTAAATACTCTCTTCTCGTTTCAAGTTCGAACGATATATTCTGAATCCCCCTGTATAAAAGAAATTTGCCAATATACTACAACAAATAAATAATTTATTAACAGCAGAAAAGTAAAATAGAAATAAATATTCTAAATGAAATTAATAGTTTAAGTTAATGTTATTATGCTAGTATATGAGAGAGACACCTTGTATTATTTGAGTGAAAAAAAGTATTACGACAGTTGTCTTCTATACGAAAACAATTTGCTATATATAACAAATTGTTAAGGATTGTTAAGAAAGGATGTTTGGACATAGTATGTTCAAACATCCTTTCTCGTTTCAAATTCGAACGATATATCTTGTATTATTGAGTGGAAAAGGTATTACGACAATAGTTTTCTATACAAAAATTGTTCGCTATATTATGCTCAATCACCCTCTTCTCGTTTTAAGTTCGAACAATATATTCTGAATCACCCTGTATAAAATAACTTTGCCAACATACTACAACTAATAAATAATTTATTAAAAGCAGAAAAGTAAAATAGAAATAAAAATTCTAAACGAAAGTAATACTTTAAATTTAAGTTAACGTTATTATGTTAGTATGTGAGTGAGACACATTGCATTATTGAGTGTAAAAATGTATTGCGACAAAAGTGTTCTATACAAAACTTGTTTGTTCTATTATGCTCAATAATCCTCTTATCATTTTACGTTCGAACGATATATTCTGAATCCCCATGTACACTATATAGCCATTAATGGCCGTCAACTTTCAATTTTTGACATTTTGTCGAATATTTAGAAATATACTTGACAGATTCTTCTGGAATTTCAGGATTAAAAAGAACAAGTATGACCTCATATTTAGCAATGTCGATTTGATAAGGGGGGCAATTAGGGGGCCAGCAAAAAATCAAAGAAAAAAAATAATACTTGGGATCACCCTGTGAAATAAAATGCACGAAATGATCTATCACTACCGAATATAAATAAACAGAGATTGTGCAATATGTGTATTCTTTTGTGTAAGAATAGCACGTATATTAACAGAGATATAGCGATTTATTTAAAAAAAAAATAAAAAAATTCTTGCATGTTTTTTGCTTAGCATGCAGGTTTTTCAACCAAATTTAACGCCGGTTTCAGAAAAATTGACAAAATATAGTAAAAACAATATAGTGTAATTGGAATATAAATATATTAAATATTTTAGGAAATATGAGCAGTTGTATGCAATAATTTTTATCTGCGCATGCGCGAACGATAACAAGGATTATTTTACATAATTTAATAGTCAACTTTATGGTGCAACTTATTAAAAAAATTTAGTCAAATATCGTAAAAGTTCAGAAAGATATCGGCGTTAGAGTGAGCAAATTTTTAGTTGTTCTCTAAAAGCAGCTGAATGATAAGGGATTTTCCACAAATTGTCATTTTTAATTTAAAATTTTTTAAAATTTTCATTTTATATTGATGTTTTTGTTCTTCTTGGATAACCACCAGAACGAGTCTATACCATGATCAAAAGAATTATCAAAATCGAAGCATTTTTTCCAAATCTACTCGTTGATAGTCACTAAATACTAACTTTTTTCTGAAAGTCAGTTAATAAAAAATGACAATTTGTGAAAAATCCCTTATCAGTCAGCTGCTTTTAGAGAACAACTAAAAATTTGCTCATTCTAACGCCGATATCTTTCTGAAATTTTACCGTATTTGACTAGATTTTTTTAATAAGTTGCTTCATAGAGTTGGCTATTAAATTATGTAAAATGATCCTTGTTATCGTTCGCGCATGCGCATATAAAAATTATTTCATACAACTGCTCATATTTCCTAAAATATTTAATATATTTATATTCCAATTGCACTATATTGTTTCTACTATATTTTGTCAATTTTTCTGAAACCGGCGTTAAATTTGGTTGAAAACCCTGCATGTTATAAGCAAAAAACATGCAAGATTTTTTTAATTTTTTTAAATAAATCTCTATATCTCTATTAATATACGTGCTATTCTTACACAAAAGAATACACATATTGCACAATCTCTGTTTATTTATATTCGGTAGCGATAGATTATTTCGTGCATTTTATTTTACAGGCTGATCCCAAGTATTATTTTTTTTCTTTTATTTTTTGTTGGCCCCCTAATTGCCCCCCTTATCAAATCGACATTGCTAAATATGAGGTCATACCTGTTCTTTTCAATCCTGAAATTCCAGACGAATCTGTCAAGTGTATTTCTAAATATTCGACAAAATGTCTAAAATTGAAAGTTGCCGGTAATTAATGGCAATATAGTGTATAAAATAAATATGCCAGCATACTACAACAAATAAATAATTTATTAAAAGCAGAAAAGTAAAATAGAAATAAAAAAATCTAAATGAAAGTAATAATTTAACTTTAAGTTAATGTTATTATGTTAGTATGTGAGTGAGACGATTTGTATTATTGAGTGAAAAAATGTATTACGACAATATTTTTCTGTAGAAAACTGTTTGTTATGGTATGCTCAATAATCAAGATGGTGAGCATTTTACATGGATTAGCAACTTTCCAATTGTCAAAAAATGCAGAGATTTCAATGAGTCGCTGAAAAAGATAAAATACTTCTGGATCTTTCATATTTTTGCCTTTTTTTCCAGACTACCTGATAGATAAATAATGGAAATCAAAATCTTTTCCCCCTGATTTTTTCAAATTAATTTTATCCTGATAATTTCAGATCAACAAAATTCATAAATATAAATAAGGTGCATTTTGGCCTACCCGACTGTCTTAAATTCGACTTTATAACCAATATGAGGCTATAAACTAGATGGTAAGTCATTTTACATGGATTAGCAACCTTTAAATGGAAAAAAGCGTCGATATTTCTATGAATAAGATACTAAAATGTAGTCACTGAAAAAGATAAATCACTTCTGGATCAGTCATATTTTTGCCTCCCCCCTCCCCATGATTGGTAAATAATGGAAATATAAAACTTTTTCTTCTGACTTTCCTCAAATTACCAAAAGAAAACAGTATGCAGACAGAAACCGGAGAGAAGGACCTTAATGTTCTCCTGGTGACCATGTATGGGTAGAATTCCATCCCCTTAGCAAGGCTGGTCAGAAAAGAACCGCCAAATTCAGTCCTCGACTTGACGGATCATATGTAGTGCTCACACAGCGCTCACCTACTTCCTATGAAGTTGCTATTTTACAAATTCCTGAAGTTCCCTTAGGAGCTTACTATACATCTACCCTAAAACTTTGTAACAATGTTACCGACCAACCAGTTGCTTCACTCAGGAAACGTGGTAGGTCAATGAAAAACGTTTCTGGTCCCTTGTCGAGAAGTCTAAGGAACCAGAGGGGGAGGATATAGAGAATATCTTATATTAAAGGCTATTTCGTTAGATGGCAGCACTAGACGATAGTCCCTAATTTTAGCGGCTGTCAAATACATTTCTTCTGTCATTCTATGCGGTTAGTTTTCCAGCAGAGTTCTATGAGACGCGCGATGATGAGGTTGTGAAATGTAAACGTACGCGTCTTGCTTTATTATTTTCCTCATGGAGTTTTTACGAGAGGCGGGCAGAAGGTGGAGAGGTTTGCGAGTCAAATTTCTTCCGTGGATTTCTTCTGTCATTCACAATTTTGTAAATATGTACAACCATCCGGTAAATAGAAGTATGTCTTGTAGTACAGAATTAAACATTAAACATTCTTTCTACTAAAGTATAGAGCGGCGTGTCTTTTTGAAGTGATGAGTCCACTATTAAAAATTGTGGCCCCTACTTATGGAAAGTAAGGTAGCTATAACTTTGTATTTTCATAAAAATAGATAGCTGACTAAGAAAAAAGCCAACGGACTATTTTGATGTAAAGAAAAACAAAAACAAAATCTTGAATCAAGAATGATAACGATATCAACCCCAGTCTTCCTAGAAATATTTTAAGATGTGAAGTGCCAGAACCCCCTCCCCAGTAAAGTGATAACGTTATATACAGTGGCGCCAACTTATATGGGATCATGGGGCGCAAGCTCACCCAATACTTTGATCTCTCCGCCCACCCAATTTCAATTGATTTAATCCGTAATTTATTGTTTTTAATTATTTAATTGCTGAAATGAAATTTGGTTTTATAAGCGTTCTCAAAATACTTTTGTTTGAAAAATAGTAATGTTATCAATTACACTTGCAGGAGCACTGAAAACCCCTTCAGCCGATGTAAATACTTAAATTTCTCTACGAAAACAAATTTCCTGCCTATTTTGCCATCTATTTTGATGTCTTGAATTTTTAAAGTACTTACGTAAATAAAATGTATATTTTTCTTGACAGTTAGTTTTTTGTTCTTTCAATAGAGATTCCCATGTTATTTAAAATAAATATTAATGTATTCATAAGGAAGAACTTATAAGAATATAATTTAATAAAATTATTTATGAAATTAAAGTTAAATTATAGCATTTTAAAAATTTGCTTAGAAAAAGCATAATTTAATGTCGAATTATCATCTTTATTCATTCGCTCCTCCCCTCTTTCTCCCTACATACATACACACTAAGGGAAAAAATTATATGTGTTACTTTACTCAAACATTTTTGAGCCCACCCAAAATTTTTGAAAAGTTGGCACTAATGGTTATATATGTACAGCCTCATGCACGGTTTTTCATTCTTGTTAAATATAGCCACGCATCTTTTGCATTGTTTTTTGTGGATACCATTTTTTTTTAATAAAGCGAATTACATTTATCTTTTATCTGACATATGTATTCCAAGCTCATTAAGACTAAACCTTTACGACAAATTTTAAAATGACAAAGGTATTACAATTTGTGCTATGTGAAATTGAGCAGTCTTAGAGAGAAAAACCTTTTCGTGCCCCCTTCTACAGAAGGAATCACTTTATAACCAAATAAGTGATGGAAAAGCAGTTTTAGTGCAAGAATGCGGAAGAGCTTAATGAATGCAAAAATGCTTAAATTGCAATATTTCATCTTCACTAGAGCAGTTATATTTATTAAAATTAAAATTACTATGGACAGAATCGACCGCGTATTCTAGTTCTTTATGTATTAAAAAATAGTGTTGATATATAGATGTTAGTTGCAGCATTAACAATGAGACAGCTGATCAGAAGATAAACCAGCTGCGTAAATAAAAAAAATTAAATATCCACAATTTTCGTTGCTATTTTAGATTAAGAAATGTAAAATTATTATATTTTTAAATCATAATTAAAATTATCATATTAATATTGAGTTACTATTTTTACATAATAATATTATTAAAGCATTTTTGATAAAGGTTTTTCTTAATAATGATTTAGAAAACCTCTTTCATACGCTTTTACAGCATAATTATGAAATGTTTGAAGATTAGAGTATTACATTCTAAATTTCTCAGTCCTGTGAACGATGATTCATTAATAAGGCTAGTGTTACTATATACAATAAGCAAAGTTCAAAACCGGTACCGGATAATAGTTATTCTGAATTAAACAGTCAAAATAGTATTTAAATAACTGGAAATGTTCGTAAAGAAGATTGGTAGATAAGGATAGTTTCCTTCATTCAAATACATGGGATGGCACAAAGAAAAATATATGTACAGTCGTGGAAAAAAAAAGTAAATACCCCCTACTAACTCTGCAACAAATTATTTTAGAAGAAAGCTACTGGTACCAAACGATTGGAAATAAAGTATACTTTTAAATGATGTATATGAAATTTGCTAAAGGGGGCATCTACATAACAAAATGAACCCAAACTTTTTTTCTAAGCAATACCCAAGTTTGACACTATAAATAAATTCCACACCCTTCCAATAGGCTAAATACAAATTTTCATGATATTCGTACGATTAGATTCAGAGAAATTAATTATTTTAAAATGAGCTTATTTTAGGAGTGTATCCAAATTGAAGTTCGGTACTGGATTGTTAAAATGCTACAGAATGACTATGTACCTTCTATGAATGTATTATTTCTCCTTAATATGACATTTCAATTGCTTAATATGTTTCGACTATTGCCAGTCCAAATGGTTTCATAATATGAGCAAAATATCCCAGCAAAGAGAAAATTGCTGGCCAGCAGCAAGATAGGTGCTGGCAATGATGGAGAAGTGCTGGCTGATGGTCTACCACTGCATGACCACTGCTGGACAGCTTCAGTCAATTTTGCTGTTGGAAATCGGATAAAATTCTGGTGGGCATCCATTTTATCTCATGCGCTGGTCCACCACTACATGGAAGTGCACGAACTTTTGCAGTATTATTGCTGGGAACCCTTACGCTAGGTGGCGCTGCGAATATCGAAGACATTGAGTATTTGAACACAAATCTGAAATGAATATCTTAACACAATTTAAGCTGTGAAGCTAATTTTTTTTTAAACTAAAAAATATAGCACCACTGCCACCAACAAAATAAATAAGTAAATGAATAAATAAATAAATTCTTTATTTCAACACACTTTTTTTTCTCCTTAAATCTGGTTTTACTAGGTTACAAAGGATTTCGGTTTTCATAATTTACGCAGTTCAGAATCAATAATAAAAAAAGCGTATAAAATACATAGGATTCCTATACAATACAATAATTTCTATACCAGCTTAATGATTGGGAACGTAAATCACAAAAGAAACAAACTTGAAATAGTGTAATGAGGGCTTGAAAACTATGAGCAATTGTAGCGTACGCTGGAAGCACTTGTTCATGTCCAATCACGAAAACGAAGCAGCATCGAGCGCGGTCAGTACTTGGGAGGGTGACCGCATGCAGTTCGAATATTTCTATTATAGACACTTCTACAGATGTTTCAATAACTCTTGGTGAAACTAGCTTATAGAAAAAAGAGCCATGATTATATAACTTTGTTTTTTTTATAGAATTCTATAAAAAATTTTTGTAAGGGAAAGTGCTGGGCCCGCAAAGGAATAGCAGTGCGATAGGTGCTAGCACTGCAGGAAAAGTGCCGGATTGAAGTAATGTGATGGCATGCCAATGCTGGTCATCACTGATGGGCCAGCTGCATTCGGCTTGGACACTTTTCGACAGGTTTAAGTAATGGCACCCTTGCACTTTATCGCTGATAGCACTGCTGGCTGCCATCTTTTTTCCAGCTGATGGCCCACTGTTTCTTTCTTTGCTGGGATATTTTCTTCAAATCATAGACGGTCCCCTTAAACCATCATTTAGACTTTTTTAATAATAATTCGAAAACTATTTTAAAGAAAGATTTGAAATTGAGAATTCGCATAAAACCAAGGCGTTATAAATATAAATCTATCAAAAAAATTATAGGTTGCAATTCATATTTTTTGTCAAATATTAATTTCCTAATTAATAATTCATATTATAAAAATGTTTAAATTACAAATTGAATGTATTTATTTTTGGGTTTTTTAGTATTATAACCACACTCAAAATTATCACATTAAGATTATAATTTCAGGAGATATCAATAAAAATATGAAAATATAATTTAACATTAGCAGCTCTAAATTTTGAATGTTTATAATTAAAAAACCTATCATTCAAATTGCAAGAAATTTCATTTCTAGGCATATTTTGAACTAAAGATTTAAAATATATTGTCAAAATTGGGTGTTGCCATTGAAAAAATAAAGTTTGGTCTGATTTTGATATGTAAATGCCCTTCTAAGCAACTTTTAGATACATAATTTAAAAGTGGACTCAATTCCCAATCGATTGGTACCAGTAACTTTCTTTTATTTTAATTAGTTTCAGAGTTAGTAGGGGGTGTTTACTTTTTTTCCACGACTGTACCTTGTAGGATGTAAAGTGGAATTGCAATTAAGCAGCTACCCTTTTAATTTATCTCTTCTCTTTAAATTGAAAACAACAAAACATCACAATCAGGAAATTTAAACTGTTAATAAATCGCTTTAATTTTTTTTTTTCACAGAGGTGAACTGCATATTTGTCAAGCAACTTGCACGTTTATTGAGAAGAATAAGTATAAAAAAAATAGTTTTTTAAAAACACTCTTTTATAAGCATTCAATATTCATCTTGAAAATCTCGTAATTTTTTGACTGCATTTCATCCCCCCCCCCCAAAAAAAAACAAAAAAAAAACAGTTACAATACATTAAGTTGGTGTAGGCACCGAACTTGATTAGGAAAAATTTACAGATTTTTTTTTATGCTTGGTAGAAAGCAATTTCAAGTGAATCGATTAAAAAATATATGAATTTTTGTTATTTTTTTAGGGTAACTCCGGGAGAGTCGCCGCATACGGGATAGATGCCGTACCCCTTGTATCTCTTGTAATTATCGATAGATGGTCGTCAAACGCACAGTATAGGTGCGCAATGAGATTATTTTAATCAGTGTGTAGCGTGAATCCCATTTCGATGTTTACTTGTAGTAGTACAATCCTTAATTTGACTTAAGTGCATGATTTCAATGTCAAAACTTTTAAACACGTTATGTTTAAATACTTTTCATACACTAAATACTAAATGCATGCAAGATTTCGAAGTCAAAACTAAGTGTAGCGTGTGTATAGAGTACTGTGTGTATGGTTACGCCATTCCAATTAGCGATGGCAGGTAACTGTGATGGCCGACATCTGCACCATGCTAAATGGGATACATGCTGCACTGCTATTCCGCTGCTACATGCCGCAGTTTCTTTTATACGGGATGATTAAGTTTTATTAACTTTTCCTTTTCTCTTTGCTCAGACTAACCATGTTAGGCATGTTATCAAGTTTACTAAAGCCAAAGGAGAAAAAGGGGAAAATAAAAAGTAAGAAGGGCAAGAAAGATGCAAGTCAATATGATAATAATGAAAAATTGGATTACGCGTAACGCAGACGTTCTTTGCAAACTACTCCAAAAAAGAGGAAGTGTAATTGGCTTCGTTGCATCATGTGTTTAAATGTAGTTTCATAAAGACTGTACTTTTGCGACACTTTTCGTGTAGATTGTAGTCGAAAAAACAGGTCTCTTAACGAAAAGGATTAACAAATAAATTATGTAAGCACAATTTTAATTTTTTCACCTTTCTAATACATTGATGTTACGTTGTTGGTGAAATAACAATTCAAATTTAATGCAAAAAAAAAAAAAAAAAAAAAAAAAAAAAAAAAAAAAAAAAATCGATAATTTTAATAGTGAAGGCAACAATTATTAATTTTAATCTATTAATACTTTTCATTGTACTCATTTAGTTTCATTTTGTTATTACATCGTTAATTATAGTCCAGATATGAATATTTTTTTGAATATTTTTATTTATAATTTCATTCTGTTCTTATTACATGCGCGGCATAACTACCGTACAAGTGCGGCGTCTCAGCCTGAATGTACACTGTTAAAAATTTCATCGTCAGAAAACGGTCGTTTGAACGGCAGCATTCTGTCCGGAAATTCGACCGTATTTAGACATAACGGTTACTTAATCATATTATATATATATTCCCATATGACCGTAAAAAATATATATATGGTCATTTGACCCTAATTGTATAAAAAGGTCAAAATGCTCATTTGACCGTAAATGTATAAAAAGGTCAAAATAATCGTTTGACCGTACAATATATATATATGGTCATTTGACCATATTTTTAGAAAATGGTTATATAACCATATTAAGAATAAATTTGCATTTGACCTTGAAATATACATGGTATGGCCTTTTGACCGTATTTTTTAAAAATGGTTATTTAACTGTATTAGGATTTTATGACTGTAAAATACGGTCACTTGATTGCATTATGGATTTATTAATAATGATACACAGGGTGTTGCCGAATTCGACTGACAAATAAAGAGGGGTGATTGTAGGCATCAAGAGGATGAAAAATTGCCATGCACCTTTCCATGTTCTAAGCCACATTGAGTGAAGGAAAATCGCAAAAATATTTATGAAGGGAGTGATGGTCAGTGAAAAAAATAATAAGTAGAAATGCACTTATTTGACCTAAGCAGAATTACAATGCATAACAGTTCGACATGAGAAAGGTCACGACAAGGCATTTTTATAGGAATTGTTCGAAGTTGAAGCCAATAAGATAATTGCACAGCAGATATCTACAGAAAGATTTCGGTGCAATGATCTTTAAACATGAAACTTCAAACATTTCCTATAAAAATGCCTCGTATCCTTTGACGTTTAACTGTACTGCATTGTAATTCTGCTTATGTCAAATAAGTATTTCTCTATTTATTTGTTCCACTCAATGTTGCACTCTTCATAACTATTTTTGCAGTTTTCTTCCACTTAATGTGGTTTGTGACCACATCATGCTCTATGGTAATTTTTCATCCTCTTGATGATTATTATCAGCCCTCTGAATGTGTAGGTCAAATCCGGCAAAACCCTTACAGGTACATACTAATAAATCCATAATGCAATTAAATGATCGTACATAGATATTTTACAGTCATGTGTTAATAAAATCATAATACAGTTAAATAACCACTATCATCCCTTTGAATTTGTCAGTGAAATTCAGCAACACTTTGGATATGTTCAGTCATTTGACTATAATTTTTAGAACAGTTACTTAACCATATTTTCAGTTTGTTATATAACCTTACAATATATATGTGTGATTTTTTTACTATATTAAAAACAAAACAATCAAAAGTTCATACATATATATCTTACAGTCATAAAACTATAAATTAAAAATGCATGTAATAAATGGAAAATAAAAATTCTGATTTTCATATAACAAGAATATTTGGAAGCACACGTAAAAATGTGTCAAATTGGTCAAATCGATTTTATTCTTTACTAATGTATACATACACAGTCTTTTTTTTTTTTTAAATAGCAGTTCTTGTATAATAAATAAATATTAAAAAATATAAAAAGTTAATAGTACATAATGTTGACTATGCCTGATCAGGAGGCAACTTTTCTTTTGGCCATATAACAATAAATTCTTTGCTGCGCTAGACTAGAATTTTTTAATCATACAAAATAGATTATTATCCATGATATAACAAGGGATTTTGTTCATATTATAATGTTATATTTATTAAACAAGAACTTCCAATGTACTTAAAAATTTCATATATTTCAAAAGAATAATGTAAAATTAATAAAATTGACCAAAATTTTATAATTATTGCAGAGATTCTTGTTACTTACTTGGAAATTAAGAATTTTTATTTTTTTCTCAACATACAAATCTATCTAAATTTTCTTACTTTCAGTTAAATGTTTAAAACTGCCACTGTCCAGCAAATCAAACTTTTGTAATTTTTTTTTTTTTTTTTTTTTTTTTTTTTTAATGGAAAAATAGTGTTTTGTTATTCTTGCAAAACTTAGTATATAGTTTAAAACTTAGAATACTAATAATAGACTTAGAAACTCTGTATATAGTTAACTTAGCATATATTTTTTAGAGTATCATTGAGAAGTTTATTACAGTGTGTTGGGGTTTTTAACCCTTTATGTCTGAAATTATGAATTCATGAAAATTTCATCTTAGCATTTTTTAAACTACATTAGAAGATTTACACAATCATTTAATAAATTTTTGAAGGATTTTGCCAATTAAAATTAATTAATTAAATTTGAATTTTTTTTTAAGTATTTTATAGAATTAGGAAATGTAATAAAAAAGAATGCTCTTACAATAGAAATATTTCCAAACTTAACCCTCCCCCCCCCTCCCTCATCAATCTTTCAACATCAAGAAAGCTGAAAAGATGAGAAAGAATGAAAAAGAAATGATCCATTTAAAATATTTTTGTTTTTTGCAACCAATAATGCTTTTGGATCAAGATAAAGAAAAGTATCTATAACTCATTCTAAATTGTACTACTACTAATCAATGTATTAAATGAATCTTGTAACAAATTATTTTAATGGTACATTACAGTACCATTGGAGCCTAAAGGGTTAATGAAATCAGTTATGAATAGTAAGGTTGCACAATAAGTTATGAATATTTAGATTTCCAGTTGATGTAGAAAGAATATACAAATTGCTATATTTGTGTTTTTTAAAATGTAATTTATAGGTATAAAAAAATATATTTTTTAATATCTATACATTTGAAAACTTACCATAGATTTTTTTTTTTTAACAAGCCTAGACAAACAAATACAAAAAACTTAAGACAATATCTAAATATTCACAACTTATTTCCTGAATGACTTAATTAGTTACAGCACAACCAGACATTTTGAAGTGTATGAATTTACATTTAGTACTCAAGTGGAATACATGTTTACTTAATGGGTCTTCACAAATAAATATGTAGAAGTTTAGCAGGCTATAAAAACATTTATAAGTAACAAATTATTAATGTCATTTTCTACAACAAAACAAAAAAAGATTGATAAATTAAAATGAATAAAATAAATTTAGAATTTTTACTATTTAATAAAACTTCTACATATTAATTAAATACTGACTTTATTAAATCAGTTAAAATGCAATAAAAATATTGCTGTACGAGTATTTAGAGAAAAAAAAACGTACTTAAAAATCAAGATAACTGTTTTTAGTAAATTAAAAAATAAATAAATAAAGATTATTGTGAATCACAAATAATCAAAACAATCAATTAAAACATAGAAATATATTTATTACAATAAATAAATTACATTATATTATAACGCATTGTTATATATTTATACACACAAATTGCTTTTACACATGAATGCATTTTATTTTTTATAAAAATTTGCATTGGCTTGGACATATTACAGAACTATAATTAACTATGAAAACTGATTTTCTGTACTTTGTTTCACACACAGGGTTAATCAACATTGGGTACCTTAAAGAAAAAGTTAAATGCATTAAACTTGGCTATAGTACAATGATACTTTGATATAATACATTCAAATAACTTTTCTAAGAAAATACAAAAGTAATTTATAGAAAAAGTTTTATAAAACCATATTAAGGCTAAAAAAGGGGAAAGCTGACTAACAGAAACCACAACCCTTAGCTCAATGCATTCTTTGAGCAGTACAGTCTCATGAAAAAGAACTGCATAGGATCAAGTGGGGGTAAAATATGCAGGTTTTTAAATTAAATTCATGAAAAATACAAACTATTTTTTTTCAATTGTTTTACATAATTAGTGTGTTAGAATTATCAGAAATTTAATAATGAATAATAAAATATTTCCTGTTATATTATTATACTTTGTAGTCATTTTAAAATCGTGGATAAGAAAACTTGGTTGAAATGAGGAGAAAAACTTTAGATTTAAAGTAAATAAGAACTTATTTTCAGCTTATTTATCTATTACATTGCATAAAACACTTAGAATTAACTTTCTGCATTTTTTAATACAGAATAACTTAATAGTTATATTTTATAGCAAAAAAAAAAAAAAAAAAAAAAAACATAAATGGAATAAAATAGTTAAGATGTTAGGCTTAGCAAACAAATAGCAATTTTGTTTTTACTTTTTTGATAATTTTATTCAGGGTTGTCGGCTTTTAGCCAGGCCAAAAAAAGCCGGCTTGCTTTTTATGGTTTTAACCGCTTAAAAAAAGTCGGCTTTTATTTTTCAAAAAGGTGGTTTATAGATAATTCATATAAAATTTGGATTCATTTATTTTTAATACACTTATAAATATTTTCTACGAAAATAATATAAACTTCTATTAAATTTTGTCAATTAAATAAGACTTTATAACTGCTAGAATGAAACTGTGAAGGCATTATGTCTGAAAAAAAAAAAATTATGAATATTCAGAAGAATACATTAAATTAGACTAAAGTATTGGTTTGGAATTCTTTATCATAGCTCTATACATACCACACATTTTAAAGATTATATGAAAGAATAAGAGGATGTCACACATTAAAATAGAAACATTCTTACATATACTGATATTTACTTTAAAAATTGATTAAAACTAAATAGCTTATATGTATTTAATATCTGAAATTGTCTTATATAATACTTGAGCAATAATAAACAATCGATAATATGTAATAAGCAATTGATATTCTGATAACTTATAAAAATGATATATGTAAGGTTTTTCTGCTACTAAGCTGTTATGTAACGTCTTCCAGATATGTCCATACGGACTAGGCCTGGGCTTTAAATCGATTTAACTCTTAAATCGATTTAAAGCTTACATCGGAAATCCGATTTAACCATTGGACTTAAATTGATTTAAGCTAAAATCGGAAATCGCGATTTAGCTAATGTCTTAAATCGCGATTTAGCCATTATCTTAAATCGCGATTTAGCCCTTGTCTTAAATCGCGATTTAGCCATTGGCTTTAAATCGATTTAAAATAAAATACTGATTCAGAGCTAACATCGGAAAAACGATTTATCTACTTTGATGTATCTACACTTACATGGCAAGCTGGTGTTAAATCGATTTAGGAGGATCCGATTTAAGCAAATATCGCAAGCCTCAATGCTTTCCGATTTAAGAAAAATAAGGCAAGCTGGTGTTAAATCGATTTAGGAGGATCTGATTTAAGCAAACATCGCAAGCCTCCATGCTTTCCGATTTAAGAAAAGGCAAGCTGGTGTTAAATCGATTTAGCAGGATCCAATTAAAAAAAACATCGAGCCTCAATCCTCTCTGATTTAAGAAAAAGGTGGTTTAAGAAAACGATGATTTAAGTAAAAATTGATATTTATTTATTTATTTTGTAAACAAGATTCAGAGTTTATGAGATTGGAATGTGTATTTTTCAGAAATTAAGTACTTATATAGTGGAAAGTTGAAAGGAAAAAGTAATGTTTAAATCTTAAAATCCAAATTCATCGAATTTCAATTTATATGCTAATGCAATCTTTTGATGAAAAATTAAGTTTTCAAATATTTGAGTAATATTGCAATATGTATTTTTTTATTTTCCAATATTCTGTAATTAATTAAAATGTTTTAAAGTAGAATCCTTCATTGTTTGAAAAGATTGTTTTCCTGAAATTCATTCAGCATTTATATGATTAAAAATAATAATAATAAAGTTTTATATTTAAAATCCAAACTCATCGACTTGCAGTTTATACTTTTATGTATTTTTATTATGAAAAATTCATTTTTCACACGTTTTAGTACTATTTTAACATTTATTTTTTATTTTCTATTATTTTGTAATTAATGAAATTATTTTAAAGTATAGTCATGCATTGTTTTGTGTATCACTATTTGGCCGTGATCCACATCAAGACTAAATCTTTTACTAATATTTTTTCCCTGAAATTGATTGAGTATTTATGGTTGGAAAAAAAGAATAAAGTTTCATATTTAAAATCCAAATTCATCGAATCTCAGTTTTTATGTTTATGCATTCTTTTAATGAAACATTCATTTTTCACATGTTTGGTAATATTTTAATACATATTCTTTATTTTCTATTATTCTGTAATTAAAATATTTTAAAATAGTCATGCATCAGGTTTGACATCCGATTTCAGCACCAGGCACGCGGATTGAGTATCTTGCTGAAATTGATTCACTATTTACATCCAAATTCATCCATTTTTAGTTTATATTTTTATGCATTACTTTTATGAAAAATTAATTTTCATATGTTTGAGTATTATGGGAATATTTTAGTTTTAATTTATTATTTTGTAATTAATTAAAAATACTTTAATAAAGTTCTGTAATGAGTCAAGTAACTTTATTTTTACAGCAGAATGAGGGAGGGGTGGAGGAGGCATTCATTAGATTTTTCTGCAGATCTGCGATTTTCTGTTTTTTCGATATTTTGTTATCCTTAAAAAGAGATTATTTTAAGATTATATTTTATTACTAATCTTAAAGGATGGCAACGGCCGCGAAAAGAAATCAGCAATTTCAGTAATGTGCTCCAGCTTTCAATCCTTCTCCATCCGCTATATAAATGTAAGCATTTATGTTAAACAAATCTTATTATAATCTAAAAGTTAAAAAGATGTAAAATTGCACCTTATTTCTCATACCTCCCTCCCCCCCTTTATTTTTTTTTTTTTTTTTTTTTTTGTTTACACTACTTTTCTCATCATGATAAATGAATAGTTAAATTCATCACTGAATTCTTTTAATGTGCTTCTGTTTTACCTCAATAACTTTTTAAATCTGTGTTAGTAAAAAAAAAAAAAAAAAAGTGTGTGTGTAGGTTGTTAGCAATGAAGTGCTATTTGGGTGGGCTAGGGGAAGTCCCCCCCCCCCCCCCCTCCTTAAGGAATTTAGATTGTAGCAGGCATAACAAGTCAGACAAAAAAAAAAAAAAAATCATTTTCTTTTATATTACTTCTTAATGAATGAGTTTATAGAATGTATTAAAATAGGTCACTAATTTTTAAAATTGAAAAAAAAAAAAAAAAAAAAAAAAAAAAACTAGTGTTTTGGGACATTCAAAGTTTTTTTATGTGTAAAATATACCTCTTTTCAAAGTTATTTGAAAAATTAAAAGCTAAGTATACCAAGTAATACAGGAGGGGGGGGGGGGGCACATAAAGACCGTATTTTGTTAATAAAAATTAAAAAATAGGCTTCCAGATTCTAAAAAGTAAAATCAGTGTTAAATCGCGATTTAGCACTAAATTGCGATGTTAGATGGACGATAAATCGATTTAAGAAATTTCTACATCGCCCAGTCCTAATACGGACAGATTAAAATCATAGAATGGACAATGTTGAAAGAGAAATTAGGAAGGATATAACATTGGAGGAAATTTTAGTACATGTAAGTGCATAAAATAAAGAGAACAATTTAAAAAAAAAATTCTCCAAACAAAACTTGTTGAATTAAATTTTGAAAAGCTAGTGACTATTTAAAATAGTGCATATTCATGCATAAATTAATGCATATGTTACTACATACTACTGTACTGATACATAATATTATTACATAATACTGTTTTAATAGAGAGAAATGACGTTTTTATTCAGTGATTTTATGTGTGATTTTAAATTTATGAGAAATAAAATAAGACTTGAATTATTAATATCCCTTAAAATTAGTTAATAAAATATATAACTAAGCAACCGTTGTCCTTTTTAATTATATAAAGCAGTAAAAATAAAAAAAGGTGTTAAGTGCAGTATAAACCAGACAAAGCAATTGGTATGGCCTTTTATTCTAATATTAATGTCTTCATTATTGAAAAATTGGGTTATATTGATTTCTACCTCAATTAAATGTCTTTAAAACTAATTAAAAAATACATCAAAATGTGTTGTTTATAATTAAAATGCTTCATTGTATAAAAGCCAATTTTGGCCAAAAAAAGCCGGTTAAAACCAATAAAAGTCACTGGCCTGGCTTTTTTTAATTTTAACCGGCTTTTTTGCAACCCTGATTTTATTACATTTTCTTATGTAACATTTGACATTAAAACAATATAGTGCTGTAGAAATAAGACTTATTAAAAATTAATTTGATAAATTAATATATAGTAAAAGAAAAATAAACAACTTTAGGATATTATGTTTACTTTATACTAATTGTCATACAAGGAATTTTTAAAGTGATGTGAAAAAATAGAAATGTAAACCCGAAACTACAATTAAAAGTCTTGCCAACAGAGTTATTGATGATTTATGAATTTAGAAGAAAAAAAGTTTATCGAATTTAAATTAGTAATAGTAACAAACTATATGAATTGGAACAAGAATTTTGAACAAGACAACAAATTATATATTTCTTGGGGTCTTAATGAGGAATATATAGTTCAGTACACAAAAGAGAATAGGAGGTCTCTACTTCATATTTCTTTAGAAAGACCCCTGGTATGGAGTGAAATAAGTGTTTTAAAATTCCATTATAAGTAATAATTTGCAATTTTATTGTTAAAATTGTTTTTGAAACGCTGGGAGCAATGTCTGTTTGCGTGTTCTATGTAATTCTTTTGTAGATTAAATATTTTTTGCAATTACTTTACCTCAAATGACCTTATTTTTATCTCTTCACTGTTTATACTACTTTTCCAGAATAATATGGATAACTGCAATAGCCAAAGTTTTGTATTTCATGTTTACAAATGGGCATATTTAAGTTGTATGTCATCATCATGTTGTACAAATCAAATTGCACTTTTATAAACTTGGTGAAAAAAGCTGTAAATTTGCATTTTCTTAGTATCAGAAAATTTTATTAGAAAATTATGATGTGAATTCAACATTACAAAGCCCATTTCTTGTGCCTCAATGAGTTAAAGTAAAGAACTTTTTGAAGAGACCTTCAAAAGAACTCCATTTTTGCTTGGATTCACCTCATTTATATATATATATATTAGGGATGCACCGAATAGTGATTTTGACCGAATACCAAATATTCGGCCAACAGGCAAACCAAATACCGAATCTTCGGCTAGCCGAATAGTAACTGCTAGGCCGAATACTGAATATTCGGCCAGCCGAATAGTAACTATTCGGCTGAATACCGAATATTTGGCTTGTCGAATACTTTTATATTTCAAAGTTTAAAGGCATTAAAATGTTAAATTTTAAAACAATTTTGCATAATATTTAAAACAGAAATTTTTATTCTAATAAACAAGAGCTTTTTTCAAGTAAACTTTATGTTGAAAAAAAATCTGCTTTGAGTTATTTACGAAGAGGATAGTTATAAAAAAAAATTTTAATTAATAAAATTTTAAATTTCATAGCTTCTTCTGAGAATTAAAACAAATGAATAAAATTTTCTTAAATTCTAAAACAAACATTTTAAAATCAAAAAGAGATTGTGAAAAAATTGGAAGAAAAATTGTACAGGATCATATATTTGCTTGTCAGGAAGAGACTAAAGTAAAAGTTAATAAATAATACAATCGATTCGAATTTTATATGGTGACAACTTAGCAAGAATAACTGTTCTACTCCCTTTGATTAAGCAAGGAAGTTTTTAAATGCATCCTAGATCGGTGTCTGCAGTGGGCAATCATTTTCAGAGATTGTAAACGTTGTTCTTAAAATCTTAGCAAGAAACAGATTATTTACTGGACAATGCTGAGGAACTTGCATTTGTACATAATTAATTCCTATGAAAATCCTCATGATTGGCTAATTTTTTTAAATAATACTTAACAAACATCAAATAAATAATGTAAAAACATTCTCTTTTATTTAAATATGATTTTGTTTCTAATTATTCTGAATATCTTTATAAGTTGACTGTTAAACGTAGAAATTGTATAAGGTTTTAAAATATATGTTTTAAAAGTTTTTTTAAGTATTCAGTTCGGCCGAATGTTTCGATATTCGGCCAAACCGAATATTCGGCATGCCGAATAATTAGCTATTCGGTCAAGCCGAATATTCGGCATACCGAATAGGCCGAATACCAAATAGATACCGAATATTCGGTGCATCCCTAATATATGTACTTTTTTTAAATACAAAGAATTAAAAAAAAAAATTCAAAGTCTTTTTCACATACACTCATGCACACATACATTTGTAGAAACAGACAGAAAAAATTTCTAGTTGCCAGTAAAAAACATTTGTTTTTGAATCATATGTGCAAGGACAAATGCACACCACAAATTATGAATAAATTAACTTTATAAACTTTAGAAAATTAAAAATCCTTAATACCCTTTGAAACAAAATGAGTATCAATTAGTGTACAAATGATTGATTAAATGATTATCTAGTAACAACTTCAAAGTTTGCACAAAAAATACTAAAAAGAAAGAAAAAAAAAGAGAATAGTTTATTCAATTTCCTAAAATATAAGGCAAGATATGAAAAAAAAATTTCAAACTGTATTTGCCTATATTCTATCACTCTGATTAAAAATACATTACAAAGCATTATATTCAGCCTAAAAATTTCCTTCCCCTAGTAGAAAGTGCATTGTTTTACTAATAACTGAAAAATTCACATGAAAATATTTCCTAACAAATTTAGATATTTATTAATAGTCAAACAGATGCATTAATCATTTGACAAATTTTAGCTTAAATTCTCTATTAGCACTTTTATTTTATAATTCAACACTTGATTTTAAAAAAAGCTTAAACATGGATTTATGCCCCCTTTCCCTCATCAACTCCTAAAATATGCAGCAAGTTTATGGCAAAACAAAATATTTATTACAAAATATCTTGATCTAAATTCAAAATATAACAACTTCTTCGAACTGTTAGATTTAAATCAAATATAAAAAGTAACTGATTAAAATCAAGCTAATAAAATTTAAATTAGAAAATCGTGTTACTGAATATACAATGAAATTTTCTGGCAAAATTTCAAAAATCTAATAATGAGAATTTTTTCCCCAAAAAACGGCAACTTTGTGATTTAGAAAAAATAAAAGGTACTTTTCGGTTAGCCGGGCGCCAGTGTTATATTTACATACATATATACATATATATGCACATATATGTACATATATATATATACATATGCATGTATATATTTATGTGTGTGTGTGTACATATATATATGTACATATATGTGCATATATATGTTTATACGAATGTAAATATAACACTGGCGCCCGGCTAACCGAAAAGTACCAAATAAAATGTATGTTTATCTTGTGAAATTATTTACAGATTTTGGTTTTATAACACAAATGAAATTGAACTACAATAACGTATAATAAAATAACATTTAAAAATTTCTATTATTGCTTTGAAATATGAGAACTCCCCCCCCCCCCTCCTAATAACAGAGGTATATCTCTGGAGAAGGAGACAAGAGCAAAGTGCTATGAAAATTGCAATTGTAAAATTATTATTCTATATTTATTAAAGTAATAAAGAATTTCTGAAGCAATACACCATTCCAAATGATTTTACTAACCCAAAAAGTTCCAAGACCTTTTAGGAGTAAAGCTGTTTGCACTAGAAATAGCTTAAACTTACCTTCTGTCTCGCTTCTTCCTTGATTTATTTCCTGCTTTGCGTCCCTTTTAATGAGGGTTCTTGACATCATAACAAATCATTTACTATCAGGGTATGGTGGGGATTCAGTTTCAAAAACAATGACAAATCTTAGAAAATTTGCCTTTATTTCAAGTAGCCATGTCCTAGCTGCTTTCCTCTATTCATCATTTACAAACTAAAAAAAAAAAAAAAAAAAAAAAAAAAAATGTAGGGACTATTGTATAATGTATAAAAATAAAATTTAACATAAACAAATTGTTCTAAATAATTAAACTGAAACTACACATGTATGTATATGTATATGCACATATTATGTATGTGTAAATATTGAAAATGACAAACTGTCTTCTTTTAAGTTATTGATTTAAAGAATGTTTAATTACATTGATTTCATATTATAAATCATTTACTCAGAGAATATTTGTGTCGCAATTGTGGTTTATATCTAAAGTTTTAAGGGGACGAGGGACCTTCCTTATAAATCAATTTTATTTTTTTGAAAATTTCACTATAAATATTATTTAAGAATACATTATATGCATTATGGCATGCATTTATCACAAAATAAATAAAATTTATTTTTGAGCAAAAACGGAGTTCTACGCGTCGTCTTAGAAATCTTCTAAATGCCCGCTGCCCGTTCCATATCAATGAAAATCCCCAATATTTTTTATAAAAGTTTGGTTTATATATACAAATAAAACTGTGCATCGAATTTTATATAATTGAATAAAAAGGTAAAAAAAAAAAAAAAAATGAAACATTTTGAAATTTTTTCAAAAAAATTTCAAAAAATTTATTATTATTTTTTTATATATACCTTTATACTCAAATATATAAAATTCGCGCAGGGGGCATTTTGAGGATTTCTAAGACGACGGCCCCACCAGTGGCTGAGAAGTTCTGCTCTCGAAGCTGGTAGACGGGAGGTGCTGGGTTCGAACCCAATCGCGCCCGTTGGCCTAACCGTTTCGGATTTTTTGTGGTTTTCTTCGAAACCTTGGATTTTCCATGCGTAAATACGGGTTAGGTTCCCTTAGAGACACCCCCACGGAGGCCACTTCCCATAGGGCCTATATCCCTCGAGTAGATAACTGGCCATCAAAAATCAACCCACTCTAAGACGACGTGATGCGTAAAATTCCATTTTTTTTCTCAAAAATAATTTTTTTGGTGATAAATGCATGCCATAATGCATATAATTTGATGCAGAGTTTATTTACATATATATAAACCAAACTTTTATAAAAAAAATATTGGGGATTTTCATTGATATGGAACGCGCAGGGAGCATTTCGGATATTTCTAAGACGAAGCGTAAAATTTTATTTTTTGTAAATTTCACTTTAAATATTACTCAAGGGTACATTATATGCATTATGGCATTATTTATCACAAATAAATAAATAAATAAATAAATAAAAAATGGTACCTATTTTTGAGAAAAAATTGGAATTTTACTAAAATTCCACTTTCTTCTCAAAAATACCATTAATTTTTTTTTTTTTTCTGTGATAAATGCATATAATGTACCCTTGAATAATATTTAAAGTGAAATTTACAAAAAAAAAAAAAAATATTTTTAAGGTCCCTCATCCTCTTAAGTTACAAAAACAAACATGTAGAATCATTAAAAATCTAGGTAACTTATGATCAGTCACTGCTTAGTGGCCGCTTTAGCTTTACACATTTTTATTTTTATTTTTTTTTTTAGCATAAATTAGCTAAATTTTTATATAATA
The DNA here is from genome assembly GCA_963932465.1 of Maratus speciosus. Lineage (NCBI taxonomy): Eukaryota > Metazoa > Arthropoda > Arachnida > Araneae > Salticidae > Maratus > Maratus speciosus. The sequence continues at coordinate 194,651,940 of OZ010800.1, read as the reverse complement.
AACTGTACACTTAATAGTAATAAAGAATTACTTTGAAAAATGAATTTAATAGTATTTTCAATATTTTTTGCCATTTTTTTCTGGCGTGACAGCTGACAAATAATTTGAATTATGATTTATAATTTTATTACAACTTAATTATAGTGAATAACTAAATAAAAATTATTTATATAACATATAAAATTATTACTTAATCAGTGTTTAGCTTGATTTAATATAAAGTTTCACTAATGATTGCTAAAAAAAAAGTGTATAAGAGTGTATAAGGTTTTTGACACTTTTTGTCAGTTATGACATGTCATGTCAAAAACCTCTTTTTGATGTCAAAAACCCAACTATGGTTACTTTAAGATATACACCCAAATTAAGGTCTGCAGATTAAGATAATAAATCAGCATGACAGTCCGGACGGAAGAGGGAGAGTGACATTAAGAATATATATATATATAATATATATATATATATATATATATATATATATAGAAGACAAGACAATAGATGGAGCACAAACACCCTACAGTGGTATCCCAGAGATGTAAAACGACCAAGAAGACGACCTCAAGTAAGATGGAGTGATGAAATCAGAAAAGTAGCCAGTGTAAACTGGATGACTAAAGTACTAGAAAGAAAACATTGGAAAAATCTGGGGGAGACCTACATCCAGCAGTGGATTGAAAACGGATGATGATGATGATATATATATATAATATGACAATTCACAAATAATCTTCTTTATAATAATAATAAACCACTTTTTAAATTACTGCTAAAAGGACAAAAAGGAATTAAAATTCTTTCAACTTTACAAAGTTTAATATAATCAAAATGTTAAATTCTAGAATACAATTTTAAAATACTTTAAGCATAACCATACATACCACATTTTTTGTTATGAAGACTTATCGAAAACGCAAACTTTAAATTGAGAAGTAGCAAAAAACTTCACCAATTAAATCCTGAAAGCAAATAAATAAACAATCAAAAGCAAATTGGTGAACAATTAAAAGCAAATAGATGAACAGTCTGATAACAGGATATGCATATAAAATGTTATCACTTTAGGGGGAAGGGGGGTCTGGCACATGATATTGTGATATATCTCTAGGGGAAGAGAGATTTGTCTTTTCATACTGTTATCACTTTTTATCCGAACAAAATTTTCTCTTTTAATTTTTAATTTGTTCTTTACATGAAAATAGCCTGATATATATATTTTAGTCTGTTATCTGTTTTTACGAAAATACAAAGTTATTAAAATCATTAAATGACTATAAAATTTTTTAACTCCAAAATGTGGAATACTCTAACGTTTGGCATTCCTATTCTATTGTCATATGTGTATGTATATATAATCCGCTGTTTGAGAAACTATTTCTGAAGTTTGAAATTATACTTGTGTTTACTAGTGAAGAAAAGTGAAAAAAAAAAAAATGTTATTCACCTGTTTTGTTGATAGAAGTTTTGCCTGCCCCTTCCCTCCCCATTTGCAGGGGTATGTGTGCAAGAGGACATATCGTTGAATGCATTATGTAACAAAAAAGTTATTATTAAATACTTTTAAATAGTACCTATTTCTTTTAAGTGTTATTTATTTGATATGAAGTTATTTTATATGTATAATTGTGATATTTTATTAACTCGTTTTCATTTGAATCCAAAAAGTATCAGAATAATAATGTATAGCTATATCTGTACATCACTGCGAGCAAAAGAAAAAAATGCAAAAATCAAAATAATTTTAGACATTGATAACGATATCATTAGGGAAGGTGGTGGTGGTGGGGTTGGCAGGCTGATAATATATGATATCCAAAAGAGGGAAGGGGGGGGGGGAGTCCAAAGTTATTAAACAGTTGATAATGTTTTTATATGAGTCCCTAATGAAACTCAATACATTTTTAATTAAATTACTATGGTATACACAAGCTTCTAGTATATTTAGCTAAATCTATGATTCTTCTATATAGGGTAGATATGCCAGTAATGGACACCCTTAAGGAATTTCTTTCAAAATTATTTTTTTATTAATAGTTATAATTATTATATTCCAGTTTTTTCAATATTATATTAACATATCAACAATATTTAACCATTCTTATAGTCTCATTTCCCAATATGAATCAAAATTTAATTTTAAATAACAGAAATATATCAAAAGCCCAGTAATGGACACCCTCTAGCCCAGTAATGGACACCCCATAAAAAGCAATAAATATAATTGTTTTTGTGATTGTATTTAGAACCAGAATTTAATGAATACATACTAATGAAACAAAATGGTTATTTTAAAATAAATTTAACAATTAGGATACCAGTAATTAATAAAATATTTGTGATAATCATGATAGTTTAAAATACTAAATATCAGGCAATTACAGCTATCAAATTATTGAAACAGTGGGGGATTTTAAAGTCAATTAAAAAAAAAAAAGTTTTGGAATATTAGTGTTTAGTTTTGTCTCACTATTTTTAACAATTAATCTTCCAGAGACTACTTGATATATCATTTATAATAATTAATATTACAAATAGGAAAGAAATGATATTGTGAGTTGAATATTTTAAATACTGAATAAAATAATTTAAAAATAAAACCGTAGAATGATATTTGAGGCCACTGATCTGCAGATTCACTAGTTTCATGAATATTACCTATAACTTTCATTAATATTACTTTTTTTTTTTTTTTTGTCAGAGATGAATAAGGAAACATTTAAGACAGAAAATAGATTTTTAATAACTTCTATAACTTAATTGTTTTTATTTAAACAGAGAGGGATTAAGCCCTATGAGCCCCTCTTTGACTGTGCTCTTAAACAATATTTTCTGCTTCCTGGCTGGTTTGATTGCCAGATTATAAAATATGCAAGGTAATATATATAAAAAAAATAAATAAAATATTAAAATTTTATTAATCCACATAAAATAACTTGAAAGCAGCTATTTATAAAAGTTTTGGTGTTATTACATTTTGGTAAGTATAATTTAAAAATTAAATTTGATTATTTAGGTTTGCAGTGAAGTCAAAATATTTTATGCACTATAAACATTACTGAAATTGCATTTTTAGCAATGTTTACATGGGGTGTCCATTACTGGAAAATGACTAATTAACCGTCCCAGTAATGGACACCCCCTCTTAAAACCTTAAAAATAAATGAAATTTTGTAAATAGCCGTTAGTATATAAAATTCTAAGTTTTCTATTGCTAATCAAACAAAAACATTCAAATTTTGCAAAAAGTAAATAATATATAACTTAATTAAACGAAGCCAGCTCTTAGCCTCTTCATTAAGATTTTCACAGAAAAACAGCGAAACTTTGAAACATTATTTTCTTCTTCCTGATTGGTTTGATTAAAAGTGTCAACAACAACACAGTTTTATAAAACATGCAAGGGGGAATTATTAAAAAAATAATTAAAGCTAAATATTTATTAGTTATTTTTTTATTAACTAAAAACATCAAGGGGTGTCCATTACTGGAAGGGTGTCCATTACTGGCACATCTACCCTATTTTTTAAAGAATCTTTTAACATTAATTAAATTTTAATTATTTAAATCATATTATTAGCTGGGAAAAACCATGAATTTTGTCAATCAGTTAGAAGATGAAGCGGCAAGTCACGAAAAATAATGCGAAATTTAATAATCGGTCACAAGGAAAAAATCATGAAATTTATCAGGCAATTACAGGAAGAAAAATTGTAAATTTAGTCATTTGGTAGCAGGAAAAGGGTGAAATTTGTCAACCAGTATTGTAGAGAAAAAAAAATTGCAAAATTCATCAGGCAATTGCATGGAAAAAAAAACCTACGAGTTTCAAAATATGTTGTAGGACCAAATCCAGAAACTAGCTGTGTTGGCAATTGTCCCGGTAGCAGAAAGTTCGAGACGGGAGACGGGCATCGCAGATTTTCTTTTCTCTTTTGCAGATTCTTTTTCCATTGAACCATTATTTTGCTTTATATTATGTTTAGTTTTTTATTACTTAATACAAAAACTTAAGATTATTATTAATAAAAAACTATAAAATGCATAAAAACGCTACAGGTAAGTGATTGTTTGATTAATTAACGTTTCAATTGTAAAAGTATTTTACCGGCAGATTATTTTTTGTCTTTGAAATATCTGTCGCAGATACCTGGAGAATTTTCTGCTACTGGGGCAATTGTGAAAAACAAAAACAAAAATGTGAAATTCATTGATCAATGGCAATAAAATATTAAATTTCCCGGCTAATTTCAGGAATATATCACAAAATCCACCAATCGTTTGGGAAGATATCACAAAATTTTACAGATAACAGGGAGCTCTAGACAAACAAGTATAAAATATTATGTTTTTTGAACGGAACACAAAAGTACCTTTTTTGAGAATACCGAGCTTTTTTTATTGAATTCCTACTCGGCAGCAGTTTTATTCTAGAATCAACACTAGTCAATAATGATGTTAATAAAATAAAAGTACTTTTGTTACATGTTTAAGCACCATGAATTAAGCATTGTAAATTTAATAAACTGAAACATACAATAGGGGAGACCGGGGTACAGTGGTCCACTTTTGCAGTTAACATTTTTTTTTCTCTTTTAACGGAGAGACCAATCTACCTGAAAATATTTTTGAATATTCTTTAAACCTTTCTACATGCCTCATAATTTTCACAGAACATAATTTCCAATACATTTTTCAAAAAATTTTTTTTTACATACACTCGTGAAGTGGACCAGTGTATCCCGTTTCCGGGGTACACTGGTCCACCCACTATTAGTTATTGTCTAAAATACAATATAAATCTATTTATAATTAATCTAATTCTTTTTTATTTCCCCTTTACCTCCAAAATAATATAATAATACAAATTTGCAAGTAGCATTTTGAAACAAAAAACATATAAAACTAAAGAATTATCAAAAAATTTATTATATTTTGATTTTGAATATAACAATATAAGATACAGGAGTGATGGCAAACAAATTATTAATTAAGTACAAAAAAATCAGCAAAAATTTAAGACAAATATGATGATGAAAAATTTATTAGAAGATTAAAATAGGATAAAATAGTTTATTATGAGCTGACCATGTGCTCTGAAGTTAAAAATAACCAATCCAGTGAGGTCATCTATTACTTATTAGGCTACAGTTATATTTTTCAAATGTAGTAAATACAAAACAAAATATTTCTTAATATGTTAACTCTACAATGCATGATTTTCATTTCTCTCCTTCTCCCCCCCCCCCCCCACAAAAAAAACAAACAAAACAAAACAAAAACTGCTATATTGAACAAGAAAACTTACTTTAAAAATCACATGTGAACTGTTATCCATAATTTAGGAGAAAACTAAAGTGTCAGATGGCTACATTATAATGTGAACAACATACAAACTAACATGAAATTTAAAGTGTGCCAAATGCTAATCTATGCATTGTAGCATTAAAAAAATTGTCATTTTTCTTTGCTTACTTTATTTTATAGTTAAATAACTATTTTAAAACAATATTTCTTTATAGAGAATAAGTGATTATTAAATATTTTGAAAATTCTTCATTACAGGAGCAGTATTCATTGTGGACCACTGTACCCCAGCAGTGGCCGGTCCACTGTGCCCCATGTTAAAGTTCAATACATACTGATAAAAATATTATTTAAAGTTTTCTTTTAAGCATATAAGTTTTTAAATTTAATAAAGACCAGTGTTTTACCTTTTCAAAAAAGTTGTTTTATCTATTTATCCATAACCTTTAATTACCCAATAAAGAAAAGTATGATGATGAAAAATTTTACTTTTAGGAGCTCAAAACAACCAGTCAGGATAAAAGGGTTCATTCTGAGCTAACGATGTGTTCTGAAGGCTATAAGTAATCAGTCCAGTGCTCTTATCAATTAGCCTAAAAGAAAAGCTTTAAAAATAACTAAAATATAAGGGGTGGTCCACTGTACCCTGGTCTCCCCTACTTACTATCACATTTCAAGTTTTAAATCATGAGTAGATTTCAACACACAAAATTTGCTTTGCAATAAAATTTACTTGACTAATGTCTATTTCTGGAGATACTTCATTAGTTATAGGGAAAATAGAGCATTGCGAGTTGGGCTGGTGAACTTTGGATGTAAAAGTGGAAGTCAAAAATATTCTTTATATATTAATGAAAATCGCTTACCATATTCACAAACAGAAAATCAGTTTGATATGCCTAAGTGTAAGTAAAAGTATAAAATGTAATTTTTTTCTTTGGGGGGGGGGGGGGTGTACTAAAATAAGTTTTTGAAAATAAAATAACATTTACAAAGTACATTTAACAGTGTAAATAAGGAATTCTTATTTCAGATAAATTGTATATGAATTACATGTTACAGATAAAATTATGCTAGTAATTTTGATAATAAAAACTTATTTTATTGCTAATATTAAAGTATTTAAAGTAATACAATTATACATGAAGCTCTTACAAAAAATTTTAATCAATAAGTAATAAAATATAAAATTTAATATCTTCAATTTTATTTCTAGAAATATAAACTGCAAAAGTGGTACACTGTGCCCCAGTCTCCCCTACAGTGATTTGCCCAAACACTTTTTTTTTTTTTTTTTTTTTTAAGAAAAAAAGCATACACTGATCATTATCTATTAAAAAAAACTAACAATAATGATCAGTGTATGCTTTTTTTCTTAAAAAAAAAAAGTGTTTGGGCAAATCACTGTAGGGGAGGCTGGGGCACAGTGTACCACTTTTGCAGTTTATATTTTTTTCTCTTTAATGGAAAGTCCAATCTGCCTGAAAATATTCTTGAACAATCCTTAAACATTTTTACATGCCTCAGAATTTTTTCAGAATATAGTTTCAAATACATTTTTCAGAAAAAAAATATTTGCATATGTTCATAAAGTGCACCAGTGTGCCCCAGAAGCGGGGTACACTGGTCTACCCACTGGGGCACAGTGGTCCACTATTAAGCATTATTTGAAATACAATATAAATTTATTTTTTATTATTTTAGTCCTCCTTTATCTCCCCTCTACCTCCAAATAATATAATAATGCAAATTTACAAGTAACATTTTCAAACAGAACATATACAGACAAAACAGAAAAATTATCAAAAGAAAATTATTGTATATTTTAAATAATAACAAATTAAGATACAGGAACGATTGCAAATAAGGTGAAGTTATTAAATAAAATAAAGTCATCGCACATTAAAATTTGCAAATGAAACTCCAAAGTACTTATAAGCCTGAAATTTTCCAGAAATACTTTTTGGGTCTGAGGGCGATTTTATAATAACAGTGATATAAACAACAGATTAATAACCATAAAGTTTTGATTTCAAATTTGTTTTACGTTACATCTAAAATGAGTATGTATTGACAATTGAATTAGTTCAGATAAGTATATTAATTTCAATATAAGACATTAAATAATTTTTATAAAAAGTAAAAAAGTTAGAATTTTATTTTTTTTGAAAAAACAAAAAAAAAGGGGGGGGGGGGGACTCAGTCCCTAATTATTTAAAAATATTCATACTTTAATATCTCACAGCCGATCTTCATAATCGAATGATAATGTTATGAAGATCGGCTGTGTTAATATTCCTAATGGCATGCAAGATAACTCTGTTCCATGCAATGTCAGGGGAAGGTCAGTACAGGTCATAGTTACCAGTATAGGAATGTCCTTGAATGGAGACAGGTGGGGATTAGATTGCAAACCTTGTGTGAAATAGTGTGAGAAAAGAGGGGTGGAGAATTAAAATGTTTAAGATAGTATAGAATTCAGTACAATGTTTTTAACAGCAGTAATTTGGGCGGTTGAAAAATATAGCTTAATAAAAAATTAATACATTTTTGGTATATATTCTACAGCCTGCAGTTTAAAAATAAAATAAAAATTGATTCACATTTTCAGAAAATCTACTCTCTTGTGGGGAGTAAAATGATTTATTTCCCCACCCCTGTATGGCAAAAACACAATTTTTTTTAACACAAAAGTTCATTTCAAGAAATTTTCAAGAAAAGGTGACTTATTTGCCCTTTAAATTATTCCCACCTATTCATAAAAATTAAAATTTAAGAAAATTCACAGATTTTTTGTCGATTAATTCAATAGGATTGCATTTAAATTTTTGGAACAACTTGCGTTTTTGCAAAGTGTAAAAGTAGAACGACATACCAGCCTAAAATTTTACCAATTTAAGATTTTTTTTTTTTTTCCTGTGATTCATTAAGATATACAACGTAAAACATAAATAATTCGCAAATAAAATTGAAACTTTCCAGAGCAACGCGAAAAATAGCCCACAAAAGAATATAAAATAACATTTGTAATCGAGTGATTTTAAAAATATGAATCAAATATCAAAACAGTTATCTTTGACCTACATGTTTTCCTTGTTATGGTGTCAGCAATTTTGTTGCGAAATGTAAAATGTCTGCGTTAGAAGATAAACAATCTAAATTAGATATTTAAACATAACTTTAGAAATAAATCGTGTAAAATAAATATAAATAACATAAAAAAGAACTTACTTTTCACGCAGATCGTTCGGCAAAAATGCTGGAAAAGACGTAGCGTTCGATTTGTTATTTGTTATTTGAGCTTTGAGGCAGGCGCTGCGGCTCCGGCCGGCATGACCTCAAATGATCACATATACCCAAACCCACGGAACATAAAGAACCAGTTTACCACCAGAAACAAAGTGGGACAGCCCACACAACAAACCACGAACTGATAACCCCAACAAGAGGACAAAAACTACCCCGAAAAACACAAAAAAAACGCACCCTAAACAATAAACCAGGAGCAACCTAAAACGAAGGAGCCAAACAACTCATCCAGACAAGCAGCACCAAAAACAAGATGACAACACAGCTATTAAGAGTGATGAAACAAGCGAAAAGGGAAAAACGGAAAAAGGCGACTAAAAACGCCCGCTCCCGAGGAAGAGATTGATGAACAGCCGAAAACAATGACGATTAGAGTTGATACATTCCCAGAAGTCAGTCCAGTCATCAGGAAAGAAATTAACAGATGCCATGGCATCCCGTAGCATCGTTCTTTCAGCATCAAAAGCCGGGCACTTGAAAACGTAATGGAATCCCGTCCCATCCTCCGTAGAACAAAGAGAGCACGTGGGAGAAATACTTAGCTTGAAAATATATAACTTCCTGTCAGTGACAGCCGTTTGCGTCCGGAAACGAGCAATAAAAACATCCTCTTTACGGTTATGCGTCCACTTATAAATATTCGGACCAAGATACGGCGAATCGACTGCATATTTACAATCATTCCACCAGCTCTGGAAGCTAGCATGAAGCTGATCCTTTAAATGCCTCTTTAAGTCTTCAGGGGCCACCCCACTATAAGTGCTAACCGCATACGGGCCATTTCTTGCCAGATTATCAGCTTTCTCATTAGGAAGGATACCAACATGGCCAGGGACCCAGATCAAGGTAATCCCACACACAGAACCACGGACGCTGCATAAAGACTGGAAAAGGTCTAAGATGACAGCTGGGGACTTATGGTTAATATGTATCAAAGCTTCAAGGGCAGACTTGCTATCCGACAAAATAAAGTAGTGGTAACTCTTGATAAGAAAGCGCTGGACAGCCAGATTAAGGGCTAGACGTAGCGTTCGAACATTCTACCGCCATAATAAACACAACAAACAAGTTTCTGTTGTTGCCAGATCTAGATTCTTGAGGAGAAATGTTCTCATTGGTTACAAGCAGGGTACAAGGAAAGTAACGTTGCGTAAAATAACACTCGTTCGACCGGATTCAGGAATCATTGCTAAACGATGATTTTTTTATCATTGGTCGAACGAAATATTTGTAAATAAATTGTGTTCCTACAATTATCTATGAAAATAGTAAAGTGAATGTGAATTATACAGTTGACGCATCATTATTTTACGGAAATTTTTAACAGTGTACGGGTGACGCGCCGCAATGTACTGTTTTAGAAAAAAAATTGTTAAAAATTATTAATAATTTGTTTTGAATTTTTTTGTCGCAGTACACGCGTTGTATATTTAACATTAAATAGCACAGCATGATTCTTTTTATTTTATGTCCACCATGGGATTTTATACACAAATTCAAAAAAATGAGCGGCATAAATCCCGGAATTACCCTATAGATAGGACAGCAGGAAGCAAAAACGGTATTTAAACTAACTTTTTTAGGATTTTTATATTGAATTCTCAACGTATAATTGTAAATGAATTAATATTAAAGTATTAACTTAACAGATAAAAGCTTATTTTTAAAAAATATTACACTCTTCATTTTTTTATTTATAATTTATTATTATTTTTTTTTGGTCTTTAAAATATTTCATTGTTGCAGTTTTCCGGTGATTGGTTATATTTTGGCGAGCGATTATTGCTCATTAAATCCATTGTTTTTTTTAACTGTCATACAATTGTATGAGTCACAGAGAATATTTGGCGATTTATTACATGCGGCGGTCTAATTGAAAAAGGCCTTAAAATTAATGTAATAATTTATAATTAAGTTGTAAAAATATGAAAATGTTTCAAATGAAAATCAAATTTCAAACTTCAAAGTAATTGCTTAAAGGCGCTGGATAGCATAGGTTACGGATTAATTTTGAATAGCTCGAATTTAAATTAGGGAAAAGAAATATGAATAATCTGACGAAAGAATATGACTTAACAGAATTCAATTCACGATTCGATTTTAAAACAAAAACTGTGATTTTAGTTAGAAGGTAGAATTAAATTTAAATTTTCGTTACTTACCCCATTTTCCCAGAAATTCAGGCAGACACTTACAATAAAGGAGCAGCAGGATATATAACACGACACATATTTATTATAATACAAAAAACTGATATAGCCGCAAGTATATTGTAGATTCTAGTTGAATACACTTATAAATGTTCGAATCCCGTTGAGCTGGTCAAATTAGTAACACCTTCGATTGAATTCTTGACTTGTCATTTAAAAACGACGAATTACATAGTAAATGAATATAGATGAATAACTTGTTTATTCCGCATCGAATAATAAATATTAGACTCAAAGAATAATACACGCCTTAGCATACTTCCTTTTCACCGTTCGAATTCCGAATGTTTGTTTTTAAAAATTGTACCTGTAAAGGCTGACGTCACGTTCTTACGTCAGTTGCTCGGTTGCCAAGGTAACCAGTTTTTTTCCCTCGACAATCGTACTGATCGTCCATAACCTCCGGGGGGCCGGCGTGGACTTCAGGTAAAGCAGCAATCTGCTGAATCGGACGCTTGAATGTGCCTTCACCTGTACGGATAGTCACCACTCTGACAACACCATCAGCACCAGGATGGATGTTTTCGACCACGGCTAATTTCCAATGAGTTGGATGAATTGAAGATTCTTTTACCAAGACTAGTTGACCAATCTTGATAACATGATTGCCCTTTTTCCATTTATGCCTTAAGGACAATGTTTGGAGATAATCTTTAGTCCAGCGGTGCCAGAAATTATCTCGAATCTTGATACACTGTTGCCACCTGGAAGAGAGACTAATACATGGATTATTATGAGATGACATGTCAGGTAAAGCAAGTAATGGATCACCAATAAGGAAATGTCCTGGAGTTAAAACGGATAAGTCATTAGGGTCGGTTGATAAAGGAATAAGTGGACGAGAATTTATACATGCTTCAATAAGGCATAGGGTTGTGGATAGTTCCTCAAAAGTCATAAGAGTACCTTGGCATGCTTTGGTTAGATGATGTTTGGCTAGCTTTATGGAAGACTCCCATAGTCCTCCAAAGTTTGGACCATAAGGAGGTATGAAATGCCAAATAATTTGGCGTTGTGCGCAAAAGTCTTGGACTTTTGATTCGTTGAGAATTAGGAACAGTTTTTTAAGATATGAGGCTGCACCAACGAATGTTTTACCGTTATCAGAATAAATGTCTGTTGGATGTCCTCGGCGTGATATGAAACGCTGTAAAGTGCATATAAAGGCTTCGGTGGTAAGTTCTGAAACTAATTCAATGTGTACTGCTTTGGTGCACATGCATATAAAAAGACAGATATAGGATTTAAAAATAGTTGACTTTCGTTTATGTTGGCATTTTGTATTGATTGGTCCTGCAAAATCAATCCCTGTGCGCTGGAACGCTCTACAAGGATTAATTCGTGAAGAGGGCAAGTCACCCATGATTTGAGTAAGCGGTTGGGCAGATATTCGAATGCAACGGATACACTTTCTCAATTCTTTCTTAACTGTTGATCTGCCATCTGGAATCCAAAATTTTTGACGAATTAAGGAAAGAACTTGATCAGGACCCGCATGCAGACTATAGAGATGGAAGTACCTGATAATAGCTTCTGTTAAGGGATGGGTTTTAGGGATGAGCATTGGATGTTTGGAATCGAATGACATGGTGGTGTGTTTGCTGAGGCGTCCACCAACTCTCAAAATATTATCTGCGTCGAGAAAGATGTTTAAAGAAAGCAATTTACTGGATGTTGGTAGTGGTTTGTGTTGTTTAAGTAGATTAATTTCATCAGAAAAGGCTGACTGTTGTAAGCACTTGACGACAGTTTTACAAGCGTTGTTAAGTTCAACTGCATTTAATGGCCCTTTCCTTTTTAAATGGAATTTTGTGTTGTAGGCGAATCTTTGAATCCAAGCAACTACTCGGATTACTTTTGTATATGAAGAAAATCTGGTAAGAATGTCTATATCGTTGTCTAGTTGATTTATTAAACAAGAACTTTCGGTGGGTAAAGACTCAACTGCAAAGTTTGAAGTGGGAGATGGATCATCAATGAAAGGATTAGAAGACTTGTAGAGCCAAGTGGGCCTAGACCACCAACATTCGCAATCTTTTAACTGATAGGGATATAGACCCCGTGTTGCACAATCGGCTGGATTATGTTTACCAGGAATATGATGCCAATGTTCAATTGAGGTCAAATCTCTGATTTTATTGGCCCGGTGAAGCACGAATTGGTTGCCTTTGGTTGGAGGTTTCAAAATCCAGCTTAATGTAATGGTCGAATCGGTCCACAAGAATGTTTCGTGGATAGCGTTAGGTAATGCATCTTGCACAACTTGAATAAGGTTTGCAAGCAAAAGAGCTGAAGATAGCTCTAATCTTGGCAATGTTATTGAACTGGCGGGCGCTATTCTTGTTTTAGCAGCGACTAGCATTACCGTGACAGGATTAAAAGTTTTGATATATACAACCGCCGCGTATGCACGTATAGAGGCATCACAGAACCCATGGAGTTCGAAAGGTGATGATGTGCTGAAATTCATAAATCGGGGAATGTGCATAGAATTAAAAGCATTTATTTCAGAATAGAATCTATTCCACGTCTCTAGAATAACTGAGGGGAGAGGATCATCCCACTTCAAGTCTGCCTTCCACACTTCTTTCAATAACATTTTCAAAATAACAGTGGAAGGTGACAAAAGACCCAAAGGATCAAAAATGCCAGCGATTACGGATAATAATTGGCTTTTAGTCTTTACTGTAGGTTTTTCTACAACTTGTACTCGCAGGGAATCTGTTTCCTGGTTCCACTCTAACCCTAGAAAACTTTGAGATGAATTCGGATTGAAAGAATGGGTTAAGTTATTTGCCTTTAAAGAATGTGGCAAACTATCATCTTTTGCTATACTGGCAGCGACAGGAAAATTAGTTTTTTCCTCATCACAAACTTGTTTATTTTGCCGAGTTGAATTGTGATACAGTTCTTTAGCTGCATCTGATTTAATAAACTCCTTAGCACGAGGAACAGACTCTGAATTGAAAAGATCAGTCAAGTTTACTGAATGGCAGACCACGGTCGTGGCCGGTTTAGACGAATAGGGTACTGGACCACTTAGAATATATCCCAGTTGAGTTGGGATTGCAACGGGTTCACCAGATTGTCCAAAAATGGGTGACCCTAATAACAGATGTGCAAAAACATCTGCTCCTAGCAGAATGTCGATTGACTTGGAGATATAAAACTCAGGATCAGCCAGCTGTAAGTCTGCCACGTGCGGCCATGAATGCCTTTCAAGCCTGAAGTTAGGGAGTGGGGTAGTAACCTGATTAACTACAAGGGCTTTTAAGGAATTGTAATTATTTTCAAAATATGGCGAGTAATTAAATTCAGTGAAATTTAGGCAGGTTTCAGCCGAAATGCCATTTATACCCACAAGCCTATGGTTCGTTCTGCCAACAGGCAAATTCAACCTTTCTACACAATTTTTTGAGATTAAAGAATTTTGAGAAGCATTGTCAATAAGTGCTCTGCACTGAATAACATTACCTGTGCTAGATTTTACATTAATAAGAGCGGTAGATAATAGAACATTATAATTCTGCAAAGATGAATGACACTGCGCACTATTAGAAACAGAAATTTCTGGTGCATTATCATTAAAAAACTCTCTATTAGTTTGACTAGTCGTATACACATGTAATAATGTATGATGCATTTGGGAACAATTTTTGCATTTAACATTAATTCTACACTGCCCTACTTGATGGTTTTGTCTAAGACAATTTTCACATAATTTGTTTAAATGAACGATTTTCCACCTCTCCTTCACTGGTTTTGAATTAAATAAAGGACATTTGAATAACGCATGGCTTTCATTACATAATAGGCAGTTATTACCATTCCTAACAAACGCGCTGTTCATTACGTTGGTTTTGACTCGACTAGCATCTAGAGGCTTTTTTGCGAAATTGAATTTAGACTCTACTTTAGTGCATTTTGACTCCTCTACACTTCTAGCTTCCCGCTCAACAAATTTTCGAAATAAATCCATATCCGGTATTTTATCATTGTCTAACAACAATTCCCATCTTTGTTTGAGAGGCTGATCTAATTTATTCAACATAAAATTTATTAACATTAAATCACTCAAAGCATTAGATTCTAATCCCAAAATTTTCAAATTCCGAATTGCTTCATTACTTGTATCTAGCAATTCTAACAAGGATTTTGAATTACTAGCTTTAATAATCTTTATCGAAAATATTTTATTTATTTGACTTAAAGCCAACTGTCTTTTATTTTCATATCTTTGATTTAACAAATCCCAACACTGAACTAAATTTTCTGCTTTTAAAGAAAATCCTCGAATTAATTTTGCGGCATTTCCGCGAACAGATGAATGTAAATATTGTAATTTCTCAATATCAGATAACTTTTCATTCCCCAAAATCGTAGACTGAAATAATTCTTTAAACGAAATCCATTGTTCCGAATCGCCGTAAAAATGGGGAAGATCGAATTTGGGCAATTTAACTTGCGAATAATTCTGTTTATTTTGAGTTTCTACACGAATTTCCGTCGGAGAATCAACTGTGGTTTTCTCTTCTAAATCGACTAACAAATCACAAATAATTCCCTGATACTTCAAAAAAATATCCAAATTCTCATTATTTTCTTTCGGCGAAAGTTTATCAAATGCTTGCGCAAGAGTATTTTCATAAGAAGATATTTTCGATTTCAAAACTTTAATTTTTGCATGCTCATCTGAATTCGCATTTTGAACTTTATCCTTAATTGCATCTATTTCCTTACAAATTCGCTCAAAATACAGCTCCTGTTTAGTTTGTTTAGTCATTTTTAATAATTACAAATAAACAATATAAGAAATGAATAACATAAAAATACGAAAATTACACAATCTCATACAAAATGCACCATAATATACAAAATATAAAAAAAACAAGAATTGAATAAATAAACACAACCGTTTTTACTTTTTTTTTTTTTTTTTTTTTTTTTTTTTTTTTTTTACGTTACATCTAGCACAGATAAATTAATTGACAGCTACGACTTGAGAACAGATTCCATCGTAGCTCCGGCTCGACGGACCAAAATTTATGGATAGCATAGGTTACGGATTAATTTTGAATAGCTCGAATTTAAATTAGGGAAAAGAAATATGAATAATCTGACGAAAGAATATGACTTAACAGAATTCAATTCACGATTCGATTTTAAAACAAAAACTGTGATTTTAGTTAGAAGGTAGAATTAAATTTAAATTTTCGTTACTTACCCCATTTTCCCAGAAATTCAGGCAGACACTTACAATAAAGGAGCAGCAGGATATATAACACGACACATATTTATTATAATACAAAAAACTGATATAGCCGCAAGTATATTGTAGATTCTAGTTGAATACACTTATAAATGTTCGAATCCCGTTGAGCTGGTCAAATTAGTAACACCTTCGATTGAATTCTTGACTTGTCGTTTAAAAACGACGAATTACATAGTAAATGAATATAGATGAATAACTTGTTTATTCCGCATCGAATAATAAATATTAGACTCAAAGAATAATACACGCCTTAGCATACTTCCTTTTCACCGTTCGAATTCCGAATGTTTGTTTTTAAAAATTGTACCTGTAAAGGCTGACATCACGTTCTTACGTCAGTTGCTCGGTTGCCAAGGTAACCAGTTTTTTTCCCTCGACAATCGTACTGATCGTCCAGGCGCAAAGGCCAACATAGTGAAAAAGATTCCAAGGCGGGACTGGAACCCGGGCCATCAGTATAGCGCACTGACGTTCTACCGACTAAACCACTTGGAACGATACCTAGCTCGGAAAATTTCTCACTATCCGAGGTATCGTACCAAGTGGTTTAGTCGGTAGAACGTCAGTGCGCTATACTGATGGCCCGGGTTCGAGTCCCGGCTTGGAATCTTTTTCACTATGTTGGCCTTTGCGCCTTTTAAGCAATTATTTTGAAGTTTGAAATTTGATTTTCATTTGAAATATTGTATGCAAGGCGAATATTTCTCTCTGGAATAATTTCCACGTATTAATATAATATGAAAATGTTTTATTGCCATCGGAAACACGACTTTGTACATAATTTGTGTAATTCTAGCAGTAATTAGATTAAAAACCGATACCAAAATTCTATCTTTACATACAAAAACAGGTTGAGTTAAATAAAAGAGTGTAAAAATAAAATCTTATCTATCTATGTTTTAATGCAAAAACGTGTCCATGATTAACGCTGATGTCATGCCGACGGAGGCAATTATCTAAGTGTACGCAGTCCGTTGCCTATTTTCTCAAATGTAATTATTTTAAAGATAGCATCATTTTAATTTTTAAAACCATTGAATACGCTACATTAATTTTAACACAATTATTCTAATTGGTAAATAAATCATATTAGATGTAAATTTCCAACTGGGCGAAAAGTGTCCGGTCCAGGATTCGAACCAGGGATTCACTGGCTGAAGCCGCCAGTGCTCTGCCATCTGAGCTATCCCGGACGAATCTGGTGGAACTTTTTAACCCAGCTAACTTTAATGATTATAGCATCTGGTCTGAAACCTGGTTCAGCTCAACAGAATAAATCACAGGTAGTGGAACTCTAGAAATAGCTGGATGCGTAATTACGCTACATTAATTTTTAAATGTACATAAATTAATGTAGTGTAATTACGCATCCAGCGATTTCTGGAGTTCATTACCTGTGATTTATTCTGTTGAGCGGAACCAGGTTTCAGACCAGATACTATAATCATGAAGGTTAGCTGGGTTAAAAAGTTCCAGTAGATTCGTCCGGGATAGCTCAGATGGCAGAGCACTGGCGGCTTCAGCCTGTAAATCCCTGGTTCGAATCCTGGCCCGGACACTTTTCGCCCAGTTGGGAAATTTACATCTAACATTCAATACGGTTAAAAATGTACTTTCAAATATGTCAAATGTACTTTAAATATATTTTTTATGTATTATTGTATCAATGATCTATCTCTTCTCTATCGCGTGCAGCTCGATGGCGGAAGATTAACCGTTTTTACTTGAAACCATATAAATAGTTCAAATTTTGTATCAGACTAATATTCCATAATGAAATTAACACTTCTTCTATAAATAAATGCATAATATAATATAAATAAAACAAATTTTAACAGATATGAAATCAAACTATACGTGTTTAAGTACTGAAATAATCAGAATAAAAAAGCTGCTGTACGTAGCAAAATCTTTGGCGATTTCTCTGACTCTCAACCTCTGGCATGCGGCTAATACGAAAGTATTACTTTTAATAAATTCCAAAACCATTTTTTTTAACAATTTCCTATCCGTGTCAAATGGCACCTTTTTAAATTTTTGATTTATGCTTATTTTGCTCGTAGTTTTTGAATGTAATGAGCATAAAAAAGTCTACAATGTATTAAAAATGATTTGTAATTGTTTTAGTGTAAAAATTACAAATTACAAACTATAAAGCAAAGTCTTTTAAAAGGTGTCATTTAACACCGGTAGAAAAAGTGTTAAATACATAATTGATAATTTTATATATTTTAACTTTTTGGTGTTGTTGGTATTAAATGTATTAAATGTAAAAAAATATATTTAAGTTAAAAAAAAAAAATAGTTTTCATTTATGTTCTATAAACCGAGAAGCCCGGATTCGATCCTTTGTTTTCAGTATTTCGTTGTTACAGTTTCACAGCCAGCTGACTTATTTTATCGAGCGTGGTTTGGGGCAACAGCAACTTCATTGTTGTTGTATTTAATATACATTTGTAACTAGATTTTCTTTTTTAAATCGATTTATCATCCGCACCCTGATAACGTGAAAATGATTTAAAATTTATTTATTAATTTATAATGAAATTCTAAAAATATTAAAATGTTATACTGTCACCGGAAATAGCTTTTATAATTCTAGCATAACAGGAAATGACTGAAAAATCGATTACAAAATTCTGTCGGTACATACGTGAACTAAGTTAAATTAAATAAAAGAATGGAAAAAGGGAAAAAGACTGCGCACAAACAACTTTTTACCCGACTGCCAAGAAGGGTTATGTGTTTCACTCGTATCTGGGTATGTGGATTTCTTTTTACGCTCGAAACACATCAACGGCTGGATGTATTTTAATGAATGAGGTCTCTATCGATTCGTCTTAACCGTCTGATGGTTATAGACCAGGGTCTGTTTTTATAAATTCAAAATGGCGGCCGTAAAATACAAAATGGCGGTAGAGACGAAAAATAAATTTTACGCACCCTATTGAGGGGCATATCATTGGATAGGTCTTCCAAAATGAAGACGATATTTCATTGACTCTTTTACAGTCAGAAGATCCGTTTAAATATTACACAACCTGGAAGTTATGTAGGTAGGATCTCTAGCTTTACTGCAACTCTGACCATCATATACATCTATAGGCGTCATCAAAACAATGTTTATAGATAGGAACTAACAATTAACCATAACTAAAAAGTCATCAATACAAGTAAATAACAAGTAAGAAAAAATCATGCCTCAAGCATAGATTATGAAACACTTTCCAACACTTTCAGAATAATGTAACAAAACTGCCTGTTTAAAAAAGTAAAATATTACGTCTAATTGAACCCTATGGAAACGCATAATACATTTCAAAATCCAATTTCAGCTGTCCCCATCCACAATCGGAAAATTATACGATGTTTTTCAGCAGCCCTGTATATGATTTATAGATATGAATCTATTATCTACATGCAAGCCAAAATTTAGTGCACTTAAGAGATACATATACTTCAGTTGAAAATTTACTTTCAGCAATTTCCTCTATTAAGGAGAACGGGTACGTGAATACTTTTGTGCAGCCCTGTATTTGAGGTATGGAATTTATATATAACGAGTAAGATGCAAAAAATTAATTTAATTTAAAAGCGCATACCGAATTTTAAACCGTGCACTCCAGCAATTATTACTCAAAGACAGTAATGTACTGTAAACGATTTCTTTTGTGTGTCCCTGTAAATGAATAAAAAATGCTATGAATGTCCTGTTCTAACTTGATCGTAGTGAAATTCAGTGAATTATATCAGTTTCAATACATTTGAAATAGCATAATGTCATTAAAATACTCTGCAAACGATTTTCCCCCATATACCATAATGTAATGGAATGCTTTTGAGTGCTCCTGTAAACGAACGATTAATCCTACATACTTCATATACAATACCAAACATGCTTTGGTGACCCTAAATAACCCTTATCAATTTCATGAAAATCCGAGTATATTTACGGGAGTTAGAGCGTGGACAGACGGACAGACGACCAGACAAACCGAATGCATAAACACTTTTCAACTTTGTTGGAAAGTGTTAAAAAGAATAGGTAAATAATATAAAAAAAATAGTTTCACATTGATGGGAAATAATTAAGTAGTTCGCTTTTTACGCGGTCGGGTTTTTTGATTTTTTTAAATTTAATTTTTATTTATAAAACTTTCAAAGCTCTTGTGGTAGTTACATCTAAAGTAATCCAGATGTTCAATTTTTAAATGTCCATTAGATACTGGTGTATAAAGATGTTGTTTTAGGTTTTATGCACCGGTCGTGATAATAAACACAATTTGGTAAGTACAACAACACTGATTACCAAAACAAACCCCAGTCTGTTATAATCCGTTTCCTGTACAATATTAGCAGGCAATAATTCAGAAAATATTTCCTTGGAAAAATTATTTTATTTTACGAAAGAAAAGGGCAATAGATGTAAAATAGTGGTAGTCTCCCCTAACTGCAGCTAAACTTTCTAACAGTTACTAGTATCAAGATCAGAGGCGAAGTGAATCAGTCTGCGTAAGTTAATAGTGCCAAGCATACATACGTGTTAACCTAGGACGCCAATCACAAATTATCGGTTAGGCTGCAAGCAATATAAAAATTTGAACAAGATAAGCAGCAAGTACGGAATCCACATTTGGCTATCTATTAAAAAGTGAAATAAAAAGGCAAACCTCTCATTGCATACAGAAGTCTAAGCGTCCTGGATAAATAACGACGAATATCTACTTGCAGGCAGATGTAAAAATACAATTTCTGGGCCTTTAATGTTTATACGAAACGCCAGATAACTTAAATTATATGTTTGATTTTAGATTGCTTAAAGAAATTTGTAAGGAGCAGCGCTTATATTATAAAACATCAATAAAAAATATCTTTGCCGGCATAAAGGTTGCGCTTAAATTAGAAATAAAGATATATCTTTTTTGAATGCTACATTTAACAGAAGAAAAGAAATTAAATTTAGGAAAAGGATTAATTTTGAATAAAAACATAACTCCAAAATATAGTCTTGCCATAAGGTTCTTGTCCTATACTGTAGAAAAATTATGCAACGTTACTCTATAAATTTGGTGGCAACATGCTGCCTCCACTTTTACGGAGTAATTTAACTTATATAATGGTGTAATTTAAATTGATATGGTTATTGATATGGTTGGATAATTGATATGGTTGATGGAGTTACGTTACATAATTTTTTTACAGTGTACCCTCGCACAGATAATATTAGTCGATTACTCTGTATGTAAAAAAAAAAAAGAAAAAAAAAGCAGAAATTTAATATAGACAACATAATATCAAAAGAATTATCATAACAGGAATCCCAAAGGACACAAAAAGTGAATATTTCACTAATTTAATAAAGTTACATCCAAAAATGAATAATAATCCGTACATCAAGATACAAAAAGTTATACAAAAAACCACATCAAAATATTATCAGCAGGTCCTTGAGGTAGATGACACGACCTGAGTTATTCTTCTGCGTATGGGATATTTAAATGTTGGATTACGTAACTGTGGAATACATCTTTACAGGCCGATTATCAGATGTGCTAATAGTCAGTTGTATGGACACCCTGAGAGCCGCTGTAGAAGAAACTCTATATGTGCATTCTGTGCGATGGGACATTATACTTCAAAATGCATAAATACAGACAAATTGGAATTAAGGAATTGTGCAAATTGTTTATATTCATCAAACTATCAAAAGCATACAGCTAACTCACCACTATGCCCTACCTTCATTAATCATATAAAGTACAGGAATGAAAGTTCCAGTTTAAGTAGGCTTTGGCGGTGGTGGTTGATGATGATGGGACATACACAATATTACTTATAAAATACAGTCGTCCCCGCTTAAACGAATATTGACGGTTCCAACAAGTTGTATTCGATTAAGCGGGGTATTCGAATATCCGGGGAATCATTTAGATGACATTAATCTATTGCGATATGGTAGAATAACACATATGTAACAAAATAACATGGAAATAACATTAAAAATAAAAAAAAGACAAAAATAGATAGCATAAAAGACAAATGTTATACATACCTATGGATTTTTAATATTAAAAAAAAAATTAAATTTAAGTACATATTACTTTGGCTGAAAGAAAGCTGTGATAGTTGATTGTTTTTTATCGGACGTGGAACAGTTCTGTATTTCTTTTTCTAATTTATAAAGTACATCATAATCACTTCCACAAGCCTCAAAGTGTCGGCGAATTATAGCAAATGATGTATTTACTTCATTTAGAGAAGGGGGTGGCTCAATTGTCTCATCATCGCTCTCGTTATCCTTTTCTTGCGAGGAAGATATAGTCATTTCTTCATCGTCTTCCGTCGTTTCATTTTCATCCAATTCAATAAATTGCACAAGTTCCGTCTGAGTAAATTTTAGCTCTCCAAAGTCTCCTGTCTCAAATTCCTCCAAATCCTGAATTCTACTGTCATCATAATCATAAATTACGGTTCATCATCCCGTATTTCGCGTTCGAGATTTTCCAATTTCACAAATTTCGCTTTTCTGAAACAATTTTCAATGACTTTTACAGGCACACTGTCCCATGCTTTTTTAGAAAAGTGCATGGCTGTTAAAAGGTTTATTTTCTTATGGATGCCAGCAAAGGATTCGATATCATCCAAATGATGCAAAAGATCTTTGATTACTTGTCTTCGGTAAAGGGCTTTGAATGATCTAATTGTGCCTTGATCTAAGGGCTGAATTTTGCATGTTGTATTGGGAGGCAGAAATTGTAGTTTAATATTAGTGAGACGTACTGAACTGTCATCGATTTTATGACTATTTACGTTATCTAAAAACAACACAATTTTTTTGTTGCGTTTTTTGAAATCCATATCTAGCTTCATCAGCCAGTTTTTAAAAATTTGTCCTGTCATCCATGCGTTTCGAGAATGAGTATATTTCACGGGATAATTTTTTACGTTCTTTAGACACCTTGGACCTTTACTTTTCCCTATCATTAGAGGCTGAAGTTTTTCTGTTCCGGTTTGATTTACGCACAATAATAATGTGACCCGATCTTTGTTTATTTTCAATCCAGCAACCTTTTCTTTTTTCTCAGCTAAAGTGCCTGTCGGTAAAGCTCGATAAAAGAGTGCAGTCTCGTCACAATTAAAGATGTCATCTGGACTGTATTTTGCAAGGATAGGCTCCAAAGTTCCTTTACACCAGGTGTCAATGCATGAAGTATCAACTGATCCTGCTTCACCATGTCCAGTTTTAAAAGTTAAATTATTCCTTTGTTGCCACCTATAAAGCCAACCTTTGGATGCACAGAAATTTTCACCATTTTCAACAGTCTTCGCTATTGACTCAGCTTTTTCCATGATCATAGGCCCATTTATCATTGCACCTTTCGCTCTTTTACTGGAAAACCACTCCAGTACAGCTTCATCAACACTACAAAATTTGATTTACGTTTTCTCTTTCTGTCTAAATTTCCATTTCTCCTCCACTCTTCTTCAATCTTTTCAGCATTTCTTTTAATATTAGAAACTTGCGTTTGAGAAATTTGAAATTCTTTTGCAATTTCAGTTTGCGTTTTTTTATTTTTTAGTGAATCTAACACTTTTATTTTATCGCATAAACTCAAATCCTTTCGTTTCGTATTCATCGTGCTTACTAGTCAATTATTAAAGAAAGAATATCGGCCAGAATGTTAGCATATGTTCACAGAAGTATTCACAGGTATGAAGTTCGAACTAAACCTGTTCGGGTAAGACACCTCTTTTCTAATCCGTTCTCAGAAATCGATTGCAACAGCTTAGTGTCAGAGGTGAACTGACCTTTTCCAGTTCCATGAAAGAAAAGAGGGATCACCATGCCTTTGTCCAAAATATGCTGAAGAGGGGAAAATGAATACGTGTTTTGTAGGAAAACAATAATTTTATTTTTAGAAAAGGAAATCTGGTATTTTTCGGTTAAGTATGCATTTTTAGTAAGAAAGACAGTTCAGACTTTATTCGAATAACCGGGGACAGCAAGTAAAAAATATTTGATAAAGTGGGGAAATTTAACATTATTCCTATAAGACAGATTTTGGTTCTAGCGAATTTTATTCGTATAAGCGGGGTATTCGATTATCCGTTACCCGATTAAGTGGGGACGACTGTACATGAACTTTTACACGAACTATTACGTAAAATTAAAAACTTTAAAAAATATGTTCTGGGTCCTCAATAAACCCTCGATTGTAAATAGCGATATTTAACACCTTTTATTATGAATAACCTACATAATTATTTTACTCATTTTAATATTTTGTTAATCTGATATTTTGATACTTGAATAATTCTTACGTAAATATATTAGCACGTTTTGGCAGGCTGGGCGTGTCATATTTAGCAAATTGTTTTTCCAATTTCTCTCAATAATTATATCTTCTAAACGTTTTCATTTATATCATATTTCTTAGCTTAATCTTTGCCCCCAGTTATGGACAGTGGGGCTGATAGTTGTTTGTAATTATCTACGGTGGCTTGGCTTGCCAAATCTATTGTATAAATTAAGTCAATTTTAAATTCTCATCATGTTCATTAAATCTATTATAATAATTAAACTTATTACATTTACTTTAACTATTATTAAACTTTATTTTACTTTATTATTATACTATTATTACTATTATTAAACTTTATTATATTTACTTTGACTATTATCTTAAATAACTCTATTTTGGTTACCTAATTATTTTTATATTTCATATATTATTCATCTGTACCCAAATATAATTTCTACATATAAATTGGTTTAGTGGTATATATAGTATCTTGAAAAATTTATTACATTTATATCTTGCATAAATTGTTTACCCTGGGCTCGCCCTGAACACATTTATACATAGATTAAATTGATGTTAGTATTGTGAATCCTGAAAATAACATAAAAGTGTTGTAAATATGTGGGTAATTGTGATCAAAAAAGTTTAATATAAAATTCTAAAAACTATGCATATTTACATGTTATAATAATGAATACTTCTCTCAAATGTAATTATAGGGGTCATCTGTAAATATTTATTGCACACACTGTCAATAATTGTTATATATCTAACATTGTTATTTCTCCTAAACTGTAAAAACAACAGCAACATTAAAAAAACATTCAAGGTGTTCCAGTGGCGTACCCAGGATTTTATTTCAGAGGGGGGGGGGGGTGACTTAAATTTCTATAATGTTCTTCTTACGAAACACGTTGAATTGTGTTACAAACAGAAATCATTTTTGTCAATATGGCCGTAACCAGGGGGGGGGGGGGGGGGGGGGGGGAGGGGCGGGGGTGACTTTGTTCCGAATTTTCCGAAAATTTGAAAAATTTTGTCCAGAGGAGAAAAAACGCTAATTTTGTCAAAAAGCCGCGCAAAAAAAACACAAATTTTGACGAAGGATTGCGAAAAAACGCGAATTTCGTCATACCTCCACCGAAAAAGCGCGAATTTCGTCAAATGACCATAGAAAATACGCGAATATCGTCAAAGGGCCACAGAAAAAACGCAAATTTCGACAAAGGATCGCTAAAAAAGCACGCATTCCGTCAAAGGGACGCGGAGAAAACGCGAATTTTGTCATAAGTCCGGTGAAAAACGCAAATTTCACCAAAAAGACGAGAAAAAGAAGCAAATTTCGTCCAAAAGCCGCGGAAGAAACGCAAATTTCGGCGAAAGATTGCCTAAAAAAAACGCGAATTTCGGCAAATGACCACAGAAAAAGCAAATTTCGTCGAAAAGCCGTGGAAAAAAGCAAATTTCGACGAAGGATCTCGAAAAAAAACGCGAATATCGTCAAAGGGCCGCAGAAAAAACACGAATTTCATTAAAAAGTCGCGCGAAAAACGCGAATTTTGAAATAAAGGTCGCTTAAAACACGAATTCCGTCAAAGAGCTGCGACAAAAAAAGCTAATTTTGTAAAGGATCGCAAAAAAACGCGAATTTCATCAAAAAGACGAGAAAAAACGCGGATTTCGTCAAAAATCCGAAGAAAAAACGCAGATTTCGACGAAGGATTCCATAAAAAGAAACGCGAATTTAGGCAAATGACCTCGGAAAAAACGCGAATTTAAGCAAAGGGTCGCTGAAAAAACGCAAATTTCGACAAAGGATCGCTAAAAAAACACGCATTCCTTTAAAAGAAAGTGAAAAAACGCTAATTCCGTCAAAAGAACACAGAAAAAACGTGCATTTCGTCAAAAGACCGCAGAAAAACACAAATTTCATCAAAAAGACGAGAAAAAAGCGCAAATTTCATCAAAAAGCCGCGGACAAAACGCAAATTTCGACGAAGGATTGCATAAAAAAACGCGAATTTCGTCCAAGGGCCGCAGAAAAAACGCGAATTTCGACAAAGCATCGCTAAAAAAAACACGCATTCCGTCAAAGGGAATCGGAAAAAAAGCGAATTTCGTTAAAGATCGCAAAAAAAAGAAAAAGCAGGGTCACAAAGAAGGGCCACAGAAAAACGTGAATTTCGTTAAAAGACTGCTGAAAAAAGCGAATTTCATCAAAAAGACCAGAAAAAATCGAATTTCGTGAAAAAAAGCAAATTTCGACGAAGGATTTCGTAAAAAATAAAAACGCGAATTTCGGCAAAAATCTGCGAAAAAAACTTGAATTTCATCAAAAACCCGCCGAAAAAATGCCTAAAAAACACAAATTTCGACAGGATCACGAAAAAAAAACGCAAATTTCGTCACTGATCTGCGGAAAAAACGCAAATTTCGACGAAGGAGTGCGTAAAAAAAACGCGAATTTTGGGCAAAAAGCCGCAGAAAAAGCGAATTTCTTCAAAGGACTGCGGAGAAAACGCAAATTTCGTCAAAAAACCGTGGAGAAAACACAAATTTTTGCATGGAGATGCGACTGAAAAATGAAAGTTAATAAGCTACTTTTACAGTCAACTCTTCCGCACCGGATTTCCGATTTAGCCGAAATCGACTTGTGATTAGCTGTAGTGTTACTGTGCATTAACATTCTTCCGCATTGACAATCTTGGCGCCCGTCGACTGTGAGCGAAATTAAAAAACTCGTTAAATTAAACTACTTTTAGATTTGTGGAATTTACTTGTAGGTTTCTTGAACTGACCATATACGTTTTCATTTATCCAATAAAAAAGGCATGGAGCTATTTTCCAGACATTTGAAAATTGATTTTGTGGTTTCAAGTAAATTTGGTCGCAGGACTGAGGAGTATATTGAATTAACAAGAAAAACAAATTCGTGGCATGCCAGAAAATTAAACAAATTTATCTGAAAAAGAAGGAATATCAGCCCTTTTTTCATTTCACTCCGATCTCTTCGGAGGTGGAATGGAGCTGTAACCTCATAACCCCCGTCGCCATCGACTTCTTTGGGTGTATGCTGGGGCATCACTGTGCACTAGTATATGGGACTAACCAGAATAGCTGAATCGCAGAAAAAAATTAAATTTTATCTCAAAAGAAAGAAAAAAACAGGATCTTTTTTTCATTTTTGATTACTTCGAAAGGGCCCTACAACCCCATCAGCCCCCTTCCCCTCATTGTGTATACTGTGGTGTAATTGTGCGCTGATATGAGACTAGCCAGAAAGTATAGTTCGTTGTATTGCAAAAAACAATTGCATTACAAATTTATCTCAAACAAAAAGAAAAAAAAACAGCACTTTTTTCATTTCATTTTCAACTATTTTGGAGAGGTCTGTAACCCCATCACCCCCTTTTTACTTCTTTGGGTATAATGTGGTGTCACTGTGCACTAATATGTATAAACAGAAGAGCGTGGCTAGTCTGTTGAATGATAGGAGGGAAAAATGCAAATTTATCTCAAACAGAAAGAAAAAAAGCAATATTTTTTTTCGACTATTTCGGCAAGAGGGGACTGTAAGTCCATCAGCTGCCTCCCCTTATTTCGGTAAGCTGTAATGTCAATGTGGACTAATATGGATTTAACGAGAATGGTTATTTCGCTGTATGGCAGAAGAAAAATTACAAATTTATCTCAAACAAGAAAAAAAAATCAACCTTTTTTCATTTCATTTTCGACTATTTAGGAAGGGGGCAACCCCATTAGCCTCTTTCACCTCTTTGGGTATAATGTGGTGCCACTGTGTACTAGTATGGAACTAAAAAAAAAGAGAGCGGCTAGTCTGTTGAATGATAGGTATTGAGAATGGCTGGGTTCTAAAAATCAGAGCCCATTGCAGTTGGTTCTCGGTGATTTCAACGCTCACAGTCAGCTTTGGGGCTATAGGAGTGAAGACACCAGGGGAAAAGTTCTTATCGATAGAGTCATAGCGTATCAACGAGTTATTCTAAACTCTTCATCCAGTCCACCAACGTATGAGTCGGGAAGAACCTGGGGAGGCCAGATCTGTCCATCTGCACGCAGGCTATGTTTTCACACATAAAACACTGGGAAGTAATTCCTTCCCTTTTTGGAGACCACTACCCAATAGAAACAGAGCTAAATTTCACAATACTCAAACTACCAAGAAGAAGATTCAAAACAAAGGGAATCCCTTTGACACAATTTTCCGAACAACTAACTCGAAAATGCTCACAGAGGAACTTTAATGACATAGAAACTATAGACCAGTTTAACGAAGAATACGAAACTTTTAAACAAGAAATATTATTACAAGCCAATAAATCCTTTAAAAAGAAAGCCCCCTTCAAGAAATTTAAAATTTCCTGGTGGTCTCCACATTTGAGGGCCCAAAGAAATAAAGTAGCAGCTCTTTTAAAAAGAGCAAAAAATTCAAACTACGAGTCAAATATAAACCAGCAATACAAAAGGGAAAGGGCAACTTATCAAAAACAGATTTTATCGGAGAAGGAAAAAGCTTGGACAAACCTGTGTCGCAGAGAGACGGATCCTTTTGGTTTAACGAAAAAGTTGACCTTCCAGCGATTCCAGGACTCACATATCAGTTACCAATTTGATTCTTTGTCACACACTTCCAGGTCATCAACCCTTTTAAAACTAACGAGAGACATTTTTGGCGACGAAACTCCAAAGCAACTACCACAGCGACTAAACTCGCACGACCAGGCAAAATTCACGAAAAGAGAGTTACGAAATGTTGTTTTCACATTCAATATTAACAAGGCGCCAAGACCTGATCAAATTGATCACAGGATGGTCAGGTGCATCTTTTCAAAAATTCCTAATATTCTGTTGGATATGTACAACAGTCTTTTAAAGTTAAACTATTTTCCTGATGACTGGAAATTGGGAGAGCTCGTGTATTTTAGAAAGGAGGGAAAATCCTTGAATGAGAGCTCTTCATATCGCCCCATCACTCTATTACCAATGTTCGGAAAAATCTTAGAGAAATGAATTCTAAGACGAATACATCACGCATTAGACAAAACGAATTTCCTATCGGGTAAGCAACACGGCTACACGCAAAATAAATCTACGGAAACGGCTTTGGAGCAAGTGATTTCATTAGTAGAACAACACAAACAAAATAAACAATACACATCACTGGTGTCACTGGATTTCAGAGGAGCATTTGACAACCTCCCTTGGGACCAAGTGATCCTAACATTGCAAAGACTAGGTATTTCTAAACAACTCATTAATCTTGTCGTTTCCTTCCTTTCGGGTAGGCGAGCTCAGATGGACTGGATGGCACCATTTTTGTTGTACTTCTTTAGTAAGGGTTGCCCGCAGGGATCGTGTCTGGGTCCTTTTCTGTTGGAGACTCTGTTGGGGATCTTTGATGTACAGGACTGTGAACTGGTGACATACGCGGATGACGTGATATTACTGATCTGGGCACAGTCGAGACAGCAACTTGAACAAAAAGGTCAGAAAGCTTTAAAATTTATTCAGAATGGGCAGAAACCAACAAAATAGAAATTTCACATGAAAAATCCTCATCATTAACTTTTGGCAAACCCAAACACCTTAAGCGGGGCCCCACATTTAAACTTCAAGGTAAATCAATAAAATCAGAAACAACACTAAAATACCTGGGAGTAATATTAGATAAACAATTATCATTTCTCCCACATGTGGCACAAAAGAGAGTAGAAATCGGAAAAATAACTCAAAATCTTTATAAATTTTCATCAATCTCAGGTCGACTCCCTCCGGAATTTTTTAAGATTTGGTACTCGGCGATCTTACAAAGGAAACTGGCCTACGCGTGTGCTGTCTGGTTTCCGCGTATGGCGCAATATCACGGTCGTCGACATTTGCTCTCGGCACAAAGGAAAGCTTTGTTGCTGATAACGAGAGCATATCGCAATACGTCAACAAGCGCCCTGCAGGTCCTCACAGGTCTCCCCCCACTGGATTTGCAGTTGGAGGCGGAGGCGGAGTATTCGGGAACGATTAGTCTCGGCAAGTCAACATAAAAGGCTTTTGCTCCACTATACTATCCAAAATGCTCAAAATACAAAACATCACCACTAACAAGGAAAATACAAATTTGTGAAATAAACGACTATGTAGGCAAAATTACAATATACACGGACGGTTCCAAAATGTCCGAAGGCAAAGCCTCGGCATTTTGTGTGTACGAAAAAAACGAGCAAATCTATACTTGGAGAGCGAAACTGTCCCTGGATAACTCCGTCTTCCAGTCAGAACTCTTCGCGATCTCTTCAGCATTAGAGTGGATAGAGTCGGACAAACATTCTCAATACTTAATCATAACGGATAGCCTATCAAGTTTAAAAGCATTAAACAATTTTGACAATACCAACTATTTAATACTAAAAATTCTTCAACAATTACAAACAACAGTAAAAGACATATACTTCAATTGGACAAAAGGACATTCAGGTGTTGAGGGCAATGAGGCAGCTGACCAACTGGCAAAATCGGCAGTAACGGATGAAACACTAATACATACATTTTTACCATATCCAGCTTCTTCACTAAAATCACAGACAAAGCACAATCTGTTAAAAAATTGGCAAAAACGCTGGACGGATTCAGACACAGGCCGATATACGAAGGAATTCTTGCCATTGGTTGACCACAAGTATTTCGTAAACAACAGATACTTACACATATTTTTAACAAATCACGGCCCCTTTCAGAAACACTTATACAAAATTAACAAAAGAGATTCCCCACTATGCACTTGTGGCTTGCCGTCAACATCGTTACACTATGTATTATACTGTACATTAACATCGCATTATCATCTCAAAAAACACACACGTATGAATTTAGCAAGTTGGTGGCGGGATGTAAAAGAGAAACCACAACTACTCAACAAGATCATACAATGCATGAGGTTTATAGAAACAAACGAGTACATCTTTTCAAATCCAGAGCCATTCTAGTCCGACTCCATCACTAGGGTGTAGCATGGAGGGAGAAACGGGTTATTAGCGGGTGCCAGAAACTTCTATCACTTTTGAATTTTTATCTTGTGCATCTCTCCAAACTCTTGTATGCGCAAATTGTAAATAGTAGGTGTGTTGTAATGTGTTTCTAATTGTGATGTTCAATATTGTGTGTTTAATGTACTGTGAAATCCCTGTAAATCCATGAAAAATATAAATAATTATGCAATCACATTCAAATGATCCTCATGTAATCACTACATACAGTCATGCAAATAGTAGGTATTTGATATTGTGTTGAAATGTGTTTCTAATTGTCATGTTAAATATTGTGTGTTAAATGTACTGTGACGTATATATATCCAAGAAAATTGTAAACAATTATTCAATCACATTAGGTGAAATGATCCTCATGTAATCACTACATACAGTCATATATCTCGATGTGAAATCTTCGGTTCGCCCAGAAAAATTGGGTAACCAATTGTGATTGTAATTGTAAATCTCACAGTAACCGAAATAAATCTCAGCAGCTTGATCAGGGACCCGACGCTCCCTCTCAGACTCTGGTTGAGAGTCGGGAGGAGTGGATGTGGTCTACCCCTCGGGATTGCACTAACACTCTAAAGCGAAAGCTGAGTTCCCGAGGTGGTCATCGCTGTCATCGCTGTTGAATGATAGGGGGAAAATACAAAACTATCTCAAACAAAAAGAAAAATATCAGCACTTTTTCATTTCATGTTCAACTTTTTGGGGAGAGGGCTGTAACCCCATTAGCCCCTTCTACCTTTTTGGGTATAACGTGGTGTCACTGTACACTAATATGGAACTACAGCGAAGGGAGCGGCTAGTCTGTTGAATGATAGGGGAGAAAATGCAAATTTATCTCAAACAGACAGAAAAAAATCAGCACTATTTTTTCATTTCATTTTCTACTATTACGAGAGGAGGGGGGCTGTAATTCCAACAGCCCCCCCCCATCTTTGGGTATGCTGTGATGTCAATGTGGACTAATATGGAGTTAACGAGAATGGCTATTTTGCTGTATGACAGAAGAAAAAAATTACAGATTTATCTTAAAAAAGTAAGGAAAAAACACTTTTTTCATTTAATTTTTCGACTATTTCTGGTTTGGGGAGGGGTGCGACAGTAACCCCGTCAGCCCCCTTTCTCTTCTTTGGTGTCGATATGAACTACTATGGAACTGTATGGTGAAGGAAGCATATAGTCTGTTGAACGATAGGGGAAAAAATGCAAATTTATCTTAAACAAGCAGAAAAAATTCAGCACTATTTTATCATTTTATTTTCGACCATTTCGAGAGGAGGATGCTGAAATTCCATCAGCCCCCTCCCCATCTTTGGGTATGCTGTGATGTCAATGTGGACTAATATGGTGTTAACGAGAATGTCTATTTTGCTATATGACAGAAGAAAAAATTACAGATTTATCTTTAGAAAATAAGGAAAAATTACTTTTTCATTTATTTTTTCAATTATTTCAGGAGGAGGGGGGGGGGCTGTAACACCGTCTTCCCCCTTTCTCTTCTTTGTTGTCAATGTGGATTAATATGTGACTAATGAGAATAACTAGTCCGCTGTATGATTGAAAAAAATTAAAACTTTTTCAAAAACAGAAAGACGAAAACGCAGCACTTTTTCATATCACTTTCGAAAATTTCGGGGGGGGGGGGGGGCTGTAGCCCCATCAGCCCCCCCCCCCTTGGGTACGCCCATGAGGTGTTCCGCAGGTAATAAAACTTTTCCCTGCCCTGGGCTTGGGGGTTACACCTAACCATAAGCCAAAATTGGGTTTTCCGGTGGGTGCTTGCTTGCTTGTATGTAATTTAAAAGACACACGAATGGTAACTGAATCGAAACTGTTTGGAGTTACAAAGAGAGTTGAAATTGTGAACATTTACATTTATCTGCATATTTTAAAAGAGATTATGAATCGTGTGCTTTTCTGGGGGATGATAATGATTGTTAGCGGCCATCCACAAATGATGTCACGCTTGGAGGGGGTTCATAAAATTGTGACAGTTTGTGACAAGGGGGTGGGAGGGGATAAGAAGATGTGTAACATCACACATTTTGGTCAAAATAAAAGCATTAAAAATCAGCAGATTAAATTTTAAAGTTATTTTGAAATTAAAGTATTTTGTGTTCATACAGTAAAGATTTAAAGGCAAAAAAATTAAATCCCATTTGAAATTCCAAAATACTACTGTTTTTAATTGTTCTTTCATACTATTGCGTATTAATTATGTTTTTTGGTGTAAATCTTAATCTTATTTCATACAAAATAAGTACACGAACCATGTTTATTATTATGCTCACAAATGTCGTTAAAAGTTTCAAAATAAAATTTGAAATATGATCTATAACATAGTACTTTGTTTTTGAACTGCAAGTATATGTTTATGTAATATAGTGTGACAAGTAGCAAGAGAGGGGGGGAGGGGGGTAAAAATATTGAAAAAAAGTGTGACATCATATATGGATGACCCCTTATCCGTTAGTGAGTAGTGTACATTATAGTGAATATTTCTCTCGCTGATTTCGGGAAAACATTTGAAGATGAAGATGAATTAAAATGCAAAGAATTAATGTTTATAAATTACAATGTAGCCTGCTGTAGATATTTGAAATATAACATTATATTACTGAAATAGTCAATTTATGTGAATTCCCAGCGTGAATTATGTAATGCTGAAGACAATCTAAAGGTTTTTGGCCAGTTAAGTTTATCGTCAACTTGTTATACAATAGATGAATTTTATCATTCTGTATTTCAAATTATTCAAAATGCCTATAGGAACACAGGTAATTGATGTTAATATTCATAATTCATTCAGGAATTGTGTATTTTTCCAAGCAATAATATATATTTTTGGTAACTGAAACTTTTAATTAACTTTTAGAGCTATTGTTACTTTTTAAAATGTCCCTACATCAGATTTGAACGATTAAAAAAAAAATTAAAGAGCATAATCAAAATTTAAATAAGTGCTTTAAATTATTACCTATTAAAGATACCTAAGCAGTGTAAATTCCATAAGTGTTCAAAATAATCTAAGAAATAAAACTTACTTTTTAATTTTTTATATGGTCTCTTGGTATAGTCGTGGTAAAAAAAGTAAACACCCCCTACTAATTGTGCAAAAAAAATTATTGTAGAAGGAAGTTACTGGTACCAAACGATTGGAAATAAAGTTTACTTTTAAATGATGTATATGAAATTTGGGTACTTGTTAGTTATCCTGTCGACCAAATTACTGTCGCCAAATTTTAAGATTAAATGCCAATAATGGTTGATCGTAAATGTCACATTCACTTGACAACATGTGTCTACGTCATCAAGTGATTTTTATTTCGACGTTTTATCTGTATTTTTACTAATGTTATACTAATTTATTTGTTCTTTCATTATTTAAAATAAAAATTACGCCAATTTGTATAATTTGGCGGGTGGTTTGGCGATTTATGTAATTTGGAGAAATTGGTCGACGGGATAACTAACAAGTACCGAAATTTGCTTAGGGGGCTATTTACATATCAAAACGAATCCAAACTTTGTTTTTTACAATAACAATACCCAAGTTTGTCACCATAAATAAATTCCGCACTCTTCAATTAGCGTAAAAACAAAATTTTCATGAAGTGTGTACGATTAGTTTCAGAGAAATTAATTGTTTTAAAATGAACCTATTTTAGGGGCTGTATTTAAATTGAAGTTCATTACTTGATTGTTGAAATGCTACAGAATGACTATGTCACTTCTGTTAATGTATTATTTCTTGCCAATATGGCCATTTCACTCGCTTATATAATCGACTATTGTGAGCCCAAATGTTTCGATAAAATGAGTAAAATATTTTTTTTTCAAATTATGCTTTTCTGCACATCATAGACGGTCCCTTAAACCATCATTTTGATGTTTTATAATCATAATTTGAAAACTACTTGGCAGAATAATTTGAAATTGAGAATTCGCATAAAGGAGGAAATAATATAGATCTATCAAAAAATTTGTAGGTTGCAATCCATATTTCTTTGGAATATTAATTTCGTAAATCATATTATAAAATTTTTAAAATATTAATTTCAATGTTTTTATGATTTTTTTAGTATTATAACCATACACAAAATTATCACAGTATGATTATAATTTCAGGAGATATTAATAAAAATATGAAGACGTAATTAAACATTAGAAGCTCTAAATTTTGAATGTTTGTAATTCAAAAACGTATCATCCAAATGACTTGAAATTTCGTTTCTAGGCATAGTTTGAACCGAAGATTAAAAAAAATATATTAACAAAATTAGGTGTTGCCATTGAAAAAAATAAAAGTTTGGCCTGGTTTTAATTTGTGGAGGCTCCCTAAGCAAATTTTATATGCACAATTTTAAAGTAGACTTTATTTCCAATAGTTTGGTACGAGTAACTTTCTTCTATTATAATTAGTTACAGAGTTAGTAGGGGAGTTTAAATTTTTTTCACTACTGTACATAAGTTATACTTGGGAAAAATTTCTACCTGCTATGATAAATACAGCAGTTTTGTATGACTAAAACTCATCTCGAGGTATTTTGAATTTTATGAAATTTCGGAGCTTACCGGCACAAAAAAAAAAATGAACTGTCCGTTTTTAGTTCTTGAAAGCTCCGAAATTTTATAAAATTCAAAGTATTATAGCTGAATTTTGGTCGCAGAAGAATGTATCTTTTACTGTTGTACTTGCTAGAGCATGGGGAAATATTTTCTAAGCATAACTTACATTAGTCAGAGACCCTATAAAAAAAGTGTAACTTTTGAAAATTAATGGCATGACTAGTTTATCAACGTAGTCTTATTTCCTGCCTTATTTTGAACACTTTTGTAATTTACATTGTTCACTTATCTCCAAGAGGTAATACATTAAAACGCGTTTCAAACTTTTTTGGACACCCTGTACAGTTGAAAAAGGACGAATATATCCCCCTAACCTCCGAGAGAAAGAGCAAAACTGAAATGTTGTTTTCTCTGTATTTTTATTAAAATAAAAAAAAAAAAAGATGATTTTTCCAACATGATATAAGAAGTTTAATTATGTACAGAAATATAATCCTTCAGGGTATTAATCGTAACTTATTGTTTTATAATTGGTTTATATCTGTTGAAATATATTAATTTGAATAATTCTTCAGTTGCAGTGAAACCTACAGCTCAGTGAATGGATATGTCAGGTCAAGGCGCTGAGAAGGTGACATCACCTGAAAATAATCATTAATGCCTATTTTGGTTTAAAAAGTAATATAAGACCGATTCTTATTTTTGTTCTGTATTTAGATGCTGTATCATACCTCATTTATATTATCGAAACAAAATATTTTTATTCCGGACAAATTATGATACTTTAAACTAATGACAGGAGTTTAAAATATAATGCTCACCCCCCCCCCCCCCCTCTGCATTTTCAGTAATAGCATACTAACGTACCTTTTTAATAAACTATATCTATTTATATAAGACAGCATATTATAATTCCAATATGTTAATAATACAAAAAACCTTTTATATCTGGCAAATTATGACACTTTAAACTAATGACTTATTTAAAAATTAATGTTGAATTTTTTCTCCTTGAAAAATGTTATAAAATTTAATATCTCATCATATGCCGCAAAATGTTTCGTTAATAAAATAAAGATATTCTGGCTGCACCTATGGAATTTTTACAAAATCCCCATTCTATAATATGAATATTTGAAAATAATTTATCCTTAGTATTTTCGGGAATTGCTTGATAACTTTTTCATAAGGCAGAGAACATAGCCAACTTCAATGCTCATTCGCTTATTAAGAACCGGGTTCTCTTTTTCTCTGCTTCTGGTTATTAATTATTAATTTCGCTAAAATGATCTTTTAGAATTACAAAAGCTGTCTTTTGCGGTATGACATTTGACTTGAAACAAATAAAGCAAATTTACATAAAAGAGTTCCTTTTAATTTTATTCTGAAAATGTTTCAATAGAGATGAAAGACTTTCCTTAATTAATATAAAGTTATTTTAAAAAAATGAAAATAAGTTTAGTTTCTCCAGCATTATTTTTTTTTTCGTTTGCTACCTGATAAAATTAATAACTCAAAACTGATCAAGTACTTACATTTTTCTGAATAATGTTGCGAAGAAAATTTTCGGGGCATATCATTAGGAAATTGAAAAGGCATTTAATAATGTGGAAATGCGATACAATGTATTTTAATTATGAACGTATTTTGCGAAAACATTTTACCGTCAAATAGAGAAATTTAAATTACTTTTTGATGTGAGCATGCAAATTCTACAGGTAATATTAAATTGAAATAACATTTGCAGAAAAGTGTGTTTATAATTGTTTAGGATGGATCATTTTTAATTCAAATATATATTGCTTTTTATCAAAGGCAAAGCAATGTAAAGAGGTCAATTAAACAGTTGGACTTTTATGTTAAAAAAAGCCATGCAGAATAAGAAACGAAATCGATATTTTCGTTTATATAGCTGAAGCAATCTTAGTATATTATGCTGATTTTATCGTTCAAAGTAAAAATTTGCATATATATGTATAGTAATTATTAGTTTTCTAGCCTTCAGAAATTCAAAACATTCATTTGTGAATGGCAATTTGTAAGCACTTCCGAAAATATTATGAGCTGTTTTATACAGGGTGTCCGGTCTCAACAGTGTCCAATGGCTTATTCCTAAACCGTTAGTCATAGACATATAGTTCCAATTACAAAAATGTTTTAAATCAGGTACAGGAATATTTTAAAAACGATTTGGGTCAATAAAAACATTTCTTAAAAAATTACGAAATTTAAATTTTTATACGGTCCCCCGGTCCTATAAGTTATGTTTAGTGAAATTTTCCTTTTACACTGACAAGTAATACAAAAAAAGTCCCGTTATTCTACGATTAAAATTGACCGAGTAATAGCTGTTTAAAGTTGGAGCATATTTTTTGCTGCAAATTGGGGGTCATTCACAAATTTAGTCGAAATATAATTTCATCAGATATAAAAAATGTTTGAGAGTAAAATTAACATTGCAATATAAATTTGAAATCTTTAATCATTCTGGCATATTAATGGAAAATATGCAATTTGTAATAAACATTTAAGAAGAAAGAAAAAACAGAATTTTTGTTAAATAAAATGATTCTAAATTAACAGCCTCAATTCTTTACAAAATGATACGTATTTTAAAATATGATTAGATTGCAAAAGCCTGCAAAAGTTGGGTTATGTTTTTTTTTAGCTTTTGATAATTGATTCTTATATAGTCTGTACCGCTGAATCCGAAATTGACCTTCATTTTTAACTATCATATCAGGATTTTTCGCAAATTGCAAATTTCAAAGTTAAGAAGTTCAATGTTAAAATTAAATTTCCTCCCCCGTCTCAACGGACCACTCAGCTGTTTAGCTGTAAGAATCCTTGGATAAGCAAAAATATCGAATAAATTTTTTAATAAAATAAAATAAAAAATGTTTTACATATGTTTTATTGTATGAGATTTTCGCTATATTTTAACTTACACATTTGCGATTTGCAAAAAAATTCTAACGTGATGGTTAAAAATGAAGGTCATTTTCAGATTCAGTGCTAAAAAAAGCGTAAAAATCAATTATCAAAAGTTAAAAAACACAACCATCTCCTCTACTTTATAGTATTCGATTTTTGTTATTCTTTAAATTTGAAAATTTATGATTTGCGAAATATCCTGACATGATGGTTAAAAATTAAGGTAATTTTCGGATTCAGTGCTAAAAAATACACAAAAGTTAAAAAACCCAACAATCTCAGTCTTGTATTATCTAATCTAAAACTTTTTCTTAAACTCTTTGGCAAAAATCTATCCGAAATTTTTGTGTTATCCTGTAAAATAAGTATAAATGGTAACCACCGAAAATCTTAATAATATTTGATTGTTATCGGATTTGCGCCAGTATGTAAAATGCAATATCAATCGGATATTTAAAAATGGGTTAAAGTTCGAGTACAAATTTTGAACTGGAAAAACATACATACGATTGTTGAAGTAACATAAAAACTTATAAAAAAACATAATTTTTGTTAAAAGAAATCATCAGAGAAACAGTCTCAAATCCTGACAAAATAAAACATATGTTATTTTAGCCAATTTGAGACTTAATCATACTACTTGTAGGATTTTTTTCAAAGCGCAGATACACATGAAGTAAGATCTTCGAATACTTTAATACTTGGTATATGATCCCTCAAAGCCAAGCCAAACTCATTTGTTTTTAGAGTAGAAAAGTGGTATAAGTCATGCATTTTTAAAGTTTCATAACTCGCTCAATTTTAGCGTTATAAGAATGGGACTTTTTTTCTCTTACTTGTCAGTGTAATAGGAAAAAATTACTAAATATAACTTATAGGACCGGGGGACCGTATAAAAATTTAAATTTCGTAATTTTTTAAGAAATGTTTTTATTGACCCAAATCGTTTTTAAAATGTTTCTTTACCTGATTTAAAACATTTTTGTAATTGGAACTATATGTCTATGGCTAACGGTTTAGGAATTAGCCGTTGGACACCGTTGAGACCGGACACCCTGTATAGTAGAGATGGTCAACTTAGTAATCGGTTAAGAACGATTTTTTTTGTTTTTTATTGTGTTCCACTTATAAAAGTATTATCACACAGGCATTGACGAAAATTCCATAAAAATGGATATAAAGTGAAATTAAGAAATTAAGCGGAGTGATAAGAATATCACGATATTAATATTTGCTCATATATATAGCAGTTAGTAGTTTTCTTGTCTTCAGAAATTCAAACCTTTCATTTTTGAATGGCAATTTGTAATCACTTCCCAAAATATTATTAACTGTTTTATATATTAGAGGTGGTCAACTTGGTAATCAATTAAGATCGATTTTTTGTGTTTTTAGGGTTCCGTACTTAAAAAGTAAAAACGGAATCTTTATAAGATCATTCTTGTGTCTGTCTGTCACAACCATTTTACTCGTAAACTATGGAACGTAGAAAGTTCAAATACGGGGAAGTTGACCATTGACCCACATATTTTCATATTAATAAACATTCATAAATATATTTATTAAAAAAGTAGAGGGGCTAATTATGCTACTTGAAAAAAAAATCTTTTCATTGTATATCATGTGGGGTATCCTGTGAAAGCTTCTGTAACGCTCACCTCAAAAATACATTCCTTTTAATTTTAGGTATTATATTTTCAAAGATATTGTTGAAAATGTAGCGCAAAAATATGTCTCCCCCCATCTAATTTCGAATCTACTGAAACTAAAATTATGAAAAAATTAGAGGTAGTAGACATTAATATAAACCTTGCCGGAAAATTATACCG
This sequence comes from Maratus speciosus, assembly GCA_963932465.1. Classification (NCBI taxonomy): domain Eukaryota; kingdom Metazoa; phylum Arthropoda; class Arachnida; order Araneae; family Salticidae; genus Maratus; species Maratus speciosus. The sequence goes on along the minus strand of OZ010800.1, from coordinate 194,611,164 downwards.
ATTACCCTAGGTCACATAGTTTTTGAGTAATTAGCATTTTTCTGTTATACACAAATTTCGATTTGCGGGCATTCAGAAAAATTGTTGAGCATCGCTGAATATACCTATCGTTGCAGAAGAATAAAAGCATTGTTGATAATGATTTTCGAAAAAAAATCATTGGTAATTAGCCGAGATATTAACCCTTAAAGGTACGGTCAATTTGGACATACACAAGGACAGGGGCGACGTACTCTATGCCTAGTTAACAACTTTTAATGATATATATTTGTAATGTAATGTCCAGTAACAGTATAAAAGCAATAAACGTCAAATTGTTAAAAACATACTAATTTAAGGGGTCTCGGGACTCTAAAAAGTGGAAAAAATGACAAGAAAGACCATTTTCAACATTCAATGTCGTAAAATGTATATGATTTTAAAACACAATTTTAATTGGAATGAAAGATATAAGTATGATCTTTCGTTTCATGTATTTAAAAAATTGCAAGATACAGAATTAGTATTTATAAGGGGCTCGAAACTGTTAGACATTTGTCGAACAAAAAATTGCATAACAGTTTACGCGCAGGATTACAAAGTAAATATTGCAACTAGAATAAAAATTTTGGTGTTTACTTATACTTCAGATTGTAATAATTTCCCTGAACTTAAATTAATTTGTATTTAAAGCATTTATATATTTTTAATGCAATGTTGCATTTAGCTAATACAAAATTTTGAAAATTTCAACAGTAAAATCACCTAAAAAAATATTTTTTTGAACAATAAAAAGGAAATTTTAGGTTAAGTTTATATAGACTAACAAGAATTATATGTTTTGAAAATTTCATGAAAAAATATTCAGAAGTTTTTGAGGTATCCTGCGCGTTATGCCCCAAAAACGCCATTTGGAAAATAATGACTTTAAAGTTTCGGAAACGCCGCTTCAGCTATTGAGCGGGTATAATTCTAAAAGCCGAAACTTTTGTTCTAATGGGAATTTCAAGGAAACAATTATATCAAAATATTCAAAAAAGATAGGAGTTTAACATCTAAAAAAATTAAAATTTCTTAAATTTTGAAGCTTTAAGAGTCCTGTGACCACCTAATCCTTTCCGGCACAGAGTAATTCTATTTATAAACTTATGAAATAATGAACTGACACCAGAATTTATAAACGAATTTATTAGAAAATGCGAACTTGCTTATTTTCACGTACATGATAAAAGGAAAATTTTAATTAAATATTCTTGGTGCCGTTTGTCTGTTTTGGAATTAAAATTAAGTGTCCGTTTTTTAAGGGCATCGCCCTCGAAAGACTTAATTAGAATGAATCGCATAAATACTGTGGAATTCGCGATAGTTTGCATTGATTGTATCTCTCAATACGCCTCGAGTGCCTTTAAAAGTTAATTAATCACCTATATGGAAAAACGCGGCACTGACCAAGGCGGCGTTGCAACTTTGAGACCTCAATTCGAAGCGCGCTTAGCACAATGCCAAATTTAATCTTTGAACAAAGGTTTTGTTTTAGCTACACTGTAGAAATAAAGGTTATTACTGCGCTGAATTTAGTTTCCTGAAATGCCAAATGCAGTTTAACTATGCACTGCTTTTATTGTCAGTACCGAATTAAGTTCATCAAAAATAGATTAGGATAATATTAAAAAAAGAGTTATACGAATAGCTATATTTGATATTATTTAGGTTCTATATCTCTTTGAACTTTCATGGTATACCCATTTATACTTTTCTAATATATGCAGTTATACCCAACCCTACGTTGTATAGTTTTTTACAAAGTCTTAGTATTCTTTTAGCAACTTTTTTTATAATACAATTACAAATTCATATATTTATTCTACGGAACCCTCTGTGCGCGAGTAATGCTCGCACTTGACCGTTTATTTATTATGTTCCAATTATAAAATTATTAATATAACAGGCCTTGATAAAAATTCCATAAAAATCTATACAAGGACAATATCACAAAATACGAAAATTCCAGTCCGCACAATAAAATTTCTATTAAATGTTATATAATGCAATTTTCTTTTTTGCATTGTAATAAAAAACATTCTTAGAAGTATTTTCAAGAGATATTTTATTCATAATAGCACAAAAATAAAGCAATTAAAAGATTTAAAATTTCAGATTGTCATTTTTTTGGCGTCACACTGTGATGTGCGTAAAGTAAAAAGCTTTCTGCTTGTACAAATATATTTTTCTAGATTTTTTAATTTCTAGTTAATTATACCTTATGTAATACATAGATGAGTAAGTTAATAAATTCAGCATTTAAAAAATAATTTTTCATAATTAAAATATGATTGTCACTGAAAATGAATGTCATTTTCCTGGCCTGCTAATTTTAGTTCTTTATGAGGTATGAAGAAGGCGCTGCAGAGTAATTATTCTTGTTCTTGACAAAGTTCAAGTCAGAAGTGGTAAAATAATTGCTACCAGCAAGATTTTTTAGATAGTTCTTTGAAAATAATATGTCCAAAGGTTTGTAAAAATTGATTAGGCTTTTATTATGTCATTTTCCTGTCTTCAATAAATTACATATAAAACTGAGCCTTACACTGAATTTGAGGTACTATAGAGTAAACATGTTCCTTTAAACGAAATTAAAATGTTAGATCTAAAAAAAAAAAAAAAAAAAAAAAAACAAGAATGTGAAGAATGCTTTAGAATGAAATTGTCATTATCCTGGCATACATATGCCAGGAAAATGACATATAATTATTATTATATAAAAATGAACTTAAGCTCTTCAAACTTTAATAATTTTACATGGAAATTCTTTTATTCATCTGTTCAACTAACATTTTTTTAAAAGTCAGAAGCTTTGAAACGATTTAAATTTTCAAACATTTTTGTTTTCAAAATTTCACATTTTGTGATATTCACCCATATCAAGTGAAATTAAGAAATTAAACGGAGTCGTAACAATATCGTTATATCAATATTTATTAAAGCAAGCTTGCAATGTAAAAAAAAAAAAAAATCATTAAAAAATGGAAAATGTCTGGCAGAAATGTTGCCGCCTATTTTCCGTTTCCTTTCTACAAAACTTTCCGTTTTGTAATTTCTCCGTTTGAAAGATGAAAATTTTCCGCCATTCGAGATGGAAACTTTTGTTTCTATAAAAAATGTGAGCAATAGCGCAATATTAAAAAAAAATCCAAAAATAATTATACAGACTGATTATAATTAAATTTACCCTGTTTGTACCTACGTAGTATCTATTCTCATAGACAGATATCAACGAAGCTTGAAAAATACTTTATATAAATCAGGGAGAAAAGAAATCTGCAATAAAAAATAGTAGTTCAAATTTCTATAAAAATGTGAGCAATAGCGCAATATTAAAAAAAAGATCCAAATAATAATTATACAGAGTGGTTATAATTAAAGTTACCCTGTTTGGACTTACGTAGTATCCCCCCCTTCCCCTATGTTTGTTTTAAATATAAAAAAGCCCATTCACATCAGGCCGTTTCTTTAATAAATGCGACAATAAATAGATTTCAACAAAGAATTTCTTATTGAAATTGTAATGTACGAAAATGAACACGCTTGACTGATCTCTCATTTATTTCGTGTTTCTTCTCTTACTTTATTTTTCGGATGTTCGAACTAATTGCCTCTAATTGTTCGTGATTCACTTGTTGCTCGCCTCTATAATAAACTATAAGCAATCAAAATGTTATTTGCATTTTCCAGCAACATTTCGCCTGAAAAAGATATTTCAATGTGGGCACCATAAGGACCATTTACACATGACATAATGAGTATTATGTCGTTCTGTTCCCACATTCGCGTATATGTCTGGACCATTTCATGATTAACAAACCATCTTGGCTCGTATGATTCTGTTGAAAACCAGTTACATGAATTCCTTGTAAAAATACTACGTAGGTTTAAGGTGCTCTTTGCCGCAAAGTTTCTTGAGTCTATATAGTGTGAATACAGAAAGGAACTGATTAAAAACCGTAGACCGTTCATGAATATGATCGCCATGGATGACAGGGCGTTTACCAAAATTTGCGTAACGCTTCTTTACACCTTCACGAAAGTACCGTTTCATACTAGTGGTTTTGCAGCAGAAATCTGGTCAATTCGTATTTTCCATGGTACAGTGAGCCCAAATTTACAACGCATACTCCTCGGACTTAATTTCTCTATAGAATACCTGGAATACACTCGGTAGAGGTTTTCTAAAAGAAATCCCTCCCTTTCAGGAAATTAAACACGAATTCAAAATCGATTTGAGAATCTGATGGAACAAAAATTATCCAAACTCTCGTCGACCAATTAGTAGACATTATGCATAACATATGGCAAATGTGCATCAGTTTCCTAAGATATTACACTACACAGAAAGGTGCTTAAGGGAAGTTGGGGGACAGTAATATGATTATTTTACAAATGAAAAAAAATGAGGCAGACTTAGCATAACAATAAAGAAATTAATTTGGATATATTCAATGTGTTAAGTCGTGCATCAACGTAATATATTTATTTAGTTTTAGTGACATCACGAATATTGAAGATTATACCGTAAATTGACGTTAAACTTATGTACCTGCGGATGGTAAAGCCTGTGAAAGTTACATCAATTTGCGTAATTGTAATAAAAGACTTAAATTTTTAACGAAAATCGGCAAAATGATTTAAATTATAACTTCACTTTCAACAGCGAAAGCTGTTTTTACTGACTATTCTTTGTTTGCATGAAAAAGGTGCATTTTTGTTATAGTGGACCTGGCATAACTCAGTTTGAAGAAAGTGGGATTTCACGCCAAATATTATAAAAAATCACGAATCTAAAAAGCCCCCAATTAATTTTTTTCTAATCTTATATGGCTTATTTAAGTGCAGATTTTGTATTACATTATTATACGAGTAATTGTGTATGAATTAAACACATTTCTTCTGAATGTATGTATTTGTGTAAAAACGAAAAATAATGTTTCTGCGCTTGATACATTGATATTTATTTCATAAAGATATAAAAGTGTGATGACGTTTTTAAAATGTAAATAAAGTTTGCCAGAAAGTGCTTTTAAAAATTTAATTTTTCTCGCCAAATTCAACCTCGCCATTTTCTCGCTCGCTCTAAGGTCCCTATAACAAAGAAGTACGGTATTTCTTTCTTAGTTTTTAAGAAATTTCACTTTGTTGAGTTTCTGAAATGGCGAATGATAGTGAGCAAAGAACATGCATTAAATGTTATTTTCGAAAATTTCGGCTTTCGAAATGTTGAAAAAAGCTTTCAAAGACGAGTGCTTATATATATATATATATATATAATATTTAAATACCATAAATTGAATCATCCTTAGGTGTTCTTCGATCTGGTAGACCATCCACTTCGATTAATGATCAAGATATCGATAATGTCACAGCATTGGTGCTTGGCGATCGCCGTTTGACAATAAAATACATTATTGAGCAAGTTGTTATATAATTTGGTTCCTGCCAAGCAATTTTAAAACATATTTAGGGTTGCGACACTTCTCTTCTTGTGTTGTTCCAAGAACTTTAAATTTGTTCCAAAAACAAATAAAAAAATATATGTTCTGGAAATATTACCACTCAGTGTTTTGAATATGTAGCAACAATAAAAAAAAAGAAAAGCTATTTTTATAGAAAAAAGGCTATTGATTTTTTATGAACCGACTGAAATTTTGAATTATTAATTTTTTTTTTAAAAAGTAGATAAAAAGCAGCCTAAAGTCTTTTCTGTATTATAATATCCCTATTTGCAAAGATATAAAGTTATTAAACCACCAGTTTTGACGCTGGCTTCAGTCAAACATTCATATACACCTCCGCATTTATAATACACATTTATTATTACATGACATTTATTTCAAACTTATTACTAGCTGACCCGCCCAGCAAAGCCTGGGCCCATGATAATAACCTTTGTAAAGAAATGAACTTCTATGTTTTCAGATTATGTGGGAAGAAGTCTTCCTAAAGAAAAACTGGATACATATCACCCAGGTGCATAGAAAGACTAGTAGACATTTTTCTCACGCTCTAGGATGTTGTAAGTGATGATGGATTAGCACTTAGGATGTAGCACTTAGGACGTAGCACGACCTGATAAAGGATGTGAGACACCACTGAGTGATCGGAGTATAGACCACCCTGTTTAGGTCTTGCAAAGGAATTCGCTAATGCCTTTAAAGTGACATAGATGGATGTTGAAGGTTTCTCACGGGGTCCGAAAGAGTGACCATTTTTTCGGAGGAAGATAAAGGAGGGGATCTGTTTGGAGTCGGGAATTGGAGTGTGTGTTTTGCTCGCACGGACGAGGGGAAAAGAGATTTTTTCCCGGGCTGAAGGCACGAGAGGTGCCGAGAAAATCGATCCAGGCGCTCGGAATTTGTGTGGGAAGGCGAGAGACCTCCCCGTAAAAGCCACCCGACCAACGAACTCTTTGCTGAATGTGACGTTCTATACTGAACTATTTTACAAATTCGAATCTGCAAGGACTCAGCGTTTCTGGAAATCATATAAGTCAACGACCCACGGGATTAATTTATTATTTTTTGTTGTAATCAACTTAATCAAGAATTTAAAATAAAACTTTTGATTTGTTTCTCATGGCTACCGTTCAATTAAATTGATCGAGGAGCAATTCTCCACACCTTAAATAAACTTCAGATTGGTATGATTTTATATCTTTAATCCTATTTTGTATAAATTTACATTTTTAAATGAAAATTTGCGTGTAAATAATGATAATTTAGTACCGAAAGCTCTGGAAAGAAGACATTTTCTTGTCTTTTTCACGTAGGATCGTTTCATAGTTAAAAAAAATAGTTCTTGTAGTCCGAAATCTTTGAAATTGTTATCTGTTATAAATATAATTGTTTTTCATCCAGTGTAAAAATTTCATGAAAAAATATTGACATCTAGTTGTAAAAGAAATTTGATTTCTTCTCGCGTTCCGTTTTGTTTTCGCCGTCGGGTCCTTTAACACAATTAAAAAAGAAAAATGTTCTTATCGTTCGAACTCTAATGTTACCGGTTATAAATATAACTGTATCCGATCCCTCTTTAAAATTCTGTGCAATAGTATGCATATTTAGTAGTGCAAAGATCATTCGAAGACGAGCGAAGCCGCGCGCCCTTTTTATCCTTTTCATCGAAAATTTCTCACATTATAATTTTTTAAAAATACTTCTGATCGTCGAAAAGTTTCGAACTTTTTGTAGATCATCCGAATCGGACCTGTCCAGATACTCTGAACCCTTTATCTACTGACGGTAATAAGTACCATTCACTTTAAACATTCATCCCATAGAGAATGTTACTAATATTCTAATGGTACTTTGCAAAAACACTCTTTTAACTCTACATTTTCAGGATACATGGCAGCAGTAGTTCTAGGTTCGTTATTTTAGTGAGGAAGCACGCTATCTTTGAAACAGTTGATGTGTTTTGTGCCGACATTTTGTACAGATTGTCATGCTTGTCTTTTTATTGCAGAAAACATAGTAAAGGACATAAGGAAAGTTTTGGATTTTTTTTTATGTGTTCATTATGATGTTAGAATACAATTTGTTTACCTATTTTAAGTGAACAGTGCATGTATTTGATTTAACAGTCGAATTACTCGGCGGTACTACTCGGCGTAAGTACGTTAGTACACAGGGAATTGGAGAAAACTTCTTGTTTACTTTTCGTCTTTGTAGTTATCCGTCGGTTTTATCTGCTTTATAATGTAATTACTAAATTGTAGTTACTAATGCTTTTCCTGTTATTTCTTTTCTGCTTCATTATTATTTTTTTATAGGAAATTGAAAAAGTTGTGGGACCGGTTCTTTTTTGTTATGCTAAAAATGGCATATGCAAATTCATATATTGCATATGTGAAGATGCGAGAGAACATGTTGTCCCTGCAAAATGGGCGTCGCATAACTAAAGGACCGGGCCCACCGTGGCTGAGTAGTTAAAGCACTATGCCGCTAATCACCTGAGAGCGTATAGGTGGGCTGCGGGTTCAACTCCCGCTGCCTCCGTAGCACACTCTTTGTGGAACTTTGTGGACTCTTTGTGTAATTCTCTGGTGATGTAAATTTCCTTGCGCTATCTCGTCCTTGTATATTGACGATGACTTATAAGCGAACCCCTAATGTCAAGCACACAAATGACATGTTATGTGTCCAATACATAATTAAACTAAAGGACTGATAACAAGATCAAGCTCTTAAAAAAAAGTTTTTTTTATGCCATCAAACTTTAATTTTTACTCATTTTTCATGTGTAAAATAAAACTATGTCAATTTAATATATTTTTACTGTTAATTTTCGAGTGTCTTCTTGTTATTTAGCATTTTTAAGAATTTAACCCTTTCGGGCCCAGTGATTCAAAATGGCATCATGACTTTCACGAATTATTTTTATATTTAAAAACTTAATCTCGGAGATTCTGTTTGGTGTCATTCGAAAGACACTTTTTCTGTATTTTCAGTAGTATTTTTTTATTTCTCAAGAGATGGTAGCAGAGGTTCCAGAAACTGAAAAGCATTGCTTGATTTCCTTTTAAAGCGAAAACACGTGAAGCGAAAACATGACTGTGAAATAAAATATTAGTCACCCTTTTTCTTTTTTCAAAAATTACAATATTTTAAATATAAGTTATAATATGTATGAAGTATTTATGTATTTATAATTCAACAATTGTACTTTTATTTCAGTAACAATGCATAGTAAACATACATGATTCCAAATGGCATCACCGGGACTTGATAGATATTTTCAACTTAACTCTCTATTTTGATTTCTTATCTGATTTGATAGTTTTTTGAAAGGAAAAAAAATTCCTTTATTATTTATCATGCCAAAACGAAAAAAAGAGTTTGTATCAATAGAAAGAGCCATTTATTTACTAAGGAATGATGATCTTCCAGATACAGAAATTGAAAAATCTGACGAAGAGGACAGTGAAAGTGCACGTAATCTATCAAATGCAGATGATATCGCGCACTATTTCGACAATTGATTGCGTGGTTGCCCAATTAAATTGTCGCGCTCGTCGGCCTAACTGTTCGAAGTTTTCCGTGGATGCCCAATTGTTAATAGTCTTGATTTGGATACAAATGATTCAGTCGGTCCAGTTATTATTTCTCTAGGTAATAAGTATTTGAAGTTGAAAATGTATATCAATTAGAAGATAAGAATATTGAACCATTTGACACGTCATTTAGAGAAACTTGTTCATTGCCTCCTGATGAAATTTTAGTCCTTATGAGTACTTTAAATTATTTTGTGATGAATAAATTACAGATAACTTAGTGTATCAAGTGGCTGAGAGGTTCCGCTGGCAAAGTTCATGAACGGAAGTGCTGGTCGTCGGCCTAACTGTTCGGAGTTTTCAGTGGTTTTCATCGAATCAGGGTTATCCTTCCGTAAATACGGTTAGGTTCCCTTAAAAAGACCCCCGCTGAGGACATACTTATCTCGGGCTATCCATATCTCGTGTGGATAATCGGCTGTCATGAATAACACCAACACCACCATAGTGCATCAAACAAATCTCTACTCTTGCCAAAAGCCTGGAACTTCAGTAAATACAATTATGTATGAAATGGATATTAAAAAATAATACACATTAAAAATTGTATGTATATTTCCTTTTCTTTTGCTTCCAATGGCAAATGGCATCATGTGCTTTTCATGTATAGTTCTCGTTTGGTCCCAATGATGCCAAATGGCATCGTCTAAAAAAACTATTAAAAAATGTTAAATAATTTTTTTAATTATATTCATGTTTATAGTAGCTAAAAACAACCTTAATTCCAGAAATTCAGATTTTTCCTCTTGTAAATAAAAAGGCGGTCCTGAAAGGGTTAAACTTTATTTGAAATATTGTGCGGGTTTTCTGATATGAGAATAATTTAGGCATAGTGTACTGACGGTACTTTAAAGTACCACTTTTATTAATTACCTCTAACGAACAAAATTTCGCACGGGTGAGTATTTTTTTTATGTATATCCTTTAATTTGCATAGTAATAACTGAAAAAAAAATTACATGAAAAAAATTGCCGTAGATAAAAAGTTAAAAAGATATTTACGCTTAGTTAGCTTTTGCATGGAAAAAAATTGTCGGGAGTTGCGGGGACCTGCGTTCTAAAATTTTTTGAAAGTGTTAAAATTTCTATTTTTGAAAACTGATTGTACCGTCGAAAAGGAGAAAGTCTCAACTTTAAATACATACTTTGTTTTAATTAGTATATACAAAATTAAGCATTGGAGAGCTTTGCCCGAAGGTAGAAAAAGTTAAAAGCGAAAATGTTCCTTTTGGAATTTTTTTCCAAAGGGTTAAAATCAATGTTTTTTCGAACTTGTGGCGTTTAAAACGTAAAAGTACAAACTTCAAGAATATGTCTTTTTTTCCCTATCCGGAACAGTTCACTGTAGTACGTTAAAATTAACGGCTAAAAAATACAATATTTGGTTCTTCTCTTTGAAGTTCTCGAAAAAAAAGTTACAGAGCATGCGCGAATTGATCTGATAAAAAAATAGCTTTTTTGATGAACTTTAAGTAATATCTCAGCTATTTATCAAAACATTAAAAATCTGAGCCACAGGTGCATCAGGACCCGCCTTGGACTATCCTCTTTTCAGACCTCTGCGCAAAGTAGGTTTTCCTAGCCATGATTATAGGTTAGGATAGAATAAAATCGACATCAATAATATTTTTGTAGCTTTTGTATTGCCTTTATTTTAGTACTGTATTCTTTAGAGAACTTTTATTAAAATAAAATTAACTACAACTCACTGTTATTATATATATTTTGTTACTATAGAAGTGAATCATTTTGTATGATTATAAATATTTTATGTTAAACTAGAATTTGTGTACTATTTATTTTGGGATGAGTTCAGCATCATTTTTAACACTTTAGTAACTAGTTGAAAATGTATATGATTTCGATTTGTCTGCCGTCTGGCCGACTGTTTGTGCTCTAACTCCCGAAATATACTGGGACTGTTATGTAATTGATATTTGGTATTGGAGATTACTATAGTATGATTCATTTTGAAAATGAAGAGGATAGTATATCACTCTGTAAATTAAATATATACTCTTATATTTAATTTTCAGAGACATCCAAAAGAATTACTTTACATTATGGATAATGGAGGAAAATCACCTGCAATGCATTTTAATGACGTTAAACTATTTCACACATTATGGAATCGATATGTTTTTCTAAGGTGTGCTGAAACGTACTTGCTCTCAAATATGGGGTGCAAAGCATTTTTTATCATTAATTTACAGTGCAACAGAAAAGATGCATAATGGTTTATTGGAATAAATCATTTCCAGTGTATTTTAAGGGTATTACACATCTTCAAACCTAATGAAATTGATATATTGGATTGTTCAAAAAGTAATTTTTTTTTTTTTTTTTTGCGTGTGTGTGTGTGAAAATAAAGACGATTTTCTGGCAATGTATAAATATTTTATTGAATTATATTTGCTCCATTTTGGCTCAATACCTTTTGCCATTTTTCGGGCAGTTTTATGATTCCACGCTCATAAAACTTCTGATAATTGATGGCAAAAACTGATCCCGTCCTCATTTGAAGTAAAAGTTTTGCCGACTAAAAAAAATGTAGAGACCGAAACAAGTAATAATCCAAAAGTGTAGATTTGCAGAATGTGGTGTGTTTTGTAATACATTCCATCCAAGCTGTAAAAGCTTTTGGCGTGTTACCAAATTTGTATGAGATCTCGCATTATCGTGCTGGAACGCTATACCTTTTCTATTGATAAATTCTGGCCTTTTCTGTTTGAGTGAATCAAATATTTGGACCATCAAAGGAAACCCAACCATATATATTCAAACCAAACTCCACAGTACCAAAAATTTTATTACAGGAAATAAAACAAGCAATCTGTACCTTTAACAAAAACAAAGCTCCTGGTCCAGATGAAATAGACCACGTAATACTCAGAAATCTATTCAAGACGCAGCCAGAATTAATACAAGAAATGTACAACACATTATTAACTCTGAATTATTTTCCTGATGATTGGAAAGTCGGTGAAGCTGTTTTCTTTCTAAAACCAGGCAAACCAGCAAATGAAGCGGCATCTTATAGACCGATAACTCTACTTTCAGTATTTGGAAAGGTCTACGAAAAAATACTTCTAAAAAGAATAAATTACTATCTGCATACAACAAATAAAACCTTTACTTCCCAGCATGGCTTCCAGGAAAATAGATCAACGGAAACAGCAATAAGAGACCTTTTCTCACAAATAGATTTACTTAAGCAAGAAGATGTATATATTTTCCTCCTGTCAATGGACTTTAAGAATGCATTCGACAACTTGCCGTGGGGTATTACAATACAACAATTAGAAGAGTTACAAATAGAAGAAGCATATGTCAACACCATAAGGTCATATTTATCGAAGATATGCATTTATCCAAATTGGCTACTAGAAATCCTGCATTGGCTCTCTAAGGGCTGCCCTCAGGGTTCCTGTTTAGGACCTTTCCTGTGGAGAGTGTTTATACAAAAGTTAATAAATTTACTAAGAAGAAGAGGATTTCGAGTGATAGCGTTTGCAGACGATATATTGTTGGTGGTGTATGGAAAAACACGAAACATACCAGAAGAGATGGCCAGGGAGACTTTGCAAATAGTGAGTGACTGGGCAGACTTAAACCAAATGAACATCTCATATGGAAAATGCAAGGAATTAAATCTCAGAAAACCTAAATATCTAAAAAGAGCTCCAATCTTTAAAATAAATAATTACAGATTGAAATCCGAAAATACCCTCCTATACCTTGGTTTAACCTTAGATAAAACACTGTCATTTTTGTCTCACCTAAGAAATAAAAGAATAGAGCTGAATTCAATAATACAGAATCTAATAAAATTTAGGGTAGACCGGGGCTAGTTGGCCAAAGGGGCATGTTAGCCCAGTCGCGATATTTTTTAAACTTTGTGTTAGATGGCATTGTAAGTCCAGCCAAGTATACGTTGATTCGCTTTCCTCCTCCAACATCAGCACTATTGAAATCGGAGCGTCCGTTAAAAAAAATATTGAGAATTATCAAAATTTTGCAAAGGTGAGTAAATTTCCTCTCTTATAAATAATTGTTTTTTATTTGTTTGTAGATTAATTTTAGATTTTGATATATAATAATTCAGAAAAATAAATATTCGTAGTTATTGCAGGGCATGTTTTTTTATTGAAATACTTTCAGAATAATTCCTTACAGTCATGAAAAACAAAAATGGCGATACGGGGTTAGTTGGCCAATTTTCACGGGGCATGTTGGCCCGCCGGGCCAACATGCCCCGTAGAAATTGACTCTGAGGTATTGGAATTTTGATAGTTTTAATGAATTATTTTAATAAACATTTATTATTATTTTAATTATTTTATTATTAATTAATAGTAAGGAATTATTTAATTAATAAATTCCTGGTTATTCCAATCAATCTTTTAAAAAATGAAGTTATAATGTTGTTTACCCCCTACCGAAATTAAATCAGCTGCTCCTGTTGTACAAAAGCATTTATAACTTTCATAATTATAGAAAAATCCCTGTTGGCTTGGCCTTCAGGGGCAGGTAGATTTTGAAGTTAAGTACTAATTTCACCAAGAATTTAACGGATTAAGGGAAATGGGATTTTTTTTCTTATACTCCCCTCCCCTCCACACACACTTTTTTGTTGTTAATTTCTTTTTGCTGTAAGATTTGCTCCTATCAAAAGCTTGTCAATACAAAAGTTGTAGATAATATTAAGAGGATTTATGATAAATTTAAGTGAATTTGATATCTTGTGAAATGACGAAGTTATGAATTTTTTTCTTCTGAAAACCCTATTTTTTCACTCCTTGAAGCCATTTTTAATTGCATCAAAAATCAGTCATGCATAATTTTTTTGGCCCATTTCCTAGAAGTTTTGAAAACTTTAAACTGATTGGATATGTTATCGTGTCCATAGAAAATTAATATATATATATATATATATATATATATATGGATAGATAGATAGATAAAGTTTTGAAGTGGGGGTGGCTTTGGGCTTTAGGGGTCATGATCTGTGTAGATCTGCAAATTTTTTCAAAAATTCCAACATATTAGAGATTGCAATAGTTTCTTACGAAACTATTTCGGCGACAAAACTATATTACGAAACTATTACGGCATATTTCTTACGAAATCTACCTAAAAGTTTGGCCACCTAGTTTTATATATTACTGCTAAAAGTAACAAATCTAACAATCAAAATCTACCCGACTCTGATATTTCTCAATTATTAACAAAATCCCCTTGTTCCCCCGTCCAGAAAAGAGTTTGCCATAAATAATGCTTTAATAACATCACATTTTATGAAGTGAAAACTTCTTACCTGGGTAGTTATTCGTTGAAACTAAATAATCCTTTCTGTCTTTATAATCCATAAAAAGGGCAGTTTCAGGAAACAATTTTTTAATTATCAAAAAATATCTTTCCTTTTATTAAGAGACATGTTGTCCCTTCCACAGACAGAATAGAACTACACTTCCTGAACCGTTAATAAAGATCAGCAGTTCAAACAAAAAATACAAAAAAATTGTATCATCCAACATAGTTATATCAAGCACATTGCTATATCATAACTTATTAGATTATCTAAATCTCATTATACCAATAATAAATCATGAATGTAATCAATAATATATATATTTCATAATAAACAAACTGGTTTTTTTATACTTGATTAGGAATTAAAGTTTTATATAAACGAAAATTATCATTATTTCAAAGAAGCTGGCATTACCCAAAGCATGATGAGGAAATATTACATTTTACTGACAGAAATTCGAAGGGAATTATGCATTCGAAAAACATAATAAACGAAAGAAAATAATTATTGCACTTAACAGATGTACAGATGCCTTGATACAATTTATTTATCATCTGGTGTTTATAATAAATCACCTAATAAAAGATGAATGATTTCTTAAATTACTGTACTCTAAGATTTACGATGTTTTAACACTAGCATGCCTTTATTAAAACTTTTTGGTGTCCCGTAATGTATTAGATATTCTTTATGAGAAAATAAAATCAAATTTTAAAGCAATTTTTGATCGAAGTTAATAATTTGAATAACTCACTGTTTTAATATTTAAAATTTTTATTTTAATTTAGGAGGTTGTATTGTGTTTCGTTCACAAGAAATAAAAATTAAGATTTGGTAAAATTTTAATCATTTTTTAAACTTCTACACAGTCAGAAAATTAAAAAGCGACGTGGGACAACTTACCCCGCAATCGGGGTAGGTTGGCCCAAGCGACTTGGTGTCAATTTGAGCTTCTAAACTAATACTTATAGTTAATATTTCCAAGTTTTACTACTGTGACTTCTTCCTGAAAGTGTGTGGAAAAAAAAAAACACCCCTACTAACTTCTCAACAAATTATCGTAGAAGAAAGTGACTAGTACCGAACGATTGGAAATAAAGTCTACTTTTAAATGATGTTTATAAAATTTGTTTAAGGGGCCATCTACACATTAAAACGAACTATAACTTTGTTTTTTTCAATAGCAGTACACAATTCTGACAGCATAAATGAACTCTACACCTTTCAATTAGCCTATAAATAAATTTTTATGCAATTCGTGCCATAAGTTTCCGAGAAATTAATTACCGTATATACTCGCGTATAAAGTCGAGGCATTTCTGACAATTTTTGGCAAGCAAATTTGGGGGGTCGACTTATACGCGAGTCAATTAAAAAATAAATAATAAAACTTCGAATACTGCAAAATTCTGACTTTTTATGTGTATGAATAATAAAATATAACAGAAAATATACAAATAATAATAATTTATCATTAAAAAAAATTTCAATGATTTATTCTTATTTACTTACTACTTTTTCGCATAGGCAAGTGAAATATTTGGTTTGATTTTACGCAAAATTGAAGTAAAAAGTTAAGGGGTCGACTTATACGCGAGTCGACCTATACGCGAGTATATATGGTATTTTAAAACGAGCGTATTTTAAGGGCTGTATCCAAATTGAAGTTCCGAACTCGATTGTTAACCGAGAGAGCCACCTTCTTGATCAAGGCACGTTTAAGCGTCAATGAAACCTGTTTGATTACAGGATAGCACAATAAATATAAAAAATTTGCTCACTTCTATCATAGACGGCCCCTTAAACCATCATTTTGCCGTTTTTTAAGCATAATTTGAAAACTACTTGGAAGAAAAATGTGAAATTTTGGATTTCCATAAAGCAGGACTTAATAAATGTAAATCCATCAAAAAAATTGTAGGTTGCAATTCATAATTTTTTCGAATATTAATTTCATAATTCATATCATAAAATTATAAAAATTGCAAATTCAACGTATTTATGTTTGAGTATATTAGTATTATTGCTACACAAAAAATTAGCTCATTAGGAGCATAATTTCAGGAGATATAAATAAAAATATGAAAATGTAATTTAGCATTAGAAGTACTAAATTTTGAATGTCTATAATTCAAAAACTTATCATTCGAATGACTTGAATTTTGGTTTCTAGGCATATTTTGAACCGAAGATTTGAAATATCTCGTTAAATTTGGGTACTGCCATTGAAAAAAATGAAGTTTTGATTTGATTTAATATGTATATGGACCCCTAAGCAAATTTTATACACACCATTTAAAAGTAGACTTTATTTCCAATCGTCCGGTACCCGTAACTTTCGTCTACGATAATTTGTTGAGGAGTTAGTAGGGGGTGTTTACTTTTTTTTCCACTACTGTACACTGATAATGGTAACATAAAAATAAATTTAAAATGTTTAATTGTAATTTTTTTTAAATTATTAGAAGAAAAAGTGGGCCAACTATCCCCGGTCTACCCTACATCAAAAAAAGGAGGAATAAATAAAAATATCTTAAAAATCTGGTATATAACAATCTTAGAAAAAAGATAACGTATGGAGTAGCTGTTTGGTACGACCACCTACAGAAATCTCATGGGCTTCGCTTACTGTCCTCAATACAGGCCCAGTGCCTTCTTTTTGTGTCGGGCGCATATGGAAAAACGGCCACCCTTGCACTTTGTGCCTTAACAGGAATCCCTCCATTGCATCTCAGAGTAGTTCAGATTGCTACATCGGGAAAAGTACTAAGATTGGGGACACCAGTAGAAGAATTTAGACCAGAAATACAAATCTACACAGACGGCTCCAAAATGGAAGAAGGGACAGGGTTGCGTTCTGTGCATACGAAAACTCAATTTTGTGCCATACTTTTCAAACAAAATTAAGGATTGAAAACACCGTATACCAGGCGGAAATGCTAGCGGTACTTCGAGCAGTGGAATGGATGGAAAAAAGCGTACGGTAATGCGGATGGAAAAAAGCGTATGGAAAAAAGTACGGAAGTGCAATAATATACTTAGATAGCCTCTCGAGCATACAAGCCATTGAAGACAGCACAACAAAAATAGCACTGGTCCAGAACATAATTCAATTACTACAGAATACAAATAAAAAGATAATACTAAAATGGATAAAAGGACAAGATGGATAAAAGGACAATGGATAAATGGATAAAAATAGCAGGAAACGAGGTAGCGGATCAAAAGGCAAAAGAAGCAATCATAAATCCTAACTTACCAAAAGTATTTTTACCTTTCCCACCATCTCATCTCAAACGACAACTAAAATTGCAAATACAACAGGAATGGCAGAGAATTTGGGACACTGGTCATAGAGAAAGGTTTACATATTCACTTCTACCTATTGTCTCAGAGGAAACATTACTATCACACAGAAACCTCTTCTTGTTTGCAACAAATCACGGGCCCTTTCCAGATTATCTTATAAAGTTCGGAAAAGCCGACTCGGGCTACTGCACGTGTGGAAAACGAGGAACCTCGCTGCACTACGTAACGGAATGCACACTAACATCCATATACCACCTCAGACTCTCCAGAACGATAAGTCTCTCTTCATGGTTCAAAATAATCAGAAAACAACCAGCACTATTGCAAAAATTATAAACTGCATAACACTGATTGAAAACAATCAAGGACTTTTCCAAATGCCTCCACAGGACCTATTATATGATAATGATGATCAGCTATTGAACTAATCAAACAAACTTTTACTTTAACAATAACACTAATTCTATAACTGTTTTAAAGAAACATTATATGTTATACGTCTGTAAAGCGCTCAACTCGACTATCTTACTATTGTTACCTATACTTATTTCATTATCTCAATTACTTGTTATTACCTACCATTATTTTATTACTCAATAATTGCTCTGTAATTTTTTTTTTAAATAAACATTGCTGGGTGGGGCTAGTTGAGCTCAAACCAATTGGTAGGCCTCCACACCTGGCTGAATCTGAATCTGAATCTGAGTGAATCATTCAGTTTTGAGTAAATTGTTCAATTTGTCCAGTGGATGACAGTACATTTCAAAATTAATCGCGGCATTGTCCGGTAAAAGATAAAAGCTAAAAAAAAAAGACTTCCTTGAAATCCCACTAAACAAACAGCATCACCTTTTTTTGGTTCGTCTTTTTTACTTCATGATCTCTTGCATTTAACATTGTTATAGACAAACCATTTCTAGTCCCCAGTGATGATTCGCTTCAAAATTGGATCATTTTCTGGACGTTTGAAAAGCAAATTACAGACGTCAATGCGACGGACCAAATTTCTTTCTGTAAGAACACGTGGAACCCATATGTTGAGTTTCGAAATTAAACCAAGCCATGTCACGTGATCATGAGCGGTTATTTTTCCTTCATCAACTTCAATTGACCTTCTAGAACGTGGTGCATCTTCAACATCAAAACTGCCGGAACGAAATTTTACAAACTATTTTAGGCAATAATTTTTTTCGTGCTTGAAAACCATTTTTACCTTTTCTATAGTAAAAAAAGTAAAATATTCCGAAAATGCTGCTTTCGATTTTCCATTTTGATAGGACACCAAATAAAAACTATTGCGCAGAAACAAACTTTTTCACAAAAGCCTTTCTATATCAGCCGTCAAAATATACAAGTAAGGTACTTGTATCCAATAGGGACAGTGCTCTCAATATGGACACCCTAATATCTTTAAATATAACAATTTTGATCGAGAGATGGCTCTACATGCCCGTGAAGAAAAACAGTTGAAAATATAATTAAGCCTGAAAAGTGCAAAAAAGCGCGCTGTTCGACATTTGGAAGGAAACTTGTTGTTTCGTGGTGTGCTGATCGTAATTGCAGGTAAGTTTAAATTCTTATTAAATATGGTAAAATTATTTTAAATATTGAAAAGTGGAGTGCTTTAGAAAGCTAATAAAACATATATCAGATTGCTATTGTATATATTGCTTTAAAATGTTTTCTTTGTTTTTTTTTATTACAAGATTTATTAAAACTATGCAAGATTTCCAATATGGACACATTATGTCCACTTTGGAAATACAGCAAGTGAATCTTCAGATTCACTTGTTGTATCCCCAAATCCTCCAAGAAACCTCCTACAAGAAAAAAATCCTCCAAAAAGCCCTTGCAGAAAAATCAAAAGAAGCATCCCCACAGTACGGCATCTGTTGGCGAAATCGCAGGTACCAGCGGTAGGACTTCCTCAACAAAGGAGAGCTGGTACTGCTTCTTATGCAGTATTGATACTGTTGCAGAGATGCGGCAGATATGTCCATGAGGACTGTGTGGGACTTACCGCCCATGATGAAGAAGTTTTTATTTGTCCATCCTGTGAGGACTGAGTAAATAGGTGTAAATTCAGCCGGCAGATGCAATAAAGCTAAGCAAAACAAACTATATTATTTCATAATATTTTGTAGTAGCTGAGGTGCTTTGCACGGGTCTTCGAAGAGCCACAACCGAAAATGAACCCCTCTCCCCTTCTAAAGTGCATGTTCTGAAGATATTTACTTTGCCCTGTCCTTCCCCGCAATACTTTAAAATATATTTCTTTTATCCCCTCTCTTCTAAAATCCTTTGGAAGAGTGGCTCTTCCATACATCCTGTTTAGTAGGTCAATAAGAAGCCACTTGTCCCTAATATGGACATGCATGTCCATAATAGGGACAGGTGGTTCCTTATATGGACACTTGTAAACATTTTTTGTTTTTATCATTAAAATTAAACCAGAATAATTACAAGGTCTCTAATGATAGTCAACAGTCCAGGGATAGTGGCCATACATTGCTGGAGTCCCATGACATGTACACGGGGGTGAAAAAAATCAATTTTCCTTAGGGTGTCCATATTGGGTACAGGTACCTTATAATGACAATGCGGCTTAAGTGTGAAGTTGGCAGTAAAAAAGTTTATGTCTTCGATTGAGAAAAAAATGAAATTGCTTTCCGAACAATCCAATACATTACTGAATTGCATCAATATATGCTTACCGTCAAGTATGGTGTGTATAGCATTTATCGTTCATTTACCGTAGAAAACAAAAGAATTTGGTTAGTGTACTGTCTTACTGTCTATGAGTGATTGCTGGAAGTGCGTTTTTAGAAAAGATAAGCGTTTTTATGTTCAACAAAATTTTTGCATATTATGTGTTGTGTATAAATTCTATAGATCATATACAGGGTGGTTCAGAAGTATATGTCAAAGATCTAAAGGCAAGTATAGGGGACCTAAATAAGCAGATTTCGTATAGGAATGTGGGTGCAGATACGAAGCGTTCTGGCAGTAGAGGGCGCTGTTGAGTTCAGCGAATGAAAGCGTTTCGCTGACTTGAATCGTCATTCCCCGCAGGGATTTCGAATATATGCATCATTACACCAATACGGAGCTTGCTTACATGCCTTTTATGTATGGGGCACACAAGAAAATGGCTCACACACACTTCACGTCTAATAGCTCTTGAGCCTGTTGAAGGACTATCCTCTACTGTGCGTAGTACTGCTTCTTCCACTGCAGGAATTCTGCGATATCTTACAATGCCCTTATCACGCCTGGAAGAATAAAACGATCTACTCGCGCACAATTCCCCACAAAAACGC
This sequence comes from Maratus speciosus, assembly GCA_963932465.1. NCBI lineage: Eukaryota > Metazoa > Arthropoda > Arachnida > Araneae > Salticidae > Maratus > Maratus speciosus. Next base: position 194,590,139 of record OZ010800.1, on the reverse strand, counting down.
TCAAATGTTCGGTGATTAAGCGGATTCCTACCCGGGAATCGTTCCATGTACATTCTTTGAGCAGCCGCTGCATTTCCTTGCACAGTCCCATACATGAAATGCATGTCAGCAAGCTCCGCATTCATGTAACAACGCATGTTGCAGAAAATCCGTGCGGAGAATGACTATTCAAGCCAGCAAAGTGCTTTTATCCACTGAACTCAACAGCGCCTTCTACTTCCTTAACGCTGCATTTCCGCATCCACATTCCTATACGAAATCAGCTTATTTAGGTCCCCTCTATCTGCCTTTACATTTTTGACATATAGTTCTGAACCACTCTGTACTCAAGAATTCGCAAATTTTGCTTTCTATGGATATGAATTGCTTAAAGATGTCTTTTAATTGTTTAATGCATTTTACGCTGAGCTATAATTAGAACTTTAAGAGATTTTGTATAATATAGATAAATTCATGTACAAGGCTACACAAAGAGATGGCACACTACCTTCTACAGTTGGCAATTGTTGGGAATGCATTTATAGTTATGTTATGCGTTTTTGCTGAACTAAATTTTAGCTTAATATCTGGTGTATATAAGGCAAGAATCTGCAGATAATATAGAAGGCTGTTCAAAAGTATTCGGTTGTATTTCCGTCTATTGGTGGAAATTGCTTAAGGCAAATTTTCAACTGTGTTATGCGTTTTCTAGTTGAACTAGAATTTTAGCATACAATGTAGTATACATACAAACATATAGAGCATAAACAGAGCTGCACAAAAGAATTTGACTGCCTTTCCTACTATAGACGGTAATCGCTAAAATTGGGTTTTTAATGTTTTATACATTTTCTAATTGAACTAAACTTTTAGCATAAATTGTAGTATACTATATACAAACATATAGAACATAAACAGGGCTGCACAAAAGAATTCTACTGCTTTTCCTACTATGGACGCTAATAGCTAAAATTGCGGTTTTAATGTTTTATGCGTTTTCTAACTGAACTAATTTTTTGCATACGATGTATTATATATACAAACATATAGAATATAAACTTGGCTGCACAAAAGAATTCGACTGCTTTTTCTACTATGGACAGTTATCGCTAAAATTGAGTTTTTAATGTTTTATGCGTTTTTTATTTTTGTATTTGTATATATTTTTCCATCTTATTTTATTGTTATGCTTCGTGACGCTATTATGGATATACAGGAAAGTGTTTATAATCTATGCTTGATGTGTATGATTTTTTTTATTGTTAATTCATGATTATTTCTTAATTTTCCTCTAGTTTCTAGGCCTTATTTTTGATTATAAGAATTTATTATTTCAGAAAATTATTAATATAATTTTTATAATTAAACAAATTTAATTAATATCGGGATAACAAGGGTTTAAATAAATATTTAAAATTAGTGATTTAAATCGTGTTTCCAATTAACTGATTTAGAAATAATCATTAATTAAAATCCCAGATTTCCTAATTTTTAAAGTGAGGTGAAAAGTATTAATATAAAAAAGTAGCATAATTTGTAAGAATAATTATTTTTTAATTAGTAAATGAATGAAAGAAATTTAAATGAATTAACGAAATTCTTTAAAAGGTTTAAACAAGATGATTCCTTTGAAATGTAGTTTTTATAAAATATAAAAACCTATTATTTAAAAATAATTTTTAATTACTATATCTATTGTAACTTACATATATGCCTTAATAAAAAGGTTGATACTATAGAAATTACAATCGTAATTAACAACGCAGATATTTAAGCAGATTATTTTCAAAAATTTATATGAATTGCAGACAATATAACTGGCATAATTTAATTATATTTACCGGGTGCGTTGCGTATATTAAAAGGTGCATAACGCAAACAATATACATATAGGTATGTGTGTCACTTAAAATGATTTTACAAATTATTGATGGAAAAATGCTCTTAAATTGCTTTAGTGTTTGAGTGTTTATTTTTGTTAATAATTAATAAATGTTTCCTTACAATTTTTACTATTTCTGTATTTAATTATAATTACATAAATTTGTGTGAATATATATATGTATTATGTTTTTTCATACTATCCAATTAAAAGGTTTTTGTTATTTTGAAAACCTACAATGTGTTGAAGCTATTTAATAGCTTAATGTGAGAAAATAGTTTTAAATTAATTTAAATAATTAAAAAGGTGAATTTTGTATATTTAATCACGTTTTTAGGTGCGTTCATAATTATTTAAATACGTAGCACTTATAGTCTTCGTCTGGTCCGGCCGTCTGTCCGCATATAACAGCCTCAAAAACTACCCAACCGAATGGTTTGAAATTTAATATATATAATCGTTTCAGTATTTTGTCGAGTCAAATTTTATGAAAATTTAATCAAAACTTAAAAAGACAATAATAAAAGTTTTCTTCATTTTATTAAATCCTACCATACTTAATTAATTCAATGTATCCCATGATAGGTAATAATTCTAGGTTTCCATGGTGATTACGTCCTATTTAAGATGGAGGCATATTATTTTCATATTACTGAACTTAATATATATATTCGTAATAAATTTAGTATTCATTCATTTTTGGATAAGAGTGCAACAGCTATTGCGCCAAAATCTGAATATATATAAAACTAGTTACAGCACGAATGCAGCTCATTTGCCACGTTTGACATACAATTTCCGACTTATTTATACTGTGATAAGCATGTTTCTTATAGTTTTATGGTTTTACCATAACATAAGCAGTTTAGAGGGTTTCATTTTCTTCCCTTTTTTATTTAAGCATCTTAAGTAATAGTCTGTCAATGTGATTGTAACCATATAAGCAACATATTAACTCTATATAAATAAATTTATCTGCTTTCGTAAATACATATATGTAAGAAGGGGATATGCAAAATATTATTCATGAAAATATTCAAATAATAACAGAATGCTGAAATCGCACAAACTTGAATTTAATTCCCTGAAGACATTAAATTTTACAATCACTAGCTTTTTTAAAACTTACCATGATTAACACCTATAACATTAGTTTATATAATACCCTTAGAACATTCTAATTAGGCCAAATAGAGTCAGTTGCTTTATTTACAGCTTCTGTGCTAATGAATTTTGGAAAAATAAGAAACTGATTCTTTTCTGATTTTCAAAGACTAAAGTTATTGTGTTCGTAATCCGTGAATTTTGCTTTGGTATCTCATGCGTTCAAATCATAGACAATAATAAATATTATAGATTTAGTTGATTTAATCAAGTACAGTAGTGGGGAAAAAAGTAAACACCTCTTACTAACTCTGCGACTAATTATAACAGAAGAAAGTTACTGGTACCAAACGATTGCAAATAAAGTCTACTTTTAAATGATGCTCATAAAATTGTAATAATTTATCAATGTATAATTTATATGTGTATAATTTATCAATTTATTGATGCTAATAATAGTAATTTATCAATTCATTGATGCTACTTGTTTTGATGCTACTTATTATCTTATAAATTATTACAAGAAAGGAAAGTCTAAACTGAAGGGTTAGGCATTAACTGGCGATTACAATAAGGGGGGGGGGGGTACTAAAATTAAAAGAGTATATTTTCCCTATTTGAAAGGTAATGTTTAGAGGCTGAAATTTAAATTAAAAAAGTTCAACATTGGATTAATTACGAAACCACCACTAAAATTAAAGAATTTACTTATTAAGCAATTTGATCCAGAAAAGCAAGATGGCCTTTCAGGGGTTTATGAAATACTTTATATTAATGAAAAGGGGGACATTAAATATTACATAGGCATGACGGGGAGAATGTTTAGTATCAGGAAAGGTGAGCATGTGTCAGACATTACATTTTGTCGCATAAAAACTTCTTTATCAAGATTATATCTAGAGGCGGGGGAGGGGGGGGGGAATAAAAGTACTGTTTAATGAAAGTAAATTGATTTTTTTCTGTAATGATACTTTTTCTTTTATTATTCCAAAGTTATAGTTAGAATTGCTGAATAAATATACCTTACAGAAAACTTGAATAGGGGGAGCCATATTGGAAAACAGTTTCAAATCATTTTCTTATTTCATTATCATAATTGACAATAGAGGGTGTATGTATTTTGTGTGTGTTTAGTGTATAGTATATATCTCATTGTCGGGAGCCATTTATCTTGACCGGAGACAACTTTTATGATTATGGTTTTTAACTCAATTAAAACCGAAACATGTAAAAAGTGATTTGTTTTAAATGTATTGTGTAAGACCTTTCTTAAGTAATTGAAATTTTTTGAATTTTAAATGTTTGTGAAAAGGTGATGTTCTTCTTTTTAAATCCTTGGATTTAAAAAGAATTAAAAAATGACATAAACTAAAAGATGATTCGCTATTATTTCCAATTCATTTTTCTTATAAAATAATGTATTGATATCCTTTATAACATTTCAAAAACTTTTTTTGACTTATTTTATATAAAAAAATGAATAATCGACCAAATGCCGTCTGCATACTGCAAGATTGTAATGTATATCCTCAGAAAAATGGTTAAATTCGTATGTATAGGTTTTGTTCCTATAAAACTTTTTTAATGGAACGATTTTGACCAACTTTAACATTAAATATCTCTTAAAATAATTCTTCGTTTTAAAAACTGGGTGCTTCAGTATTTTTATGTATTATTTCTCTATAAAACTACAAATTTTCATATTTTTATACGCAATAGTTTACTTAATATTATCTTAGAAAAATTTCCGACAGCAAAAAATTCATTTAAGCCGGTTACAACGTTAGTTACTTTTAGAATAGAGAGACAGAGAGATTTTATATATTTTAGATTATTTACCAATTTTAAATGAAACATATCAATTATGCATTCAAATAATAAATATTTGCAAATTATTGAAAAATAAAAATTTAAAAAGTAGCCAGTGTCCTAATTACGTTAATAATTTATTAACATTTATTTTACGTGAGCACAATGCGTGTAACGATAATTTGTTAAAATATACCAAAAATCTGGCTTAATATCATAAAAAGTCTTAATTATTTACCTGTTCGCAATATTTAAATTTTCTCACTTTTACCACGACCTTGTTTGAATGTAATCCGTTCCTCTTCATAGCCGGTGATACTCCATGGTCTTCAAGTAAACTTTCCATTCATCTCAACAATTTTAAAATTTTCTGATGTACTCACTGCGGTTTTCCATTCATATAACGGATCAACACTCGACAAGACGCTTTCGTCTCTAGAGTTTTAAGCATTTCAACATCATATTTATCCTGAAGATGACTGCAGAAGCAGTTCGAAACGTCGATATTATACTTTATCGTTAATTTTATTTGTACAAGTTCGTATAAAAGTTCTTTTTATGTGTACCATTGAGAAAGTTTACGCGTTTTAACGTAAAAATCTTATTTGTTAATAATTTATCTATATACAGAATTAGAAAGGAAATGTTTCAGCCATTTTCGGATTTTTTTTGGCTTTGTGAAGAAGGCTGTAAAAGCAGCTCTCGCCAATATTTATTTGTATTACTGCATCGAGATAGATTTTTAAAAATTACTTTAAACAATCTCAAAAGAGTTAATAAGTAGATTTTCATTTTTCTAACAAATTTCATTTGAATGTCCAATTTTTGTTCATAAAAAATTCGATGGTGTAAGAATAGAAATGTGTGAAAAATGTAGAAGCGATAGCGCATGTCTTTGCTACCATCGGTACGATGACAGTATTAGTGATACACATGTTTTTGCTTTATAGTATAGATTAGAGGTCTGCATGGGCCAAAATTTTCAGGCCCGGGCCCGGCCCGACTCATGGAGAAAAATTCGGCCCGGCCTGGCCCATACAAAAAAATATTATCCCTGCCCGGTAAAAAAGTTAGAAGTTCTGCCCGAGCCCGGGCCGGCATAACAGCTAAAAGTTCGATCCTTGACTGCTCCGGCTCGGAAAAAAGTTAAAATTTCGGCACGAGTGAATTTCTAAAAAACATCGATTTTTACGTCGAATTGTTTAAAAATTTGTCCTGCGAGAGGAGTTCAGACCAAAAATATTTATCTTAGCTTTTTCTTTTCATGTTTATAATCTTCATTTTTATCGAAGTGCCGCAGGCTGCGATATTTATTTTTTTAATGAATCTCTATTTCTTGTATGTAAGTATTTTATCATTAATATTGTTAATCCATATTCCATGTATAGTAAAGTATTAAAAATCTGAAAAATGCTATATAGTAAAATTTTTTAAGACGGAATTGCATAGAAAAAAAATGCGTTATAGACAAGTTCCCTAAATATATAACAGATATAATATATAATATAATATAATGTATAATAAAAATATAATATATAAGTTCTTTTCTTAGCAGGTGTAAATGTATTATATTTTCTTTTCTTACATATTAGTATATTAATTTTGCATGGATCAACAGGTTTTTCAGTTTAAAACAGGATTCCGACATAGGCAGGTTCTTTATCACAAGTTTTACTATATTTTAATTTAGCTATATTCTAATAAGCGTAGAAATCTACTATTCTTTTTAAAAGAATAAATTTTAATGTTTAATTGCTGAACATTGGCGATTTAAAAATGTATGCATTTTTTGCAAAAGTTTTTGGGCCAGGTCTAATTTTACTGACTTTTGAACGGACCAGCCCACACCGCGACAATGTTTTTCTTACAGGTTGTGTCTAACTAGGGCTGAAAATTTTGGGCCGTGAAGACTAGGAATGAAATCAGCCCCGGCTCTGTACGGAAAAAATAATTTAGACCCGGTTTGACCGATTCTTCAGGAAAAACGTAAGTCCCGAAACCGGCCCGGTCCGAGTGCCGTGAATGAAAACAGGTCCTAGATCCCCACGGTCGGGTCGGGCTCGGGATTCGGACCACGGGCCGGCCCATGCAGATCTCTAGTATCGATATTATAACATTTGTCTAATACCTTTAGTTTCGGGACACCGTTATTAACTTTTTAATATATTCTAATAATCTTATTGTGGCAAAGAAAAAGTTACAAAATTCAGATTTCAGTTTTTTTTTTTGCATTTGAAGCCTTTAGACACCCGTAACACAGACGTACAATACTCTGGTCTTGCTAAAATCTGAAACAATTTATAAATTTATTTTACTTTAAGTTTCTTTCAATTTTAAGTTTTTTTTGTGGTTTAAGTTTCTTTTAATTATTATTTGCATCAGAGGTATTCTGTTTGAATTAACGTATGCAAAGAGCGCATGCGCTTTCCATCCTGTAAAGAATCCACAGTAAAGTCCCGATTATCCGAGTCCCGCTTAACTTAGTTTCCGCTTTAACCGAGTTATTTTCTTCTAATGAACTGATGGATTCCATTGTTATGAAACAACCATTATAAATGAAGTTTTAGGGGGAGATGAAAGAGCAGCCGTAAAATGTTAGAACTCCGATTTTCTGGTCAGAATGGGAAAAAAAAATGGCCATAATTTATTTTTTATTAAAATAAAATTTTATTTAGAAAAATTATGGTCATTTCTTTCACCATTATGACCAGAAAATCAGAGTTCTAACTTCTTATGGCTTCTCTTTCATCTTCCCCTAACACTTCATTTATAATGGCTGTTTCATAATAATGGAATTCATCAGTTCATTAGAAGAAAAATATCCATAGCAAAGGTTAAGTTCGATTGAAAAAAACTATTTAATTACTTTGAGGAGAAATAAGAGCCCTGCAATTTTCATGACACTAACGGAATCACATAGCTGCCAATTTGTACGGTTTTGTTACCTCTAAAATTTAATAGAAATTTTCGCGATATTTAATCGTTGGCAATTGTTAGATTTCGGCGATTGAATCAGACAAAATTTACTGGTAAGTTTTAGTGGTAAGAAAATTCTTAGAAATTGGTAACTATGCAGTAGCTTAACCCCTTCACGGTCGCTTAATATTTGGAAAAAACATCAAAAAAGTACCTATTTATTTTATTACAGAAATTGAATAATTATAAGGTTTCTAAATAAAATATGCAATTAGTTTTTTTTAAGGCGAAAAAAAAAAAGATGTTATAGAACAAATTCATATTTGTAGAAAAGCCATCATGCGAGAATTCTGTGTCTTAATGTTTGTTTTACACCGTACAAATTAATGCGAATAAAACCTTTATTTTCACATCTTAGATCTTTATTTATCATCATCACACACATTTTTACAAATAACACTTGAAATAATATATATACAATAAATTCTGATTATTAATAATTTTTTGAGTGTTACATATTTCGAAACATGTAATACAAAGCCCAACATTACAGTCAGCGCAAAAGCCAAATTCAAACGGCAATATTCAAAGACTTCAACCGAAATGCCAGTTAATTTTTTCTGGTTTCAGGAGTTTTTTCCAGCAATAAATCTCCAGCCCGGAAATAGGACGGGAGCGAGAAATAACGAACGACACCTCAGCCCGTGATATTACCGGGAGCGAAAATTAAGGGGTTAATACTGCAGCAAAATTGACATTTAACTAACAAAAAACTATCAAGGGCTTTTTCAAATAAACAATTTCATTCCCCATTTTTCGTAAAAGTAACGGAAATGTACATCAAAGAAATGTTACTAGTACCATAAAAATTAATGAATTAAGTGAAAAATTATATTATCCTTAGTGGGTGACGATTTGTGTAAATTCGCTTTATTCGAGGTGAGCTTGGTCGATATTAACTCGGATAATCGAGACTCTACTGTACAATGGAATTGAAAAATTTTTAAATTCTTATTACGATAATTTCGTTAATTAATAAGTATAAAAGTAAAAATCGTTTTTAAGAAACACCTCTTTTATAAGCTTTCAATGCTCATCTTGAAAATGAAGTCTAATCTTTTGATTGCAGTTCATGCCTATCCCCATAAATTTCCATTTCAATAATATGGCGTGAGCTACGAACTCGATTATGAAAAATTCACTGTTTTTTTATGCTTCAAAAAAAGCTCAAGCAAGTGAATTTATTAAAAAAATTATAATTTTTATTCTGTTTCTTTTTTAGGATAAGGTATCAGGAAAATAAAAAATGGGATACTTTTATTTTATCTTTTTAATGTTTCTAAATTCATTTCGCAACGTATAATCGTAAATTAATTAATATTAAACTATTAAATGATAAAAGAGTATATTTTTAAAAATATTACACGCTTCATTTTTTGTTTATAATTTATTTTCTACTTTTTAGACTTTAAAACGTTTCACTGTTGCAGTTTCACAGCCATTTGGCCTATTTTGGCGGGCGTTTATTGGCGCACCATTAAATACATTTCATAGTTAAATCGTATACAATTGTACGAGTAACAGAGAATATTTGGCGATTTATCACCCATGGCGGGTAAACGGAAAAATGCATTAAAATTAATGTATTAATTTATATTTAGGTTCTAAAAATAATAAAATATTGTCTTGTCAAATACACCTGCAAACGTAATTTTTATAACAAAAATATAACAAAATTCCATCTTTACGTACAGAAACCAGGTTGAGTTAAATAAAAGAGTGTAAAAATAACAAATAATTAATCCAAGAAGGTCTGAGGCGAAGATAGCTTTAGTCACTTAAGCCTTATTATACTTATTAGCCTTATTAGCCTTAAGTTTAATGCTAACACAAGATAATAAATCAATACAGGATAACTTTTAGCAGCAACTTTTCCCCCCTAAGCTCTTCGCAAATAACATTAAGTAACGTTAATAGATATATATTATTAAAGATTTTTTTAAATATGCCTGTTGATGAAAAAGCGGTAAATCTTAATTATTTAACAGTGAGGAAATAGTTTTTCACGTTCTGTTGGCTATATCTAAAAGAAAAAAAAAGTACAACGTTTTCAGAGATTTTTTTCCTGTAGATTTTCTGAATGATCTCTGATATCATTTTTCTGATGTATTGATTGATTCTGCTGTAAAATTTTTAGATAATATCGCTCACCCGCAAGAAAGTGACACATCTCGCAAAAATTCATTTTGCGTTTTATTTCACTAATAGGTTTGTCATTGGTGCGTCTGACTACACAAACAGTTTCGTAAGTGTAGTTATACGGAAAATTACTTTATTACGCTATATGTCCATTTCTGACCACAAGAAGAGGGGTGGATTGTGTGGGGAGGTAAAATTACCCAATCCTCCAAATCTCATTCTACGTGTTCATTCTTAAGGGTTTTACGCTTTTATGCACATTTTTATTCCTACATGCAGAGCTAATGGATGCATTTTCGTGTTACAGTAAAATCATGCACATTTTATTTTGCCTCTCCTGTGAAATTTACTTTTGTCGAGATGTGTCACTTTTCTTGCGGGGGAGCGATATAGTGATTAATGTAGGAGATTCATGATACAGGTTTTTTGTTTTCCTCACCAAAAATGGAGCTTTTCAACAGTCATTCACAAAAACAAAGAACTATATGCACTCTTAATACGCTGCTTTAGAATGCGACGATATCCGCCTGCTTCTCCAGTGCACTGTTAAAAATTTGCAGCATTCTGGCAGGTCATTTGACAGTTTTTTCCGCAAACGGTTACACAACCGTAATTTTAACAATATTATGACCATATTATTGGCCATTTTATGGTCAGAATATAGTTAAATTATGGTTAGGCAACCGTTTTTTCAAAAAACGGTCGAATGACCTGCCAGAATGCTGCAAAATTTTTAACAGTGTGGTTAAAACGATAGTTACAAGAACGTGCCTGGTTAGAGCCCTGGTTCAAGCTTAGGTGATCATAGTGGGTCGGATTTAGTTTTAAACATGGGTTTGTTAGATTATTCCTTGTTCATGATTATTAACCGTAACTTTTTTTTTTTTTTTTTTTTTTTTTTTTTTTTTTTTTTTTTTTTTTTTTTTTTTACGGTTCAATATATCACCAGTTTAGTACTTCAACATTTTACCAATTTTGTGTTGAATATTTTATCAGCTTATAGTTAAACATTGGATGAATAAATAGTTCAGTGTAAAGGGAAATTATAAGTAACTAAATCGTAAATTACCTAAAATGATAAAATTTTTCACATTATTATGGTTCAGCTACTATAACATCAAATTTCGTTCAAAATAGCGTGAACATTTAAAACGTGTATATACATATTAATGAAAGAAATATGTTTGTCTGTATGAGTGTCTGTCTATAGGCGATGGCTAGGAAAATCTATCGCTCGTAGAGGTTTGTAAATTTAAATTTGGATAGACAAAGACAACAGCAGGAGATTATTTAAACCATGCGGAAAAACTATAGCGATTATCCTAGGCCACATAGTTTTTGAAAAATACCCATTTTCCCGTTACACCCAAATTTTACTTTACCGGCTATCAGCGAGGAATTTGAGGGGCGCTCGAAGTACCTATCGACACGGAATCATCCAAGGATTGTTGTTAATGATTTTCAAAAAAAATTGTTTGCAATCACCTGAGATATCAATTAACAACCTATCTAGATAAACGAGTCATGGATCAATGACGAATTGCAACTTTGCGAAAACTTTTCGAAGTGCGTTTGGCACACTATCAAGTTTAAACTTTGTAGAAGATTTTTGTTTAGGTAATTCGAATTATAGTGATAAATAGTCATCGTTTTTCATTCCAGATGAATTTAATTATTGAAAGTAGTTATTGAAAAATAATTCATAGAATAATTCCAAGGCAACAAGCGCTTATTCTACATGTAATTCATTTATAATTTTAAAACTTTCCGATTACAAACCACTTCAACTTTGTAACTGTGCAGTTTGTAATTAATAAATTTATTGTACGGAACTCTTTGTACTTACACGATTAAAACTAGCACTTGACTGAGTTTTTTTAATAATTAGCCGAGATATTAATTACAAACCCTAATGAACGACCATCAGACAGTTTGCCGGGGATAAGTTGGCTTCCGTGCATATGTGAAACGAAAATTCACTTTTTCAATCAGACAAAGGAAAGAGTTTCCGCCGTTTTTTTACATTTGGAAACTATAACACCTGTTTAATATATATATATATATATATATATATATATATATATATATATATATATACAGTGGCGGTCAAAAGTTTCCGGCCAGCATAAAATTTTTGGTTAATTTGTAAGTATACCCATATGAAGAGGAATCTTAAAGTGATACTTATACACTTTATTGACATAACAGTTAAGAACTTATTTATGAAATAAAAAATAAATATTAATAAATTTAACTGACAAAAATAATTGTAAAAGAAAATACATGTTCTCAAAAGTTTCCGGCCACCTTGGCAAGTTTGGAAAAAAATGGTGTTATAGCAGAAAATAACAGTGATCAACAACATTTACAATTAGTATTTTGTATTCATACTTTAGCATTAAGTACTGCGGCGCAGATACGTGGCATCGATTCAATGAACGGTTGTAGATCGTCAATGTTAAGTTTTTTCAAAGTTTCTTGCAATTTTTGTGAAAATGCTGCTGAATTGGAATATTTATAATTCCACACACGTTAAGTTAGTTTCAAAGATTTTCTATTGTTTTCAGATCGAGTGATTGGGCTGTCCATTTCAAAAGCGGAGTTTTTTGTATGCGAAAACCACTACATGACGAGCTTGCATGTATACTTTTGGTCGTTATCATGATGAAACAAATAGTTGCGAATACAATCTTTTCTCCAATAAGTTAGAAAATGATCTTGCAAGATATCCTTATGCATTGCACTATTCATCTTGCCACGAATTTCAAATAACGGACAGGCGCATTTTCCAGAAAATGCTCCCCACAGCATAACGTGTCCTCCACCATGCTTCATTGTAAGAATAACATATTTCGAATCTTATCTTTTGTTTTTAGGTCGTCGGTTGTAGTGTCTGTTATCAATCCCAAAAAGATTGAACGTCGATTCATCGGAAAATAGTACTTTTGTCCAGTTTTCACTTGACCAGTCTTTGTATTCCTTGGCAAACGCCAGTTGGGCCCTCTGATTTTTTTTACTTATGAAAGGTTTTTTAACACCGACTGTTCCATAAATTCCTACGTCACGTAAACGTCTTGACAGAGACTTATTTCAGCAACGTTTTAACACCGTAAGTCTCGGGGAATTGCAGCGGCATTTTTAAGCGGGTCATCAACTGCTTTTCTCCTGATAATTCTGTCTACAATAATAGTCGTTTTTCGGGTTCCTCCGGACCGTGGTAATTTCCGAAGGCCATGACCATCTTTATATTTTTTTAAATATCGTTCACAGCAAATATTCCGATCCACAACTTTGCCGCAATCTCACGAGAGGTTTGTCCCTTTAGCGGCAAACAAATCACTCGTTTAGGAATAATAAATTGTTCAACTTTTCATTTTTGAATTTCAAATACGTTATTCACGTTGATTAATTAACAAAAAAAAAACAAAAAAAAAACACTTTACTGATAGCAAAAACTAACGGATGACGTATGGCCGGATACTGTTGCACACACGAATTTCGAATTCCTCCCCTTTGCATCAAGTATCTTCAGTATCCAATCAAAATAATCACGTGGTCAGAGGTAATTTGCTTATTTCTAACTTTTGGAGCAATTGTGCTTCTTCTTCGGTGAAACGTTCTGCCAAACAAAACAAAGAAACCAACTGGCTGGGAACTTTTGACCGCCACTGTATATACTGTTCTTACCATCCCGGTTGCACCGATATCTGTTAAGTTGTAATCGAGGGTCTCTTGGCTGAAGCTGCCAATGTTCTCCCAACTGAGCGTTGTTATTAATTATTTCAAAACACAAAAATATTTCTTTTAAGGTCGTTTCCATGTGCGTTTTTGTCGATTTCATATTCGCTTTATGTTTTCCGTTTTTCTGCATTTGCGTGGCCGTATGGGGATACAGGAAAAAAACCCATTTATTTTTGGTAACTTTCTGATTGTAACTGTATCTTTTGTTAAAAAAATATTAATATTTACTATTTAAAAAAGCATTTTCTGAAGACCTACTTAATGTTTCTCGTTTTTTCTCCATTTTTAATATGCCGTCTCCATTTTTCAGATAGAAAAGCAAAGAAAAAAAAAATACAGAAAAAAAATTCCAGAAGGTCGATTTAACAAAAGACTCTTATCAAGCGCGCTGTTGGCTCCCCCACCCCCCTCTTCCCAGTGCTTTCGAAAATTGTCATATTGCGCAAGTGTTTTCATTCATCTTTGCTTTTCCATTTTCAATATTCAGAGATGTGATTTCGCATTTTAAAAGATGTCAAGGGATTGATCGATGGGACTTCTTTCACCGTGTTAAAAATGTAAAAATTTAATAACTCTACAACTAATTGACCGATTTCATGCATATTAAAAAAAATTGAATTTTCAGAAACACGTTATGATGTATTTAGTAAAGAAGAAAAGGCTTTCCATCAACGTATACGTATAGACACTCGACTTACATATGGCAAATTTTTAATGAAAAATGTTAAATAAGTACCATAATATAAGCTTGGAAATTTGATATCACACCATTTTTTAGCCAAAACTTTCATGTTTTTATTTATTTATTTTTTAGCTTGACTTTTTTTTTTTTTTTTTACTTTTGAAAAGTTGCTTTTTAGTGGATACATAACTTACACTTTGTCACGTGCATTTACGATTAACTCTTTACTGAAGTTTGACTCTTCTTATCTCTTTCACGGTCTAAGACAAAATGCATAAACTACTATAAAACCTCCAGAACGGACACTCTTGAACAGCGGCACCTCTATTTTTGGTAACACCTTTTCCAAATCCCAATAGATAAGTTATCTGTACATTTTTATCATTGACTAGCGGATACTTTCGAATAACGGACAAAATCTGCGGTCTCGAGGAGTTCGTTATTTAGAAGTTTTATCGTAAAGTTAAACGTCCGTAACGGATACTCCCGAATACCGGACTCTTCTATTTAGCGAACATTTTTTCAAACACATGCACATATGTTATTTGAATATTTTTACCTCTGAATAGTGGACATCTTCGAATAACAGATAAAATCTGCAATTGTCCCAATCTTAATTTAATTTCGCTAAATTTATGGATAAACTCCTAATACATTTTCTTTTATAACTGCATGACGATTTACGAAAATGTGCATTATATGATTTTCCGGGATTTTTTGATCCGAGTTAAAATGAAGTTTCGAAAGTGGGTATTATCATTTTAAAAATATGTGCTGGTAAAATATTTTATAATGTACACTGTAAATAAAAGCGAGTATTAATACGCTGAATTTGGTATTATAAAATGCCAAATGAGGGTTAAATATTCACTTTTTTGGTGTAAACACCGAAAAAATGCTATCATACTCTGAAAATGGTTTATAGTTAACCATTCAAACTAAGTTTCGAAGAAAAAACAGCAAAGTTGGAGTATTTCTTTTGTTACGATCTAGAGCTGTTCAAATTTTTCACGTTGTCAGCAGTCTTTCTCTGTTTGTCAGCAGAAGACAACAGCCATTTTATGTAAGAAATTTTATCGTTTCGAATGCGAGTTTCACTTGGAAAACATAAGGTAAGCAAAGTAATTATTCTTCATAGATGTAAGATACGGTACTAAATACTGCTTGTAATAAAGTGTTTGTATTTGAAGCATACACACGTGATTACACTGTAAAAATAAGTCCGTAAAAATGCGGTACATTTTCCGTTAAATTTTACGGAATACTTTCATCTTCATTTGAAAACAGTACAATTTCCGTAATTGGATAATTTTTCCATTCTCGGATCAAAATGAAGAAGGTTTTCCGTAAATTTTACAAAAATATTTCATCATTCTTTCAAAACAGTACAATTTCCGTAATTGACGTCTGTGTTGTATAGAGTGGCGCTGTGTTTAGTTGGAATGCGGAATAATGAATTGTTATAGTGTGGAAATATGTTTACGTTTAAGGCTTGGTTAGTCACAATTTCTCTTTTCTTTTCTTTTTTCCCCCTTTTTTTCTTTATTTTAAGTAAATATTAATTAATATCTTTTCATATATCAGTTAAAATTTAATATAATTTATTTTATCTTTCGAATTTAATGCCACGTAGAATGCCGTATAAATTCCAATTTAATTTATTCAGTTGTTTTTTAATTTGTATCAAATAAAAAATTAAACATATCAAGTAACTTATTAAATATTAAATAACTCTTTTCATCTGTTATTCATTTAATATAGTAATTAAAAAATGATACGATAAATATTATTTCTAATTGAAAAAAAAACGATTAATTTCTAAAATTATGACAGAAATTTTATTTTTTAAATGCATGCAATTTTGAAAAGGAGTCATAATTGTTACTATTTTATATGCATGTAATACTTTTTTTTTGGGGGGGGGGGGGTGGAGGGCATTAAGTACTCGTATTCTTACAATAATAATTCTTTTTAAATTGTAATACTAATTAACTTAAAAATAAAAGAGCAATCTCATTCAATTAGAAATAAATTAATATATCTTATTTGTCTGATAAAGGTAATGTTTATGTATCAAGATATTTTCATTACAAATAGGGAACGCTAAGTTAACACCACCCCCTTTTTGAATATCACAATTTCAAAAATATCAATATTTAGCTATTAATTATCTCTAATTTTATGTCTTTAGCGTTGACTTACGCCCCCCCCCCTCCTCCCCAATTTCAAAATTAAAAAATGCCAATATTTGGCTGTCAATTAGCTGAAATTTTATTTTTAAAACTAACACTGTAGTATTTTTCTTTCTTTCTTTCTTTTTAAATAAAATGTTTTAAAATTGTTTTAATTTTTTTTTTTACAATATTAAAAAAAATAATCTGATATTTAAATGAATTTTATTAATTCTTTTTAAGTTTCAGATAGTTGAGAAGGAAATGTTACAGTTTATTTTTCATAATGATTTTAAAATAATACTTATTATTACTTAATAAAAAAATTGAAAAACTCTATTTTTAATTTTAATATTTTTTAATCTATTCACTTTAATGGATTCGCACATAAAACTTAAAACATATCTGAAACATAATAACGAAATTATAGATGTATATACAAATAAATAAATAAAAATAATAGTACAATAAAATTTTTAAAATCTTGCAAAAAAGAAGTAATTATTACTTATAAAACATTTTTTCATGCACGTAATATTTTAAAGGCTAATTTTTTTCTTTTTATAAAGCATGAAATTAAAAAGCTAAATTTTCAAAATTATGGAAATATTCAGAATTGTACACTCAATTGAAAAATATCTCCAACGAAAATACGTTCCTTGCTTAACACCGTGCCTTTACTTCATAAAAAACATCTGAAATAAGTAACGACATTTGGAAACGTAACTCGAGTCCCCATGGCATGGTGTATAAGGGCTCTAATCTGGTACACTCCGGTTCCCCAGTTCGATTCCACCCTAGGTAAGTGTTGTTTCATTACTGTTATTTGAATAAATTAGAGGTACGCTACCTTGATAAAAGTGTCCGTTGAAATTCATAAAGGTGTAAGTTTCTCGAAAAGTTGTATAATATTTTTTTTTTTTTTGCCTTTGGAACAAAAAATTTTAAATACGGATACACGAAAAAAAAAAAAAAAAAAAAAAAAAAAAAAAAAAAAAAAAAAAGGAAAAATTTTGTGAAAAAACGGAAGATTTTCTGGAATTTACGGAAAAATAATTTTCCGTTAAAAAACGGGAATAGTACTGGCGTCTGGATTGCCAGTACTATTTCCGTTTTTTAACGGAATTTTTTTTTACAGTGTGCGTATATATATAAGATATAGAGAGCTCAGGAACATTTTTCATGTTTCGGTTTCCTCCCATAAGACAGGTTTTCCGAGTAATAGTGTCTCAGCATCACTGCTATTTTAATACTTTTTAATAATATGTAATGATAAATCTCTGTTCAGTTATCAATAAGGATACTCTAAGATTCATTTTGAGACTTTATTTGTTAATATGTTCCAATATTTTTCCTTTGAAATATTAATTTTACAAGGATATATCGGTTTGTTTACACATTCTGCATACTTTTCAGCATACTTTTAACAAAATTTTACTATGGAATTTCTCTGATTTTCACATAAGGTTTATTAATATGAGTGTCCTCTTGAGTATTAATATGTTTTATATAGTAACATAGTGTATTTTGAATTGTTTTAATTTATTTCATAAATTGTAAAATCACCATGTCCGAGCTGGTACCGTATTTTGGCAGCTTGTTTATCTCTGCAATTGGAATCATTTCACTTGTTCTTAGCACTCTCAATGTGAGATATATTCCTTTGTTTAATTTATACGAGTCCCTATTTCTGCGATATCCCTGGATCATATGGTCTTATTTTTTCAAAGTTTCATTTATATATTTATTTAACTCCCCCTCCCTCTAGTAAAAATTTCATGAATTTTCATAGCCAATTCTCCAAGTTATAGCAATAATTAATTCAAAAAACACGGTCATATAGCATAAAAAGTTATGTCAGCACAAAAAGTTATATCATGGCATTCGTCACTTTCAATTTCACAACCATTTCAATGATAAAAATGTTTTTCGGCACGTCCGTCTCGAACTTTACCATTTTTATTGGTCCATTAAAAAGATTCAAGTTTTAAAATGTAAGGAAGTGTTTTTATCCGAAAATTTTCTATTTGAATGGAAAGTCTCCTCTACTTTATTGTAAACTGGAACATTTTCGCTTGAACACATTGCAATGGGAAAGGTTTAAAATTTGAAGTACACAGATAATAGGTGGGAAATCAATTTGCAACATGTAACGCTGATACATTTAGGTTAATTTTCTCTCAAATTTTATTTATTTTAAATTTTAAATGTTAAATCTAAAGCTTTGCTAAAGTGGTGCAGTAAAGGGAGAAGGGAGGAGGAAGGATTAAAACCCCTGTAAAAGCTAAAAAAAATACAATAATTTTGGGTTATTTGAACCACTAATTTATCATATTAGCCCTTTTATGAATCATATGTTAGTATTAGTAAATGTAATTGCAATACTAAATACGCATAATTATAAGATATATATGCGAGAAGGGATAGGATATGGAAAGTTTTGTTCATTATTTTATTTGCTTTTGTATTGAATATTTTTTTTAAAGAGTGGTATTTGAAAATTGATATTTCATTTAAAATGAGAAACGTTTTGCTTAAGATATTTTTTTCCTCAAAAACCTGAGAAATTTATAAAGTACATCAAATCAGTGGTGATGTAACTTTACACCAGAAATGGTGGCAACTAAGTTGCCACCAAAAGTAGTGTTTCTTTACACCAGTTAATTATCGGTGTTTCATTACACCAATTTACTGGTGGTGTTTTCTTACATCCCTTTTGGCGGCAACTTAGTTGCTGCCATTTTTGGTGTAAAGTTACACCGTTATTTTTTACAGTGTAGATGGTCCTCGAAGCATAATTTATGTATTGCGTTTAATAGTAGTCATTATTTTCAGTCGATTGGTACATCTTTTTTATATGAATATTTTCAGCGGCATCTATAGGGGGGATCTTTTTTCACAAAATTGCACGTATACCAGAACTTTCAAAGACAGTTTTTTAAGTAATTCAAAAATATATACAGTAACATCTCTATAACGGACGCTCCCGAATAGCGGACACTTTTTAATACCCACACTTATACAGTAAAACCTCCATAACTGTCACTCACGGATAGCGGATACCTCTCTTTAACGAACACTTTTTCAATCCCCAATACACATGTTGCTTGCATAATTATATCGCTGCATAAGGACACCTCCAAGGTATCAGTTATTTAAAGATTTTACTTTAAATTTGTATGTTTTTCTCCTGTATAGATTCCGTGATCCCGAAGTGCCAGCTATTTAGAGGTCTTAATGTATTTGTGAAAACATTTTGTCCATACAAAATTTTGAACTTGATCAAGATTAGTCATATTTTTGAGATTTTGTGTTTAAAATCACAGATTCTGTTCTTACTAGCGAATTCATGCATTTGTCAAATTAATGTAGTATAATGTATAATAGTTAATGTATAATGTATAATATATATATAATGTTTTTGATTTGCACAAGACATGACTTGTGTCAACAAACTGTACTCTCTGATTTCATCAAATGTGCATTTTATGTAAATATAAAATTTTTATTTAAATGCGTAACATTTTATAACTAAACTTAAAAAAGTGTGTACATTTAATTTGATTTCGGACGAAGTTTCGTTGGTGTTTTTGGTCTACTTATTTTTTGTGCAACATGTCCCTTAAGGGATTTTGAGCCATAAAACCTCACACAACCAACCAGACGAAGTTTCGAAGAAATACACGAATGTCAGTCACAATGGAAAATAAAATTCTGAAATTCATAATTTTTTTTTCACTAAGAATTAAAGTTTACTCTTAACAAAATCTTAGTAAATTTTAAAATATGCAACAAAATGTAGGATTTTGTTGCCAGTTAAAGTCTGATTGAGTGTATAGATCTGGATATTTCATTCTCTTTCAAGTTTTCATTTCAGAACATTGACTCTCTATTTGTTAATATTATTGACTGTTTCGTTATAAATTCAAACCAAAATACTTCTTTGCATTGTTTGCCAGAGAATTACGCAAAAAACTAAAAATCCCGCTTTTGAAAAACTGTATAAACAAAACAAAAACATTGCTTCAATAGAAAATTGATTTTGTATTAGAAATGATTTCCTTCAAAATTTTTTACGGTAATGGATCTTAATTTTATGTTTATGGAACACCTAAGAGAGTTAGTGAATTATAGAATGACCCCATTTGATATTCTGATACTTAACTAGTTTGAATAAACAAATTAGAACTATCTTGTGAATTTTACATTAAATCTTCGATATCTGTGGACGCATGATTCTAGCGCAGAGTTAGAATGCAAAAACTGTCGACAAGGCCAAAATTATAACTATTATTAGTACAAACGATTTAATATTTTGCCGATAGAGATATGCCTTTAGATCATATTATGATTATTTTCGTCATGTAACAAATTTATGGTCAACATATTGTCAGTCAGAACTCAAGTATGGCTGCGAATCTGCGAGTTATAGAAATTCGTCCTTGCGTTGTTGTTTCAATACACATTTATTTTTCTCATAATGCATTTAAATGACACAAAACATGATTCAAGTACACTTACTGTATTATCTGATTTCACTCAATGTGCATTTTACGTAAATATAAAATTTTAAATGTAAATATGTAAATTGATATATTAAGTAAAACAGAGAGCGTATATTTTTTAGGATATTAAATATTTAATAAAGAAAAGAAACCCTCTCGGCTCATGTTTGCTGATTTTCTAACCTTTGTCAAGTAAATTTTTAATTGCTTTAATACTAAAATAGTCAATATAATGTAACAAAAAACAAACCTCACTTCAACTCGAGAAAATTAATTTCGAAAATACATATATTTTGAAATTACATTTCGAAGAAAATGAATTGAGAAATGAAGAATGGAAAACTAAGAATGAAAACGCTGAAAGTACCAAAAAATCGAAAGTCTTTTTTTTTTTTTTTTACGAAAAAAATGTCTCAAGTGACAAGCTTAACAAACAGGAGAAAGCTTGAAGTGCTAGCCCTAGTAGTAATAGTTCGAACAAGTTGGAAATTTTACATCAAACGTCGCAAATAGGGGCTTTCGCCTTCTTTTTTTCGCTCTCTTGAAAAATTTCCTCTTTTGAACTTTCAGCGTTTTCCAGTCTTAGTCCTCAATTGTAATCTATGATTTTTTAAAAATAGAAATCAATTTCTGGAAGCTTGGATATGCAAATCCAAAATTACAGCTTATTGCACCAAGTAGTTTTTAACACTTAACAACATAGTTGAAAAGTGTTTACGAATTCGGTTTCTCTGTGCGTCTGTCTGTCCGCGTTATTACTCGCGTAAATATACTTAGATTGCCATATACAGGGTGGTCATAAAAAACTTCCCCGATATATGAACCCCTAGCGGTCTAACCGCTCGACCAATCGAAAAGAAATTTTAGATATACTTATTTGAAAGTATGCGATCGAGATAGTGGTGATTTAAAACAATAGAGATTTCACGGTTACGGTTACAGTGAAAAAAATTCAAAATTTTCGAATGGCAACACCCCTTTTTTTCATGCGCAAATTCATCAGCGCATTGAAAAACCATAAATGACGTTTGAATGATACACGTATGATGAAAATTGACGGCTTAAAACACTTGCAAAAAAGACCATTGCGAGGAACGAAGGAGTGGCTACAAGACATGTTTTTCAGTAGCCGATTTTTTTTTCACTTGTGAACTGGGTAATATTGTAAGATTTGTTTTAAAATGTGTTTTTGAGCTGTGTTTGTGTACACATAGTGAAAATAAAAATGTAATCATTAGCTTTAGAGTGCTGAATATTACGTTACATGGGAACTGATTAGGATTGAGTGCCATGATATTACACCGGCAATTTTAGTCATACGTGTATCGTTCCAAGACCATTTATGGTTTTTCAATGCGCTGAAGAATTTGCACAGGAAAAAAAAGGGTGTTGCCATTCGAAAATTTCGAAAATTTTCCACTGTAACTGTGAGAGCTCTGTTGTTTTAAATCATCACGATCTCGAGCGCATATCTTCAAATAATTAAATCTGAAATTTCTTTTCGATTGGTTAAGCAGTTAGGTCGCTAGAGGTACATATATCGCAGAAGTTTTTTTATGACCACCATGTATGATTTAATTTTATTGAGGTTTATCATGGCATGTTCGGTACTGAGAATGAAGTCTGTAGCATTTATAGTTCAATTATAAGGACAAAAAATCGATTACAATACTGCCTATGAGCGATAATTTTTGGAAGTGTGTTTTCAGTTATAGTATGCGTTTTTAACCTTTTTATTTCATATTACTTAGGGCGCATAAATGCTATAGATAATGTACAAGGCTGCACAAAAGAATTCGAGTACATTTTCGCTTAATGACGAAAAGCGTTGAAGGGGAATTTTCAACTGTTTTATGCGTTTCCTAATTCAAATGAAATTTTCCATTAATTATGTAGTATATATACAAATCTATAGATCATATACAAGGCTGGACAAAAGAATTCGGATATTTTTTTGGACTGTAGAATGTAATTGGTGAAATTACCGTAAAATCCCGTCAATCCGCCCCCTAAACGTGACGAAAAATCATAAAATAATCAGAGGGGGCATTTACACGGGATTTTCCCGCGATCTTTTCACAAAATTCGTTTTTTTTCGGGATATTTGACGAAATTTGCAAATTTTTTTCGCGATATTTGACAATATTTGTTTTTTTTCCGCGATCCTTTGACGAAAATCACGTTTATCCCGCGATCCTTTGACAAAATTCGATTTTCTTTTCGTGATTCAAAGTCGAAAATCACGACAAAATTCAAAGACGAAATTCACGTTTTTTAACGATTCTTTGTCGAAATGTGCGTTTTTTTTTTGTAATCCTTTGATGAAATGTGCGTTGTTTTCGCGATCCTTTAACGGATTTCGCGTTTCTTTCGCGATGTTTTGATAACGAAATTTGCGTTTTTTCACGATTCTTTGACAAAATTCGCGTTTTTTCAGTGATTCTTTGACGCAATTCGTCTTTTTTTAACGATTCTTTGATTACATTTTTTTTAGATCCGACATATTCGCGTTTTTTTCTGCAAACTTTCGACGAAATTCGTGTTTTTTTTTGAGATCCTTTGACGAAATCTGCTTTTTTTTCACGATTCTTTGATGAAATTCGCGTTTTTTCAGTGATTCTTTGACGTAATTCGTGTTTTTCTACTGATCCTTTGACTGTATTTTTTTAGATCCGACATATTCGCGTTTTTTCCTGCAATCTTTCGAAGAAATTCGTGTTTTTTCCGCGATCCTTTGACGTAATTCGCGTTTTTTCAGTGATTCTTTGACGTAATTCGCGTTTTTTCAGTGATTCTTTGACGTAATTCGCGTTTTTTCAGTGATTCTTTGACGTAATTCGCGTTTTCAGCAATCCTTTGGCTGCGTTTTTTTTTTTTTAGATCCGACATAATGCGCCTTTTTTTCCTGTAATCTTTTGACGAAGTGTGCGTTTTTCCGCGATCCTTTGATAAAATTTTCTTTTTTTTTTCGCGATTCTTTGACGTAATTCGCGTTTTTTAGCGACCTTTTGACGTGATTTTTGTTTTTACCGTGATCTTTAGGGGGCGCTTTCTCGGGATTTTTTTAAATTTTCAAATTTGTTTATAAAAGGAGGGGTGCGTTTGATCGGGAAGGGCGGATTAATAGTATTTTACGGTATGTTTACAAATATGTGTTATGCTCTATCCAAATTATTTACTTAGTCATAATCTTTCACCTTGCTGAACAGTGAAGTTTTGTTACGGTATTCTGAATACGTTGGAAAGTGTTTCATAATCGATGCTTGACGCATGATTTCTCTTTCTCGTTCAGTTTTGCTTCAAACTATTCCCGCATTGCAATGTATTTTGAAGCGATTAAAGTAGAATTTAACATTATGAGCACCAAACTTTAAAACTTAATAATTGACAAATTGTTTAGCCGAATGACTTCCCTTTTGATATTTAAAGAAAAAAAATATCGAGGAATCGAAAAAATTTACTGTTAGTATTGAAAATTTTAAAGTTTGTTGAAATTTATATATGTAGACGATCCTCCTAAGCAAAATTTAAGTATAGGATTAATTAGTAGACGCTATTACTAATCGATTGGTAACAGTTAGATTTTTATACTATGATTTTCGTAAAGTTAGTACTGGATATTAGATTTTATTTTGACGACTATATCAGGACTGCCTCGGAAATAAACATCGGGGATTCCGCATTAGGCTGACCACCTACCGGGACGTGGACTTCAGGGACCACGCTAAAGAAAGCAAAGTTGGGTATTACCCATCAATCATGATCCTTAATGGATGTTAGCACTGCTATGTTTAGTTTAGTTTATTATCATGATAAAAGTTAAGTTAATGACATTACTTTATACTGATGGAAACTTTCTGCCATTATTTAATGGATTGTAAGGCTGCGATGTTTAGTTTAGTTTAGTATCATGATAAAAGGTAAGTTAATGACATTACTTTATACTGATGGAAACTTTCTGCCATTGTTTAATGGATTGTAGAGCTGCTGTGATTAGTTTAGTTTAGTATTATGATAAAAGTTAAGTTTATTACATTACTTTATGCTGATGATCAATCATGATCTTTAATGAATATTAGAGCTGCTGTGCGCTGCTTCATAAAATGTAAGTTAATGATATTACTTTGTACTGATGGAAACTTTCTGTCATTCCTTAATGGTTTATAGCGCTGCTGTGTTTAGTTTAGTTTATAATCATGATAAAAGTTAAGTTAATGACATTAATTTATACTGATGGAAACTTTCTGCCATTGTTTAATGGATTGTAGAGCTGCTGTGATTAGTTTAGTTTAGTATTATGATAAAAGTTAAGTTTATTACATTACTTTATGCTGATGATCAATCATGATCTTTAATGAATATTAGCGCTGCTGTGCGCTGCTTCATAAAATGTAAGTTAATGATATTACTTTGTACTGATGGAAACTTTCTGTCATTCCTTAATGGTTTATAGCGCTGCTGTGTTTAGTTTAGTTTATAATCATGATAAAAGTTAAGTTAATGACATTACTTTATACTGATGGAAACTTTCTGCCATTGTTTAACGGATTGTAGAGCTGCTGCGATTAGTTTAGTACCACGATAAAAGTTAAGTTAATTACATTACTTCATACTGATGATCAATCATGACCCTTAGTATATGTGAGTGCTGCTGTGTTTAGTTTAGTATGGTGATAAAAGGTAAGTTAATGATATTACTTTATACTGATGAAAACTTTCTGCCATTATTTAATGGATTGTAAGGCTGCGATGTTTAGTTTAGTTTAGTATCATGATAAGAGGTAAGTTAATGACATTACTTTATACTGATGAAAACTTTCTGCCATTGTTTAATGGATTGTAGAGCTGCTGTGATTAGTTTAGTTTAGTATTATGATAAAAGTTAATTACATTACTTTATGCTGATGATCAATCATGATCCTTAATGGATATTAGCGCTGCTATGCGCTGCTTCATAAAATGTAAGTTAATGACATTACTTTGTACTGATGAAACTTTCTGTCATTCCTTAATGGTTTATAGCTCTGCTGTGTTTAGTTTAGTTTATAATCATGATAAAAGGTAAGTTAATGACATTATTTTATACTGATAGAAACTTTCTGCCATTGTTTAACGGATTGTAGAGCTGCTGTGATTAGTTTAGTACCACGATAAAAGTTAATTTAATTACATTACTTCATACTGATGATCAATCATGACCCTTAGTATATGTCAGTGCTGCTGTGCTTAGTTTAGTTTAGTATGGTGATAAAGGTAATTAATGACATCACTTTATACTGATGGAAACTTTCTGCCATTATTTAATGGATTGTAAGGCTGCGATGTTTAGTTTAGTTTAGTATCATGATAAAAGGTAAGTTAATGACATTACTTTATACTGATGAAAACTTTCTGCCATTGTTTAATGGATTGTAGAGTTGCTGTGATTAGTTTAGTTTAGTATTATGATAAAAGTTAAGTTAATTACATTACTTTATGCTGATGATCAATCATGATCCTTAATGGATATTAGCGCTGCTATGCGCTGCTTCATAAAATGTAAGTTAATGACATTACTTTGTACTGATGGAAACTTTCTGTCATTCCTTAATGGTTTATAGCTCTGCTGTGTTTAGTTTAGTTTATAATCATGATAAAAGGTAAGTTAATGACATTATTTTATACTGATAGAAACTTTCTGCCATTGTTTAACGGATTGTAGAGCTGCTGTGATTAGTTTAGTACCACGATAAAAGTTAAGTTAATTACATTACTTCATAGTGATGATCAATCATGACCCTTAGTATATGTCAGTGCTGCTGTGCTTAGTTTAGTTTAGTATGGTGATAAAAGGCAAATTAATGACATTACTTTATACTGATGGAAATTTTTTGCCATTATTTAATGGATTGTAAGGCTGCGATGTTTAGTTTAGTTTAGTATCATGATAAAAGGTAAGTTAATGACATTACTTTATACTGATGGAAACTTCCTGCCATTGTTTAATGGATTGTAGAGCTGCTGTGATTAGTTTAGTTTAGTATTATGATAAAAGTTAAGTTAATTACATTACTTCATGCTGATTATCAATCATGATCTTTAATGGATATTAGCGCTGCTTCATAAAATGTAAGTTAATGACATTACTTTATACTGATGGAAACTTCCTGCCATTGTTTAATGGATTGTAGAGCTGCTGTGATTAGTTTAGTTTAGTATTATGATAAAAGTTAAGTTAATTACATTACTTCATGCTGATGATCAATCATGATCTTTAATGGATATTAGCGCTGCTGTGCGCTGCTTCATAAAATGTAAGTTAATGACATTACTTAGTACTGATGGAAACTTTCTATCATTCCTTAATGGTTTATAGCGCTGCTGTGTTTAGTTTAGTTTATAATCATGATAAAAGGTAAGTTAATGACATTATTTTATACTGATATAAACTTTCTGCCATTGTTTAACGCGGATTGTAGAGCTGCTGTGATTAGTTTAGTACCACGATAAAAGTTAAGTTAATTACATTACCTCATACTGATGATCAATCATGACCCTTAGTATGTGTCAGTGCTGCTCTGATTAGTTTAGTACCACGATAAAAGTTAAGTTAATTACATTACTTCATACTGGTGATCAATCATGACCCTTAGTATATGTCAGTGCTGCTGTGCTTAGTTTAGTTTAGTATGGTGATAAAAGGTAAATTAATGACATTACTTTATACTGATGGAAACTTTCTGCCATTCTGAATTTAGAGTGCGAAATCTTCAAACGAAATAATTTTGCAAAATGATGTAATTTACAATATTTCTTATTTCGCTACTTTTGGGATTGAGGCCTTAATCGCGAAAAAGCGAAATGCTGCCTCCGAAGATTTCATATTGAAAGAAAGCGTTCAACGATAAAGCTGAAACAAACAAAAGAAAAGTTTGAAGGGATAGGGGGTAGGTTTTTGCTTTAATTCATGCTTCTGTTAAAATGCAATTTGGTGCTTTTCACAAGTAAATGCATAAATATTTCCTGGAAGGAAATATATTTTTAAATCATTACTTTAAACTAAATTCATTACTTTAACCCATTCGGGGCTAACGAGGATCAAAAGTACTGTCCAATTTAAATTGTTTTTCTATTCTCTAGCAGTTATTTTTGTTTTTATTTGTGCTATAATGATAGTATATGTCTATAGATACTTTATTATCATTTCATTTAGGTTTCAGAATGTAGTAATAAAACAAAAGTAAAACAATTGCTTAAACCTCTTTGCAGCGTTGGAGATTCTTTTATTTTAAACATACGTTTCATTTTTATTTAAAATAGGTTATACTTTTTCGATCCAATAAGTTATGATAAAAAATATAAAACACTGGAAAGTATTTAAGTCTATTTAATATTGTTGTAATTTTACATTTTCCAAACGCCTTCAAAATTTTTTAACCTATTGTCATATTAATAGAACGCAAAAGAAATATATTCGTTAAATTTCATTAAATGGCATATTCATTAAATTTCGGCACAACTTCACATTTGTAATTTGGATAGCTATTTTTAATTTTTCAAACCTAAAAGTAATACCCCCCCCCCCCCTAAGAAAAGCTTCTTAAAGGGTTAAATATACCGTTTTTTTTTAAAATACAAAACTTTATTATTTGAATACATAATTGATTTATTTCAATAAAAATACTTTTTTGTGTAGTTGTTGGAAAATAATATAGATATAGTATATTAAACTTAAAAAAAAAATCTATTAAATTCTTCAATTAAAAACAATTTTCATCTATATTCTGTAACTCTATAGAACGTTCGATCCATGTTCTTGTAATAATAATACTAAAAGTTCTACCTGTAAGAAAAAAATAATCGAAAACTACATAAAAAATATGCTTTTTATTTCACATTCTTTAATTAAAATTAGCCATTTACTTTGAGCTCCTCGGCCGGAATAAGTCGCTTCAGAGGACTTGTTTTTCTTCACTTTGCGAAAAATGACGAATATATAAATTTTCTCCCTTTTTTTTTTGCTTAAAAAAGTCTTATTTAGATATCCCTAGTATATTCATTCTGGCGAAGCCTCGTAAAGACCCTAGGATTATAAATATCAGATAAAGGTTTTCTTTAAATTATTCAAAAGTGCATCTTTACAATTATTTTTCTCATTTTTTTAAAAAATATATCAGCATGATCAAAATGCTAAATCTCCAACAGATACTTTTCAATTACCCCCTTATTTTTTAGACCGATATTTAAGACGAATTCCATAATATTAAGAATCAGTTTTTCAAAAACATAAACAGTTAAAAAAAAATAAAAATGCTAAGCAAATAGTAATTTTTTACTGTAATTTTACATATGTCATGAGATTTTTTTTTCTTCTGAAACTAAATAACATTTTGAAAATCTTATCCGTAACTTTATAAAACACACTTGTGAAAAATAAAGCTTGCAAAAAATGTTCAAAGTATTTTAAATAATTTAATAAAATCTAGTACTTTTTAAAAATATTTTAAAGCCATTACTTTAAACTAAATGTACATTGTTCCAAATTCTCATCACGATTGCATGCGTTTAAGTGAGAGCACTATCTTAGAAAATGACTTTTTCGAGAAAGAGAGTTGGGCTCATTTCTTAAGCAGGTTTTTTAGGGTTCTGTACTTAAAAAGTAAAACGGAACCATTATAAGATCACTCCTGTGTCTGTCTGTCTATATGTCACAGCCATTTTACTCGTAAACTATGGAACGAGGAAAGTTCAAATTGATAGTAAAGACTACTGATCCACATATTTACAGATTATTAAATATTCGCAAATATATTTAGGGGAAATGTAGAGGGGCTAATTAAGTTATTTGAAAAAAAAAATTCTTTGTATATCGTGTGAAAGCTTTTGTAACACTGAACTCAAAAATACATTTCTTTTAATTTTAGGCATTATATTTTTAGAGATATCGTTGAAAATGTAGTGCAAAAATATGCCCCCCCCCCCTCTATTTCCGAATTTACTGAATCTAAAATTATGAAAAAATTAGAGGTAGTAGAAGTGAATTTAACCCTTGCAGGAAACCTACAGCGATTACCCTACGTCACATAGCTTTTGAGAAAAGCGCATTTTTCCGTTACAGACAAATTTCAATTTGCAGGCGTTCAGCAAAGGTGCTGAGTAGCGCTGGTGGTACCTATCGTAGCAGAAGTATAAAAGTAATGTTGATAATGATTTTCGAAAAAACATCGGCGGTAATTATCCGAGATTTTAATCCTTAAAGACACGGACGGTTTGGACACACATAATGACAGAGGCGGCGTTTTCTATTCGGCTTTTAAAGCCCAGATAACAACTTTTAATGATATATTTGTGTAATGCAATGCCCAGTAACAGTATAAAAGCAATAAACGTCATATTGTTAAAAACAGACTAATTTAATTAATCACATAAATACTTTGGGATTCGCGACTAGTTTGCATTCAGTGGATCTCTCTATACATCTCCCGTGTCTTTAAAAGTTAATTAAAAATCTATCTGGAAAAACCGGCACGGACCATGGCGGCGTTTCAATTTTGCGACCCCCTTTCGAAGTGCGCTTAGTAAGTTTAAACCTTGATTAAGGGTTTTAGCTACGCTGTAAAAAGAAAAGATTATTAATACGCTGAATTTAGTTTTATGAAATGCCAAATGAAGTTTAAATATGCACTACTTATATTGTCCGTACCGAATAAGGTTCATCATAAACAGATTAGGATAAGATTAAAAAAAGAGTTATACAGAATACTAATATTTGATATTATTTAGGTTTTATATCGCTTTGAATAATGGTATACCCATTCATACTTTGATAGTATATACAGCTATACCCAAACCTACGTTGTATAGTTTTTTACAAAGTCTTATTATTCTTTTAGAAACGATTCCGGTCTTAAAGGGTTATGTCACGAATATCCTGAAAAAACAGGGTAGATCTTATTTATGAGATCCGTCTTAATTTCGGGATTACTTAATATCTACAAACTTGAAACTATGACATTTTACTATTAACAGCGTACACATAAAAAAAAAAAAAAAAAAAAAAAAAAAAATCAAAATTACATTTTTAAAGAGGCATTTTTTACAAACGTACCAAATTTACCAAAATATGACATTTTTTACACCAGATCCTCTAATAAATAATCTTCTAACAATATGACATGAACTTCAATAATTTACATGCTATTAACTGTTATACTTTGCGTAGAAGTTTTTATCTTAATGATTTAGAATTAGAAAATATGACTAGCAATATAATAAGTGTTAAACCAAGTAGAAAACTGCGTATTAGACAATAGTAACTATAAACAGAAATTCTAAAAAAAAAAAAAAAAAAGAAAGAATGAAAACACGGTACTATCTAGTAGAATGACAAGATTTAAGGGGATTCTTCGCGCACTTGAAAACACCCGCTCCGTAATATTAATCCTATGGGCAGGTTATTTTCGAATTTCTCGTTTCAATTTGAATATTTTTAAACTATTTTTTTGCATAGGATAGCTGAGCTCAATCTTTAATATGACTCTTTTTTACTTTTTCGTTTTGGTTGCAGATTTTTTTAACCCGGGAGAACTCGCTGCATGAGATTTTCTCTCACAGTCGTACTTTTTTTAAGACTCTTATTTAAACCATTTTTCATTTTAATTAAAATTTAAAAATGCTATTTCAATTATTTTACCTATTTGTGAGTAAAAGTACTAAGCCAAGCAAAAAAAAAAAAAAAAAAAAGATATTAAGCTAATGTAAAGTAAAAGAAAAGCAATTGGGCACTGTGAGAGAAATTCTCACTAGCGAGATCTCCCGAGTTAGATAAGGTACTTCCAGTTTCGAAACCGATATGGAAACTGAAAGTACCTTTTAAAAAAAATCTGCAACCAAAATCGAAAAAGTAAAAAAGAATCATGGGTCAATCCATTTCAGTGGCCCAGAAAATCATTTATTCGTTGCTTGACCATTTTTAAAAAATCTGAAATTTTTTGTACAACAACTCTAACATGATGGAAGTTCAAAATGACTATTATTTTAATTTTATTAATTTTTGTTTGTGCATGGCAGCCTAGAGTAGTTTTCAAAAATAAATCTTTATTGGTGAAATTTAAGCATAAAGTTTCAGTTTTTTTCCAAAATTTGTCCGTTTACAAAATGAAATTTTTCTAGCATGGAAAACTGTGAACATGACATAATTTTTTTTACAAATAGGCTGAAAGTACTTGTACTCACACGCTAAGTTCCAGATCTAAGACTTGCTTTATCCTCGCTAAAAAAAAAAATCCCAAATTTTTCAAAAATGTCAGAAATCGCACTTTTTAGGCTTTGATATATCTGGTATGGCACGAGATAAAAATTTGAAGTTCTGGTTTCTGACAGTATTATATGGTAGTGTTATGCACAAGAAATTTCAGGATGGAGATTTGACTACAAGCTGAGGTTTGGTAAGGGCAACATGTCAAAACAATACTGCCAAACTATTGTTTTGTTGTAGTCACAGCTAAGTATTTATCTGAGAGTGTCACTTAAATTTATGTTTTTGATTATCTTTAAATAACAGTAACAGAAAATAAAGCCCTTTGCAAAGCTTAGCAATTAATTAAAAAAATAGTTATGCCTAAGGCCATACATTTTGTATGGTTTCAGTAATTTTTGTTGTAAGTAATTTTAGTAACTAAAAGAACGCTCAGCTCTTTTATATATATAAAAAAAATGTTTTTATACAAGACCTGAGACAAAAACAGAATTGAGAAAGAGAAAAGCTGTTAATGTTGTCAGACTTGTTTAGGCATGATAAAACGTGTCAAAACACATTCTTGCTTGTTGGTTTAAAAACCACAATTATGATCTTTCTCAAAATTTTATTTGTAGGAACCAAGTCTTGTCATCTCTTGATAACTTGATTGAAGTTCTTGGCCCAACTGGCTCATAGAAATAAACTTTGAAATCACTATGTGCAAGTCTCACTTCATTAATTACTCCTAGCTTACTTCTTATGCAAAAATGTCATCTTACTGCAGCATAAATTTTGAAAGGGCTTTGGATATCTTTACTTCCTGAAAAGTACTTGAGGCTGATTCATGGTAACATCGTATAATGTTTCATTTACAGGAGCATAATTATGGTTGGAACAAGTTTCAGGACTGGCAAGCAGCATTAAAATTGTGGTTTTTAAACCAACAAGCGGGAATGTGTTTTGACACGTTTGATCATGTCTCAACATGTATGCCAACATTAAAAGCTTTTCTCTTTCCCTATTCTGTTTTTGTCTCAGGTCTTGTATAAAAATATTTTTTTTTTTTTTTATGTAAAAGTTCTGAGGTTTCTTTTAGTTACTTAAATTACTTACAACAATAATTACTGAAACCATACAAAATGTAGGCCTTAGGCATAATTATTTTTTTATTAATTGCTAAGCTTTGCAAAAGGCTTTATTTTATTTTACTATTATTTAAAGATAATCAAAAAATATATTTAAAGGACACTCTGAGATAAATACTTACCTGTGACTACAAAAAAAAAAAACAATAGTTTGACAGTATTGTTTTGACATGTTGCCCTTGCGATATCCCAGATTGTAGTCAAATCTCCACCCTGAAATTTCTTGTGCATAACACTACCATACAATACTCTCAGAAACCAGAACTTGAGATTTTTATCTCGTGCCCCACCAGAGATATCAAAGCCTCAAAAGTGCGATTTTTGACATTTTTGAAAAATTTGGGATTTTTTTTAGCGTAGAGAAAGCAAGTCCCAGGTCTGGAACTTGGCGTGTGAGTACAAGTACTTTCGGCCTATTTGTAAAAAAAATTATGTCATGTTGACAGTTTTCCTTGCTAGAAAAATTTCCTCTTGTAAACGGACAAATTTTGGAAAAAAAACTTAAACTTTATGCTTAAATTTCACCAATAAGCAGTTAGTTTTGGAAACTACTCTATTACCAAATTTTTAGCCAAATGCATTCTGTATAAATTGCTTTAATCCGCACATGATTTGGAGAAATAAACGATGAATTATTTACAATAAAGTAAACCCTATTTGCCGAAAAAATTGCTGTAGACAATGAAACAAAGATGGCCGCCATGGACAAACAAAAATTAATAAAATTAAAATAATAGTCATTTTGAACTTCCATCATGTTAGGGTTGCTGTACAAAAATTTCAGATTTTTTAAAAAGGGTCGAGCAACCAGTGATGGACCACTTGAAATGGATTGACCCTCATATTAAAGATAAACCTCATCTAGCCTATGCAAAAAATCATTTAAAAATATTCAAATTGAAACGAGAACTTCGAAAATAACCTGCCCATAGGATTAACATTACGGAGCGAGTGTTTTCAAGTGCGCGAAGAACCCCCTTAATTGCTCTATAGTCTATAATGAATATTTAACAACTTAATTGAGAGTCATAATGTATAACTCGATTAATAAAGACAGTTTCCAAGTCAGGTTAACATCAGTAATAGACTTACTATACACTTTAAATTGCAACAGGCTGTGCGGTGTTGCTATGGAAACACTCCCTCTGGTGTGCCAGCTGGCTGGCAGTATAGTTATCTGATCTACCATACATACCAAAATCATCGACGCTAAAATTTGTTTATAAAATGTGACGCTGCCTAGCGGACTACTATAACTTTGATATTTGGGACATTACGGGAAACATTGTAACAGATACAAGTAGTCAAGGAAATGCATTACTTAATCTCTTTGATACAAGGTACGTTTAGAGCGCTCA
This sequence comes from Maratus speciosus, assembly GCA_963932465.1. Lineage (NCBI taxonomy): Eukaryota > Metazoa > Arthropoda > Arachnida > Araneae > Salticidae > Maratus > Maratus speciosus. The sequence continues at coordinate 194,555,430 of OZ010800.1, read as the reverse complement.
GAATCCTTGATAATTTCTAATAGTGATGTTAAATGGTAAATTTTGACTTATCTAGTTGCAGAATTTCTTTTATTAAATATGACAAACATTTCCATTACCGATTCCCTGACCGGTGATAAAAGATTAAAAATCCTGTAAAGTAGCTTGTCGCGAAGGGGTTAATATAGTAAACTAGGTTTTAATAGCTTCTAGTAGTGATTGTCACTTTCCCTCTACTTTTTTAGCAAAGTACCGTTATAAAATTTGGTCACCCTTCCAGGGTACGTATAGTTTCACACATTTTTTTTAACATAATTCTTCGTCTTATTTAATCACTGAAAAAATTTACAGATTCTAGAATTAAACAAGTTGATTGCGAATTGTGCGATTGAAATATTAAATAGAATTTCCCTAATCGGAAATAGTGGTGCCAGACTCCTTGGATATTCCTAGGAGGTGTTTACCTCGCTCTTCGGATATTCTTAAAGCCGCCCATGTACTGAATGTCCAGAACAACAACAACAACAAACCCAACTAAATTTAGACGACAAATGCCATCTTCGACTAAAATAAATCTCTATTGTTCGTCCATTCTCACCATATTAATTCTTTATGTGATTCTTAGAAATAAGTTTCTTTGAAGAATTATTAAATACACCCACAGAAAATAAAAACACCTTAAAATCTCTCCTCAGTTTTTTTTTCTCCTTTGGAAATGTCTGATAACAAACATGAATAAAAAATAATTCTGTTCATTTAGTTAAGTTACTGAATATGAATTATTCCAGAAAGAAAAAATTCCATATATGTGATGTTTTGACATTATATTCTCGCCTACGTTAAATTTCTCATATCCACGAATCTGAAGCTACGTCTAAGAAAGATCACGTTTTGATTGGCGAATGGAGTTTTGCAGAGACTACGTCACGTTTGATTTTAGCCTGTAGAGAGTGAGATCCAAAGCAGCGCTGAAACGAAGTATTTATTTCTATGCGCGTTTCGTCGACCAAAAATCACTCTCTCATCGGCTTTCCGAACAGATCGTTGTCACAGCTTTCAGAAGTCCCCGTTGCTCCTTCATTTAATCAATATGTAAGTCATTTTTAAACAAATTCTTTTCATATACTTGTCTATATTTTCAGAAGTAAAAGTTTAGAATTTGTACTTTTTATAGCAAAGCTTTTCATATTATAAAATAAAATAAATGGCAACATAAAAAAAAAGAATTTATCAAGGTTAAATCAGAATTTAAAAATTCCAATCAAGTAAAGTTTGTTAAATATATATATATATATATATATATATATATATATATATAAAGTATTCTCGTTTTTTCTTAGTAATAACAGTTTTAAAGGTGCTTTTGGAATGCTATTTTTTTTTTCATATAAAAAAGTTACATTTTTTTGAAACAATCTTCTTATATTCTTATATATATTTTCCAAAGTGAAAGTCCACTTTTCGCAAGAATCTTTCATAATTTAACCCCTTAATTCTCGCTCAAGTAAATTTGTTTTTTAAAAAATATGAATATACATATATATATATAAAGTATTCTTGTTTTTTCTTAGCAATAACAGTTTTAAAAGTGCTTTTGGAATGCTAATTTTTTTTTCATATTAAAAAAAGTTATATAAAGTATTCTCGTTTTTTCTTAGCGATAACAGTTTTAAAGGTGCTTTTGGAATGTTATTTTTTTCATATAGAAAAACGTTATCCCTTTTTTTTAAACAATCTTCTTATATTCTTATGTATCTTTTCCAAAGTGAAAGTCCACTTTCAGTAAGAAACTTTCATAATTTAACCCCTTAATTCTCGCTCGCATGATATTCACGGGCTGTGTCTTTTATTCAGATTGTTTGATTCTCACCAGTTTTATAAAATAGTGTAATTGTCTTTATTGTGGTATGATTTTATCTGTCATTAAATAAGATGAATATTAGAAAAAAAAAATGGTGCGAATAAGCAATTTGAATTTTTAAACCGTAATTTAATGCGACCGTTAACGGGTTAAAAAAAGAAAGAAAGATAAAAATAGTAGAAAGAAGGATAAGGTTCGTCATAATTCTATCAGAAGTTAGAAATGTTGATTAACCCATTATGTTCTGGCTTACTGTTAATAGTACATGTCGTTTCATTGAGTATTATTTTGTCTTAACAATTATTTTTATTATTATCTTCACGTAGAAATGGTAGCATATATCTACAGATATCTTATTATGACTTAATTTAGGTTTTGACATTTATTAATAGTAATAATAATAATAATAATAATAATAATAATAATAACAAAATTTAATTAATTCTCTTTGCACCCTTGGCAATTCTTTTTTTTTTTAATGAAATATTTCACTTTTTAAATTTTGATATAGGTTACTTTTCTCAAAGAATCATGTGTGATAAAGCGCAAAAAGTATTAGAAAGTAGTAATATCTGTTAAATCCTGTTGTAATACGATATTTTTCAAACGTCTTCAAAAACTTTTCGTTAGCCTATTGTCATATGAATATGAATTGAATTGGACGCAAAATTACTACATTCGTTAGATTTCAGACAATGACACATTCGTTAAACTTCAGCAAATCTATTTGGATAGCTACTACTAATATTTTTAACCTAAAAGTAAAATTTTTATAAAAATCAAAAAAAAAAAAAAAAAAAAAAAAAAAAAAAAATCGCACCCGAAAGGACTAAGTAACGGTTTTTCGTGTCGTATTAATAGGACAAGTCTATTAATGGACTATTATTTTTTTTAATGACTGTTTTTATTATTTTGCATGTAATAATGATAATATATGTCTATACATTTATTATTGTGACTTCATTTGCGTTTCAGCATTTAATAATAATAGTAATGATAATAATAATAATAATAAAGGTTTGCTTAATTGTCTTTGCACCCTTCGCGATTCTTTTATTTTAAACATGTATCTCACTTTTTAAATTTAAAATATAGGTTATTTTTCTCAACGAATCATATGTGATAAATCGCAAAAAATATTAGAAAGTCGTAATATCTGTTAAATCCTGTTGTAATACTATATTTTTTAAACGTCCCCAAAATCTCTTCGTTAGCCTATTGTCATATGAATATGACAATAGGCTACTATTAACGTAAAAGAAATTTTTTTTCAAAAAAAAAAAATCGTACCCGAAAGGGTTAATTAAAAATTTTCCGTGTCTTATTAATAGGACATGTCTATTCATGGACTAATACTTTTTTAATAACTATTTTTATTATTTTACCTGAAGTAATGATAGTATATGTCTATACATTTATTATTATGACTTCATTTGAATTTCAGCATTTAATAATAATAATAATAATAATAATAATAAAAGTTTGCTTAGTTTTCTTTAAACCCTTCGCGATTCTTTTATTTTAAACTTGTATTTCATTTTTTAAGGGGTATCAGGACTCAACTTCAAAATTTTCGAAATTTTAATTTTTTAAGATGTAAAACTCCTATCTTTACTGAACATTTTGATACAATTGTTTCCTTGAAATTCCCATTAGAACAGAAGTTATAGCTTTTAGAATTATATCCGCTCAATAGTTGAAGCGGCATTTCCGAAACTTTGAAATCTTTTTTCTTCAAATGACGTTTTTGGTATTACGCGCAGGATATCTCAAGCACTTCTGAATATTTTTTCATGAAATTTTCAAAACATATGTTTCACGTTAATCTGTATAAACTGAACCTAAAATATCCTTTTTATTGTTTAAAATAACAGTTTTTTAGGTGATTATAGTATTGAAAATTTCAAAATTTTGTATTAGCTAAATACAACTTTGTATTAATAATATAATAATGCTTTAAATACAAATTTATTTAGGTTCAGGTTAATTATTTTAATCTGAAATATAAGTAGGCACAAATTGCGATTTTGATTTTGTAATCGTGCGCGGAAGCTGTTATACCAATTTCTTGCTCGTCAAATATCTGACTGTTTGGAGCCCCCTATAAATGCTAATTCTGCATCTTGCAATTTTTTAAAATACATGGAATGAAAGAACACAGTTATATCTTTCATCCCAATTAAAATTGTGTTTTTAAACCACGTACATTTAAGGATATTAAATGTTGAAAATGGTCTTTGTCTTTCAATTTTAAGAGTCCTGAGACCCCTTACATTTAAAATATAGGTTTACGTTTCTCAACGAATCATGTTTGATGAAACGCAAAAAGTATTCGAAAGTTGTAATCTCTGTTAAATCCTGTTGTAATTTTTCAAATGTCCCCAAAAAATCTTCGTTAGCCTATTGTCATATGAATATGAATTGAATAGACGCTTTCAGTGTGACGTCAGTTGTGACGTTTTGCTTGGCAACTGACTCCAAACAAACGGTTGCTATGTTTTATTTCTTATTAAATATAAATCGTAGAAAATGTTACCATTGCATATAAAGTATTAAAACATCTATCTTTGAGATATAGCAGTAAGATATAGCTATAATGTATAAGAAAAATAGAAAATACAGCATAGCAACCGTTTGTTTGGAGTCAGTATCCAAGCAAAACGTCATATCTGACGTCACGACTGAAAGCGTCTATTGTACGCAATATAACTACATTGGTTATATTCAGACATATTCGTTAAAGTTCAGACAATCTATTTGGATAGCTACTACTAACATTATTAACGTAAAAATAATTTTTTTTTATTAAAATTAAAAAAAAAAAAATCGGACCCGAAAGGCCTAAGTTACGTTTTTCGTGTCTTATTAATAGGACATATCTATTCATGGACTATTATTTTGTTTTAATAACTGTTTTTATTATTTTGCATTTAGTAATGATAGTAGCGTAACTCCGGGAGAGTCGCCGCATACGGGATAGATGCCGCACCCCTTGTATTTCTTATAATTATGGATAGATGGTCGTCAAACGCACAGTATAGGTGCGCAATGAGATTATTTTAACCAGTGTATAGCGTGAGTCCCTTTTTGATGCTTACTTCTAGAAGTACAATCCTTAATTTGATGTAAGTGCATGATTTCACTGTCGAAAATTTTAAACCCGTTATGTTTAGATACTTTTCATACACTAATTACTAAATGCATGCGTGATTTCAAAGTCAAAACTAAGTGTAGCGTTTGTATAGAGTACTGTGTGTATGGTTACACCATTCCCCTTAGCGATGACAGGTAACTGTGATGGCCGACGTCTGCACCATGCAAAATGGGATACATGCCGCAGTTTCTATTGAACGGAATGATTAAGTGTTATTAACTTTTCCTTTTCTTTTTGCACAAACTAACCATGTTAGGCATGTTATCAAGTTTACTAAAACCAAAGGAGAAAAAACGGAAAATAAAAAAGTAGGAAGGGCAAGAAAGATGCAAGTTAAGATGATAATAGTGATAAATGGGATTACGCGTAACGCAGACGTTCTTTGCAAGGAATGTTTAGAAAACTACTCCAAAAAAGCGGAAGTGTAATTGGCTTTGTTGCATTATGTGTTTAAATGTAGTTACATAGAGACTGTACTTTTTCGACACTTTTTCTGTAGATTGTAGTCGAAAAAACTCTTTTAACCCATACGAGACCATAGTTACATCTAAGCACCTTCATAAAGAGCTTACAAAATTTGTTTCTGGCACCAGTAAAAAAGAAAAGTAATATAGGCGTTGCTTATTTAGAGCATTTTCATGATTATTTAAGTAAAAGAAATTCTTTTTAAAAAAGTGGTGCCAACCGAATAAAATTTGTATAAAAGCCACCGGTCCCGAAAGGTTTAACAAATAAATTATGTAAACATAATTTTACTTTTTTTCTTTTCCCTTTCTAATACACTGTTGTTACGTTGTTGCTGAAATGACAGTTAAAATTTAATGTAAAAAAATAAGTCGATAATTTTAATAGTGAAACTAGGCAACAATTATTTATTTGAATCTACTAATACGTTTCATTGTACTCATTTAGTTTCATTTTGTTATTACATCGTTAATTATAGTCCAGATATGAATATATTTTTTTTAATATTTTTATTTATTTTCATTCTGTTCGTATTACAAGCGCGGCATAACTACCGCACAAGTGCGGCCTCTCAGACTGAATGTACGGGTGACGCGCCGCAGTGTAATGTTTTAGAAAAAAATTGTTAAAAAAATCAATAATTTGATTTGAAATTTTTTGTCGCAATACACGCGTTGTATGTTTAACATTAAATAGCACAGTATGATTTTTTTTTTATTTCATGTCTACCATGGAACTTTATACACACATTCAAAAAAATGTGCGGCATAAATCCCGGAATTACCCTATATGTCTATACATTTATTATTATGACTTCATTTGCGTTTCAGCGTTTAATAATAATCATAATAATAATAATAAAGTTTTTTTAAAATCTCTTTACACCGTTGTTGATTTTTTAAAAATTTCAAATACATGTTTAATTTAATATAGGGTCTTTTTTTCCGAACGAATGATTTATGATATAACTTAAAGTTGTTATTGGGTCTATCGGAAAGTCGTGTCGTGTTGGGAAAATAAAATCGTACCGGAAAATTCTGCCCGGTAATTATTAGACATTAGATATCGGAATCAATGTCTAATAATTAAATGATAGAATTTTCCGGTACGAACTGATTTTTCCAACACGACACGACTTTTTGATCGACCCAATATATATGTTTAATACTTTTGTAATACGATATTTTCGAAACGTCTTAAAAAATTCTTTCTTAACTTATTATCATATGAATAATACGAAAAATAACAAAATTCGTGGGATTTTTAAAATGACACATTCATTAAATTTCAGCCAAATTTAACATTCTCGATTCAGATATATATTTTTAATTTTATTAACTTAAAAATATTTTTTTTTCTTGAAATTGCAATAAAAATTTGGGACCCGAAAGGGTTAAAAGAAAAGAAAAAAAATTGTGAAAAAATACATTTTAAAAATGATTTAAAAATCTTTAACAAATGTTTTCATATTTTCAATGCAAAAGAAACATGTTTCTTAAATATCATCTGACATTTTTGTCTATATTTTTTGAAAGTGCACTGTAAAAAAAGTCTGTAAGGGATTCCTGGAACAATTTATGTAACTGCAACCCGGATTGCAGATAAAAGTTTAGTAAGATTACTATAATTTTAGTGGATTCTTTTGTAAAGCTACAGATTTCTGCAGCTTTACAAAAACTAGTTTCCTAGATTTACTTTTTTTTTTGTACAATTTACAGATAAAATTTTAGTAAGCATACAGATTTCTGTAAATTTGCATCTCTAGAATTACAGATTTTTTTCTTCTTTTTTTACAGTGTGGAAGTAAAAATATTTTTACTGTAAAAACTTTCATAGTGTAAAAATATTAAAAAAGGGAAGAAAGGAAAAAAAGACAGAATTAAGTTTGTCAGAAATACATCAAAAGTTAGAAATGTCTATAAAATTAGATTGAAGTGCAAAATAATACATAAATTAAATTAAAAATTGAATAAATATATATTACCTAAAATTATCTTTGATTCTATTTATACAATTAATACATTTGAAAAATGATTTTAATTAAAAACTATAAAACTTTCCATATTTTACCACGGAAATTAAAAATAATTTTTTTACGTAAAGTTTTGTGACTAAACTGCAACAGAAAGTCTAATAATTTTTCATAAGAACTGTTATTCTATAAAGGAGAAGAAAAGAAAGGAAAGGGATTAAAGGAAAAGAAAAAGTAAAGAAAAGTAACATAAAAAATATAAGTTTCATCATGTATAAATGAGAAATTAGAAATGTCTTCCAAGTTAAGATTTTAATGTAAAAAGATAGTCCTAAAAAAATTCTTTGATTCTTTTTATATAGTAGCGCTTTTGAACAGTATATTTGAAATCTATAAAAATTGTTTCATATTTTTATTGTAAAAATAACTCATCTTTCTGACAAATCTTGTCTCTATTTTCCAAAATGAGTTTTGTTCAGTGCATTTGCATAACCATTTATTTTTTGTAAATATTTTATACTGTAAACTTATTGAAAAGGAAAGAAAAGAAAAAGCGACAGAAAAAAGGATAAGTTTTTGTCATGAATAAATCATTATTTAAAAGTGTAGATTAAATAAAGATTGTAATGTGAAAGAAATAAAAATTCCCTAAAATTTCTTTTCATTATTATATGTAATAATATATTTGCATAATGCTTTTGACATTACTTTTTAATGTTTGATATTGCAAAAGGAACTTAAGAATAAAAAGTTTAGTTGGCATTTTTTGACTAAACTGCGACAGAAAGTGCAATTCTTTATAACAAAACTTTCAACTGTAAAATTAAAAAGAAAAGAAAAAGGGACATAATAAAAGAGTAAAATTATTTTTGATCATTTTAATCGAAAAATGCTGATGAAAAATATTTTTGAAATCTTAAAAAAAAATTTTCATTGTAAAAAGAACTTATTTTTTTGAAAAATCGTCTCTGATTATTGCATATATTTTCATACATGAAAATATATTGCGTTTTTGTAATTGTTTTCATACAAAAATAAATAATAATAATAAAAAATAAATAAAATATCGGCTACAAAGTTAAACCTTAAGTTTCATCATAAATAAATCAGAAGTAAAAAAAAAAAAAAAAAAAAAAAAAAAAAAAAAAAAAAAAAAATCCTACGATTTTTTAAAATTATTTTCTGCAAAAAACACGTTTGAAAATTATTTTTGAAATCTTTAAAAAAGCTTCATTTCCATTTTCATACGGGAAAATTTATTGTTTTTTCGTAAATTGTTTTATACTTAAAAAAATAAGTAAACAGAAACAAACAGTAAGTTTTATCTTGAATAAATCAGAAGTCAAGAAATGTCAAGTAAATAAAGATTATAATAAAAGAAAAATCTCTTTTTTTTTTTAAATTCTCTTTATGCGTTTGAAAAATATTTTTGAAAATTTTAAAAAATCTTTTTCTAATTTCATTGTAAAAACAACTTATTTTTATGAAAAATCTTCTCCCATTTCTGTCCAAATTTTCATCCGCAAAAATCTATTATTTTTTCGTAAATTATTTTCATACGTGAAAAAAAAATAAATGGCTACAGAAATAAACGATAAACTTCATCGCGAATAAATCGGAATGTCATTTAATAAAGATTTCATTGTTAAAAAAAGCATTTTCTTTTCTTTATGCAATAACTCGTTTCGAAATGCTTTTGAAGGTTTTAAAAAATAATTTAAAATTTCAATATATCGCATAATTGTGGATCTTCTCATAATTGTATCTGTATCTTTAGAGTGAAAGTCTATTGCTATTTCATTTAAACTCTCGTATTGTACGGTGGCACAGAGATAGTTATAAAGGAAAACGTGAGTGCGTGTGTTGAGTTGGCGGAGGGGTTGCCAAGTGAGTAAAAATTTCTGAGTTCTTCTAGGAAAAAGCTTCCCCTTTCCTCGTTGCTGTTAGTTTTATATAATCTTATGTGATGAATTTGAATCTTTGTGTAGAATAGGAATGAAAAAATACACTGCTCAAAACTAAAAATTTGTAAGTTTATTCCGATTTGAAAGAGTCTATTTTAAGATTTATTTTGGATATAAGCCTCTCAGGGAAACATTCAATGTAAGAATAATAAATATAACATGCCATATAATGCACTAGCTCTATCTAAGATGTGTGTAAAATTACATCCGACGTGCTTCTAAAGCTCATAAAATTATGTAATGATATGTTTATCTATATTTTGAAAACCAACTAGGGGGCTGTGCCCCCTACGAGCTATGATCGCCAATCCCCGTTCAGACACCGCATACTTTAAAAGCACGATAATTTAACCGGATTAAAAAAAATTCGGAAAATTGAATTGTAACAAAAAAAAAAAAAAAAAAAAAAAAACAGTGGCGATCTCTCTGTTAACGGGCTGTTTTCGTCTTTGCTTAAATCAGACAAGTGAAGCGTTTGAAAATAAGCTAATATAAAATTAATTAAGAGACTTTGTCTCCCAGTATTTTTTAACAACGCTATAAGAAAGTTCTTTTAAATAAGACATTTTAAATCTGAAGTAATTTTCACGAAATACTTCTTTCTCTTTTTAATATCTACGTGAAAAGATTTTTGTTGTTGGAAACGAAATATTATTTGCGTAGTCTTAGAATTCACAACAACAGTTTAAAAGATTATTCAAAATATGAAATAAATGTCCCGCGCAAATATATTTTTAAATTCAAACTGGTTGGCAATATTATTATTTGGCTATTTTAAATATGACCTAATTTCCTCTATTTACGATTTTTAACGCATATTAATGAATTTATTATTTTACAATTTTCTTTCTTTTGCTTGGCGAAACGTCTACTAATTGTATTTTTAATGTTTTTAGTATTTTTATCTTTTTATAAATTTTATTTTAAACTGTAATCATGTCTGTCTTACTTTAATTATTTTATTTAGTCTTTTAAATTTTCTTTCTCTTTTAAAATTCACGTGTAAATATAGTTTTACTGACATAATTTTCAATATTTTCCTGCTTTTAATATGCAATCATTTAATTCTAATTTGAAAGTTTTTTTCTGTTTATAATAGTCACGTGTAAATACATTTTTAAGTTGAAGGAAATATTATTCATTGCGTTGGTTTTAAATTTGGCATCAATTTAAATTAATACCCTTTTCTAAGACATGTAAAAAATATCTATCGAAATGCTGAAAATTTGAATTTAAAATGAAAATAAATCCTCAAAAAATGAGTCAAATAAAAAATAAATGCAGTCTGCACAACGGGAACTTCTAATATATATCCTCAGAAAAAATTGTCCCATTCCTAGGTATAGTTTTTGCTCCTGTAAAACTTTTTTAATATAACGATTTTGACCTGCTTTAACATTAAATATCTCTTAAAATAATTATTCGATTTAAAAACGGTTTGCATCAGCGTGTTTATCAAACATTTCTCTATAATACCACTCATTTTCATAGTTTTGTATGCAGTAGTTTTCTTAATATTAACGAAGAAAAACCCCGGTCACAAAAAGTTCATAAACAGCGGCGGCGACAACAGCGTTAGTTACTTTTTTTTAAAGAATAGAGAGAAATCTTTAAAAATACTTTATACCTCATATAGAAAATTAAATAAAAATATAAGAAAATATTTGTACGTGAATTTTTAATGAAAACGCAAAATAAGATTTGGTATTATATGTAACACATGTTAATTATCATAATTAAAAATCGGAATTTTTTTATGTTAAAAAAAAGAAAAAAATATGTTGAACGGAGTTTAGTTATTTAGAGATTTAAGGTTGCCTACATTAAAGGCTCGTATTCATGAAAATTTCCGATTTTTTTTTTCTTTTATTGTTTTATTTGGAAGGGCAATCGTTTACGATTTCAAATCTGTTTTAATTTTATTTCTATGATTACTAAAAGAGGGGATATGGCCAATTTAATAAACAGGAAGTAACGAGTCAAATACCGGAAGTGGGCGTAGGAAGGCCAGAAGAAAAGTAAACACCTTTTATATGCTTTCTTTTCTTACGTTTGTTACATAAAAACATCAATAAACCTTAATGGAACCTTCTAGATTAATTTTGCATGTAGTCTGAAATATATAAAAGAAATATTTACATGCGATTTCTGGAAAATCAATTTTCCCGTTACCTCCATGTTTGATAAACGTCATTACAAAAAATGTTTTAACTTATTTCAGTTCAATTTTCTCAGAATGTTTTCCATATTACTCACTATATTCTGAACTAGAATCTAAGCTCTGTGTGACAATGCAGTTATTTTATAGACCCTTGAATAAAAAAAAATGGTATTTTTTCATAAAAAATTTGTATTTTTTGACCTATTTTGAAATAGTTCAGTTAAATTTGAAGATATTGTAAAACTCGTAGTTCAGTGTAATGGTAAGTGTAGTGGTAGTATGTAGTATGAAGTGAAATTGAAATATATTTAGTTGAATTGAGTGTACACTGAAAAAAAAAATGAAGTACTCAAAATGAGTAAATCGATGTTCTCATATCGAATTGAGTATGTTTGGATCAAAAATGAACATATTTTTTCTCAATTTTGAAACATCCCATGCTATTAAACCGAAACAAAACGATAATTTTGTACCCTGTAATAATTTATTTAAGTTCTGGGGGCATAAAAGATGTTCAGGATGATTCAAATATTAAGTTATGTACAGCATTTTAAAATAATTTAAAAGTGCTCTCAAATAAAGCTCTTTTTATAAAGATATTCGATTTGGGTATTTTGCTAATAATTTTGCTATTTTTCTTAATAAATAATCAATTAAACGTGTATTTTTAATAATTTAGAACGGGAAATAAATGTTAGTACTTTTTACTTTAATTTGTAGGTTCAGGGGGACAGTACGTACTGATTCATATTTGAACGCAACCATGGTATCAAAAATAAGTATATGTGTTTCTCAATTTTGAGTACATTTGGATCGGATTTATTTTGAGTATGTCACGTATTTAAAATTGAGTACTTTTTACTCAATTTTGAGTACCCATTTTTTTCAGTGTATACGCTATCTAGCGTAAGCATGAAATTTTACTAAAAAATGAGGCAAAATTCCTCACTTTTTTAAAAGAGTATAAAGATATTGCTTGGATTTTATGTTTTTCATCTTTCCGTATTATGAATGAACTAAAAATGTGTGCACTTATTCAAATCTGTGCATTTGAAAAGAAAAAAGATCTCTGAACGTAGGCCTTAAACTAAACTTTAAAGAAAGTGAAAAATTGCGAACAATAGCTCCATAATTTATTGGCATCCTTTTAAATATTCATCGATTCTTTTTAAATAATAATGCATTTTTGTATATTTATGCGTTTTCAACTACTAGAATAGCCTATATCCGAATGTTCGGAAACTTGATAGAAAACTGTATATTCAAATAAACTAACTATAAATAGTTATATAGCTATAACTATAATATTCTAACTATAAATAGTTAGAATAAACCGTCCTCATGAAAAACCCATACAGGGGATTTCAAAATTTGAAGATATACCAAACTTTCATAGTCTATTTTTTATAAACACGTTAATTCTATAGTACTTAAATGTACTTAAATCTATTGTATTACAAGATCTTGCTTTGTTGCAAAATAGAAAAGAAAACTGATCTTAGAATAAACTCACCACGGCATTCTTAAACAGAGCCTAAAGCCGGTGAATTTCTTTTCAGTGAAAAATGTATAAAAAGGTATATTTTATAAGGTTAACACTAAATTTATCATCACTCATTGAATTCCTTTTTTGGTGCAAATGTTGCAGTTACCACGCTGCACAGCGTGCCTTAATTACTAAATTTCATGACATAAAATGAAAACTGTATGTATTTTCCAAAGGTTTGTCAACGATATAAAGTTATTCTATAACCACCACAGCATGAGAAGCCGTATTATGTTTTCCCCCTTCATGCCGTTTAGTCCCGTTTTTAGACGGAAAGGCATTGGGAAAAGTAGGAAAAGCAGATCAAAACCAAAAATTAGTAATTGAGGAAAAAATTGTTATTCAAATGCAATTTTTTACATTGTTGTAAATTATTTCTTTTAGTCTTGTGAGCAATATTCTAAGCTTAATTAAAAAAAAAAAAAAAATAATTGGGTTTTGATACCTATGTAAAGTTTTTAAAAATTTTACAATTTTCAACACTTTTTGTCTTGTAAAGTGAAGATACCTATTTTGTGAGTATTTAAGGAATGAGAAACGCTTAGATTAGCTGCGCTAAATGCATCAACTTTAGCATTTAGCAGTATAAGGTTAAATGAAAATCCAGGTAAAAAAAAAAAAAAGATGCTTCTGCACCAACCTTATTAAAACAAAAAATATACTTTTTGCTTAAAAGAAGTCAAATTTGGGATTTTTGAATTAAAATTCATAAAATAAATATTTTGTATAAAATTATGAAAAGTTGCCGAGATTGGTAACTGTGGACCGCTTTTTCAATGTCTTCAAAGAAAAAATAAAGTAGTCACAATGTCAACACAACACTGTTAACTTTTTAGGTAGTGTGTTTATTTTATTATTACTTTTTATACACGCACTCTCAAAAATATTTACTTAAAAACGAGAACTTCCACGTACTCGTACTTTTTTAAGTACAATTGTTTCAAAAAGAAGTACATTGTTAAAAATAATCTACTTAAAAATGAGCATTTCTATGTACTCATATTTTTTAAGTACAATTGCTTCAAAAAGAAGCATTAATCTACTTAAAAATGAAAATTTCTTTGTACTCGATTTTTTTAAGTATAATTAATTCAGAAACGAGTACATGATATTTTGAAGTTGTATATACTTATACTTGATTTATAAATGTATGCAGAAATGAATACATATATTTTGTATTTTAAAGTCTTAATATTCATGTTTAAATACTATGTGCTCAAAAATATGAGTTTTCTGATAAACCCTTTTCTTATACCGAATTGACAGTAGGGATTTCTAAGCTTTTATTTAAAGATATGTCTATCTTTGTTATAATTTTTAATTTATAATACACACTTTTCAAATTTATTTACAATTTCATTAGAAATGTTAAAGAAGAAAATTTAGTTTAAAAATTGTTTTATTAGAAATTAGAATATTTAAGAAAGGGAAAATTCATCTCTGCTGTTAGAGATCTTCCGTCGCTGATTCATAAAAGGTGTCATTTGGAAGCAACTGGTAACTGCTCTTATAGCACAGTCAGTACAATACTGAGCTCCCACCTAGAGAGCTCGGGTTCAAATCACGGGGCGGCTCATGCACAAAATTTCAAGAATTAAGGTAATAAATTCGTTGTTCTTTACTCCAAAGATTGTAGTTCTTCGCAATTAAAAATGGTGATTTGTTGATTCTCTGTAATTTCGCTTTTTTTTTTCTTATAGTGTATGTGTGTTTCTATACATACTTATTTTCGAGTCCCTGTATGTACTAAAAAAAAAAAATTAGTACATGCGTTTTTCAAATTTAAGAGTTAAGTACTCGGAGCTATTTTAAGATCGGGAAGTGCTCAATAATTAGTACAATTTACTTATTTTTAAGAATAGTGTTTTAACAGTGCGAGCATGCATGTAACAGTACTTATGCTTTTGAAAATCTAAGATATTTCATAACAGTTATAAGAGACACGTTATAGGAGTAATTGAGTAAATATTGAATTTTAATTTCAATGCCATATGTGAGAAAAAAGTTTCGGTAAAATTATGCTTGTCGTAAAGTTTGCAACAGCTCGTCCGCTGAAAGATCAGTATAAGTTCCAAAAAGATCCACGTTTTCATTTTTGAGAAGAACATTTTTACTTAAAAATAAGAAAAATTGTTCTCATTTTTGAGAATTATCTCGTCTGAGTATTTTGAATATTTAGGGGAGGTAGGGGTAATTAGGATCAGGGGTAATTGAGATCAGGGGTAATTGGGATCAGGGGCAATCTGTAACCGATAAAAAAAAAATAAAAAATGCTAATTATAAAGTTTGACTAATATTCTACATGTGCAAATTTTGGAGTGATAGATTCCTGGAGGATTTGTTCCTGTAGAAATAATCACTGTTTTCCCAGAACACAAAGAAAAACGTTGACCGTCAAAGTCAGAATGTTTTAGTTAAAAAGGGGTCTGTGTAAAAAATTGTAGGAATATTGAAATATAGGTATGGGTTTAAATTTTGAAAAAAGGTTTTTTAAAGAGGAAATGTTTACGTTTTGCAACAGACAAAGCACAATGTTAATTATCTGCATGATTCCAATTACTCCAGAAATAGCCTTTTCGGGGTAAATAGGATCATAGAGTTTTTGGGTTAAGGGTAAATTAAGATCGCAAATTTTATTTTCTATTTAAAGCAAATTGTGGTTTAGAATGCATTTTTTAATCTGAGGAGAGTGATGGGTTGGCGCCGATGGAATACGAACCACGGATCTCATGATCAGGATGCGAGAACGTTAGCGGCCAAGCATGGGCCAAGCATGTTACTCTAAGCTAGTAACTCGCTTAATAATGATCATGTGAGATGAGATGGCTACACACTTCATCCCCCAGTGAGGAAGACGTCTTGTTGACGTCTAACGAGCGATATGCACTCGTGAGTGATGCTGTCGTACGCATATGTGATGCGCAGTATGACAGGCTTTGTGCTGTGAGCGTTAACACAGATTTTGCTTGTTGGAGATGTTTTATTTGGTGCTGCCATCTGTTGGTTATGAGAGGAGATGATTGTTGCCGAAGGTTGTTTTTGCGTGTTTGTCCGCATCACCAATTTGGCGTGTATTCATTTATTTATGTTGAATAAATAAGTATTTTTGATTCACACCATAACATTTAATAAAACATTCACAAAACGAACAAATAGAACATGAAGAATAATAAATATCAATCTCAGATATCATTTGTTGAAATGCGGCTGGTATAAATTCTCAACTTTCAAAAATGACGATTCCTTCATCAATGGAGCGATGAGATTGCAAAATGCACGCGCATGAAAATAAATGTATTAGAGAAATTTAATTATTAGAGAAATTAGAGAAATGCTACAAATCTTTCGGTTTTCAGATCCAGTGAAATACCCCTAGTTTGGTTTACTTGCACATTTTGTGTTAGCAAAACATTTATTTTACAATTTTATTTTCCATTTGCTTATTTTGCATTGTAGTCCTACTATCTCAAGTATTTCAGTTAATATGTATAAAACATATTTTTGCTGACTGAAGTTTGCGTGGTTTAGAAGTTGTATTTTTCTATTAAAAATTCGAAAGAAAGTATTGTTTGTTTGTGTGTGTTCCTGGCAATTATGAAAACATATTCAAAGCTTTCTAATTGCTATGGTAATGAATATTGTCAAACAGTTCTGATTCTGCTAATAAGTATTAGCACTTCCTATCATACCATACAATTGAGTTACATTTTGGATATGCTTTGTTAAACATATTTTTGCTGATTGAAGTTTGTGGGCTTAGGAAAGGGTATTTTTCTATTGAAAAATTAGAAAGCAAATAATGTTTATTTGTATGTGTTCATAGCAATTATGAAACATTCAACGCTTTCTAATAGCTATTGTATTAAATATTTTTAAAACAGTTCTGGTTCTACTCGATAGATAGCACTTCCTATCATCTTATAATTGAGTTACTTATATAAGGGAAAGTAATGTAATGACGCTCACTTAAGGGAAAACATGAATAGCTAGTCAAATTTACACAAAATATCAATATTTTATTAATGAAGTATAATTCCAAAGCATAAGGAACAATTTGCAATTAACTAATTTGCTTAAAAAATTTAGGAATTTTTTTATCGTATTGTTTAATTAACAATGGATTGAGCGGTAATACCCGATATGGTAGGATAATTGCGCTCAAAATTTGAATACAAAACATTTAAGTTGGTGTTATTTATCGTTGGCGTAACAAAGCACTACAAAAATAAATAAAAAAAATGAACGTACAGCTAAATGTATATATATTTTAGAAATAATGAGTAAATTAACGTTTAAAAATAAGAGTATACACTTATCTTCAAGTTAGATGTTGTAGAATTTATTTATAAAACAACTACTAACTGATAACGTGAGGGCACAGAAATACTTTCCTCCCGACGGTCATTATATCCTTACTGGGAACTTACGATGAAATTCGCTAGGTACCGGTACCGATCGCACGTTTTCAATTCTATACTATTTAGAGATATTTGGGTGAGCGGGATTGCCCGCTGAGTGTCATTACCCTACTTTCCCCTATATATCATTTTTGATATGGTTTACTAAAAATATCTTTTCTGCGTGAAGTTCGCGTGCTTAGTAAGTTGTACTTTTCTATTAAAAAATAGAAAGAAAGTACTGTTTATTTGTATGTGTTCCTGGCAATTCTGAAAACATATTCAACGCTTTCTAATGGTTATTGTAATAAATATTTTTAAAACAGTTCTGGTTCTGCTCGATAGGTAGCACTTAATATCGTCTCACATAATTGAGTTACTTATACATCTATCAATTTGGATATGGTTTACTAAACATTGCTGTTTGAAGTTTGTGTGCTTAGGAAGTTGTATTTTTCTATTAAAGAATTAGAAAGAAAGTATTGTTTACTTTTGTGTTATGACCAATTATTGCATAAATCATACCTACACATCTTAATTGGTTATTTATCAGAGAAATAATAGAAATGATAGAAATTTGAAAGTTATTTCTGACCAAAACTGGGGTAACTTTACACACAGAGATTGCAAATAGAAATGATAAATGGTGAGACATTGCAAATAAAGATCAGGAAAAGGGGATTATAACGTTCTTAATTCTTTTGATGCAGTGTCTGAATATAATATAAAATATTTTTCACAGAAAGGTATTTTTTTAGTCTTTTTATTACCATATCTCTTTTATATATTTACCAATTAAAATATTTTAAACAATATAGGCATTTTATCCCTAATCTACTGCGACTACAAAAGAAATTATGTTATTTCGAGAAAAGTCTCCAAATTTAGAAATAATACACTTTCTTCCGCAATAAGAATTGTTTATTATGGCTGACAAATTACTGCATTGCGAAAAGTTTCAGGTAATAAAGGAATTAATTTTTTACGTAATCGTAACTGAAAATTATATGAAGAAATGGGTGGCGATAAATGTCTGAAGCGAGAGTTAAGAAGGAAAAGTGCGAGATAAAAACTATTTTGAAAGTTGTTATGATTATGATGTGAATAGATGTGATGATGATATTTTACGGTTATGCAGAGAATGTGAACCTTACTTATGCAGAAATACTGATTTTATGATATCACATTTTTTAATGCGAGAAAGCATCTGCTGTCTCTTTTTTTCTCGCATTATTTGCTATTATAATAATTCCCCATAATTCCTATTTTTTTTAAAGATTATAATAATAAGATATGTTATTGATTACCTATGGTACTGGTTGTCAAACTTTTGTGCCTTTCTTACCTCTTGAAGAATTACATGTACAGTCGTAGGAAAAAGTAAACACCCCCTGCTAACTCTGCAACAAATTATCGCAGAAGAAAGTTACAGGTACAAAACAATTGGAAATAAAGTCTTCTTTTAAATTATGTATATAAAATTTGCTTAGAGGGCCATCTACACATAAAAACGAACCCAAACTTTATTTTTTTTTCTAATAGCAATACCCACGCTCGACACCATAAATAAATTCTACACCTTTCAATTAGCCTAGATACAAATTTTCATGAAATTCATACGATTAATTTCCGAGAAATTAATTATTTTAAAACGATCATATTTTAGGGACTGTGTCCAAATTAAAGTTTGGTACTCTATTGTTTAAATGCTATAGAATGACTATGTCACTTCTATTGCGGTATTATTTCTTGCCAATATGATCATTTCACTCGCTTAATCCGTTTCGACTATTGACAGCCCAAATACTTCAGTAAAATGAGTAAAATATATTATTTCAATTTATGCTTTTCTGCACATCCTAGGCGGCCCCTTAAACCATCATTTTAACGTTTTTAACGCTTTCCAACAAAGTTGAAAAGTGTTTATGATTTCAGTTTTTCTGTCCGTCTGAACGTGCTCTAACTCTCGTAAATATACTGGGATTGCCTGAAATTTTTGGATGTTATGAAGGTTCACCATAGCACGGTCCCTATTTCAAATGAAATTTGTAGCATGTTTAATTCATTTACAGGGACAGTCAAAAGTATTCCGTTACATTACGGCCAATGGGAAAAAATCGTTTCAAATGATTTTTAATGATGTTACACTCTTTCAAGCATAAAATAATTGATACGCATTTATGAAAGGCACTGAAATAAGCATTCCGAAGAATATCCGGTGCAAAGAATACTTATTATTCATTTACAGAGCCACACAAAAGAATTCCGTTACATAAAGATATTGGGGGGGGGGGGGTTGTTTGCGGCGTATTTTAATTATGTTAAACTATTTCATATACAATGAAATTGATATACATCGCTGAGGTTTGCTATAAGTTATTTCATGCACAATAAGAAGTGCGTAGCATTTACAGGGACACACAAAATATTTCAGATACTATATTGTGTCCGACGTACTGTACATAAGCGATAATTGCTGGAAATGCATTTTTAATTATGATATGCGCTTTTATTTTTCACTATATTTATGCATACTGCACGGTGTGTGTAAATGTTATAGTTCATATACAGGGCTACACAAAAGAATTTGTAAGGCTTACTGAGTATGAGCGTAAATTGCTTAAAGGTGGTTTTTAAAGGAGTTATGCATTTTTACGCTGAACTTCATTTACTTAACTAAGAAATATTTGTAGAATATAGATAAAATGATACACAGGGTCACGCAAAGAATTGGATACATAATCGTCTATGGATGATAATATCTGGAAATGTGATTTCAGTAGTTTTAAGAGTGTTTTAGTTTAAATTAAATTTTAGCTAAATAGTGACGTGTAAGAAAGAACTATTGGCTATGGACTGTAACTGATGAAATCAATTTTTAAATGTTTTATGCGTTTTCTAAAATGTTTACTTAGTTATCTTATTTACCTTATTTCCCTAAATAACGAAGTTTTGTTAAAGCTTTCAGGAAGAGTTGGAAAATGTTTCATAATCTATGCTTAACGCATGATTTTTCTTTCTTGTTTAATGATAATTCGAAAACTACTTGAAAGAAAATTTCAATTTGAGAGTTTGGATAAAGCATGACATAATAAACATAAATCTATCAAAAAATTGTAGGTTACAATTCATATTTTTTCCGAATATTAATTTCATAATTCATAATTCATATTATAAAATTTTTAAAATTACAAATTCAATGTATTTATGTTTGGAATTTATAGTATCATAGTCATACATAAAATTATCACATTAGGATTATAATTTCAAGAGATATTAATAAAAATATGTAAACGTAAATTAACATTAGAAGCTCTAAATTTTGAATGTTTATAATTAAAAACTTCTCATTCAAATGACTAGAAATTTCGTTTCTAAGCGCAGTTTGAGCAGAAGATTAAAACTACAGTATCAAAATTGGCTGTTGCCATTGCAAAAAACAAAGTTAGGTCTGGTTTTGATTTGTAGATGGCCCCTAAGCAAATTTTATATACATCATTTAAAAGTAGACTTTATTTCCAATCGATTGGTACCAGTAGCCTTCTTCTATTATAATTAGTTGCAGAATTAGTAGTGGTTGTTTACTTTTTTTTCCACGACTGTACCTGCCGTATTTCCTATTTCGTTTTATTTGCTAGTGTCATAAATATAAAATTCTTAAGTGAATTCACCCGACTTTTCAAACATTTGATAGAATGCTATGGATTCAGATAAATTTCTGATATAATAGAACCAGTTAGATTCGATAAATGGAACTTCCGTTTCAAAACTGTAGGCGTTACTTCTGAGCCATTAGTTTACATCTTCACAATATTTTTCATTTATATCCTGTCACATTTTCTTGGTGATTTTCTAATAGAATAAGTTTGGAAAGGATTTAAAGTCCTAATGTGTCGGCTGATTTGTACGAAATTCTGCACAGTTATTCAAACAGTCATTTATAACTTATTCGCTAAATGGAAGCTCAGTCAAAAGCACTGTTTGGAAGCTATCATATTCGCCCCCCCCCCCACATGCACATACACATACATCATGATTACGATACTTTCTTTGTTGGTAAATAGAAAAAATTGAAACAAAGGAATACAAATACACACAATTTTTATTTTACATTTAATACTAGATTTACTCGTAACAAATTTTTCAATGTAATGGGTATATTTGTTTACCCTTGTGTGCATGTTGAATTTTTGGCGTCAATTTGCTCAAGTAGAGTCGTAAGTAATCTTGAACACAAAATGAGTTTTATATATCCTTTCCAAAACACTCAATGTGACGAAAAAGTTTTTTCATTTTCTCATTTAGCTGTGCTTTTTTGTCGTTGTATTGAACACATATACGCACATGCAACTGGTATATATAGACAGCTACGAGGTTGTTTCATCTCTAATGCTCCAGAGGTTTGTTTTATTTAATAATCAGATTTGTCGCACATTTCCAAAGAGTACATTTATCTCACTTTGAGTAGAACAGATCTAACTGGGTGAACCAGTCAGCTATTTAATTTCTATTTTTATCTTTTTATTTATCATATTTTATGTAATGACAGATTATTTGGTGACACAAATTTGTCGCGTATTCCCAAAGAGTACACTTATCTCAATTTGAGTAGAACAGATCTAACTGGATGAACCAGTCAACTATTTAATTTCTATTTTTATCTTTTTATTTATCATATTTTATGTAATGGCAGATTATTTGTTGACTCAGATTTGTCGCGTATTCCCAAAGAGTACATTTATCTCACTTTGAGTAGAACTGTTCTAACTGAACGAACCAGTTAACTATTTAACTTCTATATGTATCTTTCTTTACCTATCATAATTTATGTAATGACAGATTATATTGTTGACTCAGATTTGTCTGGTTTTCTCAATAGTGCACTTTTCGCACTTTGAGAAGAACTGTTCTAACTGAATGAACCAGTCAACTATTTAACTTCTATATGTATTTTTCTTTGCCTATCATAATTTACGTAATGACAGATTAGTTGTTGACTCAGATTTGCCTGGTATTTCCAATAGTGCACTTATCGCACTTTGAGAAAAACTGTTCTGACTGAATGAACCAGTGAACTGTTTATCTTCTATATGTATCTTTCTTTACCTATCATAATTTATGTAATGACAAATTAGTTGTTGATTCCGATTTGTCTCGTATTCCCAAAAAGTAAACTTATCGCACTTTGAGAAGAACTGATTAACTGAAAGAACCAGTCAGCAGTCTAATTTCTATACTTATCTTTTAATCTATCATATTTTATGTAATGACAGATTTTTTTTGGTTAAATAATTAAACGAACAAAAAGTGATATTTTAACCCTATGAGAATATGAAAATTTTCTGTATTTTGATTAAAATGCTCATAAAACTCAGAGTAATTTAAATTTTCTATTGAAAATGTCTGCTAATATGCCTTTTATATACCTTTATTGTAAATAAATCTTTAATTTTGTGGAAAATATTTAGCACGTTAAATACGTGACAGAACCCTCCTAGCGGATTTCACCTATTTTTCTATTTCCTGAAACCAACTTTAATTATTTATAGACAAAAGTATTTTGAATAATATTAAATTTTAAGCTATATCTACGATAAAGATATATCAAAAGCATGTTAGCAGAAAATTGGAATAGAAAATTTAATTTGTTCTTGTGTTTTAATATTTGTTATTATTATGATAATACTACTTTGCACATCGTTCTGAAAGCAAAGCAAAATGCCCAATTTTGAGTTTGAAAACACTTTTCACTCTCTGAAGATTTTAAAAATATAATTATTTTCAAATCTATAATAACGTTGTTATATTTGTCACAGAGTCAGCGTTTCTAAGCATTAAAAGCACCGTGTTTATTCCCAGAAAAATATATTTTTTTATCTCCGGGGATTTTAAATCAAAGCTGGGAATTTTAACAGTTCTCAATATGGATTAAATTATGGATTCAAATTATGGATATTTTAATAATTTGTGATTAAAATGCGAGTTTTATATCGTTATCATAAAAATTATCATTCTAAAAGTAATTTAATAGCAGTATATATAGTAAAACACAATAATAACACATTTTTAAACATTCCTAGGTAAAATTGTGTAATACATAAGCTAGACGAATAATTATTTTCTGTAAAATGCTTGTGAACAAATATAGCTATCTTATAAGGGTACTAAAAAGTTTGATCGACATTTACCCTATTCAAAATAATATACAGTTTTGAAAGATACTGTTGTAGAAAAATAATTTATTAACAACAGGAAAACTACCCCAGCTACAAGAAATAACTCAGCAAATACGCGTGCTTGTTTTATATAAGGAAACCAATTTTTTTACATTGGTTATCATATGTTAAATATAAATAATGAAAAATAATAAACCAGTTTTTAATCTATTTAACAACTAGCTGGCCTGCCCAGTATTGCCCGGGCCTTAATAATAACCTTAAATATATCTAAAACCAATTTTGAATGATTTTATATATTTAAACGAAAATCTTTCTAAATTATCCTAATGCTGAGGGTCCAACTACTTTCAGTAACATAAACCCACTATTTTGTTTGCTGTTTTATTTTCAAATGAAAATATGGCCAAACAAAATGAGAGTTGGGTGACCTACTGCCTTCGGCAGCGTACTCTACTAGCGCTACACACTCCGGTCTCTTTCGATTTTATACTGTTAAAGAAAAGAACGGTGTAGCCCGAGCTTTAAATGGACTTAAAATCAATGCTGAATGAAGTTATATATTTAAACGAAAATCTTTCCCAACTAACCTAACCTAATAATGTGGCCCCCAGTGCCTTCTGCATCTAAAAGTGTTTCCTTCTCACTTCCCCCCACCCCCTTACATCGAGTCATTTAACATTAAAAAATAGTTCTTATTTTCCAAACGCTTTGAAATTTTTTGGAATTATCCATATAATATTACGGAAGCTTATGAGTGATTTTCCTGCTTAAATATTAATATTTAGTTGTAAAAAAACAGTGTTTTTCTTTTACTCATCCCCCTTTTTACATGGAAATCCTATGGGACTTTTTTTTATTTTCAAACTGATCAATTTACTCCTAATGCTACTTCATCTAAACCAAAATTTTACTGGAAGAACAGCTAAAAGGTTAGTTTAGGGTATTAAAATTATAGCACGAAAATAAGTTTACGTTATAAGTGTAAATAATCATAAGCAATGCACTACGGTAATTTTTTGAGTTTTCAAGCAGATTATTTTGCCCCCAAATCTCAAGACTTCTGAACCTATTTTACACTGGATCATCATCTAAAAGGTTATTATAGCATAGTAAAATTTTAAAGCGATTGTATGAAATTGTTTCTTTTTAAACAAAATGTGCGTAATGTAAATCGTATAGGAAAATAGACGAAAAAAACGAAATTCGGTCAAAAAAATTCACAAAAATGATTTTTTTTCAATGTCTTTATAATCGCATTTTTTTAATAAGAAGGCATCTTTTGATAGCTGAATGTACACGTATGATTAGTTTTTTCGCATTTAAATTAAAAATTCGGGGAGAACAACGGCTATCATTGCAAAAAATACGGAATTCGCGAAAGTGACAGAAACGAACGTTTTTGAAAGGGTTAAAATATTGATATATTTTAAAATCAAAAACATTTTTTAAACCGATATTTTTTGTAACTGTTGTAAATAAATGAAGGTTTTTATGGTTTGGTATCCATAGCTTGTTTTTATTTTGATTTCTGAAGCCGATGCCAATTTTTAAACATGGCATTAAAAAAACCATTGAGTGACTTTCCGAAACAATTTTTTAAAAAAGTTAATCGTCATATTTTTTCGTAGTTTGATTAGAAACGCAGATTCGGATTTTTAAAATTTGTAGAAATCGCGAAAGTGACTTACGGAACCGAACATTTTCAAAGGGTAAATATTAACATTTTTCCAAACCGAAGGCTTCGTTTAAAATGAATATGAATGTAAATGTGATTAGGCGTTTTCGGCTTGTTTGTATTTTCTTTACAAAGCCGACATTTTTTTGAAATCGCAGAATAAAGAAATTCACAAATGCGAGTTCTGCGAACGATCTTTTTTTCAAAGGATTGATATTTGTATTTTTCGAAACGAATTACAGATTTTAAAATGGGGATGAACATAGCTATTGTCTAGTATTCTTTATTTTTCTCTCAGCTGAGCTGAAACAGATTTTTAAAGAGTGCGAAAAGGCTTACGGAAAAGAAATTTTCTAAAATGGTTAATATTAATATTTTTTTAAAACTAAAGGTGGAGTTTGAAAGAAAAAAGTACATTCTTTAATTTGATGTAATCGGTTTATCCGTATTTTGTTTAGTTTGGCAGATGCTAGTTTCGTAAAACGAGAAAAAACACGAATTCGAGGTTTCGTAGTTCATTTTTTTTTAAGTGTTAATGCTAATATTTTTTCGAACAGATGCAGCGTTTAAAATGTAGTTGTACGAAATTTAAGGATATTTCATCCGCTTTTCTGTATTTTGTACAGTTTGGCCGTAGTGCGTTATGAAAAACGAGAAAAAAAAATGTCGATCTTGCACTTTGCTTTTTCTTTGCATGGTCACTTCGGAAAGCTGGGAACCGAGCACTGGCATGCACGTTTCCCGATTTGTGAAAGAAAAATGCCTTTTCAATGAGTTTTTAATTTATATCTCGGCTAATTATAAAAAAAAAGAAAAATCTGAGTCTCAGGTGCATCAGGACCTTCCTTGGACTAACGAACTAATGGACTTGTGTTACGGATTAGGATTAATAAAGATTCCTTCTCAGCCAATATTGTTTTTATTTGTTGAAAGGAAGGTCGTTATATTTATTGTACTTTTTTTACCTCCGGTCGTAGAAAACACGCGTAATTTATAACTTGATTTTAGTGAACGGATTTCAAAGGTAATTGTTATCGTTAAAAAAATTTACGAGGGAGATGTTAGCCTAAAATAAATGTCAAATACCTTTGTATAGCGTTGCGTATGGAATAATAGAGATATTTGTTAGTTAAATCATAGTAAAAATCATACATCTGATAATGACAGGAATATCAACGGTGAGCCTCAGGAGAGTGATGTAAAAATTGTTTACAAAATTCCATTTTTACAAGCAAATACGAACCTTGAATTAAATATAAGAATATAAAAAATATATTATTTAAGTTAATGTTTGTTAAGCAGTTAACGAAATTTTTAAATTTATTATAAAGGAAAATGAAAAAAAATTAACATATGTAACATTTAAACTGGGATATTTTTTTTTCACTTTGTGTTTCTTAACTTTTGTTATTCGGTATATTCACCATGCACAAAGTTGCATGACATTTAAATTTACCAATGCAAAAGAGAAAAAAAAATTGAAATGGCTGAAATTTCGCTCTAAACTAATAAAATAAAACGTGTATGTTTGTCAAAGATGTAAATGTTTTTGAAGCATTTCAAATTTCCTTTCACTTTATCTTTATGTGAATCACGGATTACATATCATTTGATAAGTATGACAGTTGAGTAAGTTAATTCAAAATTTCAAACATTTAGGTACGTGATCTGAATTAAAAATGCAGATATACTTTTCTGTTACAGGATTTAAGCATGATGAATATTCATGATTTTAACTTCATCAACTAAAAGATGAACATGCAATTATTTTTATTTTAGAAATACTAAATAATATGATAAAAATTATGTACGAAAAAGTAAGTAATTTGAGTAGACATTATAATTCATACTATATGAAAAATCATACTCAAATAAAAAATGAAATTTTAAGATTTTCTCTGTGTTTTGATATTATTATTAAGCACTCAGTGGAGATGGAATTCAGACGTTAATTTATGTGCTTTTAAATATTCTGTTTGTTCTCATCGTTTAATTAGGTCTGTACCTCCCTCCCCCAAAATATTATGTTTTCTTATCTCTTGTCGCCTTACATTGTTCCCACTGATCTTCCTTGTGTATTATTAGGTTGCAAGGCATAGAGCATAATTACTGCTTTTATAGAGGTACTCTGTGGTCGAGTGAGTTTTGAGATTTTGCATATGATCATGGTATCCTGAATTTTATCATTTATGTGTGAATGAGCTAATTATTTTGTCATTTCTTTAAGTTTTGTAAAGTATGTCTGAATCTCCGGCGATCTGATTGTCAAGGCTATTTTTTGCAATGATATGGTAATTAGATATCATTTGTTATCTAGTTGCTATACTGCGGTAGAAGTTGGTTATGATGGATTTAAATGCATCTTATGCTTAGTGTAAAAATAGTGCAGATTTTCAACGCATCCTTGTTAAACGTCGATTTCTCCATATAGTGGATACATAGCGAAGTCTCCATAAAGCTGTTCTTGGACAGAATCTACGGTTGTGAGTTCGCTACAGCGTGATAAAAAGTTGAAATTCGCATGTGAAATAAAGATTATTGGAATATTTACGGGGTTCCCTTTAATAGTGATATTTCAGTGTTTGAAGAGACATTTTGTAGTGATAATTACAATATTTCTAGTGATATTCAACAGGTCGATAAGTGACTTATTCGTAGGTTCCTACAAACGAGCAGCTAGGTCATTTTGTTTTCAGCTAAGCGGTTGAATTTAATAAGTATTTTTGGGAAAAGATTCCCTCTCTCGGTTTTTAGCGAATGTGAGCTTATTTTTTTGATCGCCGTAATTTAAGTTTGCTCGCTTCCCTACCAATCACCCTGTTATTGTTTTAAGTAAGTTGTTTTTGCTTGTTAACTTTGTGCCATGACCAATTTTCAAGTGAACTGCCCGGAAAAGTATATCACAGATTTAATGTTAGAAATATCTTTTAACACCATTTATGATTGTTCATTATGCAAATTAATTTGCGATACAAAAAAGCTTGTGCTGTTATTTTAAATTTTCAAATTTCGTCACCGTAATCATTGCCGTAACAGCTATTCTTGATCTTCACCACCCTTTCGAGCTCATACATCTAAATACCTACATCTCAAATTTCATTCTGATTACTTGAATGCTCCGGTTACTAGAACTTCATATATCGGTAAAGATTTTCCGACCA
This sequence comes from Maratus speciosus, assembly GCA_963932465.1. Lineage (NCBI taxonomy): Eukaryota > Metazoa > Arthropoda > Arachnida > Araneae > Salticidae > Maratus > Maratus speciosus. Next base: position 194,526,916 of record OZ010800.1, on the reverse strand, counting down.
CCTTGTTTATAAAAATTAAAACTGATGCATACAATACTGGCATAGTATTGAAAAAAAAATATGAGTCTACAATTTAGGTGTTAAAAATTGACGTAACTTCTAAAAAACTCTGATGTTTTAACTCCTATTATCTTTTAAATACCGGGTGTTCTAAAAAGAACTGACTGATTTTAAAATTCAATAACTTGTAAATGGTGACAGGCATTTAAAAAATTCTTGCAGGAGGGTTATGCATAAGGTCAAAAGTTTTTTTACAGTGATTTTCAATTTTAGTTCAAATTACAAACAATATCTGTATGTAATAGGCACTAAATACAGGCTCGAGTTTTTGGTTTTTCTCTTCTTCCATTCGGAAAAAGGAGGTTAAAATGTATTGAGCCCCAAGTACCAAAAATCGAGCCTGAATTTAGGCGTCTATTGATCGCAGCGTCATCTATTGTTTGTAATTCGAACTAAAATCGAAAATCACTGTAAAAAAACTTTTGACTTTATGCATAACTCCATACAAGAATTTTTTAAATATCTGTCACCGTTTGCAAGTTATTGAATTTTAAAATCAGTCAGTCCTTTTTAGGACACCCGGTACCTTAACGAGAATAATGCCACTATCCTTTGAAATTTTATGTTTACTTCTAAACAAAATTGCCCTATCTTTAAGTATATTTTGTAAAATAGTGAGGTCATTTTGTGTGATGACGTCATTTTTAACATTTTGCTTAAAGAGTTACAATTTTATCTCATTAGTATTTTATTTATGCGAGCTATATCATCATTTTAAAGTAATCCCTGCTACTGTCCTTTTTATTATGAAATTTCCATTCAAATTTTTACTATCCTCTCTTCACTTCAGTTTATTTCCCTTGTGACGAGTTGAAAGTCGTTTTCTAAAATGTCATCCAGTTTCCTTTTCCACAAAGCTATCCAAAGGGCGTCTCTATGGCCCACTTGCACAAACCAATCAGTTTTGCACGTGTCAAAGGGTCGTTTCTTAATACGCTTTCAGAATAACATCCAGATCTACGTATTTTGTATCTTTGTAGCTATTATTTTGTTTGAAAATTACGATATTCATAACATAAAAAAAGAAATAAATGAATAAAATCGACGAATCTATATAATAATACAGTTTATTCTAAAAATAATTATCACATCATGCTAAAGTTTATTTTTAACACTTTCCAACATAGTTGAAAAGTGTTTATGAATTCGGTTTGTCTGTTCTGTCCGCCTGTCTGTCTATCCATGATCTAACTCGCTTAAATATAGCCAGATTGCCTTGAAATTTATACAGAGTATTCCAAAATTCGACCGACAAATTAAGAGACATGATAGAAGGCATTAAGAGTAAGAAAAATTAACATAACACATGGGGCCACAAACCACGTATTTAATCAAAAATACAGGGTATTCTGCCCTAATTAAATTTGTTCTGGGGTAATAACTTTCAGAAAACTGGAGTATTTTATAATAAACATTCAATAGACATTCTCAACTTTGTTGTAAATGTGATAATATCAAAAAAGTGGTAGAAGTTTCCTTTAGGCGTGCCAGCAGTATGAACTTGACGCTGCACATTTTGGACTGCGATTACCAGTTCATACTGTATCATCTATTGCTTGAAAACTCTGTTTTTCGAGAACTTTTCGTGATGTTAATAAAATTTCACACAAATTAAGGTACATATCGTTGCATTTTCATTGTAATGTTTTGATTTTTCTCAAAATTATTACCGTCAACGCAAGTTCAGTTAGGATAAACACCCTTTATTTATGACTAAATACATGGTTTGCGATCCCGTGTTCTACGGTAATTTTTCATCCTCCTGATACCCTTTATCACCCCTCTTAATTTGTTCGTCAAATTTTGGAACAGCCTGTATATTTTATTGGAGTTTACTATGACATGTTCGGTGTTGAAGATGAAGTGTGCAGCTTTTATGATTCATTTACAGGGACACTCCAAACAATTCCGTTATATTACGGTCTATGGGGAAAAATCATTTGAGGTGTATCTTAATGATATCACACTATTTTAAACATATTGAAATTTATATATATCAGTGAGGTGGGCTACAAGGCACTTAGTGTAGAATCTGGGTGCGCATATCTACCTTGAAAAAGAAATATGGTTCTGGCATCTAGAATCTAAATTGTGGCTCTAGAAAAAATAGTTCCATGTCATCCCTATAAATTCTAGTTCCCTTTGTTAGAGAGTTCTAGAGTCTCCTACTAGAATTCAAGAGCGTTTTCCTATATTCTCGTGGTCAAACTTATTTAAAAATCTCTGCAAATAGATGCGAACACAAGAGGTTAGTTCTAGTAAGTATAATTCTAGTTTATGAAACCATTCGAGAAATCAAGCGATAATTTCTTGCTACTGAAACGATTCCTTATCATTTTGTCACCTAAAAAACAAGAGACTAGAAATTCTAGATCATTTCGTGTATTCAGCTTAGTTGTTTACCCTATTCGCATAGCTCGGAAATCCATACTTCTAGTTTAGGTATTCAGGAAATGACTACCTATTCATTTTAGATGAAGGCGGTATTTTTTTCCCTTAGTGTATAACTCATCATTCATTTACAGTTACACACAGAAGTATTTGGCTAGAGTTCTGCCTATGAAGAATAATTGCTCGAAGTGCATTTTCAGTTGGGGTACGCGTTTTAAAGTGTAACTTTTGTTTTGGCATATTAATTGATGTACATAAATTCTATAGATCCTATACAGGGCCACACAAAAGATCGCATATATACGTTTCCTTTTAAAATGTAACTTTTGTTTTGGCATATTACTTGATGTACATAAATTCTATAGATCCTATACAGTTGCTACACAAAAGATCGCATATACGTTTCTTTTAAAAATGTAACTTTTGTTTTGGCATATTACTTGATGTACATAAATTCTATAGATCCTATACAGGGCCGCACAAAAGATCACATATACGTTTCCTTTTAAAATATAACTTTTGTTTTGGCATATTACTTGATGTACATAAATTCTATAGATCCTATACAGGGCCACACAAAAGATCGCATATACGTTTCCTTTTAAAATGTAACTTTTGTTTTGGCATATTACTTGATACATAAATTCAAATTCTTGGTACATAAATTCTATAGATCCTATACAGGGCCACACAAAAGATCGCATATACGTTTCCTTTTAAAATGTAACTTTTGTTTTGGCATATTACTTGATGTACATAAATTCTATAGATCCTATAAGGGCCACACAAAAGATCGCATATACGTTTCCTTTTAAAATGTAACTTTTGTTTTGGCATATTACTTGATGTACATAAATTCTATAGATCATATACAGGGCCATACAAAAGATCGCATATACGTTTCCTTTTAAAATGTAACTTTTGTTTTGGCATATTACTTGATGTACATAAATTCTATAGATCCTATACAGGGCCACACAAAAGATCGCACATACGTTTCCTTTTATTGATGGAAATTGCTGAATGGGAAAAGATTAAACTGTGCAATGCGTTTAATTGAACTAACTTTTAGCATACTATGTAATAAAAATAAAAATGTATAGATCGTATACAGGGCTGCACAAAAAAAATTTCGAATGATTGTCCAACTATTAATGGTAATTGCAAAAATTGGGTTATAATTTTTGTTATCCAGTTTCTAAATCGTTTATTTAGACATCTTTTACCTTAATAAACTTAAAAGTTTTATTACGGTATTCTGAATGTTTTGGAAAGTATTTTATATTTTATGCTGGACGCATGATTTTTCGTTTCGTTTTTACTTAAGCAATTTTTGACCATCTGGAACTTGTTTGAACAATAAACAAATACATAAATAAAATAAAAATACGGACAAAATACATGTGGAATTATGTGTGGTTCTACTATTCAAACTATTTTTGAGCAATATTTTTGTATATATATATACATACAATTATCCAAAGGTATGAAAACATGGAGGACTGGGAGCAGGAAAACACAATAATAAACCCACGAGTCAACCGCTAGAATCGGGTTTTTAAGTGCTTTTCACCAAGATATGGCTTGGCAGACCGATTGCGTATTAATATGCGAATCGAGTTTTAACTAATTCTGGAATTTCAGCCGTGAACTGGATGAAGTGATTGTCTGTGCTGCTACCTCCCGGTCTATAATAATATTATGTATTACTAGCTATTCCACCCGGCGTTGCTCGGACTCGTGATAAAAATTATAAATGAAACTCAAATTTAGATGACTTTATATCTTTAATCCAATTTTATAAGAATTGTATCTTTAAACAAAAACTTTTTAAAACGAATATCATATCGAGGCCCTCGCAATATTTATATTTTTTAAAACTGAATGCGTCGTTTTAAAGTAAAGTACGCTGTTTAAGTGGGTGTTACATGTTTTCCCATATTTCAACAAAAAGAAAAAAAAAATGAGAATTTGGCATTTTAAAGTGTATGGGAATTTTTTTTTTCATATAGGTTTATTTATTATTTAAAAAAAGTTTCTTATTTCCAAACTCATTGAAATTTTTATGAATAATAAATATAATGGTTGCAAAGCTTGTACAAAAAAATCGTGAAAAAATAATTGATATTTAGTGGTTCGTTCGAATGTTTCATTTCATAACCTAAGGGGGACAGCTGATATCAAGTACCCAAGTCTGTACAGCATAATGTCCCTCCCGGTTTCCCCTTTATTAAAGACTTAAAAAAAATTACAATGATTAGATGAAGCTGAACCAGACGAAAACACGACAAGGCATAACCCCCCCTCCCCCCCCCCCCCAGAGCTGCCTGAGGAGAACCCAAACGCGACACAGGGCGGGGCGGATTTGAGTAGTAAATGAAAATCTTTTACTGAATGAATGGATCAGTGAATGAATCACCATTTTAATAATACACCTAGTCTGCACCTAAAAGGGTTAATCCCCAAAACATCTTTTAGGAAGATCTACTTCAGTTGATATTCGTCGTTTCTAGCTATTAAATACGAAAGTTTTAAAGACATTAGCGTTTCATTGGAAATAGCTCTAGTGTCAGGGCAACATTACATAACTACTTGGTAAATATTGGCAAAGAATTTCAGAGTTATTCCTTTCTAGAGAGTAATTAGATTAGATGAGCATAATGAACGCATCATAACTAATAAATACAGTGAACAAATAATAATAAATAATATTAATAAATACTAACAATAAATAAATAATTCTAATAAATAAAATAATAATAATAATAAATAATAAATAATTCTAATAAATAAAATAATAATAATAAATAATAAATAATTCTAATAAATGAAGTAATAATAATAAATAAAAATATTATTAATAAGTTATAGTTATTATTATTACCACTTATGTTGTTATTACAAGTTATTAACATTATTAATTGGTAATAATTAGTGACAATAAATAATTAATAAATTGATTATTTAATAATATTAATATTATATTAATTATATTAAGCACATTATTTGGACTTCATAATTCGATTTGTGATATATAGGAGTACTATATATTTCTCTCTTTATTATAATATTTTGTATCATGTATGTTCTAGTAATCCCGTAAAATGTAAATTGTGAATACCTTTACAAAGCGAACGAAAATGTATAAAATATGTGCATTTTTTAACTGTTTACTGTAAATATATTCAGTTAAATGTATTTGGTTTTAAATATTACTTCTAAATAAATTTATAATATTTTTACGAGGTTATAAATGAACATTAAAGTCACCGAAAAAGAGGAGCTTGAAACGAAAAAAAAAGTTGAGAGTTTCATGCATTTTTTTTCCAAAATCCAATTAGTAAAATGTTATCTGATTAAAATTTCTTAAATATGCTAATCTTTTTCTAATTTCTTTAGCATTACATTAAAATTGTAACTTTCAAAGACTTTTTACGTATCAAATTTTAATGAGTATTTACAATCTATGATATTTAATTTTTTAGTTTCCACATGGAGATCTACATGTTTTTTTTTTTTTTTTTTTTTTTTTTTTTTTTTTTTTTTTTTTTTCGTTTTAAGAATCAGTGAGCAAATGGAAAATTCAGAAAATATATTAAAATTTTTTATTTGTCTGTTTTAGAAGTATAACTTAAAAGAAAGTGAAAGCATTTTTTATAGTTAAAAAATACGATTAATATTACAAATTAAAAAAGTAGACATGAAAAGGGAAGTGATGTATCTTAAAAATTCTTATGTATTGAAAAAGATAATCCAATCTTGCTGGTATTTTTTAAAAGTATTATACTACTATTTCTTGGAAATGTCCGAAAAATATTAAGTACACAAACTTATTGAATATTCTGCATTAAAAGGAAAGAAAAAAATTAATTTAATTTTTTGCTTTTAAATATATCATAATTATTAGTTTTAGAAAATATAAAAAAATATTTTTAGAATTTTCAGAGTCTTAACCAATTCAAAAAAAGATCTAAATTTAAATAATAATAAAAAAAATCTTTAAATCTTTATAAACTGAAAAATTTAGGGATGGCTGACTTAAAGTCATTAAGGGTGAACCCTAGATTTCTTCTTTTTTTTCGAGTTTGCTTCTTACTGAATTTGTACGCATTCGGATTTTTTTTTAATTTTTTTAAATTTTAAATTTAAGATTGCTAATTATTATTAAAAATGTGACATAAACATGGAAATAGGTAATTTAATTTTTTTAATTTAAAAAATAGTACTAAATTAACCAAAAAATTGCTATTTTCTTGAAACTATTTAAATTTAAAATTAATAAATATAAATACATTTTATGAGCTCCATAATAAATATAATAATGCTATTGAGAAACTAGACAATAGTCTAGTTGTATGACAATAACACGAATAATTTAAATGTTGAATACATAAAAAGACAAACAACGCTGAAAATTCCTAAAAATAAATTAATAATTTATAAATTAAAACTCAGTAACTCATAAACTTTTCAATAAATCAACATAAGAATAGTCTACTTCCTTTGAATACATATTTAAAATATACTTTAAACATTTTGTGGTAATTGAAACTTTATTTATCAGGTTATGATAATTTTTCCAAAGTAATTTTACAAAAAAATCACTTTTGAGGAAAATCGTAAAACAACTTTCAGCTTAGTTTTTTAATTTCTTCTATCTTCAATAGAAGAAAGTATTGTATTCAATATTTTTTTCGAATTCCGGTTTTCGACGAATTTACACGTTTTAGGGGTCACAGATCCCCAAAAACATGTTTGTACAAAATGTCTGTCCGTGTGTCGCCATTGTACCATCGAAAAGTGTATGAAGTAATGCATAGAATTGAACCAAATTTTTTGCGTACGTTTTTGGCTGCACCAAGCAGGTCCTCTTCCAATTTAGAAATATTCCGCCAGAACTCTGTAATTCCCAGACTCTGTAATAGCGATTTTTGTGCAATTTTCAATATTGAACCATCAAAAAGTGTATGAAGTTACGCATAAAATTGAACCAATTTTTTTGTGTAAGTTTTTGGCTATGGCCAGCAGGTTCTCCCTGAATTTGAAAAAATTCTATCGGAAGGGGGCGCTATAATAGTGATTTTTGTGCCTTTTTCTTTATTGTACCATCGAAAAGTGTATAAAGTTATGCATAGAATTGAACCAATTTTTTGTGCATGTTTTTCGTTATGGCCAGCAGGTCCTCCTTGAATTTAGAAATATTCCGCGAGAAAGGGGCACTGTGATAGTGATTTTTGTATAATTTTCTCTATTTTTCTTAGTTCTATTGTTCATCGGCGGCTCGTGCAGCGACGGGATCTCGCGTCCTGCTAAGCCGGCTATTCGAAAACAGCTGATGGCAACTGAACAACGAAAAACTATTGATTTTAATAAATATCATGATCGAGATTAACTCGTTTTAACTCCGATTATTTGGCTGAAGCAGAAATGTTAGATGAAAATCAATGTTGGTATAGTATTTAACTTATAATGCTGAAGTATTAGCATGTACAACTACTTTCTGAAATATTAAGATGTATGAGATTGAAGAAAGTTTGGGGATTTGTACATCCAGCTAGTTAACGTTTTTAAAAAATATAAATGTTTAAAAAGTTCAAAAATTGAAAGAAATATATTAAAATTGTATGTTATTTACAACAAGTTGAAAATTACACATAAAACGTGGCAAATGACGTTCGTACCATATCTAGTTTTATAAATATTTTTTGCACCTCATATTGTACTGAATGCATATTTTAGTTCACTTCATAAGTGCATATCAATTTCATTCTGTTCGAAAGGCTGTAATATCATTAAAATGCACTTGAAATAATTTTTTTTCCCATTGACCGTAATGTAACGGAAAATTTTTGACTTTCCCTGTAATTAAACTATACATCGATTTTCATGAAATTTGAAATGACTCGACAAAATTTTCCAACAATTAGATATTTAAATTTCAGACCATTCGGTTGGATAGTTTTTGCTCTGTTATATGCGGACGGATAGACAGACAGACGGACCGAACGACGACTATAGGTGATACATATTTATACAATTATGTACGCACCTGAAAACAGAAAATCTAAATTTTGATCGAAATTGACGTTTTAAAGGCATGCAGATACTTTAAGGGACTCTTAAAATTGGATAAAATTGAAAAAAGTACAATTTTCAACATTTAATATCTTAAAATGTATATGATTTTAGGACACAATTTTTATTGGGATTAAAAAAATAAATGGATGCTCTTTTATTTCTTGTATTTATACGAGATAAAGAATTAGAATTTATAGGGCGCTCCAAACTGTCAGACATTTTTCGAGCAGAAAATTGGTATAACAGCTTAAGCGCAGGATTACAAAATAAATTTTGCAACTCGAATGACATTTTTGTGTCTAATTATAGTTGAGATTGTATTAATTACCCTGAACCTAAATAAATTTATATTTAAAGCATTTTTATATTTTTAATACTAAGTTATATTTAGATAATACAAAAATTTTAAAATTTCAACAGTAGAATCACCTAAAAACAATATTTTGTTGAAGAATAAAAAGGAAATTTTAGGTTCAGACTAATATGAAACATATGTTTTGTAAAAGTACTGAAAAAATATTCAGAAGTTTTTGAGATATTCTGCGCATTATACCCAAAACTGTCTTTTGGAGAAAAATGACCTCAAAGTTTCAGAAACACCACTTTAGCTATTGAGTAATTAGCTATTGAGTAATTAGCTATTGAGTTAGCTATTGTATAATTATAAAGTTATAACTTCTGTTTTAATAGGAATTTCAAGGAAATAATCATACCAAAATGTTCAGAAAAGGTAAAAGTTTAACATCCAAAAAAAAAATTAAAATTTCGAAATTTTTGAAGCTTTAAGGCTCCTGAAACCCCTTAAGTATTTTTGATCCTGTTGTGAAGTGTCCCCACTGTTAAAACTTTTATCTCGAAGTTAACCCTTTGTGTCTCAACAACTTTGATTAAAAAAAAATATTTTCTCAAACGTAAGAATACATTATTTATAAAAAAAATAGAAAGAAAAAACTTTCGAACATAAAAGTAAACTAGTTGGATGTGCCAATCCCAAAACTTTCTTCTATCTTATACATCTTAATATTTCAAAACCTAGTTACACATGTTAATACTTCAATATTATTAGTTCAATAGTATACCAACTTTGATTTTCATCTTAAATTTCTGCTCAAGTCAATTAAACGGACTAAAAACGAGTTAATCTATATCATGATATTTGTTAAAATTATTAATTTTTCCTTATTCTGTCGTTATCAGCTGTTTGCGAATAGCCGGCATAGCAGGAAGCGAGTTCCCGCCGCTGCATGAGCCGCCGATGCACAATAGAACTACGAAAAATCAAGAAAAGTATACAAAAATCGCTAGAACGGAGCCTCTTTACCGCGCAATATTTCCAAATTCAAGGAGAACCTGTTGGCCAAAGCCAAAAACAAGCACAAACATTTTGGTTCAATTGCATGCATAATTTTATACGCTGTTTGATGGTACAATAATGAAAATGGCACAGAGATCGGAATTATAGCGCCACCTTCTTTCGGAATTTTTTCAAGTTCAGGGAGGACTTGTTTGCCATAGCCAGAAACATGCACAAAAAATTTGGTTCAATTATATGGATAACTTCATACACTTTTCGATGGTACAATAATGAAAATGGTACAGACATCGCAATTATAGTGCCCCCTTCCGGCAGAATTTTTCCAAATTCAGGGAGGACCTTCGTGACATGACCAAAAATAAACACATAAAATTTGGTTCAATTCTATGCATAACTTCATGCACTTTTCGGCGGTACAATATTCAAAATGGCACAAAAATTGTACAAAAATCGCTATTACAGCGCCCTCTACGAGCGATTTTTTTACAAATTAAGGGAGGACCTCCTTGCCACAGCCAAGAACTTAAAATTTTTTTTGGTTCGATTCTATGCATAACTTCATACACTTTTCGATGGTGCAATATTCAAAATCGCACAAAAATCGCTATTACAGCGCCCCCTAACGGCGAATTTTTTGAAAATTCATGGAGGACCTGCTTGCCATATCCAAAAACTTAAAATAAAAATTTGGTTTAATTCTATGCATAACTTCATACACTTTTGGACGGTACAATATTCAAAATCGCACAAAAATTGCTATTACAGCGCCCCCTACCGGCGAATTTTTTCCAAATTCAGGGAGGACCTGCTTTCCATAGTCAAAAACTTAAAATAAAAATTTGGTTTAGTTCTATGCATAACTTCATACACTTTTGGACCGTACAATATTCAAAATCGCACAAAAATCGCTATTACAGCGCCCCCTACGGCGAATTTTTTCCAAATTCAGGGAGTACCTGCTTGCCATAGCCAAAAACGTAAACTAAAAATTTGGTTCAATTCTATGCATAACTTCACACACTTTTCGATGGTACAATATTCAAAATCGCACAAAAATTGTTATATCAGCGCCCCCTACCGGCGAATTTTTTCTAAATTCCGGGAGGACCTGCTTGCCATAGCCAAAAACTTATAATAAAATTTTGGTTTAATTCTATACATAACTTCATACACTTTTTGATGGTACAATGGCGACAGACAGACGGACAGACGGACGGACGGACAGACGGACGGACGGACAGACGGACAGACGGACACACAGACAGGCAGACATTTTCTATAAACACGTTTTTTGGAATCTCTGACCCCTAAAACATGCAAATCCGTCGAAAACCGGAAGTCGAAAAAAATTTCGATTACAATACTTTCTTCTATTGAAGATAGAAGAAAGTAAAAATTATTAATTAAAGGGCGCTTTTTTCACATCTGAAATAAACAAAAAATTACATATTTCTCATAAATATTGTCTGTTTTCTAATACAAAATTGTATAGTACGCGAAATTACATTTGTAAAAAATCTATTTTTGAACGTCTACATCTGTTTTATTTTGAAAACAACAAAGTTCATTTTAGCCATAACGTTACAAAACTGTTCAAAAGATAAATGAAACTTTAGCATTAAAAATTAACTCAATATTACCATCGGTTGAGAATTCTATGAACAATTTATATTAAGTGCTTTATTGGGATATAGCAGCAATAAATGAAATCGTCTTTTAAAATCCGCTATATAAATAACATTGACTTGTGGGTATATTGCAGATATATGCAACGCGGTGATACAAAGGGTTAAAACATTCAATGGTGTTGTAAACTAATGACTCTCAACCGGCGCGGCGCAATGGTGCACCGTGAGAGGAGTTGAGGTGTGCGCGAAAAATTTAAGTCGTGTTGTATCAAGATAATAATTAATAGAAAAATCAATACTTTAGTTTCCAGAATTAGGGTAAAACCACCAGTGATGGCCAGGTAAAGGCCGAATTTTCGGCTTTTAGCTAATTAATTACTATGTCGTGCGCATTTTTGTCATGATGATGATTAAAATAAAACAAGAAAGGATGGAAGAAAACTTTTCTGTCAAGAAAATCAACAAAATAAAAATTTATTCCTTTACAAGATTTGTTTTACTAAAAGTGCAAAAACATCAGTAATGGCCCGCGTTGCATCCGCAATGACCCATCACTGCCTTAGAGGATCATTGGTTAAATATAAAAGAGGAACGATGGCTACCCCCCCCCCCCCTAATTTAGATAAAATAGTTTTTTATGCATAATTATTATTCGATTTGCGTCAAGTTTGATATATCGGTTTATCCTGATAAGGCGCTTCCTTGATCAGATTTGGAGGTTCATTTGTTGAGTATAAAGAGGGGAAAAGGGGTTAGCCCCCCTTAATTCAGATAACTGGTCTCTTCTTGCAAAATTATAACATTCGCTTCAAATTTTATTTCTAGGTTCAATCTGATAAGGGGCTTCCCTTATTAGAGTTGGACGTTCATTGGTTAAGTATAAATGGAGAAAAAGGGGAGCTATCTTCGGTTTTTTCCTCTTCGGTTTTCCAAAATTGTGGGAATTCCCTTTTGTGTTTTTTTCCACTCAATCTGTGTCTCAATGTGGATCTTGGTATATTAAACTAAGATGCTGCAGTTCTTACAAACATTCCATGCATAACAGCATCAATTGCCTTCTGAACTCGAGCCTCCTGTTCTTTTCTCAATTTCTTTGGAGCCATTATCGCTATTCTAAAAAAAAAATCGCAGAATTAAGAATTTATTGTTTGCTTAGTTTGATGACAGAAGGAAAAATAATGGAACAGTGTCATCCCATGCGACGAATTAATTGGAATTCGTAATTTAGAGTGCTTTCAGCTGATTTAAGCTTTTTAAATTTCGATATATTTTAGAGACCGTTTTTAATGAGCATTTACATCCTATAAATAATCTCCATGAGAATTTTTAGTTTCTAGCCCTAACGATATCAAAGAAATTGAAACTTTAGAACTTTTTTTTCTCCTGCACCCTTTTAAATTAATATTTTTTAAAAACAGTTTTGTGCGAGAATTTATGTCTTAAATGTAATAGCCACGTCAATTTTCAAGTTTATATTCTAAACAAAACCATAGAAATCGCAGTTTAGAACGTTTGCTGCTCATTTGACCTTTTTAAATTAAAAAATTTTTAGAAAACAATCTTGACGAGTATTTGCCTCTTAAGCACCATAACACATTTCAAGTTTCTAGCCCCTTCAGTATCACGAAAATCGGAATTTTAGAACTATTTCAGCACACATTTCACTTAAAAAAAACTATTTTGTGCGTACACATGCGATTTAAAAATAACACCCATGTCAAGTTTAAATTTTATATCCTTTATAATTCTATAGAAGTCGTAATTCTATAGAAAACGTTTTCTTCGCATTTAAATCCTTTTTGAATTTTGAATTTTTTAGAAACTGTTTTTAGAGGGTATTTACGTCTTGCAAGTTACCATCAAGTCAAATTTCTAATTTTTACACCCTACAAAATCACAGAAATATGCATTTTAGAAAGATTTTGCTCCCGTATTTCGTTGAGATTATGATGCCAACATAAAATATAGCCTATGGTAAAGTACAGACTGTCACCATCATTTTGCCAACATTACTTTTGAAATGGGTTAGTAGTTCCATAGATTAACCCCTACAAACAAACGTTTCTTCATTATAGTATTAGTATAATAAGTAATATTTAAAAATATTTAAAGTTAACATTGTTTTGAAATATTTTTTTATAACTTAATTCAACATACTAAAAAATAAAGATTTTCGATCACTTGATACGAAGTCCGGCCTAGATATGAATCCCTCTTGAGCAAACGTCATACCACTGAACTACCTTGCACTCTAGAAAGCCTAAAGCTAAATTTTAAATATTCATCGCTGGCTATAGACGCTGGTTCTGATACCAAAGTTAGGAAGTTAGTGTGTATATTCTAGCCTAAAAGAGTAGTCAATTATGCCATTTACAAAGGAATGTCGCGAGTACAAATAGTCTAGAATAAAGTGAACACAAATAAGAGGAATGTGCTAATATAATTTTTTTATCAAACAGCTTTAAATGTTTGAAAGAAATAGGTGCACTAAAAAACTTTAATTAATGACAACACAATAGCTATAAAATATAAAAAAGTAAGTGTGTGCCATCACTACAGCGATCATGAAAAAACAACATCAGTAATGACCCCCCCCCCACCCAACAGCTGGCTTAATAAGCTTATTTTTATAACACGAATATTTTTACATATTCCTTAAGCTATATAAGTTATTAAAACTTACTTTTTTGCGTTTATCCTTCTTGAAAATTTCGCGCGCAGCACGAAATCCAACTTTGTTCACTAAAAATCTAGCTAAGAAACCACAACTGAAACAGGAATAAAAAGAAGCTTCGGTAGGAGCAGACCCTGTTCACGTGACATGCGTTGATTTGTCAAAACAAAGGCATAATGTGACCGTCGAAAGACCATTTTATTACTTCTGATTGGCGCTAAGTTCAATGTTGGGCGTTTCGCGTCTAGCGTCGTAGGAATATTAAATGGGCCATTACTGGTATATGGGCCATAATAGGTGATTTTACCCTATATTATGCACTATAAAAAAAGACAAATATTTCTTAAACTACGAAAATGTTACATAACCACAAACGAAAATATACAATAATGACTTCTTCCGTGTTATCCACGATTTTGAAGAGCTTTCTTTTTATTTAGAAACCCCAAACATTCGAATTTTTCGAGATTTGAAGAATTATCTATAAAAACAAAATTCTTTTTGCTGCCACAGATTTTCAAAAACGTTTACGAGTAATTTTTAAAGAGTATTTATCAATTCCCAGAAACTAGAATATAGGTTTTTAGGATGCTATATTTATTTTCAATTAAATACTTCAGCTGCGTAATTGAATTTGTTCATGTAACATTAACAAAATAATATTAATTTCAATGTTAGTGTTAATACTGTTAATTTATCATGTTGGTCGCTAAAGAATATTGGTTTAATATGAAAATGTTTTCGAAAAAAAAAAATGTATATGTATTAAATATCAACCGAGCCTGGTCTTGATTTTCGATCTACGGAATACTTTTAAAGATTTGAACCACATTGTAAACCTGACCTGATTAGCTCTTGTTTCCAACGGATAATCGTAATCCCTTTACGATTCAATATTTTACCAGTTTCTTCTTAAAGATTTTGGGTCATTCCATGCAAAATGAGCAAATCAGCTGTGGCAGACATCTCACAGATTTTAATGAAAATCAGTCTATAAGTAGATTATATCTATTTATGAGTAAATATAAAATAATGGTTTTCAGGATTGTTTATTTAAGTATTAAAATTTTCATTAAAAGTGAATGCAAAATCGAGGTTTTGTCTACATGCTTAAATATTCAATTTCGATTATTAGCCTTAGGAATGGAAAGACTATATTAAAAATTATTTATAATTATGAATGAATAATAATTAACAGATTGGCGTAAGTTAGTAATTGTATCTTTATTCCGTAATGAGAAAAAAATTATTTTTCAAAAATTTTCAGGGAAAAATGCGATATTTCTATTACTTGATTAAGCATGAAGGACAGCTCTTACAAGGTTAATTTTTTTACGTTATAGCTAAAAGTGTATATTTTAAATATCGAAAGTTTCATTCTTGCCTTTTTATTCCTTAATAAGAAAAAAAAATAGTAAAAAATGTTGAGCGTGAAATGCAATATTTCTATCACTTTTTTTTAAGTGAAGGAAAGCTTTATTAAACTTTTAAATTCTTTTATATTGTAGATAAAGGTGTATATTTTAAATATAGACACTTTTATTCTTGCTTTCAGTTTATTTTTGCCTCAAGAGTATTTTAAATTAGAGTAGAAAGAAATTACTGAATAGAAATAAAAACTATATATTAATTTTAAATCCAAATAAAAAAAAACTAGATGGCAGCACTAAATTTGTTTTCCCATGAAATCGTGCAGTATTTTAAGAAAAGCGCCAGAATTCAAAAGAGGAATAGCGAATGGAATGTAGCAAACATTACTATTTTGAACCCATTTTTGTTATGTTAGGAATCAAAAGGCAATCTTGATTTTTTGTTAACATATCATGGACTTATTAATCTTTATGTCTAAACTATATAGTTAATGTCGGATCTGTCCTTTATTTATTTTTGGCTCATACAAAGGAGGAAAAATCCCGATTTTGTAATTTTTTTTTAAGATGAAGGAAATAAATGGCGACTTTCAAACTTGGGAAATTCGATCTCCATATGTCATACTACATCAGTCATTATTTTCACAGATGTTTTTTAATTCCTTGAATTTTTATAACGTTTCTAATTTTCTCAAAATTCACAAATTTTCAATTTTTACAAGCAATTTATAATTAATGATGGTGTTACTAGATTATTATTACTTAATAAATAGAAAGATAATTTTTCAGAGTTAACAAAATTATAAAAAAAATTCCTTTCTGTTAAATAGTTTTCAAGATACAGAACTTCAAACCTGCAACTTTGGACGATTGCGCACATGCCATTCTAGATCACAAGTCTTTTAAATGTCCAAAACTGCTAAAAAAATTATTTTTTGTCAAGATATTTTTCAGAGAATTACTTGAATATGACTTGAACCTCTGCATCGAATTTTATTAAAATTGGTTAGTATGTGGCCACGACTTTTTTTAAATTTTTGCTCATTTTACGTGGAATGACCCTTTTACAAGTTAATGTTTCGATCTAAACTAAAATTATGGTTCAATGTTGTATGATCTCATGGTTCATGCTAAGTACCGCATCATTGTAAAATTTACCAACTATTATGATTTCAACTACTACAACTTGAAAAATTGGTCAACCAAGCATGAATTTTTTAATGGTCAGGAAATACCTTCTATCATATTTTTCGTACTTTACGATTTTTTTGTATTCTTGCAAATATGTGTATAACCGCCATAAGATGTGGAGAATTGGATCAAGATCTCCACACATGCAAGTTTAATATTTTGATGTAATTCAGATATCTAAATACTGATGTCAGTAGATTTAATTCGAAAAAGCTTTTGGATTAGTTTTTGACACTTTAGCATTTAGTTCAACTTTTGAGAAAAAAATTAAAAATATATAAAAGATTACAAGTTAGACAAAATACTTTGATGTTGTCTTTGACTTTTATGCACATAGTTGTTTGTAATCCTGTTTTTCAAAAAAAATATACTAATTTGCAAAAGACATCAACCAATAAATCAATTTTAACATTTCAATTCAACAGACATTTGTTATACAATAGAACCTAGATTATCCGACCCTCGTTTAACCGGAACTCTTCGTAAACCGACGTCGGGTTCCTGACCTTTTTTTTTTTTTTTTTTTTTTTTTTTTTTTTTTTTTTTTTTTTTAACTTTCACATTCCTTGTGTACGCAAGCCGTCCTTTACGAGCTACGAGTACAGATAAATAATTGCTTTTTCTTTTTTAGAATTCCTTTGAAATTAGCTTGAGCTCACCAAGCTCAGATCCCTGTATAAGTGTACCCCCCTGCAACCCCCTGTGTACACGTCCCTGTTCTAAACAAAAATACTCTCCATTTCGAAATTTGGAAGGCCGTACTGTCAAGTGCCACAACGTTCGAATGTTATTACACCCTCTGATTGTAAGCAAGCGCAGTACTTTACGATTTCGTTGCATTCTTGCAAATATGTGTGTAACCGCCATAAGATGTGGAGAATTGGACCAAGATCTCCACACATGCAACTTTAATATTTTGATGTAATTCAGATATCTAAACACTGATGTCAGTAGATTTAATTCGAAAAACCTTTTGGATTAGTTTTCGACATTTTAGCATTTAGTTCAACTTTAGAGAAAAAAATTTAAAAATATGTAAAAGTTTACAAGTTATTAGACAAAATACTTAGATCTTGTTTTTGACTTTTATGCACGTAGTTGTTTGTAATCTATCTTTCAAAAAGATACTAATTTTGCAAAAGACATCAATCAGTAAATCAAGATTAAAATTTCAATTCAATAGACATTTGTTGTACAGTAAAACCGCGATTATCCGACCTTCGTTTAACCGGGACTCTCCGTAAACCTTCGTCGGTTTCCTGACCTTTTTAAAGTGTTTTTTGCTTTTTTACTTTCACATTCCTTGTGTACTCAAGCCGTCTTTTACGAACTATGAGTACAGATAAACAATTTGCTTCCCCCTTTTTAGAATTCCTTTGAAATTAGCTTGAGCTCACCCATCTCCGATCCCGGTATAAATGTACTGCCCACCCACTGCAACCCCCTGTGTACACGTCCCTGTTTTAAACAAAAAAAACTTCCGATTTCGAAATTTGGAAGGCCGTACTGTCAAGTGCCACAACATTCTAATGTTATTGTATCCTCTGATTGTAAGCAAGCGCAGGGATTACTTTTGTCATCATTTCATGAACAGAAATTTTCACAGCTGCAGAATTTCAAAAGGAGGAGGAGAAATCAATGTCATATTTTCTCTACGCAAATTTTTTGTTTCGAAATAAATTTTTATGTTCATGCATAATTTTAATTTAGATATTCATTTAGCAGTTTAAATAGTCATAATAGCAGTTCTATGACGATGTTACATGTTAAACTAGATGGTTATTGATAAATTCTCGATTATCCGGAAATTGTGAGTATCCGATGTAGGTTCTATACCAATTACGTCGG
This sequence comes from Maratus speciosus, assembly GCA_963932465.1. Lineage (NCBI taxonomy): Eukaryota > Metazoa > Arthropoda > Arachnida > Araneae > Salticidae > Maratus > Maratus speciosus. The sequence continues at coordinate 194,508,361 of OZ010800.1, read as the reverse complement.
ATAATTAAGGTTCTACTGTATCCAGTCTTTGTTATATGAATGAGTTTTTTATTTGACTAAAATCTTTAAAAGCATTGATAGTATTAATTTTTTGCATGACTTTCAAAAAGTAATTTATTAAATATCTTATGCAGTCCTCATTTTTTGCATGTCATTTGTTGTTTGTTCCACAAGTTATTATTTAATAGGCTATTCTTTAAGTAGGTAATACATATAGCATAAAATTCAACAACATAACTGCCAACCTTCCCGTTTTTTAAATCGTTTTTTTTTATTTACATGCATTGAACCAGATTTTTTTAAACTAAAATGTTACTTCCAGCAATATATAGTAATTATATATTTTTATTCATTAAATAACATTTCTGGTTCATATGCGTTTATTTGACTTTAAAAAAAACTGGTAGGTTAGTAATTATCAATCAGTTAGTTAAAAATTTTACCTATGGAAATTTTTATCTAAAAAGTTACAAAATGCCTTGTGTTTTAAAAGAAATTTAATTAATATCCACGGAAATCGGTACTCACACAATATTGAATAAATTGTTTTTACAAGTTACATATTATTTTATTCTGTTGTGATTTTTAGCAGTGTTCTCTGTAGGATATTATACATATTATAAATTCTTTGTAATCTTATCATTCAAAAAGATTTTAATTTGAAAAGGATTTCAATAAATCAAGATTAACATTTCAATTCAATAAACATTTGTTACATTCAGTCATTGTTATATGAATAATCTCTTTATTTGGATAAAATTTTTAAAAGCATTCCTTTATTAATTCTTTGCATGATTTTCAAAAAGTAATTTTTTTCAATTTATTGAGTAATTTATATCTTATGCAGCTCTCATTTTTCGCATATCATTTGTTGCTTGTTCCCTAAGTTATTATTTAGTAGGTTTTTCTTTAAGTATGTAATACATGTCGCTTGAAATCCATTAACATACTGCCAACCTTCCGATTTTTTAAATTGATTTGTTTCAATTACATACATGGAGCAGTGGTTCCTAAAATTTAAGCTACGCTTACTTCTTTAAAAATTATATGTACCTGATGTTATTTTTTATGAACATGTCATGAACAAAAAAAAAAAAAAAAAAAAAAAAAAAAAAGAATGGCTATAAGGAAAAAAAACCCTTTATTTTACATTTAATGTAAGATTCACAGGTAGCAAGTTTTGTAATATGCTAGTTGCGTTAGTTTATCCTTCTATATTTATATATCAGTATTCATTTACTGGGGTATTTCATAAGCCATTTTCAGCATCTATCGTGTTATAGTTTTTCTTTAAAAGAGAACAGTTACTGATATGAAAAAACTCTCTGCCGGCTCGGCCTACAGGCGCAGGTAAATTTCGAAGTTAAGTACTAATTTCATCAACAAAGACTAAATAAAGTAAGATAAACCCAGTTTAACAATTTTACATGACCGCTTTTGATGAGTTTTTAATTTCATTTTACTGTAAGGGTTGGTTTTATCAGAATCATCTCAATGTGGTATTCAAAAAAATATTTCTCCACGCTCAGCAACTCAAAATCTTCTGACTCATTTTCAGACTCATTTTTAAAAGTAAAAACATGAAACTTGCATGCTTCATTTTTGAGACATTTATAAACGACCTGTGTTTTGTTTTTCGTTTGATTAAATAGAGCTTGATTTATAAACAATTATTTTCTCTGTACGACCTTTTTTTTTTTTTTTTCATTTCCAGCAATATCGTTTCGGAAAATTCGGTTCAAAGTGCCCACTTATAATTATACCGTTTCTAAATAAGAGAACCTCCCAACTGGATGGCATTTGAGAGCAAAAATGAATTTAAAAATAAACAGTTTGGATTTGAGTACACCCTTAATACCATAATTTTTCCTTCAATCTCTATTTATTTATTTATTTATTTATTTATTTGTTTCTGCCTTAAGAGTTGGTCATACCAAAAACTTGTCAATGTAAAAGTTGTAGATGATATTAAGAAGATTTATAATAAATTTAAGCGGATTTGATAATTTGAGAATTGACGACGTTATGACTTTTTTTCTTCTTCAACACCCCCCTTTTTTTCCGTTTATTATTATTATTTTTTTTTTGTGGTAAGAGTTGGTTTTATCAAAAACTTGTGAATACAAAAGTTGTTGATAATATTAAGAAGATTTATAATAAATTTAAGCGGATTTGATATCTTGAGAATTGATGAAGTTATAATTTTATTTTTCCTAAAACCCTATTTTTTTTCCCTCTTGAGCCCATTTTTAATTTTATCAAATATCTATCATACGTAATATTTTGGCCCTTTTTCTAGAAGTAATAATAACTTTAAATTGATTTGATATGTATCAGAATTAAGAAGTTATGGTTTTTTTTCGGTGTTCACAAACCCCTGCCTATTTCCAACCCTTTGGTCCAATTTTGCTCATTAACGAACTTGACCGAGATTTTCAGCCATTTGATTTTATGTATAAATTTGGAAAAGATTTGAGCAGAATTATGAAGTTACCGTGTCCATAAAAAAGTGATATAGATAGATAGATAGATGTATAAAGTTTTTAACTGGGTGTGGTTTGGGGTTCTAGGAGTCGTGATCGACGTAGATCTGCAAATTTTTTTCGAAAATTACAACATAGGGGAGAATGAAATAGGTTTTACGAAATCTACCTAAAAACGTTCTCACTGGCTTTTTTATCTGAATAATTTGGCAATCCTTGCTTTGGTGGATTCCATAAGTGATGCTTCTGGATTAAAAGAAATCGGAAATTATACTTGAAACATGGTAAATAAGGTGCAAGATGGTTCTATAGTTAGTTTTAAAAATATTCAGATCTTGGTGCAATAGCTGTTGTACTCATACGCAAAAATGCACGAATACAAAATTTATTACGATTGCATATATTAAATTCAGTAATACAGGAATAATAGGACTCCATCTTAAAGAGAACGTAATCATTATGACAACCTGAAATCATTACCTAACATGGAATATCACGGAAGTAATTACGTATGATAGGATTTAATAGAATAAATAAAACTTTTATTAGTATCTTTTTAACTTTTGATTCGATTTTCATGGAACTTGAAATGATCCCACAAAATTCTGCAACGATTATATATATCAAATTTCAAACCCTTCGGTTGGATAGTTTTTGCGCTGTTATATGCGGACAGACGGACAGACAAACTGACGGACCAGGCGGCGACTATAGATGAACATATATATTATGAACACACATGAGAACAAAGAAAAGTAGCGGACGATTATTTGAATAAAATTTTAAGAATCCAAAAATAATTGCCTTGTTATAAAAAATAAACATGTATGTATAGAATAAAACCTGTGGAAGGTTCATTTTCAAAGGTTTTATTGTATATACGGAAAATTATGGATGTTTGACCATATGGGAGGTTTGATCCGATGTCTTTATTTTATTTATATATATATATATATATATATATATATATATATATATATATATATATATATATATATATATCGGGTGAGCAAAAAGCCCGTATAAACTTTAAAAATTCATAAAAACCGAAAAAAATTAACCGAAATGAAAAACTGTTAGCAGGATTAGCATCTATAGGCCACGGGAATTTTTTTAAGTCAGAAATAAAAAATAACTCAAATGAAAGCGGACAGATGGCGCTGGTTCGTGCGATTTTGGTGGAAATATGCAAATGAAACGATTATAAGAATTTGCGCTCCTAATCCAGCACTACTTCACGTAAAATAACTTCACCAACAAAGCTTTATCCTTCATACTCAGTATCCTTGATCACGTACACGGCTCACAACGGTGAACTAGTTCCGGATTAGGAGCACAAGTTTTTATAACCACCAAAATAGCACTAACCAGCGCCATCTGTCGGCTGTTTTTTCAGTTATTTTTTATTTCTGTCTTATAAAAATTCCCGTGACCTATAGATGCTAATCCTGCAAACAGTTTTTCATTTCGGTTAATTTTTCGGTTTTTATGAATTTTTGAAGTTTATACGGACTTTTTGCTCACCCGGTATATATATATATATATTACTCATAAGCACAAAAATTACATAATAAGTGTTTTCCAATAGTGAATGTTGTTTATAATTTATAGTGATAATTAAAATATAAGCAAAAACTTTGTAATTCTCTACTCTTAAAAGATTTCAAGGTAAAGGGAGAGTTTCGCTAGCGTACAAAGGATTCTATCCAATAACTTTATTAATTGCTACTGCATTATTACAAAAAATCGTTGCTAAAAGAATAAAAATTTGTAAAAATGTTAGAATTATTCTATGGATTATATTTCATTAATTGCCTTCAATAATTGAAATTAATTGGAATGAAAAACATTGACTATTTATCACCCTGTTTCTCTACCTAAAACAAAGACCTTGTACAAGGTCAACTTAGCATCGTGCCAAGCGCGCTTCGAAGGTAGGGCACCAAGTCGCAACGCCCACATTGGAACGTGTTGACGATCTAGGTGGACAAAATTATTTCGTTGAAGTTTAATTAGTTTTTGTTGATTTTTTGAATGTATCCGTAACAAAATCGCCCAAATAGTGAAAAATGTTTGGTTTATTTAACACTAATGTTTTAAAATAAAAATTTAATGAATTACAAAGAATGCGTTTAACATACTTATTTTACTATTAAGTAAAAAAACAATTTAATTCACACATGTAAGTTAACATTCATTTCTTATTTTATTTTTGTATTTTAGAATTGCTCTAGAAATTTGTGTATAGTCATCCTGAAAATAAGAATTTAAAAATAAAACCATATAAAAAAAAAACTTTAATGTTTTGTGTGACGCTGTAAAACATATAAATGCTACCTAAATTATTTTCTGTTGACAAAGTGCTGTTGTGTGAATAAATAACCTATATAAATTTTATTCAATTTGAAATAAAATTTCTGCATATAGACGGTAATGTATCCGGTGCCCCTGTAAAAGAAATACAACTGCTACGCATTTTGTTTTCAATTTTAAAAATGCTATTTTGTATTTCAATAACCTATCGTAATTTTGTTGAAATTTATTTAAAATTTTTCCTTTTTAGCAACAATCTTTCCGCGATATTTGTGTGGCCCTGTAAAAAATGCATAATTTCTACTTTCTTCAAATTATAATTTAATAGAATTGTCATCGGAAAAACACATGTAAACAAAGTTTCAGCTCAATCAGATAATTGAAAGTGGTTTAAAATTGCCTTGCGAGATTTGAACTAATCATTTATGAGGCCCTGTAGAAAAAAAAAAAAAAAAAAGTGTAATTGCTACATTCCATAAATTATAATAATATTTCATTGTCATCAGAACTACATATCCTGAGCAAAGTTTCGGCTCAATCGTATTATTGAAATTGGTTTTAAATTAACTTGCAAGTTTTAATCTAAATTTTTGTGGAGCCCTGTAGAAACAGTATTCTAAATAAACTTCTACGTTCCTTAAATTATAATAATATTGTATTGTCTTTCACATTACACATGTATTCATTGTTTCGGCACAATCAGATTATTAAAAGTGTTTTAAATTTGACTTGCAAGATTTGAACTAAACAAACATATATGCACTGCAAGTTAATATGATGCTTATTTATTAATAAAAACTTAATGTTTTGAAAACTTTTGCAGGAGTTTTTTCAATACCTTATAGGAATGGCACTTTGATTTAAAAAAAAGCTTATTGCTGAATAATGCTGAATAATATGTTAAAATTCAAGATGAAATTTGTAAACAACATCAAGGATCACCCAGAATGACAACCTTTGAAAAAAGCAGTTAAGGGTCATTCCATGGTAACTTACGGTACATCTAGAGTAATTTAAAGCAGTAATTTTAGGAAAATATTCAAATATAAAGTTGACATGATTTGTTAATTAAACCTATCCAAAGCTCAATTTGAATGAAAATTACCTGGAAAATGAGAATGAAAATTACATTTTTTATGGTAACGTATATTCCCTTTTCAGCAATGTCAGTTACATAGTAAATATAACTGCCAGAGTTCAATAAATAACACACAAATTAGAGAAATTTCATCTAAATTGAGCTTTGAATAGGTCTAGGTAATTAATTATGTCAACGTTATAATTTGAATTCTGTTTTTGGTGTTATATTAGTAATATAACTTAAGTCAATTCTTCTAAATGTAACGTAAGTTACCATGGAATGACCGTTAAGCGGGTTTAATATCACTTATTTTCAAACAAAAATGGGTTAAATCTCACCTTGCCAAACCTGTGACATATGCCCAGCAAACTCGTGCTTTCAAATAAAACAGAATAGTCACGACGTGCTTTCAAACTTAGCTAGTGCAACTTTTGATACTCCCTCAAAACGAACTGTGCAAATTCACGGTCATAATTAATCGACACCTCGGATTTTTCCGACAAAACTCGTACGGATGTCGAAAATACAGACATTCAGCTACCAATATACGCCGTTTTTTCAAATTCAGTGATAATCGAAAAAATGAATTTTGTCCACCTTGATCATCAAAACGTCCCACTGTGCGGTGCCTTGGTCTGTGCCACGTTTTTCTAGACAGGTTTTAATTAATATCTTCACTAATTATGGACAAGTTTTTTCGAAAGTTATTATCAACAATCCCTGAATGATTCAGCATCAGCGTCGATAATTACTTTGACCGCCTTTCAACTCCCCCGCTGAGCTCTCACCAAAGCAAAGTTTGTCTGTAACGGATGAATGCGATTTTCTCAAAAACTATGTGACATATGATAATCGCTATAGTTTTTTTCTAAGTTTTATATATACTCCTACTACTCCTATTTTTTTTCAAAATTTTATTTTCAGTAGATTCGAAAGAAGGGAAGGGCATATTTTTGCAGTATATTTTCGACGCTATCTCTGAAAATATAAAATTATATAAATATCTAAAATTAAAACAAATATATTTTTGAGTTCGGTGTTACGAGATTTTTCGAACGATACTCCACACGATATAAAAAAAGGAGTTTTCTTTTTATAAACTTAATTAGTAAAAAAATAATTTAAAAAGTAACTCTTAAAAAGTGTAGTCTTCAAAAATTCTCAAAATTAATCTTTGATATAGGATAATTTAATGAATATTACCGTATTGCTAATAATGTTATACCTTATTATACAATATGTAAAAAGGTATAGGTCATGAACTCCCCCTTTTTATGACAATTTATAATGATAGATTAAAACAGCTATTTCTCGTTTTTTGGAACAGTTCTGTGTATTTCTGACAATTTTTTTTTCGAGTTAATATATATATTTCTCCAACACTGCTTTGCTTATAGAACAGGCTTGAAAAGATAAATTTTGCTACCGAAAACTTTTAAACAAGGTCTTCTCAAAAGACTTTTGGTTTGATACATATTTTTTAAAAAGGCACTTTTTTGCATTAAAAATTTCATCTTAATATGATGTCAAGTTAAAAAAAACAGCATTTTTGGTGACGAACAGGATTTTAATTCTTTTGGCGCAGAACTTTCTGCTTCACAATATGTATGAAATAAAATATGATTATTTTAAGTAATATAAACGCATTCAAAAACAGAGATATATTGATCAACTTCTGCAGTTTTTATGAAAACTTTTATGCAAAAAGTGTTTACATATTTTTATTCTCTTTTATTTATGCTGTTTTTATAAATATAATTTGACATATTCTATGATGGTTTTTTAAAAGTTTACATAATATTTACTGTGTAATAGTTTTTATAACCTTGATATTTTAAAAATATGTTTTCAGAAACATGCGACTTGAAAAATATAACTTTAGAAATTATCAAAATCAAACGCTCTGATAGCGTATACTTCAATAAAGTATATACATGATATAATAACCTTACATTTTAAAATGAAATGTGTAATATAGGTCAAATTGACAAGCGTGTTCTTTAATCATTATATGAAGACAATTAATTTATTTTCCGAACAAATCAAATTGATAACCACCTTACTTTTGTGATTGGTTATAACGATAGATTAAAAACAGTTATTTCTCCTTTTTTTAGAACAGCCATCTGTAATTCGTATCTTTTGTTTCCAAATTTCAAATGCACTTTTACAAGGGTACTAGAGAGTTTATTTTTTAGCCACCATTATGTGTGAATGGTACTGAAAATTACTATTCGGAAATATTTGTAGCCACAAAAGAGACTAGTTGGAAACCATACTTTTCTATAATACTGCTTTACATAGAAAAATCTCGAAAAGAAAGTTTGATCATTTTTTAAAACAAGGTCTTTTCACATTTTTTCTGTTTCATAAAATTTCATACGAAACTTTTTTACATTTAGAATCTCAGTCTAATTTCTTGTCCAATTCAAGAATTGATTAGTTATCTAAGGTAATCTTTTAGGTGGACAGAAATTTTATTCTTTGGCCGCAATCCTCTGGACATTATGTCTGAAATAAAATGTCTATTTTAAGATTATACACTCAAACGGAGATATATATTGATCGACAGCTAGAGCTGCTTATGGAATCTAACATCTTTAAGCAAAAATTTTTTACCTAATTTTATACTGTTTTGCGTTTACTGGTTTTTAAAAATAGAATCTGACATATTTTCTTGAGATTTTTCAAAAGTTTTCATAATGTTTCAGTAAAGTACATTTTATTTTGCATTTGATATTTTTCTAATTAGTTTTCATGAATGCGACGTGAAAAATGTAACCTTAAAAATTATCAGAATCAATCGATCTTTTATAAGATGATTTAGTTAAAATATACAATATGTTAATAACCTTGTACTTTAATACGAAAGATGCAAAAAAGGTCAAATTGATTTGAATTTTATTTAATCATTATATGGAGAAAAATATTTGCTTTTCGTATAATTCAAACCGATAATTTTCCCCTTTTAGGGATTTTCAGTTTTTAAAATACAATAAAAACATACAGTTTTGCTTATTTAGAATAGTTATTGTGTATTTTATATAATTTGCTTCCGAAGTTAAAATACATTTTTATATTCCACTGATTTTTCTGGAACACATTTTAAAAGAAAAATTTTTGCTACCGACATTAAAACAAGGTTTTTTGAAAAGTTGTTTTTTAATATAGATACAGGCATTTCCCTACTTAAGTATTACGCGACTTTCGTAAATTCACAGTTACGTAATAAATCTCGGAAATTACATTCGTGAACATATTAGCGCGTTTGATACACAGTTGCATACTTTTGATATTTATTTTATAAATAAAATATATAGATACCACAACCGTAATATAATTTATATATTAGATAGAGCTATATTTTTATTGGTATACACAATCAAATCTATAACAAAACAATTTAATCTTTATTGTTAGTTATTCATAGTAGTAATCTAATCCATAATAAATACAGTTTTTGCTTATCAAGAATTATTTTATTCTGTGAATGCTATTCATTTGTCTTGCCATCAGAAATTGTTGAAAAATAGTTTAAATTAGTCTTCTTTAAGTATTACTTATTTTCATAGTCGTTTGATGTAGATTAAAAAAATTGTTATAAATCAATTCATCAATGTTAGATTTATAAATCCCGCAGTCCTCAAGATATTTGAAAAGTGTTCTTTAAGTTTATTCTTATATTTTTTCGTACGTTTATAGTTTATATACGAGTAAATACTGTCGCATGATGCTTTATTTATAAAATAATACGGTGTAAATAATATACATATGGAGCATTCTAACAATCTTTTGACTTTCATGTCCCTGAATAATAATTTTTATTTTAATACACTTTTTTGTGTTTTTTTTTTTATTTCATACACTGGGGAACATCCCACTGCATGATTGCACAACAATATTAACGAGATAAATAAGTTTTGGACGATGTTGGGGGTCCAAACACCTGGAAAACTCCTATACCGTTCCGTGTCCCTGATGCTGATTTTTAAGTTTGGAGCTGTCTGGATAAAATTGTTTCAATAAAAATAATTCGATGTAATTTTTTCTGAAACTACTATTGTTTTATATAAATATGTAGCTAAAAATTAACCTGCACACATTTTTAGGGTTGTTATTATTTTTTAAACTCTGTCCCTGGGTTTTAGATTCCTTACCAAACCCCCTTTTTATCCAACGCTCCTTAGTTCTTGAGAAACCGAGGAGGGGTCTAATATTAGTACACAACTTAAATACTTACTTTGCAACAAAGGTGACAGGTTAGCCGTAGCTCAGTTGGTATGGCGTTTGCCGTCTGATCTGCAGGCCCGGGTTCGATACCTGAATTCCCTGCATTTGTTTTTCTCATTTTTTTTTTATAAATATACTTGTAAGTATAACTTAATAATCTCATTGTCAATTAAAATTTTTAATATTGTATATCAATTATAATTTTAACCTATTTCATTTTTTACGTTTAACTAAATAATTGTAATAAAACATCATAAAACTGTTAATTTTTTTAAAATCACTTTTAAAATGTACTTCATATATTCTTTATCGATGCAATGATATTGAGTAATTGTGTTAATTTCGTGATTTTAAAGAAAAATCATTTACGCATTGCTTTAACAAAGGAAGTCAATGCGATAATACTATTATTCTGTTTTTAAAGTAACAAGCATAATTATATAAAAAATTAGCATCAGAATTAAATTACAACCGATTTTTTGCATATTAAAGATTTTTAAATTTGTAAAAAGTATGCTTGCGCTTTGAATTATTTTGCTTTCGCCTTTATCTTCTTTCTGCTTTTATTTTTATTTTATTTGAATATTCTTTTATTCTATCATAACTAGATGGCGCCACAAAATATTTTGTCACGATTTTGGAATTTTTATCATTCAATAATAGATCCATTTTCTTTTTAAACCTCTTTAAAGGATGAGAAATAATAGTTTACAAATAAGAAATGACAAATTTAAGTTTGTTAACATTATAATTAATGTATGATATTAAAATTTTTAATTGAAATTATTAAATTATAATTACAAGTATATTTATAAAACAAAAAATGAGAAAAACAAATGTAGCGCATTCAGGTATCGAATCCGGGCCCACGGATCACCCGGCAAACGCCACACCAACTGAGCTACGACTAACTTGTCGTTTTGGTAGTAAAGTAAGTATTTAAGTTGTGTACTAATATTAGACACCCCGGTTTCTGAAGAACTAAGGAGCGTTGGATAAAATCTGTTGAACCTGACACTAAGGGGTCTCTACCCTACAATATATATTAAAATAATCAAAATCTGTGATTAACAAGGTTGTCCCTCTCCTTGTAAAATTCTTTGGCAGGAAATTTACTGTAGAATTTAAATCAGCATTTAAATACCAATTTCAAGCATTGTGGCTTTATTGGTAGTCTCACCGTCCCCAAGGTTTATTCCTGCCCTTTTCGAGGTAAATTAAAAAAAAAAAAAATTTAATTTAATCCAGTGTTAACAACTGTTTCTAAAAATCAAGGAACATTGTGGCTATCACTTAGTCTTAACATGATTTTCGTAAAAATAGGTGGTAATTTTCCTAATCGTTCCATCCTTACCGTCCCTTTTTTACCATTTCGTCCCTTTTTTCCAATACCATCCCCCCCCCTTTTTTTTACCTTACCGTCCCTTCTTTAACACCCTTTAAGACAATGTTATACAAAAATTCTGTATTAAAAGTACTGCATTGTTATTATTTCTTATTTGAATGTCCTGTGGGTACTATGCAAATTCATTATAAGTAAAAATTTAGAAGAAAATAAAAAGTTATAGGGGTAAAATGGTAAGGAAAATTAAACTCGAAAGTTTAACTTAAACCTCAGTTAAATAAAAAAAAATTTCGCTGCTGACCATTTTCTCTTTATTTTGAATCATTAAGGCATTCGTCTATCAGATTAAAATGTTATTTTAGCAAGTTTAATTTTGTCAGATTTTTTTCCCAAAATCAAAAGATTGTGAGAATGCCCCATATATATACACAATAAATATCGCAGTTTCTTCCAAAATTTTACCTAATCAACTTACAAATTCGACTTGCGTAAAATTCAAGTTACGTAAAAGCTTACGGAACGAAAGCTTACATAAGTCAGGGGATGCCTGTACTTTAATAAGGCACATTTTTACATCAAAATCTCATCTTAATGGAATGTCAAGTTTAAGAATATATCATGTGCCCAATCTTTTTTCTTTATGACAGAGTTTTTAGTCATTTTAAGCAATTTTCTTGACATTATGTGTAAAATAATACACAATTATTTTAAATGTAACGCATTCAGAAGCAGAGATATATATTGACAGACTTTTGTAACTTTTTACAGAATTCTTTAAGCTAAAAATGATTACGTGATTTTATTTCAACAGTTAAAAAAGGTATTACTAATAAAATTCAACATCTGTTGTTTTTGCAAAAGTTTACATAATATTTCAGTGCTATATACTTTTTTTATTTGAAATTTTCCGATTTAGTTGTGAAAAAAAAATATATATAAATTTCGTCAGTTCTTAATAAACGATGTATTACATGATAGAATTAATTACTATGTTTTTCAAATATATAACCAACACTATTGAAACATTGATAGCATTGAAAAAACTGTCAAATGACAGGTCAGATTTGGTTGTTCATTAAATAATAATAATAATAATAATAAATAATAACCGGCAATATCTAGCGTATGTTCTTTTTACCGAAATTATGCATTGGCATTCACACTTATCTATAAAGTAACAAAATCAGAAAAAACGATAATTTTGTAGCAAGAAATGATAAAATAGGCCAATAGCGAAGTTTATAAAACATAACATACAACCCAAAAATACAGATTTAAAATTTACCAAAATCAATACATCTGACATTGGTTGATTTAATAAAGATTATAACGTTATGCTAATAAACCTATACTTTAAAAAGAAATTCTAACATAGCCTTTTCGGAAATCTTGCATTAGGTTACATACGTTATAGACAATGTAATCAAATAATAAAATAAAAAACAGTTTTCAATAAATATGCCAATGATAAAACCTTCATTGCGGCTTGAAAATTTTATCAAAAATGAAGCACCTTCAGAAATTATCGAAATTAACCCATTTTATAGGGATTAATTAATACAGAATCTACGTTAGTCGTCAATATTGTGGCGATTTAGTGGAGGATGACAGAGATAAGTAAACACTAAACTTTATTTACGACACTCAACACACAGCATACATTGCACCACAAGGACATTTCACAGGTAAATTTAAAAAGACAGAAAAGTCTTGTCGGCAGGGGTATTATTCTGCCCGTGGGTTCGGTTAGGTCGGAGAATTCCAGAGTGCTGTCCCGCACTCTATTTAAATTGTCTCTATTCAAAGACGACAGCTTAGACTTATTTCTGACCCAGTCCCGCCCATCCTTTCCGGACAGTCGGAGAGATCTCTTCTGTTGAAGTTTAAAAAAGAGAATCCTATCAGCCGGTCTATTTAAGCATTCGGTTTTTCAAGTAATTGAGGTGTCTCTATGAGAACCCCTAAATCACTTAATGATTTATATGCCTATAAATGTTTCTGTAACGTCGAAGCTAAGAACTTTAGGAAACTTTATGGATCTTATAACGTCAAATCCATGTCCATGGCTAAAATTTGTGATCTTTATAATATCATATGGAGTGGTTTGAAATAAAATTAACGGCTGGTCTGAGAAGAGTTTTATAGAATTTTATGACATACTTACTGTAGCGGCATTTCTCAGGCTAAAGATGGGTTTAGGGTTCTCTTACGAACTCTAACGTACGTTTATTAATTATTAATCAAAACAATTCATTATAATATGGAATACGCAAAAAAGTCAAATTGATAACCTCCCATTTTTTTGTGTACGGTTAAAAAAAAGGTAGAATAAAAACAGTTATTTCTCCTTTTTTTGGAATAATTATCTGTATTTTGCATTGTATTTTTTTTTCAGAGTTAAATTAAATTTTCTATAACAAATTCAAAGATCAAAAGAATTTTTTTTTACTTATATTTTTTAAATGAGCTTTTTTGACAAGTATTTTTATTTGATACCGATATTTTTAAATGGCACTTCTTTTACATTCAAAATCTCATCTTAATATGATGTAAATTAAAAAGAAAGTTCACGAGTCTAAATCAGCTTTTTTGGAGACGATCAGAATTTTATTCTTTTTGTGCAATCTTCTTGACATTATGTATGAAATAAAATATGTCTGTTTTAAATGTAATGCATTCAAACTCAGAGATAGTTGATCGACAGCTGCAGCTGTTCGTGGAAATCTAAGGCCTTTAAATTCTTTTGTTACCGTATTTTGTTTATCTAATTTTATGCTATTTGACTCTTCAAAAATTAACCTGACATATTTTCTTTTGATTTCTCAAAATCAATAAAATAACGTGCATTAATGTATTTTGAGCATAATATTTTTGTTTGTGCATGTGAGATTTTCCTAATTCGTTTTCAGGGATGTGATCTGAAAATTGAAACCTTAAAAAATAGCAAAATCCATCGATCTGTTATTAGATGATTTAGTAAAAATGTACGATATTCTAATACTATAATATGTGAGATGCTAAAAAATATCCAAGTGATAACCGTGTTATTTAAATGTTATATGGAGAAAATATTTATTTTTCTTATATATCAAATTGTTTATTTTCCCCTTTTAGTGATCCCTTTTTTAAGATACAATAAAGGCAGGCACTTTTCATTTTTTGGAACGACTATCAGTGTTTTATATATCATTTGTTTCCAAATTTAAAATACAGTTTTCTATACCATCATTTCGCCTAGCACAAACGTAAAAAAGTTGTTACCGATATTTTTAAAAATTCTTTTCTCATACATTCTCATACAGATATTTTTTAAAAGCACATTTTTACTTTAAAAATCTCATCTTAATGTGATATAAAATTCAAGAAAACATCATGTGCCACGAAAGTGCTTTTGAACGGTTTTATTTAACTCAACTTGTCGTTTATAGTTTTACAGCTTAATTATAAATTAATACATTAATTATAAGGCATTTTGCCATTAGCCCGTCACAAGTGATAAATCGCTAAATATTCTCTGAAACTCTTACATTTGTATATGAGCTGAAACAACAAAGGGTTTACTGTTTCACCAATAAACGTTCGTCAAAATATGCTAGATGGTTTTGGAAAGTGTAACAATGGAGCATTTTAACCACTTAATTCTCGCTCCCGTCAATATCACGGGCTAAGGTATCGTTCGTTATTTCTCCTGCCCGTCATATTTCCGGGCTGGAGATTTAATTGCTATAAAAAACTTCTGAAATCAGAAAAATTTAACTGACTTTTCCGTGTGAAGTCTTTGAATATTACCTTCTGGGTTTGGCTTTTGTAGCTGATTGTAATGCTGGGATTTGTATTGCATGTTTCGAAATATATCACACTCAAAAAAATTATCAATAATCAAAATTTAATGTATATATATCATTTAAAATATTATTTGTAAACATTTGTTTGATGATGATAAATAAAGATGTAAGATGTGAAAAATAAAGGTCTTACTCGCATTAGTTTGTATGGCGTAAAACAAACATTAAGGTACAGAATTCTCGCATGATGGCTTTTCTACAAATATTAATTTCGTTATATATATATTTTTTTTCGTCTTAAAAAAACAAATTGCATATTTTATTTAGAAACCTTATAATTATTCAATTTCTGTAATAAAAGAAATAGGTACTTTTTTATGTTTTTTCCAAATATTAAGCGACCGTGAAGGGGTTAAAAGCTCAAAAGTATAAAATATGTTGAAATTAATAAAAAAAAAAATATGCTTTTGCCAACTAATAGTTTATTATTTAATTACTTCCTATTATAGGTTGAGAAATCAATTCAGAAATGTTAAAAAAAGATACTTTAAATGATTAATTTTTTTCCTTGTTACCCTATCTTAAAACTGAATCAAAGCAAAAAAAATATTTATTTATTTATAACTTCACTTGCGCCTTCTACTAAGCGTAAAAAAAATCAGTGAATTTTCCATAATCGACATCGGTACCCACGTTAAATTAATGTATTGTAACAGAAGCTTATGGGAAAAACATTAAATGTAGTTAATTGACGAGATTTTCCAGATGAACATCGAAGGCTAATAAAAGTGTTTTATTTTTTAAACTATTTTTACTTTTATTCTTATTTCATCCCTTAATACTGCATCATTAAACTGTGATAACTAAACGTGTAATCACTAAACATGTGATATATTAGAACAGCCAGGCAAAAATTAATCAATATCTATTACCAGTTATCGGAATTTGCTTAGCTTGTTCATGCGTTAAATTCATGTTAATAAAAATTTAGAAAATATCCCCTAAACTGAGATAGAACTTACAAATAATAGTATTTAAAAAAAATTTGAAATATCTACCATATCATCTAATGCTACAATCACAAGCACGAAAAACAGCTCATTATCTGAATTAATAATAATATTAATTGTTTCATAGAATATTACATTCATCTTAAAAAAAGCATTTATTTAGTTTGCCCAAGTTTTTCTCCTAGAAACTTAATATAAATAAGAAATGGAAATTATTCCCATCTTTTGAGACCGAAGAAATGGCAAAAAAGAAAAAAAAAAGGGCTTAAAATACGATAACAAAAACCATAGTCCATCTTGATTTTGACCGCCTCATATATAATCAGTGTTGGTAAAACGAAATTAATGAAGACGAAGAAAAGAAAGTATGACAGATAGTAAATAATTTCCAGCGGATGTTTTATCAAATATGTTTTTTTAATATGTACGTCTCTTACATCCTTTCTTTCCCTGCACTCCACGTATTTCTAAAGCAAAAAAGGAAAATAAAGACGTAATCTGTAGATTATTAGGAGATTACTCGATGGATTTTGAAGCTTTGATGACTTTACGTTAGAGTTTTTTCGACTCTCATTTTTCCAGCTTTGAATCCTCCGGAAATTTTCAAAGCATTTCCAGCACAATTATCAATTCAGAAAGCTGTTTTAGTAACAAATTATAGACATATAAATTTATTGAAATATAATGCGAATTTGAAATTATTATTTTTTAAATCTTAAAAATGAAATTTCTTGATATTTAATTTTGTATTAGAGAAATAAAAAGTAAGGTCATTGTGCCTAAATGTGATAACCTCTAATTCGACAATGTTCTTGTACTTAATATCTTAATGCAAGAATTGTAAATAAATGCTATATAATGAGACATTCGGACTTCAGGAAGAAAACCAGAAACATCTCTACATTTAAAACTTTTTCTTTAAAAAAATTTCACATTAAAATACACATAGTTTATTATAAAGCGCCCCCATCTTCCCTAAATGAGGCAAAATATCCCGAAAGTGGTTCACGGTTTTTCTTTTTTAAGTTTGAAGATTAAATATCTTTATGGACGTGAAGGACTACGACATATGTTCCATCTACCTGAAGTGTAAGCTTAAGAAAAGGCGACCAATTTTAAAATTAGAGTTATAAAATATTCTACGAATTTTAGTGACTTGTTTTTCTTCAGATACTTATTAGTGACGAACTGAATGCCATAAATGCGGAGAGACTTTTAGGGATAAACGAGGTAAATTTATATGGTATTTTTGATATGTTGTATTTAAAAAAGTGTTTAAAGCAGAAATTGTGTTTAATTAAGCTGTTTTGAGTTAGAAAATTAGGAATAGCATGATCTTCCAAGAATCTTTTCCTTTAACTGGGTACTCAAATATATGTTTAAAATGATGAAAACAGAAAGGTACGTGTCTTTAAAATTATTAATTAAAAAATAGCGTAAGAATAGCCATGTATATTGGAGACAGAGGACATAGATACATGAATATGGGATTCGCAATACTTTTATATGATGGAAATTCTGAAAAATCTTGTATAGATTGAAAACGCTTAAATTATGTTAATGCTATTAAGTAAGTTAATTTTTTAAACATTAAAATGGTCGAAAGCTTAAAGGCCGAATCTGATTAAAGCATGATGTAGCTGAGTTATGCCCTGGTTTGGAAGTCTCCATTTTTTTTTCTTTTTTACCCTTTTTTAAAATCTGATATTTTAATTATGTTCTGTTTCTCATTATAATAAACATTTTCTACTTTTAGATTAGAATAAGATCAAAATTTATCTAAATATTTATGTTTCCATATATGTATTTTAAGTCAATGAAAAATGTCATTTTTTTGTGAAAGTGTAAGGAACAGAAAAAGAAAAAGGGGGGGGGGTGGAGGCAACATAATAACAGGACCTGGGACTCTCTTTGGCTCAATCAGGCATGCTTAAATTGAATTATTAGAAACATTGCACGATTTTATCTGTTAACAAGTAATATTTTTATCATGTGACATTTTATAAGGGGGGGGGGGGAGGAGAAGGGTGTTTCAGTTCGGAAATATTTCTATAATTCTATTGTAAAAACACTATATTTGTACATTTCCTAAGTTTACAAAATACTAAAAAAATATTTTAAATAAAATATTTGAGTGGAGTTGTAAATATTTCACAAAATCTCTAAAAATTCAAATTCAAGTAATTAATTTTAATCGGCAAAATCCTTCTAAGATTTATTAAATGATTGTGTAAATGTTCTAATGTACGAGGGGTGTTTAAATGAAAGTGATTCGAGGTGTGTATTTATGAGATGCGTAGGGACAGAAATGAGACAGATACACAGATAGAAACAACAATATTTAATGAGTGAAATGCATACAAAGTTTGTTTAAAAAAAAATCACCCATGGCGTATAGGCATGCGTCCCATTTCTTAGGAAGGTTACGAATTCTGTCCGCGTAAAGCGATGCCATTTGATCTTGGAACCATTTCAGAAATGCAGCCTTTACGTCCTCGTTGGAGTGAAACCGTTGACACTTTAGGCTTTTCTTCAGTAGTACAAAGATGTGAAAGATTGTCAATGTCCGCAATCAGCTTCTCTGCCACAACTTTGTGCGCCTGACCGGGCAGCGGCAAATCCGTTATCGCCTGTCGACCGTCGCTAAAACATTCTCACTCACCTCGACACCGTGGACTTTGACATCCAAGTGTCACCGTGCACAGCCAGCATTCTGCGATGAATATCCACCGGCTTACACCCTTCCAATGTTGAAAACTTAATTACAGCTCTCTGATCCGTTTTGGACGCAGTTGCATCCATACCAGCCATTTTTAACTGAATGCCACGTCCTTACGAATGAAGTTATCACAAATCTGCTTGCGCTTGCGCACGCGTGGTACATACACCTTCCTATCGCGTTTGTTTCATAAAAATACATTAAAAACTGTTCGATGCTTCGAATCACTTTCATTTGAACACGCCTTATAGTTTCAAAAAATTACGAAAAATGCTTTAGAAGATGAAATTTTCATGAATTCATAATTTGAAACATAAAGGGATAAATCAAAAGTTCTTGTGTTCGATTCTCGGTCTGGTCACTTTTTCACTAAGTTTAAAAAAAAAAAAAAATGTTAATATCTTTACCAATCACTGTGATTAGATTAAAAATAATAAAGTAAACTATTTATGACTTATAAATTTTACAGTGTTAAGTAACTTTCTACCTAGCTGTTGCTATTTTGTTAAGGACTGAATAGAAATGTATGTTTCTCTCTTCCTTGCTACAGTTTGTAAAGATGTGGTTGTGGGAATTATCACGTGACAAAATTTCGTGTTTTTATCGCGTTTTTTATTGTAGAAACATACCCTCCGCTACTAGAAGAAGGCTGGAAGCGTTGGAATGTAGCTGACTACTCACATGCTACAGCTATAGATATTAACTGTAAGAATATTAGCGAATCATGTCAATACTTTCAACACAATACATCCAGGACTGATTTGAGGCCTTTTTTAGGTGCGTTCGTATTTATATAAATACATACACTGTTAAAAAATTTTCTGTGAAATTACAAGAGAATCTACTGGTACTCGATTATCTTATGTACAATTACAGAGATTAGAAAAACAGAGATTCTGTTAAATAACAGAGAAATTATTCGGTAAATTTACAGTAAATGAACATCTTTAAAAATACACAAGACTCCGTAAATCAATTTATTTTTAATGAAAATAATTTAACATAGTTTTTGAAATTAGTGAATTTTAGAACTTCGAAGTATCAGAATCTTTCGAGTAAATTTGAACTGCTGCACCATTTAATTAAATTAAATTTTTTACACAATTTGTTTCTAGCCGGCATGGGGCTTGAACCCAAAACCTCTGGGTAGGAGAAAAACACCTTACTGAGTTCGCCATAGGAGCTGTTGCTGGAGCGTACAAATGATGTCTTTTATAATGAAGCGAGGAAAATCTATTGTATTTGTGCTTTTGTAATATTTCGCTTCAAATGTATTCGTTAGAAAATTTCTTAAACGGTTTATTTTATTTCTGTTTGGAGCGATAGATAATACCTATTATTTTTTTTTAATCAAATTTAAGATTTAAATCCTTTATTTACGGAATTATTTATCAAGAAATTGCTTCGTTTCAATAATAATCTTCTTTATTATCTGAAGATATGGAATTTTTAAATAATAATAATAATAATAATAATAATGCGAAATTTAGGTATATTTTTTCATTAAAACTGGCTAAATATATAGGTAGTTATAACTCTTTTTGTAAAATATTTGCAAAAATAATCAGATTAATTCCCCAAAATACTTTTATGGTTATATCACAATTCTTATAAAAGATATGTATTTAAATTAATCATGATCCTCTCTGTAAATGGAAAATCTTTTGCAGTTGAAAATGTTTCATGTAACTTTTTTTTAAAGAAAAATTGTAACTGTAAAAATGATTAAGAAATTTACCACTTTTTTAAAATATTTAGCTTCGACTATTTCTCTACTCTATCTAAATTTGATTGAAAGACATGGAAATCCCTACAGGGAATTAGATACAAAATAAGGGAAATGTCTGTAAAACGATGGCCTAGAAACTCAATCGAATGAATTTAACCGAGATCTAGAATAAATTTACAGAGAGTCTTGACCGAGAAACTCAATCGAATGCTTTTAACTGAGAACTAGTGTAAATTTACAGAGACTCTTGACCGAGAAACTCCATCGAATGCATTTAACCGAGAACTAGTGTAAATTTACAGAGTCTCGGTATTTTTGCTGTGTTTTTACAGAAATTTTTAACAGTGTAGCACCTATAGTCGGCGTCTAGTTTGTCCGGATATAACAGAGAAAAAAATACCCAACCGAATGATTTGAAATTTAATAAATATAATCGTTTCAGAATATTGTCGAGTCTTTTAAAATTTTATGAAAATCAAATCAAAACTTAAAACGATAAAAATAAAAGTTTTCTTCATTCTATTAAACCCTATCATATATAATTAATTCAATGATATCCCATGATAGATAACGATTCTAGGTTGCTATGGTTATTACGCCCTGTTTAAAATGGAGTCATATTAATTCCACATTTTGGAATTTAATATATATATTCGTAATAAATTTTGTATTCATGCATTTTTTTATATAAGAGTGCAACAACTATTGCACCAAGATCTGAATATTTATAAAATTAGTTATCGTATGAACGCATCTCATTTGCCACGTTTGGCGTACAATTTCCGACTTTTCCATGAAACATCGGATTGTCCAAGTAACCCGTTTTTATGGTATTTCAAGAAGCTTCATAAAATGTTTATTTATATAAAATGGAAGGTGTTTTATTCAAAATTAAACGCCGAAATAATTAATTTAAAAAAAGTTAATGTAAAATAACGAGGAAATATTTTTAAATTCTCTCACACAAGTATACAAAAAACACAGCACATATTTTAACAATGGAACATTATTTAAAATTCATAATCTAAAAATTAATGAGCAAGAAAGTTTAAAAGTTAAGCAACTTGAAATGTATTTTTTAAATAAGCGTTTCGTGACTTTCTGTTAATTTAAATAAGATGCTATTTTTGGTAATTACAAATACAAAAAAAAAAAAAAAAAAAAAAAGTATTGCTTAATACTACCTCATTCGTAAATATTTGAATTTCAAAAACTAAATCTAAGTATTAAATTGTTTTTCATTCATATCTTTTGTATTCTTTTTATTTTTGGTTTAGAACTAAAAAAATTATATTTTTTTAAAAATCACGTGACATTAATAAAACTGGATAAAAACATTTGTAATTTAACATCTAATGAATACCTTTTGTTTGCATATTTGTATTCATTAACAGATATTAGAGGGAAAAATATTTTAAACCTCTTAAATGTGTAATTATTTTGTTTATCTGATCTTTAAAGTTACAACATAAAACACATAAATATCACTGGAATGTAAATATACATATATATACCGTTATTATTTAAATGTATTACTAAATATATTAGTATTTAAATAAAAATATATTATATACTATATATATATTTCCCTACAATAGTGATATCACATACAACAACATAATAAATAGGGTTTCGAATGTGGTTGAATTTCACATAAAATACTATTTTCTGTATCCGAAAATAAGGCACAATATATTATTTGAAAATAAGACAGTGTTTGTAAATAAATATATATATTAATATTTATTTACAGTAACCAAATATAAATTTCATAACAGATATTTTATAATATCTAGCTTGAACTAAATTTTTAATAATATACAAAGAAATTTGTGAAAAAAAAAGAAAAGGTGTTCAATTATAATGTTAGCACAATAAATTTTTTTGAATATATTTATAGTGACATAATATGAATTTTAAAGATAATTGGAATAAATATACGTAGAGGCTATTTATAAATATTTAAATTTCGTAACAGATATTTCATTACAGTTGTAGATGATATACAAGCAAATCTATGCCGTTAAAACGAATATTTGAAATATTATTTTTATGAAGTATTTTGATTTTGGCATACATTTATTAATATATCCTGAAGCACTAAAATTAATAAATGGAAAAAGCTTTTTTTTCCCTATGAAATTTCCAAATAATTTTGTTACGTAAAATTGGAAGTTGAAATGAGTTTTCCTTTTGGCAACGCATGAATTATTCAAAATTTGTTTTAAATTTTGGAAACACTTAAAATATGTTCAATAAGTCTTTTAAATATCAAAAAGTAAAGATTCATGCTTTTGGCTCACAATTAAAAGCCAATAGAAATTCTGAGAAAAAAAGAACATAAATAAATCAATGTAGAAAATTCTAAAATTGTTTTAAAGAATACTAACAAATTCAATGTATAAAATGTTGAAAGAAATTTTGAAAGACAAAAAGTGTAGAAATCAATGTGCAATAAAAAACAATTTAGTTTAATATTATTTTGGTCATATGTTCAAATTCTTCGTAAAGTAGCTACAACAACAAAAACAACAACAACAACAAAAAATTCTAATTTTTTTTCCTAAGAATAATTAGTTAGAAAAATCAACAGTTAATGGCGATTGCATTAACTTTTATAAATCGTTAAATCAGA